>OZ024726.1:13054004-15842430 GCA_964016875.1 Fallopia convolvulus | reverse complement strand
GTAGGCTTGTATTCTCTCTCACGATGGTTGGAGTTGAGGGTTTCTCCCCTCGTTGAAGTGTATCTTTTTCACATGCAATGATGCAACATAATTGAACACTTGACATTTGGCAATTAGGGCTAGAATATACATATTGTTGACACACACACACACCTTTTGCACTGTGAGTTATTTTAGCAACCTTTTCGTAGCTCTTTAAATTCTCATCTACCAAATGTCTTTGTGAATAATTCTTTGCAAGCTTATTTTGGTTAATGTTTATGTACTCTGAGTTTGTTCCTGCTGATTGATTTCTGTTCAGTTATTTTTTTTAATTTATTTGGATATTCCTTTGTTTTAATTTGCTCCAATTTAGGAAGAGTTGAGCATTCTCTTTTCCACCCTTGTTATTACTTGTATCAATTCTAATGACAATCTGTACCGCCCAGATGGCTTAAATTCAAGATGGGTCTTTTTTTGTCTCCCATCACAATTTTGTGATACTTCTGCTTGGGCCATTTTTGCAGCCGTTGTGCTAAATGACTGCACTTAATCTTCACCAGCTGATTAAGTATAAACATTGATACAAATCCACCATTCTTTTCTTTATGTCAAACAATCATAAGTATAACAAGGCTTATCTTTGTACTACATTTGCATGGTGGGTGTAAGTTAAATCTAGAAGATTGAGTGAATCATAATCCTTTCGATAGTTGAAAGACCATCATCATGTATTGTGTGTTATGCTGAGCTTAATATCAAATTTACAACTCTTGCCTTTTCAACATAGCCATCTCTCGTTGAGTGTACGAGTTCTCAAATAATTTGTTGTTAAAAAATTCCACCATTTCTTATTAGAAGAGGAAAAAAGATGATTCGACTCACTGATATGAGTGATTATAGGGCCCCTTTCTTAATCCTTCTTTCTCTCAGTTATCTTTTCTTCTTTTTCGCTCTTCCAGTTGATATTTTGCATGTTAATCAGATAAAGTTAAACACTAAGGTATCTAATTTCAAGTTTAGCGTTTGGGACTGTATGTGTATTATTGTGTCAGTGCATGTGTAATGTGCTCTATCAAGCTGTTAACAAGTCTGCAGGGTTTATAGCTCTCCAGGCTGATCCTTGAATCATTTCTATCCTTATCTGTGCTATTAGGATACAAAACCTACTAATTTTGCCCACCTTTTACTTAGCTTAAAATGTACTCTGTTTGCAATTTCTCACGCTTACTGAAGGTCACTAGTTGTCATGTCTCTTATTACTGAAATTCTTTTGCTTGAAATAGAAGATCAAGGGTCAGAGCTTTGTTAACTGAACTGTTCAGTATTGGACTGCAGATTGTTTTTAGGCAGAAATTGTGGCTGTTAAGTGAACTGTTTAGTACCGGACTTTAGATTCTTGGTTAATTGTGATTCTATTTGCTGCTGTTAATTGAAATTGTATTGATATACCTATCTTGTTATTTGAATACAGTATTCCTGGCCGTTGTGAGACATTCTGGAAGGAAGCTGACTACATGAAGCACTTGTGGAAGAACAGGAAGGAAGTTAAGGTAGAAGATTATGGAATTGCTGCTTTGTTTGGGTTGGAGTGCTTCTGCTGGTACTGTGCTGGTGAGATTGTGGGAAGAGGATTCACCATAACCGGTTACAAAATCTAAATGCCATTCAGGGGGCAGAACAAACCTTTCCTTTTTTTTTGTGATGTGAATTTATTCACTGCATTTGTCTCACTAAAAGAAAAATGCAACACAATTAACCCTTGTTTCAGCAAAATCCTTGAAGTGTATGAGAAGGTATGTGGCTGTTACCCGTCAAATAATGCATATTCTTGCAAACTCTTCTCTCCTTGAAACGAGTTTACAGGAAGTTGATGTGAATAGTTCTCTTTCCATTCTGATATTTCTAGTACACTTTTTGAGCCTTTTAAGTTTTTCTGTCTCCATGGATTGAACCCTTTTGCTAAGATAGAGTATATTAATATGGTTGCCTAGCTGCCGAGGCTCCAAAAACACATTGTTATTTGCCCCTTGGAAGGTTGGTGAAATCAGCCAAGATGATGATACGTGGTATGTTGAATTCAGCTCATTAGCATGATAGTTCTCCTGGAGAAAGCAATTACCAAACTTGCCTAAACATCAAAAGTTGAAAATGTACAGGGTTTCGACATATTCAGAACATTAATAAGTCTTGCAAGATATCAGTCTATCTAAAGAAGAGATCAGTCTTATAGTTTAAACCGCGATGAGACACTAATTTAGTTCCAATATACACCACCAGAGAAGTAGCCAAAACTTGCATATAAGAAAAAATTTAACCTTGTGCTAGTGTCGTATAAAAAAGTACTTTCTATTTGAAATATATTTTTTCTTGTCTCAAAATACAATAAAAAGAATTTATTTTTAAACATGGCAAATGAAAGATCCATTTTTAATCAAAAATACTTTTGACTCAAAACTAAAACAAGGCCAATGTTTCATCTTCTACAAGGTGTACATTATATGATGCAAGGACGATATTGTATGAAGTTTAAAGGACGACATTGTATGAAGTTAATATGTTTATTATGGACCGGTGAAGACACAACTACACAAGGACCTAACAGCTTGGTGATGTGGTTTCATATGAGCCACCAAGTACACCATGAGATACATGGACGTGAATATTTGACATATGTGATATGTATTTCGCTTGAAAGGACGTACCTAGGGCTGTCAAAACTTGACCCGACCCGAAAAACCCGCCCGACCCGCCCGACTCCGAACCCGACCCGACCCGAGAAAACAATAAAAAGTTTTATACCCGAGACATGTTTGACCCGAACTGATTTGACCCGAATCCGAAAAAACCCGAACTCGAGATTAACCCAAAACCGATTATACGCGAATGGACTAGCCTGATACAACCCGATATCCGATTCTACCCGACCCGAAGTCATCCGAAAATCCGAAGTTACCCGACCCGAAACCATCCGAAAATCCGAAGTTATCCGACCCGAAACCATCCGAAAATTACATTATGTTATAAAATATTAATAATAGTGAATATTTATTATAATTATGTTTAAATTAAATGTTACATTAAATATTTAGACCCTATAGTAGTTAAACTAAAAAAAATAATCATTCGATATATGGTCTGAATCAAAATCCGGCTTACTCGAAATCGTATTAACCCGAAATTCGGCCAAAGTCGAAAACCGATTCACCCAAAATCCGAAAAACCCGAAACCCGACTCACCCGAAATCCGGCTAAACCCGAAAACGAACTAAACCCGAAACCGAACTTATCCGAAATCAAATTGGACCGAAAACCGAATGACCCGACCGAAATTGACCTGAAACCCGACTGCCCGATTAATTGAGCACCCGACTCGAAATGATCCAACCCAATTTGACCCGATTTTCAAAATATCCGAATTTGACCCGAATCCGAACTTACCCGAAATTGAATTGACCCGACCCAAACCCGACCCGACCCGCCCGATTGACACCCCTAGACGTACCTACCTTACGTTTTATGAACAGATATTTTGTCCCTTTTGATTGAAAACGCAAGGGGTCCCGGTAATTAAGCACTCTTGTGTAGATTCAGAAGTTGGTAGTTTGGTCAGTATTTGGTAGCACCTCTGACACAAGTATTAAGAGCCAGAAATTAGGTACCTATTAAAAACGACCAAGGAAAAATTCTTATACTTGCTAGTATAAAACTAAGCCAGTAAAGCTTGAATTGCAGCTGAAAACCAAATTGAAAATAGATTGAAACAAATGGCACAAGTAGAGAGGGTGAAGTTGTATGGAATGTGGGCAAGTCCTTTTGTGAGGAGAGTGGAGCTTGTCTTGAAAGTTAAGGGCATCCCCTACGAATACGTGGAAGAGGATTTGACAAACAAAAGCCAAGACCTTCTCCTCTACAATCCGGTCCACAAGAAAGTTCCGGTGCTTCTTCACAACGGCAAGCCCATAGTCGAATCGCTCGTTATCATTGAGTACATCGAAGACACTTGGAAGACCTCTCCCTCGGTTTTCCCAGCCGACCCTTACGAGCGCGCCAAAGTTCGATTCTGGGCCAACTTCATTGACCAGAAGGTAATTCGTATATGCATAATCAATCTGATTATATTGATGAACTACTCCGCCCATTGTCAATTGGTTATATATATTTTTCTTCGACAGATTCTGGAGCAATTGAGAGCGGTTTTACTAAGGCGTGGAGAAGCGGAGATGAGGGAGATGAGGGAGAATTTGGAGAAACTGGAAGCTAACATGAATGACATATTTCCAGGAGGAAAGCCTCCGGAAAACAAATGCATGGGTCTTCTTGACATACTCATGTGCACTTACTCGGGAATCATCGAAGCCATAGAAGAAGCACTCGAGGTGAAGTTTATGGATCCCAACAAGTACCCATTGACAATTTCATGGATGAAGGCTTTCGACGGCCTCCAAATTGTTAAAGACACCACTCCTTCCCATGACAATCTGTTTCGTTTCTTCAAGCACTTCGGGAGCAAGTGATATCATCCCTAGCCATAATCGGGTTATTATATATTGTATTAACGTAAGCATGCACTTTGTACTGCTTAATTCCTACAAGCTATATATATATATACATATATATATTGAGGCTCGTCTCAACTAGATAGCTTCTTAATTAAAACTCTTGTTGATTGCATCAAATAAATTGAAATTTTTGTGCTTTATCTTTTCAATGCATATCAACGTACGTACTTTGATATTCAATTGGATGGCAAACAGACCCATCAATCTCGTCCCCACTCAATTTCTAGGTCTATATAATCACCACACGTTTTCATGATTTTTTTCCACTTTAATAATATTGCTATTTCTCTTGTCCATGTACTACTAAAAGCATCCAGGACATTAGGGTTGGGCACGGTCGGTCGGTTAACCGGAGTTTCGGTTAATCGGAACTTCGATTAGTAAATTTTAATAATCATAACCGTATTGTTCGTTATCGGTTAACCGTTAACGGTTAACCGTGAAATTCGGTGCGGTTTATTGGTTAACCGACTTGTTTTAAATTATTATTTTAAATCAAAAATAAAATTTTTAATACAAATATTGCCTTATTTTTCAATAAAATAAACTTAAATTTTAAATTAAATGTAAAATACAAACCAATCCAACACTAAGAAATATCCAAAACAATATGCCAACTCCTCTAAGTAATAACCTATAAACTGCTAATCTGAAATCATAAATCGAAGGATTGGCATCCACTGTTTACATAGATTTTGTCTAGTATTTTTCTGTAAACCACCATAACAAATTGAATTACAACATACATTCCATCAAAAAGAGTCAAACTGCATATATAGAAATTGCCATTTGCTAATTCATCGTCTTCGTGAGGGGTACACTAGGAAATGTCTGTTATTTTCCTTCCTAACCTTGTGTGCAAACCCATTGATGAAACCTTACAGATTAACTAGAAAGAATGAAATTACAATAACAAGAATAAGAGCAAGGATAAAATAAGTGGAAGGAGAAGCCAGAACGCGTCAATTTTTTTCATTTTCTGGGTTGTTCATTTTTTTTTTGTCTCAGACTCTTAGATTCTCACTCTCTACTAATAGTATTGAAAAAAATTAAACCATAGACAAAATTTATTAAAATGCATTTATTTTTAACTAAAACTAATTAGATATATAATTTACTTTTTATAAACATATAATATATAGTAAAAATATTATCGGTTCATTGGATAACAACCCATAAAAATATTGATAAACGTATCCGAACCGTTGAACCATTAAAAATATCGGTTGGTTAACCGTAACCGGTTAAAAAAAATTTCTCGGTTTGATTAACCATGAAAAGTGATCGGTTTTTCGATTTTTCACCATTGTGCATGAAGATTTGCTTATCGAAATGATTTTGGCTCAGAACATGTTGTAATAGATGCTAGAAAATGAGCATAATTATCCGAAAAATTAACGGAAGAAACATAAGAAGCTAGAGGATAGATAGAACCTGAAGACGTGATGGCCGAGGTTGATGAAAATGCAACAGAGGGGGGGTTTAGGTTGTTGAACTATATTACAAATGAAGCCCCAGAGACGAACTGAAGGTGTGCGAGGGCGTGAGCTGCGGCACAAATTTGGCTGATGAGGCAGTTCAATAGCGTCGGCCGACAACTCAGCGAGAGGATGAGGAGGTGATGTTGGCTCTGCAGGAGCGACAGGTGTTGGAGAAGCTGGCGCTGCCAACTGTGATGAGGAACTCCACTTGTCCCCCGACGTCTTAACCGAATAAAAAATCATCGGGTGTTGATCATCAGGAGGATCGTCGATCAAGGAAGGTGGAGACGACATCGAATAAGGGAATGGCGTCTCATAAAACCGGACATCCCGGTAAATAAATATACGGCCATATTCAATCTCATAAATACGCCAACCACGTTTTCCGAGTGGATAACCGAGAAAGACGCACTTGGAGCTACGTGGTGCAAATTTGTCCCTTGGTTTCAGATTAATAGACACATAGCATTAACAACCGAAGACTTTGATGTGATCATAAGTAGGACGATGACCATGGAACAATTCATATGGAGTTTTGTGCTCAAGCAAAGCTGATGGAGTGCGATTAATTAGATAGCAAGCGGCGAGAATGGACTCCCCCCAAAACCTTACTAGCAAATGACCTTGAAATCTCAAGGCTCGAGCCATATTTAGAATGTATCGGTGTTTCCGTTGTACCTGACCATTCTGTTGAGGAGTATAAACACATGATGTCTCAAATAATATGCCTTGATAAGCAAAATAAGAATTCAAAGAGAGAAATTCTGCACCATTATCCGAACGAATGCGCCGAAAGGATTTTTGAAACTGAGTGTCAGCCATCTTGGAAAATTTTGGAGTAGGCCGGAGACCTCCGATTTTGCTTTTATCAGAAAAACCCAAGTGGCCCTAGAAAAATCATCCACTACAGTAAAAAAATATGATGCACCAGAAGATATGGTCCTCCAAATATCACAGTGAATTAAATGAAACGAATCATCAGCTTTATTTGAACTTAAAGGGAAAACACTGCAAGTCTGTTTGGCCTTAAAACAAATGTCACATGGACGGTCAAACTTAGAAACTAAAGTAATGGATAAAATAGAAAGTTGAGATAAAGCAGTAGTTGACGGATGCCCCATTCTATTATGCTAGAGAGAAGTAGAATCTGAAATAGACATAGCATGAGCGGACGAACTGATGTCGCACATCCAGTAAACCACGCCTCTCTGCTCACTCAGTCCAATCATGTCTTTGAAATTCGATCCTGTATGAGACACACCTTATCAGTGAAGGTAATAACACAATTCACAACAACAACCAATTGGGTAAGAGAAATCAGATTACAGTCTAGTGATGGCACAAAAAGAACATGATGCAGAGTCAAAGCAGAAGAAAACGACAACGTACCTTCAAAAATAGCTTGCACGAATCGATTATCTGGCAATTTAATAGAAATAGGATCGATAGAAACCAGATTATAAAGCAAAGACATGTCGCTTGTCATGTGTAGCGAGGCGCCAGAATCTAAAATACAAGGATTCTTACCAGACAAGTTTGGTGGAAGATGCAGAGAGTTATAAGAAGGTAATATTGTGTTCCATTGCTCAGCAGTAATGTCAGGGCTAAGAGCGACTTGATTAACGGAAGTCAGAGAAGCAGCAACAGCTGCTGAAGAAGATGGCAATTGCGCGGCATTGGCGAAGCCCGTCTTGTATGCTTTACCTCGGCCACGGGGCGGCACAGTCGAAGATAAAGATGCACCAACAGAGGAAGGAACGCGCTCGCCATTGCGAATGACGTTTCCATTCCTGAAAAAGAAATCCCTCGGGATATCCGTGAAGACGATAACATTTAGAAGCATCATGCCCAACAATGCCACAAAGTCACCAAAGAAACGACGATGTTGATCCGATAACGCCAAGGAGTCAGTCGAGCGCGAGTCATATTCTTTGACAATGTTATGCTGTCGTTCCTCATGTATAGAGATGGAATAAACTCGACCAAGAGGAGGAAGAGGGTCCTTCGCCATGATGTTAGAACGGAACGTGCTGAAAAGAGTGTGATCGAGACCAATTAGAAACGGATGAACCCAATCCTCCTCGCGTTTAGCATTCAGATACGAGCCGAGATCGTAGATACATTGTCCACAAGTACACGTATGAACATCGTAATAAGTAGCTACATTTTGTCCCTTCTGAGCGCAGGTAGCAATGGAGGCGCGAAGTTGAAGAATGCGAGGGTCGTTTCCTTCTTGGAAACGCTGATGTAAATAGTCCGAAAGAACACAAACAGTTTCCGGAACAGAGATAGATGGACAAATAAAAGGATCAATAGCTTGAAATATCCAATGATCATCATGGTATTGACGCTCCACCAATCGTCAATTTCATCAGATTGATCGGATGGTTGTAGAATCTTGCGCTTGGCTCGGAAGGCGTTCTTCATTGCAGTACTCCACTCTTGAAAGTTGTCACCTTTTAACGTGACATGATTGATTTTTAGACCTGGATGATCTGAAGAATGCAAATAATACGGACTGGTTGAATCAAGGGCAGCCCGTTTGGTGGCAGAAGAAGCTGGGGGATTAAGGTTATCTCGATCTGAATCCGACATGACTAGAAAGGAGACCAAGCCGAAAAAAGAACAAGAACGGCGAAAGAAAGAGATGCCGGAAAAATCGATAGGTTAAGAAACGTGCTTCGATACCATGAAAGGATTGCTTTTGGAGAATATTTTTTGTGTTCTGATTATGCCACTAAGGGCTAAATATATACAAATATACATAATCTTATCCAAGATAAGATCGGAAATAATAAATACAACATGGAAACTATTTATCTTATACATAATTAATTATATTAATAGCCCTCATTGAGTCATTGAACATTATTAAGAAGTTTGCTCAAGAAGATATTTATTTGCTTGCTGCTATATCTAAACCGATGAGCTGTTCTCTCTTGCATGCCGCCGTCTACATCATCGACTCATTGGTGTAATAGCCCTCATTTTTTTTTAAAATATAATAATAATAATAATAATAAATTACTAATTATTTATTCATAATAATTACTTTAATTATTACGCGTGGATAATTAGTAAATTGTTATAATTTGCCTTATTCCACTTCTTAGTTTATAATGTTTTGGTGGGTTATATAATTCGCCAAAATATTTAAAGCACAACCCGAGTATATAAGAGTATACTCGGCATGATCTTGTAAAGATCATTGAATTAAAGGAAAGATAAAATCTATTGTGCAATCGACGTATTACCTATATAGATATAAAGGTCGAGGTATACATACGCGTAAACTACTATCTTTCTTATATATTATCATGTGAGAGCCGCCAATGTGGACTTTCAAACCAACTTTATTCAATTATCATTTGTCTTGTGTATTGTCCACGAAAGAAAAGTCACACCACCATACACATATACATGGATTTCCATAATTCATAGCCACCAATTTTGACTTTCCTTAGGTGTTCAATTTGGTTTCTTCATATGCTTTGTTTGTTTAGCCAACTCATATCTTTACTTGTACGTAAGCATGTAGTCATTAATGTTGACTTTTGCTATCATAATACAAGCCATATCCTTTGTAGTTATCCTTGGTTTCTCTTATTTGTACAACACCTCCTATGCCATAATACATGAATAAGCTACTTGTATTTCCAAGGCAATTTCATTTTACTACACCTCATAACCGCCTCTCCCTCGTCATTCTTACTCCTTCCCTTATCTTATCTCCTCTATCTTGTATCTCTTTCACGTACCTCTCTCTCTTGCGGATATGTTTCTTTTATTTCATTCAAAGCTAGTAGTTAGCTTAAGAAGGGAAGAATGACCATCCACCGGCTTCCTCTCCATTCCATCCTCATATCACCTTTGTTTATGGAGATCTCATCAAACACCTCTTTATACAAGTATGGCTTTTGTTCGGTTTCACCACTAAGGATCACCGCCACCACCTCCGTTGTGTGTCGCCATCACCTTTCCTATGTCAAGCCGCCAACGTCGAAGTAAACATCGCTTCAGGTCTCTCGAACCATTGTCAAGCTCCTTTTAAATCGCCGCTCGACCCTAGCCTCTCTTGCTTTGCTCAAGTGTTATTTGAGTGACGGAGATAATGATGGGCTGGCTAGTGGCTAGAATGGAAGAAAAATAAAGGAGTCGAAGACTAGTTTGTGTATTTAAGGAAGAAGAAGAGAGTGAGATGAACTTCAGGGGCATTTCTGAGCATTTCTGGAAATTCTGGGCAATATTCGTAATTTTTATAAAGTAGTGGACATCATATTGAGGTAAATAATTATTCTACGAGTATGGGACAATTTACGGATTTCAATTTGGACATATATGTAAAAAGTTATGAATAGTTATGCGTTGATGTGGAATTTGAAGGGTTGGATACCTCGGAAAATCCTCGGTCTAGTTTAACTAGCAAGGATTAAAGAAGAAGAAGGATAAGAGGGAATTGGGATCTCTTGGTTCACGTGTAGATCTTGTTCAAACGTTGTTCGAGATCGAAACAAATTACTTTAAAAGGAATTAACTCGTATGCGTTCGTCATTAAGGTAAGTCGTCTAGACTTACTTAGCTTGCGATCATGTTATGTGTTAAACTAGTAAATTGAATGTGTGGTCTTCTATTTTGGAATATTATTCCATAGTATATTTTCATATTTGAAAGCTATTGGAATAGTTTCAATGATTTTTATTGTGTGCAACTTGATCTCTGCGGGTGTGATTATGGACACGGACAAGTCGGTGGAGAAGAGACCCCGAACATAGTCATGCGGCGTGTGGAGATCACCTTCAAGAATTGATTGTTTTGGCAAGTGCTCTAGTAGAGGCTTAGCTGGGGAAAGAAGGGTGATGGGAAAGAAAATGGGCATGAGCTTAGCGCACGCTAGCCGTGTACGTTGCTTGAATTGGAGAATGATTATGGTTTGGATTATGGAGGAATTGTTGTTGGTTATTATGATATATGTTGCATGAGCATTACATTAATTAATCTCGTGCTTATTTGTTGTTGTGGAATTGAGTGTTGGTTTGGGAATTGATATGCTAGTCTATATGACTATATGACGTGTTTTGGTGTACATATTAGTTTGATATGTATATGAATGACTGAGTGCGTTATTTTGATAATCTATGTTTTGTTCTACATGTTTGATTTGCTTGTTTGGCCCATACCGGGATTGTTAGCTAATGCGTTCTACTTCTAATGTTTTAGGTAAACATCCTTGTATGAGAAATGTTCCAGGAGATCAATTCTTGGACGATGATGCTCGAACTCGACGTGACGTGTCTTAGTGGGAATTGAGGGCTTGAGTCCCTAGTTGCAAGGAGAGTGTAGTTAATAGTAATATGGAGTTGATGTTGGTAGACGGAAGGTTGGCTTTAGTGCTAGCAGTCAATTGCATTCACATTGGTTATCGAGTTGTTTTAAAAATGATAAGTTGGATGTTTTCTTGGCTTTTCTTGCTGTGCCTTTGTTGCAAGGTCCAATATTCGTGAATTTGTTGTCAGGCTTGTTTTGGTGGACCCAGGTGTGGTCCACAACCAGGTAACAACCCGGATTATAAAGATGGGGTGTTACAATTGGGACATTATAGAATCCCGTGACCTGACCTTAAAGCTCTTACACGACAAGCTGGAAGCTCAATTCTCTACAATTAGTGGGTCAAAATGGACGTTTGTGCATTTAATTTACAGGCTTGCTATCGATTTTCTTAACAGGTTGTATTGAATTCTTGGCCAAAGATTTTGCTTGACAAATTGCTGACATGTTTCTTTTGTTCTCTTTTCGCATGGGTTTGACATGCTTAGATCTGCATGGAAAGCACCAATATGTAAATACCATATATATATATATATATATAGGGCATGGTTCAAGTGAGGACCACCCTTGTGGTACATCCAAGGCTTAAAATGAGGACTAATCTCAACCATTGGATTTACCCCTCTATTATGTATTCAATGGTCAAGATTTTTTCAATTTTTTCAATTTTTTTTATTTTTTTTTTTTTTTTTTATTTTTAAATTTTTTAAATTTTTATAAATTTTTTAAATTTTTTTAAATTTTTAAATTTTTTAAATTTTAAAATTTTTAAAATTTTTTTTGCTATTTTTTTAGTTTTGCGAAAATCGAATTATTTTAAAAATGAACTCAAAGCACATAAAAATTGAACTTATCATAGATAAAAAATGAACTCGTAAAATATAAAAATTGAACTCATACAATATTGAAAATTGAACTCCTAATATAAAAAAATTGAACTTCTAGTGTATAAAAATGAACTCATAGTATATAAAAATTGAACTGTCATATTTAACGTTTTTAAAGCCTTTTTTCAAAAAATTTATTTTTATTATTTTTTTATTTTTATTATTTTTTTTTGCTATTTTTTAGTTTTGCGAAAATCGAATTATTTTAAAAATGAACTCAAAGCACATAAAAATTGAACTTATCATAGATAAAAAATGAACTCGTAGAATATAAAATTGAACTCATACAATATTGAAAATTGAACACCTAACATAAAAAAATTGAACTTCTAATGTATAAAAATGAAGTCGTAGTATATAAAAATTGAATTGTCATATTTAACATTTTTAAAGCCTTTTTTCAAAAAAATTCAATTTTTTTTTATTTTTTATTTTTAATTTTTTTAAATTTTTTTGCTATTTTTTTAGTTTTGTGAAAATCGAATTATTTTAAAAATGAAGTCAAAGCACATAAAAACTGAACTTATCATAGATAAAAAATGAACTCGTAGAATATTAAAATTGAACTCACACAATATTGAAAATTGAACACCTAATATAAAAAATTGAACTTCTAGTGTATAAAAATGAACTCGTAGTATACAAAAATTGAACTATCATATTTATCAGTTTTAAAGCTTTTTTTTCAAATATTTTCATTTTTCATTTTTTTATTTTTTTTATTTTTTTATTTTTTTTGCTATTTTTTTATTTTTGCAAAAATCGAATTATTTTAAAAATGTACTTAAAGTACATAAAAATTGAACTTATCATAGATAAAAAATGAACTCGTAGAATATAAAAATTGAACTCATACAATATTGAAAAATTGAACTCCTAACATAAAAAAATTGAACTTCTAGTATATAAAAATGAACTCGTAGTATATAAAAATTGAACTGTCATATTTAATATTTTTAAATCTTTTTTAACAAAGAATATAATATAAAAATATGAAAAAAAATTCCGAAAAAAATAAATAAAAATAAAAAAAAAAAAAAATAAAAAAAAAATAAAAAAATAAAAAAAAAAAAAAAAAAAGAAAAAAAAAAAAAAAAAAAAAAATTCTTGACCATCCATTATATAGTGATGATGTAAATCTAATGGTTGAGATTAGTCCTCACTTTAAGCCAAAGGTCTCACCACAAGGGTGGGTCTCACTTGAACCAAAACCTATATATATATATATATATATATATATATATAGGGGGAAGTTCCGGTAGAAAGGCTTTTAGAGTAGAAAGTGAGGGTGAATATAGTGTGTTGGATGATGAAGGATTAATGGTGAGATTTAGACTTCATATTAGTTGTGACTTGTGATATGCTGAATAGTAGTAAATAAGAGCACATTCCTATTAATAAAACTAATTACGATTTTTACATTATTTGAAAGGAAAGAATAACCTATAAAATCGAAAACAAATCACAATCAAATCAGAAAAACACGTTCAAAATAACCGTAATATTCGATTAGTTCCTATTAATAAAACAAATCACAATTTCTACATTATTTAAATGGAAGGAATAAATATAAAATTGAAAACAAATCACAATCAAATAAAAAAAACACGTTCAAATTAACTATAATCTTCAATCAGTAATTATAGATCTACTAAATTTTATTATTGATAAAAAATTGTATTATACCAACACTAAATAACTACCGCGATAATGAATATCATAACATTAACATGTATGGAGGTTGTATTTAACAAGGAATATTTACATCTAAACCGATGAATATCAAAGTTTATTAGAATGAATATTGATTGAAAATAACTACATCAGTGTACGAATGTTTGTGTTAGTGAATATTGACATATTAGTATATAAATATTGTAACATATACGAATGAATAGAACATATTTCAAAAGATGTTATTAACAATTAATATTAAAAGCTGTAACGATGAAAATTTAGGTTTAGTAGAATGAATATTGATAAAAACACAACTACATTAATGTATGATAGAAATTTACAAGTGAATATCGATGTTGGTGTTAGTGAATATTGAACTATTAGTATATGAATATCATCACATATATGAAGGAATATAACATATACGAAGAGATGTTATTAACAAAAATTCTGGTAAAATATGTGCTCTAGAATCTAAATCCGAGCTTCTCAAATCTTGAACCAATGCTTTGAGTAATGTTTGAATCTTCTCCTAACAACACCAATGCTAATGAATCTGAATTCTCTTCTTGAACAACGTTCTTCGTACAAGTTGCTGAAATGTGCAATACATAGAATATCAACTTTGAGAAAAGGGAATATCAATGTGATGTATAATGAATATCAATTACTATTTGCTACTTATTTACAAAATTTTAATCTTCCATTTGGTGCATGTATATAATAATTGTATACAATGAATATCAAAGAAGTAAACAATGAACACCATAGAATACATGAGTAAATATGTTGGCATCATTAATCGAACATATATAAATTATATAATGCAAATAGTCCTTGAAATCGATCAAATCATTGAACCACTACTAAGATCACAAATTATCAAAAAAAAGGAAAGCAATCAAATCAATGAACTACCACAATGATCACAAATTAATTTCAAACTAAAAATACAATCACGTAGAAATCTCAAAGCAATCAATCGAACCAACTAATATTGCAACAAAGTGAAGTATATATGCGATCTTCAATGTAGAGAATTGTAAAATTGAACCTATGATCGAACTGTGATCTTCAATGGAGATAGAATCGCCGAACTGGTGCAGTTGAATCGCCGAACATAGGTTTTGGAAGGAGAGATATGAAACGACGGCGAATGATACGGAAAGAGAGTAGTGGAAAGTGAATTAGAAAATCCCGTGAAATCCGCCTAATGGGTATAATAGAACGAAACGCGTACACACTCTAATAGTGCATCTATTTTAGGCTGATCTAGTACGTTAAAAAATCCATATCTCATGGTTAATAATCATCCTCACTTTCTACTCTAAAAGCCTTTCTACCAGATCCTTATACTATATATATATGATTTTGCGTTGGGTGCTACGTACTTAAAATACATGGAACAAAAATAAGTTGACAATATACTTGGATCATAAATAAAACTAATCTAGTAATTTGTACTATATTGAGATCTCTATCCAAACTAGACCTGGACCCGGTTCCGCTGGAACCGGTGGGAACCGGAACCGGCGGGTTTAGTTCCCGGTAAGGTTCCGGTTCTGGTTCCTCCCCCCGGAACCGGAGAACCGGCGGTTCCAGAACAGGGGAACCGGCGGTTTGGAACCGCCGGTTCCCCGCTAACGGCTATTTTTTTTATCGGATTACAAAACCGCGACTGCGGCTTTAGGGCCGCGATCGCGGTTTACCATACCGTGATCGCGGTTTACCATACCGCGACCGCGGCCTGAGACCCCGCGGTCGAGGTTATTTCAACAGAATGGTTCTGTTTTCGCCAAATTCAAAACCGCAACCGCGGGTCTCGGGCCGCGGTCGCGGTATGGCGGGCCGCGATCGCGTCCCTTGATGGCCACGGTCACGGTTTTGCTTTAAAAGCCAACGGCTAGTTTTTAACGGCTAGTTCCCAACGGCTATTTCATAATTCCAACGGCTAGTTGATAAATTTCTTCTATAAATAACCACTACATGATCTCATTCCCACCCACACTACCAATCTTTCTCTCTCTCTCAATCTCTCAAGTTTACAAAGCTCTCTCAAATCTCAAATCTCAAATCTCAATCTCTCAATCTTTCAATCTCTCAAATGGAAGGATTTCTTAACATAGATCAAATTTTTGGCTCACAAGAGAGTGCTTCAAATGTAGAATTTGTACCCCCTATTAACTTGGCGGAATTTTCGAATCCCAATCCCAATGTGATACAACCGGGATCGTCCATTCCCAATGAAAATGAGGGAGTGGATCATGGATCCGAGGCGACCGAGGGTGAGGCTCCAATCCTTAAATCCGATATATTTACAAAACATTTTCGTAAGGGAGCTTATGAGGCATCTACCAAGAAATTTCAAGTTCATTGCAACTATTGTCCTAAGCATTACACATGGGTGTCGGGATCAGGCTATGGAACATTGTCAAAGCACATGAAGAGAGCACACCCCGACAAGTTAGGCATGATGCGAGTACAATCCCAACTCTCCGGGTTTGCAACTTCTTCTTCCCTTAATCCTCATCATAACCCTCATTTATTTACTTATAACCATAATGATAGCATGTATGCCTTGTCCGAGTCTATTTGTTTTGATCACTTATCATTTAGTTTTGCCGAAAAGTTAGGATTTAACAATTGGATGACTAATCATGTACAACCCGCTTATAAACCGACTACTAGGAAGTCGGTAAAAAAGAATGTGATGAAAGCATATAAAACTCGCAAAATGGCATTGGTGAGTTTTTTTGCTCAAAATGATATTAAAGTTTCAATTTGTAGTGATATTTGGAGTGATCATTGGCAAAATCATTCATACATGGGCTTAACATGTCATTTTCTTGATGATCATTTCAATGTGCAAAAACGTGTTTTGGCTTATAGAGTATTTGATTTTTCTCATACCGCTTTAATGATTAGTAATATTATTCGTACTATTTTGGAAGAGTATAGACTACTTCATGGAGTTTTTTCTATCTCGTTTGACAATGCATCTAACAACACCGCTTCAATCCGAGATTTGGTTCCGCATTGTCAACCAATTCTTGGAGCGAAGTATTTTCATGTAAGATGTGTTTGTCATATTTTAAACCTTTGTGTCAAAGATGGTTTAAATGTTATGTCGGGTTTAATTGCTCCTATTAGATATGTTGTTAGTCGTATGTGGGCTAGCCCCCGAACCGCCCAAGATTGGACGGCGTTTTGTAGTCAAAAAGGTGTTCCACCCCGAACATTTCCAAAAGATGTTTGCCACCGTTGGAACTCCACTTATAAACTACTTCATGCATGCATGCCTTACAAAGATCTTTTGACTTCTTTTGCGTCCATATATTCTCCCGACAATCCCATTATTTCTCAAGTATGGGATTATTGTTATAGAATCTTAGAAGTTTTGAAAATATTTCATGATACAACATTAACTTTTAGTCATGTTTATAAACCTTGTGCTCATTTGTTTTGTTTTGAAGCATTGAATGTGGTGGGCGGTTTTTGTGAGGGGCGTAAATTCAATGAACTTTGTGGTGCTATTGATGCTATGCAAGTGAAATGGTTGCACTATTATAAAGTTATCCCCAATATCTATCTTGTTGCTTGTGTGTTTGATCCTAGGTTTAAGATGGGTGGTTTAGAAGCATGTTTGAAGGGTTATTATGAGGCATTAGGGTTGGATGTTAATGATGATATTGCTAGTGTTGGGGATATACTTAGTAAAGTTAGAAGATCAATTGAGGAATTGATTACCAAATATTCATCTAGTGTTAGTTCTTCTCCATTACCTCCACATTCATCCTCCTCTTCGAGTTCGAGTGCCCTCGGTGCTACTAAAAGGTGGGGGCTAATCTTTTGCATACCCTTACCAAGAAACCGAGACATTCGAGCTCGAATGCGGAGTTTGAAACATATCTAACAACCCACTTTGAGTTTGGTGAAGGAGAATTTGATATTTTAGATTAGTGGAAGACCCACAAGAAGACTTTCCCAACCTTGGTCAAGATCGTGGCTCAAGTGCTTGTTGTTCCCGCCTCGACCGTATCGGTAGAGCAAACATTTAGCGAAGGAGGACACGTCCTTGATGCAAAACGATCTAGTTTAAAGCCCGATGTCTTAGAAGCCCAAGTGTGCGTATGTGATTGGAAGAGAGCGGAAATTCGTCAACAAAAGGCGGAGGTATCCGAAACTTCCGACTCGGACGGGCAAGACGATGAGTCCCAATCCCAAAGCGCTTCGGATGCATCGACGTAGATGGACGATGGTAAGCAAATCGGGGTTTCATATCGAAAGGTAAGAGAACTACGTGGGCTTTGATTCCTCTATAACCCAGAGAGGATACGTAGGCAACTTAATTTTAAGTCCAAGCCCTTTAATTATCCAACTTTTTTTTGTTTTGAAGAACAAGCATTAATCACGGATTCACCTTAGTCCAATTTCCAAGACCGGTTTGGGCCAAAGTCTAAACCGCGATCGCGCTGAGGCCGCGATCGCGGTTGCTCATTACGCGGTTTAGACTTTGGCCCCAAAACAGAGTCTTTGTTTTTTGGGCCCGCGATCGCGGCTTGACTCGTTTTTTTTTAATTTTCATTTTTTAAATGCCCGGTTCCGAACCAAAACCGGAACCGGGTGGAACCGGCGCCGGAACCGGGGAACCGGACCAAGGCCAGTTCCGGTCCCGGTTCCATGGTTCCGAGGAACCGGAACCGCCGGTTCCGGAACCGGACCCAGGTCTAATCCAAACTAACTACAAGTGTGCTACTATAAGAATAATGAGTTAATCTGCTTAATCAGCAACAACTTATAGGTAGTTGTTCATGATGCAAAGCAGATGATGAACAATGACATTGAGATAAAGACGACATCAGTGCTTCGGCAAGTTCTCTTCCTACACGCTGTTGAATGATAGAAAGTGCATACTCGAACAAAACCGAGTCACATGGCAAAGTGATGGGTCCGTTACCGGCCAATCCGAACTCCTCCTCTTCCATTCTAAGCAGTTCTCTCGAGATTTCAGATTCAAGATAGGCCAACGGAAGGGCAAACCGTTTTGCATCCGTTGTGTAGATGACAACTTGACCCTTGTCTAGTGCTGGTGCTCGTTGGGCGGAGATCCGTTTTCTACTTGCAGTAGCCAACCTTTGCCACTTCTTGGCCATCTTGAGTAGCTTCCTTGTGCTGATCATCCTTTTGGTGTAGGATAAGGAGGAATTTTTGTTGAAGAATTGATACTTGGTGTATGAGAATGGATATATGTTTCTAAGTGGTCTTATATAGTTGCAAATCGGACCCGATTCCTCTGCCAATGCTTTTGATGAAGAGAGATTGAACTAACCATTGGATTCAATTTCATTTGGACCCCATTTGGATTGACAATGAAACACAACAAGTCACATGGTAGTGCTTCCAAACAACCACTACATTGTAAAATCAACAACAAATGCTTGTCTCCCATCCTCTCCTATATAATACCACTTGAACCAAAGCCATTTTCATTATCAAGCTAGTTCAATCTCTCTTCATCAAAAAATCCCACAACATTACTTCATCCTATCAAAGATCAAGCAAAGCAAAATGATCAGCACCAAGAATCTCATCAAACTAGCCAGAAAGTGGAGAAGCTTTGCAACTGCAAGCAGAAAGAGGATCTCACTTCCAAGAACCACCACCAAGAGCAAAACAATGACAGAGATTGGTCAGTTTGTTGTCTACACAACTGACGAGAGGCGATTCACACTTCCCTTGGAATATCTCACATCTAAGATTGTAATACAACTCCTTAGAATGGCAGAAGAGGAGTTTGGATTGGGTGGTGATGGACCTATCACCTTGCTGTGTGACTCGGCTTTCATGGAGTATGCCATCCCTATGATTCAACGGAGTGTAGCCGGAGAATTGGAGGAAGCACTAATCATGTCATTATCTAGCTTTTTCTGCTCATCTTCAGAATCTTCATCCACACTATTATCCCATCAAAATCTACCAATTAGTTGTTGTTAGTATATACCAGTCTTCTCCCATTTTTTGTAATTTATACTAGCTAGTAGTAGCTAGGCTAACTGTAGTTTTATAAATATATTCAAAATTTCACAATTTGTCTACATCTTGCTATCTATTGATGCCTTCATCCTAGAAGATCATTTCTTATGAAAAATGTCGTATATGTACAAGATCTGTACACTATACTAGTAAATAACTTACGTGTTTATTTACCAAGGAAAGAGTACAAAATAATTTGAGAGGTGCCAAAATGAAGGCATACCCAACCTTAGTAGACGAACGAGATACCATATCATGTTTCTTGGTTTTCCAAGCAGGAGGAGAAGGACCAACAGAAGCAAAATATCTCTTGGCATGGAATAATTGTTGAAGGAAAGCTCGAAACTTTGAGTGACTCGTTTTCCATTATCCAAGACAAGTTTAATAAGTCGGTGGTGATTACCTTCTTGGTCTACACCCATGAGATTGTCCTTTCTTCAAGTATTAAACAATTCAATTTAATTTTCATTTCCTTAATATCAACAAAGGAGACTTACTACCATTGATCATCTGATAATTGTTAGCCAAAATTAGCACGATCAGTTGCAATAGGAATCGAGCGAGATGGAGCGCCAAATGAATGACCCGGTTGTACAACAACAACGACACCACATCCCCCATCAGTGACCAAAAATGCTAGATGATTCACTGGAGCCCCAACTAGCGCCTGAAGAAGCATCATTGTTATTCTGGCTGCCATCTCCCTTGCCATGATTGTGTAGCTTGCGAGCCTAATCCATAATGCTGGTGATCTGGAAGCAAGTACGTTTATCATGACTCGGTTTTCCACAATGTGTAGAAATCAGAGAGCGACGATCAACTATGGGTCCAATGTTTGATGATCCACCAGAAGAAGAAGAAGATGGAGCACGTCAAGCCAAAAGAGCCACAGTTTCCGAAAGCGTCCTTAATGACCGTTTTAACCTTTTTGTCTTGAATGAAAAAGGAATAAACTTTGCTGAGCAGAAAGAGGGGATCTTGAGCCATCACATTAGAACAGAAAGTAGAGTATTGGTCATCAAGACCCATAAGGAACTAATTCACGCGTTCCTCCTCTCTATTTTTGAGAAATAACGTAGGTAGATTATAGGTACATTCTTTGACCTATGAACAAGTACGAGGTGGTATGTAGGTATACAACTCTTCCCATAATTCTTTCAACGATCCATAATAAGATCCAACAGACTCACCATTTTGACGACATCAAGCAATGACTGAATGGAGTTGTAGGATGCGAGGGCCATTAGCAATGGAAAACCTCTGAGCAAGATCATCCCACAAGTCTTTCACCGAATCAAAGTAAGTAACGGAGGAACGGAGCAACAGTTCAATTGTTTGAACAATCCACTTGACGAGCATGGAATTAATGCTATACCAATTGTCAAGTTTCGCCGAATCCGTAGCACGCAACAAAATAGAGCCACCGAGGAATCCAAGTTTTCTCTTAGCCCAAAACGCATTGGGAAGAGTCATGGTCCCTTCATGATATATAAGGACTAAACATCGTGATGGGAACAACCAGCGAACTTCCCTGTCCAGTCTTGAATCCTGCTTGCAGTCTGCCGAGGGAACAATCAATGATACCTGTACTCGGATAGATTTGAATCTTATGAACACTTTCCGAAATCAGAATTTTGCCCCTTACAAGCCTTAGGGAATCTGCAAAATCAGAAGTGAGATAAGACAAATCTTCTAGTTCTCTCCAAGGCTTTTTGAAAGAACTAAACTATAGAAAATGTATAAATAGATTATGGCTTCGGTTTTTGGATAGATCTTGAGTGAGATCTTGTCCAACAACCTCGACTCTAATCTCCTTTTCCTTTAAATAGGATGTAGGAAATGATAGGGACTGATTTCTGGCCATTATACAAAAGTTACATGCACTTACATGGCGGTTACCAATGGTTACCAACCATTCCTTCTATCATCAATATCTCTCATTAAAGAGACACGCGTTTAACTACAAACTAGTCAGAAAAGGAAGTTATATTACGGTTAAACATCAGTTATCAAGGCGGTTATCGTCCAATAAACACGGGGCGAAAAAATAGCCAGACCGCTAAACTGTTGTTCCCCACAACACAGTTGTTGTTCCCTACAACACATCTGTAGTTTCCATTGTTCCTTAAGGAACAACGTAACTTAACCTTTATATATCCCTCTAGACCTCAAGTATACTTACACAAGCGTGTACTCCACACCCCCAAACTTGTGATATAGCTAAGTGAGATCCCATAGCGTAGTATGAACCCCGATCACACTAAAAGGTATTGTTCCCTAGTAGGGAACAATCACTTGATGACACTAAAATCACCAACAATCATCCCTCATTTTAGTGTAATCCTTGATTCATAAAATAAGCAAGCCTTCATCCCAAACTCAGGCATAAACACAAATATCAAAATGATTGAATTTATGTCTTAGTGTAATTACACATTTCAAACACCCCAGAATCATGGTATCTTAAAGATTGAACCAATCAACCACTTTGGATGCATGAAGATAACACACACATAAGTTACTTTACAATTCTATAGTCTAACATGACTCCATTTAGGGCCTTGAGTCCTTATCCATTCTTGAGCGTATGTGAAGTCAACCCAAACTTCATGAAGCGACCAAACTCCATGCCCATATATGTAGATCCTTTAGTCGTACACCTACAATTGCACTTTTTCAAAGGAACTATTAAAAAGATTAAATCTTTAACCTCCAACTTGTAGGAACAGAGCACACATTTGGGGATTGTTCCATTGTTCTCACAATTTCTAGGTGTGGGCTTTCCACATTGAATTCTGTCCCTAATTTTCATTAGGTAGGAATTGGGTATCCCACCACTAGAAAGCTTATACGGGTCTTAATCCCATCCCTTTAGCAGACTTGGAGACCAAGACCCTAGCCAACCCCTTCGTCAAGTGATCAGCCAAATTTTGTTGTGACCTAACAAAATCCACCGAAATCACCCCATGCGTAATGAGCTCTCTTACTGCACTATGCCTCACACCCAAGTGACGTGATTTCTCATTGTATACATGGCTATATGCTTTATCCAAAGTTGCAACACTATCACAATGGATCGATATGGGTGAAATTGGTTTTTCCCACAAGAGAACGTACATCATATACCAAGTTCCTCAACCATTCGGCCTCTTTTCCAGCCGCAGGCAGAGCAATAAACTCCGATTCCATGGTGGAACTTGAGATGCAAGTTTGTTTCTTGGATGCCCAAGATATAGCTCTTCCACCAAGAAGGAATACCCATCCACTAGTAGAAGATCAATGATCATCTTCATTCATGATCCAACTTGCATCCGAATACCCCTCTAATATCGAGGGTGATTCAACATATGTAAGACCAAGATCTATTATTCCCTTCAAGTATTGAAGTACTCGGTGAACCGCTGGCCAATGATATGCACTAGGATTACTAGTGTAATGGCTAAGTTTCCCTACTGCAAAAAGCAATATCCGGTCTTGTACTTTTCATAGCATACATTAAGCACCCAGTTATCCTTGAATACTCAAGTTGCAACACTACTATTCCCTCGTTAGGGAACAGTTTGACACTTGGATCATATGGAGTTTTCAAAGGAGCATAATTACCATAATTAAACTTATTCAACACTTTCTAAAGGTAATGAGATTGTGATAATGACAATCCTCCTTCTTCCCATTTTATCTTAATCCCTAAGATAACATCAACCTCCCCCATGTCCTTCATGGAGAATTATGATGACAAGAATTCCTTAACCAAATCTACTTGTTCTTGATCAATTCCAAAGATCAACATGTCATCCACATACAAACAAATTGTGACTCCATTCATGGAATCATCAAATTTTCTATACACAAACTTGTCTTCTTGGTTCAATTTGAATCCATGGGACAACACAACCTCATCAAACTTTCGATGCCATTGCTTTGGTGCTTGCTTAAGCCCATACAAGGATTTGATCAATTTGCACACCTTATGCTTTTGTCCTTGCATAATAAATCTTTCAGGTTGTTTCATATAAACTTCCTCTTCAAGATCCCCATTAAGGAACGCAGTTTTTACGGCCATTTGGTGGATAACTAGGTTGTGTATCGCCTCCAAGGCAATCAACAACCTGATGGTGGTTATACGTGCAACTGGTGCATAGGTATCAAAGTAGTCGGTTCCATACCTTTGTCTAAAACCCTGTACAACCAATCGGGCTTTAAACTTGTCTATAGTACCATCCACTTTCATCTTCCTCTTGAAGATCCATCTACTTCCCAATGGTTTACATCCAGGGGGAAGATCTGCTAGAACCCATGTATTGTTCCCCATGATGGAATCCATCTCATCATTAATGGCCTCCTTCCAAAAGGATACATCTTGAGACTTCATTGCCTCATCAAAAGTTCTTGGTTCATCGTCAATATTGTAACAATATAAATATTGGGATCCAATCTCGTCCCAAGTTCCCTCTACCAAGTAAACTTGGAAATCAGGACCAAAGGACGTTTTCTTCCTTACTCTTTTACTCTTCCGAATCTCTGGTTCATTGTTCCCTAGTGAGACGTCACGGTCGTTGTTCCCACTAGAACAGTGAATCATGTTATTGTCTCTACTTGAACTGGGAATAATGTCTTTCGGTATAGGTGTCGATGAAAATCTGTTTTCATCAAATATGGCATCTCTTGACTCTATAACGGAGTGAACCGAAATTGATTTGTTTGGTTCAATCACATAGAACCTATATGCCTTGGAATGCTCAGCATATCCAATAAACATGCACTCTACACCTCTTTCTTCCAAGCTTTTCCTCTTGGGATCAGGTAGTCTTACAACCGCCCTACAACCCAAAACTCGAAGGTAATTCAAGTTGGGTTTCCTTTTGAACCAAATCTCATATGGAGTAGTCTTGTTCCTCTTGTTTGGAACTCTATTCAATAGGTAACAAGCCGTTAACATGGCTTCTCCCCAAAATCCATCATTTAATCCCGAGTAGGAAAGCATGTAATTGACCATTTCATTAAGAACTCGATTCTTCCTCTTCGACACACCATTTTGTTTTGGTGTATAGGGAGCCGTAGTTTCATGGATGAAACCTACGGATTGGAAGTACTATGGGTCAAAATATTCACCACCTCTATCAATGCGCAACGTTTTGATCATTGTTCCCAACTGTAGTTCTACTTCAGTTTTATAAAGCTAAAATTTTTCTAGGGCCTCATTATTAGCATGCAACAAAAATACATAGCAATAACGAGAATAATCATCTATGTACGTGACCACAAATTTCTTATTTCCCAAAGAAGGGGAAGCATGAAAATCACACAAATCACTATGTATTAAATCAAGCACGGCACTGTTCCTTTCAACACTAGGAAAAGTTTGTCTAGTTATCTTGGTAAGCATGCATGTTCTACATTTTTCTATATTCATGTCAAAAGGTGGAATTAAACCAATCCTAGACATATCAAACATGCGTTTATAATGTACATGTCCCACCGAGCATGCCATAACGAAGATATTGTTCTCGGGAAAATAATCTCTGTTCCCGAGGGAACAAATTCATGTGTACAAGTCATGTAAATAGAATTTATAACTTTATTAATAATCAACTTAAACATTCCATTACACAGGTAACCACAACCAACAAATACACCGCCATTCGACAATATAAATTTGTCGGCTTCAAACACCAAACGAAAACCTAACTTATTAAGGATACTACCTGAGACTAAGTTTTTTCTTATTCTGGGTATATAAAACACATTATTAAGAATTAAAGTCTTCCCAGATGAGAACTCTAACTCCACTTGTCCTTTACTAAGTACGGGGGCAGTTGACTCATTTCCAATATGAAGGACACGTCCATCATCCATAAGAGTTAATGATTTGAACATAGACTTGTCCCTCCCTACACACGTGAGTGGTAGCACCTGAGTCAACCCACCATGATATCTCATCATCCTACATAAAGAAAACCTCAGAAATTATAGAAACAAAATCCAAACTAGGAGATGTAACTATATTGGGAACAATCACTGTTCCTTCCTGACCTTGATGAGATTTATGCCCCTGTTCCTTAGAACCGTGAGCAGTCTGGTTAGAACCATTGTCCTTCTTCCCCTTTGGAGCCCGACAATCCCTTCTAAAATGTCCAGGCTTACCACAATTCGAACATCCATCTCCTTTTGGGGAGCGTCTCTTGTTGGGACCGTTACCTGTGTTGTTACGTGACCTCTTCTTGCCTTTGTTCTTGTTCCCTTTTTTAGAATCATCTTCTACCATGTTAATGGAGGAAGATCCTGGAGTCTCTTTGTTCTTTCCTTTCTCTTGCGTACGAAGGCCCACCTCGATACGCAAGTGGCTTCCAAGTTCCACAAGGGAAATATCTTCCTTCTTGTGCTTCAACATGTGTTTAAAGTCTTTCCATGATGGAGGTAACTTATCAATTATGCTTGAAACAGAGATTGACTCGTCCATCTTCAAATTGTGTTGGGCAAATTGCCCCAAGATACGAAGTATCTCATTGAATTATTCCATCACCGGTCTTGCATCGACCATCTTGTAACTATTGAAGTTACTTACGAGGAACTTCACACTTGAAGCATCCTCAACCATGTATTTGGACTCTAATGAATCCCAAATTTCATTGGCATATTCAACATTTTGGTACACATCAAAGAGAGAATTAGACATACCATTTAAGATGTGGCCTCTTCAAATGTAGTCATCATTCTCCCATTTTCTTCTCTTCCTTAGGGGTTCAACCATCACTTCATCATCGACCACCTCGGGCATCGGAGTGGATAGGACATACACCACCTTGAGCGTGGTCAAGAAGAAATGCATCTTCTTTTGCCAACGGCGGAAATCCATTCCCTCAAACTTCTCCAACTTTTGGAACTTTGTTGTCATTGTAATAACCCTCCCTTTTTAAAATAATAATAATAATAAATAATAATTTTCTTTTGGGTAATTATTTATTCATAATAATTACTTTAATTATTACGTGTGGATAATTAGTAAATTGTTATAATTTGCCTTATTTCGCTTCTTAGTTTATAATGTTTTGGTGCATTATATAATTCGCCAAAATATTTAAAGCACAACCCGAGTATATAAGAGTATACTCGGCATGATCTTATAAAGATCATTAAATTAAAGGAAAGATAAAATCTATTGTGCAATCGACGTATTACCCGTATAAATATAAAGGTTGGGATACATATGCGCGCAGGCTAATATATCTACATGCTCATGTGGAAGCCGCCGCCATTTTTGACTCTTCATAGTTAAGCAAGCTAACTTCACATAGTTAATTTCTCCCATAAGCCATCACAATTGACTTTTCCTATATATTCACACCAAATTTCCTATATGTTCTATCAAGCCTCGATTACATGTGTGTGGTATGAGTTAACTAGCACATAAGACAACCAAGCTACCATATTTGACCATTTTAAAGATTCAAACCAACTTTTTCCCATTCTATCTCATACTTATCCACAAGCCACTTTATTTGACTTTTCTTTGATTAGAAATCAATTTTCTTACTTGTGAAGTCTTTGACAACTTGTTACGTGGAATCCATTTAGCCTATTTAGCCAACCCTCCTACATAAATCATGAGGATGATCTCATCTAGATACATCTTTCTACCACCATCACATGTATAAGTATTTGTCCATGCCTTTGTTCGGTCTTATCATTTTGGATGGTTATTAAGATTGGGAATTGCCCACATCTACCGCTGTCCCTTGGTTTCCTTTAGCTATTTCTTTCCCTCCCTTCTCTCTATCTCTTTGGTGGCCTCTCTCATGTACAATCCTAGGAGGGGAAGCACCTTATACTTGTCGAGCTCAATTGTAAACTTAAGCTAGTAGTTAACCTTGAAAGTTGTTCTTCATCGTCGTTTCCATGTCCATATAGCTACGTTGGAGGAGCTTGGGCCTTTGTTCCACATATACATAGATAAGCTCACCGTCATGGGGTTCTTGCTTCGGTTTCCCTCCTTTAAGGAGCCGAAAGGAGAGGAGGAGAAGGAAGATGTTTATTTGAGTTTGGTGTGGAGAAGAGGACAAGATGGAGGTTAGGTATTTTTTTTATAAGGAAAGGAAAGTAGGCTGGATGGTTGAACAAAGTGGAGGTAAAGAATGGAGGTGGAAAGGTTAGTTAAAGGAAGGCTAGCAAAGAATTGGTGATCATGGGCAATTCTGCGCATTTCTGAAAGTTCTGGGCAGATTTCGTAATTTTTGGAAAATTCAGATATCATATTAAGGTAAGAAATTCTCTTACGAGTATGTGACAATTTACGGATTTCAATTTGGATATATATGTAAAAAGTTATGAATAGTTATGCGTTGATGTGGAATTTGAAGGGTTGGAGATCTCGGAAAATCCTTGGTCTAGTTTAACTAGCTAGGATTAAAGAAGAGGAAGGATAAGAGGGAATTGGGACCTCTCGGTTCACGTGTAGATCTTGGTCGAACGTTGTTCGAGATCAAAATAAATTACTTTAAACGAAATTAACTCCTATGCGTTCGTCATTGAGGTAAGTCATCTAGACTTACTTAGCTTGCGATCATGTTATGTGTTAAACTAGTAAATTGAATGTGTGGTCTTCTATTTTGGAATATTCTTCCATAGTATATTTTCATATTTGAAAGCTATTGGAATAGTTTCAATGATTTTTATTGTATGCAACTTGATCTCTGCGGGTGTGATTATGGACACGGACAAGTCGGTGGAGAAGAGACCCCGGACATAGTCATGCGGCGTGTGGATATCACCTTCAAGAATTGATTGTTTTGGCAAGTGCTCTAGTAGAGGCTTAGCTGGGGAAAGAAGGGTGATGGGAAAGAAAATGGGCATGAGCTTAGCGCACGCTAGCCGTGTACCATGTTTCAAAGGCAGGTTTGGGTTACCTTAATTGGAGAATGATTATGGTTTGGATTATGGAGGAATTGTTGTTGGTTGTTATGATATATGTTGCATGAGCATTACATTAATTAATCTCGTGCTTATTTGTTGTTGTGGAATTGAGTGTTGGTTTGGGAATTGATATGCTAGTTTATATAACTATATGACGTGTTTTGGTGTACATATTAGTTTGATATGAATATGAATGACTGAGTGCGTTATTTTGATAATCTATGTTTTGTTCTACATGTTTGATTTGCTTGTTTGGCCCATACCGGGATTGTTAGCTAATGTGTTCTACTTCCAATGTTTTAGGTAAACATCCTTATATGGGAAATGTTCCAGGAGATCAAGTCTTGGACGATGATGCTCGAACTCGACGTGACGTGTCTTAGTGGGAATTGAGGGCTTGAGTCCCTAGTTGCAAGGAGATTGTAGTTAATAGTAATATGGAGTTGATATTGGTAGACGGAAGGTTGGCTTTAGTGCTAGCAGTCAATTGCATTCACATTGGTTATCGAGTTGTTTTAAAAATGATAAGTTGGATGTTTTCTTGGCTTTTCTTGCTGTGCCTTTGTTGTAAGGTCCAATATTCGTGAATTTGTTGTCAGGCTTGTTTTGGTGGACCCAGGTGTGGTCCACAACCAGGTAACAACCCGGATTATAAAGATGGGGTGTTACAGTCATCTCACTCACATACGTCATTGATTAAAAATTCTGATTTCGATTATAAGGACTAAATGTCTTGATGGGAACAGCCAGCGAACTTCCCTGTCCAGTCTTGAATCCTGCTTGTAGTCTGTCGAGGGAACAATCAATTATACATGTACTCGGATAGATTTGAATCGTGTGAACACTTTCCGAAATCAAAATTTTGCCCCTTACAAGCCTTAGGGAATCCGCAAAATCTGAAGTGAGATAAGACTAATCTTCTAGTTCTCTCCAAGGCTTTTTTAAAGAACTAAACTATAGAAAATGTATAAATAGATTATGGCTTCGGTTTTTGGTTAGATCTTGAGTGAGATCTTGTCCAACAACCTCGACTCTATTCTCCTTTGCCTTTAAATGGGACGTAGGAAATGATAGGGACCAATTTTTGGTGGTTATACAGAAGTTACATGCAGTTATGTGGCGGTTACATGGCGGTTACCAATGGTTACCAACCATTCCTTCTATCATCAACGTCTCTCATTAAAGAGACACATGTTTCACTACAAACCAGTCAGAAAAGGAAGTTACAAGACGGTTAAACATCAGTTATCAAGGGGGTTATCGTCCAATTAACACGTGGTGAAAAATAGCCAGACCGCTAAACCGTTGTTCCCCACAACAAGTTGTTTTACCCTACAACACATCTGTAGATTCCATTGTTCCTTAAGGAACAACATAACTTAACCTTTATATATCCCTCTAGACCTCAAGTATACTTACACAAGCGTGTACTCCACATCCCCAAACTTGTGATATACCTAAGTGCGATCCCATAGCGTCGTATGAAGCCTGATCATACTAAAAGGCATTGTTTTCTAGTAGGGAACAATCACTTGATGACACTAAAATCGCCAGCATGATAGTTATCACCTTCAACACCACCAAGCAAATGGTGAGGCTTGGGTGATCCGAAGGATGCAAATAGTAGGGAGACGTTTCTTCCCGAAACCATGAACAACATCCTTCTCTTGGTCATTGAATCAGCGGATCAAAGCATGGGAAGAAAGAGATCGACAACATAGAAAGACAACAACAACACAGTGAGAGGAGCGACGGTGTCAAGATTAGCGGGCCGCAAAAACGTTATAGGGTTAGGATCTGGCTCCGATACCATGAAAGTTTGAGAGGCACATAATAATTTACGTGTTTATTTACCAAGGAAAGAGTGTAATATATATATAGGCCTCTAGATAAACTTGTAGCCCAATAAATATAAATATACAAAATAATAACAATGTACATAAATTTCCTAATACTATAAGCTCTATATATATATTCACATGGTCTTGCTTCTTACATTTGAATCAAATAAATAATGTGGACTTTTGGATGTAGGCCTACTTAATTAAACTTGCAAATGGATGCAATAATATTCCTACTCGGGAACTTATACTTCAACCCACCCTAAAACAGTAAATGAACAAGATGGAAACTCATTGTAATTTAGTTACTATTCTCAATACAATGAATGATGTTGTAAGATTGTTTGGAGCTTATACTAGACTAACGAATCATATTAAGATTAGCTAGCAACTTTTTTTGCACAGTAGTGATACATGTACGTACAAGTATATATGAGTATATATAGGAGAGGCTAAAATTGAAATTTGCCAATTAAGATCAATCTTTGGTAGGGTTCAGTGGGAAGAAAAGACATTCGATTGTTTGATCATTAATCAATATTAGGACCCAAAACCATGTGAATGGTGGTGTCCTATTGGGTTTTGCATTCTATTTGTCAAGTTGACCACTCTTATCTTCCTTCATCTCATCTCATCCACGTTGGCCTATCATATATGACTATTTTATGAGATTCAGAATGTTAATTGAGTCCAAATGCTAAATTTCTTCAGGATGCAAACTCATTAGAAACACAACACAAAATAATAACATTTTATAAGAATCCACAAACAACTAAATTTGTGCAGGACAGATGCATTGCACCACCTTGACAATGACATAAACATCTTGGCTTAAACAACTAGCACAAAATTTGACTGATAGGTTGCATAACTATGCCTTGAATTAAACCCATTGTCTTTCAAATTCATTTGGACCCCATTTTTCTTGCTAATAAAACACAACAAGCCACATGGTAGTGCTTCCAAACAACCACCGTAATACATTGTAAAATCAACAGCAAATGCTTGTCTCCCATCCTCTCACATATAATTATCACTTGAACCAACACCATTTTCATTATCAAGCTATTTCAATCTCTCTTCATCAAAAAATCCCATAACATTACTTCCTCCTATCAAAGATCAAGCAAAGCAAAATGATCAGCACCAAGAATCTCATCAAACTAGCAAGAAAGTGGATAAGCTTTGCAACAACAAGCAGAAAGAGGATCTAACTTCCATGAAGCACTACCATGAAAGAGATTGGTCAATTTGTTGTCTACACTACTGACGAGAGACGATTCACACTTCGATTGGAATATCTCAAAACTCATATTGTAATGGAACTCTTTAGAATGGTAGAAGAGGAGTTTGGATTGAGTTGTGATGGACCTATCACCTTGCCGTGTGACTCAGCTTTCATGGAGTTCGCCATCTCTATGACTACATCTTTTTATCTATTGATGCTATTAACTTCACATATTCCCTCTTAGGGTTGCCCTATCATTCATCAGGAATATATGTGGTACACATACTTGCATAGCGAGTTAGGTTATATTTATAATAATATAATATCTTCTATCACACCCCACAATCGAAACAGGAGGAGGTCGAACAATGAGGATGTAAAGCGTCAGTATAGGCAACAAGAGTTGGAGAAGGAGTTGGCCGAATGGTAAATGATGTAATCTGAGGTGCCATGTATATAGCGAATGATGCACTTTAAAGTAGCAAAATGATGTTCTCTAGGATCATATATAAATAGACACACCTATTGAACTACATAGGCGATATCAAGTCGGGCGAAGGTGAGGTATTGTAATGCGCCAGCAAGACTCTTGTATAGCATGAGATCCGAGAAATATGGACCGGCTTGCGCACTGAGTTTGAATCTGGGTCCATTGGTTTGACCGCAGGGTTATAGGATGTCATAGAGGATCGAGCAACAATCTCCCAAGCATACTTGCCCTAATGCAAAAATAAGCCAGAACGCGAATGAAGGGCAACAACGCTGAGAAAATATGATAAGGGTACCAAATCTGACATAGCAAATTCATGAGTTAACACTGTAATAATATCTTGTCGCAATGAATCAGAGGAGGCAGTCAAGATGATGTCATCAACATACAAAATCAAATATGCCAGAGAATCACCACGATGTAGAATAAAGAGAGACGGGTCAGATTTGCTCCCAGTGAAATCAATCTTGTATAAGTCGGAGGCAAAACGCTAGTACCACGCCCAAGTGCCTGCTTAAGAGCATATAGAGATTTCCGGATCCAGCAAACATGCTTAGGTCTAGATGAATCAACAAACTCGGAAGGCTAAAACATGTAAACTGTCTCATGAAGCGTCCCATGAAGGAACACATTCTTGACACAACTGAATGCAATACCGTCTTGATAGTAGCCAACTTAACAACCGATTTAAACATCTCATCACAATCAACACCAATCTCCTACTACTTCCCTTAGCAACCAAATGCTCCTTATAGTGTTCCAACGACCCATTAAACCTGAATTTCTTTCGAAACAATCACATGCAACATACCACATTGGCCCTAGGAGGGCGTGGGACCAAATCCCAATTTTCATTTCTAATAAGAGCAATTTATTCATCATCTATGACAATAGACGAATGAGGGTCAAGGAGAGCATTTTTATGTGATGCGAGCAAGGGAGATATGGTAGGTTTTAGTGGGGTGGTGGTGGTGACTGAGAGGTCAAAAAGGTGTCATGGTTTGGAAATGCATGCTTTTCAACGAGGAGTCATACAATGTGTGTTTTGGGAAAGAGGCAGGTGTAAGTGTTGAGTCGAGAGTTGGGGAAACCGGGTTGTGGGGTGGCGAGATTATTGTTGGGCAAACCCGAGATGGCGGGAGAGGTGTAAAGGTTGGCGAGCTAATCCATGGATAAAGGAAAAGAGGAGAGACGGGCTAGACTCGGAACATGAGAGAGAAGACTTGGGATGAGATTGAGCGAGTGCAAACGGGAAAACAAACTCATCGAACGTGACATGTTGGGAGAGAAGGAGTTTATTAGTGGCTAAATCAAGACACAAGTACCCGCGATGATTTTCGAGATATCGTAGAAAGACACATGGTGTGGATCATGGTTGAAGTTTATGGGATATAGGAGAGGAGAGATTGGGAAAACATAAGCACTCAAAAACGTGTAAATGATTGTATTTAGGTGTACAATTACAAAGGATACTAGCGGGAATACGATTCCCAAATTTAGAGAGGGTAAGATATTGAAGAGATAAGCAGTCGTGATGGCTGAATATTTCCAAAAGGACGTCGGCGTGGAGGCATGGAAAAGAGGAGTGCGAGTCATGTTGGTGATGGTCCTAATCATGCGTTCGGCCTTTCCATTTTGAGATGAAGTGTATGGGCAAGAGAACCAAAAAGTATTCCCATGTATGTTGAAAAACGAGTGAAATTCATGATTTTCAAATTCTTTTCCCATGTCACAGTACAAGGATTTAATAGTACAATTAAACTGAGTATTAACAAAATGATGAAATTTCACAAATTGATCATAAACTTTAAATTTGTATCTTAACGGAAATACCCAAAAGAAATGAGAGAAATCATCAAGAAATATAAGATAATATTTATGTCGAGCGGAACTAACAACATGAGAGGTCTAAAGATCGATATGGATGATTTGAAAGGGAGAAATAGTAAAAGTTCTAGAATCATTAAAAGAAAATTGTGTATGTTACCCTAATTGACAAGAAGTGCAAAGAGATGAATCATACACTTTATTACAACTAGATAAAGAAGACTTCCTAAGAATATCAAAGACATGGGCGCTGAGATTACCGCAACGAGCATGCCATACAAGAACCGACACAATAGAGAGGGCAGCGCAGTTGGACGACCGAGAGGGAGGGATAGATGGATGTGTGACTGGATAAACCTTGTCAGAGCTATTGCATCTCATGTAATGAGTTCCCATTTGAAGATCCTTCATAGAGAAACCATTGAGTCAAATTCAACAGAAACATTATTATCAATAGTAAATATATGGACAAAGATTAGGTTTTTGATAAGTTGGGGAGCAAGGAGGACATTTTGAAGCTAGAGTGGGCAGGTTGAGGTGGCTAGTCAGGATGTCCTAAGACCTAAAGTCGGTACATGCTTGCCATTTCCAACAATAATAAATAGAAAACTGTTCTTAGAAGTAAAGGTAGTGAGCTTACCTTGGTTATTTGACATGTGAGACGAGGTCCCCATATCCATGATCTAGTTATTGTCCAGTGGATATAACATCATGGTGTTAAATGCTTGTGTGAGATCAGTCGAAGAGTAGCCAATAGTAGGATCCGATAACACAATATGTGCCTGTTGTTGGGGGGGAGAGGAGTAGGCCCAAGAATACCGACAACAGGCATCAACGGGAAAGGACATGGGGTTGGAGACCACACACAATAGGGAAACTGATTAGGGTTTTGGGTTTTTAAGTACTCGGGCATCTACATCCAACCGAATGGAGTTCGCTGGAACTGTATTGCAACATTATCGTGGTTGCGCCCGTGACCATTTTCGTTTCCGCGATTCCCGTTATCAAGTGGAGTGGAAGGGGCGGTTGGCTTCTCAACAGGCGGTGGAGGTGAGGGAGATGCCGTGACCGTTGGGGCTTTCGAGTCCCCAAAAATCAAGTCACGATGTTCTCGGCGAGTCTCTTCTAACAACACCATAGATCGGACAAGAGCAAAATCAGGGAAGGGGTTGGACTGTTGAATAATGCTCGCTACGGTGTTGCTTTCCTTTGGCAATTCAATAATGAGTTGAATAACAAGTTGGCGATCAGTAACCGGAGATTCAACATTGTCGAATTGATCTGCAAGATCCTTAAGATGTTGACAGTAGGAGGTGACTGAGGAAAATGCACCAAGCCAACATCGAGCGAACTCGTTTTGCAAATAGATTGATTAGGAGGCTTTGTTGTCCTTGAAAATATCCTTTAGACGTGTCCAGGGAGAGAGAGCGGTAACATTAGAATGAAGGATGGTGAGAAGCAGATCTTGCGATATGGTGGCGTAAATCCATTGAAGAATGATTGCATCGAGTTGGTCCTATTAAATCTTCATCGACATCGGTCGAACGAGGAAATTTAGATGAATGTGATCTAAAATCCTATGAGCACGAGCAACCACTTTAAATAACTCAGCCCATGAGTTGTACTTCGTGTTTAAAGGTTCAAGAGTGAGCAGGATGAGATTTTTGGTGTTGGCGATGTCCAAAGCTGAATAAAAGGGTTGTTTAGAAGAGCCTGAGGAACCACCCTTTTAGATGATACAGCCGGCGGTGGATCCTTGTGATTTGTCATGAAGATTTGAGAGAGAGAAAGGTTAATTTAGAAGAGTCGAGTGATGCGAAGGGGAGCGGAAAATTGATGGGAAATGACCACGTTCAAGACATAGTCGGTAGGAGGGGCGGCAGTTTTAGGATGAGGCTAGGGCAAAGTCTGATACCATTTCTTATAAAAAATACCCCGATAATAGATAAAACTTAATCTACTTCAATACAAGTTGTATATACAAGTTGTGTGTGTATATATATATATATACAAGTTGTATACACTAGTTATATACTAGTAAATAAATCATAATCTACTTCAATACTCTTTAAATTGCTCGATGTACATATAACTTAAGAAGAGTACGTAAAGTGAATGAGAATTTGTTGAGGATAATAGATAAAAGTTCGTATAAATCTCGATTAATTAACGTTAAGGAGAGTTGATTCATTCTATTCTATGTTTTTATTCTTTTATATATTTAGGTCTTTGTAAATCATGTCATATGATTAAGGAGAGTAAAGTTCTTGTGAGGAGGATCCTTATCCTAAAAAATAAGGAGCATTATTGACCTTTAGATAAACTAAATCTATGGTCCATATTAAAAGATGTATTTTTTTAAAAGTTGAACAAAAAAGCCACGCGGTGGCAATTTTCATAAAGAGGAATTGGCTGAAAACCACCCGTATAATATAGCATACTTCACTTAACCACCCTTATTTTGGGAAATTATTTAGAACCACCCCTATAATACGTTTCGTTAAAAACTAAGTACACCCGAGACCTTCTCTGTACATTCCGTCAAAAAAAATGACGTGGCATTTTTCTTTAATTTTCTTTTTGCTTTTATTGCCATCTCATCGCTTTCAATAATATAGAAAAAGAAAATGGGTCGCAGCTCCTCCGTACCCTCCGCCACCATCACTTAGGCTCGGATCGGATGACCTCACGACATCGGGAGCACGGATCTAGGCAAAAGTGTGCCGGTTGAGGTCGAACGAGGCCGGACAAGGCTGGATCTGGGAGAAAGCGGGGTCGGTCGAAGCCAATCGAAGTCGGATATGGCTGGATCTGGGAGGAGATGCGGCCGGGAGAGAGAAGGAGACGGGAGTATGAGAGAGATCTGGGCGAAAGCGGGGTCAGTCGAGGCCGGACAAGTCTAGTTGAAGCCGTATCTAGCCGGACGAGGCCGAACCTGGCGAAGGTGTGAGCGAGGAGGAGGAGATGCGGCCGGGAGAGAGAAGAAGACGCAGTGCAAGAGAGATCTGGGCAAAAGCGAGGTCGGTCGAGGCCAGACAAGGCCAATCGAAGCTAGATCTGGTCGGACGAGGCCGACGATGGCCTTCTCCGGCGAAGGCGAGAGTGAGAAGGAGATTCGGTCGGGCGAGAAGGAGATGAGTTGGCTAAGATTTATGTCCAACTTGGCAAGGATTAGGAATTTTTTTTTTAAAAATGACACATCACATTCTTTTGACGGAATGTAACGGAGAAGGTCTCGGGGTGGTTAGTTATTAACGCAACGTATTATAGGGGTGGTTTTAAATAATTTCCCAAAATAAGGGTGGTTAAGTAAAATATACCATATTGTACGGGTGGTTTTCAGCCAATTCCTCTTTCATAAATAACTCAAAAAATTACTTTTCTTATAACAAAAAATTTGCACTTGACCTTATTCCTATTGCATCCAAATTTCAAAATCAGATGCCCCGTCTCTCTCTACGACCTCTCTAATCAGGCAAACTGCAACTTCGGTTGTCTAATTCATTTGCCCACCCTTTTCCTTTCTTCTTTTTGTGTGCTAATCTATACCATTAACATTGATCACTATTTTCATAGCCAAATAGGATTTCCTCTTTCTTCGCCGACTTCGATTTCGAGCTCAAGGATGTCGAAAATTGCCTACTCGAACCTCCATCTTCATTTGAGCAACTTCTTGAATTTTCGAGAGGATGCATATTTGCTAACCTTTTTTGGTTTTGTTGATTTTTTTATTTGACATTCATTAGGCTCTAATTTCGACTTCATCTTTCTCTGAAAGGGTAAATTTGTAGGATAGATATAAGGTTTTTTTTAGCTAAGGAGGGGAAAAATATTTTTTGTTCGCTAATTCGTTGATGTAAGAATAGGAAGATCTAATTTTCTCGTCAATGTTTGTCTGAATATGGAGCTAATCAGATTAGATTGTCATATGTTTTTGTAAATGAATAGAATTGCCTTGTATTTTTGAAGAAGTGTCATATATTTCATGGAAGAGGAAGTGAAATTTATCTCTCATATGTAAATCTCTCATATGTATTGCCATTAGACGACAACCATTGATAAAGTGTTAAGTAATGTTTAATCACTTAATTAGTTAATTATGCTAGAAGTTTTGCTCACGAGAAGTGAGATTTATCTCCCAAAAGTTTGATCACTCTAATAGAAAAAATGCATTATAAAATATGATAAAAGAATATGTCATATTTTGTAGTCAAGGTATGTTTCCTACAAAGGAAAGTGCATGCCATATATAATAAAGTGCATGTCAAATGTAATAAAGTGCATGCATAAGCGGATAAAGTGCATGTCTAATACAATATCCAAAGTGCAAATTTAATAACTTAATATTGCAAAGGAAAAAAGTGTTTTATAAAGTAGCAAAACTGCATTTCAGAGTATCAAAAATGCATTCAAAATAGATAGAAAAAAGTACATTCTTGAGTAGTAAAACTGAACTTTAAAGTGCATTCTAGAGTAGTTGGAGTGTATTTCAACTTTGGATGAGGAATTTTGTCGAATAGTTGGTGGGAGATTTGGGGTTGGAGCTCTTTAGCATAGGCAAAGGATTGTTTTTACTCAATTTCACTCAATTTTGAATCAATTCATTTAAGGACAACATATTTAATCAATCTTCTCATGAATAAAATAAAAAAACCAATTGAAATTCATAAAATAATAAATCTCCACTATATAGCCCTTTCTCCCAACATATTTAACAACAATACTTACCGCACACCCAACCCGTTTCGATGTCCGTTGATGAATTCGCTCAATTCGAGTATCCTTGTAACCTTCTCTTGAACATATCATCCACTTAGTGACGATAATCTTATCTTTTGTATGGCGACTTCCATGACGAACATCAAATGCACAAGCAGATACATATCTTTTGTAGAACTCAATAGCTTCATCCAAAGTGTTGAAAATTTGACCTTTATATGGTTTTTAGCTTAGATGGACATATGGACAAATAGTATGTTGTTTTCCCTTGAGATAGCTCAATGCATGGAATATTCAACATTGTTTTAAGCGATTCCTCATCCAGAACATCAATAATAGAATTTGTAGGCAAAGTGGAATCAATAGTTAAAGAAGAGTTTGATGTCCCCACTACAACATAAAGGGAAATCAAATATGTTAATTAGAATCAATAAAAGTACATTACAAATATATAAAAGTGCATTAGAAAGTAGGAAAAGTGCATTACAAAATATGTTAATTCAAATCAGTAAAAGTGCATTATAAAGATATAAAAGTGTATTACAAGTTGACATGACTGATAATTATCAGCCATGTCAACTTCTGACGCTAAAATTCTCCGATGTGATCTAGATAGATGAATCTTACTTGGGCTAGCCATATTGTGACTATGCTGAGCAACAAAGTTGACAACACAATATTGGCTTCTTGTTTGACGACACCTAATTTTAACATGGATAACAATCAAATCTTATCTCCAGTTGGTGGGATTTGTAAACATTGTCTCGTTTATCATGTTTTCGTTTACCTTGGGTTGAACAAACAAATGTTCTATCAATCACTATCCCCTTACATTTATGAGTTCCACTTCTACGAACACAAAACCCAACCACCAAAGCATAAGCATTATAGAACTCATAAGCCTTATCCTCAGTTTGAAACTCCATCTCAACTCTTGGTATAATCTCATTAGATATTACTGAATGGAGCGATTCAATCGTTTCACCATCTAGATTAGATTGTATCAAATCTACATCTTCCTCACCATCTAGATTAGATTGTATGAAATCTTCATCTTCCTCAAATTCAAGTCCACGACGCGATGATTCTTGGGCATTAGTCTCTATAACTGTATAAAAATCAAAATTAATTAAGTTATCCATGTAGATGTATTACGACACTGACACATACATCTTAAAATCACCATAGATTTAATAATATAACAAGTATACATGTTATATGGCCGGGCTTCTATACATCTTTGCCAATATATAATCAACATAACCATCAATATGTAAACGTTAATTGATCCCAGAACAAGATGATTGATTTTGCCGACAAGTATCATGATGAAAAACAAAATGATATTGAAGACTAATTTGCCAACAAACATAGCTATTAGATATCAAAAAAATAAAAACTAGAACAAATAGAAATGGGTCAAGAAATTGATCGAACACCCATTGGAATGAATAAGCAAGAACCGAAACAAATATATCGAAACACATTGATAATCGAACAAAAAGTTAAGTGGAATTTACAATAGTCTAACCTAGTTGATTTAGGGATCGAAAACACATCGATAATCTCGTTTTTATATAGGCGATCGAAAGGGGAAAGTTGAAAAGTTTGACGTAGGAAGAGTGGAAGGTTAAAAGTAAAATAAAAAGTATTTTGAAAGAGAAAATATATAAAGGGCATATTAGTGAAAACCTTCCGCTATAATCGAAATTACCAAGAACCATCCATATAACGATTTCTGTTAGCAAAGAACCACCCGACCTTAACTTCCGTCTAAAAATCCGTTAGTGTGAGTTCAGGCACCGCATTACCAGTTTTTTAGTTTAAAAAGCTAAAAGAAAAGGGTAAAATCAAAATTCTCAATCAAATTTCATTCTCAGCCTATCTTGTTGTTATCACCACCCATTCGGCCATCCCTACTCGATATTTCATTATATTTGCAATTTTTGTCCAAATTGTCCCAAATCAAAACCACTGTGTCCTAGATCTACAACAATCGTCCATTTCCGACCTTCGTTCAATGGGTCGTCTTCCTGCTATCACTCTAGCACATGCCGATCTACAACCACCGTCCAAGCTCACCTCCACACGTCATGTTTCTCTTCCTAGATCCACCGTTGCTTGCCCTATCCTAATCCCACCCCACCTCTAGTTTATTGTTTATATCTCTCCCCTTCATGATTCTTCTCATTGACTCCCTCTTCCCCTCAAAATAATCGTTGCACCGGCGAACTCCATCCAGCGGGTACTCCGAGATTGGCTCCACCACGACTTATTGTAGCTGCTAGTGTTGAGAGCTTTTTGGTGCTCCGGGGTTATTGAAGTTATTTGGTGGAACACTTGTAGGGCTTGGTTGGGAGAGAAGGAAACTCATCGGCGACTCATCTCAAGGGAACCATCCCCCAAATTTCGAGATCTGGTTTTCCCCTCTTTCTTAATTATATCAACTAATTATATTTTTCATTTTATTATAGCCTACATTACATTACAATATAGTAAAACTTGATAGGTAAAGGGGTAATTTACTAATTTCGACGGATAGTAAATGGAAAGATAGGAGTGGGTGGTTCTTTTCTAACGGAAGTCTTTACATTGCTGGTTTTCGATAATTTCGATAATTTGTCGTATTTTACGGGTGATTTTTGGTCATTAGGCCATATATAAATACAGAGTATTGTGGGTTGTTCTCTTGGTTGTAGAAGGTAGAAGATCCTGAATGTTTTAACATATTAGTTCATGGGTAAAATTCGAGTTTTTTTTTGGATTCAAATAAATCGTCCAAATGAGCTCGAGTTTTGATCTTTAAAACCCAAAAATGTCTCCGAAGCAAGATGGAAACTCATTTTAATTTTTGTAGCTAACCATGCTTTATAAATTAAAGATGTAGTAATATTATGTCTTGACAACTTTGAGAAGCTCTTAAAAGAACACATTAAATCCTTAAGGCAGTAAAATCTTCAAGCTAAGGGATTTTGCCAGTAAAGGTCAATCTTTTGGTAGTGTATGTAATAATTGATCATTAATCAATATTAGTGGCATCTCAAAAGTGAATCTGAATGCATGCCTTTCTTATTGATAGGTTTGTTGTAGCTCTAGTAAATATTAGTGGTTTTGCAATCTACTTGTCAAAGTGGATCAATCTTATCTTCATCTCATCTCATCCACGTTGACCTGTTATATATGACTTTTCTATGAAGATTCAAGTATTAATTTATGTCTTAAATTTTATCAAGAAGCAAAATCATCAGCAGAAAACATAACACAAAATACTCACATGTTATGTTGGTAGCTACTCTGAACTTTTTGTGATCATGGTCCATCTGCTGCTTTATTTTGTTAGAATCCACAAAAAATGTGTGTACAAGACAACGAGATCAATATACACTAAATCTCTTGTGGGGTGCACTATTTTTCTTGACAATGAAACACAATTAAGCCACATGGTAGTGCTTCCAAACAACCACTACATTGTAAAATCAACAGCAAATGCTTGTCTCCCATCATCTCATATATAATACCACTTGAACCAAATCCATTTTCATTATCAAGCTATTTCAATCTCCCTTCATCAAAAAATCCTACAACATTAATTCCTCCTATCAAAGATCAAGCTAATCATTTCAAGCAAAGCAAAATGATCAGCACCAAGAATCTCATCAAACTAGCCAGAAAGTGGAGAAGCTTTGCAACTGCAAGCAGAAAGATGATCTCACTTCCAAGAACCACCACCAAGAGCAAAACAATGACAGAGATTGGTCAGTTTGTTGTCTACACAACTGACGAGAGGCGATTCACACTTCCCTTGGAATATCTCACATCTAAGATTGTAATACAACTCCTTAGAATGGCAGAAGAGGAGTTTGGATTGGGTGGTGATGGACCTATCACCTTGCCATGTGACTCGGCTTTCATGGAGTATGCCATCTCTATGATTCAGTGGAGTGTAGCCGGAGAATTGGAGGAAGCAGTAATCATGTCATTATCTAGCTTTTGCTGCTCATCTTCAGAATCTTCATCCACAGTATTATCCCATCAAAATCTACCAATTAGTTGTTGCTAGTATATACTAGAGACTAGTCATCTCCAATTTTTTTGTAATTTATGCTAGCTAGTCGTAGTAGCTAGGCTAACTGTAATTTGATAAATATATTCAACTTTTCACATTTTGTCTTCATCTTGTTATCTATTGATGCCTTCCCTAGAAGATCAAAATATATGAAACCCGCTGATGAGGTATTTTCGGTGGTCGTTGATACCTATCAAAGAAACCTAACTTAACCAATCTGAGTAGAATGGTAAGCAAGGGTCGATCCCACAGAGACTCGTGTATTAATGTTATTACTTATGTGCCAAGTAACTAATAAGGGGGGTTTTATTAATGAAATTCTAATCTACTATGCAAAGTTGGAAACTATCTAAGAATGCAAATATGATTGAGTTTGACAAATATGAGAAAAATATGTTCAACTAGTTAAATCCATCATAGATATGCTTATTGATCATTGATTCTTTCGATTCTCAATTCCCTTGAATAATCTATTGTGGATTATACTCCTACTAAGGATTATGACCCAAACTTCATAAATAGTTGAAAGAACTAACAGTCTAAACAACCCTAATCATTTAACAACCTAAAACAACGTCTAGATTTAATTAAACAACAGCTTTACGAATCAAGTTATCAATAGAAACAAACACTTAGAGCAAACAGACATCTAAGTTATTTGTGGATTTATTCCCCTCTACAATTGAATAGCCCAAACGGGTCTAAAAAATTATAGTTGCTACTTTATCTAATCAACCCCGAACGGGCATCAATCAGATTAGTTGTAAATTAACCTAGAAATTCTATTAGGTAGCTAATCTAACAAAACCCTAGATAAATTCTGATTCAATTAAGCACAGGGAATAAAACCTATTCAAGTTATTGAGAATCAATCAAACCTCACAATATTATGCAATCTATGATTTCAATAATTAGTCAAACACAAGAAAAATTAGCAATGCATAATTGAATTAAAATCAAACTTGCAAAGGTTCAAAGGCTCTTCCTTGAGAGAAAACCCTAGCCTCCAAAAGTATGATCAAAGTTATTTAAAATAAACTAACATAAGGTTTATATATGTCTTCCAAATAATCCTCAAAAGATCTATCTTTAAGCTATACTCGGATATGATATAACCCTAGGCCCAAAAGTCAAGCCCAAAACTTCCCCGCGTAGAAAACTCCGATTGCTCGGTCTTGCACAATGCGCGGCCGCGCAATTATTACCATCCCGCGCAATTAGCCTCGGTTCAGCATTCAGGCGACACTTCAGATGCTGTTTTGACCCCCTTCGAGTTGGAATTTGGACTCGAAGTAAAAATATGAATTGTAGCTCTTTGAATTAGCTTTCCAGTGATAACAAATTCAGCTCCATCCGAGCACTATAGCTCCCAAACCCAGCATTGCAAGAGAGAGTTGTTGAAACAAGAACTCCAATGCATAGCCCAGGTTTAAGCGTTCTTTTCACACAAGCTCTTGGGCGTTAACTCTTCTAATCTTCACTTGTATCACTATAAGCTTCCTCAAACTTCACCATAGTCCATAAAATCCATCCCGTCCATGCTTGTTTACCTAAAGATCTGCAAAACCGAGCAAAACAAGCGCAAAACCTGAATTTCCTAGAAAACCTAAAAACCTAAGAACTAGACTAAACTAAGCTAAAACCATGCAAAATAAACATAAATATGCATCCTAAACACTACCTAAATGCAAGTTATCAAATTCCCCCATGCTTAACCCTTGCTTGTCCTCAAGCAAGATATAAATCCAAGTCACCCCATAGAAATGCAATCATACATCCATCTCAAATCAAACAAGCATTTCACACATGTTTAAAAACCAGACCAAGACTTCCTAGCATGCATTATGATAAGCAACAAGTAAACAACATTCATTCATTCTAGACCTCACCCAGGTAAATGTGTTTGCACTCAAACTCTCAAGTGTTTAAGGGTATGTGTTTCACTCAAAATCAACCATGAAAACTAGACTACCATAAGCTTGCATCAGAGTTCTAAATCTCCACCGTTGGGGATCAAATACATTACAAAAATCAAGAGGTCTTTTTAAGGCTTGTAATGGGGCCAAGGTAAAGAGAAATTAGGAAGGAATCATATTTGGCCTGTGGTGCTAAATCCGGGATAAAGAACTAGTCCTAACCCAAAACTCAACACTTTTTCTCATAACACTTCCCAACTTCCACTCTACCAACTCCTTACATTTACATTCAAACACTTTGCTTCTTCTTTTTTTCTTTTACCTCTTCTTCAACTCTTTTCTTTCTCAATAATGAACACAACTTACAATTGAGCACAATTTTCTTTCGTTTTGCTTTGCAACAAACATCTTCATCTTCATTTTTTCACTCATTTACACACACTAAGAGTTGTATTCCTCTTTTTCTTCCACCTTTTCTTCCAACTCCCCCATACTTATATCAAACTCACACAAAACACCATCACAACCTAAAGTCCTAAATCCCGGATTATGGGTCAAGCTTATTGGGCTAGGAAAATTTTGTGGAGCTATAAAAAATAGGCTTAAAGCTCAAAGAAGTAGGGGTGTCAAAACATGGATCTTGTCAAGGTAGGAAGGGAAATAATAGGCTATAAGAAACATTGCCTCAATCATTTTAATGTCATGCATTCAATCATATAAAGCAGCCTTGAAAAAGAGTCATAACGCAAGTTCTAGAGCTAGATAATCATGGTGATACACTCAAGATAAAGAAAACAAATAATCATGAAAGGCCAAAAATCTCACAAGGATAATTTGTTGTCTAAAACTTCAGAATAAATCAAATACTCAAGCTAAATACATGCTCCATCCTATAATCAAGGTAATCAATCAATGATCATGCTCATATCATATCAACTTAAGCATATCATGCAAATCATGGGTTAGAATTTATACTTAGCATTGAAAAACAAGAGGAATCAAACAATGGGGAAATAAGAACCTAAATGCAAAATTTTTGTTTTGTTTTTTAAAATTTTCTGATTTTTTTTCATTTTTTTTAGAATTTTAATCAATGCATGGAAAAATTTAAATATGACCTAAACTAATGCAACTACATGCAATGCAAAAGTAATTCCCTTCCCCCATGCTTAAAACATACTTTGTCCCCAAAGTATAGTAAAAAGAAAAGGAAAGAGAAAAACTCACAAAGAAACTAGCTATCCGGGTAATGCGGCGGGAAATCCGACGGTGGTGGTGAAAGCTACTTCGGGTTGTCAATCTTCAGACCTGGAATATCTAACACACACACAAAACTACCTAAAAAGCAAAAGATTATAACTGAAAAACAAAAACTACTCAAAGCCTTGGGTTGCCTCCCAAGAAGCGCTTGTTTAATGTCATTAGCTTGACCCTTAGCATAAATTGACAAGATTAGACATTGTCAATGCCCTTAGCAACCTGTCAAATCCCTGTGCACACATCTCAGAAAAACATAAGTAACACCATGATAAATTAAAGATGCATAATATAACTTTCAAAGATCGTTTTAACTTATCAAACATGTGTGCCCAGTTGGCATGATATGGCATTTGTTCAAATAAATTCAGCATAAGTGGTGGCTTTAGAAAATACTTACAATATGGTTTGAAGTACTTGCAATCACTACCACTTTCTTCAAAGATGAACTCCATGTATTTTTCACCTTCCACCTTATGTTGTAGACTTGGCTCCTCATCTTGGAACTCCATAAGCTCCTGATGTGAGAAGGTGGGGAAACTGAAGCATGACATGTCAAGGCCTAACATCGGGTGCACCATGACAACCGGAACCTTAACAAGTATATCATGTTGATTTTCTCCCTCATGACTATCTACTTCATCAGCAAAGAAGTCATCTTGGTCGATAAAAGAGTCTTCTTCCAAAACCGTAAAACCCTCAAGCAATTTACTCCACGTGAGTGAAGATGACTCAAGCTCCCTAGGCTCTGTAAGAATCTCTATGCCAGCACAAACTTTCTTTGGCTTTGTGATGATCTGCTCAACATGCCTTATAGGTATGACTTCATATTGGACATCAAATTCATCCTCATAACCCACATCAAGTGTCTTAGATTGCTCCTCAACTTGAATTTGGGTGTTTGACTCATGATCGTTTAACTCCAATGTGATTCCACCCCCATTTTCCCACAACTCAAAAGGACATGAGATTGTGGAATGAAAACTTGAAGAACATGACTCATAGTGCTCCATGATTATAGCATCCGCCCCTTTTGAGATATCCCTGATTATATCCTCAAGAGACTTATCAACCGGTTGGGGTGGTTGAGAAGATGACTCAACCAGAAAGCTTTGATGGCTCATGAAACATAAGAAATCCCAACATTCCTCAGGTCCCATGTATAAAAGCTTTGATGGCTCATGTTGTCGGCCAATCCCCTTGTCTCAAAATTCATACCATTGATAACTCCCATGTTTACCTCTCTATCACTATACTGTAATCCCCAAGCACCAAGTTGAAACACATGATCTTGAAATCTTGAAAAATAGTCATGAAAGTGTTCATCCTGCAGTTGTCTACAATCGAACAAAGCCATAGATTAGTAGCACGGGTGTTATGAACCGTAAGATAGGTTCACAACACCAAGAATAGCACAAAAGTAAAAACACAAATAGCGACGAGTCCCCGGCAACGACGCCAAATTTGATGAGGTATTTTCGGTGGTTGTTGATACCTATCAAAGAAACCTAACTTAACCAATCTGAGTAGAATGGTAAGCAAGGGTCGATCCCACAGAGACTCGTGTATTAATGTTATTACTTATGTGCCAAGTAACTAATAAGGGGGGTTTTATTAATGAAATTCTAATCTACTATGCAAAGTTGGAAACTATCTAAGAATGCAAATATGATTGAGTTTGACAAATATGAGAAAAATATGTTCAACTAGTTAAATCCATCATAGATATGCTTATTGATCATTGATTCTTTCGATTCTCAATTCCCTTGAATAATCTATTGTGGATTATACTCCTACTAAGGATTATGACCCAAACTTCATAAATAGTTGAAAGAACTAACAGTCTAAACAACCCTAATCATTTAACAACCTAAAACAACATCTAGATTTAATTAAACAACAGCTTTACGAATCAAGTTATCAATAGAAACAAACACTTAGAGCAAACAGACATCTAAGTTATTTGTGGATTTATTCCCCTCTACAATTGAATAGCCCAAACGGGTCTAAAAAATTATAGTTGCTACTTTATCTAATCAACCCCGAACGGGCATCAATCAGATTAGTTGTAAATTAACCTAGAAATTCTATTAGGTAGCTAATCTAACAAAACCCTAGATAAATTCTGATTCAATTAAGCACAGGGAATAAAACCTATTCAAGTTATTGAGAATCAATCAAACCTCACAATATTATGCAATCTATGATTTCAATAATTAGTCAAACACAAGAAAAATTAGCAATGCATAATTGAATTAAAATCAAACTTGCAAAGGTTCAAAGGCTCTTCCTTGAGAGAAAACCCTAGCCTCCAAAAGAATGATCAAAGTTATTTAAAATAAACTAACATAAGGTTTATATATGTCTTCCAAATAATCCTCAAAAGATCTATCTTTAAGCTATACTCGGATATGATATAACCCTAGGCCCAAAAGTCAAGCCCAAAACTTCCCCGCGTAGAAAACTCCGATTGCTCGGTCTTGCACAATGCGCGGCCGCGCAATTATACCATCCCGCGCAATTAGCCTCGGTTCAGCATTCAGGCGACACTTCAGATGCTGTTTTGACCCCCTTCGAGTTGGAATTTGGACTCGAAGTAAAAATATGAATTGTAGCTCTTTGAATTAGCTTTCCAGTGATAACAAATTCAGCTCCATCCGAGCACTATATCTCCCAAACCCAGCATTGCAAGAGAGAGTTGTTGAAACAAGAACTCCAATGCATAGCCCAGGTTTAAGCGTTCTTTTCACACAAGCTCTTGGGCGTTAACTCTTCTAATCTTCACTTGTATCACTATAAGCTTCCTCAAACTTCACCATAGTCCATAAAATCCATCCCGTCCATGCTTGTTTACCTAAAGATCTGCAAAACCGAGCAAAACAAGCGCAAAACCTGAATTTCCTAGAAAACCTAAAAACCTAAGAACTAGACTAAACTAAGCTAAAACCATGCAAAATAAACATAAATATGCATCCTAAACACTACCTAAATGCAAGTTATCACCCGCCCTTGTGTATATGCAAGCTGTATGCACTATACTAGTAATTAAATCATAAATCTGCTTCAAAACCGTTTAAATTGCTCTTTTTAGCCCTTCAAGTGCGTTTGAGGACAAGTTGTAAATTATTGAATCTGCTTTGAGAAAAGTGTTGGGGAAGAATTTCTCTTGGATGAATTGACAATGGATGTGGTCAACAAATCCAAGGATGGTTGGATCAATGCCATGAACATGAGGAAAGTAATTGAACTAATGGACTGGATAATGGATTAATTAAATTGCATCAAACATGCTTTCCGAATATTATATATTAACCTTCATATGAAAGTATAAGGGCATATATATATATATATTGAGGTTCAATAGAGAACAATTAAATATGAGAGAACACGAGAGCAATTGTAGGCCTTTGGATGATATTCCATTGGATGGCTGAGATTACATATCCAAAATTGACACAATTTTAAATTTAAACCCAATCCCTTAATTATAGCAAGTGTTTATTAATTTTGGGATTTTATAGAAAAATCACAAAAGGAATCTCGATGGTTTTTGGGTATCTTGCATTTTAAACTTTTTTTACTATTTTTTTTACTCCATAATTATCAAACCAAATTTATCAGATTGTACCATCGTCACTATCCTCCCCCTTTCTCAAGCAAGAGCAACCGATGCCTCTCGAATAGGGAACCGCCCTCACCTTCATTCATCGTCGCTCGCCCACCGCACCCAATTTCCGGCCACCACCGGAATCGTCCATCGCAGTCGCACTCGGCCCCAACCGTCGTCATTCTCACCCTTTCTCAAGCAAGAACATCCGACTCCTCTCGAACAGCAAAATCGCCCTCGCCTTCATTCATCGTCACTCGCCCACCGCCCCCAATTTCCGGCCACCACCGGAATCGCCCCTCACAGTCGCTCTCGGCCCCAACCGCGCTTGCCCTCAATCGCCCCGATTGTACAACGCCGACATTAAAACCCTAAACGGTAAAATTTTTTCCCCTTTCTGGATTGTTTTGTCTCAGATTTGAGATATTGTTTGTGTTGATTTGTTTAAGCAAGATTGAAAGCACCGGTTTTTGCTGATGTTGTTCCAGATCCGAAATTTTGATTTTGTTCTAAACTTGTACTTGATAGTCCCGATTTTGACTTGATTTCTTCATGTATTGACTAATTTTCGGTTGATGTTTCAGAAAGTTTTAGAAGAAAGACATTGGTAAAAGGTCAGTGGAAACTCCTTTTAAGAACTGATAAAGTCCCGTTTAGGCGATATATACAACATATATAAGTAGTATATACAGATTCTGAAATATTCAATAAACTCTATAGCAAGTATGATATGATTTGAATGATTTAAAATATTTTGGCGCTGAAAATTTAACAATATAGTAGTCGGTGGTCAAAGATGTGGTCAAATTTGTAGATATACATATATTTGTGTTATGTATACATGGAAACTATTTGTATGGTTTGCACATTTCTCATCATTCGTATACACACTTATAAAGTTAGGTTGCACATATAGAACACGTATGTACACCCTTATTGGATATACATTCACATATTGTACAAATTTGATTTCTATATATACGTATACTAAACCTGTATATACATTCGAATTTCTTATATATACAATATTTATATAAGGACCTCCAAGAAGAACCAAGATGTCCGAGTCCGAGTCAAAGTCATCTGACTCTGACAAATCAATAAGCATATCTGATAATTTAAACAATGGTTAGTTGAGGCGATCATATTGAATTCTATTATCAATTTATTCATTATTTTTTTATGTCCTAATTTTTTGAGGAATATTTGTTTCAATGCAGGTCCTGCAACTCATCCAGCTCCTTCCACCGTTAGCAAGAAAAGGAAGTATCGGGCTGATTTGGATGATGAGGAGGATGAAACTTTTGCCAGTCGGATCAAAAGACCGAGCAAGAACAAGATTGACAAGGGGAAGGGGAAGGCTAGACAAGATGTGACTGAAGAGGTCAAGCCAAAGGCAAAGAGACGAGCACCTGCATTTGAGGCCATAAAGTACAGATCTTCAGAATCCTTTACTATCGATGCATCGAAGTATATGACCGATGCTCAGAAAGCTGTTGTTCGTAGGATTGGCTTGGGCAACCTACTAGATCTATCCTTTGCTGAGATTCCACGGTTAGTATATACGTTATAATAAATTTCATGTGTTATATACTGATAAGTAATATTAATATACACCAATTATTAGCATAACATTAGTTGTAACTGCATATACATTGATGTGATTCAAATATAAATCATTGTCGTAATACTTGCAGTACATACATGCATTACATATACATATACACATGTTACACATATATATACAGTTTTAAAGGCTATATATAATGACTGTGTGGTTATATACATTTTAGAGGGTTGTATATACTGAATTTGTGTGTTACAGATACATGGTTTACATGTACATATACACTGTTTTAGATTAAAACTTAATGTGATTTCGATGTATAGGCGCCTTGGACTTTGGCTGGTCAAGAACTACGATGCGAGGAAAGCCGCCATTTTTATGGATGACGGAAGCAAGATCGAAGCTCGTGAAGTTGATGTACACATATGCTTGGGGCTTCCTTGCGGTGGAAAGAAGATCAGCAGGTTCCCGACCGATAAAAACAAGGAGCTGATAAAGGATTGGAGGGCACATGTTGGAAAGGAAAGTCGTGGCTTCAGCTTGAGGCCTTCTGAGCTGTTTTAGGCAATGTTCTTCATAAAGCCTGATGATGGAGAAGAAGAAGATCTTGATGTAATTAATGCTCGAAAGAGAAGATATAGAGACATATGGGTCTTTCTTCGGGATTATGTTATTCTGGTCCATTCTTGCATATTCGAGCCTCATCAGTGTTGAGCCGTCAACCAGAATCTGATTTTACCGCTGGAGGTTGTGGATGATTTGGGAAACTACAATTGGAGTGGTTTCGTCATTGACTGTCTAGTAAAAGCTAAAGCAAAGTGGGAGCAAAATCCATCCAAAGCATACTTTCGAGGACCTCTCATATTTCTGATGGTTAGTATTTAGTTCATATTTATTTTGTCTTATTTTTACTAAATTTCAATCATAATGTTGTTTGTTGGTTTTGTGCAGATTTTATACTTAGACCGAGTTGTCAACTACAGTGCCAGAGATGTTGAGAAGAGGTCTATCCCTGCGTTCATTGGTTGGACGGACAATGGGGTGAAGATGCGAGAGAAGTTTGAAATGGCTCATGGCGGCTTTGGGAGTGGAGAGGTTGAAGAAAGGCAAGAAGTCAGCTTGGTGGATGTCACCTCCGGTCCAAGCATGACTAAACCCAATGAACAAACTGATGATGCACAAGACATCCCGCCTGATGGAGATGATGATGAGGTATCTTATAAACTTTACTCACGGATACATCATCCACAACATTATTGTATACACGATTTTCAGTCATATATACATGTTTATAATGCTTATATACATGAAATGTGCCCAGAATTCTGATCTATTAGCTTTCGTGCAATAAATTCATGTTTGGAATGCATTATATACAGGTTTGAAATGCATATATACATGTCTTAAAGGCATATATACATGTCTGAATTGCATTACATACATGATTGGAATGTATATATACACGTAATTATGCTATATATACAATAATTGTTTGACATATACAATGGTTTTGTATGTTATTGTATAATCAGGACTTGTACAAATCGCTTGGGCAAGATTTCAAAGATTTTTTACGTCTTTTGGTTCATATAGCCGACAAGTCTATGAAGGTCCATCAGAATAGGTTCTTCGTTACCATATCGGAAGCCACTAAGAGTGTGTTGGGAGCAACTTTTGGAGCATTGACTCAGGTCAACATAATTCTGATTTTTTATTGTAGATACATTTCTCACACATACATATACATGATTTGTGTGTTGTGTATACAAGTCGATGCTCCAACCCAGTTTCAAAAGGCTTGCCAAGGTGACGTTGATAACTCTTGGACTGATGCAGAGCTCGAGCAGGTCATGGTGGACTACGAGAATGCTTTAAAGCGGCGAGAGACTCTGGTGGACACAAGTTTCCCGGACTTGTTTGGGCTTATCACAGCTGATCTCCTCCAACTCCACGTGTTGTGTTTCCAGAACCAGAACATAACGAAGACGGTGGTATTCAAGATGATATTCAGGTTAAGTCTACATTCCTGATATTGAATTATTCATGTTAGTTTCATCACATACAATAAAGTTGTTATTTTTTTTGAGAGAAATAAAGTTGTTGTTTTGATTGGATTATTCAGGAAAATCTTGACAATTTGGATGTGCTTGAATGAGAAAAACCTGATGTCAGTGGTGGTGAGACGAGCTTGCACGAGAAAAACAAAGAGGTATCTTATAATCTTTACTCTCATTATATATTCAAGTATACAAGTTTGTTAGTTCCATATACATGTTTGAAATGCATATATACATGAATTGTTCACAGGATTCAGATCTGTTAGCTTTTATGCATCATTGGTTTGGAATGCTTTATATACATGTTTGGAATGCATATATACATTATGGTTCATTGAGTACAGAATTCTGATCTGTTGGAATGCATATGTACATTTTTGTAATGCATATATACATATTTTGAATGCATATATACATGTTTAGAACTAATGTGTTTTGTAACCTTCGACCTTATTAACAGTATAACAATGTTTTTTTTTGTATACACAAGACACCTCTTCTCGTGCAGAGGGCATCAATGTGGCTGACCAGGTGATGCAACAGGTCGTTCACCACGATGATGTCGATGTATGTTATACTCATGTATACATGAACTCACATATTTAAGTTCAATTTTTATGATGCATTATGATATTGTTCATGTGTACAGGTGAATCAGATCGTTGAGAACATTGTTCAAGACGTGGTGGCTAGCAAAGACGTCCCAACGACCAAGGATGGAGAAGAAGCCGAGAAGTTGGACGAATATCCAAAGGAGCCACCCAAGGTCGCAGCTGCTCCTTCCAGGGTCGAGCCACCCAAGATCGCAGCTGATCCTTTGAAGGTCGAGCAACCCAAGGTCGCAGCTGCTCCTTCCAAGGCCAAGGGAAAGGATCCCAAAGTCGTTGAAAAACCGGTAAGCGTCAGGAGAAGCCAAAGAATTAAGAAGTAATGGACATCAAAGTTATTGTTTTTTACTATAAGTTGTAATCGACTTTAATATGTTATTTCACATTCCATGGTAAAACCGTCTGTAATCGCCACTTAATTACAAATATGTGTCTCGTACACTAAACCTTTTAATTCATGGATCGTAGACTAATTGTTAAACCTTTTAAGTCAATATCTAAGTTCATTATTCATCTCAGCAGGGTTATACATTACTTTAGTCGTAATATACATTACTTTACTCGTAATATACACAGTCGTAGCATACATATACATAATATAATTATATACACGCATACATGTTCGAATTATATATATACATAATATGATAGAGTGTATATATATATTTTATTATAAATAGAACAATGTTGATGTATACATGATTGATTCGTAACATATACAGTTATGGCTGCTTACATATACATGATTGATAGAGTGTATACATATAGTTAAGTTATTTTTAATTAATTAATACATTAAACTATATTATATATTCCTCTTATTTTAACAGGGAATAGACGACTCTCACGATTTCATTACCCCGATGCATAGAGATAAAGATTTGGGTAAAAGGGTATCAAAACCATCCGATTTTGATAAAAGCCTTTTTTTTGAGAGAATAATAGATCCTACGGGGAGGCCGAACACAGAACAAAATTATTTAATGATGTACCTTAACGTCAAGTGTACAAACAAGTGAGTATATAATTATATTTGAATTGAATATATGTTATATTAATTGTTGCATATTATAATTGTTTCCATGTGCAATAACATTGAGATTGTATATTTCAACAATGACATACCATATATTGGAGAAGAATTCAAATCCCTGTATTACAGAGACCAACTTGTGACGATTTTAATAATCGACCTGTGGTGTACCCTCTTGAACAGGGGTGAAGGGAAAAGGTGTTCATCGTCTCCTAATAGGCTATTCGCGTATCCGTCAACAATTGTGAGTATCTTATTAAAAATATACAAGTATCGATGATATATATACTTCAACTCACCGTGTATATACATTATGACAGTGTTTAGATTTTTATATGTTAAAGTAACAACATTGCTTTTTCCTGATTTGAATGTATTCTCGATTTCAACCAATTTACCCAGTAGATCCGTCAACATGTCTTTGTCATCTTGTGTTAACCCAATGCAATTTAACACAACAGACCAGACTTGCCCTACCAAATCTTGATTGCTTTCTTGTATATTACTTTGTGTCAACACATCATCCAAACCTGGCCCACTAACCATCCTTGCGGCACCCTTCATCCAACGTGGCAGCAAAATAGAATCGGGAATTTTATCTTTCCCCAATGATTTAAGGGTGGTGAATATATGTCTGCAAGGAATACCAACTTTGTTGAACATCAAGCAATCACATTTGGTTAGTTCATCAATTACGCCGTACTCTACATTGAAGAGACCATCACGACCTTCGCGTATTTTGTAGTACATTACATCAACACCTGTACAACATTTCATGTTTCAGAAGTACAAGTTCAAAAACAGGTAAAAGTATAACTCTTGTATATGACACGTGTATTGGGTTTGATTAAGTAATACCTTCTGTCGCAGACTTGACATTGCAAACCCAAGACGAGGCATATATCTCTTTTTGAACTTCAGTCATCACCGCAAGTGTGTAATACTCAGTTGCATGCCTTTCAATACCAAGCGGAGTTTTGAATTCTGGCTTTTTTTGTCTGATTCGACATCATTCTTGAGTTGTACATGTCGCTGGATATCCATTGCAGTATCGAATTGCATCAACAACTCAACAAGACTGAATTTTCTGCTTGAATACCTTCCAAAGAAACTAATATGTGATTCAGATATTGACATTGTTCTAATTAATCCTCCTTGTTGTGTTTCTCTGAAGTATGCAGGTATCCAAGATTTTCTAAGAGCGTACATGTCTGTAAACCACTGGTTCTTGCCAAGTTTATAATCTCTTATGAACGTCTTCCATCCATCCTCAAACTCCCTTATTGTTAGGTTGTCGGACCAAACCAACACCGCCAAACGTGATCTGAATCTACCAGAATTTATCTTTTTCGATCCCACCTTTACTGACACCTTCTCCATTATATGCCACATGCACAGTCTGTGTCTCGTCCTTGGAAAGACCTGCGTTATAAACAATCGTTATCAGAACGTATACATATATTGATTTCATATATACATAATAAAATAGTAAATTATTTTTAAAACGAAAATATCAGTGATTTTCAAAACTTATACATATTTTGATACTATATATACACAATAAAATATTCATCAATTCTAATATATACATTCGCCAAAACAACTGTAAAACTGAACAAAAGTTGATTATACATTAACCAAACGATCATATACAACACTATAGTTAATATATACATATGAGTAGCATGGTATATAGACCTTTTCTATTGCAATTTTCATTGCCGGATCTTGATCAGTGACCAGAATAGTTGGATCCTGATGTTGCATAGCACACTGAAAATTTTCGAAGAACCACGTATATGACTCAACATCTTCCTTCATGAGTAATCCACATGCAAACGTGACACTTTTCCTGTGGTTATCCATCCATGTGAAGGGAGCAAGAACCATACAATATCTGCACACATAAAAATTATATTTAGGGATAAAGTTAATGTACACGACAAAGTGAAATAATGTATATAGAAATACTTATTCGTCCGATAAGTGGAATCAAATGAAACCACATCGCCAAAAGCTGCATAGTTCCTTCTCGCAATTGGATCACACCAAAATAGCCTTTTTAGTGCCCGACCTCATTCACATCGTATTCAAAGTAAAAAGAACTGCATAAATCCTTTTTAATCTTGAATCTATCTATCACCATCTGAGCATCAGCAACATTTATATATGACATCAGATCACGCTTGAAATTCTTGAAATAGGACTACATCGCTCCAACATGACAGTATCCACCCACCAACTCTTTCAGTATCTTGTAGGACTTGACAGGTCCTAAATTCGCCTTTGCACAACTCACATGAAATTCTGGTGCCCAATGTTTAACTTTCTGTTTGCTTTTAAAAAATGGCGGGCATAATACGGAATCAACTCATGATTATGGCGTTATTCAAAACAATGCACCTTATACAAGCCATCTGTAGTTATTTTGATCACAAAGCGTGCATCACAACCAATTTTGTTAGAAGAAGTATTACGTACACCCGATCCATTATCCGATGTATTCCAACCTTCCCTTGTGCATCGATAATACTTCTCCTTAAAAACATCAGATATGGGCAGCTTTCTATTGTTACTCAATTTAGCATCAAACCCAGATCGGTTGGCATACTCACGATAGAATTCTTCAGCATCACCAACCGTTTTGAATATCATACCTTTCGATGGTATGAATTTTCTTGGACATCGAGGTATCCACATCTTGTGATCGTCATCTCCTTCAGATTGTATACAGTCTGACCCATACGCTGACTCCTCATCTACTAATTCTTCCTCATTTTCCTCTTCACCATCATCATCGTCAACATTGGATGTGTATAAATTCTCTTCATTCAAATGACTGAATTCATCTCCCTCGAAATCTGAAATTATATTACAAAATACGTCATGTATATTCAGGAATACCGATTGTATATAAGGTAACAATAAATGTATATAGACATAAAATACGGTGTATACAGAGAACATTTATACATCTTTACGTAATACATATATTTTATACATTGCTTTATACATATTTAGGACATGTATATTGATACGCTCTAGTTTAGTATGGTTAACTCTTGTATTTTAGGCATGATTTGAGTGTGTTTAGGTTAGTTTTGAGCATAATTGTCATATGAAGACCGAAGACACGATTTGAAGAATTGCAAGAGTTTTGAAAATAAGTGTTGATTTGGAGTTGTTTCGACACCCCTTTCTTGTAACGCTTATTCCGGGAGCTACGGTGATCAGATGAAGCTGAATTTGGTATCATTGGAAAGCTATATCGAAGAGCTACAATTCATGTTTGTACGGCGAGTTAAAATTCCAACTCTAAGTGGGTCAAAACCACCTCCGAAGTTGACACCAAAATGCTGAAAGAAGGATCCGCGCCTGCGGTTGTCCGAGGATCCGCGGCCGAGGGAGATCACTTGATTCGCACTCGCGGTTTGATTCCGCGCTCGCGGTTCGCTTTATATCCGAGACGCCGACTTTCCGTTTTATTCTATCTTTTATCTATTTTTATATTTTTATATTTCGGTTGTTTTTCTACTATTTAAGCTTAGTTTCGTGGCAGACTTTAGGGTTACACATTCTAGCACACTTTCAGAGATTATTCCAGTTTTTAGTTTTATTATGGAGAACTAATTTCCCTTGGAGTTTGTTTGATCAAGGAAGCCTTTTTATGTATTTCGTGAGATTCTGTTAACTTTTCTATCCCTTGGTTAATATCAAAACTCTTGTTTTTATTTATATGATTATCAATTGATTTCTCTTGGCGCGCGACTTGTTGAATTTGATAGATATTCTACTGTTTGGATTAGTTTGATTGTTGTATGTGCAATCTTATTTTCCTTGAAACAACTCTCTTCTAGGACCATGGACTAGAATTGAGAAAGAGTATTTGATTGTTATTTTATGCATGAGACTCATAGCTTGATTGCATGAATTAATATCCTTCTATCCTTAATATTTTGCATGATTTGAATTAAGCGTTCTTGTTCATATCATAATTCTGCTTAGACCGTGGACAAGCGGAAATCTTTTATAAGGATTGGAATTAACCTGGGAATTAATAGAAAAGTGGATGAATCAATGATCGGATGATTAAAAAGGTGGAATTGATTGTATGAACTCTGATTTTCCTTTATTGATTTAATACTTGAAATTACTTGCTTGTCTAAACTCCCAAACCCTTGTCTTGTTAATTGCTGATTGTTCAGAATCCCGATTCTCTTGGGTTCGACCCCGTGCTTGCTTACTATACTAGTTAGTAGAATAGGGTTATTTATTTTTTATCGTGGCAACAACGACTTTAGCCGAGTCATATATACACATCAACGTTTATGGATCACAGGTGTATGTAAAATAAGTGTATATAAATTATAATAATTGTATATAACATTACAACTATTGTATACTGAGATCAATATAGACACATCATACTCATTCGTGTATAATTGGTATATTCATTTCTAATAACTGTACACATATTTAAACGATGTATATGCTCAACTATTGTATACTGAGATCAATATAGACACATTATACTCATTCGTGTATAATTTGTATATTAATTTCTAATAATTGTACACATATTTGAACATTGTATATGCTCAATCTTTGTACAGTTTTTTTTATTTCACGTAGAATTAAAAATAGTTAAAATATAAGTCATGTATATTAATTGTGAATTACATGTATATACGCTAATATCGAATTTATTCATAATTCAAATTGTACCTGTAAAAGACATGTTTTTATTAATTGTACATACAATAATGCAAATAGTATTCAGTCATAACAATTTTCGTATATACATTTAATACGTTGTTATATACAATAGTTAGTTCAGTATATATATATACACAATGAAGATATTATATACAAAATTACCTGATGCCATATTTCTACGATTAATGATTTTGGAGCAGTTCCGACGTTCAGCGTGCAGTTCCGAGCACTTCGACGTGGTGGTTCGTGGTGGCTTTGGCGACGTGGTGGTTCGATGGGGTGGTTCCATTGACGCTTCCATCGCAAAGGAGGTTGTGGTGGTGGCCGGAAATTGGTGGTTCGGTGGTTCGATGGTGGCCGGAAATTATGGGCGAGCGCGACTGTGAGAGGCGAACTGTGGTTACAGTGGTGGCCGGAATTTCTCAATGGAGGTTTTATCGCGTTGATTTGTCTCCAGAGATCTTATCCCCACAATGTGAGATTTAACACGTTAAAAACAATTTTTGATTTTACTAATATCTTAATTATGGTAGTTACAAGGAGTAAATCATGGGGAGAAGATCTCTCCTATTTTTGATTTTTTTGCTATTTTTCTATTTTTGTATATTGTAGATACTAATCTCACCATCCATCCCAATCTCATCCAATGGATGAGACTTGTTCTCTTGTTCTCTATAGGATCTTGTTCTCTATAGAACCTAACTCTCTCTCTCTCTCTCTCTCTCTGTGTATATATATATATATATATCATGAAATCGATATAGGGATAAGACAATCGAATTGATCTTGTACTAGGAGGCTTTTTAATCAAGATCAAACTCAAAAGAATATGTTTAATGTACTTTGAATTTTGAATTTTGATGAATGATTAGAATGATCAAGTTACCCCTTTTTAACACCCATAAGAACCCTACTACAAGTAATGGGGTAGTTTTTTGAAAGGAAAAATTATGTTATTTATTTTCTGATAGTTGTTTGATTTAGAGATGAGGTAGTTTTAGATTTTAATAGCAAAATGTCCGTCTCTACTAATGGGTAGTTAGATGTTGGCATGTTGCCTCTTGTTCATACCATGAGTAGAATTACGATTGCTTCTTTTTTTTTAGTCATGAATCTGTTCTTGCATTTATGTTATCTAAAGTAAAAAACAAGAAATTGAAGAAAAACATGGACAAATTAAAGAAACGCGGGGTACATACGCACATTTTTTTTAAGAGCACACAGAATATCCGCGCAACGCCATTTCGTGCGAAATGGCGTTGTGCGGAAGGACGAAACCGTAAACTGTCAAATGGAAAATGGGACTCGGGAAATGATTTTAGGACGCGCGAAATGGTCCTGCGCGGCCGCGCGAAATGGGCTTGTGCGCATATTGGGCCGCGCGCAACGGGCTTTCGCGCATATTTAGGGTTTCAGGGTTTAGGGTGCCGCCGTAGCATTTTGGGCCGCGCGAAATGGGCTTGCGCGGCTTTTGGACCCGCATAAGCCCGTTTCGAGGGTATTTAGGTTTAAAACGACGAAGCGCCGCCATCGTCGTCTACCTCCGTCTGCGAAACCAGATCTCGCGCAAATCAAAACTCGAACAAAAAAAACCAGAGCCCGTCGCCATGGCCACCGAGCGATCGCCACCGCCGCCATCGACCGAACCCGAACCCGTCGCGACGGACCCCACGGAATCCGCACCCAATCCCGTCACGACGGAACCCACCGAACCCGCCTCCATCGAGGTTGTTCCGGTGGAACTACCGGCCACCGCGTCGCCACCGGCCACTGAGCCCGTCGCCACCGCGCCCGTCGCCACCACCATCCACCGAGCCGATCCGGTTTGTAGCCAGATCCGCACCCGAGCGACATTTACGGCTGAGGTACGTTTTAAATTCATTACGAAATTTTATATTATTTAAATTTTGTAAAATTTCGCATTGAATTTTAGGTATTAAATTTCGTTTATATAATTGAGTTATCAATTTGAATATTTTGAGTAAATAATTTCGCTTATTTAGTAAGATATTTAATGTTTACTATTCAAATTCCTAGTTATATTTAGTTTTTGTTGTTGTTATTAGTTGTTTTATTAAATTTATTTGTATTACTTTAGAGTTATATTTAGATTTTGAATTATTAGTTATGAGCTTGTAATTAAATTAAGTAGATAAGTATGACCCTAAAAATAATGATAAATGATTAAATTAAGCAGATTAGTATTTTTTTTCAAGATAAATAAGAAGATAATCTAACTTTGACCCTAAATTTTCAACTTGGATTTTTTTTGACATGACACATATTACATTAAATTGGTGAAGGTTACAGTTAGATGAAAATATTAAATTGAGATATTGTGATGAAATTGACTTAATGTCAACCGGTTAAAAAATGGATCATGATTTAAAAAATAGGTTAGAGTTAAGACTACCTTAGAAATTCCTTTAAAAAATTCGGTCATGATTATCTAGAATTATCTTGAAAAATGATTATTAAAATTTCTAGCTAAATTGTTAAGATTAAGAGTTAAGATAGAGTTATCTTTAAATTAAATTCAGTGAATATTATCTTAAGTTATTTTAAAAACTCTTACAAAAATTGTAACTTATTTTTGTTAAGGTTGAGATTTCTTGTCATTGTTAAAAAATCGTAAATAATTGGTCAAAATTATCTAAAGTTAAAGATTATATAAACCTAATTTCAATTGATTTTTGTTAAGGGTAGAAAATCATTAATTTTTTTTTATCAATGTTAGAGTTAAAGTAATCGTAACAAAGTTGTAACTAATTTTTGTTAGAAAAAATTCAAATAGAGGAAAAAGTGGGATTTTATAACATAATTAGAGTTATATTGAGTAAATCAATTTCGCTTATTTAGTAAGATGTTTAATTTCATAATTTGTTTACTATTCAAATTCCTAGTTATATTTAGTTTTTGTTGTTGTTATTAGTTGTTTTATTTAATTTATATATATTAATTTAGAGTTATATTTTGATTTTGAATTATTAGTTATGAACTTGTAATGAATTCATAGTCGTAGATTGAATTCTTGCTTTAAAAAAATAATTAGAGTTATATTTAGAGTTTGAATTATTGTTTTATTCATTTTTCATTACAAACGTAATGAAAACTGAAATAAAATTAGTAAAGATAAATGAGTTTTTGGTTCGGATTTTGAATTCCGACAGAAACGACGAATTCATTAGTTGAATTCATATTCATAGGGTGAATTTCTAATTTTACATAAATAAAAGAAAAAATAATTCATAGAAAACTTACTAATTTAATTTGAACTTGTCGCCTAAAGGACGTACACACTAGCTTGAGCGTCGTCCTCCTCGATAAGAGGAGGAAAAATGAGGCGCCCAAGCTCACGGTCGCCGAGATTGCACGTGCGGTACTTGCCGGAGTGCCGCCTACCGAGTAGCAGCGGATAGCTAGTGATCCGAAGTTGACGCATGCACCGGAGATAGATGTAGACCCCTCCGTCGAGGTGGATGTGGATTTTACAGAGGAGCTCCTGCAGGACGACTTGCCAGATGACGTCGCAGGGGACGACCAGGTCTTCACGGAGCAGGACATACAGTTTGATGGTCCCGTGGGTACAGCGGAGGATTTATCGGTTGACGATGACCACATATCCGAGGACACCATCTCTATTTCACCTCCCACCACGACCCATGTCCCGCCACCGCCACCGGTCTTTTCCAGTCCTCCACCTACTTCTTCGACCGATCCTACTACCCCCGTGGCGGGACCCTCAGCTCCTCCGCTTACATCCACATTTCCGTCTCCCCCTCCTTCCGTTCCAGCAGCACCAATCCCTCCTCCCGTTCCAGCATCCCACATACCTCCTCCCGTTCCAGCAGCACCCATCCCTCCTCATGTTCCCACTAGGTCTGTCCCTCCCCTCGCTGCGGAGGGACCCTCCCCCCCGCACCAGCAGCAAGGGCCGCTCCTGAGGACCCTCCCGCTGCGGAGGGCGAACCGGGAGGTCCTATTGACGGCAGCATGTTGACGACGTATTCCACACATGTGGCGGGCAAGATTTGGATCGACCGTACCGCATGTAAACTTTTCCAAACTACGAGTATTTAATTTTTTTCGAAAGCAATACGACCGTCCCTCCTCAACCAGTGCAGCCTAGGATTGTGGAGAGGAATGAGGCCATTCAGAACCGCCCATACATTGTTTCATATGATCCGGCGGACCTTCACTGGGCATAGCGTATGGAGCACCTGATCGAGTTGGATGTGCAGCGTGCCGAGTATGCATGGCAGGTGGAGGAGAGCTACTTGGCATGGTTTAGGGCCCGATCTCACATGTACGTCGACCCGACTTCAGTGCACCAGGATGACCCTCGTCCTCATGTGCCTCACCCGATACCGGTAGTTTCTGACAGGATGGTAAGACTATATTATTTTTTAGTTGTATGTTTAGGGTGATATTTGAGTGTACAAACTAATATGATTTTATTTTATTTGCGCAGAGGGTATAGCACGCAACGGGAAATGCCCGGAGCCAGCTACTGTAGATGCCTCATGATCATCCGGCTGCACAGCATCTCAGGCACATGCTCAACATCCTAGATTCTGACGTACCGCCTCCCCCACCGATGCCCACCCGGCACTTCCCGGATTCAGTGCACGAGCGCGGCAGTGGCAGCGGCACCTCGCATGAGCGCCAGACTTAGATGCTTTCTTATTACACATGCATGAGTACTTTATGTATCTATTTTTGGTGGTTTTGGATTGTTGATTTCATTTCACATTACTACTCTTGATTTCAGATGTTTTGGATGGTTTGGATGACATACATTAGTAGTTTATGTATTTATTTTTGTTGTTTTTAGATTATCTCCTGAGTTTTATTATTGATCCAACCGATACCTTAACTTCACCTTGTTACATACATTAGGGTGTAGGGTTTAGGGTTTAGGGTTTAAGATTTAGGGATTAGGTTTTAGGGCTTAGGGTTTACCTCTAGACATCTTGAGCAAAATGAAAAACTCTCCAAATTTCTTCAGGATCATCCTCAAATTCATCTTTGAGAATGGAACCCTGGAAAGTTTTCTCCCTTGATTTTCTTCTTCTTGTTCTTTCTAGCTATGTGGTTAAGATTTTTGAAATTTGTACAGAATGGAGTTGAAGATGAGCGATGGAATTACTTATAACACTTGGATCCACATTTCGACGACGCTTACAACCAACTTACCAAAAAAACCGTAAACAACAATTATGACTTATACTACTAAACAAGTGGCACTTGAAAAAACCATAAACAACTTACTGAAAAAACCATAAACAACTTACACCCTACACCATAAACAACTTACTGAAAAAACACTTGGATCCATAAAAAGTGACTTATAACAGTAAACCACATCATTAATTCTCCGGCAAAATATCATCAATCGCCCGAATATCGGCACCTTCAGCCAGGCGAAGCTGCATCGTCGTTTCTTTGGCGTAGATGTGATGTGTTATATCGTTGTCGTTCAAGAAGAAGCGACAATATCCTGGTGGTGCTCCATAGCCAGCTTCGCTCCAGTTCATGATGATGTTTTTTATTGATGCACCTTGTATCACAGACCATTCCGTCTTTGTCTCCCTCACCCCACGAATGTGGACGATGGAGAAGTTTATGATGGGTGGAGCAAAGGGGTAGGTTCGCGATGAACACGCTTTCCTTTTAGCCATTGGTGTGTCGATAATGAAATTCTGGTTTCGGTTTAGAGTTTAGGGTTGATAGAGAGTGGAGCATCAATGGAGAAGGTTTAGGTCTCATTTTATACTTGGAATTTGCTCGAAGGGAGAGATGTGCATGCATAAGTCTTGTCACTAGAAAAGCTGCTGGTATACTGTTTTCATAAGCATGCGCGGAACTGGTAAAAATGGAATTACCCAGTTGGGTGAAAGGGGTAACAAAAGGCGCGCAATGGGCCTTCGTGGCTCCGCGCAATGGGCCTTCGCGTCTGTTCGAAGGCCCATTGTGCGCCTTCTGTTAATTGTGGTGGAAAACACGGATATTATACTATTAAAAAAAATACCTACACAGTGAACCAAATTGTTGCTCTCCCTCCCCCAAGCGGGAAGGGCGAGATGACAATTCAACATTGCAGTCTCCACTTTGAGCCATTGTTGTTTCTGCCTTTTCAGACCCATCAACAAGATTCGCAAACCTAGTCTGACATGCATGAGTTTGAAATTCATCCCACTTCAACAAGATTCGTTCTCTTAACATTAGAGGTAAAAATTCAAACGAGTAAGACATGACAATGCTCTTCGTCCCCTCTAGGGGGTTTTTATTAAAATTAAGATAAATTGAGCTTAGTAGTCATCAAATAGGGGAAAGCTCGACCTACTTACATCGAAACATCTTTAAAAAGTTCATAAATCCCCTAAACGGGGCACACAATACATGAAATATGAAAACATGTTCTTCTTAATAAAGTACATATATCCCATAACAATCCCTCTTACCACAAGACTGTCCTAAGCAAATGTCTCCGGATCCCGACCGATGTCCCTTCGGCAAGCCTTCCAATGGTCAATCCTCGGGGTAAGAGCCTCGAGCCAATAGTCGGCGCTGGGGTCGTGAAATTGACGCCATGCATGAGGAGGTGGGGGGATAGGCGCGTTCCCCGTAAGCCATACCTGAAAAGAAATGTTATGTCACATATACGCAAGCAAGATGTACAAAAACAAACAACTTCAAAAAAAGTGATTACAAATTTCTCACCGGTATGAAGTGGTCCCGTTGACCAACGTGGGCGATAGCAATGACTGATGGCGGTATCCCATGTCCTTGATTGTTACCAAAAATCCGCAACGGTAAACACGTGTGGGAGCCTCGATCCCTCGATAAGAACACAAGTGGCACTTGATAAAAAGTAGAAAACACAAGGCTGTGTAGCGGCATATCTAGCCAGTACCTGTTCGAGCAAGGAGACTCCACATGGCCGATCTGCTCGAAGAACTCAGCAAATGATGTAAGGGCATCTCCAAGAGCTTCCCCATAATTTTCTTCAAAATGAAGAACCAAAAGACATATTCTCCAAAATTATTTTAGTCTAACTCCAACAGTTTCCCTATCTTAAATATTTTTATATTTAATATATACAAAAATATCCTAGAAAAAATTATAAAAGATAAATCAACCAATCAAAAGTTGCATGATAGAACTTGCAATTAATGCCTTCCCCAAATTATTTTGGAGAATTCCCCAAATATAGGGAAAGGAACTCATTTTTTTGGAGAAATCCCTATAATGGAGATTGTGATGGGGAAATTGTTGGGGTGAAAACTTGTATCATATTCTCCATATTCACACTTTTCAAGAATATAGGGAAGCTCTTGGGGATGCTCTAAGGCCCTTAGTGAACAAGACTTCATACATATCTCTGTTACGCATCAATTCTGCCTGAAGCTCCCTCTCGCTTCCCCAATACGCAAGCAAGGGACCGAAAACCACAATGACCGTCTCCCATCACGTCTCTAGCATCATCAATGAACGGAAATACAAAACTATCCACATTACCGATGCCAAAGTTAACCCCGCGCCATTTGACGCTCGTCGGGGGGCCGCGGTGGCTTCCAGCGGCCGGGGTAGCGGTGCTAGGAGACGCGGTCGCAACCGGAGGCGTATCAACTCCAACTCCGATCTGTTTCTTATTCCTAGATCCTTTAGGTCGTCCGCGTGGTCGAGATGGCGTTGATGTATTTGTTTTTCTCCCACTGTCGTTGTCTTTCCGTCTTTATTGCTCCCTCTCGTACTCTTCCATTACGTGCTCAAGGTGTGTTTTCTCCCGGGTAGTTGAATACTTGTTGGCTCCATCAGGCATCTCATAAGGTATCGGCTCAATAAGGTTTATGTCTTCATGATGCTCTGAATCTTTGAAAGTTGATGTGATCTGCAAATACTGGTCTCTACGCATCTGACCGCTATTTCGTTTTGCCACCATTTCGTCCCACGTTGGGTCTTGAATGGTCAAGGGTACACAGGAAAGGGCAAGATCGTTGTCATCGCTAAGTTCATCCCATTCGATCTGTTTCCAAAAAGGATGTATCTCCTCCAAATCGATGGGTACTTTAGTTATGATAGCGTGTGCAACTCGATGCTTGCATGGAAGACCGTGACATTCCCTCCAAAAGTAGTCGTGGCACTCCATATCAAGTGTACCCTGCGTCAACTCAATTGCTATATCACAATACATGTCTAACAACTTACCTAGGCATTGCCTTGAAACGTGTCCGCGTATAGGACGAAACAACGATTTGAGCTTATTCGCCAATAGTTTGTATTTTGTTGGTTTCTGTATTCTGGTTCTCTCAATGGCTGTCCTCAAAGTGTTGGTTTGAGATTGCATCTGGATGTGAATCCTTAGTATCACGGTGTTGAAGCCTCCTCGAGATGAATCCAATATCTTTTTCAACATAGCGTGCATCCCTTCGACCCTAAAAAACACATGTCATAGTTTAAATATTGAACGAATACACTTTCTAATATTCAAACTGAATTCAAATGCTAAAAATGAAATTACCTATTGGTGGTTCTCGTCTGAAAGTGGAGTGTATGATCGGTCCAAGCACGAACTATGTTCTTCTTGAATGGATTAAGCCACACCTTCTCCACGTATGCAATAAGTGTCGGTCGCCATCTTCTCTTCAATTCTACATACCTTTCTTCAAATGTCGCCTCTGTGGTGGACGAAAAGAGCACCCAACAAGCGTTTGCAAACCCGCGTGACAACTCATGTGGTTTTTCAGCGTTCGCAAACACCTTTAGGCCGTACGCTAGAATTTTGTGTCTGATGTGCACCCAACACAACAAATGTTGGACTCCGTCCCCGAAAACTTGACTTATCACCTTGATTAGAGCCTGCTCGTGATTTGTCATGATTGCATTGACCTAGACTCCAAGCTCGTCGTACACGCCTTTCAATTGAGTTAACACCCACCTATAACTAGCGACATCTTCATTTGAAATAAACGCAAACCCGATGCTGAATGTATTTCCGGTGCAAGTGAAGCCAACCATCTCCAATAAAGGCATGCCGTACCTAGCACAACAAGTTGTTTTAAACATTTATACTGGAAACATACTAATCATGTCGATTACAGATTAAAATAACATACCTATTGGTCTTGTATGTGGAGTCCATAATGACGACATAGGGAAATATCTTCAGCATGCACAGACTCGTGGGGTGCACAAAAAACAAGGCATTCATAACATCAGAACCCCTTACTCGTCTTGGATGGACAATGTATCCTCGGTCTTTCAAGAACTTCAAAGACCATTGTGTCACCGTCAATTCTCCGCAATCCTCAAGAAGTAGCTTCTCCCTGATATTGTAGATTTGTCTAATTGAGGTCACATTTCCCGGGTACCTTGACCTCAACTCTTCAAGTACCATCTTCGGGGTGGCTAGATATAGGAACTTCTCTTTCACAAACTCCTTCTGCTCAGCTGTCAATCGGCTCGCATATGGATGAGCTAACAAACTAGTGGAGAGGCGATGATTGTGTTGTCCGCACTTTACCGTTGAGACCCATCCATTTTTTCCCTTGAGGCGGACCCCATTCAGTTCAAACGGACATCCACACTTCCTGGTCGGAGTATCGGTAAGTGGCTTATAAATGCTCCTATTTTCCCGTCCGGGCAATACCCTCTTGCCACATCTATATCTACCGGCTAGGTCACAAGTGAGTATGACCCTGTTTGGATTTGAGGATTTTATGACTAGTACAAAATTCTTCGAAATTGCAATTTGTCTAGCCCAATCAAGCATTTCTCTTCGATCACTCCACAACCCATCATAGTGGAAAGCAGTAGAAAAATCTATTCCGACAACCTATGATTTCAAAATGTAAAAACAAAATATTATAAATTACACTATCCTAACTTTCAATATACTACGTTCGTAAATGGCAGAAAAGCCTAAACAGAATATTTGGATTTGAGGTTTTTATCCTAAAAACATAATATTATGGTTTCTTTGAAAAATACCTGTTCTGGCTCGCTTGATGCATCGGAATCGGTTCCGTAGTCTTCTCCCGATACACCTTCCTCATCCTCAGCTATGAAACTATCGATTGACGATGAATCTTCCTCCTCGGGATGATAATCGCTCGATGACGTATCTTCTTCTCCTGATGACATTTTTAAGCAATGATGTGAAATGAATGTATGCCCCAACTATGAGAATCGAAAAAGTGCCGGTGTTGCGCGCGCAACACCGTTTCGCGTGCAACGTCGTTGCGCGGCTCCTTTCCGCCACGCTCCCAAAACCCTTTTTTTAATATTCCAGAATTTCCCTTTCCGCGCAACACCGTCCTCAATTTTCGAAATGGCGTTGCGCGGATTTTGAAGAAATTTTCCGCGCAACACCTTTTTTTAATAAATCAACCTCCTTAAAGAAATTGTCCTCAATTTTGAATTGAATATTTATCTAACTATATTTAGAGTGGCATAATTTACAAAATCCATGAGATGGTTGATTGATCTACATTAACAACAAGTAACTTGTAATTGTTCATTGCTTATATGTACTGATGAGCAACAGAAGTTAGATAATGATAGAATCAGCGCTTCCTCCATTTCTCTAGCTACACTCTGCTGAATCATAGAGGAGCACCATCGGATTATCCATAGTTGCGACAAATGAGGTATTGCTTTCCTCCCTCGTTTGCTGATCTACAACCATTTACCGCTCTTGCGAAACGACATCGATTAGAAAACATCATTTTGTGATCCCCTTTTATTGGTCTTCCTAATCCGGAAGCTAGTTTGAGATAAATCATCTCTTCATACAAAACCATCGAAAGGCCCACAATTCTGATCCATGTCGGTGTGGTAACGATGTTGTTTGTAAGAGGATTGAAATCTGTTCTCCATTGTCCATCAAAACTTTCTGGTATGTCAGCAACCATTATCTTCCCTCCCGGCTTCCATAATTCTCATGCTTGATCTCCATTAACAACAACTGATTGGTAATATTTCATTACATATATGTGTTGATGAAGATGATGAATTTGAGATGCATAGGTGAGACAATGATAGGATCAGTGCCTCCTCCGTCTCTCTAGCTTCACTCTGCTGAATCATAGAGATTGCACACTCCATGAAAACCGAATCACATGGTAAAGTGATAGGTCCATCACCAACCAATCCAGACTCTTCTTCTGCCCTCTCAAGAAGCTCCCTTACAACTTGAGACCCAAGATATTCCAAGGGAAGTGCGAATCGCTTCTCATCAATTGTGTACACAACAAACTGACCCTTGTCTACTGTTGTTGAGTTCTTGGTGATGTTATTTCTCGGAAATGAGATGCGCTTTCTGCTGGCCGCTGCAATCCTTCTCCACTTGTTGGCCAATTTGATGAGTTTCTTGGTGTTGATCATCTTGCTTTGCTAGAAAAGAGTGGTGTATAAGAGAAACTACAAAGTGTGAGATTTTGTGATGAAAGAAGATTGAGCTTGCTTTTTGTGAGACTATGGTAGTTGTTCTAGCTCAAGTGTTATTATATAGCAGTTGACAAAATTCATGGATACACTATTCATTTTATAATGGGGAGGTGGTTTGGAAGCAAAACCATGTGCTTGAAGACCACGGATCATGCCAAATTTATTATGTGGTTCACCACAAGATGAACATATATGGGGTGCATTATCCTTGACAAATTGTAAGTGAAATATAGGTAGCAACCCCATGTGAGTAATATTAGATAAGATACCCATGTTGTGGCCCATTCATGAAGATTTGAAGCAGTTGTTACCATTGATATATATTATGGGTCCTTTCTAAATTATGTAGAGATGGTTAATTTGGGGCTTAACACAAACACAATGCCACTACTAGAAAACGCGCATATAGCCAGGAAATTATAGCCAGGAATATCCTGTGTGGGTAAGTTTGCGTGAAACTGCCACAACATCTCCCACAAATCTCAAATTTTCTGGTTGTTTACACATAAAATTCACGGTTGGTGCTACATTTGTGGGAATATTGTCGCGAAATAAACACACCGCTAAGTCCGATTCTAATTTTGTGGCCATATAGCCATGAAATTATATGTTGTGGCTATTGTTGTGGCCATATTGACGCGAATATATTACGAAGCTAAATTCGGTTCTAAATTTATGGCAAATTTGTCGCGAAATAATCATGCAGCTAAGTTCGATTCTAAGTTTGTGTCCATATAGCCATGAAAATATTGGTTGTGGCTAAAGTTGGAGCTATATTGATGCGAATTTATGACGAAGCTAAAAACGGTTCTAAATTATTGGGCAATTTGTCACGAAATAATCATGCAGCTAAGTTCGATCCTAAGTTTGCGGCAATATAGCCATTAAAATAGGTGTTGTGGCTATACTTGGAGCTATATTGACGCGAATATATTACGAAGCAAAATTCGGTTCTAAATTTCTGGGCAATTTGTCGTGAAATAATCATGCAGCTAAGTTCGATTCTAAGTTTGTGGCAATATAGCCATGAAAATGTTGATTGTGGCTAAACTTGCAGCTATATTGGCGCGAATATATTACGAAGCTAAAATCGGTTCTAAATTTCTGGGTAATTTGTCGCGAAATAATCATACAGCTAAGTTCGATTCTATGTTTATGTCCACAAAGCCATGAAAACATGAGTTGTGGCTATAATTGGAGCTATATTACCGCGAATATATTACGAAGCTAAATTTGGTTCTAAATTTATGGGGAAATTGTCACGAAAATAAGCATGCAACTAAGTTGGATTCTAAGTTTGTGGCCATATCTATTCATTAAGAAAAAAAAGAAAAAAGAAATCTTGAAACCTATTATTCAAAAACCACATAAAGACCCCAAATTACACAACAACTGCACAAGGACCTAGTAGCTCGAATCCTCAATTTCTATCAGAAAGCGTAAGACAATAAAAAACAAGAATTTTAAAAAACCCAACAATGCACATAAAAAATTTGCCAAAACTTAGCCTAAAAATGCACATAAAAAACTCAAACAATGCACATACAAAACTTAGCCTAAAAATGTACATACAAAGCTCCCATATAAATGCATAAATTGTCGAACACAATCTTAGCAAATGTCTTCAACACAATCTCAACACAATTTCAATGTCTTCAACACAATCCTAACAAATGACTTCAAACACAATAAGATTCAAACACAATTTCAATGGGCAAACAAACTACAAGTCTAAAATCGATAAAACCAACACAATCCTCTAAATGTCTTCCTCTTCCTCTTCCTCTTCTTCTTCCTCTTCCTCTTCATCTTCCTTGCTACAGCCTACGTCCTCATCATCGTCACTAGACAGGTAAAGCTCGACATCTTCTTCTTCCATGGTTCGACAATAAAAGATTTTGTTCAAAAGAGTACTCATATAAGGATCCATGCTATTTTTCCTGAAAAAATTGTAAGCTTTGCACTCCTACCATACAAGATATTTACAAGTTAAAAAAGATAACAGAACACCATGGAACACAAGAAAAATTAAACCTACTAAGAGTCTAAAAAATGGAAGAAAAAAAACAACATGGAACACAAGTCCAAGTAAACCATAACAAATGAAAGCAAATGTCCAATACTAAATCTCTTCTATTACATTTGAAAAAGTAAATCCTAGATGATAAGTAAGGTAAAATTATGACCTTGAAAACAAAAATCATTCATTAGATTCAATAAGCTTGAAGTCATCAATTACTGGTTGAACCTTTAAATTTTTTTAGGATACGTTCTAGCAGAATATTCATTACTCGGCAGTAAGATGTCACAAGCCCACAACTTCTCTAACTCTACAGGTCTAAGTCTTAAATAAACACAAATACCAACCATAATCAATCAAGAAATAGGAATACAAGTAACTAGATGATATAGACACACACTTAAAAAATGAAAGAATGGTATTATTTTGCTAAATATGACCTTGTATTACTTTTGCTAAATAAGATGAAAGTTTGTACCAAAAGGAGAAGTGTAAACTTGGTATTCATTTGGAGGGGGTATAGTACAAGTTTATATTAAGTTAAAAGGTGAATTTGCACTTACTTTGTATTTCCCCGCCCACCACTCGTCGTGACCAATAATTTGCCAAGTACTTTCATTCCACATGAGACCCCCATTCATTTCTTTGAAAAGACTCCATATCTTCCAAAGCCTATAATAGTGGTTATACCTTGATTGCGCAGTGATTCTCGTGGACAAACACCCAGTCTCAGCCATGAATCGCTGGTGGACATCAAACCAGTTAAGGGGGGTGGGATCATCAAGGGGAGGACTAAGCTCTAAAACAATTTTGAGGAAGATCATCTCTTGGTCATGATTCGAGTTCATTGGCATTGCAACAATCTGTGAAGAAAAGAAATGAAAAAATGTCAATCATAATTGACAAGATCATGAGTGGAAAAATGATGAAAGAGAAGTGGTCAAAATATGTATCACAACATATTATAGCAATCAAACTAACTTCATTTAGAGGTCATTGACAATTTAATTGACAAAATCAATCGTAATAGCAATCAAACTAACTGCATTTTATGTATCAATCGTAATTGACAAAATCATGAGTGGAAAAAGTGGTCCAAATATAAACAATTGACACACAAATGGCATGAACAAAGAGATGATCCTCCTCAAGCAGCATATTATAGCAATCAAACTAACTTCATTTTACTTGTTATCAATTGAAATGAATGTTTGAGATGCAAAAACAAACATAGAGGCCATTGACTATTTCCAAGGCCTAGAGAGATGAGAAGTAAGGTGCACTGGTATACTCATGACATCAACCAATAATAATCAAATTTCATATACATCAACCAACATACATCCAATGTGTGGGAAAAATACACTTAGTTGTAGAAGAAAGAAACAAGAAGGGAGAGCAAGTGTTTAAACCAAAAACATGAGCAAATGGAATCCAAATTCATATACATCTCCTAAGTCCTAACCAACAAAAATGGTGAGGAAGAGCATTTTCAATCAAAACTTAATTTTCAAGCATTTTCATTTCCAACAAAAAATCCAGATTCATAATACCATCAAATTTGCAATCAAAATCCATCACATACTAGTATGAAGAAGAGCATTTTCAATCAAAACTTAATTTTCAAGCAATTTCATTTCCAACAAAAAAATCCAGATTCTTAATACTAGCAAATTTGCAATCAAAATCCAGATTCTTAATGCTCAACCAAGTAACATAATACTATCAAATTGCATTTTCAATTAAAGTTTCATACCAGTATGAAGAAAGTGGAGAAAAAGGAGAGTGGGAGAGGGGATCTGGTCGAAGGCGTTGTCGGTGTGGTGGACGGTGTTGCGCGCCGATCCGGTGTGGTGGACGGTGTTGCGTTGCCGGTGTCGCTCGAGAGAGATGGAGAGCGAGGGAGATGGCGCTCGTGGTGGGCGGCTCGTGAGGGAGAGGGAGAGGGAGATGGAGAATGGCCGAATTTGGGTGAGGGAGATGGAGATGAAGCCCTAAAAATTGTGTGAGGGAGGGAGATAAAGGCCGCTTGGATTGGGCCCGGAAACCCCTAACATATAATCCAAGCATATGGGCCGAATTGGGTCTGGCCTTTTTAGTGAGCCCAAAATGTATTCGTGGCCATTTTTGTGGCCAATTTCCTGGCTAATTTGAACTTGCATTTTCATTAAATGCTCCTCGTACCAACCTCATTCAATTCTCAACTACCATTGCCTATGATTCGTCAAAACCCTCATTCTCACCACTTATTTCTCATTCTCTCTCAAAATTCTCCCTCTCAACAATATTCTCTCACAAAAAAAAATGTGACTCAAATCTTGAAGATATATAATACTCTACACATTTTGAAGATAATTTAAGAGGTGCACATCTGATTTGGATCAGGTAAGTTAGTTGCAAAGAGGTTTTAGTGTTACAAGTTTTATATTTAAGGTATTTAGTATATATTTGTGGGTTTTGCTTTTCTGTTGATTTTAACTTAAGTTTGTTTGGACAAATTTACAGAATTATCGATGGAGAATCGTGATTGGATGTATGATAGATGGCTTCCTGGTGGTGGTGGTTACAATAGCGAATTTGTTGATGGTGTTCAGAGATTTCTTGAATTTGCAAAATCTCAAAAGCATTTCATGGATGGGGATAAGATAAAATGTCCTTGTTTGAAATGTAAGAATGGGTGATTTGAGGATGTAGATAATGTACGCGTTCTTCTGTTTCGAAAAGGCTTTGTTGACAGTTATTATTGGTGGACTGCACATGGAGAGTCACCATTTGCCAATGCGCCCCCTTTGGAGGAGTTGTCTTCCACCTCAAATCCTAGTGATTGGGATGCATTTGTTTGATAATTTGAATCCCACCCAAAGAATGGTGTTTGATGCAGCTGGTCCAAGTTTTTGTTCCACCCCCGTGGTTTGACACAGGCACTTCTTATAATGAGCAAAGTAGTAGTCCTTTAGAGGTGGGTGAAAGCCATGACCTTGAAGAAGGAAGTTACTTAGAAGAATCGGCAACGGTGTTTGGTCCTGGCAACGAGGAAATGTCTTTATTATCTGAGCGCTTTGCTGATGTATTGAGAGCAGCAGATCGGCCATTATATGATGGTTCTCACATGTCACAGTTAGCTGTTGTCGGATCTTTTATGGAGTTGAAAATCAAATACAACATGTCACAAGCTGGATATGGTGCACTACTTCAAAAAGTCAATGAGGTTTTGCCAAGGGACAACAACTTCCCAAAACGTTTCTATGAGCAGAAGAAGATGACTAGAGAGTTAGGATTGCCCCAGCAAAAGATACACCTATGCCCCCAAGGTTGTATGTTGTTTTGGAAGGATGATGTCGATGCATTGGAGTGCAAATTTTGCCACAGTCCAAGGTATCAATCTTGTTTGTCGCAAAAAGGAAAGCCAATACCCAATAAAGTGTTACGATATTTGCCATTGATCCCACGGTTGCAGCGATTGTACTCTATGGAGGAAACGGCTTCAAAGATGCGTTGGCATGCTGAGCACCAAGTAGATGAAGGATATATGAGTCAACCGTCTAATGCCGAGGCTTGGAAGCATTTTGATCGAACCTATCCTAATTTTACCAAGGAGATTCGTAATGTGAGATTATGCTTGTTCAGACGAATTCTCCCCCTTTGGTAAGTTTGGCAAGACATACTCGACATGGCAGGTGATTGTCACCCCTTACAACCTACCCCCAGATATGTGCATGAATGCTCCTTATTTGTTCTTAAGCACTATTGTTCCAGGTCCAAAAAATCCGAAGAAGTTAATAGATATTTGTATGCAACCGTTGATTGATGAGTTGTTACTATTGTGGAAAACGGGTGTGCCAACATTTGATGTCTCTACGGGGAAGCACTTTAGGATGCGTGCTGCACTTATGTGGACAGTGAATGACTTCCCAGCATATGGGATGTTATCTGGGTAGAGCACTGCTGGTATTTATTCTTATCCTCATTGCATGGAGAACATAAAAGCCTTTCGATTACACCATGGACGAAAGCCTTCATGGTTTGATTGTCATAGGTGTAGATTGGAACTAGATCACCCATTTCGGACCAACAGGAGAAACTTCTACAAAGGGCGAAAGGAGGACGAGCCTCCTATTCCGTATTTGTCTAGTGAAGAGGTGTGGGAACTTGTTCACGATTTGCCGACCGCCATGGAGAGTCCACTTCAATATCCTTATGGTTATGGTGAAACTCATAAGTTTACGAAGAAAAGTATATTTTGGTTGCTTCCTTATTGGAAGCATAATTTGCTCCGTCACAACCTTGATGTCATGCATATTGAGAAAAATGTGTTTGAGAATGTGATTAACACTGTATTGGATGTTAAGGGTAAGACAAAGGACAACCTGAGCTCAAGGAAGGACCTACTCTTATATTGTCATCGCCCAGAGCTCCAAGTGGAGGATGATCACAAGGGCCCAAAACCAAAAGCAGTTTATGCATTAGATAGGCCCAAAAAGACAATGCTGTTTAATTGGTTACAAAGCTTGAGATTTCCGGACGGTTATGCCTCTAATATCTGTCGATGTGTGCAATTGGAAGAGGGTAGACTACAAGGAATGAAGAGTCATGATTGCCATGTGTTCATGCAACGACTTCTACCAGCTACTTTCAAAGAACTTCTTCCCGTGGATGTGTGGGGGCCATTGACGGAGCTAAGCTTGTTTTTCCAATCATTATGTTCATCTACATTTGACAAACAAATGATTGAGGATCTAGAACGGGCTGCACCTCTTTTATTATGCCAATTGGAAAGGATATTTCTACCATCGTTCTTTGATTGCATGGAGCATCTCATTGTTCATTTACCATACGAGGCAAGGTTAGGGGGTCCTGTACAGAACAGATGGATGTATCCAGTTGAAAGATTATTATTCACGTTGAAAGGGAACATGATGAACCCGCAAAAGGTGGAGGCGTCAATAGTGGAATCATATTTGTTTGAGGAGATAACAAGTTTCGCTCAACAATATCCTCATCATCAAGACTCCTATAAGAGAAAGAAAACCACCACGGATGAGGTGAGTGTGCATCCTCAAATTTTAATTTTCAACCATCTAGGACGTGCAAGTGGAAAGTGCAATGTTATTTGGTTGTCTGATGAGACGGACTTTCATGCAGCACATACTTACATCCTACTTAATTGTAGAGAGGTCGACTCCTATGTCGAGTAAGTCAATTAAACTTATATATATATATATATATATATATGTTATCTTAGGGAAACTTAAGTACTAGTCTTATGTTGTTATTTCCATATGCAGGGAATTTCAACACACTGTAGGCCAAGGAGATCCGCACGGACTTACCAACTTTTTTTGTACATGGTTTCATGAAACTGTAAGTACTAGTTCATATTGTGTCAACGATACAAAATTCTAACATCACGCATGTATATGGTCAATATATGTGTCTATTTTTTGTAGGTTTTAGTTGCAAATGCCCTACACCCCACACTTGAGGATCATGATTTGATAAATAGTTTAGCTTGGGGGCCATCCTGAAAGGTGTTGTCCTGGCCATCATATTGCATCAATGGTTATAAATTTGAAACGTTGAAACGTAGAGAAGGAAAGTTAACCATGAATAGTGGTGTGTGTGTGCAAGCTTGTAATGGTGATACACAATCAGATTTCTTTGGGTTGATAGAACAGATTTTGGAGTTTGAGTTCACTGGGATGCCGTGTAAGAAGATTGTCATGTTCAAGTGTTTGTGGTTTGACCCTAGCCCTAATGGGACAAAAGTCCATCCAGATTACCATTTCCAAGAGGTTAATGTGAAGAGACGTTACAAGAACCATGATCCTTTTGTCTTTGCTCAACAATGCATCCAAGTTTACTATCTTGACTACCCTGGCGCACCCCGAACTCGTGCAGATTGGAGATATGTGTGTAAGACAAAACCAAGAGTCAATATTGAGCAACGATGGGCAGAGAACAATCCTGAACAACCAACTATTTTTTAACCATTACAACCGGATGACTTTGATATTGATGGCTTCATAGGGTCGACAATTCAATCTTTACCTACAAATCTTAATGATCCAGTGTCATTGCATGAGGAAGCATACGATGTAGAAAGTGGCGATGATAGCTTAGATATTGAAAATGACAACGAAGAAGATGATTTTCCATCATCTTCAAGTTCCGAACAATATGATTGGTAATTTCTTTTCCCTCATTCTATCATCTATATATGTAATTATTTGCTCATTTTACCAACTAGATTTTTGGTTTAAGAGGACAATTTTGAGGTAGGAAGGAGAAATTGATGTAGGATGGAATAATGCATTTAGGAGGGAAATTTAGGAGGCAAATTTTGGTTTGAGAGGGGATTTTTAATTTCGGGTTTAGTTGGGAGGGAATTTGAATTTTGGGCTGAGAGGGAAATTTTGGGCTATGCGTGCACTTGATTTTTGGTAGGCCCGTTAGTTCATTCATTCGAAACCCTAACACTTAGCTCATTCCATCATTCTTCTTCTTGCCGCTCTCTCACACTGCTCCCTGGCGATTTGGTTTTCAGAGAAGTTGCTCGTAAGGCGGTGCTCCCTGGCGATTCCGTTCAATCTCGTTGGCGTTGGTAAGCCTCTCTCCCTCTCGACCTTCCTTTCCTTCTATGGTTGCTCAAATCTAGGGTTTCGTTCTAATTTTTTTGGTGTTCTTTCAAGCAAGCTTATTGCAGCCCTTTGGACAAGGCATCCGGCGATTGGTAAGTCATCTCTCCTTTCCTTTCAGTTTGATACTAGGGAGAGAGAGACTTTTTTGGTGTTCTTTCAAGCAAGCTTTTTTGTTGTTTTTTGGTGTTCTTTCAAGCAAGCTTTTTTGGTGTTTTTTGGTGCTCTTTCCTTTCCTTTGAGTTTGATACTAGGGAGAGAGAGAGAGAGAGACTTTCCTTCATGTTTGATTTTGGGCTCTCACTACCATCTTTGGTGTTTTTTCAGAGCAAGCTCGCTTTTGTTCAAGGCAGCCGATTGGTAAGTCTCTCTCCCTCTCTCCCTTGCTCTTGCTTAACTTTGACTCTTTTTAATTCATCTCTGTTTTCTCTCTTCATGGGTTCTTAATGCTGGCGATTTCATGGGTCGTTTTGCTACCGGATTCTTCCTGGAAAACCCACCCTATCTCCTTCAATTCATTCAGTAAAGTTACAAGTGCCTACTCTCTCCCTATTTCTTCTATTTTTTTAATTTCTTGGATGAATTGCATGCTCCTTTCTTCCTAGACAAACATGAATTCAATTGCATGATCAATTGAATGCCCTAAGTATACTTGAGTTCTAATAATTTGTGACATTTTAATTCCAGACTCACTTTAGGTATTCATCAATTGCATGCTCTTTTTTTCCTAGACAAACATGATCAATTGAATGCCCTAAATATACTTGAGTTCTAATAATTTGTGACATTTTAATTCTAGACTCACTTTAGGCATTCATCAATAGCATGCTCTTTTTTTCTTAGACAAATGCCCTAAATATACTTGAGTTCTAATAATTTGTGACATTTTAATTCTAGACTCACTATAGGTATTCATCAATTGCATGCTCTTTTTTTCCTAGACAAACATGATCAATTGAATGCCCTAAATATACTTGAGTTCTAATAATTTGTGACATTTTAATTCTAGACTCACTTTAGGCATTCATCAATAGCATGCTCTTTTTTTCTTAGACAAATGCCCTAAATATACTTGAGTTCTAATAATTCGTGACATTTTAATTCTAGACTCACTTTAGGCATTCATCAATTGCATGCTCTTTTTTTCATAGACAAACATGCATTCAATTGCATGATCAATTGCATGCCCTAAATATATTTTAGTTCTAATTATGTTTCCTTGTATTTCTCTGATTTAGGTCATCATGCGTCACCTTCGAAGCACAGCTCGTGGACGTGCTGGGGTTATTAGCTGCAACTTTGCGCGTGGTCCACCTCTTTCTTCTCCAGAGCAGGGTGCTTTAAGCCCTAGAAGACCTCTGAAACGACCCCTCCAGCTCCCTGTTCGTAGTAGCCCCAGGCTTAAAAAATCAACAACAACTGCAACCCTTCCACAACAAGTTGTTGCACAACCTGTTGCATGTTTAAAGGCTCATTCAAAAACTTCCCCATCAGCTCCTTCAAAAACATCCCCACTAGCTCCTTCAAAAACTTCCCCACCAACTCCTTCAAAAACTTCTCAACCAGCTCCTTCAAAAATTTTCCCACCAGCTCCTCCAAAGACTACCCCTCCTGTCTGACGAGCACTCAACCCTTCAAGGGCTCCTATAAATGCTCATTCAAGAACTCCTAGCCCGGTTCCCAGACCTCGTACAAAGAAACTTGTTCCACCAGCCCTACTACCAGTTGAGGAAGAAACTTATGACCAACATGAGGATGATTTCAATGTGGATAATGAGCCTGGGGTTCGTATGGAAGTTGAGGAAGAAGTTGAGGAAGAAGTTGAGGAAGAAGAGGAGGTTAGTGATGAAGAACAAGATGTAGGAGAGCAAGAAGAAGAAGGACAAGAAGAAGAAGACCAAGAAGAAAGAGAGCAAGAAGGAGGACAAGAATAAGACCAAGAAGAGAGAGAGCAAGAAGAAGGAGAGGAAAAAGGCACACAACAAAAGCTTATATGGATTATTGGGAAGGCAGTCGGTCAGTTCTTAAACAACTCTCTATTAATCCTAAGTTTCATTTTATATATTACTAATAACTTTATCTAATTCTTTGTAGCGACTTTGAACAAAAAAAGTTAGCGTTTGCAAAGGCTAAGGAAATCGTCCATGGCCATTATCGAGGTCCTTGGACCAGTATATCTAGAGTGCCAAAACATGTGCAGACCATGTGGTTTCAAGAGTTTCAGGTTATTTTCTACTTCTTAAAATGCAAAATCGTTGTGTGATATCGCTGGGTGATCTGTTTATCTTGTTTGAGCTGATTAGTTGTGTGATATGTATTATAGTCTTGGCTGAAATTGATATCTTTGGTACATGATAGCATGATTCTATTGTGATCTAATTCTTGTAAGGAAAATATGATTGAGATCTTGGTAATCTTTTGTTTGAAGTTAGAAATTAATCTTTTACTTGATATCTTTTGCTTGAAATTAATTCTGCCTTTCTTTCTCTTTAAAAATGAAAGAACAATACATTTTAGCTTAAATCAGCCTATTTCTTGTTTAAATTAATGAAAAAAACTTTTTGTTTGATATCTATTGCTGAGATTCTATTGTGATCTAATTCTAGTAAGGAAAATATGATGTAACATGCCTTCTATTTCTTTAATTTAATGAAACAAAGGCTACTTATTTCTTGTTTCTCAATGTAGAGGTATTTCTGTTGGAGGGAGACGGATGAGCTGATGAAGGATGCCTTTCTACACCAAATTGGGAAGCACCTTAGCAATGTCTTCAAGAATGCGCGTGCTAAAAATGCACCCCCAATTTGGTTAGCGAGCAGGCACTGGACAAGGATGGCGACCTTGTGGAGAACTGATCCCAACTTGGTGCGCCAAGCTAAGGTGAATAAGGAGAACAGGAGTTCAAAGAAATCACTCGAGTCTGGACCATACCGAGGGGGTTCTCGCAAGTTCACAAAGTGGATGGAAACGATGGTAATTGCAATCCAGTTTCACATATTACTTCTCTTTTCTTTTGATGTTGAACTCAATTTTACTCTTGTTTTTCAAGGGTGGTGAGTCGGGTACCATGCCTATGATTTCTGAGGTTGTAAAGAAGTTGTGCTCAACCAAAGATGGAACCGTTGGTGAACGCCCAGTTGCTATCATTGTAAGTATTAGGTTGAATATTCCTTATCATTTACAAATCTGATTGGGTTGAAATCTATTCTCATAGTATGGCTTTTATGATTGCTTTATGGTTGGCTCATTTACACATCTCATTGGGTTGACATTTATTGTCAAAATATGGCTTTTATGGTTGCTTTATGGTTGCATTTTATGATGGGATGTACTGTTGACTTCCTTTTCTAGTTAGCAAATCATGATTACTATATTTTTAAAATGGAAATACTACAAGAATGATGGAAATAATACAAGTCATGTTTAGTATTATTTGGCATGTGTAATGCTCCCTTAGTTAGCAAGTCATGTTTATGAATGCAATTTTCTATAAGGTATGTGCTCGGTGCTCATGCTATATGTGATCTATCTTGTGCCAAAGATAGAGATGTTTGTGAATCCAATCTGTTGTTATCTTGTGTCAATTTGTGAATCTATCAAGTTATATGTGAATCCAATTTGTGAATCTTTTAACCACTAGCAAATTTGTGAATGATATCTGTTTGTGAATTGAATGTGCTCTATCTTGCATACTTGTTTATTTTACATTTGTTTTTTCAGCTTGTTCTTATAGTCATATATTGCTTCCATATCTTTTTTTAATGCATTTGCATTCTATTCAAGGCTGAGTTTGAACGGCTGGTTGCTGAGGAACAACTGAACAATGCATCGGGTCAACCATTGTCAAAAACAAAGATGATAGAGTTGTGGATCAAAGCTGCTAAGGGCCATAAAGATCGGAAGATTTTCGCATTTGTTGAGCATGGGATAGCCCTCCTTCGCAGCGGCAAGGTTGATGCATGCTTTTCTTCTCCTTCCTCCAGCCTTTTCCACCCACAACCATCTACCGAGCATCTCAAGGACGAGATGAAGGAAATGCGGGACCAGATGAAGGCTCTTCAAGCTCAGAATCAAGAAATTCAAAGCCAAAACAAGGATTTGAAAGGCATGCTTGAAAAGTTGATGGAACACATTGCTAGCAATTAGCTCTCTCTCTTTCCATGGTAATTTAAGGTCTTTAGTTGTGTTGGTGCATTTTGGGAAACTTATGGCTGTTGGTGATGCCATTGTGGATATTTGGATTTCATGTAAGGTTTTAGATTGTTGGTTGTTGGTAGGTGCAGGTTTTGCTGGTTGGTTGATATTTGGATATTTGGTTCTTGGTTGTTGGTTGTTGTTGGTACTTGAAAACTGTAGGTGCAAGTTGATGTTTGGATTTGGCCATATGCCACATGGTTTGATGATCAAACCATTTTTGTTTTATGTGATGCTTATGGTACATATATTTAATATTGCATGGAGCAGGTTAATATTGCAATTAAATAGGTGGATTGTACAGATTTTTATAACCACAGAATTTGACACAAAATGATTTCGAGGCTAAGTTTGAGACAATAAGGCCACAACATTGGCTATTAAATCCACTCAATCATTTCGTAGCCAATTTTCATGCAAAAGGGCCACGACATTGGCAATGAATTGTATTCTGCCAATTCGTAGCCAAATTTCATGCTAAAAGCCACTACTTTACCTACCAAATATATTCGAGGAAAATTTTGAGACTAAATGGCCACGACAGGTGGTTGATGAACACGACTTATCCCTCCCGAATTTAGCCAGCCAAATAATTCGACGCTAACTTTGTGGTAAAATAGACACAAACTCAACCACAAAGTGTCTCTGGCTATACCATGTATCTAGCAGAACATGATTTTCGTACCCAATATTGTGGTTAAATAGGCACGACTAAAAATTTTGTGGGCACTGTTCACGCTATGCTATACCCGCGAGCGTTTTAACCACAAACTTTTCGTCCTGGGAACACTGGTGACTACCTCTGTGGCGAAGGCTGTTTCCTGGCAAATTTTGTGTCTTGTGGCGTGGCCAACGGTTGTGGCTAAAGATGCGTTTTCCAGCAGTGTGCAACACATCCACCATGCAGATGGGTCTTTTAGTTCTGTTCTCACATGGTCTCGCTTCCTACTAAACCCCTACTAAAATCAAACCCTTAAGAATTTGAACGTGTGGATTATATGAGCCTACTTGGTTTTGCAAATGGAAGCAATGCATAATTTGGGGCCACCAAAAAACATCAAAACGAACACACTAACAACCACATGGTTTTGCTTCCAAGAATCTTTGCAACAGCAAGCATTTGAAGAATCTCATCAAACTAGCCAGAAAGTGGAGAAGCTTTGCAACTGCAACCAGAAAGAGGATCTCACTTCCAAGAACCAACACCACCAAGAGCAAAACAACGACAGAGATTGGTCAGTTTGTTGTCTACACAACTGATGATAGACGATTTGCACTTCCCTTGGAATATCTCGATTCTCAGATTGTAAGGGAACTGCTTAGAATCTCAGAAGAAGAATTTGGATTGGTTGGTTTTGGACCTATCATTTTACCATGTGACTCAGCTTTCATGGAGTACGCGATGTCTATGATTCAGCGTGCTGTAGCTGGAGAGTTGGATGAAGCACTCATCATTTCATTATGTAGCTTCTGCTCCTCATTTTCAGAATGTTCATCAACACTAATAAGCCCTGAAAGTCTACCAATTAGTTGTTGTTAATGTTGGAGATCTTCCCTCAATTTTTTGTAATTTATGCTAACTAGTAGCTAGTCTTACTGTAGTTGGATAGATCTATTCAAATTTTATGATAATTTTTCTACTCCGTGCTCTCATTTGATGCATTCATCCTAAGAGATCAAAAGTATTTGAAAAATGCCCTGTTTATTTACAAGCTATACATGCTATCTATAAGAATAAGGTTTAACAAAAATGGGGTTGGTATAATGGTTGACAAAAAACTAAGGGATCAGGTGGTCCAAGTGGAACAAACAAGTGATCGTTTGATGTTGATTAAGATTGTCTTAAGGGAGAAGATCTTGAATGTTATCAGTCCGTATGTGCCACATGGGGGCCTGAGTTTAGAAGAAAAGAGAAGGTTTTGGAATGACCTCGACGACTTAGTGAGGGCATCCCTAGGTCAGAGTAGCAGATGATTGGTGGGGACTTCAATGGCCATATTAGGAAGGTCAGGGACAGCTTTGAGGAAGAACATGGGCGGTGGGGGTTTGGAGACAGATATGAGGGTGGTCGTGCCATGTTAGATTTCTCAGCAGCTTTTGGGTGTATAGTGGTAAACTCATGGTTCAGGAAGAGGTAAGAACAGTTGGTCATGTTTCAAAGCACGTTGGATAAGTCACAAATCGACTATTTTGTGGTCGGGAAGGAGGACAGAGGAGGATGCAAGGATTGTATGGTAATTCAATTTGAAGGCTTGGCGACAAAACACATGTATTTGTTCTGGATTTTAAGTGGACGAGCAAAAAGAGAAGGGCACACAGAAGGGCAACACCTAGGATCAGGTGGTGGCGCCTAACAGAAGAAAATGTACAAAGCCTACGAGAGAGGATTTGTGAAGAAGAAGAGGCAAAAGGAGTGTGGCGCGAGAGGAGTGACGCCAACGAGATGTGGGGGGTAAGATGGAAGAGTGTATCCGTAGGGCGGCATGCTTAGTCCTTGGCATGTCAAAAGGTATAAGTGACAACAGAAGGGTGGTGCCATACTGGAACGATGAGGTACAGGAAAAGGTTAAAGGAAAGCAAATAGCCTACAAAGCTTGGGTTAAGAGTGGGGAGACAGAAGGAGGCAAGGTTAGCAAAGTACAAGGCAGTAGAGAAGGTAGCAAGAAGGGTGGTGACAGCCGCGAAAGAGTCAGCATATGAGAGTTTGTACAAGGCACTGGACGAAAAAGGGTGAACGAGTTCTTTATAGGCTGGCCAAGGCAAGAGAGAGGAGGAGCATGGATATAGACAAGGTAAGGTGCATCAAGGAGGAAGAGGGACGTGTACTAGTGGAGGATACGCAGACTGGACTAAGATGGGAGAGGTAATTCTTTGGTCTACTAAATGAGGGTTGCGAGTCGGTGGAGAACATGCAGGTACTGGAGAGTCAAGATATATAATATTTTCTTCTACAGAAGTGTCTCCTTGGTGGAAGTAAAGGAAGTGGTCAGGAAAATGAGTAACAGAAGAACAATAGGGCAAGATCAAATCCCAATAAGAGTTTGGAAGTGCTTGGGAGAGAGGGGCCTAAAGTGGCTAGTATCACTCTTTAACACCATTTTCAAGACGACTAAGATGCCAGAGGAGTGGAGACTCAGTAGACTGATCCTGTTGTATAAGAACAAGGGAGATGTGTAGCAGTGCAATAATTACAGGGGCATCAAACTTATCAACCATACAATGAAGGTGTGGGAGAAAGTTATCGAGTTGAGGTTAAGACAGATGGTCGAGGTGTTAGAAAATCAGTTTGGTTTTATGTCGGGGAGGTCGTTCATGGAGGCCATCCATCTTTTGAGGAGGTTGACATAGGCGTATATGGATAGGAGGAAGGATTGGAACATGGTGTTTATAGACTTGGAGAAAGCGTATGACAGGGTACCATGAGAGTATATCTGCTAGTGCTTGGAAGCCAAAGAAGTGTCATGCACGTTTACTAGAATAGTCAAGGTCATGTATGAGGGTTCAAGGACCAGCATCTGCACCTCAGGCGGAGATACAGAGTACTTTAAGGTGGGAGTTGGCCTACACCAAGTTTCAGAGCTAAGTCCCTTCCTTTTCACGCTTGTGTTGGACATTGTGACGAGAGAGATCCAAGGGGAGGTCATGTGGTGCTTGTTTTTTGCAGATGGCATCGTCTTGGTGGATGATTCCAAAGTGGGCGTCAGTGACAAACTCGAAGCTTGGAGGGAGAAGTTGGAATCCAAGGGCTTTATATTGAGCATGTTCAAGACAAAATATGTAGCGTTTAAGTTCGGGCAAAGTCAGAGTACCAATGATGAAGTACGACTAGGAGGGGAAGCAGTCACAAAAAAGGAGAGTTTTAGGTGTTTGGGGTCAGTCATGCAGAGCAACGGTGGTATAGACGAGGATATCATGTCTCGAATTCAGAGAGGGTGGTTGAAGTGGAGAGTAGCTACAGGAGTACTATGCGATAAGAAGGTACCGCTTAAACTCAAGAGTAAGTTCTATAGAGTAGTTGTTAGGTCGATCATCCTCTACTATGCGGAACGTTGGCCGACTACAAGAGCGCAAGAGCAGAGGTTGATGGTAGCAGAAATGTGGATGCTTAGAAGGATGTGTGGGCACATAAGATTAGACAAGATAAGGAATGATGTCATCAAGAGCAAGGTAGGGGTGGCCAGCTTAGGGGACAAGCTACGAGAGACCCGACTCCGTTAGTTTAGGCATGTGCAGAGGAGGGGTCTTGGAGATCCGGTCCGAAGGTGCGAAAGATTGATTTTGGAGGACTTCCACAAAGGCAGAGGATGACCGAAGAAGTAGTGGAACCGTGGAAGGACATCATAAAGCATGATATAGAACTTTTGGGAATTTTAGTAGATTTGGCAAGGTATAAGGACGATTGGAGAGAGAGGATCAGAGTGGTAGACAGCTAGCCGACTTGTTAAAGGGCAGGATCCCACGCTTCACTAGGGTGTGTTTGTTTGTGCCTTTGTTTGTTACCTTCATCTCTTTCGTGCTTTGGGTCCCCTTTTCTGTTTATGTGTGTTTTCACTGTCTTGTGCTAACTTTCTATATTGTGTAGTTTGGGCTCGACGCGGGTCTTTCGGGCGTACCCCCATCCCTTGGGACGGGGTACCTCCATCTTGACCCCCCAGATTTTGCTGTAGCGAAACCTCACTAGGTCTTGTTGTTGTTATTTTTTCTATTATACCTAGCAAGTTTACAATTTGGATAAGACAAGCCAATTTTTCTGTTTGCTGGACAAAATAAATTTTTACCTAAAAACTACTTTTAACACTTTAGAATTCAGTGTATACCTTTTACTCTGTCCATCCCATTTATATCTTCTCATTTCCAATTGTGCACAATTTTTAAGAAAAGTCTTGGAAAGTGTTTGAAGAGAGAAGAAAGTATTGGAAAGTGAGAGAAAAGTGTTGAAAAGTATGAGGAAAGTATTAAAAAAAGTAAAGGGGGTAAAAGGGGTAGGATTTGGGGTGATTTATAGGCTTTTATAAGGACATTTGTGCAATTTTAATACTTCTAAAAACAGAATAAAGTTAGAAATGGAAAGAATATATTGAGACACCCAAAAGGGAAAATGGGAAGATCAAAATGGGGCGGAGGGATTTCTTTTTTCCTTTTTCATGACACGTAAAATATTTTTCACCCAAAAAGTACTATTTACGTATTTCAAGACACATAAATAACTCTTCGCCCAAAAATTACTTTCAACCAATAAGCACACGAAGGCTAAGGTTAAACATGGGCTCGCCTGTGAGAGGGTTGGTAAAAATATCAGCACTTTATTCTACAACAAGAACATAATAAACATATAGAGAGACATAAATATTATTGATGAAGAACATACATACTTATGTATGAGTAATAACCTATAATCATTAGAAATAATAATTCATAATTATTTAGGAAACAACCTAAACAATCTTAACCACATGACAATAATATATTACTTATCAATTATAGAATCTCGTTAAAGATAATAAAATTATGTAAATAATATATTTATCAATATGCCCTACAAGATAAACGGTCAGAGAGAAAATCTAAGTCCAAAGATTATTTGATTTCTGAAGTCTAAGTCGACATAAAGTTAGTCATATGATTAGGTGTTATTGATGGGACAATCTTAGGGTTTTGCTTTTGTGAGTGAAAACAATCTTAGGGTACCAAAACCACAAAGTCGATAAAACCCTAGCAATAACCACCCAAGTCTTTGATCGACTGTTAGTGGCATGGAGCCATCATCACAAACTCGCTTTTGCAATACAAAACCACCACAAAACACTCTCCATCCACAACTAAAGCCTTGTTGGTGATTTGTGAAAGTCATCAATCCCTTTGTGTGCATGTATTGAAAAAGAGTCACATAGGAGCATCGATTGAGAAGATCAGCCTATGTGACATTCCATGACTTGTTTAGAGGATTAGAAGTGGCCAAAGAAAAGATAGCTAGATGAGATTCTGAGATGTGCATCGACATTTAGGCATAGAACCTCATGTGCCAAGGGCGCGACATGGACACGGTGCTCAGTATGGGCGCGTCCATGCTTGGGCCATGAAGCGGCACAAGCACGGTGCTCGGTAAGGGGCACACCTTGCTTGGGCTATGGCACGCATAGTGCTAGCGATGGCACATGGTTTATTTGGTAGCTACGAGACTGAGTTGCGGCGCATGAAGTGCATATGAGTGGTATGAGAGATGCCAAGAGAGTGAAGCAACTCTTTTGAAGTGCGGCTTGACTGTCACAAAACAAGCGCATAGGAGTAGTATGAGAGATGCCAGGAGAGTGTAGCAACTCTTTTAACCAAAAAAGCTCACAGAAAGCGCTAGCCATGGCGCGATATTCAGCCTCAGCAGATGACCTGGACACTGTGTGTTGTTTCATAGTCTTCCAAGAAAACGGAGAAGAGCCAAGCTGAACAAAGTTGCCCATAATAGATCGACGAGTTAGAGGACACGTTGCATAATCAGAATCATAATAAGCAGTAAGATCTAGACTGTCGTTGGAAGATAAGAAGACACCCTGCCTTGGATGACTCTTAAGATACCAAAGAACACGAACAGTAGCATCCCAATGGTCAACAGTAGGCTCTTGCATGAAATAAGCAAGAGTATGAACAACAAAGCAGATCTCAAGACGAGTGATGGTGAGATAAATCAGACGACCAATCAAGGGTTGATATCGATTAGGTGCCTCAAATAAAGGCGCAGAAGAGAGAGCAAGTTTGTGATTTTGTTCCATTGGGAAGTCACACGGCTTGTTGGAAAGTAGACCAGCCTTAGACAAAATATCAGGAGTGTATTTCCGCTGAGATAGAAACAGACCATCGGCAGAACGGGCAATCTCAATACCAAGAAAATAATTAAGCAGACCAAGATCTTTCATATGAAAGCAGGAGCTCAACTGTCCCTTAAACTTATCAATGGCAGCAGAATCATTTCCATCAATAATGAGATCATCAACATACACCTGAACATGTAGACAAATCCCATAACGAGAGTATGAAAATAAGGAATAATCGGCACGAGACTGAATAAAACCGAACTTGCGTAAAGTCGAAGACAGCTTGGCAAACCAATTCCGAGGTGCTTGACGAAGACAATACAAAGAATGGTTCAGGCGACAGAACTTTGACAACACGCATTTAGGCTAGGTTAAAGCATGTTTATCTCCTTAGTTTAGTTGTTTTTATTTTCTTTTCCTTTGGTTTTGTTGCCTTTTTCCATAGAGTTTGTAGTTTCGGTTTCTACTCTCGCTTTGTTTGGTTTCAGGACCATTTGGAGGTGGATTCAAGGAGTTTAAGAAACAACCAGGACAAGGGCGAGAGAAGCAACTCGATAGGAAGTGGCTAGGAGTCAAGCGGATGCAAGGAATTGAACAAAAGATGGGCAAAAGCTCGATGGAAGGCACGGAAGGAAGCTCGTCCAACGTTTTGAATGGAGCAGTGCACCAGGGGGAAACTCGGTCCAAGTCAAGATCGGGTTTTCGACCGAGTATTGAGAAACTCAGTCTGAAACTCGACCGAGTTTCAGACCGAGTCGCGTCTTTTTTTGAGATTTCTCTTCCGCGAGTTTTCTTTTATTTATTTCGGGCCTTTTTCTATCTAGTTCTTAGGGTTTGATATAAATACCTAGAGATTAAGTTTGGATGATTATTAGGTTTTTATTCTCTTAGCCTCCCTTTTTTTTGAAGAACCCTAGAGTGGAGAATTGTGGATTTTTGCAAGAGTTGATTGGAGTTGGATTTAGATCTATTGAAAAGACAATTGGTATGTTTCTCTTTGATTTAGATTTCTCTTCTCTCCATACTATGTCTAGCTAATTTCTCTATTCCAAGGGTGAACCCAATGAATGAGTAGGTAGATTTAATGGTGATCTTTGGTTGAATTGAGATTTAAATTGTTGTTTGATTCAACCTAGGATGCTTAATGACCTAATTTGCTTAAATTAGGAATCTTGTTATGATTTGAGACCGAGAGGAGATAAGAATAACAAGAGGTTGATTGAATTGAATTTACAATTTGTTAATTCATGCTAGATCCCTAGGTTTGAACTTGTTGAATTATTTGTGCGAGAGTGACTTAATTCACTTGTGGAACTTAACCTGTCCTAGAAATCATTGATTGAATAGTCTTAACGGAGCGCGAGAGCGGATGTTATTTCTATTGATTCAATGATCTCTAAAGAACTTAAAGTACCTAAATAAGACTTGCTTTGTGCGAGAGTGACTACTAGTCGAGTCTAGGTACATGCATTAATCGTATGAAAAGAGTTAATGTTGACACTTGAGATAGTTAGTCCTTCAAACAACATTTGAATTGAAATCCAAAATATTATCACCGATAATCTACTGAAAAGTCATTGTGGGAATCCTGACCTTGGAATGCTTTTCTCCATCGATAGTTAATTCTTTATTTTGATTTTAATTATTTTTGAATACAGTTACAACACCTTTTTCTTAATTTTAGCTTAGTCAATGAATCGTGCTATAATCAATACTACAAAGTTCCCTGAGTTCGACACCTTGATACTACAACCGAACCGTATACTTGCGGTGTAGGAAAATAGCCTATCAAACTTGCCAGAAGGGAAATAGAACCTAGGAGGAGGAGGCATATATACTTCCACATGCAGATCACCATGAAGGAAAGCATTATGAACATCCATCTAATGCAAATCCCAATTACAAGCAGCTGCAACAGCGAGAAAAGTACGAACTAAGACCATCTTAACAACAGGAGCAAAGGTCTCCTTGTAATCAATACCAACCTAGTGATTATTACCAAGTACTACCAATCTGGCCATATATCTCTCAATAGAACCGTCAGATTTGTACTTGACCAGATAAACCCACTTACAGCCAACGGGTTTCTTCCTAGCAGGAAGATCAAAAAGTGTCCAAGTCCCATTACACTTTAAAGCATCAATCTATGCTTGCATAGCAGCTTTCCAAAGAGGATGATATACACAATTATATTGTGTATTTAGGAGGAGTTTTAGCATGGGTTTATGGTATTTTTAGGTGTTTTATATGCTATCTACAGCTAGGAAGAGGAAGACCCGAAGATACGTACTTTTGGATATAAAGCTGGACTGAAGACGAAGTGAAGATTTGTGCTCTGGTGCTGGTTGAGCCCGCCGCCTCTGACGATCAGCGAATCTGTTATGCGCCACGTGTTTTATTGCTATTGGTCTATTTGTGTTAGTTTTAATCCGAGATTTATGTATTTTTGGATAGACTTCTTTAGACCTAGTTCTATATATTAGGATTTTGAGAGTTGCATCTCTCATTCATCATTATCATATTTTCTCTTTCAGACTTTTGAGTTTTAGCTTTTCATGGAGAACTAAGCTCTTTTCCTTAGTCAGACAGTTTGAAGCATCGTTTGACTTTCACTTGTGAGATTTCTACTCTTTATTTAATGCATGGAATTATTTTTCTCTCTTGTTTGAATTGTTTATGTGATTTATTTCAACAATTTCTAGGGTTGTTGAGTTTACTTTTTTGAGAGGAAAGGGGCGTAGTAACTGTTTTGATCAGCTTAGCAAGGCAACAGTGTTTACTAAGTTGGATCTCCGATCGGGGTCCCGAGAAGGGGCCGGGCTGTCTTTCCCCAGCGGCCGCCCAGTGGCGGCAGAAAACGAATCTCAGTTGCTAGATCTAGAGAAATTACTTGTTGAGTTTCTCTATTTCATAGTAGCAAACTGCATTGTACTAATATCTGGTTGTGCTAGTCTATTGCAGAAGAGAGTTTAATTGCATTCTAGTATAAAAGCTGGTTGTTTTATGCTAAGAATTGTATCATGATTATGTTCCTTTCTTCATGCTACTTTTGAATTGAATCTTCATAGTTTCAGGGTTATTCAATTAGTTAGGATTGATAGTATCTAGTTGTGCTATTAATTACCTTTGAAAAGGAATTGGAATTCCATATGCTTGCGATATTGAGTGAATCTATGATCAACTTGTCATACGAATGCGGATCTTTGGTTGACTAAGTGTTTCCCCAAATTGATAAAAACCAAAACTTTATTGCTTTATTTGTTTTGCATGCTTGTTACTTAATTTACTTTATAAACCCCTTTTAATTTAATTGACATAAAATTTACATAACAAGATAAACCAACCTCCCTGCGGATTCGACCTTTACTTCCCTAAGACTACAGTCTTTAGGTTTGTTAGGACTGTTTTGCATAGCCGTGATTTGTACGACCATTTCACGTCTATCAGAGGATCAGAAGAAGAAGCAACAAAAGTAGCAGGCTTTGGAATAGACTGCAACAGGAATAAAAGCACCATGGGCAGGGGAAACCCGTGAATAGTTAACATAATTAGGTATAGGATAGGATGTACCTGATAACCGAGATGGTTGAGGTGAAGGAGATGATGAAGCTACATGGCCATGCACAGTGTTACAAATATAGCCTCTTAACTTCACAGAAGGAGTCCGATCTTGGGTAGAACGATGGGGCATTTCTTGAACAGCGGATGGAGGAGATTGAACCCCACTCCCCTGGTCAGTTGTCTGTGTGCGGGCCTATGAGGAGCTCGGATTAGAAGGGACTTGAATAGAAATAGGAAGAGATTGAACCCCACTCCCCCTGTCATCTATTTGCGGTGAGGCATTTGTGGATTATAGGTTTAGGCTCCTGAACAGAAATAGGATGAGATTGAACCCCCATTCCCCCTATCGTCTGTCCGTGATAAGGAAACATGGTTCGGGATAGTGTCAAAAATTGAAGAGTGTGAGTCAACAATAGAATGTGCACCAGAAGTCAAAATGGCTTGAAAAGGAAAATGTGTTTCATAGAAAATAACATCAGCAGATAAAACGTTCATTTGTTTCTAGATCATAAACTTTCCAACCTTTTTGACCTTTAGGATAGCCAACAAAAATGCATTGGTGCAAATTTATCAATTTGACGGGGTATAGTTGATGCAAAACAAAGACAACCAAAAACCCTTAATCAACCATAATAAGGTGAATGACCATGTAAAATCTCAAAAGGAGTTTTATTTTGAAGCAGAGGAGTTGAAATACGATTAATCAAATAAGCGGTAGTTGAAATGCAATCATCCCAAAATTCTAAAGGCAAGTGAGCATGAAAATGAAGAGATCTAGCGACATTCAAAATATGTCTATGTTTTCTTTCAACCCGACCATTTTGTTGAGGGGTTCAAACACAAGAAGTTTGAAACTCAATTCCATTTTGATTAAAGAAGGAATGCATACAAGTAAATTCAGTTCTATTATCGCTACGGAAACTCATAACTTGTCTATCAAATTGTTGAATAGTCATGGCACAAAAATTTGCAATCAAAGAAGCAACATCGCTTTTATTAACCTTAAGATGAATCCAAACTCCTCTAGAAAAATCATCAACCAAAGTAAAAAAATAACGAGCTCCTGTAACAGTAGGAGTTCGATAAGGACCCCAAACATCACAATGAACAAGATCAAAACAATTCAAAGCATTCGATTCACTAATAATTAGACCTAGTTTGCTTAGCCCTATGACAACTATCACAGGGATGTAAGTGACCATTTATTTTAACATTAGGTAACTGCTGAAGTACAAAAAGGGAAGGATTACGAACACGGGAATGCCAAAGGGCTGCAGAGTCGGTTTCAATCCGTTAGTAAGAGTTGTCGTTATTGCCACATGTAGCCAATAGACTCCATTTCGCTCCTCACCCGCTCCAATCAAGGTCATCGTAGTGCGATCTTGTAAAACACATAGCTTATCAGTTATTGTCACAATGCAGTTTTGATGACTGATAGAGCATATAGATGTAGTTGTTAGAGCATGTTTTTATTCTCGTTTTATGCATTTTTAGATAGAGTTTTGCTTTAAGTTGTAGTTTAGTTTTATTTCGGTTTAGTTCGGAATCTACGCGTTTGTATGCCTTATTACAGGTTGGAAGGTAAAACATGATTGAGGTGAAGCTAAGGACTTGAACTTAGGGGACTATGGTGGATTTTGATGAAGCTTAAAGTGGTGCAAGTGAATATTGAATAAGCTAAGGCCTAAGAGCTTGAGGGATAAAAACGCTTAAAGTTGGGTCATGCATTGGAGTCTTATTTTGACACCTCTATCTTGCAATGCTTGATTTGGGAGCTACAGTGGTCGGATGAATCTGAATTTGGTATCACTGGAAAGCTAACTCGAAGAGCTACAATTCATATTTTTACTCCGAGTCCAAATTCCAACTAAAAGGGGGTCAAAACATCCTCTAAAGTGTCGTTTGAATGCTGAACCGAGGCTGAGCGCGGGCAAGAAGGCCATAGCGCGACCGCACTCCTCAGTGCCAAACCGCGGGCAAAAGCGTCCATTCCGCGACCGCGCTCTGGGAGGTCCAAACCGCGCTTTGGCGCGTTGATGCGACGCTGATTGGGCTTCCGCGAGATCTTTTGGGCCGACTTTAGTTTATGTTTTTGGATATTTTTAGAGATAATATAAATACTTTTCTTAGGTTTATTTTGGAGGATTATGCTATCTATTGCTTTTTGCTTCTACGTTAGTTTGAATTGGAGATTTGTGGGAGACAAAACCCTAGTTTTGCAACATTGAAGAGAGATTTAACTCTTGTAAGTTTAATTCTTCTTTAATGTCGATTTCTATCTAATTTTCTCGTGTCCAACTAGTTAGTTGAAGTTGTATGCATGATCGTCTGTGAGATTTGAACTATTTTTATTTGCCTTGACTAGACTGAATCTCTCCGTGCTTAATTGATTAAATTCACTTAGGATTAGTATAGATTGGCCACCTATTCTACTTCTAGGTTGAATTGCAACTAGAATAATTAAATAGACGGTGGAATTTGATTATTCATGGATGAATCCTTTGATTAAACTTATAGACGGTGGAATAAGGTTAATCAAAGGCGGAGAATTTAATCACAAGACGTCATGAATAGACGGTGGAATTCATGAATTATTGTTTCTATTGAATGCTTTGAACTTAATTGCATGATCAACTTGACATAGAAGGTTTTCTAGGTTAATTGATTAAAAGGTTGTTAAAGATGGTGAATATTAACAACCACTTTAAGCTTGAATTCATAAATTCACAATAGATTAGTCAAGGGAAATCGAAATAAGAATAATCAAGGATCAAAACTCATGTATGCAATGGATACAAAACTAGTTGGACGCTTTTCTCCATATTTGAATCTTAAATCACTTTACTTGTTTTGTTTTAATTAGTTTTAATAACTTAGATTTTTAGTTTACAATCATTAAATCTCCCCCCTTAACTTAGTAACATTACTTAAATCTGAATAATCCGAGTCTCTGTGGGTTCGACCCTTACTTCCACTTTGCTAAGGTTAGGAAGTTAGGAATTTTCTTTGACAGTGTTTTTATAGCGACGTAAAAGTGCTCGTCAAATTTGGCGCCGTTGCCGGGGAAAATTAGCTAACTAGTTGACATTAAACTAACTAGTTGACAATTTCAACTAACTAGTTGGGCATGGGAAAATTAGCTAGAAATTGACATTAAAGAAGAATTAAACTTACAAGAGTTAAATCTCTCTTCAATGTTGCAAAACTAGGGTTTTGTCTCCCACAAATCTCCAATTCAAACTAACATAGAAGCAAAAAGCAATAGATAGCATAATCCTCCAAAATAAACCTAAGAAAAGTATTTATATTATCTCTAAAAATATCCAAAAACATAAACTAAAGTCGGCCCAAAAGATCTCGCGGAAGCCCAATCAGCGTCGCATCAACGCGCCAAAGCGCGGTTTGGACCTCCTAGAGCGCGGTCGCGGAATGGACGCTTTTGGACGTGCTTTGGCTGCAGAAACTTCATCTCCGCGGCGCGGTTTGGCACTGAGGAGCGCGGTCGCGCTATGGCCTTCTTGCCCGCACTCAGCCTCGGTTCAACATTCAAACGTCACTTCAGAGGATGTTTTGACCCCTTTTTAGTTGGAATTTGGACTCAGAGTAAAAATATGAATTGTAGCTCTCCGAGTTGGCTTTCCAATGATACCAAATTCAGATTCATCCGACCACTTTAGCTCCCAAACCAAGCATTGCAAGATAGAGGTGTCAAAATAAGACTTCAATGCATGACCCAACTTTAAGCGTTTTTATCCCTCAAGCTCTTGGGCCTTAGCTCTTTCAATATTCACTTGCACCACTTTAAGCTTCATCAAAATCCACCATAGTCCCCTAAGCTCCGGTCCTTAGCTTCACCTCAACCATGTTTTACCTTCCAACCTGTAACAAGGCACACAAACGCGTAGATTCCGAACTAAACCGAAATAAAACTAAACTACAACTTAAAGCAAAACTCTATCTAAAAATGCATAAAAAGGGAATAAAAACATGCTTTAAAACCTATATCTATATGCTCTATCAGTGACGTAATAATTGAGCACAAGAAATCAAGTTGTTGGTCAACTGAGGCACAAATAACACATCATTGAGAATCAATATGTTGCTAAGGCGAACAATGCCGGCACGACAAGTGGTAGTAGACATTCCGTTAGGCAATAAAATAGTCGAATTTTCAACCGTCTTCAAATCAGTAAGAAACGAAGCTCTGGTATCCGAAATCCAGTTAGAATACATATCCGGGATATTATTGGACGTACTGGAAGAGGGATGGAATAAATTCATTAATTGCTGAAAATGGGACTCCGAGAGTCTTGTACCTGCTCGATCAGCCACTGTCAAATTACCAGCAAAGCTTGAGCCAAGAGTCGAACCTTCACTATTATGCGCCGCATTAGCATGCCCTCGACCACCGTCGTTCCTGTTCTTCTCGCGGTCGGTTCCTACAGCACCCGCACTAGAAGCCAAGCGAGATTTGTACTAGGTGATCATCTCGTTAGACCACAAGTCAGGGAATCCAATCAGTTGGAAGCAAGTACGGACTTCATGCCCTAGTTGATTACAGTGGCTGCACAGTGGTCGATCTCTTTGCCGCCTGCTGTCACCACGACCCACGCCTGACTCGCGCCAAACAACCACGTGATCGCTCGTCTCAACATGACGATCGGATCTCGGTGCACCCTTGCCAGCTTGTGCAGCAAACGCCCTGCCCTCTATGCGGGTTTCCCAGCCGGTTGTGACTGTTCACTGACGCTCATCTTGGATCACCAACGCATAAGCCCGATTCAGATTCGGCAAGGGCTCTTGAGCAAGTATGTGAGATCGAACAGTGGCGAAGACGTCGTCGAGACCCATTAGAAACTGATGGATGTGCTCCTTGTCGCGTTCCATCGTGACATCTTCGGGCCACTTGCACTCGCACTTTCCAAAATTGCACCTCCGAGAGCTTTGATAATTGGAAAGCTCATCCCAGATTTTGTTCAAAGAGCCAATGTTGACAGCCACGCTCTTGCCTCCTTGAACACAGTGAGCCAAATGAGACCGCAACTGATGCACTCTCGGACCGTTCCCAACAGAGAACCGTTGTTTCAAGTCATATAATAATTCCTTAGCGGAATCAAAATAAGTGATTGTAGACCGCACTGATTCTTCGATGGATTGGATGATCCATCCGACGAGCATGGAGTTGACGCTTCACCAATCCTCCATCTCAGTGACATCATCTGATTCGCATAATCGTTCCATCAATGAAACTAATCTTCCGCTTTGCTCGGAATGCATTGCGGATGCACAACTCCCACTCTTGATAATTATCTCCTTTGAGAACCACCGGGAAAATTATAATTCTGGGATGGTCCGATGGATGAAGGTAGTAGGGGGAATTGGGTTTGAGATTGTCATCCTTTCCTGGCATATTGAAAAGCCATGAAAAAAGGGACGAAGAAAGAAGAGTAAGCCAATTGAATACGGCGAAAAAATCCGGTGCAATTCCGGTAAGAAGAGCGGCTCAACTGGTGGCTCTTGCTAGGGTTTGGATCGGAGAAAATTCCCTAGACTCTGATAACATAAAGATTATTGTGATGAGAAAGTCTCAATTCTCATTAAGGGAAAAAGGGTTTATATACAAGCATATTAACATGCCTTAACTTACTAAACAAGGCAACATATAAAATACATATATATTAACCTAATATACAATAATACTCTAATATAAAGCATTTAAGCATTCTGAAGTTAATTTATGAAGATCGAAATTTAGGCTTCACAAATACGGACTATGAATTATGCTATTAGTTCAAACACTACAAAAATATGCAATACATTGATAACAATATTAGATTATTATATTATTAAGTTTCCTAATTTCTAATTGATTAATTAATTGTCTATCTTTAGTCATCTAGAATAAGTTAACGTGATTTGTCAATCATATCTTCTTGTTATGGATAGAATTGTATGAGAGTTTCTCAATTATTTTATGTATAAATACTCTACGCATATCAATAATAAAACTACGAAACTTCATTATACAATTCTCTTCATCTCATTATACATGTTGATTCCCTTTTGGAGTAAACAATCCTTAACTAAACTGTAATATATAAACTAGTGTAATTCCCGTAAATTTACAGGTAGTTTTAAAAATTATACTATATAATATATTATAATAAATTAAAGAGAAAAAACAAAGATAATGTATATTTTAATAATTATTAATGATATTTATATAAAATGTAATTTTTTTTGTTTTCTAATCTTTAAGATAAAAAATAAATAAATATGGAAAATATTTTTCTATGTCAAACCTTCTACATTCACTTTAAAGTATAATGAATAAGAAAATGAAAGAATATATTGGTTCCTTAAGTGCCATGTAGCGCAAATGTTATAGATAATTTGTTTCTATTTTATAATGTATTAGCATAATACAAAATTTTTAAGCATAATCTTAATATGGCATATATAATATTACTTATCAATATCAATAAACATAGATAGAAAATTATAAAGATAAAACTTATTTTGATACATTACTTATTTTATAAAATCTAAAATAGCCGTTTTTTATATTTGGGATTTTTTAAGAATAAAATCAATATTTACATATATAGAAAATTATATATATATATACACACACTATCTATTTTATAGGATCTAAAATCCTACCCTAAAAAGTCTTCAATCTTTATAAATTCATTTTTTTATTTCGTAATGTTTATTATTTAAATATTTATAAAAAAAATATGTGTATATTAATTAAATTTTATTTTTTAGTATGTGATACTATATGAAACAATCTACTCATACAATATGGTATCTATCCATTATCTGTTTAATGAAGTGGTTAAGATAAATCGTAATTTCTAGAATTACTATTAGAGTATAATATGAAGGGGGCTTTCTAGAATTATTATTTAGTTTTTCAAGTTTAAAAAAGTTTTTCCATTATTTTATTCAAGGTATGCCATGTGGCGCAAATTTTTACATAGACTTAGTTTCTGCTTTATAATGTACTAGTGTAGTTTCCCGCGCCTTGCGCGGATTTTCTTGAACTTTTTAATTAGATTTTATATGAAAATAATCATTTTACATATTGATTTAATACATTCATCTTCCACAAATATATATCCAATATTATACATAAATTCTTTTTATCAATAGAAAAAGAGGTGACAAAATAGATAAATCTCTTATATAATAAAAACAGTTTGACAAATCGATTGAAAATGTTTGATCAATAAAAGAGACTTGGTTCAAACTACATATTTTTATAGTTTGAACCATAAATTATCGCTATTGGTAATTCTAGTATAAATTATCGCTTTTGATAAAAATATTTTTGATAGATAACTTCTAAGTATATAATTTTTATAATTATAATAATTGTTTAGAAATAAAATAATTCTATAAAATATCTTAAAAGATAAAAATATTTCCATATAAGGCTAGCAAAAAAATTTATAGTTTGAACAAAATCTTTATTTTTATAAAACTATTTTTGCTAAAAAAATCATTAAAATATAGAAGCAAAAGATTATTTAGTTTGAACCAAATCTTCACTTTTTATAAAAATACCTTTGCTAAAAAAATTATTAAAATATCCCAAATTTTCAATTTTCAATAATTTCATAATATCTATTAGTAGTAGTTTTAGAAAGTATTAGTTAGAAAAAATTTGCTCAAAATAAAAAAATTGAGAAGGTAGGATATTTTGTATATTAAGGTAACTAAATACTCTATCTTAATTAATTAAATATATGTTAAAAACTAATCTATAAAGTACAATAAAAAAGACTAAATAAATCACAATGATAAAAGATACTAAAGTATAAATCTCGCTATTGAAAATTTGAACTAAGTCTTCATTGCTATAAAAGTGAAAATATTCGAATATTAAAAAAAATATCCTACCTTAGTATCCCCAAATAAACATAAAGATAAAATAATATTAGTAGATTTGATCAATATAGATAAAAAAGGATATTATACTTATTATATTTGTAAAAGATAAGAAAGAATATGTACACATAATCACATATATAATATCTTTGAAATTAAAATAGCCATATAAATGATAATATCTTTGAAATATGGATTATGTGTAATTTTAAATAATTAATATTTTTAAATAAAGATAAAATATATCTACTACCATATTGCATCACATCACCCTATATTAAAATTGCTATTTAAAATAGCGATATTAAAAATATATCAATTTTTTTATTTGTGATAACTTGAAGAATATAGATAGAAAAAGTATAAAAAAATTGATAACTAAATCTTATCTTATTATATGTAAAGTAAATATAGATAAGGAAATATTTTAATCTTATCATTTGTTCCAATAATAATGAAATATTTGTTTTTTATTATAAATTAAATCTACTTGTCCCCGTCATGTTATGCACGACTATGACACGATATTTTTAGACTTTTAGATATACTATATAAAAATATTAATAAATAAAAATATAATATAAAAATTTTGTAAGTAATTTTGTAACACCCCCTTCCTACCCTAGAGGTATTACCGCCAGTAACCCCGATTAAGACTAAACCGAAGCTACCCAAGGCTTTAAACTGAGTGAATAAACTAAAAATCCAAAAGTTGGATTCATTTAAAACAAAAGTATGAATGTAAAAGACCACAAAATGTCGTATAAGAAAACATTACGGCGGAATAAATACAAATGGTTTATAACAACATTAGCTTTTATGACAAGATGATAGAACAGTCTTCTATCTGAACTAAACCTTTAGTATGTAAACTCTTAGCTTCTTCTTTCCCAGCATAGCTTTATGATGGTCCAACCATAAACCTTGCTCAAACACAACTTCTGGAAACTTTTCTTCAACTTCTTGATCCACTTCTCAAATCAACTTCCAAGAAATACCTGATGTGTCGTATACAACGGTGGACACCAGCCGACCATGCAATTGAATAAGGTGGTCGGGTTAGTCTAATGAAAGACTAAGCAAGTGAACAAAATGACTGGTTCTTATGGTAGTGACTAAGCATATTGGCATCGAAATCCGAATGACAACCGGTCGATGATCCAACAGTTAGCAGTCCCATAGAAGATAAGAATAAGGTATGCATAATCAAGAGGTAGGACACCACAGCTTGTGGTTCCTTTACGAAACATGAACAATTGTTGGGAACTCATATTAATCACATCACATTTTGAAAAGCCTCCGTCGACTAATCAGATTGACTTAATCAAAGTTTGATTCTTTGATCATTCATAACCGGGAGCAAGAATGGCTTTCCGACTGGACGAAACATTCAGGTATATTAATGTGCCTAACGCACTTATCTTATATTACTTTCAAAACTTTTTCACAAACAGGTTGGTGATTCATAATCGGCTGGAACTACTGCCGAAATATTTTGGTATTGTAGAGATCATCGGAGTATTTCATCCATGGTCATCTACCCTGTACCAAGATCACTAGACTTAAGCTATCCTTGATCTTTCATTTGCATATGGTGATGTAGAGATCAGAGAGGCCTATTACCCTGTCGTCTACACTGCACTGTACCAATTGCACTTAGCTAGAGAGTGCATCACCCCTCTCACACGAAGAGCAGGGGAAGAGTCATGACCCACCATTAGGATTAGGCCCCTCCTAATGTAATCTTTTTAAAGAGAGGATATGGAACCACGTTCCCCTCCCTGAAACTACCTTAATTCAACAACAATGTCTCAGCGTGAGACAACATACAAGGTCACACATAACGGACCTAAATCCAGTTCTACCGCAAAACTGAATAAACAACATGGTCATTATTTCTAAAAAATATAACAACCTATCATATTTTATTAAGCACACAAGTTGTTCCCAACACAAATATTAAATGGGATTCAATTCCTCATTTAATAACAATAATGCAAGAGAGAACCGTCCACTTGCCTTAGAAGGCGTGCTCAACGTCCTTAGCAATTCAACAGTAATCTTTATCATCCTTCTGACAAATATAACAAAAGGATTTATCAACAACGAGCTCACGGAAACACTTCTTAGCTGTATACTCAAATTCTACAACTTCCTAATCGATAAACGATTTGATTTCCGAATATCGATATATAATAAATCCTTAGTTATCATGCTTTAAGGAGCCATCTTGGCAGAATTATAACTAATTATCCGCTTCACTTTTGAAACAATTTTCTAAATAAAAATTGTTCATTAGCAACATTTCTTAAAGGTTACCAACTCTCGGATCAAACGGATTAACAACGAATTCCGAGTAATTATCCGAAGTCCTTTACCTGCCAATCGGTGTCAAAACTTGTATTCGCTGTAACTGAAGATCCGGACGTCCGTTTCACGAGCGGTTTGAACCTGTGAGACCGTATCAATGTCAAGATTATAAAAACCATAAATTTAATTAGCAAACCGGAACCGAAAGGCCCTTACGGTAGCTCCGCAACCAACCCGCTAATAAATTTCGATCGTATATACCTTCACTTGAGCCCATGGCTCGTTTGGCTCGATAGTGGCTCGATCCCCGAGCCCAAGGGTGGTCGATTATTTCCCGGAGGCATCCCTCGCAGTGGGTGGTGGTCGGATGGGATGGTGATCGCCGGCGATGTCGTTTGGCGAGGCAACAAGATGACCGGCGGTGTGGAATTCTTTCCTCCAAGTACGTCGTTCCGTGCTGATTCTTCTCTTGGTTCTGCTGCAGCAAGAACCCACAAAAATGGAAGAAGGGAAGAAGATGAGGCGGAAGGTGGCTGGGGAAGGAGACGATCGCCGGCGGTGAAGATGCACGAATTCTTTCTCCCTAGTTCGTCGCCCCGTCCTGATTTGGCTCTCTCGTTCTTTCCTTTGTTCTGTTCGAGATGGAAGAATAGCTATCCATTTCCCACCAAACTTTGCCTCTCCCATTAAGCAAACAAAAGTCGGCTATTAAAGGGATTTCCTATTTCGGAACGGGATTCGCGTTAAAGCGGTAAAATTATGTACCTCGGGTGGAAAAACTTACTAAATACAAAACGTCCCGTAAATTATGTAGACCAATAAAATCAATTTTCCATAATTTTATCACGCTACCTTCAATTTTTAAGGCTTTTGTTTCGTATTTTAAATCATTTACAGTACATAATTAAAAAGACGGCTTATCCAATAAATATTCTTTTTCCACTGAAAAATCCTAGAATTCACACTGATCCATAAAATCATTTCTTTATGATTTTAGGATATCACCAAGAATTTTCTAGGATTTAATTTCCAACAAAAATATTGGATTAAGCGTTAAAACGGACAAAGAGGTTAAAAGGATATCCGAGAAAAATTCAAAAATATCCTTAAAAACCACAGTTATTACATTAGTACCCCCTTAAAAATGGTTTCGTCCTCGAAACCAAGGAGAACTCGGATCATAAGGAAAGATAGCACAAGCATACACATACAACCACTACAAACCTATACAGAAGTTTGTAGTACCCCCTTAAAAAAAACCATGTTGTTACTTCTGCACCAGGCACAAAACAACCATTGCTTAGTTACCAAACTTCTTCTTTTACAACGTTCATTAATTTTGGAAATGGCTCAGCATTTCCCATCTAGTTTCTCAAGTCTTTTATTCACCTCTATTTTTAGACCAAGGTAACCTAACCAAAGGTATCTTCTCATTCATGATTCAAACTCGCCTTTCTTCATAGGTGGCATTTGGTTGAATATCCATCTTATTATTGTTGAGTACTAGAGATATATTGAACGCATACTATCAAGGAAGACATTATGGATAGAATGCACTGAAGGTGGCAATGCCAACCGATAAACAAGCTTACCAGTTCTTTCTAGTATCTCGAAAGATCCAACATAGCGAGCATTTACGTTGTCTCGCTTTCCCCAACGGAATACGCCTTTCAAGGCGGATACCAGTACAAAAACGTCGTTCTTTACAATGAACTTAACATGCTCTTGCTTTAAACAACACACGACTATTGTCACCTTTGAGTAGTTAGCACCCTTGATCGTGTTTGTGCGATATCAGCTGTTGTTCTCTTGGCCAAATCTGGCCCATGAAGAACCTTGTCAGCATTGTCATTCCAATAAATTGACAACCAACACTTCCAGCCTTACCAAGCCTCAAAAAGAATCATTTTCTTTATCGTGTGATCAAAATTCTTGTGTGTGAAGTCACTCAAACTCAAGCTACCATTCCAACTTGTGTGGAATCCAGAATACATATCCTCGGGAGTTCGAATTTGTTTTTTTGCATTGTTCATCAGTTTGATGAGGGAGGCCAGCGCTAAAATTCAATTCACTCCATAAAGCTTGATGTCACTCCCTTCAAAACTTTGGCATGAACCATTCATCTCAATCAGAGATAATAGTCTTTGGAGTTTTATGAAGATGAAAAACTTCATGTATGAACACCTCAGCTAACTTCTGTACTCTTTAAGTCATCTTAATTGCATTAAAAAGAACACTCTAGGTGAGTTTATTAACAACCTCCATATGCATCCTTCTTTCATTAAGTCTTGAACGACTAATGACAAGAATTCATTGTAACATCATTCCACTTTCATTCTGAAACAGGAAGAGACTATAACATTTCATCTGGTCTTCTATGCTCAATCCTGACTTCCAAACAAACCAAACACATCAAAACAAACTCGGTGACATTTCGCTTCATGTCAATCCATCAAAAGTTTTATCTTAAATCCTTATACATTTACTTGTTCCAGGATGAACTAATTAAGCAAATAACTATGCCTCCTTTGAAATAAGCTTTCAAAGCTCATCAACAACAGATACACATGAACAGTTTTGAAACCAAGCAATCCATAATCTTGAATAACAAATCCCGGTGTCTTACCTTCTTGATCTTCTCCATTGATCTTAATTAATATTACTTTCCCATACTACTTTCCCTTGATCTGGTTAACAGATTTTGAATAACATCCTAGGGGATTCACACAACCTTGTTGTCATCCAAACTAAACCTTTAGTCCTTCTCAAATTAGTTTCTTTACAAGGATTACTTAAAATCCTTACTCAATTTCCTTTTTGAAATAAAATCTCAGTATTACTTTAACCAAGAATATGAGATTTATCCAACACATGACAAGATAATAACCTATCTTGTCAATCCTTTACATCCTTTTCTCAACAAAACTCAGCTTGGGCATACTGACATTCAAAAGTAGTTATCTCTCTCAACTACTTCAAACTACACTCTTACGCATTACTATACCAACATATTGGACAATAATACCTTTAGTCCAATAGTTTCCAACAAAATTTTCTCCATTGACAATTTTCAGTCTTTTTCATCAAAGAATTGTTTAGACTTCACTTAACATTCTGACTTGTTGAGCAACCTAACTCTTAGGATTAAAAGCATATCCTCACGTGTCCACTCTCTATATCCAACAACTTATCAGGCTGAGATTGAATATCAATACTAATTTACATATCCAAACTCCAGATCCATTGGAGTTCTGCTTAAAGTCCTCACTTGACTATCTTATCTCAAAGAGATTTAAGTTTTCAAGACAACCTGAAAACAAATAACAACTAATGGAGAAATTACTAGTACATCCTTTATTCCAAAGACAGGATTACTACAATATCATTCCTTAGAAAGGGTTCCATTCCAGGAGTACATATCAACTTACTTTCAAGGACAATTCTGCTAAAAAGGCAATGACTTTCTTATGCCATGACGTCAACCAAGATGAACTACTAGCAAACTGCTTAGAGAATTCCAATAATCGTTGAATGAAACATAGATCATTAAGATAAAATAATCTATATTGCTCATTTTCCTTGACAATATTTCATAAATAGGTTTAATTTAAAAGAAGGAGATAAAATATGAAGAAAATAAAGCAAAAACGATATATTTTTAAAATATGGAAGAGATGAGATTTTGAAAAATAATAATTAATTTAATAATAATATATAATTTAATAAGAAAAATAAAGATAATTTATTTATTGTAAATAGTTAAAATAAAACTAATTTAATTTATGATTGGGCCAAAATCGTTCTAGTGGCTCGGTAAAGTAACAATTAGATAAGATTAATTATTATATTACCTATATTTTTGATTAATTTTCATGTACATAAGTTTTGATATTATCAAATCTTTCAATATATCTATAATATTAAATATTATATTATCTATATTTTTTATTATTTTTAAAAATTATAAACATTTATCATTAATTTTTTATTGTAAAAGAAAATCAACATATATGTATAAATAAATTCGTCAAAAGATATCTTGCTAAAAGATAAGGATATTTATACTTATGTTTAAAATATTTATCTTTATTTTTTAATTATTTTTATAATTAATTTGTCAAAATATATTGTTATTTTTTTATTTTAATACGTTATGAAGATATATTTAAATAGATAAATGGAATTTAATAGGAAAAAGTCGAAGTAATAAATATAATTTTTTTTAAATATAAGGTGGGACCAGAACGATTCTGGTGGCTCGAAAAAATTCAGCTTTAATATATAGTTATAGATTTCACGTTCAAACATATACTTTTCTTACTAAAACTGTAAATTTAGAATTGATCTAGCATTTATTCACAAAGATATGACAATTATTAAATATAAAATTTATTTTATATTAATTTAATTAGATGAATTATGGAATCATAATATAAAATATTCATAATTAAATATAGGAGAAAATATCCATATTGGCTTAATTACCAAAAATATCTTGCTGATTTGTAAGTAAATTGCTAAGAAGTTGGAACGAATCAAACGAAATGGCTAAAATATTTTTCTTTTTTCTTTAATGAGAGCGGATAAAATTTGTTTAATAGTTTGGAAGTAACCGATAATTAATAATTAATAAAAAAACTTAATTGGCTATTAAGAGTGGTAAAACAAATTGATAAATAAAATTAATTTAAACCATAAACTCTAAAATTTAAAATACATTCTACATATATAAAATGATACTAATTAATTTAATTTGTTATCTAAATCTTGTAAAAATATCTAAAGTTTATATCAATGAAAGAATAACAATAAAAATAATCAACTCCAATCATTTAGAATAATCTATCATGATTCAATATGCTACGTTGATTTTGTATTTTACTAAACCACTCTCTTAATATGACATGTATTTTTAAATGGAGGGACTAAATATATTTGTAGGTTAATATATAAAATTTTCAATTGAATGAAACTAATCAAAACTATTATTTTGTACGTAAATTTGAAAAAAAATGTAGTAAAAAATATTTCATATATAAAATTAAATAATTGTTATTATAAAATTATCGATTCAATCAAATATATATTACTCTTTCATAATATCTAAGTCGTACATTATTGAAAAGTGGGAAAGTATATATATTGATATGGCTTGATGTGGTTGTACTTAAATTGCCTAAAATTTCTCTTTATTTGAAGGTAAAAATTGCCATAAGTAATCATAGTTATTTTTTTTTGAAGGTAAGAGATTTAGTAAAAATATAATTCATTTATATCTAAATGATATGGGTTAAATATGACATGTAAATGATGAGGCGGAGGCGGAATATAATATGACATGGCATATGACGTGTTATAAATAATAAAATATCATGACATGGATTAAGGAGAAGGTGAGATGTGGCAAAAGCTGAGATGACTTATTCTCGAAACGACACGTGGTAAAAGCTGACGTGGCGCAATGTGGAGGCTCCAAACCTTATTATTTTTATATATATAGTAGATTAGGGTAGATGTTATACACCAAGACCGGAAAATTGTGTATAAGGGTCTACACTCTACACGTAGGTTGAAGTGCACTATTGGTACCAAAAAAAGACCTTTTATTCTAGAGTTTTCGTAATGGACTAGTAGTCACTTGACTAGTCCCGTACAAAAAAAAACTTGTTCCTTAGCAACACCAAACATTCATGTAGTATAGAGTTTTAATTAGCAAACTTAAATTGTATTTTAAACTTTAATCCTTGATGCAGGAATATTGACAATTGAATTTTTTTTATTTTTTTTTGGTAGAAATTGACAATTGAATTTAACAAAATCAACACTGGAAATTGAGATGCGTTTACTAGTTCAACAAAAGAGACAGGCACCATACATACAACATGAAAATTCTAAGCTCTTGACCATTTCAAAGGAGAAAAATATGTGGTCGATCATATCAATCAATACATGAATTTCCCACTTTGTGTCATCTTTTGAAACCATATATACAAATAACCGGAAAACAGCCAGAAATAACAATCACTACCAAAATTTGCCCTTGCATCAAGGAAATTATGCATTCTAATTCTTCCATATAAGAATCAAATGTAGACTCAGTAAAACCGTATTGACTCTTAGTGGCATCATCACAATGCGACTTGCAGACCTGCTAGAATCAAAATTTAAATATTTTATTCGGATTGCTCAAGTATATTAAGGGTAAAAAATGGATTTTTGACGGTAATTTGGTAAAAAGGAATAACAAAATATAGGTCATGTAAATAATCACTTCACCTACATCTCAAGTGAAGAGCAAAAGATTGCAATTTGGTGAAAGGATATTGTTATGCATATATGATAAATGCTTATAATCGTTTCATTTATAATGATCATCGACTTAGGGGATTATAAAACTATAATGTGTCAATTTTTGAACAGGTCTATATCAATTAATTTCCATACAGGGCGGAACTCAAACTTTCTCATTGCAGGGGCCAAATTTTTTTCTTAAAATAACTAACATTTTTCAATTTCAAACAAAATACTAAAGAATATTTGAACACCACCTCAAGAATTATATGCTTAATAAATTTAGTGTGTTATTCAAGACATTTCAACTATAACTAATTGTTTCGACGCTCTTGGGTTCAATTATATTATGAAACTATGCAATCTAGCAAATGGTAAAAAACACTTTGGTCAAAAAGACAAATAAGTATTTAAAGTGACCTCCTTGAGACACTTTGGTATTTTAAAATATAACAGAGACAAATAGGTATTTAATGTGACTTAAAACAGATAAATAAGTATTTTTTTCTAGAAACTCAGCGGTTTTTACTGGTTTATTTATAAATTTAATCGGTTTAAAAAAAATTAACCGGTTTATAAATTAAACCGATTCATTAAAATTAAAACCTATTCACCCTATTTACCCCATTTATGATTTGACTAAACATGTTCTTTCTCAAGCCATGTACGCTGAAGAAGATTTGGTGATCGACCAATGACTAATCTTGATGACTCATAGGCATCGATTAAATTTGACAATTTGGGTGATTCAATCGCACCAATGAATACACGGTAAGATTTCAAGTTGCAAAACGTTAATTTAGAACGTTTATGCTATATCTACTATGTTAGGGTTTTTAGTTTTAGAATTGTAGATGCAATACACAAATTAGATTACGTAATTAATGGCATCACATTAAGACTATACCAAGTTTATTTTCAACACAATTCGTGAGTTGTGTAATCTTGTCCGAATGAATCAAAGAAAGCGGTGGTTTCTTCCGAATGTGACGGCGGCGAATTTAATTTCACGATTAGTAATATGTTGTGTAATTTCACGATTTATTATATATCAATTGGTGTCGATTAGTAATATGTTGTGTAATTAGCTTTTGCTTAGCTTAATTCAAACCAGATTAATATACAAGTAAACCAGTTAATTAAATCAGTGGTTATCTAGGTAAATACTTATTTGTCTATTTGTCTATTTTAAGCCACTTAAATATCTATTTGTCTCTTTTATATTTTAAAATACCAAAGTGTCTTAAGGGGGTCACTTTAAATACTTATTTGGCTTTTTGACCAAAACACTTTAATTAAGTAAATGACTTGTAAAAATAGTTTGTGTACTGTCAATTTTCAAATGCTCATAACTTTTTACTTAGGTGTCAGATTAAAGCGTATAATATATCAAATCGAAACTCTTGACAAAAGGAACATATATACTTATAAAAAAAATTGGATTGGGGGGGAGCATGACCACCTCTGGCCCTACTATAGTTCCGCCTATGCTTCCAAATCAATGAAAGATAATTGTTGCAAGCTGGAGAACAAACTCCCATCTTAGTACTATCTGACCACATTTAGAATCAAAGGAGCTAGTCTTGGCCCTTGGGCGTAGAGCAAGATATTTTGGTCGAGGTCGTGCTCCTCCTCCTGCTCCTCCTGTTCTAGACTACAAAAGATTTTTCATTTTGATAGGGGTAACGTTAAGGTGGTTTATTTTCATTACTTATAAGAACAATATGACTATATAATTTGTTATCTGACGACGCTTCTTTTTTTAGTGCTTAGTTATCAGGATTGGGATTCTAGATCGGATCGTTGAGGGTCTTTTGGATCGGATCGTAAGATCGGATCGCTGAATCGTAAGTTCCTACATTACAACTAAAAGTATGTAAGGATAACCTAATAGATTGCATATTTTATTAGATATGAAGCAGGAAAATAATAAATATTATTAATTTGATTATTAAAAATGTTGTAGGATGAACTAGTCAACTATTTTAATGTAAATGAGACGTTGACCTTGAAATTATTAATAATATATTGTCATTGTATAGGATCGTAAGAATTGTTTGTAGGGTCGTTAGAATCGTTTATAGGATCGTTAAAATCGTATGTAAAATTGGGATCGAATCGAGATAGTATTCTAAATTATTTAAGATCATACTTCAATAAGATTCTACTTATGATCGTGGATCGTTTCGCATCTTATGGATCATAAGATCGTTAGAATCGTAGATCGCATCGGGATTATGATAATATTTTTCTTTACACCTCCGAAGCTTATTTAGGCTTTTTGAATCATCTTGTTGGTTTCACTCTTATATATTTTATTGTTTTTTCTTATTTGTACTCTCATATAAGTATGATTAATTTCCCCCATATTTTTTATTTGTATCCTCATATTAAGATGTTTGGCTGTCGATCTTTTAACCTCTCAATGTAACATTCTAACACGTCCAATCAACTTTCTTATTAAAAAAAACATTTTAAAACAAAGGGAAAGAAGTCAGTCAAGCAGATTGACTCCATATTGTCCACTTTCACAAGTCTTCCTTTAAACCCATTATACTACATTAACACTAAGTGGGTCAGTCTTTCTCCGTGTGGGTCCCCAGTTTCTCCTAAATTACATATTAGCCCCAATCTTTGTACCCATCTCTCAATGGATTAGAGTTGGTTCAAGTTCAAGCCCGATAAACTGAAATCAAGTTATTTTATGAGTTGCAAACATTTAGGTTACCTGCAAAAGATATACTTACTCCACCCCTATATGTTCGCATTAATCATGTAATTAATATGTTAAAAACATTTGAAATATATCATGTGAAAATGGATGCTCAGGTAAAAAATAAGAATAAATTTTGATCGTTTTCTCCAAAAAAATCAACGTCCTATGTTAGACTTTCATTAAAAGGGGTAAAAACGGTACGGACGTATTTTTTAGGTATTATTTTCAAAATATCAGTTTCTGGCCAGAGATGTGCGCAGCATGTGCATCAAAACAGACCAATTGTCTATCCAAATTGACCAATTGTGTATCAAAACTAATTTTTGTACATTGAATATTTTATGCACGTTGTTCAACGATTCAAAAAACATTGTTTTGATGCATAACCTGCATGCACCTCCTGTATTCATTTTTTCAAAAAAAAATGCAAATAATTTGTCAAAAATTCGATCAATTGTGACTTATTTTTCCTTTTTTATGTGAAACGATTAGTGTCCTTAATTTCTCCCCATCTAACGGCTCTTGTTCTTTTTCATTTCTCACCTAAGCGCAAATTCCCGTTAGATTCGGACCAAAAACATCTATGTTATATTATTCTTCATTGGCTTATATCTTAACAACTTTACCGAGGGTTTAATAACTCTCGTATTCCATTACGTTTTTGTTTCTACTGTTCAATTTTTTTTTGGTAGAAAAAGAGTTATACCCGTTTTATTCATAATAATAAAAGTATTACATATTATAGCTCATCCAAACATCAACTTCTAAGATAGCTTTCAACCCGTCAGGGGGTTGTTCAAAGAGGATAAAGTCTCCAATACAATCCATGCTAATTTTTGAGAACCAGTCGGCCGATTGATTGGCTTGTCTTGGAACATACTTGATGGAAATCTCCTAGAATTCAGCCTGCAAGAGATCCCTGATTTTTGAAATAATGCCCCAGTTTGCAGTAGGATTGGATCCACCTTTATGACCTCTTGAATTACCTCCATTGAATCAAGCTCCACTTCCAATTTGCTTGCTTTCATCTCCTTAGCAATAGTGAGTCCTTGTAACAGACCTAAAGCTTCTGCCTTGTAAGCTGATTGTCCATTCACACGAGCAACAAAACCTTCAAGAAATTGCCGCAGATATCACGGAGAAGTCCCCCTGCATGAATGTTCGTGTCTCCAGCAGTGAAGGAGCCATCCGTGTTCAACTTCCACCATCCAGACCTGGGCCGAATCCAATGAGCTAAAGTTTGATGTTTTTCGCCGCTACTAGAGTTCTTTGCCTCTAAGAGTCTCTGGTACTCCCGAGCCCGATCGATAACAAACTGATGTTTTTCCATACCAAGGGTGGAATGAGACCCGAAAATCTTTTCGTTTCTCCACTTCCACAACCACCAAAGACCATAGGCAAAAGTTGTAGGCCAGTTTCCATTCGCTTTCATATTCTTCTCAAGCCATTCTTCCAAAGAACCTGCGAAAAATTTAGTCTTTCTTGCGTCAATCAGAAAATTTCCCCAAAAATCCTGAGTAGCTTGACAATCTCTCAATAAGTGAAGAGTGGTTTCCATCTCCGGTCAGTTAATGCAGTTAATATCATTTCCAATTCTTCGGCGCACTCGATTAGCATTAGAGAGAATTGCATCGTGAGACACTAACCAGATAAAGCTCTTAACACGTTCCGCAGCCTTGATTTTCCAAATTTTCTTCCATAACTCAGTTGGCATGTTATCCGTTCCCCTTCTTAAAATCTCCATGACAGACTTGATAGAGAACTTTCCTGAAGCATTGGGTGCCTAGTAGAAGTTGTCACCATTCTCGTCAAGCACCACTTTTAATTCAGTAATGCTCTTAAGCGCTTCTGGCGGAAGAAAATCGAAAAACTCTTCCCATTTACAACCGTTGCCATGCCAATAGTCTTCCACAGTTTTTCCTAATTCAGCCTCATCCACTTCAGTAATTGCAACATCAATGAGAGGTTTTTCCATCGCCCAAGCATGATCCCAAAACAGAGTTTTAGATCCATCCCCTATTCGAGATCGAAATCCAGTCAGCAAAAGTGTCTTAGCTTTCACAATTCCGTTCCAGAGGTTAGATGCACCAGCCTTCTTCTGGAACATATCACGATCTAAACGGCCATTGCAATACTCAGCCCGAACCACTCTAGACCACAATGACTTCGGCTCCGTGACAACTCTCCATCCCATTTTTGCCAAGAAGGCGGAGTTCGCTTGACGCATACTTCTCATACCAAGACCCCGACTGCTTTTAGTTGTTTGACAGTCTCCCAATTAACCAAATGCATCTTCTTTTCCTCTTCTGTAGAACCCCATACAAAGCCTCTCGTTTTCTTCTCAACTTCATCACAAACATATCTCGGGAGTTCAACAGATTGCATAGAGTAGTATGGAACGCTTGAAATGGCCGATTTTGCAAGAGTAATTCTCCCAACGAGAGAAAGGGTTCTAGACTTCCAGCCTGCAAGTTTCGACCCACTCTTTCGATAATATGTTTGAAAGCCTCTTTACTCACTCTTTCTTTTTGAATTGGTATCCCCAAATATCGGCCAATATTATCTTGTACCGGTATCCCACCTAATTCGCCAATCTGTTGAGCCAAGTCGCTAGGTGTGCTCTCAGAGAAGCACAACGTAGATTTCTGAAAGTTAATCTTGGCACCAGAAGTCGTACAAAATTTCTCAAGACAGTATTTGACAGTGCGTATTTGTTCTAATGAGGCTTCACCAAAAAGAATGAGATCGTCAACAAAAAAGAGGTGAGACAGCTCCGGTCCAGTGTCGGAAAGTTTAACTGTTTTCCACGCTCCCATGGCAATCGCTTCATCTATCACATGGCCAAGTCGTTCCATACACAAGATGAAGAGGTAAGGCAAAAGAGGGTCACCTTGTCGTACCCCTCGGCTTGGATAGAATTGTTCCCCCATGCTACCGTTCCATTGGACTCTCATTGAACACGAGGAGACACATTCCATTATCACCCCCACAAGCTGACTCGGAATCTTGGTTTCAATAAGTGTGTCTCTAAGAAAAGACCAACAAATCCTATCATAAGCTTTTTCAAGGTCGATTTTAATCGCCATAAAAGCCCTGCCACTTGTATTCCTCATTGAGTGCATGACTTCCTGGGTGATGACGATATTATCTGCGATCTGTCGCCCGGGAACAAAGCTTGATTGAGTTGGAGCAACAATTTTCCTCAAAATCGGTTTCAACCTCGAAACTATAACTTTAGTAGCAATCTTCATAGCCATGTTGCAGAGGCTAATCGGCCAGAGTTGATTGACAGTTTCCGGGTTCTCAACCTTTGGGATGAGAACAATCAGAGTTTCATTCATTCCCCTAGGAACTTGGCCACCATTCAAAATTTCAGTTATTGCAGCCTCGACCTGATGACGAACCAGATTCCAATTACGTTGATAGAACACCGCGTGGAATCCGTCAGGTCCTGGGGCCTTAAAAGGGCCCATAGAATCAATAGCATCCTAGATCTCTTGTCTCTAAATTTGCCTCGCAAGCTAGTTGAAATCAGATTCATCGAGCGGGGGGAATCTATCCTTAGGCAGATCAATAGGGCCCTCATGACCACCCTCCTCCTTATAGAGAATTTGTATGTGATTCGTAACCATCTCCTGCATAGATTTTGGTCCCAAATTCTGTCACCAGAGCTCGTGAGCAGACTTCCAATCTTATTCTGTCTTCTCCGCACAATAGTACAAGCATGGAAATAACGAGTATTCCGGTCCCCATCAACCAGAGCATCAGTCCTTGCCTTTTGAATCCAAAACATGTGAATTTGATCCAGGACAACATCAAGCTGTTTACGCAAGTTTCTCTCCAAATTAAGCAGACCCCTAGTCGGCCGAGTACTCATTGCACGTTGTATACCCTCGATTCTTCGCCAAAGCTTATCTCTCCTTCGAAACATATTTTCGAACACGTTCCGGTTCCATTCCCCAAGTTCAATAGCTAGAGAACCGAGAGCGCTAGGGAGAGGAGCCCCTCGGTTCCAATTCCGGGCAAGAAAGTGTTGGAATTCATTGTGTGTCAGCCAAGCGGCTTGAAAGCGGAAAGGCCGAGCGCCAGGCAACCTTTCCAATGAACGTTCTGATTGCATTAATAAAGGAGCATGGTCAGATTGGTTTGTTGCAAGATGTTTAATTCCACAATTAGGGAACAAGTTTTGCCAATCAAGATTACATAAACCCCTATCAAGACGGCCACTCGAACGAGTCGCAAGATCATTACCTCTGTTCCAAGTAAATCGAGCACCCGTGAATCCCATGTCCATCAGATCCATGTCATCAATCCATCTCCTAAAGTTGTAGCACCGTCGCTTTAATTCATCTGAATCTCCAGTTCGCTCCTCTAACGACTTGGTTTCGTTATAGTCTCCCATGAGGAGCCAAGGTTTTGTCACCGAGTCTTTAAAACCTTTGAGTCTCATCCACAGTTCACCCTTTGAAGTTGGCCTCGGACTTGCATAAATAGCCAAGAGAAGCCATTCCGCCTCCCCAGCCCGCGTAACAGAAACAGTAACTACTTGATTGTGAGTATCCACTTCTTGAATTATGACCTGGTCTTTTTGCCAAAGGATCCAGATTCCTCCCTTGAAACCGATTGCCTCCGGTCTAAGGACTCCATCGAAGCCAATGTTTCTACAGACCTGATCAGCTTGCTGCCCACTTATTTTTGTTTCAAGGAGCAGTAAGATGGAAGGGTCATGAACTCTTATAAGATCCTTCAGACTGTTTAGAAATTCCCGGCTGCCCGCACCTTGGACATTCCAGGAAATGATTCTTATATCTGGCACAATCATGTAAAACCAGTAAAGAAGGTAGGGATCATCTTCTAACAACGACATCATCTCCTTAGAGATTTTCGACATCCATGACGTAGTCTCCATCGAGTATTTGAGTACTCGTCTTCCTGTCCTCAAAACCTTCTTCAAGTAGGACATCCTCCATTCTGATATCCCGACTTGGATCCGGCTCACTCATGGAACTATTGGTTGTAGCACATTCCTCCATTGGGCATTCATGATTGCTAGGAGGATCACTCGTGTATTTGGTTTCTTTCACTTTGTTTCTTGTTGTGTTGGGGTCTTGTTTTGATCCTTTCTTTAAAAATGGACAAGGGTTTATTGGGTGTGGAGGCCTGCAGAATTTTCGAATTTTTTTCCTCATGATTTTGCCCATTATTCTTTCCTAATTTTCCATCATCTCCGTTCGAGATCCTTCCTTCTTTCCCCTTTTCAGTACACTCCTGTGAAACTCCATAATTTCCTTCCTTACTTAATTCATTCCCTCCAATTTTTAAAGCTCCAGAATATTTCTTGTTTCCATCTTTCACCAGGCCTGGCTCTATCTTCTGATATGATTTTGTCTCCGTGATTTCTGCTTCTCCCTTTTACCTGCTCTGATATCTTTTTCATATCCTTGGAGACAGAACTCTTTCCTTTGCTGACTTCTGTCTTGCTCCTTTCTTGTAAATTTCCTTTCCCGGTTTCCTTATTTGTGTCCATACTCTCTTGATCGTGCATATTCGAATTATCCAGATCCTCTGTTTCCTTAATTAAAGCACTGAATCTTGATCCGTTTGCCGCCATACTTTGGTTTCCAGATCCTTTCGAACCCGGTCCATACTTAGGCCTGTTTTGACTAATTGGAGAACCCGGTTTAGAATGGGGCTTTTCCAAATTTTGATCATCCTGTTTCAAGCCGTCTCCATTAGCTCTATTGGATGAATCTGGCATGTTGCCTGTGTTGTGCTGATCCTTTTTCCGAACGGGTATTTTCACGACCATCCAGTCTCCAAACTTTTCCTCACTTCCGGTCTTTGTTTGATTGGCGGCTTTGGACTGGTGTTTTGGATCTCCATATTGGTTGATGTTTGAGCTAGGGCCGTCGGACACTTTTCTGCGGTGTGACCAATTATGCCACATTCGAAGCATATCATCCTTAAACCTTCATATTGCACTTTCCAGATCCGTCCATTCATCCAAAATTTGGATAATAACGGTCTAGAGATATCTAACTCAATACATAATCGTGTGAATTTCCCCCTTTCTGCCTTACTCGTTGTTTTGTCAATATTCATGACCCTCCCTAGCTCAGTGCCAACGTGTGTGAGAATTTCCTTATCGAAATATTCCATGGACAGGTTAGGTATCCTAATCCATGCAGCAACAAACATCAAAGTTTCTTCCTCCGCTATGAAGTTGGGACGCCATCTTTGAATGGTTAGATAGCTATTTCCAATAATCCAAGGCCCGTCAACAAGCACGTGGTGCAGATCATCCATATTCTGAAATTTGACGACGTAGTAGTCATTCCCGATATCGATCATGGCGAAATCTCCCCTGGGCTTCCATTTTTGGATCAGGCTATTCCTTAAGTAAATGTACCCAATAGCCCGATCAAAAACTTTGATAATGATGGATCTTCCATGGTTCTTTGATGTGTTTCTTCTCCTCAACCGTTAGGAGGATAACCGGGCATTTTGGGTCATAGAATTCCGGTGCAACATCATCTTGAAGGTCCTCTTCCGGGAATCCGTCCTCCCAGAAGGGGTTGTTGTATTCCATCAGACCTTCATGATTCCTTTTCCCGGTGATCGTATCTCTATATGAGAACGTCAGGGTGTTACTGGCTTTCCCCAACTCTGGGAAGTTTTCCACCATGCTTTGATCTTTGAACCCATCTTCTGCCCCTCGTTTAATTTTCTTGCTCGATCTGTCCAGAAGGTCAGCCTCTTTAGTCGTTGATCCAGTCGCCGGATGGACTGTTTCGGTGGTCATCAGAGAGAGTTTTGCTTTCAAATTTCGTATATTGTCACGAATTCTATAACAATGATTTCAAGAAGATTTGCTCAAAGATCAATCCCTAGATCCTCCATCTGTCAGCAAGAATTGATCCTCGTCTTTTTGCAAATATTGCATAACGTATCTATCCTAATTCTACTGTTCAAATTTGAATGGGCTTTAAATAGAGTTGGAGAAATTCCCTTGGAAAGACTCATCGATTAAAGTAAGTTGTACAACCCATTCGAGTTGGACGTAACCAAGACGAAACTCTAGTGAATCAATGGACAACAAAAAATTGATTCGGTGAAATTTGCACAATTAAAATATAAATTAATAGTTTAGATTTATTTTTAATTTTTTTTAGAAACGATAAATTTTCATTAAGGGTAAGGATAGTTACAAAAATACTCACATTAGGAAATTAGTTCTCATCACAAATCATACAAAGAAAGTTCAATCGCTTGTGAAAGTCCGTGGGCCATAATAGGGGTTTGTGCGTACACAAGCCCAGTGAGGTTACATCCTAAAACCAATTGGCAATAGGAGAAGTAACTCTAGGGCTTATATAGTGGTCTAATTTAACTCTCAATTTCCGATGTGGCAAAAGGATTCTCAATATGCCCCCGCAAGTGCAACTGGCCTGGCCCAGTTGACACTTGGACAAAGTGATGGGTCTAGCATCTCATTCTCTTTATAGCTAGCCTGATGACAATGGCAGTTACGGGATGGTGGCATCTTAGTCTCTTTTTAGCTAACTCAACCCAAATAATTGACAAGTAGCATCAACCGCTAAACCCAAGCCCAAACAAGCCAGGAAACGGGCCCAGGATCAAACATGGCTCTGATACCATATTAAAGTCCAGTGGGCAGATAATCTGAGGGTCATGCGATAACGAGCCTAGCATACAAGTCCAATGAGGTTCCAACCCCAAACCATATTGCATTGGGTGGAATAACTCATAAGCTTATATACTAGGCAATTGTAGTTCCCAATTTCAGATGTGGGATAACTCTCAACACGCCCCTCAAGTGCAACTGTCTGGGCCAGTTGATGACACTTCGAAACAAATCTCTCAAGGCTTAGCGAACCGTCACAATTGGATCGGCAACTCTTGTATTGGGCGGACTGCTTCAATATGCTCATAAGGCCAACAAGTCCGAACAAATCCCTCAAGGCTCGCGAACCACCACTTTTGGGACTCGGTCGCTCCTTTATTGGGCGGACTGCCTGAACGAGCTCATAAAGCCGACAAGCCTAAAGAAGACTCTAGGAAATAAACCCACACCGAAACCCGCTCTGATACCATGTGAAAGTATGTGGGCCATAATAGGGGGTCGTGTGTACACAAACCCAGTAAAGTTCCATTGTTAAACCAATTGACAATAGGAAGATAAGGATAAGTCATTTCAGTTCTAGTAGTTTTAGATTATGGTAAAAAAGCATATTGTTGTAATCTAATTCTAAAATTCTTACGTCATATTGTAATCTAATTCTAGAATCTTTTTTTTTGTTTTTTGAATCGAGTTACTTCTTTAAAGGAATAGTCTTTGGGTCCCTCCCTTCCCTTCCTAGAATTTTCTTTCAGCCTTATATTCTTCTTGATCATACAAATCCAACAAATTAAAGTGGACCTTTCAGTCCTTTCTCCCTCCCTTATATATATATGAAACCCTTACAATTTCCAAAGTGAATACAAGTAACACTCCTATTATTTTCTTAGCTAGATAGTTAAATACTCACAACCTCTAACTTGTGAGCTATGGCTCCATCTAAAAACACGCAGATACCAGAAAAAGACGATGCAGCAATGAGTTTCATGTTGCCTGGATTTCGGTTTCACCCAACCGAAGAGGAGCTCCTGGAGTTCTACTTAAGGAACACCGTTTTCCGAAAGAAGTTGCATTTCGATGTGATCGGTTTCCTCAACATCTACCGCCATGATCCATGGGACTTGCCTGGTAATTATATTATTAAGCAATCTAACTATAGTTGAGTGCGCATAGAAATTTATACACTTACATACATATATAAAGTTGATTTTGTTTGTTTCGAGTTCTACTTAAGGAACACGGTATAACTAATTCATATTTTGTTATAAAAAGAGAAGGGTTTGAGTTTTGAACTATATATATATATATATATAGGGCATGGTTCTAAGTGAGGACCACCCTTGTGGTACATCCAAGGCTTAAAATGAGGATTAATCTCAACCATTGGATTTACCCATCTATTATGTATTCAATGGTTAAGATTTTTTAAAATTTTTTTATTTTTTTATTTTTAAATTTTTTCAAAATTTATTTATTTATTTTTATTTTATTTTTTTTCATTTTTTTATTTTTTTATATTTTTATTTTTGCGAAAATTAAATTATTTTAAAAATGAACTCAAAGCACATAAAAATTGAACTTATCATAAATAAAAAATGAACTCGTAGAATATAAAAATTGAACTCATACAATATTGAAAATTGAACTCCTAATATAAAAAAATTGAACTTCTACTGTATAAAAATGAACTCGTAGTATATAAAAATTGAATTGTCATATTTAACATTTTTAAAGCCTTTTTGCAAAAAAATTCAATTTTTTTTTATTTTTTTTATTTTTTTTTATTTTTTTTTATTTTTTTTGCTATTTTTTTAGTTTTGTGAAAATCGAATTATTTTAAAAATGAACTCAAAGCACATAAAAATTGAACTTATCATAGATAAAAAATGAACTCGTAGAATATAAAAATTGAACTCACACAATATTGAAAATTGAACACCTAACATAAAAAGTTGAACTTCTAGTGTATAAAAATAAACTCGTAGTATACAAAAATTGAACTGTCATATTTATCGTTTTTAAAGCTTTTTTTTCAAAAAAAATTCAATTTTCATTTTTTTCATTTTTTTATTTTTTTATTTTTATTTTTTATTTTTTTAGTTTTGCAAAAATCGAATTATTTTAAAAATGAACTCAAAGCACATAAAAATTGAACTTATCATAGATAAAAAATGAACTCGTAGAATATAAAAATTGAACTCATACAATATTGAAAAATTGAACTCCTAACATAAAAAAATTGAACTTCTAGTATATAAAAATGAACTCGTAGTATATAAAAATTGAACTGTCATATTTAATATTTTTAAAGCTTTTTTTAACAAAGAATATAATATAAAAATATGAAAAAAAAATTCGAAAAAAAAAATTAAAAATTAAAAAATTAAAAAAAAATTAAAAAAATTAAAAAAATTAAAAAAATTAAAAAAATTAAAAAAAAACTAAAAAAAATTAAAAAAATTAAAAAAATTAAAAATTAAATAAAAATTCTTGACCATCCATTATATAGTGATGATGTAAATCTAATGGTTGAGATTAGTCCTCACTTTAAGCCAAAGGTCTCACCACAAGGGTGGGTCTCACTTGAACCAAAACCTATATATATATATATATATATATATATATATATATATATATATATATATATATATATAAGTTATTCAAGTGTAGTGCTTGGTACTTATTAGTTTGATCAAATGACTAAGATGATGATGATGATGATGATGATGATGAACAGGATTCGCAAAGATTGGGGAGAGAGAATGGTACTTCTTTGTGCCAAGAGAGAGGAAAGCTAGCAATGGAGGGAGGCCTAACCGGACCACGGAAAAAGGGTTCTGGAAGGCAACCGGGTCAGACCGGAAAGTTGTGACCCTTTCGGACCCAAAGCGGGTCATTGGATATAGAAAAACACTTGTGTTCTATAAAGGCAGGGCTCCCAGAGGAACCAAGACTGATTGGATTATGAGCGAATACCGATTGCCGGATAATTGTTCCTTATCTAAGGTACTTGTTACATATATATACTTGGCTAAGAAAAAACTTACATCAAATCTCATGTACGTATAGAAGAAATTAAGTAATGCACAATCACATATTTTTAAAGTTTTGGATTTAATAGATAGGTGATTTTGCAGGACATGGTGCTGTGCAAAGTGTATAGAAAGGCAACTTCCTTGAAAGTGCTGGAGCAATGGGCAGCCATGGAAGAGGAGACTTGTATCACCAAGTCAACTGGTCAATTCCAAGTGTGTCCCACTTACTCTTATCCCACCTCCCCTATTTCATCCAATGGGGCCCAATTTCAATGTGGACCACATGAAAACATGGTGCAGCCAATGATCACCTGCCACGTGGAGGCTAAGACTGAGATGGATGTGGGCCCAAACCGCCTTGCTGAGCTTGTAGAGGAGGATGATAGCCCAAGCTATAGTAGTAGTACCACTACTACTCCTACTACTACAAGAAGCACTTCCCTGAAACTGCCCTTGGGCCAAGAAGGGCTGCCAAAGCTTCAAGTATCCAAGACTTTGGACTGGGCCCAAGACCCAGTGTTGGCCCAAATATGTAGCCCATGGCTAGAAAACCTTCTCAAGCAGTTCACCCCTCCTGCCTTGACCCCTCTTGCTAACATACTTTAATTTCCATGACATGTTGCAACTGATATATGTGATTAAGACTTCCATCCTTGATTTGTATGATTAAGTATGAGATTATATGGTCCCCACTATCTTTTGTGTAAGAGCTAATCTCTTAGGGATATTTTCAATGTTAATGCTATGCTAAAACTACTATTATACATGTTTTATTCAGATCAATAAGACATTTGAATCAAGTATGATGATCTATTCTATTTGAAGTACTAAAAGCATCTTAACTAACTGAGATCCCAAACATGGAAGTGACTAAGATGATTAAATTAAGCACTAGCTGATCTATATTGTCTGATTTTTATTGCATGATTAAAGTGACTAAGATGAAGGCAGAACGAATAATGTATTGTTGCATTGTCCTGATCATGCATGGAGGTTGAGGAGGCATATTACATTTGTCCATATAATCTGGTACTAAATCTGAATGTGTTCACAGCAACTTCACAAAACTGCAAGAGATATTTATCCTTAGACTGTAGGATAGCTGACTGTAGTATAGCTAGCCCAACAATAAGAAATATAAAATAGTTGAAATCTGCCACTATTTATCTCTCTAAATTGTAAAGGTATTCCTTTGGAACTTACAACAGAATTAGGCCCCATTTAATTTGTGGTGACATATGAAAACGTAATTAATCTAAGGGAAACGAAATTAATCTAGACCATTTTTAGTGTCATAATACATTTATATAAAATAATCATCCAACAATTTGTCCAATGTAAAAATGAGATAGAAGGGAGTGATTTCACCATTTTGTTACCCACTCCCCTTGGTGCAAGAATGACTCCCCTTGGTGCAAGAATGATTGAGGTGGAGCAAACCCCTTTTACAATGGATAAGAGGTTGTACAAAACAAGTTGATTTTTTTGTCAATGTATCACTAAAATGGACTACATTCATTTCCATTTTCATTTAAGTTTCCATGAATTACAACCAAACGGGGTCTTAGTATTTTCAGCCTGGCGAGAATTTGTTAGGCGGAACCAGAAATGGTGTTGCTCACCATCCTTTGATTCATATGCATGAATCAAAGGATAGTGAGCCTTGATACAACTCTTTGCTTTGTTCCCATTCTCTAGATGTACCTAATATTTTGGCGTATGGCTGCTGGCTTTTTGCATTATCAAGAAAGACGATGAAATGGACAGAGCGTTGTGCAACTAAAATCACAAATGCCAAAGTTGCCCCAACTTTAAGAAAACATGCGACTGGTGAACAGAAATGGTGCTCTTCTTCACCAGAATGCATGGCGTAATACTACAGCAACTGTTTCAAGATATGCTTTTGAATGCCACAATTTTTTATACAACTCATTCAGCTTAGCAATGAAATAGTAAAAAAGAAAACAAAAGAAAAAGCATTCAAGTTACAGAAGATGGAGAATAGATTTGCATTATGATAGATATATTCATAAAAAAAATATTAACTTTACAGAAGAATTTTATAATCTCCACAGAAATAAAAAGATCAATATCTAGATTCCGAAAAGAACAGGAGTAAACAATAAGCCAGAAAAGTATTCCTTAGGACAGGAGATAAACTGCACAGCTTAAAAGAAAGGATTTCCACAACGAGCTGCAACATATTATTGTTCATGTCATGCGAACATCCGGAAGGCAGAAACATACCACAAGCAGTAATTTGAACTATTGTTATGAGCATACGATCAGTGGTTGGTTAATCTTCAAATAATAATTGCATGCCTTCAATAAGTGAGGAAGAAGGTGAAACAGTCATTCCTCCTGCACCATATGATTGTCAACATGACATGGCAGTAAGAAGTAGGTTGTTATTATATTCATAACATTAAGGAACTCATATCAAAGAGCACTGGTGAATTTCATATAAGATAAAGATGCTACTATTATTCATTAGGGTTAACGGACTTAAGCTTGGACTATTATGAGAGTATGAAAGAGCACAATCATAGAGGCTTAGAAAGTGTAATAGGTTTCATTCCAATGATCAAAACACCAATGGAGCTGTATATCTAGGACGCTAAACCAAGCCTTGTGCTTGAATAATGTAAACCAATAACTATTCATTCACAAGACAAAGAAGTGATGCCAACGCCAGCTACGCGCATATATGTGTAATACAACACGTTCTCGGTTAGGATCCATAAAACTATACGGAATCCTAAATTACTAATTATCAAATGAAGCAACAGAATTACATATAACATCCCTAGATAATAGCTTCAAAGCCAGGAAAATTAAGTGGATTGCTAAAGCTAGGAAAATTATAGCTTCAAAGTTAACATTTAGATGAAAATAGCTTGATTTTCAACCACAATAATCAGAATGCGCCAAGCAGAAAGTACAAACCTCAGCCAAATCAGATTAATAAACATCAGATCAATCAAAAGAATTCATAGCAAGATCTGTAATGCCTTACCTCAGGCGAAGAAGCCGAGGCAACCCATGAAGGAGGTGGCCAGAACAATTTGGAATAACTAGGGTAAGTTTCAAATGGTTCAATCTTGCCATCCTCCAAGCTAAATACACCAATATCACCACAGCGAAAAACATCACCTTGCTCCGGGTTTGAAGGATACTGAAACCGATATTCACCAAGGTTGAAACAAATACAATTCCCCTTGCACCCTGACAATTCGGAAGCACGGGCCGAAAATGCACAATTATCACCCAAAAACAAGACATGGTCACCCAAGCTCCTCACCTCAACCCAACCCTGCCCACCTTTATCCAATTTGAAAACCCGAAGCCGAATCGGTCTCATCATCATATAATTATCCTGTCCAAACCCATCATTCTGGTCATCCAAATCCCCATCCTCACCACCACCAGCATTGACATCATCTTCAGCAGGAATCCCAAGATGAATGTCAACCAACAGCAAATCACTGCCTAACTTCACCAAGCATTTTCTGTCACCGCCATCCACAGGGGCAGCCACCTGGGAAACCACCATGGTTTGAGTCCCCGGAGCCTCCACCATAACTGCCCTCCCTGAGCCCTCCACCGCGTAAAACTTGCCTTCAAACATGATCACGTCATCGTACAAAGAGTCGGGATCGGTAATAACAGACCACTTCCTAACAGCGGATTTGTACACAGCCAATTTCCCGGAGATGTGGACGGTTAATACCACGTAATCGCGATCGGATTCAGGTAACAAGGCAACTTTCTCCATGTACAGGTTGCTATAATGACCACCTAAGGTATGATTAGCGTACTGAAGAGCATATTCTTGCCCTAATTCGCGAACCCTAATGTTCGACAAATCGATCAAATTGGGGATACCCTGAGGGAGGGGCTTGATGTGGGACCGAAACATCGGATTGAATAGGCGGAGGAATCCGGTTCGGCCCGGCTCCGTTTTGATCAACCAGGAAGGGGAATCTGGGATTCGGTGAGGAAAATTGGGATCGGAATGAGAACTTGGATTTGAAGAGGGGGGATATAAGAGGTGGAATATGGTGCGTTTAGAGAGGAAGAAACCACCTAATTCAGCGGAGAAGCCGTCTTGCGAGAGGTCGGGGAAGGGGTTGTACAGGGCGTCCGCCCGGGGGGAGGAGGCGGATCGCCAGGTAGAGCAGACGGAGCGGAATCGGACGGTGTCGATTGAAGATTCCAGACGGGTGGAAATCGTGTGTAGAAGATCAGCCGGGAGATGGTTCCATTCCGACATGGTTGCAGGTTGAGACCTCTGTAACAAGCGAGAGGGAGATGATAGAGAGGAACGCGAGACTAATATAAATAACTTGTAGGGGAAAATTGGAAGGAAAAACTACATCCTCTCTTTTTCCATTGATAAGAAAAAATAGAAAAGAAATCCGATCACAGTGGGATTTGAACCCACGACCTTTTAATATCACTTTTTAGTCCTGATATTTTTCGGGCCAGAAAGGGTATCTATTTCTATTTCTACTAGTTTTACCCGTAGTACCATGTACGACTATCAGGGGCGGAGTTAGATTATGTCCAGTAGGGGCTACAGCCCCCACTGGGATTTTCAAAAAAAAATAAAATTTAAATATAGTAAAAAAATTAGGTTATTTGATAAAAATTAATCTATTTGGTCACTAAATAGAAGATTATTTTTTTTTATATATATATAAAATATATTGAAATGGTTTTTTATACATAAAAATACAAAATTGTATATATAATTTTTTTATATACAAAAAAATATATTTTTTTTCTATATTTTATTAAAAAATACAAAAAAAAAAATTCATGACTTCGCCAGGAATACTTCTGTAGCCAAAAAAATTATCAACGGAATTTAGCCCCCACTGACCCGAATTCCTGGCTACGCCACTGACGACTACGATTCGATATTTTATAAACATTATAAATAGGATATTAATAAATAAATAAAAATATAATATAAATTTTAATATAAGTAATTTATTGCTCGTAGAATGTATATAATTTTTTAATCAAATATTATATTCTTCTTATTTTATTCCTTTCATATATGTAAATTTAGTGTTTATGAAATATTTCAATATATCTATTAAATACTTTATTATCTATTTTTAGTAATTTAAAAATTATAAATATTTATAATTAATTTTTTTATAAAATAAAATCACTATATATCTATAAATAAATTCGTCAAAAGATATATGCTAAAATATTTATAATTATTTTAAGGTATTTTAAATATTTTATCTTTAATTTTAAATACTTGTATAAGGAAGCTTTCAAAGAATATTATTATACTAAATAGATATTTGTTTAATGTTAGAGATAAATTAGTTAAAAAGAATTTAATAGAAAGAAGTTATAATATTAGAAATAAAAATTACTTTTTTAAATATGAGGTGGGGCTAGAATCTTTTAGGTGGCTCGAAAAGGTACATCTTTAATATATAGTTATAGATATTACCTATTTTTATTATTTGTAAACATTATAAGTATTTATCATTAATTTTTTTATTACAAAAGAAAAAATATATCTATAAATAAATTTGTGAAAAGACATCATGCTAAAAGATAAAAGATAGTTATACTTATTTAAAAATATTTTAAATTTATTATCTTTAATTTTAAATATTTGTATAAGGAAGTTTTCAAAAGATATTGTTATGATAAATAAATATTTGTTTGATGTTAAAGATAGATTTAAATAGTTAAAGAAGAATTTAATAGGAAAAAGTTAAAATATTAGGAATAAAAATTAATTTTATAAATATGAGGTGGGGCCAGAATCGTTCGGGTGGCTCGGAAAGGTATAGCTTTAATATATAGTTATAGATTCTATTATAAAAGTGTACGTAGGTTTTGCTCCTATCCATCCAATTTTATAAAATTTGCTTTGCATTATCGTGTGGGTATAATAATCCGTTTTTTTTTTTCCGGCCGCTTGATTTACTATCGTGCGGCTGTTATTAAATCATTATTTCTCCTCTCTCATATCCTTTTCCAAAAAAAACCATGCCCTTTAAATAAATTTACGGAAATGCCATTTTCATATTTCTTTTCCAAAAAAATCATGCCTCTTTAAATAAATTTACGGAAATGTCATTTCCATATTCCTTTTCCAAAAAATCATGCTCCTTTAAATAAATTTACGTAAATGCCACTTCCATATCTCTACACTTCTTAGCAACTGTTAAAATGAAGTCTCCGTCTCATAATCGCCGCATGTTGCCATCTCCATATTCCTTTTCCAAAAAAACCATGCCCCTTTAAATAAATTTACGGAAATGTTATTTCCATATCTCTACACTTCTTAGTGACTGTTAAAATGTAGTCTTCGTCTTATAATCGTCGCGCAATGCGCGGCCTTATTGCTAGTAATCCAAAACAACCCACTATTTTTTTTTGGAAATGGTAAGTGTGATTATATAACCAAAAAGGGGGATTTACAACTGAAATCCTATACAAAAGGTCGACAGATGTCGAGAGGGTTCAGCCAAGAGTTCAAAAAACCAAAAAACAGCCAGCTAAAGATAGGCAATGCCCAAAAAAGAGAGTCAGGCTCCAACTGTCTTGTCTTTTGGTGATAGCTTTCCCCTGAGGTGGGTTTTCACGTCGTTGATTGCTCTAATGGCGTAGTCGACGAGTCTAACGTGCTCGCCATTGAAACATCTCTTATTTCTAGCCATCCAAATATGGTACACCGCTGCGGTGAAAGCCGCAATTCTGACCTTGAAAACACACTTGTTCTTGTGGCTGCTGCAACTAAACCAGTGAAGCCAACAATGAAGGTGATTGAGGTTCGTTTCAACCCCCGCCCATCTCATTGTGTAAGAGATGACCAGGCTTGAAAAGGGGCAGCTGAACCATCAGTGCTCGGATGTCTCAATGCCCGCATTGCATAACGGGCAAGAGTCATCGATGGTCATGCCCAACTCGCTCAAGCGGCTCTGGGTGGGAGCCTTGCTTTTCCCCGCAATCCAGGTGATAAATGAGTGTCTTGGAATGCAGCTACGTGTCCAAATAAGATTGCCCCAAGGGGACGGGTTGCCGCGGTGTCTCCACCAGTTCTAAAAGAATTTAGCTCTATCATTTGAAGACCCTTGGTCCCAAAATTTGGCCCATTGAGCAGGAGTGATCGACTCCTTGACTCTGAAAATGTGGTACCTTATATTAAGAATCATCCTCCAAGCCGCTCTATTATCCTGCTTAGCATCCAGCTCCCAAAAGTTACGCCCCCGAATGATTGTTGTGTTTTCCCACTTAACCCAGATGTTTTCATTATGGTTGACTATATCGTGGACATGAGAAACCATTTGGGCTCGATTCCAAGCTAGGACTTCTTTAATGCCCAGCCCGCCTTCATCTCTTAGCCTCGTAACCTCACGCCATGCCACGAGGCATCTCTTTGAATCACATGAGCCACCCCACAAGAAACTCCTCATAATTTTGTTGATTTTGTTGATGACCGCCTTCGGGAACGAGAATACCTTAGTCCACTAATTGGTAATGCCCCAAAGGATCGATTTGATCAATTCAAGACGGCCCGAGTAAGACAAAGATTTTGTAGTCCAGCTATTCACCCGGCCTCTAATTTTGTCCAAGAAACACTCATAATCGTGAATTCACAAGGTGCAAGAATGGAGAGGAACCCCCAAATATGAAATTGGGAGTTGACCCTCTTCAAGGCCTAGAATGTGCAACAGATAATGCCTTGTAGCTTGATCGATTCTAGCAAGGAAAACCCTGGATTTATCCAAGTTAACATGGAGGCCAAGAGTGCTCGGAGAAAGAGTCGAGTGTGTCTTTAAGTGCGGAGACGAAAGATGGAGTGGCTTTGGACATGAGGAAGAGACCGTCCGCGAAAGTGAGGTGGCATAGTTGGGGCTTACAGCATCTAGGGTGGAAGTTGAACCCGGTATTGGCGATCATCTTGTGAAGCATCCGATTTAAGTATTCCATGGCTATGGCAAACAAATTGGGAGCCATGGGGTGCCCCTGCCAAAGGCCGCGCTTGCTCTGGAAGAAGCCCGACAACCCACCGTTGATGCTAATAGAGAAGTTGGATGTGGTCGTGCACTATTTAATCCAGCGAATGAACCTATCAGGAAACCCCAGGTTAGCCATGACATGCCAAAGGAATTTCCATTGGAGGTATATCATAAGCCTTCTTGAGATCGACTTTAATTGCGCAGCTCGGTGCAGTGTGTGCTCTACCATAATGCTTGAGAATATCTTGGCAAACCAGAATGTTACTCCATGTACCTCGACCTGGCAAAAACGCTCCTTGTTTCACATCGACCTCCTTTCCCTGGACCCCTCTTAGGCGTGCAGCGAGGACTTTAGAGATGATTTTGTAAAAAATGTTGCAGCAAGAGATAGGGCGGTAATCATTGAGGCTAGACGGGGAGGTAACCTTAGGAAGGAGGTGGATGACAGAGTTGTTGAGTTGCCTAAGAAGGCGGCCTGTTTTGAAAAAATCCTGAACTGCATAGCAAACATCGTTGCCAATCACATGCCAAATTCTTCTAAAAAAGGTGTTGTTGTAGCCATCCGGATCGGGAGCTTTGTCGTTGGCTATGGAGAAGAGAGCCTTGCGGATTTTGCCAGGCATGACAGCATCAAGGAGGGCCTGCTGATCAGACAGGTTGAGTTTGGGACCCAAGGTGAATGCATCAGAGTCGAAATGGTCGTGAAGAGGGGGGGGATTGAGAGTTGGCCCCCAAGAGAGCCAGGCTCCAACTGTCTTTTCTTTTGGTGATAGCTTTCCCTTGAGGTGGGTTTTCACGTCGTTGATTGCTCTAATGGCGCATTCGACGGGTCTAACATGCTCGCCATTGAAACATCTCTTATTTCTAGCCATCCAAATATGGTACACCGCGGCGGTGAAAGCCGCAATTCTGACCTTGAAAACGCACTTGTTCTTGTGGCTGCTGCAACTAAACTAGTGAAGCCAACAATGAAGGTGACTGAGGTTTGTTTCGACCCCCGCCCATCTCATTATGTAAGAGATGACCAGGCTGAAAACGGGCAGCTGAACCATCGGTGCTCGGATGTCTCAATGCCCGCATTGCATAACAGGCAAGAGTCACCGATGGTCATGCCCAACTCGCTGAAGCGTCTCTGGGTGGGAGCCTTGCCTTTCCCCACAATCCAGATGATAAATGCGTGTCTTGGAATGCAGCTACGTGTCCAAATAAGATCGCCCCAAGGGGACGGGTTGTCGCCTTGTCTCCACCAATTCTAAAAGAATTTAGCTCTATCATTTGAAGACTCTTGGTCCCAAATTTTGGCCCATTGAGCAGGAGCGATCGACTACTTGACTCTGCAAATGTGGTCCCTTATATTAAGAATCATCCTCCAAGCCCCGATATTGCCCTGCAGCATCCTGCTCCCAAAAGTTATACCCTCGAATGATTGTTGTGTTTGCCCACTTAACCCAGATGTTGTCATTGTGGTTGACTATATCCTGACATGAGCAACCATTTGGGCTCGATTCCAAGCTAGGACTTCTTTAATGCCTAGCCCGCCTTCATCTCTTGGCCTCGTGACCTCACGCCATGCCACGAGGCATCTCTTTGAATCACATGAGCCACCCCGCAAGAAACTCCTCATAATTTTGTTGATTTCTTTGATGACCGCCTTCAAGAACGAGAATACCTTAGTCCACTAATTGGTAATGCCCCCAAAGGATTGATTTGATCAATTCAAGACGGCCCAAGTAAGACAAAGATTTTGCAGCCCAACTATTCACCCGGTCTCTAATTTTGTCCAAGAAACACTCATAATCGTGAATTCACAAGGTGCAAGAATGGAGAGGAACCCCCAAATATGAAATTGGGAGTTGACCCTCTTCAAGGCCTAGAATGTGCAGCAGATAATGCCTTGTAGCTTGATCGATTCTAGCAAGGAAAACCCTAGATTTATCCAAGTTAACATGGAGGCCAGGGTGCTCGGAGAAAGAGTCGAGTGTGTCTTTAAGATCGGAGACGGAAGATAGAGTGGCTTTGCACATGAGGAAGATATCGTCCGCGAAAGCGAGATGGCATAGTTGTGGCTTACGACATCTCGGGTGGAAGTATCCGATTTAAGTATTCCATGGTTATGGCGAACAAATAGAGAGCCATGGGGTGCCCCTACCGAAGGCCGCGCTTGCTCTGGAAGAAGCCCGATAACCCACCGTTGATGCTAACAGAGGAGGAGGACATGGTCGTGCACTCTTTAATCCAGCGAATGAACCTATCAGGAAACCCCAGGTTAGCCATGACATGCCAAAGGAATTGCCATTGGAGGGTGTCATAAGCCTTCTTGAGATCGACTTTAATTGCGCAGCTCGGTGCAGTGTGTGCTCTACCATAATGCTTGACAATATCCTCAAAAACCAGAATGTTACTCCATGTACCTCGACTTGGCAAGAAGGCTCCTTGTTTCACATCGACCTCCTTTCCCAAGACCTCGCTTAGGCGTGCGACGAGGACTTTAGAGATGATTTTGTAAAAAGTGTTGCAGCAAGAGATAGGGCGGTAATCATTGAAGCTAGACGGGGAGGTAACCTTAGGAAGGAGGTGGATGACAGAGTTGTTGAGTTGCCTAAGAAGGCGGCCTATTCTGAAAAAATCCTGAACTACAGTGCAAACATCGTTGCCAATCACATGCCAAATTCTTTTAAAAAAGGTGTTGTTCTAGCCATCCGGGTCGGGAGCTTTGTCGTTGGCTATGGAGAAGAGAGCCTTGCGGATTTTGCCACGCGTGACAACATCAAGGAGGGCCTGCTGATCAGACAGGTTGAGTTTGGGACCCAAGGTGACTGCATCAGAGTCGAAATGGTCATGAAGAGGGGGGAATTTAGAGTTGGCCCTCAAGAGTTCGTTGTAATAGTCCACAATAGTGCACTCGATCTAATGGCTGTCCGTGGTCAAGGCTCCATGGTCATCAGCCAGGGCAAGAATGTTAGCCGCGTTTCTTTTTTGTTTGATAGTAGAGTGGAAAAATTTAGAACTCTCATCGCCGAGGTTGATCTATTTCGACTTTGCTCTTTGTGCCAAATCAATGTGAACCTTCTTCTGAAAGTCTTTGATCTTGGCGAGGAGCTCTTTTTCAGCCAAGATGAGCTGGTGGCAGAGAGGGTTAAGAGAGAGGTCATGTTGCACCATAGCCAGGTTGTCTTGTAGCCTACGGAGGTCGCCTTCAATGTCATTGTAACAGTTGGAGTTCAAGCAGCGGAGGTGGCGTTTTAGCAATTTCAGCTTCTGGGAAAGCTTGAACATGCGACTTCCGGAGACATTTATGGCCCAAGTATCTCTGAAAATGTTAAAAAACCGGGCATAAGTCGTCCAGATGTTCCTAAACCGGAAAGGGATTTTGCGGGGATGGGAGGGCAGAGGTTTACAATACAAGGAGACTGATCGGAAGATCTTCTATTCTCGAAAAAAGCAACAGGTTGGGGCATGAATTGAAGCCAGGCGGAGTTGTGTAAGATCCGGTCAATTTTCCTAACCATGCGGTTGTTACCAAGATGACAATTGGTCCAGATGTAGAAGTTGCCGGAAGACTACATGTCGGACAGGTCGGTAGATTGCAAGAGGTGGATAAGGTGGTTGCACGGCCAACCATGTGACCCATCGCCATTCAAGTGTTCATTCGGTTTGTCGATGGCATTGAAATCGCCCCTGACGACCCAAGGAAGGTTGGCTGAGGTATGGATAGAACATATATCATTCCAAAGTGACTCTCTGCAAGCGGCATCAATGGAGGCGTAGAGGGCCGTGATGAGGAATTTTGAGTTCATCCCTTTAATCTCAGCCAGGCAGTGAACAAGTTGAGCTGAAGTTTCCAAGATTTGAATATTAAAGATGGTAGGATCCCACAAAATCCAGATTCGACAGTAATCAGAGAAGTTCCCATTGTTATGCTGACTCCATCCGTGCAAAAAGTTGTGAGAAATGGATTGAAAGTTGCTGTTGCGAAATCTTGTCTCCAAATGACCCAAAAAACAGATTCTATGATAGATCCTTTATTGCACTATGTTTGGGGTGTGTATTACACCCAAAGATATTCCATGTTTGGGGTGTGAGTTATCACTTGTAAGCATCACAGCGATCCCCCCCCCCTTTGCATTCATTGCGTTTTGCCCATCCTGCACATTACCGGAGGGTGCCGAAGAGGGGCCGGTGCTGAGAGGGGGGAACTCCGAGGGAGGGAGCCCAACAATCTTGGAAGGTGGGGCGACTTGGTGGGCGGCCGAGATAGCCCCAAGCTGGGCCGCAGTGGTCTCCGAGGCTTGGATCATGGGTCAATTAGGAGGGGCATTAGGATTGGTGTCGGTGGAATGGTTCAAAGCAGAGGCAGGGGTTTTGCGGATCCAATGATTACGGATGAGTCGGGCATGCTAGAACGGGGCACAAGAGGACGCAGGCCTCGAAGAGGGTTTAGGTTTTTTACAAGCACCTTCCTTGTGGCCAAAAGAGTTGCACTCGTAACAAGTCCGTGGTTTCCAATAAAAAACAACTGGTTGTTTGGAGACGTTACCCTCAGGCCCCTTGATGTTGATGGCCTCTTTGGAGGCATGGTGAGCGTCAACTTCGACAAGGATCCTAGCGAAAGAAATTCTGTCATTCTGCGGGGTGAGCTTTGTTGGATCGTGTCGCATTAGTAACAAGTCAGGGAACTAGTAATGTTCCCTGGGCAACGGAAATAAACAATAAAACATAGAATTTAGAGAGGAAAACTTTCTGTCCAACCACCAAGTCATAGAAAGAAAAAACCTTTACCCTTGAGACTCCTTCTCAGACGATTTTCAATAGAATACTTTTATTAAGTTTCAACTGTTACAAGGCAAGTCAAGTTCCCTGGTAACTAAGGCACCAACCAAAGTTCAACCAACTAGACTTCTACAACCCTAAACATAAACCTAAGACAAAGTAAACTACTGAATTACTTGTGGATTCTTCACCGGAAAAAGCCACACACTCGTACACTTGAAAAGCTCTCTCTCCAAGTTCATCGTCTTCGACCACACTTAAACCCTAGCTATAACCTAGCTATTTATAAGATATGTCAAGTCTGACCTCATAGGTAATTCTTGCCTAATTATGCCGATATTCCACTTAACAAATCCCACACAATAAGGAGAAAGTATTGTTTTGATTTCGGATCCTCAACCATGTCGATTCTTTCCAAAACCAAATGATCTCGAATTTCTTTAGATAATATTGTGTGAAGCTTGATCTTATTCTTCCTTTGATCTCCTCAAACAACCGCCTACAGCTGTCATATCTTCATAGAAGATTGCTCGTAGAAGATCTGGTAACTTGTAATTAATAGAAAGCCGCGTTCTGTCTGAGACACGCTTCCTAAATCTGTCACTCGTTCCCTCCATCGTTCCTCAAAATGTTTCGTCACTCATGACTATGTACCTATTTTCCTGAAACACTTACATGTAGAAGCAAGTTATATTAACTAAGTTTGTTATCATCAAAACTAAGAGAAACCATGGAACAACCATTATTCCAACAATTTCCCCCTTTTTGATGATGACAAACCTATACAAAAAATCCATGTCTTAGAAACCAGTAGAAATATAGATCAAAAAAAAATCTTGTATGGTTCCCCCTTAACAGATGCACAGTTGTTCCTACTCATCAGAGTTAACAACATATTCCCCCTTACAAAGTTCCCTCTGTATTTCCTGGATATAACACATCTCTGCATTTTTCCTAACTTCCCCCTTTTGACATCATCAAAAGATTAACAATCATCAAGCAAAAACGTAGAGCAAATGAACAAATTCAATTGAAACTCAAACCGTTCATAAGCAAAAGATAATTGATATTATAGATAATTGTTGCAAGGATCACAACCAGAAAAACAAAAAAAACATAAAAAGTCTTAGCATCCAAGAGAAACAACGAAAAAACTTTAAACTGGGGATAGATAGGCTAGGGAACTAGAGAGGGTGCACATCATGGTTTGGAGGAGGTGGAATCAGCAGCAGCAGTGTCAGTGTCTCTCTTAGCCAAGTAACCAATGATGGTACTCAGCTGAGAGGAAATCTTATGAAGCTTGGACAACATCTTGGCATTAACACCTTCACTCATCGAAGAACTCCCAACGTCCATCTGTGCAGTCTTCTTTGCAGCTGTTCCCTTTGAATCACCCTAGAAATTCATCCTCGAGATATTGCGCATATCCAGCGATAATCCGAAGAACTCCTCACTTGAAGGCAGGTTTACCTTCCTCTCCTTTAGGATGGCCTTCACAAACTGTGGATAAGGCAAACCATGTTTCTTGCCTGCACACTTAGCCATTTGCGTCATCACAATCTCAGTAAGACTGATACGTTCCCTCCTTAGAAACTTGTCCAGCAAAATCATGTCATTGATGGTGAGTGTAGTCCTTTTCTCCAACCTAGGAACAACAACCTTGATCAGAAACTAATGCGTAATCCTTGCAGTGTAGCTTAAATCATTTGTTGAATAAGGACCAGCATCAGACGCCTTTCCCATGACGCGCTTAATCAGTTGAGCTTTGTTCCTTGGCCAGTTGCTTGAAGTACGCACCTCACCATGCCATAACCTTCACCAGGAACCTTCAGAATCTTGGCAATAGACCCTAGAGAAAAAGAAATTTCTGAGCCACCAACAGTAGAGAACCCCATAGGACCAGTCACAAGATCAGCTAGTTGGTAGTTTGAAAAGAATTGGGCAAGAATAGACACATCTACCTTGACACCAGAAGCACAGATCTTCTCCCATACTTGAAACTTGAGAAGTTTCCAGAACTCCTCCAAGTCATGCCCTTTCAGAAATTCTTCGTCGATCACCAGAGGAGGGACAACCTTCTTTGAAACCTTCTTGGATCTAGCCTCAGGTTCCATCGATAATTTCCCTTTCGCCTTGGCAGACTTGAGGTCCGTCTTAACCTCTTCTTCCAACTCCTCCTCTTCTTCATCACCATCATCACCAGACTCCTTCTTTTCTTCATCCTCGACCTCTTCAGTCTCATACCCAACCTCCTCATCGTCTTCTTCGGGATCTTCTTCCTCAGAGGACTCTAGAGCCACCAGTTTCTTGGAAGTGGTGGAGCGAAGGCTGTACTTTGTCCCCGTTGGAGCAAGCTTCGCCTTTTTGGAGGCAGGGGAAGAGGTTCGTTTCGACTCAGAGATGTGGAAGATCTCAGAGGGGTGGGGAGGGACCTTCTTCCTTGCCTTTCACTTGCCACGACTTGTCGGCTTGACCCATCCTGGTCGCATATGCACGGGCAAAGATTCCACCTTTTCTTGATCATCGGCGGTTTCCTTCGGAGGGGAATTCACCTCTTCCTTTTCTGATTCGTCCTGACCATCCTTTCCTTCCCCTGTTTCAGTAGGCTTTTCAGAAGGGTTTCCTGAAGGAACCATGGATGGATCCTTTTCAGACTCCTTAGGCAGTATCTCCTTCTCACTAGAGACCTTAGCAACGACCTCTACTCCGATGTTTGCTATAGTATCAAACTGGGTTTCAAGCTTGGAAGCGGGAGAGGGAGAGGAAAGCTTGGCCTTTTTGAGGGATTCGAGTCGAGCTTGAAGAGCTTCGATCTCGGAGGCATCGAGGCCATCAAAGTTGAGGACAGGGGTGTTTGAAGAGGAAGCCATTGAAGGAGTAGAGAAGAAAGTTTGAAGCTTGAAGAAGATTAGGGTTTTGGGAGGTGAAAACAAAGATGCGGTGAAAAATAATGACCAAGAGAAGGGATTATAAAGTACACCTCTTTCCTTGTTGATAAAGATCGTAATCTTCCCAAGATTTTCTATCCAAATCTTAACGGCTAAGAGTTTCCATAATGATGAAATTTCACCGCCATTAATTCTCGACTGCGTCAAATGTCCTATCGTTCCATGCAAAAGCACTGTTCAACGGCTGGATTTTTCAAACGAGCAGTCACAACGGCTATTACTTTACTGCATTCTCTAAACTGATTGACGTCTGTTTCTTTGCAGAAAAAAATCTTCAATTGTAATCAAAGACATTCCCTTAAGTGACACTATTTTCAACCACTAGTTGCATACCTCGTTACCATGAGTGGATAAAAGGCTTTGTTTGAATAGACAGGGGACAAGAGACGTTCCATTCAAACTTTTTGTGGGCTTGGAGTATTTTTGACATCCAAACAATCATTCCCCGTTTAAGGTAATCAAAGGGGGTTCATAGGGAATGTTTGTTTGGACTAGTCTAAGGGACAACTTATAACCAACCATCATTTTGGCTTGAAGTGAGGGATAGAATAGATCAAGTTGGTTATTTTGGGCCGAAAGAAAATCTTGGATGTAAACAATTCAGTTTCAGTTCCTTTTAGCATGCAACACTTAACAATTTCTAATATACACAATATCAATGCATAGAGGAAAGATATGAGCCATTAGAAAACTTGTCAAATAATACGTAGTTCCCTGAAAAGTTACCTCTTTAGTCAAGCACTGAGGGAATAGAGGACCAGGACTTGTTTACTCCAAGGAAATCATTCCTAGCAACATCCTCAAATGCTCATAGGGTTTTCTGTCCAAAGCCTTGGTGAAAATATCTGCCACTTGATTTTCAGTCCTACAATGATCCATCTTGATAAAGCCTTTTTCAACATTATCTTTTAAGAAATGATGTCGAATATCTATATGTTTGGTTCTAGAATGATTCACATGATTCTTAGAGATATTGATTGCACTTGTATTATCACATAAGATAAGGATAGTTCCAAGAGACATACCAAAATCCACCAATTGTTGTTTTAACCACAAAACCTGGGAACAACAGGCGGCTGTGGCGACATACTCCGCTTCAGCGGTTGAAAGAGCAACTGAATTTTGCTTCTTCGATCCCCAAGATACCAAGCAAGGACCAAGAAATTGGGCCATGCCTGATGTGCTCTTCCTATCTACCAAGTGACCTACAAAATCTGCATCCGAGAATCCGACAAGATGGAATGAGTTGTGTCTTGGATACCATAGACACAACCCATCGTTCCCTTTCAAGTAGCGCAAAATTCTCTTCACTTCTTTCAGTTGTGTTTCTTTAGGATTAGTCTGGAATCTAGCACAAAGACACACACTGAACATAATATCTGGCCGACTGGCAGTTGGGTACAATAGGGAACCAATCATGCCACGGTACATCGTTTGATCAACATCAACACCATCAAGGTCAGCATCAAGACGAGTATTAGGAGAAATAGGAGTATCAAAAGATTTCATAGAGTCCATACCATACTTCTTGAATAACTCCTTGATGTACTTTTATTGATGTACCTTCGTTCCCTCATCACTTTGTACCACTTGTAGACCAAGAAAGAAGGTGAGTTCACCGATCATGCTCATCTCAAACTCACTGCTCATTAGATTCTTGAAACTTTCTACATGTTTAGGGTTAGTATATCCAAATATGATATCATCAACATAAACATGAACTACTAAAACCTCACCGTCTTGTTCCCTTAGGAACAATGTCTTGTTGATCACACCACGTCTATATCCATTAGTCAATAGAAACTGAGCGAATCTATCATACCAAGCACGAGGAGGTTGTTTAAGACCGTAGAGAGCCTTATCCAGTACATAGACATGGCCGGGATGATCAACATCTTTAAACCCTGGAGGTTGCAACACATAAACCTCCTCTTGTAGGTACCCATTCAGGAATGCTATCTTCACATCCATTTGATATAATTTGAATCCCTTGTGAGCAGCACAGGCGATTAGAAGACGGATGGCTTCTATTCTTACAACAGGAGCGTACGTTTCATCGTAGTCAATCCCTTCTTGTTGATTGCACCCTTTTGCTACAAGTCTTGCCTTGTTCATTGTGACAGCTCCGGTGTCATCAAGTTCGTTCCTGAATACCCACTTTGTTCCTATTGCCATTTTGTGCTTTGGCTTGGGAACTAATCTCCATACTTTGTTCCTCGCAAACTGGTGTAGTTCCTCTTGCATAACAACTATCCAGTCAGGATCTTTTAATGCTTCCTTCACATTCTTGGGCTCTGCAAGAGAGATAAACGCATTGAAAGCACAAAAATTCTTAATAGAGGAACGAGTAAGCACACCTTTATCGTATGGAGTGATGATGTTGTCAACAGGATGATCCCTCTTTTGATGATAGTTTCTGACTTCAATCTGAGTGGGATCTGTTCTTGACTCCTCTTGTTCCTGTTGATTTGTCGTTCCAGGAGATGTTCCCTCTGCTTGATTTTCCAGTTGATCTTCATTTTGTGGAGTATCATCTTCAGGAGTCAGAGTACCTTCTCTGTCATTTCCATCCAGGTGGGGATTGGGAGGAGTGACTTCATCATTTGGAGCTTGTGTACTCGAATCTAGATCGACTTCATCATTTGAGTCTGTATTTAGAACCTTCAGTACATCCTCGTTACTTGACAGGTTCCCTCCATTTCTAGACTCGTCAAAGACAACATGAATGCTTTCTTTAAACTTCTTAGTCCTTTTATTGAACACCTTGTAAGCCTTGTTCTTGGATGCATACCCTAGAAAGATGCCTTCGTCACTCCTTGGATCAAACTTGCCTTGCTCGTCTTTTCCGTTGTTGTGAACAAAGTACCTGCATCCAAAGACTTTCAAGTGGGAAATATTTGGTTGTCTTCCCCTGATTAGTTCATATGGAGTTTTAGAAAAGTTGGAACGTATAGTGACTCGATTAATGATGTAGCAAGCGGTACCGGCTGCCTCAGCCCAAAAGGACCGAGGCAAGTTACTTGCCAACATCATAGTACGAGCCATGTTCTGCAGTGTTCCATTTTCCCTCTCTGCCACGCTGTTTTGTTGAGGAATCCTCGGCGCAGAAAAGTTCTGAGACACTCCATGTTCATCACAGTAGCTATGAAACATGGAATTCTTGAACTCTGTTCCGTTGTCCGGCCTGATAGCCTTCAGTTTTTGTCCTATTGATGGTTCTACCTTCTTGATCCAGCTTTTGAATGCCATGAACGTCTCATCTTTGGAACCTAGAAAGAGAGTCCATGTATATCTAGTAAAATCATCAACAATAACAAAAATGTACTTGCTACCTCCATGACTTCTCACCCACATGGGACCACACAAATCCATGTGTACCATCTCAAGGGGATGAGAAGTGTTGATCGACAACTTTGGATGAAAAGACGATTTGCTTTGTTCTCCTTTCACACATTCTTCACACAAGCTTTCCTTTTCTGCAAGAACTTTGGGAAGTCCTATCACCAGACTTTGTGAGTAGAGTTTGTGAATTCCTCGATGATTTGCGTGACCAAACCTCCTATGCCAGAGATCAGTCTTATCAACAACTGTAACAAAGCATAACTCTTCTTGTGGTTGGAAACTTGAGTCTACAAAAGACACATTATTGCGCCTCTTTCCCATCAGGACCACAAGATTTGAATTCTTGTTCTTGATCGTACAACCATATGAGGTAAAAGAAACCTCGTTGTTCCCTTGGTCACAAAGCTGAGCAATGCTCAGTAGATTGTAACCAAGACCCTTCACCAAGCTCACGTCTTTAACGCTAGTTTTATCATTTAGCTTGACTTCACCTGTTCCAATGATTTCTCCTTGATTGTTGTTGCCAAAGGAAATGCTTCCTCCAGCATTGATCTGAAGTGAGGACAGAATGCTCTCATTCCCTGTCATGTGACATGAACACCCGTTGTCAAGGATCCAGCAGATGTTCCCCCTCACTTCAACCTACAAGAAAGAAATCACGTTTTAACGACCCAGGCCTGCTTAGCCTTCCTAGGACGGTTAGCAGAGCTCACAGAATGATAAATTTGAGATTGAACTAAAGTAGCTTTCTGTGGACTCTTGGAACTAGAAGCAATATTTGAGGGATCAACATGGTTTTTCCCTTTATCAGTTTCAGAATCTTGCTTCTTTTGTGGTTGATAAGCTAGTTTCTTTTTGTTCTGATGAAATTTGTCATACCCTTGATTTTTCTTACCAGACCACTGTTTCTTGTTGTTCCCTGTATTCTGGTTTTTAACCTCTTTGTTAGACATACCTAATTTCACCTTACAATCTTTTTGAGCATGACCTCCTTTACCACAGTGATAGCACACTATATAATATTCGCCGAGATAGCGTTTGGGTTGTGGTTTCTGGAGGGTACGTTCCTTTGCACGTTCCTTGGAAGCAACTCTGTGTTGGTTCCCTTGAGACTGTTTTAGATATATCTTATGAGCCGTTTTTCCAGAATACCACTCTGAGTTATCATTTAAATTACTCTCAAGAATCTTAACCCTATCCTCTAGATGCGTAACTTTATCTCTAGCATATTGAAGTTCCCTAGCTTTTCTTTCCATCTTCTCTTCAAAGCTAAGGTCATCCGGAGGATATTTAGATTTATCTTTACCATAACCAATACCACACCTAGCCAGATTAAACACAATCTGAGTTCGTTTATTAAGCTCATTCTCTAATTCCTCTAGTTTGAATTTATAGATAAGCAAATCCGTTCTAAGTTCGTTATTGGTTTCAGTGAGAGTTTTAATATCTTTCTTTAGATCTTCACACTCTAGACAAGGAACAACATTAGTAATAGTAGACTCTGATAGTTTTCCTTCAAGATTAAGACATCTCTCATCAGCAACTTCTATCTCATCTTGCAATTTCAAATTATCCTCAAAAAGCTTTTTAACAAGAGTAACAAGATCAGATTGTTAGCATTTTCTAAACTGGAAAGGAATTGTTCAGGAGTTACCTCTTGGTCGACGTCTTCGGTCTTCAGAGTCATGGCACAAATCTTAGATTCAGATTCATCATCTGAATCAAGATCCCATGCAACGATGTAGGCCATCATCTGAATCAAGATCCCATGCAACGATGTAGGCCTTTTTCTTCTCGTTCCCAGACTTGTTACCTTTGGGACAACTCTTAGCATAGTGACCCTTTTCCTAACAGTTGAAACAGGTAACATCTTTTATATCCTTCTTCTCTGAGTTGATCTTCTCTTGTTCCTTCCAGGCTCCTTGCTTCTTGCCTCTCTTGTAGAATGCCCTCATTGTCTTGGTTATGAGAGCTACATCAGAGTCCTCTTCTAATGTATAAGCTCCCTTCCCAGCAATAATGTTCTCGATGGCCTTTTCCACCTTGAGAGCAATCCCCTTGTTAGAAATTGAGGAACCACTGTTGTTATTCTCATAGCGCTCGTAGTCCGTCAGTTTTCCAAAGATCTCATGAAGCTTACAAGACTTTGTAATTGGATTTTCTCTGAGCAAACCTCGGGTAACAACGTACTTAGGACCAAGACCATCAACGATTGTAGAGACTTTCTCTACATGAGTGATGTCTTTTTCTATACCAAGATGATTGATACGATTGACCAAGGCCTTAAATCGAGATTGATAAGTGGCAATGGTTTCACCGTCTTTTATCTTAAAGTTATAGAACTCCTTCTTGGCCTCTTTTTGGTGGCTTTCCCTTCAGATCTGTACTGCCAATGTGCATTTGCTCAATAGCTTCCCATGCATCCTTGGCAGTTTTGCAGTTCACCACCCTTAGTAGATCTTCAGCATCCAAGGCATTGTTTAGTAGCATTGTGCCTTGAAGTTCTTCTCCATTCCTGTCCATTTAGTTGGACCCCACTCGGACTTTTTTCCCTTCTTGGCTTCGGGAATGACATAATCTCCATTCTCAATGACTGACCAAGCCTAGTAGTCATTGCTTTTGAGCCAAGTGGCGAAGAGGATCTTCCAGTGGTCATACTCTCTAGCAACAAGAAGAGGAGGCTTGTTATTTCCAATATCGACGTTAGGAGTGTTGTTGGTACTCATTCTGTGTTCCTACACTAGCACACAATCTAGAGCAAACCTACTCTGATACCAATTGTTGAATCGTGTCGCGTTAGTAACAAGTCAGGGAACTAGTAATGTTCCCCGGGCAGCGGAAATAAACAATAAGAACACAGAATTTAGAGAGGAAAACTTTCTGTCCGACCACCAAGTCATAGAAAGAAAAAACCTCTACCCCTAAGACTCCTTCTCAGAGGATTTTCAATAGAATACTTTTATTAAGTTTCAACGGTTACAAGGCAAGTCAAGTTCCCTGGTAACTAAGGCACCAACCAAAGTTCAACCAACTAGACTTCTACAACCCTAAACGTAAACCTAAGACAAAGTAAACTATTGACTTACTTGTGGATTCTTCACCGGAAAAAAACCACACGTTCGTACACTTGAAAAGCTCTCTCTCCAAGTTCGTCGCCTTCAACCACACTTAAACCCTAGCTATAACCTAGCTATTTATAAGATATGTCAAGTATGATCTCATACGTAATTCTTGCCTAATTACGCAGATATTCCACTTAACAAATCCCACACAATAAGGAGAAGTATTGTTTGTGATTTCGGATCCTCAACCATGTCGATTCTTTCCAAAACCGAATGATCTCGGATTTCTTTAGATAAGATCATGTGAAGCTTGATCTTATCCTTCCTTTGATCTCCTCAAACAACCGCCTACAGCTGTTAATGGTTATCAGGATCGGGATTCTATGTTGGATCGTTGAGGGTCTTTTGGATCGGATCGTAAGATCGGATCGTTGAATCGTAAGATTCTACATTATAACTAAAAGTATGCAAGAATAGCCTAATAGACTGTATATTTTATTATATATGAAGTAAGAAAATGATAAACAATATTAATTTGATTATTAAAAATGTTGTAGGATGGACTAGTCAACTATTTTAATGGAAATGATATGTTAACTGCAAAATTATTAATAATATATAGTTAAAATTGTCATTTTATAGGATCGTTAGAATCGTTTGTAGGATCGTTAGAATCGTTCATAGGATCGTTAAAATCGTATGTAAAATCAGGATCGGATCGAGATTGTATTATAAATCCTTTAAGATCCTACTCCAATAAGATCCTACTTGGGATCGTGGATCGTTTCGCGTGTTATGGATCGTAGGATCGCTAGAATCGTAGAATCGGATCGAGATTCTGATAACATTGTTATATCTTCATAGAAGATTGCTCGTAGAAGATCTGGTAACTTGCCATTAATAGAAAGCCGTGTTCCGTCTGAGACGCGCTTCCTAAATCTGTCACTCGTTCCCTCCATCATTCCTCACAATGTTCTGTCACTCGTGAATATGTACTTGTTTTCCTGAACACTTACATGTAGAAGCAAGTTATATTAACTAAGTTTGTTATCATCAAAACTAAAAGAAACCATGGAACAACCATTGTTCCAACAAGCTTGTTAGTTGAGATAGGGGTGCCAAGGCTGGTGCTTATTTTGCTAAGTGCTTCCAGTGACAAAAATCTGAGGTCGAGGCCAGGAAGAAAGGCCCATAGGGGGAGGGTTGCGAATCTAGAAGTGTGGAGAGCAAGGCCTGACCTCCATTTTCTGAGCAACACAGGACGGACGGCACCGAACATCCACGGTCCGTCGTTAAGAATGGCTTCAGCGTCAGACTCCTTCTCAAATCTCATCATAAATAAGCCATTAGAGTTTTGGGAGATCTTAGGCAAGGTTACCCCTCCCCATTTCGAGGCAATAAACCTTTCCATGGAATGAAAGGGGACCCTCCCGCGGGGAATGAAAGCCGCCAGGGAGGTGCTCCAATAGCGACAAGGTTCAACAATGTCAACTTCATCAATCACCACCATATCTTCGTCTATGCCTTCCACAAGGTGAAGTTTGGCCCCAAGAGAAGGGTTTCTGTTTCCGGCGAGGGCTTCCTTGAACGATTTTGGCGGAGGAGCGGGCGCAGATGGCTGGGACCCACCATCTGGGGGGCAAATAGTGGGTTCTGGGCTAAGAGCGCTTGCAGGGGCCTCCGTGAGGGGGTGGGGGGAGCGGGTGGTGCGGGGGGAGGTGGAGGGTGTGGGATTGGAACCGAACCTGGGGAGTTGACAGGAGGGTCGCCATCTCCGCCATCACTGGCGGGTTCGACGCGGGAGTTGTCATTCGAGTCGGATTTGGTGGAGGAAGAAGAGATGCGGAGGATGTGGTGGGATGGAAGGGCAGGGGAGGACTTCTTCTTCGGCTTTTGCCTGGCCATAGCAGGCGGCGAAAAATCCGGCGCAACGGGGAACTCTCGTTGTTTTCAACAAGGTTATTCGAAATGGTCGTGAAGAGGGGGAGACCCAGTATTTCATTCACTCTTATCATTTGTATGAGGTGTAAATTGCGTATAAATGACATACAAAGTTTTTATTACAAAATGGATAGAAATTGACATTTGAGTGTTACGGGAATGAATTTTTTAAAATCAAAACGACATCAAAAAGAATAATAATTGACATTTGAGTCTGTTTTGTAATTGGGAAATAGTGAGAAAAAAAGTGATAAAATGTGAAAATTTGAGAAAATAAATGTGTAAATGGAGGAAATTTTATCCTTTTCTTTGTTTGGCTAAACTTATATTTTAATGAGATTATGAATATGATTTAATTATTTTTTTTAAAACTTGTATCTCTACTTTTTCATCAAACTTCACCGATTTAGTGAGATTTAATTTCTCATCATTTCCCTTCAAATTTTCTTAATGAAATACCATCAATTTTCATCTTAAAATGCAACCAAATAATAAAAAAAATAATTTTCACAATTTTCCTCCCCAAAATTCTCATCAAATTTTATCATCCAAACTAAGAGTAAAAGTCGAAACCTTTACCAAAAAAAGGCTACGCCTTTTTGCACACTAAATTTGAGCTTATTGCACCACGGCATAAGATGTCGTAATGTTTTCACGCTATAACATGTCGTAACATTAAAATATAATAAAATAAGATATCTTAACCTCGTTTTAAATTTCTTGCGTAACTTTTAAAACATGACGGTGCATCGTAGCATTATATCACGACATAAGGTTGCGTATGATGCAAATTCTTTATAACAAAATGGATCGGGCTGAAAATTGGAATTGGGTCGGCCCATCACAAATAACGGCACGACATTGTGTGACATAATGCAACGAAAATAGGCATTTGATCGTGTGAATTCGGGACGGCCCATCACCTCTCACTACACAAGGATGCATGAAAATTAGGTTTTAATTAGCGTACAACAACGCATTAGTACGCAATGACTTTGTCTTCTCCAAATCGATTTTTACCAGGCGAGCGACGAGAGCTATTCTGACAAAAATGGTTAGGGGGAATAAATTAAGGGAAAGGGGGTAAAATTGGTGGGGCGGGTGGCTATCCCACCGGATCTATGACGGGCCCGACTCAAGGAGATGGTGCACCACCGGCGGGCACCACCAGCTATTACCGAGTCTGGCCGGGCACCTCCAGCGATTTCCGACGCTAGGCGGGCACCAGCGATTTTCGGCCCTGGCGGGCACCAGCGGCGAGTTCGACGCCTCGGGCTGAGGCTGGGCAGGCAACGCGTGCGGCGAGGTCGGTGGCTGGGCAACGTGCGATTGGACAGCGTGCAGGGGCGGCGACCAATGTGCCAGGCCGGAGAAGACAACCGGTTGCTAGTGCTGCGAGGTCGACGAGTGCTCCGGTCGTCGGTGCTAGAGGGCATGGGACGAGTGGGATGGCACAAGCGGAGTGGTGGGCCCCGCTAGATCTAGACCAACGAGGGTGGGCCCGTTGGTTACTCCGACGCAGATGAAGGGTCCGTCGGAATCGAGAGTCGGGCCAACAATATCGGTATGTTTTTCTATTTTAGTTATTAATTTGATATTATTAATTGTTTATTTTATGTTTTAGTGGTTAATATTTTCAATTGGAAATCATTTATAATTTCTTAGCATTATTATATGGATTGATAATAATAATTTTTTATGTAATTGTTTACCATTCGAAATCGTTTATATAGTTATGATCATAATAAATTTTGTGTACTCTGCCTAATAATAAGAAATAATTTAGAGTAATATAAAAAATTTGTTCTGTTAATAATATTAGTTAAAACCAGCACCAAATCGCGAAGCGTGCCTACTAATAAATCATGCTCTATAATTTATAATTTATATAAATCATAGAATATGATTAAAAAATCATTAGATGATTCTTTTTATAGAAATTTTAAAACATAATAAAAATTAATTTATATTATTAGATTATTTCAATTCTAGTTATCATTAGATAACTAGAAATTATAAATTATAGAACATAATAAAAAACATTAGATAATTTCCATTAAAAAATAGAAATGAAATTGTTTAAAAAATCAATATCTTACAATAACTAGAACATAGATTTAGGTCATGCAAGCGGTTCATTATATGATTATAATAATTAGAAATTATATATTCAAAGTTGTTTAAAACTTTATAAGAAATAGAATTCAAAAAATAGTAAAATTAAATTTCCTCTATTAATTTAGGTCGTGCAAGCGGCCTTGGCGGCCGGATTGAAGAGGAAGGAGCGCGAGTCGACGCCCAGCCTACCGGTAGGGACTTGTGGAGGAGTTCGACGCGATGGTACAGGAGAGCGCGTCGACTTCAGCCCCGACTGCCATAGTAGATCCTGTTGCTATTGGGGTGCCGACCTCGGCTCCCACCCCGACTCCGACTACGGATCCGACTCCGACCCCGGTTATAGGAGTTGCGTGTTCGCAGCCCCCCTCTCCTACCACCGTCAAGACCAGTAAGGTCCCCGACGCAGCATCACAAGCACAGGTTCCTCCTCGTGATGCGGAGCCCGAGGACGCACGAGATCCCCCTGCTGCTACAAGCTTTGGTGGGGGCCCGGAGATCATGGATATACTTGCGAGCTATGCTTCTCACGTCGCGGTGGATATTTGGGAGCAGACGAGTGATGAGGTCGCCCGTGCGGACGAAGGGGAGGATGATGCTTCCCGTGTGGTGCAGACTATCCATATAAGTCCGTGCGACGTCCATGTTGACCACGACATGCGGTATATGCCTCTATCCTATCTCTAAATGGCAAGTCTCAACCTTTCACACTCGGGTGATGAACGTGAGACCAAATCAACGCAACCCACACCTGCATTACCAAACAACCAAATTAGTTATAAAATGATGGTAAAGCAATACTAATAAAAAAAATTTGTAGAAATCTTACCGATATGAAGTGGGTTTGGTTTTGAACGTGTGCAATCGCAAAAATACGTGTAGGGGGGGTCACAATTGCCGCCAACACTCACCAATGGTAGGCAGGTGTGGGGTTGGGACCACCCTAAACATACGAGTGCCACATGGAAATACGTCGCAAATGCCAAACCCATGATGGCCATCTCCATCCAATGTTCGTATGAACAAGGGCTTCCGACGTAGTTCACTTTTGGGATCAACTCCTCCAGTGGGGTGAACATAGATGCGGCTTCATATATTCCTCGATTTCGGACCAACTCGGCCTCGAAGAACCTCCTCATTTTATGGAAATCTCCCTCTTCCCAATCCAAGATGGATGCAAGGGCTCGATACCCACAATTCCCATCCGGGAGGACATCTCTAACCTCATCGATGAAAGAGTACATAAAGACATCAATGGCTCGGACCCCAAAGCGAACTCCCATGTAGATCACGTCCTCCGTCTCTACAAGAACTTTAACACGTCCTTTGTCGGCCGCTTTCTTCTTCCTTACACGCGGTTTTTCCGTAGGCGTCGTGTCTTCATCAATATTCAAAACCTTATCGTTCATGTTTCCCCACTGAGCCATCTTGTGCTCAAGGTGTGTTGGATCCCTCTTGGAGTACTTGGTGGTGCCCTTGGGCCTTCCTTTATCCGGTTTTGTTGATGGCACGATGATCTTTGATCCGCTTGGGGACAACATTTCATCAAAGTGTGAATTCATGTTGGACACTTGCTCTCGGCTCAATTCACCCCTGTTTTTTGATCTGGCCATATCACACCATTTGATGTCCTCAATGTCCAAAGGGGTTGTGGAATCCTTTGTAGTGTACACATCGGGAACGCCTTCCCATAACACTTGCCTCCAAAAAAGGTGAATCTCACACAATTCGATGGGCGTGCCATCGACGATCGCACTCACAACTCTATGGATGCATGGAATCCCGAAACAATCTCTCCACCAATGATTGTCGCACACTTCTTGGTACTTACATTCCACCCCATCGAAATACATAGCCAACAAGATCTCGAAACACACCTCGGATACTCGATGGATCAATGGAGCAAATAGGTACCAAAATGTCGTTGTCCATCTTGTTCGGAATCGTTGTACGTGATTTCTCTAAGTCTTCCCTCACGCGCCGGATCTGTGACTCCAAGTGATCGTGAATCTTTAAAATCATTGTGTTGAAGCCCAAATTTGATGAATCTAAAGTGTCCTTCACAACCTTGTGCAATCCCTCGACCCTACCAATGTACAAATTGTGCAATCACGAGATGAAAATAAAGTGACATTTAATATTTTAAAAATTATTCGTCCTTTAGCTCTAACATAAGATGAGAAATTTACCTGTTTGTCGTTCTAGTGAAAAAGTGAAGTCGATTGTCGGTCCAAGATCTCATTATGTTCTTCTTAAAAGGCCTAAGCCAAATCTTGTCCACGTAGCCAACTAGCCCCGAATGCCAGTTCTTCAAGATTTCTGCTGTTTTGCTTCGTAGCTCTCCTCGGTGGTTGATATGAATAACTCCCAACATCGATCCGCAAACGCTTGAGCTGGGTCGTCATCTTTTAGGATGTCAAGCACATATGCTTTTATGTTTGCTCTAATATGCACCCAACATAACAAATGTATCACTTCATCTTCGGTGAAAACCGCGTGGATTTATGAGGGCTTGATCTCGATCCGTCACAATGGCCGTTGGCATTTCACCTATCTCCTCATACAATGTCCTCAAATGCTTTAAAACCCAAGTAAAATGTGGAGTGTCTTCCTTGGACAAGAATGCAAACCCGATGTTAAATGTCAGGTTCGTGCATGTCATGTCAACCATCTCCAACATGAACGTTATACCTATAAATTATAATAAATTGTTATAACACATGAAAAAAGATTAGAACACAAACCTCAAACTGGACAAAATACTAAATTACAACATACCTGTTTGTCTTGTATGTAACGTCCATAACAACAAGATAAGGAAACTTCTTCATCAAGTGTTGTGATGTCGAGTGGACAAAGAATAGGATATCTAACTCACCGGAAGCTGGGAGAGTTGCTGCCCGAACTCTATAACCATGGTTTTGCATAAACTGTAGCGTCCACTGACACACCGTCAACTTACCACGGTCTGCCACTAATATTTTCTGCTTGAAGTTCGATATTTGTTTCCTTGACGTCACATTTTGAGGGTTAGTAGACACCAACATAGTTGAAATAGCCTTCGGAGTTCGGGCTCCAGAATAATCCGGAAGCATTGATGATCATATCATGTTCCGCTGGGGTCAATCGGCCAGCATACGGGTGTCCAAGGAAATTGGTACAAAACTTATGATTATGCATGTCGAACTTCACCTCCAAAGTCCATTTTCGATTATACCTTGACCGGAGTCCAACCAACTTAAATGGGCAGTTGCACTTCCTTGACCCCCTATCTTCTTTTTCGATCTAGACTTCCCGTAATGCTCGCGTCTTAGAGTCACACAATTTTCATTTGAGTTTGAAATGAGCAAAATCATCATCCTATCTCGACTGGTTTGCCTAACCCACTTAATTAACGGCCTAAAACATATACATCCCCCTGTACTTGTGCCAATTTGTCATTTAGACACCTCACCTATGTTTTGACTCGATTGAATACTTGAACTTAACAATTATGTTCTATTAAATACCTGATTGTTGACATGTCAAATTCCTTGTACTTCACTCGCTTTTTGGAGAGTAGAGTGATAAAAAAATTATTATTTATTATTTTTTTCTTTTCTACTTTCCTATTTTCCTATTTTACTCCTTTTTCCACTTTTTTCTTCTTTTTTTCCTATTCCTCGATTTGCATTTTTTTCTTTCTATTTCCTTTTTTCTTTTTCTATTTTCTATTTTCTTTTTCCTTTATTCTACATTTTTACCCTTGAACATCATCCCTTTCTTCTACATAAATTTTCCAATTGCTGAATTGAATACGAACGACGACCCTTTGCTTAAAAAAATCATCCCTATCTTCTATAATTATCCTGCATATCCATTGCTAGACTCCATTGAGACCGTATGTTTCTCCAATGACGGATCTAGCGCCAATCCAAAAGTTGTTGGCCAGATCCAGAAGTACCCGGTTAAATCCGGAAATCACCAGACCCGGCTAGATCCGGCGGTCACCGTTCGGATCCGTGGACATTTTGTCAATTTTGGTTGTTTTTCTCACATATCCAATTGTTGGGCGGAATACTCAGATCTAAGAGAAGGTGGAAACGAGGTTAGAGGTGATTTTTCGGCTAGACCCTAAGGTCTCCGACTAGATCCGAATGAGTGGCGGTCACCTTTTGGATCCGAATGAGTGATGGTCACCTTCCAGATCCGAATGAGTGGCGATGGTCACCGTCCAGATCCGAATGAGTGGATGGATTTTCAAATTTTTTGGAAGTGGTGGTGTTTTTGGTCAATCAGTGTTACTGTAATGGTTAGGCATGTGGTGGTGTGGGCGATTCCCTGGATATTGTTTTGTTCTTCCCAATTGTGCTGAAGAAGAAAATGCCGAACAAGACAAACTTTCTATAATTAAGTTCTTCATTGTTTTTTCTTTTAATAAAATAATTTAATTTATCTTTTAAGTTGTAAGTATTATTATGTGGCATATATGTGGCATACACGTGACATTATGTGAAACATATCCTTGACATGTCACCACGCGTGTAATGCACTCATTGTCAATGTCCTCGACTAAGTATTCAATATAACACAATTATTAAGTTCAAGTGTTCAATAGGGTCAAAACAAAGGTGAGGTGTCTAAATGAAAAATTGACACAAGTACAAGAGGCTGTATATGTTTTAAGCCCTTAATCAATTCATCTCTATCATCCCAATATTGTTCCGTGGTAAAATCACTAGTGAATCTGTACCACATGGCTACACATACAAAATTCCATTACATTTTTGTTTCTAAGCAATTTCACATAACCCTAAACAATTATATATTATTAATTTAACTTCTTAAGATGATATCGAATGGAAAACGGTCATAAACAATTATAACAACTTCGACTAACAATTCTACTAGATTATAACAATATTAAACGACCGAACACATACATGGACCCCCGAACTTGAAACTTTTGTTCGCTCAGACCCCTGTACTAAAAAACCTATTTTTAAACACTCAAACTTGATAATTTTGTTCTATTGGACCCTTTTTTGCTGATTTGGCATTACGCGTGTATATCACATGAGACTTTGGAAACTTAAACTTCATTCAATTTTATTAAAGGTGAAATACATAAATAGGTCTCTGAACTTTGACGATTTTGGCATCCATGTCCCTGTATTTTGGTGGTTTAAAATAGATCCTTGTACTATACAAATTTTTGTCATTTAAACACAAAATTCCGATGTGGCAAAATGCGTGTAGATCACTCAAATATGTCCGCGTGCAATCTCTTTAATTGATCTGATTCATCACTCTTATAACACTAAAAATAAAAATAAAAATAAAAAATAAAACATAAAACTTAATAACCCATCACTCTTATGCTCTACGAATGAATATCCAAAAAAAAGAAATTAGGGAAACAAAAGCTCAAATCCACCACTCTTTATGCTCTACGAATGAATATCAAAAAAAATTAGGGAAACAAAAGCCCAAATTTTGATTCCCATGGCAGAAGGAAGGTCTTATACGGCGGCGGAATTGGGAAATCGGGCGTGGTGTGGGGAAGCGCGAGGTTGAAAGTGAAACATGAAATCAAACTTAATACTACAAAATTGAGAAATAATTAACTAAGTTGTATGTAGCGGCGATATGAGTTTCCTTCCTAGGGTTGTTGATCCAGATCTGAGAACTCCTGAGTCCAACGCCCAACCACCAAATCTGAGACCATCGAGGCCAATTCGAGAGACCTCAGACCTCCAGTTCTGAGAACTCCCGAGTCCGTCGTTCTAGAGAGACGAAGAGGCAGACCTCTCTTCAATTTCCCGTTCTTGATTCCCCTCTTTCTACTCCTCTTATGTTATCTGAACAATTCCTACTAGAAGAGGATAAATTGATTTGCCGGCGGTGAAGATTTCGAGTCCGTCGATCCATTGCGAGATTGGGAATCAAAGAGATGGGGACGTCGACGTATAATTAAACCGACGGTGAAGATTTTCTGAACAATTCTGTCCTTCTCAGTTGAAAAAAAGGAAGAAGACAAAAAAATTGATATTTAAAAAAAAGTATTTATATGTTTTTTATTTAAATTTTTAAAAAATATCTACATGGCGCTTAGATGGCACTTAAGGTGGCACAATTCATATCCACGTCATCGCGAGTGTATTGCACGCAGATGCAATTCATGTCATTTGTATTTAAAAGACAAAAAAAAAATGTATAGTTCAAAGACCTATTTGAAATCCCTAAAGTACATGGATGTGGTTGCAAAAATCGTGTAAGTTCAGGGACCTATATATATATATATTTCCTTTTATTAAATTCTCTTTTTCCCTAAAATCCATCATTTTTCTTTTTCTTTTAGTCTTTTTGGCAGATCTCCTTTTTTCCCTAAAATCTATCACTTTTGTTTTTTTATAATAATTTTGGCAAATCTAGATATGGATTCGGTGGTGATGAATTCGAATTTGTACACTTTGACGAGGCAAAGAAAATACACCAGTGGTGATGAATTTGAGTCCGTCGTTCCGTCCTTCTCTGTTTTCGGTTCCTTCAATCGAAAAAGAGGAAGAAGCCGGCGACGACGGGGAGACGGTGAAGAAGTCGAGGGAGCGCCAATCGGGGAAGCCGACCACGACGGGGAGTAGAGGGAACGTTTCCGTGCGCGTTGCTGCAGCTTCCGATGATGACGAATATGTCGAACTCTCTGATCTCGTCGTCATCGGGAAACTCGCCGGCGGAAACTCGGGGTTGAAGGAACCGAATTTGGCCTTAGACTCCCGATCCAATTCCTCTATTTCGATCAAGCTCCAGATCACGCTCCAGATCTCAGGAATTGAAAGGGGTTGAGAAAATGTGCCGACGGCGGTGAAGAATTGGATCTCAGCCAAATTTTGGGTATAGAAAGAAAGAGAGGTAGAAGATGAGTGCATATGTGGTGCTTATTTGGCAAAATTTTAATGAAATTGGCTTATGTGGTGCTTATGTGGTGCGCGTGACTTTCACGAAAATAAAGGGTGTTTCGTTGAACAAAATATTTAAGGTATAGGGGTTAGGCTTGGCAATTTCACCCGTACCCGATGGTTACCCGAAAAACGGATAAAAAACTGATGAAACGCGGGTGAAAAACGGGTATTGGGTGATGGAGCGGGTACGGGTTCGGGTGTAGGGGTCACCCGACCCGAACCGACCTGACCACCCGACCCAGACACCTGGCCCCTTAACCCGATACTATCACCCGACCCGGCCACCCATAATAAATAATTTATTATATATCGGTTATTTTAACCCTAGTATATAAACCTAACCTAATTTTTGGCCGACTCCTCCCATTCTAATTTGGCCGATTCTGCCAATCTCCATTACGACGGCGCTCCATCTCCAGACTCCAATCTCGATCAGGCGCCCTGGAGGCTGGCGCTCCATCTCCATTACGAGTGACGATTTGTACCGCTCAAGCGCTCAATCTCCTCACCGTCACCGGACCTCAGAAGCTCATCCCATCTATAGCTCGATCTGCACTGCCTAAGCCCAAGTGTGATAGCTTGCATTTAGGTATAGCTTAAGATGCATATTTATGTTTATTTTGTTTGGTTTTATCTTAGTTTAGTTTAGTTTCTAGGTTTTTAGGTTTTCTAGCAAATTCGGGTAGTTGCGCTTGTATTGTTCGGTTTTGCCGATCTTTAGGTAAACAATTATGGACGGGATGGGTTTTAGATGATTGTGGTGGAGTTTGATGAAGCTTAGAGTGATACAAGTGAAGATTAGAAGAGCTAAGACCCAAGAGTTTGTGGGAAATGAACGCTTAAACCCGAGCTATGCACTGGCGTTGTTGTTTCGACACCTCTATCTTGCAATGCTTGGTTTGGGAGCTATAGTGCTCGTATGAAGCTCAATTTGGTATCACTGGAAAGCTAAATCGAAGAGCTACAATTCATATTTTTACTCCGAGTGCAAATTCCAACTCAAAGGGGGTCAAAACAGCCTCTGATATGTCACTTGAATGCTGAACCGAGGCAATTGCGCGGGTTAACATGCTAAAAGCGCGGCCGCGCAATCGGAAGTTGTACGCAGACATCATTGGGCCGATTCTGGGCTTGATTTTTGGGCTTGGGTTATATCTTCCGAGTAGTGGCTTAATGATAGACTTTTTTAGGGTTATTTTAGAAGACATATATAAGCTTATGTTAGTTTATTTTTATGAGAACTTTGATAAGACTTTTGGAGGCTAGGTTTTTCTCTCAAGAGAGCAACTTTGAAACTCTTGTAAGTTTGTTTTTAATTCAATTATGAATTGCTAAATTCATTGTGTTTCACTAGTTATTGAAATTATAGATTGCATAATATTGTGAGGTTTGATTGATTCTCATCAACTTGAATAGGTTTTATTCCATGTGCGTAATTGAATCAGAATTATTATAGGGTTTTGTTAGCTTGATCACCTAATAGAATTTCTAGGTTAATTTACAACTAATCTGATTAATGCCCGTTCGGGGTTAATTAGATAAAGTAGAATCTATAATTGTTTAGACCCGTTCGGGCTATTCAATTGTAGAAGGGAATAAATCCACAAATAACTTAGATGTCTGTTTGCTCTAAGTGTTTGTTTCTATTGATAACTTGACTCGTAAAGATGTCGTTTAATTGAATCTAGACGTTCTTTTAGGTTGTTAAATGATTAGGGTTGTTTAGACTGTTAGTTCTTTCAACTAGATTTGAAGTTTGGGTCATAATCCTTAGTAGGAGTATAATTCGCAATAGATTCACTAGTGCAAAGAATGCCTTTCTTGGGGATTTATTCTCAGCGGTTTATTAAAACTCCTATAAAATAAATCAAGCTCAAGAGTTATTACATAAAACCCTTGAGAGTTTCTATTTTCTATTTTATTATTTTTTAAAATATATTTTGTAGGGAGATTTTTATCAACCCACGTAAATAGATATACATTCTCAAGAGTTTAATACTAACAAACGCTGAGAAATAATCCTGCGAATTTTCTTTAAATTTTTTAGGTATCCCGCGCAAAATTCTAGAACCCTATCCAGTACATTGCTCACCGACTCCGCTAGCGCTAATTTGAGGGATGAAGTTCGATCCGATGAGTTTCGAACTTCATCCACCCAGAACCTAAAAATTCAATCGCCCATCTTTCTATCCACAAAGATTGTCATCCTAGCTTTTCAAACTCCAGAAACCAATTCCACACATACCTAGATCGCAAAGAATTTCAATTCTTAAAAAAATCAAACAGAAATCGACCAAAAATTAGGGCTTTTGACAAAACCGTTGACGAATTCAACGTACATCAGGAGGGAAATCATTGAACAGATCAGGAGAATCGTAAAGCTTCTAAAGAACTTCCAGATTTTGCTCGAGCAGTTGGTGAAGACGCTGGTTCTCCGACCGCAAAGAGCTGACATCCTCGGGGGATAGGCAAAAGCTTCGATCGTCAGCACCATAGTCTTCCTCGTCGTGGTGATGGTGGATATGTTCGATGGCCGACCAGGCCAATTCAGCCACCTCCACCACCGACTTTCCGACTTCCACAGCGCGATGATAGTCAGCACACATCTTCTTCCAATTGATCGATATGTCACCGAAATCGGCAATTTGAGCGACACCAATATCTTCCTGTATATTGCGTCGATCTGCTCTTCTTTGCTGTCACCACAATCGTCCAACTACAGCGCTTGTTTGCATCTGGTCGCTGCAATTGTACGTAAGTTCAAATTTCCATCTTTTTCACTGAATTCTCTTCCACTCCAATTGTAAGATTTAGTTTCTCATATTTCCAATTCACCAATATCTCGTTGAATTCCATTAATTTCAGGCAAGGCTTTTCGATTGGTGTCTCTCCATCGCTGATTCATCTTTCTCTTTCAGTTTTGTGCATGGGGATGTGAAGCCAGAAAACTTTTTGCTGGGTCAGCCAGGGACTGATGATGAGAAGGAGCTCTATCTCATCGATCTTGGTTTGGGTATGTTGCCTCCCAATGCCTAAGATGTTATAAGGGTCAATTTGGAACTACTTAAAACATATTCATTTTCCCCCAATTGGAACAGCTTTCTGACCACTAAGGGCTAAATGTTATGAGTGTTTTATATGTTTTGTTTTCCAGTTGAAACATATCCTTTGATGGCAAGAAATTTATTTTTTTATCCTAATTCTGGCGTAACTTGAAGGATTATCACATTTGTGATTGTTATTTAGAACCTGATTTTTTTTTTTTGTTTTATTGGGAATGTGTTTGACATTAGCTTCTAAATGGAAGAATACATCATCAGGTAACCATGTGGAGTATGATCAGAGGTTTGATGTGTTCAGGTCTGTTTTCTTATCCTTCTATAGTTATGTAACTTATATTTTAGAAGTTATGATAGGATGAAAGAAATTGTTTTTTGATGGATATCAACATCTTATCAGCCTGTATTGCATCTTTTTGGAAGGGGAACAATAAGATATGCAAGTGTACATGCTCATTTGGGTAGGACAGGTAGTAGAAGGGATGATCTTGAGTCATTGGCATACACATTGATTTTTTCTTATCAAAGGAAGGCTACCTTGGCAGGGCTATCAAGTGAGTTTGTATTCTCAATTTGAGCTATATGGTGAAACTTATAGTTTATAATCCCTACTTATCTAATGTTGTTGCTTTGCAGGGAGACAATAAAAGCTTTCTTGTCTGTAAAAAGAAAATGGGTACTTCTCCAGTTCAAACAGTTCCTTGAAGCAGTGACTTACATGAAGTTTGATGAAGAACCCAATTATTCAAAATTTATTTCATTTTTTGATTCCTTGATTGAACCCTGTGCCCCACTAAGACTAATCAAAATTGATGGAGCTCTTAAGGTTAAGTCTTGATATGATGCTCCTTTAAATCTCCTGTTTATATATGCTTTCAGTGATTTATGTGACTTTTGGCTTGATCTTTTTCTGTTTGTTGTCTCTCTCCATAGGTGGGATAGAAGCGGGGAAGATTGCTTATCAATCTGGAAGAAGATGAGCAGCCAAAGAAGAAATTACGATCAGGTAGTACTGCAACGCAGTGGATTTCAGTCTACAATGTCCGTCGTCCCATAAAGCAACACCAATTACAGACCCAAGGATGAATTTGTCTATCTTCTTGATTGGGTATGTTCTTGAATTGCTCTAAAAGAATAATGAATAAAAGCTAGGATCATGAAGGTCTACATGTTTATGGTTAATGCTAAAAAAATTTCTACATGTTTATGGTTAATGCTAAATTTTTTTTCTTCATTGAACTTGCTATTTTTGCTGTTTATGTTGTTGCTTGCTGTTTTTGTTGTTTATGCTGTTGGTTTTTAAACTGTGCCCTTTTCAGTGAGCTTAGTTAATCTTGGGACTCTTGCTTCTTTTGGAGCATAATGACGTTACTACTTGGGGCTCTTGCTGTTTTTTAAACTCTAGCTTATTTTCAGTGAGCTTAGTTAATCCTGGGACTCTTGCTGTTTTTAAACTCTGTTTATGCTGTTGCAAACTCCAGCTCCACCCATTGGCCTCTCCTAGATTTACTTGGATTTCATTATCATTTACCACCCAACTAACAATACTACTAATTTATGAGATTTGCCTCTATTTATTATCTGATACAACACATTGACATTACACCTGCAAAATAGTAGCATTTCAAGGATTTGAATTGAAGCCCAAGTTGTTTCTTCTCCTGTTGCTTGTGAACATATGCTAGTTGTTGTTATTGTTGTTATACACACACACACACATATATATTATCATCCATGTATACAATTAATGTCCATGCAATAAGTATATATGTTTGATTTTGCAGTATTTTAAAGATTCGCCGACTTGCTATGACATACATCTCATTGATGAGTTGCGAAAGGAATGGCTGCAGTATTTGGAGACACAAAATGCATAATAGCCCATACACTTGCATTTGGAACTTGGTTTTTAGAATTTTAATAGTGTTTTATTGGACTTTAGAATTTGGAACTTGGCTTTTAGACTTTCAATAGACAATCTTGTGTTTTGAACTTTAGAATTTGAAACTTCAAATATCAGTTGTAAAAACAGTGCTTTGTTTATGTTTAATCGACCTTAGACAGTTATTTAAACATTGGTGTCTTGTTTGGTAAATCTGTACATGGTAATATTAGGTAATGATTTTAACAATTTTTTGAAATTTTTTTTTAACAATTTCTCAGGGGTTTTTTTAAATCCCCAAGAAGTGCTTTTGGAGGATTTTTTGAAAAAGATCTTGAGAAATATTTATCGAGAGTTTTTAAGAAAGCCCCTAGAAATAATTCTCGGCAGTTTATAAAAAACCCTGAGCGTTTGTATGTCTCTCGGGGGTTTTTAAAAACTCCCGAGAGTTTTTTCTCGGCCACAGATATAACAGGGGTTCAATAACCCCCTAGAGTAGTGTAATAAAACTCCTGAGAGAACTTTAATCTGTACTAGTGATTATTCAAGAGAATTGAGAGTCAAGAGAATCGATGATCAATAAGCATATCTATGATGGATTTAACTAGTTGAACATATTTCTCTCATATATTTACAATCATATTTGCATTCATATTTACTTTTTCGTTTGCATATTAGATTAGATTTTCAATCATAAAACCCCCCTTATTTAGTTACTTGGCACCTAAGTAATAACACAATTACACGAGTCTTTGTGGGATCGACCCTTACTTACCGCTCTACTGAGTTTGGTTAAGCTAAGCTTTCATTGATATGTATAACGACCACTGAAAATACCTCATCAAATTTATGAAGTCTTGGTCGAGTTTTTGATTATATGTGAAATGCTTGTTTGATTTGAGATGGATGTATGATTGCATTTCTGTGGTGTGTATTGGATTTATGTCTTGCTTGAGGACAAGCAAGGGTTAAGCATGGGGGAATTTGATAGCTTGCATTTCGGTATAGCTTAAGATGCATATTTATGTTTATTTTGTTTGGTTTTAGCTTAGTTTAGTTTAGTTTCTAGGTTATTAGGTTTTCTAGGAAATTCGGGTAGTTGCGCTTGTTTTGTTCGGTTTTGCAGATCTTTAGGTAAACAATCATGGACGGGATGGATTTTAGATGATTGTGGTAGAGTTTGAGGAAGCTTAGAGTGATACAAGTGAAGATTAGAAGAGCTAAGACCCAAGAGTTTGTGGGAAATGAACGCTTAAACCCGAGCTATGCATTGGCGTTGTTGTTTCGATACATCTATCTTGCAATGTTTGGTTTGGGAGCTATAGTGCTCGTATGAAGCTCCATTTAGTATCACTGGAAAGCTAACTCGAAGAGCTTCAATTCATATTTTTACTCTGAGTCCAAATTCCAACTCGAAGGGGGTCAAAACAGCCTCTGAAGTGTCACTTGGTTTTGCTCTCAAGAGAGCAACTTTGAAACTCTTGTAAGTTTGTTTTTAATTCAATTATGAATTGCTAAATTCATTGTGTTTCACTAGTTTTTGAAATTATAGATTGCATAATATTGTGAGGTTTGATTGATTCTCATCAACTTGAATAGGTTTTATTCCATGTGCTTAATTGAATCAGAATTATTCTAGGGTTTTGTTAGCTTGATCACCTAATAGAATTTCTAGGTTAATTTACAACTAATCTGATTAATGCCCGTTCGGGGTTGATTAGATAAAGTAGCATCTATAATTGTTTAGACCCGTTCGGACTATTCAATTGTAGAAGGGAATAAATCCACAAATAACTTAGATGTCTGTTTGCTCTAAGTGTTTGTTTCTATTGATAACTTGACTCGTAAAGATGTCGTTTAATTGAATCTAGACGTTGTTTTAGGTTGTTAAATTATTAGGGTTGTTTAGACTGTTAGTTCTTTCAACTAGATTTGAAGTTTGGGTCATAATCCTTAGTAGGAGTATAATTCGCAATAGATTATTCAAGAGAATTGAGAGTCAAGAGAATCGATGATCAATAAGCATATCTATGATGGATTTAACTAGTTGAACATATTTCTCTAATATATTTACAATCATATTTGCATTCATATTTACTTTTTCGTTTGCATATTAGATTAGATTTTCAATCATAAAACCCCCCTTATTTAGTTATTTGGCACCTAAGTAATAACACAATTACACGAGTCTCTGTGGGATCGACCCTTACTTGCCGCTCTACTGAGTTTGGTTAAGCTAAGCTTTCTTTGATATGTATAACGACCACTGAAAATACCTCATCAAATTTATGAAGTCTTGGTCGAGTTTTTGATTATATGTGAAATGCTTGTTTGATTTGAGATGGATGTATGATTGCATTTCTGTGGTGTGTATTGGATTTATGTCTTGCTTGAGGACAAGCAAGGGTTAAGCATGGGAGAATTTGATAGCTTGAATTTAGGTATAGCTTAAGATGCATATTTATGTTTATTTTGTTTGGTTTTAGCTTAGTTTAGTTTAGTTTCTAGGTTATTAGGTTTTCTAGGAAATTCGGGTAGTTTCGCTTGTTTTGTTCGGTTTTGCAGATCTTTAGGTAAACAATCATGGACGGGATGGATTTTAGATGATTGTGGTAGAGTTTGAGGAAGCTTAGAGTGATACAAGTGAAGATTAGAAGAGCTAAGACCCAAGAGTTTGTGGGAAATGAACGCTTAAACCCGAGCTATGCATTGGCAAAGTTGTTTCGATATATCTATCTTGCAATGCTTGGTTTGGGAGTTATAGTACTCGTATGAAGCTCAATTTGGTATCAATGGAAAGCTAACTCGAAGAGCTACAATTCATATTTTTACTCTGAGTCCAAATTCCAATTCTAAGAGGGTCAAAACAGCCTCTGAAGTGTCACTTGAATGCTGGACCGAGGCAATTGCACGGGTTAGCATGCTAAAAGCGCGGCCGCGCAATCCAAGGACAACCCGTGCAATCGGAAGTAGTACGCAGACATCATTGGGCCGATTCTGCGCTTGATTTTTGTGCTTGGGTTATATCTTCCGAGTAGTGGCTTAATGTTAGACTTTTTTAGGGTTATTTTAGAAAACATATATAAGCTTATGTTAGTTTATTTTTATGAGAACTTTGATAAGACTTTTGGAGGCTAGGTTTTTCTCTCAAGAGAGCAACTTTGAAACTCTTGTAAGTTTGTTTTTAATTGAAATATGAATTGCTAAATTCATTGTGTTTCACTAGTTATTGAAATTATAGATTGCATAATATTGTGAGGTTTGATTGATTCTCATCAACTTGAATAGGTTTTATTCTATGTGCTTAATTGAATCAAAATTATTCTAGGGTTTTGTTAGCTTGATCATCTAATAGAATTTCTAGGTTAATTTACAACTAATCTGATTAATGCCCGTTCGGGGTTGATTAGATAAAGTAGCATCTATAATTGTTTAGATCCGTTCGGGATATTCAATTGTAGAAGGGAATAAATCCACAAATAACTTAGATGTCTGTTTGCTCTAAGTGTTTGTTTATATTGATAACTTGACTCGTAAAGCTGTCGTTTAATTGAATCTAGACGTTGTTTTAGGTTGTTAAATGATTAGGGTTGTTTAGACTGTTAGTTCTTTCAACTAAATTTGAAGTTTGGGTCATAATCCTTAGTAGGAGTATAATTCGCAATAGATTATTCAAGAGAATTGAGAGTCAAGAGAATCGATGATCAATAAGCATATCTATGATGGATTTAACTAGTTGAACATATTTCTCTCATATATTTACAATCATATTTGCATTCATATTTACTTTTTCGTTTGCATATTAGATTAGATTTTCAATCATAAAACCCCCCTTATTTAGTTATTTGGCACCTAAGTAATAATATAATTACACGAGTCTTTGTGGGATCGACCCTTACTTACCGCTCTACTGAGTTTGGTTAAGCTAAGCTTTCTTTGATATGTATAACGACCACTGAAAATACCTCATCAAATTTATGAAGTCTTGGTCGAGTTTTTGATTATATGTGAAATGCTTGTTTGATTTGAGATGGATGTATGATTGCATTTCTGTGGTGTGTATTGGATTTATGTCTTGCTTGAGGACAAGCAAGGGTTAAGCATGGGGGAATTTGATAGCTTGCATTTCGGTATAGCTTAAGATGCATATTATGTTTATTTTGTTTGGTTTTAGCTTAGTTTAGTTTAGTTTCTAGGTTATTAGGTTTTCTAGGAAATTCGGGTAGTTTCGCTTGTTTTGTTCGGTTTTGCAGATCTTAAGGTAAACAATCATGGACGGGATGGATTTTAGATGAATGTGGTAGAGTTTGATGAAGCTTAGAGTGATACAAGTGAAGATTAGAAGAGCTAAGACCCAAGAGTTTGTGGGAAATGAACGCTTAAACCCGAGTTATGCATTGGCGTTGTTGTTTCGATATATCTATCTTGCAATGCTTGGTTTGGGAGCTATAGTGCTCGTATGAAGCTCAACTTGGTATCACTGGAAAGCTAACTCGAAGAACTACAATTCATATTTTTACTCTGAGTCCAAATTCCAACTCGAAGGGGGTCAAAACAGCCTCTGAAGTGTCACTTGAATGCTGAACCGAGGCAATTGCGCGGGTTAGCATGCTAAAAGCGCGGCCGCGCAATCCAAGGACAACCCGCACAATCGGAAGTTGTACGCTGACATCATTGGGCCGATTCTGGGCTTGATTTTTGTGCTTGGGTTATATCTTCCGAGTAGTGGCTTAATGATAGACTTTTTTAGGGTTATTTTAGAAGACATATATAAGCTTATGTTAGTTTATTTTTATGAGAACTTTGATAAGACTTTTGGAGGCTAGGTTTTTCTCTCAAGAGAGCAACTTTGAAACTCTTGTAAGTTTATTTTTAATTCAATTATGAATTGCTAAATTCATTGTGTTTCACTAGTTATTGAAATTATAGATTGCATAATATTGTGAGGTTTGATTGATTCTCATCAACTTGCATAGGTTTTATTCCATGTCCTTATTTGAATCAGAATTATTCTAGGGTTTTGTTAGCTTGATCACCTAATAGAATTTCTAGGTTTATTTACAACTAATTTGATTAATGCCCGTTCGGGGTTGATTAGATAAAGTAGCATCTATAATTGTTTAGACCCGTTCGGGCTATTCAATTGTAGAAGGGAATAAATCCACAAATAACTTAGATGTCTGTTTTCTCTAAGTGTTTTTTTTATTGATAACTTGACTCGTAAAGCTGTCGTTTAATTGAATCTAGACGTTGTCTTAGGTTGTTAAATGATTAGGGTTGTTTAGACTGTTAGTTCTTTCAACTAGATTTGAAGTTTGGGTCATAATCCTTAGTAGGAGTATAATTCACAATAGATTATTCAAGAGAATTGAGAGTCAAGAGAATCGATGATCAATAAGCGTATCTATGATGGATTTAACTAGTTGAACATATTTCTCTCGTATATTTACAATCATATTTGCATTCATATTTACTTTTTCGTTTGCATATTAGATTAGATTTTCAATCATAAAACCCCCCTTATTTAGTTACTTGGCACCTAAGTAATAACACAATTACACGAGTGTCTGTGGGTTGGACCCTTACTTAACGCTCTACTAAGTTTAGTAAAGCTAAGCTTTCTTTGATATGTATAACGACCAGTGAAAATACCTCATCAAATTTATGAAGTCTTGGTCGAGTTTCTGATTATATGTGAAATGCTTGTTTGATTTGAGATGGATGTATAATTGCATTTCTGTGGTGTGTATTGGATTTATGTCTTGCTTGAGGACAAGCAAGGGTTAAGCATGGGGGAATTTGATAGCTTGCATTTAGGTATAGCTTAAGATGCATATTTATGTTTATTTTGTTTGGTTTTAGCTTAGCTTAGTTTAGTTTCTAGGTTATTAGGTTTTCTAGGAAATTCGGGTAGTTGCGCTTGTTTTGTTCGGTTTTGCAGATCTTTAGGTAAACAATCATGGACGGGATGGATTTTAGATGATTGTGGTAGAGTTTGATGAAACTTAGAGTGATACAAGTGAAGATTAGAAGAGCTAAGACCCAAGAGTTTGTGGGAAATGAACGCTTAAACCCGAGCTATGCATTGGCGTTGTTGTTTCGATATATCTATCTTGCAATGCTTGGTTTGGGAGCTATAGTTCTCGTATGAAGCTCAATTTGGTATCACTGGAAAGTTAACTCGAAGAGCTACAATTCATATTTTTACTCTGAGTCCAAATTCCAACTCGAAGGGGGTCAAAACAGCCTCTGAAGTGTCACTTGAATGCTGAACCGAGGCAATTGCGCGGGTTAGCATGCTAAAAGCGCGGCCGCGCAATCCAAGGACAACCCGCGCAATCGGAAGTTGTACGCTGACATCATTGGGCCGATTCTGCGCTTGATTTTTGTGCTTGGGTTATATCTTCCGAGTCGTGGCTTAATGATAGACTTTTTTAGGGTTATTTTAGAAGACATATATAAGCTTATGTTAGTTTATTTTTATGAGAACTTTGATAAGACTTTTGGAGGCTAGGTTTTTCTCTCAAGAGAGCAACTTTGAAACTCTTGTAAGTTTGTTTTTAATTCAATTATGAATTGCTAAATTCATTGTGTTTCACTAGTTATTGAAATTATAGATTGCATAATATTGTGAGGTTTGATTGATTCTCATCAACTTGAATAGGTTTTATTCTATGTGCTTAATTGAATCAAAATTATTCTAGGGTTTTGTTAGCTTGATCACCTAATAGAATTTCTAGGTTAATTTACAACTAATCTGATTAATGCCCGTTCGGGGTTGATTAGATAAAGTAGCATCTATAATTGTTTAGACCCGTTCGGGCTATTCAATTGTAGAAGGGAATAAATCCACAAATAACTTAGATGTCTGTTTGCTCTAAGTGTTTGTTTCTATTGATAACTTGACTCGTAAAGCTGTCGTTTAATTGAATCTAGACGTTCTTTTAGGTTGTTAAATGATTAGGGTTGTTTAGACTGTTAGTTCTTTCAACTAGATTTGAAGTTTGGGTCATAATCCTTAGTAGGAGTATAATTCGCAATAGATTATTCAAGAGAATTGAGAGTCAAGAGAATCGATGATCAATAAGCATATCTATGATGGATTTAACTAGTTGAACATATTTCTCTCATATATTTACAATCATATTTGCATTCATATTTACTTTTTCGTTTGCATATTAGATTAGATTTTCAATCATAAAACCCCCCTTATTTAGTTATTTGGCACCTAAGTAATAATACAATTACACGAGTCTCTGTGGGATCGACCCTTACTTACCGCTCTACTGAGTTTGGTTAAGCTAAGCTTTCTTTGATATGTATAACGACCACTGAAAATACCTCATCAAATTTATGAAGTCTTGGTCGAGTTTTTGATTATATGTGAAATGCTTGTTTGATTTGAGATGGATGTATGATTGCATTTCTGTGGTGTGTATTGGATTTATGTCTTGCTTGAGGACAAGCAAGGGTTAAGCATGGGGGAATTTGATAGCTTGCATTTCGGTATAGCTTAAGATGCATATTTATGTTTATTTTGTTTGGTTTTAGCTTAGTTTAGTTTAGTTTCTAGGTTATTAGGTTTTCTAGGAAATTCGGGTAGTTTCGCTTGTTTTGTTCGGTTTTGCAGATCTTTAGGTAAACAATCATGGATGGGATGGATTTTAGATGATTGTGGTAGAGTTTGATGAAGCTTAGAGTGATAAAAGTGAAGATTAGAAGAGCTAAGACCCAAGAGTTTGTGGGAAATGAACGCTTAAACCCGAGCTATGCATTCGCGTTGTTGTTTCGATATATCTATCTTGCAATGCTTGGTTTGGGAGCTATATTGCTCGTATGAAGCTCAATTTGGTATCACTGGAAAGCTAACTCGATGAACTACAATTCATATTTATACTCTGAGTCCAAATTCCAACTCTAAAGGGGTCAAAACAGCCTCTGAAGTGTCACTTGAATGATGAACCGAGGCAATTGCACGGGTTAGCATGCTAAAAGAGCGGCCGCGCAATCCAAGGACAACCCGCGCAATCGGAAGTTGTACGCTCACATCATTGGGCCGATTCTGGGCTTGATTTTTGTTTTTGGGTTATATCTTCCGAGTAGTGGCTTAATGATAGACTTTTTTAGGGTTATTTTAGAAGACATATATAAGCTTATGTTAGTTTATTTTTATGAGAACTTTGATAAGACTTTTGGAGGCTAGGTTTTTCTCTCAAGAGAGCAACTTTGAAACTTTTGTAAGTTTATTTTTAATTCAATTATGAATTGCTAAATTCATTGTGTTTCACTAGTTATTGAAATTATAGATTGCATAATATTGTGAGGTTTGATTGATTCTCATCAACTTGAATAGGTTTTATTCCATGTCCTTATTTGAATCAGAATTATTCTAGGGTTTTGTTAGCTTGATCACCTAATAGAATTTCTAGGTTAATTTACAATTAATCTGATTAATGCCCGTTCGGGGTTGATTAGATAAAGTAGCATCTATAATTGTTTAGACCCGTTCGGGCTATTCAATTGTAGAAGGGAATAAATCCACAAATAACTTAGATGTCTGTTTTCTCTAAGTGTTTTTTTTATTGATAACTTGACTCGTAAAGTTGTCGTTTAATTGAATCTAGACGTTGTCTTAGGTTGTTAAATGATTAGGGTTGTTTAGACTGTTAGTTCTTTCAACTAGATTTGAAGTTTGGGTCATAATCCTTAGTAGGAGTATAATTCACAATAGATTATTCAAGAGAATTGAGAGTCAAGAGAATCGATGATCAATAAGCGTATCTATGATGGATTTAACTAGTTGAACATATTTCTCTCGTATATTTACAATCATATTTGCATTCATATTTACTTTTTCGTTTGCATATTAGATTAGATTTTCAATCATAAAACCCCCCTTATTTAGTTACTTGGCACCTAAGTAATAACACAATTACACGAGTCTCTGTGGGATGGACCCTTCCTTACCACTCTACTTAGTTTAGTAAAGCTAAGCTTTCTTTGATATGTATAACGACCACTGAAAATACCTCATCAAATTTATGAAGTCTTGGTCGAGTTTTTGATTATATGTGAAATGCTTGTTTGATTTGAGATGGATGTATGATTGCATTTCTGTGGTGTGTATTGGATTTATGTCTTGCTTGAGGACAAGCAAGGGTTAAGCATGGGGGAATTTGATAGCTTGCATTTAGGTATAGCTTAAGATGCATATTTATGTTTATTTTGTTTGGTTTTATCTTAGCTTAGTTTAGTTTCTAGGTTATTAGGTTTTCTAGGAAATTCGGGTAGTTGCGCTTGTTTTGTTCAGTTTTGCAGATCTTTAGGTAAACAATCATGGACGGGATGGATTTTAGATGATTGTGGTAGAGTTTGATGAAGCTTAGAGTGATACAAGTGAAGATTAGAAGAGTTAAGACCCAAGAGTTTGTGGGAAATGAACGCTTAAACCCGAGCTATGCATTCGCGTTGTTGTTTCGATATATCTATCTTGCAATGCTTGGTTTGGGAGCTATAGTTCTCGTATGAAGCTCAATTTGGTATCACTGGAAAGTTAACTCGAAGAGCTACAATTCATATTTTTACTCTGAGTCCAAATTCCAACTCGAAGGGGGTCAAAACAGCCTCTGAAGTGTCACTTGAATGCTGAACCGAGGCAATTGCGCGGGTTAGCATGCTAAAAGCGCGGCCGCGCAATCTAAGGACAACCCGCGCAATCGGAAGTTGTACGCTGACATCATTGGGCCGATTCTGTGCTTGATTTTTTTTTTTGGGTTATATCGTCCGAGTAGTGGCTTAATGATAGACTTTTTTAGGGTTATTTTAGAAGACATATATAAGCTTATATTAGTTTATTTTTATGAGAACTTTGATAAGACTTTTGGAGGCTAGGTTTTTCTCTCAAGAGAGCAACTTTGAAACTCTTGTAAGTTTATTTTTAATTCAATTATGAATTGCTAAATTCATTGTGTTTCACTAGTTATTGAAATTATAGATTGCATAATATTGTGAGGTTTGATTGATTCTCATCAACTTGAATAGGTTTTATTCCATGTCCTTATTTGAATCAGAATTATTCTAGGGTTTTGTTAGCTTGATCACCTAATAGAATTTCTAGGTTAATTTACAACTAATCTGATTAATGCCCGTTCGGGGTTGATTAGATAAAGTAGCATCTATAATTGTTTAGACCCGTTCGGGCTATTCAATTGTAGAAGGGAATAAATCCACAAATAACTTAGATGTCTGTTTTCTCTAAGTGTTTTTTTATTGATAACTTGACTCGTAAAGCTGTCGTTTAATTGAATCTAGACGTTGTCATAGGTTGTTAAATGATTAGGGTTGTTTAGACTGTTAGTTCTTTCAACTAGATTTGAAGTTTGGGTCATAATCCTTAGTAGGAGTATAATTCACAATAGATTATTCAAGAGAATTGAGAGTCAAGAGAATCGATGATCAATAAGCGTATCTATGATGGATTTAACTAGTTGAACATATTTCTCTCGTATATTTACAATCATATTTGCATTCATATTTACTTTTTCGTTTGCATATTAGATTAGATTTTCAATCATAAAACCCCCCTTATTTAGTTACTTGGCACCTAAGTAATAACACAATTACACGAGTCTCTGTGGGATGGACCCTTACTTACCGCTCTACTGAGTTTAGTAAAGCTAAGCTTTCTTTGATATGTATAACGACCACTGAAAATACCTCATCAAATTTATGAAGTCTTGGTCGAGTTTTTGATTATATGTGAAATGCTTGTTTGATTTGAGATGGATGTATGATTGCATTTCTGTGGTGTGTATTGGATTTATGTCTTGCTTGAGGACAAGCAAGGGTTAAGCATGGGGGAATTTGATAGCTTGCATTTAGGTATAGCTTAAGATGCATATTTATGTTTATTTTGTTTGGTTTTAGCTTAGCTTAGTTTAGTTTCTAGGTTATTAGGTTTTCTAGGAAATTCGGGTAGTTGCGCTTGTTTTGTTCGGTTTTGCAGATCTTTAGGTAAACAATCATGGACGGGATGGATTTTAGATGATTGTGGTAGAGTTTGATGAAGCTTAGAGTGATACAAGTGAAGATTAGAAGAGTTAAGACCCAAGAGTTTGTGGGAAATGAACGCTTAAACCCGAGCTATGCATTGGCGTTGTTGTTTCGATATATCTATCTTGCAATGCTTGGTTTGGGAGCTATAGTTCTCGTATGAAGCTCAATTTGGTATCACTGGAAAGTTAACTCGAAGAGCTACAATTCATATTTTTACTCTGAGTCCAAATTCCAACTCGAAGGGGGTCAAAACAGCCTCTAAAGTGTCACTTGAATGCTGAACCGAGGCAATTGCGCGGGTTAGCATGCTAAAAGCGCGGCCGCGCAATCTAAGGACAACCCGCGCAATCGGAAGTTGTACGCTGACATCATTGGGCCGATTCTGTGCTTGATTTTTTTTTTTGGGTTATATCGTCCGAGTAGTGGCTTAATGATAGACTTTTTTAGGGTTATTTTAGAAGACATATATAAGCTTATATTAGTTTATTTTTATGAGAACTTTGATAAGACTTTTGGAGGCTAGGTTTTTCTCTCAAGAGAGCAACTTTGAAACTCTTGTAAGTTTATTTTTAATTCAATTATGAATTGCTAAATTCATTGTGTTTCACTAGTTATTGAAATTATAGATTGCATAATATTGTGAGGTTTGATTGATTCTCATCAACTTGAATAGGTTTTATTCCATGTCCTTATTTGAATCAGAATTATTCTAGGGTTTTGTTAGCTTGATCACCTAATAGAATTTCTAGGTTAATTTACAACTAATCTGATTAATGCCCGTTCGGGGTTGATTAGATAAAGTAGCATCTATAATTGTTTAGACCCGTTCGGGCTATTCAATTGTAGAAGGGAATAAATCCACAAATAACTTAGATGTCTGTTTTCTCTAAGTGTTTTTTTATTGATAACTTGACTCGTAAAGCTGTCGTTTAATTGAATCTAGACGTTGTCATAGGTTGTTAAATGATTAGGGTTGTTTAGACTGTTAGTTCTTTCAACTAGATTTGAAGTTTGGGTCATAATCCTTAGTAGGAGTATAATTCACAATAGATTATTCAAGAGAATTGAGAGTCAAGAGAATCGATGATCAATAAGCGTATCTATGATGGATTTAACTAGTTGAACATATTTCTCTCGTATATTTACAATCATATTTGCATTCATATTTACTTTTTCGTTTGCATATTAGATTAGATTTTCAATCATAAAACCCCCCTTATTTAGTTACTTGGCACCTAAGTAATAACACAATTACACGAGTCTCTGTGGGATGGACCCTTACTTACCGCTCTACTGAGTTTAGTAAAGCTAAGCTTTCTTTGATATGTATAACGACCACTGAAAATACCTCATCAAATTTATGAAGTCTTGGTCGAGTTTTTGATTATATGTGAAATGCTTGTTTGATTTGAGATGGATGTATGATTGCATTTCTGTGGTGTGTATTGGATTTATGTCTTGCTTGAGGACAAGCAAGGGTTAAGCATGGGGGAATTTGATAGCTTGCATTTAGGTATAGCTTAAGATGCATATTTATGTTTATTTTGTTTGGTTTTAGCTTAGCTTAGTTTAGTTTCTAGGTTATTAGGTTTTCTAGGAAATTCGGGTAGTTGCGCTTGTTTTGTTCGGTTTTGCAGATCTTTAGGTAAACAATCATGGACGGGATGGATTTTAGATGATTGTGGTAGAGTTTGATGAAGCTTAGAGTGATACAAGTGAAGATTAGAAGAGTTAAGACCCAAGAGTTTGTGGGAAATGAACGCTTAAACCCGAGCTATGCATTGGCGTTGTTGTTTCGATATATCTATCTTGCAATGCTTGGTTTGGGAGCTATAGTTCTCGTATGAAGCTCAATTTGGTATCACTGGAAAGTTAACTCGAAGAGCTACAATTCATATTTTTACTCTGAGTCCAAATTCCAACTCGAAGGGGGTCAAAACAGCCTCTAAAGTGTCACTTGAATGCTGAACCGAGGCAATTGCGCGGGTTAGCATGCTAAAAGCGCGGCCGCGCAATCTAAGGACAACCCGCGCAATCGGAAGTTGTACGCTGACATCATTGGGCCGATTCTGTGCTTGATTTTTTTTTTTGGGTTATATCGTCCGAGTAGTGGCTTAATGATAGACTTTTTTAGGGTTATTTTAGAAGACATATATAAGCTTATATTAGTTTATTTTTATGAGAACTTTGATAAGACTTTTGGAGGCTAGGTTTTTCTCTCAAGAGAGCAACTTTGAAACTCTTGTAAGTTTATTTTTAATTCAATTATGAATTGCTAAATTCATTGTGTTTCACTAGTTATTGAAATTATAGATTGCATAATATTGTGAGGTTTGATTGATTCTCATCAACTTGAATAGGTTTTATTCCATGTCCTTATTTGAATCAGAATTATTCTAGGGTTTTGTTAGCTTGATCACCTAATAGAATTTCTAGGTTAATTTACAACTAATCTGATTAATGCCCGTTCGGGGTTGATTAGATAAAGTAGCATATATAATTGTTTAGACCCGTTCGGGCTATTCAATTGTAGAAGGGAATAAATCCACAAATAACTTAGATGTCTGTTTTCTCTAAGTGTTTTTTTATTGATAACTTGACTCGTAAAGCTGTCGTTTAATTGAATCTAGACGTTGTCATAGGTTGTTAAATGATTAGGGTTGTTTAGACTGTTAGTTCTTTCAACTAGATTTGAAGTTTGGGTCATAATCCTTAGTAGGAGTATAATTCACAATAGATTATTCAAGAGAATTGAGAGTCAAGAGAATCGATGATCAATAAGCGTATCTATGATGGATTTAACTAGTTGAACATATTTCTCTCGTATATTTACAATCATATTTGCATTCATATTTACTTTTTCGTTTGCATATTAGATTAGATTTTCAATCATAAAACCCCCCTTATTTAGTTACTTGGCACCTAAGTAATAACACAATTACACGAGTCTCTGTGGGATGGACCCTTACTTACCGCTCTACTGAGTTTAGTAAAGCTAAGCTTTCTTTGATATGTATAACGACCACTGAAAATACCTCATCAAATTTATGAAGTCTTGGTCGAGTTTTTGATTATATGTGAAATGCTTGTTTGATTTGAGATGGATGTATGATTGCATTTCTGTGGTGTGTATTGGATTTATGTCTTGCTTGAGGACAAGCAAGGGTTAAGCATGGGGGAATTTGATAGCTTGCATTTAGGTATAGCTTAAGATGCATATTTATGTTTATTTTGTTTGGTTTTAGCTTAGCTTAGTTTAGTTTCTAGGTTATTAGGTTTTCTAGGAAATTCGGGTAGTTGCGCTTGTTTTGTTCGGTTTTGCAGATCTTTAGGTAAACAATCATGGACGGGATGGATTTTAGATGATTGTGGTAGAGTTTGATGAAGCTTAGAGTGATACAAGTGAAGATTAGAAGAGTTAAGACCCAAGAGTTTGTGGGAAATGAACGCTTAAACCCGAGCTATGCATTGGCGTTGTTGTTTCGATATATCTATCTTGCAATGCTTGGTTTGGGAGCTATAGTTCTCGTATGAAGCTCAATTTGGTATCACTGGAAAGTTAACTCGAAGAGCTACAATTCATATTTTTACTCTGAGTCCAAATTCCAACTCGAAGGGGGTCAAAACAGCCTCTGAAGTGTCACTTGAATGCTGAACCGAGGCAATTGCGCGGGTTAGCATGCTAAAAGCGCGGCCGCGCAATCTAAGGACAACCCGCGCAATCGGAAGTTGTACGCTGACATCATTGGGCCGATTCTGTGCTTGATTTTTTTTTTTGGGTTATATCGTCCGAGTAGTGGCTTAATGATAGACTTTTTTAGGGTTATTTTAGAAGACATATATAAGCTTATGTTAGTTTATTTTTATGAGAACTTTGATAAGACTTTTGGAGGCTAGGTTTTTCTCTCAAGAGAGCAACTTTGAAACTCTTGTAAGTTTATTTTTAATTCAATTATGAATTGCTAAATTCATTGTGTTTCACTAGTTATTGAAATTATAGATTGCATAATCTTGTGAGGTTTGATTGATTCTCATCAACTTGAATAGGTTTTATTCCATGTCCTTATTTGAATCAGAATTATTCTAGGGTTTTGTTAGCTTGATCACCTAATAGAATTTCTAGGTTAATTTACAACTAATCTGATTAATGCCCGTTCGGGGTTGATTAGATAAAGTAGCATCTATAATTGTTTAGACCTGTTCGGGCTATTCAATTGTAGAAGGGAATAAATCCACAAATAACTTAGATGTCTGTTTTCTCTAAGTGTTTTTTTATTGATAACTTGACTCGTAAAGCTGTCGTTTAATTGAATCTAGACGTTGTCTTAGGTTGTTAAATGATTAGGGTTGTTTAGACTGTTAGTTCTTTCAACTAGATTTGAAGTTTGGGTCATAATCCTTAGTAGGAGTATAATTCACAATAGATTATTCAAGAGAATTGAGAGTCAAGAGAATCGATGATCAATAAGCGTATCTATGATGGATTTAACTAGTTGAACATATTTCTCTCGTATATTTACAATCATATTTGCATTCATATTTACTTTTTCGTTTGCATATTAGATTAGATTTTCAATCATAAAACCCCCCTTATTTAGTTACTTGGCACCTAAGTAATAACACAATTACACGAGTCTTTGTGGGATGGACCCTTACTTACCTCTCTACTGAGTTTAGTAAAGCTAAGCTTTCTTTGATATGTATAACGACCACTGAAAATACCTCATCAAATTTATGAAGTCTTGATCGAGTTTTTGATTATATGTGAAATACTTGTTTGATTTGAGATGGATGTATGATTGCATTTTTGTGGTGTGTATTGGATTTATGTCTTGCTTGAGGACAAGCAAGGGTTAAGCATGGGGGAATTTGATAGCTTGCATTTAGGTATAGCTTAAGATGCATATTTATGTTTATTTTGTTTGGTTTTGGCTTAGCTTAGTTTAGTTTCTAGGTTATTAGGTTTTCTAGGAAATTCGGGTAGTTGCGCTTGTTTTGTTCAGTTTTGCAGATCTTTAGGTAAACAATCATGGACGGGATGGATTTTAGATGATTGTGGTAGAGTTTGAGGAAGCTTAGAGTGATACAAGTGAAGATTAGAAGAGCTAAGACCCAAGAGTTTGTGGGAAATGAACGCTTAAACCCGAGCTATGCATTGGCGTTGTTGTTTCGATATATCTATCTTGCAATGCTTGGTTTGGGAGCTATAGTTCTCGTATGAAGCTCAATTTGGTATCACTGGAAAGTTAACTCGAAGAGCTACAATTCATATTTTTACTCTGAGTGCAAATTCCAATTCGAAGGGGGTCAAAACAGCCTCTGAAGTGTCACTTGGTTTTGCTCTCAAGAGTGCAAGTTTGAAACTCTTGTAAGTTTGTTTTTAATTCAATTATGAATTGCTAAATTCGTTGTGTTTGACTAGTTATTGAAATTATAGATTGCATAATATTGTGAGGTTTGATTGATTCTCATCAACTTTAATAGGTTTTATTCCATGTGCTTAATTGAATCAGAATTATTCTAGGGTTTTTTTAGCTTGATCACCTAATAGAATTTATAGGTTAATTTACAACTAATCTGATTAATGCCCATTTAGGGTTGATTAGATAAAGTAGCATCTATAATTGTTTAGACCCGTTCGGGCTATTCAATTGTAGAAGGGAATAAATCCACAAATAACTTAGATGTCTGTTTGCTCTAAGTGTTTGTTTCTATTGATAACTTGACTCGTAAAGCTGTCGTTTAATTGAATCTAGACGTTGTTTTAGGTTGTTAAATGATTAGGGTTGTTTAGACTGTTAGTTCTTTCAACTAGATTTGATGTTTGGGTCATAATTCTTAGTAGGAGTAAAATTCACAATAGGTTATTCAAGAGAATTGAGAGTCAAGAGAATCGATGATCAATAAGCATATCTATGATGGATTTAACTAGTTGAACATATTTCTCTCATATATTTACAATCATATTTGCATTCATATTTACTTTTTCGTTTGCATATTAGATTAGATTTTCAATCATAAAACCCCCCTTATTTAGTTACTTGGCACCTAAGTAATAACACAATTACACGAGTCTCTGTGGGATGGACCCTTACTTACCGCTCTACTGAGTTTAGTAAAGCTAAGCTTTCTTTGATATGTATAACGACCACTGAAAATACCTCATCAAATTTATGAAGTCTTGGTCGAGTTTTTGATTATATGTGAAATGCTTGTTTGATTTGAGATGGATGTATGATTGCATTTTTGTGGTGTGTATTGGATTTATGTCTTGTTTGAGGACAAGCAAGGGTTAAGCATGGGGGAATTTGATAGCTTGCATTTACGTATAGCTTAAGATGCATATTTATGTTCATTTTGTTTGGTTTTAGCTTAGCTTAGTTTAGTTTCTAGGTTTTTAGGTTTTCTAGGAAATTCGGGTAGTTGCGCTTGTTTTGTTCGGTTTTGCAGATCTTTAGGTAAACAATCATGGACGGGATGGATTTTAGATGATTGTGGTGGAGTTTGATGAAGCTTACAGTGATACAAGTGAAGATTAGAAGAGTTAAGACCCAAGAGTTTGTGGGAAATGAACGCTTAAACCCGAGCTATGCACTAGCGTTGTTGTTTCGAGATCTCTATCTTGCAATGCTTGGTTTGGGAGCTATAGTACTCATATGAAGCTCAATTTGGTATCACTGGAAAGCTAACTCGAAGATATACAATTCATATTTTTACTTCGAGTCCAAATTTCAACTCGAAGGGGGTCAAAACAGCCTTTGAAGTTTCACTTGAATGCTGAACCGAGGCAATTGCGCGGGTTAGCATGCTAAAAGTGCGGCCGCGCAATCCAAGGACAACTCACGCAATCGGAAGTTGTACGCAGACATTATTGGGATGATTCTGGGCTTGATTTTTGGGCTTGGGTTATATCTTCCGAGTAGTGGCTTAATGATAGACTTTTTTAGGGTTATTTTAGAAGACATATATAAGCTTATGTTAGTTTATTTTGATGAGAACTTTGATAAGACTTTTGGAGGCTAGGTTTTTCTCTCAAAAAAGCAACTTTGAAACTCTTGTAAGTTTTTTTTTAATTCAATTTTGAATTGCTAAATTCATTGTGTTTGACTAGTTATTGAAATTATAGATTGCATAATATTGTAAGGTTTGATTGATTCTCATCAACTTGAATAGGTTTTATTCCCTGTGCTTAATTGAATCAGAATTATTCTAGGGTTTTGTTAGCTTGATCACCTAATAGAATTCTAGGTTAATTTACAACTAATCTGATTAATGCCCGTTCGGGGTTGATTAGATAAAGTAGCATCTATAATTGTTTAGACCCGTTCGGGCTATTCAATTGTAGAAGGGAATAAATCCACAAATAACTTAGATGTCTGTTTTCTCTAAGTGTTTTTTTCTATTGATAACTTGACTCGTAAAGCTGTCGTTTAATTGAATCTAGACGTTCTTTTAGGTTGTTAAATGATTAGGGTTGTTTAGACTGTTAGTTCTTTCAACTAGATTTGAAGTTTGGGTCATAATCCTTAGTAGGAGTATAATGCACAATAGATTATTCAAGAGAATTGAGAGTCAAGAGAATTGATGATCAATAAGCATATCTATGATGGATTTAACTAGTTGAACATATTTCTCTCATATATTTACAATCATATTTGCATTCATATTTACTTTTTAGTTTGCATATTAGATTAGATTTTCAATCATAAAACCTCCCTTATTTAGTGTAACACCCCGACTTCCGACGGAGCGCTACTAAGCAATAGACCTTACTAGATACTATTTAAGTAGGTTGACAACCACACTTTAGGATCTTGCAACGCGGGCACGACGAGAAAACATAATAAAACATCCAACCTTTCCTTTAATGAAAGTATAGAAAACATAGTTATGCATGTATTCCCGAAAACATAAATATTCAAACCCGATAAAACACTTACTAATACTGAATTATTCTAGAAATCATAATAAATAAGACATAGTACTAACTCCAGCAAAATAACAAATCCAACATCCTAATGTGTAATAAATAAACTAAGGTAACTCGAACCCACTATGACACGCGCTCTTCACCGCTCCGCCCCGCCATCTGGCCTCGGTTCCTGCACGGTTCCCTGATTCATACTTGGAACTGAAAAATATTCCCTGAAGGGTCAGCTACTAATCTATCAAGTTAGAAAGAATACGGAAATTGTAAGACGTTTTAAAAGCATTTCTAAAGTCAACATCGAAGTCCGCAAACGCACTCATAACTCTAAAGGCCAATACCTAAATTAGTCGTAATTAGTCACACATAGCCATATACACATTCACAAATACAACCTTACAACAACGTAATTCCTCCATCTCGCAATCCGACTTCCAAGGCGCTCATCGCCGCGCCGAGTGCAGAGGCAGGCCCTCTCACTCCACTTCACAATCTCCCTTCTAACCCCGGCTAAGCCTCCACTGGATCACTTGCCAAAACACATAGATATTAATTTTCGTTTTGAAGGGGCACGGTTTCCCTGTCACACGGGTCATACATAACCAACTCTTCCTCAACGCCAGCTACGATGGGCCGTGTCAGAAACGGTACCAACACAGAGAAAACGTTCCAAAAATATATTTCCGATAAAATACATACAAAACCATTTTACGCACACAACAATTCAAGAAGTTCAAAACAATTTAAAAGGTATTCGGGACTAGTTCCCAAAACCCGCCCTACAATAACGGTACGCAATCTAACAGGATAGAGAAGAACCGAGCAAGTCGAAAAACGACTTACCTCGAGATGAGAGATCCTCAAAGAAGACGGAAATTAAGAACGCGAGCGGAAACGATTACCTAAAAGGATATATATACGAAAAGGTTAAGTTCGACCCTTACTATTTTTCTACAACATTCGGACTAATCACTCCACTAACCCTACGTCCCACTTAATAATGCTAACCTACATAACTAACATTTGTTGCATAATATAAACTTACACTACTAGACTGTTCTTAATACCAATATGTACTAACTAATGCTAATCTTGAACTACTAATTAGCACTCATCATATTGAATGAATCTCAGTCCCGTATTAACCTACCTAGCCCAATATTTAAAGCAACCCACCCAACGGCCCAAATCAACTCTTCTCCTTAGCCCGTTCAAACCCCCCGCCTTTGACTATTCTTTGCGGGCCCAATCCTCTTTCTTCTTCAACCTAGAGGCCGAGACCTCCACGCCTCTGGTTCACTTTTGCCCTGGTCATCGCTGCTCCGACCCCCTCGGTTGCCCTTGTTCGCGCCCCTGTTCGCGCTCCGTCGGCGCTCCCAGAGAGCTACGCCCTTAAACCATGCCCGACGGCATCAAAGGAGAGCGGAGACGAACCGTACTCGCCGTCCCGTTCACGCCCATCCTGACCCGCCTTCCCCGGTCACCACAACAGCCCCTAAACACCCCAACACCTTGCCGCCGACGGCCTGCTCGGATTCGGAATTATGGAGTCGATCCTTCCCCTTTCTAACACCCTATAACTCGGACTCTACTCCCGACACTACTCGAAGAAGAAAACAGGGGAAGGAACTTAGTATAAATGACAAGAACTCATCGGAAATATGGGTACCGAATTGCCGGCGAGACGGGAAATCACTGGTGGTGGTGCGGTGGTTGTTTGATGTACGAAATACACTTTGGTCGGCTTGACGATTTCCACCGACTGGACTCAACCTCCGGACTTCTACGCACACAGGGAAGAGGCCATTGTTGTGAAAGCTTCAATCGTGCTTTTGTGATTAACCAAAGCGTTCGTTTATTAATATAGGATAGCTTTAACAAGATTGATTTTGGATAGATTGATTTTTCTTTTCGGTTAAAATCCGTACTCTACGAATTCGATTAGATGTGATTAAAATATGGGACTTCAATGAATAAAACTAACGTATATACTTATATATAAGGTATTAAGGAATTGATCTAACTAAATAATTATATCGAATTAAAGGCTATCTTGGAAGTTTCTTGCGGGTCAAGATTTCGACTAATTGTAATCTGAGAATTTGCTTTTCCACTCTAGACGAAAACGCAATGCGAATATTACATTTAGTTACTTAGCACCTAAGTAATAACACAATTACACGAGTCTCTGTGGGATCGACCCTTACTTACCGCTCTACTGAGTTTGGTAAAGCTAAGGTTTCTTTGATAGGTATAACGACCACTGAAAATACCTCATCAATGAGCCAAACTCAATCTCGATCTCCGCCGAAGACAAGCTTTCGAGCGGCTCGAATGCTCGAAGAGTTGAAGCCATTATCGATCTCCGCCGCCCAGATCTATCTCCACTCTCGAGTCTGTACGAGCGAGTCGGAGGCCCCTCTACCACGTCGACACCGCCGAGTCTGTACGAGCGACCCCTCTGCCACACCGACGCCGCCGAGCTCCATACCATATCCAATACAAGGGCTCCTTTGTGAGTTGTGATTTGTAAGTGATAACACACAAGATACATTCTATCCATATATTGTTTATATACCGTATCTTGTGTATCTATGTAATCTTGGAAAGATATATTCTTGTATCCTATATATATATGATAATACAGGAGAGGATCCCTTTGAGGGAGTTTATTCAACGCTTTCATGGTATCAGCAGCCTTCTCCAAACCATAATTCCCCAATTCTCACGTCAAATCCTTCCTACTCCAATGACGAACGAGAAAGACACACCAGGCAAGAATGCCGAGAAAACATCCGTCGATGACACGTCCTCCTCCTCCTCCTCCTCCTCCTCCTCCTCCTCTGTTTTTCACTCCGCCCTTGCCGTGTCAAACGTCAAAAACCTCATCCCGCTCACTCTTGATGTTGAAAAGGTGCAATACAATTCATGGTCTGAGCTTTTCAAGGTCGCTGCCCGAGCTCATAAGGTTCTCGATCACATTGACTCCAACGTCCCTCGCCCCGCTGCTGTCGATGATGAACTTTGGGAGCAACTCGATGTTGTTATGTTGCAATGGATTTATGCTACAATTTCCCAAGATCTCTTGCTCTCAATCCTCGAATTGATTGCATGATTTGATATCCTTCTATCCTTAATACTTTGCATGATTTGAATTAAGCGTTCTTGTTCATATCATAATTTCGCTTGGACCGTGGACAAGCGGAAATCTTTTATAAGGATTGGAATTAACCTGGGAATTAATAGAAAAGTGGATGAATTGATGATCGAATGATTAAAAAGGTGGAACTGGTTGAATAAACTCTGCTTTCCTTCAATTGATTTAATCCCTAATAATATTTGCTTGTTTATTTGCTTGCTTAAACTTCCAAAAACCCCTGTCCTGTTATCTGCTGATTTTTCAGAATCCCGATTCTCTTGGATACGATCTCTTACTTGCATGCTATACTAGTTTGTAGTTTAGGGTAATTTATTTTTGATCTTGGCAACAACGACTTTAGCCGAGTCAGCTTGCCCTCTCTCTCACAAAGTAGCCATGTCTTTCCAAGATGAGTCATATCCGACTTTCTATCCCGACCTATTATTATGCACATGTTATTTTCGATACTGACTTGTTTAACCCAAGAAATGGCCTCCTCTCGGGATTCAAATGTTGTATTAGTGGTAAACAAATGCAAATAATCTTCTGACACCTCCTCTACAACCTCATCTGTGTGATTTGCAAACTGCGGATGACTACTCAGAGGTGGAAAACCGAACATGGCCGGTGTAGACTGTACGTGCTCAGTCGGCGCTGGTGCATGAGGTGGAAAACCAAACATGGTCGGTGTAGACTGTACGTGCTCAGTCGGCGCTGCTGCGTGAGGTGGAAAACCGAATATGGCCGGTGTAGACTGTACTTGCCACGGCTGTACTTGTATAAACCCCGGGAATCCGAACATGGCCGGTGTAGACTGTATGTAGTCCGGTGTATGAAAAAATTGCCCCGACGGAAATGGAGCATGAGATGGGAATCCGACAACCGGTGTACTCTGGACATAATTCGGAAATCCAAACACAGTTGATGTGTCCGACACATTTTGGTACGTACTCTCATCGTTTATTTGAAGATCATTTAGCCCAATGTATACCTCATTTTCCTCTTGTAATGTTCGGAAACAAAGCTGTCAAAACAGGCCGTTAAGGCTAAAAGGGTTGTGGCCGTTAAGGCTAACGGTTGTACACGCTATGGCCGTAACGGCCACAACCCTTTTGGCCATAACGGCCCCGTGTCGTTTTCATTCCATGATGAATCGAAAAGCCCAAAACGGTAATCGAGAGCCTCAGCTAGATGCAAAACTAAAATCACAAAACTAAAACGAGGGTATAACAATTTTGGTATGGAGTAATTACCTCGTTGTGCTCTATTTGAAGCGAGTTTTTCGTCAGATTATAGTTATACATGTAATCCTCATTGGACATGGTTTTTGATTGTTTTTGGAGAGAAGAAGAGTATAGAAGAGAAGAGAGGAGAGTGTTGGAGGGTTTGAGACTCGGTTTTAATGTGCAAAGGGTTAAAAAGAGCGGACAATAAAAGTTGTTAGGTAGGACGTTGACATTAAATGCATGTTTTTGAATTTATTGTACATATGGCCGTTACGGCCAACCACATTGGTCCTGGCCGTAACGGCCATAAGGGTCGTGGCCGTAACGGCCGCGCTTCATTTGGCCGTATGCTACGAGTAGAGGGCGCCGCGTAGGCCTGCCACCCTACTGGTAGAGCGGGCTCCAAATAAATTGTTCGCAAAATTAGTGTGCAAAAAAGAGTAAAATCAATACCTCGACTCCACCAAAAAATTTCCCAAAAAATTATTAGCACTTGAACACTTCCACATCGTCTGAGATAGGAGAGAAGTGGTAGATTGGGCGGCGAATATGGCGGAGGCGGCAGGCGGAGGCTCCGACGACGCCAAACAAGCGAGGAGCTTGGAGACACTGCCTTCTGCGGTGCTACAAACAATCCTTCTACAGCTCGATCTCTGTTCCATCTGCTCCATTGCTTCTACTTGTCGAACCTTCAGAGCCTGCGCCCAGAACGTCTTCACTTACCTCCCCAACTTTCATCTTTTTGTAAGGCCCGTCTCTATCCTACCTAAAGCAATCGATTTAATATGATTTTTTTTGGAGAGTCTCTGACCTGCAATCTCAACTTTTCGATTAGTTTTTGAGAAACGAAATGATTGTCGAAAACCAAATTTGCCTGACTTAATGTCCGCTTAGAGACATCTTATTGGACGCGAAATCAATTCACTTTGACTGGATTGTATCTGTTCTGGAGGCAAAATGATTTTCTTATAATTTTGGCAAATATACAGCATGAAGTTTGGGGCTGATTGCTCTGATTTGAACGAAGTCCCTGACAAGTAAGACTGTTTCTTGATGAATTGAGGAGAATAAAGGAGAGAAAAGACGGCGGATAGGATTGAGTTATATTAAAAAAAATTCAATTAGTTTTCCTGTTTGAAGTGAAATTTGTGTGTTTGTGGCCATTTGAGCTTTTAATTATTTTGTGGGAAATGCATATGATTTATTGCATCCAGCTTGCAGCCTTCATTTGTTGGTTTAATGGTTTGATTGAAAATAGTTCATGTTCAAATAAACTTGTTTCAGGATATGGCGCCAACTGAGCGTATCTTAGCTCCTTTATTGCCTGCCAATTCTCACCTAAGGAGCATAAAGATCGATTGCTGCCGGCTGAATGATTCAGCGATTGATCTATTAGCTCGACCTTCTCTTCACGAGCTGTGTCTCTTCAATTGTGGTGCATTCACTGGGAGACTTCTCTATGAAATTGGGATACGATGTCGAGATGTTAGGTGTGTTATCCTTATTGTAACCACGTAATTATCTAAATATGACATGTCCAAGCCTTTGTGAAACTTCTGAGATGTTTCCTGGTTGCTATCGAATTGTTATTATGTGCTAAGGTTATGATTAATTAATTTTGAACTTGTCAATTCTCGTTGCTATCGAAAGTCAGTTATTTAGGTTATTTTTTGCATCCTGTGGTGTTGTCAGTTGGTCTTTAAATCTCTTCATTTCTCTCTACAGGTATCTTCATTTAGGTTCTGTTGCACATAAAAAAGGCTGTGCTATTGCTATATCTGACTTGGAGGTGCTGCTCAGAGGATGCTGTGGATTGGAAGTAAGATCAAATCCAACAACGAAATTGATTTTTCTGATAATTGAAAAATGTTTGAAGGAGTTCAATTACACTTAACTGAGATTATAAAGACTAGATAGTTACTTATAAGCCAAACAATGCAAATCAATGTTGATAGAACAATATTCTGAGTTAGCATATCCTATCAAGCATCGGACTTCAACTTAAACTGATCTGATAAAGCATAAACCATTTTTCTTTCTGCAACTTGACTCCTAATCTGAGAGTATGATATTTTTCTTATTGTTATAGTATATATTAGCTGTAATGAATCTAGTGTATAATGTTTTCCACTTATTTGGACTTCTTCTGAATAGGTTTATAAGCATTGCACTGATCTGCCGAATCTTGATGAAGAAAGCTCATGTGTTCCATTCTTTTTTGAATAACGAAGGGTTTAGATTTTGTTGAAAGAATGCTTTATTACTTGTTTGTCTTGAATTGTGGAGTCACTATAGTCCATTTGAAATGAAGCATTACTAATTGCCAACTTATAATGCACTATCATGTCCAGATGTCCAGAGGATAAATCAACATCTACCAATTTAGGTTTATTCTTCTTGAAGTCAAATAGGATTATAGGACTACATATATGCACAACATCAAACAAATGTAAGTGCGATTAAAATATGAATCTTTAGTCACTGAGGATAATAGGATACTTTAAGATTTCCACTGGTTCAGTGAAACTTGAATAAATTCTATGAGAGCGAAGTGAAAGTTATGCTTTTAAATGTAACCTGACTAGCATCATATGACCTTTTCAGCTCTATAAGGCTAATTTAATAAATATAAAGGCCATGCACTTTGTTGATGCTCTCCTTTACTAAGAAAGTCAAAAAAAAAGTTCAGAAAATATTAGCAATTCAGCTGTAACTAAGGCTCATATCAATTGGTAACAACTGCTGACCTATACCAATATTTGGTGCTGAGCCAGTGAATTATTATTACTTATAAGCTGATTAAGATTTTATATCCCCCTACACACATGATAAACATTGACCTCCTTTATCGTTTTTTCTTCCATGAGTATGTGTATTTATTCTTATCTCATGTGGTTTCCCTTGTAGACTCTGATCATGGGAATTGATGTATTGAGATTTCCTCCTCATAATTTTGCTTGTGCTTGGACATTGGCTTCTCCAAAACTAGCATCTCTTGAGATAGGTTACATCTCCTCCTCAATGCTGACAGAAATGCTTTACCCAACTACTCCTAAGCTGACGCATGACAATCTTCGGATTCCTTTGTTCCCAAATCTTCAGAAATTGTGTCTGTCAGTTGATTACATTACTGACACCATGATTGGCACCGTATCTGATAATCTTCCCTCCTTGAACCATTTAGATCTTAGAGATGCACCCACTTGTGAACCAAGGCTGCCATTTGATCTTAGCAATTCCGGCCTCGAGAATATCAATAAAAACAGAAAATTGAAACAGCTTTCACTTGTAAGAAGCCAAGAGTTTTTTGTTTCTTACTTCCGACGTATCAATGATCTTGGTATTCTCATGATGGCTGACAGATGCTCAACAATGGAGAGCATCTCTCTTGGTGGCTTTTGTCGGGTCACTGACACTGGCTTCAGAGCCATCTTGCATTCTTCCTTAAACCTATCCAAGCTAAAAATATCACACGGGACCAACCTCACTGACCTGGTTTTTCATGACGTTGCAGCAACAACTCTGTCTCTAACTTACATCAGCCTCAGATGGTGCAACCTCCTTTCCAATCTCACAGTTTCACATCTAACAACATCAAACACAGACCTTGCATTTCTCGACCTCAGAGACTGCAGAAGCCTTGGAGATGATGCAGTCATGGCAATCAGTACCCTATCAAAACTCAAGATCCTTCTTCTTGACGGTTGTGACATTAGTGACATGGGAATTTCGCACTTGAAAAACTCGGTTACGAGTTCCCTTGTATCATTGTCCCTTAAGGGATGCAAGAGATTAACCGACAAGTGCGTCTCAGCTCTCTTTGGAGAAGCTTCTCACATAGTCTTGCAGGAACTGGATCTTTCCGCCCTCCCTAATTTAACAGACAATGGCATTCTTCTCCTAGCAAAGAGTCGAGCTCCCATCGTCGAGCTTCGGTTAAAACAATGCCCTTTTGTAGGAGACACTTCTGTTATGGCCTTGGCCCTTCATGGAAGTAGCCTGAGGGTGTTGGATATCTACAATTGTGGTCGGATTACATCTCTTGCTTTTAGTTGGTTGAAAAAACCCTACTTTCCGAGGCTGAAATGGTTGGGATTGACATGGAGAGTCAATAGGGACCTGGTGGACGCTTTAGCTTGGAGTTGGCCCCACTTGCACGTTGCTTGTCGTGGAGAAGAGTTGGGTGTAACTGAATGGGACCACTATGTGCAGGACTTTTGAAGAGATGGACTTGAGCAGTGGGTCCTCCTTTTTGGTCACAAGGAGGGCTACTTCCCAGAGAATATATTAGAGCTCAAGTAGCAGAGAATATATTGAGCAGTGAGTTCTTGATAGGGAAGAGGAGGAACGCAATGGTGAAGAGATGAAAGAAGGTGAAAGTGATGAGGATGGCAATAATAATGCTTTGGTGAAAACTTCCGGAAGCTGATGATTTGTTGATATCATGACATCATTGACATGAAATGCTGTATGGTAATTTGGGTTGATGCATCACTTTCAAGTTTTCAGGTGTGTATCCTTATTTTGTTAGCTTCTGTGATACTTGCTTTGGATTGGACTGGGTTGTTTTTTTTTTGTTGTAGTTGATCTGATTTCTGAATGTACGTTTCTCGCGGGTGGGAATGCATATCCAGAGAAGCACGTGCTGTTGAGATTAAGCTAGCTTGTTCACAGTCGAAACAGTGGTTGTTCCTGTTTTGTCTATTCTGTTAAGCTTCCCCGTGTAAGCTTCAAACGCAGCGTTATAATAGCCGACATTGTCGTCGAATTTCTGTATGTGGTCTAGTTTGCTGGTTATGACTTTGTATATCAATTAGTTGTATTTCCACTTCTTGTAACTGGCGAAAAATGTTTCCAAAATTGTATTGGTTCCAAACTTGAGCTTTTGCTTTAAGTAAATTTATTTTCCTTGTTAGGTTGAACATGAATGAGCCAGGCTCCTTCGCTCTCCAAGCATGTTTCACCACATTCGTAAAATCTTTTTTCTTCATCCACATTTTTTCAAATTTAAAAGGCCGTCCTTTATATTGAATTGTCTGCGTAAAATTTAATGAAATGGGGGCAATGGTCAGAAAACGAGAAATCATGGTTATATGTGATTAGGTCTGGATAGAATTGTACAAGTTGTTGGGAGACAAGAGCTCTGTCTAATTTTTCATACGTGTTGTCAATATCTACTTTCCGCTTTCTCCATGTATACTCATTTCCACAGGATCGGACATCAGAGAGGTCGAAATCATTAACGAATTTCTGTAGTCTAATAAATCGTTGTCTGTTAGGTTCATGTCCTCCAATTTTGTCAATAGTAACCAGATTATCGTTAAAATCTCCCATCACGATAAAAGGTATATCCAATTTTCTTATGTATGAATAAAGATCCTCCCAAAAAGATATTTTTCATTTTCTTTTGGTGGCGCATTGATAGGCCCGCAAGTGCATGGTAATATCGAAGTAATACAAAAGATATCGAATTCAAGGGAGTATTCGTTGATCACAAATCTCACACAAACTAGTAATTTAGACCACAAATAATTGATTGGAAGTTGGAATCTTACTAACTAATTAAAGCAGTAAGGCTTCAAGTCTTTTGTTTCCGCCACGTGTACTATTTTTAAACCAATTTTTTTTCTCATTTTCTCTCTTAATTTAACCACGTTTTTGCTACAGAAACCGCAAAACTGCTCCTCCACTCATCTCTTCCCTCCTTACTTCCTCTCTTTCCTGCTGCTTCTAGGGTAGTAAAGTTGGTTCTTCAATGCACACAAAATCTCTCCCATCCTATCCATCAAGGTAATTTGAGTTTCTCTTAGTTTACTCCCAATACCGAAGACGGCGGGTTGCTGAAGAGGATGTCAGGCTTGGGATGTCGGGTTCATCAAGGTCGACCAGTCCACGCTTTTTCGATCTCTTCCTCGTGAGTATTTTTTCCGCACTCTGTTTTTATTCATTCTCTAGCACGCAAGTTCTTGATTTTCTTTACAGTTATCTTCGATTATTTGTTTAGCTTACTTGCGAGGTCTGAATTTTTTTTTACCAGTCGATTTGTGGAATTGAAGAAAACCCGTACCCTAGAATTTGGGGAAAAGGCTGTGGATTCAGATCTTGTGTTTCTTATCTTTTGTAAATCAAGTTTTTTTTTTTTTCTGGTTGAAGTTAGAACTTCCATTGGGCATGTTTGTTAATATTTTTAGCTGATGTTCCATAAATAATGGGAACCCTTGGTGTGGTGAAATACTTAGTAGAAGTAATCTTTGTTGATGTGCTCTGTTGAATACAGTAACCTACATTGAGCTGCTGTTGATTATTTTCGTAAATGATGCAGAATGTACTGTCAATTGAAGAACATTCTTCCGATAGAGATTATCGAATTTGAAAGTATTGTGTTAGAATATAGTGGCAGTCTTCAGGTCACCTTTTTGTTAGTAATTTGGATGCTTTTGCCATGTTTTCCGATTTTTAGCTGAATTAGTGTAATTGATGTGGTTGTTTCTCAAATATCTGGTACTATTTTTTCCTAATTTCTCTCCATTTCCTTTGACATTCAATTGCTATGGTGTTCTTACCAACTTTCTCACTTTCTTCCCTATCTCTGATGCAATTCTTCCTTAATAGGAGGGCAAGATTTTGATCCAAAGTAATAATGGAACTCCATCAACGGTTTTGCTGATAACACTTCCTACAACTTCTCTATCTCTCCTTAATTGCTCTTTTTGGTGTGCCTTTTAGTTCTTTTCTGATAAATGCAAGCCTTGGATTGTGAGTTTATGTGATTTTCTTAATTAGGTGTGGTTAAAGGTTGGAATTTTTATTATGAATAAGGGATAAATTACATTATTCACATGGCCTCCTTAAAGTGATACGGGATTTTCACATTGTGTTGTTAAATTGCAGGGAAAGTAACGAAGATGTTTGAAACAATGGATGAAGTCAAAAAGAAGTTTATGAACATGGATACACAATTAGAGTTCATTGAGAGATAGATGACTGGTATGTTCCAAAATTCGTGTTCTTCATTTCTTCCCTTATCCCCTTAAAACTCTTAATTTTGCTGATTTTGTGTGTTATGCTAAAGTTTGCTTTCGGATTCCAGTTATTTGAGGGATTAATTACCTATGTCGATTACCATTTTTCTGATTCATCACTTTAGGGCTTGATAGTAATTCAGTGACTTGATCATTTTCATTCAAATTTGGATCATTTAGAGCTTGAGAGAAAGGTATTGATTGGATGATTTATTTCAGTTTCTAATTTACTTATTCACTAGAAGAAACTTCAGCAGAGGTGGAGCATGTAGTCTTAGATGATTTGTTTATTGTGTGTCTCAATTTCTCCATGACTATTTGATTTGCCTAACATTTCATATACACTGAGAACACAAAAAATTAGATACTTGGAAGCTGGAATTTAAAAATTTGTCATTTATCACTCATATTTCCTGCATGTTAGGTTAAATTTCTTACATACTTTATATATATGAGTTTTGTTTAGGTTTTAGATAAGTATTTTACATCATGGTTAAATTTTGAGTGATTCTTAATCCTATATAAGCATGTAGAGAAAAACCGTAATGAAATTTTGAATTGATACTGTATTAGGTTCCATTTAGGACTGCATGTCTCATATTCCTTGCAAAGTTTTGCCTAGACTTGGTTTCTAGCTTAATCGGCTCTCCTATTGGGTTTTATACTTAGCTCTTGTGTGACTTTAAAGATTAATTTTGGATTGGACTTTAAGTTAAGTTGGGTAATTATTTAATGATTTGTTTATTAGTGACTTAACAAAATGACTGCAAGTTCTGGTTTTTTTAGAAGAGTGTAAAGTGGAGGATGTGGATTCTACACTGTTTTTTCATTATGTTTTTGAAATTCTGCAAGCTGCAATGGAGGGCCTATTTGGATTGCGCATTATAATGCAGACTTTTGCAATATAATGCGTGATCCAAACAGGCTCATAGTAGTCCGGAGACTGTAGATCTCCCTGAAATCGTTACATTTAATTGTTTGATTGTAAACTTTCGTGAATGATGGCTACTTTCATTAGATATCATTTTCAGATCGACTGATTGCCAAGGAGCAATTTCGAACCTGTGATGTTTGATATGTGATAGTGTGATTGAATTGTGTTATCTTGTAGATGATCGTACCTATGCGGCTATGCCTTGAGAGTTTTGATTCAGAACAAGGAGCAATTAGAATTGATGAGAGAGGAGATCTGTGTTACTCAAATTGTCATTGTGATAAAAACATGTTCTTTTAGTTAGTTGCTTGGACTCTTTGTTTCCTAATTACTCAGATCTGTGCAACTTCCTTTGCTTGCCTTTTGTGCAGCACCAAACTCTTTATTCTTTTCACCTCTTGTATTTATTACATCCCGTTCTGATTATATAATTATGTACTCATTAGAAAGGTCTTATGTCATTGATTAGGGAATCCAAGAACACGGTAAAAAGCATGAGACATATTTGCTCTCTCTGGTCCATCTTGATGGGACTTGAGTTGACAACGCAAACTCCGTGGAAGCAAAGGACTTGTTTTCTACATCAGACGTCTTTCACATTTTTAGACAGCTGAATACATGAAAGTTCTGCTGGTTTGATAATTTGCAAGCTACAGGTTCTTGATGCTGTCCACGTAATATTCTCTTGAGTTGATCTTTTGGTATTACACTGAGTGATAAGCTATTCAGGGTTCAACTACAATCTTGAATTGCATGATGTATTAATATGTAAGAGAGTAAAGTTTAGTTCCCTTATTTGGTGTAAAGCTTAAACTATACTTTCAGTTTATGTTAAGAGTCCGTTCGGACGACATGCATTATACAATTATACTATTAGTAATATAGAAAGAAAATAAAATTATTCAACCTGACCCGTGCCTAAGGCACGGGAGCACACACTAGTTTTATAATTAAAACAAACACAAAAACAAGATATAAACCTAGGAAAGATAGAAAAGGGTTTTGGTTGTTTGAATGATGGGAGGTTAAGATTGGGTTCACCACAATGGAACCATACAATGCTAAGCAAAAATCTCTCTAAGGTTTGCAAGCAATGGTCAACCATGGTCAATTGTTCTAAAATATCTCCAATCCTCTTTCAAGGCAAAGGAAAACTACTCTAATCTAGCTTAATTTCTACTTTTGTGGTAATTAATCCTAGATTAAGTGTATTAAACACAAAGACAATTATAAATAACCACTAGGAAATTAGGCCTACTTTCGTGATCCTAAAAATCTCTAACTCAATTCTTGAAGGTCCAATGTCAAATATCATCTTTCAATGCATACTCAACATTCAAAATATGAGAAAATACTAGTTAGACATTTTCACAAACACTTGATGTGCAAGAATTGAGTAGTAAACCAAAACTCATTCAACCAAAGAGAAATCTTCACCAATACATCACATAATCACCATTGGGCTACCCCCAATCCTAACACAAGCAACTACTCACTCATAATTGGCAAAAACATGGCATAAGAAATCAATCCAATAATCACACACATGGAAATAATGAAGGCAAAAACAAGAGATAAGATAAATGGATAAGAGACACTTATCATTCAAATCAAGTTTTGATTCTTCATTCATCCATGGGAAAAAAGTTGGGGTTGAGTTCCTCTTCCAATTTCTCTAAGTACAAGGGAGCTCAAGCAAACCCCCAAAATGGGTTAAACTAGATCTACTACTAAACTAGCTAAAATCTAGAAAAAGGCAATGTAAATCTAAGAGAGATTTTGAGAATGAAAATGAAAGAGAGAAAATCTTGTAAAACCCTAGAAAGATGCGATAAAAGGAGGCATGAGACTCTCAAAAGTGTCTTGCTTTGGTATTTATATGTGCCCCCAAAAGGTGGGAGAAACAAACCCTAGACTAGGAGATGTGCTGAAACTTGCCTATGCTGTTTGGCACGGGTATGCCATGCCAAAAACTGCATGTAGAGATTGGGCATTTTCTCTTGGCATGGGCATGCCGAGTGGCACGAGCACCTCATGCAATATCCTGGGAAGACATCTTGACAACTTTTGATTGGATATGAGTGCTTCCTTAGCTTGTATGGCTTATGTAACTCATTTTTCTCCATTAAATCTTCAAGTTGAATTCCCTTGGGTTTTTCTTTGCTTGAATTGAAGTCCATTTGATCCTAGAAGAATCCAAATTCTTGCACCTACAAAATCAAAAGCAAACGAGAGCAAATATCCGTACAAACAACCATAATCATGCTAAAATGATCATGCAATTGTATGTTTTATGCACAAAAGCGAGGATTAATCAAGTCAAAAGGCGTTATAAACACATGTTGTCACGGATATATGAATATGATCATGAAAGCATAATTCTTTACTTGGTCACAAAAATAAAAAGCGGTAAATTTATCATGTTGGTGTCTAATTTCAAATGTCTCATTGCAGAGTTGGAATTCATTCCAAACAACACAAATACCCCCAGCCCTTCCAATTGTTGGTGACATTATGAAGTGATCAAGACCTGCTTTTATCTAGGAAATACAACCCTAGACACGTACTTTTAACGTAAACTCGAAATGTAGTTGACCTTGTAACTTTTGACAGAATATCCAACTGCAGTTCGTCCCATCTTCAACATACTTCTCACAACCTGAATGAAAAGATCGCCTGATGTGCCACGACGAGAAATAAGGTTGACACCAGCCGACCATGCAAGGAAAATAAACGGTCGGGTTAGTCTTGTGACAGACTAAGCAAGTGGGTTTTCTAAAGTGGTTCCTATTTAGGAAGAGAGTGTAGGTACCGATATCGGAATCCGAATTAAAGCCGGTCGAAACCCAATAACTACATCCTTCCAAGAAAACGTTATGAATTTTCGAAAGAGGAAATAAGAGACCATCACAAAGGTGATGCCTCGGACTTTAATGCAGATATGTTGGGAATGTTGTTACACACTGATCGTTATAGTCGGTTCATTAAACCCTCGTTGACCCCGCGCACCCCGCGCACCTCAACCAACCTCACCGCATACGTGTTGTGCGAATTTAGATTGGAACCAGATGACAACGGAATCCGAGAGCGAGGACAGTTTCCCATTTTGTACCGACCATCATGTCCAAATTAATTGTCGCCAACGGCGCCTATTTAATCTCTACTAATTTTAAGGATCACAATATCGTTCCATTTGAGATTAAGCATTCTTTTTAATTAAGCAGGAACATGATGTGGGTTACGGCCCCACGAATTTACTCGAAATACTTAATAAGATTATACGGGCACCTACGTCCCATGGCACTTAAAAAGTGCGAACACCCCTCAACGGTTGAGGGATATGGGTCATGACCTTAGCTAGGGTTTTAAAAAAACGACCTAGCGAGAATTAATTATTATATAATATATGTCATAATACTTTACGTTCGACTCCTTACAATGGAGCTTAAATAAATATACACATAGTATCACAGAGCAATAAAGCCTACATCCATAACTAATGCAGCCTAAAGTATGACTAGGAATAACAGTCATTAAATCTAAGAATTTAATACAATCCTATGTTCCATTTCATTTATACAGAAGTTCCCAACATATATTAAAAAAAATCATGATATAAATCATGCTTTTAAACGAATGCGGAAAAAGGAACCGAGTTCACTTGCCTTAGGAAAGAGGATCACTCGAGATCACGAATCGAACTTGTTCCTGTTTCAATCAACCCCAAAATATATTGTCGTCAATTTATTTTGTTAAACCAAAAAGGTTGACTCATAAAGAACTATACCCCACCCAAGTTTATAAGAAATTATAAACTTGCATATTATATTAATATTATCCTTTTTATTAATATAATAATTACTAAGTCGTGAAAATTTTATATACTATTTTCATGATATTACATTAAACCTTAGTATAACATAAAGTTCTTTATTTTATCTTCTTTAAAAAGTATATAATTTATTTTTCATTTAAAAGTCTTATCTCCAAATATAAACATAAAATTCCTTATAAAATATATGAACATATTTTTATTAATTTTATTAAAAACCTATACATTTTAAACTAAGAGAAGCTTAAATTCTAATTTATAAATCCAGTTAAATATCTTAAAGTCCACCTTTAATTATAAACCTCTAAATATAATACTCCATATCTATTTCGTAAAAAAACGTTAATCGAACATTATTTGTTTATTCTTTTCAAAACAAGATCCGAACATCAACAATTCCCATATCTATTTTTGCATCTTATTTATTTATTTATTTTGTTTTTTTTTATATAAAAAGAAAACAAATCTGTTACAATTATTTTATTTTATTATTATTTTCTTTAAAAAAACAAACAAACTAACCCAATCTACCCCAAAGACCTAAGGACTTGTTTGGTATCGATTTCTGGGAATCAGGAATGAGAATGGGAATGGTGGATTCCAGCAATTTATGTTTGGTAGAACAATTATTGAAATCACAATGATTCCAAGGAATAACTCATTCCAAACTCATATGAGCAAATTTGATTCCAACCAAAAAGCTAGGGTATGAACCATTCCAAAAATTAAGAGCCGATTTTTTTGCTAAACTAAACTTCTCATCTTCCTCTCACATATCTCAATCTCCCTCCCAGATCGCCGTCCACCGCCTCTCCCACCCAGATTTTCCGCCGTCCACCGCCCTTCCGTCCCAGATCTGCCGCCACCCACCGCTCTTCCTTTGCAGATCTCATTGTCGTCCACCGGCCCCTTGCCTTTCCCTCCCAGATTTGTTGTCCTCCACCTCCCTTCCCTCCATCGCCCTAACCTCACCGATCTCGTTGTCGTCCACCAGCTCACCGTCCCAGATCTTAGCGCCGCCCACTATCTCCCTCACAAACCCTGCCACAATCCATCGTTCCGCCTCTTCCTCTCATGTCGCCTTCGCCGTCCATCGACCTTCTCCTACTGTCGGCGCCGGCCATGGATGAGAATGAGATACAACAACTTTAAGCTTTTGATTAATTAATGATTATGTTGATGGGGATTTGGCTGATATTGTGTTTTTGATTTTTTTCTTCATAAAATTAGATGCTGTTTTTTTCTATCATTTGTAAAATTGAAATTAGGGGTTTTGTTTCATTATAGCCATTGTTTATTTTTTTTTGATATGCATTTGAACATCGTTAAATGTTAATATAGGAATTAAAGCATCAACTAGGATTTAGTTCCTCATTCCATGTTTTAGATAACCAAACAATATGTTTGAGAATGACTCATTCCAAAAACATACCAAACATAAAGCTCTAAGAATGACTGATTCCGATTCCTGATTCATTCCGATTCCTGATTCCAATTCGATTCCAGAATCATACCAAACGAGCCCTAATAACTGTACATTACAGTAACCCATGAGCCCTCTATTTATTTTTATTTTTAACGCAGAAGAACAACAGTAAAGAAGAGAATTGCACAGAGGCAACTCTTCGGTGAACAACAGCAATTGCTCAACAACGAGTACAACAACAATAGCTATCAACCAGTACAGCCATGGAATGAACTCAGAAACAACATAAACAGAGGAAACCAGACAGAGGCGGACTCACGGCGGGGGCCGCGGCCCAGCCCCGCACCCGCGGCTACCTGCTCAGCGGTGACGACGAAGACCGGTAGCAACCCGAACGACGAGAAACTTGTAAGGAACTGAACGAAATCGATCCGGAAAAACACTCCAATCACCCTTTTCTAATCTGGATTTTGAGAAATTCGAACAATTTGGATGTGAATTTTACAAGAATGAAGCTCCCCTTTTATAGCCCCGATCGTGTGATTCAATCCCCTAATTGATGGCACAACTTAAATCCGAGGCTCTAAATTGCTACTACGAATTGATTGACATCCTCACCATTATTGAATTGAAACCGGAACGACACAAGCTGACCTGGAAGACGAACCAGAACGTCGTTGGTTTGATTGTTCTAATGTGGGGGAAAGTGGAAAGGTTGCCTGTTCAAGTTTTCCCGAATGACCATTTTTATTTTTTTATTATTGTTTTTTTAAAGCTTGTAAGATAATTTATAAAGATTAAGTAATATTCTCTTCCAAAATTATAGTTACCCAAAAATATTTTATTTGATTAATTTTACCAGAAAGTGTTTATTATGAATTTTAAAAATATATTATGATATTTGTACATAAGATTTATTACTTATAATTATTTAATTATAATCTACATAATAAATAAGACTCATATTAATAACTTTTTAATATGATCTTGAGGTTATAAACAAATTTTATAATATTTTTAAATGTTAGAAAATAATAACCTTATGAAATAAAATATATAAATATTATATTATATTAAAGGGAAATGTAAGGTAAAATTACATTCTTGCCCTTATAAAAATGAGGGATATTACAATAGTACCTCCTTAAATATAATTTCGTCCACTAAACTAGCTTAAACTTTACTAGGAAGTCCCTACGAAAAATGAGGGTCCTTGCTTCTGATCTGCCACATCCCCGCCAGTCCTTGTTGCGTGAAGCCAGACCACTCGTCGGAGAGATTTCGCGAATCTAGACTCAGACTCGTCGACGCAGATGCTCCAAGAGGACGCCATGACAGGACCTCCCGAATAGTACTCGCCTTCGTTCGATTGATAAAGAAAATCCAGCCAATTAGGATAATTTCATTCCCAAAAATTCCGGGATTTATGTACTTCTGGGTAAGATTTTGAGTGATTGGGGAAGATTTGGATTTGTGAGAGACTTCGTATAGATTGCAGATTGGGAAATCAAAGAGCAATTGTCTGATTTGGGTCATAGGTCGAATTTTCTAGTTAAGGCTTAGTTTCTCCCCAAATTTGTTTGTAGAAAAAAGAACAATTAATAAATTTTCACAAGACATATTAGGCCAAAGAGCAAAGGTCAAGTATATGAAAAATGCAGATACAATCACATCCTTTTTTCACAGAAGTGCCACTGGCAAAAGAAATGTCCGACGACTTAATTCCATGCACTCTAATGATGGTACATTTATCATAGGAGACGAAAATGTAAGGAATGAATTCAGATTAGAGTTTCAACGACGATTCGGCAAGGAGGCAATTAATACAACTCTTTTAGATCAACAACTATCGCTCATTCAGCAAGAAGTAACGAGTGGCGATAATGAGCAATTAACAAGACAAGTGACCAATTCAGAAGTCAAGACTGCGGTTTTCAGTATTGGAGAGAATAAATCCCCAGGACCAGACGGGATGATCGCAAAATTTTACCAAAATTATTGGGATATAGTCGGTCCTTCAATTATAAAAGTAGTAAAGGCGTTTTTTCATCTGGTGTCCTGCTTAAGGAAGTAAACCATACATTTATTACTCTTATTCCAAGATGTGATAACCCATCGACAATGAACCAGTATCAACCCATAAGTTTAGGTTCGAAAACCTATAAAATTATTTGCCAAATTTATTTCTGGACTACTGAAACTCGTTTTGCCCAAACTAATCCATCCTCTTCAAGTGGCGTTTGTTTCAAATTGTACCATACAGGATTATATTCTTATAGCACATGAAATATTCCATTCCTTTCGACAAAGAAAAGGGAAGACCGGATGAGCTCCAATTAAGTTAGATATGGAGAAAGCTCAACAAAGTGGATTGGACCTTTTTATTTAGAATCTTGCAAAAGTTCGGATTTAGTCCTATATTCATTAAGTGGATAAGCCAACGGATGTGTTCATGCTAGAAAAAGGGCTTCGTCAAGGGGATTTTCTCTCTCCTCTGCTTTCCTATCATTTGCAGATGACATTCTTATTTTCGCACCTGCCTCGACAACTGCATTCAGAAAAGTACAATCAATCCTTGACGAGTATTCGGATATATCTAGGCAAAAGTTGAATTTCAATAAATCTGCCTTCCAGACAACTAAAGGGGTTCTTGCACACATTAGAAGAACGCTCCAACAAGTGATAAATATTCCTAACTCAAGCGCTTTAGACAAATATCTCAGATGCCCAATCATTAGCTCAAGGGTTTTGAAGAACACGTTCGAGCCACTAATACATAAAACTGAGAACCACTTATCCCTATGGAAAGCAAATTCGTTGTCTCAAATTGGAAGAAGTACTCTCATTAAAACAACATTAGCTACAAAACCGTACTACACTATGCAAAGTTTCATGTTACCATAAAAAATGCTAAAAGAGCTTGACTCCATAAACCAGAATTTTTTTTGGAATAAACCAGGCGACTATGTGCCCATGGTGCGATAGGATAGGATTTGTAAATAAAAAAATAAGGGAGGACTTGGAATACGAAAAGCTAGTCACATTAATAAAGCGTTACAAATGAGACTCCTCTGGAAAATCCTGGCCGAGCCGGCGAATTTCTGGGTCCGTATCATAAAGGAAAAATATCTTAAAGATAATGGCCTACTAGAATATGTCTGTACTAAAAACAATTCATGGCAATGGAAGAAATTAATGAGTTTAAAAGTGGATTTCCAAAAAGGCCTATTATGGCAAGTGGACGATGGGAAGTCAATCCGGTTTTGGAAAGAGGCGTGGGTAAGCAAGCGCCCACTTCGAGAAGAATGTCATAACATTGTAGGCAGTGAAAGTGATATAACAGTGGCAAACTTTATAAATAATAATAGAAAATGGGATGAAGATGAACTAAGAAGATTCTTGCCCAGTTCCTGGGTCGAACGAATCTTGTCAATTGTAATTTTTAAAAATCAGATCCCAAATAGATTATACTGGCATCCAAGTAAGAATGGATGGTTTTTGGTTCAGTTTGCCTTTGCCTTAATATCAAATGAACTAAATATGAACGACTGGGAATTTAACTAGATCTGGAAACTTGACCTAATGCCTTAAATAAAAATATTTATGTGGAAAATTTGCATCAAAAGTCTTCCTACTAAAGACTTCCTTATACAAGGACATATAGTTGTCACTTCAGAATGTCCATTATGCAATCATCAAGCCGAGACTAATGAGCATCTTTTCCTCAAATGTCCAATTACTCTTCAAAAATTACAATCCATTGACCCTTAGTTTCCTGACATTATAAGAGAAGTAACAAATAATCACAACACTATGCCGCAAATTATTCAGAACTTGAAAAAGACAGTACCGCAAAGGACTTTATGCCACCTGTTTACTGCATGGTGGGGAATTTGGTTCTAGAGGAACCAAGTGGTTTTTGATCAAGAGAGTATGACATGTTAATATTAGGCGGTAGAAATAATTCAACAGCTCAATGAATGAAACAAGAGGGGAGATTGAGAATTAGAGGCATGAGCAAGATGATAATGAAAGAAGAGAGGTTTAATGAAGATACAAATGTGTCGTCCAGAGTGCAGCAAGTAAGACCAAGAAAACACAAAAGAAAATGGGAGAAACCTCAAAATAGGTTCGTAAAAATAAATTTCGATGTGTCGAAAAAAAGATAACGGAAAAAAACTACTGCGCATATTATAAGAGAACAATTTGGAAATAATATAAGCATAAATGTAAAGAAGAATGACTTCTGGACAGTGGAACAAGCAGAAGCTATGGGGTTATTTGAGGCCATACAGGAAGCTCATAGAAGGTATCTTGGGTACATAGAAATTGAAGGTGATAGCCTAATTGTAGTCAACGCGCTTAAGGGAAGTCGATCCAGTCCCCGGACAATTGACATGCTAATAGCAGATATTCTAGTCATGTTGCAGTCTTTCGAGGTGGTCATTACCAAACATATACCTCGAAGATGCAATTCTGTGGTTGATTTGATTGCGAAGCTACACCACGATTGTAGTATCAATCAGATTCTAAACCATGGAGGGGTCCTGACCCTCATCCGCAAGAATGCCCTAGGCTAACCTAGTCTACCTAATTTTTACCCATTCAAAAAAAAAAACGCACCGTTATAATGTAAGATTGGGGATCAAATGAGAATTGTTCTTATCATATAAAATGAGAACAATTCTCATCCGTTGATTTTTTGAGATTAAGAGTCTAGATGGGTTGCTATCAACACTCATACTCCTTTATTTTTTTGAAGTTGGAAGGGTATTTTTGTCATTTTACTATACTTTATTTTTAATTTCAATTTCAGCCCTAAAAACTAGGGATGTTGAACTGGTCGGGTCGCCCGCAACCCGCACTGACCCGACCCGCAAATTGTGGGTTGCGGGTTGATTTTTCCAAAACATTTGGGTGCGGGTCGGGTCGGGCAAAGCCCGTCAGGTTGCGGGTCGACCCGCACGACCCACGCCCTTTTAAAAAATCATTTTCACACTTTTACTATTTTAGGCGTTTGGACAGATTTCATTTCATCATAATTAAACCCCCGTTCTCCAGTCTCCACGCCTCCAAGGGTGAAATAAACCCTAGATCTAGATCTAGCCTCTCCCGACTCCCGCCACTGGACTCCGTCATCTTCCTCTAGAGACTGAAGTTTGATTCAATGCTTTTACGCTCCAGCCCTCCACGACTCCATGGGTCTGAAGTCTGATTTGTCTCTCCTGCATGACTGCTTGAGTGCTTGTGTTCAGCAGTTCAGGCTTCCTGCTCACTGTCCTCTCCCTCCGACAGTTCGACGACTCCATTTTGGCACCGCCCCTTTGAGATCTTCCTTCTTCAAAGTATGTTACAAGTGATGTGTGCCTCCAGATTTCAATTTGAGTATTGGAGTATATTGTTAATGGTGAACGTTCAATTTGAGTATTTGAGTATTGTTAATGGTGAGCGTTGTGGAGTGTGGACTAATTGCAATTTGGGCATACTGTATATTGCATTGTGTAGGGTGGATAGATTTGTGAATTTTTTTTGTTTGATTTTGAATTAGAAAAAAAGCCAAAAACTATCTATTTCTCACAAGTTTGGGCAGCAAACGGGTCAAGCGGGTCGACCCGCGACTCGCGGGTCGGGTCATGGATCAAAAGTAAATTTTTTTGCAGACTCGACCCATGAGCATCCCTACTAAAAACCTACACGATTCCTACGTGATTTCAGCTCAGCAACGATGACGTACGAGATTACTCTCGATCTCCCTTTCGATCTTGATCTCCCCTTTGATTGATACAAACTCTTACTCCAAATTGAAGATACATTGAATTTAGGTGAGAAAAGTGCTTAAGAAGAGTTTAGCTTGGTGGATGATTTGTTGCTCTCCAATAATCCCTAAATTTGTTGTTGTTTAGGGTTCTTTGTTGCTTGAGATCAGGGAGAAATGTGTTGTATTCTTGGTTTTGGGATTGGAAACAAATTTTTATAGAAACTAGAATTTAAATTTGTATGCTTATTTGATTGCTCACAAAGTGTTTGATAAAATGTCACAATGAGCATGTTTTGCTAAAATGACTTGGAATATTGCTTCTACTGTTATAATTAGTGGATATGAAGCTAATGTGGATAAATTACAATTCCTTTTCATGTATTCATGGTTTTAGGGTTCAAATCCCCCCTTAGGAATAAAATGAATGCTTGCGTATTATTTTCTAAGTGCTTAGTATCCTTTGTTGGATATGATGCTTTGGTGTATATGTATATGCCTAGTTATCAACATTGACTAGTAGGAGATTGTTTTAAATCAACAATTAGTACCCTTGTGACCTTTGCTAGATCACTTCACTTACAATACATATTGTTTTTTTATATGAACCGCATTGTTATTTTCAGTGAACCTTCGTGTTTAATATTATGAACCACAATGACAATATTTGTGAACCAAATGAAAAATGGTATTTTGCACATTTTTACTAGATCACTTCTTTTTCCCCCTTTTTATTGTAGGTTGTTCATCAAGCTCCGGTCATCCTAACTTGTCTCATTCGAATAATGATGCTAGTATCGATGGGGTTCAATTGAAGGGTCTTGATAGTGATGTTAATATTGATGGAGTTCCATTGGATGAAACTAAAGAATCTAGTGATGGATACATTCTTCACTTATCACAAGATTGTTCTTATTTCATTCACAAGATTAAACATTGAAGTTACAGTTTTGTATTTGTTTTTTTAGTAGTTGCTATGTGTTTTGGGTATTAAGTTGTTTGTTTTTTATGTTACTTTGTGTTTGAACAAATCACTTTGATACAATGTAATTGCTTTTAATGTTGTTTTAGACTTCACGTCGAACCCCATGAGCAAAATGCCCTTTTTATAAATTTTATGCATTTTCTGTTAAATGAAATGATTATTTAAAATTGATGAACATTCATTTTGAACAATATGAAACTTTATGTTGAACACTATGAACCTTCATGTTGAACACTATAAACCGTGTAATTAATACTATGAACCGTGTAAATAATCAAGGATCAATCTTTTATATTGTTTTCGTAAAATGGACCCTTTCCATAGCGTAGCACCTGTAGTGATTTCCACTGCTTCCAGTTAACTATTGTAATAACAATTTAATTTAAAATCATAGGTAGTATTCAATCAACCTACAAGTATAAATTGAAATAACAAGTACACTAAAAAACGCATGAACCAAACTTTAATGTACTTGTAACCAAAAGAACAAATGTTACATGTATTTTAAGTCATACATACTAGTATGTATGACTTAAAATACATGAACTGTAAGGAACTATTATGAACCAAACTTTAATGTACTATGAACCAAAAGAACAATGTCATAAACCAAAATTACAACTAGTATGGTTTAAAAGAAATGAACTGTAAGATGAACTATTATGAACCCGAGCTTACAAAATCATGAACCGAAAGAAGAGTTATAATGAACCAAAATATATAAAGCGTTTATAGAATTAGCCTATGTGAGAATTGAACCCACATCTATGTGCACATGCACATTTCTCTACCATTTGAGCTAATAGGCTTTTAAAGTGATAAATGATTTTACACATAAGCTAATTCTGCATTAGCAAACAATCCTTCCATAGTTCCATTCATATGATTATCATACCAATTCAAATCTACTAATCTTCAATTATATATATCGAGAGAAAAGCTCACATACACAGAAATGAGCCAAAAACTAGATTCAATTACCGAGTAGCAGGGAGAAAAAGCTATAAATTTCATTTAATCAAGATCTAATTTATCCTGAAATGGCCAACGAAAGGGATTACAAGCTCATCTTCCTTATTAATGCTAAACTGGGAAATAGATTTTGCATCGGCTCATACAAAATGCCGAATTTCAGAAGCAACGCTTATAATATAATGAATACAATTACATCCACTAAAACCATATTCAACTTGTAATATCAAGACATGAAACGAACGCACACAATGATTAATAGATTCAAAGCAGCACATCTAATAGTTGAGCGACTGAAAATTAATCTCTCACACTACTCTCAATTCCTCCACTTTTTCAATTGAGAAAAAAGAACCAGGCTCAAGGCCACAAAACAAGTGAAAAATTGGATCATTCTCAATTAAAAAATAAGAACCAAGGTTAGAATAAATACATAGAAAACAAAATTCAATTTAGAATGAAAAGAGCCCAATGCCACAAAACAAGTGAAAACTTGGATCTTTCTCAATTGAAAAATAAGAACTACAGTTGGCATAAATACATAGAAAACAAAATTCAATTAAGAATGAAAAGAGCCCAAGGCCACAAAAGAAGTGAAAAATTGGATATTTTTCAATTGAAAAATAAGAACCACGGTTGGCATAAATACATAGAAAACAAAATTCAATTGAGAACGAAAAGTTCATACCTATTAATTTTGAAGATGAATTTGTAGACTTTCAGGAGCAGAGAAGATATGACGGCGTTGAAGAATTCTCTAGTTTTAGTTATTTCATGTGGTTATTATCACCCAACACGTGCTTCTGTGCTTGTATGTTAGGCGGGTGAATGTTGTACAAAAGGTGGTTGTAAGCTTCTTTCCCGCTCACTTGAGCTGAACAATTGTATTATGCAGAGTGTTGAAAAAGGGTATATGGTTGGTCGATTGGGCCTGGCCCAATTATATTGACAGAGATCATTTCCTCCATGCTTTCTTTGACAATTATTTTCACAGAGTAAATAAAATATCTCAAAAAATAGCAAAAAAATAAATTTATGCACGAGACATGTATACTTCTTCTTCCATCATTTTTATTTATATAACCACATCCTTCCTTTTTTTGAAGTTATATAAATTCAAAGTCGTGTTATTTTGTGAAACACTCCTTAGAAGTTAGAACAATGAAAACAATTTCCATACACCTTGTGACTGTAATAAAGTGACGGATTTGGTCGCTGACCTTAGGCATTTGTTTAGTGTCAATCAGATTCAGACCCATTTAGGGTTTCATACCCTCATCCGTAAGGATGCGCTAGGTTGAGTTATCTCGACCTAAAATTTTCCTACTAAAAAAATGAAAAAAATTTCCATAGAATAACATTGTGTTTAGTTATCGATAACGAGGATGTCTTGGGACAAGCTTCGCATATTCCCCGGCGGTATTCAATGACAGAGCATTAGTAAATTATCAACAACAAGCAGTCTTCCTATTTGTCCTTTGGTAATTTCCAAGGGTCGCCCCCTATGCATGTGTGCTCCTCCATCCACTTTCCACGTCATCATCCATCACGTCTTATCATTTTAATTACGCAAGTTTTTTTTTGTACAACGATCTACTAAGCTTATTACAAGACAAACATTAGATTGTCCTAATTTTACAAGGCCAACTTAAAAAGACATCTTAACCTAACTAAAGAATTTCCATCTGAGGCAAAGGACAAAGGGTTGAAGAAAACGCATGTCGAAGTTGCTAGATATTAACATGCTTTTTTGCTAATAAAGCGGCCGCAGAATTGAACTCCCTAAAACAATAAAAAAACAGAATATTAGGAATATCTGCAACTAAATTTCGAATGTACATTATAATTGAATGAATTTCCCAAGGGAGTTTCCAAATTTTTTTAAAGAATTTATGAGGATTAAATTAGGCCGATTCCTTATGCACAGGAAAAATACGCCCGACGTACACGGGATTCATACGTTTCATGAAGTGTATGAACCAAAGGGTGCCCTCTGTCGGGGTCATACCCGGGGGCATGCGCTTCACGAAGCGTCACTCTTTATGAAGAGTGACGCTTCATGAAGCGTAAGGGTTTGGGGAGTTTTTCCCTGCACGGTACGCCACCGCCATGGAATTAGGTGTGTTTACCTAAATTTGGAAAAAAATATATTATATTCTTACTCTTATTTACATCTTTATGTCATAAGATAGATTACATATCAAACATTGAAGCCCTATATATATATATTCATAGATCACAAAGTTTATGAGTAAAAAACACAACTTTCACAAAATACAATGGCATCCAATAGATCATATGAAGAAAATTTATCGATGGAATCGCCTTTTTCAGATGAACCTAATGAAGCGGAATCATCATCATCTTATGAAGATTTGTCATCATCTTCTGAAGAAGAAGGAGGAGAAATAGACGCCGACGAAGAAGAAAACGACATAGTCGAGGTCAGTTTTTTGTTAAAAAAATCATATATTTAAATTGCAGTTTATAGTTTTATATTCAGAAATTTGAAGGTATCGTTATTTGTATTTGTAAATTAAAAAAATTATTAATCTTATACATTTGTATTGATTATATCCGTTTAGAAAAAATATTATTGTTATTTAATAGTGTAGAGTTGAATGGAAAATAATAGTAAAAAATATGTTATTGTTAAGAACATAGTTGTGTATTTGCAGTTTAATTGAAAGTAATTTTAATTTATAAATAGGTAAATGGGAGAGATTTTTCTACTGACTTTCATCACGATGGGGTATGGGATAGTCGAGATGAAATGATAGCCTGGGCTAGGCAAGATGGGCGTCAAAGAAATATGGTGTTGCCTATAAAAACGTCAAATGCAAATTTGGTCAGGCTTGCATGTCATAGGCATGGTATGTGTAGACCTGGGAAGAAGGGTGATTTCATCCCTATTGTTACACCGCCTCAGGTGCGAACACTGTACACAAAGAAGTGCAAATGCAAATTCGAATTGCTTGGTGTTAGAAGTAAATCGACCAGGAAGTGGGCACTAACGGTTGTGTGCGGAGTCCACAACCACGACCTCCCCACTAGTCTTCATGACAATTCATTTTCAGGCCGAATGACGGAAGCACAAAAACTGCTTGTGAAGGAATTGAGCTATATATATGTGCCACCTGCTCGTATAGTGGAGTGGTTGAGAAAGATTTACCCCGGAAATATGACATCAAGGAAGCACGTTTCAAATTTGAGGGCACGGTATTTGAAAGAGGATAGTGCAAATCTGACAACCACCCAATATGCACTGCATTTTCTACAAAGAAACGGTTACAAAGTATTTCCGAATAGGATAGGTGGTTCAGATTATATTGATATCCTCTTCTTTGTGCACCCCACATCGCTGCATCTATTGAAGTTGTTTCCGTATGTCGCCATTATGGACAACACATATAAGACCAACAGGTACAATCTTTTAAGTTTTTAATTATATAGCGAGGCAATTATTGTTTTTTTAAAGTTGTATAATTGTTTCATGTATTGACAGGTACGACATGGCTTTGCTGTAGATGGTTGGGTTTACATACACTAAGAGATCTTTCAACATAGGTTTTGCATTTCTCTCAAGAGAAGACACCGCTAGTTATTCATGGGTGTTGGCGCATTTGAGGCATTTGTATTAGGAAGCGGGAGCAATGTCAAATGCGATTGTCACAGATCGAGAGAGGGCAATCATTAATGAAAAGGAAGCTGTGTCCGGAGAGGAGGTGAAGAGGGGATGGCCAAAGGGGTCCACTAAGTGGTCCACAAAGAGGAATAATACTTTGATTGAGCATCGGATGGAGGCATATGAAAAGGAGAAGCAACTGAAGGAAAAGGAGAGTGACGAGCACTTTTATGTCGCTGTAAAAGCACTGTCAAACAAATATCCTAACTTCCGAACCTACGTATAGTGGAAGCAAGGGTCGAACCCACAAGGACTCAGATTACTTGTATTTAAATAATATTACTAAGTGAAAGGTTTTTTTTTATGATTTCAAGCTATCAATCTAATTAAATAAAGCAAAGCAAATAAAATAATTGAAGATTCAAATATAAAGAAAAGCGTCCAACTAGTTTCGTATCCATTGCATACATGAGTTTTGATCATTGATTATTCTTATTTCAATTTCTCTTGACTAATCTATTGTGAATTTATGAAATTCATGCTTAAGGTGGTTATTAATATACACCGTCTTTAACAACCTTTTAACCAATTAACATAGAAAACCTTCTATGTCAAACTGATCATGCAATTAAGTTCAAAGCATTCAATAGAAACATAGTTCATGAATTCCATCGTCTATTCATGAAGTTTTGTGATTAAATTCTCCTCCTTTGATTAATCTTATTCCACCGTCTATAAGTTTAATCAAAGGATTCATCCATGAATAACCAAATTCCACCGTCTATTTAATTATTCTAGTTGTAATTCAACCTAGAAATAGAATAGGTGATCAAGCTATTATAATCCTAAGCGAAATTAAGCAATTAAGCATGGAGAGATTCAATCCAGTCGAGGAAAATAGAAATAATTCAAATCTCACAAACAATCATGCATACAACTTCAACTAACTAGTTGGGCATGAGAAAATTAGCTAGAATATGACATTAAAGAAGAATTAAACTTACAAGAGTTCGATTTCTCTTCAATATTGCAAACTAGGGTTTAGTCTCCCAAAATTCTCTCTAAATTGAAAATAGCATAAAACAAAGCATAAGCATAGCATCACATCTTTTTCCAAAGAAACCCTAAAAGAGTATTTATATGAAATCCAAAAACATCTAAAAATACCAATAAAGTCAGCCCAAAAGATAACACGGAGGCCCAAGTCAGTGTCAGATCAACGCGCCGAAGCGTGGTCAAACTCCCCGGAGCGTGGTCCCGCTCCCACTATCCTTCCCACGCTCAGGCCTCAACATTCAAGTGACACTTCAGAGGCTGTTTTGACCCCCTTCTAGTTGGAATTTAGACTCGGAGTAAAAATATGAATTGTAGCTCTTCGAGTTAGCTTTCCATTGACATCAAATTCAGCTTCATCCGACCATTGTAGCTCCCAAACCAAGCATTGCAAGATAAAGGTGTCAAAACCAGACTCCAATGCATGACCGGGGTTTAAGTGTTTTTATCCCTCAAGCTCTTGGGCCTTAGCTCTTCCAATCTTCACTTGCATCAATTGAAGCTTCATCTTGATTTGTGATTTTCCCTTCGGTCCTTCACTTCAATACTCTTCACTCATTCCTAGCTCCGGTCCTTAGCTTCACATCCACCATGCTTCACCTTCCAACCTGCAATAAAGCACAGAAACGCGTAGATTCTGAACTAAACGAAATAAAACTTAAACTACAACTTAAAGCAAAACTCTAGCTAGAAATGCATAAAACGGAAATAAAAACATGCTCTAAAACCTATAACTATATGCTCTATCAAAGAGCCAAGTAAAAACTTCATTGCCAGGCAAAAAGCGTGGAAGGCCAAAGGGCTCAACCAACAAGGCCCCGAAAAAAGTTGTGACGGGGACAAGTACACAGGAAGCGAGGGGCAGCATGATGTGGCTGGATTTCAACTTTGGAGTTGACAATGTTAACGACTTCATGTTTCCTTACATTGATCAATTGCAGGATGTAACACCAGATGGGCATTGCGGTTATCGATCACTCGCCGTGTTGTTGGGACAAGTACAGAGCGAGTACCGCAGAGTTCGGTTGGAGTTGACAACCGAATTGAGGAGGAATAGAGTCGTATATGAGCCTATTTGGAACAAATCTCCTATTGATGAGATGTTGGATACTATGCCCTATGTGGCTAGCCCTTGCGCTCGAAGATATTGGATGGAGATGCCCATAGCCGGTTTGATCTTTGCCACACTACATCAGGTTGCAGTTGTTTTGTTGTCGTGGGATGGATCGCACACATGCTTGCCGATGCAGGCGAGAGGGGACAACCGGGACCCTCTAGCCAAGATATATGCCATATCGCTTGTGGGAAATAGGGATCACTTCATACCTGTGAGTCATATATTATTATCATGAAAGTAAATTAGCGCTTATACTTTTTTTACTCGGTAATATATTATCTGTTTAATTTTCAGGTCTAGTTGAGCGATGACTCCCCACTTCCTCCTCCGCCGAGGGATTGGACAAGAAGCCATCACCTTAGCGTCAACGGGTGGGATGAGCCGAGGGATTGTGCTAGTATAATTGTTAATGGCTCTGAATAAAATACCATATGAGGTGGCTTATGATAAAATACTTCAACTCGAGGCATGATGATGTGTCTTAGAGGCCCGGGAATGGGGTCATGTATCAAGATGGATCACCAACGGGCTTAATAGAAGGGATCACGGTTCTTGACCGGCGGAATAAGGACAAATGTCCAGTCGTGATGGCCATCACGGATCGTGAAATGGAGGTCACGACCCGTGAATAGGTCTTCAGGTGGCTCAAGATTCGTGATCCCTTCTTTGAGGGGTGTAGAGGGATCATATGCCTTGCGCATCATGAAGCGTGCGCTTCATGATGCGAAATGCACCCAGAATAGGGCAAACGAAGGCCAAGCATAACTCGGATAGTGTAACACTTGCGCTTCATGAAGCGTACGCTTCATGAAGTGTAAGGTCCCTACCCTACTAGGGTTCAAAACTTGGTCGAACGAACTTTGACAAAAACTTGCGCTTCATCAAGCTTTACGCTTTATGAAGCGCAAGGCTTAGACGCCAAAACAGATCGAAACCTGCAGCAACTAGTGCCAACGATAGTAGTTTCTCTTGTGCACTACAGTAGTTGCTTTCAGTTAACAATTCCACATGGAATGATGCAAAACTTACTAGTCATGAGATCAAACAAGTTTGTGCTGATTTTTCTTGCCAAAGTTAAAGTGCAGTTGATAAGATTACTAAGGAAATAAGATATCAGCAGATTGAGGCTGCTGGAAACGAAATTACGAATGTTATCCCTCAGTCTGAAAGCCAAGAAGCCAAAAATTTTGGAAGAAGAAATCCAATGGAAAAAGAAAGTCGCCAAAAGCTTTATATTCATAGTGGAAATAAAAAGTACATAACCAAACACTCAACTAAACTAATCTAGCAAACAAATAAAAAGAAAACAATCTAAATCTAAAAACATCGGATAGACCAACACAAAGTAAAAGAAAACAGAGTACTAAGACATAATCTAGTCTAAAACATAATCTAGTCTTTGATGATTGGATCGTTTGGATTGAAACCATCATCCTCTTCCTCATACTTAAGTAGGCGTAAATCAGTGTATGATGGGACTTCCATCACAGTGTTGTCGTTGGCCCTTGCTTCGGCATTGGAGAGAATGATTTCTTGCAGTTCCATGTCCTCTTTGAAAATTCTCTCCATCGTGGTGACGTAACCGAGTCGGGCAAGGTGTTTCCCGACAGTCTTCAAGCCTACTTCCTTGTTGTTGATTAGCTCCCGAATGAAGAGACGGATATCTTGTACATCCGCCAAGTGCTTGCGTAATTCATCTTGAATAGGATATGCCATTGAAGCTTTGATTATGGAGATTTCATATTGCACCGCAAACATAAGAAGGCAACTGGTTTTTATAGATATATGCAGAAGCGTTGATATTTTTGGCCATGGTTTGATATTGGCGGGGAAATTTTGCGCCAAAACCAAGAAAAATCAATGAAAATAAGGAAATTATAGATCGCTTTCGTAAATATAGCATCGTGGCCAACTATGATTTTTCTACAACCGCATGCAAAATATTTTCTGGATTCTGTAACAGAGTACTTACGCTTCATGAAGCATAACGCTTCATGAAGTGCAAGGCTTAAAACAACACAAACGCGGAGACTGTAAAGTGCCTTGCGCTTCATAAAGCGTACGCTTCATGAAGCGCAAGTTACAGAAGGAATAAAAGTGGTGGCTTTTGCTCTTCCCCCGTTTCAAACCGTAGAACAATTCCTCAATCGTGTGTACCTGGACCAAGTGTGCCGCATTGGCTATCGATACATATTGGTTATAATTTTCTTTTCAACTAACACAGTTTCGTGTCGGTTTGGTCCGGAATTAAAATAAACCGAACGGTTCACCTATTTTTACGGTTCGAATAACAAAATTATAACCGGTTCCTAAGATATTGTACTTGACATAATTTTTTGGAGCTATAATATATGCTTTTATGTATATTTTATTATTTATTATGTGAACCCTTAGTAATCACATTAAACCTTTAATATAATCGAACCGGCCTCAAAATAAACTAGAAAAATAAAAATTGTTCCGGTTCTTGAAATTTCATGTTATAATGGTTATTACCATAATTTATGGTAAGGTTACGATTTATGGTTAGGTTTTAGGGTTTAGGGTAGGGTGAAGGGTTAGGGTAGATTGTTTAGTATTTAGGGTAATGAGTTTAGATGATTTCATGCTATATGGTTTAATACTCATAATCAATTAACTATAATACTAACACAAAACCGTATTTAGCATTACAACCATACACTACGCCAAATATCCATTATATTTACTACTGGTAGTATTCATTTCATGTTATAAGGAAAAAGGTTTAGACATTGTGTTTTGTTACTATGACAAGGGTTTAAGGTTAGTTATAGGGTTTAGGGATATATTGTGTATATCTCAGGGTAAATATGTTAAATGGATGATGCTTGTGATATAGGGTATTTTGTAATGGGTTTGGTTTTAGGGTTTAGGGTTTAGGGTAAACCTAAACCATGTTAAAAACAAAAACTTCACCCATTATACTTAACAATTAACACTAAACCATGTTCATGCCAATCATATAAACTCAAAACCCTAAACCCTAAACCCTAAACCATAACCCTAACATTAACCCTATCACAAAACCCTAAACCCTTTCCATAAACCTAATAAAGTACTTGTAAGGATGTCGGGTTAGTGTTTAGAAGGCTATTAAACACAAACTAACCCTAAACCTTCACCCTACCCTAACCCTAACCTTACCTAAACCCTAAACCCTAACAATAAAATGTAACCTTACCATAAATTATGGTAATAACCCTTATAACATGAAATTGTAAGAACCAGAACCTTTTTTATTTTTCCAGTTTATTTTGAGGCCTATTCGATTATATAAAAGGTTTAATATGATTACTAAGGATTCACTTATTAAAATATAAATAAACTCATATATTATATATCCAAAAACTTATTTCAAGTACAAGCTCTTAGGAACCGGTTGTAATTTTGTTCTTCGAACCCTAAAAATAGGTGAACCGGTCTTTTTATTATAATCCGGACCAAACCGAATCGGACATGAGTTAGTTTAAAACAAAATTATCTCTTTAATATATTGATAGACAATGCGGCACACTTGGTCCAGGTCCACGCGTTAGAGGAATTGGTCTACGGTTCGAAACGGGGGACGAGAGAAAGCCACCCCTTTTGTTCCTTTTAAACCTTGCGCTTCATGAAGCGCAAGGTACTTTACAATCTCGACATTTTTTTTGTATTAAGCCTTGCGCTTCATGAAGCGTTCCACTTAATGAAGCGCAAGTACTCTGTTACAAAATCCAGAAGAATCAGAACTAGTGAGAACAACACATTTAAGCAGATTCAGCAACACTCAACGACAGATCAATCTCAGTCACAACGACTCAACGACATGAATAATGCTACTTCCATGACACTTTTAAAACATGAATAATGCTAGAAAGTTCAGCAACAGGGTGCCAGGACAACACATGAGATGATTTTCTGAACAAAAAAGTAGCTTCAAGCCAAGAAATGGGTGCTTTGTTGAACAAAACCAGTGACTGAACAAAACCAGGGTGCCAGCACAACCAGAACCAGTGACATCAAATTTCTGTCACTGGAGCAGATTCATCACAAGAGCAGATTGAAGACTGAACAGATTTCATTGAAAATCAAGATCATTCAAAATCAAGACATTCCTATCATGAGAAGGATCTTAATTTCGATCTCCGGTTACAACTGCATAAGACACAACTACACAAGACATAAGTTAAAAAGAGAAAAATTAACAACAATAGTAGCCTCAGTAGAATCCCTTAATATTAGCAAATTCATTCATCAACTCCACAAAAACTGGCTAGCAACTTTTGAAATACAAAAAGCTCTCATGCTACAACCACAAGTCCATATCCATCCGCATACCCAGCATGAGCATGCATGTGATTCTGGCCATGATCATGGCCGTTGCTTTTAGCTTCATCTACCCTCGTCTGGATATAATTTTGTCAGCCAACTGCTCTGCAACGACGTCCTATATCAAAAAAGGGGATAAAAGGTTCAAAACGAATCTACATTGTCATGTATGATCTCAAGTAGTACTCTACACCATAATGCTTGATTAAGCATGACTTTAGCAAACAAGTAAGATATAGGTTTGTATTCAATAAAAATAATTAATGAGGGGCAGTATAGATCGTCAAGATGCAAAGTTGCATTGTCATGTAATAAATTTTGAAACAGAATGATCAATTTCTTATTTCTTTGTTTATTGATTACAAACCTGTATCTTACTGAAACAGAATGATCTATTTCTTATTTCTTTGTTTATTGATTACAAACATGTATCTTATGAAACAAGTAAGATACATGTAGCTCATATTTCTTTGTTTCTTGAAACAGAATGATACATTTCTTCAAAACTACCATAATTAACATAAAGGGTATGATTGGCAAGAAGACTTTGCTTCCAATATAAAATTATAGCTCTTAGTACTTACATCTGATAATATTATTTCAACTGATAACGAAAAAAACTTCTAAAGGCAAAGAAAGAAGGACATGTATATTCAAGATGTACTCAACATTTAGACCAACTCAAGTAACTCCACCAGTAATTTATAACAAATAAACGCAACTTCACAAGCTATAATAAAGACTAACAAGTATTTTCACAAAATTGTAAACATTAATAAAGAAAACCATATTATGCAGAGTTCAAATCCTCACATGCGGCCAGCCCTAAACACCTCTAGACCCACTACCCTCGCCGAGCTCATATCTAGAATCCCGATACGGTATTCTCAAAGGAGGTGGAAGTGGAGGATGGTCATCCCCTAATATGTTGAGCATGTCCTGCAAGTACAGCCTAGCCAGATGATCAGCGAGCATCGCTCCCAAAACGTCAAGCGCGTATCCAACTGTCTGCTGATGTCGTTGCATAATTTATGAAACTTTTTAGCTAAAAAAAAGGATTAATAATTCAATGAAATTATTGTCGAAACTTTAACTTACCATGATAGCATCCACTACAGCTGATGGGTGGGTGTGTGGCTCGCGCGGACAGTCCTAACGCTCTGACCTAGGATCGACGTATGGATGTGTGACTCCATCGAACCAATCCCAGTAGGCGAGGTCCGCCTGGTAAGCATACCGAGCCAAAGGGTGCTGCTCAAGGTCAATGAGGTGGTCGTACCGCTGGTTCTAGTAGAGCTGCTCGTCGGTAAAACCCACCTCATACTTGTGCCAAGACGTGCCATGAACCTTTGTATCCGGCACAATGGGCTCAATAGGTATGCACTGGACCCGGAAGTACTAACGCAGCAACCTATTGCGCATGTAAACCTCTTGAGTGCCAAAGCACTCAAGCACCCCTCGAAACCTGGAAATTCGGTAACGCTTTGAATCGAAATCAATGCCTCTCCACGAATGCCACTTTATCTGCAAAAAAAACAATAAAATATAACAACAAGCTCTACATTTTGTACATTTCCTACCATCCAAATATTGTTGGACTCTATTTTTTACCTCATCAGCGCGGACCTTGTCTAATACTTTACGAATCTCCTCTAGTCGCTCTGGCTTCTTCAGAGGCGAGCCCGTCTCCACTCTAGCTCGGGCACCCGCGTGAGATGCGACTAAAAGATCTACCCTCAATATCGGATGCCCTCTGAAATGTTGCAGTTACTCCCATATCGAAGTCTATAAAAAAATTATACTTAGTTTCTTACGTAGAGAAAAATCCTAAACATACACAAGTATATCTAAAATAATTTTCTTACCCTGAGAAGGAGAATACAACCCGCAACGCTCTTGCTATCTCGTCGGGACGCAACGCCCATCTCGCGGAACAGGTTCGCAAAAACCGCAGCACCCCATGCATATCCACTCGTGCGATCGGGGTCTAGGAGACAGTGCAAGTACTGTATGCAGACACAGTTCGTGCTCTTGTTGCAAAAAAGGCCTAAACCGATGATCCACAACAAATACGCAGCAGCTATCAAATGACTGGCCACCCTAGCTGTGATCATCCTCATCACATATGCCTTAAGCTCGTCAGATGGAATGCCACCGGATGTATATCTGCGAAAGGTCAGGGCATCAATCGAGAACATATCCATGACCCGCACTTTAAACTCCGTGTCTTCAAACTACTTGTCGACACGCTCTCCGTCGATCGACAACCCTAAAATGCGCTCCACATCATGCAACGTGATCGAAATCTCGCCCCATGGAAAATGAAAGTTGTTGGTCTCGGGATACCAACGCTCTATAAAGGCTGAATGATGGCGTGGTCCGATCCGTGGTAATCAAGAGCCCCAACATGCCTCAAACCGCTACGCCCTGCAATCTCCCCACCACGTACCCGACGTATCAACTCTGTGACGCTCAATATCAGTCCAATCCAACAACCGTGAGTATGACTTATTTAACTTTCTCCACTGTCATAATTAAGAAAATTATTTATATTAGTTCATTTATGTCAATACACAGAAAAATTAAAAAAAATCGTAAATACGCTCACCAATACGTTGTGAATAGCTGGGGCAGGAGGATCGACTGCGGCAGGAGGGGCCGAAGCAGCTGCAGGCTCGACGACGACAAGAGGGGCCTGAGCAGCTGAAGGTTCGACGGCGGATGGAGGGGCCGGAGCAGCTCGAGGAGTCCACCTCCATATCAACTCCGCAGTATGCGTGGTAGTGTCGAAGGAGGATGGCCAAACGTGGTCCTCCTGGCTGCCACATGGGTACGTTAGCAACAGGAGGGACCAGAGCGGGTGGAGGGTCAACAATGGGAGGATCCGGGGCAACCAGAGGCTGAACAACAAACTCCGGATGAAGTGGAGGCTGAGAATGTGGAGTTTGTATGATGGGAGGGGACGGGATATGAGGGGTCTGAGAAGGTGAAACCGAGGCAGGTGGAGGAGTCATATCAACGTCCCTAGAAAGATCCTCTCCAGTGCCAATCGGAGTCTCTAAACTAATTGAATCGATATGCTCAGACTCTCGTCGATGGGTGGGATGTTGGGTAGGGGAAGACGGACCAACGTCCTCTGCCTGATCAGTCACAACGACGTCCCTCGGAATATCCTCAGCAGTATCAACCGGAGCAGACGGACCAACTTCCTGCTCTATCTGAATATCTACACCATCATGCACTGCCTCGTCCCGCTGTAGCTCTGATATCAAAGTATCAACCCCTAATCTCATATCCCTCTTTTTCGGCGGAGGGCCCCCAGCACGATCAGACTGCAATATACCTCGTGCCTTCGCGTTCCTAGTCCTCTTCTTCTTCAGCACAGGAGGTGTAGTTGCATCGGGAGTACGCAACTTCCAACTCAACTCCTGAAACGCCTGTTTACGATTTTCATTATTTGCTTACTTTCTGTATTACATTCAATTGCTATGTTTTTTAATCACTTTTTATACTTCAGTCTGCAATTACATTTTCTTGCATTTGTATTTACAATTTAACTTCAGTTTTCAAATTACATGTCTTTTATAAATAAGTGTCTATTTACATACTTATAGCTTATAATTAATAAATAAAGGCCCATAACTACATTACTAGAACAAAAGCAAATTAATAAACTTCAATCATATATTATAACTAATACAATAACTAATATATGAAAATTGTAAAAATTCAAATTTCATATTATGAATACTTAATTACAGAACACATACCATCATGGTTGCCTCACCCCAACCATCCCTCGTATCAGCATGAGTTGTAGAACCCCCGCCATCAGTCCTCAAAACATCATCTCTACCAACAGCATCCTCAGCCCTATCACTAGCCTCACCAACCATACCGGCATCTACATCGCTCGCCTGGTCCCCCCTAACGACGTCAACCACTGTCCAATAAAAACACATTCTTTGTAGGTTAAAGATTTAAGTTAACTGGAAAGCACATCATAAAACACATAAAGATAATTTGACAACATCAATATAGATTCCAAAGTAGATATGAAGGAAACATAATTTCTTTCAGCAAACAACTAATCAGTTAAGCTTATATTACTTTCTTAAAATACGAGTAGGAGAAGTCTCCCCCACATGATAGAGTTTAGGGGTTTAGCATTTGCATTAAGAAAATTTTCCATATTTTCATATTGCAAGTTACAACCATAATATTCAAAGCATTTGCAATAAGCTCACAATGACTTCAAACTAAAAAGAAGTAAAAATAGTGCCTTTTAGTTGGGTATTTTCTTGATTACAATCCAAATTATGTATAGCTTCTTTCTTTCAGTATTTGACTCTTTGTTTGCCAAGAAAGAAAAGATAGGTTATCAGGATGAAAATGCAAACAAATTATCACACAATCACAGATAAAGCACAAGTTGTATTCCTAGTGCCAACATAAAATTCTTCATTTATACTGGTGACAAACTCTATCATGAATCCAAATCTGTATACCCTTCCAAACTTATTTGTATAATTGTTTGTGTATTTTGGCAAAATATGAAGCTTGTAGTATGTCTGTGTCAATTGCTCAGAGCACTAACTCACTAGTCACATCCGTTTTATTAGGCAAACTTTCATTTACAATCAACAACACAAAATTTAGCTAGCCTATCAACAACGAAGTTCATCTTTCTCGGCGTGTGAACTAGCATGCAATCCATGTGGGGAGACTGAAGCAAATCTTGGCAATGTTTCGTTGATACTGAGTTTGAGTAGTTGCTTTGTGTTGATACTAAGTTTTTTAACCTTTCCTTCAAGCTATTAATCTCTAACTCAATTAGCGCCAACTCATCAGTTTTACTCTGCAAAGATGCTATCAAATCTTGCTTTTCTCTACTTAGCTCTCCAACTATCAACTTCACTCCCTCCAGTTCAGCTTGTTGCTGTTCCAAATGGACCAACTTCCCATTTTTCTCTCCCAAAGCAGACGTAAAATCTTCAATTTCATTCTCTAATATTTCTCTAGAATTTGAATGTACACAAACTTGCTTTGCTATTTAGTTGAATGTACTCAAGTTTCCTCCTATCATTATGATTGTTAACTTCTTAATTTTTATGTACTTTGAGGATCTTAACATAGTATCAACATAAAGAAACTACTCAAAATTCAGAGCCAATCCAAAATTAGTACATTAACCTTCTTCTTCCTACAAAAATTGAACAAAGGGATACAACACATAACACATAAACTCCATACAGTATCTGCAGAATGCTTTGTTGAACAATCCCATCATATAATCATAATCACAATCAATTCTTCAATTGTAAACTCCATACACTATGGTATTTTTATTCAGTAACTATTCAACTCGAGCAAATGTCCAAATTCTTCTAAATGCCAGGATTACCAACTCTACTACCTTGATGGTTTCAGTTACCATTATTCGGACTCAATAAGGGTTGATTAGTCGATTTGATAGAAACCATCTAAAAGGACTTCATCTAAAACCCTCTCAATTATTCTGATCTCATTGAGATTTGATCATCAATTCATCATCATCAGCAGCAACAGTAACAAATATCAGCATAAAATTTCAGTTGGTGGGGGCACTGTAAGTAAACTCATGGTGGTGATTGGTATACAAAAGATGAACAATCACACACTAACTACTACTTGTCATGATTTATGTATACTGATTTCAGGGAAAAAAAGAAGATGTGTATTTTGTGTTAGTTGGGATTGGGATATAGTCAGTTGTAGCTAGTGACAAGTAACTATTTATCTCGATGTTTTTCTCATAGAGCATGATCTGATTCTCCTATCTGTTTTCTTTTGTGTTCTATTGAATACTAATTAGGAGTAAGACTATAAGAGATTAATCATCATCTCCAATCAAAGTTTTCAAACTGTCAACTTCTTTTCCACTTCAGTTGTTGACAATAGAAAACTCAAGAGTGGTGATAATTGGGGTTGGAATGGCAGGCATAACAGCTGCCCACAAGCTCTACACAACAGAAAACTCAAGAGATCTCTGTGTGGTTGAAAGTGGAACAATAATTGGAGGAAGAATCAACACCTTAGAGTTTTGTGGTGACAGAATTGAAATCGGAATGTGAAGCTCAAAATTGCATTGAATAATCAATTGACAAGGCTAAATGTTTGTAAGCATGCTAAGAAAAATCACTAGTTAGCTCAAACAAGCACAATGCACACCCAACCATTCTTAAGAGCATTTTCCCTAGCAAAGAAACAAGCACAATGCACACCCAACCATTCTTTTTACAAATTATGGAGGATTAAGAAGAGGTTGGTGCTCAAGGTGTTGAGGGTGATGATGATGATGGTTAAATCAGTGTACACTAAAATTTACAACTTCAGATGCCCAAATTTTATCCCAATCGGTGCTCAATCCAAATAACACTAATTCAGCAAAAATCAACCAACATTCCAGCAACACAAATTCAAACTTCATATACCCCAAATCAACCACTATAACCTAGATTGAACTTAAAATCCCCCAATTCCATCAAATTCAATACTCAACCTAGTAGGATTTCCTAATATTCACTTCAAACCTAAATTGACCCAACTCAAATAAGCATGACTAGTACAAACTAATTTGACAATGTATTTACCCGGGGAAGGGGCGTCTCTCTCAACGTCGTTCTCCGTGTCAGCCGCCTGCATATTGCCGCCATCGTCTTGCTCCGTCAAATCATGACCTCTGCCACCACCAATGATACACCCACGAACAACACGCACCATTTCCGATTGATTAGGAAGCAAATGTGTTCCAAGAATGAACAATCGATGCATTTCCCCTCTGGCTTCTCACTCAGGAGGGAGAAGATAGAGAGGAAGAAGATGATGAACTAACGCCTTTAAAAGCGTTTAATTTAACTCGAGCGTCACGCTTCATGAAGCGTTACGCTTTGTGAAGCGCATGCCCCCGGGTATGGCCCTCCTAGAGGGGTACCCTTTGATTCATACGCTTCATGAAGCGTATAATCTCATGTGCACCGAGCGTTTTTTTCGTGTGCATAAAGATTTCCAGTTAAATTATCTCCTTCAATAATTAATTTATCAATATTCATATCAATATCATAACTATATACTAAAACGGAGGTTTAAAAAATTATTAAACAACACATGTCGCTTTTAGATTGGACCACACCACCCCTTTTATTTAAACAAATCTTTGGCAAAATAAGTAAGTTTAATATAAAGATAGTGTATTGTACGTACAATCTTATATCACTATAATCAATGGATAGAAAATCCCGTTTGTTAAGAATAAATTTTGCTTCGAACTTATAAGCAATTTCGCTCATGATTTATATCATTCTGGATTTTAAGATTATGCTTCTGTGTCTAGATTACGTACTTGAGATTGATAGACTCGGTTACAATTTTTATTGGGTTGCATTTGTTATGATTTATGACATTTCTCTATTTCCCTATCTGTAACAGGTTCATAGTACAGTTCGACAAAGATGGCTTGATGGTGATCAGTTCATAAGATCATCAATCGAAAAAGTTGTTGACATAGCAGCTGAAGGAACACAAACATTAATTAGAAAGCATTCCTCAAATTTGCAAAACTTATGAACCATAACTTTGACCTTTGGAGGTAAAAATCATCTCTCACCCACTAAACCACATCTCTCTTTCTATTGGGATGTGATGATCCATAATTAACCATAATCTACGGCTATGATTTTTGTTCTATACGAGTATGTTTGGAGATGACGTTCTTGGGGCTATGAACTTAAAAATGGTGGAGATTCCCCGAAGATTAGGCGTTGCATCAAAGTTTACTGGAAGTGGTGGAGCAGTGGTTGTGTATTGTCCAGAAGGAGCGTCACAGATAGAACGCTTGGAGGAAGAATGCAAGAAAGCAAGTTTCATTATTGAGCTTGTGAAAGTGATGCCAACAAATCTCAATGAAATTGATCTGAAAACCATGTCTTCATCCCCTTGAAAGGCTCTAGGAAATTAGGAATGTGAATCAATCATCCAATTTCATGACTTTCTTTTTGGGTGAATTCCTTCTATGGTCCCTAACCTATTGTATAGAATCTTTTTTAGTCTCTAACTTCTATAAGTATTTTTTTAGGTCTCTAACATTTGAAGAGTGTTGTTATTTGGTCTTTTTTCATTTTAGACTTTAAGTTTAATTACAATTAAACATCCAAACTTTATATTTATTTTTGTCATAATACCTATATTTATTTATTTTCAAGAAAATACCTCAATCTACACATTTTAGGAAAAAATAATAAATTATCACTCCATATTTACCCCCTTTTTCAAAAAAGTACTTTTTATAAAAAAACATAATTTTAAAAATAAAAGGTGAGTTATAAATATTTATTTCCCTCTTATTGAATTTAATCGTTATTAAAATATTTTATAAATTAAAAAAACAACTTTTCACAAAAAAATCTAACATTATTTAAACTTAAAGTCTAAAATGAATTTTGGTACTTGTGGTTGTAATTAAACTTAAAGTCTAAAATGAAAAGGGATCAAATAATAACACTTTTCAAAGGTTAGGGGCCTAAAAAAGCAATTACAAAGGTTAGGAACTAATAGAAACTTAATGTTATAGGTTAGGGACTATAGAAGGAATTCAACCCTTTCTTTTTAGTGTCCTTGTTATACATTTGATGTGAATGAAATAACAGCACAATTTGCCGGCCCACTTTAGGTTTATGTAGATTTGGGCTTATGGCTTATGGGTTTTCATATTTCCGGCTTGGGTGTTCGTTCGATCAGATGCACTAACACCGTAGAATTCAAGAATTCAGATTAGTTATCCAATCCGAATATAGGCGGATCGGATTCAAGTAAGTAATTTCTCCAGGGTCCAGCTAACATTCTTCTGGCAATTTCCATAAATTAAAGCCAGCTCACACGTAAAATATCCAAGGATTTACCCAAAGCGTAAAGATAAAGTAACCTCAAGAAAAATAGAAATTCGAATCCCACACATATTTTACTACAGTACACATCGATCTTTTCTATTAGCTCATACCAAAACCCAGATCATTGTGCATATTATAGGAATCATTAAAATAGACAGTGAGTTTTTTTTAAAAGAAAATAATATTAATAATAACTATTTAGAATAAAATAAGAAATTTCAAGAATACAATATGGTTTGCTTTATTTATTTTTTTCCGTCTATGTTGCCCATAGCTATTTTTGGCTAAAAGATTCTTGTCAATGTCCTTAGTTTATCAGATTCATTGCTTAACTTGTAAGAGTGAGTGAGCAAATGAGATTATAGTTCAAACTTCAAACTATCAGTAGTTCGGAACTACTGATATTGCAGAGAGTCATTAGTTTAGGCATTTCAGATGCTGTAAGTCTTGTAATGCTATAACTTGGCAAGTATTCTGAAAATTTATGATCAAAATTAACAAACCCTAGAACCAACAAAAATCATGATAGGTTTAATTCAAACAATTCGATCGATTGAAACAATATTCATGTCTCAATTTTGTGAGGAAAAAGTATTAACATAAACTTATATAAGGAAAGTATTAGCATATATATTGAGATTGGATCTCACCAGAAATTCAAGAAATACAAATGAAGAAACCTCATTAGAACTCGCCCACCGCCGCCGCAATCTTCTCCAGCCCCATGTACTTGAACTCCTCCCCAGTCATGAATTTCAAGTCGAAAACCCCGCCACAGAAATACTCACCGGAAACCCTAGCGAACTCCTTAATCTCCCTCGGAAGCTTCCGGTTCCTGGTCAGCGAAGCAATCAGATAGGCTACCTCGTAGATCCCATGGAACGTCACCCACTGGATCTCCCTGATGAAACCCGAAATGAAGCGTTCGCTAAAAGACAAGACACGAGATTATTATATTCGACTGTACAAAACCTTGCTTCTTTATTTATGATTTTCTTTACAACGAGGTTACGGTAACACGAGGTTACAAACGCTTGGAAGTTTACACCCTAGATCTCCTACGATTATCCGAGATCTCGACCTAACAATGTTCGAGATCTCCTAATTGCTAGACAATTCTAAGTATTGCTTGCTTGACCTTTTGAGCGAGGTTGATCTAGCGGGACGGTGTTGACGGCGTGCGAGATGATGCAGCGAGATCTTTGGTGCGGGTAGGAACTTTGTGAGACTTGAAGTCTTTTTGAGGACTTCACTTGTCTATAGCGAGGCCTTTTGACGATGTTTCGATCACGTCGATCTTCAACGAGCAAGATAGTTCTTGAGTTAAAGATGTTTTTCGACCCCTTTTTCATACGAGATTCTCCTCTATTTATAGAGGATTGGGGAGTCGAGTTCTGGTCATTGTCCGATGTGGGACTCCCGAGATCAAGGGCTCTGATTGGTTCAGCGGCGAGGCAGCTTGTGATTGGCTCGGGAGAGTGGCGCGAGCTGAGTGGCTCTGGTGGGCGGGCGTGTTGGTAGAGTCGGTTACGAGGTGTAGACCTCGTTCCAAGGTTTGGGAGGACCTCGCGGGGGTAAATGTTTTGTTAAAATAAAAGGTGGACATGGTTGTGGGCCACAGGATCATCCTCGGGAGGCCCGCTGGGTCCGCATGTTCCTCGTACCCCGGGCCCACTTCTTACTTTACCATTTTGAGCATCATCACAACCCCATGGCCTGGGGATCTCGCCCCGAGGGCCGCAGGGCATAAGTTCTCCAAGATCACGGGGTGCGAGGCTCTGAGAGGTGGGTAGGAATTTTGCGAGGTTTCAAGGGTTTCCGAGGTTTATGGGGGGCATCTCGCGAAGCCCTCTTTTTGCGAGGTTCTACACTTAGCTTCTTTTGTTTGCAAGGGCGAAGCTTTTTTGGGCTTGCTCTTTGTACCTTGCTTAATGGGCTGTTCAGGGGGAACAAGCCCAATAAGCCTCCCTGGGCAGGGGAGGCCCAACCCTGCTCTTTATAAGAGCGTACTTCATACGCTTCCCCTTCATCTTTTCTTCCTTTCTTCCAACATTTTCGCCTTCTCTCTCCGTCTTTCCGGCTTCCTGCGAGCGGTTTCTCCCGACGGTTTCCTGCGAGCCTAGCCACTTTCCGATTGCACCACCGCTCCCTCCTCGTCGATTCTGAACAAGTAAGTCTTCGACTTTCCCCCATCCGCTTTTTGTTCACTTTTGATTTTTCCCTGCTTGCTTTTTGTTCTGCGTTTTGGAGAGGCGATGGAGTGTCGCCTGGTGTTTCGCGCCGGCGTCACGGTGGCGAAACGGAGGTGGTGAGGTCGGCGTGAGTTTCCGCATGCTTTTCCTCGCCGTTCTTCCTTCCCCTTTTGTTCCGCCTTGTGCCGTAGCGGGAGGTGGTTGCCTCTTGGTGCTTTGCACCGGCGTCATGGTGGCGGGATGGTAGGGTGAGGGTGGCGAACGCCATGCACTCGAACCCCTCACTCTCCAACCGACGGCCGGGTCTCTGCGCTTTCTTTCGGCGGTTTTGAATTTTGAGACCCTCGGAAACCCAAACGTCCCGACGGCTGATTGATGGGACGTTAGGGTCTCCGCCGCTGCTTTCCACCGCTGGCCTTCGTTTCTCCTTCTCTTTCCTCTTTTTGGCGCTTCGACTTCTGTATCGCCGTCCTATCTTGTCAGAGTAGCCCCTAGGGTGCCACGTGGCCTTTTGTTTCTTACGACCTTGAATTCTGTTTCCTCCAGACGCTGTCATGACCTCGTCTTGATCTCCCTTTTAATGTCGTAACCTCGCGCTTCCTTCCCTTCGAGGTCATGACCTCGCGCTGTTTTTTCTTGGTTACTTTGCCCGATGTCTCAATGCTTCTTTCTTTTCCAGGTGCTAGCCTTCCGCGGCCTGGACGTCGTTCTTTTCATGCCTAGGAGAAACTCTGCGAGCCCTCCGCCCGACTTCACTTTCAGAGTTCAAGAGGGTTTTTATGAGGAGGTTTCGGAGTCCGCGGGAAGCGTAGAACTTAGCGACTCCCAGAACCCGAGGTCCCCTTCGCTGGTTTTCAGCGAGCCTTCTTCAAGCGACTCCGAGGCTTCCATCAATTCGCGCTTTTCCCATCTTCGAACGTCATCGGGTGTTGAAATGGCTTCGTCTTCCACCCCAGACGAGGTTGTTACCGAGGTTGAGGTGCGGCCGGATGCAGGAACGACCTCGGCGCCACCTCCCTACGTGCCCCCGAGCTTTCCTGCGGCTTACATTACTGATGCCGTGTCTCGCGTCCCGCCTGTCCTCGAAGAGCGGATTCCCATGATCCCGGGTACCCCTGAGAATTATCTGTCCGAGGGAATGGACACCGAACTCAAGCTTGAGGATCTCGCGAAGATTGCCAAAGACTTCCCCTGGCCCGAGGGAGTTGAGTTGGCACTTCCCGAAGAGGGGGGCCGGCCCTTGGCGTCCTACGAGAGGTGTGTGGTCGTGCACCTCTTCAGTCTTCAGGCGGGTTTCAGGCTGCCTCTGGCCCAACACATTGTCGACTACCTGTGGGCCATGCGGATCTGTCCCGCACAGTTGTTCCCAAACGCTTGGCGGTTGCTGTGCGCCTACACGATTCGAAGTCGTGAACTCGAGGACGGGCCGAATCTTGCTAACTTGTCGGCTTTATTCCTAGCGAGGAGGGAACCTCGGTCCTACCTCATCAATCTCAGCACGCCGAACGTTAAAATCACCACTGCCCAATCAAACGTCGGGACATGGAAACCGAATTGGTTTTTGGTCCGAGATCCCACCGGGAGATACCTCAATTTTCCCGTGGTGCCGGGCACCTTTGTTCGGTGTGTGTGCCCGCATACGGTTGATGAGCTTAAAGCCATCAAGGCCCGATACGCCACAACGAGTCCGGCACCGTACCAGGCGTATCTCTCTCAAGACCGTCTTGAGTGGGCCGGTCTGAGTCTCAGCCTCCCCCCTAGCGAGGGCAGAGAGGGTATCCCATCTCTTTCCTGATTGTTTCTTTCTTTTGTTGCTGGGAAGCGAGGTTATGAACCTCGCTAATTCGCTTTTTTTTTTCTTGTCTAACTTTTATGCCTTTTTTGTTTTGACAGTGGACCTACTTGGCGCTCTTACCTCGAAGTCACAGGGCAAAAGGCCTGTGACTTCGTCCTCCAACGCTCCGAGATCCCAAGGTCAACATGGAGTCGTTATAAAGGATCTGACCTCGCAGGCGAGGCCCCTTGCCTCGCAGCCGAAGGCCCCAGTCCCGGCGTCGAAGGCGCCTGAGGCGAAGAAGATCGAGGGGGGGTCGATGAAGGGGGACGCTGCCCGAACGTCGTCCCAACCCTCCCGAGGATCTGGTGCTAAAAGCCGGGTCCAAGAGAAAGGGCACGGGGTCTCCCCGTGGAGAGAAGAGGAAGAAACAGAAGGGGGATGGCCAAGGGGGAACCCTAGGGGGCGAGATGGTCGAGCGCCCTGGCTCGAAGAGCCGAGTTATCTCGGCCACCGGGCCTCCTGTCGAGAAGTTCCACTGCCCTGGCCCTTCCCGGGGCGTGTCCCAAGACTGGGACAGGTCAGCTTGGACCGACGAGGTTGCATGGGCCAACAACCTCTCGGAGGCAGCCCTCAACGACGAGATCCTCCGCTACTCCGCGATGGTATGTCTTGTTCTTTCGTGGTTGTTTTTTTTTCTTGATTGCTTTTTTATTTTTGTTCTTGTTTTAACGTGCTCTTCTATTGCTTCAGAATACCTTCTTCGCGAACTATAACTGCGGCCGCGTCAGCCTCCTCCATAGGAATATGGATAGGATGGAGGCGAGGCTCAAAGAGCGGGACGCCGAGGTTGAGAAGAGGGGAAAGAGCCTCGCAGAGACCGAGAGACGCGTTCGCGCCGCGGAGATCGCGTCAGCGGACGAGGCCAAGGCTGCCTCGAGGGTCAGGGAGGAGCTGAGGAAGGCGAAGAACAAGGATTTGAAGGATGAGAACGGGGATTTCAAGGACGAGGTCGCAAAGCTCAAAGGCCAGCTATCCGCGGAGCACCAATTCTTCAGAGAAAAGGAGGCGGAGCTCCAAAAAGCTGAGGAGGAAATTACCAGGCTCCAACGGCGTGTTGTTGAGCTTAGCGAGGAGGTGGAAGCCGAGGGGCCCAGGTATGTGAAGTCCGAGGCTTTTCAGGCTGAGATGGTGGAAAGTGTGAGGAAGATGTTCCACCAGTCCGTTCGGATGGGGGTCAAGCAGGCGGTCGCGAAGTACGGGCACATTGACCCCCGCATTAAGTTCTTCATTCCCAACTACGAGGAGACTATGGGGGAACTTGACGGGGAAGAGCCCGAGGGAGAATGTGAATTCTTTCTTAACGAGGACGGCACCGTGGCCAGCGAGGCGCCCACCTCGGCAGCCATCGCTCGGGAGGATGCTCCAAGCTCCCAACCTTTTGATATCCCCGCCCTTGCCCTGGAGATTCCCCAAGGACCTACTGCTCAAGCCTCTGAAGATCCTGCGAAGACCTTCGACCCTACCGCCGAAGCCTCGAAGATTTAAAGGATGTCGTTGTCTGCTTCTGTTTTTTTTTTGTTTTGTTGTTTTGCTAGTGGCCCTGCGGGGCTTGTAATTAAACATCTGGGCACACGCGCCCCAACTTTTTATGTTATTTTCCTTACCTCATGATTGCTTGTCTAATCTAGCTTACTCGTATATGCTCGCACATACTTACCCAACTCCATGGTTCGACTGTCACAACTATTGTGGTACTCGGACCACATCGGGTGTTTCTAATTCTGCATCGAGATTTCGAGCTTTGCTCGGATCTTTACAAGAATTCGCCGAGGTCTCGAGCCTTTTTCGGACTTCGCACAACGACTACGCCAAGGCCACGAGCCCTGCTCGGACCTCGCATAATTTGTTCGAGTTTCTCCAACACCAAGCGGGAAGCGAAGTTTGGACTTAACGAGATTTTCCAACACCACGCGGGAAGCGAGGGATGGACTTAACCGAAATTCTCCAACCCCAAGCGGGAAGCAAGAGGTGGATTATCGAGATTCTCCAACACCACGTTGTGAGCGAGGGATGGACTTAACGAGATTCTTCAACACCAAGCGGGAAGCGAGGTTTGGACTTGACGAAAATCTCCAACCCCAAGTGGGAAGCGAGGGATGGACTTAACGAGATTCTCCAACACCAAGCGGGAAGCGAGGGATGGACTTAACGAGATTCTCCAACACCACGCGGGAAGCGGGGTTTGGACTTAACGAGATCCTCCAACACCACGCGGGAAGCGGGGTTTGGACTTAACGTGATTCTCCAACACCACGCGGGAAGCGGGGTTTGGACTTAACGAAAATCTCCAACCCCAAGCGGGAAGCGGGGTTTGGACTTAACGAAAATCTCCAACCCCAAGCGGGAAGCGAGGGATGGACTTAACGAAAATCTCCAACCCCAAGTGGGAAGCGAGGGATGGACTTAACGAGATTCTCCAACACCACGCGGGAAGCGAGGTTTGGACTTAACGAGATTCTCCAACACCACGCGGGAAGCGAGGGATGGACTTAACCGAAATTCTCCAACACCACGCGGGTAGCGGGGTTTGGACTTAACGAGATTCTCTAACATCACGCGGGAAGCGGGGTTTGGACTTAACGAAAATCTCCAACCCCAAGCGGGAAGCGAGGGATGGACTTAAAGAGAATCTCCAACACCACGCGGGAAGCGGGGTTTGGACTTAACGAAAATCTCCAACCCCAAGCGGGAAGCGAGGGATGGACTTAACGAAAATCTCCAACCCCAAGCGGGAAGCGGGGTTTGGACTTAACGAAAATCTCCAACCCCAAGCGGGAAGCGAGGGATGGACTTAACGAGATTCTCCAACACCACGCGGGAAGCGAGGTTTGGACTTAACGAGATTCTCCAACACCACGCGGGAAGCAAGGGATGGACTTAACCGAAATTCTCCAACCCCAAGCGGGAAGCAAGAGGTGGATTATCGAGATTCTCCAACACCATGCGGGAAGCGAGGTTTGGACTTAACGAGATTCTCCAACACCAAGCGGGAAGCGAGGTTTGGACTTAACGAGATTCTCCAACACCAAGCGGGAAGCGAGGTTTGGACTTAACCGAAATTCTCCAACACCAAGCTGGAAGCGAGGTTTGGACTTAACCGAAATTCTCCAACACCAAGCTGGAAGCGAGGTTTGGACTTAATGAGATTCTCCAACCCCATGCGAGAAGCAAGAGGTGGATTTAAAACCCGAAGTTTTTATTTTTGAGAGAGATTTTGAAAGTCCAACAACCCTTTATTCACAAAAAGAGGTAACGGGGCTCAGAGAGTTTACACAAAATATTTCTTTAACCGGTCGACGTTCCACGTCTTACTGAGGGTACGCCCCTCGTTGTCTTTGAGTTTAAAGGCTCCGGGAGCGACCTCCTCGCCGAGGATGTATGGCCCCTCCCAATTGGGGTCCAGTTTGCCACCTTCGGTTCTTCTCAAGACGAGATTGCCTATGGCCAAGAACCGAGGTCTCACCTTCTTGTTGTGGTAGACAGCCATGCGGCGCTTGTATTCCCTGGAGCGAAGGTCGGCTACTTCGCGTAGCTCGTCACGGAAGAGCAACTCGACCCTGAGATTGGCCTCGTTCTCCTTTTCATCAAAATCGAACACCCTTGCCGATGGGACCAGGGTTTCTACCGGGAATAGGGCCTCTGCCCCGTAGGTTAGGGCGAACGACATTTCTCCAGTCGCGCGGCGCGCGGTGGTGCGGTACGTCCATAGGACGAGTGGGAGAAGCTCTACCCAACGACCTTGTGCCATGCCCAGCCGCTTTTTTAGATCGGACAGGATGCGGGCGTTGACGTTCTCCACCTGGCCTTTGGACTGAGGATGGGCCACGGAGGAGAACTTGAGGGTTATGCCCAGGTCTGAGCAGAATGTCCGAGTCTCTTCACAATCAAATTGGGGGCCATGGTTGGTCATGATGATCATGGGAACGCCGAAGCGGCAGACAAGGTTCTTCCACAGAAAGTCGCAGACCTTAGTCCCCGTGATCTTCGCCATTGCTTGTGCCTCAACCCACTTTGTGAAGTACTCAACGACGACCAGGATATATCGCACCTGACCGGGGGCCTTGGGGAAGGGGCCGAGGATGTCCATCCCCCACATCGCGAAGGGGCACGACGCGTGGATGGAGCGACGCTGCGAGGTCGGGGCATGCAAGAGGTTACCGTGCTTCTGGCATCCATCACATCGCTGGACATAGTCCCTTGCGTCTTGCCGGAGGGTGGGCCAGAAGTACCCTAAGTGAGCGATCTTATGCGAAAGGGTTTGCCACCCCGTGTGGCCACCACAGACCCCTTCGTGGGCCTCATATAGGATGTGCTCCGTGGATTCGGTCGGGACGCACAATAAATTGGGCTCGGCGTAGCCTCGTCGATAAAGACGGCCTATGACGCAATACCGCGCCGCCTGCATTTTCAGCTTCCTGGCCTGTGCGGGGTCCTCTGGGAGGACTCCGCTCTCCACATACCGTGTTATCGGGATCCTCCAATCCCCCGCGGAGACAGATAGAACCTCGTTGTTCACGCTCCGCGAGAGTTTTCGCTCTATCATCACGCGGTTCCCCACTTCAAGGGGGAGGGCGGATCCTAACCTCGCAAGTGCGTCTGCTTTGGTGTTCGAGGTTCGCGGGATGGATTCGACCGCGAAGGTTTCCAGGCATGATACCAAGGCTTTGACCTTTTCTCGGTACGCGGGCAGGAACCCCGTTCTGGTGTCGTACTGACCGTTGAGTTGGCGCGCCACCAACTCGGAGTCGGTGTAGACCCTGATTTTTTGGGCCCCACTAAGGAGCGCCATCTCGATTCCAGCGATCATGGCTTCATATTCGGCCTCGCTGGGCCCTCGATCGAGTACTCCGTCTCGATCGAGGGCCCAGCGAGGAATACGCCAGCCCCACCTCCGGTGTCACACCGCGAGCCGTCAACGAACACCTTCCATTCTTCTGAGCTCGTTTCTGTCTCAGGGAAGGTGACCTCCACCATGAAGTCAGCGAGGGCCTGTCCCTTCATGGCGGTCCTTGGGAGGTAGCTGATGTCGAACTCGGAGAGCTCGACTGCCCACTTCGTCATCCGCCCGGAGAGGGCGGGCTGGTGGAGGATTTGTCGAAGTGGGACGTCAGACAGGACCTGGATGGGGTGCGCATGGAAGTAAGGGCGTAGGCGTCTTGCGGCCGTCACAACTGCCAGCGCCATCTTTTCTGCTGGGGAGTAGCGCTGCTCCGCGGGCTGGACCACGCGTCTCACGAAGTAAACTGGGTGCGTGGCCTTTCTGGTGAGCACCGCGCTGACCGTCTCGGGTCTGACGGCCACATAAAGTTGCAAGTCTTCACCCGCCAACGGGGGCGACAGTGTGGGGAGCTTTGTCAGGAAGGCCTTTAGCTCAGAGAAAGCGAGCTTAAGATTCTCATCCCACACGAACTTGTCATTCTGCTTGAGAGCCGCGAAAAAGGGCAGGGACCTTTCTGCCAAGCGGGAGCAGAACCTCCCAAGGTAGTTGACGGCACCGTTGAGCCGTTGCACCTTGGTGCGAGACCGTTGTGACCTCATAGAGAGGATTGACTCGACCTTGGCAGGGTTTACGTCGATGCCCCTTTCGCTAATCATAAAGCCTAAGAATTTTCCCAATGACACGCCGAAGACGCACTTCTCGGGGTTCAGGCTGAGACGGTTGTGCCTGAGAGTTGCGAAGACCTCAGCGAGGTCGACCAGGTGCTCCTCAGGGGTCTTGCTCCGGACAACAATATCGTCGACGTATGCCGACACGTTCCGCCCGAGATGGTTCTTAAAGACGCGGTCGACGAGGCGCTGAAAGGTGGCCCCCGCGTTCTTCAGCCCAAACGGCATGACTTTGTAGCTATATGTGCCCCGCTGGGTGATGAAGGATGTTTCCTCCTCTTCTCGCGGGCTCATCAGGACTTGATTGTACCCCGAGTACGCGTCGAGGAAGCTTAAAACCCCGTGACCTGCGGTTGAGTCAACGAGCTCGTCGATCAAGGGCAAGGGGTAGCTGTCTTTGGGACATGCTTTGTTGAGGTCCTTGAAATCGACGCACATCCTCCACTTCCCGCTGGCTTTTTTGACAAGCACGACGTTGGACAACCACCGGGGGTATTGAACCTCGCGTATGAACCCTGCAGCCAGCAATTTTGCCACCTCGTCATTCGCGACGCTCGCCCTTTCTTCGTTCATTTTTCTTCGTCGCTGCACCACAGGGCGAGTGGTGACATCGACATTCAAAGAGTGCTGGGCTACGGTCCGCGGGACACCTCGGAGGTCCTTCGCAGTCCAAGCGAACACGTCGCGGGACCCAGCGAGCAAGGCTTCTAGCGATGTCGCTGACGCCCCCGAGAGGCATTCCCCGAGGTACATCTTCTCGGACTCGCTCTCGAAAGGGGATATCACCCTTCTTTCTAGCTCTGGAGTGGGGACTGTGAAATCCCGGACTTCGAGGTCGGCCTCGCCGGGGGATTCCACCATGAACACCGGGCACTTTTGTTTTGCAGAGGTCGCGTAGCAAACGCGACCTTCCTCCTGATTGCCCTTCACCTCTCCAACCCCGCCATCGACGGGGAACTTCATCTTTAGGTGATAGATAGAAACTACCGCCTGGAACTTCATCAGGGAGACCCTCCCAATGATTGCGTTCCACACCGAAGGTAGGTGTACCACTGTGAACTCCACCATCTCGGTCCTCCTGGTGGATCCGGTGCCTAGCGTCATCCAGAGGTCGATGAGTCCTGCCAGGTCGACTTCGTCTCCCGAGAAGGAGGTGAGTTTCCCAGCGTAGGGCTTCAAGGAGGTCTCGGAGATGCCCAATTGCTCGAACGTGCCATAGTACATGATGTCCACGGAGGATCCCGTGTCCACCAGCACTCGCTTAACCATCTTCGAGCCCATTTGAGCGTGGACCACCAAGGGGTCGGAGTGTGGCATGTGAAGCCCCTCGGCATCTTCGGATGAGAAGGACAAACCTTCGTGGGCGCGCGAGGTTTGCGCGACGCTGAATACCGAGGGCTCATGATGGCTTTCCCTCGCGTATCTCTTCCGCTCTGCCTGGCTTGACCCAGCCGGTGATGGCCCACCCGAGATGGTATGGATGTACCCATCGAGCGCCGTCGCTTGTCCAGACCGGGCCTGCTTCGCGGGCGCCTGCTGCTCGACGTTGTTGTTGTTGTTAGCCTGGGTCCGACTTGGGCCTTGCGGCTCGAGGTTGGCTCCTGACGCGGGGTTGGCGTGGCCCTTTTCAATTGGGTCGTGCGCGGGACCTCCCTTGCCTCGATAACCCCGCGGTCTCCCGCTAAAGCAGTTCCAACCTCCTCCACCATCTCCGCGGTTGTAGTTCCGGTTATTGTTGTTGTTGTTGTTGTTCCGGTTATTGTTGTTGTTGTTGTTGTTCCGGTTATTGTTGTTATTTCTGTTGCTGTTGTTGTTGGGGTTATGTGCCTACGTCACATACGCATCGCGCGCAGCCGGCGCGGCCACCTTTGCCTTCCCCTTGGCCTCGGCAACGATCTCTTTGTCAGTTCGCGGTCGCGAGCTCAGGTTGGCGGCGTCCTCGGCGTATACTTGCGCCGTGATCCGGGCGCACAGACTTTCGTACGTCTCCGGGTTCTTCAAGAAAATGCGGTTCTTGAAATCCCCGATGCGCAGGTTGCCCATGAGGGTGTCGCGCACCGACGACTCGTCGACGTGCGCGATCTCCGCCACAGCGGTCGTGAACCTTGTGAAGAAGGCGCCCAAGGACTCGCTCTCCCCCTGTTCGATTCCTCGGAGATCCCGCATGTTCTTCTTGCGCTTCCTGGAGCCGCTGAAGTGAGTGACAAAGGAATCACACAGCTGGGCGAACGAGGTCACGGAGCCGACCTTCTTACTTGAGAACCAGGTCAACGCGACCTTTTCCAGGGTGGTTGGGAAAACCCGGCAGAATATCGCGTCATTGTAGGCATTGACGTTCATCTGGACCGCGAAGTGTTTTACGTGCTCCTCGGGGTTTGCTGAGCCGTCATAAAGCCCCATTTGTGGCCTTAAGAAACCCTTGGGCATGGGCGCGTTCCGGATCGCGTCCATGAATGGGGAGGTGATCTTGGCCTACTCCTGATTTTGGGTCGGTGGTCTCGAATTGTGCGATCGAGACCTCGGGCAGTGCATCGCGCTCCCCGCTGTTTTGGACAACTTTGGCTCCCGCAGCCTCGATCTTCGCGATCGAGACCGCGAGATCTGCATGGGATCTCGGGGAGGCCTTTCTGTTGACGAGTCGTTGGTAGAGGACTTGGGCTCCGGCGCACGCCTAGGGACGTACGCGGGGACGTACTCGGAGTGCGGCTCACCCGGGGGGGATAGGGGATGTACGAAGGGGTGAAGCCCTGCTGGTATTGCCCATAAGCCGGGTAGGGATATGGGTTCGGGGGCGCGCCGCCCTGTTCGAAGCCTTGGAATGGGAATGGATTTTGCGGGGCGGCGTATGTCCATCCCGGAGGGACCACGAACGGGCAGCCCGAAGGCCCCGCGGCTGTCCATTGCGTAGTTTCTGGCATGTTGTCGGGGTGTTGAGGGAAGAAATTGTTTGGGCAAGCCATTTTGAGGGAATCGAAGCTAAGGTTTGCACGAATCGAGGAACTACTTAGGATGAAGAAGTTCCCACAGACGGCGCCAGTGATGAAACCCAAAATGAAGCGTTCGCTAAAAGACAAGACACGAGATTATTATATTCGACTGTATGAAACCTTGCTTCTTTATTTATGATTTTCTTTACAACGAGGTTACGGTAACACGAGGTTACAAACGCTTGGAAGTTTACACCCTAGATCTCCTACGATTATCCGAGATCTCGACCTAACAATGTTCGAGATCTCCTAATTGCTAGACAATTCAAAGTATTGCTTGCTTGACCTTTTGAGCGAGGTTGATCTAGCGGGACGGTGTTGACGGCGTGCGAGATGATGCAGCGAGATCTTTGGTGCGGGTAGGAACTTTGTGAGACTTGAAGTCTTTTTGTGGACTTCACTTGTCTATAGCGAGGCCTTTTAACGATGTTTCGATCACGTCGATCTTCAACGAGCAAGATAGTTCTTGAGTTAAAGATGTTTTTCGACCCCTTTTTCATACGAGATTCTCCTCTATTTATAGAGGATTGGGGAGTCGAGTTCTGGTCATTGTCCGATGTGGGACGCCCGAGATCAAGGGCTCTGATTGGTTCAGCGGCGAGGCAGCTTGTGATTGGCTCGGGAGAGTAGCGCCAGCTGAGTGGCTCTGGTGGGCGGGCGTGTTGGTAGAGTCGGTTACGAGGTGTAGACCTCGTTCCAGGGTTTGGGAGGACCTCGCGGGGGTAGGAGTTTTGTTAAAATAAAAGGTGGACATGGTTGTGGGCCCCATGATCATCCTCGGGAGGTCCGCTGGGTCCGCATGTTCCTCGTACCCCGGGCCCACTTCTTACTTTACCATTTTGAGCATCATCACTCCCCACTGTAAGCCTTCCGAATCTTCTTGAAAAGCTCGACGAGTTGCCACATCCGCACGCCGTTCGAGAGGTTCTTAGCGAAGTCGATTCTGTGGGACTCAAGGAACGGGATTGAATCCGGCGCGTGCTCGTGGACTTCGGGGTCGAATCCGGCCATGTTGGACTGCCAAACGCAGCAATGAATCCGGTGGCCGGGTCGAAAACCGTGAGTCCGAGTCGGATTAGCTTCGTGCGCTCCACGTTTGATTTGAGGTCGCGGTACTTGTGGTCGTCGCTGGCATCCCACGGTGTATTGTTGAGGAAGCCCGGGAATTCGGTGTCGAAAGCGATGGTTTTGAACTCAGAAAGTGTGAGTAGAAGACTCTCTTCTTCATCCTTGAAGTTCTCGCGATATACATCTTTGATCGCCATCGCCATGGTAAATTCGTAAATGTAAATATTTTCTTAATTTGTTTCTCGATGCCCGCCTGCTCGGTTAAATGTTGGAGTATATAGAATTTGTTGCTTGACTTCCAAGCGCTATGCTTTCCTTATATAAAAATAACGAATTCTCTAATCTTAGTAATATACGAGTTCCCAAAAATAAAATAGATTTTGGCAAAATAATTAAGTTTAATATAAAGATAGTGTAATGTATGTACACTATAATCAATTGATAGAAAATCCCATTCTTAATTTTAAAAAAATAATTTTTTTATTTTTGGATATGATAAATAGGAAGATTATTAGGATATTTTTTATGCTATATATTACACAAATATTAGGATATTATTTTATTTTTAGATGGAATGCATATGCTATGTTTAGATAATTAAGTTTAATATAAAGATAGTGCAATGCATGTACATACAATCATGGTTATCAGGATCGGGATTCTAGGTTGGATCGTTGAAGGCCTTTTGGATCGGATCGCTGAATCGTAAGATCCAACATTATAACTAAAAGTATGCAAGGATAACCTAATAGATTGTATATTTAGTTATATATGAAGTAAGAAAATGTTAAAAATTACTATTAATTTGATTATTAAAAATGTTGTAAGATAGACTAGTCGTAGAGGTGGGTTCGGTTCCACGGAACCGTGGAACCGAACCGGGTCGGAACCTGCGGTTCCGGAACTAGAACTGGAACAGAACCGGAAGAACTGGTAGTATACCGGTCCCGGTTCCTCCTTGAGAAGAACCGGAGAACCGTCGGTTCCTCCGGTTCCGAACCGGAGAGGAACCGGCGGTTCTTCCGTAAGAGCAATGTGGAACCGCGAACGCGGGTGGAAAACCGCGACCGCGGCGTATAGATATCGCGGTCACGATTTTGCCAACAGAATGTCTATAGACATTCTATTGGCAAACCGCGGTCGCGGCGTATGGACATTCTGTTGGAGCAATCCGCGGTCGCGGAGTGGTATACCGCGGTCGCGGTGTTTGCCGCGATCGCGACTTTCACACACCGCGATCGCGGCCACTGTTCCAACGGCTATGTTTTCTTTTCCAACGGCTATATTCCAACGTTCACGTGAATTCCAACGACAATTTTCCTTCCATATACCCATATAAATACCATATTTCACCTTCAATTTCATTCACACCAATCTCATACTTTCTTATCTCTCTCTACTACTACTACTCTCATAATTCTACAAGCTTTCAACTTACAAATCCTTTCTTACTACTTCCCTTCCTAATCTCTTATCTCCTTCCTAATCTTTTTGAAACATGGAAAACAAAGGTCAAGGCTTTATTGATTTGTTGGCCGAGCAATTCTATGGTGGTGTTGGTGGTTCACAAGAAAGTCAAATGAATCCTAATGCTTTTCAACCACAACCACCTTATCCTCATATGTCTATGCCTATGCCCATTCCTCCACAAGTTCCTCCTTCCGCTCCTATTCATAACCAAGGTCCACAAGGCAATGAGGAGAGCGATGAGCAACACACCGATGAGGATGAGGTCCATGAGGAGGAAGAGGAGGAGGGGGCATCTACGACCAACCAAGCCCCAAAGGTGTTGAAATCCGACATTTTCACAAAGCACTTCACCAAAGGAAATGTATTGGATGAACTAGACCGATATGTTGTCAAGTGCAACTATTGTCCCTTGAAGTACAAATGGAAGCGCAATGGAGGTTATGGCACCTTGAACGAGCATTTGAAGGCAAAACACTTGGACAAGATGGGCATGATGCGAGGTCAAACAAAAATTTCAACTTCGGGGTTAGCAAGTTCTTCCTCTCAATCTCCCTTGTTTACTTATAATCATGAGCGTAGTATTTATGCTTTGTCCGAAGCTATGTGTGTTGATCATTTGTCATTTCAATTTACGAAAAGTGTGGGTATAAATGATTGGGTTTCCAACCATTTGCAACCCGCTTATAAACGAACAACAAGAAAAACAATTAGGAAAAATGTGTTTAAAGCATATGCGAATCGTAAAAAGCAGTTGTCTTAGTTTTTTGCTCAAAATGATATTCGTGTTTCTATTTGTAGTGATATTTGGAGTGCTAACTATCAATCTCATTCATACATGGGTATTACATGTCATTATATTGATGATCATTTTCACATGCAAAAACGAGTTTTGGCTTTTCGAGTATTTGATGGGCACATACCGCTTCAAATATTTGTAACATTATATGAACTATTTTAGATGAGTATAGACTACTTCATTGAGTTTTCACTATTTCATTTGATAATGCATTTAACAACACCACTTGTATTAGTGAATTGATTCAAGTTTGTCAGCCCATTTTTGGAAACAAATACTTTCATATAAGATGTTCTTGTCATATTTTAAACTTATGTGTTCAAGATGGTTTGACACTTTTAATGCCATATCTTGAACCTATTAAGTATGATGTTAGCTTTATTTGTTTAAAAAAGAAGGACAAAAGTGATTGGGGGAGGTTTTGTAAATCGAATGGTGTTAAACCCATACTTTTTTCAAAAGATGTCGGTCATCGTTGGAATTCTACTTATAAATTACTTCATCAATGTTTACGTTATAAAGAACTTTTAGCTTCCTTTGCCGCACAACATATCCCGGGTTCACAAGCAATTGAAGCTTGTTGGAATATTTGCTATGATATTGTGGAGATTTTACAAGTTTTTAATGATGCAACTTATACATTTACTCAAACATATATACCAAGTGCTCATTTGTTTGTTGTTGAAGCTTTGAATGTTGCGGATGCCTTTAAGGAAGGGATTTCACAACCCGACCGACCCGACATTGTTGAAGGTATTTTACATATGAAGAGGAAGTGGTTGAACTATTACAAATATATTCCCGATATTTATCTTGTTGCTTGTGTTTTTGATCCAAGATTTAAGATGCAAGGTTTGCAAGATACTTTGTATCAATACTATGAGTTTTTAAATTTAGAAGAAGAACATTATGATAGAAATTGCAATGTTGATGCCATTATAGAACGTGTTAAATATCTTATCTATGATTTGTACAAGACTTATAGCACGGGTGGTGAGGTTCCATCTACGCCTCAATTACCCCCATCGTCCTCCTCATCTCGTCGTTCTTTTCTATCCGCCGGGTCTCGTATGTTGCAAAATCTTACAAAAAAACCGAGATTCACGAGCTCACATACGGAGCTCGATATTTATCTAACCACTACCTTAGAGTTTGTAGATGATTTTGACATTATAGATTGGTGGAAGCAACACAAGAACTCATATCCAACACTAGCAAGGATCGCCGCTCAAGTACTTGCCGTTCCCGCTTCAACGGTAGCGGTGGAGCAAAAGTTTAGCCAAGGCGGTCACATCTTAGACGATAGGAGATCAATATAGGCACCCAAAGCATTAGAAGCCCATGTTTGTGTGGATGATTGGAAGAGAGCGGAATTTAGATCACAATCAATGAACTATACGGAGTCATCCGATGATGTAATAGAGGACGACGCAAGCCAAGCTTCTTCCGCCGGTTCCGTCGGGTCGTCTTTGTAACACCCCGGTTTTAAATACCAGAATGTCACTTGGTTGTGGACCTCACTTGTGTCCACTCAGGCTAATTTAACGAGAATTTCACCATGCGGGACCTTGCAACAAAGGCACAACGAGAAATACAAGAAAAACATCCAACTATGTTTCTTTAAAAGTAACAAAGTCATGCACATGTGCATTAACCCACTCCAACACAACTCTCATTTCTGATCTCTAGACTTTAACCAATATTTACAAACATCTAACTTAACAAGATAATATAGACTCATAGGACCTACAGTCCTACAATTCATTATCAACTGCATCCTAAGACACACCACGTTGATATGGCTCACCATCATCTTGGAGAAGATTCCTTGGAGCATTATTCATTCTAGAGTGATTACCTGAAAGAAAAACAACACCCCGAAGGGTTAGCTAACAATTCCAATATGCACTGGATAGTAAATGCAACATGCAGAAGCAAAATCAATTTATTCAATTACATAATAAGAGTCATAATATAATAGTTCACCTACAGAACATTCACCATTACAAACAAACGCATACTTATAATTATAAAACGCACATAATAATACTTACAACCATACAATGCATACTAATAATAGCACATCATTTCACTTAAGTATCACCTCAATCACTTTTCGTCTCAATAATTGTTCAATCACAACTCATCAATTGTCAATCGACATAATTTATTAAACAAGCATGGCATCCTCCAGCCTTACGCGGGGTAGTGGACGGTGGCCTCCACCGTTTATCCGAACCACTCACACCCTCATCATTCACCTTCTTACCCCTGGTCAAGCCTCCTCGGGAGCACTCGCCAAAATATTTTATTATAATTTTGAAGGGGCCCTCCTTGACATACAACTAAGTTAGGGGTGTCTCCGCCTTCCCGACTATCCCTAATCATAGCCGTATGGGTTAGGTGCCAATGTTTAGAAATCGGAATAAAATACAAAATATTATTCATCTATTATAATTTTCTAAAATAGCAAATTATTTTCAAATAGACATATATAATATATAGGAAAGAATCCCAAAATACAGGTCTACACATCATATCTACACATCCAACACACATCAAAATTGATAACTAAGTAAGTCTAGACGACTTACCTCGAAGACGAAATCCCAAAGCCAAGAAACACCTAACTATCGTGCAACGTAGAACCCTGTCTAAGATAGATAGCCTGTCTCTTCCCGTCATCTCTGTTCACTTCCTAAGACCCACGCTCCTATATATATAACCCAATGAATAAAAATAGTCTTTTTACTCTTACAAACTCTAACCCTAAAAAAATGACGAAAAGTCAGCATGCATTATAACTTCTTATGTATACTTCCAAATCCTTTAAAATTTGACAAGGATATACTATATATATAAGAGAACGTTTTTCTATTTCAAACCTTTTCGTAAAACTTGATCAAAGATCTCCCAAAAATAATAACAAAACGAAACCCTAAAATTACTCTGAAATCTTTTACCGAATATAAATCGAATATCGAAAACACCCTTTGAGAATTATAAATCAACTGATTTTAAAAACAAAACCAATTATAAACCCAGATCTGGAAAGTTAGGACAAACTAAAATAAATTACTAACTGATTAAAACTTACCTCTCAACACATGAACTCCAAAATCCGACCTGACCGACGAACCCTGCACCGGATCTCTCTCTCTCTCTCTCTCTCTCTCTCTCTCTCTGTAGCTTCAAATGAGCAAGTTAAAAATGAACTTGCAGAGAGATGTATATAAATGATACTAAGTCGGCATAAGCTTTATACAAATTTTATTTTTCACCCTCAAATCTCATTTACTACAAACTTTACCCTAAAATAGTTATTACTTAATTTTTAGTTAAAAACTTTTTAAATATAATTAATTAAAATTAAAATATTAAATATTAAATATTTTTATTTAGCCAATATTACTTACAAGCAAAGTAATCCCAATACGAAATTCAAGGAGCATAAAAAATAGGATAAAAATATTAAAATATTTCCGAATGTTACATTCTACCCCCCTTAAAGAAAGTTTCGTCCCGAAACTTCCAGAGATAAACGAAAAACAAACTCATAACACTACTTAAAATGTTTCACACGAGCCAAACAACACGCAAATCATACCCTTAGTACACCACAAGCAGCAACCAAATAAGTCAAACATCATGTAATTCACACCACCAGTATACTACAAGCAATTATCAAACAAGTCAAGCATACAAAGTCAAGTTAAACAAAGCACATAGTTAGTTACCATCCACAAGGCTCTCACACACTTCTAACTTCTACTCTTTAAGGTCTTATCTAAACTCGGTTACAACTCTTGATAGCTTTCTTATTCTCATCTCAGGCTCCCAAGTGGCCTTCTCAACTCCTCGTTGAGACCACTAAATTATTACCAACGATAATTCCTTTACTCCGCAACTTTCTTCATGAAAATCCAATGCTCATTTGACTTAACTATCTAGGAATAGCCTACACTACAAGACTTATGAAGGACTTGTCTCAACTAACCGGTACACTTCACATTGAAACCACACAATTCATGGTAAAAATCAGGATAATTCTTTTCTATTCTAGCTTCAGTTTCCCAAGTGGCTTCCTCGACTCCTCATCGAGACCACTGAATTAACAATAACAGAATCTCCTTGTTCCGCAACTTCTTCATGCGACGATCTAGAACTGTTGTTGGTTGCTCCACAAAGGTATGGTCCGGCTCAATCTTCAACTCCTCATAATTGAGCTTATGACTAGGATCAGGCACATACTGCCTTAACTGTGACACATGAAATACAGAATGAACTCCATCCAACGCTAGTGGCAAAGCCAGTTTGTATGCCACTTCACCTATTCTCTCAAGAATTTCAAACGGCCCAATGTATCGAGGACTCAACTTCCTTTTCACCCCAAACCTTTTAACTCCGCGAGTCGGTGACACTCTCAACCACACATGAGCTCCCACCTTGAATTCCAAAGGTCGTCGTCTCTTGTCCGCGTAAGATTTTTGGCGACTCTGCGCAATCAACATGTGCTCTCGGATCAAAGCCACCTTCTCCATGGTTTCTTGGATCATCTGAGGCCTTCCATCTATAACATTTGATGGATCATCCCCGCATAGAGGTGTCATGCATCTCCGTCCATATAAAGCCTCATAAGGTGCCATCCGAATTGAGGAATGCCAACTGTTATTATAGGCAAACTCAACTAACTCCAAATAATCAGACCAATTTCCTCCCCAATCTAGCACACATGACCTCAGCATATCTTCCAATGTTTGTATCGACCTCTCAGACTGACCATCTGACTGTGGGTGGTAATAAGTTGTGAAATGTAGTTCTGTGCCTAAGGCTTTATGTACTTGCTTCCAGAAATTAGAGGTAAACCGCCCATCACGATCAGACACTATTGTCTTAGGTACTCCATGCAATCTCACTATTTCTTTTACGATTACCTTTACTAGTTTACTCACTGGCCAAGTCTCTTTAATGGGCAGAAAACGAGCAGTCTTTGTCAGTCTATCTACAACAACCCATATTGTATCATGTCCTCTACTAATCTGCAATCCAGTAACAAAATCCATGGAAATGTCCTCCCACTTCCATTCTGGAGTGGAAAGTGGTTGGAGTATTCCCCCTGGTCTTTGGTGCTCTATCTTCACCTGCTGACATACCTGACACTTTGCCACAAATCTTGCTACATCAGGCTTCATGCCATCTCACCAATAACATTGTCTCAAATCCTTGTACATCTTACTAGCTCCTAGGTGGACTGAATATAGCGTAGAATGAGCTTCTTGAAGTATTTTCTGTCTTAACTCGTGATCTTGGGGCACACATACTCTTCCATGAATTCTCAGAATTCCATCTCCTCGAATTTCAAATCCCGGTGCTTCACCTCAATACACTTTCTGACAAATATCTTGAATCTTTGAGCAAGTCTCCTGCTTTTTACGAATCTCTTCTATCAGACTAGGTTGGCATTCTAAGGTACGCAACTGACCCTGGTATCTTCCAATCCATACTTCAATCTCATTTCTCATCAAGTCCTTTTGCAAAGATGGTTGAGCAGTCAACTAAGTCAATATTCGTTCTTGAGATGATTTCCGGCTAAATGCATCAGCAACAACATTTTCTTTTCCCGGGTGGTAAAGGATCTCTAAATCATAATCTTTAATCAGTTCCAACCACCTACGTTGTCTCATATTGAGCTCCCGCTGAGTCAAAATATAATTGAGACTCTTATGATCTGTTAGAATCTGACAGGTTGCTCCATATAGATAGTGATGCCAAATTTTCAATGCATGAACCATAGCTGCCAACTCTAGATCATGTGTTGGGTAATTCTGTTCGTTCGGCTTTAACTATCTTGAAGCATAAGCAATCACTTTACCATTCTGCATTAGGACACAACCTAGTCCTAGTTTTGAAGCATCACTATATATTAAATAACCTTCATTCCCTTGAGGAAGAGCTAAGATCGGAGCTGAAGTCAACATATTCTTCAACTCATCAAAACTTTTCTAACATGCATCTGACCACTCAAATTTTGTTGTTTTTCGGAGTAGATTGGTTAATGGTTGGGCTAGAAGAGAAAATCCTTCTACAAACCGTCTATAGTACCCAGCCAAACCCAAGAAGGTACATACTTCCTTCACATTTCTTGGAGGTTCCCAAGCTGCCACAACCTCAATCTTTGTTGGGTCTACCATTACTCCTCTAGCAGATACCACATGTCCTAAAAAGGTTACCTCTGGCATCCAAAATTCACACTTTGATAATTTTGTGAACAACTGTTGCTGTCTCAAAACTCCCAAGACTATTCTTAGATGATCAGCATGCTCCTCATGACTTCGTGAATACACCAAGATATCATCTATAAAAACTACGACAAACCGATCTAAATAATCAATAAAGATTCAGTTCATCAATTCCATGAACACAGCTGGGGAATTTGTCAATCCGAAGGGCATTACCACAAATTCATAATGTCCGTATCTTGTACGAAATGCCGTCTTTGGAATGTGTTCCTCTCGGATCCTCAACTGATGATACCCAGATCGCAGATCGATCTTAGAGAACACCACAGCTCCTTGAAGTTGATCTAGTAAATCATCAATTCGTGGTAATGGGTACTTATTCTTGATGGTGACCCGATTCAGCTCTCGATAGTCGATACACAATCTCAACGACCCATCTTTCTTCTTGACAAACAGAACTGGAGCTCCCCAAGGTGACGCACTGGGGCGCACATATCCCTTTTCTAACAACTCTTCCAATTGAGTCTTCAACTCTTGCATCTCCATTGGAGCCATGCGATAAGGAGCTCGCGATATTGGTCTTGTACCGGGCTCCAAGTCAATGTTGAAGTCTACCTCTCACTGAGGTGGTAGTCCTGGCAACTCCTCAAGAAAGACATCCTCAAATTCTCGTACAACTGGAATATCTATAATTCTCAGAATTTCTTTTATATCCCCTTGTAAGACATAACACCAATAGCCTATACATCCATTCTTTATCAACTTAGTTGCCTTCATTGCGCTAATTATTACTCCATCTTTCTCCTTCTTTGATTCTTGCCATACATGTTTAGAACCGTCATCTGCAATTACTGTTACGTTTCCACTATGAATATCTAACACTGCCCGATATCGCCTCATCCAATCCATTCCCAAAATTACATCATCACTAGATGCTAATTGTACTACTATGAAATCCGCTAACCAGTCCTTATTTCCGATCCGTATCGGACACTGCATGATCTCTCTATCCCTACTAATCTTACTACCATCTGGCAGTCTAACAAGAAAAGAGGCACTACTACTACATGTAAATTGCAATATATGTGCACATGCAGATGACATAAATGAATGTGTAGCACCAGTATCGGACAAAATGTATACAGTTTTAGATTGAATCCAAATCGTACCTGTCGCAGTAGGAGCATTCAAAGCATCATTTCTCTTCATCTCAAACATTCGAGGTTGAGTGGCACCCGAATTACTAACCACATTACCGCGACCTCTGCCACGACTCTGTGATGGTGGTAGATTTTGTTGTGGTGGGACAGGGTGATGAGCCACAAATTTACCAGTCCCTGGAGATGATCCTTGCGACGAAGCTACTCCCTTATTAAAGCAGAATTGTGAATGATATCCCACTCTTCCACAAGAAAAACAAGTAACTAGTGGTTTCGGGCAACTACTCTTAACATGCTCAGTACTTGGACAATTGTAGCACTGCCTTGGGCTCCCAAAAGTACGAGCTTGTTGTGATTGACCATGACGGCTTTGAAACTGACTAACTGGTCCCTTTTGTTGAAGCTGACTAGGTCGTCCATCTTTCTTAAAGCTTGATGACGATGTCTTATGTCTCTTGGATTAACATCAGATGGCCCAGGCCTTGGACTAGCTAGAGCATATGCCAAAGCTGAGTTTTGAACTTCAGTTAAGGTTTTAAGTTGTAATCTAGAGACATAGGCACGTAGCTACGGTTGTAACCGTTTCAGAAAAGCAAAGATCCGAAGTTTTTCTGTAGGTGCAGCGTCAGGTACAGCTGCTAACTCCTTTTGAAATTTATCAATTGTTTCAGTCACCGGAATGTTCTCTGGTCCAGCATCTCAGAATGCAGCTTCCTTTGCACTCCTCAAGGGCTCGGGACAATAATGTTCTCGAATCTTTTCTCCAAATTCTCCAAAGGTCACAACTTTTTCATGATCATGTTTCAGATTCCACCAGTCAAATGCACCTTCTTGTAATAAACTTTGCACTAAGGACATCCTCCTCTCCTCTGGCGCTTGGATTGAATCTAATGCAGAAGCGACCCTTCTCAACCATTGTTCCACATCAGTACCTAAACCTCCGGTGAAATTTGGTACTCCCGTCTTCTTAAACTCTCCAAGCCACTTATCTGGTTTTGGCTCCCGTAGACCTCCTCCCAACTCCACTACCCTTCTAGAGCATTCAGGTCTCGTGATGCCTGGTAGTATTGCAACTTGGCTTACTTGGGGAGGCATCTTCATATTTGGTTCATGTATCTCAGGTTCAGGAGGCACATTAGCTGGCCTAGGTACTTCTGGGTCAACCCATGGCCTAGCTCCAACAATAGAGACAACATCTTCTTCTACAAATGGTGATTCATATCTCCGAGGGTCATTAGCAATGTAAGCTTCATATTGTCCTTGTTGAACACCCAATGTCGGTCCTTCACTTTCCGCAACTTCTTCAGCATGGAGATTAGCTGGAGCTGTATTTGCGCTTTCTCTACCCCTTCCACGGCCACGTCCTCGGCCTCGGCGTCTCCCTCTTTCTCTAACAACATTAGTAGTCTTTTAAGGCGGTGCCATAACTAATCTGCGAGTACTAGTATTATTAAGCCTAAGCAATACTAAACAAAGTGCATAAGAGAATGCTTACAGGATTACTCCCCATTCGATGGTGGCCCTTCTCGATGTGTCTTTCTACCCAACTATGCAATATGCCTAACTTTTATCAAAATGTTTTAAAAAGGAAAACTCGGTCTGAGTTTTCGTTTAAGTTGGACCTCTCATACTTTTATTGTTAGGTTCCTTGTGCCCCTGTTGTCAACCTGGCTCTAATACCAATTTGTAACACCCCGGTTTTAAATACCAGAATGTCACTTGGTTGTGGACCTCCCTTGGGTCCACTCGGGCTAATTTAATAACAATTTCACAATGCGGGACCTTGCAACAAAGGCACAACGAGAAATACAAGAAAAACATCCAACTATGTTTCTTTAAAAGTAACAAAGTCATGCACATGTGCATTAACCCACTCCAACACAACTCTCATTTCTGATCTCTAGACTTTAACCAATATTTACAAACATCTAACTTAACAAGATAACATAGACTCCTAGGATCTACAGTCCTAAAATTCATTATCAACTGCATCCTAAGACACACCACGTCGATATGGCTCACCATCATCTTGGAAAAGATTCCTCGGAGCATTATTCATTCCAGAGTGATTACCTAAAAGAAAAACAACACCCCGAAGGGTTAGCTAACAATTCCAATATGCACTAGATAGTAAATGCAACATGTAGAAGCAAAATCAATTTATTCAATTACATAATAAGAGTCGTAATATAATAGTTCACATATAGAACATTCACCATAACAAACAAACGCACAACAATACTTATAATTATAAAACGCACATAATAATACTTACAACCATACAATGCATACTAATAATAGCACATCATTTCACTCAAGTATCACCTCAATCACTTTTCGTCTCAATAATTTTTCAATCGCAACTCATCAATTGTCAATCGACATAATTTATTAAACAAGCATGACATCCTCCAGCCTTACGTGGGGTAGTGGACGGCGGCCTCCACCATTTATCTGAACCACTCACACCCTCATCATTCACCTTCTTACCCCTGGTCAAGCCTCCTCGGGAGCACTTGCCAAAATATTTTATTATAATTTTGAAGGGGCCCTCCTTGACATACAACTAAGTTAGGGGTGTCTCCGCCTTCCCGACTATCCCTAATCATAGCCGTATCGGTTAGGTGCCAATGTTTAGAAATCGGAATAAAATACAAAATATTATTCATCTATTATAATTTTCTAAAATAGCAAATTATTTTCAAATAGACATATATAATATATAGGAAAGAATCCCAGAATACAGGTCTACACATCATATCTACACATCCAACACACATCAAAATTGATAACTAAGTAAGTTTAGACGACTTACCTCGAAGACGAAATCCCAAAGCCAAGAAACACCTAACTATCGTGCAACGTAGAACCCTGTCTAAGACAGATAGTCTGTCTCTTCCCGTCATCTCTGTTCACTTTCTAAGACCCACGCTCATATATATATAACCCAATGAATAAAAATAGTCTTTTTACTCTTACAAACTCTAACCCTAAAAAAATGACGAAAAGTCAGCATGCATTATAACTTCTTATGTATACTTCCAAATCCTTTAAAATTTGACAAGGATATACTATATATATAAGAGAACGTTTTTCTATTTCAAACCTTTTCGTAAAACTTGATCAAAGATATCCCAAAAATCATAACAAAACGAAACCCTAAAATTACTCTGAAATCTTTTACCGAATATAAATCGAATATCGAAAACGCCCTTTGAGAATTATAAATCAACTGATTTTAAAAACAAAACCAATTTTAAACCCAGATCTGGAAAGTTAGGACAAACTAAAATAAATTACTAACTGATTAAAACTTACCTCTCAACGCAAGAACTCCAAAATCCGACCTGACCGACGAACCCTGCACCGGATCTCTCTCTCTCTCTCTCTCTCTCTCTCTATATATATATATATATATATATAGAATAAGGATCTAGAGAAACCTCTTATTAAAGAGAAACGGGGGAACAAATCAGATGCGTTGGATCAGATTAAATGAACGGTTAAGATTAAATAAAAAAAGGGTGCAAAATAAATTAGTGGGTGAATTTCACTAGATGAAATCTCAAAGCAAGATTTTAGGAAACTAATTAGTATCAAATATTTTTCTCTCTCCCATTTTCTAAATATGTAACTCAATTTATTTATCCATAATCAAAATAGATTTCATATCTCTCCAATCTTTCTCAACATCTGCTAAATCATGACGTCCTCTCTTCTCTCTATCTCGTTATCTCTCAAATTTTGTTTTTCACCATTGTTATGGGAGTCAAAGCGAATGATGGCTGCAATTTCTCGCCCCTCTTCTTAACTACAAATCCGAATCAATCATTTACCAAGATCTCGCACAACTAAATCTCGTCTGCACCTCTAAAACTCGTGGTAATTTCGCTCTTCATTGGTGAGTTCGGCTGATTCGATTTTTTATGTTGATTCGATCTTCTTAGAGTTTATAGATGAGTTAGATAATGTTAAATTCGTTAATTTATTTGATTATGTAATTGAATTTGTTTGTGCTTGAATATCCTTTTACAGATTTGAAGCCCATGTGATGTGAAAATTCGGGTCTTGAAACACATAATATAGATCCACCAATTTCTTGATTATCAAATTCATGTACTAAATTACTATTTAGGTACGTTTACATCATATAATAATGATAGAATGCATGTTCAATTGGTTCATTAGTTTAAAATTAGGTAATTGATTGAATACATTTGTAATCTGGAATATCTATCTATTGGAATTGATTGAAAAATGTAACTTTCGATCCACCAATATATATCTAATTCTGAATATGTAATTTAATATTCTGAATATGCATTCTTAACAATCGAATATGAGGTTGAAATGTATATATTGTTTGAATTCGTAGGTATTTTACTCTGAATGTTTATGTGTGTTTTTTTGTTGAATATACAATTCTGAAAAGATTGATTTGTGAATGAAAGAATATGCATATTAAACGATTGCATATGCATATTGAGAATATTTTATTGAATATGTAATTTAATTTTCTGAACATGCAATTTGATTTACTGAACATGCAATCTTAATTTTCTGAACATGCAATTTGATTTTCAATGCTAATATACATGGCTAAACATATATTCAATTCAGTTAGTAGTCGATTCGATTTTCGTAGTATAGTTAGGGTTTGCAATTGAATATTTCGTGGGTCAGTTGTCAGATATGAGGTTTTCAATGCTAATATACATGGATAAATATTAAACAAGGTATATGTATATGTTGCTGCTTTATATTGAATATGAACCTTGAATAGTTGAATATACATGGACAAACATTGAATATATTCATAATTGTTGGTAGTTTATTTAATTTGAGGCTTTGAATATGCATTTTGAATAGTTGAATATGTATGGCTAAATGTTGAACATTAACTCTTCTACGTATGTTTCAGTGAATGAATATATGCATATATTAATTGAATTCGGATGCATTTTACTTTGAATGTTTATGTGTTTTTTTGTTGAATATACACTTTTAAATAGATTGATATGTGAATGAAAGAATATGCATATTAACGATTGGATATGTATATTGAGTATATTTTATTGAATATGGAATTTGATATTCTGAATATGCAATTTGATATTCTAAATATAAATTTGTAACAATCGAAAATGAGGTTGAAATGCATATATTGTTTGAATTCGTAAGCATTTTATTCTGAATGTTTGTGTTTTTTGAAATATTTTATTGAATATGCAATTTTATATTCTGAATATGGAATTTGATAATTTGAATATACATTCTTAACAATCAAATATGAGGTTGAAATTCACGAACTACCAAATATTTGAATATGTGAATGTTAGACAAGCAAATTTGAATTTATAGTTATTTGACTCGAATGTTTATCTATTATATGTTGAATATGCAGTGTTGAAGGTCAGCAAATATCGAGATGGTTGAAGACCATAAAGAAGCATAAGGAGAATGAAAGAAGGATGATAAAGACCAAAGATGACGCTTAACACTAAATAGGCGTCATTTTACTCTGAATATTTATATGTTGTTTGTTGAATTCATAGACATGAATTGTGAATCTAATATTGTATTCCTAATTTTTAGCCATGTATGGAATCAGAGTGTGAACATGTAATGACCCTATTTTTTCATATTCAATATATTACAATTACTAATTCAATGTTTACTATGTTTATATTCGATACGTAGTTTAAATTACTTCCAATAAGACAAAACATAATACACATTCAACAAAGTGGACTAGATATTCGAACCATGACAAATACGAAAAACGTTTTAACAATATTCAAAAAATGTCAAAACATATTCAAACATACACATGACAAATTCAGATGTTTATGCACTCGAATATTGAAGCAGAACAATCGAATTTACAATGCGTAACGATGAACATGTGCAAGATTTTGTATAATATTTTCGTAAAAACTGTTCGAATATTCAAATGTTAAAAAAAAACGCCCCCTTAAAATTAGCCTAGAATCTAGGAACTTCCATTTTAGTAAAAATATTTTGCCATTTTTCTTTTTTCCTATCATTATACACCCTAATCCTAGCCATCCATTCTTGTAAATCCAACGGCTCTTATTACGACTTCCGTTTCTCTGCAATTTACGTTTCTCTGGATCTCTCCCCTATATATATATATATATATATATATATATATATGTAGCTTCAAATGAGCAAGTTAGAAATGAACTTGTAGAGAAGATGTATATAAATGATACTAAGTCGGCATAAGTTTTATACAAATTTTATTTTTCACCCTCAAATCTCATTTACTACAAACTTTATCCTAAAATAGTTATTAATTAATTTTTAGTTCAAAACTTTTTAAAATATAATTAATTAATATTAAAATTAAAATATTAAATATTTTTATTTAGCCAATATTACTTACAAGCAAAGTAATCCCAATACGAAATTCAAGGAGCATAAAAATAGGATTAAAATATTAAAATATTTCCGAATGTTACAGTCTTTGGTAAGTTGCCAAACGGGGTTTCATATCGAAGGTAATAGAACTACGTGGGCTTTGATTCCTCTATGACCCCGAGAGGATACGTAGGCAACTTAAAATCAAGTTCAAGCCCTTCTTCTCCCACCCCTTCTCTTCCTAAAGTCCCAAACCGGTCGAAATATGCTAAATAGCCATTAGAACCAAACCGAGATCGTTGTACGATCGCAACGGACGAACCGCGACCGCGGTGCTCTAACACTGCTATCGCGACCGACTTCCCGCGACCGCGGTGCTCTAACACCGCGGTCGCGGTTTGAGCAGAAAACTTCAATTTTTTTCACATTTGATGGAACCGAACCGAAACCGGAACCAAGGAAACGGGGAGTTCTCGATTCCGGTCCCAGTTCCGGGGTTCCGAGGAACCGGAACCGCCAGTTCCGGAACCGGACACACCTCTAACTAGTCAACTATTTTAATGGAAATGATACATTAACCATGAAATTATTAATAATATATACTCATAATTGTCATTTTATAGGATCGTAAGAATCGTTTTTAGGATCGTTAGAATTGTTTATATGATCGCTAAAATCGCATGTAAAATCGGGATCGGATCGAGATGATATTCTGAATCATTTAAGTTCCTACTCCATAAGATCATACTTGGGATCGTGGATCGTTTCACGTGTTATGGATCGTAGGATCGCTATAATCGTAGAATCGGATCGGGATTCTGATAACCTTGCGTACAATCTTATATCACTATAATTAAGTTTATTTTGAACAGCCCTATGTATATAATAAATTGATAAGTTTTTATCTTATTACTTATCTATTATCATAATTAAATAAATTATCATGTTTTAGATATTAATTTAATTCTTAATACTAATAAAATATTATTGTTTCAAATAAACAACTTTTATAATTTATTGATTTTAAATATTTGTTCAGAATTTATATTTAAGCATTTACATGATTATTTTTCTCGGATAATAAATATATTTGAAAATATTTTATTTAAGAAAAACTCCTACAAGGTACGGGAATACATACTAATACTATAACTAAAGTTGAATCCTTCTATCCTACATGTCATCGTCCTAACTATGCCACGTAGGTGTTTTAATTTTTCCATTTACCTCTTTACCCTTTGTTAATTTAAGTATTTACAATCCTTATATTATACTAATAATATTTCTTATATTGCTAATATACAATTATATTTAGATATCTTAAATTTTAGCAAGTTGGGTAAAGAATATTGTAATCCATTATGGAAAGTTTTTATTAAATATAATAATGTTACTACTATTACAAATATACAATTATATTTAGAGATCTTAAAATTTGGCAAGTGATAGAAACCTAATCTTTATCATGAAATAAATTTTTTAAATATAAAAATATTGCTAATATACAATTATACTTATAGATCATAAAACTTGGCAAGTTATAGAAACCTAATCTTTATTCTAAAATATTTTTTAATATAAAGAAAATGATATTAATATTTTTAAAAATATTAGGAACGTAATTATTATATTTGAATTATTTTGAAATGATTATTCATATTCAATTTATAATATTAAATCATATATCGTTAGTTTATTACTATATACTAAAACGGAGGTTAAAATAATATTTAAAACGGTTCCACATTTAATTACATCGCCCATCTAATTTAAATCAATTTGATTTGTTGAAAATTAATTGGATTATTTCTTATTAATTTTAATATATCAGATTTATTTTTGGATATGATAGTTTTTAAGATAAGATACATATTGTTTTTTTTTTTAAATCCTTACTTGTATCAATAATTAATTTTTAAAATGATATTTTTTTAATAAGATATGTATAGTTTTTTAAATATGAATTTTATAAAATTTACATAAATAGTAAAATAATTTTATAAACCCTTGCCCTAGTTTACAATTACTTTCAAACCCTAAAAGAGTGCAATAGCTTCAACTTGTAATATTGACATCAGTTCAATGTGTAAACGATCAACCCCTCTAATTAGACTAGCATGATCTCGAATTATAAAAATAGCAAAAGTGGATAAATTTCTCTATTTAGAAGCATCAAAGTTAATTTTTTAACCAATCATGAGGCAGTTTAATCAAAGAAACGTTATTTTTCCCTTTTCTAGATTTTTAGGCTTATTTTTAATAGAATTAGCAAAATTCCCACCGAATATTGTAATAGCCCTCATTTTTTTTAAAATATAATAATAATAATAATAATAATAATAATAATAATAATAATAAATTAGTAATTATTTATTCTTAATAATTACTTTAATTATTACGCGTGGATAATTAGTAAATTGTTATAATTTGCCTTATTCCACTTCTTAGTTTATAATGTTTTGGTGCGTTATATAATTCGCCAAAATATTTAAAGCACAACCCGAGTATATAAGAGTATACTCGGCATGATCTTGTAAAGATCATTGAATTAAAGGAAAGATAAAATCTATTGTGCAATCGACGTATTACCTATATAGATATAAAGGTCGAGGTATACATACGCGTAAACTACTATCTTTCTTATATATTATCATGTGAGAGCCGCCAATGTGGACTTTCAAACCAACTTTATTCAATTATCATTTGTCTTGTGTATTGTCCACGAAAGAAAAGTCACACCACCATACACATATACATGGATTTCCATAATTCATAGCCACCAATTTTGACTTTCCTTAGGTGTTCAATTTGTTTTCTTCATATGCTTTGTTTGTTTAGTCAACTCATATCTTTACTTGTACGTAAGCATGTAGCCATTAATGTTGACTTTTGCTATCATAATACAAGCCATATCCTTTGTAGTTATCCTTGGTTTCTCTTATTTGTACAACACCTCCTATGCCATAATACATGAATAAGCTACTTGTATTTCCAAGGCAATTTCATTTTACTACACCTCATAACCGCCTCTCCCTCGTCATTCTTACTCCTTCCCTTATCTTATCTCCTCTATCTTGTATCTCTTTCACGTACCTCTCTCTCTTGCGGATATGTTTCTTTTATTTCATTCAAAGCTAGTAGTTAGCTTAAGAAGGGAAGAATGACCATCCACCGGCTTCCTCTCCATTCCATCCTCATATCACCTTTGTTTATGGAGATCTCATCAAACACCTCTTTATACAAGTATGGCTTTTGTTCGGTTTCACCACTAAGGATCACCGCCACCACCTCCGTTGTGTGTCGCCATCACCTTTCCTATGTCAAGCCGCCAACGTCGAAGTAAACATCGCTTCAGGTCTCTCGAACCATTGTCAAGCTCCTTTTAAATCGCCGCTCGACCCTAGCCTCTCTTCCTTTGCTCAAGTGTTATTTGAGTGACGGAGATAATGATGGGCTGGCTAGTGGCTAGAATGGAAGAAAAATAAAGGAGTCGAAGACTAGTTTGTGTATTTAAGGAAGAAGAAGAGAGTGAGATGAACTTCGGGGGCATTTCTGAGCATTTCTGGAAATTCTGGGCAATATTCGTAATTTTTATAAAGTAGTGGACATCATATTGAGGTAAATAATTATTCTACGAGTATTGGACAATTTACGGATTTCAATTTGGACATATATGTAAAAAGTTATGAATAGTTATGCGTTGATGTGGAATTTGAAGGGTTGGATACCTCGGAAAATCCTCGGTCTAGTTTAACTAGCAAGGATTAAAGAAGAAGAAGGATAAGAGGGAATTGGGACCTCTTGGTTCACGTGTAGATCTTGGTCAAACGTTGTTCGAGATCGAAACAAATTACTTTAAAAGGAATTAACTCGTATGCGTTCGTCATTAAGGTAAGTCGTCTAGACTTACTTAGCTTGCGATCATGTTATGTGTTAAACTAGTAAATTGAATGTGTGGTCTTCTATTTTGGAATATTCTTCCATAGTATATTTTCATATTTGAAAGCTATTGGAATAGTTTCAATGATTTTTATTGTGTGCAACTTGATCTCTGCGGGTGTGATTATGGACACGGACAAGTCGGTGGAGAAGAGACCCCGGACATAGTCATGCGGCGTGTGGAGATCACCTTCAAGAATTGATTGTTTTGGCAAGTGCTCTAGTAGAGGCTTAGCTGGGGAAAGAAGGGTGATGAGAAAGAAAATGGGCATGAGCTTAGCGCACGCTAGCCGTGTACCATGTTTCAAAGGCAGGTTTGGGTTGCCTGAATTGGAGAATGATTATGGTTTGGATTATGGAGGAATTGTTGTTGGTTATTATGATATATGTTGCATGAGCATTACATTAATTAATCTCGTGCTTATTTGTTGTTGTGGAATTGAGTGTTGGTTTGGGAATTGATATTCTAGTCTATATGACTATATGACGTGTTTTGGTGTACATATTAGTTTGATATGTATATGAATGACTGAGTGCGTTATTTTGATAATCTATGTTTTGTTCTACATGTTTGATTTGCTTGTTTGGCCCATACCGGGATTGTTAGCTAATGTGTTCTACTTCCAATGTTTTAGGTAAACATCCTTGTATGGGAAATGTTCCAGGAGATCAAATCTTGGACGATGATGCTCGAACTCGACGTGACGTGTCTTAGTGGGAATTGAGGGCTTGAGTCCCTAGTTGCAAGGAGAGTGTAGTTAATAGTAATATGGAGTTGATGTTGGTAGACGGAAGGTTGGCTTTAGTGCTAGCAGTCAATTGCATTCACATTGGTTATCGAGTTGTTTTAAAAATGATAAGTTGGATGTTTTCTTGGCTTTTCTTGCTGTGCCTTTGTTGCAAGGTCCAATATTCGTGAATTTGTTGTCAGGCTTGTTTTGGTGGACCCAGGTGTGGTCCACAACCAGGTAACAACCCGGATTATAAAGATGGGGTGTTACAGATATGATGGGAAAAGGCTAAGTCACAAGGTAAAAGATGAGAATCTATCCTAGATGAGTTAAATATGAGAGCATTTCTATGATTTTAGATAAACCACCATAAAAAGCAAAGTATAGATTCATTATTATTTAAGTTTAAAGTTGATATTAAATTATCATTAAAAAATTTCATTGTAGATAGGTCAAAAAATAGTGAATCTTTTCTTCTAATTTTGCAATCATTCGCTTTATAAATGGGCAATGAAAGAAGAGGTGGTTTAAATTTTCATTTTCAATATCACAGAGGGAGCAATAATGAGAAACACAATAAAAAAATCTATTAAACCTATTCGTAGTAGGTAAACAATCAACACATGCTTTTCATATATAAGAAGTTTTGCATTTTGGCGGTAATTTAGTTTTTCAAATCCAAGTTAACCCAGTCGAAGTAAAGACTCTTGAATCATCAATATGTCTTGTAGCTGATTTGATCGAGGAAAGACCATCTTTAGATGGAACCCATACAACACAGTCCACAAAATTATATAGAGGAATCCTAATAGAGGCAATTAGATTTACAATCCAGGGAGGTAATATTAGATTAAGCGTAGATTAATCCCATGTTTTTTGAACAGTGATAAAATTTGAATCTTTTAACAACGGATTAACATTATCAAAAAAGGCAAGAAAATTTGAATCCCCGATCCAACTATCAAACCATAAGTTCCCAATGCACATTAATTAATGAACTAGGATGAATTAGTATAACTTTGTAACACCCCGTCTTCCGACGAGACGCTACTTAGAAATAGACCTTACTAGGTACTATTTAATAGGTTGACAACCACACTTTAGGATCTTGCAACGCAGGCACGACGAGAAAACAAAATAAAAACATCCAACCTTTCTTTTTATAAAAATATAGAAAAACGTAGTTATGCATGAATTCCCGAAAAATATAAACTTAAATCCGACACAACACTTATTAATACGGAACTCTTCAAACAAAATGATAATAAATGAACTATAATACTAACTCCATCTTAGCAAATATTAAAATCAACGTCCTAACTATCATAATAAACTAGCATAAAACCCGTCCCACTATGACACGCGCTCTTTACCGCTCCGGCCCGCCATCTGGCCTCGGTTCCTGCACGGCTCCCTGGTTCATACCTGGAACTGAAAAATATTACCCGAAGGGTCAGCTTCTAATCTACCAAGTTAGAGAGAATACGGAAATCGCAAAACGTTTTAAAAGCATTTCTAAAGTCAGTATACAAATCCACAATCGCAATCATAACGCTATAGGCCAATACCTAAATTAGTTATAATCAGTCACACATAGCCACATACACATTCACAATCACAACCTCATAACAATGCAATACCTCCTCTTTCACAATCCGACTACGAAGGCGCTCATCACCGCGCCGAGTGCAGAGGCAGGCCCTCTCACTTCACTTCACAATCTCCCTTCTAACCCCGGCTAAGCCTCCACTGGAGCACTTGCCAAAACACACAGATAATAATTTTTGTTTTGAAGGGGTACGGTTTCCCTGTCACACGGGTCAACGTAGCCAACTCTTCCTCCACGCCAGCTACGATGGGCCGTGTCGGAAACGGTACCAATACAAAGAAAACGTTCCGAAAATATCTTTCCGATAAAATACATTCAAAACCATTTTACGCACACAACAATTCACGAAGTTCAAAACAATTTAAAAAGGTATTCGGGACTAGTTCCCAAAACCCGCCCTACAATAACGGTATGCAATCTAACAGGATAGAGAAGAACCGAGCAAGTCGAAAAACGACTTACCTTGAAACGTAGAGTGTCTGCTGACAACGAAAATTAGGAATCCGAACAAGAATGATCCCTAGCATAGTAACGAATGCTTAGTTAATTTTGTTTTGGGTAAGTACTCTCTAACCTAATTTAACGTTTAACAATTCTATAATGGTCGAACCTCTTTCCGACCTACATCCCAGCGCAAACGACTAGTTAACCCATCCCTTGACTTTTCTAACTTGTTACTAATTACTATCCAATAGGCCAAACTAAGCACACTCACCAAGCTAACCTACGTACACTCACCAAGCTAACCTACGTACATAAAATTACACAATTCAAACAACTCACACTATAATAACTAGCCTACCTATTAATTTACAAACTGTCATACATATGAATTTCCAATTTTCCATCCACGTTAACCAAAGAGAACCACAACTACCTTAATTAATTAATCCAAAAATTTACAATAACTAGCTACCCCCACCCATCTGATTAACGTACTCTCGCACACCACCTGCAACGTGAACAAGACGTCGGCTTGATAAAAAAAATACCGAATACATGAATTTGAAAACAAAAGAGTTCAACCACCACTATTTAGTTCATATTGGAGAACATGTTCGTTAAGAGCTAGACTAAGATCTCCGCTCACAACTTCCCAAAACCAATGCCCAACTACCAACTCGACTCACACCGACACAAAGGATAGAGTAAGGGACGGGAGGACTCGCGTGAAGGCACGATGTTGAAGTCTAGATGCGAGAACGATCGGAGACAAAACAGAGGTACGATCCGAAGAGGCGGAACGGACTTGGGGGCCGTTGTCGGTGAACGAAGACGGCGACCCAAGGTGCTCGACTGGTGGAGTGTGAGTATTCTCGCTATTCGTGAGAAGATCGGAATGCACGCCTGACTACGAGCCGGAGACGACAGTTCGCGAATGGGCTTGCCGGAGAGGCGACGGTGTACGGTTACAAGCGACGACGAAGATGGGTTGCCGGCTCTCTAAGGCGAAGTTACTTTGACGAGGGTGGGTGGGCCAAACTCGGGATTTAGGGTTAAGTAGTTGGGTAAACTAGATTCTATCTAGTTTAATTATGATTAGTTTTAATTGTTTAATTTCTTTTCGGCCCCAAATCCTTAAATGAGAAAGAAAGCTCTTAATTGGGCTTTTAGGCCCCCAAAAGCGGAATTTAAAAGGTGGCTACAAACTACGGTAGAAAGGGTCGGGACGGAATTTTGTTATCTGATTCTCGAGAACCGGGTATTACAAACTTGCTCCCAAATTTTGAAGGAATTTCATTCCAACCCGAATTCGTATTCGCACTCCGAATCAGATGAGGTTGGTTGAGATCCGATAAAGTTGATGGAGTTCCATTTCAAACTGTATGTGAAATAAAAGTTTCCAACCATATTCATATCCATAAAGGATCTACACCGTAGTATCATTTTCTGTGTAAAATACTACATCTCTCCTCAAGAAGAACTATTTCACGTTCTCTTTTAGCTCCACATACATGTTGCTGCTCTCAAATTATCTCCTCTTTTAAGAATGTTGATAATTATTATATTACCAATCCCACCCATGAGAATTATCCATTCCCACTTGCTTAGTCTCCTTAGACCCACCCGTTTCCCTTTCTGCATTTGCCTGGTATTTCATGCCTTTCGCGGAAATATCAGACTCTAGTGGCGCGTTACAAAAAGGTTGAAGACGAAGGCTAGAAGAGTTGAAGGAAGACCACAAGGCATTTTTCAAAAGTATTTCGAGATTTTGGGTTCCACTGGTTGCTTTAAGAATGATTAGTTTTATTTGTCTTTATTCCGCTGCTTATCAAATTTTGTACTAATTTTTTAATCGCACAATGAAGTTGTAATAACTTGAATTAAAGTCTCGAACCTTCGAGCACTTTTGATGTAATATAATTTCTTGAAATTTCCGCATTATTTTAAACTTTGTTACGTACCTTAAGGCCTTGGGTGACTTTGAACGGGAAAATCCGAGTTCACTGGCGATACTACCCATAGTTGCTAAATAGGGGTGTTACATTAACAACTAAAATGACAGTTGAACCAACAATAGGCCAGAAAATGATGAAAGAACTCAGTAGTAAACCCGACCATTTTTTCTTGGAGTCTTATCTGGAGTAACATCAAGCATTGCATTTTTAATTTTAAAAGGGGTTGGCCATTTACATACTAATAAATTATCATTTGAATGATATCCGCTTTTTAGGTAGTGTTTTTAGTGTCTAGATAGATTAGATTTAGTTAGTTTTTGTGCTAGTGTTTTATGTTTTTGAGTCTTTTCACTTTAATTTTCGTATTTCCTTGAGATTCGGAAGCTACGCAACTTTTGTGTCGATTTGTAGGAGTTTTGGAGCTTGAAAGAAGAGTTTGGAGCATTGCAAGAGAAGATGGAGATTAAGCGCTCAAGTACACATTCCAGGCGAAGGTCATAATTTACAGGAACATTCTATGGTCTTAATAAGAGGAGGTAGAGTGAAAGATTCGCCAGGTGTGAAATCCCATTGTATTCGAGGAGTCAAGGATTTGCTGGGAATTCTGGATCGAAGAAGAGGCAAATCAAAATATGGTGCGGAAAAACCCAAATCGATATGAATGGAAGATGCCTCAACTGGCCGTACGGATTGATTAGGCCTTAACTTCTAAGGAGATATTCTAGAAAACGAATAGCCTAGATTTCACTTTTACACATTGGACCTGGCTTTTAGCTTCGTAGACGCAGCTCTCTCTTACTCCTTGGTCAAGTCTCTTCTCCTGAGTTGGAGAGTGACTTTCCCCCCTCTCTCCTCTTCCTTACTAACAGAGTGTTTGAAACCACTAAAAAAATCCTTTTGACACGAATCATTTATTAAGAAAAATTGATAAGCTTAACACAAAGGAGGAAAAAGAAATAATAGTAACTTGGTCCCGGGCATCTACCATTATCCCCACAATGATTGGCCACACTATTGCGATCCATAACAGAAGAGAGCATTTGCCTGTTTATATAACGGATCGTATGGTCGACCACAAATTGGGAGAATTTGCACCGACTAAATTTCCGGGGACATGCAAAAAACGATATATAATAGATCTCGTCGTTAATAATTGTTAATAATTAATAAATAGAGATGCTTATCCTTCATTAATGCAGATGTAAAACTTATGAGAAAAACAAAGTTTGGGCCCTTATGGTATCTCGTACACATTCCGACGATTGGCCGAGCGAATAAGTCAACTTCAAAGTGGATTTGTTGTGCGAAGAGTGCGTTATGACCTGTGGCCGCCTTCCTGGTGGGGGCGGCTCCTCCGTTGTGGGTAAACGGGAAACCCGACTCAACGAACCTGAGGAAAGGCTGCACAACAGCAGTAGGGGCGTTAAGACCGGAGCTTTTTGTAGTGCTAGCAAGAATGCAAGTGAAAAAATGAAATTCCCTAGCGAGTGAAGTGACTGAACGAGCCATGTTCCTAAAAGGAGTGACCATCTTTGTTTTCTTCCCCTATCCCCTCCCCATGTATGGTTGGGCTGAGAAGAGCTTGCTGTCTACTTCGCGAGCCTTCACTGCCTTGTTCTGTAACTTCCCTTATTTCGTCCGTCCACGAGGCTTTCTCTGAAAGAAAGGGGCAGCTATCTAGCGGGAGTCGTTTCGGTTGTATACACTTCTCAGCTTGGGCCTCATATTTATCCTATATACCATGTTTGTATGGTGGCGTGATGTTCTACGTGAATCCACGTTGGAAGGACATCATACCAAAGTCGTACAATTAGGACTTCGATATTGATGGTGCGCAAAATAACCGCTAAATAATCAAGGGAAGTTAGCGAACATAAGAAAAGGAATAAGCACGTCGCGTTGTATGTATGCGTCTAAATAATATGTAGACAAAAGCTTATTCATGCGCACAAAGTGCATGCATTTCATGTCTTAAATTCATTTAAGAATATGGGCTTGGCCCAAAGTAGCTTTGTGCTGGTCCATTAGGCAAATGGCCATGATGGGTTATCAGGAAAATTCACTCCCATGTGTTTGCACACAAGCGTTGAGATATTGTGAGCATATATCTCACCAATACACCATCATCATCTACGTGGCTTTCCAAAAGGCCACTTTTGTTGACTTTTCAAACATCATATTGGCCATAAATCATACATTATTCCCAGTATATATATATGCTTCTACACCATTTTGTGAGACGATGGTTTCGAAATCTCATCCCACATCGAGCTTAAGTGAACACCCAGACAATCAAAACATTATAAATAGGAAGGAGGTGGAATTAAGTAAGAGGTCGAAAATCCTCTCTGGCTTGAGAACTATCTCGTTTGCCAAAGCTCGACGTGTTTGATCTCCGAGTGAGATCGCGCTATAAACGGTATAAGGTCTAAAGGCTTTATTCGTAAAGAGCACAAAAACAACTGGCTGAGGGGTGGGGAGGAGGAATAATCCACGTACGAAAACCGTTTGGTTGTACGAATCCCGAGAGTTAGTATTTATTTTAATTCCCGTTTATAGTGCGTATTAAATCGGGTTTCATCAGATATGGTTTTATTCTGTTCGTTGTATCGGAGGTTATGTTCTTTTTTGCTTTTTTTGGGCTGCTTCTCATTCTTCTTTAGCACCTACGGTAGAGATTGGAGGTATTTGGCCGATCCAAGTCAAAGGAGAGGTAAGTAATCTCTCGATTGTAAGGAGATGAATGTTCAATCCTTAAGCTTCGCATAAGTTACTTCATACCCGATCCACGCTAAGGAAAAAGATCCAACTGAGAAGAGTGTAGGATTCCAGTGGGTCCAGACTTTTGCCTTGGTTAGGCGACAATCATGGTCTTGGTGATTCTTACGATTACGCCGCTTCTTTTTTTAGGAAAGGAAGCCCACTCGAGTCAACATCCCTTTCATCATATATACGACGATTCCACTCGAGATTTTTCTACTCAAAGTTATTGATTGTAATAACTGTGTTTTTTAAGGATATTTTTGAATTTTTCTCGGATATCCTTTTAACCTCTTTGTCCGTTTTAACGCTCAATCCAATATTTTGTTGGAATTTAGGTCCTAGAAATTTTTTGGTGATATCCTAAAATCATAAAGAAATAATTTTATGGATCAGTGTGAATTCTAGGATTTTTCAGTGGAAAAAGAATATTTATTGGATAAGCCGTCTTTTTAACTAGAGAAAATTGCACTAAACCACCCGTTAAATAGGCGAATTTACACTTAACCACCCGTTATACACGAATTTGTTTTAAACCACCCAAAACTTTCATTCCGTTAACAAATAGCCACCCACGAGCCTTTTCTGTCAAAAAATCCGTTAAATTGTGTACAATTACTACTTTGCCCTCAATTTCGCCCCAAATTGAAACGGGTTCCTTGAACCCCCGCCTCCAATGGCCGCCACTTCAGCCCCACTCCGAGCCCCTTCCTGGGTCTCTTCTCGCCGACGCTTCGAGGAGAAGCTTTCCGACCTCCACAAGTGCACTAATCTCAGCTACGCCCTGCAAATCCACTCTCAGGTCTTCAAATTCGGCCTTCACGGCGACCTCTTCGTCGTCCCCAAGCTCATCTCTGCTTTCTCCCTCTGTCGGGAAATTGGATTGGCTGTTAGGGCTTTCAATCAAGTCGACCGTCCCAATGCGAATCTCTACAATACGCTTATTAAAGCCCGTGCCCAAAGCTCTAACCCGTCTCAGGCGTTTTCTGTTTTGTTCGATATGCAGAGGGCTGGGGTTGGCCTCAATTTCGCCTCCGCGCCTCCACTCACGAGCTAGCCCGCGTCGCCGGCGGCATTTAGTCCGAGATCCAGGCCTGGATCGACCGCGAGAGCCTCCACAATCTCGTCAAAGCCCTCGCCGAGGGGGAGGCGGAAGAGGAGGCCGCATTGCTTCATCTGCTCGCCCAGTTCAAGACCCGCGTCTCCCAGGGCTTCAATCGCCAACTCCAGAACCTGGTGCTCAAATCCAAGGTGTTCGGCGGCCTCCAGAACCTGTGTGGTTGGCGAGCGAGGTTAGAGGCCAGACAAGACGGAAGAAGAAGAAGAAATGATGAACAATTGAGGGCAAAACTGTCAAAGGGTAGGATTTAACGGATTTTTTAACGGAAAAGGCTCGTGGGTGGCTATTTGCTAACGGAATGAAAGTTTTGGGTGGTTTAAAACAAATTCGTGTATAACGGGTGGTTAAGTGTAAATTCGCCTATTTAACGGGTGGTTTAGTGCAATTTTCTCTTTTAACTATGTACTGTAAAGGTTTCAAAATACGAAACGGAAGCCTTAAAAATTGAAGGTAGCAAAATAAAATCATGGAAAATTGGTTTTATTGGTCTACATAATTTACGGTACGTTTTGTATTTAGTAAGTTTTTCCATCCGATGTACATAATTTTACCGCTTTAACGCGAATCCCTCCAAAACGGGAAATCCCTTTAATAGCCAACTTTTGTTTGCTTAATGAGGGAGGAAAGCTGATTTCTTTCTCCCATTGTACGCGTATTTGGATGAGGTTGGAAAATGGCAAACAGAGGAAGGAACCAAAGAGCGAAATCAGGACAGTGCGACGGACTCGGCGATCAACTCTTCACCGTCGGCAATCTTCTCCGCCCCGTCCACCTCCATCTCCTCCACCTCATCTTCTTCCTCCTTGTTATGGGTTCATGGCTGCTGATAGCATGCATTTAGGCATTATTTTTAGGGCATATTTATGTTTAAATCTTAGGTAGTTGCATGCAATTTGCTTAGTATTAGTAGTTTTTGCATTTCGGTGTCTACTCTTGTTCTTTTGTGTTTTTAGGTCGTTTTGAGGAGCAAGGATTGGTTAAGTTGAAGGATTCAAGATTAGAGATATTCAAGTGTCTTTTCCAAGGATATTCAAACCACTTTTGATGATCATTAAGGCCCAAGAGGTTGTGGAAAAGAACGCTTAAATTCGGGCCATGCATTGGAGTTGTTGTTTCGACACCACTTTCTTGTGACGCATATTGCGGGAGCTACGGTGATCGGATGAAGCTGAATTTTATATCATTGCAAATATAACTCGAAGAGCTACAATTCATGTTTTTACTTCGAGTTTAAATTCTAACTATAAGTGGGTCAAAACAGCCTTCGAAAGTACCGTCAGAGTGCTGTCAAGAGACAGGCTGCGATCGCGGCTAGGTTTGGGCAGCGATTGCGGCCCTGTTGGATCTGACGCATGATTGGATTTATCTGCTTAGTTTATTTTTATCTTTTTAATTCCGACTTGTTCGAGGCTATTTTAGGTTTATTTTTCAGACTTTGTTTGTATTTCTCTTAGACCTAGTTTTCGTAATTTTAGATTTTGGTATTTTCTCTCTTATGGAGAACTAAACTCCCTAAATCTTATTCAAGTTGAAGCTTTTCAGACTCAAGTTGTTGTGAGATTCGTCTATTCAGGTTTATTTCTACAGGTTATTTTAATTCTCTTGGGCGTAATTTATATTAATTATATTGATTTCTACTTGATTGATCACCTTGTTGGAATTGATATTATCTATTGCTAGATCTAGGTTTTCTCGTAGCAAAGCCTAATCTGTGTAGCAACTCAATTGGTTTAGGACTCGTTGGACTAAAACAATTGATAAGAGATTTGAATGCATGTTAATTGTTTGACTTGTTGGAATTCAATTGCATGTATCCTGTTTATCCTTGTTCTTATTGCTAATATCCCTATTATTTATGATCGTTTCATGAGTTGTTTGGATATTAAGTTTGCATGTCTCGTTGCTATGTCATAATTCTGATCAGGATAGGAATAACCAAAGAAATAACTTGTTTGAATCTAGGATCAATAACTTGAGGAAGGAAAGTGGATACTTGAATATGATTGCTTTTCCCTAATTGATAAAAATCCAACTTTTGCTTTGTTTGACTACTTGCTCTATTTGTTTCAATTCTTAGTGTTAGTTTATTAATCAAAATCCCCCCTTCGTTACTTCTTTGAGTTGATAATAATATTGCTTAGAATTACAAGTGTCTCTTGGGTTCGACCCCGACTTACCAACTATACTAGTTGTGTAACTAGGGATTTATTTTTGATTTGCCACGACGACTTTAAGCCAGTCAGCTGCTGCAAAAGAGGAACCAGAACCAGTAGAAGAATCAGGTGGAGCGACGTACTCGGGAGGAAAGAATTCTACACCGCCGGTTATATTCTTTGCCTCGCTGCGACGTCGTCGGTGACCACCAGTCACTCCGACCACCACCCACTGTGAGGGCTGCCACCGGGCAATACTCAACCACCCTCGAGCTCGGGGATCGAGTCACTATCGAGCCAAACGAGCCATAGGCTCAAGTGAAGGTAATTACAATCGAAATTAGTTAGCGGGTTGGTTGCGGAGCCACTGTAAGGGCCTTTCGGTTCCTCTTTGCTAATTAAATTTATGGTTTTTATAATCTTGACGTTGATATGGTCTCACAGGTTCAAACCGCTCGAGAAACGGACGTCAGGATCTTCAGTTATAGCGAATACAAGTTTTGACACCGATTGGCAGGTAAAGGACTTCGGATAATTACTCGGGATTCGTTGTTAATCCGTTTGATCCGAGATTTGGTCACCTTTAAGAAATGTTACTGAGGAACACTTTTTGTTTAGAAAGTTGTTTCAAAAGTGAAGCGGATAATTAGTTATAATTTCGCCAAGATGGCTCCTTAAAGCTTGATAGCTAAGGATTTATTATATAGTCGATATACGAAATCAAATCGTTTATTGATTAGGAAGTTGTAGGAGTTGAGAATACAACTAAGAAGTGTATCCATGAGCTCGTTGTTAAAGAATCTTTTGTTATGACAGAAGGGTGATAAAGATTACTATTGAATTGCTAAGGACGTTGAGCACGCCTTCTAAGGCAAGTGGACGGTTCTCTCTTGCATTATTGTTATTAAATGAGGAATTGAATTCCATTTAATATTTGTGTTGGGAACAACTTGTGTGCTTAATAAAATATGATAGGTCGTTATATTTGTTAGAAATAATGACCATGTTATTTATTCAATTTCGCGATAGAATTGGATTTAGGTCCGTTATGTGTGACCTTGTACGTTGTCTCATGTTGAGACATTATTGTGAAGTAAGTTAGTTTTCAGGGGTAGGAGCCGAGTCTCCGATGACCTCTTTATAACACAGTCTATATTGGGAGGTTTAGTTCGCTATCATATCCCAATATTCGGGTCATGACTCATGCCTCGCTCAACGCTGGAGGAGATGTTTATGCACTCTAGATAAGTGCAATTGGTACTAGTTGTTCGTCAATGATCATGGATGAAATAATCCCTCTCATCTTGACGTCACATGTACATGTGGATTCTCAGTGGTTTAAGCCGATTAAAAGTTACCAACATGTTTGTAAAAAGTTTTGAAAGTAATATAAGATAAGTGTGTTAGACACATTAATGTACACGGATGGTTAGTCTATTCGATAACCATTCTTGCTCCCGGTTACGAATGATTCTTAATCAAACTTTGATTAAGTCAATCTGATTAGTCGATGGAGATTTTTCAAAATGTTATGTGATTAATATCAGTTCCCAACAATTGTTCATGTTCTTAAAGGAACCACAAGCTATGGTGACCTATCTCTTGAATATGCATGCCTCATTCTTATCCTCTATGGGACTGCTAACTGTTGGATCATCGATCGGTTATCATTCGGATTACGATGCCAATATGTTTAGTCACTACCATAAGAACCAGTCAATTCCTCCACTTGCTTAGTCTTTCATTAGACTAACCCGTCCATCTTCTTTTCTTTTATATGGTCGGTTGGTGTCCACCGCTAGTATGCGACACATCAGGCTCTTTTTGGAAGTTGATTCAAGAAGTAGATCCAAAGGTTTGAAGCTTCAGAAGTTGAAGAAAGGTTTCTAATGGCTATACTCGAGTGAAGATCTTGGTTAAGTTGCTACAAAGCGAAGCTGAGTTTTAAAAGTAAGAACTTAAGGAAGACTTTATAAAGACTTTGTTTAAATAAAAGGTTGTTCTATTTATTTACTAATTCTTTTTAAGTTAAGGCTTGTATAAGACCTTTTATTCTCTTTTCCGCGGTAAGTTTTACCAAATTTTGCTAGGTTTTAAATGGTTTCATTTACCTTGTTCTAGTAAGTTTTGTCAGGTTAAAGCCTTGGGTAACTCTGGTTTAGTCCTAATCGGGGTTACTGGCGGTAATATCTCCAGGGTAAGTAAGGGGGTGTTACAGAAGTGGTATCAGAGCTAAAAGTTCCTAAGTCTTGCTTAAGACTTTCATCTTTTATATAGAATTACGGAGAATTCTATATGGGTGTTATCTTAGAACCATTTATGGAAAGTGGTTAAGATTGGAAGCCAGACTCGTGAAGAGATAAAAGGATAAAATGGAATTGGAGAACATGAGGTAATAAGTTTTGTCCTATGGTGGACATTTGAATCCCTGGAGATGGAAATGGATTCCGAAAGGATCCATAGTAAGATCAGGTGAAGATTCCTAAAGTTGATCCGGCTCTAGATCAAGTTCTCAATAAATTCATATTCTCTCTTGAGAGTCTGAATTGGGTGTACCCTCGTCGTTTCTTCCATATTAGGAAACTTCTTGTGAGATTTTGAAGTTAAGTATTGTACTTCATAAAGACTTTCTAGTTTGAAGGTTTCCTATTTTAAGCTCGTATGATGGAAGATTTCAAGTTAAGAATTTTTATTAGAAAGTTTATGATTCAAAGTTATGTGAAAGAAATTGTTAATTCCTTTTCTTGAAATGTGAAAGTTCAAATGTTGTCTTTAAAAAGAAAATTTTAAAGTGAGTTTCTTTGACATCGAAGTCATAAGATTAAGAGTTTTCACGAGAATATTTTTTATAGGAATTGTTGAATTTTGAAATTCGAGTATCAATAGAAGTTTGGAGTTGGAACCTCTACATCTCAATGTTAAGATTTGGTGAATCTTATAAGTCTTGAGTGATTATAAGAGACCAGTATGGATCATGAAGTGATGTAAAAGAATCCTGAATAGAAAGGGATTACCTTTGGAAACTTTCTTCAACAATTGTGTTTGTGAATCGATAGTATAGAATCATGGATATTCTATACTTTTCCTTGCCAGTTGGAAGTTAAAGAGCTTTGAAGCGCTCAAGTGTTGGATCAATTGAATTGTTAAACTATTGGAAGATGCAGTTCAATTTTGAATCTGATAGTCTTCGAACTCGGATTTTCATATATGTTGTTATCTTTTGAGTTAAGAGGATTGAGAATCCTAAATGGAATGGGAATTTCTTATGATTATAGTAAGAAAGAAAGGAAGAATGTTGGTTCAGTTTAAGTTGTGAACAAGTGGTTAATCATCAAGGTTGTTGTGAATAAGGTTGATTGGTCAAAATGGATTGAACAGGTAAAAGTTCATCAGTAATGTGTTTATGTTCAATTAAATACTTAGCACAAGTGTTAATTGATTGCATGAGTTGTTGATATCCAGATGACTAACCTATGTGACAACGTTATTGGAGTTTCATTGTATGATACCCAACTCGGGATAATGAGAAAAGACTTGAGGTCTATAATGGACTAGTAATGGAATCAACATTGAGATGTTCTAATTTGCCAATGGTATTGACTTATGTTTCTTCAAGGATGGAAATGATAAAGTTCAGTTTTGAGAAGATCATGCAATGAAGAATTTTGGAATGTTTTCCTTTGATATTTTAATCGGTTGGGAGAAAAATATCAATCATTCAATATTGTGGTCAATAAGGCTTAGACCTTATCGCTGAAAAATAATTTCAGTTGTGTTTGAGTTTTGAAGATTTTATATCAGTCAAACCTAATGTCTAAGGTGGTACTGGTGAAACTATTAAGTTGTCGGCAAGTCTCCTAACCATAAGTTCTTCCTTTGCAATGTGGTTTGAACTTGAGATAATAAAAAGGTATATGTCTTCTCCTTATGGTTAAGTAAGAAGACAAGAATGATGGAGAAGTCTAGTTTGTTTACCAATGTTGAATTGGGATAAGTTTAAGAATATCTTTATTGGCCATGTGCATTCTTCTGTTAAAAGAAATTGGAAATTTAATGGACTCTCAATATATATAGAGAGGTATATGGAGTGAATGTTTTGAACTAGATGCAAAGTTTGAAAGTTCACTTTTTATTTTGAGAAGATTAAGTTGTAAAAGGATTATAAGCCCTTAAAATCGTCAAAAGAGTTTGATAGTTCACTCTTGGATATCGGAATTTAAATGACTATTAACTTGCTGAAGGCTTGTTGTTTTGTGAATGGATGAACTCAAGTATTAAATTTTTGTCAATGGATTATATCTGCATAACTTTAAAGTAGTATGTCAAGGGAGACATACAAGTTGAGAACGACCTTCGAACAATCTTCCATGGGTAAGAAGTGGTTGAAACCACATCTTTACTAAGGATTGCAATTTAGTAGATTTGAGCGATCAATTCTTTTATTAAACTTGCGAAATTAAGTTGGGTTGAGATTGAGTTAAATCAGGCAGAGATTACTCAATACTATGGATTATAGAAAAATTTGGTAATATGTCTAATTAAGTAAGGTCAAGGTATGCCACTAGATTCTATCTTGAGGAAGGAATGAAGTATTACATTCAAAAGGAAATGTAGTACTCATAAGTGAATTGGATTGTCTTAGGTCCTTTGAAGCTCAGTTTTGATTTGAAACTTTGGCCAAGTTGGTAAGGCCAACTAAGGTGCAAATGTCAACACAGAACTAGGGCAAAGCGTCCATAGCATCATGAAAATAAGGTCAACAATTTTATATGATGCATTGGCTAACGCGCCCAATTCCTCAACACAGTAGCTAATCTTTGTTTCCACTGTATTCAAAGTTAAAGCAAGTATGTTAGTAACCTATGTCGAGTTCATGTCAAGCTGTTATGATTTAAGGGATATTTGAAATTGTTTTGTGATTTTCTCTTTTGAGAAAAATCTTATGACTTTGTAGAATTCAGGTATGAATTTTTAAAGAAATGTTGATTTGATATACGGAATTCATGAATAAAATTTTCTACGGTTTTCATGGTGGTGAGTAAGAATGTATTTTGTCTTCCATCTTGATCACATGGTAAGGCAAGATTACATGTCTTATTCCTATGAGAATGCAGTAAAGGGTTGTGTTGATTTTATTTCCCCATCCTGATCACATGGTGGAATTAAATCACATAATTCCTCAGGTTTAAGTTCGAAATAAGAAATTTGTAGAAGTTACATTTCTTGTCAAGGTTGTAATGATTACACAAAGGTTGTGATGGGAATTTGGAAATAACCATTTGATAAGTGATTTCACTTGGGTCGTAAAGAATAAAATGTTTCTAGTATGATTTGGCAATCATATAAGTTTTGCAATCATATGAGTTTTGCAAGCGTAGTTGTTTGAGATGAAAAGATGCAAGTTTTCTTTTGCATTATAGCAATTTCTATATCTAGTATCTTGTAAAACTCCTTTGAGTTAGTACATCCTTGGTATCCTATACCATTTAAGGAGTATGGTAAAACTTCCCAAAACAGTTCGATTATAAGTAAAGAAATTTGGTAAGATTCTTTACAAATCAATGTTGGTCTCTGAAGAGCATGGAGTAACTCCGTACTTCTCTAAAAGTTTGGGATTGTTTTCAGTCAACGATTATTGGAATTCTCTAAGCAGTTTGCTAGTAGTTCATCTTGGTTGACGTCATGACCTAGGAAAGTTATTGCCTTTTTAGCGGAATTGTCCTTGAAAGTAAGTTGATATGGACTCCTGAGATAGAACCCTTTCTAAGGAATGATATTGTAGTAATCCTTTCATTGGAATAAAGGATGTACTAGTAATTTCTCCATTAGTTGTTATTTGTTTTCATGTTGTCTTGAAAACTTAAATCTCTTTGAGATAAGATAGTCAAGTGAGGACTTTAAGCAGAACTCCTATGGGTCTGGGGTTTGGATATGTAAATTAGTATTAATATTCAATCTCAGCCTGATAAGTTGTTGGATATAGAGAGTGGACACGTGAGGATATGTTTTTAATCCTAAGAGTTAGGTTGCTCAACAAGTCAAAATGTTAAGTGAAGTCTAAACAGTTCTTTGATGAAAAAGACTGAAAATTGTCAATGGAGACAATTTTTTTGGAAATTATTGGACTAAAGGTATTATTGTCCAATATGTTGGTATAGTAATGCGTAAGAGTGTAGTTTGAAGTAGTTGAGAGAGATAACTACTTTTGAATGTCAGTATGCCCAAGCTGAGTTTTGTTGAGAAAAGGATGTAACGGATTGACAACATAGGTTATTATCTTGTCATGTGCTGGATAAATCTCATATTCTTGGTTAAGGTAACACTGAGATTTTATCTCAAGAAAGGAAATTGAGTAAGGATTCTAAGTAATCCTTGTAAAGAAAATAATTTGAGAAGGACTAAAGGTTTAGTTTGGATGACAACAAGGTTGTGTGAATACCATAGGATTTTATTCAGAATTTGTTGACCAGATCAAGGAAAAGTAGTATGAAAAAAGTAATATTGTTTAAGATCAATGGAGAAGATCAAGAAGGTAAGACACCGGGATTTGTTATTCAAGATTATGGATTGCTTGGTTTCAAAACTGTTCATGAGTATCTGTTGTTGATGAGCTTTGAAAGTTTATTTCAAAGGAAGCATATTTATTTGCTTAATTAGTTCATCCTGGAACAAGTAAATGTATAAGGATTTAAGATAAAACTTTTGATGGACTGACATGAAGCGAAATGTCACCAAGTTCGTTTTGATATGTTTGGTTTGCTTGGAAGTCCGGATTGAGCATAGAAGACCATATGAAATATTATAGTCTCTTTCTATTTTAGAATGGAAGTGGGAAGATGTTATAATGAATTCTTGTCATTAGTCGTTCAAGACTTAATGAAAGAAGGATGCATATGGAGGTTGTTAATAAACTCACATAGAGTGTTCTTTTTAATGCAATTAAGATGACTTAAAGAGTACAAAAGTTAGCTGAGGTGTTCATGCATGAAGTTTTTCATCTTCATAAAACTCCAAAGACTATTATCTCTGATTGAGATGAATGGTTCATGCCAAAGTTTTTAAGGGAGTGGCATCAAGCTTTGTGGAGTGAATTGAATTTTAGTGCTAGCCTCCCTCATCAAACTGATGAACAATGCAAGAAAACAAATTCAAACTCCCGAGGACATGTATTCTGGATTCCACACAAGTTGGGATGTTAGCTTAAGTTGAGTGAATTCACAAACAAGAATTTTGATTACACGATAAAGAAATGACTCTTTTAAGGCTTTGTAAGGCCGGGAGTGTTGGTTGTCAATTTGTTGGAATGACAATACTGACAAGGTTCTTCATGGGCCAGACTTGGCCAAGAGAACAACAGCTGATATCGCACTAACACGATCAAGGGTGCTAACTGTTCAAAGGCGACAGCAGTCGTGTGTTGTTTTAAAGCAAGAGAATGTCAAGTTCATTGTAATGAACGATGTTTTTGTGCTAGTATCCGCCTTGAAAGGTGTATTCCACTGGGGAAAGCGAGACAACGTAAATGCTCGCTATATTGGATCTTTCGAGATACTGGAAAGAACTGGTAAGCTTGCTTAATAGTTGGCATTGCCACCTTCAGTATATTCTATCTGTAATTTAATCCTTGTGTTTCTTCTAAGATAGTATGCGTTCAATATATCTCTTGTACTCAACAATAATAAGGTGGATATTCAACCAAATGACATTTATGAAGAAAGGTCAGTTTGAATCGTGAATAAGAAAAAATACCTTTGGTTAGGTTACCTTGGCCCAAAATGGAGGTGAAGAAAAGACTTGAGAAACTAGACAAGAAAGGCGGAGCCATTTTCCAAAGTTAATGAACGTTGTAAAGAAGAAGTTTGGTAACTAAGCAGTGGTTGTTTTGTGCTTTGTGTAGAAGTAACAACATTTTTTAAGGGGGTACTACAAACTTTTGTATAGGTTTGTAGTGGTTGCGTGTGTGTGCTTGTGCTATCTTTCCATATGATCCGAGTTCTCTTTGGTTTCGAGGACGAAACCATTTTTAAGGGGGTACTAATGTAATAACTGTGGTTTTTAAGGATATTTTTGAATTTTTCTCGGATATCCTTTTAACCTCCTTGTCCGTTTTAACGCTTAATCCAATATTTTTGTTGGAATTTAAGTCCTAGAAAATTTTTGGTGATATCCTAAAATCAAAAAGAAATGATTTTATGGATCAGTGTGAATTCTAAGATTTTTCAGTGGAAAAAGAATATTTATTGGATAAGTCGTCTTTCTAATTATGTACTGTAAAGGTTTCAAAATACGAAACGGAAGCCTTAAAAATTGAATGTAGCAAGATAAAATCATGGAAAATTGGCTTTATTGGTCTACATAATTTACGGGACGTTTTGTATTTAGTAAGTTTTTCCATCCGAGGTACATAATTTTACCACTTTAACGCGAATCCCGTTCCGAAATGGGAAATCCCTTTAATAGTCGACTTTTGTTTGCTTAATGAGGGAGGAAAGCTGATTTCTTTCTCCCATTGTACGCGTATTTGGATGAGGTTGGAAAATGGCAAACAGAGGAAGGAACCAAAGAGCGAAATCAGGACGGTGCGACGGACTCGGTGATCAACTCTTCACTGCCGGCAATCTTCTCCGCCCCGTCCACCTCCATCTCCTCCACCTCATCTTCTTCCTCCTTGTTATGGGTTCGCGGCTGCTGCAAAAGAGGAACCAGAACCAGTAGAAGAATCAGGCGGAGCGACGTACTCGGGAGGAAAGAATTCTACACCGCCGGTTATCTTCTTTGCCTCGCTACGACTTCGCCGGTGACCACCAGTCACTCCGACCACCACTCACTGTGAGGGCTGCCACCGAGAAATACTCAACCACCCTCGAGCTCGGGGTTTGATCCACTATCGAGCCAAACGAGCCATAGGCTCAAGTGAAAGTAATTACGATCGAAATTAATTAACGGGTTGGTTGCGGAGCCACTGTAAGGGCCTTTCGGTTCCTCTTTGCTAATTAAATTTATGGTTTTTATAATCTTGACGTTGATATGGTCTCACAGGTTCAAACCGCTCGAGAAACGGACGTCAGGATCTTCAGTTATAGCGAATACAAGTTTTGACACCGATTGGCAGGTAAAGGACTTCGGATAATTACTCGGGATTCATTGTAAATCCGTTTGATCCGAGATTTGGTCACCTTTAAGAACTGTTACTGAGGAACATTTTTTTTTTAGAAAGTTGTTTCAAAAGTGAAGCGGATAATTAGTTATAATTTCGCCAAGATGGCTCCTTAAAGCCTGATAGCTAAGAATTTATTATATAGTCGATATACGAAATCAAATCGTTTATCGATTAGGAAGTTTTAGGAGTTGAGAATACAACTCAGAAGTGTATCCATGAGCTCGTTGTTAAAGAATCTTTTGTTATATTTGACAGAAGGGTGATAAAGATTACTATTGAATTGCTAAGGACGTTGAGCACGCCTTCTAAGGCAAGTGGACGGTTCTCTCTTGCATTATTGTTATTAAATGAGGAATTGAATCCTATTTAATATTTGTGTTAAGAACAACTTGTGTGCTTAATAAAATAAGATAGGAGTTTTGGAGCTTGAAAGAAGGGTTTGGAGCATTGCAAGAGAAGATGGAGATTAAGCGCTCAAGTAAAGTTATTGAAGATCAAGTTTGAGCTTAGAAAGAGATAGAGAATTTCGTTACAAGACCATAGGAAAAAGAATCGAGTCAAACGGAGTTGTAATGAATCTGCTACGCAAGTTTTACTCAAGGTTGTTCGTTGTGCCTATAAGGGTCGTGCACGACCCTATCAGGGTCGTGCTAGACCCAAACAGAAAGTGAACCCTCAGGACCGACCATAAGGAGGGTCGTGCACGACCCACTTTGGGTCCTGCGTGGCGCCGACTTTTCCCTATTCCGTGATCTTTTATGATATATTCTATCTTTTTATTTTAGGAAGGTGTTATTATCTTATTTCCTAGTTTAATTAGGACTCCTTTTCCTCTATAAAAAGGGGCTAAACTCTTTAGTTGAACTCTCTCTCGCTCTAGATTTTATTTTACGTTTTTTTGGGGGATTGAAGGAAGACTTAGAGGACAAGTTGGAGAAATTTATAAGACCTCTTTATTTTAATTTTAATTTTCGGTTTGTTTATTTGATCATGTCTTCGTTTTTCCTTAGCATGAGTGAGTGGTTCTCCTAGATTCTAGGGTTGAGTGAGAACCCAACGCAATCATGCATGTCTAAAACTTGAATTCATGACTTGAATGCTTGAAGATCATATCTATCTATCTTGTGCTAAATACCTTTGCGACAGTTGAGGCATATCTTGTGATTAACCTAAAGCGAAAGTGTAAAGTTGATTACTTGATTAGTTCTAATAGGATTATTTGCGAAAGTTGATATTCCTAGGTTGAAGGATAGATACAAAGTTGTTTGATTTGCGAAAGTTGATTGAATAACTTGAATTGTTTGCGACAGTTGACTTTTCTATGATCATAATTGCATGATAGTTGTGAATTCTTGTTGAAAGCATGTATGGTTGTTGTTGTGGTAGCCCTAGCCCTAAGATTGCCTTTTTATATTTGATTAAAACTCATTAAATTGACTCGATCTCGACCCACCTAAGGTCATGCTCGAACTGTTGCTCTTATTTGTGTTCGTTTGTGTGTTTTGTCCCCAGGATCGACCCTAATCAGTTCGGTCCTGGCCTTGTTTTGCTCGTGTTTGTTTTGCTTTTCGTAGTTTATCAACTAATCTCTCAGCACTATTCTCATTCTCGTGGACGAACCTGACTCCGATATACTCAGCGGGGCTTGATATAAATTTATTTGTTCAAGAAACTCTTCAACAAATTGGCGCCGTTGCCGGGGACTGAGCAATAGTGCCTAGTTTAGTTGATATTTTGGGTTTGGGATTAGCCCTTACCCTTTTTTTTATAATTTTGTTTTCTTTGTCTTTGGTCGCAGTGTATGCCATCTCGTTCTTCCCAGAGAACCTTTGGGATTAACTACGACAGCGAAGCCGAGAGATCCTTCCATCAACGTTTGAGAGAACAACGAGCAATGGCCGACGCTGAGACTCTTGCTCAACAAATGGAGGAACTCCGCACTCAGATGCAGCGCTTGCAAGTGGACCGAGACACTCAAGCTGCAGCTACGCAGCGATTCCAGGAACAACTGAACGCTATCCCAAGGAATGCCAAGCAATACATGCACCCAGAACTAAGGGTGCCCGAATCGACGATAGTGCTCCCGGAGATCGACCGCACTTTTGAGATTAAATCTCACTTCATATCCTTAATCAAGCATTCTCAATTTGAGGGGAAACCCACTGAATGTCCCATGGAGCATATTAAGAACTTTATTGATTTATGTGACACCATTGTTGTTGACAAAGTCGCACTTGAATATGTTCTCTTGAAGGCTTTTAAGTGGTCTCTTGCAGGAAAAGCTTTAAATTGGTTGGAGAGCTTGCCACCGAGGTCTATTACATCGTGGAAAGAATTGCATGATTTATTCATGACCAAGTTCTTTCCACCGGCAAAAACAACGGAGCTTAGGAAGCGCATCACCTCCTACCACCAACTTCCAAACGAGACTCTTGTGGAGACATGGAAATGATTCCAAGAGCTTCTACGCCCCTACTCATGGGCAACCTCCCTATGTTCTCCAAGAGATCTTCTTTCAAGGCATCAATGCGGCTACCAAGGATCGCATCAACCTTCACACTGATTGTGGGTTCATTGAGATGACTCCAGATGAGGCATGGGCGTTATTGAATAATTAGCTAACCAACTATGATGCCATGTATGGTAACCAACAAGCTAAGCCGACGGAGAGGAAGCTCTATGAACCACAATCCGATGTGGTTGATCGGGATGTGAAGTTCCAATTCATGCAAGATGAGATCAACCGTTTGAAAAAGCAAGTAAGTTACTTTAAATCTTCTCATTCTTGTCAAGAATGCGGGTCTTCCGCCCATACTACTTCCAATTGCACTAACTTGCAGCAAGTACGAGTCGTCGAGGCTTATGAGGACGCGAACTACATGAGAGGTTCCTATAGGAACCAAAACAACTATGCAGGGAGGAACAATGCTCAACCATCTTGGGGCAATCCCAATTATGACCAATACAAGCAACCCCCTCAACAAGAGCAACGTCCTCCTCCCTATCGTCCTCCGGGCTATCAAGAGCCACCATCATGGGTGCAAGGGCTGCAAGAAGGAATCAACGGAGTCCGAGCTGAGGTCCAGACCGGGATCAATGGAGTACGAGCTGAGTTGAAAGGTGTTCATGCAAGGTTGGGAGAATTTGATTCATGGAGAAAGAACGTCGATTCCCAACTTGGACAACTAGCTACTCAATTCCCAAGACCTCATGGACAACTCCCGGGCCACCCCGACGAGAATCCTAGAGGCCGAGCAAGCGATGGTGAAATCCGAGCCATGCACCTAAGGAGTGGCAAGGCGTTGCCCAAGCCACCCATGCATAAAGAGGAGGAACAAGCCTCAGGACCGACCCATTTAGGGTCGTGCACGACCCAACTAGGGTCGAGCACGACCCCCTCATGGGTCGTTCCTGAGGATGCTGATAACGAGGAAGAAGAGGCAATCGACCCTGTCAGGGTCGAGCTCGACCACCCTTCACCAGGTAAGTCTTCTAACCCTTCTACTTCTATTCAATCCCGTTCAAAGGTACTTCCTTGCCCTTCTAAGAAACCCAAGGAATCGACGAAAGGAAAATTTAAGCGCTTCGTTAAGTTGCTTCAAGGCTTGAATCTTTCCATTCCTTTCGCCGAGGCCTTGAATGAAATGCCTGCTTATACTAAATTCTTGAAGGAGATTTTATCTAGGAAGCGATCAGTGTCAGAGCTAACGGATGAGGTGAGGTCGTTGGAGCTCCCTGAGAAGCTAGGCGACCCAGGTAAGTTTGCAATTACTATAGGTATTGGAACTCCCCGTTTTAAAGCTTTATGTGATTTAGGTGCCAGTGCCAGTCTCCTACCTCTCTCTATTTGGTCCAAAGCCAATATGGGACCGCTGGAACCTATCAATATGAATCTCTACATGGCAAATGGATCATGTGTCAAAGCCACTGGAGTCGTAGATGATGTTCCTGTGCAAGTAGGCAAATTTTTTGTCCCAAACGACTTCATAGTGATAGAGATGCCAGAAGACCCTGTGGTACCAATCATTCTTGGAAGACCATTCTTAGCCACCGCAGAGGCAAGAGTTGATGTTAGAAAGGGACTACTCACATTTGACATTGGGGAAGAGAGGGTCGAGTTTCGCTTCAATATTGTTGCGAATGAGGTCGTTAAAAGCATCAACGAGGAGCCTACCGACCCCCCATGGTGGGTTGGTACCGACCATTCTCTGAAGAATCACAATGTTGTGGGTGAATTCCAACTCGTTAATGGGCTAGACAAGCACGATATTGAGGCATTCCTTGATCCAGTGGGGTCGGTAACAACCCACATACCCTCGGTAACGACCCCTCTTCAGAATAACAACGGTAAGTCTCCTTGCTATGATCTAATTGATTTTGGTCATGATCCTTTCTTTCATCCTTCTTTTACAACTCCTACTATTGAGCATACTATGAAAGAGTCGAAGCCTCCTTGGTTTTCGGATTTTTCTAACCCTAACGTAGGACTTCCAAGCATACTTGTGGATGATAGAGGACCGAATGTCTTGAAGAGAAGCTTTGAAGCTTTTCCATCTAAGTATGGGGTTTCCCATGATCCCGACAAAGCTGGATGGAAGCCGCCTTGATGAGCCAAGATAAGTCGTCAAGCTAATGACGTTAAAAATAGCGCTTACGGGAGGCAACCCGATCTTTAGATTAGTTTTTTTATTTTTATTATGTTTTTTTTTTTAGTTTATATTTCTCTAACCTTCCTTAGACTAGGATAGAATATATTTGTTTGGAATGGAATTATTGTGGGATTCTTGCAGGGGGGTTGAGATTGACCCTATTTGGGTCGTGCACGACCCTATCTGGAGATTCTGAAAATATCCCTTCTCCATTGAGGTTCACCATGATGAGCTCCACCTCCATTCCAAGCTTCAAAGAGTTCTTTGTAAGTTTTCTTCTTCTTTTCTCTTTACTTTTTCCTATTATTTTCATGCATGAGGACATTGCATAATTTAAGTATGGGGGTAGGGGAAGAAGAAATCTCACATGTTGTACATAATTGAGTCTTTTTGTGTTTGTTTTGTTTGCTAGTTTGCTAGTTTGTTTTGTTAAAAGGAAAAAAAAGAATTTTTTTTTTGAAAAATGTTGAAAAATCCAAAAATATTTGCTTCTTTGTTTTAGGATAGAAGAATGCTTCATCTTAGATGTCCTATGATGAGATTTAATTTTCATGCTTATCATATAATTCCTTTGGCATATTTGGATAGTATAGCCTAAGTCTTGAGAAATTGCTTTTGATTGTGAAAATTGACTTCTAATGAAATTAAGCATACGTGTCTTGAGTAGAAGTAATCGTAATCCAACAAAAAATTTACCTAGTGAGGAATTTTGGCCTTATAGGGAGATCTTCATAAAAATCCCTCTTCTTTATATGTGTGATTTGCTCTCTTTGTGCATATTATCTCTTGTCATTGATATGGTTATCTATTTCTTGAAGCCGCTATGAGTTTGTTCATGCATGTTAATTATGATTAAGAACTTATTTTCATTAGCCCTATTAATCCATATCCACCCTTACATTATCCTCTTTTTGAAGCCAATTTGAGCCTTAAGCCTTTTATTTTTAGCTCCACAAAATTATTCCCTAGCCAATAAAGCTTGACCCTATCCGGGGATTAGGACTTAGTATTGGTTGTGATAGTTTTGTTGAGTGAGTTGTATTGGTTCAAGTGTGGGGTAATTATGGGTTGGGTAAAGTTAAAAGGTCTTGCAGTTTGTTATGTAAAAGGAGTTTGGTTACCTGAATGCACTTCCAAAAGAGTTGAAAAAGAAAGAAAAAAAGAAATCGATATCGACCTCCCACAGAAAAAAATGAAGATCATAAGGGAGGAAAAGAAAAGAAAGAAAAAAAGCTGAAAAGTGAAAGTTTGCATGAGCCAAATTTTCCTTAGTGTTTGTAAGCAAGATTAAGTTGGGATAAATGGGTGAGTGAAAGAAAAGTGTATAAAGAAAAGAGTGAGTTTGGTTATCTTTTGAATGTTTTGGTAAATGTGAGTTTTTAGGAGTCTTTGATTCCCGGATATTATTAGCACCACATAACCAAAATATTTCCACGCCTTATTGTCTTTACCAAGCCCCATTACAACCCGGCCGAATGGAGTCTTCTATGAAGATTTCATTGAGCCTAAGTTCTTATGATGATTGATGTGTTTTGACTTCTCTAGGTAGAGAGATTGGTGATATAAGTCTCAATGATAAAGTAGATGTTGTATAAAGATTGAGATGAGAGTTGATTTAATAGCCTAAACACATAGAGTTGAGAGAAACACATTAATATCCTTTGTGAGGTTGGATTGTGATTGCTTATGCTTGAGACTCATACATATGTGATGACGTTAAAATTGCTTGTCTACTTTTTCACTTGTGTTTAAAATGTTTTGACAAAGGCTATGCTTGAAGATTGAGTTATTGGTCTTGATTTTGCATGATTATTGCTTGAGGACAAGCAAGTCTAAGTATGGGGTATTTTAATTTCCGCTTTTTAGGTAGTGTTTTTAGTGTCTAGATAGATTAGATTTAGTTAGTTTTTGTGCTAGAGTTTTATGTTTTTGAGTCCTTTCGCTTTAGTTTTCGTATTTCCTTGAGATTCGGAAGCTACGCAACTTTTGTGTCGATTTGTAGGAGTTTTGGAGCTTGAAAGAAGAGTTTGGAGCATTGCAAGAGAAGATGGATATTAAGAGCTCAAGTAAAGTTATTGAAGATCAAGTTTGAGCTTAGAAAGAGATAGAGAATTTCGTTACAAGAACATAGGAAAAAGAATCGAGTCAAACGGAGTTGTAACGAATCCGCTACGCAAGTTTTACTCAAGGTTGTTCGTAGTACCTATAAGGGTCGTGCACGACCCTGATAGGGTCGTGCTAGACCCAAACAGAAAGTGAACCCTCAGGACCGACCCTAAGGAGGGTCGTGCACGACCCACTTTGGGTCGTGCGTGGCGCCGACTTTTCCCTATTCCGTGATCTTTTATGATATATTCTATCTTTTTATTTTAGGAAGGTGTTATTATCTTATTTCCTAGTTTAATTAGGACTCCTTTTCCTCTATAAAAGGGGGCTAAACTCTTTAGTTGAACTCTCTCTCGCTCTAGCTTTTATTTTACGTTTTTTTGGGGGATTGAAGGAAGACTTGGAGGACAAGTTGGAGAAATTTGTAAGACCTCTTTATTTTAATTTGAATTTTCGGTTTGTTTATTTGATCATGTCTTCGTTTTTCCTTAGCATGAGTGAGTAATTCTCTTAGATTCTAGGGTTGGGTGAGAACCCAACGCAATCATGCATGTCTAAAACTTGAATTCATGACTTGAATGCTTGAAGATCATATCTATCTATCTTGTGCTAAATACCTTTGCGACAGTTGAGGCATATCTTGTGATTAACCTAAAGCGAAAGTGTAAAGTTGATTACTTGATTAGTTCTAATAGGATTATTTGCGAAAGTTGATATTCCTAGGTTGAAAGATAGATACAAAGTTGTTTGATTTGCGAAAGTTGATTGAATAACTTGAATTATTTGCGACAATTGACTTTTCTATGATCATAATTGTATGATAGTTGTGAATTCTTGTTGAAAGCATGTATGGTTGTTGTTGTGGTAGCCCTACCCCTAGGATTGCCTTTTTATATTTGATTAAAACTCATTAAATTGACTTGATCTCGACCCACTTAAGGTCGTGCTCGAACTGCTGATCTTATTTGTGTTCGTTTGTGTATTTTGTCCCCAGGATCGACCCTAATCAGTTCGGTCCTGGCCTTGTTTTACTCGTGTTTGTTTTGCTTTTCGTAGTTTATCAACTAATCTCTCAACACTATTCTCATTCCCGTGGACGAACCTGACTCCTGCTATACTCAGTGGGGTCTTGATATAAATTTATTGGTTCAAGAAACCCTTCAACAGAAACCAAATTTGGAATAATATTCAAATCATTTGGTTTTATAAAGCAGGAAGAATTTAAATGAAAATGTGCCTCCATTTCATTTGCAAATTGTTGAGAGATTGATTCATGATCAAATAAAATAATTCCTTGTTGAGTCTAAAAACTAATACTTCTCTGTTTATAGGATCTGATCTTTGACACAGATTGAAAATATATTTTTTTATCCGAATTTCATAGATGCTTAACTTTTGCTTTTTGTTTCCAAAAAATTATATGTTGGAACTGAATGAGCATATTATATTAATTCAAATGTCTCTGAAGTTTAAGTATTATATTAAAATTTGTATGATCTCATAACAATTCATCCTGTAAAGATTGTAATTGCAATTCCAAAAATTTTAGTTGTACATAATTATTATTCATTTGGTGTTTAGCCCATACTTTAGAATATTTTTTGAGAAGTTGCAGTTTCATAAAAATAGGAAACATAAAAGAACCATCTAAATTATAATTCCAAACTTTTTGAACAAGTTTTTGTTGGAAGCCATGATTTGAAATCCAAGCATTTTCCAACAGAAAAGGGAATTTCTGAAATGCTCTAAACTTTTCCAGAGGAAAACTAATGAGGCAATGGTCAAATATTGTGAATAGGTGGTGGTGAACTATTAAAGACGGAAAAGTTAAGACTAACGATTGGTGAATAAGAATTCTATCAAGTTTTTCAAACGTATTTTCAGTTACCGTAGAACTTTTCCGCCATGTAAAAGAGAAATTTGAATTTTTGGTCTCAACTAACCCAAAGGATCTTTTAAAATTTTGAAGTCGAGTAAATCTTGAGGGAGAAGGTCGAATACCACCCCTTTTATCCGAGATTGAACAAATTTCATTTCAATCTCCTATTAAAAAGAACGAAATTTGTGAATTAACTAAAACAAGTGATAAATCATTCCAAAATGTTTTTATCTTCCTCACGGGACGTTGCATAAATAAAAGTGATTAAGAATTTCATATTATTATGGGCATAAATTAGGATAATAATATTAGTTATTTATAATATAATTGACATAATTGGGTAAAAGAGTTTTGACAAATAAGTAACCAAATACCTCCTCTTGAACCAATACATGGGCAAAACATTTGGTGCTCGATAATTGTACTACTTATAAGCTCCTTCACTCTCGACTACTTGTGTACAAGTACACAAGCACCTATGAGTATTTGTGTGCTTGTGGTTTGCTTCCATAATACCCCAGGACCTAAACAAGTTTTCAAAACGCTAGCACTAAGGTGTTTTTCTAGGGTATCTTTCAAGCGGTTATGTATGACTAGTTTATGATCTAGAAACCCAAGAAATTGTAATTAGTTGAAATGTCATCTTTTCTGAGTCTTATTTTCTTTTAGTGAGCCACTCTCATGTGTTACAATTCTAAACACTTCGGTTCATTGTGGTATTTGATGTGTGATGACCCTTCCTTGTAATAATTAACATGGTTTGCAATATGTCTCGATCTTTGCAAGTTCGTGATCTTTACATTAATTTGAAAAATTCAACACCTTTTTTAGAAGAATGGCTTGAATGCTGACTCTCCAAGGGTTGATAATGATGGATGGCAGAAGCACAAACATGAATAAGGTGGCTCGCACATTAAACTTATTCAATTAAGAACCCGAATTCAAGCACTAAGAGAAAACCTAAATTGACTCATGACCATCCTTATAAATCTTACGTTTGAATCAAAATTTGAAACTTAAAAACTCTATTACCTTTGTATGATTAGGAACACTCAAATCTAAATTTAAGATGCGTGAAACAAAAGATGAACGCATGTATTCCATATTAAAGTCAAACTTAGTCATGTTTAACCTCAATCTAATATGATTTTATTGAAATGAATTATAAATGTTTAAATAGACATGATAAATGTTGAAACTTGGGGTCCAAGGAGGGTACGTACATTGAATATGGCTACATGGACTTTGTCCCTTCTATAAATGAATCTACTTACTTCTTAATATTTGTTGATGATTGTAGTAGAGCTACATGGACTTTATTTGGTCAATAATAAAGGACAAGTGAGTGAAATAATGTCAGATATCATTCATTATGTTCAAAGATAGTTTGATGCACTTCCAAAGTCTATTAGGATAGACAATGGCACAAAATTTGTGAATTATAAGTGCTAGAGAATGTATGCTGATTTGGCAATTATCCATCAAAGGTCAATGGTCTACACTCCTCAACAAAATGAGATTGTGGAACATAAACAGTGTCATTTGTTGGATACAACTCGTGCATTGAGAATGCAATCAGGTTTGCCGGCTTAGTTTTGGGGAGATTATGTTTTTATAGCTACATACTTGATAAGCAGAATGCTTGTGTGCAAGTTGAAGTGGAAATCACCTTATGAGATCATGTTTCGTTCCTTGCCTTCTTATGATCATTTAAGGGTAATGAGTCGTTTATGTTATGTTGCACTTGCATGCCCTTGCTCAAAAAAGTTCAATCCAAAAGGAAGGAAATGTGTTATGATTGGTTATCCCTCACATCAAAAGGGCTACAAGCTATTTTATTTGGAAACTAAGACAATTTTCTAAGGGATCCTTCCACTACAAAACCTTCCACTATAAAAGATTGTTCTCAAACCAATTTTCCTTCACATGAGTCCAGTTACAGTGATAATTACACTGATTTGGATGATGATTTCTTACCCACTGTTGCATCAGATTCTCCCAGATAAGTTACAATAGAAAATTCTCCTATACAAGACATTAATTGCTTCACCTAATCCTTCCAACACCATTAAACCTTTGCCACGTCAATAAAAATGAATCAGAAAAGCTTCAGTGTGGAAGAATGATTATGTGGTAAATGTAGTGCGGTTTGATTTCCACGTGTCTTTTGTTGCAATTATGGCAGTGTTTGAGCCTCAACATTACAAAGATAATAAGTTAGATCCTAAATGGCAAGAAGCGATGAAAAAAGAGTTAGATGCTTTGGAGACTAATGGAACTTGGATAATGACTAAGTTACCACCTGGTAAAGAAGCTTTTAAATCCAAGTGGGTTTATAAAATCAAGTATAGAAGTGATGACACAATTGAGGGGTACAAGGCACAATTAGTTGTCAAGGGTTTTAGTCAGAAATTGGGCAAAGATTATAAGCATACGCTTTCTCCATTGACCAAGCTCTCTGCTGTCGGAATTTTTATTGTCATGGTTGCTTCAAGAGAGTGGCCTTTTTTTCCCAATTGGACATGTACAATGCAATTTTGCATGGCTTTCTTGAATAAGAGATATATATGGAGCCTCCAGAAAGGTTATATATATGGTGGTGATACAGAAGTATGCAAGCTAAAATGGTCTTTATATGGACTAAAGTAAGAAAGTCGTCAATGGAACTTGGAGTTGACAATTTCTGATGAAGATGGGATATGTTCAATCAAGACATAACTATTTTTTGTTTATTAAGGCAGAAGGTTATACACAGAGTTTTGTAACGAACCCTTGTTACCATGAACGAACAGAACACCTTGAAATTAATTGCCATTTTACTCGGGATAAAGTTCAAGAAGGTTTTCTTCAAACTTCTTACATTCCTTCTCGCATTCAACTAGCCAATTTAATGACCAAGGCATGGGGAGAAAATTAACATCATTTCCTTATGGCTAATCTGGGTTTGTAAGCTTCTCCTGCTTGAAGGGGGATGTTAAAATTCAAGTGGGTCAAACTCAGTGTCAATCGGAGCCTTCCAGTCAACAAGCGTGGGGTATGATGCTGACGTGTCTACCATTTCAATAATTTGCTCTCCAATGTAATAACTAATAAGCAATTAAGTCGGTTTGGCTTAAGAGAGTTGGTTAGTTTGTAACTCTTGTCTGTGAGCAAACTGTGTATACCAGATCGTTGATTCAATTTCCAGATTAATAATACTTCTTTTCTTCCTCTTGTTTTTTTATTGTTTAGAATTCAACTAGGAATTCTTCACTTGATCGAAAAACATAACTTGGTCTCCTTCGGGCTTCCCCATTCTAGCCTATTTACCACCAGAATTTGTCCCCCCTGCCTCAATTTGATCATGTGTCTGTCATTGTTAGTACCTATAGTCAGATTGAACAACACTTGTGTATATTAATATGTATAAACAATGACTTCTCTTACTTTCTTTTTTTTTGTTTTGGGTAGAAAGAAATGACTTCTCTTCTTACTCTTGGAAATGTTACCCCATGGATAGATTATTATAATTAAAGGAGGTTAACTAATTTAATTAGTCAAATGAACTGACCGAGATCTATCTAGCCTTGTCTAAATATAATCAATGAGTTGACGAGTCATGGCAATGTCATCATGCATTATACACCCAATTTTAATTGCAAAATCTTGTAAAGTTATACGACATTGTTTGGGTAATTGCATATCTATAAGATTTGATAGCATTAATATTTAATATTGACATTAAAAAGTGCATTAACCTTGTTTATTAGTATCACTTTATCAGTTCTACTTGTCACCAAAAAACAAGAAAAAGAAAACTCCTTCTTTTTTAGTGCCTATCTTAGAATACCATTGGATTGAAAAAAGTTACCATTATTGGTCTTGTTTGTTTCTATACTAAGATTTGGGTTGGAATAAGGTATCGGGTTGCAATATTAATTCTAGTGTATTTTATTGGTATGAGAATCAGTTCACATTCCTTAGTTAAAACAAACATAGACATGAGTTTGACTCATTTCTAATTTCATTATTTTTTTTGGTCGAATTCTAATCTCATTCCTTAATATTATTAATTAGTACAGTATTAATTAAAAATATTTTACTTAAATTAATTAAAATTTTATTTTTTTTGGTAAGAGAATATTAAAATTTAGAAGTCTCATAAAATTTGACCCATTAAAATTACTCGAATCAACTCTATTTCCATGACTAAAAGAATTAATAGTCAAAGTTACATTTATAATCCAAAAACTAATACTTAAGGTTGCCAGTTGACACCAAGGGGGCATTTTCTGGTGGCCACATGTGAAAACGCACAGAAAACGTAAACGGAAGGACGAAAACGTGAGATGGGTGCTTTCGGTGCTTGCTTACTGTACTTTGTGGTTTTGTATTATTAATTAATGATAAATATTAGTATTTTTGGTGCAAATTTATTTAATTAAGTGAAATAATTGTTTGATTTATAGTATTAATTTTTCGTGCTCAGGTTAATAGAATTTTGTTTTTTAGGTTTTAATTTCTAAAACAAAGTTAAGAAAACCATTATAGTGCTGTGTGCAGCCATATACGGAGTATAATAATCTCATCCCTCGGCAAAAAAAAAAGCATTAAAGAGATATCCCAAACAGTTCAATCACTTGGAAAGATTTCTCGTGAATAATTATCAAATATTGAATTGCCCTTTTTCGGTTCGCTTTTTATTTATTTTTTCTTTCCTTGCAATTTCTCTTTGCCGATTTATTACTCGGAGGAGAGAGAGAAAAAGTGGGAATCGAATCAAATGGTGATGGAAGATAACGAGAGCTGCAATAGTAGGGCGGAGGAATGGCCGACGGCGCATCCTCGGCAGCAGCGCCAGAAGTTTGAGGTGTACAGTGAGGTTCTCAGGCGTCTGAAGGAATCCAACAATCCCGACGTCGCTCTTCCTGGCTTCGACGATGAGCTTTGGTCTCACTTTAATCGTCTTCCTACTCGGTATCACTTTTGATTCCAACTTTCTCTCTTTTCTGTTCAACCTTCTTCTTGCTTTGATTCAGACAACAGGGATCGGTCACTTTTTTCTGTAAATTAGTAATCGATTTCGGCAATTCTTTTGAAATTTGATTTTTGGAACCGTACGTACTACTGCTTTTTGATTCTCTCTGTAAAAAGCGGGGGCAAGATCGTGAAACGGAGGAACGTGCTTTGCAAATTATGTTACGATCTCTCTCTCTCGTTCGTTATCCTGTGTAACAGGTCCTTGTAATGGTAGTAGTGGCGATGAGGTGTTTGTGCTCTGTGGTGTAGTATTGTTTTAAGTACGATGGATGTGATTGAGAATTGGGAATTGCAAATGCAGGTACGCGTTGGATGTGAACGTGGAGAGAGCGGAAGACGTTCTCACTCACCAACGGTTGCTTGAGCTGGCTCATGATCCCGCTAATAGGCCTGCCTTCGATATCCGACTCGTGCAGGTATATTGTTGTTCGATCAGTCAATCTGTTACATGTGATTGTGATGTTTTAGAGTATTGAATGGTTAGTCTGTGATCAAACTGCGTGTAAATTTTATCTGTGGAGTAGAGCTACCTGTGTTGCTTGATGTAATCTCCTCGGAGTGTAGCTTCTTGCTGGTCCATTCATCTGGGGATTGTATTTTATGTGGAGTTTAGGAATGAAGCTTGTCAAGATTCTCCTAAATCAAAGGAAATGTCTTTAAAATCTGCATTTGCTGTCATAGGTCGGCATTTTTTGTCCATGTAGATAAAGGTGATGATGACCATATTATGATTCTCACTGAATTTCCTACTGAAGAGACTTGAGAGTTATCTCAAGCTTGAAACCTTGTGTAAACAGTCTTCTCTGTTTCCCTTATTAGTTGCACTTGTTATCTGAAATTGTTGCCTGGACTTGACTAATGTTGACAATTCCATTATGAAGGTTCAACCCTTTCCTGATGAGCCTACTGCTGATATGGCTGATCCCAATGGTACAGAAGATGATGGCACACAACAATCATCCTTTAACTTCACTAGGAAAATGTAACTTAATTTATATTGTGGATGGTTTTACCTTCTTTTAATATACTTGATACTACAAAGGAATACATTATCATTTCTGTCTTATTTTGCATTTATTCCCCCTTCTTTCTACTATCAACAGTCACCCGCCACCTGCATTTGGTACATCACCTAGCCTTGAAGCCCTTGCAATCGATGCAAACAGACCTGGAGATGTGCAAAGTGATACTAATGCCAATTCTAGGTTTCTCCGGTAATTTAATGACGATGTCAAATGATCTTACCCATACTCCGACTTCCTCACTTTACTGCAATTTTATGAAGTTTGTGTAGTCCGTATTGTTTTATGCAATGCTTGGTGTTTTAACGGTAATTTACTGCAATGCTGTAGGCTTCTATGGTAATTTAAACCCATTGCTTAGTGTTTGTCAATATGATTACTCATGGCTGAGTGAATGTTATTCCCTAAAGTAATTTTTGATCCCATCTCTGTTGGCACACTGAAAATTAGGCTTTACTATCTAGCTTTTGTGGTTGTTTGTGGGCTATGACAAAGCACATGATAGTTGTGTTAAACAAACCTTGTTTAATGCCTGTGGTGCATACTGTATGGGAAAGAATCAAGATAGACTACATTGTTGAAAAGAACTTGTTTTAAGTGCCTAAATTTGCAGTTTTTTTTTTTATTTTATCGAAGAGTTTAGATTTAGTTTAATGAATTAGTACTCTTCCTCTCTCTGAATTCAGTTCGCATATTGATTTTCTTGTCTATGCTTCAGATCTTTGCTCCTTGTGCAATGATGCTTACTTCTCTTGATGCTGATTCAGGCCCATGCACGAGGTTACCTTTTCAACAGAAGACAAGCCAAAAGTCCTCAGTCAAGTATGTGAGCTGATCTGTTTCATATATGTGCATGTAAATAGGCTTTGAAAGTGAATTGTACTTCAAACACCTAGGAATCTTGAAAGCAACATATTAAAATATGCCTGTGGATATGGTCTGCCATTGCTAATCCTTATGTTTTGTTATACACAATTGGAAGTGCTGGTTGCATTAGGTGAAACCTCAGATTCATGATGTCATCAAAATGCAGCTGCGTAGTTGCAATTTTCTATGCAATTCATTTCTGATCTGCTTAATGAATTATGACTTGTTAAAAGTCTTCCTATCATCAAGGTTGCATTGAAACACCTTATCTAACAAGTACTAATAATTATTCCACCTTGGTAGATGTTGTTGTCTTCCAAGAAACATGAATTAGATAAAATGATGATTGATGTATTGACAATTACTGGAACCTATGAATTAGATTGGATTATGCGAATTCATTTCTCCGCACAAATTGCTGATTATGCAAAGTATTGCAGTTGACTGCCTTGCTTGCGGAGGTTGGGCTCAATATCCAGGAGGCACATGCTTTTTCCACCGCTGATGGTTATTCGTTAGATGTCTTTGTTGTCGATGGTTGGCCAAATGAGGTATATATAATATGCTATTCCCTTTTGTATTACCGAGCATTTTTATCACATGCTCTAAGAGTCTTTGTTTACTAGAATCACAGATGCTTCATTTGCTATTCAAAGTGGATAATATCTATAGTCATCCACTAGCATGTGAAGGTGTAACATCTTATCTTGACATCCAAGGTCTATTTTAAGAAAATTTTATTCAGGAAAGTGATTAATCAAGACTGTTGTTTATTCTTCTGAAAATTTTTAATTTACAAGAGGTATCCATTTGAAGCTCAAAATTAATTCCTTAAAGAGCCATTCATTTTTGTAGGAAACACAACAGTTGAGATCAATTTTGGAGAAAGAAGTTACAAAGATTGAGGTAAGTTTTGTGCCTTGTCATTATTTCTGCAGTAAAGCTTTTATCTGATATTTGTTAGCATCCGGTGGCCTGCAAAAATAATGTATACTAGATTGTGTTCTTTTGGTTACTATCTCATGAGTCTTCTGGTTTTTGCCTGATTATACTTTAAGATTATAGAAATGGAACTTCATTTTCCTTTGTCCAAAATATTCAGTGTCTCATCACTCATCAGACTGAATTTTTATTCAACACTATTATTGATTAAACTGGGAAATCAGCTGCATACCATACTTGTGATTCTGCAACCATAAATTGATGTGTTGTTTTTGAATTTTCAACTTAATTTTGTCCATATTTTGAGCTGCACTTTCATCCTAACTGTACAGAAGGGGCCTTGGCCAAACCTACCTTCATCTCCCATACACGAGCAAGCTGTCGGTGAATGCAATAGTTCTCATGTGGAGATTCCTAATGATGGAATTTGTGTGTGGGAAATTGATGTCAAACAACTAAAGTTTGAGAAGAAAGTTGCATCTGGATCATATGGTGACTTGTAAGCTATTTATTTAGGAGAGTTTTGATTCTATTGTTGAGTCTTAGCCATTAGCTCAAGTACTCAACTTTGTCGTTCCAAATCTTTCAGGTATAAGGGCACATACTGTAGTCAGGAAGTGGCTATCAAGGTTCTTAAGCCTGAGCGCATAAACAATGATATGCAGAAAGAGTTTGCTCAGGAGGTTTACATTATGAGGTATGTCCCTCTATTGTCAAGAACAAAATTTACACTTGCATTCTCATGTCTATTCTTGATAGTTTGATATGTAGTGTGGTGATTTTATAAAGTTTCTCATTTATATTCCAACAACATGGTTGAGATTTGATTGACGCATTACTAGTTAGAAACATATATTTATCTCGATCACTGTAATGGTGCTACAAGGATTTTTTTTTTTCACTCCAATTGATTCTTCTTTATGTACAGGAAAGTTCGCCATAAGAATGTTGTGCAATTTATCGGTGCATGTACAAGACCTCCAAGCTTGTGCATTGTCACAGGTATGCCTAAAAGTTTCAAGTTTGTTATGTGATGCATGCAGTAGACGTGTAATTTTTTTTTCTTTCTTTGTTCCATAAATCGTTGTACTCTGTATTCCAGATGTTCAGTCATGTAAATTTTGAATCAAGCACTTGTAACCTGGGTTCTGTTTTTCTTGTTTGTTTTTCATTACCTTGTTGTTCCCATTAAGCTAACTTAAACTGTTTTTTTTTTGTGCAGAGTTTATGTCTGGGGGGAGTGTGTATGACTATATACACAAACATAGGGGTACATTTAAGTTGCCTTCACTTTTGAAAGTGGCATTTGATGTGTCGAAGGGAATGAACTACTTGCATCAGAACAATATAATTCACAGAGACTTGAAAGCTGCCAATCTTCTGATGGATGAAAATGAAGTAAGATTTTTACATTGACTTCTTGTGCTCTGATCTGTAATATGTTGCTGTGTCTGCTTTTCCACACTCCACTTCCATGTCTATGATATATAGGTTGTACAAAATTGTAGTTTTAGAGGTGATCCACTGGTCATGTCATAACGAGAAGATAAAGAATGTTCTATGAATGAGCACAAGCTTTTTTAGCAGCTTTTGCCTTTCATGAAATTTTCATCTCCAATTTTCAAATTGAGATGAAAAAATTACGTCTTCTACTGCGCCTAAAGTTGTATACCTTATTACCTTAATGTTTGTAAATCTTTGACATATATGTACAGCCTTCACTCATGTTGTTTTTTGGTTTTAATTGTAATGAAAACTTTATATCATGATTTTAAGATGAGCTTGAGCTTTCTGCTTTGCCTTCTTAGGTGGTTAAGGTTGGTGATTTTGGAGTTGCTAGAGTGAAGGCTCAGTCTGGAGTTATGACTGCAGAAACTGGAACGTATCGCTGGATGGCTCCAGAGGTAAGTTTGGTTCAATTAATATAGGTTCTGTGGGTCACACTTATTCTTAATAGTCTATACTTGTTGGCAAGAATCTAAAAAGAAGATTCTTGTTGGGTAGATGCTTACAAGTTTTTGTCTGGAACTCCAGGTTATTGAACACAAGCCATACGACCACAAAGCTGATGTTTTCAGTTTTGGAATTGTGATGTGGGAGTTGCTAACCGGAAAGGTACTGCTGCAGTTGTGTAATTGGGACCTTCAAATGCCATTCTATTCTTTACACTGTCCTTCCATTGAATAACCTTTTCCCATTCTCTACATTGACAGATTCCATACGAGTACTTAACCCCATTACAGGCAGCTGTAGGAGTCGTGCAAAAGGTAAATGCTAACTTGCTTGCTCAAAAAAAAAGTCTTCTACATTTTCATAGTTATTTGTTGCGAAATACCCTACTAAGCTTTTAGGCGAAGGAAGATTCCTGGACAAATATGCTGTGTTTTTCTTGATACGATTGATTTCATGAATGATTTGTTCGTTTGGTTGAGTTTGTTTTGCTTCAATGTCTAGCATTTTGGCCTCATTTTCGCATAAAACTTCCATTTAAAGAGCCAACTCTGACTAATGAATTCTTAAAACTGTTATTCAGAATCTGCGTCCTACTATCCCAAAAGGAACTCATCCAAAGCTCACTGGCCTGCTCGAAAGATGCTGGCAACAGGATTCAAACTTAAGACCCGACTTCTCTGAGATTATTGACATTTTGCAGCAGATAGTTAAGGAGGTACTGTATATAGTGTTTGCCTAGTTCCCATGTTCTATAGAGTTGTCATTAACTTTTATCGCCTTCATATTGTATGGGGATGTATTTTAGAATCTAACTCATGCCATGTATTTCCAAACAGGTTGGGGACGGGGAAGATCGTAAAGAGAAGCATGGCAAATTCTTGTCTGTTCTGAGGCGTGGACATCACTGAAACAAATTTATGCCAAACCGGGATATTTTTTGCAAGGACTGTTAATATCTTTTATTTATACATGATATATTGATATCTAATTACTCTGCGTAGGCCAATTTTCTCTCATTCTTCCAGTTTTGTGCTTCAAGTTCCAATGTACAGTTATTTGTCGGATTGGCAAACAAAAGTATTGCTCCAAAATTTCTCTTCAATTTTCTTATCTTGTTTGTGGTGCTTAGTTGCAGAGGCAAGTATTGTGACCTGCAAAACTCCTGCGGCTTTGATACGAGAAAATTGCAGTTTTTCCCCTTCTATTTCTGTTGCTGTTTGAAATTCTTAGTACTGCATTATGGCCGTGTAAACACAGCCATTTAAATTAGCTAGCTCAATTTTCAAGTCTAGAAATTTCTGCTCGCTTATCGTAAATAAACTAGTTTCTACTTTATTTACAAGATTCCAACCAAAGAGATGTTTCATAGTTTCATACCCTTTGCCTTCGGACATTTGGTTCAACTGTTAAGTCCTTGGAGTAGTACCCTGAGGCTACCGTTTCGAACCCCACATGCGACGGTCTGCCCATTTTTCTCTAGAATTGGTTAATAACCAGTTCTCATCCCTCGTGGATGCTCTAGGCGAGCCCAAGTAGTACTTATGGCGACCTTAATCCTTACCCTATAAAAAAATAGTTTCATACCCATTAACTAGTAAGTAATCCGTCTATCCATCAGGTTAGGTTTCGACCTAAGCGAATACGGAAAATTTTGGGAAAATGTCAACGACTTCTAGCTTATTTTTCAAAAAAAAAACGTGGAGTCTGTTATAAAGAATTAATCATGCCTTAAGCTTCTCATGCAATGCAAATTGCAAACGCAGAAGTTGCTTTCCTTATCTCGATCAACACTCAAACAGCCTGTCACACGCCTACATTTAATCAGTCTTCCCAACAAAACCATCAATCACACTTGAAAACAATATAACCTAATACACAAATCGCCGTTCTGAGTCATCTTTCTTGACCCGGGAGCCTTGTACACAAGATGAATTCCCATCCACTCCTAAATTCTGACTGCTAGTCACCAATTCATTGTACATGCTGAAACAAGTCCTTGTAAACTGCACCAAAGACTCAAATGTGAATCCAAACCCTGTTTGAAATCCATTCAGTGTTGTCCGTTGCGTTTCTTCCATGCAACTATGATGCCTTTCCTTCTCTATCTCAAGCCTCCTCCTGAAATGTTGTTGTTGCTCATCCTGAATTTGCATATCATCTTCCGGTTCTTCCCTTTTGACATCTGAATGAAGCTTATATTCTAGCAATTTAGGCTCATCAACTCTGATTCCCGCCTTTTTACAAGCAAGAATCTTCTTATCTAGTTCTTTGGCTAATTTGTCCACTCTCCTCTTCTGTTCTTGTTCCTCACCTTGTTTGACCCACAGACCCCTTATATCTTTCAAGAGGCTTCTCATTGCCACTGAAACCGCCTTATCAGGCAAATTCTCCATGGCAGATAGCCAGTCATGGCAGATTGTATACAACGGGGGACCATTCACACGGAAAGGTGGGATTGAGCTCCGCCCCTTGGAGTAAAATTCAACTTCCGGTACCATGAACTTGGATAGCCATCCATGTAAAGCCTGAATGTAGGATTTCTGAGCTGATACGTATTCGTGAAATGATTCTTGCCAGTTTTGGATCTCAGCTTCGAGTTGTAGGGTGGCAAATCGGTGAGAGTTGGCACAGAATTTTCCGTAAGTGGGGCACTCGTAAGTCTTGACTTCAAATATAATCATCTTCTGGGTTTCATGGCACTCCAACATTATCTTCCAGGACTCTGCCAATCTGTAATGCAAGATAATGCATTATCAAGTGTAATAATCCCAAAGGACCCTAAATTGAACAAAATATTAACTTTTGAAGATATTGAACAAGATTTAACATGTTCTTCTTACCCTTGTAACAACTCAATGATCTGTGGTTGCAATTCTTCTGTGATTAGCTTTTGGATTCTTTCAGAGATTGACTCCACTCTCCTCATTGTAACTAGTATCTGTGAGTAGGAATCTTTCACTGCTCCACGACTTTTATCCAAGGAGTGAATGCCAATCCCTCTTACATCTTTTCGTCGCAATTGTGAGCATTTTTTCTCATACAGCTTTCTTATAGTGTCTCCAGCCTGGAAAAATGGTTCACACCATAGGCAGCAGATGAGTAATAATGTGCAAGAGATTGGAGCTCTAAATAGTGACAACAAACTTAAACAGCAATGGGTTTGTGATTACCTTAACTTCTTGATAAAGCTTCTTTTCCCAAGCAAAAAGCCTTGCTAGTGTTAATGAGTGGCTTCCAGAGGCCATGCCACCATAACCGTCAAAGAGATCGTTCTTATATTCCATCCATGACAATGAACTCTTCGAGCTAGACGCTGCTAGACTCTTGCAGGAGGAAGACCTAGCCATGTTTGATCCGTGCCAAGTGATGGCTCGAATAAGCTTCGTTGAATTCTCTGCATTGCAATAATAGCCAGGAGGATCAACACAAGTTCCTAATCTTCAAAATAGACATGTATTTTAAAAAAAAAAAAAAAACAAATCAGAACCTGCCTTTTATCTCTTCAAGACCGGATGTAAACTGAACCTTGTTTGCCTCCAAAAACCTAGACACATCCTTGCCGGATTCATAACACCTGATGAAGTGATCTTCAATATCTTTGAGAGCATCTAAGAGCTCTCTTCCCTTGTTTGGTTGGTCAGTTACTGACAGTTCCTGTTCTGCTTGCTTTACAACTTCCGACTTCTCCCAAGTGTTGTTCTTACCATTCTCTTTGACATCATCCACCGTCTTCTCCTCCTCCTCCACCCTGCCTACCTCTTCTTCATCTTCAAGATCCGGAATCCCTTCCTCTTCTTTCACCATTCTCAAAACCTCATCTGGGTTTATCTCTGAATTAATCGCACCGAAGAAAGGGTTGAAGAAATCCCACCCAAATTCCCCTTCTGGAGATGGCATCATTGGTGGAGGAGCTGGAGCTGCCATATAAAAGTTATATCCAAGAACCTCTTGCTGCTGATGTTGTTGATGATGACAATGTTTTTCCACTTCTTCGTCATCAGCAGACTCGGAAGAATCAGAAGAGCCAGAAAGAGGAGGAGGAATAGCTTCTTTATCAGAGGGTTTTTGCTCAAGAAACATTGGGTTTGTGATGACCTTTTCTTCCGTCATTGTTGTTGTTGCTGAGCAGTTTGGTGGCGGGAAAGTGATGAGAAACTGGGACGAGGGTGTGGAATGGCGGGCGACAAAGAGCTTGATTGCTGCCGAAACAGAGTGGAGAGAGTGAAAGTATCTGCAATGGGAGTCAGCAAGAACGTATCTTTTCTCTACAACGAGCTTCATCAGCCTCTTCCTCTCTTTGCATATTCCTAGTACCATCTCTTGTTCGTGATTTTTTAGCTTTGAGCCTACACACCCTCCCATCTCTCTCCTTTGCCAAAAGGAAGGCTTTATTTGCTACCTTTGTTTTGTTGTGACTTGTGACTTGTGACTTGTGTGTGTGAGTTCTAGGCTTGAAAATGATAGTAGTAAGGTGGGATACTTTCTTCTTTCATCATATAATGCTGAAAAAGTTTATCCGGCTACTCCAACAACAACATATCCTTTTTTGGAAGTTGTTAAAAATGCAGAAGATGGTCGATCTTCTTGCCCAAAAAGGTTTTCACATACAGTATATAAAAATGAAGAAGGTGGCTACAAGTAGATAAGGAAAGGCTACATGGAGTAGTTTGTTTTGCAGTAGGCAAGAGAGAAAGGAATGGAAGGTTAAGGGCTCGAGAAATGGGAGGGGGGCTGCCTCACTCATCCTATAACATATTTCTTGTGATTTTATATGTTGTGTTTAAAAAGGAAATACTCCATCCGTCCCGTTTGTTCGTCCTAAAAAACGGTTTTTGTGATTATTATGGAAGGTGTAAAGTAGTATTGATGATTGAGAAAGTGGGTAAAAGGTGAGATTGATTGGTGTATGTTTGTAATTTTATAGGAATAAAAGGTGTAAAGTAGTATTGTTAATTGGGAAAATGAGTAAAAGATATATTAGGTAGGGGTAATGTTGTAAAAAAAATATAGATATAAAAGAAAACTGGACAAACAAAAGGGGACACCCGAAAAGAAAACTGGACAAACAAATGGGGACAGAGGGAGTATATAACATGAGAAACCACACAACAAACATAAAAAGAAAAAAAAAACCTCTTTCTACAAAAAAACAAAAGAAAAACAGAACTCTAGGGGAGGCCAAGTAGCACTTGTGGCCTTTGGGATATTACTCCGATATCACCGTTTCGTATTTTTCGGACGACGGTTTGCCCTTTACTTTTTAGAATTGGTTAGTAACCAGTTCTCGTCCCTAGTGGATGCTCTAGGCGAGCCCTAGTAGTACTTTTGGCGACCTTAATCCTTACCTTATAAAAAAACATAAAAAGAAAAAAAACAAACAACAAAAAAAAAGGTGGATTGGTGCTAAATCCGGAACCAAAAATATACATTGGGAGCAAATAGTGGAATATGTAACCAGAAAAAATTTAATCCCCATATCAATTTTATAGGCCTCTTTATGTGGACCTCAAATAAATTTAGTTTGATGTATGGCTAGGACTCGTGAGTCATGAGTCATGACTACACACATTCAGGCTTTGCATTTGGTAATGAACTGTTTTTGTTGTTTTGTGGATGAATCTAAATGCGTAATGTTAAACAACGAAAGGAAGTTAGTTTAAAGGGGAAAAAAAAACTATTGTACAGATGAATATATAAGTCTGAGGAATGGGGTGGATTTACCTTTTTTTTACTGATGCACAGTGGCTCTGTTAGGAAAAGGCAAAAAAAGTAGTCAAAAGACATCCTCAATTTGTCATCACCAACTTTGGCTGTTTTTGCTGAAACTGGTCAGACTAGCTTGCGTGACAGCATTTGAATGAAAAGGGTAAGTTCTTACAAATATTGTACTCCATCAGTCCCATATTTTTCTTTCTATTTATCATTTAGGGTGTCTCAAAATTTACTTTTCATTTGGTATCTTTTTCCATTTTTAGAAGTCTATAAATTATCATATTATTCTCATAAAATCTAAAAAATTACCACTTTTTAACACTTTTATTATTTTTATAACTTTTCTCACATTTTCCAACATCATTTTCCCACTTTCCAATACTTTTCTCCCACTTCCCAAAATTTTTCTCTCCCATTAAACCATTTTCTTAAAATCTGTGCAATTTCTCAAATAAGAAGAACAATAAGGGGCGGATGGAGTATATATTAAGGGAATATGTATTTAGTAACCCGGTAATGATCGATATAATAATGATACTAACATGCACTATATATAAGATTAGAGTTTGGTTCAAATGAAAAAAACACTTATCTTGAAAAATGAAAAGTGTACTACAAAGTACGAAAAGTGCATTACAAAATACAAAAAGTGCAATCCGAAAAGTGTACTACAAAATACGAAAAATGCAAATGCGAAAAAGTGCAATTCGAAGTAGGAAAAGTGCACTACTAACTAGAAAAAGTGCATTTCTTTTCATTTTATAGGATAAGAGTTTTTTTTTCATTTGAACCAAACTCTATAAGATTATACAATTGTTTAGAAGGTAATGGTTTCTGTAAAAATTGTTAAAATAAAAGGTGTAGAATTTTAGAAAAAAGAGAAGAACAAACTCTACGTAAAAAATAGAGTTTATCTTTCTTATTAATTAAAGACAATCTTAAATAGAGGAGAAAGGGGATTAGGGCTTCCTTCTCCTTATGTTCTTAGGTATTGGGCTTATTTAATACATTAGGTTTCTATCTTTAATAGTTAGTAATTATATTCTGTATATTATTACTCGGTTTATTAACACTACTAAATTAAAAGGATAAAGCAACGGTAAAAAACCGCTTCATTATGTCAAAAAACCGCTTCATTAGGTCTAATGCAGCGGTTGTTAACCGCTTCATCTGCTGCATTGCATTAGGTCTAATGAAGCGGTTTTTGGCCTAATGCAACGGTTTGTTATCAAATTTAAAAACCGCTGCATTATTTGTAAAAAACCGCTACTTAAACTGTCTAATGAAGCGGTTATGTTGACATGCTAATTCAGCGGTTTTTTTTATCTAATGCGGCGGTTTGTTATCTGATGCGGCGGTTTTCAATATCTAATGCAGCGATTGTGTTATATAATGTGGCGGTTTTCACTATCTAATGCGGCGGTTTGTTTATCTAATGCAGCAATGTTCTGATTCTGATGCGGCGGTTTTTTAATGTAGAAAGTATTGATGATGGGTCTAATGAAGCGGCTTCTTATTTCGTATCTATTTGGGTTCAGCTCTTTTGCAGGTTTCAAATATGATAAACATAAAGAAAAATATGACATTAAAACTAATTCATAGAAAATTAGATATTAGATTAAGATTAATTTGTTTACAAAATGGTTTATCTATTCAAAAGATAACACAATCTAAACTTAGAATAAAACTAATTAAGAGTAGCAAACTTCCAAGAGTTTGATCTAACCTTAACACTAAAAGCTAGCTAAGAGCCTAAGAGTAGAAAACTTGCATTAGTAGCAAAAAACATTATCCCAAACGCACAAGTCTACAAGGACAACAAAACACCTGCAACAATAACAAATTAGCAAATCAGTAGCCAAAATACAAGACAACAGCTGAAAGACAAGAAGATAGTAGCAAAACAGCATCAGAAACAACAATATAGCATTCTTTCATATTAACTTTGTGAATCATGATTGAAACTGAGAATTAAAAACATATCCTCATCAAGTTGCCTCTAGTTTCTATCTGTTGCACTTACAGAGAGGTCAATCAATCAGTAGATGGAATATACATAATTATTTGTTACCATATATATACTGATATACACATAATACATTATATGGAATTGTAAACAGACAGAAAACTATACTGTTTCGGTTATTCGCTTGAGTTGTTCATCGTACGATTTCTGAATTTTGTCAGTCAGCTCAGCTAATTCTTGTTTGGTGTGTCCATTAGAGGCATTGGCCTCTTCTTTCTTTTGTTGAAGCTCTGCTGCTTCCTGCAAACAAATTGCAAGTCAACTAATTGAATCATCTACGCCACTTAATAAATAACAACAGAATATAACATCCATAAAATAATTTAAAAAAGATGATAGCTAGGCATAATTAATAAGCATCCTTGACTCAGCAAACAAGCTGTCCGTGTACGGTTACCCTCCGTTTTGCTTGATCACATTATCTACAAGACTTATCAGCTTTTCAAGTTGCAACTCTTTCTTCTTCTCATCCTTAGTCTTGTTGTCAAACAAAATACACCGATTCTTGCTAATTGCAAGAATGTTCTGCTCAAACAAATTTAAAAAAGAAAAATCAAAACAAAGCTTTCAAGATAAAGTGTGTTATCATGTACTCACAATTAATTATAGAAACCTTTTTATAGAGGAAGAATTATCATACATGGAGGATGATAAAGTGCATCCAATCCAAGAATAGCATAGTTGAAGCATAAAAGAAAGACAAAACTTTCAAGATAGCCAGACCATTTTAGTAGTTTCTCATTCAAAAATCTAATAGCCTAGTTCATATGAAAGAATGATTAATCCAAAAATGTAACTAATCTACTATATATATAAAAGCAATAAGGTTTGGAGACTCCACATTGCGCCACATCAGCTTTTACCACGTGTCGTTTCGAGAATACACCACCTCAGCTTTTGCCACATGTCACCTTTTCCTTAAGTCATATCATAATATTTTTAACATTTCATATGCCACATCATTACCATGTCATTAACCTATTTAATTTTATTTTTTATTTTATAAAATATGTCAACAAATAAATCTGTATCCTAACTAATGAATTAAATTAGGTAATCTTCTTATTTACCTTAATTAAAAATACTTACTTTACTTAATTTAAACATTTACTTTTAATAAATGATAATAATTGATTATTTTTATCCATAGACTCACAAAACTTTAGGAAACTATAATCCATAACAATATGTCAATATCTTCAAACTATAACCCAAATTTTTAAAAAAGTTGTTAACATTATCGTCAAAATTTGGTTTGGTCATCTGATATGATTCAAATTTCAATGTTGTTAATGAAATATGAAAGAATATGTAAGCAAATAATTTTTTAGTTAGCAAAAGATCATAACTTATTTTGCATCATGATTTTAAAATATTATTTTATTAGGTTGAATACGCGCAAAAACAAATTCTATTTGTTTTAATATAATGTTTCGGTAAAAAGTAGATTATATGTAAAATTAAATAATTTGACAAAACTAATTTAAAATAATTTGTTATAATTTTTCTTAATTAAATAGTTTAAAGGTTTTATGTTCATGGGAACTACTTAATTAACATATTTTATTTTAAAAATATTTTTTTTTTTAAAGTTTAGTTCATACTAAAAATATAGTTAATATTTATTTTCTTACGCAGTCTGAAGTTTTGAATACTATCACATCTACTATATATATAAAAGCGATAAGGTTTGGAGCCACCACATTGCGCCACATCATCTTTTGCCACATGTCATTTCTAAAATGTGCCACATATCAGATTTTGACACATGTCATCTCCTCATTAATTCATATAAATTATACAAATAAAAATGATAGTTTTGGAAACAAATCTTATGAATTCAAATATTAGATTTGTAAGTTTTAATATCATCTAATATTTTAGAAAGAATCCAAATTGTAATTTTGGAAATTTCTAGCATATTTAATTAAACATTAATTTCTATAAAAATATAAAAAAATCATGGTGGCTTTTTTTACAACTAAATTAGCTTTAATCTACTATATAAAAACCAACTAGATTCCTTAAATATTCCTAGAAGATTATGTTTAAAGATTATTTATTCCTTAAATATTTCTTAAAGATGTTATTCATAATTTTTGATAAACACATCGGATACAAATTTTTTTCATTCTTTATATATTCCTTAAAGATTATCCATTCCTTAGAGTTTTCCAGTATTAGGATTTGATATTTTGGTTCCTATTAATTTAATTTTTGTTATAAAATAGATAGCTTTAATAGCATATTTTTATTTAAAATATGTAAAAGATTTTGGTGAAGTTAATACCAAACTAAAATCGTGGATTTCCAAACTACAAAATCGTGGATTTCCAAACTACAAAATCGTGTATTAAATATAAAAAAATCTAAAACAAAAATATATAAAAAAGATATACCAAAATGGAGAAGATATTACCAAACTAAAATATAGAAAATAATTTTTTTATAACATCTTACAAATAATGGAGATTATTGGTTAATATTTAAACAAAGTATAATCATCCAGTATGATATTGACAATTAATTTTATTTTAAATGAAAGATGATATATAAGTTATAATTATTTTTGTAATTTATAAAATCATTAATTACCACTATTTTAAATTACCACTGTTTTGGTTACAAATTTTAAAATTATGTTCAAATCGGTAAAAATTAAAATAATCTATAATATCAAGCTTGAGATTAGAATTGCAAGTTCTCTCTTCAAACCTACACATATTCATATATACTTTATTTCATTTTGTACCAAGTTCTCAACCGTTGATTTTTTTATTAATCCGTTATACAAAAAATTCACATTACTTTTTGTAATTTACTAGCATTTGTTCATGTTAATATATTTTGTAATGATTAATGTCGATCCATTTTAATCAACTATGGAATATATAATATTAAAGTTGTAGCATATTATGCCACATGGTGAATTCACATTCCACCTCATTTATAACATGTCACGTCATGTAGCGATATTTTATTTAAAATTAAATATTAGAACAAAAAATTATAAAATAAGAAAATGTTATATAATTTTTCATTTATTACGCAATATATATATATATATATATATATATATCCATTTGCTCCGTGTAATATTTGGAAAGATAATTGGCTATATTAATATACTTTTATTATTTTTTCAATTGTTTTTTAAATTATACGTAATATTATTTAAGTGTGATTTTTTATTGGATATTTGCAACAAAAAAATGTGACAAACATAAATGTCAATAACTAAGGGGTAAGAAATAGCAATCAAAATAACAACATATTATACATAAATGTGACTATTACTATAAGAGATATTACACGTATAGAGACCCATAATTAATGGTTGAATTTTATGTCATATATAACCTTTGTTATATGTATAAGAGATATGTAATCCAATTAAGCTAGATGTTGATTGGTTGTATAAATAAAAAATATAATTTTTATTATCACGTTGCATTAAAATCACACGTCTTTTTAATATATTCAAATATATGTATGAATAACCCATTGTGTCTTCATCACATGTTTTGGGTAGGAAATAAAGCCGTCAAATTAAGTCGCCTCATTTTCACGACATATCGTTTCCACGTTAATCCACCTAATTTTTGTCACATATCACAGGTAAGAGATAAGGACGCCATATTAAGTCGCCTCATTTTTGTCATGTATCGTTGTCATGTTAATTCACCTCATTTTTTGTTACATGTATCAGGTAAGAAATAAGGTCACCACATTAAATTAAGTCATCTCATTTTTCCTATCGCTCCTCCATAATCCACTTCATTTAAAATATTGGACCTTGCAATGCTTATAAAATTAATAAAATAATAATTATTTTAATTAAATAAAATTTACGTTCAAATATTTTATCAAATTTTGTTAAATGTTGGTTATCATCATATTCAATTTGTAGGTCATACTTAATTCATTTTTGTATTTAATATTAGTATAGTATACGTATAAGGACATTTTATTTTGTATATTTAGTCTATTAATATGACTATGCATTGAATCAATATGTAAATTAAATGATACATTTTCGATATACAATTCAAGTAAAACTTTAACAAGATTCGCGCATGCGTGCGGGTACTTACGCTAGTAACTCATATATATATATATATTAATATTCCAATGTGTAAGGTACCCACACACTCCCTGACACAATATAAGCTTTTAGAAACGAAAACCTGAAGTAAGCTATGAAACCATAATGTAGTTGCCTAAACTACAATTTTACAATTTCCAAGTGCGAATTTGAACATTAGAAAGAGTGAATCGGATTCCAACTCAGAAGAATCATGCCCTATAAAACAACACATCACTAGGTATAAAACAACACATCACTAGGTACATCTGAGCTCAATCCTCGGCTTCACCCAATATAAGCCTCCCAATTCCCTTCAAATTTAGCTTATGGCAATTCCTCTATAAAGGAGAAGGAAACTGATAAAAAGAATTCAAAACTAGTATTGTAACTACACTTTAGAATTGTAGATTCATTGGCCTCCCAATATAGCAACAATATTGATTAGTTATTGAATTTATTTGAGAAAGTTTGACATAATGACTTTCAGGAGAACAAATAGATTTCAAATAGAAGGATTCAACAACATCGCAGTAACAGAGATCGACTTGATGAATTTACTATTCTAGTTCATAAAATCCATTGTGTACTGAGCAAACACTTCATGCATTTCAAAAATAAATCGAAGGGGAGATTCAACACATAAGAAATCGTAAGAAATTAACTAATGAAGAAAATGAACTAAACTATTTCTATAAAACCCTAAAAATCTCACAAAGCAAACTCAAGAACAAACCTGGGTGAATGAGGGTCGAATCTGCAAAGAAATTATAGAACTAGTGGCTTTGAACAGAGGAGAAAACGAAGACGAGATGGCAAGTCGTTGATGGGGACCAAAGATTTTGATGCCGCCGTTTGAGGCTTAGATCAGAAGAAGACGAACACGAGATGCTGTTGGGGATGCTAAGATGGCGAGTCACCGACGATGGGGTAAGTCGACGGGGTCGATAGTGGAGGTTGGTGCGAAGGTTTTTCTGGGGAAGAGACAGGCGGGTTTCGCCCATCTTCGAGATTTGAATCGTCATCAATGAAAGGCGCATCTTGCCCATCTCAGATTGATTCCGAAGCTTTGAGGAGTGACTTGCGAGCTTGCAATCAGAGAAATTGTTGGTCTCGTCTTCCGATTGAGGGTTGCGTTGGTGGATTTCGCTTGCAATCGACCTTCGAATATGGTCTGGAGTGGAGGCAGCTGCCATAGGACTACAGGAGAGTTAGGGTTTTTTTATCAGTAGGCGGGGTTTGGGAAATTTTGTAAGTAGAGGCGGGGTAATATTTGGTGACGCGCTTTTTTTAGGGTAAACCGCTTCATTAGATTTTCCTATCCGCTGCATCAGGCCTGCAACTCTCTATTCCCCGCTAAAAGTTTATATTTTATTTTAAACCGCTGCAAAACCGCTTCATTAGCTCCTCCAAGAAACCGTTGCATTAGCCAACCGCTGCAAAGAAACCGCTTCATTAGCTCGTTAATTTAGTAGTGTAAATAATGCATAAAAAATCGTTTACAAATTGTCTATTGAATGTCACGTATTTGTGTAAAAGGGTAGAATTTGTTTACGCTTTTGGATTTTGCAATTCGTTTACGCTTTTGGCATTCACAATTCGTTATTTGAATTTGTTATGTTTGTAAGACCGCTCGTTCATATATCATTCGAAGCGTTTTGTTCGTGTACGTCCATTTGGGGCTACTCATTCATTTTTTTGTAAATGGTTCAATACTCATTCGTGTACATCCATCGAGACCGTTCATTCATTTATTCGTAAATGTTCTGACAAAAGATTTCATTTACTTCCAAGGGGACCGCTCATTCATTTATTCGTAAATGATCTGAAGCGTTCATTCGTGTATTTCCTAGCTATACCTCCTGCAAAAAATGCATATGCATGCAAAAACTCATTTATCTAAAAGGTTCGCAAAACACAAAAATATAAAACTTCCCTTAAACGAGTGGTGTTCCAAGTTCGGGATTCCCTTCCCAGTTGGCTTCTTGCTTCCGTCGGCCGCATTCATGGCCTCGTCAAGGACCTTTTGTAAGACCAAGCTCTTTCCTTGCATCATCTTCGCATTCAATTTTAATCCACTTCGAGCGGGAATCTAAATTTCATCGCTGAAGACGAGATGCAGTTCATTCTCTTAGATTTCCAACGCCTCCTAAATCGTCTCGATTGAGCAACCGTAGCCTTTGAACAAGCTCTTGCAAGGCAACAATGCGATGTTGTAGCGGTAACATGGATGTTCGACTTGATTTGTGATTCTGACCTTCTTCAAGTTCGTTTCTGATTTCGACACCAAAATACAAAGTGTATATTCTTTCCTCAGCTTTTCATCCATATAAAGCTCGTAGTTTTTCGACTTTTGAAGCTCCCTGAATATGTGCCAAATTGATAGGCGTGAAATGGTCGTTCAAATCACGGCTATGCAAAAGAGTCCTAACAACCTAAAGACTATAGTCCTAGGGAAGTAAGGGTCGAATCCACAGGGAGGAGATTTATCTTTTTATGTGAATTTTATGTCAATTAAAGGAAAAGGGGTTTTATGAATTAAACTACTATCTAGCATGCAAAAACTAATAAAGCAATTAATGTTGGAGTTTTTATCAAATTAGGGAAAACACTTAGTCAACCAGAGATCCACATTCGTATGCCAAGTTGAACATAGATTCACTAAATATCGCATGCATATGGAATTCCAATTCCTTTTCAAAGATAATTAATAGCACAACCAGATACTATCAATCCTAACTAATTGAATAAACCTGAAACTATCAAGATTCAATTCAAAAGCAACATGAAGAATAGGAATATAATCAGGATACAATTCTAGCATAAAACAACCAGCTTCTATACTAGAATGCAATTTAACTCTCTTCTACAATAGACCAGCACAACCAGATACTAGTACAATGCAGTTTGCTACTATGAAATAGAGAAACTCAACCAGTAATTTCTCTAGATCTAGCAATTGAGATTCAATAACAACAACCCTAGAAATTGTTGAAATCAATCACATAAACAATTCAAACAAGAGAGAAAAATAATTCCATGCATTAAATAAAGAGTAGAAATCTCACAACTGAAAGTCAAAACGAAGCTTCAAACTGTTTGACTAAGCAAAAGAGTTTAGTTCTCCATCAAAGGCTAAAAACTCTGAAAGGAAAATATGATAATAGTGTATGAATGAGAGATGCAACTCTCTAAAACCTAATATATCAAACTAGGTCTGAAAAGTCTATCCAAAAATACATATAATATATCTCGGATTAAAGCTGACATAGAAAAAGCCAATAGAAATAAAACACGTGTCGATCAAAGGATCTCCGCGTTGGCAGGGGCGGCGGGTGCCGCTGGGTTGGCGGCGGGTGCCGCCAGCACCTCGGTTCAAAACTGAGGTCACACTTCGGGGGCTGTTTTGACTCACTTCGAGTTGGAATTTGGACTCGGAGTACAGACATGAATTGTAGCTCTTTTAATTAGATTTCCAATGATACCAATATCAACTTCATCAGACTACTATAGCTCCCGAACGAACCCTCACAAAACAAAGGTGTCGAACCATCAACTCCAACGGATGGCCCGAATTCAAGCGTTCTTCTCCCGTTTCCATTCCTTTCACACTTGTTCACTTTAAGACCTGTAAAACAACATAGAACAAGTGAAAAAACCCAAAACTCCTAGACACACTAATAACTTACAAAAACTAACTAAAACTACCTAAAAACAAAGCAAAAGAAACGGAAACATGCATCCTAAACACTACTTATATGCTAGCTATCACAAATGCAGCTCTAGTATGTATCACCCTTTTCAATGTAACAGAGTTGGGATGCCTTTTCACCTTCTTTCTTGATGGTTTTTGAGTTTGGTGTCTTAAGTAGATTTATGTTCTGTCTCATCAGCTTTTTAGCGATATATTGATCATCTCATTCCGACAATCGTAGCTCTCAAATGGTTGGTCGAAATTCTACTCAGTAATTCTTTAAGCGAAACACACATCAGCCTCATGAGATGCAATTTCGAGCCACAAAAGGATGGCTTTCGAGGCCTGATGTGTGAACGAGAAGCGAAGTACACTTGATCTTCTTTTCGATGCCTCTTGAATCATCTTGATTTGATAATCGTGACTCTCAAACGAGGCGCGTAAGATCACTTGGTCATATGTCAACTCCTATCTTCATCGAACTTCCGCGGATGTGCAACCTTCAACCTATGTCGCTAACTTTGATCAGCTCAAACTGACTCGTTTATGACCACACCTGCTACGAACTGGACTCCTCTTGGGTTTTGTCATCTTGGTGCCCCCAGCCTCGCGCTTGATGATCGCTCTTGGTTCCGGAATCACCCTTGACGTCTTGTTCGGATCCTTGGCCCCTTGATTCTTCTTTCACGATCGTTGCACCCAGATTATCGTGCATCCGAAATGCTGTCGGATTGTCCCCGTCTTCTTGTGTAGTCTCGCTTTCTCGATTGGCACCGTCCTTTGGTGTGGTCCTGTTTGCTTGATCGGTCTTATTCTGCGCATTGCTTCTTCGTTTGTTTTGTCCAACTCGTGATCCTCCGTTAAAAATTAGATCCTTCTAGGTATGATGGTGCCTTGCCCTTGCACGAATATCTTGTTCTATCAATGACCATGCCCTGCCTTGCCCCTGTCTTCGATCGTGTTCATCCATGCCTAATCGATCAATCGCCATCATCGTTACCTTCTCTAGGTGGTCTGTCCTCCTCTCGGTCACGATTCGTTTGCATCGCCACAAGATCCGAAGTGGATGCCCTTGTTGCGTCCCTCATGCTCGTCAATCCTCCGACCATTGGTGAAGCCTTCGAGCCTCTTGCCTTTGATGCGCCTTGGTTGCACTCCGACTCTGCCACCTTGATCTCAAGTCGTCGTTCCTAGCCACGCTCCATCTTCTCCATCATGATCTCGCGTCTCCGGTCGTGGATTTCTTGAGTCGTTGCTCGGTCGCGGATTTCCAGAGGTGCCCTCCAGTTCAGTTTCAGTTGAATTTTCGTATGGGGAAATCATGGATCTCATTCTCTTTCCACAAACAGCGCCAAATGTTTCTGCAAAAATTGTTAGAACATAAAAGGGTCGGGGTAGAATTCTAGGCGAAAGAGAAGAACAATTCTACGTAAAAAGTAGAGTTTACCTTTCTCATTAATAAGAGGTAGCCTTAAATAAAGGAAAACGGAGGCTAGGAATTCATTCTCTCTATCCTTAAGGCATTGATTCGGCCATTTAATACATTGGGCTTCTATCTTTAAAAACTCGTAATTACATTCTTTAGAAAAAATTGCTCTAAATATCTCAATCTTTCACTCAGTTGCACACTCTACCCCAACCTTTTCGAATTTCACAAAATATCCTATACTTTGGGGATAGTTGTGCACTCTACCCTCGAAGTGTTCATGTTTTGGGTAAATTTGTGGATTCACTCCTCACCTTTTCATTTTGTGACAAAAATACCCAACTCGTGTACAAATCATTTTTAAAATTATAAATCTTGTCCTTATAATGATTAAGACATTCAAAAATAATCATTTTAGATCTCTTTTTGTTCTAAATAAATTTTAGTGGAAATTAATTTAAAATAATCAATTTCCTTTATATAAAAATATATTTGGTTAGGGTTAATAACATTTTGGGTAAGGTATAATAACATAGCCTTATAGATTTACTTTTCTCATTTACATGAAAATAATGTAATTACTTTTATTTGGCTAATATAAATTCTCCACTTTATAATTAACCACATAAATCTATAGTCATAACTTTGACTTTAAAAGTAGTTCATCTTAATACTTTTGTCATCCATTATCATTTTTGAAATAATTTTAGACAAAATTTAATAAGAATTTTCATAAACTTATTTTATAAAAGTTTGAAAATTTTGAGTTATTACTTAATCATCGAGTCCTACTTTTGTTTGTCGAAAAAAATTATGAATACTTTTAATGCCTTTTGGGTTTCTTTTAAAAAAAATAATTGAGTTTTTATTTTTCCATTTAATAAAAAGAAAATTTGGATTTTACGTTTAATTTAATATATTTTATTTAATTAGTTTGTGCCATTGTAATAAACAAGTTAGAACATAAGTTGTACACTATCGTGTTAGTTAAGTTGGATAAGGTAGAACACATGTTTTTAAACTTTTATAATAATAAAAAAAAAGGTTATGATTTTTTTTTCTAGTGTCTAAATTTATTTCAAAAATAATAATGGAAAAAATTATTAAAACGATCTACTTTGTAAAGTAAAATTTATGGATTAATTATTTATGTGGTTAATTATAAAGGTGAGAAGTTATAACATATGTTTTATAAAAAGGTTATGAAATCTTTTTTACTTGTGTCACATTTTTTAAAAAAGTAACAATGAAAAGAGTATTAAGATGAACTAATTTGTAAACTAAAAGTTATGGTTTAATGATTTATGTGGTTATTATAAAGGTGAGAATTATATTAGAAAATAATAAAAGTAATTATATTTGTAAATGGATTGGACATTTTTGTTTCAAAATGAAAAAGTGAGGGGCTAATTCATAACTTTACTCACAATGTGGACACTTCTATGGTAGATGGCGAAACTATCCCCAAAGTATAGGGTATTTTGTGAAATTTGGAAAGGTCGGGGTAGAGTACGCAACCAAATGCAAGGTTGAGATATTTGGAGTAATTTTTCTCATTCTTTATATATATAAAATATATTACCCGGTTTATTAAATAGGAAAAATGACTCTAAATAATTCTAAGTATCAACTTTGAACTGAAAATAATACCAAATTTAAAAATCACCACCAACGATACGAACTATCGCAAAATTAACCCAAAACGGTATAAAATCATTTTCTGGTTAACTTTCCGGCGGAATTGATGATGTGGCGACCGAAAAGCCAATGTGGCAAGTTAACATTTTACACTTTTATTTATTTTTAATTCCCTTTGTGCCATGTCATTATAATATAGCCATGTCATTACTAATTGCCCAAAAAAATTAATCCAACGTGTAAAAATTAAAACTAAAATCAGATTCTTCTCAGTTCTCAAAAACCATTAAAATCAACAAAAAAGCTAAAAAAACCATTAAAATCAACAAAAAAAAGCTAAACTCAAATAAAAAAAAGTTGAGCCGAACAAGAAAATTTGTAAATCCTACATTCCATTCCAGTTGCCGACGATAGTCGGCTCCGTTGCCGCCGCCGCCTCTACTCCCCACCTCCAAGTCTCGCCACTAGGGCTTCTTCACTGGATCTCGTCACTCGCCACCTCTAGATCTGGATTTCGTCACTAGATCTAGGTTTCGCTGGCCTCTTCACCTCCACGTCGACACTGGACACCGAAACTCGACCCCACCTCCCGTTAGATCTACCGTCGTCACATCTATCCCACCTCCACGCCGACACCGGATAGAAAGGCCAGATCTTCTCTGCCACCGAGCCGTCAAACACCAAGGAGGGCAGATCTGCCAAATCCTAAACCAAGGAGATCTGATTAATTTAGGAGGTGGGTCGGTGGCTGCAATTGAGTTTAGGAGTGGGGATTATATTAATTTAAGACAAGGAGATGGAGATATGAATCCTAGCTATTTTCGTGAATTTAGGAGAGGGGATTAGGGTGGCTGCAATTGAACTTTTTTTTTTACTGTATTTGAGTTTAGTTTTCTTTAGGTTGATTTTAATTGTTTGTGTGATGAATCTGATTTTGATTTTAGTTCTTACACGTTCGATTAATTTTTTGGGGTAATTAGTAATGACATGGCACAAAGAGAATTAAAAATAAATCATCATCATCTCATTGACCCAGTGGGGCTCTACTATAGTGGAATCTAGGGGGTCAAGATGGGGGTACCCTGACCAAGGGAAGGGGGTACGCTCGATAGACCCAAGAAAAACTGAAATTCAGCTATGTGACAATAATAACTGAATTTAGTTAGAATGCACCAAAATTGATATATGGACTAAATCCATCTCAAAGGCAATGTATAAAAGCCAATGAGCATGAGGATGCACCCCATAGAATTAAAAATAAATAAAAGTGTAAAATGTTAACTTGCCACATTGGCTTTTCGGTTAACACATCATCAATTCCACCGGAAAGTTGACCGGAAAATGAATTTATATCGTTTTGGGTTAATATTACGATAGTTCGTATCGTTGGTGGTGATTTTTAAACTTGATATTATTTTCGGTTCAAAATTGATACTTGGAATTATTTAGAGTTATTTTTCATATTAAATAATACACGAAAAAATCAATTACGTGAATCTTGGTTAGAAAATGTAAAGAGTTACCATATACATTTATGGATAGAACATTACAAGAAGCTTGAGGCTCCACTGAAGATAACATGAAGCCTAAGATAGTTACAAGATAAATTGAATAAAGACAAGATAGAAAGGAAATAATACATAAAGGAATTTGGTATTATTTTCCCCTAAAATAAGTTCTATCTTAAAAATAACGTTTTTCTATCTTTAATACCCCGCAAGCTCATGGAAGAGGAAGAACATGAAGCTTAACTAAACGCCAGCAAAACGACAAAGCCCGAGTGATTTTGTAAAAATGTCTACTATCTGATCATTGGCACACTTACATTTTGAACAAGCAGCTCATTATTCTTGACCATTTCCCGAACATCGTCTGGATTTCTATTTATTGTTAATTTAATTTAATGCGTACAATTTTTAGTGCGGGAGTTGGTGATAGTGGCAATATAAGACCATGAATATCAATGAACCCCATAAACTTTAAAATTCTCCACTTTTACCATTTCTCACTTCCACATCATCCTACAATTCCCAAATTCCATTTTACAAAACCTACTTAAATATACATGAACCTATGAAACCCCTTTTTCACTTTTTCAATTTCCAATAAATATTTATTTTTTATTCGGAAACTACTCAAAAAATTAATTTTAAAATAATTCAAATATATATAAAATTGATGTCTATAAGTAGATTAAAAAATAACTATGATTTTTTAAAAATTTTATTTTATTTTTGTAAATTAGAATTAGTCCAAAATAGCTAAAAATAAAACTTTACAAATAAAAATCTCCATAAAAGTGGGTCCTCAACGTTTGCCTCTGACATAGAACACTCTCTTTCATCGTTTCGTTCTACGATTCTCTTGAATGGGTTTCGTTCCTCTTTTTTTCAATACTTTTTTTTTTATTTCACGAAACGCATTATGATACCGGGACGAACCCCCGATATTCATGCTCTAAGCAATTGTGGAGAGCATGTGCGTAAAGATGAATCCAATGTCCCCACCTTGGAGTTTCAAAGACCTGCAATGCAGAATCCAACTTTTTTTTAAAAAAAGATTGTGAATCTAGGGGTGGGTCAATGGTGATGGGAATTGCCAATTGGTGGCTCATAAAACTTGACCCGAACTGAGAAATTTGTCGGACGAAATTCTGAACATGATCTGACATCCGAAAATAATAAAAAAGTGTATACCCGAGACTTGTATTACCCGAATCTAAAAAAGCCCGAATTTGAGATTAATCCGAAATCGATTATATCCAAGTAGACTATTCCGATACAACCCGAGATTCAATTCTACCCGACCCGAAATTAGCCAAAAATTCGAAGTTATCAGACTTGGAACTATCCGAAATCCGAAGTTACCCAACATGGAATCATCCAAAAATCCGAAGTTATTCGACCCGAAATCATCCAAAAGTTGCATATGTTTTAAAATATTAATGAGAGTGAATATTTATAATAACTAGTTGTACCCGTCGTACCATGTACGACTACGATTCGTTATTTTATAGACATTATAAATACGATATTAATAAATAAAAATATAATATAAACTTTAATACAAGCAATTTTATTGCTTGTAAAATATATAATTTCTTTAATCAATAAAAATGGTTAAATTTAATATTGAGAATGAAGATATATTATTAAGATAAAATAATTATATTTCTCTTTTTCCTTGATAATACTTCATGGATATAAAAATTTATATTTTCAAATATGGAAGAGAAAAGAATTTAAAAAATAATATTTTACTTAATAAATAAAATATAATAAAATATGAAAGATAAAGATAATTAATTATATAAAATATTTCATATTTAATTAATTTAATTTAAGATGCAACCATACTCAGTTTGTGATTATATCTATAAATAAATTCGTGAAAAGATATCATGCTAAAAGATAAAATATATTTATACTTATTTTAAAATATTTTAAAATTATTATCTTTAATTTTAAATATTTGTATAAGGAAGTTTTCAAAAGATATTGTTATACTAAATAGATATTTGTTTGATGTTAAAGATAGATTTAAATAGTTAAAGAAGAATTTAATAGATTAAAGTTAAAATATTAGACATAAAAATTAATTTTGTAAATATGAGGTGGGGTCAGAATCGTTCTAGTTGCTATAAAAGATATAAATTTAATATATAGTTATAGATAGATAGATAGATAGATATCGATTTTGAGAAACAATATTTATATTTTTTTTTAAAATTATCTTGACCGAGGAACAATATTTTTTGAGTGTTCGGGTCATAAAGATTATATCGAATATTATAATTTTCCTATCTTATAAGATTTTGATAGATTTTTACTAAAAAATATATCTATAAAAGATAGATAGTAGATAGATATCCGATTTTGAGAAACAATATTATTGGAACAATATTTTTTGAGTGTACGGATTTTGATAGATTTTTACTAAAAAAAAAGAAAAATATCTATAAAAGATAGATAGTAGATAGATATCCGATTTTGAGAAACAATATTATTGGAACAATATTTTTTTAGTGTACTGGTCATAAAGATTATTGGAATAAGATAGAAAAAAAAATAGAAAATAAGGTTTTTTAAATATGAGTGGGGCCAGAATCGTTCTGGTGGCTCGAAAAGGGACAACTTTAATATATAGTTATAGATAGATTATGTTTTTTAATTTAAAAAATGTTACATTAAATATTTAGACCCTGAGTAATTAAACTACAAAAACCATCATTAGATATATGGTCTCAATCAAAATTCGGCTCACCCGAAATCTGGCCAAACTCGAAACCCGACTCACTCGAAATCCGACTAAATCCGAAACCCGACTTAACCGAATAACTCCACCGAAATTGACTAAGAACCCGACTTTTTCCGATTAATTGAACACCCGACCCCAAATGGTCCAACCTAATTTAACCTAATTATCAAAATATTTGAATTTAACCTGGATCCGAACTTACTTAGAGTTTCAAAAGGGGAATGTATTTAGTGGGATTGTAATTTACCTCTATTGATAAATTTCAAATGCTATCTTATATGGGGCAGACTGTCAAGTTGTAAGAGATATGAAAGATGTTGAGAGGTTTGAGGTTGGATTCATTTTGTCTTTTATTTGGCTAAAAAGATCCCAGATTTCATTGGGTGGAACCGTTTGGTCAAACTGATTTATCTAACTCGTGGTTTTTGCCGGCTGCATCATACGCATGGGTTTGCCACCGAAGGTGAGGAGGTCTGCATCAAAAAGACCAATCTACGTCCTATAATCTTGTTGAATTAATCTAAACGGGTTATATATGTAGATTGATATTGGTGGACGGAGATTGAGGTTAGATTAGATTGCCTTAACGTTGGCGTCCATGGCGATATTGGCATGGTGATCCTAGGATTCTTGGGTAGTGGTGGAAGCTACGGTTTTATTTTGGTAGTCCCCCAACTTGATAAGCCAAAGTTTGTGAACAATATTTATATGACCAGCTGCTAAATATTATGGGGTGTAGTAGTGGACCAGTGATACCTTTACTTAATAAAAATGCGGTACAAAAATTTTACAAATTACAATGTACAGACCGACAGCCCTCACATGTCTTGTATTGTAGCTAGTAGCTTGGGATGTTCAACCCCAAAATCGATCTAATGGGTCTGACTAAAGACAGTAAACAGTAGATGCCCATGCAACGTTGCATTGAGCCCAGTTTGGGACCATGGTTTGGGTTGATTATTGAGCATGTTAGGTTTGAACTAGCATAAGTATCCGTATCTTGTATGAGTTTGGTTGAATATAAATAATTTATTTTTATGTAAATATGACTAAAATTAATGATTATTTTTATGTGAAATTCAATGTGTTATTTTCTCCTTTACTAAAAGAAAACATATTAGTTTAATAATTTTTTAATTTGTATGTTTAAATTAAAAATAAATACATATATGATCAAAAAAGTTTAATTATAACTCATAGTACAATTTTTTGGCATGTGATTTGAATATATAATAAATTAAGAAAATGTTTAATTAATCTAGGAGTGATAAGATAAGAATGAATCCAAGATTCACTTGTTATTTTTTAACAAACCAATAAAAAAACAAAAAAATAGGTATAAACATATTTAATTATAATTAGTATTAAATTATATGATTTTAGTCAAATAGAAATCATTTATTTTAAAAATAAATTAATTTAATGTTTTTAGGTGAATATGAACAACTTATACATATATGTTTTCTTTTAAATCATTTGTTTTAAAAATAAATTATTTATTTTAATGTGAGACTCATTATTTTATTTTTTCCTTTACTAAGAGGAAATGAATTAGTTTAGTAATTTTTAAATTTGTACATATATGTTTAAATAAAAAACTATACATATAAGATCAAAAGGTTAATTAAAGTTTACATATTTTTTTCTTTATAACTTGAAATATATAATTAATTAATAAAATGTGTAACTAATTAAAGAGGAATGAGATAAGAATGAATATAATATTTAATTTTTATTTGTAACAAATCTGTATAAAAATAATTATAAATATCTTTTATTAAAATAAGTATTGAATTGATTTTTTAGAATATTGATGAAGTGGCGCCACATAGGCGAATTGAATATGGAGGCGACACATAAGCGAAATGAATATATGACCAAAATGTTTCAAAAAGTCTCTTCTTTACTAGAAATAGAGTCGAGTGCAAACGCCCGCGTGTGTGGAAAATGCGAAAGTCCCCTGGCCGTTCGATCGCATCACACGTACGGTTGAGATTGCTTCTTATTTTTTAAAAAAAACTGTAAAAAAACGAAACGCGCGACATGGAGTGTTTAGGAGACGCGCTTTTTATAAACTTCTTCATCTTCTCTTCTCTCGCCATTTCTCTCTCACTCACTTTTTAGTTTTTACAGTTTCCGAAGCGGTTTGAAGCAGTTCAAGTGTGAATCTAAACTATTTCGTAGCGATTTCGAGCTTGATTGTCACCATTAACGACATTAGAAACCTCAATCTAGTTCTAAATGGAGAAGCAAAGTTCATCTCAAGAGAATCAAGGTTTTTATCTCTCCTTTTAAAATTACTGAAACCCTAGGTTTCCGAAGCATTTGAGAATCAAGGTTTTCGTTTTGTCGAGTGTATACATTCTAAATGTTTCGTTTCGTTTCGTTTTTTAGTGATTATTTTGAGTTGTTTGAAGTTGATATTGTCGATTTTGGTGTTTTGTGCTTTTCTGAATAAAAAAATGCATGAATCGTCACTTTCTATTTACCCGATTTTTGGTTCTACCACTTGAATAAAATATAAATTATGTGTGCATGTGCGTATATGATGTTTTTATCGAGGTTTTTGATGTTGAGTTTTGCAATAGGTGATTGTGGATTAGTTAGTTGCATGGAATGATTTGGTATACGTACGAGGGGGAAGTGTAGTGATCTTGTGTTGACTTTTGTTCATTCATTTGTGCATATTTGTTCATTCAAACTAGCATAGCATTTGTTCATCAGAAATTAGCATTTGTTCATAAGAAACTTGCATTTTGTTCATCAGAAACTTGCATTTGTTCATCAGTAAATTGCATTTGTTCATTGGTAACTTGCATTTGTTCATCGGAAACTTGCATTTGTTCATAAGAAACTTTGCATTTGTTCATCAGTAAATTGCATTTGTTCATCAGTAACTTGCATTTATTCATCGGTAACTTGCATTTGTTTCATCAGTAACTTGAATTTGTTCATCCAGGATCTATTAAACAACGTTCTGCAAATTATAAACAAGTAAAACATCTAAGGTTTGGTACAATGACAATCGGAGAAGATGAAATATGTGCTATTCGAAGAGGTTTATTGTTGTGTTTGATATGTGTTTTTTTGTTCCTTTAAAATAGATGGTTAAATATGTGTTTATACTGTCTTTTATCCCTTTTATGTTATAGAAATAAGGAGCAAATCCGGATGTGATGCCTCTTCCACTGGCGAAAAGAATGTCAGAAGAAAATCAATTGCTAAGAAGCCGGTTTCAAAAGCAATTGCTACTGAAGTGCCTGTATTGAGGCAAAAGCCGGCTGTAGAGTCTTCCCTATCAAATAAGAGACGTCGGCTTGACAAGGGTAAAAAGGTTGCCTCTGATGAATCCTCCGATGATGTTTTGCTTATTGATATGATCCCTAGAAAGGGAGTGAGTATAAATGAACCATCTGAGAGGAAGATGGATTCTACCGTTAGTGAATTACAAGTTGTCGGGAAGAAGAGGAAAGTTGATATTGTTATCGGCAAAGGACAAGGTGGTGGGAAAAACTCAAAAGGGAAGGTGTCATTGAGAGAGTTGAATCGTGGGCATTTGTCGTTGAGTCACAGGAACTCTCCCAAGCTGCTTTGTGAAGTTATTGCTGGTTTTGAGGGGGGAGGGAGCAAGTTTACTGCTCTTAAAGAGATGGGTTTTGAGCACCTCATACAGTGGGATGTGACTGATATACCTAGTAAGTTGTGCTACTATGTTGCTAGCTGTTTCGATCCTGCATCGTGTACATTGAAAATGGGTGATGGACCAGGTGTTAGGATAACACCTGAGCTTGTGCAATTCTACCTTGGTCTACCTCATGGTCCAAGGACAATTTCTGTCCCGAAGATTGTCAAGTATTCAGACTTGTACAATAGTTTTAGAGAACAGTTTTTGTTGCCTGAAATTGATGAGGTGACAGGGAAGAACAAATTGATGGAGTTTGAGAAGATTAAAATTGGGCATTTGAGTGCAGTGATCAAGGAGGCTGATAACGGTGGTGCTTGGTTTAGGAGGAACTTCATTATATTGTTCTACACGCTCTGTATAGGGAGCATTCAAAATGGTGGTGTAAATTTAAGGTTTTTGGATCATTTGGTTGACTTGGATAAGATCAGTGAGTACGATTGGTGTGCTCATCTTGTGGAGAAGTTGGTTGAGAATGTTGATTCATGGAGGAAAACAAACAATGGTTTTTTCAGAGGATCTATCATATTGTTGCTGGTATGATTGTTTAATTTGTTCATTACTATCATTATTTTGTTCATTTATTTTTGCATATTTGTTCATTAATAAGTCTAATTTTGTTCATTAATTTGTTTTTATGATAGATTGTATATTGTGATTGCATGCTGATCTACCATCGACCTGAAACCCCAAGATCCTTCCCCATTATCAAGCATTTCAACCATGATTACTTTATTCAGAGAGAGACTTTCGAGGTTAAGAAGGGTGGTTTTGGAAAAGGCTGGTTTCGAGGTTTGCCTGATTTTGTTTATCCCTGTGTTGATCACGGCAAGAATGAAGGGAGAGCCCCTGCTGCTGAACATATTGAAGAACGAATTGATCTTGGTGATGGCGGTGATGTATGTGTTTTTGATTTTTGCATGTTTTTTGCAGTATGGTGATCTATATTTATTTGTTCATTAAAACTGGCATATCATTTTTTCATCACAAACTAGCATTTGTTCATCACAAACTAGCATTTGTTCATCACACACTAACATTTGTTCATCACAAACTAACATTTGTTCATCACAAACTAACATTTGTTCATCTAATGTTGTGTCTTTTATGTACTTATATTGATTACTTCTTTTTGCAGTCATTTCTGAAAGAACATCTTGAGATGTCTATGGAGCTTGCATCATCTTTAAAAAAATATCTTGATCATGTGCAAAGAGCTGCAACTGAAATTGCCAGCCATGGACTTTTCACCAAGATCAATGAAGCTTTTGAGAAGCTATTGGGGTTGAAGGTTGCTTCATCATCATCCCAATCTGGCACCCAAGAAGACGCTGAATCTCCAAGCCAAAATTCATTCTGGGAGGAAGCTACAAAGGTTTTGGATGAAATTGAGGCTGCAATGAAGGCAAAGAAGCGTTTTGAATTACCTTCTTTTGAACTGGGTGTGTTTCCACCTACTATGGATGATGATTGGGCTGGTGTTGCAGACATTGGTAGGGAAAGCGTTTTGATGCAAGAAGACGAGGCCAAGAAGGTTGATGGAAAAAGGAATTGAAGATTTCCTTTATTTGTAAGGGATTAACTGATGAGCAAATTAGAAAAAAGGCTTAGGAAGACCGTATAAGGATTGAAGAGGAAGAGAGGTTGAAAAGGGATGACGAGGACAAGAGGATAAGAGAAGTAGAAGAAAAGAGGAAGCAGGAAGAGGAAGAGTTGGAAGCCATAAGGAGGGAGGATGCTTTAATACAAGAGGAGGAGAAGAGAAAGAAAGAGGAGGAAGAGAAGAGGAAAACAAAAGAGGAGGAGAAGAAGAAGCGTGAAGAGGAGGAAGAGAAAAAGAGAAAAACAGCTGAGGAGGAAGAGAAGTTACAAAGAGAAGAGGAAGAAAAGAAAAAGCGGGAAGAGGAGGAAGAGAAAAGGCGTCTAGAAGAGGTTAAGAGGTTGAAAGATGAGGAAGAGAAGAAGAGGAACATTGAAGAGGAAGAGAAGAAGAGAGAAGCGGAGGAGAAAGAGAAGAAGAGGATTGAGGAGTTTGAACAACAAAGAAAGCAAGAGGAGGTGAAGAGGAGGCAAGATGAAAGGAAGAAGATGAAAGATGAAGAGGAAGGGAAGAGGAAGAAGGAATATGCTGAGGTGAAAAAGAAGATTGATAAAGAGAAGAGAAAGGAAGAGGAGAAAAAGAAGAAGAAACAGGAAAGGGATGCAGAATTGACGAGAATTGGAATGGAGTTGAAGAAGAAACAAGAGGAGTTAAATAAGATGAAGATGGATGAAGCAAATAAGAAACTTGAATGGGAGTTGAACAGGATTCAGGATGAGGTTTGTTCATTGATATTTCTGATTTGTTCATTACAAAATAACATTTGTTCATCACAAACTAACATTTGTTCATCAGAAACTAGAAATTGTTCATCACAAAACTAACATTTGTTCATCACAAACTAACATTTGTTCATCAGAAACTAGAAATTGTTCATTACAAAACTAACATTTGTTCATTGGTTTTTTCTTAGGGGTTCATAAGTTATAGTACATTTTTTCATTGATTTTGTATGTAGGTTGTGTCATGAATAATATGTGTGTTTAAATCTGTAGATGAAGAATGAGGCACAGGAGGTTGGTTCTAGTTCGATTGACACTCCCGTTGGTGTTAAACTTACTGGTGAGGATGTACTTGATAAAAGAATATCTAAGCCTTCTGATTATGTGAAGTCACCTTACATGGGAAGGAGTGTTGTTTTGACAGAAAAAGTATCTCCCGTGGCGAAGAAATTATACGATTGGCTTATTGAAGAAATTCCCGATCAAAGAGGGTAACAATGCGTAGAATAGTATTTTTTTTTACATATTGCTATTTTTATACCTTTTCAAGTTGATTTTATTATGAAAATTGATCATTTTTTTGTTTATATGTTTCTGATGTTTTTGTAGTGTTGAAATCTTTAAGATGATGCATGTATCCGCTATGAAAAAGGATTTTGTTTCAATGGCGGTAAAATCTGAAGTGGAATCAAATATCATTGGGCTTTGGAGTACTTATCTCAATATTCAAGAGCAGTGGAAAAGCGACTCAAAACCCTTGAGGTTTTTTATGCATCCTGAGGATTTGGCAAGAAAAAGATTTTTTATATTCACATTGTCTTATTTTCATGACTTTTTAATTTTCTCAATCTAATTTATGCTTATATGTATTTTTGCAGGCCTTTCCACTGAAAAAGGATTTTAGTGATGAGGATGCGAAATTGTTTTTCACAAACGCTGTTCATGAAAGTCTTGAAAAATTCAAGTGGATTAACGTGCAAAAGATTGGCCTGGTATGACATTTTTTGTTCATTGATATTCTCTTATTTGTTCATCAGTACTACTTATTTGTTCAGAGGCAGTAGCTATTTGTTCATTAGAAATATTTGACTCTTCACTATGTTGTTTTTAATCAATATAAGGTTTTTTCATGATTGTTTCCCTCTGCATTTTTTACAGTTTGTGTTTCCTATCTGTATCGAATCGCATTACTATTGTATTGCGTTAAATATGAGAGTGCCACGTTTCCACATAATTGATAACTCAATGGTGGATGTGCCCTTGAAAGCAAAGTATGAGCATGTACCTGCTAAAATGGTGAGTTTTTATGTTTTTTTTTTTGTAATAGTTTGTTTTTCATCATTGACATGTGTGTTTAATATTGAATGAGTTGTGTTTGTTTTATTGTTCTATTTTTATAGAGAATGCTCTTTGTCGATCTTTTGAAGACGTTCAAGATGGATGCGAAGGCTACTTTGTTCGAGGATGTGGATAGGGTTCCATATGAACGTCTTGAGATGAAATGGAGAGATACCAGGAACAAGACTGACTGTGAAATTTTTATGATGCGGCACATGGAAACGTACTTTGGCAGCGGCTTGTCTGGTTGGGAGTGTGGACTCAATAAACATGATCAACATCAACTTGATGACTTGAGGATAAGGTAATGTAATGAGTTGTTATTGAGTCCATTGAATGAACACAAGGCAACAGCTGAAAAGCTTGTTCAAAAATTTGTCCCGCGTAAACTAACAGTCGCACCTCGTGCTCCTCTTACAAGGAAGACAAAGAATAAGAAGTGATGTATGGCTTGAATTGTTGGAAAACAGTTTGGAATGGATTTGTGTTTTTTGTATGGTTTGTTTAGAATACAATTTATGGTGGCGTATGGCTTGAATGGTGCAGACATTTGGTTTTCTTTTTTTTAGTTGTGCATTGTGAATGATGGTTATTGAACAAGTTATTTTTGTGTTATACAGTTTGATTTTAGAAAACATGATTTTATCGTAATTTGTTCATCGATACCATCGATTTGTTCATTCGCATATTCGATTTGTTCATCGATACATTCGATTTGTTCATCAACACATTAGATTTGTTCATCATACATTCGATTTGATCATCGATCGAGAATGGTGTTTATATTTTGTTCATCAATAACTTGGATTTGTTCATCCATGAATTAGATTTGTTCATCAAAACATTAGGTTTTGTTCATTCATTTTTTATTGAAAAATGAAAGGATTTTGTTCATTACGTAGTAAATTTGTTCATTACTAACTGCTAATTGTTCATCCAAAACCCAAATTTGTTCATTACGTAGTAAATTTGTTCATTACTAACTGGTAATTGTTCATCCAAAACCCAAAATTTTTCATTGATAATGCGACAATTAAGAATACTATGCAACAATTATGTATCAGAAATCAATGATTAATGAGAGATCTAATTAGGAACATAGGTGCATGTCCTGCTGTTGTGTCCAAGCTTCTTGCATTTTGCACAAGTCCTTTGCTCCTTGTTTGCTTTCTTCATTGCCTTCTCTTTACCTCCCATAATACGCCCTTCTTTCTTCCGGCCTTTTGTCATTGCTCCTTCAGGAGGGTGCACCTAAATAACACTCGGTCTGCTTCCCAAGTATGTTTGGATTGAACTCTGCCTTCTTGATGTAGATGATTCTCCTCCCAATAAGCTCAGATATGTTTCCTTTTTTTCCTTCAAGAAACATATCAGCTCTTTGAGTTGTTCGGTGTTGTCCCCTATTGCATTAATGCAAGAATGTACCTCGCCCAATAAATCAGTAATCAACAGCTTCTTCTCATTCATCACATCACATTGTTCAACTGTTGAACCTTCTATCTCAAAAGTAGGAGTCAAATTTGATGTCTTCGTCCATCTATTCTTGATGTATTTAGCTGGCAAATTCCATGCTGCCATATGTTTTTGAATACGAAAAACATATGGCAGCATGGAATCCCGATATTGATGAACTTTTTGCACGAGCAAATGAACTCTGCGTTTTGAAGCTCATGTTTCACAACATGTACCTTCCCAAACTGCCCGTTAATGTGATATTCGTGAATGTTGTCTTCCTTGAACAAATTGCTTAGACCACATTCAAATACAGAAGCAACAATTTCTGTCTGGACGTCATAGAAGACATTTATGGTGTAAACAGATGCACAATATTTCTCTAGATCCAATGGTGTCATTAGAGTGGGGGAGCTTGTTGACGTTTCAAAGTTTAACCTCTGCTTATTGTGCCTTTGGGAATCAATTGCACTCTCAAACTGCATCATGAAGATAACTAGAGAAGATGTGGATCCAATGAAATGCGAGAAGAAGAAGTTCTGGCTCTCAGACCTTGATGTTGTTCTAAGAAGTCCACCCATGTTTACATCATTGAAGTACGCAAGGATCCATAAGTGACGTAGCTCAAACATCAGCGGTAACCAAGTGTTTGACTCAAGTCCAAATTCAGCAATAATGGAATGCCAAGTTTCTTCAAACTCTTCCTGGCTAATTTCATTGCTCCAAACAAGCTTGTTGAACTTGCTTCTGAATTGATCATTGTTATACACATCGTTTGTAACCTTTGACGGTACCTTGAACATGATATGCCACATGCAGAAAAGATGCACAACCTTTTTAAAAACCTTTTCAATTGCCACTCTTACTGCAGGATCTTGATCAGTGAGAATGACAAATGGTTCATTGCCCATCATTGCATCTTTGAATCTTTGGAATAGCCAGACATAAGATTCAATATCTTCTTTTAGAAGCAACCCAAAGGCAAAAGTAATGCTCTTCTTGTTGTTGTCAACCCCTGTGAATGGTACAAACACCATTTCATACCTGAAAGTCACAGAATTAAATTTGTTCATCAATATATGTGATTTTGTTCATCAGTATGTACGATTTGTTCATCAAAAGAATTAATTTGTTCATTGTAAATTCGTGAAGGCAAATATTAATTTTGTTCATTAGTATATACGATTTGTTCATCAAAGGAATTAATTTTGTTCATCAGAAATAAGCTTTTTCATACCTGTTTGATTTGTATGTTGCATCAGCTGAGACAACATCTCCAAAATATGAGAAGTTCTTCCTTGCAATAGGATCACACCAGAATAATTTGGTTAATTGATGTTGTTCATCAACATCATATTCAAAGAAAAACGCGTCACATCTTTCTTTTTTCTTGAACAAGTTGTCAATAACCATTTGAGCATCACACCCAATCATGAAGGAGTTCAGATCTCTTTTAAAATTCTTGAAATCAATTATAGTTGCACCAATTTTTGCATATGAACCAACAAACTCCTTGTAGACTTGGTATGACTTGCTTGTACCAATGTTTGCTCATATGCAATTCATGATGAAATCTTGATGGAAGGAGGTCAGTTTCCTATTGCTCTTTGCAAAGTGTTTTTGTCCATCTTCAAACATAATATGGGTGTGACGCTCTTCAAATTTCTTAACAACATATCCGTTTCTTCCAGAAAGTCTCATAGCCAGTTTAACAATGCAACCACACCTTTTGTTTACTCTTTTTCGCTTTTTCACTGTTCCTTGTTGTCCTTCTTCCTCATGATTCTCTTCATCATCTTCTTTATCATTATCTTCATCATCTTCTTTGTCTTCTTCTTTTCGAGTTGAGTTTTTAAATCCTGCCCTATTACACAACATGTATTTCCAAACTGTAGTGTTAGTTCCATCTGAAGACTTTGTAATTGTACCAGCACGTGCTTGGAAACCACATGCATCTACGTATGCTTTGTAGAAATTTATTCCTTGTTCCCAGGTTTTAAACAACATCCCCTCTTTAGGTCTTAAATTGTCATCACAAAATGGTATGTAGTAATGTGTGTTTCCAGGCGAAATCACGATCTTTAATTCCTTTTTTATCTTCTATTTTTCCTTCATTATAGGCAAAAGAAACATGTAAATACGCAATTGTATACACTACAAGTACTATTGATATTATTGAACAAATTCATGATAGGTATGAACAAATCAGAGTTACCCATGAACAAATGCTTAATATCTATGAACAAAATTTGGATTTAACAAATGTGTAATATCAATGAACAAATCCGAGATATTTCTGAACAAATGTGAACTAATGTACAGTCTTCTCAAATAAATCATAGCAATGCCCCTCAAAACCATAAAATGGGAGTTTTCCTATTGGTAATGCTTAAACATAAACAAATTTTGACGATATATGCGATGAAACTTTTCAAAATCGTGTTGTATTAGTTTTAATCAGGGAAAAAATCTGAACAAAGCTCTTTTTTTCGATGACCGTAAATCGTTGTGTTTAATCAGTGAAAAATTCATTTATTTACCTGGTTCCATTAATCGTAATGAGTCAGATCTTCAAATTTGTAAATCTGAACAAAGCTCCTTTCGAAGATCGTCAATCGTTGTGTTTCAATCCTTTTTAGAAGCTTTATTTTCGCAGAGGAAGAAAGATCTTTTTTGGTTTTGTTTTGGAAAGAGAAAAAAATTGCCTTTTCTTTCGGGTTAGCTTGGGCGACAAGTACGTTTGGAGCGTTTAGTTACACGCGCTGTTTTTTTTATAATGAATTATTTGGACGCGCTTCGCGCGTCCAAATAATTCATGCTAGATCGACGGTGTAGATGCGTTCTCTTTTTGCACCCTAGCGCCCATTCGCACGTGATCCGCTCTCTCTTTATTATATATATAGATAATTTCCTCCGGATTCTTAACAAATAAAGAAAACCCTGATTTTATGTTCAATATTTTACCCAACATCCAATAAAATATAGGGTTTCTAATCCAAATCTATTCAACCCCATACCTCATTCCATTCTTAAAACCGAATTTATACTAAACACTCTCATATAGGTTGGATGAAATGGCCTGAGTGGCGGACGCCTGATTGTATGAAAGAAGGGACGGTAGTTTAAATTATTTTTATTTCCCTCTTAAATGAGTGCTGTCACCCGGCTAAACAGAGTCGACCCAACCCGACCCGTATTTATAAATCCAGGTACGAGTCAAGTAACATGTCCTTTTTAAGGAGGTTTGGGTTGACCTAGACTTGTAAATCCGGGTCGGGTCAGGTTGACTTGTTGTACCACTTTGCCGACATTTATTTTTGATATTCATTAGGAATACTTACTCCAAAAAAAATCCATTAGCAGGGATGAAAATAGGTCGAGTGATAGTTGGGTTGACCACTTTTATTGCCCGACTCGCGAGGTCAATTAATCCACCCGCATAGTCCAATTTCCATGAAATTCATCACCTTCATCTAACCGACACGATATTTGTTAAGTTTTCGAGTCGGTTGCTCAAATGAAATACACAGGTTGCTATTTCTTGTATTTTATTTCGGTCCAAACTTGCAAAACACATATCAAAACTAATTTCTAACATACTTGTACTATATATGAAAAAACATTAAAAAAAACCAGCAAAAAGCTAACACCTATAAAATCCATATGTAGATACATCAAATTTAGTTAAGAGGATCAAATTATTCATAATTTATGACAAAAATATTTGGTTGGTGGGGGTAAATGTGGGTGAAGATATATACGACCCATCACCTATCACAAGATCGAAAAGAAGAATAACAAATATTGAGCATGAGACAAAAGAGATTAAGCGAAAGCCATTGGGCAATTTTTCATTAGCACCCTGAGTTCGTTACAAGATGCTATTTGTACAGAAGCATCTACCAGGAGCAAGCTGACGTGTTGTCAGTGCTTAAAACTCAGCGTTTTGGGCAACAATATGAGTAAGAGAAAGTATGAGTAAAACACAGCGTTGCTGTTTACATAACAATCTTAACAGCCCCCTCAAACTGGAGCATGTAGAGGATCGAGAAACATGTCCAGTTTGCTAAGTAGCTCCTTATGATGTTGCGAAGGAAGGATCTTTGTCAACATATCAGCTAACTGATTTGTAGTAGGCAGGAAGGTTAACTACAATAGACCATCCATGACCTTTTCTCTTGTGAAATGACAGTCGATTTCAAGGTGTTTTGTACGCTCATGGAACACCGGATTCTGAGCAATATGCAAAGCAGATTTGCTGTCACAATGCAATTGAACAGGCTTAAGATCAGATTCCCCCAGTTCTTGGAGCAAGTTGACCAGCCATGTCCCCTCGGCTGCAGCTTGAGATAATGCCCTGTATTCTGCTTCAGAAGAACTCCTTCAAATTGTGGCTTGCTTTTTAGATCGCCAAGAGATTGGATTGGAACCATGCAACACCACATATCCTGTCACCAAACGTCTGGTTATTGGACATCCTGCCCAGTCTGAATCTGAAAAAGCTTGAAGCTTAATCTGATCACCTGATTTGAAAATGAGGCCAAATTGTGTAGTGCCTTTCACATAGCATAAAAGATGTGTCAAGGCTGCATAATGGGATGTTAATGGCTTCTAGAGAAATTGACTTAGAATTTGCACAACAAATGACAGATCAGGTCTGGTGTTGGTCAAGTAATTAAGCTTACCCACCAGACTTATATAAGTGGAAGGATCATCAAGTGGCTCTCCATCCCCTGAATCTCCTAGCTTGAAGTTAATAGGAAGAGGTGTTGCTCGAGGACTCAATTGCTTAATGTTGGCATCTTCAACCAGCTCCTTGGCCAGCTTTGATTGACCTAATATCAATGAATCTGATTGATGTATAACTTCAATGCCTAAGAAGTAATTCAACTCTCATAATTCTTTAATGATGAACATAGAATAGAGAACCTTCTTCAAATTATCAATAATAGTATAATCAGAACCTATCACTATGATGTCATCCACATAAATTGCTAGGATAGTCATGCTGGAACTGGTTTGTTGCAAGAATAATGATGAGTCATGTTTGGATTGAACAAAATTCAATGTGACCAGGGTTGTAGTTAATTTGTGAAACCACTGTCTGGAGGCTTGTTTCAAGCCATAAAGACTTTTCTTTAGCAAACAAACCTTGTTGTGAGAATTATCCACTCCTTCTAGCATTTGCATGTAAACTTCCTCCATTAAATCTCCATGTAAGAAAGCATTGTTAACATCCAATTGAAAAATCTTCCAATTTCTGGTAAGAGCTATGAAGATTAAAGCCTTGACAGTTGTCATCCGAACCATTGGGGAAAAGGTTTCTTCAAAGTCCAAACCATGTAGCTGAGTGTACCCTTTTGCCACAAGTCTAGCTTTGTATCTCTCTATGCTTCCATCAGCCTTTAGCTTGATCTTGTACACCCATTTGCAGCCTATAGCTCTCTTACCTGCAAGCAATTCAACAACCTCCCATGTATTGTTAGTAGATAAGGCTTTTAACTCCTTTTCCATAACAATCACTCAGTTTGGGTCTTTAGAGGCTATTTGATATGTTTTAGTCTCAGAAATGATGGTAGAAAGGTGAGTGTTAATGGATTGAGGAGCAAAGAAAGAATCTCCAAAACCATCTAGAAGAGGAAATTGTAATGCAACATTGGAAAAATTAACTACATAGTCTTGTAAATAACATGGTGGATTATGTGGTCGACTGGACCTGCGAATGGGATTGAGTGGTGGTGATGTAGGTAGAACAGGTGTGGGTTCAGTAGGGGAAAAATGGAATCTGAATGAGAGGGTGATAAGACATCATCCAGGGAAGAAGGTAAAAAATGTAAAGGATCAAGTGATGGTGGAGTTGGGTTGGAGACAGTTGTGAATGGTGTTGAGGATGGAAGAAAAATGGGATGAAAAGACTGTTCAGCAGTTGGAAGAGGTATGCTGGTGGAAAGCTGAACATTGGGAAGATGAAGAGGAAAGACTAACTCATGGAATTGTACATCTCTTGATATATGAACCTTTTTTGTGGACATTCTCAAGAACCTTGTAACCTTTGGTACTTAGTGGGTATCCAAGGAATACACATGGTGTGCTTCGGGCATCAAACTTTGTTCTGTCTCTTTTCAGAGTGGATATGTAACACAAGCACCCAAAAGGTCGAAGATGAGAATATGTAGGTGGCTGACCATAAAATTTTTCAAAAGGTGTGAGGTAATTTAGGCTGACCAGTGGGTATCTGTTGATGAGATAGGTGGAGGTTAAAATGCATTCTCCCCAATAAGAATTAGGAAGATTAGATTGGAATAAGAGTGCTCGTGCTGTTTCGAGGAGTTGTTTATGTTTTCGTTCTACCACTCCATTTTGTTGTGGTGTGTCAACACAGGTAGTTTGATGTAAGATCCAATGTTCTGTGAAAAAGGATTGAGCATCACCACCATAGAATTCACCTCCATTATCTGACCTAATAGTCTTAACAGAACAAGAGAATTGTTTTTCAACAAACAGAATGAATTGTTTAAGCTATTCAGTAGCATAGCTTTTGTGAGTGAGCAAGTGAACCCAAGTAGTTCTAGTGTAATCATCTACTATGGTCAAGAAGAAGCTGAATCCATTATAGGTTTTAACCTTATAAGGACCCCATATATCTGTGTGTAACATCTGGAAAGGATAAGTGGTTTGAATGCTATTGTTGGGAAAAGAATGTCTGTGTTGTCTAGCTTTAGGACATATTGTGCAAATTTGATGCTGCTTAGCACAATTAATATCATTATAGAAAGGAAATCAAGGCAACACATCAAAAGGTACATGACCAAGTCTCAAATGCAACAATTCTAAAGAGATAGCACTATGTGCTTGAACAAAAGAGTCACTGTTTTGCTCATTATTACAAGAGGAAAGAGGTGGACAAAAATGACTAAAACTCTTGGAATCTGGTTTGACATTTTGCTGGATAGTTGATTCATTTGAACTGGTAAGGTAGAGTCCGCTTGAAACTTCACCAAGCACTTGAGGAATGCTCGTTGAAGGGTCTTGAAGAAGACATTTAGAAGGAGTGAAAAGGATATTAGATTGTAGGTCTTTGCATAATTGGCTAACAGACAAGAGATTAAAAGAAAACTCTGGGACATGGAGCACATTTTTTAGGGTAATGTGAGGTGAGAGATGTATGTTCCCAATGTTAGCTATCTTGGCCTGTTTACCATTGGGAAGTGTAATGCAAGTGGAATTAGTATAAGGTTCTGATTTGACAAACAAATTCAAGTGAGGGCAGATATGATGAGTTGCCCCACTGTCAATGACCCAAACATAAGTGTTACCATAGATAGAGAAGCAAAAAGTCTTACCAGCTAGCATACATGTTTTTTTGGTTTCTGCGGAAGAGCTCCCAGTTTGTTGATGCTCCAATAAAGCCAGAAGTCTCTCATATTGATTCTTGGTAAATGTGTGACCCTTCTCTCCATTCTCCTTGTTGTCCTCACCCGCTGTAGCATTGCCAGCAAACTTCTTTTCCTTCTCCTTCGGATATCCATTGACCTTGTAGCATCGACTAAGTGAATGCCCTAGTACTTTGCAGTGATCACAATAGTAGTTAACCTTTCTCATACCACTACTGTTGTTGCCAGAATTGTTCCAAGATCCTGTTCCATGACTCGATCCAGAATTATTTCCATGTCCACCACTATTCTGTTGGTTCCCTTTTGGATTGAAATTCTGATTGCCAAAATTAGAGGATCTCGACTTTGGTTTTGGAAACACATTCAGTGTAATAGAGTCACCAACCTTTGATGATGTATTGTTGGATAGACTCTGTTGTTTTTCTTCCTCCAAAACCATCTGATACACCTCTCCTAGAGTTGGTGTTGGTTTTTCAACGCGTTTGCACGCACATATCCATAACAATCATTCAAACCAACCAAAAACTGAAGAACTTGTTGATTCAACATCATTTGTGGGAAAGTATTGACAGATCCGCACTTCCCACACTTAGGCAACTCAGCTAAAACAAGATATTCATCCCATATGCACTTAAACTTCGTGTAGTAATTCGAGACTGAGATATTACCCTGAGTGATGTTGAAGAGTTCTCTCTGGATTTGATAAGTCCTCGCCAAGCTAGGTTTTCCATAGCGTTGTCGGAGATTTGCCCAAATATCTGCTGCAGTGTCGCAATACAACAATGTTTTTGCGATATCCTTCTCCACAGAGTGAAGCAGCCACGCGATGACCATGCTATTACAACGTCTCCACTGCATCTCGGAGATCGATCCTATCTCTGGTCTCGCACAATCTCCGGTCACAAAAGAGAGTTTGTTCTTTGCCATTAGAGAGACCTCGACGGCGCGTTTCCAGTGATGGTAGTTCAAATCATTCAAAAGCTGAGTAGCTAATGAATAATTGACGAGCACTTTTATGTCGCTATAAAAGCACTGTCAAAGAAATACCTAACTTCCTAACCTAAGTATAGTGGAAGAAAGGGTTGAACCCACAGAGACTCAGAGTACTTGTATTTAAATAATATTACTAAGTAAAAGGGGGATTTTTATGATTTCAAACTAACAATCTAAGTAAATAAAAAAACAAATAAAACAGTTAATGATTCAAATATAGAGAAAAACGTCCAACTAGTTTCGTATCCATTGCATACATGAGTTTTGATCCTTTATTATTCTTATTTCGATTTCCCTTGACTAATCTATTGTGAATTTATGAAATTCAAGCTTAAGGTGGTTATTAATATACACCGTCTTTAACAACCTTTTAACCAATTAACCTAGAAAACCTTCTATGTCAAATTGATCATGCAATTAAGTTCAAAGGATTCAATAGAAACAATAATCATGAATTCCACCGTCTATTCATGAAGTTTTGTGATTGAATTCTCAACCTTTGATTAACCTTATTCCACCGTCTATAAGTTTAATCAAAGGATTCATCCATGAATAACCAAATTCCACCGTCTATTTAATTATTCTAGTTGTAATTCAACCTAGAAATAGAATAGGTGATCAAGCTATTACAATCCTAAGTGAATTTAATCAATCAAGCATGGAAAGAATCAATCTAGTCAAGGCAAACCAAAATAATTCAAATCTCACAAACAATCATGCATACAATTTCAACTAACTAGTTGGACATGGGAAAATTAGCTAGAAATTGACATTAAAGAAGAATTAAACTTACAAGAGTTTGATTTCTCTTCAATATTGCAAACTAGGGTTCAAGTCTCCCAAACTTCTCTCCAATTGAAAACTAACGTAAAAACAAAGCAATAGATAGCATCCATCCTCCAAAGAACCCTAAGAAAAGTATTTATATGATATCAAAAATATCCAAAAATACTAATAAAGTCGGTCCAAAAGACAACACGGAAGCCCAAGTCAGCATCGCACACACGCGCCAAAGTGCGGTCAAGGCCCTCAAAGCGCGGTCGCGGAATGGCCTACCCTCCCCACGCTTTGGCTGCAACAAGTCTAGTCACACTTTAGAGGCTGTTTTAACTCCCTTCGAGTTGGAATTTGGACTCGGAGTAAAAATATAAATTGTTTCTCTTTGAGTTAGCTTTCCAGTGATACCAAATGCAGCTTCATCCGAGCACTGTAGCTCCCAAACCAAGCATTGCAAGATAAAGGTGTCAAAACAAGACTCCAATGCATAGCCCGGGTTTAAGCGTTTTTACCCCTCAAGCTCTTGGGTATTAGCTCTTCTAATCTTCACTTGAATCACTTTAAGCTTCATCTTGATCCTCCACAATCATCTAAGATCCATCCCGTCCATGCTTGTTTACCTAATGATCTGCAAAACCGAACAAAACAAGCGCAAAACCCGAATTTCCTAGAAAACCTAAAAACCTAAAAACTAAGCTAAACTAAGCTAAAACCATGCAATATAAACATAAATATGCATCCTAATCACTACCTAAACGCAAGCTATCAAATTCCCCATGCTTAACCCTTGCTTGTCCTCAAGCAAGACATAAATCCAAATCACACCATAGAAATGCAATCATACATCCATCTCAAATCAAACAAGCATTTCACATATAATCAAAAACCCGACCAAGACTTCCTAACATGCATTATAATAAGCAAGGAGTAAAGACCATTCATTCATTCTAAACCTCACCAAGGTAATTGTGTTTGCACTCAAACTCTCAAGTGTTTAAGGGTATGTGTTTCACTCAAAAATCAACCATGAAAACTAGACTACCATATGTTTGCATCAGAGTTCTAAATCTCCACTGCTGGGGATCAAACACATAACAAAAATCAAGAGGTCTTTTTAAGGGTTGTAATGGGGCCAATGTAAAGAGAAATTTGGAAGGGGTAAAATTTTGCTTGTGGTGCTAAATCCGGGATAAAGAACTATGTAATAACTGCGGTTTTTGAGGATATTTTTGAATTTTTCTCGGATATCCTTTTAACCTTTTTGGTCCGTTTTAACGCTTAATCCGATATTTTTATTGGAGATTAAATCCTAGAAAATTGTTGGTGATATCCTAAAATCACAAAGAAATGATTTTATGGATCGGTGTGAATTCTAGTATTTTTCGGTGGAAAAAGAATATTTATTGGATAAGCCGTCTTTTTAAATATGTACCGGAAAGGATTTAAAATACGAAACGGAAACCTTAAAATTGAAGGTAGTATGATAAAATCATGGAAAATTGATTTTATTGGTCCACATAAATTACGGGACGTTTTTCGTTTAGTAAGTTTTTTCCACCCGAGGTACATAATTTTACCGCCTTAACGCGAGTCCCGTTCCGAGACGGGTTGTGATTTTAAACCGCCTTCTCTACCTTGTCTTAATGAGGAAGGAATGGGAGAGATTGAAACAAATTAGATAAGGGAGGGCTCGGGCTTTGACAAAGCCAACATAGGAGGGTCGAGAGGGTTAGGACAAGAACGACGGACTCGTTGAGCTCTTTCACGCCGACCATCTTCTTCCTCTAGCTCCTTCTTCATCTCTTCCTTTTCTTTTCTGGATTTTGATGTTTGCAAACCAGAATCAAAGGGGCAATCTGGATGGAACGATGGACTGGGAGAAAGAATCAAGGCGGAACAAACTCGGAAGGAAGGAAGCAAGCTCGTCACCGCCGGTCTCTTCATGCCTCGCGTGCGCCGCCGCCGGCGACCCTCAGCCTTTCCGACCACCACCCACCACCAGGGCTGTCACCGGTCAACGCCCAGCCACCCTCGGGCTCGGGGATCGAGCCATGATCGAGCCAAACGAGCCATGGGCTCGAGTGAAGGTATATACGATCGAAATTAATTAGCGGGTTGATTACGGAGCCACCGTAAGGGTCTTTCGACTCCGCTTTGCTAATTAAATTTATGGTTTTTATAATCTTGACGTTGATACGGTTCCACAGGTTCGAACCGCTCGTGAAACGGACGTTTGGATCATCCGTTATAGCGAAGACAAGTTTTGGTTAGCGATTGGCAGGTAAAGGACTTCGGATAATTACTCAGGATTCGTTGTTAATCCGTTTGATCCGAGATTTGGTAATCTTTAAGAACTGTTGCTGATGAACAATTTTTATTTAGAAAATTGTTTCAAAAGTGAAGCGGATGATTAGTTATAATTCCGCCAAGATGGCTCCTTGAAGCATGATAATTAAGGATTTATTATATATCGATATTCGGAAATTAAATCGTTTATCGATTACGAAGTTGTAGGAGTTGAGAATACAACTAAGAATTGTTTCTGTGAGCTCGTTGCTGAGAAATCCTTTTGTTATATTTGTCAGAAGGATGATACAGATTACTGTTGGAATTGCTAAGGACGTCGAGCACGCCTTATAAGGCAAGTGGACGATTCTCTGTTGCGTTATTGTTATTAAATGAGGAATTGGAACTCATTTAATATTTGCGTTGGGAACAACTTGTATGATTAATAAAATATGATAGGTTGTTATATTTGTTAGAAATAATGACCATGTTGTTTATTCAGTTTTGCGGTAGAACTGGATTTAGGTCCGTTATGGGTGACCTTGTATGTTGTCTCACGCTGAGACTTTGTTGTGATTAAAATAGTTCAGGGAGTGGTTCTATACCCTCTCTTTAAAACAATACTACATTAGGAGGGGCCTAATCCTAATGGCGAGTCATGACTCTCTTCCCCTACTCTTCGTGTGAGAGGGTTGATAGGCACTCTAGCTAAGTGCAGGTTCAGCACGGTGTAGTGTAGACGACCTGGTAATAGGCCTTTGGGATCTCTACCTCACCATATGCAAAATGAAAGATCAAGGATAACTTAAGTCTTATGATCTTGGTGTTGAGATGATTATGGATGAAACATGCCCTCTAATCTCTACAACATCGGGACTCGTGCTATTCGGGTTGTTCAAGGATGAAATAAGCCCTCTGACCTCGGTAGCATTGTGTTCCTTCGGCAGTAGTTCGGGCCGATTAAAAGCCACCAACTTGTTGTGAAAAGTTTCGAAAGTAATATAAGATAAGTGCGTTAGGCACATTAATATACCTGAATGGTTCGTCCAGTCGGAAAGCCATTCTTACACCCGGTTATGAATGATTCTTAATCAAACTTTGATTAAGTCAATCTGATTAGTCGACGGAGGTTTTTTAAAATGTGATGTGATTAATATGAGTTCCCAACAATTATTTATGCTTCTTAAAGAAACCACAAGCGGTGGTGTTCTCTCTCTTGATTATGCGAGTATCCTTCTTATTCTCTATAAGACTGCTAACTGTTGGATCAAATCCGAGTCTATTCGGATTTGGATGACAATATGTTTAGTTACAACCATAAGAACCAAGTTAGATTCTCCGCTTGCTAGTCTTTCATTAGACTAACCCGTCCATTTTCTTTTCTTTTATTTGGTTGGCTGGTGTCCACCATTGTATACGATACACCAGGTTCTTCTTGGAAGTTGATTCAAGAGGCGGATTCAGATGTTTGAAGCTCCAGAAGTTGAAGAAAGGTTTTCAATGATTATACTTGAGTGAAGATCATGGTTGAACTACTTCAAAGTGAAGCTGAGTTTCAGAAATAAGAGCTTATGGAAGACTGGATGAAGATTTTGTTTAAATAGAAGGTTGTTCTATTTATTTAATCTTTTTGGATTAAGGTTTGTATAAGACCAATTGTATTTATTCCGCTGTAATGTTTGTTTTAGTTTGTTCAGTCAGTTTAAAGCCTTGGGTAGCTTCGGTTTAGTCTTAATCGAGGTTATTGGCGGTAATACCTCCAGGGTAGGAAGGGGGTGTTACAGAAGTGGTATCAGAGCTAAAAGTTCCTAAGTCTTGCTTAAGACTTTCATCCTTCCATATAGAGTTATGGATAATTCTATATTGGTGTTGTCTTAGAACCATTTGTGGAAAGTGGTTAAGATTGGAAGCCAGACTCGTGAAGAGATAGAAAGAGGAAAGGGAATTGGAGAACATGAGGTAATAAGTTTGTAATAGCTTTGGTGAAAAAGGTCCTATGGTGGACATTTGATTCCCTGGAGATGGGAAAGGATTCCGAGAAGGATCCAAAATAAGATTAGGTGAAGATTTCTAAAGTTGATCCGGTTCTAGACCAAGTTCTCAATGAATTCCTATTCTCTCTTGAGAGTCTGAATTGGGTGTACCCTCGTTGTTTCTTCCATATTAGGAAACTTCTTGTGAGATTTTGAAGTTAAGTATTGTACTTCATAAAGACTTTCTAGTTTGAAGGTTTTCTATTTTAAGATTGTATGATGGGAGATTTCAAGTTAAGAATTTTTGTTAGAAAGTTCATGATTCAAAGTTATGTGAAAGAAATTGTTAATTTCTTTTCTTGATATGTGAAAGTTCAAGTGTTGTCTTGAAGTCATAAGAGTAAGAGTTTTCCCGAGAATATTTCTTAGGAATTTCTGAATTTGGTTGAAATTCGATTATCAATAGAAGTTTGGAGTTGGAACCTCCACTTCTCAACGTTGAGATTTGGAAAATCTTAAGAGTCTTGAGTGATTCTAAAAAGATCAGTATGGATCATGAAGTGATGTAAAAGAATCCTGAAAAGAAAAGGATTGTCTTTGGAAACTTTCTTCAACAACTATGTTTGTGACTCTATAGTATAGAATCATGGATATTCTGTACTTTTCTTTGCTCAGTTGGAAGTTAAAGAGCTTTGAAGTGCTCAAGTGTTGGATCGATTGAATTGTTAATCTATTGGAAAATGCAATTCAATTTTTAACCTGATAGAGTTTAAACTCAGATTTTCATATATGCTGTTATCCTTTGAGTTAAGAGGATTGAGAATCCTAAATGGAATGGGAATTTCTTATGGTTATAGTAAGAAAGAAAGAAAGAATGTTGGTTCAGTTTAAGTTGTGAACAAGTGCTTAATCATCAAGGTTGTTGTGAATAAGGTTGAGTGGTCAAAATGGATTGAACAGGTAAAGGTTCATCAGTAATGTGTTTATGTTCAATTAACTACTAGTGCAAGTGTTAATTGATGACACTGAGTTGTTGATATCCAGATGACTAACCTACGTGACAACGTTATTGGAGTTTCGTTGTATGATACCCAACTTGAGATAATGAGAAGAGACTTGAGGTCTATAATTGACCAATAATTTGTCAATGGTATTGACTTATGTTTCTTCAAGGATGGAAATGATAAAGTTCAGTTTTGAGAAGATCAATCAAGGAATGATCTTAACATAGTTGCCTTTGATATTTTAATCGGTTGAGAGAAAAATATCAATCATTCAGTATTGTGGTCAATAAGGCTTAGCCCTTATCGCTGAAGGGATAATTTCAGTTGTGTTTGGATTTTGAAGTCTGTCAAATCCAAAGCCTAAGGTGGTACTGGTGAGACTGTTAAGTTGTCGACAAGCTTCCTAACCACAATCTCTTTCTTTGCAATTTGGTTTGAAGTTAAATTAATGAAAAGGCATACGGATTGAATCTTTTGAACTAGATGCATAGTTTGAAAGTTCATTTTTTTTATATATCAAGAAGATTAAGTTATAAGAGGATTGAAAGTCCTTAAACTCATCAGAAGAGTTTGATAGTTTACTTTTGGATATCAGAATTTATATGAAGATTCACTTGCAGAAGGCTCGTTGTCTTGTGAATGGATGAACTCAAGTATTGAATTTTGTCAATGGATCATATTTGCATAACTTTAAAGTAGTATGTCAAGGAGGCATACAAGTTGAGAATGATCGAAGAAGAATCTTCGCTATGAGTATGAAGATGTCGGAATCACATTTTTCCTAAGGTTTGCAAGTAAGTGGATTGGAGTGATCAACCCTTTTATTGAACTTGTGAAGTTAATATGGGTTAAGATTGAGTTAAATCAGGCAGAGATTACTCAATACTATGGATTATAGAAAAGTCTAGCATGTATGTTTAATTAAGAAAAGTCAAGGTATGTCATCAAGTTCTACCTTGACAAGGGAATGAAGTGTCACATTCGAGGGAAAATGTGGGGCTCAGAAGTGAATTGGAGTATCTTAGCTTCTTTGAGACTCGGTTTTGATTCAAAATATTTGTCAAGTTGGTAAAGTCAGCTAATGTGCAAGTGTCAGCACAGAACTAGGGCAAAGCGTTAGTAGCATCATTAAGATAAGGTCAGTAATTTTAATTGATGCATTGGCTTGACGCGCCAAATTCTTCAAGAGAGTAACTAATCTTTGTTTCAGCGACATTCAAAGTTAAAGCCTGTATGCTTGTAGACTATGTCGAGTTCCTGTCAAGCTGTTATGATTTAAGGAATAGTTGAAATTGTTTTGTGATTTTCTCTTTTGAGAAAAATCTTAGGACTTTGTAGAATTCAAGTATGAATTTCTAGAAGTAATGGTAGTTTGTTATATAGGATTCATGAATAAATTTTTCTACGGTTTTCATGGTGGTGAGTAAGAATGTGATCTGTCTTCCATCTTGATCACATGGTAAGGCAAGATTACATGTCTTATTCCTATGAAAATGCAGTAAAGGATTATGTTTAATTTTGTTTCCCATCTTGATCACATGGTGGAATAAGATCACATAATTCCTTGGGTTTTAAAGAATAGTTTCTAGTATGATTTAGTAATCATATAAGTTTTGCAATTATATGACTTTTGCAAGTGTAATTGGTTGAGATGAAAAGATGCAAACTTTCTTTTGCATTATACCATTTAAGGAATATGGTCAAACTTCCCAAAGTAGTTTGATTATAAGTAAAGAAATTTGGTAAGATTCTTTACAAATCTATGTTGGTCTTTGAAGAGCATGGACTAACTCCGTACTTCTCTAAAAATTTGGGATTGTTTTCAGGCAACGATTATTGGAATTCTCTAAGCAGTTTGCTAGTAGTTCATCTTGGTTGACGTCATGACCTAAGAAAGTCATTACCTTTTTAGCGGAATTGTCCTTGAAAGTAAGTTGATATGGACTCATGGAATGGAACCCTTTCTAAGGAATGATATTGTAGTAATCCTTTCTTTGGAATAAAGGATGTACTAGTAATTTCTCCATTAATTGTTATTTGTTTTCATGTTGTCTTGAAAACTTAAATCTCTTTGAGATAAGATAGTCAAGTGAGGACTTTAAGCAGAACTCCAATGGGTCTGGAGTTTGGATATGTAAATTAGTATTGATATTCAATCTCAGCCTGATAAGTTGTTGGATATAGAGAGTGGACACGTGAAGATATGTTTTTAATCCTAAGAGTTAGGTTGCTTAACAAGTTAGAATGTTAAGTGAAGTCTAAACAGTTCTTTGATGAAAAAGACTGAAAATTGTCAATGGAGACAATTTTGTTGGAAATTATTGGACTAAAGGTATTATTGTCCAATATGTTGGTATAGTAATGCGTAAGAGTGTAGTTTGAAATAGTTGAGAGAGATAACTACTTTTGAATGTCAGTATGCCCAAGCTGAGTTTTGGTTGAGAAAAGGTTGTAAAGGATTGACAAGATAGGTTATTATCTTGTCATGTGTTGGATAAATTTCATATTCTTGGTTAAAGTAATACTGAGATTTTATCTCAAAACGGAAATTGAGTAAGGATTTTAAGTAATCCTTGTAAGGAACTGATTTGTGAAGGACTAAAGATTTAGTTGGATGACAACAAGGTTGTGTAAATACCCTAGGATTTTATTCAAAATATGTTGACCAGATCAAGGAAAAGTAGTATGGGAAAGTAATATTGCTTAAGATCAATGGAGAAGATCAAGAAGGTAAGACACCGAGAGTGGTTATTCAAGATTATGGATTGTTTGGTTTCAAGACTGTTCATGTGTATCTGTTATTGATGAGCTTTGGAAGCTTATTTCAAAGGAAGCATATTTATTTGCTTAATTAGTTCATCCTGGAACAAGTAAATGTATAAGGATTTAAGATAAGCCTTTTGAAGGATTGACATGAAGCAAAATGTCACCGAATTGTTTTGATATGTTTAGTTTATCTGGAAGTCCTGATTGAGTATAGAAGACCAGATAAAATGTTATAGCCTCTTCCTTTTTCAGAATGGAAGTGGGAAGATATAACAATGGATTCTTGTCATTAGTCGTTCAAGACTTAATGAAAGAAAGATGCATACGGAGGTTGTTAAGAAACTCACCTAGAGTGTTCTTTTTAATGCATTTAAGATGACTTAAAGAGTACATAAGTTAGCTGAGGTGTTCATGCATGAAGTTTTGATCTTCATAAAACTCCGAAGATTATTATCTCTGATTGAGATGAATGGTTCATGCCAAGGTTTTGAAAGGAGTAACATCAATCTTTGTGGATTTAATTGAATTTTAGCGCTGGCTTTACTCATCAAAGTGATGATCAATGCAAGGAAACAAATTCAAACTCCCGAGGACATGTATTCTGGATTCCACACGAGTTGGAATAGTAGTTTGAGTTTGAGTGAATTCACATACAAGAATTTTGATTTCACGATAAAGAAAATGAATTTTTTTAAGGCTTGGTAAGGCCGGAAGTGTTGGTTGTCAATTTGTTGGAATGACAATGCTAACAAGGTTCTTCATGGGCCAGACTTGGCCAAAAGAACAACAACTGATATCGCACTAACGTTTAAAGGGTGCTAACTGCTCAAAAGCGACAACAGTAGTGTGTTGTGCTAAAGCGAGAGCATGTTAAGTTCATTGTAGAGAACGACGTTTTTGTTCTAGTATCCGCCTTGAAAGGCGTATTCCGCTGGGGAATGCGAGACAACGTAAATTCTCGCTATGTTAGATCTTTTGAGATACCGGAAAGAACTGGTAAGCTTGTTTATCGATTGGCATTGCCACCATCAGTGCGTTCTATTCGTAATGTTTCCTTGATAGTATGTGTTCATGTACTCAACAATAATGAGATGGATATTCAACCAAGTGACACCTGTGAAGAAAGGTCAGGTTGAATCTTGAATAAGAAAAATACCTTGATTAGGTTACCTTGGCCTAAACATAGAGGTAAAGAAAAGACTTGAGAAACCAGGCAGGAAATGCTGAGTCATTTTCCAAAGTTCATGAGCGTTGTAAAGAAGAAGTTTGGTAACTAAGCAATGGTTGATTGTGCTTGGTGCAGAAGTAACAGTATGTTTTTAAGGGGGTACTACAAACTTCTGTATAGGTTTGTAGTGGTTGTGTGTGTTTATGTTATCCTTCCTTGTGATCTGAGTTCTCCTTGGTTTCGAGGACGAAACCATTTTAAGGGGGTACTAATGTAATAACTGCGGTTTTTGAGGATATTTTTGAATTTTTCTCGGATATCCTTTTAACCTTTTTGGTCCGTTTTAACGCTTAATCTGATATTTTTATTGGAGATTAAATCCTAGAAAATTGTTGGTGATATCCTAAAATCACAAAGAAATGATTTTATGGATCGGTGTGAATTCTAGTATTTTTCGGTGGAAAAAGAATATTTATTGGATAAGCCGTCTTTTTAAATATGTACCGGAAAGGATTTAAAATACGAAACGGAAACCTTAAAAATTGAAGGTAGTATGATAAAATCATGGAAAATTGATTTTATTGGTCCACATAAATTACGGGACGTTTTTCGTTTAGTAAGTTTTTCCACCCGAGGTACATAATTTTACCGCCTTAACGCGAGTCCCGTTCCGAGACGGGTTGTGATTTTAAACCGCCTTCTCTACCTTGTCTTAATGAGGAAGGAATGGGAGAGATTGACACAAATTAGATAAGGGAGGGCTCGGGCTTTAACAAAGCCAACATAGGAGGGTCGAGAGGGTTAGGACAAGAACGACGGACTCGTTGAGCTCTTTCACGCCGACCATCTTCTTCCTCTAGCTCCTTCTTCATCTCTTCCTTTTTCTTTTCTGGATTTTGATGTTTGCAAACCAGAATCAAAGGGGCAATCTGGATGGAACGATGGACTGGGAGAAAGAATCAAGGCGGAACAAACTCGGAAGGAAGGAAGCAAGCTCGTCACCGCCGGTCTCTTCATGCCTCGCGTGCGCCGCCGCCGCCGACCCTCAGCCTTTCCGACCACCACCCACCACCAGGGCTGTCACCGGGCAACGCCCAGCCACCCTCGGGCTCGAGGATCGAGCCCTGATCGAGCCAAACGAGCCATGGGCTCGAGTGAAGGTATATACGATCGAAATTAATTAGCGGGTTGATTACGGAGCCACCGTAAGGGTCTTTCGACTCCGCTTTGCTAATTAAATTTATGGTTTTTATAATCTTGACGTTGATACGGTTCCACAGGCTCGAACCGCTCGTGAAACGGACGTCTGGATCATCCGTTATAGCGAAGACAAGTTTTGGTTACCGATTGGCAGGTAAAGGACTTCGGATAATTACTCAGGATTTTTTGTTAATCCGTTTGATCCGAGATTTGGTAATCTTTAAGAACTGTTGCTGATGAACAATTTTTATTTAGAAAATTGTTTCAAAAGTGAAGCGGATGATTAGTTATAATTCCGCCAAGATGGCTCCTTGAAGCATGATAATTAAGGATTTATTATATATCGATATTCGGAAATTAAATCGTTTATCGATTACGAAGTTGTAGGAGTTGAGAATACAACTAAGAATTGTTTTTGTGAGCTCGTTGCTGAGAAATCCTTTTGTTATATTTGTCAGAAGGATGATACAGATTACTGTTGGAATTGCTAAGGACGTCGAACACGCCTTATAAGGCAAGTGGACGATTCTCTCTTGCGTTATTGTTATTAAATGAGGAATTGGATCTCATTTAATATTTGCGTTGGGAACAACTTGTATGATTAATAAAATATGATAGATTGTTATATTTGTTAGAAATAATGACCATGTTGTTTATTCAGTTTTGCGGTAGAACTGGATTTAGGTCCGTTATGGGTGACCTTGTATGTTGTCTCACGCTGAGACTTTGTTGTGATTAAAATAGTTCAGGGAGTGGTTCTATACCCTCTCTTTAAAACAATACTACATTAGGAGGGGCCTAATCCTAATGGCGAGTCATGACTCTCTTCCCCTACTCTTCATGTGAGAGGGTTGATAGGCACTCTAGCTAAGTGCAGGTTCAGCACGGTGTAGTGTAGACGACCTGGTAATAGGCCTTTGGGATCTCTACCTCACCATATGCAAAATGAAAGATCAAGGATAACTTAAGTCTTATGATCTTGGTGTTGAGATGATTATGGATGAAACATGCCCTCTAATCTCTACAACATCGGGACTCGTGCTATTCGGGTTGTTCAAGGATGAAATAAGCCCTCTGACCTCGGTAGCATTGTGTTCCTTCGGCAGTAGTTCGGGCCGATTAAAAGCCACCAACTTGTTGTGAAAAGTTTCGAAAGTAATATAAGATAAGTGCGTTAGGCACATTAATATACCTGAATGGTTCGTCCAGTCGGAAAGCCATTCTTACACCCGGTTATGAATGATTCTTAATCAAACTTTGATTAAGTCAATCTGATTAGTCGACGGAGGTTTTTTAAAATGTGATGTGATTAATATGAGTTCCCAACAATTATTTATGCTTCTTAAAGAAACCACAAGCGGTGGTGTTCTCTCTCTTGATTATGGGAGTATCCTTCTTATTCTCTATAAGACTGCTAACTGTTGGATCAAATCCGAGTCTATTCGGATTTGGATGCCAATATGTTTAGTTACAACCATAAGAACCAAGTTAGATTCTCCGCTTGCTAGTCTTTCATTAGACTAACCCGTCCATTTTCTTTTCTTTTATTTGGTTGGCTGGTGTCCACCGTTGTATACGATACACCAGGTTCTTCTTGGAAGTTGATTCAAGAGGCGGATTCAGATGTTTGAAGCTCCAGAAGTTGAAGAAAGGTTTTCAATGATTATACTTGAGTGAAGATCATGGTTGAACTACTTCAAAGTGAAGCTGAGTTTCAGAAATAAGAGCTTATGGAAGACTGGATGAAGATTTTGTTTAAATAGAAGGTTGTTCTATTTATTTAATCTTTTTGGATTAAGGTTTGTATAAGACCAATTGTATTTATTCCGCTGTAATGTTTGTTTTAGTTTGTTCAGTCAGTTTAAAGCCTTGGGTAGTTTCGGTTTAGTCTTAATCGAGGTTATTGGCGGTAATACCTCCAGAGTAGGAAGGGGGTGTTACAAACTAAGCCTAAACCCAAACTTTACACTTCACTTCTCATCATACTTCCCAACTTCCTTCTACACACATTTAAACACTTTGCTTCTTCTCTTTTTTTTGTTGCCTCTTGTTCAACTGTTTTCTTTCATACTGATGAAGACTACTTACAATTGCACTCAACTTTTTTTTCTTTGCTTTGCAACATATTTTTCATCTTCATTTTTTCTTCACTTTTCAACCAAGAGTTGTATTTCCTCTTTTCCACCTTTTCTTCCAACTCCCCCATACTTATACATAATTCACACAAAAGCAAAAACATAACCTAAAGTCCTAAATCCCGGATGGGTCAAGCTTAATAGGCTAGGAAAAGTTTGTGGAGCTCATAAAAACAGGCTTAAAGCTCAAAGAAATGGGGTGTCAAAACATGGATCTTGTCAGGTAGGAAGGGAAAATAATAGGCTAATTAGAAACATTGCCTCAATCATTTTAATGTCATGCATTCAATCATATAAAGCAGCCTTGAAAAAGAGTCTAAACGCAAGTTCTAGAGCTAGATAATCATGGTGATACACTCAAGAATATAGAGAACAAACATAATCATGAAAGGCCAAAAATCTCACAAGGCAAATTGTGTCTAGAACTTCAGAATGAATCAAATACTCAAGCTAAATACATGCTCAGTCCTATAGTCAAAGTAATCAATCAACGATCATGCTCATATCATAGAAATTTTAGCATATCATGCAAATCATGGGTTAGAACTCATACTTAGCATAGAAACACAAGAGGTATCAAACAATGGGAAAATAGGGACCTAAAATGCATTTTTTTGTATTTTTTCAAAATTTTAATCAATGCATGCAAAAATTTAAATATGCCTAATCTAATGCAACTACATGCAATGCAAAAGTAATTCCCTTCCCCCATGCTTAAAACATACTTTGTCCCCAAAGTAAAGTAAAAAGTAAAGGAAGGAGAAAAACTCACAGAAATCTAACTATTCGGGTAGTGCCGCGGGAAATCCGACGGTGGTGATGGTTCTTCGGGTTATCAATCTTTGGACCTGAGATATCTAAACACACACAAAACTACCTAAAAAGCAAAAGATTAACTGAAAAAGAAATCTATCTAAGCATTGGGTTGCCTCCCAAGAAGCGCATATTTAACTTCATTAGCTTGACGTTTAGCATGAATTGACAAGATTAGACATTGTCAATGGCTTAGCAACCTGTCAAACCCTTGTGAACACATCTCACAAGAAAATAAGTAGCACAAGGATAATTTCAAATTGAATAACCCATTTAAAAACCGCTTCAACTTATCAAACTTGTGAGACCAATTTTCATGAGATGGCATATGCTCAAAAAAATTCAACACAAGTGGTGATGTCAGAAAATACTTACAGTATGGGTCAAAGTACTCGTCACCATTACCACTTTCCTCAAAGATGAATTGTGAGTATTCTCTAGTAACAATCTTAAACTCACTTGGTTCTATAGGCTTCTCCATGTCAAAAGGGATTGAACTTGGCTCCTTGGTGCTCTCTTCAAGTTGAATGATAGGAATAAAATCATATTGAACATTAAAGTCATCCTCATAACCCAACTCAACTCTAGTGGATTCCTCCTCAACTTGCACTTGGTAGTCTAACTCAAGGGCATTTGATTCCAATGCAACCTCTCCCATCATTGGATAGGGAATTGGTGGAGATAATTCGACTAGCATACATTGATGGCTCATGTACCAAAAGAAATCCCAACACTCTTCTGGTCCCATACACCAAAGCCTATAATTGCTCATGTACTCTGCGAGCCCTCGAGTCTGAGAATTCAAACCGTCTAGGATGCATTCACATAATTCTCTCTCACATGGATAATAACCCAACAAAGTACCATATTTATGAATATGTTGTTGTAGTCTAGCAAAATACTCATGAAAATATTCATCCTGCAGTTGTCTACATGCAAACATAGCCATGGGTCAGTAGCACGGGTGTTATGAACCGTAAGATAGGTTCACAACACCAAAAAAAATAGTAATACTAAGTAAACCCAAAGAAATAGCCAAGTCCCCGGCAACGACGCCAAATTTGACGAGTGCTTTTACTGCGACATAAAAGTGCTCGTAAAATTTTCATAAAATCATAAAAGTGCAACGACGCCAAATTTGGCGAGCACTTTTATGTCGTTGTAAAAGCACTGTCAAAGAAATACCTAACTTCCTAACCTAAGTATAGTGGAAGCAAGGGTCGAACCCACAGAGACTCAGATTACTTGTATTTAAATAATATTACTAAGTAAAAGGGGGATTTTTATGATTTCAAACTAACAATCTAAGTAAATAAAACAAAACAAATAAAACAGTTAAAGATTCAAATATAGAGAAAAGCGTCCAACTAGTTCCGTATCCATTGCATACATGAGTTTTGATCCTTGATTATTCTTATTTCGATTTCCCTTGACTAATCTATTGTGAATTTATGAAATTCAAGCTTAAGGTGGTTATTAATATACACCGTCTTTAACAACCTTTTAACCAATTAACCTAGAAAACTTTCTATGTCATGAAGTTTTGTGATTGAATTCTCCGCCTTTGATTAACCTTATTCCACCGTCTATAAGTTTAATCAAAGGATTCATCCATGAATAACCAAATTCCACCGTCTATTTAATTATTCTAGTTGTAATTCAACCTTGAAATAGAATAGGTGGTCAAGCTATTACAATCCTAAGTGAATTTAATCAATCAAGCATGGAAAGAATCAATCTAGTCAAGGCAAACCAAAATAATTCAAATCTCACAAACAATCATGGATACAATTTCAACTAACTAGTTGGACATGGGAAAATTAGCTAGGATGACATTAAAGAAGAATTAAACTTACAAGAGTTTGATTTCTCTTCAATATTGCAAACTAGGGTTTAAGTCTCCCAAACTTCTCTCCAATTGAAAACTAACGTAAAAACAGAGCAATAGATAACATCCATCCTCCAAAGAACCCTAAGAAAAGTATTTATATGATATCAAAAACATCCAAAAATACTAATAAAGTCGGTCCAAAAGACAACACGGAAGCCCAAGTCAGCGTCGCACACACGCACCAAAGCGCGGTCAAGGCCCTCAAAGTGCGGTCGCGGAATGGCCTACCCTCCTCGCGCTTTGGCTGCAGCAAGTCTAGTGACACTTTAGAGGCTATTCTGACCCCCTTCGAGTTGAAATTTGGACTCGGGGTAAAAATATGAATTGTAGCTCTTCGAGTTAGCTTTCCAGTGATACCAAATGCAGCTTCATCTGACCACTGTAGCTCCCAAACCAAGCATTACAAGATAAAGGTGTCAAAACAAGACTCCAATGCATAACCCGGGTTTAAGCGTTTTTATCCCTCAAGCTCTTGGGTCTTATCTCTTCTAATCTTCACTTGAATCCATTTAAGATTCATCTTGATCCTCCACAATCATCTAAGATCCATCCCGTCCATACTTGTTTACCTAATGATCTGCAAAACCGAACAAAACAAGCGCAAAACCCGAATTTCCTAGAAAACCTAAAACCTAAAAACTAAGCTAAACTAAGCTAAAACCATGCAATATAAACATAAATATGCATCCTAATCACTACCTAAATGCAAGCTATCAATAATTCGGATGATTAGAGTGATGTAAATACATAGAATGATTCGGATCAGAAAAATCATCCCCGGATTTACCATTCCCCAATTTTTATTTTTGGATCCGTCGTCAAGAGTCATGGTGAGGAAGAAATCGAGTTAAAATCGAATCAGCAGAGGCAAGAACCTACAGCTCTGATACCATATCACAAGATCGAAAAGAATAATAACAAATATTGAGCAAGAGAGAAAAGAGATTAAGCGAAAGCCATTGGGCAATTTTTCATTAGCACTCTGAGTTCGTTACAAGATGCTCTTAGTACAGAAGCATCTACCAGGAGCAAGCTGACGTGTTGTCAATGCTTAAAACTCAGCGTTTTGGGCAACAATATGAGTAAGAGAAAGTATGAGTAAAACACAGCGTTTTACTGTTTACATAAAAATCTTATTATCCCCCGATTTAACATTTGCGTAACCACCCTAGTTGATGTTTCAACCATCATCTGACCACCCATTAGCTTAAATAAGATTTTCATCAGTTTATTAGGGTTGGAAGCTCGGTGGATGAACTATCTTGGATCATTTCAATTCCTAATTCCAAGTCATAGTAACCTAAAGACTCGAATTTGAACTTCGATTAGTAAAATACATAATTAACTAGAAGGCTTTGCCTGTACTTTGCACGGATCAATAGTTTTCAACACTCAAACTCGAAATCTCATGTAAAGAAGAAGAAGAGTTCTTGTAATCTACCCTAATACATTATAAAGCAGAACCCAAGTCTGTTGTAAAATTTGCGTCACGTGGCATTTTTGAATAAATTAATGGGAAATTATATGTTAATAAATTTTGTAACAACTTATAGTATTCTTGCTATCTATACTAAATAGATAACATGTTTATATAATTCTTTATGTATATAATTTTCTATCCATGGATTATGTATTAGTTTACTACAATAGATAACATATATCGACCCACCAGAACGATTCTGCCCCACCTCATATTTAAAAAAATTAATTTTTATTTCTATTATTATAACTTCTTTTTGTTAAATTTTTTTTAACTATTTAAATTTATCTCTAACATCAAAAAAATATCTATTTAGTATAACAATATCTTTTGAAAGCTTCCTTATACAAGTATTTAAAATTAAAGAAAAATATTTTAAAATAAAAATAAATCTTTTAGCATGTATCTTTTGACGAATTTATTTATAAATATATAGTGAATTTATTTTATAAAAAAAATTAATGATAAATATTTGTAATCTTTAAAATTAATAAAAATAGATAATAAAATATTTAATAGACATATTGAAATATTTGATAATCTCTGAATTTACGTACATGGAAAGTATAAAATATGAATAATATAATATTTGATTAAAAAATTACACATTCTACGAGCAATAAATTACTTATAATAAAGTTTATATTATATTTTTATAAATTTATTAATATTTTTTTTATAATGTTTATAAAATATCGAATCGTAGTCGTACATGATACGACGGGTAACACTAGTTCTCTGTCAAAACAAAACACGTACACAAGTTCATATTAAAAATACTTAATTGATCGAACTAATTAAAACTATCTCATTCTAGTGGTTGGGTGCTTTTACGTTGTGTGAGTTTTGGCAGTGCATGAAACGTGAAGCAGTTAGAGACAAATTAAAGAGGACAAGCTTAAACCCAACAAATGCTAATCTCCTTGTTTATCTTTGACTAGTCTCTCTTGGATTCTTACTTAAGCCCTCTTTCATGCTCTTCAGTCTTCACACACAAGAATATCGGCATTAAAATTGTCTCATTCGCAATATATTAGTGATGACGTGTTGATGCATTGCTTCATTGTTAACAAACAATTATTGATGATTGCTAACGATCATTATATTAATAATAAGGTATTTTGGTGTAAAGGGGACCAGATTAGAGGGGGTTTAGATTAGTTTACCAAATATATTATTTGGCCTCCAAGTTGCTTGCTGCAATCAAACTGTTTTCCTTTTGATGAATGTTTTTTTTTTAATACTCCTTCCGTCCTTCAATGGAAGGGAAAAGTGAAAACCAGCAAGCAGCTCTCCTAGTTGATATGGATTTTTGACTGAGGCCGGTCGACAACGTAATGTGCCTGGGCCCTCTCCGCCTTCGGCCCAAAACTAAATTCAAAAATGAAAAGTCTCACTCTGCACCGATGGCTGAGAATAATGTTGACCGCATCTTAATTGCAAAGGTGCTCTCATAGTCAATCAAAAGAAAGTCGTTGAGTTATTTCTCTTATTTTTAATTGGTTTTATGATAAAATTTAACTGAGTTTATGTGCTAGGCTCATATGCTTGTGTGCGCATGGACATACATCTTCTCTGAATCTCCGTGAATCTCCGTCAATATTCGCTCACAGACTTTGTCATATTATCATTGCAGGCTTCATCCTAGGCCCAATTCCTAGTTGTTTACGTTGAGCTAGGCGTATGCTACCTACCCTTTGTGGCTTGTGTCGACCATAAGACACTATCTAGCTAGCCATCCATAAGGCATAATTGTCAAGTGACAACTGAACCATGCAAGTTGTCACTTGAGGGGGGGTGTTAAAGTATGTATCCCACATCGAGAAATAAAAAAAAAAAAGAAAAATAGTTTCTTTATGAAACAAGGACATATTGGGATAGTGGTTTGTGAGGAGTGTATGTGAGAATGTTCATGATGTTGGCGAATTGAATCCCACCTCTTGCATTTTGCCCATTCTTCCTCTTCTCCTTTTTCTAATTAAAACTTAGGGTAACGGAAAATAGAAATTCTTATATTTCATAGAAATAATTTTTTTTTTATAAACCAACAAGTTTAATTTTAATCATGTCTATAAACATGATTTTAATATAAAAGAGTAACTTGCCATTTTAATGAAATAATTAAATTTAATATTCCTTTTTATAAAAATAGCGGGTATTACATATAATCTAGAGGCTTGCACTAGAATTTTTTCAAGGGTATATATATAACCAAATTCATATGTTGTGATGCACAAATGTTCTCTACCATTTCCATTCATGGTTTTCATTTGAAACCCATTTTGACACATATTTTTAAAACTCAATAAATTCCTTTGAGATTTACTTGAATATAATGCGTCATTTATTATTAATTTTGTTCTCTTTGAGAGTAGAACAATAGTTCTTCATGAGCCTTCAATGAGGTTAGACACATCAGATATTGTACTAACATTACCTTTAAAGGCTTTCAACTATGTCAAGTATTCTTTATTTCTTAAAATATTGTATATCGTTACACTATCTAAATGGCATTGCACCTTCCCATCGAGTTTCACTTTAGGTGAATCCATGTTTTCTATATACATGAAGAAAAGTAAATATCAAGACATTACTAATAAAATTATTAGTTATAAAAGCGTTATATATCATACATGGATTAGTTATATCATAATATATAAAGTCATTCAAGTTTAAAATTAAGAAATGCATACTATAATAATAATAACACATTTCATAATCTATTTATGAATAAAATATAAGATAGATATTTAGAGGCTATTTTCTTCATTTAAGCCTCTAAGACAAATTTATCGATTGAGAAAATCAGAGACATCCATACTAGTCACCGACGGATTGCTCATGCCTTCATTTTCCATGTAATTGGCCTCCGTAGCATTTTCATTATTATTTTAAGCTTGATAGAGCTTCACCTAGTGGGGAGCTATGCGGCATATCTTTGACCAGTGATCACTCATGTCACATCTATAACATATAGTTTTGAATTTTCTAAGAAGATCCTATTTGATCTGTTTGGGCCTTTCTCTTTCCATCCCTCGTGTTGCCATTGTTCTCATAGTGGTTATCATAACTTTTGTTATAGTCTTGACCATGATCATGAACACTATGGCCACCACGACCACAACAACGTCCACGACCATTATGGCACCTTAATTGATTGTTGCCCACGATCATTTGCATTTCCATCTTGGAATTCCTTATACGTAGTATTTATTTTTGAAGCTACAATTGAGCATGTTGACCTGAGATTGTAATTTTTCATCAAGATCTTATTGTTCTTTTCAAAACAATACTTTCAACAAATCAGAATATCTTTTAAAGTCTCTCTCTCTCTCTCTCTCTCTCTCTCTCTCTCTCTCTCTCTCTCGTTGTTGTAACAACACATTTGAGGCATGCATATATTGTGGAGAAAGTTCTCTCCAATATTTCTTGTTGGGTGATCATTTGGCCACATAGTCTCAATTGAGATGTGATCCTGTGAATATCACTCTTGTACTCGATGATGGACCTAAAGTCTTGGAACCTTCAAATGGTCATAGCGGTCATTCAAGCTATCCCAGTTTTATTGGATCATCGACAAACAAATAATAAGTTTTAAGACTTTCGTGAATATGGCGGCGGGAAAACACAATGACATTTGCCTTTTATTGAGGGGTGGCATTATTGTTTGTCACTATTGTTTTCTCAAGGCCACTTGCTTTGAGGTGAGCCATGGCATCAACCCTCCATTCGAGGTATTTTTAGTCCGACAAGTCAAGGATGTCAAATTCTCTTTTACCGATGCTTTCCATTTAGTTACTACATATAAATTGTAAACAAGAATTAATCAATATATTTAACATTATGCATATATTATTTATGAGTTGTCTTGATGCCGATTTAGATCGATTTTAAACAGGCTCTTTTTCTTGTTCTTATTGTAATTATCAATATTATACTTATTTTATTTGAGTAAAAAAATTCTCATAATCCATATGGTAAATTGAATATTTTTATTGTATATTATATCAATACAAAAACATGCTTCTATTTTATTAAACTACATATGAAATAATAGAAATATTGTAATGAGAGATATAAAAGTAAAAGACTCTTGTATTTGCTTCTTCACTTTGTCTCTTGACATAAGTCTCTATTTATATGTTAGTGGAGGCAAATGTTACACAATTATACTTAATAAGAGAATGTTATATAAGTACATTTAATAGGAGATCGAGTTGAATAGGAGAGATTAAATAAGTCAAAGAGTAACATAAGGTCATATTCAAACTTACAATTTAAGGTATTTACAACAAATAATTAAATTTCTTAATAGTTGTCAACAAATGACAATTAATTTTTTGAGAATGTAATTATAATCAATTTTAATAAGCGATTTACCATAAAAAAATTTTTATAATAAACGATTTATAAGCAAGGTGAAATAATATTGAGATGGTTATTATGTAGTTTGCATATAGTAGTTAGGATTTATATGCAAGTTGACATGATATCAAATTGCAACTCGTGAGATGAGACCAAAGTGCTGGATGATATGGGGGGATGTGGACTCGAGTCATGCATGATTCTAGGTATTTCATCCATTAATCGCCATGTAAATATTAGTTGCAAAGTGCAAACGATAGCAATGTTATCAAAATCGCGATCCGGGTCGTACGATCCTACGATCCTACGATCCGGATTTTACAAAACGATTCGGATCGTGCCTAATGAATCGTAATAACTAGGATCGTAGTAGGATCGTACAGGATCGTAGTAGGATCGTACAGGATCGTATAGGATCGTAGGATCGTAAGTGAGATCGTAAGATCCTACTAAATCACAAAAATTAAGTTACAAATCATCATTTTTTATATTTTTGCCCACTTTGGTTAATAATTCATTAACTTAATACATTAAACTATTCATAAATGACTCATTGCTTACTTAAAATTTGCATAAAAATTCAAAAAGATGAAAATTGCATTCTTTCTATCTCTTCTTAAAAGAAACGTATCGGAGTATTAAAAAAATACTTCATCTTATATATGGATTTGTTGCCTTTGGGATATTTTATGAATAATGTATATGTTTTTTAATGATTAAATTTTATATTTGAGTGATATATAACATATTACTATTAGTTCTTTCATTATTTTATTAATGTGGTAGGATCTAACGATCCGATTTTACGATCCGATCCTACTACTCCCTTACGATTCGATCCAAGAATCCCGATTCTAATAACATTGAACGATAGTGCATTCATGCTGGCCAGATAACAGTGACGGATATTAATATACAATAGTCATTCGCCAATCGCCACTATACAAAGCGCACTAGCTTCATATATAAAATATATAGAACGCCATATATTATATTGGAGGACGGTGGTTTGTTCATTATGGGAATGGGCACATATTATAAATATTATGTTCAGTTAGAATTTTAATGTTAAATAATTTTTTTGTTAATTTATTTAGAATATTCTTTTCCTAGTCTGCTCCTTCTTTTCTTCATTCTTAATCCTAGTCATAAAACGTGAATCCCGTGAGTTGTAGCCTGCATTATGCCTAGCATTTTCCTTAATTTCTTTCTTTTTTTTAATCGAGTTACTTAATTATGAGGCAATACAACATTATAACGAGATCGTCTTCTTCCTGTCCCCATTAGTGATTTTGGAAGTCTAGCTTTTTGTCTTAGAAGGTGCCTCCATGAAAAAGGATTACCTACGAAGAATTACTTATTGTAAAATGAAAATAAATTTCGTATGTTCCTTTAAAAAATTAATGCCTCAGATTATATTTTTAAAAAAGGGATAAAAAATAGTACATGCATATTTTTCTAATATTCATATATTTATAAAAAAAACATATCTGATTCTACCAAAAAAAACATATCTGGAACACCTTTGTAGTCTACGCATAGATTTGTTCTTAAATATACATCAAACTTAGTTGAATGTGCATCGATTTTTTCATGCATATTACACATCTATTTCAATTTTTTTATAAATTGATTTTTAATTTTAGTTATGTGCATGAATTGAATTGTGGATAAGGTTTCACTTGTAGTTAGTTTCATACATATACTATTAGTTTCGAGGTACATTCATATATAAGATGCACTTTCATTTATATGATCGTCTGGTTGTATAATAGTTCCGTCAATGAAACCTAAACCTGCGTTTGACACAAAGAGCGTTACGCAAGCAAAGTTCTCATTTATGATAATTGCCCCCTCTAAGAATAACGGGGCAAATTTTCACCTCGGGATGATAAGAGGGATGTAGGTACATACGTACGTAGTATGAAGAGTTGGGCTTCAAAGAGGCGTTTTTGTCATCGTCGGAGTCAGGCGTGGTGGCGGCAGTAGGATTGTAGTACATGGTGGGCAACACAAAGGAAAAAATAATTCTAGATTTTCGTATTTTGCTCTGATACCATACCATAAAAATATTTTAATACCAAAACTCTGCATTTTCTCATTAACAGGAAAGTATATTTATACTTACATGAAGCTCTAAAATATTTACTCACATAAACAAATACATAAAATATACAATAAAGTTTAATAGAAGTGTCGGTAACAGAAAGCATTAAAACAAAAGGTTTCGTTGAGTGGAAGTATATATAAAAATAAATGAATTAAAATATAAATATCTTGTAATAGATGCGAATCCATGAGGGCCATGGTCATTGGTCAGTTTAAATGGCCACATCGTACATAACTACATATGATTTGCTGGTGAATTCTGAAGAGTGAGCATGATTAAGAATTAAGATGGAGATGCAAGAAGAAATTGTTATAGTGGGAGGCGGAATCGCAGGTCTTACAACAGCATTAGGACTTCACAGGTAATTAATTATCGTTATGTACAAATGTAGTACGTATTACATACATATATAGAATTGATTACGGTATTCTATATAAATACAACAACAACAACTAGTAACAACACCTTCCCAAATAGTAAACTGTTTGGACCTATTTAAATCGCGCATTATAATGCAAGATTTAATGTAATTTGTATTCAAAAACTTAGAGACGTTTTAATAAGCAAACATCAATCTTAAAAGTTAAAACATATAATTTCTTCCTAATTATATATTGATAATGTAGATTAAGGTTGAGAAGCTTGGTGTTGGAAGCATCAGAGGGTCTGAGAGTTACGGGATTCGCATTTGCAACATGGGACAATGCTTGGAAGGCTCTTGATGCTGTCGGAGTTGGCGATTCGCTCCGGCAGCAATCCGGCCTCCTGCAATCGTTAGCCATGCCCCAACCTCCCTATTCAATTCTTTAATTCCATCTACATATATAATTAAGTGCTCATTTGGAATTAATTGTGAATAGTTAATTAATGTAGTTCTTCTTCAAATCTATAAATTAAATGCATGCAGGTTGGTCATCATGTCTGCAAGCTCAGGAGCTCTTACCTCTGAGATCTCATTAAATTCCTACGCTGGAAAAAGGTGAGTCACCATTCACCATTCATCAATCATCTATACATAAGTGTTCGTTCATTCAGCTAGGGTAAGACTCATAATATATAATTGAATATGTACTTGTCTCTTACCCTCCTTTTAATATAAGGAAAAACTTTATTCTTGGACAACAACTCTTATTCAAGTAATTATATTTTCTTAATTTTATTTATTAATTATTAGTTATATTTTTCCCCAACTAAATGGGCCCTTAATCTATGTATATATATAAAAGACGCAAGGAATAAGGCCACCACGTTACGCCACCTAGGATTTTTCTACGTGTTGTTTCCACGTTAAGCCACCTAGGATTTCGCCACATAGGATTTTTTATTTTGAAAATTTATATATGTTGATATTATTGTAGGATAATATAAAAATAGGATAAATTAATCCATGAGATATTCTATCTAAAATAAAGATGTTATCTACTATATATTAGGAATTAAGATAGATCTAAAAGATTTTATCTAAAATTAAAATAAATTATAGACATTAGATATTATATATTAAGATAGATATAATAATTTAGTTTTTTCAATTAAATTTCTATCTATTTATATGAAAAAATTAAATTCGAATTTAATTTAAAATTAAAGAAAATTATTTTATCTTTATTTTTTTATCTATTTATGTAAAGATTTATCTTAAATAAAATTTTGATAAAAATAGAACTTTCAATCTGGATAATTACTTGCCTAAATTGACTTTTGATAATAAAAAAAAATACGTTATCTTTTCCTTAATTTTCTTTTTGAATTATTCATGTAAATATAAATGATTTTCTTATCATTAAAAAATTCATTCTTCATCATTTCTTATTAAGTATATTTTTAATTTTTATTCAAATTTTTTTAAAGAATAAGAATTGGGCGCATCCTCATGCTCATTGGCTTTCATACACTGCCTTTGAGATGAATTTAGTCCCTATATCAATATGGTGCATTCTAACTAAATTCAGTTATTATTGTCACATAGCTGAATTTTAGTTTTTCTTGGGTCTATCCGGGCGTACCCTCTTTCCCTTGGGCAGGGGTACCCCTATCTTGACCTCCCAGATTCCGCTGTAGCGGAGCCTCACTGGGTCAATGATGATGATGATGAATTTTTTTTAAAAGAATTGAATTTGATAAAACATTTACAAGAATTTAGAGTATTTTTACCTTTTTATATTTTTTGTAATAGATTTTTAAAATTGAATGATTCTAATTCAAATAATTTTTATTTATATTTTTGCATAAACAAATTATAATTAAGCCATAAAAATTATAGTGGGCTCTCCTTAATAAATTTGACCCATTTCACATGACACCAATTGTAAAATTTTATATAATTTTTTTTATAATAAATATGTTTTTATATTAAATTAAAATCATATTTATTAAATAAATTAAATATAAATTCATGTAGTCGTGCATGACACTACGGATATAACTAGTATAACATCTAGAGCTCCCTCAACAATTTAGTAATTCGGTAGAGCACGTTAATTCATGCATTGTTATATATTATACTAACATAAATGGATCGAACCCCTTTTTTTTTTATAACAAACTCCACACTTTCATTAAACATCGGAAGAAAGCAAATCCAATTCTAAAAGATTACACAGCTTTAAAGGTAAAGAAACACACTGAGAAGAGAAAAAAGGAACTGCTGGTTTCCACTGACCCAGCCAATGTGCAACACAGTTAGCAGCCCTATTAACAAAAACAAAAATGGATCGAACCCTACAGAAATAAAATATAAAATAAATATAAAATTTAATCCCATACGGATTCGGTGCTGATTATTTTATCAACTCCACCATCCACCTAGAAAAGGATCTAGTTCTGGTGGAGTTGTGAAAAAACTACATGGATAGAGTTGAGAAGATCCTGATTGTTAAATAAAAATTCAACGCCAACCCTAAGATTGGATTCTTCTCTCTCCATATCCACTTATATCTTTTTTATTTTTTTCTGACGGGTTCATTAGTTTTCTATAAGGTTTTAGTAACTTCACCCATAGAATTTTTAACAACCTCCATAGGAACAATCACCGGTAATAGTCTGCATGTTTTACTTTGCCTAATTGTTAACCATCAAGTTTCCTATATATTACAGAGATCATGAATTTAGGTGTTTAAAAAGGAGAGACTTACTAGAAACTCTTGCAAAGGAGCTACCAAGAAACACCATAAGGTTCTCTTCCAAGGTGGTTTCTATCGAACAATGTGGTCCCTTCTTCAAGCTTCTTCGTCTTGCTGATGGTACCACGGTCAAAACCAAGGTATTGATTGGATGCGATGGAGTGAACTCGATTGTTGGAAGACATCTCGGCCTCGAGAAACCATCTTCTACCTCAAGGTCTGCCATCAGAGGCTTTGTGGATTTTAAGAAGAGCCACGGATTTGAGCCTAAATTTACGCAATTCATGGGTGACGGAGTCAGGTATGGCATGGTTCCTATTGATGACACTAGTCTCTACTGGTTCTTTATAGCCTTCACCTCATCTGGATGTGGAGGTAATTAAGCTAGCTCTATATGATTGCATTTCAAGTTAAAAATGAATGATTCTCGTAAATTTTGGATCAAATAAATGAGTGCATTGATTTTCAATGTTATAATAAAAACAGATAAAGAGCTTCAAGATAATCCTATGAAGATGAAGCAATATGTACTAAGCAACCTTGGCAAAACCACTGACCAAGTAAAAACAGTGATAGAGAAGACGAAACCAGAAGACATCCTATGCTCTCCGCTAAGGTGTAGGTCTCCATGGGAAGTCGCGCGGGGAAAGGCTGCAAAGGGAAGCGTGTGCGTTGCTGGCGACGCCTTCCACCCGATGACTCCTGATCTAGGCCAGGGCGCTTGCTCGTCCTTAGAGGACGGTGTTGTCCTTGCTCGTTGCCTTGGCCAAGCGTTGTTGAGCACGAAAGGTACGTGCGATAAAGCGGAGGCGTACGAGAGGATCACGATAGGGTTGGAGAGGTATGCCAAGGAAAGGAGGTGGAGAGTTGTTGATCTCACAACTACAGGGTATGTTATGGGGTTTTTAGAGCAGAGTAATTGGACGCTTATTAAGCTCTTGAGGGATAGGGTTTTGTCATCTTATCTTAATGGGTTGCTTTTGAAGAAGGGTACTTTTGATTCTGGAGAGCTAAGTTATAAGGCTTGATATCTATATTATGTTGTTGATGCTCATTGGGTTTCTTGTTGGGTTGTTTTGTACCTTCAAGTTATAGGTAGGGAATGAATCATATTTTGCTCCATTCTTTTACCTCTGAAATTTACAAGTCACGATATGCATTTGGCGGGTCAAATCAAAATAGTTAATGACCTATAATGTTTTAGGCTTATCTTAAACTTCACCTTTGTATATCAAGTTGAAAATTTATTTGCAAAACCGCTGATGAACACACAACTTCTTTGCACATGCCACCATCTTAATTCAACTAAGAAGTCAGAGCTCTTGGTGATTTTTGTACAATTCCATAATAGCAACTAACCTCAAAAGATGCATTCAAGAATGCAGTTGCATTGTGCGCCCACAGGCAGACAACATGCATATATGAGACTGACATAAGCAGAAGCCGCTCTTCATTAAACTACAGTTAACAGTCGACAGATTCAAAGGTCAAAATGTTCACTCTTCCAATCACACAAACAAAATATAGGCATATAGCAAAAACCATGACAATCTGGAGGGTAAGGGAGGAACTACCAAAAACATCAAAATCGATCTCCCCACCGGGCTTCTGCTCAGAGGTCGGGTTTTGCTTTTTACATTCATCACAACTGGAGTCGGATGCAGCAAGTGCACCTGATAGGTTTAATATCATACATTGTTCACTGCACTGAAGACAAGGGAAACAAAAAACAGTAATTGTTTTAAAACATAAGGAAATTGGAAAATGAGTAACAGAGAAGCAGGCACTGACAAAAGACCACACATTCTCCTATTTCTTCATCGTATTCTCATGTTTGTTTGCTATTCTCCTCCAACAATGGAGAAGAAAGAGGGCAAGTACAATCATATTTTGGGTTTTGTTTGGTATTAGATGCTAACGTTATTGTTTCATTTTCTTACCTCTCCTAATTATTAAACGGAGCACCATCCACTCCAGAAAACATAAATGCAACATGCAGCTAACGAAGTATGTAGAAGCTAAAGGTCAATAAAAACTGCAGATCCAAAAAGGCTGAAAGAAAGGGCACCTACCGGCAAAGATTACACCAGAGCAAAATGGAGTAATATCAACTATATAGACAGGATATTGCACGACAGAAGACAATAAGCAAGCACTTCAAACAACTTGTGACTGAGTACTTGAAGTCAGCAGTGTCCCTCGAAAGCCTTCTTCACTCTGTTGTACTTCAGATTTCGGGTCAGAAATCTCATCTGCCAACAAACAATGATTGTTACTCCTACTTAATACATGAGAATCGGATAATATTATATGTTTTATAGTACATAGAAATGATATTTACCAGCAATGTCACGGTTCTCGTGAAGCTTGGAATCCATCACCCACAACACATCACCCGGAAATATATTGAAATCAGCAAGAGTCGAACTATCGCCTTCAATTACTTTCGTGCCTTTGTGAAGTAGTTGGTTTTCCTTGACAACCTGTAAAATGATCAAACAATCTTCACTTTAGCTAAAAATGTTTGACAATAAACTAATACTATACAACACTCCATTCCAGGAACCATCTGGACCATGAGAGTATGAAAACCTTCTCTTCAATGCAATGAAAACCTAATTCAGAATGGTTTTCCTTAACAACCTGTAAAATGATTAAACCATCTTTATTTTAGCTAGAAATGCTTGACAATGAGCTAGCAATATACTACATTCCAGGAACTATTTGCTCCTTTTAATTATGAAACCAATGAAAAACTAATTCAGAATGGTTTTCCTTAACAACCTGTAGAATGATTAAACCATCTTTATTTTTGCTAGAAATGCTTGACAATGAGCTAGCTATATACTACATTCCAAGAACTATTTGCTCCTTTTAATTATGAAATCCTTCTCTTTAATGCAAAGAAAACTAACTCAGAGAATGTCAGTAGAGAAAAAACAGTGAAGCACCCTGTAACTATGCATCCTTCTCTCCAGTGCAAGGAAAACTAATTCAGATAATGTTAGTAAAGCAGAAGAAAGAAAATCAGACAGATCATATGACATGAAGAAGGGAGGTGAAAAATGCTTCTGTATATGATCCTAATCCTAAAAAAACTTCCAAATTAAGAATAATAAGAGAATAAATCTGCCCCAAAACAGCACTACAGCGTGTGAGAAATTCAACAAAAGATATCACCTACCCCAAGAGACTCCCATATCATCATTTTCAATTGGTAGACTGAAGTCGACCCTGAGACCTTCAAGTTTATTGAATTCCCAAATGGTGTTTTTCGAGACCGCTTTGAGGTACGACGATCTGGCTCAAACATGTTCTTTGAAGCTTCTAGGAGTGATTTAGGGACATCCTTCCCACGTACAAGGCAAACACATATCTCCTCATTGGAATAATTAAGCTTTTGCATTAGCTCACAGCTTTCACGTTCTCCAATGCATTCCTCACAAACCTATGAACATCACATGGGCTAGTTAATCAACCAAAATCCCACACATACACACAATGAGAGAGAGAGAGAGAGAGAGAGAGAGAAGGTGTAATTATATCCAATTGGCTTTGGGAAGAAGGGAACACATCTGCAATCACTCGTAAATTAGATTAATCAATCATAACAACCTCGAAATCCGAACTAAAGGTCTTTGTGTCTTAATCTATTAATTCTCACGCTAGATAATGTTAAAAATTATCTCATTAATTTAAGTAAGACTACAATGATACTTCTGGTTCTATTTCACAAACTATGGCCCAGCCAAATCATGCTTTTAAGTGCAAGACTTAACATTGATAGAAAAAATGCAATATTTCTCAAATTAGCTTGCATCTGACCAATGTCGTCAAAGAAAGTTTTCAGTGTTATACATGTTGCAACATGCTATATTTGAGAAAACCTAAAAAATACACAAAGACAGATCAGCCTTGGAGATAGCTTTGCTCCCCCAAGAGGATCTATGCAATTTTATCAGTAGAAGTTGCATGTTCCAAGGAACAGAGTTTGTCAAAAATGAGATATGGACATATCATACGTTATATTCTTTTGAGGAGTTCATGCATTCTTCAACATAGCTACTCAAGATACAAAAGAGCAGATCTAAGATGATACATACGTACAATAAAACTTACAGTGCATGACTTGCCAATAATTTGGTGATCATGTCAGTATTATGCATTCTAATTATCCAGTTCTAAGTCTGTACATGAAGAGTTAGTTGTGACCTGCCAATACTTTGGACTGCTAGAGTAATGAATCAAGGTGCCAGGAAAAGAGAGGCTCAGAGCATAAATTTTACAAGAGTGGATTCTCAAAGCTGCAGTGTAAGTCATTCTAAGTAAGGGGTCTCAATTTCCATATATGATTGTCATGATTTTGTATACTAAAAAAGCTCAATTCAGTTTTCAAGGAAAATGACTAGAATTTTTCAACCTTCAGAATAAACAACCTTCAGAATTTTTCATGACAAAATGCACACTTGCTACAAAATCCAACCCCAATTATGAATATTTGAAATATTACCTTGGGTGAAGTTTTAATTATTGGCTCCCTAGACTCAATTTCATCAGTAGCTTCATCATTTGTTTGATCCACAATTATTGGCACCCCTGGGCCAGATCCTTCTTGATCAATGTCCATCATGTTGCTATATTCTATCTCAGCAACAATTCCTTGCTCAAACATACCACCCCATTCTTCACAGAAAACTTTCCAGTCAGATTCAGTTATGATTGTCAAGCCGTCTGTCTACAATTGAACAAAGGAAAAGAAGAAGATGATAAGCATTTAGATAACGTATACTTTCATCTTCACCAACCTAGGAGCTTCTCATGAACTAGAAAGTGCCAAACAAAAACAATAACAAATAGCTTGAGAAGCTTTTGGATTTGTACAATAGAGGAGGAACACATCACCAACTAACACATGATACGATAGAAGAGGCACACATACTTTCATCTTTCACCCACTTAGGAGCTTCTAACAAACTAAAAAGTGACAAAGAGAAATAATAACAAATATAATGTGGAGCTTTTGGAATTTGATACGGCTGTAATACAGCCTGGCTGAGGGTTACGTGAATTGCACAAACTTATCAATTAGAATTATTATTATTATTGTTATTTAGGATATAGTTTATTAAGAAGATTCTATCTTTTCCTTATTAGTTAGATCTAGGCTTCTCTTATTATTATCTTTTCCTTATTAGTTCAGTTATCTTTTAGAAAGGATATTAGGGTTTTTTATTTCAGCTTTGTATTCCGTAGCCTATATATATGGCTCTATATTATCAATATGAATTAAGCAGAATATTAATCAAAGAGAGGTTTTAACGTAAAACCTAGGAGGAGGTTCTGTCAAGGACGAACCCGCCTTCAAATCTATCTTTCTATCTCTTTTCTCCAATTCACCATAGATCCTAAGACTAGTTCTAGCGTCTCTAGACCCGTGACTAGATCCTACGCTAAGGCACATAACATCTTGGTATCAGAGCCAGGAGTCATGGGAGACGCAGAACTGGGAGCAAAGCTGGATGCTTTTATGGCACAAATCGCCGATAATGTAGCACAACTCACCGAACGCCAGAAAACAATGGAAACACAGATTGCTGAATTGTCGATCTCCATGTCGAACAAGGAAAAGGGAAAGGATCTTCCCCCTAGCGGAAGCGCAGACCCAACAACAGCAGTCCGTTCAGCGGGAATTTCATGTCGGGCGCTCGCTTCTCGTCACAAAACACAGGATCGATGGTACCCCGGTATTCTAAGATGGAATTTCCGACGTATGAGGGCACCGAGGATCCGTTGGGATGGCTGAAAAGGTGTGACAAATTTTTTGCCAGCCAAAAAACGGCGGACACAGACAAGGTACCACTGGCTGCGTTCCATCTTCTCGGGGAGGCACAATTGTGGTTCGATCAAATCGAGGCAGAAGAGCCAGACTTGACATGGGAACGCTTCCGCAAATGCTGCCATGTCCGTTTTGGGCCACCTTTGAGTAATAACCCTCTGGGGGAATTGGTCAACCTCAAACAGACCGGATCGGTGGGGGAATACCAGCGGCAATTTCAATCCTTGTTAGCCAGAACTTCTGAGCTCAAACCCCTGCAGCAAGTCAATCTATTCACCGCCGGGCTACGGGAAGATCTTCGTATTGATATTGAGATGCAGCAGCCCGGAAACCTTGGAATTGCAATGAACATAGCTCGAGCATTAGAGCGTAAGCAAGGTGTTTCCCAAGGGATGGTGTCCTTGACACCTATAAAAAATCTCAATTCCAAAAAAAGTGATTCTCTACACTCAACCAACAACGGCTCAACTGTGAGGATGGAAGATAAACATGACAAGCCAACAAGCAACAACACCAATAGTGTACTCCCTTCTACACGATTCGTCAAGCAACTTACTCGGGCTGAAATGGCCGAGAGACGGGCTAAGGGATTATGTTTTAATTGTGATGAATCTTATACAAGAGGGCATAAATGTAAACGACTCTTTTGGATTGAAGTACCAGAGTACAGTGAAGAATACGAAGAAGAGCTGCTTGGAACTGATGTTCGAATAAATGCTATTAGTGTCAACAACAATTTCCCTACGATGCAGTTAGTGGGACTGGTTTCAGGGGCTGAAATTTCAGTGTTGTTGGATTCTGGCAGCACACACAACTTCTTGAGAGAGGGGCTGGTGCAAAAATTGGGGTTGGAGGTAAGGAAGATACCGGGCACACAGGTGGGAATGGAAAACGGTTCAAGCGTGTCGAGTAGGAGCATTTGTAAGGCGTTTCCACTTCATGTGGCTGCAAGCAATATTCAGGCTGAGTGTTATACCATTCCATTAGAGGGGATTGATTTGGTTTTGGGAGTCCAATGGTTGTGCAATCTTGGACATTTTGTGGGATTTTAATTCCTCCACTATGGAATTTATCTTAAATGGAACAAAGGTTCTGTGGAAAGGAAAACCTCCAATTGAAGGGCTGAAGGAAGCAACATGGGAGCCCGATATACAATGTCAAGATGGTTATCCAGAGTCTGAGCTTGAGGACAAGCTCAAAGCCGGGAAGGGGAGTGATGATACGGCTGTAATACAGCCTGGCTGAGGGTTACGTGAATTGCACAAACTTATCAATTAGAATTATTATTATTATTGTTGTTTAGGATATAGTTTATTAAGAAGATTCTATCTTTTCCTTATTAGTTAGATCTAGGCTTCTCTTATTATTATCTTTTCCTTATTAGTTCAGTTATCTTTTAGAAAGGATATTAGGGTTTTTTATTTCAGCTTTGTATTCCGTAGCCTATATATATGGCTCTATATTATCAATATGAATTAAGCAGAATATTAATCAAAGAGAGGTTTTAACGTAAAACCTAGGAGGAGGTTCTGTCAAGGACGAACCCGCCTTCAAATCTATCTTTCTATCTCTTTTCTCCAATTCACCATAGATCCTAAGACTAGTTCTGGCGTCTCTAGACCCGTGACTAGATCCTACGCTAAGGCACATAACAGAATTGTACAATAGAAAAGGCACATATAAGTATATAACCAACAAACACATGGTATGAAATCCTAACTAAATCTAATAATAAAGTTAGTACTTACAGCAGATAACTTCTGTACAATCATCCCACGTTTGCACATCAAGCTAGGAGGCCTTCCCAGAAGCATCGCATGCTGAGGAATTAAAAGAATAAAGGAAAAGGCAAAATTAAAAATAACCTTACACACATGAAAGTTTTATAAAGAGATACCAAGTAGATCATCAAAAGTTGCTCAAAAAATAATTAGATAGTCAAAAGATGGCAAGGCATCTTTGTTCCAGAAAGAGATAGTTCAAAGAATTAAACTTACAGCAGCGGCCTCAAGGAAACTCCTTGAGAGCGCTGGTTGCATGAGCAAACTAGTAAAAACGATTTTTTTTTTCCGATCGAAAACAACACAATTGAAAGCACAACCTTCCAAACCAAGGTCAGAGAGAAGTTTGATGAAAAGAGACCCATTAGTTTCCCAAGCTACATTATGTTGCAGGTGCAAAACTGCTAGATCAAAGTGGACATAATAACTTCCAACTCCCTCCATATCCACCCAAGTCCTACCATGTTGATCAATCACACAAATAATCCATACAAATCCCAACAACAATCATGACAATAGAAAGATTACAATCATACAACTTTCTCCAAATCTATATCAACATCATATTCCAATTCTTTTTATCATCAAATAACCAGTATCCATGGCCTAAGCGTAAAGGGGGACTCGTCTTCAGTCACTCAATCACAGGTATCTCTGCATAAGTCTTCTCCAAACATTCTTATAAATATCCACAATGCACACAGGTATACAGATCAAGACACTCATTCTCCTTCGCAGCACTAGTACTACATTCTATTCACAACCTTAATTTATTACCTGCATACACACTTACACCTATCAAGTGCACTTCATTTACAGTTTTTTGTTACTTAATCTGATTTCCTTTGAATTACAATTTTAAAGTTTCTCTATTTGCCAGGAAAAACTGCTGAATCACTTCTAGGTCCTACATGATTACTACTCTACTCTTACATGTGTTCGAAAGCACACGAATCTCATTCCATATTCTCGTTAACAAAAGTGATATGAGTGGACAAATGTTGGAATAAAGAGTAGGGTGAAGAAAACACATGGAAGAGATAGTCTATGTACACCTGCTCAACCTATTTGGGGAACTAGCTTCGAATTTAATTTAAGGCATTATAAAATGGAAGAAACCAACACAGAGAATCTGGCACTTACTTTCTCACATTTAAGAGAATTAATAATTCCATCAAGAGGTTCAGGTTCGGTAGATGAAGAAATATTCTTGCCACTTGCGTTAACATAGTTTCTCCATTTTAAGATCCATGAAGAAGGCAGCAAGTAGTATCTGCAATTAGAAGAGAGCGGAATACTTTTCCCTAGAGCTAATTTCTCATGGTTTTGTCGCTGTTTCAACTTGACTTCTCTGTAGTGTAGGAAATATAAAGCATTTTTTTACGAGTTAGAGTGAATATAAACAGCATTCTTAATATCAAAAAGATCCAAGAAAGCAACAAACCTCAGGGAATCCTCAAAACATGCAACCTCTGTAAGTTCCATACAGCATTGTGAACACAAGGTTGAGTCAGATGGAAAAGTCGAACAACCCAATTCATCTTCAGGCTTTATCTTATTAGAACTTTCATAGAGAAAAAGCCAAAGATTCTCAGGAACCAAAACTCTCTTAGCACCAGTAACTTGCTCAGGCAGGAGTTCCCCATGGGGACACCTAATAGAAGCAGTCGGTCCTGTGTCAGCCTCACAAGGAAATTCACTATTTTTCCTCCGCAGCCACTGCTGTAACCTATGTGGAAACCCTCTTTAGCATCACATATCCAAAAGAAAAGAAAAACTCAAACATAAAATTAAGCTTGAAGTGCAAAGGAAAACATTACTCTTGCTCCTTGGCAAAGAGAAAACATATGTACATATCTTGCGATGTGCACTCTCAAAGAGTGAATCAAGAAAACAATCTAACATATAATAAAAAAGTAACTAAAGATTGGTGATCGAATTTTAATCCTTGTGAAAATGGCCTTACATGCTTACAAATCTAACAGTCAAAAGATTTATAAATGACAATGATACAAACAGATGACTGGAAGCTATCACTGAAACGTGTCTGGTGATAAAGAAGACTAAGTATACAAAAAATTGAAGCATAAATATTTTGTTTTTAGTCTATCATAGAGTAAGGCTGGCCCTGCAGGCTGCAGCTCTATTCATTTATAAGTTAAATTCCATTTAGAAACTGAAATTTGTTTCTCCAAAGAATTTGTTTCATATCTAAAATATATCATATCTAGACTTGTTTTCCTCATCTCCAAAGACACCAATATCTCCTACAGCTTCTCTTCATGATCAGTTTCTACAGAAACCTGCGAGCTTTTACATTTTACTGTATTATATGAAAATGGCCTTACATGCTTACAAATCTAACAGTCAAAAATTTATAAATGACAATGATACAAACAGATGACTGGAAGCTATCACTGAAACGTGTCTGGTGATAAAGAAGACATGTAAAGTATACAAAAAATTGGAGCATAAATACTTTGTTTTTAGTCTATCACAGAGTAAGGCTGGCCCTACAGGCTGCGGCTCTATTCATTTATAAGTTAAATTCCATTTAGAAACTGAAATTGGTTTCTCCAAAGAATTTGTTTCATGTCTAAAATATATCATATCTAGACTTGTTTTCCTCATCTCCAAAGACACTAATATCTCGTACAGCTTCTCTTCATGATCAGTTACTACAGAAACCTGCGAGCTTTTTCGTTTTACTGTATTATAAACACGGAATAGAGTGCAGGAACATACCAAGATCTGGAAACATTGTATAGAGTACCATCTACAAACTTCGCCGCAAGCGCTGCTTCAGCAATTTCTTTCATTGATGATCTTCTATCTCTATAATTATCAGCACTGACAATTGCTTTTGCATCATCAAGCAGACAATCAACGCAATAGTCACCAGCTTCCAAGCATGGACCTTCACCATACTGCTATTTTAAAACTATACCACATTAAAAGCAGAAAGAAGCAGCAAGAAGAAATGGGAAATGACGAATGAACATAGAGTAGCCCACCAGATAATAATGGTACTAAAAAAACAGGTTCATCAGCTTTTGACAACGGTTTCTGAAACCACGTCTTTAATGTTGCACATTCTCTTCTATAGATGACTTGCACATAATAAAAATTCTTGACAAAATGTCTATAAATATAATTAATAAACAAAAATTACCTTGGAATATAAGAGAGTCCAAGCATTAGCTGACAACCGTTTCATGGAGCCAATCTTTGATGCAGGCACCTTTCCATGCAAGCATGTTATACTGCTGTTGTCAATAATACTGCATATAACAACTAACTAAGCCACTCATATGAAAAGCATAAAATAATGCACTATCTGTTTCATCTTAAGTCAATTTTACAGGCATGCAACAGAATGAACAGACTGATTTCTTTTCTTTATTATATTTTATTTGATTGTATGGGAGCTTATTAAAGCACATAAACAGATACTTGAACAAGTAAACAAAATCAGTATCAATGTAGCAATGAGACGATGAGGGAAAGCTTTTTTCTGTTGCAGTAAAGTTGAAACTTTATAGTTCCAAATTGCAGCTTATGATGGGAACCACATTTCTAAAGCAAAGAGGAAATGTTTACTTCAAGGAAGTACGTACATGCATGTTATGTTGTTCAAGCAATATCTTCAAGGAACACATTTCTCATGCATCATAAAACAGGCGACAACTACCAAAAAGTCAAAGGAATCGTAGCAATGTAGCAGCCTGAAGATACACAATTCTCAAATCATTAGCTGAATCACGAGAATATTCCTCCACTGCTTCTTCGTTTCTGGTGTTATTTATACATTTCACTGGCTTATTTACACAAAATATCATTTTATACCACGTAGATTATGTAAAATAGTTTAAAATTATCATTTTACATCATGCTCTTTTAACAGATGTGTATCTGTTCCACCCAAATCAACTCTATCAGCTGAATCATGTGAATTTTATTACTTCACAATTTCCTTGTTTCTTGTGTTATTTATAGAATTCACTGGCTTGTTTACACATGTTCACACTCTAAAGATCGCGATCTATGACGGGAAAGAAGAAGCTATTATGATCTTAATACTTCCAAATAGAGAGCCAGAGCAAATGCAATTACAAGGAAATCTATGCATAATATTTGAACTATAGGAAATAGAAAACTTACGAGACAGATACATTGTCCGCCCATTGGCGAAGCCAGTCAGTTGCAATCCAAAAATGTGGCTCCTCGATAGACAAAACAGGTGCCTCCGAAAGAACAGATCGAACTTCCTGTCTTCGCTCTGTGATTTTATTCACTTCATCTTCTTTCCTCAATTTGTATTTCTGGCATGCATCATGACATGAAGCATTCAACTGATCTATTTCTCCAGACAGGTGAGATGGGAGAGAAATATTACCATTGGAAAGAATAACACCATCTTCTCTTTCATCAGTTACACTACACATCGCATACCGTGTACCACCACTTTGCTGGAATTTACTTGTATACATTAGCATATAAGCATCAGTTGATGTGTAGGTCTCCACATGACCATTCATGACGGGAGATTGTAGCTGATGGGTATTATGATCTTCAGTTGACGAAGGACTAGTCAATTCAGAGGAATTTGTATTTTGACCTGATTCTCCTGCAGGTTTTGATGCAGAACGTGATGATCCTTCTCCAAAAGGATGATGCCCTAGATTAGAAACATGTTCGTCATCAAACTCCCACCACTGCCCTGATGTTGCATCTTTAATGTGAGCAACATAATGGCCACTGTTTACAGCTGTCCCCTTGTGTACTAGAACAGCAGATAGTTCATATATAAGTGGAGACTGAGAAGGTTCAGACAGCCTCTTGCTCAAATCCAATTCTCGGGGAAAAGTAAACGCTGAAGTAATTTTCTTCTTTGTAGTTGTCTAAACCAGGAAAATATAAGCAAAATTAGCAGATGCACAATTGTTTTAAAAAATAAAGTCATGTAGAATTGCACAAGTAACAAATATTATACACAAAAAAGAAATGCACAAATAACAAATTATATAATCTCCTCTTGATCATATCCTATTTCCTAAGTAGTTAGATTGAAGATTAACTGTATAAGTTTTTATCTGTCCATAACAGTAACACAACAACGTAGTCTCATTATGGGAAAATGTAACAGTTTTGATGTTACAAGAGAAACCGAAAAACAGAAGCCTAAGTAGCAGTCTCAAACACTCAACATCAACATCATCTCCCAGTATAATCCCACTCAAGTGGGATCTGGGGAGTCAAGATGGAGGCACCCATAACCTAAACATGTCAGGAGGATGCGCCCGATAGACCCAGGAAAAACTGAAATTCTGCTATGTGACAATAATAATTGAATTTAGTTAGAATGCACCAAAATTGATGTAGGGGCTAAATCCATCTCAAAGGCACTGTATAAAAGCCAATGACCATAGCAGTCTCAAACGCTGAGCAAAAAAAAAAAAAATTACTAAAGACATGGGAAATTGCTAACAAAATGACATACATTCATCCATGGATAAAACAAAGGTGTGGATGATCCTACTATTGAAGCAAGCCAGTTATGTTTATTTTTTCCATGTTTACCTTTCTATTCATTCATTGAAAACTACATCTAACTACTATGATATGAATCATATGACATACGAATGTTTACCTTTCTATTCCTTCAATTGAAAACTACATCTAACCACTATGATATGATATATCCACAACTGAGAGAAGGCAATCTAATGGGTTATTAACATTAGAATCTTGGTGAAAGTGTTAAAAGATTAGAAAATATTACACTACCTTTTGGTGAAAAATGCAACGCTTAAGCTGGAAGTTTAGGATGGGAGGCAAAGTCCGCAGCTTTATGCAACGGGTAGCATCAGCGCGTGTACCACACAGCTCACAGTAGTATTGATTATCACCTTCCAGTGCTTCTACATTGAGGTAGTCATTCAAACTCTCATCTAATGTTTTCAAACCCTTGATATTTAACTCCAGCTCATAAAAATCTTCCAAATTCATTGAAGCTTCAGAATCTCGACCACATTTTGAACATCTATAACATTATCCAACAAAGATCATAATACAATTTAGACAACTAGTTGACACTTGACAGCCCCGCAATAAGGTCACTGAAAGAATGAAAAATAAGAGTGCAACAGATGCCTAGTAGCACAATGAAGAATGACATTGTAAATAACGAGCATGAAATTAGAAAGAAAATAACAAGACTATGATTCCGACGCACTAATTGATCTAGCATTTTAACCATGGCCCTTGCTTGCTGTAATGTTTTGATCATTTAGGCTGCAAGAAGCGAATCATAACAATCAGCTAGGCCATTACAATGGGGCAAACTTATCATTTTGACATCAATAGTTCATGACAAAGGTGGAGGTATTTAAATTTATCTAATCATCTTAAAGATGCACTTAATGTTCTCTTTATCTTAATGGGTTAACTAAGATGAGATTAGATTTGTGAAATCACCACAAGAGATCAATTCATCCTAACCTATATATATAGCCTAGGTGTTTATCAAGTTTTCCTCAATCATTCTTCTCAATTCACAGAATACCCTCCCTTTTTTCCTTATAATAAGTAGGCAAGTAACCATCAAACCAAAAAAGACCTGGACATATTATTTATACCATAGTTGAAAGCTTTAGAGCTTTATTGGTCAAAGATTGAACCTTGGTTCATGACTGTCATGACTCATGTACATGTGCAGTCAAGTTGTCTTAAGAGTACAAATTCTAGTGTGCAGATCCCACTAAAGCAAAGAGTCCTTGGGTGAACATCATAAAGATAGACCTTGCAAGGAGAGCATGATCTTAGCAAGGAGAATCATAAGGTAGCAAGATTCCACATATTTAGCAATGCTTGGCATAGAGTTTTCAAACTTACTGCCAAAGCTTTGTCAATCCTAGAGATAGGATGTTGTACCAATATTACTAATGCATAAAGCAAAAATCTTCTAAACCATATATAGCCAAATATTTTTCGTATCCTCATCTCACTATTCTAATGGCACATGGCTCAAACTGCAAACAAAAGGTAGAACCCCACCTCAAATATAAGCTTGTATTAATTTTTGCTTAGTGTAAACATGAGAAGCAAGCATAAAGTTGTTCTTGTAGTTGATAATTGTAGTACATAAGGAGCGAGAAAGCATGCTAACAAGAAATGTAAATTCTGAATTTCCTACAATTGGCATGCAATCCAAGGCTGCCGAGTACAGAGATTTTACCAAAAGCTGCCCGACCAAAGACAAAACGTAGGAAAAGAAAACAAGAGATCAGAAAGCTTTGGGCATAACTAGAATCTACACAATATGCTAAGAAACTACAATGCAGCTTTACCTGGTTACATGTGACATACAGCCTCGGAAGAGATCTTGAACAACAGTCCGGGCTTTAGGAACTTTAGAGTGACTCAGACATCGCTCGAGCAAAGAAAGAAGCAAAGTAAGAAACTCGTTGCTATCCTGCTGAACCCCATTATCCAGCTCAAGAGTCTTTATAAAAGGAGCAGAATCTGTAACAGACAGTTTGCTTCGCTGCAACTGTGCAAAGAGGCGTGCCAGTTGATCCAACACCGGCTGCTCTTTTAAGACCTCAGGTTCAACAGAATAGAGACCACCACGAAAAGCCCTGTTCATGTAAAGAAACTGAAGTATGCTATTGGCATAGCAAGTTGCACCCAAATTAGTCAAACCAGCTGGAGATTCTATGGATTCTCTAAGATCATCTGAAGGATCAGGCCCAAGTGAACTAACTATCTCCGATATCTTTTGCCATAGTCCAGATTTACGACTCCCATTCGGCGGTGGAATAAGTGCACAAAAACAATTTGGATTATCCTTTGTGTTCACCCGACAACCTTGACAGATTGTCTTCCGTACATTATAAAGCTGATCAACATCATCTTTGGTCACACTTCCCCGGGCATGGATTCTCCTATGCAACATCCATATTCATTAACATGAGTAGCATTTAAAATTAACAGCCAAGCAAAGGTCATGATCCAGAATATGATTGCAGCACAAAAACCAAATTTCACACAAAAAGATGGCACTTTTTACCTGTAGACCTCGGATCTAACATCTACTTCATCCTCAGGCCGATGCCTTTTATTCTTATTACGAGTAGTTGGTCGACTCATGGGAAAAGACAATGAGAGCCCAAAAATACAGCACCTTCGTAACACTTGTGTAGTTCAACTGGAAAAAAAGAAAATGCAGGAAAATCATCGATGAATTGTAATGCAACTACTAAAGAAGTAACCAAGGTCCATTACATTTGCAATGCAAGAACTATAGAAGCAAATACGGTGATTCTTAAATGTGGTGTTGAAAATCATTGAGTGATCCTTCAAATATGGTGTTGGTTTATTTTTGGGATCTAAATTAGGCTTTTGATTTTGGAATTCCCGACCACAACAACCACCGACTACCCAATGCCCTTATTCTCCACCTTCTCTGTCCATTGCTCATGCTCTGTAGCTCTTCGTCTCCCTCTCATTCTTCTCCAACATCACACCATTTCACGCGAGAAAAAAAAAGGCAAAGAGAGGTGAAACGAAGCAAAGACGCACAAATGGAGATTCAAGCGAACCCTAGCTCGATTTCGTTTCCAACACGATTGCACGTAGCCAATGCGAAGGGACAAAGATCCATACCTGCGAGCGCCGGACGGTCGGCGAAAGAAGCACTGGCGTACAGAGGAGGACGCAAGGGAGAGCGTCAGAGGTGGAGGAAGACGAAGAGAAAGGAAGGGATCAACTTCAAGAAGAACAAGCATCAAGAGACGACGAGTGAGCCTGACATTCTTGAAATGAAAATTCAATTTTGTGTAAATTACATAAAACTACATCGAAATTAAGAAAGTTTTATAAAATAATTATTTAAGAAAAAGAGTCGCGTGCGAATGGGCGCCTGTGTGAGAAATAAGAATAAATCTCGATCGTTCATTCCAAAAAATCAACGTCCCTGATTAAACATTCATTAAAAAAATAAAATACGGCACGGGCGAATTTTTCCCGTATTATTCGCGTATTTTTCAATAAAATACGACACGGGCGAATTTTTCCCGTATTATTCACGAATTTTTCGAAAAATACGTTTTTATCAGACGCGCCCAGTTTGTTCATCAGAAATAGCGATTTGTTCATCCATATTCACCAATTGTTCATCAATACTAACTAATTGTGTATTGAGTTTTTGATAACATTGTTCATCGATTTCGAACTTTTTTTATTTTTAATTTTATTTTTTAACCTTATTTATGTGTAGGAATACAATATTTTGTAGTTTTTTATGCACATATAATTAGTTTTGATATACCCATATTTGTTCATTGATATACTCGTATTTGTTCATTGATATACCCCTATTTGTTCATTGATATACCCATGGTATACCATTATTTGTTCATTAGTATACTTCTTTTTTGTTCATTGGTATACCATTATTTGTTCATTGATATATCCTATTTGTTCATGGATATACCCTTATTTGTTCATTGATATAACCTTATTTGTTCATTATTATACCCTTATTTGTGAATTGAAATAAACTTATGTTTTATGTGTCAAGGCTATCAACTTGTACATTTAGGACTGTTAATACCATCAACTTGTACATTTAGGATTGTCTATTTGTGCATTTTTGCATTTATTTTGTGCTTTAATGCTATCTTGAATTCCAAGTATAATACGAATGAAGTGCTCTAAGGCTAACTTGTCAATACGAATGAAGTGCTCAATATAGTACCAAATTAAGATAAGTTTTGATGAAACTCGAAATGAAAGACTCGCTAGAAGACAAGAAACGAGATTATTATATTCGAAAGTGCAAACACTTGCTTCTTTATTTATGATTTTCTTTACAGCGAGGTTTACAAGCCAACGAGGCTAATAGATTATTTGAGAATTACACCCTAGACCTCCTACGATTATCCGAGATCTCGACCTAACAATGTCCGAGATCTCCTAGTTGCTAGCTAGCTCTAAGTGTCACTTGTCGGTCCCTTTGAGCGAGGTTGAGTTGGCGGGGCTATGCTGCTGACTAGCGAGGTTGGGTAGCGGAATCTTTGATGTGAGGTAGAACGAGGTGTAAGAGGCTTGCGAGATGGTGTAGCGAGGTCTTTGATGTGAGCAGAAACTCTGTGAGACTTGAAGTCATTTTGTGGACTTCACTTATCTATAGCGAGGCCTTTTGACGATGTTTCGATCACGTCAATCTTCAACGAGCAAGATAGTTCTTGAGTTCAAGATGTTTTTCGACCCCTTTTCCATACGAGATTCTCCTCTATTTATAGAGGATTGGGGAGTCGAGTTTTGGTCATTGTCCGATGTGGGACGCCCGAGATCAAGGGCTCTGATTGCCCTAGAGGCGAGGCATTCGGTGATTGGCCCGAAGAGCGGCGTTCGCTGAGTGGTCATGGTGGGCGGGCGCTAGTAGAGTCGGTTACGAGGTCGAGACCTCGCTCCGAGGTCTCGGGGGACCTCGTGGGGTAGGAACTTTGTTAAAATAAAAGGTGGGTATGGTTGTGGGCCCCAGGATCATCCTCGGGGGTCCCTTTGACCTGGTTTGACCCTCATACTCCGGGCCCACCTCTCGCTTTGCTATTTTGAGCATCATCACAACCCCATGGCCTGGGGACCTCGCCCCGAGGGCCGCAGGGCATAAGTTCTCAAAGATCGCGGGGTGCGAGGCTCTGAGAGGTGGGTAGGCATTTTGCGAGGCTTCAAGGGTTTCCGAGGTTCCTGGGGGGCATCTTGCGAAGCCCTCCTTTTGTGAGGTTCTACACTTAGCTTTTCTTTGGTTGGCAAAGGTAAAGCTTTTCTGGGCTTGCTCTTCGTATTTTGCTTAATGGGCCGCTCAGGAGGGACAGGCCCAATAAGCATAACTGGGCAGGGGAGGCCCAAGCCTGCTCTTTATAAGTGCGCACTTCACACGCCTCCCCATTTATCTCTTCTTCCAAAATTTTCGCCTTCTCTCTTTCTGTCTCTTTGGCTTCCTGCGAGCGGTTTCTCCAGATGGTTTCCGGCGAGCCTCAACCACCTTCCGGTTGCACCACCGCTTCCTCCTTGTCGATTATGAACAAGTAAGTCTTCGACTTTTCTTCTCCCGTCTTTTGTTCGCTTTCGGTTTTTCCCTGCTTGCTTTTTGTTTTGTGGCTCTGGGGAAGCGATAGTGGGTCGCTTGGTGTTTCGCGCCGGCGTCACGGTGGCGAAACGGCGGTGGTGAGGTCGGCGTGAGTTTCCGCATGCTTCTCCTCGCCGCTTTTTTTTTCTTTTGCCCTTCTCTCTTTCTTTTCCTTTCGCTCGGCCTTGCGCCCTAGCGGGCAGTGGTTGCCTCTTGGTGTTTCGCACCGGTGCCATGGTGGCGGGATGGTGGGGTCAGGGTGGCGAACGCCATGCACTTGAACCTCTCACCCTCCAACCGACGGCTGTCTCTTTTTCTTTTTCGGCGGTTTTGAATTTTGAAGTTCTTGGAAACCCAAACGCCCTAACGGTTGATTGATGGGACGTTAGAGTCTCCACCGCCGCTTTCCACCGCTGGCTTCCATTTCACCTTCTCTTTCCTCTTTCTGGCGCTTCGTTTTCTCCCTTTTTGGCGCTTCGTTTTCTCCCTCGTCGTCCTATCTTGTCAGAGTAGCCCCTAGGGCGCCACGTGGCTCCTCGCCTCTTATGGCCCAATATTTCTCTTTCTTACGAGGTTATGATCTCGTTCTTTTTCTGTCGAGGTTATGACCTTGCATTGTTTTTCTTCCGAGGTTATGATCTTGCATTGTTTTTCTTCCGAGGTTATGACCTCGCATTGTTTTTCTTCCGAGGTTATGACCTTGCATTGTTTTTCTTCCGAGATTATGACCTCGCATTGTTTTTCCTTGGTTATAGTGCCCGACGTCTCAACGCTTCTTTCTTTTCCAGGTGCTAGCCTTCCGCGGCCTGGACATCGTTCTTTTCATGCTTAGGAGAGCCTCTGCGAGCCCTCCGCCCGGCTTCGCTTTCAGAGTCCAAGAGGGTTTTTACGAGGAGGTTTCGGAGTCCGCGGGAAGCGTAGAACTCAGCGACTCTCAGAACCCGAGATCCCCTTCGCTGGTTTTCAGCGAGCCTTCCTCAAGCGACTCCGAGGTTTCTATTCATTCGCGCTTCTCCCATCTTCGAACGTCGTCGGGCGTTGAAATGGCTTCGTCTTCCACCCCAGACGAGGTTGTTACTGAGGTTGAGGTGCGGCCGGACGTGGGAACGACCTCGGCGCCACCTCCCTACGTGCCTTCCGAGCTTCCCTGCGGCGTATATTACTGACGCCGTGTCCCGCGTCTCGAGTGTCCTGGAGGAACGGATTCCCATGACCCCGGGTTCTGCCGAGGCTTGTCTATCCGAGGGGGTGGCCACCGAACTCGAGCAGAAGGACCTCGCAGATATTGCCAAGGACTTCTCTTGGCCCGAGGGGGTTGAGTTGGCGCTTCCCGAGGAGGGGGGCCACTCCTTGGCATCTTACGATAGGTGCGTGGTTGTGCACCTCTTCAGCCTTCAAGCGGGCTTCAGGCTGCCCTTGGCCCAGCATATTGTTGATTATCTGTGGGCCATGAAGATCTGCCCCGCGCAGTTGTTTTCGAATGCTTGGCGGTTGCTGTGTGCCTACACGATTCGCAGTCGCGAACTTGGGGACGGACCGAGACTCGACTTCCTGTCGGCTTTATTCCTAGCGAGGAGAGACACTCGGTCCCGAAGCCTTATCAATCTTAGCACGCCGCTCATCAAGATCACCACGGCCCCTTCGAACGTCGGGTCGTGGAAGCCGAATTGGTTCTTGGTTCGCGACCCCACCGAGAGATATCTCAATTTTCCGGTGGCGCCGGGCAAATTCGTTCGGTGCATAACCCCGCTGGAGGTTGATGAGCTTAAGGCGCTCAGGGTCCGATACGCCACAGCGAGTCAGGCACCGCACCAGGTGTATCTTTCTCAGGACCAGCTTGAGCGGGCTGGTCTGAGCCTCAGCCTCCCTCCTAGCGAGGGAAAAGAGGGTACTCAATCTCTTTCCTGATTTTTCTTTTTGTTGTTGAGGAGCGAGGTTTATAACCTCGCTGGCCTATTTTGTCTCATTACTGTCATTGAGCTGCGAGGATTTAAACCTTGCTAACTTGTTTTTTTGCTTTTCTTATCTAATTTTTACGTCCCCGTTTTTTTTGTTTTGACAGTGGACCTACTTGGCGCTCTTACCTCGAAGTCACAGGGCAAAAGGCCTGTGACTTCTTCCTCCAATGCTCCGAGACCCCAAGGCCAACATGGGGTCGTCATAAAGGATCCGACCTCGCAGGCGAGGCCCCTTGCCTCGCAGCCGAAGGCCCTAGTCCCGGCGTCGAAAGCGCCTGAGGCGAAGAAGACCGAGGGGGGGGGGGGTCGACGAAGGGGGATGCTGCCCGAACGTCGTCCCAACCCTCCCGAGGATCTGGTGACAAAGCCGGGTCCAAGAGAAAGGGCACGGGATCTCCTTGTGGAGAGAAGAGGAAGAAACAGAAGGGGGATGTCCAAGGGGGAACCCTAGGGGGCGAGATGGTCGAGCACCCTGGCTCGAAGAGCCGAGTTATCTCGGCCACCGGGCCTCCTTCCGAGAAGTTCCACTGCCCTGGTCCTTCCCGGGGCGTGTCCGAAGACTGGGACAGGTCAGCTTGGATCGACGAGGTTGCATGGGACAACAACCTCTCGGAGGCCGCCCTCAACGATGAGATCCTCCGCTACTCCGCGATGGTATGTCTTGCTCTTTCTTGTTCATTTTTTTGATTGGCTTTTTTATTTTTGTTCTTGTTTTAACGTGCTCTTCTATTGCTTCAGAATACCTTCTTCGCGAACTACAACTGCGGCCGCGTCGTCCTCCTCCATAGGAATATGGATAGGATGGAGGCGAGGCTTAAAGAGCGGGACGCCGAGATCGAGAAGAGGGGAAAGAGCCTCGCAAAGGCCGAGAAACGCGTTCGCGCCGCGGAGATCGCGTCAGAGGACGAGGCCAAGGCCGCCTCGAGGGTCAAGGAGGAGCTGAGGAAGGCGAAGGAGGAGAACAAGGATTTGAAGGACGAGAACGGGGATTTCAAGGACGAGGTCGCAAAGTTCAAAGGCCAGCTATCCGAGGAGCACCAATTTTTCAGAGAGAAGGAGGCGGAGCTTCGGAAAGCTGAGGAGGAGATTACCAGGCTCCAACAGCGTGTTGTTGAGCTTAGCAAGGAGCTGGACCTCGAGGGGTCCAGGTATGTGAAGTCCGAGGCCTTTCAGGCTGAGATGGTGGAGAGTGTGAGGAAGATGTTCCACGAGTCCGTCAAGATGGAGGTCAAGTAGGCGGTCGCGAAGTATGGGCACATCGACCCCCGCATCAAGTTCTTCATCCCCAACTACCAGGAGACTATGGGGGAACTTGACGGGGAAGATCCTGAGGGAGAGTGCGAGTTCTTCCTCAACGAGGACGGAACTGTGGCCAGCGAGGCGCCTACCTCGGCAGCCATCGCTCGGGAAGACGCGCCAAGCTCACAACCTTCTGCCATCGCCGTCCCTGCCCTAGAGACTCCCCAAGGACCTACTGCTCAAGCCCTTGAAGATCCTCCGAAGACCTCCGACCCTGCCGCCGAAGCCTCGAAGATGTAAAGGATGTCGTTGTCTGCTTTTGTTTTTTTTTTGTTTTGCTGTTTTGCTGGTGGCCCTGCGGGGCTTGTAATTAAACATCTGGGCACACGTGCCCCAACTTTTTATGTTATTTTCCTTACCTCATGATTGCTTGTTTGTTCTAGCTTTCTCGTATATGCTCGCACATATCTACCCAACCCCATGGTCCGAGTGTCACAACTATTGTGGTATTCGGACCACATCGGGTGTTTCTAATTCTGCATCGAGATTTCAAGCTTTGCTCGGATTTTTACAAGAATTCGCCGAGGCCACGAGCCCTGCTCGGGCCTCGCGTATTCTCCAACACCAAGCGGGGAGCGAGGTTTGGACTTAACGAAATTCTCCAACACCACGCGGGAAGCGAGGTTTGGACTTGACGAGATTCTCCAACACCATGCGGGAAGCGGGGTTTGGACTTATCGAGATTCTCCAACACCACGCGGGAAGCGAGGTTTGGACAACGAAATTCTCCAACACCACGCGGGGAGCGAGGTTTGGACTTAACGAAATTCTCCAACACCACGCGGGAAGCGAGGTTTGGACTTGACGAGATTCTCCAACACCACGCGGGAAGCAAGGTTTGGACTTATCGAGATTCTCCAACACCACGCGGGAAGCGAGGTTTGGACAACGAAATTCTCCAACACCACGCGGGGAGCGAGGTTTGGACTTATCAAAAATCTCCAACCCCAAGCGGGAAGCGAGGGATGGACTTAACGAAATTCTCCAACACCACGCGGGAAGCGAGGTTTGGACTTAACGAAAATCTCCAACCCCAAGCGGGAAGCGAGGTTTGGACTTAACGAAAATCTCCAACCCCAAGCGGGAAGCGAGGGATGGACTTAACGAAATTCTCCAACACCACGCGGGAATCGAGGTTTGAACTTAACGAAAATCTCCAACCCCAAGCGGGAAGCGAGGGATGGACTTAACGAAATTCTCCAACACCACGCGGGAAGCGAGGTTTGGACTTAACGAAAATCTCCAACCCCAAGCGGGAAGCGAGAAATGGACTTAACGAGATTCTCCAACACCACGCGGGAAGCGAGATTTGGACTTAACGAGATTCTCCAACACCACACGGGAAGCGAGGTTTGGACAACGAAATTCTCCAACACCACGCGGGGAGCGAGGTTTGGACTTAACGAAAATCTCCAACCCCAAGCGGGAAGCGAGGGATGGACTTAACGAAATTCTCCAACACCACGCGGGAAGCGAGGTTTGGACTTAACGAAAATCTCCAACACCACGCGGGAAGCGAGGTTTGGACTTAACGAAAATCTCCAACACCACGCGGGAAGCGAGGTTTGGACTTAACGAAAATTTCCAACCCCAAGCGGGAAGCGAGGGATGGACTTAAAACCCAAAGTTTTTATCTTTGAGAGAGATTTTGAAAGTCCAACAACCCTTTATTCACAAAAAGAGGTAACGGGGCTCAGAAAGTTTACATAAAATATTTCTTTAACCGGTCGACGTTCCACGTCTTACTGAGGGTACGCCCCTCGTTGTCTTTGAGTTTAAAAGCTCCGGGAGCGACCTCATCGCCGAGGATGTATGGCCCCTCCCAGTTGGGGTCCAGTTTTCCACCTTCGGTTCTTCTCAAGACGAGATTACCTGTGGCCAGGAAACGAGGTCTCACCTTCTTGTTGTGGTAGACAGCCACGCGACGCTTGTATTCCCTAGAGTGAAGGTCGGCTACTTCGCGTAGCTCGTCACGGAAGAGCAACTCGACCCTGAGATTGGCCTCGTTCTCCTTTTCGTCAAAATCGAACACCCTTGCTGACGGGACCAGGGTTTCTACCGGGACTAGGGCCTCTGCCCCGTAGGTTAGGGCGAATGACGTTTCTCCGGTCGCGCGGCGCGCGGTGGTGCGGTACGTCCATAGGACGAGTGGGAGAAGCTCTGCCCATCGACCTTGTGCCATGCCCAGCCGCTTTTTTAGATCGGACAAGATACGGGCGTTGACGTTCTCTACCTGGCCGTTGGACTAAGGATGGGCCACGGAGGAGAACTTGAGGGTTATGCCGAGTTCTGAGCAGAATGTCCGAGTCTCTTCACAATCAAATTGGGGGCCATGGTCGGTCATGATGGTCATGGGAACGCCGAAGCGGCAGACAAGGTTCTTCCACAGAAAGTCGCAGACCTTAGTCCCCGTGATCTTCGCCATTGCTTGTGCCTCAACCCACTTTGTGAAGTAGTCGACGATGACCAGGATATATCGCACCTGACCGGGGGCCTTGGGGAAGGGGCCGAGGATGTCCATCCCCCACATCGCGAAGGGGCACGGTGCGTGGATGGAGCGACGCTGTGAGGTCGGGGCGTGCAAGAGGTTACCGTGCTTCTGGCATCCATCACATCGCTGGACATAGTCCCTTGCGTCTTGCCGGAGGGTGGGCCAGAAGTACCCTAAGTGGGCGATCTTAAGCGAAAGGGTTTGCCATCCGGGGTGGCCGCCACAGACCCCTTAATGGGCCTCATAGAGGATGTGCTCCGTAGACTCGGTCGGGACGCACAATAGATTGGGCTCGGCGTAGCCTCGGCGATAAAGGCAGCCACCTATGACGTAATATCGCGCCGCCTGCATTTTCAGTTTCCTGGCCTATGCGGGGTCCTCTGGGAGGACTCCGCTTTCCACATACCGTATTATCGGGATCCTCCAATCCCCCGCGGTGACAGATAGAACCTCGCTGTTCACACTCCGCGAGAGTTTTCGTTCTACCATTACGCGGTTCCCCACTTCAAGGGGGAGGGCGGATCCTAACCTCGCAAGCGCATCTGCTTTGGTGTTCGAGGTTCGCGGGATGGACTCCACCGCGAAGGTTTCCAGGCACGATACCAAGGCTTTGACCTTTTCTCGGTACGCGGGCAGGAACCCCGTTCTGGTGTCGTACTGACCGTTGAGTTGGCGTGCCACCAGCTCGGAGTCGGTGTAGACCCTGATTTTCCGGGCACCACTGAGGAGCGCCATCTCGATTCCAGCGATCATGGCTTCATACTCGGCCTCGTTATTGGTGGCGTCGAAGGCGAAGTTAAGTGAGTACTCCGTCTCGATCGAGGGCCCAGCGAGGAATACGCCAGCCCCACCACCGGCGTCACATCGCGAGCCGTCAACGAACACCTTCCACTCTCTCGAGCTTGTTTCTGTCTCGGGGAAGGTGACCTCCACCATGAAGTCAGCGAGGGCCTGCCCCTTCATGGCGGTTCTTGGGAGGTAGCTGATGTCGAACTCGGAGAGCTCGACCGCCCACTTCGTCATTCGCCCGGAGAGGGCGGGCTGGTGGAGGATTTGTCGAAGTGGGAGGTCAGACAAGACCTGGATGGGGTGCGCGTGGAAGTAAGGGCGCAGACGCCTCGTGGCGGTCACAACTGCCAGCGCCATCTTCTCTGCTGGGGAATATTGCTGCTCCGCGGGCTGAAGCACACGACTCACGAAATAAACTGGGTGCGTGGCCTTTCTGGTGAGCACCGCGCTGACCGTCTCGGGGCTGCCGGCCACATAAAGTTGCAAGTCTTCACCTGCCAGCGGGGGCGACAGTGTGGGGAGCTTTGTCAGTAAGGCCTTTAGCTCAGAGAAAGCGAGCTCCAGATTGTCATCCCACACAAACTTGTCATTCTGCTTGAGAGCCGCGAAAAAGGGCAGGGACCTTTCCGCCAGGCGGGAGCAGAACCTCCTAAGGTAGTTGACGGCACCGTTGAGCCGTTACACCTCGGTGCGAGACCGTGGTGACCTCATAGAGAGGATCGACTCGACCTTGACAGGGTTTACGTCGATGCCCCGTTCGCTAATCATAAAGCCCAAGAATTTTCCCGAGGACACGCCGAAGACGCACTTCTCGGGGTTCAGGCTGAGACGGTTGTGCCTGAGAGTTGCGAAGACCTCAGCGAGGTCGACCAGATGCTCCGCAGGGGTCTTGCTCCGGACAACAATGTCGTCGACATAAGCAGACACGTTTCGTCCGAGATGGCCCTTGAAAACGCGGTCAACGAGGCGTTGAAAGGTTGCCCCCGCGTTCTTCAGCCCAAACGGCATGATTTGTAGCAATTGGTGCCTCGCTGGGTGATGAAGGATGTTTCCTCTTCTTCTCGCGGGTTCATCAGAACCTGATTGTACCCCGAGTACGCGTCGAGGAAGCTTAAAACCCCGTGACCTGCGGTTGAGTCAACGAGCTCGTCGATCAAGGGCAAGGGGTAGCTGTCTTTGGGACAGGCTTTGTTGAGGTCCTTGAAATCGACGCACATCCTCCACTTCCCGCTGGCTTTTTTGACAAGCACGACATTGGACAACCACCGGGGGTATTGGACCTCGCGTATAAATCCCGCAGCCAGCAATTTTGCCACCTCGTCATTTGCGGCGCTCGCCCTTTCCTCGTTCATTTTTCTTCGTCGCTGCACCACAGGGAGAGTGGTGACATCGACGTTCAAAGAGTGCTGGGCCACGGTCCGCGGGACACCTCGGAGGTCCTTTGCAGTCCAAGCGAACACGTTGCGGGACCCAGCGAGCAAGGCTTCTAGCGACGTCGCCGACGCCCCCGAGAGGCATTCCCCGAGGTAGATCTTCTCAGACTCGCTCTCAAAAGGGGATATCACCCTTCTTTCTAGCTCTGGGGTGGGGACCGTGAAATCCCGGACTTCGAGGTCGGCCTCGCCGTGAGATTCCACCATGAACACCGGGCACTTTTGCTTTGTAGAGGTCGCATAGAAAACACGAATTTCCTCCTGATTGCCCTTTACCTCTCCAACCCCGCCATCGACGGGGAACTTCATCTTCAGGTGATAGATAGAAACTACCGCCTGGAACTTCATCAGGGAGACCCTCCCAATGATTGCGTTCCACACCGAAGGCAGGCGTACCACGGTGAACTCTACCATTTCGGTCCTCCTGGTGGAGCCGGTGCCGAGCGTCATCTAGAGGTCGATGAGTCCAGCCACGTCGACTTCGTCTCCCGAGAAGGAGGTGAGTTTCCCAGCGTAGGGCTTCAAGGAGGTCTCGGAGATGCCCAATTGCTCGAACGTGCCATAGTACATGATGTCCACGGAGGATCCCGTGTCCACCAGCACTCGCTTAACCATCTTCGAGCTCATCTGCGCGTGGACCACCAAGGGGTTGGAGTGTGGCATGTGAAGCCCCTCAGCATCTTCGGACGAGAAGGACAAACCTACATGGGCGCGCGAGGTTTGTGCGACGCTAAATACCCAAGGCTCATGATGGCTTTCCCTCGCGTATCTTTTCCGCTCTGCCTGGCTCGACCCAGCTGGTGATGGTCCGCCCGAGATGGTATGGATGTACCCGTCGGGTGCCGTCGCTTGCCCAGACCGGGCCTGCTTCGCAGGCGCCTGCTGCTCGACGTTGTTGTTGTTGTTAGCCTGGGCCCGATTCGGGCCTTGCGGCTCGAGGTTGGCTCCTGACGCGGGGTTGGCGCGGCCCTTTTCATTTGGGTTGTACGCAGGACCCCCCTTGCCTCGATAACCCCGCGGTTTTCCGCCGAAGCAGCTCCAACCTCCGCCGACGCCTCCGCGGTTGTTGTTCCGGTTATTGTTGTTGTTGTTGTTGTTCCGGTTGTTATTGTTGTTTCTGTTGTTGTTGTTGTTGCTGTTGTTGTTGTTGTTGTTGTTGTTGTTGTTGTTGGGGTTATGTGCCTGCGTCACATACGCATCGCGCGCAGCCGGCGCGGCCGCCTTTGCCTTCCCTTTTGCGTCGGCGACGATCTCTTTGTCAATTCGTGGTCACGAGCTCTGGTTGGCGGCATCCTCGGCGTATACTTGCGCCGTGATCCGGGCGCATAGGCTTTCGTACGTCTCCGGATTCTTATAGAAAATGCGGTTTTTGAATTCCCCGATGCGCAGGTTGCCCATGAGGGTGTCGCGCACCGACGACTCGTCGACGTGCGCGATCTCCGCCACCGCGGTCGTGAACCTTGTGAAGAAAGCGCCTAAGGATTCTCTCTCCCTCTGCTCGATCCCGCGGAGATTCCGCATGTTTTTCTTGCGCTTCCTGGAGCCGCTAAAGTGCGTGACAAAGGAATCACACAACTGGGCGAACGAGGTCACGGAGCCGACCTTCTTACTTGAGAACCACGTCAACGCGGCCTTTTCCAGGGTGGTTGGGAAAACCCTGCAGAATATCGCGTCATTGTAGGCATTGACGTTCATCTGGACCGCGAAGTGTTTTACGTGCTCCTCGGGGTCCGTTGAACCGTCATAAAGCCCCATTTGCGGCCTCAAGAAGCCTTTGGGCATGGGCGCGTTCCAGATCGCGTCCATGAATGGGGAGGTGATCTTGGCTTCCTCCTGATTTTGGGGCGGTGGCCTCGAATTATGCGATCGAGACCTCGGGTAGTGCATCGCGCTACCCGCTGTTTCGGACAACTCTGGCTCCTGCAGCCTCGATCGTCGCGATCGAGACCGCGAGATCTGCATGGGATCTCGGGGAGGCCTCTTTGTTGACGAGCCGTTGGTGGAGGACTCGGGCTCATGCGCACGCCTAGGGACATACGCGGGTACGTACTCGGAGTGCGGCTCACCCTGGGGGGGATAGGGGACGTACGAAGGGACGAAGCCCTGCTGGTATTGCCCATAAGCCGGGTAGGGATATGGGTTCGGGGGTGCGTCGCCCTGCTCGAGGCCTTGGAATGGGAATGGATTTTGCGGCGCGGCGTACGTCCATCTCGGAGGGACCACGAACGGGCAGCCCGGAGGTCCCGCGGCTGTTCATTGCGTAGTTTCTGGCATGTTGTCGGGGTGTTGAGGGAAGAAATTGTTTGGGCAAGCCATTTTGAGGGAATCGAAGCTAAGGTTTGCACGAATCGAGGAACTACTTAGGATGAAGAAGTTCCCACAGACGGCGCCAGTGATGAAACCCGAAATGAAAGACTCGCTAGAAGACAAGAAACGAGATTATTATATTCGAAAGTGCAAACACTTGCTTCTTTATTTATGATTTTCTTTACAGCGAGGTTTACAAGCCAACGAGGCTAATAGATTATTTGAGAATTACACCCTAGACCTCCTACGATTATCCGAGATCTCGACCTAACAATGTCCGAGATCTCCTAGTTGCTAGCTAGCTCTAAGTGTCACTTGCCGGTCCCTTTGAGCGAGGTTGAGTTGGCGGGGCTATGCTGCTGACTAGCGAGGTTGGGTAGCGGAATCTTTGATGTGAGGTAGAACGAGGTGTAAGAGGCTTGCGAGATGGTGTAGCGAGGTCTTTGATGTGAGCAGAAACTCTATGAGACTTGAAGTCATTTTGTGGACTTCACTTATCTATAGCGAGGCCTTTTGACGATGTTTCGATCACGTCGATCTTCAACGAGCAAGATAGTTCTTGAGTTCAAGATGTTTTTCGACCCCTTTTCCATACGAGATTCTCCTCTATTTATAGAGGATTGGGGAGTCGAGTTTTGGTCATTGTCCGATGTGGGACGCCCGAGATCAAGGGCTCTGATTGCCCTAGAGGCGAGGCAGTCGGTGATTGGCCCGAAGAGCGGCGTTCGCTGAGTGGTCATGGTGGGCGGGCGCTAGTAGAGTCGGTTACGAGGTCGAGACCTCGCTCCGAGGTCTCGGGGGACCTCGTGGGGTAGGAACTTTGTTAAAATAAAAGGTGGGTATGGTTGTGGGCCCCAGGATCATCCTCGGGGGTCCCTTTGACCTGGTTTGACCCTCATACTCCGGGCCCACCTCTCGCTTTTCTATTTTGAGCATCATCAAGTTTGATGTAGAAACTTGAATGCAAAAGATAATAGCTAAAGAATTTGACTTTTGCAATAATATGATGTATGCTAAGAGAACGAGATAACAACAAATCGAAGAGCATTGCTTGTGCCTTATTTAGCTATGAACAAATTGATGTTACTAATGAACAAATATGCATATAGCAATGAACAAATTGAGGTTACTAGTGAACAAATATGCATCTAGTAATGAACAATTATATGAAAAAGGCAATGAACAAATATACATAAACCAGTGAACAAATTGATGTTACTAATGAACAAATATGCACAAACCGATGAACAAATATGTCAAAACCAATGAATAAATATTTTCGTTTTTTATGAACAAAATCACAATGTTGATGAACATATTACATGTAATTTTGATACACATTTGTTCATTTTTTATGTACAAACAACAGATTTTTGATGCACAAGCAATAGTTTATTTATGCACAAAATCACAGTTTTGATGAACAAATTCACAGTTTTGATGAACAAATCCACATTATTGATGAACAAATCCATAATACTGATGAACAATCTGGGCGCGTGTCCTATTTCCGTTTTTTTCAAAAATACGCGAATAATTCGCCAATAATTCGCCCGTGCCGTTTTTTCCCCTTTTTAAGTGAAATGATCAGCGCCTTTGATTTTTCTTGATCCAACGACTCTTGTTCTTTCTTATTTCGCACATGAGCGCCCATTCGCACGTGAACCTGACTCATTATTTAATATGCATTAATAGTTTAATACCCAACTTTATTTTGTTTTCAAATAAAGTTGATTTAATTATTGAATAATTTATATCTTCATTTTTTTAATTAATTGCTATTATATAATTTTTTGATATCACTCAATTTATACAAAGTTGGATGGGAGTCTAGCAACTAACTGGACTCCGACACCCTTATTTATTATTTTATTTTCAAAATTCTCATACTACAAGTTATCTATCTACACACACATATATCACACATATCATGTATGAACAAGTGTATAATGTATGATTGGAGGTAAATTATAACAGGTGAATTATTCACCTTCTTCACCTCCTTAATTCCATGCATAAATCATGGATATTTACCAAAATTTTACCCCACTTTTGGCCTATAAATATGGTCATCATCCATTGTAAAACTTGCACCAAAGTATAGTAAGAAATACACTCTCTAAACTTCTTACTCTCCCTCCCTCTCTTCTAATGATCTAAAAGTTCTCCTAAAGTTTTTTTAAGTGTTCTTTCAAGAGTTAAAGTGGTTTTGCTTTTATAATCTTTTCATAACACGTTATCAGCACGAGTCTCTAATTACCAATTGAGCTTCTCTAATCACCAAGGTACAAATTCTATCTCTTTCTTACCTTAATTATGCAAGAAGTTTATTTCCTAAAACCGTTTTGAGGAGTATGCTTTGTAGTTGCCCGTTTTGGGATCTTCTACATCAGAAAATCGTTTTCTTCCTAGATTTGAAATGATTTCTTACCAAAAATAAATCATGCTTTTGGATATGTACAATATAGAAACAAAATATTAGATTTGCTTACCTCTTTTGAAGTTTAAACCGACTGCACCTCCGAAAATCTCTACTTTCACCACTAAGATTGGAAGTAAGTTTTAACCAAAATAATTATGAGCATGATGTTGGTAATCACAATAAGAACAAGGCAAATGAAAAGCTCAATCAAAAATCTCCTATTACCGCCTCTAAGATGACGCATAATCTCGTCGGCGGCCATGGAGAATGTCGGAAGAAAAATTTGGTAAAGGTGGTCGAATATGGAAGTGGAGGAAGGAGATAAGGTCGGAAGTGAAAAAGGGAATGAAGGGAATCGGACTTTAAGGACTTCGGACATTGGACTTAAAGGACCTTGGACTCTAAGGACTTTAAGGACTTTGGACTCTAATGACTTTAAGGACTTTAAAGATTTTAAAATTCCCGCTATATAATTTTCTTTCATTTCATATGATCTCTTACTTTTGTCTTACGATATTGTCTATGCCTATATCTATATTGATTACTTCTCTGACTCATGCAATCTTTCTTTATGCATTCTGAATATATCATCTACATGCATATATTTATTGTTTGATATGACATGTCCTTCAATCGTCCCATACACGACTCATGCATTATATTATTGATTATGTTAACCTTTAATTTGCATATCTTTATATGTAGCAACTAATGGCAAACATCGCTAAAAGGGAGTTTGATATCCTTGATCTATTGGGCCAGAAATACCATGAATGGAGGGTAGATGCCATGGCTCACCTCAAGGCAAATGGCCTTGAGGAAACAATTGTGGCAAACAATAGTGCCACCCCACAGGAAAAGGCAAAAGTCATTGTGTTCCTCCGCCACCACATTCATGAGAGTATCAAAACTGAGTACTTATGTGTGGAGGATCCTAGAGAATTGTGGGAGAGCCTGAATGAGCGCTATGCTCATCAAAATGAAGTTTTGCTCCCACAAGCAACACATGAGTGGAACACTATAAGGTTCCAGGACTTTAAGTCCACCACTGAGTATAACAGTGCTATCCACATGATCACTTCTCAATTGAGACTGTGTGATCAAACGATCACTTAGCAAGAGATGTTGGAGAAAACTTTCTCCACTATGCATGCTTCAAACATATTATTGCAACAACAATATAGAGAAAGAAATTTCAAAAAATATTCTGACTTGTTGAAAGTATTGTTGGTTGCTGAAAAGAATAATGAGCTCCTAATGAAAAACCACAACCTAAGGCCTACTGGCTCAACAACTGTCCCAAAAGCAAATGCTATGAACAAAGTGTTCCATGATAGGAATGACAATGAACGTGGGCAGCAATCACGCCGTAACAATGGGCTTGGACAAGGTCGTGGTAACTATGGGAGCCGTGGTGGCCGTGGTGGTCGTGGTGGCCATGGGTGTGGTCGAGTCTACAACAAAAGTCACGATAATCATCGTGAGAACCATGGCTACAAGGGGGATGTGAAGCAAAAGGTCCAGACGGGTCCATCAGGATCCTCCCAGAAATCCAAATCAACATGCTACAGATGTGGCATGACTGGTCACTGGTCAAAGGTATGCCGCACAGCTCCACACCTAGTGAAGCTCTACCAAGCTGAAAAGAATAAAAAAAGTGCTACCGAGACCAACTACATAAATAAAAAAGATGTGGATAGGTCACTTGTGACTAGTTTGGATGTCAATGACTTTCTCAACCTTGAGAATGATGATGGCTATTATAATATCCGTGAATTTTCCGGATATTTTTGGGAAATTTTCCGGGCATCTTTCCAAGACCCGTTCAATCAATCCCGTTACGCGTTGCGATCGTTTTAATGGAAATTATTCCTAGAAAATTCAAGGTGACAGAATAAAATCATTGGAACTGATTTTATTAACCTATATAATTTTTAGGATCACTTCCATTAAAGAAGTTCTTTGATCGAGTGAGATCCGCTTAATTAATTATGTACCCGTTAAGATTATACTCTGAAACGGAAGCCTTAAAAATTAAAAGTAGCAAGATAAAATCATTCGAGTTGATTTTATTAGTCTACATAATTTTTAAGACCGTTTCTACAAAAGGAGTATTTTAATCCGGACTATATAATTTTACCGTCCGAACGCAAACCCCGATCGAATACGGGTATAAATTCTTACCGACTTCACCTATCTAATCTATCCGTATACTTGGTTGCTACGTATTTTTTCCCAGCTTGTTGCCCACATTCACGTATCCTTGATGCCCACGTTCATTATACATATTTATACTTACCTCCGTTCAAAACATATTTCATGAAATTTGGTGAGAAGCCAACGTGTGGCCCCCACCCCTCTTTCACTCCTCTCGTTCTTTCCCTTTCAAATTGCCATGTTCAAAACAAAAAAATATTATATAACTCCCTCCGTTCAAACTTTTGTTTTTTGTGAGCTCACCCGTCAACCACCACCATCAACTATGACCACCATTAACCACCACCTCCCTCTTGGTCACGCCGTCGTGTCGAACTGCCCAGTTCAGCTAGCTAGTTCACGCACAAGACAACATCGCGTAGCCACGAGTAAAGTCGTGAAACACCGAGACCCGACGCCGCTTCGGAGTCTTCGTTGAGCCTCTCAGAGACGTTACGCTGCCCATCTTTGACGTCATTAGGATCGTGACGTTGTCACGATGCCATAGGATCAATCCGTTCTTGAAACCGAAGTCTCGAAGTTTCATAACGCAACGTTTGGTAACGAACTTTCGACCCCTTTATACATTCCGTTGGTCCATATTAAATTCCGAAAATTTAATACGACGTACGTATGATATAAATAAACACTTTTCATTTATAAGAAAGTACTAAAAATAGGACGTTATGCTGTCAAAATCTTAGCCTAAGTAACGACGTTATAAAGGTTATATATTAACTTTTTTTATATATAAGAAAATAAGTCGTTACGATGCTCGTTTCAAGAAGACATTAAAAATTGAATAAACAGGGAAGGAGTTTATTCATATGTCTTTTTGAATGTTGTATACTTCTTCTTACCAAGAAAGCTATAAGGATTCAGCTTTATTGTCTTGATCGGACTTAAGCTCGCTTTTCAAGGCAAGTGGGTGGTTCACCCTTTTCTGAACTCGATATCTTTAAACTCTGTTTTAGATATCATTATTTTTGGAATAATCGATAATCAGGAACCTGTGTTCCGTTATCATCTCTATGTTGGGAATACTTGCTCGCTAAATAATTGAATTAGGTTTATTTACTGCTTAGATTTAACGACTGTTCATATTATTCGTATTTCTAGTATTGTTTAGGGTCGTTGATCGTTCTCTTATGTGATTGGAGATTCTCCTTTGAGATCTCTTTGTTTGGATAGGTTTAGAGTTAGGGATCTCGGGGATATGCCCTAAGAGTCTCTCTATAACAACGTGTTGGAGAGGTATACTTTGGTATATACGTCCGACACTGGTCATGACCTACTTTCTCAACCAAGCGTGAGAAAGTGAAGCACCGACGAGTGCTTTGGGATTTGATCCCTTGCTGTTGTCGGTATAAGTCTCACTGGTTGTGCATCCACATTTAAAAATCTACAACTGCATGCAAGGATTTTTTACTAATAGAAGACTAGTGCCTCAGGCATAGTAATGATAATCTACAGGGTGGTTTCCACTCTGGCTCCTCGCTATGAAAGTTTCCATTTTCCACTCTGAAGATGCCCAACATGAGGGTGGTTATGGATCCGATTAGTTGATGGAGGCACCTTTTTGAAATAAATATGTGTTTAATAATATTCCCAACAAAAATCCAAACACATTCTCGTTCTTAGGAACTACTTTGGGTGGTTTCTTATTTTCCAAGCCATTAATCGGTTTACCACATATTCAGAGTATTGCCGACCTGTTCTTTATAGTCCTTTGGACTATTATTCCTTTGCCCAATTTGAATTCGGGTTATGGTATTAAAACGTCTTGACCTTGCTTTTGTGAACCAAGACACATTCTCCTATTTTCTTAGTCTCTTGGAAGACTAATACCCTTGCTTCTTCCCGGTTTCATCCGGCTGTTATTTCTGTCTTCTATGGAAATATCAGGTTGTAGGAAGAAGACTGGAGAAGTTTGAGCTTGAAGACCATAGAAGTCGGGAAGGGAAGGAAAGAAGAAAGAAAGGAAGCTTTGGAAGACGTGCTGTCTCCACACAGGCATTTCCAGAATTATGAAAGTAATTCCAGAAATAGCGATTCTTGTTGTATGTATTCTGCTGTAAACTCTTGTAACCATGTTTATGAATATAAGACAATCTGTTTTATTAGATTATGTTGTTCAAACATGTCATTATTCATTTACGGTCACTTAAGCCTCAACGACCTTGGAAGGGAAAGTCCGAGTCCGCCGGCGGTAACATCCCATTATAAGTCTGTAAAATGAGGGTGTTACAGCTATGGCTTAGAGGCTTAAATGAAAAGCACGAGCCCCTAAATATCTCTACTATCTCCCATGCTATTGTATATTACTTACAATTACTTTTTTATTCCATGCTTTAACCTTTATTTCGCATGACTTTGTATAATAGACTTTGTATAATAGAACTTGTGTAATATAATTATCCTTGTATAATATATGAAGCTTTTATTAATGTCTTAATTCTCCTTTTCTTTATATTTATAGAAAAACATGGACTCACCTAAAGTGAAACCCGATGGGAAGGAGCAATGTCTTTTAGACAGTGCAACAACACACACCATCTTGAGGAGTAAAGAATACTTACCCAATTAAGAGCCTTTGAAGGCAATTTCACTACAATATCCGGTGTGTCAAAACTCATCGAAGGCTCTGGAAGAGCTGTCATTCTACTCCCGAAGGGAACAAAGCTAGTAATAAATGACGCACTATATTCGAGTAAATCTCGAAGGAATTTACTAAGCTTTAAAGATGTGCGCCTAAATGGGTTTCATATGGAAACCTTTAATGAAAATGGGAAAGAATACTTGTGCATCATAAAACATGAATCTGGCTATAAACAGATTCTCGAAAGGATGCCAACGCAAACCTCCGGATTATATCATACATACATTTATCCGTTTGAGGTCAATGTAGTGTTTAACAAAAGGTCATATGACCAAGCTGCATTCACATTGTGGCATGACTGATTGGTCATCCGGGAGCAGTAATGATGCACAAAATCATAAAGAGCTCACTCGGACATACATTAAAGAACATTAAGGTTCTTCCATCCAGTGATTTTAATTGCACTGCTTGCTCACTTGGAAAGCTAATTATCAAGCCATCTAAAAACAAGATTGCAAGTGAGAATCCTGCATTCTTAGAAAGAATCCAAGGAGATATATGTGGGCCAATTGCTCCACCATGTGGAGCATTCCGATACTTTACGGTGCTAATTGATGCATCTACACGTTGGTCACATGTAAGCCTACTATCAACAAGAAATTCTGCATTTGCTAAACTCCTTGCCCAAATAATCCGATTGAGGGCCCAATTTCCGGATTATACAATAAAGAAAATCCGGCTCGATAATGCAGTAGAATTTACATCTCAAACAGTCAATGACTATTGTATGTCAATTGGGTTTGATATAGAGCATCCAGTGGCTCATGTTCACACACAAAATGGTCTCGCTGAAACATTGATAAAGCGATTACAATTAATTACCAGACCATTATTGATGAAATCAAATTTACCACCATCGGCATGGGGACATGCAATATTACATGCATCAACCTTAATTCGATTAAGGCCAAGTGTAAATCATGAACATTCCCCTATGCAACTTGTGTCTGGTAAGGAGCCAAATATTTCACATCTAAAAATATTTGGATGTGCAGTTTATGTCCCTATTGCTCCACCTCAACGCAAAAAGATGGGACCCCAAAGGAGATTGGGAATTTATGCTGGTTTTGAGTCTCCCTCGATAATCAAATATCTTGAACCAACAACTGGTGATTTATTTACAGCAGGATTTGTTGATTGCCATTTTGATGAAAATACATTCCCAACCTTAGGGGGAGAAAAGAAAAATGGGGACCCACATGTGAAAGAAATCACATGGAATGCAACTGCATTATCCCATCTTGATCCAAGAACAAAAATGTGTGAACAAGAAGTACAACGAATCATTCATTTGCAAAATGTTGCAAATCAGTTACCAGATGCATTTACTGATACAAAGAAGGTAACTAAATCACATATACCTGCAACAAATGCTCCAGCAAGAATTGAAATACCCAATGGATTGCCAGATGCATCCATCACAAGCGAGTTTGCAACACGCCGAAAGCGTGATAGACCGTTAGGTTGAAAAGATTTAAAACCAAGAAAGGCAAGGAGCCAAAAGGGTATAGTAGAAGAAGCCACAATGCATCATGAGAATAATGATAAAGGCAAAGATATTGAAAATGAGAATACCTCAACAGAGGGTGATATTCTAGACAAGAATAATGATATCAACAATTTTGAGATTTCCATAAACTATGTGTCCACATGCACGCAATGGAATCGAAAAGATGTAATTGTCCATGATGTATTTGCCTATTTAGTGGCTAGTAATATTGTAATTGAAGATGATGATTTTGAGCCAAAATCAGTCGATGAATGTCGACGAAGAAACGATTGGCCAAAATGGAAAGAGGCTATTTAGACAGAACTAAAATCGCCTGAAAAGCGAGAGGTTTTTGGACCAGTAGTTCGTACACCCAATGGTGTGAAACCAGTCAGCTATAAATAGGTCTTCGTACGCAAACGAAATTGTAAGATATAAAGCAAGGCTTGTAGCACACGGTTTTTCTCAGATCCATGGAATTGATTATGAAGAAACATACTCTCCGGTAGTTGATGTAACTACATTGAGATTCCTAATTGGTCTGATTGTCTTTGAAAGGTTACAAATGCGCCTCATGGATGTCGTTACAACATATCTATATGGATCACTTGATACAAACATCTACATGAGAGTCCCAGAAGGACTCAAGCTGCCTGAGGCCAATAATAGTGGACCTCGAGAAATGTTTTCCATAAAATTGAGGAGGTCATTGTATAGACTAAAACAATCCGACGAATGTGGTACAACCGCCTCAGTGAATACCTCGTGAAAGAGGGATACAAGAACGACACCGTTTGTCCATGTGTTTTCATCAAGCGTTCCGAAAAGGGATTTGCTATTATCGCAGTTTATGTTGACGATTTAAACATCGTCGGAACTGCAAATGAACTTCAAGATACTGCGAAATATTTGATGAAAGAATTCGAGATGAAAGATCTAGGACAAACAAAGCTTTGTCTTGGCTTACAAATTGAGCACTTAAGGGATGAAATCTTTATCCATCAGTCTAATTACACTGAGAAAGTTCTTAAAAGATTTGACATGGACAAAGCACACCCTTTGAGCTCTCCAATGGAAATTCGATCCCTCAATGTAGAAAAGGATCAATTTCGTCCCCAAGAAGAGGATGAAGAGGTTCTTGGTCCTGAGGTACCATATTTAAGTGCAATTGGTGCTTTAATGTACTTAACTAACAATACGAGGCCAAATATTGCTTTTGAAGTAAATTGGTTGTCCAGGTATAGCACTGCACCCACAAGGTGGCATTGAAACGGGATCAAACATGTATTCCGCTATCTCCGAGGCACACATGATCTTGGGTTGTATTATCGTAACCAAAGGGATGCGACCTTAATTAGAGATGCAGATGTAGGATACTTGTCTGACCCACACAAAGCCAAATCGCAAAATGGTTATGTGTTCACATATGGGGGCATTTCCATCTCTTGGAGATCAACAAAGCAGACTGTGACTACCACATCATCAAATCAAGCAGAATTGATTGCTTTATATGAGACAGGAAGAGAATGTGTGTCCCTTCGAGCAATGATTCAATTCATCCAAAAAGAAAGGGGAATGAAGCCAATCACTGATGATCCAACAATATTATATGAGGACAACTCAACATTCGTTGCTCAAATGAAGAAGGGCTACATCAAGGGAGACCGCACAAAGCACATATCTCCAAAATTCTTCTCCACTCGTGAATTGGAAGAAGCTGGTGAAGTGGACATCCGACAAATTCGATCAAATGACAATTTGGCTGACTTATTCACAAAGTCTTTAATCCCCAAGAAATTTAGAGAACTGGTATCCAGAATTGGAATGTACAGACTTCGAGACATGTGTTGAAGTCAGGGGGAGTATCATATGCGCTGCACTCTTTTTCCCTTCAATCAAGTTTTTATCCCACTGGGTTTTGCTTGACAAGGTTTTTAATGAGGCAGCATCAAGGCGCACAATGGGATCAATGATTGCACTCTTTTTCCCTTCGTTCAGGTTTTTTTTATCCTACTGGGTTTTTCGTGACAAGGTTTTTAATGAGGCAACGTCTACCCATATCCTATATACAACATGAAAAGAAGCTGAATATTCAAGGGGGAGTGTTATGAAGTCAAAATTCTCATACTACAAGTTATCTATCTACACACATGTATCACACATATCATGTATGAACAAGTGTATAATGTATGTGATAGCTTGCATTTAGATAGTGTTTAGGATGCATATTTATGTTTATTTTGCATGGTTTTAACTTAGTTTAGTCTAGTTCTTAGGTTTTTAGGTTTTCTAGGAAATTCGAGTTTTGCGCTTGTTTTGTTCGGTTTTGCAGATCTTTAGGCAAACAAGCATGGACGGGATGGATCTTAGAGGACTATGGTGAAGTTTGAGGAAGCTTATAGTGATACAAGTGAAGATTAGAAGAGCCAAGGCCCAAGATTTTTTAGGAAATGAATGCTTAACTCCGGGCTATGCATTGGAGTTCTTGTTTCGACACCTCTATCTTGAAATGCTTGGTTTGGGAGCTATAGTGCTCGGATGAGGCTCAATTTGGTATCACTGGAAATCTAATTCAAAGAGCTACAATTTATATTTTTACTCCGAGTCCAAATTCCAACTCTAAGTGCGTCAAAACAGCCTCTGAAGTGACGCTTGAATGCTGAACCGAGGCAATTGCGCGGGATGACTGCTAAAAGCGCGGCCGCGCAATTCAGCACCCTATCCCGTGCAATCCCAACCAAGGGATGATTGCGCGGGATGGCACATTGCTCGGCCGCGCAATATTGCAAAACCGCGCAATCGGGAGTTTTTACGCAGACATCATAGGCCGACATTTGGGCTTGATTTTCGGGCCTAGGGTTATATCATATCCGAGTATAGCTTAAAGATAGATCTTTTGAGGATTATTTGGAAGACATATATATACCTTATGTTAGTTTATTTTTAGAAAAAACTTTTGATCAACTTTTGGAGGCTAGGGTTTTCTCTCAAGGAAGAACCTTTGAACCTTTGTAAGTTTGATTTTAATTTAATCATGTATTGCTAATTTCTCTTGTGTTTGACTAGTTATTGAAATCATAGATTGCATAATATTGTGAGGTTTGATTGATTCTTATCAACTTGAATAGGTTTTATTCCCTGTGCTTAATTGAATAAGAATTTATCTAGGGTTTTGTTAGATTGATCACCTAATAGAATTTCTAGGTTAATTTACAACTAATCTGATTGATGCCCGTTCGGGGTTGATTAGATAAAGTAGCATCTATAATTGTTTATACCCGTTCGGGCTTTTCAATTGTAGAAGGGAATAAATCCACAAATAACTTAGATGTCTGTTTGCTCTAAGTATTTGTTTCTATTGATAACTTGATTCGTAAAACTGTCGTTTAATTGAATCTAGACGTTGTTTTAGGTTGTTAAATGATTAGGGTTGTTTAGACTGTTAGTTCTTTCAACTATTTATGAAGTTTGGGTCATAATCCTTAGTATGAGTATAATCCACAATAGATTATTCAAGTGAATTGAGAGTCAAAAGAATCAATGATCAATAAGCATATCTATGATGGATTTAACTAGTTGAACACGCTTGTTCCTTAATTGATTTAAACCATCTTTTGCATTCATATTTACTTCTAATTTTGCATAGTAGTTTAGATTTCCATTCAATAAAACCTCCCATATTAGTTGATGTCCGCCTTTTTAGTCATGTTTTTAGGGTGTGTTTTTAGTGTGTTTGACTCTTTTTCTTTAGTTTTGTGTTTTGTTTTGAGTCGTTTATGTAAGTTTTTGTATTTTCATGAGATATGGAGTCTACATAAACTTTGGTGGTGTTTTGTAGGTTTTAGAAGCTATTTGGAGCACTTTTTGAAGAAAGCAGCAAAGCTGGTAGAAGATAGCACTCAAGAATGAAGTGAATATGAAGATTAAGCACTCAAGAAAAGTCATTGAAGATCAAGTTTGAGCTTAGAAAGAGATAGAGAAATTCGTTACAAGAACATAGGAAAAAGAATCGAGTCAAACGGAGTTGTAACGAATCCTCTACGCAAGTTTTACTCTAAGCTGTTCGAAGTGCTGAACAGGGTCGTTAACGAGGCTGTCAAGGTCGTTAATGAGGTACCGCGAGAAGCAGCGTGTCAGAGTCGGTGCTATTAATGGGCTTTTATCCTATTTCCTTTTATGTTATTAGATAGATAGAAGGGATATATTTTATTAGAAGATATTATTTCCTTATAGTTAGATTTAAGATAGATTTATTTCCTTAAAGATAGATTTAAGATAGATTAGTTTCTCTATAAATACTCTTGTCTACCCTTTGTTTTTCTCTACACAATCAATTGCCTTGGAGGGCAAGTAAGGGGGAAAGAGAGAAGTTAGAGAGAGACGTGGGGCGTGAGAGAGACGAGTTTGTGGAGAAGAACTATCGTTTTGGATTCAAGTTGTAAGCTTTCTATTTAATTTAATTGTTTTGTTTTAATCATGCTTTGTGAGTAGTCTTCCTCTCTAAGGTTGGGGTTAAACCCAACAATGGTTATGCATGCTTGTTTATGATCATGTCTTGATTGTTTTTATTGCATGAATCTTTTCTCTTGCTCTTAATCCTTGAAACGAAAGTTGAAAGGAATTTCTCATTCATAGTTGAAGCGAAAGCAGAAACCTTGAATCAGAATAGCCAAATTAGGGTTTTGAAGCGAAAGCAGATTTATCCTAGTTGAAGTAGAAGAGATTAGATAGTAAGTTTATTAATTTAGCGAAAGTTGATTGATTTACTTGCTTTAGTTAACGAAAGTTAGCGTCTTTATGTGATAAAAGCATGATCTTTATGTTTCATTAGTGCTTGTATGCATGATTATTGTTGTGGTGATACCTTTACCTTAGATTTTCTCTCTTACTTGATAAAAACCCTTACTTTATTGATTGCTTGCGTGATATGTAACAAAACTTGATACTGACTTTCTCCCTGCGGACGAACCTGACTCTGCTATACAACAGCGGGGTCTTGATATAAATTTATTTGTTGTCAAGAAACCCTCCCAACATTAGTTACTTGGCACTTAAGAAATAACACATTTACACGAGTCTCTCTGGGATCGACCCTTACTTGCCGCTCTACTGAGTTGGTAAAGCTAAGGTTTCTTTGATAGGTATTAACAACCACTGAAAATACCTCATCAGTATGATTGGAGGTAAATTGTACAAGGTGAATTATTCACCTTCTTCACCTCCTTAATTCCATGCATAAATCATGGAGATTTACCAAAGTTTTACCCCACTTTTGGCCTATAAATATGGCCATCATCCATTGTAAAACTTGCACCAAAGTAGAGTAAGAAATACACTCTCTAAAGTTCTTACTCTCCCTCCCTCTCTTCTAATGATCTAAAAGTTCTCCTAAAGTTTGTTAAAGTGTTCTTTCAAGAGTTAAAGTGGTTTTGCTTTTATAATCTTTTCATAACAGTTTTTACTATTTTTTCAAAACGAGTAGGATAAATTTTCAAATTTTCCTAGAAACTTTTTACAGTATTATTTTATCATAGCAATTATGCATCATGTCTTCTTATTTTTCTCCTCGAACTTGTTTTATATGCCTTACGGGCCTTACTCTCTTCTCTTCCTCCTCACGCGACCCAAAATCCCGTCGGCCCATTTTCTTCCGATCACGACCTCCACCGAAGATTGTACTATTCCTCCTTCCTCACTCTTTTTTTTATCCGGTAAGATTTAGGATAGCCCAAGTACTACTTGAACTAGCCTAGAGCACCCTTGAATGGGTGAGAACTGTTACAATTGTAGAGAATTAATCTTATGGTTTCGTTATCGGTGGGTGTTGAACTGGTGACCTCGGGGTTCTTCCCCCAAGGACAAACCAGTCCAACTGGGCTCCTCACCCTCCTTCCTCACTCTTTACTTCCTTTTCTCTCTACAATCACTCTACCTTCCTCTATGTAGACGAACACTTTACTCGTCGTCACCTTTCTCCATCTTGCTCTAGCAACTTCATCGTATCGTCACCCACCTCCTCACAACACCAATTTGCTCATGCAATTGAAGCCAACATCTAGAAAGTATGCTCTTCAATGGAAAACTGATGGTGAAATTTTTAATTTTGCAAATTAGGTTTTCAATTTTACAATCCTAAATCAATTTGAAATTAGTTTATGCATTAGATTGATGTGATTCTGAATTGCTTGTTAAAGCTCTATTTATCTTGAATGAAGCTTCTAAGTTTTGACTAATCAATGTGGTGGAAGAAAGCTTAATGTTCTAATAAACACATTTTTTATTTCTTTTTTTGGTTGAAAGAGAAACAATATTCTCGAAACATTGTAAATAGAGTTTTTTGTCGAAAACCACCCGTAAGATAGGTCATATTCCACTTAACCACCTGCCAAATAACAAATTACTGAAAACTACACATAAAAACGATTCCGTCAAAAATCAACCACCCATGGACATCTCCCGTTAAAATTCCATTAAAAATGAAATTAAAATTCCTAATTTGTTTTATTTTAATTCAAAATCACACTCCCCTTCCCCTAGCCCTCTCCATTATGGGTGTCCATAAAAAACCTGTTGGATCGTAGGTTAGTCTAAGGCAGTTATGGGAACTGTATCGAACAGTTCCCACACGCAGCGGAATAAACAAGTATGCAGGTAAGTAAAACACTAGAGACAATTCCCTTATAGAGGAACCCCACAGGAATGAACTAATCGCGTGAGTAAACCTTTACCTCCCCTTGGAGGATTTTCGAATGAGTTTTCTTTTCTTTATTGTTTAGTTCCCTTCAGGTTACAAGGCTGAATACAAACTTCTCTGTTCCTACAAGGACTCCCTCCCTAGGCAACACTAACGTATTCTCTCAACCCTAACCAAGTGAATGCTCACAATCAAAGACAAAGCAAAACTCAAACCTCTACATCTCTTCTGTCTCTTCTCTAGAGTTCCCTTAGACCTAGGAACTCTTTTCTCTCTTCATCGTCGTCGAGATTAGCTCGGCATCGGGGACTTTTCATCAACTTTACGATCTTCACTTGAGTGGCTCTTTTAGCTCTTCTCTCTCGGTGTTTGGATTTGATGAATGTGAAAAGTGAGCAGCAAGGTGACTATTGAAGGGTTTAAATAGGCGTGATGAGAAACCCTTATCCACTTGAGGTATTTGTCCTAAATACCCTTTTGCCTTGCTCTCCAAGTATGATTCCTTAAGGTTGACATGTGACTTTGATTTGAATTTGAATTGTCAACTCTTGAATCAATTCGGAACGTTGGATGGTCATCTTCTCTCTGCTACGGCTCTGAAGGTCTGAGACGCCTCTGTGTCCGGAACAAACAAGATCCCTAAAAATGCGCTGAGATGTCGCTTTCACGCATGCTCCAGTTCCCATTCAAAGGGAACTCTCGTCTTCTCGGTTCCCTTCTCTTGGGAACTCTTCTTGACTTCTGAGGGATTCATGTTCCTCTTATCCAGTTCCCATCGTGTGGGAACTCTATTCTCTTCTGAGGTTGGTCGCCTTCTTTTTCGTCGTTGCATTAGTTCCCTTGATGTGGGAACTTATTAATCTGTGCTTTTCTTTTCCACGTGCAACCTGTTCTCTTCTGAGGTTGGTCGTTCTCTTTTCATCGTTGCATTAGTTCCCATGATGTGGGAACTTGTTAATCTGTGCTTTGCAACGCGTAACCTGTTATGCTGAAATACTCGACAATTGGCGTTTGTTCCCATGATGTTTTTCATTATTAAAACCGAGGATGTTGTTCCAGTGTTAATGAACGTGAGTTCCTAACACCGACTCAACAGTTTCCTCCTTTTTGACGATGACAAACCCATAATAAAATGACAAGTATTTCATTCAAGTTTAGTTCATGTATGCTCATGCAAGTTCCCCCTTAGTGTGACAACATATCGCAGCAGAGTTCCACTATATGGTTATGCAGTTCCTACTTGGTAGATTTTGTGAAATCGTTCCCCCTTAGCAAAGGCCGTGCTGTGATAACTTAAAGCAACGCATCTCACACATTTTATCCTTCCCCCTTTTGGCATCATTGAAAAGCATTAAGTTGGTCATAGAAGGTACCTCTCTTCTTGTCTTTAGATAGCTTAAGTTGGTCATAGAAGGCTCATACCTGAGCGGGATCTACCTTTACCCTTGAAGCACAGATTAGCTCCCACTTTTGAGCCTTGATCAGTTCCCAAAGCTCCCCTAATTCATGTTCAGCGTGTGATTGGGGAGTGAGGATGATAGGAGCGATTACCTTTTGTTCTTTGGGAACCTTTTGATCTTGTACGACAACTGGCTTAGTTTTAGCAGGGACAAGCGCTTGTGATTCTTCTCTTCGTGGGCGCTTGTGTTATTTTTAAGCTTAGTTTATATAGGTAATATATTAAGTGCCAATTTCTGTATTTACAATTAGAAGTCAAGTTTGTAATATAGTCAGTTGTAATTGTTTGTCTTAAGTCATGTCATGTGTATAAGACTTGGAGCCATTAAGTAGTTAGTATAGCAGTTTATTAACTGCCAACAGAAGTAAGTTATTGGCGGTTAAGTGTTAGTCTGTCATATATATATGTGTGCACATGTAAGAAAACAGTTATCTCAATGAATACAGAAGTTACTTGTGTTCTGAGAAAAACTCTCTATGTGATTCATATTAAATGTGTGTTGTTAGATAAATAGATTAGAGACATCAATCCTTCATTTGGCATCAGAGCATAATTGAAGAGGATGTCGACAAAATCCAATCCAAGTATAACCCCTGTCAACACTTTGCAGAACGACGATCTATCCAGGAGTATAGGATTATTGAATGAGCATGTAAGGAATCATGGAGAGAAGTTTCTATTTGTGAATTACCCAATGATGTAAAAAAAATTATGTAGTTTGGGCGATCAAGATGGAAGAGCTATTGACTACACAAGGCTTATGGGGTGCAGTAGAAGGCACACAACCGATTGGCACCAGGAAAGACAAAATGGTGTTGGCTGCTCTATATCAGGCCATAAGAGAGGATATTTTGATTCAACTAGGCGCCAAGAAGTCTGCAAAAGAGGCATGGGAGATTATTAAAACCATGAATGAGGGTGCAAATAGAATTAAGCAAGTCAGAATTCAAACTCTGTTGAGAGAATTTGAAGGCTTGAAGATGAAGGAATCTGAGTCAATTGATGAATTCACAAGCAAACTAAATGTTAATGTTAGCAAGTTGAGAAGTCTAGGACATAAACTTGAAGAAGAATTCATGGTCAAGAAGTTATTAAGATCAATTTCTTCTAAGTTTGTTCAGATTGCCACAACTATGAAGGAGTTTTGTGATCTCTCGACCAAACATATGATGAGATCATAGGCTCCTTGAAGGCACATGAAGAAAGACTTCATGAGTTTGCAGAGAAGAGTATTGATATTGCACTCCTTACTCGAGCAGAATGGAAGGCGAGGGAAAAGAAGAATTCTGAAGAGAATCCTCCTAGGAATGATAAGAAACAACACCATGGCAAAGGAAAAGAAAAATCTCAGAGAAGCGATGGAGACCAGAGGTCACAAAAGAAATTTGACAAGGCCAAAATCAAGTGTTTCTCATGTGGAAACATGGGACACTTCAAGTCTGAATGCAATGCCAATGAGAAAGAAGACAAGGTGAACCTTTCCATGAGAAGAGAAGAGGAAGAACCTGCACTTATGATGATTAAAAGAGAAGATGATCATTCTCAAGGCCTCCTGACGCCAGAAAATATGCAAGAAAGGGATACACAAGAATTTTGTAAGTGGTATCTAGACTTTGGTGCCAGTAATCATATGACTGGAAACATTGATTTATTTGCTTCTCTAGATATGGATTTTGGTGGGAAAATTAAATTTGGAGGTAGTTCCTCCGTGGACATAAAAGGAAAGGGAACTGTCATTTTCTCTAGTGCTAATGGTGACCATGTTCCACTCACTGAAGTATATTTCATTCCAAAATTGAGGGCCAACATCATCAGCGTAGGACAGTTGGACATGAATGGGAATCATTCAGTGAACAAGAATGGAGAACATTGCATCTGCACCAAAGAAGGAAGACTGGTTGCAAGAGTTAGACGCCAACCAAATAAACTGTATACATTTAATCTGAAGGCAGTAAAGAAAGAATGTCTATTGTCTATAATGAACAACTCAGATTGGCTTTGGCATGCAAGGTTTGGGCATCTTAATTTCAATGCACTTAGAAAGTTGTCTAAGAAGAAGATGGTGATTGGACTGCCTAACATTGATCAAGTTCACAAGCTGTGTGATGGTTGCATGGTGGGAAAACAACACAAAAGTTCCTTCCCATACTCTTCATTCTATAGAGCAAAGAAGCAACTGGAGCTTATACATGGAGACTTATGCGGCCCCATCTCATCCTCAAGACTAGGAGGTAACAAATACTTCTTTCTACTAGTTGATAATTAATCAAGGTTTATGTGAATTATGTTATTAAAGAGCAAGGATGAAGCGTTATCGAGTTTTGTGAAGTTCAAAACCAGTATTGAACTAGAAAAAGAGATGAGAATAGAAGTGCTAAGGATTGATCGAGGAGGATAGTTCACATCCAATATGTTCAAAGAAGGGATCAAAAGGCACCTTACAGCCCCCTACTCACCCAACAAAATGGAGTGGTAGAAAGAAGAAACCAAATAATCATGGAGATGGCTAGGAGCATGATGAAAAGAAAAGAGGTTCCTTCAAATTTTTAGGGAGAAGTTGTGAATGCAACCGTGTATATCCTGAACAGGTCACCCAAAAGTAGCCTTGAAGAAGTCACTCTTTATGAAGCATGGTATGGCAAACAGCCTGTTGTGACACACCTAAGGGTATTTGGAAGCATTGCTTTTGTTAAGAATGCGACTCCTAATCTGCAAAAGCTCGAGGACATAAGTACAAAGATGATTTTCATTGGCTATAAGGAGGGTTCCAAGGCGTATAGGTTGTATGATCCAAAGAAGAAAAGGATTGTGATCAGTAGGGACTTGAAATTTGATGAAGGGACTGCATGGAAGCGGTCCACTGAAGACAGTTATGAACCAAAGGGGAATCCATGCATATTTTCTGTTAGTATGATAGATGATACAAGTGTACCTTCTAAACAAGCCTCAATGTAGTCCAATGGAGATACAATGGAGCCAACTCTGTCGACAGAGAATGGAACAAACAACAATGGAGAAAACAGTGTATAAGATTCTCCTTTGACAAGCAATGAAGATCAATTCAGTGACAGGTATGATGACACTCCTTTAAGATATAGATCTCTACAAGATATCTATGATGAGACTCAAGAGATAGAAGAGGAGGTCGGCTTTTGTCTCATAACAGAAGATGAACCATTTAACTTTGAAGAAGCCATCTCAAGCAAGGAATGGAAGAAAGCAATGGACTTAGAGATGGAATCCATCATCAAGAACAACACATGGAAATTGGTGGACCTTCCTAAAACTCATAAAGCCATTGGTTTGAGGTGGATCTTCAAAGTAAAGAAAGAGCCAGATGGCATGATAAGCAAGTACAAGGCGAGGTTAGTGGCAAAAGGCTATGTTCAAAGGTTTGGAATTGATTATGAAGAAGTGATTGCCCCTATAGCAAGACTTGAAACGATTTGGGTCCTAGTAGCCTTTGTTGCAGCCAAGAAATATGAGATTCATCACATGGATGTCAAAACAGAATTCTTAAATGGTGAATTAAAAGAAGAAGTTTATGTAAGGAAGCCTGAGGGGTATGAAGATAGTGTCTATCCAGAGAAGGTTTACAGACTTGTCAAGGCCATGTATGGCTTAAAACAAGCACCACGTGCCTGGAATGTCAAACTGCATCAGTGCTTAAAGAGGCTTGGTTTCCAGAGATGCAAAAATGAACACACACTATACACCAAGTTCAGCAACAAAGAGGTCATGATTCTAGGTATTTATGTTGATGATCTAATAATTACAAGATCAAGTAAGGAGTCTATTGCCTCATTCAAAGCTGAGATGAAGAGAAACTTTGAAATGAGTGACCTTGGAATGTTAAGCTATTACTTAGGCTTGGAAATTAAGCAAACTGAGCAAGAAATATTCATCAATCAAGAAGGGTTGGCAAGAAGATTTTGGAGAAAATAAGACTCCAGGAATGCAATCCTTGTGTCATCCTAATGGAGCCACGTATTAAGCTGTCCAAGCATGATGATAATGAAGATTTGGTGGATGGAACTCAGTTTAGAAGCCTGATTGGAAGCCTAAGGTATCTACTTAACACACGACTTGATTTGTGCTATAGTGTAGGGGTGTTAAGCAAATTCATGGATTCCCCAAAGACCTCTCACATGGAGGTTGCTAAGAAGGTTGCAAGATACATTAAAAGAACTCTAAAGTTTGGGTGCTCCTACACAAAAGATCCAAGATTTGTGTCCTTAATTGGCTACACAGACAATGACTTGGCTGGGGATATATACAAACGATAGGAAAAGCACTAGTGGAGTTATATAGTTCCTAGGGAGGAATCCAATAACCTGGACTTCAAGAAAGCAAAGAAGAGTTGCACTCTCATCTTGTGAAGCAGAGTATGTTGCTGCAACAATAGGTGCGTGCCAGGGGATTTGGTTACATAATATTATGCAAGCTTTGGAAGGTAAGAAAGCAAGTGTTCCATGTTTGTATGTGGAAAATAAGTCTGCAATCGCACTTGCAAAGAATCCGCTATACCATGATAAAAGCAAGCATATGACACCAAGTACCATTTTATTAGAGATTGTGTTGAGAAGGATAAGATCAAGCTTGATTTAGTCAAGACTCATGATCAGTTGGCTGATTTGTTAATGAAGCCATTGCCGAAGCAAAGGTTCTATGAGTTGAGGAGCAAGATTGGCATGAAGTTACCAAACTAAGCTTAAGGGGGGAAATGTTATATTTAAGCTTAGTTTATATAGGTAATATATTAAGTGTCAATTTCTGTATTTACAATTAGAAGTCAAGTTTGTAATACAGTCAGTTGTAATCGTGTGTCTTAAGTCCAGTCATGTGTATAAGACTTGGCGCCATTAAGTAGTTAGTATAACAGTTTATTAACTTCCAACAGAAGCTAGTTATTGTCGGTTAAGTGTTAGTCTGTCATATATATATGTGTGTAGATGTAAGAAAACAGTTATCTCAATGAATATAAAAGTTACTTGTGTTTTGAGAAAAACTCTCTGTGTGATTCATATTAAACGTGTGTTGTTAGATAAATAGATTGGAGACATCAATCCTTCAGCTTGGGGAGGGGTTCGGTGACAGCTTGTTCCTTTCTTTTTGTTTTTCCTCCTGCTTTCGTTTTCTTAGGTTTTTCGAAGGAGGGAAGGGTAAAGGGATGGAGGGCTCTGGTAAGGAGATTCTGGATTGAGGCAGACACAGTTCGTTCAGAGCCTTCCTTGACAGGTTCTATAGTCTTGTTCTCTTCAGTGTCAATTTATTAACTTCAGCAGTTGTTCCTTCTTCATCTTCCTCTTCCTTTTCTTCTTCAATTTTTTCTTCTTCTCCTTTCTTCTTCTTCTTCTTCTTCTTTTTCATCCTCTTCTTCTTTTTCTTTCTTCTTTTCTCTTTCTTGTCCATCGTCTTTTTCTTCTTCTTCTTCTCCTTCCTGTTCTCGGTCATCTTCTTTATCTTGACCTGAGCATTGCTGGTTTAGGTTCCCCTTTTCAGTGTTGGGGTTCCCAGTATTTGTTGGACCGGCTTCTTGGTCAGTCGACTCCATGGCTTGAGATTCCTTTCCTCCAGACGATGACTCTACTCTATCCTATGAGACTTTCAGGGAGGCGTCTTGATTGAGTTCCTTTTCCACTTCAGCCGTGGAGTCTTTGTCTTCTTGGCTGCCGAGTTCTTGAAGGCTTTGGAGGGGTGAGGTAGGGCGCTTTCGGACTAGGGCCTTAGAGAGATCTTCTTCTTCGCTCTCCTTAATTTCAATGGGAGTGGATTTTTGAGGAGTTTGGGAAGGAAGGATTTCTGTTGTTGGTGTAGTTGGGGTTGTGGATTTTTTAGGAGAGAGGGTTTGGAGAGGTGTTTTGGAGATGGAAGAGGGGGTCAATATCCATGGCAGTGGAGGAATTTGAATTGGGGGTGAGTGGAGGAGGCAATGACTTAGGGTTTTGAGAGGATGAGGGCTTTGATTTTTGTTTGACAAGAGGAGTGGCGTCTGGAAAGTGATCGACAATTGTAGCTCCTAAGGAGGTGGTAGATGAAGATTTAGCAGTAGAAGAGGGTTTTGCGGTTTACGCAGGGTAGCGTTTTCTTGGAGGTAGCGGTGGGAGTGTTTGAGGAGGATTGTTTGCAAGGAAGGATATCTCTAACTGAGAGATAGGCACGACATAGTTGATTCCTTTATAAATGTGGGGTCGAACATATTTGTCGATCATTGATCTGACAGCGGCTCGATCAACCGGATCTGGGGTTTCAAGTTCACCTTTGGTCAGAGATTGCCAGAGAATAGCGGGTTCCAAAGGTGGTGGTAAGGAGTTGTAGGCTTGGACAACATCGGGAGTGGCCTTGAATTTGTACTCTTTTGAAGAGGAGGGACGTTTGGGAGCCATTTGAGAGTTTGGAGTTTTTCTAGAATTAAAAGTTTGGGAGATTTGGGGAAAAGTGAGATGAAGAGGAGGTTGAAGAAAGGTTCTAGTTAGGGAAAAAGCCGGAATATAAGGGATTTTCGCACAAGGGTACAATCGTCTTTTTCTTCATCTCCTCCCTTTTAAATTCAAAAGAATCTTGGCGCTTCTTCTTTCTCTGAGGCGTACTCTGCACACTTGACACGTGTTGACAATCCATTGAATATGAGGACGCTTGGCTCTCACATACTCTTCCTTTATTAATTACTCTGACAAGATCCAGTTGTCTTCCCAAGACGAATTTGCAAGCGTTGGACAGTTGTTTTGGCTCATTTTATATGAGGTTCCCATGATCTTGTATGAAGGCTTCTTTGAACATATTGGTGAAGGGAAATCTCGTTCAAACTTTATGTGAGGGATGGGAACACAAAGGACTTAGACAATTTTCAACCCGAAAGAGGTGTTCAGAAGGGGTTCATGGATTGAGTTTGTCTAGTCCATGGCTCTTGTTAAGCTTATGATCAACTATCATTGTGGCTTGTAATGCAGGTTAGAGAAAACTCAAAAAGAATAACAGTTCTTATGAGTACGACACTTGCCTTAGACTAGTAATCGAGAACATAGTGAATGTAGAGTTCCTATCGAGTTCCTTTGTAATGCAATAACAGCTTAACTAGCCAATCACTGGGGACATAATAAACAAGGACTTGTTTGGCTTAAAGCTATCGTCTCTAAGAGCATTCGAGATGCTCGAAGAGATGTCTATCCCATGCATAAAAGGAGTATCCACAATCTACTTTTCAGTCCCACATAAGTTCACAGGATTTCCACCAAGGGAACTATGGGATTTTCATTTGAAGAAAGCTTTAAGAGGATGAGTTAATTGTCATACCTTAGTTGTGACCTTTTGTTCCTAAGAGTCACTATTTTGGTTTCCTCATGTCTGTTCTTGATTGATCCTGGGTAGTTTCACTTGACAAAAGATGCGAAGCATTGTTCCCTTGTTCTTTTAATCAAGGAATGTGAGATCTCCATCGACATTCTGTGTGTAGTGAGGTGGGGTTATTCTTCTTCTTCCTGGTCATGTGGTTGGGAACTGACAATGACCCACTTGATATTCCCCCTCACTATAGCCTGCAAAATAAGTTAGATTTGGGGATCCAGGCAAGATCTCTTTTGCTTGGATCAAAGCAAGTTTCTAGATTATTAATGTCTAACATTTCTATCAGGCTACAGATAAGAGCAGGATTCCTATAGCAAGACATGGAGTTCCTATTGTTAGAAGCTTTCCATTACTCCTTGGGGATTCCCTTTTCTCGGGTGTGAGAAAGGTGAGTTTGTCTTTTGAAAATGCAATTCCCATGAATTCTGCATTTCTAGTAGGCTTTGTGGACTCTAGACCCATTTCCCTTGCCTAAAGTAAGGTTCCTTTTGTAACTGGCCATCCTGGTGCGGTACTTACTGTTCTTGTTGTCTCTCCTTTCAAGCGCACTGACCCTTTCCTCTAAAAGAGCGATGTTAAGCTTTTGGCTTTGAAGCTCATGGTCCCTCTTCACACTCCACTTTATGACCGGAAGGAACAGATTTGACTTCAGGAAGGATTTTTTGAGATTTGGTTATCCACTCTATTGGTTTGATCTTATCACAGAGAACACAGACACCTAGGTTTCTCTCAGCTATCTTAGACTTGAGCTCTTCACTAAGCAACATTTCTTGATTGAAGATCTCTCTCCTAAGAATCTCATTTTATTTCAAGATCTTAGCTTGGGGAACATGTTTATCTAGACATTCTTAGTTTTCACACAAGGTTTTAAACTTGTCTTTTTCACTTTTGACATAGCTGAGTTCCCTTTTACGAAGAGTAACTTGATTGACAGAGGAGTTCAACTTAGCAGGAATCTCATCATACTTTGAACCAATTTCCAATTTTTTTGAGAGCAAAAATTCTGATTGATCAAGTTGATTTCTCGTTTTAATGTTGTCATCCAGCATTTTGGTCAACAATTTTAGCAATTCAAGCTTTTCATATTGAGACAAGGAGTTGAGAAGAGTTTCAGGATTTACCTCACTAGGTTGTTCCTGTTGAGAGGGTTTCTTGACAACAAATAAATTTATAATCAAGACCCCGCTGAGTATAGGGAGGTCAGGATCGTTCCACAGGAAGCAAGGTTGTTCGTTTATCAACTACTAAAAAGACAACAAAAAAAATAAAACAAACACACTCACGAGCAGCCTCGTTAACGACGTTGTCAGGGTTGTTAACGAACCACCGTACACAAAAAGACTCAATCTAACGACCTAAATAAGTTCGGTATCGAGCCAACTAACTCAGCAACGAAATTCACTTTATATAATTCAAATAAAAACAAAGATCTAGGACTAGGGACACAACAACATAATCATGCAATATAAACTTGTAAGAAGAATAGATCATGCCTTTAAATAGATAGAGTCATCAACTTTCGTTGACTATTAAGTAAATTAACCTACTTTCGTAACCCAATTCACTTAATTGCTTGTTTTGGATCTAAAGCTTGAAACTTTCGTATTCAAACAATATCAACCTTCAAGTTACTAACTTTCTCTTAAAATCAAGTTAAAAACTCAAATTATCTCAACTTTCATCTCGGTATAAGCTTAACAAACAATCTCAATAATAGATAAAAGGCATTCAACACACAATCTTACTCATCAAACATGCTTAACTATGCCGGGCTTAACCCCGATCCTAGAAAAGAAGACTACTCACTAATCATAACTAAGAAAATAAATTCAACAAAAGAAATCATAGAAAACAAAACACTACTCAAATTAATAGGAAATATCGTCTTACAGAAAATTAGAAGAAACCGAAAAAAATACAAGCACCGAACCAAAATCTCGATCAACGAACTCGGTAACCTTCGTTCACCGACCTCCGACTCGACTCCGATCCTCTCTCGTCTCTCTCGGTTCTTCCTCCTCTCTAAAAATCCACCCCTTTCTAGGCTAAACAAAAGGGCTATTTATACTAAAAAGGCTAAAAACTAATAAGGCTAGAAGATAAAAACTTTCCTAAAAGATAGAAATAAAATCTAGAAAGATAAAAATAAAATCTAGAAAGATAAAAAGACCTAAAATACATAATATAATAACCCTAAAAATTATAAAAAGATACTCTACCGACACGGAAATAATTTCCCGCACAGGATCGGTGAGTTACAAAGTCAACCCTCGAAATTTCTATCACGTGGCCTCGTTAACGATCCCTCACAACCTCGTTAACGAGCCTGGGCTTGGTTTCTTCCACACTTCATCTCGTAAAACCTGGACTCTGACTTCTCCATACTTGTATTCCTCTGTCTTTCACTGTAGCGCTCCAAATTCAGCTCCATATAGTACCTTTTCCTTGCTAAAACCTACAAAATACACAAAATAGAGTAGCTTCCATACTTTTTATGAAAATATGCAAAACCATCCAAAAACACACAAAACTAAACCTAATTTTATCAAAACTAAACCTAATAAACAAAGAAAACCTACTAAAAACTATACTAAAAACACGAACATCAAAATACCCCATACTTAGACTTGCTTGTCCTCAAGCAATCACTAAACAATAACCAAAACCAAACGAACATACTTATCAAGATATAGCCATCCTCTAAAAAGCAACATCTACACATGAGAAAAATATAGCAAAGGACTATTAATGTCATCACACATATATGCACCAAACAGACATAAGGAAAAATACAATCCAACCTCACAAGGGATATAATGTGTTTCACTCAACTCTCAAGTGTTTAGGCTTATAAATTCAATCTCTCAACTCATCTTATATACAAAAACTCATAGAAATTGGAACTTATATCACCAATACTCTCCACCCAAGATTTGTCAAAACAAGCAAAAAAATCATCAAGAGCAACTTTAGGGGGCTCAATGAAAAACTTCATAGAAGCTTCCATTCGGCCGGGTTGTAATGGGGCTTGGTAAAAACAATAAGGCATGGAAACTATTTTGGCTATGTGGTGCTAATAATATCCGGGAATCAAAGACTCCTAAAAACTCATACATAAACAAAAACTCTCATAAAAACATATACCAAACACACTCTCTCATTATGCACACTCTCTTTACTCACCCAACATATCCTAGAAAGTCTCATAGGAAATAAAAGAATCTCTAATATTATCTATAAACACATATGCACTTCAAACTTCTTTCTCCTCTTCTTCACTGCCTCATATTTATCTAACTCTTTCTTCTTTCTTTTTTTCCTTTGCCGCTGCCTCGTTAACGAGCCCACTTCAGGGTCGTTAACGAGCTTCATCGTGTATTCTTCCATTATTTCTTTCTCCTTATCTCCAACAAATAACTTTATTTGTGCACCTTTTGCTTATCAAGAGATCTTTCTTATTACAAGTAAAATAAGAGACTTCCAATCTACCCTTCCCAATAATCCCTCAGTCACAGCAAGCAGTATAAGTCACTCCCCTTTTTTACACTCAACAAAAATACCTCTCCAATCTAAGTCCTAATCCCCGGATAGGGTCAAGCTTATCTCGGCTAGGGAAATTTTTGTGGAGCTAAAAATAAAGGCTTCAGGCTAGAATTGGCTATCAAAAGAAGGATCATGTAAAGGTGGATAAGGAATAATAGGGCTTACAAAAATAAGTTCTCCATCATATGATTCTCACAAGTAATGAACTATAAATCCCATACGGGTCTCAAGAAATAGATAACCATCACAATTCCAAGAGATAATATGCATATAGAGAGTAAATCACACAAGAAAAGAAGAGGGATTTATTGATGTTCTCCCTATAAGGCCAAAAATATTTCCTCACTAGGTAATGATTATTGTTGGATTGCATCACTTATGCTATAAAGTATATGTGCTCAATTTCATCAAGTGCTATCTTCTTCTAAAAAAAAAATTCAAGTTAAAGATTCCGGCTATACTTTTAAAGACATGTTTGCAAGGAATTATATGATTAAGCTAGCGATTACTATCATAGAACCTAAGAAAGGGATATCTATCAATTCTAAAACTCTTTTTTCCGATTTTTCTTCTAATTTTTCGATTTTTTTTCTTCATTTTTTAGAGAATAAAGAACTACTCAAAACATACATAAAAAGTTTTCTATTTTCTCCCACCCCATACTTAAAATTACAGTGTCCCCACTGTAAGAAAAATAAGAAGAAGGAAAAGAAATAGAAAAGAAAATAAAAAAAGAAAAAAAAAAAGAAAAAAAAACAAACATAAAAACTTACAAAGTCTCAAAAGTGGAAAACAAGGAAAAACTTCATCTTCAGGCTGAATCACTGGTTGGGTGGAGGAAAGTAGTGCTCAAAGGTACCCATGAAGTCATACATCGTCCTCCAACGCTCAGCATCATCCGCCTCTCTCTGACGATGCCTCTCATCCTCCATCGACATGCGAGCAGAATAGACGGTCTCCCATCTGTCCATCCTCCGATGAATATGGTCCTGCTGGAGGTGAAGCTGCTGCATCTGAGCAGAAAGCTCCTCGGCCCATGGTGGTGTCATACTCGATCCTGTGTACTCGGGCTGAGGAGGTGGTGGATAGTGAGGCTGGAAATAACGAGCCTGGGTAGGTCGTTAACGAGCCTCCGAGAACAAAATCGCAGGATTCCGAGTTTTAATCTATCTTAAAAATCAAGCCAAAATCAAGCATGCAATCCTCTACACTCCTTCACATAGTCACACAATCGGAAATACACACCCCATACTTGCTCAATTACCCATCCCGCTCATGCTAGATTTACCCGAAATTTTGACATGCTAAGTTTGTAGCTTGATACTAGAACAAGAAAAATTCATGCTTTTCACAATCAACTTTTCTCAATGAGATATCTAACATGAATATCCTTCTCTAGATCAAGAATTACTAAGCAAAATCAAACTTTCTTGGGCAAAATCGAATCATGACATCCATCCTCTATATGAACTCAATTCTAGACATGAAATTTCTACCTTAAAAACCATGAATCATGCAATTTTGAGTTAGGGTTTAGAAATCATACCGGAGAATCGAGAAATTGAAGAACAAGGGTCGGAATTTGGGTGATTAACGAGCTCGGTGAAAGCGGGCTAACGAAAACTCGGATCTTCGTCGGTGGGAGGAAGGGTTTCCGGGCTTCGGTAACGACGGCTACTCGGTGGTTGGTGAGGGATTCCGATCGGTGGTGGGGGTCTTCAAGATATTTGGTTGTGTTTTGGAGAAGTTTGGATTTTGGATGATTTGAGAGTGAAAGAGCTTTGGGAGGGGTAAAAGGGTTATATAGGAGAGGGTAGGGATAGGAAGGGGTAGAGGGGGCGGCGACTAGGGTAGTAAAAAGATAGACTAGGTTAAAAAAAACTTACCTGCCCGTTTTTCCGAATCGGGTCGTTCGGACCGGGTCGTTAACGACCCTGGGTGGGTCGTTAACGAGCCACCGTAGCCTCTTGAAGTGATTTTTCGATCCCTTCTCCTGCGTCTTGTTAGCTCAAAATTTAATCCTAATTTCTATCCTAAAAACTACTAAAAAGAACTCAAAAGAAAGCTAAGAAAAAGAGTCTAAAAAGAAAAGAATAAAAAATCTAATTCTACACTAAAAAGTGGGTTGCCTCCCGTAAGCGCTATTTTTAACGTCGTCAGCCCGACGTACTTCTTTGGTTCAAGGTGGCTCCCGTGTAGCTATGTTGGGGTCTTGAGGTACCCTATACTTAGGTTTGCAGCTTTTGTGTGCTTGAGTTGCTAAATTAGGTCCCTTTTCTTCTATCAGTATGCCCGGTATTCCTACATGATGGTTAGTGAAATCCGAAAACCAAGGTGGTTTGGACTCCTCTGTGGTGCATATGATGGGGCATGGTGTAGAAACACAAGATAAGGAATGACCATCTTTAGCATATTCATATTTATAGTACTCACCGTGGTTATATTCTTGCACGTGGGACTCGGTGATTGGCCAATGAGGCTTGGTAGGGATGGCTGAATCAAGTTCTGGTTGAGTCAACTCGATTTGTGCGACTGCAATTGGGTCGTTGGCATTCTGATCCAAGTTGAATTCTACCCTTTCCTCTCCAATATCAAAAGTGAGGAGTCCTTTCCGCACATCAACTCTTGCACCTGTTGTGGCCAAAAATGGTCTGCCAAGAATTATGGGGACATGAGGGTCTTCAGGCATATCGAGGACGATGAAATCATTTGGTATAAAGAATCTCCCGACTTGAATAGGATAGTCGTCCATGACTCCTGTGGCCTTGACACATGATCCATCTGCCATGTACAGATTCATATCTACCGGCTCTAGTGGTCCCATATTAGCTTTAGACCAGATTGAGAGAGGAACTAAACTAGCACTGGCGCCCAGATCACATAAAGCCTTGAACTTGTGATTGCCTATGCCGATTGTTATTGCAAATCTCCCTGGATCTCCTAGCTTTTCTGGTAGAGCTATTGATCTGACTTCATCCTGCAGCTCTGTAATGGATCTTTTCCTGCTAAGAATATCCTTCAAAAACTTTGTGTAAGCCGGCATTTCGCTTAGGGCCTCAGCGAATGGGATGGAAATATTAATGCCCTGAAGAATCTTTACGAAACGCTTGAACTTACTCTCAGTAGAGTTCATAGATTTCTTAGTTGGAAATGGAAGAGATTTCCCCATCCTCGGAACCAAGTTAGGCACGAGGGGTGGTGCTACCTGATGAGGTATTTTTCAGTCGTTTACCTATCAAAGAATCCTAACTTAACCAATCTGAGTAGAATGGTAAGCAAGGGTCGATCCCACAGAGACTCGTGTATTAATGTTATTACTTGTGTGCCAAGTAACCAAAGGGGGGTTTTCAGAATGATTATCTAAACTAATATGCAAGAATAAAACTAACTATGAATGCAAAAGATGATTTGAATATATGAGAAACAAACGTGTTCAACTAGTTAGATCCATCATGATATTGATTCATTGATCATCGATTCTCTTGATTCTCTTCTCACTTGAATAATTTATTGTGGATAGTGATCCTACTAAGGATTAAAAGCCGAACTTCATATATAGTTGATAGAACAACCAGTCTAACAACCCTAATTATTTAACAACCAAGAAGACCTTCTAGATTCAATTAAACAACAACATGACGATTCAAGTTATCAATAGAAACAAATAACTTAGAGCAACCAAACATCTAAGTGACTTGTGAATTTATTCCCTACTTTAATCAACTTGTCCAACTGGTACTAAATTGATTAAAGTATACTCTTGATCAAATTAACTCCGACCGGTAATTAATCAGATTCAGTTGTAAATTAGCCTAGAAATTCTATTAGGTGATCAATCTGACAAAACCCTAGAATAATTCATATTCAATTAAGCACAGGGAATAAACTCTATTCAAGTTTGTTGAGAATCAATCAAACCTCACAACTACATACAAATCACGACTTCAATAACTAGCCAAACACTAAGGAAATTTAGCAATTCATAATTGAAATTAAGAAAACTTACAAAGGTTCAAGTTTGCCTCTAGAGAGAAAACCCTAGCCTCCAAAGTTGATCAAAAGTTCTGAAAAATAAAACTAACATAAAGTATTTATATGTCTACTAAAAATATCCCTCAAAAGCTATCTTAAACCCCATACACTCGGATGACATATGCCCAATTGAACAAATACCAAAGACCAAATCAAAACTCGGCCCAAAACACTTGTCCGCTGAAAAGCTCCCGAATGCGCGGCTTCGTCCCGCAAAAGCGCGGCCGCGCTTCCCTTGCAATCCCGCGCAATTGGCAACCAGTTAGGAATGCGCGGGTTCGTTGCTCGGGATCAATCTCGAGCACTTGGCTTGTGCTTGGCTTGTCTTCTCCTTGTCTTGGCTCTTCTTCATCCATGCTCCTAGCATCCCTTAGCTCTCTTGGCTCGTCCACCACCACCATGATCAATCTGTACTCGCCCCGTTGTTGCTCCTGAACATAAAAACCTGTAAAACCGAGCAAACCAGCGCATAATACCCGACAACACAAAAACCTAAAAACTACATAAAAACTAACCTAAAACTAACTAAAACATATATAAAACATGCAACTTAACTACTCCTATATGCAAGCTATCAAATTCCCCCATGCTTAACCCTTGCTTGTCCTCAAGCAAGACATAAATCCAATCACACCATAGAAATGCAATCTTACATCCATCTCAAGTCAAACAAGCATTTCACATATAATTAAAAACCCAACCAAGACTTCCTAGCATGCATTATAGTAAGCAATAAGTAAAGACCATTCATTCATTCTAGACCTCACCAAGGTATATGTGTTTGCACTCTAACTCTCAAGTATTTAAGGACGTGTTTCACTCAAAATCAACCATGAAAACTAGACTACCATATGCTTGCATCAGAGTTCTAAATCTCCACCGCTGGGGATCAAACACATAACAAAAATCAAGAGGTCTTTTTAAGGCTTGTAATGGGGCCAAGGTAAAGAGAAATTTGGAAGGGATAACATTTGGCCTGTGGTGCTAAATCCGGGATAAAGAACTAATCTAAACCCAAAACTTAACACTTTTCATAACACTTCCATCTTCACTCTACCAACTCCTTACATTTACACTTAAGCACTTTGCTTCTCTTTTTCCTTCTTTTTCCTCTTTTCAACTCTTTCTTGCTTTGCTAATGAAGACTACACACAATTTAAGCAATTTTTCTTTTGCTTTACAACATAATTCATCTTCATTTTTTTTCACTTTGAAACCCAAGAGTTTTATTTCCTCTCTTTCCACCTTTTTCTCCAACTCCCCCATACTTGTACATAACTCACACAAAATCAAAAACAAAACCTAAAGTCCTAAATCCCGGATCCTGGGTCAAGCTTATTAGGCTAGGGATCATTTTGTGGAGCTAATAAAAATAGGCTTAAGGCTCAAAAAAGTAGGGTGTCAAAAACATGGATCTTGTAGGGTAGGCAAGGAAATAATAGGCTATAAGAAACATTGCCTCAATCATTTTAATGTCATGCATTCAATCATATAAGCAGCCTTGACAAAGAGTATTAACGCAAGTTCTAGAGCTAGATAATCATGGTGATACACTCAAGAATTTTAGAGAACAAATAATCATGAAAGGCCAAAAATATCTCACAAGGCTAATTTTTTGTCTAGAACTTCAGAATGAATCTACTACTCAAGCTAAATACATGCTCCATCCTATAATCAAGGTAAACAATCAATGATCATGCTCATATCATATTAACTTCAGTAAATTATGCAAATCATGGGTTAGAACTTATACTTAACTTAGAAACACAGGAGGAATCAACAATGGGGAAATAAGAACCTAAATGCAATATTTTTGTATTTTAATGCAACTACATGAAATGCAAAAGTAATTCCCTTCCCCCATGCTTAAAACATACTTTGTCCCCAAAGTATAGTAAAAAGGTAAAGGAAAGAGAAAAAACTCACAAAACCTAGTTATCTGGCGGGTAGTAGGGCGGAAAATCTTGTGGTGGCGGTGGCTGGTACTCCGGTGGATACTCTGGCTGTGGCTGGTACGATGGAATCTCCTGTGCTGGTGGTGGCTGATATGGCGGGAACTGAGGATACGGAGGATCCGGGAAAGCATACTGAGGATACGACTGATGAGGCGGATAGTCTGCTGAGCTCCATCCATCCAATCTGGTGTTGAGCAGTCTGAACTGCTCATCCTGGCGGGCCTAAAAAGCAACAAGCTGCTGATCTTGATGAGTCTGATATGATGTGAACCTCTGATCCACATAACCTCTCATGCCTTGAAAGCTCTGATCGATGTGAGAAGACATATCATTGTATCGCTGCGTGTTGTCGAGCTGCATCTGTCTCATCATCTCCATCATCTGGTTATACTGAGCATCAGAGTAATGTACACCTCCAGCAGGTATAGATGGATCAAACTGTCTCTGCTGATCTTCCTCCTCAGACTCATCATCCTCATCAGTGTCAACATCTTCAGCAGATTCTTCCTCTTCTTCTTCTTCCATGATGAAATCCTCATCCATCTCCTCTTCATCAGACTCCACCACAATAGGAACTGAAACCGCCTTTTTACCCCTAACAGGGCCCTTAACGGTTGCCACATCTAAATCTCCAGCCTGAACTTCAATGAACCATTTAGCTGGACTATCCCCAATCTGCACTCGGTGTCCATCAGGAAGCTTCATTGCTCTCCCAGAATCACCGATCACCCAGAAGTAAGAGTTCATGTACTTGTAGAGAGCGCCCATTTTCTTCAACATGATGAAGTCAATAGGTGAAGGCGGGATGTCAACCTGTAACGTGCTAAGATCGATACCAAAATGCTTGGCTAAGAAAGTCACAATCCCGGCAATACAAATGGCTCCACCGCCTTTGTTCCCAACATGGGCCATGTGGTGCATCATCATAGCACCCATATTCAACGACTTCCTCTTCAAACTCGCAGCCAATACAGTGACATCTTTCTTTGGACAATTGTTTCCCCCATCACCTCTCCCATTCAGAGTACTTGCAATAAACCGCTGGAAGACTTTAATAGCGGGATGAGTGATGGGAGAAGCCTTTTCTCTAGACGGCTCATACTTGGGTCTCCCTGTGATGGCTTTCCAGAAATGCCTATCAGCCCATGTAGCACCTGCCTCTGTAAGCACTAAATCTCTACTAATAGGGAAATTGCAGAACCCAAACACTCGGTTGACCTCTTTCAAGGTCATCTTTCTCCTAACACCTCCTAACCAAAACTTTATCTCCCCTTCACCCTTGAAATCGGTAGACAAAGTGCTCAGAAACTCCAAAGTTAACCCCTTAAAGGTCGGTTCACACAGCTTCAAAAACTCACCCATGTGCAAATAAGCTCCTATTTCATTCAATAGATGAGCTATCCCAATCTCATTCATTAGATCCCAGTCAATGAACCGAGTTGCTTTCCACTCTCTGTCTTTCAGAAGTTCAAATCGGATTATGTGACTGTTCTTTGTCAGGTTAATTCCAAAAGTTTCTTGGGTGGTCTCCCCCACCACAGCAGGTGGAACCAGATGTACTCCCTGACTAGCAGACTGTGATGATGATGCACCATCCCTTATATTTCTCTTTGGAGCCATTAATTCAGAATTTCAGAAAACAACCTGCACAACACCACAAAACAAACAAACAAGCGCAATTCCGTTGTCCCGGCAAGGACAACCACAACAATATTTCACAGAAAAGCTCTCAAACGCTCTCTTCCCCCACTACCTAGAACAATTTAATTAAAATTAATCAAATTTCTAAGTGACTTTCGGATTTGTATGCAAAGTTGAAATAAAACACGAATCTAGACTAGAATCATGCAATAAACAAACTTTTGTAAAGAACTTAAGCCTAAATCCGAGCCTAAAGGGGTCAAATTCGAGTTTTTCTAGTCAAACCTAGATCTAGATTCAAACTATCAAAAACCGAAATTTTAGAGAGATTTAGAGTGGACTTACTTGAATCCCGCTTGAATTTGAGGTCCTTGCTTGAATTTGCTTGAAAATCCGACTTGAATGGCTTGGGTGAAGCTTGAGCTTGAGCTTTAATGGAGGTAGAGGTGAGGAAGGAGAAGGAGGGGCATGTGAATGGGGGTAGGAAATAGAAAGCCTCGGGTGTTTTTAGGTTATTTCTCGCTGACGCGGCCGAAAGCGCGGGATCGCACTGAAATGCGCGGCCGCGCTTTCGCGATCCCGCGCAATGTTCCCCCAGTCGAGATTGCGCGGCTTCGGGGCTGGGATTGCGCGACCGCGTATTTAGCAGCCCCAAGCCGCGCTTTCTTCTCTGAGCGTGCATTGCTCGACTTGGATACAGATCTTTTGGCCACGCAATTTTTGTCCCCCTTCCGAGTTTCTCTGTACTTCAAGGCTTGCCTGAGCTATCTGAAATTTTGAGGATTATTTCTATCTAAACTAACTAATAAAAACAAAAACTGTAAAACAGAAAGCCCAAATCAAAGCAAATCTATCCTAAAACATGGGTTGCCTCCCAAGAAGCGCTTGTTTAATGCCTTTAGCTTGACGTAAAAAGGATATCAAGAAGGATACGAGCTATGGAATTCGATCTCCTTCCCATCGAATCCCATCTTCAGTGTGCCTTGCGGCATATCAATCCTTGTATTTGCAGTCTTCAAGAATGGTCGTCCTAGCAACATAGACATCTTTCCAACTCCCGATCCCATGTCCATTACTAGAAAGTCAGCCGGAAATTGCAAGGAATCCACTGTGACCCATACATCTTCAATTTTTCCTTTGGGCCTCACAGTGGAATGATCAACCAACTCCACTATGGTTCGGGTCTCTTTCAATGGTCCCATATCGAGCTTCTCATATAAGGATGAAGAAATCACATTCACAAACGCACCTAAATCAATCAAAGCTTCATTCACCTTGGTGCTTCCAATCATGCAAGGAACGGTGAACATGCCAGGGTCACTGCACTTCTCAGACAAACGCTTTTGAAACACAGCAGACACATGTTCTTTTTCTTTAACTTGCTTCTGACTTTTCTCCTTCTGTCCCCTTTTTAGAGTGCACAACTCCTTCAAAAACTTAGCGTAACGAGGTACACTCTTGATCAGATTCAGTAATGGGACATTAACTCTGCATGTACTGAAGACCTCGAACAGCTCTTTATCATTCTTCAATTTCCCGGTTTCTTTCAAGGCTTCCGGAAAGGGTGGAACAGGTACATAAGCTTTCAGAAGAGGTGCAGACGAATCTTCCAACTCGCCCAGAATGCGCGGCTTCGCATCCAAATGCGCGGCCGCGCTTTTCTCCTTGATCCCGCGCAATCCCAATTGGGACTGTATTGCGCGGGATGCACATTGCTCGGCCGCGCTTTTAGCAGCCAGGCCGAGCAATCGGTCTTCGTTCTGTTCCTCGGTTTCTGTAACCTTGCTCAGCTGGCATACTTGTCTTGCCTCAGAACCACCATAAATGGAGATAAAACTGACATTTGCCCTCGGGTTAAGTTCTGTCTGAGACGGTAGCTTACTTGAATCTCTAGCTTCCAGTTTACTCACTGCCTCAGCAATCTGACTAACTTGGTTCTCTAAATTCTTTATACTAGACTTGGTTTCCTGTTGAAGCTGAGTTAGAGAACCATGCATTGTAGAAACTGACTGAGTCAACTGTCGGACCATCTCCTCTGTGGACATAGCATTCTGATTCACTCCCTGAGCCTATGGTTGGAAAGGTGGTCTGTACTGAGCTTGGCCACCTTGATGGTTGAATTGCTGGTTGTTGGAATTTCCATACCTCAGATTAGGATGATCCCTCCAGCCTGGATTGTAGGTGTTGGAGAAGGGGTCATACCTCGGCCTAGGTGGTCCATATCCTCCCACTGCATTCACGTCAGCATTCTGATCTTGAAGTGTAGGGCAAGAATCAGTGGGATGCATGTTATCAAAGCAAATTTCACAGGACTTCACCTGTTGTCTACCACCTTGTTGCAAAAGCTGCTTCATCATCATTTTCAACTCGGTGACTTCATCTTGAATTCTTGTGTTAGCCACCATAGAGTTTGCAGCTTTCGAGCTAATCTATCTTTTGAACTGTCTTGTGCCCTCAGACAGTTGTGTGAACAGGTCAAACGCAGCAGCAGGAGTTTTGTTGAGAATGTGACCTTGGCAAGCTGCATTGACCATTCTTCTCTCATCATCCAAGAGACCATTAAACAGATATAGAATTAGGTCTTGATCAGTGTAGCCATGGAAAGGTCAGCTGGCTATCAACCTCTTGAATCTCTCATAGTATTCGTACAAGGACTCACTTGCTTCTTGTTCAATATTACTGATTCGCTTTTCAGATCATTGAGCCTTGTAGCAGGGAAGTACTTCTCCAGAAAAGCTTCTTTCATCTTAGCCCATGTATCAATACTTCCCGGAGCCAAGTAGTAAAACCAGTCTTTAGCCTGATCCTTGAGAGAAAAAGGAAAGGCTCTCAGCGCGATCTGGTCATGAGTCACATCAGCAGGCTTCATGCTTGAGCACACAACATGAAATTCAGAAAGATGCTTGTTGGGGTCTTCACCACTATGCCCATGGAATGAAGGCAAAAGATGGATCAACCCAGATTTGAGTTCAAACTTAAGGCAAAAGATGGGGCCTTCAGCAAGAGCAGGGAATTGCACCGCCAACGGTTGTTGTGCCAGATTCGGTGCAGTCAACTCTCTCAATGTTCGGTCACCCATCTCGACGGATTCAGCAGATTCAGATTCCGAGTCAGATTCTTCAAGAAAGAATGGTAAGGCTTGAAAGTGATTCCGGATTTCCTTCCTTAGCTTGAAGAGTGTCCTGTCAATATCTGGATCAAACAACAGGGGAGATGAGTTGGTAGCACGGGTATGAACCATATAACAGGTTCACACCCAAAAATAGCACAAAAGTAATAGACACAAATAGCGACGAGTCCCCGACAACGGCGCCAAATTTGATGAGGTATTTTTCAGTCGTTTACCTATCAAAGAATCCTAACTTAACCAATCTGAGTAGAATGGTAAGCAAGGGTCGATCCCACAAAGAATCGTGTATTAATGTTATTACTTGTGTGCCAAGTAACCAAAGGGGGGTTTTCAGAATGATTATCTAAACTAATATGCAAGAATAAAACTAACTATGAATGCAAAAGATGATTTGAATATATGAGAAACAAACGTGTTCAACTAGTTAGATCCATCATGATATTGATTCATTGATCATCGATTCTCTTGATTCTCTTCTCACTTGAATAATCTATTGTGGATAGTGATCCTACTAAGGATTAAAAGCCGAACTTCATATATAGTTGATAGAACAACCAGTCTAACAACCCTAATTATTTAACAACCTAGAAGACCTTCTAGATTCAATTAAACAACAGCATGACGATTCAAGTTATCAATAGAAACAAATAACTTAGAGCAACCAGACATCTAAGTGACTTGTGAATTTATTCCCTACTTTAATCAACTTGTCCAACCGGTACTAAATTGATTAAAGTATACTCTTGATCAAATTAACTCCTACCGGTAATTAATCAGATTCAGTTGTAAATTAGCCTAGAAATTCTATTAGGTGATCAATCTGACAAAACCCTAGGATAATTCAGATTCAATTAAGCACAGGGAATAAACTCTATTCAAGTTTGTTGAGAATCAATCAAACCTCACAACTACATACAAATCACGACTTCAATAACTAGCCAAACAATAAGGAAATTTAGCAATTCATAATTGAAATTAAGAAAACTTACAAAGGTTCAAGTTTGCCTCTAGAGAGAAAACCCTAGCCTCCAAAGTTGATCAAAAGTTCTGAAAAATAAAACTAACATAAAGTATTTATATGTCTACTAAAAATATCCCTCAAAAGCTATCTTAAACCCCATACACTCGGATGACATAAGCCCAATTGAACAAATACCAAAGCCCAAATCAAAACTCGGCCCAAAACACTTGTCCGCTGAAAAGCTCCCGAATGCGCGGCTTCGTCCCGTAAAAGCGCGGTCGCGCTTCCCTTGCAATCCCGCGCAATTGGCAACCAGTTAGGAATGCGCGGGTTCGTTGCTCGGGATCAATCCCGAGCACTTGGCTTGTGCTTGGCTTTTCTTCTCCTTGTCTTGGCTCTTCTTCATCCATGCTCCTAGCATCCCTTAGCTCTCTTGGCTCGTCCACCACCACCATGATCAATCTGTACTCGCCCCGCTGTTGCTCCTGAACATAAAAACCTGTAAAACCGAGCAAACCAGCGCATAATACCCGACAACACAAAAACCTAAAAACTACATAAAAACTAACCTAAAACTAACTAAAACAAATATAAAACATGCAACTTAACTACTCCTATATGCAAGCTATCACTACCGTGTCGATACTAGGATCGTCAGGTATGCTCGGCGGGTCGTTACCGACCCTGATGGGTCGTTAACTACCCTGGAGTTGAGAGGAAGGCTCGGTTTAGAAGACTTACCTGGGGTAGGGTCGTCAGGAACCCTCGGAGCCTCGTCACCTTGGTATATGGGCTCGTTATTTGCCCTCGTTGGCTCGTTAACGCAGCCGTAGGATCCATCTCTATAAAATTGCACGCAGTGTGCGTGTTGATGTGGTTCTTGGTCTCTGTGTTGATACCTGGAAAAAGATTTCTTGCAAAACATATAAAGGTTGCCCATGGGTGGGGCATTGTCTAAGCATCTCTTTGAATCTTTCCCATGTTTCAACAAAGGTTTCATTAGGCAGCTGGTGATAGGAGGTGATGCGTTTCCTCAACTCCGTTGTCTTGGCAGGAGGGAAGAATTTTGTAAGAAACTGATCATACAAGTTCTTCCAAGTCCTGATAGACTTAGGAGGTAGGCTCTCCAACCAGCTCAGGGCCTTTCCAGCAAGAGACCACCTGAAAGCTTTTAACAGAACATATTCAAGTGAGACACCTTCAGCAGCTATGGTGTCACATAAATCAAGAAAGTTTCGAATATGCTCCATAGGGCACTCAGTAGGTTTCCCTTCAAACTGAGCCCGTTTAATCAAGGATATGAATTGAGACTTGATCTCAAAGGATTTCTCTATCTCGGGAAGCACGATTGGAGATTCTGGCACCCTCAGTTCTGGATGCATGTACGGTTTGGCATTCCTCGGATAGGCATTAAGCTCCTCTTGTAGACGAGCATTAGCAGCTCGGTGACGCTCAACCTCAGCAACAGCCCCTTCTTTCTCAGTTTTTAACGCCTCCATCTGATTTCGGAGGTCTTCCATTTGACGAGCCATCTCTTCAAGTGTGGCCATGGCTCGATTTTCTCGAAGTCTACGGTGCAGGGAACGTTCGGGTTCTGAGTAATAACCAGTGTTGTCAAACTCGAGCCTTCGTCATCCTACCGGCATACGCTGAGAAAACAGACAGAGAAAACAAAAATTAAAAATAAAAACAGGGTCGGGCTATTCCCAGACCCACAGATAAACAAACAAACACGTTGCTTCCCCGGCAACGGCGCTAATTTGTTGAGAGGGTTTCTTGACAACAAATAAATTTATAATCAAGACCCCGCTGAGTATAGGGAGGTCAGGATCGTTCCACAGGAAGCAAGGTTGTTCGTTTATCAACTACTAAAAAGACAACAAACAAAATAAAACAAACACACTCACGAGCAGCCTCGTTAACGACATTGTCAGGGTCGTTAACGAACCACCGTACACAAAAAGACTCAATCTAACGACCTAAATAAGTTCGGTACCGAGCCAACTAACTCAGCAACGAAATTTACTTTATATAATTCAAATAAAAACAAAGATCTAGGACTAGGGACACCACAACATAGTCATGCAATATAAACTTGTAAGAAGAATAGATCATGCCTTTAAATAGATAGAGTCATCAACTTTCGATGACTATTAAGTAAATTAACCTACTTTCATAACCCAATTCACTTAATTGCTTGTTTTGGATCTAAAGCTTGAAACTTTCGTATTCAAACAATATCAACCTTCAAGTTACTAACTTTCTCTTTCAATCAAGTTAAAAACTCAAATTACCTCAACTTTCATCTCGGTATAAGCTTAACAAACAATCTCAATAATGGATAAAAGGCATTCAACACACAATCTTACTCATCAAACATGCTTAACTATGTCGGGCTTAACCCCGATCCTAGAAAAGAAGACTACTCACTAATCATAACTAAGAAAATAAATTCAACAAAAGAAATCATAGAAAACAAAACACTACTCAAATTAATAGGAAATATCGTCTTACAGAAAATCAGAAGAAACCGAAAAAATACAAACAACGAACCAAAATCTCGATCAACGAACTCGGTAACCTTCGTTCACCGACCTCCGACTCGACTCCGATCCTCTCTCGGCTCTCTCGATTCTTCCTCCTCTCTAAAAATCCACCCCCTTTCTAGGCTAAACAAAAGGGCTATTTATACTAAAAAGGCTAGAAGATAAAAACTTTCCTAAAAGATAGAAATAAAATCTAGAAAGATAAAAATAAAATCTAGAAAGATAAAAAGACCTAAAATACATAATATAATAACCCTAAAAATTATAAAAAGATACTCTACCGACACGGAAATAATTTCCCGCACAGGATCGGTGAGTTACAAAGTCAACCCTCGAAATTTCTATCACGTGGCCTCGTTAACGAGCCCTCACAGCCTCGTTAACGAGCCTGGGCTTGGTTTCTTCCACACTTCATCTCGTAAAACCTGGACTCTGACTTCTCCATACTTGTATTCCTCTGTCTTTCACTGTAGCGCTCCAAATTCAGCTCCATATAGCACCTTTTCCTTGCTAAAACCTACAAAACACACAAAATAGAGTAGCTTCCATACTTTCTATGAAAATATGCAAAACCATCCAAAAACACACAAAACTAAACCTAATTTTATCAAAACTAAACCTAATAAACAAAGAAAACCTACTAAAAACTATACTAAAAACACGAACATCAGTTCCCTAGTGGTCTCCCCTATGGCCATCGCGCATGTTTCTGATGCCATCCACGGTTCGATTTCCTCATCATCATTAGAGTCGCTCCACGTTGCGATGTATGCCCTCCTTTTTCCATCCTCGGGGCTATGCTCCTTAGTTCCTTGAGGGCAGTCTTTGGCGAAGTGTCCTTTCTTAAGGCACTTGTAGCACACAACATCATCAACGCCTCTATCTCGATTACTTTCCTCGCAGTTCCTTCTTTCTCTGCTAGAGTTCCCTTTGAACTTTCCTTTCTTGTAGAAGTTCCTTAGAGTCTTTTTCACTAGCACTAGATCCTCATCTTCATCTTCCTCAGATTCTTCATTATGGTCGGACAAATTTGAGGATCTTCTCCAGTTTGAGTGTTATGCCTTTCGTTTTCAGCTCTTGTTGCTTGTCTTCTTGCTTTCTCTTCTCATGACCAATGAACTTACCAAACACTTGGTGAAGCATCAAGTTCCTATTCTCAAGATTCTCCTTGAACATGGTTCGTTCATTTGCCCACTCGGCTGTCATCCCATTGAACAGTTGTTGCACCTTCATTTTGTCAGATATTTCTTGCTTGGTGATACCCAAGGCTGCTAGTTTTGAGCAGAGGGACTCGAAACGTGATTGATAACTATCAATTGATTCACCCATCATCATTTTGAAGTTAAAGAACTCCCTTCTGGTGTTCATTTGGTGATCTTCCCTCAGATCGGAACTTCTAACGTGCATTTGTTGAATGGCTTCCCACATTTCGTTGGCTGTTTCCAAGTTGGCCACTCTATCACTATCTTGCTCGCACATCGCGTTGTTGAGGTACATATTGGCCTTGTAGTTGGCCTCGATGCATTGGCATTCGGTGGGACCCCATTTGGACAGGTTGTTCCGAATATTAGCGTTGACCTCGAAGTTCCCATGCTCTATGACACACCATGCTTGTCATGACTCCTCATCCAGTCTCTCATCTTTAGTTGCCAATTCTCGAAGCGTCCAACGATGACTCTAGGAGGTTTGTTGTTCCCATTTCCAATCTTCGTGAGTTCCTGAGACATCTTTCCTAGTAGCTGCAAAGTCTAACCAAGATCTAGAGCGCCTGCTCTGATACCGATTGTTGTATCGTAGGTTAGACTAAGTCAGTTATGGGAACTGTATCGAACAGTTCCCACATGCAGCGGAATAAACAAGTATGCAGGTAAGTAAAACACTAGAGATGGTTCCCTTATAGAGGAACCCCACAACGATCAACTAATCGCGTGAGTAAACCTCTACCTCCCCTTTAGAGGATTTTCGAATGAGTTTCCTTATCTTTATTGCTTAGTTCCTTTCAAGTCACAAGGCCGAATACAAACTTCTCTGTTCCTACAAGGACTCCCTCCCTAGGCAACACTAATGTATTCTCTCAACCCTAACCAGGTGAATGCTCACAATCAAAGACAAAGCAAAACTCAAACCTCTACATCTCTTCTGTCTCTTCTCTAGAGTTCCCTTAGACCTAGGAACTCTTTTCTCTCTTCATCGTCGTCGAGATTAGCTCGGCGTCGGTGACTTTTCACCAACTTTACGATCTTCACTTGAGTGGCTCTTTCAACTCTTCTCTCTCGGTGTTTGGATTTGATGAATGTGAAAAGTGAGCAGCAAGGTGACCATTGAAGGGTTTAAATAGGCGTGATGAGAAACCCTTATCCACTTGAGGTATTTGTCCTAAATACCCTTTTTGCCTTGCTCTCCAAGTATGATTCCTTAAGGTTGACATGTGACTTTGATTTGAATTTGAATTGTCAACTCTTGAATCAATCCGGACCGTTGGATGGTCGTCTTCTCTCTGCTACGGCTCTGAAGATCTGAGACGCGTTTGTGTCCGGAACAAACAAGATCCCTAAAAATGCGCTGAGATGTCGCTTTCACGCATGCCCCAGTTCCCATCCAAAGAGAACTCTCGTCTTCTCGGTTCCCTTCTCTTGGGAACTCTTCTTGACTTCTGAGGGATTCCTGTTCCTCTTATCCAATTCCCATCGTGTGGGAACTCCATTCTCTTCTGAGGTTGGTTGCCTTCTTTTTCATCGTTGCGTTAGTTCCCTTGATGTGAGAACTTATTAATCTGTGCTTTGCTTTGCAACGTGCAACCTGTTCTCTTATGAGGTTGGTCGTTCTCTTTTCGTCGTTGCATTAGTTCCCATGATGTGGAAGCTTGTTAATCTGTGCTTTGCGACGCGCAACCTATTATGCTGAAATACTCGACAAGTGGCGTTAGTTCCCATGGTAATTGTCATTATCAAAACTAAGGATGTTGTTCCAATGTTAATGAACGTGAGTTCCTAACACCGACTCAACAAAACCGAAACCAAAAAACCGAACTGAAAAACCGGTTATTTTTTAGGTTAACCAAACCAACTTTTTTGAAATTTTGGTTTGGTTAACCGAACCGAAAATATTTTCGGTTTATCATTTCGGTTTCGGTTCACGACTTTACTTATAATTGTTAAACTCTATGATCCTCAAGGTGTTGTTCAATTTTGAGTCTTTCCTTCTCCAATTTTAACAATTTACACACTATTTTTCCACTTCTCATTGATATAAGACTCGCTTATTAAATTTTATGGGATAACAAATAATACAAACAATATTTGATTTCACACACTATAGTATATACTCTCTATATTTGTTTACAACAACCGAAACAGTATGATATAAGTACATATTTAAAATAAAAGTCAAGCTTAATCACTTTTTTATTCAAATTTTTATTATTGTAGTTTTAATTATTTAAGGTAAAATTACATAAATGGTTATCGGTTAAACGAGAAAACCAAATTGAAAATTGGTTAACCGAACTACGGTTAACCGAAATTCACGGTTCGGTCAAGGTTCGTGATTTTAAATAACCGAAATCATGGTTAACCGAACTCTCGGTTAACCAGGTTTGGACACTCTTACTCTCCATGTCCCCCAAATTCGTCAACAACTTCGTCCCCTTCCTTTGCGCTCGTTGCCGCAGGCCGTGCCTGGCTGCCGCCCTCCGACTCCCCTTCCTCCTAGCCCTCTCCCTGCCCCCTACCCATGGCAAATTGCAAATCCCCAACCTTATAATGGCCTATCTTACGCATGGTTTTCGACAAAAAACTCTTATAAATAAGAGAAAACTAGGCTTAGTAGTAATGAAGCAAGAATGGCTCGTCTCCTTGCATCATCAAAAAGAAATGACATAACACTCTCGGGAGGGTCAAATATTACATGAAATTCTAGACTAAAGGAAAAGAAAAGGGAGGCAAGAAGTCAATAGCATTATTTGCCTCTCGATAAATATGATGATATTTGATAACTTAATCTCTACGAATAAAGCCTTGAAACTTTTGTACTAGGTTAGAAGAATCCTCTTGTAGCCCTTGCTAAGAGAACCCTCTTGTAGCCCTTTCACCAAGTAAGACTCAAACCTTGCAACATGTCTTAAAGCTCTACCAAATGAACTATACAAATGTCAATATTATGGACAAAATCTATACTTGCCACTCAGGCCCGTCTTAAAGATTTCAGAGGCCCTATTTTATTTCAAAAATTAGGCCCTCATATGTTATAAATTTATACAAATTTTAATACATATTAATACTAGGTGTAAATTTTTTGGTGACACGCAATTTGGATAAGCAATATATATTCTAAAATACTTTAATACAACAACAAAACTATTTAATTAAAATAAAAATATGATATTTTATTTATATTAATAGCATCTCAATACAACTTCAAGCATATATCAACCTTCTATTTAAAAAGTGTCATTTCTTGTAGCATTGTAGAGCGAAGATAGGACTTTAATAACTTCAACTTTGAAAAAAATTCTTTCTACAGATGCAACAGTCACAGGAATAGTCAACAAAATTCTATAAGCAATATTTACATTAGGGAAACAATCCAAGACTTTCAAAAACTTTAAAATGTCAATACGTCCCACTATGTCTCTAGATAAAACTTCTCTAAGTAAGTTCAACTCCACATATAATTCATCCTCATCAATATCGGATTGGTCATTGGATTTAAGTGCATTTTCTAATTTAATACAAGAAGCCCTCAAACTCATATCATTCACTGACTTTAATTTGTGAGAAGTGAATAAGAAACAAAAAATAATTTCATATTCCTCCAATTGCTCAAACCTGTTATTAAGAGAAAGAATAGCATGATCAACAATGTAAAGAAAATAATTAAGTCTAAATGATTCTTGACCAGATAGTGGAGCATTTGATGACGTGCTTGGATTTTCTTCAAAATGTTTTTTCTACGAATTTCACGTCTTTGTGGAAATGTAGCTACAATATCCATTTCAATAGCAAGTTCTTTAGCCCTATACAATGCATCATAAAAACCAGTTTCTCTATATCCCTCAAAAAAAGAAATCAAACCTTTTATTTTTTTCGATAGCCGCATCAATAAGCATATTCTTATATTGTAAAAGCTTGCTTACCAAATTAATTGCGCATAATATATGATAGAAAATGATTATTGCAATCAAAAACTGAAAATCACCAAGCTCGTTAGTTGCTAAGGATTTGGCCTCATTCTTAATTTTGTAATCGCTATCACTATTCGCTACTTGAAGTAAAGCTTCTCGTATGTCTCACATTTGAAATCTTATAGCCTGAAAACTTTCAACATGACTCTTCCAATGAGTAGATGACAAAGACTTAAGAGTTAATCCTTTCACATTGTCTTTCAAAATTTGCCATCTCTTAGTAGAAGCTGCAAAAATTGTATATATGCGTTAATGATTCCAAGAAAATATCTAGCTTTACTACACGTGTTGGCCATATCACATAATGTCAAGTTTAGACTATGACAACCACAGGAGTATAAAAAGCTCTAGAATTCAAGTCCAACAATTTCTTTTGAACTCCTATATTTTTTCCTTTCATATTAGATCCATTATCATAACCTTGGCCTCGCACATCCATTATATCAAGATCAAGATTTTTTAATTCATTTTGTAACACATTAAAAAAAACCTCGACCGGTTTTATCATATACATTCAAAAATCCTAAGAAAGATTCCTCAATGCTAACAGGACCGTAGAGACGTTCACATATCGTAATATTAAAGACATTTGCTCTTGATGACTAACATCGAGAGTACAATCAAGTATCACTGAGAAATATTTTGCTTGTTTTATGTTTCTAATGATTTCACTTTTAATAGCAGAACCAAGCAAAAGTACTAACTCATTTTGGATGGTATGACGACCTAGGTAATGATGTTGAATGTCATTATTAGTAATACACCTGACATGTTGTAGAATAAATGGGTCAAAATCGACCCACATTTCAATTAATCCCAAAAAATTACCATTATTATTTTGATACAACTTCCCATTAAAACCACGAAAATCTAGATTATGCTTAGCCAAAAATTTAACTATTGAAATAATTATTTGCAACACTTTCTTCCAATGGTCTTTTTCTTTCTCAATTAAACTTTGAGTCGCCTTATCAATAGTTTTATTCTCTTGAAATATTGGATGCAAATCACACCAAGTGGCCATATTTTTAACATGATCCATGTTTGCCTCATGTTCTCTTAATTGGTCTTAAGCCTATATGCCCCCAATCCACAAAACCTTCATTTGTTAATTGACCTCTACCAATCCCTTTTTTTACAGATTTTACAACAAAAATAAAAGACTCTATCAAGCTCTATTGAATAGATAAGCCAATCCCTATCACATTTGTCACCATTTGATAAAACTCTAGTATAAAGGTTAGCGGTAAATCGCCTTGAAAAATTATCTTTATGACCTTTTACAATGCTCAAATCTATTTTAGGACCGTTTTTCACTAACAAATCAATCATTTTAGAATCAAGACCATCCCAAACTCTTAGATCATATGTATTAGGCAAGTTACAAGTTTCAGATTAATAAAATTGCCATTCTCAGAATTGTTAGTACGCATATCATCACCATTTTTAGCATTAACATGAACATTCTTAATAGGCACATCATCGACATTATTATTTTCAATAAGAATATCACCAACATTATCATTCTCAATAAAAACATCACCAACATCATTATCATTATCAATTCTCAATTCAACACCAACAACTTCATTCTCATTATTTACTAGATTTTCAACATTAATATTTTGAGTTTCAAGAGAAACTTGTGTTTCTTTTCTAATGAACTTATCAAGAGCTCCTCTTTAAGACTCAATCAACATTTCTATTTTTTCTTTTTCTTATGCTTTTCATATCCATGATCATATTTTCTAGTAGGAGGCATAATTTAAAACCCATAGTAACCCAATGCAATACTTTAACAATTAATTTAAAGTGCTAAATGGATTGAAAAAACTAGAAAGAATATACTATAAAAAATTGGCAACTAGATATATATTTCATTCAATTTTGAGTCATGAATGGATTTCTACCAAAAAAATTCAATTGAGCTGCAAATTTGTAGATCATAAAATTATCCATTAAAATATAGCTTTTAGAAATACATAATCAAAACCGTAAATTGGAAAATAGATATAATATATCTTTTAGAAATATATAATCGTTTCATAAAATTATAATTTCCATCCATTAAAAGACTTAAAAATCACCGGTAAGTTGTGCCCAAAACAACAAGAATTTGCCAAAATACTAGTGTGTTAATTTCATAAACAAACGAAGTTAGGCTAATTCCTAATTACAAATAGAGGAATAGTGATGATTTAAAATAAATTAACAAATAAATTTAAAAAATAGGTGAAATTAATCCATGGAAAAGTGAAGCTTGAAGATTTCTCCCGTTGAGAAATATGGAATTGAAATTTGAGAGAGGATCAGTAGATTATCCATGAAATATAGGAGAAATTAATGGAAGAAGATGAAAAATTGAAAAAAATTAAAGGCGTAGAAAAGGAAAATAAATTGATAGCTTGAAAATATGGAAGAGATCTAATTTTGAATGAGAGAGAGAGAGAGAGAGAGAGAATGCAAATAATTCTACATGGAAAATTGGAGTAATTAATGAAAGAAGATAGAAATTGAAGCGTGAAAAGTGGAACATGAGTAGGCCTCATTCTCTATCAATTAAGACATTTAATTATGATTTTTCTAATTTACTATTATATAGAATTTTAAATAAAATTGGGCCCTTATATTTTGGGAGCCCTGTGCTAATGGGCTGTTTACACTCTCTAAGCTACGGGACTGCTGTCACTTACCATTTGATAGCATGCATTTAAGTATAGATTTAAGACACATTTACTTTCAGCTTTTAGGTTTATTTTGCTTATTTTTCGGTAGTTTTGTAGTTTTTTAGTTTAGTCTCTTGTGTTAGGAGTATATTGTTGTTTTTCATGATTTCAAGCTATTTTGGAGGTTCATGAGCTTTGGTTTGAAGATGTTTGAGTGGATTAGTTTGAAGGGATGATGCTAAGCTCGGAAGTGGAAGTGACAAGAAGGAGATTAACTAAGGAATCCACCAAAAAGACCATGTTTAATCACGCAACAAAAGGGGTACACATGTGCTGAAGCTGGACGAGAACTCCGACCACAACTTGACCGAATTCTGGACAGAGTTGTTGGTTACAAGGAGAACTCGGGCAAGAACTCGATCGAGTTCTAGACCGAGTTCTTTTCCACGTCTTGTTTTTCCATGACGACTTAATGGGCCATTTATCTTATGTTTTATTGGACCTATTTTAAATACTTGGAGGACAAGTTTGATTCATTATCTATTATTTTAGGCTATACTTTTGCTCTCTCTAGAAAAAAAAACCCAGGTAGAAAAGATTGGAGGTTTCTCCTTGTTTGCTTGGATTGAGATTGGATTCGATTTGGAAGACAATTTATTGTGTTCTACAATTTAGTATGTTGTTTATTCAACTTGATATGATTTCCTTCTATTCCATGTCTAGCTAACTCTCTAATTCCAAGGAAGGGTGAACCTAATAATGGAGTAGGTAGATTTCAATTGTGATATTTGGTTGAATGGAGAATTAAATGAAGTTTGATTCAATCATAGGTTACTTTATGCCCTATTTGTTTTATAGATATAGGATTCCTACTAGGGTTTGAATGATTTTAGCGGAACGCGACAACGAAAGTTATGATTGTTCATGCCTAGTCTCTGAAGAGCATAAAGGGTTTAAAACCGATTAACCTTATGCGACAACGATTGTTAGTTGAGTCTAGGCACATTCCTTTTTTCTGAAAAGAGATTTGTGTTGGTATAAGATAGTTAGTCCTTCAAACGACAATCAATTTGAAATCCAAATAAATATCACTTAAGATCTACCAAAACATCATTGTGGAAAATCCTAACCTTGAAATCTTTTCTCCTTTGAAATTTCTTTTGTTATTTTCAATATTAGTTACAATAAAAAAATCAATCTTCAATTCTTAGATTTGTTTACGTTTGGCTTGGTCTACTTATTTGAATTATAATCGGTACTACATTGTTCATGTGTTCGAAACCTTGGTACTACAATCGATCCCATATATTTGCGGGGTTGGATTTGGCATATCAAATTTTTAGCGCCATTGTCGGGGACTATTGCTAGTATTGGTTGTCTCTCGCAACCGGTAGATAAAGTCTTTTTGTTTTTAATTTTGTTCTTTTTGGTTTTGGTTTCAGTTTTTTTTCTCTTTCTTATGCGAAGACCTCTAAGCGCTAGTGCACTACATAACTACAATTCTGAATCGAGCACGCTTTTCAGAAAGAAAGAAGAGAGCAAAGAGAAGCTAGAATCCAAGCTATGGACGACGAGCATGCAAACGCACAACAACAGTTATTGTTACAACAACAACAACGACAATAACAAATAGAGCAGCTACACTTGCAACTCTAACAACAACAGCTGAATGTGCAACCACATATGACATTTGATGACTATATGTTGCCACGCCACCAAGGACCCTATCATAAAGAGTCGTTATAACATATTTAGTATGAATAACCTCAATCCACAACTTGTTTTTTGTGAGAAACTTCCAACCAAGCTTACTAGTTAAAGCTAGGTTTAGCTCGGTCATGGAACGAAGACCTAAACCACCACAATCCTTGGGCTTATACATCTTGTACTAGGTTACCAAATGAATCTAAAACATGTCACTAATCCCGGCCCAAACAAAATTGTTATTCAAGGAGTCAATCTTTGCATAAACCTTGTTTCAAAGGGACGCAACCATAGTGTAAACAAGCAAAGAGGAAAGCACAATATTAGTAAGAGTAACATGTCCCACCATGCTCAAAAAGCCCCTGTCAACCTCTTAATTTTGCTAAAATTTTCTCCAATAAGGGGTCAAAAGTTTCACCTTTCACTTGGTGATGAAATATCGACATACTAAGATAAACACCCAATTCTTCACTTAAAGTGAACCTACTCTCATATTGCAACGCCTCCCTAATATCCGTACTAACATTGTCTAAGGCAGATATATGAGACTTGCTAGAACTAACCTTTTGGCATGATGCTTTGCAAAACTAATCAATACACTCCTTCATTACCTTAATGTGTTCCATAAATACTTTCGTAAACAAAATAATATCATTTGCAAACAAAATATGAGACAAGACAGGACCTCCACGTGAAAGACGGATGGGCTTCCATTTCTTATTCGACATTGCTTGAGAGATCATCTGATTTAATCTATCAATACATAGTATAAACATGTACGGAGAGATAGGGCCACCTTGTTTGATTCCTTAGGAAGGAATAAAACACTCAAACATTGCACCATTCTATAACAAGTGAAACGAGGGTGACATGAGACACTCATGGATCCAACCGACCAGTCTAGAAGATGATCATGTATTTTGAAAAGTATTTATCATAAAATCTCAATGGTGCCTATCAAAGGCCTTCTTTAGATCTAGATTAAGCAACATTTAAACTCATTCTTTATGTTTCATAGAATGAAGCACTTCCCGTGTAAGCACAATGTTATATTGAATTATTTTACCAAGTAAAAAACTACCCTAAGCGGGCCCAATTAAAAGAGGCAAAAAACATTGTATTCTTTTGACCAAAACTTTCGTAATGATCTTATAGAGAACATTACATAAACTGATGGGTCAAAATTGGCTGATATATTTAGACTCTCCTACTTTAGCGATCAAAGAAATAGGACTTTCATTTAAGCTAACTAGAAGCTTAGATGTCTCAAAGCACTTCCTAACAAAACCAACTATTGAATTTCTACCAACGACTAGCTCTTATGGTAGATGATTGGTTGAAAACCATCACATCTTGGAGCTTTCAACGGTCCCATTCGCTTCACAACCCTATATATCTCATTGTCACCAAAAGGATGCTCCATATATTCCCAAACATCACCATGAGACTAGGCAAAAGGACCACTAACGAAATCAATCAAATGAGCTTTGGAAGAAAGAAGATTATGCAAATTATTAAAGAAGGAGACAACATGCAACTCTAGTACCTTCTTATCAAGAATTCAATCCCCATTCTCATCACAAAGTAGTTCAACCTAGTTTTTCTTGCAACGTATAATAGTGGATAAGTGAAAATATTTTGTATTCTTATCCCCTACCTTAAGCCACTAAACATGTATGTGACTTTTATAGCCAAAAAAGGTCTTCCCTCTCAAGAACGACACTCAATTCAGCTTGTAAATCTGACTCCAATTTCAAAAGGTTATCAATAGGGTGAGAACATAACACTTTCAAAAGTCCACTAATATGCCGCATGAGATCATGTTTTTGACTATAAATGTTTCTAAACACATGTTGCTTCCAATTAACAAGCCGTCGTTTCAAATTAGAGAGGGCAACATTAATTTTAATTTCCCCGTGCCACAAATTTCATATGAACTCTAAAAAATCTCGGGTTAGTAATCCAAGTCGCTTTAAATTAGAATAGACACCTTTCTTTGTTATAACGAACTTTAGATTCAAGAGATAGTATAACCGAAACATGATAAGAGGATAATCTTGACATGTGGTGAACCATAGTATTTAGCCAAAGCAAACGAGTTGATATATTCACGAAGACACGATCAAGTTGTTTAGCATCAAATGTACAAGAATTCCCTCTAGTCCAAGTAAAGGGATAATCAGAAAAGCCTAAATTAATGAGGCCTAAATTATTAATGTTGCAACACCCCCAATTTACTCGAGAATATCACACGCTAGTGACCTCGGACTTTAGGGTCCAAATCCACCCAAGGCTTAGCATTAATTAACGTTTTATGAGAACGAAAAAGAAGTAGTGGAAGTCTTTTAATATGAACTTTATTTAATATTTAAAACTCAATAAGTAATTAAATACAACGAAATACTTTACCAAACCTTAATGTATATTCAAATTCTTTCAATGAAAATAACAAATTACTTTTGAAAGCGCGAAGGAGGATGAATATGGCGCTAGGTTTTACACTCTATAGTATCATGGACTCCATTCATCATCACCTTGAGTGCTTTCGGAGTCAAGTTGGAACTCGGTACAATATGTAGCCACCCCATCAGGGTCAGCTAAATCGACTCCAAATTTTATAGGTCTAAGTTAATAATTAAATTACAATTATTATTATGGTGAATACATATTTTGAAAATGTCTAATGCAATTTATCATATATTGAATCTGTTCCTAAAAAACATCACACAAATCCTATACATGAATTACTAACCTTCGACTAAAAATAACAAATAAGCAGTCAAATACACAAATTTAATCCAAAATATTAATAATGGTCGAATAAATTAGGCTAACCGTTCAGGTTCTTTAATTAAGTGCATTTGAGCATTGATTTTTCTTTAATGACAAACATATACACCTTTGGTTACAACTTTTAAATTATTTTTACTTCATCGAGGCTTGGGATTCAATGTCTCGATTCAAATAACGCACTAGTTAAGTTCCCACCCCTTAAAGCAGTTAAGCGGGTATGATCATGACCCGCACTAGGGTTTAGGCCCATCCTAATTCAATTATAAAGAGATATAGCCTTTAAGGCTAACATCCCTAGAGTTAGTTGCTCCACCAAATTCACATGTAGTTTGATTCAAGGCAAAACACACAAGTCCACAAACAAACCCTAAGACAGTAACACCCTTAAATTATCTCGGGAATGTTACACACCAATGACCTCAGATTTTAATATCCGAAGTCACCCAAGGTTTTGCATCAGTTTAAATTTTGTAAAAACATGAATTAAAACATATAAATAACTATATTAGAAGACTCTAAAGTAAACTCAACTTAAATCAACTTGTATTCAAATTTTATTTTACAAATAACTATCATAAAAAATGGATTAATAACAATATCACGAAATACATCAGAAGATTGGCTAGAACTTTATTATATAAAATCAAAATCCTTTGACGATAAATCAACCAATTACTTTTGAAACCTTTACTTGTAGTATCATTGGCTCCATTCATCATCACCTTGAGTGCTCTCGAATTGACGCTAGTTACTTGCTAATACCTGGTACCACAAGTGGTCATCCCTCAACGGGGTCAGCTAAATCGACTCCAACATTTATTAGGTCAAATGTATAATTAAATCAAAATTATTAATATCACCAATGCACATTTTAAAAATGTTGCAATTACCTTACGTCGAAACTTACCTATAAAAACATCACATAAAGAAACACACATTACAACAATCCTCATAATTACTAAAGGCTCGAATCATGACCCGTGACAGGTGCTTTATTCGAGAGATTCAATTTAATGGGCATCGTGCACTTATCTTATATGATTAACACACAAGGGTAACTTTCTACTTGATTTCGAATTTCTGAGTTAACTTACTTTAACAAAGATAATGATAGCCAGATTGTTGAAGATGATGATGGTGCAAAGAGATCGCCAAGACAACTCGGAAACTCTTCACTATGGGACGTGGATCTATGGAAGGAGACGATGGATATGGATACTCAAATCTTGGATATGACTCACCAAGAGACGAGCAAACTAGATTGAAAGAACGTCGAATATGACTCACCAACGCTCTAACTAGAGATTGAACGAAAAATTCAAGCAAAAACTAGATTGAAAACAAGTAAGAAAGCAACGAGTTTGTGTCGTTCAAGTCTAAGCAAGAGAGGAAGTGTGGCCGGCCATATAACCTAGAGAACTTGTCTCACAAAACCAGCCCCCTCACTTAAAGAAAATACAAAAACAACCCATAAAAACTGAGAACACATTAATTGTCCTTAACCGTTAAATTGTCACTTGTCGAACCATGATGTGAAATGAGACTCCACCCTTCTTCTTTATATCCCTTCGGAAACCCACGACCCATGAGCTCCTCTTGAACTTGACAAAGAATTGCTTTAGCTCGGGATCGCGTGATACACCCAAGATAGGGCATGGCTTGTTGACTCGGCATCCTAGCGCCTCGGACTCCGGCCTTAGTTGCTTGTCCAAATGTAGACTTCCCTTGCTCATGCACCACGGGCTTGTCTTTAGAACTATAATCCTCACTTGAGTCACCCATCAAAAGTGCCCGATGATTTGGCAACATCAAGGTCGGGATCTGGCGTAGCGCAAGGTGCACCAAGGGCGCGCCTCCGGCCGCATGCAAGGGCGCACCAGCCCCTTGCAAGGGCGCGCCGTGGCTCCGGTTGCGCCGCATGAAAAGTTGTGTCCGAGTGTGCCGAAGCGTGCTCGGACTCGATTGTTGGTTCGGTTGTCGATGAACTCACATTAGATAAGCCACCTTACATGCGGTGGAGAGTGAGTCACAGGCCATGGTTCAAATAATATCATTAATGGTGTAGTAACCATTAATGTTACTATAAAGAAGTATTTATGATGACGTGCTTGTAAATACTCCTACCACTACCACTTCTACTAGCATTAATGGTGTATCAACCATTCATGTTGTTACAAAGAAATATTTATGATGACGATGCTCGTAAATAATCGTATTCTATACTACTTACATATTAATTGATTTTATAAAATCATACATTGGCCACAAATAATTCATACAAATTCACACACAATCCTAAGGTTTATTAACTTGTGCAATTTAAAGTTAGAATTATTTTACGTTTTCAATTCTATAACACAAATAAACACACTTTATTTAATAAGCGCAAAACTTTATTTTTTAAAGCCTATTGGACTAATTGGATCTTGACCAAACTCCTCATACTCGGAGCTCCAAGAAAGGGGATGATATTCATGATGGACAACACAAAGCCCTCTTTTCCATTTTTACAAGCGCATTTAATAAGCTCAAGTATGAATTTAGATTGGAAAGAAGACCTATTTAGTCCTAGTCAACTATCAATAAAATTATAATAATTATTATTATTACTATTATTCTTATTTCTATTTTTATTAAAGAATATAACTAATGTTTATGCAAGTTCATTCAAGGATGATTATATTTTTAACACACTTAATATATTTATGCATAAATTATAATAAGCATAATTGTATCGAGCAAATAAGCAAGCATAATTATTAGAATTTTCACACAAATCAAACAAGTGACCTAGCCAAGCAAGTATGGAAACTTGTCTTAGATTTGAATACGACTTTTAGATTCGAAAGTTTGCTTATGGACTTCAACATATCAAAGATTGGATATCGTCTTCAACGCCGAAAGACGATGCGCTAGACAATGCGGAAAAGTTTAATTAATTGACAAACTAATTAAAGTGAACTATAATAATTAAAATTATAAACTTCAATAAATATAATACTTATATTTATTAAATAATTTTCATAATTAACATAATGAATTTAGTGAGAAAAAAAAATACCGAACGAGGCGGAAAGGAGGCGAAAGGTCATCTTCAACCTTGGTTCACGTTACTGTTCACAAGCTGCATACCACACCTCAGTTTTTGGCTCACCGAGGAAGCTGCAAGCTATGAAACGGAGTGGGGCTAGTGGTTATGGATTCGTGACTTCGATACAAAGCTAATGGCGCTAAAGGCATCGAAAAATATGAACGGATGAAAAAGTTATCATCGAAAAACTAAGGATGCATATCCTTGTTTTTCGTTGGACAGAGGTCGAAACTTCGACGGCTCGATTGGAATCCATTTTAATTTGCAAGACCAAAGGCGTTGGGTTCATAAGGTCGAGATCTTTTCAATGATATAAATTGGGAAAGTTTTTGTTGTGTGTACGATGAGAAAAAGCCAAATTACAGTGGATGTTCGAAGGACAATGACAGATTTTGGGTTTTGTTTTCTTAATTGATTTCAGGATGATTTGTGGACGGAATTAGACGATTCAAGCGACTATTTCAAATAATTTGAGTGTGACGAACACAATAGAAGAATTGGATTTGTGAAATTCGAACCTTAAGGGTATTGAATTCGAAGAAAACTAAGTCGGGTATAAAACAAAGGAAGGACGAATTTGAGTGCATAGGTTGATGATTTTGGGTTGGTATCGACCCCGAATTTATAGAAAAAATTTCCTTGAAGCCCAAGGATGAAAATACACGAGTTTCCTTTGTGAAAACATACGATTTCGTGCCCAAATTTGTGAGATTTGGATAGGTGTTCATAAGGAAACAAGTCTATGGTTCCCATTGGGAAAGATAATGAATGGGATGATTTTGGCCATGATTGTTCTAGATAAGTTAGGGGTTTTGAAGATGGAAATTAATAGATTTTACCCTTATCTTACATAAAAAGACATGATTTGGTGTCTAATTTGAATAAAATCGAATTGTATCAAATAAGGAAAGAAATATTTTAAAAGGACGAGTTGATTTATTTTGGGATAATTATCAAAATAGTTTGAGTACTTTTTTAAAGCAACATAATGCCCCTAGCATCCCTTGTTCTATTCTTCAAATTTATGAATTTGACATTGCCTTTTCTAATTTCACTAAAAAGCATACCCTCATCTAAAATTAGGTTTATAACTTTTCCTTAGTTATTATTTATAATCAATTCACTAAAAAATAATTTAAAATCTCTAATTCTGAAAATATATTTTTCTTTTAAGAACAACTTTCTTTAAAACATCTTGGTAAAAATCATTTGGGCAACATTAGCTTAGGTTATATTTGAAATTTCTTAACTTAAGAATAATCAGGGTTACAATTCTTTATTATTTGTCCAATATACATTCCCAACTTTTAATAGTCGAGCCAAAATAATTTATAAATCTTAATTTTTGAAACTCTTTTCGAAAAGTATTATATAAGAGAATTTTATTAATCTTTCTTATTAAAAACTTGGGAAATTCCGTTTGGTACCCCGAAGTTATGGCTTTTCCATTTGGTTCCCAAAAAACAAATTTAATCTGTAAAATACCCCGAGGTTTTGGACAATTCCGTCCTGTGTCCTTTCTTAATTTTTCCTTCCATTAGTACATATTTCCGTCAGAGATTTTATATAAAAGAAAAATAAAAATAAAAATCGACACTCTTTTTGGGCCTCCGGAAATACTTGCCCGAAATCCACGCTCTGCATGTAATGTTTCTTTTGGATTGGAATTTGGAATCGTTCAACAAACTCAAGTCGAATTTCCATCGCACTAAAATCTAAATCTAATTATATCTTTTCAATTACCTTAAGAACTTTTAACTTGCAAGAAGTTAAAAGAATCTGATACGACTGCTTTTTGGATCCTTTTGGAGTGGGTCCCCCATGTGTTTGTTGATCTAGGATGTCATGAATTACCACTTAGTTCTTTGATAACTTAATTATTACTAGTAATGAAGTTGTAACTTATTAACTAAATTTTGTTTATTTTAATTCGAAGATGTAAAGGAGATTAGTGGGATTTCTCTTTAGGTAATTAAAGTGTCTTTTGTTGCGTCAAACTAATCACTTTACACGACTTTCATGTGTTGCGGTGGTCATCTAATTAAAAAAGGCTATCAATTTAGGTTATGTGGAGTTATCAATTGCTATTTAGCTAGAGTACTCATTGCCTTTTGTTTTGATTTTCAAATAATGCACATGAATCCTTCGTGCCAGCCACCAAATGCATCTCCTTCCTTCTCGCTCAAACCGGACAGTTTCTACATGAAAAGATTTTACTTTGGCATGTCATACTGAGTTTATTGTCCATTCCGATTGATTTTCCTTAATTATCAACCTTCCTTCCTATTGCTTCTGAAATGTGCACTGATTCGCTAACTATCATTCCGATTTGCGGATGATCCTTCATATCGGGTGAACGTAGAAGAACAAGTACCAAAGAGGAATATTGTTGCTCTATAGTCCAAGAATTTGGCTTCCACTCCTCAGGGTGGATTCTCGGTCAAGATTTTCTAGAATCAATTGTATTAGAGTATGTTTTTATACGAGTGTCAAACGATCCTCCTCTGAGAAATTTTCTGCTAGGTGGTTTTGTTGTCCATCCATTTTGTTGCTCGATGCAAACATCTCAGGGTCACCAAGATTCAGATGGAATCTAGAGATCGTACCATCAATAGTCAGCTCCGCATATATTATACTATTTTAAGATCATAAATGGAAATGTGGTATATGCTCGTGACAACATGAGCTCGGAAACTGAATTGTCTTTTGCTGCTTACAACGAAGGATACATCACGGTGTAAGGCCTGAGGCATTTGAAGCACTATCCCATGCCAACTCGAGGACTTCCCAAGAGGTCACCCATCCTGGTACTACTCTCGCCCATGCACGCTTAACTTCTGAGTTCGGTGTCCTCACTTGAACCCAGCAAAGGAAGAGTTCTTGTTGACATGGATAGCACTTTAATATATTATAAAGGATCCCAAATTCAGGGTCTTACAATCTCCCCCACTTAAACACTAGACATCCTCGTCAAGGCCAAGGACTGCCCTCCGGGTCGAGTGACTGCCCTCCGAACCAAGCCAACTTGTAGCCCCGAGTCAACTCTGATACCATTTGTAAGGCTCGAGGCCTTAAAAGCGCTCTTGTTGACACGGGGAGCACCTCAATCCCTTATAAACTATCGGGGTGTTACAATCTCCCCCACTTAAGCACTTGACGTCCTCGTCAAGGCCTAAGGATCGCTCTCCGGGTCGAGTGACCGCCCTCTAGGCCAAGCCAACTCGTAACCCAAAGTCGGCTCTGATAACGTTTCTAAGGCCCGAGGACTTTGAAGCACTATCCCATGCAAACCCGAGGACTTCCCAGGAGGTCCCCCATCATGGTACTACTCTCGCCCTTGCACGCTTAACTTTCTGAGTTCGTTGTCCTCACTTGAACCCAGAAAAGGAAGAGCTCTTGTTGACATGGGTAACACTTTAATAGATTATAAAGGATCCCAAATCCAGGGTGTTACAAGATTCTTCACCAGCAATGGGAATTTATAATGCTTATGATTCTCCCGGGCTCAATACCTCTTCTAACAGAGATACCCAGTCTCCATAAGCGTCGCACTCGTATGTATCAAAGCATACGAGCGGTTCACCTATTAGTGGATCGTTTGGAGATGGTAATCGAATGTCGGTTGAGGACCAAGCTTCAGGAATTGGAGTGGTCTTTGCTCAGTCCTGAATCAGGAATTGGAGCGATCGCTGCCCTACTGCCCTACAGCCGCCCGCCCGCAAACCCTACCCTCCGATCGCCCAAAAAAGAGAGCGTGGATTTCGGGCAAGGATTTCCGGATGTCCGAAAAGAGGGTGTCGATTTTTCTTTTTCTTTTTCTTTTATATAAAATCTCTGACGAAAATATGTACTAATGGAAGGAAAAATCAAGAAAGGGCAGGGGACAAAATTGTCGAAAACCTCGGGGGTATTTTACGGATTAAGTTTTTTTTGGGCACCAGACGGAAAAGCCATAAGTTCGGGGGTACCAAACGGAATTTCCCTAAAAACTTTTAAATTTTGGGTTATTACATCAGTACCAACTTAAAGAGAATTTCATCCTAGCAACTAAAATAGGATAAGTTAACAAAAGTATTAATGCACCTTACTCTAAAACTGAGAGTTATTACAAAGACGTAATGACTAACGCATCCTAATTATATAATGTATCACTCCGTCTTTACACTGGGGCGCTACTCGGTAGTAGACATCACCAGGTACTACTTAGGTTAGTTTGACAACAAGTTCACTAGGATCTTGCAACTCGAACACGACGAGAAAACGTAAATAAAATATCCAACCTATATTTATAAAATTCAAGTACAGAAAACATGCATGAACCCAAACAACATGACTGACAACACCACATGCAAATATTTCATTAACATCTCACTACCATTTCTTTATCAAAACCACACATTATACAAAAGATATCAAAAAGTAACCACCAATTCTCCCAACCAAATCCATCCTAATGACACAACCTTCAACGACTTGTTCCATCATTTTACTGAGGTTCTATCATGGGTCCCTAGTCCTTACCTTAAATTGAAAAAAGTCCTAGAAGGGTCAGCTTCTATTCTAATACAAGTTAGAATCCATACAGTACTAGTAAGACGTTTAAAATTTATTCAAGTTCCTAACACACACCTGCAAAGTTCACATGAATACAACACATATCAATTCTAAATCCAAACTTAACTTCCCATTGATCGCACAAACAAACCACACATCACACATACACACACACAAACCACACATCACACATACACACATTCATACATGTAACTCCTAACACAACAATACAACCATTCACTCTCCATTCCATTCCATGGCACTTATCAACCCTACGCCTCAAGTGCCGAGGCGCGACCTCCCATCCTTCACAATTCAACACTTCTGACTCCGGTCAGCCTCCATTGGAGCACTTCCCAAAACACATATAGCTTTTCTTTTGAAGGGGCATGATTCTCTATCACACAAACCATACGTAGTCCTCATTGCCTCCCAGAGGACTACGCACATGGCCATGTCGAGAACGATACCAACAAAGAGAAAATATTCAAAAACTCCATATCCGATGAAAACCAATTAAAAACCATTTTCACACATATCACACACAAGTAAACCTTTTTCATAAAACAATCAATTAGGGACTAGTTCCCCAAAACCAATCCTACGAGCACGACATGAAGTCTAATAAGAATTGAATAGAGACTGAGCAAGTCGTAAACGACTTACCTCTTGACTTGAAATCCCAACTCTTGAATGGAACACGGACTTGTCAGAATAATTTCCTAAATAATTATAGAAGGTCTTGTAAATAACATGAAGTCTGAGACTTAGAAGAATACTTTAAAGGTTTAAGACTCGAAATCTCTCTAACCCTTTCATAACTTAACCCGACTATTACCCTTCACTTAACCCACTCAACTCCAAATTTTCCAAAAACTACAACCTTCAAACTCAACCATCAAAACCATACCAAAACATTTCTGGTTCAGCCCATGAAAATCCTACAAAACAACCATGTAATACACTTTAACAACAAACTTCTCTTCCTTTGTCTTACATTAATCTTGTTCACCTTTTTAAGTGCAATTCTCAACTTAACTTCATACCATTCATTCATAACTACTTAAAATACATCTTAACACTTATTTTCCATAAAAATCAGCAACGTTTCTTCACTATCTCAGCCCCTGAAACTCCAAATACACAACGGATCTCATAATTCAAGGTCTTTAGTAAGGTTCTCAATATTATGTTCTTTAGAGAAATCAGGGTCAGAGCAAAATACCTCTTTGAAGGATTTATTCTTTCCCTTCTCTTTTCTGTTGTTTTTCTCCATTAAGCTCTCCAACCAACCCGATTTCCAAATAGACACAAACCAGTACACACATAGAGAAAAGACAGTAGTAGAGAAGAAGAAGGAGAAAGTAGAGCCAAAGAGAGTGGTATAATAGAAAACAACAAGCCAGACGAAGTATATATAGCCAAATAACACAACCCAAAGATGCATAAATTTCTCATAAACAATGTAGTATAGAGAGGAGAAGTATAACCTAGCTATGGTAGGTATGAACAGTTCTTCACCTCGATTCTTCCAATGAGAGGAAGAATCATTCTTCCTCCAAGCTTCTTCATGACCCACCCGAGGAACCCGCACTCGGAGCAGGCCCTCAAATGAGACTGCTAGACGCCCCAAAGAATGACCATCATTGTAGCCTAGCCTTCGTACACCTAAATCCCCACTCGATTGCAATCTAACCTTGAGTATTCTTCTTTTTTTTAATCTCTTATCCAGAGATAGAATCAACGTATCTCAAAAAATCTAACCGAGCAGCCTCAACGTCGTCGATTATCGTAGATGTGACAGCCAACACTGTTTGGTAAGCGTCAATTGCGGGGTGAATGACAGTGATCCACCACGGTATCTTCCAAATCCCATCTTCTTTAACAAATGATATCAAGCACCAATAGAGAAGTGTGGCAGTTTAATCAATTTTGGTTACGATTTCAAATATAGGGTTTTGATATTGGGGGCAATTTGGGGGAGTCAGGGAGAGAGGTCTTAAGGGTTTCATTTCTGGTAAGCATTTAAGTTTTATGATTTTGGCTATATATGGATGGTTTCCTAATTAGTTTATTATTATTATTACTATTTTATTATTTTATTTACTTATGGCACTAACTTTGCACCAAACGTATATCCTTACTACTATAAACATTTGCTCGTAAATAGACTAAAACATAAATTTTTTCCTAGAATAATCAGCAACGTTTCTTCACTATCTCAGCCCCTGAAACTCCAAATACACAACGGATCTCATAATTCAAGGTCTTTAGTAAGGTTCTCAATATTATGTTCTTTAGAGAAATCAGGGTCAGAGCAAAATACCTCTTTGAAGGATTTATTCTTTCCCTTCTCTTTTCTGTTGTTTTTCTCCATTAAGCTCTCCAACCAACCCGATTTCCAAATAGACACAAACCAGTACACACATAGAGAAAAGACAGTAGTAGAGAAGAAGAAGGAGAAAGTAGAGCCAAAGAGAGTGGTATAATAGAAAACAACAAGCCAGACGAAGTATATATAGCCAAATAACACAACCCAAAGATGCATAAATTTCTCATAAACAATGTAGTATAGAGAGGAGAAGTATAACCTAGCTATGGTAGGTATGAACAGTTCTTCACCTCGATTCTTCCAATGAGAGGAAGAATCATTCTTCCTCCAAGCTTCTTCATGACCCACCCGAGGAACCCGCACTCGGAGCAGGCCCTCAAATGAGACTGCTAGACGCCCCAAAGAATGACCATCATTGTAGCCTAGCCTTCGTACACCTAAATCCCCACTCGATTGCAATCTAACCTTGAGTATTCTTCTTTTTTTTAATCTCTTATCCAGAGATAGAATCAACGTATCTCAAAAAATCTAACCGAGCAGCCTCAACGTCGTCGATTATCGTAGATGTGACAGCCAACACTGTTTGGTAAGCGTCAATTGCGGGGTGAATGACAGTGATCCACCACGGTATCTTCCAAATCCCATCTTCTTTAACAAATGATATCAAGCACCAATAGAGAAGTGTGGCAGTTTAATCAATTTTGGTTACGATTTCAAATATAGGGTTTTGATATTGGGGGCAATTTGGGGGAGTCAGGGAGAGAGGTCTTAAGGGTTTCATTTCTGGTAAGCATTTAAGTTTTATGATTTTGGCTATATATGGATGGTTTCCTAATTAGTTTATTATTATTATTACTATTTTATTATTTTATTTACTTATGGCACTAACTTTGCACCAAACGTATATCCTTACTACTATAAACATTTGCTCGTAAATAGACTAAAACATAAATTTTTTCCTAGAATAATCAGCAACGTTTCTTCACTATCTCAGCCCCTGAAACTCCAAATACACAACGGATCTCATAATTCAAGGTCTTTAGTAAGGTTCTCAATATTATGTTCTTTAGAGAAATCAGGGTCAGAGCAAAATACCTCTTTGAAGGATTTATTCTTTCCCTTCTCTTTTCTGTTGTTTTTCTCCATTAAGCTCTCCAACCAACCCGATTTCCAAATAGACACAAACCAGTACACACATAGAGAAAAGACAGTAGTAGAGAAGAAGAAGGAGAAAGTAGAGCCAAAGAGAGTGGTATAATAGAAAACAACAAGCCAGACGAAGTATATATAGCCAAATAACACAACCCAAAGATGCATAAATTTCTCATAAACAATGTAGTATAGAGAGGAGAAGTATAACCTAGCTATGGTAGGTATGAACAGTTCTTCACCTCGATTCTTCCAATGAGAGGAAGAATCATTCTTCCTCCAAGCTTCTTCATGACCCACCCGAGGAACCCGCACTCGGAGCAGGCCCTCAAATGAGACTGCTAGACGCCCCAAAGAATGACCATCATTGTAGCCTAGCCTTCGTACACCTAAATCCCCACTCGATTGCAATCTAACCTTGAGTATTCTTCTTTTTTTTAATCTCTTATCCAGAGATAGAATCAACGTATCTCAAAAAATCTAACCGAGCAGCCTCAACGTCGTCGATTATCGTAGATGTGACAGCCAACACTGTTTGGTAAGCGTCAATTGCGGGGTGAATGACAGTGATCCACCACGGTATCTTCCAAATCCCATCTTCTTTAACAAATGATATCAAGCACCAATAGAGAAGTGTGGCAGTTTAATCAATTTTGGTTACGATTTCAAATATAGGGTTTTGATATTGGGGGCAATTTGGGGGAGTCAGGGAGAGAGGTCTTAAGGGTTTCATTTCTGGTAAGCATTTAAGTTTTATGATTTTGGCTATATATGGATGGTTTCCTAATTAGTTTATTATTATTATTACTATTTTATTATTTTATTTACTTATGGCACTAACTTTGCACCAAACGTATATCCTTACTACTATAAACATTTGCTCGTAAATAGACTAAAACATAAATTTTTTTCCTAGAATAATGTGCCTGACGTTTGTACATGATCCCTTTGTCTCTACTTCTGTGCCCTTCTTCTCTGCTTCTCTGCTTCTCTGCTTCTCTGTCATCTATCTTCTTTGCCCTACTTTCTTGACAGCTTTTTTCTCTACTTCTCCATTGCCTTTCTTATATCTTAGAGAAGCCTATATTCCCCCACTGCCTCTCTCGTATTTCTTCATCCTTTTGTTTCTCTTTCTTCTCTGAATCCGCCTCTCATCCTCTTTTCATTATGCGACATGGTCTTCATCTAGTTGTGCTTCCTTTTGACCGGGCATGCTCTCTTCGCTACCTGCTCTAGGTTCTCTTTGGCTTAAGCTTTTTAGGTTCCTTTATGGTGAGTTTTGTGTTGGATTTTGTTGGGACGGTGTTGGGAACTCATGTTCCACAATATCGGAACAACGATCAAATCCCTTAAGTTTTGATAATGACAAACACCATATGGGAACTAATGTGTTATGTCCAGGTATTCCAAGGAAAATTCAGGTTGAACAGACTCTCTTAAGGGAACTCAAGAATGTAATAATGACAAGACTAGATGAAAGAAACAGTTTCCATCAAGGGAACTCAAGAGCGACAAGTTCCCAAGACATGGGAACTCACATGTGAAGACAAGACTGCTCAGCGTGAAACACGGAAGCCTATTGTAGACAAAGCAGAGGCACAATCTATGCCTCAAACTGATCCATTTGATCCAATGGTCCGATGAGCTTGAATGGTTGACAAATTCAAATGGGATCACATGTGAAGAAAGTACATTATTGGCTAGCAAGACAAGGGCATTTGGATAAGTGCAAAATGATGATTGAGCCCCAAGCATCAAGAGTCTATACAAGCCAATGAATAATGTACTTGTAAAATACTTCTCGCAAAAGCCTCAAGCAATCAGAAAAGGAGCAAAGTCAAGAACGAAGTATTCTTGAGAAGTCCCCGATGACGAGTGTGTGATATCGATGACGGTGAAACTAGTGTTCCCATATGAAAGGGAACTGAGTAACTATAGGAGCTTAGAAGTGTAAGGTTTGAGTTCCTTATTTTAGTTGGTATGTTGTCCCAGTACTTAGGTTGAGAAAGTTCATTAGTGTTCCCAAAGCTTGGTGACTGTTGGGAGCAGAGAAGTTTGAACTTTGCATTGTAGTAGCTTACGGAACTATCAATAAAAGAAGGAAGTCATTCAAAATTCTCTACGCGGAGGTAGAGGTTTACCCACACAACTAGGTTGTTGTAGTGGGGTTCCTCTATAAAGGAATTGTGTCACATCCTGCTTAGTTACTTGTTTTTCTATTTTACTACCGCTTCTTAATTCCTCTATAGGTGTTGCTCTAGATTTGTGTGTTAGTCTCGCTGGTATACATGATGTCTTCGGAACTTACTCAAATCAGTCATGGGAAAAAGCTTCCAAGGCTTATTGCTGGAAGATTCAAAAATTGGCAAGTCAAGATGAAGGACTGGATGCGCAATCATTACTTCCACGCCTGATGCGTTATTGAGAAAGGGAACTTTGAAGTTGATCTAGCCTTTCACGACGATTTGTCCAAATGGGGACAAAATGAATGGAAATGCATGGAGGCTAACTACAAGGCCAAGATGTACCTCAACAATTCCATGCCTGAACAAGACAACGATAGGGTGGCAAATCTGGAAACCGCCAACGAGATGTGCGAAGCCATCCAATAAATGCATATAAGGAGTTCCGATCTCATAGAAGACCACCATTCAACTTCCGAATGGAAATGGGAGAATCTGTGGACAACTACCAATCTCGCTTCGAGTCACTATGCACCAAGCTAACTAGACTTGGGATCACCAAGCAAGAAATCACCGATAATATGAAGGTTCAACAACTATTCAAAGAAAACCCAAAGAATAGGAACCTAATGCTCCAATAAGTCTTCGGCAAGTTGATAGGCCACGAGAAACGAAAGCAAGAAGATAAGGAACATGACAAGGCACACAAGGGAATTGCGTTAAAAGTGGAGAAAATGCTCAAGTCTGTACAAGAACAGTACGAGGACTCAAAAGAAGATGAAGCTAAGGAACTCGTGCTTGTCACAAAAGCACTCTTCTCCTTCTACAAGAAACGAAATTTCAAGAAAAACTATGGGAACCAACAAAGGAACTACAATTCCCAAAGCAATAAGTAAACAAGCACACCGTTCCTTTATAGAGGAACCCCACTTCAACCAACAAGTTGAATCGGTAAACCTCTACCTCCCTTGGAGGATTTTGAATGATAGCTTTATTGATTTATTAGTTCCTTAGTTACACAATTAAATCCATACTTCTCTATTACTAGCGATCACCAAATCCTAGCAATATTGTTGGATATAAGTACATGGTTCTTAAGCTCACTAACTCAATCAAACAAAGAGATCAAACCTTACAATTTCTAGATGTGGTTCCCTTTAGCACCGGAAACGTCTTCCTTGTCGTCGTTGAGATCAAACATTCAACTCCGACTTCCTCTTGTTCTTCTTATTCGTAGATTGGTTCTTGGTTGCTCTTGGATCACTCTCAAGCTCTCTAATGTCATCTAGTTTTACTTGGTTTTGCATGAGCATTTATGATTAGATTTCTTCTTTTCTAACTTAGGTTTTGGTCTTTTTGTGTTGATTTTCGTATTATTCGTAGTATGGAGGTCTACACAAGTCTGTTTTGCCTTTATAGGTCTTTTGATGGTGTTTTGGAGTCAAAAGGAGATGAAGACAAGAGGATAAGATCTTAATGAAGCTTAAAGGCCACAACTAACATAAGGGAATGAAGATTTGAGGATTCCAAGAGCTTTCAAGAGTTGTGGATGAGCTATTACAAGTCAAAATGCAAGCTAAGGAGTGAAGGAAGAGGTTAGAAGCATCAACACGGGTCGTGGAGGCCATCACGAGCCAAAACAAGGGCAAACAAAGCAAGGCTATGATGGGTGGTCACGGGTCGTGACCAACACTGTGCTGTCAGGAATTTTGGGCTTTTCTTACTCCTTTTTGGGACCGAGTTGGTTTTATTTTTGGGATATCTTTTGGCATAAGTTTAAGGACTTTTCTAAGACTACTTGGGGCTTAAGTTTGAGGATATGTATCCATTATTATTATTCTAATTTCAAGTTGAGAGAGAAGAGACAATTTCTAGGGTTTTAGTTCTACACTTTTTCGCTTTGGAGTTTTGCTTTGCACTTTGGATCTAATTGTTCTTGCAATTAAATTACTAGTAAGTTTCTCTTTCAATGTTGCTCTTATTCCAAATTCCATGTCTAATTTCATTGTTTTGATCATGAATTCAATTATGCTAGGCTAAACTCTACACTTCTAGGGTTTGGTTGATCCCAATCACTGTTCGTTAAAACGGCCTAGGCGGCGGCGGTCCACCATTCCGACTTGACCTTGGGCGGTGTTCTAGGCGGCTAGGCGGGCTGGGAAAGCGCTTAGGCGGGCTGGGCGGGCTAGGCGAGTTGTGCGAGCTAGGCGGGTTGGGTGGGTTAGGCGGACTAGGCGACCTTCTAGGCGGGCTAGACATCCTTCTTGGTAGCTTGGGCGGACTCTAAGAAGGCTCTAGTCTTGAATTTATACAGAGATATTATAATAGGATTATTATTTATTTATATATTCTTATCAATTAAACATAATAATCATATATAAAAAAATCATACCAATCCGCCTAATCCGCCCAGATCCTGCCTAACCGTCTAGGCGCTAGGCCCCAACCCACCGCCTAGCCCCCGCCTAGTGTTTTTTAGAAGACTGATCCCAGTAATATGAAACGGATTAGATTCAATACCTTTTGCTTGAATTGAGTTGGAAACTAATATGATTTTATTCTAGGGGCTTAATCTAATAGGTTTAAACTTGTTAGAATCTTGTTTAGGTTGTGCATCGAGAGGTGGTGGTCTAAGTGAGTAAACAAAATAGAGAGAACACATCGAGAGGTGGTTCTATCTATTTGGAAAAACTAGAATTGAACTTGAGATTAGTTTCTCATGTGGTTAATTGTCATAGAACTTCTAGGTATTTGAGTTAAATTTGATGCATAACGAGAGTGGGCAAGTTTGGTTTACCGTCTAGATCAGTGGGTTCTTAATTTGATAGAACCACATTAAGTTAAACTATGAGAGAAGTTAGTTTATGACATTAGAGAATAACCTTCATAACAAAATATCCAACTCAGTTTAGGAAGAAGTGAGATTCAAACTCCGTGGATCAAAGTTGTGGGGATTCCTTGCCTTGGAACTTTGCTTTCTCATATACTTTTCATTCTCATAATTTACATGTTTTACTTGCTTTTAGTAGCTAGAATTACACCACAAATCAAGATATTTTTGCTTTGGAATTGGTTAATAGAATTAGCTAAAGTAGACATAATCCCCGTGATTCGATCTTGATCTACTACTACAATAGATCATGTATTCTTGCGATTGTGTGAGAAACCATCATAGCACTCTCGTTGCTCTATTGTTCATTTGGGCGAGTAATCACCGTGACCTATCTTCATCGCATTCCTTTTATGCGTGATCCTTCTTCCAAAAGACTCTTCTACCATTTTTCACTTGGGTCGAGAGGCTTAATACCTAATGACCAGCGTACCCCTGGGTGATTCTTTTGATCTTAGACGCTTATGACCTTTTTACCTTGCCGCCTAAGCTAGTTCCACAAAGTCTCTTTTGTCCTTCAACATTTGACATGCAAGCTTGGTTATTGAGGAATGTTTCCATAGCTTTGGACGTTGTTTCCTTTGTAGTTTCTGTAAATCTTTTCTTCCCCGAAATGCTTAGATAGATGCTTAGTTCCTAACAATGTTCTAGTATTCGAAACTCATAGAGGGATATGTTGTTCCAGTATTTGAAACTAACGGTTCCTAACACTGTGCCAACAATTTGAAACTTCTTTGGGTTGAAACTTTGTTAGTTGCTTCTTCTAAGATATGAACTTAGATAAATGAAAGGTTTAGTGATACTAGAGCGTTTTAAATTGTTTTATTCCTCATGGTATGTAATTTTTGAACTGTATTATCATAGATATGAACTTTGATAAATGTATGTCAATCATCATCACTTCTTCACTATGGGCATTGCATTCTTACAAACATTACATTATATTGTTAAGCCCTACAAAAAGAGCCATCCATTACTCATATGCTTATTAGGTAAGTCTGCAACCATGTTCACTATATTTTAAAATCATTTTATTTATTCTTTGGCTCATCTTTTTCTTCTTTCACAAACGAAGATTAGATTTTACTGTAAAGTACATATTGAAAAGTTAAATATGCACAATAACACCACTCTCATAAGCGTTTTCTTAACATGTTTGTGCTTGCTATTTGTTTTGGCTAGTGTAGTACCCGAAATTGTCCTAGACAATTGGTACTAGGGTTTCCTAAATGCAAAATAACGTGTCTCTTCTATTGTTGGAAGGCCCTTTAAATAGGGTTTACAAGGGGAATATTCACTATGATATTTATTATCCTTTCTTAGGGAATAATATATCTCTAATACATTAATTGCCTAATATATTAAATACAATAAAATATTGGTATACACAATTGCCTCCTCAAATGGTCGAGCGAGTAACATGTCGAGTGTTTGAGCCATATCCGATGTGCACATATTGTAACAATCTACTTGTCTCCTTCCAAGCAAACTGACTTTCACAATTTTGTCTTCGGCGAGCCCTCTAGCGCTTAGAAGGAGTCCGAACAATCTTCCTGCCTCCTTGGAGGCTACCGACTTTCACAGTCTTGTCACGAGATCGACCTCCAAGCAACGTCTCGCTCTAGGGCCAGTTAGGATCTTTGGCGATCTTCCTGCCTTTTTGTAGGTAAACCGACTTTCACGGCTTTGTCATCGACGAGTCCTCTAGTGCCTATCACTTAGAAGGAGTCCGAACAATCATCCCGCCTCCTTGCAAGTAGAGCGACTTTCATGGTCTTGTTGAGACAGTATTGCACCTTGGACATGCGCTTCAATAGAACAATTGCTATAATTGCTTTTTTGGTATTTGAGAGGCAAAAGAACAATCTTCTATTAGCTAAAGGAAAAAATGTTTGACATCCAAAGATAGTAAAAATAAAATCCAATGAAGGGTGAGGCCTCGTTAAAACCTTCCGACGAGAAAAGAGTGCATTCCTTCTTACAAAACTAAATCAAGCTATATCTATCTTACCCCAGCGGGGAACCTTTGGTGTCATCGTTCCTCTGCTTGAATCCTCTTGCTCACATACATTCTCGTTGTTGCCTGGCTTACCTTGATTTGAGTGATTCTTCCTTTGTCAAGGAATTGGATCATTTGTAAAAGCATTGAGGGGATTGCTTCCATTACGTGAATCCAAGGTCGGCCAAGTATGATGTTGTAAGATGACAGTACATCAACTATTGTGAATTCTGCCTCCATAGCTTTCCTTGTCAGGTTCACCTTGGTTCGAAACACTCCGAGGGGATACACGGGATAGGCTCCAACTCCAACCAGCTGCATGTCAACCTTGTTGAGCCGAATTTTTTTTGACAAAATGCAAGCTTAAGCTAGAGAAAATCCATCTCATATAGTGATGGATTTGAGAGTAATTACTCTCGAACCATTACATCACATCCAGGAGTGTGGTTGATCCGAAAGTAATTACTTTCGAGTCTCCACATGGTGATAAATTTGAGAGTAATTACTCTCAAACCATTACAGCAATGGGTATCATCATCCGTAAGGAAAATCTCACGAACCTTCTTGGATAAAAAAGAAATAAAAAAATATAAAGGGGCAAGAGAAAAGAAAAGAAAAGAAAGAAGGGGTAAAACAAATTGAAATCTAACAAACCAAAGAAAAAGAGGAATTGACAAGTCATAGGCTTAATTTGAAAAAGTTAAACCAAAAAAAAAAACAAATAGCGTGTACACTGTACGAGATATGCACTTGAACTATCCCTTGACTCAAATCAAAAGGAACACACAAAAAAAAGGAGATTTTAAATTTACCTTTTATTTCTATCCTATTTGATCTTCAAACGAGTTTAACAAAATTTAAAGAAAAAAAGTCTCTCAATTGAAAGAAGAGAGAACGCTTCTACGAGAGATATATAGTGGTGCCCAAATCTAATTGTTCTCGTACAAAAAATATCAGAGGACTTGGGAAATATATGTATAAGAGATTTCTTTTTTTTACGTAAGAGGAAAAATTATCTCTTAAATTAAATCTATATCGGATCCCAGATTTTGAGTAAAGTAATTTGATTTGATCCTTAAAAATATTTTAGGGAAAGTCAACAGGTATATAAAAGGGCTAATTAATTATCTTGTTTAGTAACCTAGCAAGTTAAATATGTGTGGGCTAGGTGATAGCTTGCATTTAGGTAGTGTTTAGTTTGCATATTTATGTTTATTTTGTAAGGTTTTAGCTTAGTTTCTAGGGTTTAGTGTTTTCGGGTAGATTGCGCTTGTTTGTTCGGTTTTGCAGGTTTCTAGGTACATAAGCAAGATAGGTTATGATCCGAGCTACCTATGGTGGTGAATTAGAGGATCAAGATGAAGCTTAGAGTGATTCAAGTGATGATTGGAAGAATCAAGGCCCAAGAGGTTCTGGAAAAAGAATGCTTAAACCCAGGTTATGCATTGGAGTTCTTGTTTTGACACCTCTATCTTGCAATTCTTGGTTTGGGAGCTATAGTAGTCTTATGGAGCTGAATTTGTTATCACTCGAAAGCTAATTTAAAGAGATACAATTCATGTTTTTACTCCGAGTCCAAATTCTAACTCGAAAGGGGTCAAAACAGCCTCTGAAGTGTCACTTAAATCCTGAACCGACAGGAAAAGCGCGGGATAGGTAGGAAAAGTGCGACCATGCTTTTCATGGACCAAGATGAGCAATTCCATCAGAATCTAAAAGCGCGGGATAGACACTAATTGTGCGGCCACGCTTTTATGGGACAAGCCGCGCTTTCTAGCGCTTCACGGGAGGCTTATGACCGACCTTGTGGGCTTCTTATTGGGCTAGTCTTATGTTATTTATGGATAGTATAACTTTGGGATATTCTCTATCTTTAGTTTTAAGAGATACTTAAACTCTTTAGTTTCTCTCTCTTTTCATAACTTGGATCATAATTTGAAGGCTAGGGTTTCTTCTCTCAAGAGGCAACCTTTGAACCTTTAGTAAGTTTTTCTTAATTCAAGTATACATTGTTAAATTCCATTGTGTTTGGCTAGTTAATTGAAGTCATGATTTGCATAAGTTATGAGGTTTGATTGATTCTCAACAAACTTGAATAGAGTTTATTCCCTATGCTTAATTGAATCTAAACTAGGATTTTGTTAGATTGATCACCTAATTAAATTTCTATTTATAACTGAATCTTATTAATTACCTGTCAGAGTTAATTTGATCAAGAGTAGAACTTTAATCAACTTAGGACTGATTGGCCTAGTTGGTTAAAGAAGGGAATAAATTCGCAAGTCACTTAGATGTTTGGTTGCTCTAAGTGTTTGTTTCTATTGATAACCTGAATCGTTATGCTGTTGTCTAATTGAATCTAGAAGGTCCTTTAGGTTATTAGATAATTAGGGTTGTTACACTGGTAGTTCTATCAACTAAATCTGAAGTTCGGGTCATAATCCACAATAGATTATTCAAGTGAAGAGAGAATCAAGAGAATCAATGATCAACAAAGCAATGTCATGATGGATTTAACTAGTTGAACACACTTGTCTCTCATATATTACAATCAACTTTGCATTCATATATACTTTTTAATTTGCATCTTAGTTTAGATAAATCATTCAAAAAAAACCCTTTCGGTTACTTGGCATCTAAGTAATAACATAAATACACGATTTTCTGTGGGCTCGACCCTTACTTACCATTGTACTAAGTTTGGTTAAGTTAGGATTTTTTGATAGGTACAACGACTACTGAAAATACCTCATCACTAGGTTATACCCTCTTGCTTAAAAGCCCAAACCAAATCGGGTTCTTAATTAAGATCCAATTTAAATGATTAATTAGCCTCCTTGTGTAATTAATCAAATCCTCCTTTGTGGGTTCCGAAATACAAATGAATCATGTACAAGAAGAAATCTCAAAAGAAAACATAAAAAAAGAGAAAGAAATATACTCCCTCCGTTTCAAAATAGTTGTCCATATAGACAATTTTTCTTGTTTCACAATAGTTGTTCATGTAATAATTTTTTCCATTTATACCCTTAATAATTACACCACACTAAACATACACTTTTTCCAAAGCAACTTTTTGGAGTAGAAAGTACCACTTTATAGGGGTATTTTTGGAAGAATTTTTTCCCCTTAATATATGTGCACTTTTGTCTATGAACAACTATTTTGAAACGGAGGGAGTATATTGTAAGAAAATGAGGTGTTTGGTAAGTGTGTTTGACAAGACATGTCATTGTGCAGGTACTAGCCTCAGCCGAACACTCACCAAGAAAGTGAATGAATTTGGCATTAAGTTTGGTTTAATTACCAATCCGACCCATTAAATAACGTATTTACAAAAGCGGCCCACTAAAAATATTTGCAATCATAAGATGACTAATATAAAATTGAAATATTTAATGCACAAAGTTTAGTCCAAAAATATTATTAATTATATTTAAATTTGGTTTAACAAATTAAAATGAAGACACAAAGTGTATGTTATAGAACTACGTAAGGACTTGACGCCTAAAAAGGCTACGTAGGTAACTCGATGCAAATTTTTATCGAGTACAGTCGCAACCCTAAACCAAACTAAAATTTCCAAATCCAAAAATGCACTAAATATAATTGTGCACGTCAAGTGCGAACGACTAGATCACCCTTCTTAGAAGATGGGTTTAATCTCATTCGCGTCATGCAAATGATAGTTGGAGTGGTCTTGGCAACCCTTCCTAGAAGGTGGGTTTAGATTCATTCCTCTTATGCATGAAAAATATCATACACAATTAAAAAACTAAAGAACACTATACTACGTAAGGCTTGATTCTCTTTAAAGAAATACGTAGGCAACCCGTTAAATCTCGAGTGCAGCCCAAATCTTAAAACAAACCAAATTCTTTGTATTTGTATGACTTTTAATCAAAAGGGGGAAAACGAAAGAGTCAAACTCAATTTTAAAAATCAAATAAAATATGTTTTGCGAATATTTTCACATTTTTGTTCAACAAGCCTTCTCGAGGTCCTTTTCCATTAATCCGAGGTTATGGAAAAGTTCATAGTACATGATATTAACAAAACTCCCATCGTCTATCTGTGCCCTTTTCACGTCAAACCCTTGGACGCCTACCGTCATAATGGATCATTGTGTGGTATCTGGACATCCTGAAGGTTGGTGTGGTAGAATGTAATCGGAAGAAAGTCAACCTTTGGGCGTTTAATTGTTCTCCCTGAGCCTTCATGACATCCAGCTATTGCAGACTTGCCCTATAGATGTTGCCTGCCTCAATGTCATTTTTGTAGAGAGCTCCAACGACTTGAATTACGTACCTCTTTGTCTTGGAGGGCAGGTCGTCATGCCTTGACGACTCCAATATATATTCCTTTAAATTCCCATGTTGGACTAGATGCTCCAAGTACTGCAGAAAGCCCCTACAAGAGCTGGTACCATGACCTCGAACCTTGTGATACGAACAATATCGCCTCATATTTTTTCTAAAATTGATGGGAGGAGCCTCTTGGGGCTTCTTGTTGTATGGTTTCTTTCTAATATTGTCTAAGACACGATACTGTGGGATGTTGAAGACATTAGTCAGGGCTTTAGTCCAAGTGTCTTGATAATCATATGCTTGGTGACTCTCCACCTCCCGCTTCTTCTTTTGATCACTATCCGACATCTTTGTCTTTTGGGGGATGATGGTCCCTCTATAGTCCTCTTCCAACCATACACATTGTCTGATTCGCTCCTGGAGTTCAAACATTATTGTCGTCGTTCGTAGGGTCAGCCTTTCTTTAAGCTTGGAGTCTTCATGGAGGGCTAATTTATTTATTTTTTTATAAGGAAAGTAATTCGATATACTAGACATGCCTAGTAAATCGAGAGGCCGGGAAAAACTGGCAGCCGAAAAAACCGACACAAGCAAGCACACATATATGCTAACAAAAGAGTAGAAAAGAGAGCAAGAAAAACAACAAACGAAAACCGAACAGAAGCTGGATTTGGAACAGAAGAAGCACGAAGGGAGCAGGTTGTGCGGACCACCATGAGAGGAGCAAAGAAGACGTCAACTGGGAAAAAATGCACAAGATGAGATCTTGGGGAACAGCTGTGAACACCTCAGATTTGGACTCGCTCATAGAGCCTTTAGGTATCAATTTTAACCAAACCATTACCGTCAAACCACCAATCGCGAAGCGCAACAAGCACGCACCAAGATAGTGTTTCAAAGTGTACCAGAAACCAACAATTTTTGAAGAACATGGCATTTTGATAAAATTGTTAATTTTGGCGTATACAATACGCACAACAAGAGCTCAATTTTTTTTTGAAGAATTAGTCTCGCAAGGTCATTTGTTTCCATGTACGTGTATAAAATACGCACAACATAGCTACGTTTGAAGGTGATTGGTTGCTATGTGGTCAACTTTTGTTCATAGAAGTGAAGATGTTGAAAATTCATTAGGAATCCTCAAACAACTCCAAATTTTATTTCTTGTTTTCTTCTTTGGGGTTACCCAGGAGGTGGTGGCGGGGGTTGCGCAGGCAGCCGTGGCGGGGGCTGGTGGTTGTGGGTTGCCCCGGAGGTGCTAAACAACCAGGGGTAGTGAAACCTGGCGGGAAAACTGGAGAGACCGGCCAGCTCCGAAGGAGCCCAGCCAGATCCGATAACTACCGGCTAGATCCAGTGGTCACTGAACGGATCTAGTGGAAAGCAGTCAGTTTTGATAATTTTTTGCCCAAATCTGGTTGGTCGACCGGAAAAATCAAACCAAGGAGAAGGTGAGAACGAGTTTAGATGTGCTTTTCCGGCCAGACCCTTAAGTCTCCGGCCAGATCCAAGAGAAAATGGTGATGGGGCCGTGGAGGTGAAGCGGCGGTGGAGCCGTAGAGGTGATGTGGTATTGTACCCATGTTGTGGTAAAGTCGGTGGTGGAGCCGTGGGGGATGGGTAAGATTGGGGGATTTCTCCAAAAAATTGCCGATCAGGCATAAGGACTTGTTTCCAGATCTAGATCTGGTTGTTCATCCCAGTTTCTCTCTCAAGAAGAGGAGAGAGGTTAGGAAATACATTTATTGTCTTCAACCAAAAATGAATCCTCATGGAGGGCTAATATTAATTCCTACTTTAAGCATGTATTTAGGTTTTTGGAGTTTTTTCTATTTTGGGGGTTTTGGTTATTCTCAGTTTTGAACTCGAAATACTATTTATGGTTTTTTCTATTTGGGGGTTTATGATTTCGGGATTATGGTACTTCAAAATGTATATATTCAACATTGATTTATTGTTATTCATTGAATTTTGGTGGCTTTCTACTGATTTTGTTGTTGATTTCAATTTGTATGGATTGTCACCTACCCATAAGAGAATAATCTTCTCTATGTGAATCATGTTTTATGATCTCCATTTCTAAGATTTATTAATTACGAAGTATATCTTCTTATTTATCTCTTTTGGCAACCTGTTTCTTTGTTCCAAGCTTGATACATCATATATTAGATTGGATGTTGTTGTAAGGCTTAGCAATTGATATATGAGAAAGGAGTTGAGCATGTTGCAAGTTGTTAATTTCTATTGTTCATAAACAATGAACCGTAATGATAGATTTTATGAACCTAACATACCAAAATTTGAAATCATACCATTTATGAACTAGAATACATGAAACAAGTAACAAGTATTATGAATTCAATTTCATGAACCTTATTGATAATTGTTATGAACCCAATCATATAGAGACATAAACTCACAAAAAACGATTCATGTACTAGATAGATTACGTGACCAAAAGAACAAGTATTATGAATCAAATTTCATGAACGTTATTAGCAATTGTTATGAACTTAATCGTATAAAGACATGAACCAACATAATATCATTTATGAATACATGAAACGAAATAAAAAGTATGGTGAATTGAATTTAATGAACCTTATTGACAATTGTTATGAATCTAACCATATAAGAACATGAACCAATTGACCAATTTTTATGAACTAAAAGTCATGAACCATGAGATGAAATATTATGAACATGTGCTTATAAAACATGAACCAAATGAATAAATATCATGAACCAAAAGAACAACTAACATGACTTAAAAGCATTAGTTGTAAGATAAACTATTCATGAACCTAAGCATATAAAAATATGTACCAAAAAAGAACTACCATGAACCAAAAGACATAAACTGTAAGAAGAGTTAGCGTATGTGGGATTTGAACCCACATCTATATGCACATGCACATTGCTCTACCATTTGAGCTAATAGGCTACCAAATGACATGACCATTCAAAAAGTTTGATGTTCAAACATTTAAAAATCAAACAAAATTACCAAAATATGTAATGATCATGATGTTTATTTTAATGACCTCTCTGTACTAGGGGCAAGCAACAATATACAAAATTTGCATCATTAATCATTCCATGAATCAAAATAATATCTATCATTAATCAAATGTCATTAAATAATTACTATCATAAAAAAATAATGAACCTTAATAGTGCTTATGATGAACCTCATCACACAAAGATGTGAACCAACAAAATAATTAATACATTTTTAGGAGAACCATCAAAACAATCAATACAACGATCAATGCACCAGATTTCCTCCTCAAGCTTTAATTCAATAGATGCACATTTCTTAAATTCAATACATTTAACAACCAACATCTCAACAACAATTCATATTCAATACTAGATATAGAAATATATTTTTTAAAAATAAAAGTAACAAAAAATTTGTAAATCAATTACAAATATCAGAAAAAGGGGCGTCTTTAGGTGGAATTGAAGATGAATAACGAGATTACAATGAACCAAGAAAGATGAAAAAGCTGAATCTAAAACGCTTTTTTGAAATGGATCAACAACAATTCATTTTTAATTGTAATTATGACATATTAGAATCGTAAGCCTAGAAAAATTAAAATTTCAATTAACTACTGGAAAATCTGAGATCTTAGAACCCTAAACCCTAGACAAAAATTAATCTGGTTCATACCTTCTTTGATTCCTTTCTCCAATGTTTATCTCGGACGTTTTAATGGAGAATTTGGGAGAGATCTGGCGTGAGTGATTAAGGTCTAGGGGCGAAACCTCTTGCGTGCGCTTGTGGGAGAGAAGCCTCTGTGAAAAACAAGAGCGCATTTTGGGATTTTGGGCCAAAAAAGCTTTTTATAATAGAATGGTAATTTCGTCCATAGATTTAGAAGTTTGCCTTATTTACCCATGTTGCCATCTTAAATGAACCAACCCTTTCTTGGCATGCTACAGGGCTTGACAATAGCAAAAGAGGTAAGGATTGAGAAGTTGATGGTGGAAGTGGACGTTGGAGAAGTTGTCAGAAGCATTACCCAGACCACAACCCCTATGAATGATTCCTTTGCTATAATCACCAAATGAAGGCAACTAATTAATGGCACATGATGGCAATTCCAATTTAATGTGGTGAATCGAGAGGCCAATAAACATGCAGATTGGCTCGTCAAAAAGAACATGATGATGCTTGGAAACTTTACTCTTTTAATGCTCCCCCTTTGAGGTTAATAATCTTTGTGATCATGACATGTTAGTCCCTATTATGTAATCTCTTTTAACTACTATGAATAAAACAAGGCATTAGCCTTCCTTTCTTACCAAAAAAAATGAACCAACTCTTTTCCTTATTTTTCTTCCAAACATATTTGTTTTAATTTGCACCGTTAATTTATTTGATTTGATGGTCCAAAATTTCTCACATCTCTCACCTATATGAGATTAAAGGCACCAGAGCATGAATCATATTATAATATTAACTTATGACAATTATCAATCAAATCTTTTTTTTTAGCTTTTCAATATAGAGGTTGATATCAATTTTTTTCTTTATCATGAATTATGTATCAATATCATGATATAATGGAAAATAAGTGCTTTTGGGTTCTTTTTAGGTCTCATAATTAATCAAGTTTAATAGTACAATCAATGCTATTGAAGATTTAATAGCCAAAATACTTGTACTTTAATTTTCATGCATTTAAAGAACTTTATCTATAACTATATATTAAAGTTGTACTTTTTCGAGCCACCAGAACGATTTTGGCCCCACCTCATATTTAAAAAATTAATTTTTATTTCTATTGTTATAAACTCTGTCTATTAATTTTTTTGTTAACTATTTAAATTTATCTCTAACATCAAACAAATATCTATTTAGTATAACAATATCTTTTAAAAACTTCCTTATACAAGTATTTAAAATTAAAGATAAAATATTTGAAATATTTTAGAATAAAAATAAATCTTTTAGCGTATATCTTTTGACGAATTTATTTATAGATATATATATATATATTGATTTTCTTTTATAATTAAAAATTAATCATAAATATTTATAATGTTTAAAATTAATAAAAATAGATAAAAAAAATATTTCATAGATATATTGAAATATTTTATAATCTCTAAATTTACGTACATGGAAAGTAATAAAAGATAAATAATATAATATTTAATCTTATCTAATCTTTACTTTATCGAACCACAAAATGAGTTTGATCCAATCTTAAATTAAATTAATTAAAATTTAAATATTTTATATAATTAAATTATCTTTATCTTTCATATTTTATTATATCTTATTTATTAAGTTAACTATGTAGTATTATTTTTTAAATTCTTATCTCTTCCATATTTGAATATATAAATTTTGTTATTCATATTTTATCTTCTTTTTTAATTAAATATCTATGAAATCATTCTCAACATTAAATCTAATCATTTATATTGATTACAAAAACTATACATTCTATGAGCAATAAAAACTATACATTCTATAAAATACCGAATCGTAGTCGTACATGGTACAACGGGTATAACTAATAAATAATAAAGTCTATATATTGAATATTGATTTAAGAAGATAAACAAGCCTTAAGTTGGACATAAGACATTGGGCTCCCCTAGACTACTCCACTCAGTTATTTGTTATACTAAGGCTCTTAGCCTGGTTTTCTATGCGCGCCTTGTTATATGTCGTTATGTAGCTTAAAATTGATTCACCTAAACTGTAACAGAAAAAGTTTCATTGATTTATTATTTAAACAATACACAACGACTAGTCTACACCAAATGTTTCCTAAATGAATTCTACTAGATATGACAAAAGAATATCCATGGAAAACAAATTCATCCTACTCATTTACATCGCTCAGCCATTTTCCCAATACAAGAAATTTGTAGGTAACAACAATCTTGGAGATAAGTAATTTCCACTTTATGCCGAAGCACAAAAGAACGCCATATGTCCCTATAATATGACCAATTTCCATACCTCCAGAGGCTGTGCCAAGAGTGCAGATACCTAATTCAGATGAAAGCCTCTTGTAGCAATTACTTAAGATGAGATTGAAACAAAGGTGGTGGGTGGGTGTCAAGATTTTGCTCATGCTGAAAACCAAGGGAATAAAATTGGTCAATTTAGAGACAGAGGTTTGTTTGTTTTAAAAATAAAATAAAATTAGGGCCCGTTTCATTGCAGTTGCAGACTATGAAAACGAAAACAGAAAGAAAATGAATCTAGTCCACTTTAGTGTCATCGTAGTGTTTATGTGACGAACGGTTCAAGCAGTTTGAATAGAATAAACCATGCAAAAAAGAGAAAAACTCAATAATGAGGCTCACCATTGATAAAAACAAAAACTAGATACTTGAGTTGTCAGGTCACTGGTGAACAAAGCAGCTTATTATCCAATGAATCTGTTGAACATGAAAGGTTATTAGGTATAAAATGTGCTGTATTATAGACATCTAAAAGCTGTCGTATACAAAAGCAAATCTTTAGATCAGACTTACAATGTTATTCGAAGGGTTACTGAAGTAGAATCCTTGAATCAGAACAATTGCTATGTTTGAGGTTATTAGAACAAAAATGCTTAAAGAATGAATTCCCATCCACTCCAATACGTATGTTACTTTTGTATACCCATAGACATCCACCTGTTCATAAAAGAAGGGTGAGTGCTACTGTATCATTAGCCTTTTATCTGAGTTTTAGAAGAAGCTAATACTATACACAAGGATCTGCAACATACCAATATGTACAAAGCACAGAATATAATCCCAGCTGTACCAGAAGTAAACAGCGTATAACTTACAGTATATAGCGATTTATTTAACGGAACACCTGAGGTTGACAGCAATACAGGATTAGCTAAGCAAAGGAGAAATGGCAACTCATAAATATTTCAAGAGCATTTTGATGACGGGCATCATAGATCTAGTTAAGTAAACCAAAGATAATGACCTTTATTATCCTTTTTGTACTTGGTTTAATTTTCTTTATTACATGTTTGTCTCCAGTTCCATTCTTACTAAAAATTTCTACAATTAATTTTTGTACGTAATAGGTGGAGGGGTGCTGATTTTCCAAGTTATCTTTTACTTTATTTTCATATTTTTACATTAATGCAAGCGCACTAGTAAAATTTGAAGAGCAGGGAGGTTTACTGAAAGAATCTTCAGGACATACCTATAAATGCAAAAAGCAACCCAAGGACAAAAAGTGAGACGGAAAAGATGGACCACTTCCAGAGCCGCTCTTTATGCTCCTATATCATGTCATATCACCATCAGTGTCCATCTACAACAACTAAACTATTTATGAAGTGTTTGATCAAGCGAAAGGGATCGGTATGCTTTATTAGTGAGTAAGAGATAGCTTATTTCTGAGCACAATGGATAAACAAGAATAGTGACTCCAATAATTGGGACTTATCCAAGCATTAACAGGCCCATGTTCACCGGGCAATGCCTCCCACCCAGGACCCTGGATAATCCATTTCATGAATTTTTAAGGAAATTTACTACCACTAATATTAGAAGGAAACAGAAAGAACTAATTTTTTTAAACATAAATTTCTTCAAGAATTTGAGAGTAAGGGATGAGAAAAAAAAATCAACATTAGGCAAAATCCAGACCTGCAGTTGCACAAGAACATGACCAAATTGGAGCCCCAAAATGCATGTCACAGCAGCTGTCAAAGTGCTGCAAATTTATACCCCGAGATAGCAACTTAGAATATATACTGAAGGGTTTGAAGGACATCTTAGATTAGGAATGCATACCAGTGAAAGACGGGATTGGATATTGTCAGCCTATTTAATAAACCAAACAATGGAATAATGGAAGGATCAGGGGGCATAAAGGAAAACTATGACCTTTAAAAAAAAAAGAATATCATGACCTCCATTTTCTTATTTCAACCATAGAAATCTCAGCTCCTTGGGCAAACCAAAGCAAAACTGATAGGATGATCCTAAGTAGAATTTATCAGAGGATGAATTAAGATTTGTAATGGTAGGATGATCCTAAGTGGTTTATAAGAAAAGGTCTTGCCCAGATCACGCCAATCACTCCTCTGAGATATCATGATGTGCTATTTACTAATCTCCTCTCATCTGTCAAACTCCATCCCTCTCTGTGACTAGTCTATATATCCCCACAACTACACATAGTGACTGAAGGAAAGGAAGAAGAAACAAAGGATGACAATCAGAACAAACCAACTAAAAGCAGCAGATATAATTGAAAGTTTACCCCAATAGGCCTTCTGGGTCAAAAGGAGCATGGCACCATGAAGGTGAATTGTCTGGTACTTTGCCATCACTAGACCTATTGCATTCCTATAAAAAAATGTTTAGTAGCTTTGAACGCATAAAGTAAGCAGGTTATACATTAAAGCACACATACCCTCAAGTTTCCGTAAACAGGTTTTGCATACAGATGATTGGTCCCCAAGACATAACGATCAATCATTGCTGCGGAACTGCAGGCAGGACCTTGATCACCTCTTACACCACATATCACCTACCAAAAATAAACCAGGGGAATTTCCAACCTGAGCTCGTAAATCTCACTGGGTCAATGTTGTTGTTTTTGTTGTTTAGTTTAGTTCTAGACATCAGTCGATTACTAAAGCTGGAAGTATTTCTGAACAAAAAGCTAGATCCTAGTATGTAGTTCTTTTTCCCTATTTTTTTTAAAAAAATACGGAAGTAAATTAATGCAGCAAAAAGAAACGAAAAATAACTAGTATTACCTTATACACATGGTTATCATTTGATAAATTAGGAGATGAAGCTAAATCCGATGCTTTGAATTCCCAGTCGGGGACATGTAACCCATAAGATAGCAAGAAATATATAGAGGCCAAGAAGATCACAACAGACCTGAATAAAGATACACATCAGCTCACGTAAAAAAACACATGTCAGCTTGACTAATAGTAGAATTGAGATGGATTTGAATTTTTTTATCAACAACATAAGATTGTTGTTCATGAGTTCAAAAGCACAATTGCTTCGACTAATTGCCTTAAAACAGTTCATTGTAAAATTCTGTGGAGAATTGACATTAGAGTTAAATTAGGCAAACAATTTTACTAAATAGAACGTTATTATTTAACACCTGACAAACTGCTTAAGATAAAGTCTTTGCTCTAGATCAAAATATCACAGGAAGCATTGAAAACCCTCAATTACTATTGAAAATTCTGTGGAGGTATGATGTTAGAGTATAAACAAATCCTAATATTTTACTGATAGTAATGTTATGTTTTAACACCTAATAAATTGCTTAAGATGAAATCTTTACCAAGATCAAATTATCACAGTAAACATTAAAAAACCTCATTTATTCTTTTGAGAGTATAAATCCATGACAGAAGGTAAATTTCCAGCTCAATCAAGATCAGCTTCCTGTCTTATCAAGCGCCATTTTCAAATAATACAACTTATCAACTTGTTTATGAATTTGTCAAAAAAATTCAACAATTTTTGTAAATACATGTGATAAGTGTAACTGCAAGGGTTATTGTCATTGTGCATTTGGATGTAAGAGCATGAGTATCAATGAAAAGCAGGGGGTGACAAAATTCAAAACAAGGAAAGTTGATGCTCTTACTAACTGGAGTTATTAGGTATCTTACCACTGCATTATGTAACTCCTGAAGAAACCAAATATTTTTGACTTCTTAGATGGGAGCCAAATTTCACAAAGAGCTGTAACTGCATATGCTATAGATATCCTCTGCATATTAAAAAAGCAAAACAAATTGAGCACAGAAAATGAAGGCAAACACATAAAAAATCCTATGCAAATAGGAAAACCGCTGGGGAAGTTTCGGGGGGGGGGGGGGGGGGGGGGGGGGGGGCGGGTAATAAACTCTACGCAAGACACAAAGTTTTCTGTTAATCCGATGTACAGTCTCTCCCAACTACCTGCAAAATTCCCATCCAACGTATTCTTTCAATGTCAACACCATATGTCAAAGACTGTGCTCCATGTAAGTAACCACCTATAACACAGCCATAAACAAATCATTATTATTCTCAGCAATTTCTTTGTTGGACGTCATATTAGCAAATTCAAGTAAGAGGAGATGCAGCTAAAGCAGACACAAGCACATCTGAGGTTCGATAAGGTATATAGCTGACTTCCTTTTTTTTATTTTTATTTCCACTCTTCTGGGGTTGTCAGTTGTCAACCTATCTTTTAATATGGTTAGGTTGTCATTCAAATGTAAAAATGAGCATCTAAGAGAATGTAGTAGAATAAGAATGTACCACCTTGAAGTAAGACACCAAAAATAAATAGTTTCAGTGCTCTTGTTATTGCCTTCCATGAAGCATCTACTTTGTTAGGTACTCTCTGAAATTGTAGTAGATGGAAGTCAATAAATTTCACTGAGAATGCATGTCTACGGTATTTACGGGTATGCTCAGTTAATTCAAAACTGATATCATGATAGCTTCTGAAGTTTTCCCTGGGTGGCAGAAGTACCTTGTAAACAATTGCAAGAGCAATTCCAGCAACAAATAGAAAGAATGGCATCACAAAATCTGCCAAGTGCACACCATTCCACGGAGAATGTGCAATGATTGGAAAAATTGCGCCTCCATAATCCACAAGCATCATGAGCTAAAACAGAAAACCAAGAAGGTTAATACAGGTCCACAAAAGTCAAAGAGATCCTACATGAGAAGGTGTACATGAGCACGTCTAAAATCTAAGCTCTTCCCAAATTTAGGTCCCCCACAATAAATGCCCTCAGGTCAAATATTCCAATTTCCATGTGCCTGGTTAAAGGGGAGCAGCAGCAGTTTCAAACAATTACCCAAAAATAGCTCGTCACTCCAAATTATTGTCGGCAAAAATATCTTCTACCTTTGAGTAATTAAAGGAAGCAAAATAATGATGGATCATAGATCTAATATCTAAGGCTTATCTTCCGAAAGACATGCTTCTCCGGATCCACAATTGCCGCTAACTTTTTATTTTAAATCTTTATCATGTCAAATGTTACATGGGCCAATTAATGGGCAGCAGTTTCAGCTTAAAATGTAAATTTCACCTAGTCGCAACATATTGAATTGCATGTATTTAATAAGAAAAGAAATTATGCCCTAGGTTTCGCAATCAGCCTGTTGAGGGCAGGGTCAGTAGGCTGAACTCCCCATATGTCAACGTTGAATAAAAAATCACCAAATCCGACGACATCAGAATCATTCCGATTGAGCATTTCATTCTCCTCAAAAAAAGAAAACGCAAGCATCACAATCGGATAACAGAATTAGAAACTCTCAGTGGAGAGATCACTGAAATCGGAATCACAATTGCGTCGACACGAGTGCCAGAATCGGTGAAGAACCAACCAACACGAAAAAAAGTACAAGAGGAGAGAGAGAGAGAGAGAGAGAGAGAGACTCACGAAGACGCAGAGACCACGGAAGACGTCAAGTGAAGCGACACGAGGAGGCTTAGACTCCGAGGCTGCTTGCGTTGCAGTCTCTGCGAACTCCGGCAAAGATTCCGGATTCTGGTGCCTGGTACGGAGGATCGGATCCTCTTCAGCGAAGTCATTCTGGAGCGGCAAGGCTTCGTAGTCCACCATTGAAGCCTTCTGAGTCGAAGTGGAGAGATCCGATGATCAGCAATGGCCGCCCTGGCGTCCGATCGAGGGAGAAGGAGAAGCAGAGACAGCGCATGTACGGAGTGAGGTCGATGCTTTTGTGCTGCTGGTGTGTGGGGGAGGAGAATCGTTTCTAACGTCTCAATTCTGAAATATATCTCAACCTATCATCATTCATGGTTTCCGCTTCTTTAATTCTTTGCCCTTTCTATATTATCATAATAAAATAATAATGATTAATAATTAATAATATAAAATAATAGGATAGAATTGGACGTGAAAGCAACCAAGCTGAATCAGTGAAAAAAGTAAACGATTTAATAAATCTAGAGATAGGTTATGAATTATGATTGGGTGGATCATATGATTAGAGATGGTGGATTGAGTTAATTCTAATTAACTCGGATAGTGCGGGGTTCCGTGCGCTTATTTTTACCCACCAAAAACCCATAATAATTATTGAAAATATTTAAACGATCAAAATATAATACTCATAATACTAACAGTTAATCTCATCAGTCAATTTTTTTTTAGTAATGTTTATTAAATTTTATTACAAATTTTGTTTTTGGTTGGACGGAGGGCTATATGCCCATAAATTAACATTCGTATAATGCACGTAGATAATGGTAAGCTTTTCAGTCTATGCAGTATGCATACGATGTAACACATATATTTATTAACGGGCATATTGTTATGCTCTTCCGCTGCCGTACGGATTTGGATGCACACTGTACATATCACGCGATATGCAGGCGAAAGCACGTATACAGCTGGAGTGGTTGTGAAGTAAGAGTAGGGGCCCAGTCGGGCCCACCATCAGAATGTCTTTCGGTATATTCGGATAGCCGTTGCTTTCATTTTAATCCTTCGTTCGGCCACCACATTTATATATACGTCAACATGTACAGCGACAAGCGTCGCCATGTTGTTAGTAGGCTCCGCTCAAGAATGGCCCAATGAGCCTCAAAGTGGATGAGAAAGCAATCCGGAAAGGCCCAAAGATACAAGCCCACACACGCCGAGATTGTAGGCCCATTACTAACCATGATTCTCTCACATCCGACGCATAAAATACAAATTCTTGAATCAGAAATTTCACAAGAACATTACGTCTGAGTTTTTATTGTTATACATGAGAGTATGTAGAAAGCACAAATTGTTTCAGCTTGATGGCAGTGTCATGTTCTTCAAAGCTTTGAAGCTGGCAAACCTGCAAAAGGGAGGAAATAAACATATACAACTCAACATTCATGGGTGGTAATCTCTGGCATTAAGTATCAGTACAAGCGTATTTGTCTACATTCAAATATATATATATATATATACCTATTGCTTTTGCATTGACAATGCTTGGACAAGCATGTGGAGGCGAAGCGTTCTCATTGAGGAATGGGTCGACCCGGTTGGGATCAGACCAAAGTGGGAATCCCTTGATCTTTCCCTGTGGAGGAAATATGCATTAGATCAATATCATTGTTTATGATCTTCACTAAATCATCTGTGACATATTTTCAGACATCTGGCTACACATGTTATTCAAATGTCACTTGCACAAAAGGGTGAAAAAAGGAGCAAGAGGCTTCTTTGTGCATGAATGGAATCAGTAGCACTTTTGATCCATAAAGACAGAATACTAGTTAATGCAAGCATTCTAAGAGGGCGTACCACGACATTTAGGGCAGCTAGAGTTGCCATTCCTTCACGAGTCCACTACACGAACAAACACAAACAGGCAAATGTGAGTTCTATCATATTCATTTATGTTGAGTTGTAGAAAGGGAAAAAAAAAATAATCAACATCATAAACCTACCTTGGAGGCAGAAGCAATGTGTGGAACCACAATTGCATTCTTCATGTCAGCTAGGCCAGGTTTCATGTATGGTTCGTCCTAGTAGAGCAAACATTGTTACAAAAAACAAAAAAGTCATCATCATCATTGACTCAGTGAAGCTCCACTATAGCGGAATCTAGGGGGTCAAGATGGGAGTACCCCTGTCCAAGGGAAAGGGGGTACGCCCGATACGCCAAAGAAAAACTGAAATTCAGCTATGTGACAATAATAACTGAATTTAGTTGGAATGCACCAAAATGATGAAGGGTATATTTTGATACCTCAAACACATCTAGACCAACTCGAAACATGGGGTTTTCTCTGAGATGCTCGACAAGAGCGACTTCATCAACCACAGGACCCCTACTACAGTTAATGAGGATCGCTTCCTGCAAACATAGAAAGTACAAAGGATTTGTAATTTTAATTCTAGAAAAGAAAAGATAGCTTATGCAAGGAGCAGCAGGTAATAATAGGGGTTGAGTCTGTTACCTTTTTCATCTTTGAGAGCCTTTCTTTGTTGACCAGATGGTAAGTTGTTTTATCCAAGACCGGATGCAAGCTTATCTGGAAATAAAGTTGCAAGCATTAAAGCTAGTTGACAAAATATGTGAAAAATGAAGAATACAATGGAAGAGGAAGAACAAAAGTGCGCAATGGATTCAAATTTTAGGCTTGGGTATACTATTTTGTAAGAAAGAGCATTTACCACATCAGCCTCCTGAAGCACTTCATCCATAGATGACGCCCTTTTCCATGTCACCGGTTGCTCACCATTCGCCCTGAGGAATTCACCATAAGCTGTGAAAACCAAAACAAAAAACAACAGTCTTTAATAATCATCAAAAGGGTGTCCAAAGGTTATCGTATGCATGGGCACAAGGCTTGCCTGTGACAAACTTCTCCAGCCTTGTTGATTGGTATAGATCAAAGTATATCAGATTCATCTTGAAACCTTCAACCTATAGAGCAGGCAGGAAAAAAAACATAAAATTGTCTCTCACTAAAATAGAGCACTTAACTACTTTTGTCTATTTGATTTATGTGAACATCAGGCTTCCCTATAACTCACATCAACCATCGAGCACATAAAAGTGTAAAACAGAACAAATGCCAAAGTCTCTTCAGTATATGATACTGATATAAAATAAATAAAATAAATCGCTACACTAAAAAGGACTAGATTCGTTTGCTTTCTGTTTCCATATTCTGCAACCAAACAGGCCCTAAGTCATCATGAGTGAAGAGCACTACCTAGTTTGCCATTAAATCCAATCGAATGAGCATAACCAAGTTGGATAGCAAAGTAGATGTTTAGTTGAGTACCATCATTCTGGCATACGCAGATCCAATACGCCCCGCTCCAATCACACCAACAGTCTGTCCTTTAAGCAAATTTCCCACAAACCTATGGAAGAAAGTTTAGGGAGATTTCTAAATCATAATATTCTAATTATGATATGTGAAAGATTTCTTACAAGTTTGGAAGCCAACCATCATACAATCCAGCCCTCATGAATTCGTCCGCTTCGACCACCCTTCTGGCTGCAGCCAAGGAAAGTGAAGCTGCTAACTCTGCAGTTGTCTCTGTCAGGACTCCCTAACCAAATTTAAAAGAACAATCATACCCAATTTCCAAGAAAACCCCTCTCCATTTTCCACAAGACAATCATAAGAAACATACTGGAGTATTTCCAACAGCAACACCATATTTGTTTGCAGCATTGACATCAACATTATTGTATCCAACGGCCATGTTGCTGAATGCTTTTCCACCTGCTTTGCTTAGTGCTGAGAACAAGGTCTCTCCCCAGTCTTCCGTCAACTGAATAAAACATCATCATCATCATTGACCCAGTGAAGCTCCGCTACAGCGGAATCTGGGGGGTCAAGATGGGGGTACTCCTGCCCAAGGGAAAGGGGGTACGCCCGATAGACCCGAGAAAAACTGAAATTCAGCTATGTGACAATAATAACTGAATTTAGTTAGAATGCACCAAAATTGATATACGGACTAAATCCATGTCAAAGGCAGTGTATAAAAGCCAATGAGCATGAGGATGCGCCCCATAGTCAACTGAATAGAACATATTCCAAAATACCATCAACACAAGAGCCAGAAAAATCACAATTCAAAACACGGAATGATCAGAATAATATTTCCATCAGCAAATCAAACATACCTGTCCAATTACCCCATCACACTTATCACCAATGAGGGCAATGATATCTTCCACAGACAAGATCGTCTTCTTCTCGGTACAGATCTAAAATTGAGAAAATAAAGTTTTCTAAGCAACAAAACAAGCAAAAACACACAAACCCAGAAAAATATACCTCAACCCGGCAATCTTGTTCTATCAGGAGATTGATCCAGCGGGTACCCGGCATGGATTTTGTGCTAACCACTCTGTATTTTCCACTGGGATTCCATACCTCTATGGAAATGGGTTTCGCCATTGGAGCTCCTTGCAAAAGCTAGTGAAACTCAGGAGTGTGTATGGCAGGAAAATATTCTGCAAATGTCTTCCTTGATAAGTTCTGACTTGTTTTATTGTTCAAAATTGATCAGGTGTGGTCAAGTCCAGTGTAACTGTCTGTATCAACACCATCAAGATGATCATGCGGTCTTTGATGTATGTAGTCGTGTGGTGTAAGGTTGTGATTTGCTGATTTATTTATATAAAATAAGTTATTCTCTTTGTAGATAAAATGAATGAATTTGTTGGGTTTTAGGAAGGTTGGACCTCTGTAATATTTGAGCCTTATATTTTGTGTGAAGGATAATGTGGATGTGGCTAGTGATGCTAAATGGATGGATGACAGAAACCTCCAAAAAGACTGGAGAACTCTTGAGCGCCTCTGAATTTTCTAGCAATTGCTTGGACGACACCTGTTTCTATTCCCTGTAGTGCCAAAATTCATCATATGAAACAGCCCTATTTTAATAGATTCCTCCGTGAAATCTGCATTTTCTTTTATCTATTATAACTGGTAATCGGTATTTTTTTTAGTAGGCAAGAATTAGGAGAGATAAATAGCTTAGCCGTTATTCCAACTTGTAGATTCCTTTCGGATAAGAACATTAAGTTATACGAAGCTATCTTATTTTGTCAAGTCTTAAGTTACATTTTGTACAGAGATTGCAGTAAAGCATGTTTCTACATATTCACTCACTGATATTAAAAACTCCCAACAACTCAACTTGATTCTTCTAATGCCGGTATTTGCGTTTCTTAAAAAAACCTATTATTGGGACTTGGAGAATCTGAAGACTGAGAAGAACTGGCCCATCTACATGCGTTTACTGTTTGTAAGGCTTATTTGAAAATTTCCTGCTCAGCAGCCAGGACCAAGGTTACTTCCAACTTGCCAAAAAGAAGCTGACAGAAAAACCCTGATGTTCTAAATGGCACACGTTTCCTGCAATAAACATGAAAACAAAAACCCCAACCAAACATACATAAATACATAATCACTTGGTAATGGCTTCATTTGGTGCAAACTCAAGCTCCTTTTACATTAGATGGAGCTTCTTGCAAATATATTGAACTAATACAACAGCATAAACATATTGAATTAATGCAGACACCGCAAACCCACATTTGGAAACTATTACCCTAATTTTGAATATCTACCCTGTAAGAAAGAATAAAGGAATTGGAATCTTTCCTAAATTAGGATAGGAAAAATGTTAACACAATACTATTATCTACTGATAATTTTCACCCACAAACTCTTTGTAACATGCAGTGGTGAGATTAAAAATTTATCAGATATCATGTTTGAAAATATGAAAGCTTTGTGAAAAAAAAGAAGTAAACATGCAAGTATAAGCTGAATGAATACGTACAGTGAGTAGGGTGTTGACTCGATTGTCCAGAATCAATAAGAGTTAATTCCATGTCATGCGTGATACTCCAGCCTGGTTCATATGCCTCCAGAAAACCCATCTTTGCCTTGTTGGGAAGATCATGAGGATGAACAAAAGGCACTCCTGGAGGCCATCCAATCTCCAGCCTTATGTTGGCACAAGGACTCTCAAGTGAATGAATATGGTTTTCGCATTCCTTCAGATTGCAGAATCTAAGTTTAATTCCCTTGTTATCTGCAATTTCCTGAACCTTTTCTTTTAGAACTCTCTGTGCTTCAAGCCGTAATCTCTTGGAAGGTGGCAGTGGTTTCCATTTTAAATTGCTCTTTTTTCTTTTAATAATAGATTTCATTGAGCCTGTACACACCATTTCAATATTCCAACAAAAGAAGAAGTCAAAAACTTCTCATATAGACCAAGATTTAGCGTAGCAAGACAGCATTAAATCACAAAAATGCAATGGAAAAATAATAATCCTTGATCACTTTCAAAAAAGTGAACCAAATCAGATAATAAGACAAGAAGAATTGATTCCTGCTCATTTGAAGGGCTAATCTTGAATCATGAAAAGGTGACAAATATAAGACCATCCCTGAAGCAAAACCGAGCTAAGAAACCAACTTCATAAGCAATACAAAATAGTATATTGTCCCTTCTGCAGCTAAGAGGATAGGTCAGGTAAAAAAAAACTAATTATTTTCTGGTTACGTATCCACCAGCAAAGGAGCCTCCTTGGAGATAAAAGCATCCCTAATCCATCATATGAGAGATGTGAGCTGCACTGCATTGGTTGTGAACTATCTGGAAAGATAAAAGGTGCATAAAATATTATCTGAATCGTGCCAATAGTTAACGTTGATATAGAGGCCGGTCACTGTTGAGAAAGGATTTAATCCATCTCGACAAAGATCTAAACACTAAGCACATGAGATGTCCAGTCATTCCAAAAATGTTCTGGCTCATTAGAAAATAGATTCAAAGTGAACGCATATTGACTTGATGCTCAAAATGGAACTATATGTTCCATAGACGAAAAAGATTCAAGTTGCATGTAAAGATGTTCTCAGCACCTTTGAGAGAAAATATTAAGCTAAAATCCCAAATTCTATGCATAAACATGATCTTTATTGAGAGAATAAATCCTTTCACAGATCAGATACCTATCAGGAAAGAAAATTAAAAAAAAAAAGAAAAAGAAAAAACCATAAACACAATTCAGCAATTAGAAACATAATGGGCATCCTACCTTCTTGTGTTGTGGGGAAGTCATAACCTGAAAGAGACTGTCGATTGAAGAGTTGATCTATGGGATGTGATCTCTGCATGAAGTCATCCACCGGTACTGGGAGCTGGAACTGAGCTTCAACTCCATAACCAGCAGCTCTCATCTCTGAACAATTAAGAACGGTCATGGATTTAGGCATGAGCTTGAAAGCCAAAGAACACCTTCCATGAATATTACCCTGAGGAATAGGATCACTAGTCTCAATCCTTTGAAGAGCAGGGCTTATATATCCAGCACTTGCCTGGTACAGAGCCAATCCAGGATAAACAACCACTTCCTGTGGACCAATTTCTGCATCCACATGTACCCATTGACCCTGAAAGTCTCTAACAAGTAAGCCAGCCTTATCTGACTTAACAATGGATAACAGACTTTTATCAGATAATTGTTGTTGCTCAGAAAACATGCCCAAATGCCCATCCTCTCCATTTGCTAAATTATGCTGCTGTGCTCCACTAAATGACGGTCTACCATGACAGAAAACAGACAACACTGAAGACGATATTTCTTGGTTTCTCAAAGGAACATTATCAAGGATCTCACTAAATGGAGAGCTACGTAGATTTAAATTGAAGCTGATAGCATCTAGCATGTCCCGAGCAGCTTTTCCAAGAATAGCAAAGATCTCCACCAAACCAGCTGGAGGAATTTCCAGCCCATTGGAAGGTTCCGTGGGAGTAAGCCCAGGTCTAAAATCATAGGTTTCTTGCCATGATTGAGGATCTGCATAGTAACCAGATGTTTTACACCACTCACGGGATTCACTTCCATGAATCATATCTGCAAGGGGATATGGTGGCTTATGATTAAAGTAGAGGCGAGCAGATTCAAGAGCTGAACGCAAAAGAGCCGCATCCCAATGCGGAAACTTTACTATGGCAGTGGAATATTGTGCAAGTGACTGACACAAGATTGATACTGCTGTTTTGTAGGAATCAGAAGGCAGGCCTTCAGAAGCAACAAGATCAGTAAGCTGGACACGGCCTATAGATGGCAGGTCAGTGCATGCCATGGACCATCAAACTAATACTAGCGCTCTCTTTGATTTATAAAAAGGGTCAATATTAAGAGTCCTAGTATAACACAGAATACACCTGATACAAAAAAGTACATGTATTCAGAAAATGATAATTAACATCTTTTTTATTAATGTTATAAAGCTACCACTTTAGTTTTCTTCAAGTAATAGATTGTATTAATCAAAAGACAAGCCAAATACCATCATAATTGATCAACAACATATCGGATTGTCGAATGTCAACTGCTTGAAGAAAAACCAATAATCACTGGTTACTTAATAAATTATCTCCTCTTCATATCACTAGTTCACTCCAGTATCTAGCTACCTCTTTTAGCACAATTATAATTTATATGTTGATGAAGAGGAATACAAAGAACAATACTGATGTGATAGATCTTGAAAGAGGAAAAAAAAACACTAATTTCTGATTCCTATAATTACTTCTAAATATCTGAAACACTGAAACGTCACACAGTAATTGAGCTAGTAACTCTAAGTTATACATAGAAAAAATCAAGCTATCCGCAGACCCAGAAAGAAATAAGATCCGCAACAGTCAATTAGAGAGTATGAAGTCGTTACTCAGAAAATAACAAGCAATATTGGAAGTGTGAGAGGGATCAGAGCCCTAGTCAATATAATTAAGTTAAACAAAGGTACTAAAAACGAAAACCTATAAAGATTCAAAACGGAGTTCACCTGCAACATGTCTACCACCGTGTAAAAGGAGAAATTTGAGACCAACGTCTGCCGGAAAATTCGATGCACCGTCGCCGGCGATAGAGGGGATCGAGAAATGAAGAACAAACGGTTTGATCGGCTAGAGGAGAAAATAGTCGGGAAGCACACAATTTTTCGGTTGAAACTTGAAATGACACGTTAGCCCAAGGCCCAAACCCACCCACCTCGGATTTTACTTCTGTTTCGGATGAACCCGGTTTAGGTCTTTATGTTTTCCCTTTTACCGGTTTACTTGGCATGCGAGTAGGGGTGTCAATCGGGCAGGCCGGTCGGGTCGGGTTTGGGTCGGGTCAAAATTCAATTTCGGGTAAGTTTGGATTCGGGTCAAATTCGGATATTTTGAAAATCGGGTCAAGTTGGGTTGGATTATTTCGGGTCGGGTGCTCAATTAATCGGGCAAAGTCGGGTTTCGAGTCAATTTCGGTCAGGTCATTCGGTTTTCGGTCCAACTTGATTTCTGATAAGTCCGGTTTCGGGTTTAGTTAGATTTCGGATTTAGTCGGACTTCGGGTGAGTCGAGTTTCGGGTTTTTCAAATTTTGGGTGAATCGGATTTCGACTTTGGCTGAATTTCGGGTTAATCTGATTTCGAGTAAGCCGGATTTTGAGTCAGACCATATATCGAACGATGGTTTTTTGTAGTTTGACTACTCTAGGGTCTAAATATTTAATATAACATTCAAATAAAAAACATAATTATAATAAATATTCACTATTATTAATATTTTAAAACATAATGTAATTTTCGGATGGTTTCGGGTCGGGTAAATTCGGATTTTCGGATGGTTTTGGGTCGGGTAACTTCGGATTTTCAGATGACTTCGGTCGGGTAGCATCGGATATCGAGTTGCATCAGGCTAGTCCATTCGGGTATAATCGGTTTTGGGTTAATCTCGGGTTCGAGTTTTTTCGGATTCGAGTCAAATCAGTTCGGGTCAAACATGTCTCGGGTATAAAACTTTTTATTCTTTTCTCAAGTCGGGTCGGGTTCGGAGTCAGGCGGGTCGGACGGGTTTCTCGGGTCAGGTCAAGTTTTGACAGCCCTACACGCGAGTATCAAGAATTAGGTATGAGTTTGAGAAATCGAAAAGAGGGGTGGAGTTTCTCTTTTCAACCACCTTTGTGTCTTCAGGTTACTTCTCTATCCTAATTTGTCTTCCCAAGTCTCTCACAAACTCCACCTCGATCCACACTATGTGTTTTCCTTGGGTATCCCAAAAATCACAAAGGTTATTTATGTCTTGACCTCTTCTCTCAAAAACTAATCGTGTCTTGTCATGTAACCTTTGACAAAAATGTCTTCCCTTTTGCCAAAATAAATCCCACATCTCAAACATATGAGACTCTTAGCTCGGATGATTCTATGTCTCCCATTTTCTCTCCAATCTCCCATTGCTCGCCGACTCATGCATCTCACCCGGACACCCTGACACAAACCTGTTCCCCTCCTAGTAGGGATAGCAATTGGGCGGGATGGGGAGGGTATTGGTTTGGGGCGGGGAATACCCTCCCCGTCCCCATCGTCATTTAGATATATGTTCCCCATACTCGCCCCATTCCCCATCGGGGAATAAATTTGTCCTCGTCTCCATCCCCGTCGGATCCCTGTCCGTCGGGGATTCCCCATCCCCGCTTGATTTTCCCCATTTATAATTCCTGTCGGGGATTCCCCATCCCCGTTTAGTTTTCCCCATTTATAATCTCTATCGGGGACTCCCCAGCCCCGTTTGATTTTCACCTTTTATAATCCCCACGGGTTACTCGTTTTATTTTCCATTTACTTTCTTGTATACTTACTTCAAAAATTCTATTGATACACCATTTAAAAAATTCATCAATCAAACTTATATAATTAACAAGCCAACAAGAGCTTCCAAAAACAAACAAGACAATAATTTTGTAAATTCAATGATCATACCATCATACGTATCAAGTACATAATATAAGCATAGCTGAATTACCAATAATTTAACAAGAGAATCCCCAACAGTTCCCCGACAAGGATTCCCAACGGGGTTCCCCAATGGATCTCCCATCGGGGATTCCCCAATGGGGTCGGGGGGTGAGGCGGGGACACCTATCCCCACCTCCGTCCCCATACCCTAACGGGGAATTAATTTTCCCCCCATACTTGCCCCATCCCCACTAAATATCCCCATCCCCGTACCCGTAACGGGGAATCCCCACGGGGAATGGGAATCTCCGCCCCAATTGCCATCCCTACCTCCCAGTCAACACCCCTTTTCGACCTCACCAACACCTTCCTCAAGATTTATGAACAGCTCGCTCTCAACCCTGCCACTAGCCTTGTCTTTGAGCCCTCTACAAGCTCCACCTTCCCTTAACCAACACCCCATGACCACTCGTACTAAAGTTGACATTACTAGGCCATGCCACCTTTTTTTTATCTCGACGCCATCACCATCAAAACCCCCTCACTCCCCCACACTTTCAAAATATGCTTATGTTTACGCTCTTCAACTCCATTCTATTGAGGAGTATAAACGTAATAAATCTGATGAAGAATTCCTTTGGAAGAGATAAAATGAGAAGGTTGTTTTTCCACTAAGCTCAAGAGCACCATTAGATCTTATAACCTTAACTTTCTTATCAAATTGTGTAGCAATCATAGAAATAAAAACTTGCAAAGTGGAGAAGGAATCATCTTTATTTCTTAATAAATGAACCCGAGCTACATGTGAATAATCGTCTACAATGGTAAAGAAATGCTTGTAACCATCATTAGTAGAAATAAGAAATGGACCACAAGTATCTATATGAATGGGCTCAAAAACAAAATTTGTAGATATACTACTATTAGGGAAAGTAAGTTTATGTTGTCTAGCTTGAATACATACAAGACAAGGCGGAAAATCATCTTTCCTAAATTCTATATTACAAACAGTTTTTTAAGCTTGTAATATGGAAGATGACCCAATCTCTTATGCAGCTATGCATCAAAACAGCTTTGTCGACACTAATCTTCTAAGCAGTATCAGACTTCATGGTAGAAACATTAAGAGACATTGACTTCTTGTTTAAAGCATCCAATTGCTATAAAATAAACAAACCCTTGGAAGCCTTACCAAGAACTAAGGGCCCGTTTGGTATTGATACCCTGATATCAGATATGGGTATAGAAATAACCCACACCCATATACCCTGTTTGGTATTGCTTGGATATGGATATTGCTGATATCTTGATATCTCTTGTTAAAAGCTTTTTTTCCCATCTGATATCTTTAAAAATTGGGAGGTATCACTTATATCTCAACTCCTCTTCCCCCACCCATTTCTCTTCCCTGTGTTTATTTTTCCTGCTCAGATATGGATTTCAATAATTAATCTTTCTATGCCAGATACTTTTACCACTGTAGTGCACTATATTGTTTTGCTCTTCTTCTCTATATATTACTGCTAGTTGTAAATTTTGGAGCTTTGAGATTTTTATCATTATAATAATTTTGATGAAATTTTTTTGGATTTATTTTCTTATTGATTTATGGCTTTAATTTGTGTGCCAATTCAGGTTTTAAAAATTCATAAAAAGTTTCAATACTTAATAATAGTAATTAAGTTTGATACCTATATAAGTTATATTTTACCAAACTAGAGATATGAGATATGGTTGATATCTATATACATACCAAACAACAAATATAGATATCATATCTCATACCCATACCTGATATCGATACCTATACCGATATCTGATATATGATATCTTAGATATCGATACCAAACAAGCCCTAAAGGCCTCATCAAATATTGGCCCTGCAAAGTACATCCCTTATTAGTGAAAACAGTAACACAATTCAACTAATCAATCAATTTGCTAATAATAAGAAGATTGAACTTAAAAGAAGGAACAAAGAGAACCCCATTAAGAACAATCTCTGTTGTGATTTGAACCCTTCCAGCAATATTAACAAATATAATATGAGCATTTGAAAGATTAATAATAATAGGTATAACAAGCTCTTTGTAATCTAAGGAGCATATCTAAATTGTGCCACATATGATCACTAGCACCTATTTCAATGACCCATATATAATTTAATGAAGATTTACCATAACCAACAAAAGTATAAGGCTTATTACCAGCAAAATTCCTGAAAGCAGTTTGTTCAAAAGTTGAAGTAGTAGTTTGGGTCAAAACCTTTAACTAATCAAATTTTGCAGGAGTTAAACTGTAACACCCCTATTTTACAACATTGGGTATTACCGCCAGTGCCCTCGGACTTTCCCGTCCAGAGTCACCCAAGGCTTTTAGAATGATATTGAACTCATACAAATGCGGAAAATTAACATAAACGTTACATAAATAAACAGATGCTCACGAATGAGACTTGATTCTTTAATTGAAGATGAAAATGACTAAAAGCGGAATTTTATTTCTTGATAAGAACTTTCGTTCATTACATTGAGGGTCATTTTACAAAAGATGTAGCAGCGGAAAGTAAAGCCGTTTAAAAAGGGTTTAAAATACGAAATCTAAAATTACAAGAATGTTTTCCCAAGACAACTCATGTGATGATGATTTGCTTGGTTTTCTAAAAAGGGAAGAGCTAGTGCACTATCTTCGGAATGCCTTGCTCTTGTGAGAATTCCTTCCTTCCTTCGATGTCGTCTTGCCTTGATCCTCATTCCTCGCTTGATGTTTCCTGAACCTTCTTGACTTTGTCTTCAAAATTTCGGTGTACATTCCTACAGTCTGGCATTTGTCGCGAAGGGCGAGAAATACCAGGCAAAAATGCAGAAGTGGGGAATTAGTCTAAGGAGACTAAGCAAGCGTGAACGGAACTTCCCAAGGGTAATTCGGTAATTTGAGTAATAATCAAGGCAGATATTATCGGGTTGTGTTTTAGGATAAGGTTTATTTATGTGAGGTTTAACGATACGAAGGAGAGCGTATCTCAAGCGGAAATAGCTCGATAATCGAGAGAAGAGCTACTAGATTGTAGCCTTCTTTTAGAATCGAAAGTATGCTGGAAACATTATTACTTTATACAAGTTGAAGACCTCTCGCGCCTTGAGCGGACCGAGAGCCGGATCGATCATTTGAGACCGGTCTGGTTTTGATATCTCTTAAATGTGCATTGGGCACTTATCTTATGTGATGACGAAAATAATCGATTTCATTAATGATTTTTTTAACAAAAAGAGGTGGGACTCGGATGGCCGATCCACCAAGGGGAAACCCAGTTTCCCGGCACTTAGCTAGAGTGCGCTCATCCCTCCTTGCAATCGGAGCGGATGGGATCATGATCCCGAAAGTCGTACTTCAAACACGTAGGAACTTGCGACTTAGTAAGATTATATAGAGGCGTCTTAGAAGTCCAATTACTATTAAGTCCTTTTTCATATTATATTAAGTCCTTTTTCTAGTACTTTCCTTAAGTGGAAAGGAGCCAATTACTTAATATAGCATACTTTCCATGTATGAGAGATAATAATAAATTCTATTATCTATTTAAATGATTTCCCCATGTCTTAGAATATTATTTTATAAAACTAGGAGCATGCAACTTATTTATTTATATCTAAGTTAGTAATAATAATATCTTTAGTATATCTTTAATAATATTATTTCTCATCTATCATATTATTTTAATAACATTTTATATCTATGATTATTGATAATATCTTTAATATATCTTTTCCCACAACAAATATCTTCTATATTCCATACTTTACTATATAAAGATATATTATGACTAGCATGTCTTATCAACATATTTTTAAGTTTATAATATGCTCTTTAAAATGACATGCAACCCCTTTATATATTAATTATAAAAAGTCTTGAGATAATAATGTCTATCATCTTGCTCAAATTCTTTTTATTTATTTAATTAAGTTCTAAGTAAGGTAAACATATTATTTATATTATACTTTTCAAGTATATAAACTCATATTTTAAATCCCATGATTTTATTTAACGACTTTCCCATGTTTATTATAATATATTTCCTTATATAAAAACACATGCAAATTATTTATTTAATTTATTTAACTCCATACTTGTTCTTATTAAAATAATTCATTCAAAAATATCTTACTATTATTATTCCAAAGCATATAATAAGATTAAAAGACCTCCAATTCTATTTTTCCTTTTTAAATAGAATCTTATTTTAATAAATTTTCTTATCTTACATTATTTCTTTTATAATAAAGAGGAATGTGCCTAAGTTAATACTTTCCCCAATATTTATCCAAATATGCTTAAAATATCATTATTATGAATGTTAAAGTTCTAGGAATTCATATATGCTTATTAAAAGTATATTTCTCTTAGATGGGTATGTAAATTAATTTAACTAGTTATACCCGTCGTGCCGTGCACGACTACGGCTCGAATTTTAAAATTATTTTTAAATATATTATAAATAAAATATAAATATTAAAATATATAACATAAGCTTTAATATAATTATGTATGAGCATGTTTTTTTAAATATAATCATACATATGATATAGAAATTTTATGCACACATACTGTAACACCCCGACTTCCGACGGGGCACTACTAAGAAATAGACCTTACTAGGTACTATTAAATAGGTTGACAACTACACTTTAGGATCTTGCAACGCGGGCACGACGAGAAAACGTAATAAAAACATCCAACCTTCCTTTTATAAAAATATAGAAAACGTAGTTATGCATGAATTCCCGAAACCTAATTATAAATATCCTGAATCTGACGAATCATCACCAACAATAAAATCATTCGACGAAAACAGAAGACAAGTCATAATACCAACTCTAAGATAATAATAAAAACAATCTCCTAGAAAATCATAATTAAACTAAGGCAAAAACCCATCCCACTATGACACGCGCTCTCTACCGCTCCGGCCCGCCATCTGGCCTCGGTTCCTGCACGGCTCCCTGATTCATACCTGGAACTGAAAAATATTCCCCGAACGGTCAGCGTCTAATCTACCAAGTTAGATAGAATACGGAAATTGTAGAACGTTTCGAAAATATTTCTAAAGTCAGCATACAAATCCTCAATCGCAATCATATCTCTAAAGGCCAATACCTAAATTAGTTATAATCAGTCACACAGAACCACATATGCATTCACAATCACTATCTCATAACACAACAATTCCTCCTTTTCCACAATCCGACTACCAAGGCGCTCATCACCACGTCGAGTACAGAGGCAGGCCCTCCCACTCCACTTCACAATCTCCCTTCTAACCCCGGGCTAAGCCTCCACTGGAGCACTTGCCAAAAACACACAGATAATACTTTTCGTTTTGAAGGGGCACGGTTTCCCTGTCACACGGGTCAAAGTAGCCAACTCTTCCTCCACGCCAGCTACGATGGGCCGTGTCGGAAACGGTACCAACACAGAGAAAACGTTCCAAAAATATCCTTCCGATAAAATACGTTCAAAACCATTTTACGCACACAGCAATTCAAGGAGTTCAAACAATTTAAAAAGGTATTCGGGACTAGTTCCCAAAACCCGCCCTACAATAACGATACGCAATCTAACAAGGTAGAGAAGAACCGAGCAAGTCGAAAAACGACTTACCTCGAAACTTGGGATCCTTTTGATGAAGACGGAATTACGATCTCAAACGGAAATGATTTCCTAAAGAATTATGAAGGAAAAAGATTAACTTAAATACGAGCCGAACCAAACTAACCCAAAGAAAAAGCCACTTCTAATTTCCTTAAACAACCGACTTCTATTTAAAGGATTTTCATTTGTAGATATTAGAAAATCCTAATCACCTAATAATATTATCATACTCATCTAACTAACCTAAGCCTAACAAACCCAAAGTTATGCTAGAAAACTACCCGATCAAATTCACTCTTTTCTTACTTGTTCAATTATAAAGCATATCAACCCCCCCACTAGTGACCCAACTGTCCAACTTGGCCCAACCCAACAATTTTAAAAATTTCGAAAAAAATCCAGCCCAATTGGGCGGAATTGCTCGAACTTCTGTAGCCCGTTTCCCCTATCCCTTCTTTGACCAAATCGGTCTTGACCCGCCTAACAAGGCCCACCCCATGCCCTTCTTCAACCTCGAGCCACCGAACTCCATACTTCTTCACCTGCCGGCAACTCAGCAACGACCACCCTCTTCCTTCTTCAACCTAGAAGCCGAGACCTCCCTGCCTCTGGTTCGCTCTCGCCCTGCCCACCGTTGCTTCTACCCCCGTCGACGGAAAGCCTCGGCTTGGATCCGATCGATGGTACCTCCGACAGCGACCCCGCAACCGCACCTCCGTCCTTGCTGAAATCCCCACCCGCGACCGGTGGCAACACCAGAGAGCGGAGACGAGTATCTCTCGCCGCCCCCTGTTTGCGCTCCGCCTGGTGTTTCTCGGCTTCGACCCCACTCCACCGGCGATCCTCACCCGCTCCAATTACCAACACCTCGTCGCCGGTTCCTATCCCACGACGCACTCTGACCTACCCCAACGCTAATGCCCGTCCACTACAACAGTAGCAAAGAAAGACAGAGGGAAGGAACCCTTACCGGCGATAGCAGACTTCGACAACACTCTCGGCTTCCCAATTGGCGTCGTCCGGAATTGATTGGCGACGTCGTTGTTAGCGAACGCAAACTCACGTCGGTAGGCTTTGGTGGTCGACACGGCTCGACGCCCCCTCTGGCCTTCAACGCAGGGCAGAAGAAAAACTGGGTGTTTTGATTGAATCGACTTATAGATTTGAGACGGATTTGGCTAAAATACTGATGTGGTTCGGTTAGTTTAGCCAATGTAACTAAGATTTGGATATATTTATTGGCTTAAGATAGATTCTAAGTAGTTTGGATATACTAATTGACCCTAAATTACGTATATATCTAATAGATATAGTTGACTCGCACATAATTTGCTCGTATATATCCATGAGATATAATTCACTTAAAGGAAGAAAAGAAAAGGGTGGAATCCGATGATTATCGGAATGGATTACTAATTAATTTGTTTTACGAGTTTACTTGCGGCTTAAGAAACTCAAATGCTTGTAAGCGAAGGAACCCGTTTACAGACTCACGAGGCCTAAAACGAAAATCGGATATTACATACTACCCCCCTTAAGGAAGTTTCGTCCCGAAACTTGATTACGAAGAAAGGATATTCGAGGTCTTCACAAACCTCTCCCCCTTAGGGAGGTTCGTCCTCGAACCAGAATTGATTGATAACGATAATCATAACCAGTATTAGCCATCCAAAACATACAGCACGTCAATTAAAATTTAAACAGTCAAACAAATCAAACAACCAAGAATCACGAAGCAAACATCGAATCTGAAATCAGCACACTAATTACTAACCTTCCCCTCAAACGCCTCTACTAAACCCGGGTAAATCTCTGGATAACTCTCACTCATCCTGGACTCCGTCTCCCAAGTGGCCTCCTCGACTCCCCGTCGAGACCACTGAATCAACACCAGAGGAATCTCCTTGTTCCGCAGCTTCTTCATTCGTCGATCTAAAATCTTCAGCGGTTGTTCCCGGAAAGTGTGATCTGGTTGTACCACCAAATCCTCATAATTCAGTCTGTGACTAGGATCCGGGACATACTGTCTCAGCTGTGAAACATGGAATACAGGGTGCACTCCTTCCAAAGCAGGCGACAATGCTAGCCTGTAAGCCACCTCGCCTACTCTCTCCAGAATCTCGAACGGACCGATATATCGGGGACTCAGCTTCCCTTTTACCCCGAATCTCCTTACCCCGCGAGTAGGCGATACTCTCAACCAGACGTGGGCTCCTACCTCAAACTCCAACGGTCTACGCCTCTTGTCTGCATAGGACTTCTGACGACTCTGAGCAGCTAACATTCTCTCTCTGATTAAGGCCACTTTCCCGTTCGTCTCCTCAATCATCTGTGGCCTCTCACCGACTACATCCGAGGGATCATCCCAACACAACGGTGTCCTACACTTCCGACCATATAAAGCCTCATAAGGGGCCATCTGAATCGACGAATGCCAGCTGTTATTATATGCAAACTCCACCAAAGCCAAGTGATCCGACCACTGACCTCCCCAGTCTAATACGCAGGACCTCAGCATGTCCTCCAACGTCTGAATCGTCCTCTCTGTCTGACCGTCTGACTGCGGATGGTAAGCAGTCGTGAAATGTAATCTCGTCCCCAATGCCTCATGCACCTGCTGCCAATATCTGGAAGTAAAACGCCCATCTCGGTCCGAAACAATCTTCTTAGGCACGCCGTGCAGTCTAACTATCTGATTAATGAATACCTCCACTAATTTACTCACTTGCCATGTCTCCCTGATAGGCAAAAAGCGAGCAGTCTTTGTCAGTCTATCCACTACTACCCAAATGGCATCATGACCTCTGCTGAGTCTCAAACCTGTGACAAAATCCATGGAGATGTCCTCCCATTTCCATTCTGGAATAGGGAGTGACTGGAGCATTCCTCCAGGTCTCTGGTGCTCAATCTTCACCTGCTGACAGACCTGACACTTAGAGACAAATCTCGCTACATCCGGCTTCATGCCATCCCACCAATAAAATTGTCGCAAATCCGTGTACATCTTACTCGCCCCGGGGTGGATTGAGTAAGGTGTAGCATGAGCCTCTTGCAAAATCTTCTGCCTCAACTCTGCATCTCGAGGCACACAAATCCGACTGCGTAAACACAAAATACCATCTGCTCTCTCTGCAAAGTCAGGTGCCTCTCCACGGCTCAATCTCTGCCTCAGATCCTGAATCATTGGGCAATCTTCCTGCTTCTGTCTTACTTCTTCAAGTAAAGACGGCCGACATTCTAGGGCTCTCAGACTGCCCTGATAACGCTGAATTTGTACCTAAATACCGTACCTCATCAGCTCTCTCTGTAACTCTGGCTGAACTGTCAAATGAGCCAACATTTGCTCTTGAGGCGTCTTCCTACTGAGGGCATCGGCGACCACATTCGCTTTCCCTGGGTGGTAAAGGATCTCAAGGTCGTAGTCTTTCAATAACTCAAGCCATCTCCTCTGTCGCATATTCAACTCCCTCTGAGTGAAGATGTACTTGAGGCTTTTATGATCCGTCATTACTTTGCAGGTGCTCCCATACAAGTAATGACGCCAAATCTTTAGAGCATGTACCACAGCTGCCAACTCCAAATCATGAGTAGGGTAATTCTGCTCGTTTGGCTTCAACTGTCTGGAGGCATAGGCAATCACTCTGTCCCTCTGCATCAGCACACAACCCAGGCCTACCTTGGAGGCGTCACTGTAAATCACAAAATCCTCATTCCCCTGAGGGAGAGCAAGTATAGGAGCCGAAGTCAACCTCCTCTTCAGCTCGTCAAAACTCCGCTGACAGGCATCATTCCACTCAAAGCGAGTGGTCTTCTTAAGCAAGTTGGTAAGTGGTTGGGCTATCCGGGAAAACCCTTCCACAAACCTTCTGTAATACCCTGCTAATCCTAGAAAGCTCCGCACCTCCTTCACATTCTTCGGAGGTTCCCATGCCTTCACAGCTTCAATCTTTGCCTGATCCACCATAACTCCTTGGGCAGATACCACATGCCCTAAAAAGGTAACTTCAAGCAGCCAAAAATCACACTTAGACAGCTTAGCAAATAACCGATGGTGTCTCAGTACTCCCAGAACTAGCCTGAGATGCTCGGCGTGCTCCTCCTTACTCCGAGAGTAGATCAGAATATCGTCGATGAATACTACTACAAATCTGTCCAAGTAGTCTATAAACACCCGGTTCATCAACTCCATAAATACAGCGGGTGCATTCGTCAGTCCGAACGGCATCACTACAAACTCATAATGTCCATATCTCGTTCGGAAAGCCGTCTTGGGAATATCCTCTTCTCGTATCCTTAGCTGGTGATATCCCGACCTCAAATCCACTTTGGAGAACACAGTAGCCCCCTGCAACTGATCCAACAAATCATCAATACGTGGCAGCGGATACTTGTTCTTGATGGTAACTCGATTCAACTCCCGATAATCGATACACAGACGGAGAGAACCATCCTTCTTCTTCACAAACAGAACTGGAGCTCCCCATGGCGACGCACTCGGTCGTACATAACCCTTCTCCAACAGCTCCTCCAATTGTGCCTTCAACTCCTGCATCTCCATCGGGGCCATGCGATATGGGGCTCTTGAAATCGGTCTCGTCCCCGGTTCCAACTCAATACCGAAGTCTACCTCTCTCTGAGGAGGTAGTCCTGGAAGCTCCTCGGGAAAAACGTCCTCAAACTCGCACACTACTGGTATGTCCTGAATGTGCGGTCCCTCCTTGTCCCCCTGTAGGACATAACACCAATATCCTACACATCCATCACTGAGCAACTTGGCTGCCTTTACCATACTAATCACCGATCCGGGCCCCTCCTGCTCTAACTCCTGACACACATGTCTGGTCCCATCATCCGCTGTCACTGTAACTGTACCTCTGTGTGCATCCAAAACTGCTCGGTAACGTATCATCCAGTCCATTCCCAAAATCACGTCATCATCCGGCGACAACTGCATTACTATAAAATCCGCATACCAATCTCTATTCCCTATTCTAATAGGGCACTGTAAAATCTCCTTATTCCCTCTCACTTTACTACCGTCAAGCAGCCCCACAACAAAAGACACCCCCTCAGTGCAAGTCAATCCTAGTCTAGCCACGCAAGCAGAAGACATAAAAGAATGGGTAGCACCCGTATCAAACAATATATGAACAGGTTTAGACTGTATCCAAATCATACCTGTAGCAGTCGGCGCGTGCAGAGCATCAGCCCTCCTCATCTCAAACATACGAGGCTGATTGCCCCCGGTATTACTAACTCCTGCGCCGCGTCCTCTGCCCTGACTCGGTGCCTGCTGAAACTGCTGAGGCTGACGACGAGGCATCTGGTTCACCGTTCCCGGTGAAGATCCCTGTGAAGGTGCTCCAACAGTACAGTACTGCTGTAAATGGCCAGGCTTCCCACAACTGAAACAACTCCTGACTGGCTTCGGACACTGACTCCTCAAATGAGCAGTGCTTCCACAGTTGAAGCACTCTCTCTGGCCTCCCATGGACTGACTCTGACGGCGCTGATCCTGACGACCCTGTGACTGAAACCCTGATCGTTGCGGCTGAGAAGAGCCGGGACGACTATCTCTCCTAGATTCTGTCGGGGCAGACAACTTCTGCCTCTTGCTCCCCGTGGTATGCACCTCTAGCTGACTCTGTCGGGTCGTAGCCATAGCATAAGCCAAAGCAGACTGCTGAACATCTGCCAATGTCGCAAGTCGGAGACCAGACACATAAGCACGTAAATGCGGCTGCAACCTTTTTAGAAAGGTTGCAATCTTCAACTCCTCAGTAGGGGCAGCATTTGGCACCGCTGCCAACTCTTGATGAAACTTCAGAATAGTCTCAGATACTGTGATATTTTCGGGTCCAGCATCCCGAAAAGCAGCCTCCCGAGCCGCCCTCACCACCGGAGGACAATACTGATCTCGAATCTGCCTCTCAAACTCCTCGAAAGTCGCCTCAGTCCGGTGATCCCTACATAACTCCCACCAGTCAAAAGCACTTTCCTGTAGCAGACTCTGTACTAAGGACATCTTCCGCTCCTCCGGTGCCTTAATAGAATCCAACGCAGATTTCACCCTCCTCAACCACTGCTCTACGTCAGAACCCTGAGCTCCAGCAAAATTCGGCACTCCAGTCTTCCTAAACTCCGCGAGCCACTTGTCAGGCTGAGGATCGCGATACTGTCTCCTCGGTTCGACCACATGATCAGCTACCACTGGTCCTCTTGAATCTGGCATTGCTCCTAACTGAGCAGCCAAAATAGAATCTGGTCCTGGTGCCCTCCTCTCAGCTCCTTGTTGCCCCGCAACTGCGTTCAGATTCGGTGCAGCTCCTGCACCCATCAAAGTCTGCAATAACAGCTGGATTGCAGCGTTCACCTCTGGGGCCAATCCTGCTGGTGGTACTCCTCCTCCTACTTGAGCCCCGTTTGCTGGCAGAACCCCTCCAGCGACAGATGCGCTATCCGCTCGATGAACAGTAGCAGCCACATCCTGACTCTCAGCAACCTCCTCCTGATTGATATCATGTTGTACCTCTGGCTCAGCATCTACAGGGGCCTCTCCCCTACCCCTACCACGGCCCCGACCTCGGCCTCTACCGCGGCCTCTTCCATTGGCTTCAGCAGCTCTTGCTCTGGTTGGTGGGGCCATCTATAACAGAAAGTCCCACGATCAAAATTTAAACATTCTATTTATCCACCTAATTCTTACTATTTTACGTGAGGTCCTTCAGCTGATGGGGGCGGAGTCGCGACGTGTCACCTACCCCCTATATGCAACATGACTACCCCAGTAAAAACATTTTGAAAACACCGGCCGGTTTTTGTTTTCAGTTGGACCTCGGGTACACTCGTTGGTCAGTTCCATGTGCCCTGTTGTCAACCTCGCTCTGATACCAATTTGTAACACCCCGACTTCCGACGGGGCACTACTAAGAAATAGACCTTACTAGGTACTATTAAATAGGTTGACAACTACATTTTAGGATCTTGCAACGCGGGCACGACGAGAAAACGTAATAAAAACATCCAACCTTCCTTTTATAAAAATATAGAAAACATAGTTATGCATGAATTCCCGAAACCTAATTATAAATATCCTGAATCTGACGAATCATCACCAACAATAAAATCATTCGACGAAAACAGAAGACCAGTCATAATACCAACTCTAACATAATAATAAAAACAATCTCCTAGAAAATCATAATTAAACTAACGCAAAAACCCATCCCACTATGACACGCGCTCTCTACCGCTCCGGCCCGCCATCTGGCCTCGGTTCCTGCACGGCTCCCTGATTCATACCTGGAACTGAAAAATATTCCCCGAAGGGTCAGCGTCTAATCTACCAAGCTAGATAGAATACGGAAATTGTAGAACGTTTCGAAAATATTTCTAAAGTCAGCATACAAATCCTCAATCGCAATCATATCTCTAAAGGCCAATACCTAAATTAGTTATAATCAGTCACACAGAACCACATATGCATTCACAATCACAATCTCATAACACAACAATTCCTCCTTTTCCACAATCCGACTACCAAGGCGCTCATCACCGCGCCGAGTACAGAGGCAGGCCCTCCCACTCCACTTCACAATCTCCCTTCTAACCCCGGGCTAAGCCTCCACTGGAGCACTTGCCAAAAACACACAGATAATACTTTTCGTTTTGAAGGGGCACGGTTTCCCTGTCACACGGGTCAAAGTAGCCAACTCTTCCTCCACGCCAGCTACGATGGGCCGTGTCGGAAACGGTACCAACACAGAGAAAACGTTCCAAAAATATCCTTCCGATAAAATACGTTCAAAACCATTTTACGCACACAGCAATTCAAGGAGTTCAAACAATTTAAAAAGGTATTCGGGACTAGTTCCCAAAACCCGCCCTACAATAACGATACGCAATCTAACAAGGTAGAGAAGAACCGAGCAAGTCGAAAAACGACTTACCTCGAAACTTGGGATCCTTTTGATGAAGACGGAATTACGATCTCAAACGGAAATGATTTCCTAAAGAATTATGAAGGAAAAAGATTAACTTAAATACGAGCCGAACCAAACTAACCCAAAGAAAAAACCACTTCTAATTTCCTTAAACAACCGACTTCTATTTAAAGGATTTTCATTTGTAGATATTAGAAAATCCTAATCACCTAATAATATTATCATACTCATCTAACTAACCTAAGCCTAACAAACCCAAATTTATACTGGAAAACTACCCGATCAAATTCACTCTTTTCTTACTTGTTCAATTATAAAGCATATCAACCCCCCCACTAGTGACCCAACTGTCCAACTTGGCCCAACCCAACAATTTTAAAAATTTCGAACAAAATCCAGCCCAATTGGGCGGAATTGCTCGAACTTCTACAACCCGTTTCCCCTATCCCTTCTTTGACCAAATCAGTCTTGACCCGCCTAACAGGCCCACCCCATGCCCTTCTTCAACCTCGAGCCACCGAACTCCATACTTCTTCACCTGCCGGCAACTTAGCAACGACCACCCTCTTCCTTCTTCAACCTAGAAGCCGAGACCTCCCTGCCTCTGGTTCGCTCTCGCCCTGCCCACCGTTGCTTCTACCCCCGTCGACGGAAAGCCTCGGCTTGGATCCGATCGATGGTACCTCCGACAACGACCCCGCAACCGCACCTCCGTCCTTGCTGAAATCCCCACCCGCGACCGGTGGCAACACCAGAGAGCGGAGACGAGTATCTCTTGCCGCCCCCTGTTTGCGCCCCGCCTGGTGTTTCTCGGCTTCGACCCCACTCCACCGGAGATCCTCACCCGCTCCAATTACCAACACCTCGTCGCCGGTTCCTATCCCACGACGCACTCTGACCTACCCCAATGCTAATGCCCGTCCACTACAACAGTAGCAAAGAAAGACAGAGGGAAGGAACCCTTACCGGCGATAGCAGACTTCGACAACACTCTCGGCTTCCCAATTGGCGTCGTCCGGAATTGATTGGCGACGTCGTTGTTAGCGAACGCAGACTCACGTCGGTAGGCTTTGGTGATCGACACGGCTCGACGCCCCCTCTGGCCTTCAACGCAGGGCAGAAGAAAAACTGGGTGTTTTGATTAAATCGACTTATAGATTTGAGACGGATTTGGCTAAAATACTGATGTGGTTCGGTTAGTTTAGCCAATGTAACTAAGATTTGGATATATTTATTGGCTTAAGATAGATTCTAAGTAGTTTGGATATACTAATTGACCCTAAATTACGTATATATCTAATAGATATAGTTGACTCGCACATAATTTGCTCGTATATATCCATGAGATATAATTCACTTAAAGGAAGAAAAGAAAAGGGTGGAATCCGATGATTATCGGAATGGATTACTAATTAATTTGTTTTACGAGTTTACTTGCGGCTTAAGAAACTCAAATGCTTGTAAGCGAAGGAACCCGTTTGCAGACTCACGAGGCCTAAAACGAAAATCGGATATTACACATACGACAATCATTATATTTTTAGAATCAAATAAAAAACTTTAAAATTGCATATGATATAAATATCTTAAAAACAATCATGGTTTATTTATAAATATTTTTTAGAGTATGACATTCATTGATTCATATATTAGAAATAATGATTGTTTAAATAAATTTTTACTATAAAAATATGATGTATTAATTTTTGAAGTATTAAAAATGTATAGACATTTTATTAAATATTTGGTTATTTTTAGAAATTTTTTAATCCTAGAGATAAAATAAAAAGGAAATAAGAAAGATATATATTGTCCATATAAGAGATAAAATTTTAAATTCGGCAAAAAAAGAGAGATACAATTTTAAAATCAATATATATCTTCTAAACCTGAAGCACTTTTGGGCAATTTCGTCATTAAGAATTTATATTACAATCACCCTATTTTTAATAATGATTTTTTAAATTAATTATATATTATGTAATTCAATCACCTTATGAAATTTTCAATTTTATCCACTTACTTTATTTAATAATTTTTAATCAATTTTCTATGTGATTGGATAAATTTTTATCTTTACTCATTATTACATTGTATTCTAATATTTAATTATGGTATGATTATCAATTTTAAAATTTTATACGATGATTTTTTTATTATTGCATTATATTCTAATATTTAATTATGGTATAATTATCAATTTCAATATCTAATATAAGATAGATATACATAAGTGTTTATCCTTCGTGTGCAAGCTGGAAGATTTGATTGTTAAGATAATATTAAGTTGATTTATATTCTCCGATAAAAAAATTTAATTTTTTTGTGATAATCATATTGTAGCTACGAAAGGATATATCTTCTATATAGATGAATTTTAATGTTTTTAATTAATTAACATCATGTACGTTTTTACTTATAAATATGGGATAAAGTCAATATATTTATTATCATGTACGTTTCCATAAGAGTTTTTTAATATGGACCATATTTGATAATATGGATTTTATTATCAAATTTTTAACGTTTTTAATTAATTAACATATATTTATTATCATATACTATATCTTATTTATATTTTTAAAAGTTTTCATATATCTTAAACTTAATCTCTATTTTGAAATGAAATCAATATATAACCTGAAGCACTTTTGAGAAGATTTGTGATTAAGAATTTATATTACAGTCTCCATATCTCTATCCATTATTCTATTATTTTAAAAGAATTTACTATATCTCTACCCATTATTTTTTTTATCTTTGTTCATGTTCATTATATTATAATATGTATATCTTTTATCCATATAGTAATTATCTTATATATTACGTTATTTCTCTATCTTCCTTATATTTTTAATAATAATTTTTTTATTAGTTTTATATATTACAAGATCTTGCACATGATAACTATATAACGCATATCAGTTTACTATTTTATCCACTCATCTTATTCAATAATTTTTTTATCAGTTTACTATTAGATTGTATAAATTTTTATCTCTACCTTTGTCATTAAGTTTTTATATTTATGTCAACATTTTTATGATTACAGATTTTTTAACATTAATTTCTATCCATATATATGACACATAAAAATAATAATTTAATATATTATTGTAAAATATATAAGTCAATTTATTTAATCACCATATTTTTAGTTATAATTTTTTTTATATTAATATCTTATTAGTAACTATGACAACGTTTTTAATTAATATGGGCCATGTTTTTAATTGAAGATTTTATATTGAATTTTATATTTCTTTATAATAATTTTATATTAGTATGATGATTTTTTATATTATGGATCATCTAATAAATAAATAAAAATTATTGATCCCTTAATCTTAAATCGGTTAATCACTATCCATTTATATGGCACATAAAAATACTAATTTAATCCATTTGATTAAATTAGATAAGTTTTTTATCCATAAATATGATGAATATAAAATCATTTTTTATTTAACTTTTCTATCTGGAAGTATATTTTTTATTACAGATTTTTATTATTAAGTTTTAATTCATAAGTATGATAAATCTAAAATAGTAATTTAATATCCCAACTACCTTTTATAATTAGTTATCCGATAATATATTAATTTTAATATCTCTAAATGAAATAGATAACGTTTATATCCATGAGGATCAAATATGGACCATATTTTAAATTACGGATTTTCATTATTAAAATTTTAGATTCATATATATTTACTTTCTATTCAAAAGTATAATATTTTAATTAGCATGAACCATATTTTTAATCACGGATTTTTATATTAGTTTTCATTTTTTATGTTAATTTTCTATACATGATAATTTTTAATTTTCATACATAATTATGTTGAGTTTTTATATTAATATTCTATCTATAAATATGATAGGCAACGGTTGTATTATTCCAAAATTTAAAATTAAATATATCTCAATCACCATATAATTAGTTACAGGTTCTTTTTATATTTATTTTCCATCCATAAATATGTCAACGTTTCAATTATTATGAACCATATTTTTAATTACATTTTTTTTAATTTTCAGATTTTTAATATTAATTTTCTATTTAAAAATATGACAACTATTCAAATTTTCTATATATAAGTATGTTGATTTTTTAGATTACGGATCCATAGATAAATAAATAAAAATTAATGATCCCTTAATGTTAAATTAATTAATCAGATTGGTTCGTTCAAGTTTTGGTTCGGTCATTTCGGGTTAGCGAGTACAAATTCATGTTGTTAATTTACGGGTTGATTAGATCAATTATTTGGGGTTTTCTTTCGGGATAAAATTTACGGGTTGATTAGATCATTAATTTTTTATGATTATGAAAATGATATTACAAGTAAATAATACTTTTAATGATAAAATATTATTTAATATATCTTTAAAATTAAATATATTAGAATAATTAAAATAAATTATATATGTGGAATTATTAGTTTCATTATTTGAATTATTATTTTTCACTATATAAATTATAAACGTATATCATATGTAAATTATTATATTAATTTTTTTTAAAAGACCCCGGGCAAGGCCCGGGTCATCAACTAGTATATGTTCTAAATTAAAATTTAATTTATGCAAGTAATCATAAATAGATAAGATAAGTTTTTATCATTCTTTATCAAGATTTAATTTTTAAAAATATTTTGCATCATAGGTGGTTAAGAAGAAATCGATAATGTAATTTTTATCATCTTTTAATTTTTACTTTTTTTTATTAAAATTTTATTTAAGAAAAAATATAATGTAATTTTTTTTGAAAAGATAAAGTAATATGAATAAAAGTTGAAAGATCTTATCATAAATATTCTTTAAGATAGTTAACAAAAGATAGATATTATGAAAAATAAAAATAATAGGAAATGAATTAGAAATGTTTAAATAATATAAATAATAATTAATTTTTTAAAATATGAGGTGTGGTCAGAATCAACGCGGTGGCTCGAAAACGGTCGGATTTTATAATATATATATCGATGATTGATAGATTGAAAGTTCTATTTTTTTATTAAAATTTTATTTAAGATAAATTTTTTACATAAATAGATGAATAAAAAGATAAAATAATTTTCTTTAATTTTAAATAAAATTCGATTTTTTTATATAAATAGATAGAAACTAAATTTGAAAAACTAAATTAATATATCTATATTAATATATAATATCTAATGTTCTATAATTTATTTTAATTTTAGATAAAATCTTTTAGATCTATCCTTATTCCTAATATATAATATTTTTATTTTATATAGAATATTTCCTGGATCAATTTATCCTATATCTATATTATACTAAAATAATATCAACATATATAAATTATCAAAATAAAAAATCCTATGTGACAAAATCCTAGGTGACTTAATGTGGAAACGACACGTAGGAAAATCCTAGGTGGCGCAACGTGGTGACCTTATTCCTTGCGTCTTTTATATATATACATAGATTATATAAATTTCTCCCTAATACCCATATGCAATATTTATTCAATTAATTTAAATAAATATTATATAAGAAAAAAAATTATGAACATGCAAATTAATTCATTTTCATAAAATCCTAAGTAAGCCTTATTATAATATTTATTATCCTTAAATAAATATTATAGTATTTTAAAATAATAGAATAAGCATAATTTTGGGTCGGGAATTAATATTGATACGAGACGGACCCGGGTTTGGCATAAAAAAATGAAAGGGTCGAAATTATCATGCTAGATAATTTTAACTCTCATAAAAATTACTCTGATGGGCTTTTTAATAACAATTGGGCCTAAATTATTTTACTGAAGCCCATAAGTGCATTTAAAAATAGGCCCATTACCTATTAAAAAAGCTAAACTTGTCTTCCTCCTTGTGATGATGGACGACCAACAAGCATCCAGCAGCTATGGTGGCGCCTGGTGGTGGCCGGCGGTGTCCCTGGGCGGCGGCGGAAGCAGGGGGTGGCCGGTCGTCGGAGCTACTGGTGGTCGGAGGTCAAAGTGGCTCCAAAAAATGCTTTAAATGGAATTTTGGGTAAAAAAATCATATTTTTGTTGAAAAAAAGGAAGAACTCAAATCTGAATTTTTTTTTGATGTGAAGATGGACGAAATTGATGAGGAGAAAGAGAGGTAATTGTTGGTGTGATTTTCCTCTTGCCTCTACCCCTTTTTATAGTGGAAGAAGGGGCTTCTTCAATCCTCCACCATGGGAATGGACCTCTCATGGAAGAGAAGGTATTCCTTGATTGGTTGCATGTGTGTTTGTTTGCAATGAAGAGATTGGTGAGAATGGAGGTGGAGAGGAAGAGGGATTGGTGGAGAATGGAGGTGGAAATTGTGTGAATGGTTGAATGTCAAATCACTTGAAAGCTTTTGTAAGAGAAGGAATAAAATAAAAAGATTTCCTATAGTGATAAGAAGTACTTGATAGCATAGTGGAATGAAGGAGTGTTGTTAGTTTGGGAAATGCAAGAGGTTGTGGGTTTAAGTCCCACCTCATGCATTTTTTTCCCCTTCATCTTATTTTTATATAGAATTTAATTTAAATGTGAATTTAACATTGAAATATTATTTACCCTTAATTAAATTTTTATTTTTCATTATGACAATCTTTTATAACATTTTTATAATTTATTAAGAAAATTATAAAAATAATTAAACTCTCTTTTATTAAGAGAAAATGATTATTTAATTAAGTACCCGACTTGCTTAATATATTTACTGAAATTCTTATTTGTTATTGTAATAAACTTCTATAGTCTCTTTATAATTTTAATATGAAATTATAAAGATTATTAAGTTCAAAAAAAATTATTGGGATAATTATCCGTTTTATTATATTAAAATTAGCGGATATTACATAAACCATCAAAAGAAACACTTTCTGAAGGAGCAACAAAACCTTGTGTATCAATACAATTAGAAGATGAAGAGCCACAATAGACATATAACATATGATTTTGTATCAGGTTTCAACAAGATGTCTATGTTTTTGCAATGAGAACAAAAACATGGATTCTTGCCTTTATAGTTGGATGAAGGTTTTTGAGCATTAGCATGGAACGAGCTAGCATCACTAGAAGCTTGAGTTGGAGGCTTGATTTCTCTCTGTTTTGCTCTTGCATAAAGATAGAATATACTTGATTTATGACAAGAAGAGAACTTATCATGATAATATTTCTTCTTATAACAAAATATGACTCATTAAGACCATCTTGACCCCCCAGATTTCTCGTAAGGGAAGTTCCACTGAGTAAATATTGTTGTTGTTGTTGTTGCTCATATTTATGCATAGGAAGAATACTCCCATAAGAACAAACAAGAATTCCATGGAAAGCATTCAACTCGTCCCATAATTTCCTTAAATGAGTGAAGTAATTAGTAATGCTATCAGTACCTTAAGCAAGTGAGGAGATTTCCTTTCGAGTCGAGAATGCTTGAGCACCACTCATTCTGGAGAATTTTGATTCCAATTCATCCCAAATCTCCTTGGCTGATGTTGTGAAGAGAACGTTGTATGCAGTTCCCTTGTCTAAAGCATTCAAAATCCAAGAAATAAATAGATCACTGCAGCGATCCCAAAATCATATTTTCAATGGATCTAGTTCAAGTCTGGGTCGTGGCAAAGAACCCGATGAAAGCTACTTTGTTCTTTGCACCTAGAGCTATGAGCATGGTTCGTTTCTAGGTAAAGAATCCTTTTCCATCGAAAGGTTTAGAGAAAAGCATCCTCCTTGGTGGATTAGAAGGGTGAATGTAGGGTGCGTTTGGCATTGTTTATATGGTGTGCTTATTAGCACAAAAATGCTTATATGCAGAAATAAGCAAATAAGCATTGCCGAACTCACATTTCTTACCGATTTTAAGCAACGTGTAAGCACATGCTTATAAGCGAAAAAAAATAATCAACACCCCCATGCTTATCGATTTAAGCATGCTTATCCCCCAAAAGTGTAAGCACGTGGGCCCCACACCACAATTTTATATAACCCCTAATCCCTCTTTTTTTGAGTAGGTAAAGATTCGGGTACCAGACAAACCTGGCAACCCGAGAGGCTATCAAGAGATAGCAGTCGAAAGCTCGACAAGAAACAAACACAACAAGCAACCACAAGTAAGGTAAAATACAACAACCGAAGAAAGAAAAACGAAACAAGAATTGTAGTCGGAGAGAAACGCGCGAGAAGTCAAAGCGCCGTAGGACTGGAGGTCAACCCTGAACGATCCAGAGGAATGCACAAATGACCGCTGACGGTTCTCCATCGAAAAGAAGAAACCATCAGAAGCCGCTAAAGCATCACGACCATGCCTAGCAATCCAAGCCCAAACTCAGTTCCCAATCCCGGTAAGGTACATACGCCAAACTGGAGGTTAGCCTGAAGAAGGAGAGCGAGAGCCAGACACACATGCCAGGGTCAGATGAGTTCGGGTCAGGCAACCAAAGTCGAAAGAACAAACTCGATCCTAAAGAGTAAAACAAGACGAACTAGATCAAACCTGAAACACAAAAAACAACACCACCCAAACAAGAAAAAAAGCAAGCAGGCCAACAACAAGCCCCACAGCCAAAGCCTACCAAAAGAAACATGGGCCAACACCCAAACACAAAGAAAACAACAATCCCACAAAGGGAAACACACACACAAAAGAGATATGGACAAAAGCCATACACGTAGACCATAAAGGAGCAAAGTTGTCGACCACAAAAACACACCACATCGACGTCATCCAAAAAACACAAATAGTAAAGGGTCTAAACTCTAAACGCAGCAAAGTCAAAGACGACATCTGAGACGATCGGAAAAAATTCCAGACAAAGACACGATCGGCAGAGAAATACAGTTGTAGAGGGCCAAACGCGAGCCACCATCAGACGGTGATGAGCATACAAGGCGGACCTTGAAATACGAGAGAACGATGAGAGGGGAAACACAAACCGACAAGGCAAACAACGGGAAAATTCTTAAACATAACGAAGAGAAACAATTGTCCAAGGGATCCAGAAATGTTGAAAAACAACAGAGATCGACAAAGATTATTCAACTTCTAAAAACAACCACGATTCAGCAAGTTGAAATAAATTTTCTGATTTAAAAACAAGGGCTTTCAAGCTATTTGAAGAGGACAAGGGGCAAAACACTCATCAGTGTAAAACAAAACCAAAAAAGAGCATGAGATATGGATGAATCTTAAATTCATTTTCCATTTATAGAAGAAATTTTCGTTTGAAGCTGGTTGAAACGAAATCTGTCCAAACACGTTTCCAAGTAACAAGAACCTGGATTTGTTCTTGCTGTGAATGAAGCTTCTAATGCTGCCTCCCAACAAGATTGACTATATAGCTAAAAAGCATCAATTCTCTTTTATCCAACAAGTTTCACAAAAAAAAATTCACAAGGTCAAAGCAGGCAAAGTCAAACAACCTTAACCAAGCTATCTTAGCAAAGGATTAAGAGAAAGACCAGATTAATCTCAGCCTTCTCGGCTATAAGAGATTAATGAATGAGATTGTAGGAGAAAGTTCTGAAATTTTCTTTTCAAAAGAGGGTCTTAGTTCTACATTTTTCTGAATTCTTGTTTTCATGTGTTTCAATTTAGAAAACCCCAAAACCTTTCTCGAGAGAAGGCAGAGCCTCTCTCTCTCTTTGATTTTTCTATCTCCTTCCTCCACCCTTTTCTCTAGTTCCAGAATTCTTGACCGCCATTAATGGCCTCGATGAAATTCTTCACGACGACGGACGACGGACTCGTTGAAATTTTACTACCCCCAATTGGATTCTTCTCTCACTCGTTCCGATCTATCCCCATTCTTCTCTCTCGGGTTCCCATTGAAGAACTCCATTAATGCCCAACCCAAGCTTTCTTCGTTTCAACCCGCGAGCACCATTAAAGCCCTCTTCGCCACTGGCACGACAGTTCTTATCTGGCTCGTCAAATTCGTATGATAAACATGCCCATGTTCATTCAATTGATAAACAATCCTATGAAGGAGAACCGGAGAAATAATCCGAACGAAATGACGAATTCGGGAGAAAGAATCCTTCACCGCCGGCGAACAGAACCAGAGAGAAACCGGACGGAACGAAGATGCGCCATTGAAGCTCCTCAGAGAGAATCTGGACTCGGCAGACTAGGCGAACTCGTCTACAAAATCGATCTTCACCATCGATTCATTCCAACGGATAAATTCGTCTACACCACAAACGGACTCGGGAGAAAAAACTTTCACCGCCGGACGGCACGACGGATTCGGGAGGAAGAGCTCCGGCTTCGTTCAATACGACGGACTCAGAAGAAAGAGCGTTGGGTTCATTCAACTCATAAATGTCTCAATTGATTTTTTTTATTAATTTAATTTTTTTTTAAAAATATTTTAAGGGTATTTTGGTCATTTCCTTAATTACCATTTAAAAATCAGCAAACACTCCAACCGAACACCATTTGCTTATAACAGAAATAAGTTTTTACTTATCAGCATCAAAAGTAAGTTTTTACTTATCAGCACAATTCACTTTAAGTAACTTATCAGCACAAAAAACTTATAAGTAACTTATCAACAAAGTTTACCCGAACACACCCGTAGAGTGGATCACTTGGACCAGGCGGATTTTTAACCAAAACCATCATGAAAAATACTAGAAATCTGATTTTTGAAAAACAAAGAGGGAAAACGAAGAACCGTAGAAAACCAGAAAGATCAACAAGGAGGGAAAAAAAAAGAAATCTGAAGTCGATTCCCGAAAACGATAAGGAAATCAAGAAGGGAAATCCAATTTTGATCAAAGAGTGAACCAAAATGGATGAAGAATTGAAAGATAATATTGCCCGAATGAATTGCCTTTGTATTGATCGATAAGGAAATTTATATAGGAATACACTGACGGTATTAACAAGAGAATCACATCATAACAAGATTACAAGATCGTGTGTATCTACTAGGTTGACTAACATCTCCCGCAGTCGTAGAGGGAGTTCTTGAATGAAGAGACTGGATAAAGTCGGTGAAGAGAGGAAAAGGCAGTCCCTTTGTGAAAACGTCAGCAAATTGTTGTGTGGCTGGAATATGTAGAACTCGTACAGTGCCGAGTGCAACCTTGTCACGCACAAAATGAAGGTCAATTTCGACGTGCTTTGTTCGCTGGTGTTGCACAGGATTGGACGAGAGGTAAACGACACTAACATTATCACAAAATATTATAGTGGAAGGGGTAACCGGGCTGTGTAATTCAACAAGAAGGTTACACACCCAACAACTTTCGGCCACAACATTTACAACGACGCGATATTCGGCTTCCGCACTCGAACGTGCTACTGTCGTTTGCCGTTTGGATGATCATGATATCAAGTTATCACCAATATAAAGACAGTAACCAGAAGTTGATCTTCGTGAATCTGGACAGCCCGCCCAATCGGCATCCGAGTAGGCGGTGAGCTGAGTTGTTTTGGTGCGAGAGAGCTGCAAGTCGAGGCCTGTTGTGCCTTTGACATACCGCAGGATGCGTTTTAGAGCCTGAAAATACTTCTCCCGTGGATCATGCATGTAAAGGCAGCATTGTTGGACGACATAGCTAATCTCGGGTCTCGTGAATGTGAGATATTGTAACACACCTGCTAAAGAGCGGTAGAGCATCGGATCAGGTATTAGAAAGGATAGAATTTTGGTTGTTATCTTCCACCGAATGGGATGGTGGAGATAATTGATTTTGTGGGGCCGGTTGAGCAGAAAGTGGTGGAGATTGATTTGAAATTGAATGTGGGGAGTGGTGGGCCGTTGAAGGAGATATTGCAGGGCAAGTAGGGTTTGCATGGCCCATGCAATTTGGTGGATGTGGCATAGTATCTGCCGTAATTTGCTCTAGAAAATCATAAGAATTTTTATTTTCGGTTTCTTCATTTTCTTGAAAAGGAAATATATTTTCATGGAAAATAACATGTCTTGAAATAATGACTTTTTTTTTATTTTTAAATCCATACATCTGTATCCACAGTGTTATTGTGCATAGCCAAGAAAGAGACATGGGGTAGAACGTGGTGACAAATTAGGAAAATAGAGACAACCAAAAACTCGTAAGTGGCCATAAGATGGTTGGACTTTATGAAGGATTGAGTGTGGAGTTTGAAAGGACTTTGCTTTCGTGGGTAATAGGTTTAAAATATGAGCTGCTGTGAGGAGAGATTCTACCTAAAAGTTTGAAGGGAGATGAGATTGAAAAAGAAGTGTGCGTAAGATATTATTGATGGTTCGTATCATAAGTTCTGCTTTTCCGTTTTGAGGTGAAGTGTGAGGGCATGAGAATCGATATAAAATGCCATTTTGTAAGAAGAAGTTGTGAAAGGTAGTATTATCGAATTCTCGACCATGGTCACATTGAAAGTTTTTTTATTTTTGTTTGGAATTGTGTGTGGACATAAGCATGAAAAGACTTGAATTTCTCGAACACTTAGATTTGGATCGCAGGGGGTAGACCCATAAATAGTGTGAAAAATCATCAAGTATAACAAGATAATATTTAAAACCAGAAATGCTTAGAACAGGAGAAGTCCATAGATCACAATGGATAATATCAAAGGGAGAACAAGTTTTTGATTGAGATAATTGAAATGGTAGTCTCACATGTTTGCCTAAATGACAAGCTTGACATTAAGGAACACGAGTGTGTTTATTACAAGTAATTGAATTTGATTGCTGAAGATAATGAAAAATATGATCACCTGGATGACAGAGGCGTCGGTGCCATAGAGTAGTGGTGGGGGCAACCGAGGTTGTGAGGGCGGCGAAGGACTCGTTATTTTGATGGAAGGGATAGAGGTCTCCTTGACTATTGAACCGGTGGATCTCTCTCTTGGTGGGAAGGTCCTTCATAGAGAAACCGAAAGGATCAAATTCAATAGAGCAATGATTATCAGTTGTAAATTTTCGAGCCAAAATCAAATTTTTGATGAGATGCGGAGTGACGAAAACATTTTTGAGAAAGAGATTAGGTTTATGGGAGAGGTGAGTATGACCAACATAGGTGATCGGGATGGAGTCTCCATTACCAACAATGACTTTTGAGGAATTAATGCTAGGTTTAAAAAGAGGATTGAGATTACCTACATGAGATGTCATGTGCGAGGAGGCTGCAGAGTCCATGTACCAGCCGTTGTCGGTAGGGGCCCGAAGAGACATGTTGTCCACTAGATTCATTAAATATCCACTGGATTCATTAAATAACTTGGGTCCCAATTTGGTGGACCATACAGTGGTTGAGAGGAATACATCACCTAAGAGGGGGAGTTAGGATGTGGAGGCTGTTGAGGGCGTGGCCCAAGCAAGCCGGCTCCCCATTGTTGTTTCCAAGGCGCCCATTGTTGGTGATTTGGGTATTGTTGCATCCATTGACACCAACCGCCTCACCCATTGCCTCGACCGCAACCCCTTCCTCGTTTTCCTCCACGACCGCCACGATTCTTGTGAGAAGTGGGCGGCTGTTGCTGCTGGTTTGGAGGAGGCGGATTGGACGGCGGAGGAGGCGAAGTTGTAGTAGTGACGGTGAGTGCGGTGGAGGACGAGGATATTTGAGCTCTACGAGATTCTTCAAGCAAGAGTGTGCTACGACACTCTTGGAAAGTAGGAAACGGCCGCTGCGTAGAAATGATAGCAGCCATGGTTCCGAAGTCGTCGTTTAAGCCACGAATGGTTTAGAGAACGAGAGTTTCATCGAAACCGGTTGATCAACGTCAATTAAGTTGTCCGCGAGTGTCTTGAGTTTTTGACAATAGTCGGTGATGGACATGGATCCTTGGTTCAAGCTGCGGAACAGAGCCTCCAAGTGGATTGCTCTACTCTTCTTGTTATCCCGGAAGAGATTTTCAATGGATGTCCACATTTCTTGAGCGCTGGCTTTAGATTTGATGACGATGTCAAAGATATCCATGGAAATGGATCCATAAATCCAAGAAAGGACGATATAGTCTAGCATTTGCCAATTTGCATCCGTGGACGGTTGGGAGGAGGAACCGTCGACATGATTATGAAGGGCGAATTTGCCTAAAGTGACGAGAAACAATTCTCGCCATTTGTGGTAGTTGGACGAGGAGATATCTAGTTGGATTGGCACATGTGTTTTGATGCTTGCAACATGAAGGGCTTGAGAATTGGCTATGGAAATAGGGGAGGAAGATTGGGCAAAAGGATTATCTTGGCGAGTAGAGTGCTCATTGTCGGAATCGGAGCTAGCCATTGAAAAAGAAACAAGAAGAGATAGAGGAAAGTGGAAAGAGTTAATGACCTGATAGCATGAAAGATAATATTGCCCGAATGAATTGCCTTTGTATTGATAAGGGAATTTGTATAGGAATTCACTGAGGGTATTAACAAGAGAATCACATCATAACAAGATTACAAGATCGTGTGTATCTGTTCCTATAATACCGGTCAACTAGGTTGACTAACAAGAATCAAAATGTTTGAAGCCTTAACAGAACGTCTTGCTAGCTAGCTAGCTACATAAGAAGCTCCTTTCTGTTACATTGCTAGCTATCCTCTAACTAACTAGTGTTGATTCAGCATTTTTACTCTCAAACTAATACGATCCTAACACCCTATTCCCAAGCGTGTTGTAATCTACCTATTCGCTTGTTGTAATCTACCTTGCTCATTGTTCTGTTTCTTGTTCGTCCTTGCTAGTTCTTCCGGCTGCTAATCTATTCGGCCTCTCGATTTACCAGGCTTGTCTAATAGATCAAATTCTTACCTCTTCAAAAAATTACATATCTTAAACAAAGTTTAAAGGGGTGTTTGGTATTAGGTTATAGAAAAAAGTTTTCGAGGTTGAGGAATTGTTAGGCGAGATTTTTCTACTAAAAGGTTCCCGATTCTCATTAGTTGGAGGAAGACGAGAAGAAGAAGAAGAAGAGACCCATACAACAAAAAGAAATGATGGCCCATTGTCACACCTGTTATGTGTAGGCTGACATTTGAAGCTGCTGCTTTTTTTTGATGTCATAAAGTACACGAGCATGAAATTAAAAGAAAATAATGCATAAAGAAGTGGATTACTAATTAACAAGGTAATGAATGGGCCTGGCCACATCTTGTTGCTTTTATGTCGTAGTACTGAGTAGGGCTGTCAAAACTTGACCCGACCAGATAAACTCGCCCGACTCCGAACCCGACCCGACCCGAGAAAAAAAGAAAAAGTTTTATACCCGAGACATGTTTGACCCGAACTGATTTGACACGAATTCGAAAAAAACCGAACCCGAGATTAACCCAAAACTGATTATACCCGAATGGACTAGCCTGATATAACCCGATATCCGATGCTACCCGACCCGAAGTCATCCGAAAATATGAAGTTACCAGACCCGAAACCATCCGAAAATCCGAAGTTTACCGACCCGAAACCATCCGAAAATTACATTATGTTTTAAAATATCAATAATAGTGAATATTTATTATAAATATGTTTTTAATTTATATGTTACATTAAATATTTAGACCCTAGAGTAGTTAAACTACAAAAAATCATCATTCGATATATGGTCTGAATAAAAATCCGGCTTACTCGAAATCAGATTAACCCGAAGTTCGGCCAAAGTCGAAATCCGATTCACCCAAAATCCGAAAAACCCGAAACCCGACTCACCTGAAATCTGACTAAATCCGAAATATAACTAAACCCGAAACCGGACTTATCCGAAATCAAGTTGGACCAAAACCGAATGACCCGACTAAAATTGACTCGAAACCCGACTTTCCCCGATTAATTGAGCACCCGACCCGAAATGATCCAACCCAATTTGACCTGATTTTCAAAATATCCGAATTTGACCCGAATCCGAACTTACCCGAAACTGAATTGACCCGACCCAAACCCGACCCGATTGACACCCCTTTTTTTATTCGACCGATTGACACCCCTGGTACTGAGTCATGTTGTTGATTTTCTCCTATACAAACTATTGAGCTTCAATGATCCTAAGATCAAGATAAAGATTTATCATTTGTGCTTAACATTTGCATCTACTAAATAACTATAACAAGAGGCTCTCTGTAGAAGACAATCATTAGCATGAACATAAATTAAGTTTTTCCTATTTACTAACTTCTAAACTCTCCAAAAGTTATCATATTCCAAGTCCAAGAGATCTTGAACCAGTTTATTTAATTCTAGCAGATAACCAAGTCTATGTGGCTTCTCCTGAAAGAGAAATTTCTGTATAGTAATTTAGCAACACAAATCATATGATATTCCAATCTGTACTTTTACCACAAATCATCCAAACCAACCTTCAATTATGTAACAGAATTACATACATTCCGAGAGATATTATAGCATTAGTTAAAGGTGTTTCAGCGCAAAAAGGTTAAAACTGCCTCATCTCTGTTATGATATTCACCAAACTTCAAGTACCCTATATGTTCATGTAGCTAGGGGGATCAAAAAGTAAGAGTATTGGTGCCTTTTACATAAACACTCGCGCTACATTCTGTTGGCGAAGATGGTAACGCCACTCGTGTGGGACCGTGGCAAGCAACAAATCTCTCCCAGGGGAAACGCTCACGCATTTTACCCACTCGGTTTCATCAATCCCCAATGCCTTGACATTCACATCCATTAACACCCTCCATGACTCCCCTTCACAGCCACAATTTTCCAATACCGACAATGTAATCAAACCCGAATACTCAAGGAACCTAACTAAACAGATACTCGTCTCATTCCATTTGAATACCCACAATTTTTTATGACTCTTTTCCCAGCTTCTATTGAAGCTCAGATTCCATGCTTCCTCCGGTATATTAATTTCTCCACATAGCTTCTTCTTCCGGATGTCGAATGCATCAATATAAGGCTCCAAGTAGATATTTTCAAAGGTGTTCCTATAACCGTGGCACAGATAATGCACCACGATTCCTTTAGTAGCTTCAGAGAAAATTGCTACCATCTTCCATTGCAGTATATAATAAGTTTCTTACCATGATTCATTAAAGCATAACACTGCACTAGTAAATAGTCTTGAAACCTCATTCCCGAATCAAGAGGAGGAAGTTCGGTCTCAACCGGGACTGCAATGGTGTAATCATTAGGGAATTCAACACCATCTCGCATCGGGTAGCACTTAATCAGTGGACTAATGTCTTTATTGAGTGTGAATTTGAAGCCCTCGGGAGAGCGAAGTGGGGCCCATTCCCTCGTAGCGGGATTACACACCTTGATTTCCACGTATTCACGAGTACTGGTTACGATGCCTTCTGCTAACTTGACTTGGAGTTTGTCATAAGTTTGTAGGCCAAGAAGAAGTAGACCATTGTTTGAGGAAAGAATACGCCCATGTTTGGAGAGGAAACCGAGAGATTCGTGTGGCACTCCAAAGGTGGACCCAGTCTGCCCCAGTAGAACGTGGAATTCAGTGTTGTATGGTTCAAGCTCACGTTGTAGAAAGAAGCCACTTTCTTGGCCACAAGAGTGAATGCATTGCTTCTTGATGAAGCGGGGCTTTGAATGGATGGTACACAAGCATTTGCATAGGAAGGATGAGTGTTTGATGGCAGATTTTGCAGGCATCCATGACAATATCTCATAAATTTCATCGTACGCCATCATACAATTGCTGCTTTCAATGCCATCCTGGTGAATGAATTGATTGGAGCAGAGCAATAAATAAATAAATAAAATGAATTAGATCAAAACAGATATAAGAATAAGGTCAACAGTTGGATTACATTTAGAGTGGAGATAAATTCGATCCACTTGATTTCCTTAACGAATAGAAAGCACTAGTTGGATTATTTTCATCATTTTGAGCAGAAAACTAAAATTTTCCATCGAATCAGAGTGAACTAGTTGTTACATGTCTACCAAAGAAGGGTTTAAAGAAGGAAACAAACTCAACAGGAAAATAAACAAATCTAATTAAGACTCTATTACTTATAAATACCTTGAAATTTGTGAAATTTATTTATAATCAACCAAAAAAACAAAGCCTAAGCTACTACACATACATATGAAAACAAGAAAGATTTGTTACTCATTCCTATTTACATTAAATTCAAAGAGTCCAATTCTCTTTTTTTTATTAATTAAATTCCCACTTTATAAGCTTGCCACTTTATTATTATTATTAAGTAGTTCCTCCAGTTAATTAAGAGCAAAAGCTCTAAAACCAAACCACCCACTAGCTTTTGTTGACTACAAACATAGTATAAACGTTCTACTTATAGTTACAATGGAGAAGCTATGCATAATTAAGTTCTAAGACGAAATATAAAGATTAAATTAGTTCTAACAAATGGCGAAAGCTGTACTTACATCATTTCGATCTCTATCACAGACATCAACCACTAGAGGTACAAAAGGAGGAGTAGCATCATCATCTTCCATCTAAGAAATTGTATGTATGGTGATTTTTCTAAAGATAAATATATGCTATAAGTAAATTATAATGATAAATAATCAAAAATTTCGTGTAGAACAATGAGAGATTCAAAAACATTCATTTACCAGTTACCTACCCATTTTTCTTAATCAAGAAAAGAAAAATGCCTATGTTGCCTTTCTTCATCTATTTCATGGTGAATAGTAGTAAATGTAATATCAGAAGTACAATCCTACCCTTCTGTTCATGTCAAATTTTCCAAAAAACTCCAACCCACATAATTCCTCACTCGTTCAATCGATATAATCGAAATGAATCTAGAATTACAACCCAAATCTGGAATAGAAATCCAAAATCAAACTATCAAAGATATTAATTCCTTGCTATGGTCTTTTACAACTACACCTAAAATCTCTTCACGCATTCTTTCCTTCACACATGGTAAACTTTTGCACAATTATTCCCTCCGCCCTATTATTTAAAAAAAAAAACAATGGCATCCTCTTCGACGATTTTCAAACCTTCTGCCAACTAATATGAGCTAAAACTTCATCAGAATGGAGCTAACCAAACCTAGATACGAAATTTGTCAGTTAAAAACCTTAAAAACGAAAAAGGAGATTTTCTTCCCATTTTATGTGGAATAAACACAAAGTAGTAAGTCGTGGTTAGTTCAAGCAACAAAGAAAGACCCAGTTTGCTAAGGGCATTTGAAAAGACTGAAATGCTAGTGAGTTTTCTATTCATATCATATCAGTATTGGGGGGTTTCCAGGAATCAACTCCAATTGGAGTGGATTACAGTGTTAAGGTGGACTATGCACTTACAGATAGACTTTGCTGGCTAAATGCCTTGTGCTGCTAGGCTCTCTCTCTTTTGCTGGTGGCGAACACTAAAGAGTGAAGACTAAAGAGGGACGGGTTGCCCTTTTCTTTTTTCCTCTTTGGAGTTGAGATTTTATAATCCAGTTATATAGAAACCCCCGATTTACAAAAATAACCCCTTTTTTAACATGTGAGTGTAAATAGCCCAAAATTCTGGTGAGCGATGCAATTATGCAAAGCAAAATAGTAGGCCCTTTTAAGAGCCTCACAATCCTCTTACTTAATTTTCCATAATACTCCCTCAAAATAATTAGATTTGGAGGGTTGGATAGGGGTTTGAAGTTAGGGAGGTCAAAATTTGTGATGAATCAGAAATTGATGTGATAAAATCGTACCCTTTCTTGAATTACCTTTCATTGTTTACAATAAATATATAGTACCTCATTCTAGGGTTCACATGTGTAATATTTCATATGATCGTTACAAGTTATGGGCCTAATGGGCTTATGATCCATTTGGCTTACTATCCCCCGCGATCTGATCGTGTCGTGGACAGAGCTTGGATCGAAGTGCCACGGACGACAGAGTAGTGGGGGCTTCGTAAATGCATTCGCAATTTGATCTTTTGAGGAAACAAAGGCGACCCATAGAGTCTTGTTGCGGACTCGTTCGTGCCCAAAGTGTTAGTCTAGGCTTAGGTGTTTGATTCTTTGATGTTGAATGGAATTCACGGTTAGGTAGGTTGCACCTAAGTTGTCACATCATAATATCAACGGTTGAGAGAGCGTAACTTGCAGTTTCGACAACAAAGATTGGATCCATAAAGTCTCGCAAGTGGCAAGTGCTAAGGCTCGATATTCAACTTCAGTTGAGGATCGGGTGATTGGGTCTTGCTTATTGGATGCCCAGGAAATCAGATTATTACCAAGGAAAATGCAATAGGCATTGGTGGAGCAACGATCGGTGAGATCATCGGCCTAGTCTGCATCGGAGTAAGCGGACAAAGTTGTACTTGGTGAGGTGTTGACATGGAATTTGAGATCTTTTGTAGCATTGAGATATCAAAGTATACGCTTTACACCTTGCCAATGAAGTTCCTCTAGTTTGTGCATGAATTGACAAAGCTTGTTGACATCATAAGCGATGTTGGGTCTCATGAATGAAAGGTATTGCAAGCTTCCAAATATACTATGGTATAGCAATTTATCTTCGGGGGGGGGGGGGGGGTGAGGCTTCAGTAGACGTCGTGAAATTGGATGCCATTAGTGTTTGGACTGACTTTGAGTTGCTCATGTTGGTGCGAGCCACAAGGTCTTGAATGTACTTTGATTGCGAGAGGAAGAATCCAACAGGAGTGGACTCAACTTCGATGCCTAGTAAAAACTTGATATGGCCTAAATCTTTAACTAGAAACAAGGCAAAAAGCTTGGAGAAAATAGGTAGACAATGAATGGTTAGATGAGAAAACTAGGAGGTCATGAACACGGAGTGAGTTCCTCGGTGATAGGCAAAGAGAGAAGCATCAACTTGAGAGGGTTGGAAACCAATCTCAATTGGGGAATTGCTAAATTTGGCAAACCAAGCCCTTGGGGCTTGTTTGATCCCATAAATAGATTTGTTGAATTTGTAAATATAAGAGGGGTAGAGAGAATTTATGAAACTTGGGGGCTGGGAAATGTAGACATCCTCTGACAGTTCACCATGTAAGAAGGCATTTTGGATGTCGAGTTGAGTTACCGACCACCCACGCATAGCCGCCAAAGCCAAAAGAATTCTAATTGTGGAGAGTTTTGCTACGAGACTGAATGTCTCGTCATAGTTGAGCCCATGGATTTGATGATAGCCTTTGGCCATAAGATGGGATTTGTGTCGCTCGATATGGCCATTAGCATGATATTTGATCTTGAATACCCATTTAACACCCAATACATTAGAGGAGGTTTGAGGAGGTACCAACGTCCATGTGTTGGTGTTAAGTAAAGAACGAAATTCCATCTCCATGGCATGTCTCCATTCATGGTGCTTGTTGGATTTAGAGAAGAATTGAGGCTCTTCTAGGATGATGGTGGCGTGAAGGGGGAATTAGATTTTGTGGTGGAGGCCATGGGATTGTCCCATTTGAACGAATAAGGGGTTTTATAATTTGGTTTCTAAGGCGAGTTGTCATTTGGTGGGTGGCTTGGGTTGGTAAGTTGGGCGACCCATTTGTGGGAGAAGAGATGGTATCTGTCGAAGAGGAATTTAAGGAAGAAAGATGTGGGGTGTATTGGTCAGAGTTAGGACTGATTGGGTCCATTGTTTCATGAGAAGAGGTGTTAGGGCTTGGACTTGGACTGGGCTAGAGGTGTTGTGGTGGGCCGAGCGGTAGAGGCAATAAGAGTGGGAGAGTAACTATCTCATATCAAGTGTTAGGTGGAGGAGAATGGTTTTGGGCTGGAATGTGGCCCATTTGCAAAAGGAAAAGTTTGTTCATGGAAAAGAACGTCCCGGGATGTATAGGTTTATTTGGCTACCCAATCGTTAGGGGTGTTCATAATCGGATATCCGATCCGATCCGGCTAATCGGATCGGATATCCGCAATAAATTTTTCTCTAAAACCATATCCGTATCCGATCCGGGTATATCCGGATATCCGATCCGTATAGATCGGATCGGATTGGATATTTGTGGCGGATATCCGAATATTCATATTTTTATATTTTTTTTGTATTTAAGTTCCAAATAATTTATTCAGTCGGTAAATTTCACCCAAAAATCATGATCCAAATAATCATCCGCATAAAAGAAAGAGAAAAATAATTTAAAATAAAATAAAAATGGGGTGTTAAATATCGATTTAGGTTTTATTTAACGTTAATTTTATTTGTGAGGTGAAATGTATTAAAAATATTTAAAAAAACAAACAAAAAAGGGGCAGTACTAGAAAGTCGAAGCACGTAAAACTACTTGGACTATTAAATTTTTTGTTATTGCACATAATATATATGTATAGTATAATACCCTCGGATATCCGGGTAGTTTGACGACCCGATCCGTATCCGATCCGATGATCCGGCTAATTTTTTCGGATCGGATCGGATTCGGATAATTTTCCAACGGAATCGGATTTTCGCGGATCGGATCGTCGGATCACCGAATCGGATTGACTGGATTGGATATTTTTGAACACCCCTACCAATCGTAGGAAAGGTATCCCTTGTGGTGCCCGCTATAACCAAGGAAGATAGTTGGGGTGGAGTGGAAGGAGAGTTTATGGCGGTTGTAGGGGCGTATATTAGGAAAGCAAAGGCACCCGAAAAATCGGAGAAAGGCATAATCGATTTTTTGACGGAAAAGGATTTCGAAGGGTGATTGGTTTTGTAGAACAGTTGTGGGCAAGCGGTTAAGAAGGTAGGTTGTCGTTTCGAAGGCACTATCCCAATATGCGAGTGGAAGGGAGGCTTGTTTTAAGAGTGTAAGGCCCACATCTACAATTCGTCTATGACGGGATTCGACGGAACCGTTTTGTTGGTGGGATTACAAGCACATGAGACGATGATTTATGCCCAAGGATTGAAAAATGGGCTTAAACGGCTAAAATTCGCCACCACTATTTGCTTATATATGAGAAATGGCGGTTTTGAAAAAAATTGTAAGAAATGAAATAAATATGGAGATAGTCTGGGCAACTTGATACTTTATAATAAGAGGGAAGATCCATATAAAACGTAAATAATCATCTACAACAAATAAATAATAGGCATTGCTCTTAATGAACTTGTGTTTGGTCGGGCCCCAAACATCAAGGAAAAGAAGCTCTAGTGGCCTTGAAGATCTGCTTGGACTTGGAGGGAGGGGTTGAGCATGGGCCTTGGCTCACAAACATGTTGGACAATTTGCTTAGGCTAGAGTTCTTGGGCCTTGCTTTGTTGGAAAAAGGGACTAAAGGATAGAAGATGAAACCCTAGAGGACGGGTGCCCAAAACGAAGATGCCAAAGATCAACTTTATTTACAAAAGTGTTGAAAGCTTGAGGTGGTGGTTGTGTGGGGCGGAGAGCTCGTACATGTCGTTCTTAATGGGTCCCTGAAGGAGTATTGCCTTGGTCTACGAGTCCTTGACAAAAAAATACCAGATGAGTGAAATTAAAAAAAGGCGTTGTTGTCAATACAAAATCTGAGAACAGAGAGTAAGTTTTTTGTAAGAGAAGGTGTATGAAAAACTTGAGTAAGGGAGAAAATGCGATTTGGTGTGTAAACAGAGGCATTGCCATGGTTGTGAATCAGAATTTTGGAGCCATCACCGAGGGAGACCTTTTCTGTGCCATCATACCTATACGAGTTGATACCAAGATTGGCTAGGTCAGGGGTGAAGTTGTGGGTTGCGCTGTGTCCGGAAACCAAGTGGAGTTGGCTTGAAGGTTTGGCGGTGGCGGCGCTTGATAGGCATGGTCAAATCTATGCCAACAAGTGAGGGCAATATGCTTGGGTTTTCCATAAACTTGGCATCAAGTGTGAGAATTAGGGTTGCCCGAGAAGTTAGAGGTTTCACCGCATCCTTGGCCACGACCTTGAATGGAGTTGGGGTTGCCACAACCCCGGTTGGAGCCGCGCCCCCTGTCGGAGCCATGTCCTCTTCTTTTTGTTAAGTTGGCTTCCGGCGAGGGATTTTAACAGGTTGTTGTAGAGTTGACAAAGACATTGGTGTTTTGGAGGAGGTTTTTATTTTGGTGGTTTAAGCAGGATTCATGGATATGGAGATAAGAGAGGGTTTGATGTGGAGAGGGTAAGAAGGGTTGAGTGGAGAGGGTTGTAACCACTGAATCATAGTCCGTACCTAGCCCAACAAGTAGATAAGTGAAAAATTCAGCATCAAAAATAGGCTGACCTACTTTAGCGAGAGTGGTAACGAGGGATTTGGCTTTGTTGAAGAACTCGATGACCATCTTCATGGTTTTCTTCAAGGAGGCTAGTTGTAGCCGAGTGTGAACGACTTGAGCATTGGATCTTGATGAGAAGAGATCGTGAAGAAGACTCCATATATGGGCATAGGTCTTACAATCAATGACTTGCGTCAATATAGTCTCAGTGAGAGAAGATGTTAATATTGCCATCACAAGCTGATCATTTGACTACCATTTGCTGTGTTCCGGGTTGGGTTGGCCTTCAATGAGGTCTGGTGGGCAGGAAATGGAACCTTCAACATATGAATAGATATTGTGACTGAGCTCTCGGGTAAGGGGACACCTAGGCTTTCCACAAATGAAAATTATCATTGGAGAGTTTGACAGTTATGAAACCGGAAAAGGAAGGAAGAGAGGGGCTTTGGTGAATGGTGAACATCATAAAAGAGACAACTTTTAAAGCTTTTAATCTTGTTTTGGAAGAAGAGAAGGGTTTGTGGGCGTGTGCCCTAAGAAAGCTCTGATACAATTGTGATGAATTATAAATTGATGTGATAAATTTCTTGAATTACCTTTTACTGTTTACATTATATATAGTACCTCATTCTATGGTTCACATGTGTTATATTACATGTGACTGTTACAAGCTATGGGCCTAATAGGCTTATGATCTATTGGGCTTACTAAAAATAACACCCTAATCTCAAAATCGATTACAAACCAAAACCAAAATTACTTCTTTTATTCTCACTTCTGAAACATATATCAAACCTCACTAGTCTAGTCGGTAGGTGATGACGTTTGTGATCCTTAGATCGTAGGTTCAAATATGCCTCTTCTGTTGCAATGACCTAAGTGCCTTCTATAGATCCAAAAAAACTTCTCAAACTTATACGTTCCCAATCCAATTCCTTTTCACCCGATTAAGGTTTTCAAAATCCCAATCCGATTCTATCGATCCTACGATCCATAACACGTGAAACGATCCACGATCCTAAGTAGGATCTTAATTGATTTATAATATAATATCGATCCGATCCTGATTTTATATACGATTTTAACGATCCTACAAACAATTATAATGACCTTACAAAAGATTCTTACGATCTTATAAAATGACAATTATGATTATATATTATCAATATTTTCAAGGTTAACATCCCATTTCCATTAAAATAGTTGACTAGTCCATCCTACAACATTTTTAATATTCAAATTAAATGTTTATCATTTTCTCACTTCGTATATGACAAAATATACAATCTATTAGGTTATCCTTGCATACTTTTAGTTATATTGTAGGATATTAGGATTCAACAATCCGATCCAAAAAACCCTCAACGATCTGACATAGGATCCCGATCCTGATAACCTTGCACCTGATACTCAGGTTCTACTAAACACACTACATTTATCACAAAAAGTAAATTTCCTAAAAAATACCCCAACTTTGTGAAAACCACTCAAGCAGCCCTATTAAGTAATTTCCCCAAGTTTTAGGCTGATTTCAAATATAACCCAAAATTATGGCTGCCATCTAGCTAGTCTTCTATTGGTTTCTCTATTACCTCCCTCACAAATCACGAGCATGAATGCATGATATATAGATAATCAATCCCCTTGAGAAATTTGATCATTGACTATATTGGAAGTGTTAAGAGGGATTGGAAAATGGAAGCAAGTCTCTACCACCGTATAAGTGTCATTGCACCGTCGTTGTCGTAAACCATAGAGGAGGGAATCGAGAAACAATATGTCCGATCGGCTAAAGGCAAATTTTTTGTTCAAACGTCAAAAATACACACTTTTCAAGCCCACATACACATCAGTTACCCGCCATTACTCTTGGTTCGGAAAGTTTAGTTATCCAATGATGTCTTACCAAATAGAAAGCGCAGAGTATAAAAAAGAGCAAAGATGGGTACAAAAAAATAACAAGGTTGAGTACAAAAAGAGCAACTGCTTTGAATGCAACTAAGTTTTACATGTTAACAATTGAATCAAACTAAAAACCATAATCCCCTTCGAAAAAACAAAAAGCTAAAAGTCCATAATCCAATCCATTTCCAGATATAGAATACAACCTAATTTTTTTACACCTTCGAACCACGCGTGTCAAAGGCAAGGCACCAAAAATTCTCATATTCCATGTGTATAGGATATTTCAGAACAATTACCAATCACCAAATTTTGTACCACACAGGAAATTTTGTCCCATAATGGGGAAGGTAAGCCTTTTTGAGTATCAAGTTTCACAGCCAACACCCTGTTGTAAAGGAACATTACTCCATTGCCAAACCCGACATATGTAAGCTGACATTTGAAGCTACTGCTTTTTGTTAATGTCGTAAAGCACACAAGGATCTGCAGCAGTTTTGAGCTGGAAATGGGAAATAAAAAGCAAAGAATGCATAAAAATTGAAATATAGAATAATGTGAGAAGAATTTCAACAATTAGGTAGTGAATGCAATAAAATATGAATCCAACATATAGTTTGAAAGATATATGGTCGATAAATCAACAAAATGCCTTGCAATGCAAGACAAGACAAGGCGCACTACATACCTATCTTGAACCTATTAATGTATTGTTGTCAAAGCCTCCTTAGCAAGTAGAAGTTAGAAAAGGGAACTTAGGTTTAATGGGGAAGTTAATTAAAGCTTAAGATGCGAGCAACATACCAAAGAATCTATAGAAGAAAACCATATTAATTACCTGAATCACATTTACTGTTTGCTTGATGGTCCACCCAAATAGAGACACAACTAACAAAGGATATAGCAACAAATTTTGTTTTCCAGATGTCACAACAACCTAGGAAAAAAATAGACAGCAAGAAATGCTATGACATTTAAATCTTCTCAAAATGTCGAATTAAATAGGAAAGTTTTGTACTTCAATCATATCTTACATTAATCACACTTTCATTTTGTGTCTTTGCAAGAAGAAATAGGATTATGTACAAAACCTGCATCATTCAAACATTAGTTCCTCCTAAGATAATAAGCTTAATACCACATTATCATACGAATTACCTCACATGCCACACATCAGTAAGCCATAAAAATACGATTTCCATAGTATGCCTTGAAAAGCCAATTAGTATTGTCCTTTGCATCTGTGGCTAGCCTTTCCTGATAAGAAAGTACTGAAATCAAAGATGATATGACAAAAAAATGTCAGATTTTGAAAAAAATTTGCTGCAAAGAACATATGTAATAAAATTTTTCAAACCTAAACCAGTACTAGATTAAACACCAAACTTAGATATATACATGTACATTTTTAACCAATGGTTGCTGATGTCCAAAGCAAGTAAGGATAAGAAAATCAAGCTAGGCCTGCAAAATACTCCCCAAGGCAAAGATCAGATATGTAGATATGCATTAGGTAGCAAATACTCTTACATAAGACTCAACCTAACCTGTATATTTGGGAAAGTACCACAAGTAGACATGCAATGCTAATCTTGAAATAAATAGAATTTAACAACAATGAGAAGCGTGAGAATAGCAAAACAGGGTGTTCAAGTTTGGCCATAGATAAAGGGAGGCAAACCTATCTGTCACCATGTCCAGAACAGTTCCAAATGTTGATACTGGATAGCACACAGACAAAAGTAGTCAAAGCCCTAACGTAAACACTCTATTTACAGTAAATTATTTTAAGCATAACATTCAGCACAACTTTCACTTTTCTGGCAACGAAATGAATTCTATGTGTTTAGCTCATGCTACAAACCTAAAATGAAACACTAGCTCAAAGTAGGAAGTTGAAGAAAGCAAAAGATGTCTGAACTGATGTGACTCTTCAATAGAAGGAACTAATTAAAACTAAAAAATAATATATTAATTATTTTATTTAATATATAAATATAACTAATTAAAAATAATTTAAATAAATTTCGAGCAATCATATTGATTTAAAAAATATAGATGAGGTGATTTAAAGTTATTCAGAAAAATTGCATGGAAGATCACACAGCATTATCCAGCTCCACTTGCTCCATTAATGTTATCAGAATATTAAACACATATACATGCAAACAAAGTCCAAAGTGTCACTAACATCCTGCCTCTATCATGTGAGATTTTATCGCCTATAGCCATGACAGTTTAGTAATAACTAATAAGCATCATAGTCGATCTCAAACCTTCAGGTTATTTTTTTTTTTGCAATATCTGCTAAGGAATATGTCCTAGATGCTATACAAAAAAAAACCAAATATATATCCCGGCCTTAGAACCAAGGCCAATATTTAAAAATTTAATATGTTGAACTTATGCAGAACAAGAGTCAAGTGACTGCAATCACATCCTGATTTTTTTTTCAGTGCTGAAATTTACATACCTTGATTCAACTTACGAGCAAACCATCCATCCAATCCATCACAAATAAAGCTGCAATAGAAGAAGTGACAAAATTAGATTTCAAAGAGGATCATATTAGTTCATTAAAGGTTGTGGAAACAACAAAATCACTCTATATAACATATCGATTACCTTGTAAAGTATAGAGCAACAAAAAGCTCTTTGCGAGAGAAGCATATTGCAAAAGCATACCAGTTCATCAAGCCTCTAATATAGCCTGCATAAAAGACATGGAATTCAACACAACACATTAAAACAACTCGTCTAAAAAAATTGCACAAATAAGTAAATACGATACAACCATGAGTGGGAATTCGTTGCAGTAACCAACATTGCTAAACTCACCAATAATGTTGGGTATGTAAAGATATATGGTTGACATCCGAAGCTTTGACTTATCTGCCATCTTCACCTTTTGTTAAAACCTAATAGTCTTGTCCACTGCAAAAGATGAAACTAACCTGTTCAATATTACAATGCATTTGAACCCAAAACTAGAATTCGAAGTAGTAATTTTTTGGTATGGACTGGAATCTCGTAGTCAAATTACTTGAAGTTAGAACAAAACAAAAAAGCACGTAAAAATAGACCTAGGCGTGGGAATTCACCAATAATACGCATCAATAAAATGGAACTTGGTAGTACACTCCTGCATTTAGATTTGAGTAATGGAATGGGGACCAAATCAATAATCTAGGGTTTCAAAAAAGGAACAAATAAGAAATACATAACGATTCAGATGGACGATGTTGACTAACCTCTTCAAAATTCAAAGTAGGCAGGAACAGCTGCTGCCGATAGCTTTTCCCTCCGATCCTCCTGACCTGTTGAATTGGCAAAACTCTTTTCCTCCCTCGAGAGGTCCTTCCTTCCTTCCCTTCCTTTCTTCCTTTACTGGATGAGAGAAGTTTTAATAGTCAATAGTGAAGGTTTGAACTGAAATGTGGATGACACATTGGCACTCTCGCCACGTGACGCCCACCTGACCACCTCTCCTAATTTTCATGGATTGATTAACATTAACATATGAGCTACAGTAGGAGTTTGCTTCTTATAAAACAAACTCTTATCTTATAACATAAGACACAACAAATTAGAAAAAATGTAGTATAAATATATTAAAGTGCACTATAAACTAGAAAAAATGCATTACAAAAATTAGGAAAAGTGCATTTTAAATTTACACGAAGACATCAATCTCCCAAAAATCAAAAGATATAGTGCATTACAAATTTAGATACAGTGAATTCTAAATATCACAAAAGTGTAATCCAAAATACGAAAAGTGCATTGTAAAATACGAAAAGCGCACTGCAAAACAAACTCTTATCCTTTAACATAAGGCAATACAAACAAGGAAAAACGCATTAAAAATTATTAAAGTGCACAACAAACTAGGAAAAGTGCATTTCAAATACAAGGAAAAGTGCATTACAAATTTACACGAAGACATCAATCTCCCAAAAATCAAAAGATATAGTGCATTATAAATTTAGATATAGTGAACTATAAATACCACAAAAGTTCAATCCGAAATAAGAAAAGTGCACTACAAAGTACGAAAAGTGCATTGCAAAATACGAAAAGTGCACTACAGAATACAAAAAGTGCACTACGAACTAGGAAAAGTATACTACGTTATAGGATAAGAGTTTGTTTCATTTGAACCAAACCCTTGTAACTAGTTTTAGTTTTTGTATTCTACACAAAATTTCATAAAATTATTGTATTATTTATTTATATTTGTTAAATTTGATTAAATTGATATAGGCAAGAATATTTAAAAAAAACTATGCGTATCTTATTTTTTAAAACTATTCGAAAAATAATTATTAAAAATTGATATAGAAAAAGATATTTTTAAGAAACTATGTGTATCTTATCTAAAAATCTATCCTATCCAAAAATAAAAAATAATATATTAAGTATTTTATTTAATATATAAATATAACTAATTAAAAATAATTTAAATAAATTTCAAGCAATCATATTGATTTAAAAAATATAGATGAGGTGGTTTAATATGGGACCGTTTTATGTATAAATATTTTAAAAAAAAATATACGTATCTTATTTAAGAAACTATCCTTTCTAAAAATAATTATTAAAAATTGATATAGGTAATGATATTTTTAAGAAACTATATGTATTCTATCTAAAACAAAGAATTACGATCAGGTGGAAAATATACTTACGGTGCAATGTGCGAGAACGTTCGGACCGTTGGATCGAGCATCTTCAACGGACAGGATCAAGACACATCTTTAATGATTTTATAAACGGAGGGGCATTATTGTCTTTTTACGCGTCAAATAAGAAAACAAGTTACAATGGTCTTCTTCAACCTCTTGGACGTGTAGTTTTTTTCAACTTTTTCGATCGATTCTTCTCCATACTTGTTGCAACTTGCTTCTCCTGATTTGTTTGGCTTTTTTTTGTTGATTCCGACCCCAATTTATGTTACCTCTTCATCGATTTTGTTATAGATCTCTTTTTATGGTTTCAAGTTCACATTTGAGATTTTTTCAAAGTTGGGACCTTGGTACTTCGATTTACATGCTTTTTGTAAGTTTTAGAGTGATTTTTTTTTTTTAATCAAACCTATATAGATTTGTGTATCTTTTGCATTTAAATCTGAAGTTATAGATCGAAAACAAAAGCAAATGGTCAATGCTCATCTAATCGCCCACCATGTGTTCGACAAAATGCCCAAATGACCAACTTGGAGCTTAAAGCATTTTTCACCAGTTGTTCTTATTATTTCATTTAGTTTTATCCCAATGTGGTTTGTTACCATGTCTATATTTAAAAAGGCCGTGGATTTTTTCATCATATCTCACTTAGTTAGTGTTCAAAATTCATGAACCAACGTTGTGATTTGAGGATAATTTTATGAACTTTATTGATAATATTTATGAACCTAACTATATAAATACATGAACCAACATAATACCATTTACAAATCATAACACATATTGTTGTGAGTTTCCATGAACCATATTGAGAATTATTATAAACCTAACCGCATAAAGACATGAACCTATAGTGCAACTTTTATGAACTAAAAGTCGTAAGATGAAATGTTATAAGCTATATGCTTATAAAAACATGAACTAAGGGAGCAAATGTCATGAACCAAAAGAATTGAACCAAAATAACTAATATGACTTAAAAGATATGGACTTCAAGATTGACCGTTAAGAATTAAAAGACATGAACCATAAGAATTATTATGAACTTTAGCTTTCAAAAACATGAACCAAAAGAACAATTTACCATGAACCAAAATACATGAAAGAAAATAATAACTAGCATTAACGACTAAACGACATGAACCATAAGATGAATTTGATGAACCTAAGGTTATTCAAACATGAACCAAAAGAACAATTGTTATTAACAAAAAGGCATGTGGTTCAAAAAAAACAAAAAGGCATGGAATAAAATTATTGAACCATAAGAATTATTACGAACCTACCTTGCAAAAACATGAACCGAAAGAACAAGTACCATGAACCAAAAATTACGAAAGGAAATAATAACTAGCATGAACTAAAAGACATGAACCATAAGGTAAACTTTGATGAACCTAAGGTTATTCAAACATGAACCAAAAGAATAATTGTTATTGACAAAAAGGCATGGAATAAAATTTATGAACCATAAGAATTATTATGAACCTACCTTGCAAAAGCATGAACCGAAAGAACAAGTACCATGCACCAAAAATCACGAAAGAAAATAATAACTAGCATGAACTAAAAGACATGAACCATAAGGTTAACTTTGATGAACGCAAGGTTATTCAAACATGAACCAAAAGAACAATTGTTATAAACAAAAAAGTATGTAACAAAATTTATGAACCATAAGAAGAAATATTATGAACCTTACCTTTAAAAGTCATGAACCAAAAGATCAACCGATACGAACAAAAAGACACGACCGTATCAAGAATTAGCCTATGTGGGATTTGAACCCACATCTATGTGCACATGCACATTGCTCTACCATTTGAGCTAATAGGCTGCAAAATATACTATTTCTCAAGGGTCAAATGCACATTTCTTATTTCTCACTAATACAACTAGATCTAGACAAACTTACATTGAGATTTCTCATAGGAAGACTTAGTAGACAACTTCAACAATGGCAATATATCATCAATCATGCCTTCTATACCAAAAGCATGTCATGAAAGGATCAATTCCACTTCTAAATTAACCATTTTTCTGATAACTTATGAACCACAAGCTCAAAACATCACAATACATCAATAAGCAACCATTTTTCTAGAAAAATAAACACAAAGTGAACAATAATAGTTCACCAACCAAAACCATTAAAAATCGCCCAAAAAAACACCATAAACACTTCCATTGCTGGAAATCAAATCCTAGAACCCTAGAAAATCAAAATCAAACATTAGAAAATCCTATAAGTTTATGCATACCTTCTTGTGTTTTGTTTCTCCATTGAATTCGAACAATCGACAATTTGAATGAGTTAGGGGGTGGTAGCAACGATTTGCGTAGGGAAGTATGTGAATCTAGGTCTTTGTACATCGTTCGTCGGCGGGGGAGAAGAGTCACGAGAAGGAGAAGAGTAAAAGATGCGTTTGATTGATTTTTTGGATTTAAGGGTATTTTTGTCATGCGTGTCAAATTTTAATGTAATTACCTTCCATGCCATTCAAACAAATAACCCCCATTTTTTCCCTTTTTTGTTATATAATTTTGTTATAATCTGGGCCGTTCGTGATATTAATCGGACGCCCCAAAATTGCTCGCATTTTTTACTGTAGCAGCAAATTGTACCCGAGCGTGACAAATATCCTACCTAAAAATAAAACTAATAAATTAATTATTTTATTTAATATATAAATAAAATTAATTAAAAATAATCCAATTAAATTTCAACCAATCAAATTGATTTTAAAAAGATAGGTGATGCGATTTAATGTGGGGGCGTTTTATATAATATATTTTAAAAACAATGCGTATCTTATTTTTAAAAATCACATTTTTAAAAATAATTATTAAAAATTGATATTGGTAAAGATATTTTTATGTAACTATATGGATCTTATTTGAAAAAACTATCCCATCCAAAATTGAAAGTAATATATTAATTTTTTTATTTAATATATAAAGATAACTAATTAAAATAATCCAATTAAAATTTAATGAATCAGATTAATTTAAAAAACATGGATGATGTGATTTAATGTGGGGTCGTTTTATATATTATTTTAATATCTTGTTTAGTGTATAGTAATGATTTTCTATTTTTTTTACTATAAAATAAGTCTAAATTAAAATCTCGTTTCAAGGAAGCCTAGGTTTCCATGATTCCCCTTCTCTACACTCAAAATTCTTTGATTCTCCATTCAAAATCATCTTTCAACGTTCAAACTTCTCCTTTCACACTCGCTCTTTGATTCAGACCTTCGTCGTGCATTTACACGGTTCATCCTACAACGTTCGGACGGAGCACACAAATCTTCCGCATGCATACAGATTTTGCACGCAACAATTTTGTTAGAAAAGCTGAAGGCTTTGATTTTAATGGTTCCAAACGTCTATCAAGTGGACGACCTCGAGTTTGTGAGTAGAGTCCCCAACGTCAATCAAGTTGCTGACGTGAGTTGAAGGCAAACAAAGAAGATCTTAAAGACACATGTGATCTTGGAGATTTGGATATTATATTCTTGTTTTAGGAAAGATCTTTCTATGATAGGATAGCTGGCCGATTATTGCCTTTGCCCTAAGCCATATATTATTGTATCTTGTTTTATGCTTAGGATGAGATTATAAAGATAAGAAAAAAATTATCTTGCCATAACCGAATTGGAAGATAATATTCTTTCTTATCTGACCTAGTTTTTGTGTATTTAATCTAAGCTTTAGGTAAGAAGACACACGAACTCAATACTCCACTTGTAAAAGAAAGAAAAAGATTGTTTTGAGAGTTCGGAGAGACGTAGGCTTGTTAGATTGATTGAGGGTTGCAAGTACTTGGTTCACAAGAGTTCTAGTGTGCTTAGGGAAGTAGGACTACTTCTGGGGTGTTCTTGTAATCGATTCAAGAGTATCAATAATAGAAGCTACGACTTTTAATCCTTCCAAGCGAGAACTTGGAAGGGAGTGGTTTTCACACTTTATTAACAGAGTTTGTTGATCAAGTGTTTCCACTATAAAAAGCATCTTGTCAAGTAAGTCTTTCTTGTAGTTATATTTTCGATGCGTTTACTTAAGAAGTCGACGACTTAGTTGAGGTCGGCTACCTAGACGTACTAACGATCCTACATTTGGTATTAGAGCCTTGGCTCTAGATTTTTTTTAGTACTTTACACTTATAGGGAAGATGACTTCAACAAACACAACCATTAACATTTCATTTTGGAAACCACCAGTGCTCAAGGCTGGTGAGTGTGATTGGTGGTCGAGCAAATGGAGACCCATATATGCTCTCTCGATGGACAACTTTGGAAGGTTATTGAGATAGGCCCTGGAACCTTTCTCACTGCTGATGGAAAGGATGAGAAAAAGAAGGAAGACTACAATGATGACGACTTCAAGAAGCTGGAGAAGAATGTTCGTGCTAAGAAGGTTCTTCACCATGCTTTAACCCCCGGAGACATTAAAAAGGTTGTTCAATACAAGACGACTAAGCAAATCAGGGATGCTCTCAAAAGACTCCATCAAGGAAATGATGATGTGAAGAAGGATTGCATTATTGCACTAGAAAGGGAGTATTAAGGAATGAGTCAAGAGAAGAACGAAGCCTTGGATGACTATCACTCAAGATTTCAAGTTGTGGTTAGCCAACTTGAATTTCTAGGTGAGAAACTTCCTCAGTGGAAGCAAGTTAGCAAGTTGATCCAAGGGCTTAACTCAAAATGGAATGAAGCTATTGCTGCTACTTTGCTAACCAACAATGAGACCAAGTCACTCAACTTGGAAGATGTTATTGGATAGTTGACTACGTATATAGGAATCAAGCAAAGGTAAGACGATCTCTTTGAAACTGACAAGGTCAAGAACATTGCCTTGAATGTAGAAAGAGCGTTTGATCTTGCTCAAACTAAAGAAGATCAAGTTGATGGTGATGATGGGGTTGCACTCATAACAAGAGCCATGAAGAAGCTTTGGAACCGCAACAAAGTTCCATCAAAAGGCACGAAACCTGTCAAAGACATGAAGGATGTCATATGTTACCATTGTTCAAGGAAAGGACACTTTGCTAGAAACAATGTCAAAAGAAAGTCTGAAGGTGACAAAAGTGATATGTTGGCCACTTGGGATGACTCCGATGTAGAAGATGACACAAGTCAATAAGGAGAAGTGTGTCTCATGTCTATTGATGCTCCTAATTAAATTGGTACAAAATTATGATCTTTCATCTATTTTGTCCAATAAAACCAAAGAGCAATTACATGCTATCATTGAGAAGTTAGGAACCTAGGTTACCGAACTCAGTGAAAAACTTGAAGAAAAAAAAGATACCATTTCTAATTTAATGGATGACAATCAAGGTTGGTCTCTAAAGTGTGCTAAATTAGAGAAGAAATCTGCTGTTTTAGATTTTTTGGAATGTAAAACTTGTGATAATCTTAAAACTGAAGAGGATGACTTAGATAAGAAAGTAACAAACCTTGAAGGAGAAAACCTCACGTTAGAACTTGGTAATGCTAGTGACCTTGAAAAAAAAAGCAAAGAATGAGATTAAAAAGAAAAATTGGATAGAAGTGTTTGTTGCTAAGAAAGCTTCTGAGGATTATGCTAAAACTTTTGGGATATCAAGACTTAGGACTTTGATATTCATATGTGCCTAAGGACTTGAAAACATTGCGCCCTCCTAAACCTAAGGGTCACACACCCATGTGTAACAACAACGTAAGTTGATCTACATCTAAGGTGGGAAACTTAAGCAAAGGTAAGCAATCTTGGTGTTCAGGCCAGAAAGCACATAAAATCTGGAAGAAACAAGTTGAGAACATGAAACCCTCACAAATTGATTTTCAAGCTCGTATTAACAACAAACCGGTCTATCTTGGATATAGCAAATATGTTGGTGTGAGCGGGTAAAACAAATATAGTTACCATAGTTATTTTCGCTATTAAAAGGTATTTCTTAAATTACTACGCATTTATTATTATTTTTATTATTTTCCATATTATTAAATTTATGGTAGTTATGCAACTTTATGGAAGATTCTATCCTTCAAATATGATGGAATTAAACTTGGAGAAGGTGGGAATATTCCTAGCTTGGGCTCTAAGCAACCCTTGGAGTATAGAAAGTCGACCCCCTGATCTCCTTCTTCCATTATAAATACATGCCCTAGGTGTGTAGGGAGAGCCACATGTGCATATCGGCATATAGAGAAAACTTGAACAGACTAATACTCGCTTAGCTCGACTGTTCAGGGATTCACCATTCTCTTGTTGTACCTCGACGCTCAAAACGACAATTCGCTCTTTTGACTTAGGCATCGGAGGTGGATTAGGGGGTCCCCGCCCCCTGTGTCCATTGTTTTGCAGGTTTTTAGGTCAGAAGATTGAAGGCGGAGCGGAGGAGGAAGGAGCATTCAATTAGTGCATTGAAGACCGAATTTTTGTGCACTAACAATTGGCGCCGTCTGTGGGAAAGGAGTAATCGATCCACGCAATCTCATCGATGGATTCGATCCCAAATGAAAAGGTAGGCTTTTTTCGAACCCCTAGGGAATCTTCGGCTCGCAAAACCGATCACGGCGCCCTAGCCGAGAGAAACTGCGATCGCGGTTTATCATACCTCGATCGCGAAATAGGGAACCGCGACCCTTTAGGCCGCGATCGCGGTCGGCGGTGCGATCAAGCGAATTCCAATTTTCGATTCGACGATCAAACCCTAATAATTCCCGAGGTCGAAATCAGGAAAAAGGTGACAATTTGGGGGCAGGTGCGTGCCTTAACCCCCAAAAGAGAAAACTGGATCACGAAAGACTCGTCAATCGATCTCCAAAGGGACAAAACCCAAGCGGAACGGAGTAAAAAGATCCCAGGGCCGAAAGCGAGGATCGCGCAAGCGGCGAGAATCAGGGGGAACCCGATCAATCACGTGCGATCTCGAAAACCCGCCCGGCGATTGACTGCGAACGCGGAATCTCAGCCCGCGTTCGCAAATCTCCAAACCGCGACCTGCCTTGCCGCGATCGCGGCCAACTTGGGGCCGAAAATTTCCGAGAGAGACAAGAACCTCTCGACTTTGCAAATATAGGTTCGGAGCTAACCCAAAAGTCCATAGATGAACTTCAAGAGATCTCGGTCGGAGAGCATGAACATGGGAGTAAGTTTCTCGTGGGCGCAAACCTCTCAAGTAATGAGCTTTTGGCTATCATACATCTATTGCGAAGTAATCGTGACGTGTTCGCTTGGAGTCCATATGATATGCCCGGAATAGACCCGACTCTTGCTTGCCATAGGCTGAACGTCTACCCCGACGCGAAGCCAATCGTACAACGAACAAGACGGTCCTCTATTCAGCACACCGAAGCTGTAATTGCTGAAGTGAAGAAATTGCAAGAGGCTAACGCTATAAGAGAAGTGTGGTACCCAACTTGGCTAGCAAACACCGTCGTAGTTAAGAAAAAGACGGGATATTGGAGGGTCTGCGTGGACTTTACTGATCTCAATAAAGCTTGTCCAAAAGATTTGTTCCCACTCCCAAAAATCGATCAACTAGTAGATGCTACCGCAGGCCATGAGCGCATGAGCTTTTCAGATGCATATCGGGGATGCCATCAAATCCCAATGCATGAAGATGATCAAGAAAAGACAACATTTATTACCCCACAGGGGATATTCTGCTACAAAGTGATGCCTTTTAGATTTAAGAACGTTGGGGCAACTTTTCAGCTCTTAGTCACCAAATTGTTTATCCAGAAGATCGGAAAGACTGTTGAAGCTTACATCGACGACATGGTAGTCAAGAGTAGAAGGGCTTCGACTCACCTTTAGGACTTGCAAGATGTTTTCGACATCCTAAGAGCATCCAAACTTAGGCTTAACCCCGCAAAATACGCATTTGCGCTTGGGTCGGGCAAGTTTTTGGGGCACCTCGTTACTCGCCAAGGCATTGAAGCAAGTCCAGATCAAATCCGAGCCCTTGACACCATTACAAGCCCAAAGAGCATCAAAGAAGTACAAAGGCTAACCAGAATGGTTGCAGCTCTCAACCAGTTCATCAACCGGTCCTCCAGTAAATGCCAATCATTCTTCAAAGCTTTGAAGAAAAGTCGATCTTTTGAGTGGACCCAAGAATGTGAAGGGGATTTGCAAATATTAAAGGTTTACTTACAATCCCCCCAATTTTGACTGTACCTAATAAAGGGGACACCTTGAGGCTTTACCTAGCCGTGTCTAATCGGGCAGTTAGCGCAGTCTTGATCAAAGAAGAGGGCGGAAATCAGAGGCCTGTTTAATATAATAGCAAAACGCTACTCAATGCAAAAACAAGATATTTGCCCATGGATCAATTACTTTTGGCTTTGGTTACAGCGTCTCGCAAACTCAATCATTATTTCCAAGCGCATCCTATTTGAGCGCTCCTTTCTAGCTCGGATCTCGCAGGACGGGTTGCTAAATGTGCTGTGGAATTGGGGCAATATGATATTGAGTACATGACTTGGACCGCCATTAAAGCACAAGTGCTCGCGGATTTCATAGCGGAATTTTCTCGAGATCCAACAAACGAAACCGCGGACGCGGCCGGTGCAGCCGCAACTGAAGAAACCGTGATTGCGGCCGATAATACCACGGTCGCGGCGCGTTCGTCTGAAAACTACGAGCCAGTCCAGCAGAACCGCGGTCGCGGATCCCATTGCCATGGCCGCGGGTCCTCCTCTTAGTTCGGAAGGCCAATGACGGATTCTCGAGATTGATGGTGCAAGTAATAACCAAGGCTCCGGGGTTGGAATTGTGCTATCATCGCCTACTAGAGAAGCTCTACAATTAGCCGTCCACCTCGGTTTTGGTGTCACCAACAATGAAGTTGAGTATGAAGCATTAATAGTCGGATTAGAAACGGCGGCTAGTCTTAGAGTCGCCAGACTGCTTGTCCTATCCGATTCTCAGCTTATTGTTAACCAAGTGTTGGGGCATTACGAAGCTAAGGGAGCAAAGATGATTAAATACATGGAGAAGGCAAGGGCCATGATAGGCGAGTTCGAGCATTGCGAGCTTGAACAAAGATCGCGTGATCAAAACAAGTCCGCCAATGCTCTGGCAACTTTGGCCGCTTGTTCAGGAGACACGCTCAAGACATCAATTTAGATAGAAGTCTCAAGATGTCCAGCAATCGATACCTCTAGTATATCTGCAGAGATCTCCTCGACGGAGGCCGCGACCGATGACGATCTTGGCTGGCAAACGCCCTTGATTCGTTACTTGGATGAGAACATCTTGGCCCCGGATATCGCCGATGCGAGAAAGGTTCGTTTAAGGGCTCATAGATTTTGGTTATCACCAGAAAAGATTCTTTATCGTTGATCTTTCTCTGGGCCGAACTTGAGATGCGTACCCCCAAGTAAGGTTGAGCCTTTATTATACGAAATTCATGAGGGCATATGCGGAATGCACACTAGAGGTCGCAGTTTGGCATTTCGGGCTCGTTCTCAAGGATATTGGTGGCCTTACATGTAGAGAGACGCCGAGCTATATGTGAAGAAGTGTGACAAGTGTCAAAGGTTTTCCAAAATCTTGCTCCTGCCAGCAAAAGACCTCCACTCTTTGACTAGTCCATGGCCATTTGCGCAATGGGGTCTTGATATCGTCGACCCTTTTCCTAGAGCGCCTGGAAACGTGCGTTATCTCATCACCGCCACAGACTACTTCACTAAATTTGTCTAGGAGCACATTGTCATGCGCTTCGCCATGCCTTTTGCTCTTATCTCTGACAACGGAACTCAATTCAATATCTCTGACAAGGGATAGGAATCAAGAATATTTACTGCTCAGTCGGCTACCCACAAGCGAATGGGCAAGCAGAGGCTACAAATAAAATGATCGTTGAAGGGTTGAAAAAACGCCTTGAGAGAGCCAAAGGAAGATGGGCTGAAGAGCTGCTAGCTGTCCTATGGGCTTATCGAACCTCCCCGCGTAGATCGACCAGGGAATCGTCTTTTGCCTTAGCTTATGGCACAGAAGCGGTGATACCGTTGGAGATCGGATTACCAACGCCGAGAATGACGTTGTTTGATCCTGAGAGAAATAATCAATCGCTCTCCGCCCACCTCGACTTCGCCGATGAACGCAGGGATATTGCGGTCGTACGTCTTGCAACTTATCAAGGGGCAGCCGAACGGGTTATCGCTCGACGTGTGAGATACCGTACTTTTCGAATCGGTGACCTAGTACTTCGACGGGTCATAGGAAGCGCATGGGACCCCGTAGAAGGCAAACTTGGCCCAAATTGGGAAGGCCCATATCGAGTAACGACAGCGTATGGGTGGGGAGCGTATAAGTTGAAAAGTCTCGATGGTAAGGATGTACCTCAGACTTGGAATGTCGCACACCTAAAAAAGTTCTTTCCTTGAAAAAGGAAAATCGCGGCCGCGGGATCACTGACCGTGACCGCAGAACAGCCGACCGCGACCGATGCCTTTTCGGCCGCGATCGCGGGTTCGCCATCAATCAGTTTTATGTCAGAAGCTTCTTGCGTGGATGTTGAGCTAAGGATGGAATCCCTAGGATGAACATCTTTTTTGTATTCTTTTGTTTTCTTAAAATAAAAGGCTTGGCCAAGCACTTTTTTAATATAAACGTTCTGATCTTCCTAGTCTGTTTTTGTTTGTTCTAGAGATTCTACCTTAATCCTTGGCAGAGGACACGACTCGAAAAGATAGCATGCGCCCCATGATATTTGCTCATGGATGTACGAATATACGAATGTACAAATATACCAATATATGGAAGCATTAGGGGATCTAAAATCGCTAAATCCATATGGCCACTTCGATTAGAAACCCTCTGTACCCTACGTCGCCGAACATGGTAAAACATGTAAGGCGGTGTAGGTGAGGCATTTGTGAGCGGGTAAAACAAACATTGTTACCATAATTATTTTCGCTATTAAAAGGCATTTCTTAAATTATTGCGCATTTATTATTATTTTTATTATTTTCCATATTATTAAATTTATGGTAGTTATGCAACTTTATGGAAGATTCTATCCTTCAAATATGATGGAATTAAACTTGGAGAAGGTGGGAATATTCCTAGCTTGGGGTCTAAGCAACCCTAGGAGTATAGAAAGTCGACCCCCTGATCTCCTTCTTCCATTATAAATACACGTCCTAGGCGTGTAGGGAGAGCTACATGTGTATATCGACATATAGAGAAAACTTGAACAGGCTAATACTCACTTAGCTCGATTGTTCAGGGATTCACCGTTTACTTGTTGTACCTCGACGCTCGAAACGACAATTCGCTCTTTTGACTTAGGCATCGGAGGTCGATTAGGGGGTCCCCGCCCCTTGTGTCCATTGTTTTGCAGGTTTTTAGGTCAGAAGATTGAAGGCGGAGCGACGGAGGAAGAAGCATTCAAATAGTGCATTGAAGACGAAATTTTTGTGCACTAACAGTTGGTTTAAAGTCTCATAAAACTTGTTTGTATTGTGGAAAAGAAGGTCATTATCAACATGAGTGCAGGAAAAAGAAAAGAGATAGCAAATCTTATGGACTTTGGGATGCTCATGAACGTGAGCCAACCATTGATCTTGAGAGAGTCTATAATGAAAGATGTTTTGAAAATCACCACGTTGCCCAACCCAGTAGAGTTGTTAAGCAACTCTGGGTTCGTAAAAACTGACTTTTACCTTGCAGAATGAAGTGAGAGAAAGTGGTCCCTGGTTCTTTGATAGTGCATGCTCAACTCATATGATGGGAAGCTTTGAGTCATTCATTTCACTTCAACAACAAGAAGGTAGCAACATCACCTTCGGTAACAATAGTAAGGGACAAGTCATGGGTATTGGAAAGGTAAGAATTTCTAAGAGCTTTTGTGTCAACAACGTCAGTTATGTCAAAGGTCTTAGATATAATCTCCTAAATGTTTCCCAAATGTGTGCTAACAATCTCTATCAAGTTGTTTTTGACTCACATGGATGTCAAGTAATTGATATTAGATTAGGTAAGACTCTTCTGAAGGGAACGTGTGAAAACAATCTTTATAAAGTTGTTCCCTGGCTCTTGGCTGAAGAAAAGTTGTGTTTTCAAGTGATCGAAGACGTTGCCAACCTCTGGCACAACAGATTTGGTCATGCGAGTCTACAACTTATCAACAAACTTCACAAACATGATTTGGTACATGGGTTACCTAAGATTGATTCAAGGAAGTATGAAATTTGTGAAGCATGTGTGAAAGGGAAACATGTGAGATGATCATTCAAACCTAAAAGGAGGTAAGTACATCTAAACCCTTGGAGCTAATTCATATGGATCTTTGTGGACCTATGCAAGTGAGAAGTCGAGGAGGTAATAGATATGTGTATGTTATTGTTGATGACTTTTCATGGTATACTTGGATGTTTTTCTTGTCTTCTAAAGACCAGGTATTCAAAGAATTCAATACATGGATAAAGTTAACAAAAAATGAGCTTGGAGTACCTTTGTTGTCAATCCGATCAAATCATGGTACAAAATTTGAAAATGCTCAGTTCTTGGACTTTTGCAAGGAAAATGGTGTAGGTCACAACTTTTCAACCCCAAGGACTCCTCAACAGAATGATGTAGTTGAGAGAAAGAACATAACTTTTGAGGACATGTCGAGGACCTTGTTGATCTCGATTGGCCTATCAAGAAATTTATGGGGAGAAGCCATCAATGCGACATCTTATGTATTAAACAGAGCTATGGTGCGTCCTCTTCTTGGAAAGACACTGTACGAGCTTTTGAGAGGAAGAAAACCCAACGTCGCCCACCTGCAGACGTTTGGTTGCAAATCTTTTGTGTATAATAATGGAAAAGATAATCTGGTAAGATGGATGCTAGAAGTGGTGAAGGAACTTTTGTAGGATATTCTCAGCATAGCAAAGCCTACAAAGTCTTCAACAAGCAAACTAGAAAAGTGGAAGAAAGTGTTCACGTTATGTTTGACGGAAACACATTGGAAGGAAGCTCCATTGAAGACGAAGATGAAAGTGATCTAGGTTTTCATCTTTGTGATGAGATAGAAGTTTGCATTGTGGAAATTGTTCAAGATCCAAAGGTTGTCAACCCAAAACAGGTGGTTGACCCTGATGATTCTGATATGCCATCTTTGGAAGAGAGGCTGGAGAAAATGAAGATTCTAAAGATGTTGAGTCTGAACAAAGTGAAGAACTAGCTGAGAATGCTAACCCTGACTTTGAGCAACATTGTGACAGTGAGGTGGTCGACCTCACTCTACTTCAGTTGAACTATGAGTAAAAGGATGTTCATCCGGTAACCAACATTATTTTTTATTTTTCAAAGGATGTTCAAACACGTTCTTCACTTCAGAATTTCTGTGCATTCAACGCATTTCTCTCTATCATGGAACCCAAGAATGTGGATCAAGCCTTGAAAGATCCAGATTGGGCTTGTGCTATGCAAGAAGAGCTTCATCAATTTGAGAGAAACAAGGTTTGGCACCTAGTTCCCTGATGCGACTCTGCCCTAGCTCGGACCCAGCTCCGACGGACCCGAGATGGCCTAGACCTTGGAGACCCCCTTGGCTTAGGACTTAGTCTCATATTATGTTATTATTTATATTTCTGTCATTTCCATTTCAGGCGTGTGTTCCATTCTTATAGAATGGGCTAGCCTTGTTATTTCCCTTTCTAGCTAGTTTCCATATTTAGTATGTTGTTATTTCCCTTTCTAGCTAGTTTCCCTTTTTAGTAAGTTGTCTTATTGGGCCAGGAGTCATTGGGCCTTGTTTGCATACAAGCTCTAGGCGCCTCTCCTATTTAGAATTAGGGTTTCATGTGGCCTCCACTATATAAAGGAGCCACGCCCCATTGTACTTCTTACGTCAAGATGAATTAAGCCAAGATTATAGTTGAGTCGAGAATCCTCCTAGTTTTGGCCCGACGTCACCCCGGTCCCTTTTGTCGAGTCCTTTGGACCGGTGTTCTAGTCCCTTACCTCGCCCCACCCTCGTTCCGACGAGCATTAGAGGCCCGCGAGTCCACTTTTGTGGTCTCGTATTTATCCGGTTACCCTTGTCGGAGAAGATCCGGATGATTCGAACCTAGATCCGCCCCTTGCCAATCGAGGGACACATCATTCCCCGACCTAAAGAAAGAACTGTGATTGGAACGCGTTGAGTATTCAGAAATAAGCTCGATGATTCTAGAAATGTTGTGAGAAACAAAGCAAGACTTGTGGTTAAGGGATATAACCAACAAGAAGGGATAGATTATGATGAGACTTTCGCCCATGTAGCTTGTCTTGAGGCAATTCGTCTCTTGATTGCTTACTCATCTCATCATGGCTTCAAGTTTCAACAAAAGGATGAAAAGACTGCCTTTTTGAATAACATTCTTAAAGAAGAAGTCTTTGTGGAACAAACCCCTGGTTTTGAAGACGTCGCCCACCCAGATCATGTTTTCGAACTTGATAAAGCACTTTATGGGTTGAAGTAAGCCCCTAGAGGTTGGAATGACAAGCTCTCTTAATTCTTGTTACACTATGGTTATGTTCGATGACAGGTGGATAAGATTCTCTTTCTTCTCAAAGAGGGAAAGCACACTCTATTCTATGTCGACGACATCATTTTTAATTTGGGTCAACTGATGATAAGTTAGTGAAGAAGTTCGCCAACCTCGTGGCTAGTGAATTTGAAATGAGTATGGTTTGTGAACTTAAGTTCTTTTTAGGAATTCAAGTTGTTCAAGGAGGTAATGGAACAAGAGTACATCAACAAAAATACCTCAGGGACTGTGTCAAGAAGTTTGGTCTAGATAACTCGAAATCCTTTGATACACCCATCTCCCCACCACTTCTCTAGGAAAAGATGAGAACGATAAGAAAGTTGATCAAACTCTGTATCGAGGCATTATACGTTTCCTACTCTACCTCAAGACAAGCAGACCCGACATCATGTTCAGTGTATGGTTTTGTGCCAGATTTCAATCTGATCCACGAGAGTCTCATCTCAATATAGTGAAAAGGATTATTAGGTATCTCAAAAGTTCGGATGACTTGTGCTTATGGTACCCAACCTCTTGTGACTTTGGTCTAGTCGGGTACTCGAATGTTGATTTTGTTGGGAACAAGGTTGATCGAAAGAGTACTTCAGGAATGACTCAATTTCTTAGACCATTTCTTGTATCTTGGGGATCCAAGAAGCAGAATTCAGTTGCACTCTCTACTACGGAGGCTGAGTACATTGTCGATGATGCGTGTTGCACTCAACTCCTTTGGCTTAATCAACAACTTCATGATTTTGGTTTGAAGTATGCTGGCATACCCATACTTTGTGACAATACAAGCTCCATCAACATTTCAAAGAATCTTGTTCAACACTCATGAACCAAGCATATCGAGATTCGTCATCACTTTCTTCGTGATTGTGTTCAGAAAGGATTGGTGACCATGGATTTCTACCGAACAAGTAAACAGTGTGCAGACATATTTACTAAGGCTCTCAATCGTGAACACTTCGTACAATTTCGCATGGAGCTAGGTATGATTTCCCTAAACTAATCTATTTCCTATCCATATTCCCTCAATGATTGACTAGATTAGATGCTCTCTTAATGATTCAATAGTTTTATGATCTTAAGGTGTCAAGTTTTGCTTGCTTCCATGTTACATACTCATGAACCATGCATATTATTATGTCTTTATTCTTTGCTTCTTGAGTTATGTCTTAAATACTTTTTGAAACCATTCTTTAAGCCCAGAAGAGTCAAACCCGATGTTCCTAACCCTCATTACAAGCACAAATGACAGTTCAATCTACAGCTTGTTGGATCGCAGGTTAGTCAAAATCAGTTATGGTAGCTATAACGAACAGTTCCCACGCGCAACGGAATACGTAAATATGCAGGCAAGTTAAAACAATAGAGACAGTTCCTTTATAGAGGAACCCCACAACGTTCAACTAATGGCGTGAGTAAACTTCTACTTCCGTTTGGAGGATTTTTGAATGAGTTTCCTTTTCTTTATTGCTTAGTTCCCTTTAGGTTACAAGGCCGAATACAAACTTCTATGTTCCTACAAGGACTCTCTCCCTAGGAAACACTAATGTATTCTCTCAACTATAACCCAGTGAACGCTCACAATCAAAGACAAAGCGAAACTCAAACCTCTCAATTCTTCTGTGTCTGCATTAGAGTTCCCCTAGATCTAGGAACTCCTTCTTTCTTCTTTCACCATCGTCGAGATTAGCTCACCGCTGGGGACTTTTCACCAACTTGATGATCTTCACTTAAATAGCTCTTCATCTCTTTTCTCTTTGTCTTTGGATTTGATGATTGTGAAAAGTAAGCAGCAAGGTCACTATTGAAGGGTTTAAATAGGCGTGATGAGAAACCCTTATCCATTAGAGGTATTTGTCCTAAATACCCTTTTTGCCTTGCTATCCAAGTATGATCCTTAAGGTTGACGTGTTACATTGATTTGAATTTGAATTGTCAACTCTTTAATCACTTCGGACCGTTGGATGGTCGTCTTCATCCTGTTGCATCTCTGATGCTTGAGACGCCCTTTTGTCCGGCATAGACATGATCCCTAAAAATGTGTTGAGATATCGATTTCACGTATGCGCCAGTTCCCATCCAAAGGGAACTCTCGTCTTCTCGGTTCCCTTGTCTAGGGAACTCTTCTTGACTTCGAGGGATTCCTGTTCTTCTCATCCAGTTCCCATCGTGTAGAAACTTTGGTTTACTGAGTTCCCATCTCTTGGGAACGCTGTTCTCATTTGAGGTTGGTCCCTTTCTTTTTCATCATTGCATTAGTTCCCATGCTTTGGGAACTTGTTGTTCTATGTTTTGTTGTGCGACGCGCAACCTGTTCTCTTATGAGGTTGGTCGCTTTATTTTCGTCATTGCATTAGTTCCCATGCTTTGGGGACTTGTTATTCTGTGTTTTTCTTTGCGACGCGCGACCTGTTGATGCTGAGATACTTGACAATAGGCGTTAGTTCCCATGGGTTTGTCATTATCAAAACTAAGGACGTTGTCCAGTGTTAATGAACGTGAGTTCCTAACATCGACTCAACAATTTCCCCTTTTTGATGATGACAAACACATAATAAAATGACTAGTATTTCGTTTAATTCACTACACCACTATGAGATTTAGCGTCCATATTTTCGCAACCACTGAATATGGTCGCTAACTAGCGACCATATGGTCGCTAATGTGGACGTCAAAACCGGGGGAAAAAATAAAAAATGAATAGCGACCATATGGTCGCTAACTATGGCGACCACATGGTCGCCAACCCCATTTGGTCGCAATAAAATGCGCGGGAAATTTTCCCGCTACATATAGCGTCCATCCGGTCGCTAACTATAGCGACCATATTGTCACGAGAGACCAAACATATCTCAGCGACCATATGTTCGCTATAGTTAGCGACCGGATATACGCTGATGCCTCAGCGACCATATGGTCGCGAAATATAGAGACCATATGGTCGCTGACATGGATCATATGTTTTGGTGGGCAACATCAATTTTGGTGGCTGAAATCGCGCTTTTTGTGTGACCACATGGTCGCTAAAAAAAGTAATTGGTAAAATTGGCACCCATTCAGTTGGTTATAGGAAGGAATTACGTCAATTTTTCTGACAGTTTCATCAAAGGTATGTAATTAAAACTTATTCGCCACATTTCATTCCGTCATGCTATCGGTTTTTACACAAATATTGTTTGTAAAAAGTATTCGTTTATCTAATTATAAGAGATTGTGTTAAGTAATTGTTAAATTCATATAGCATAGCAATCGATTGAAGAAAGTTTTTGTTTACATATACTGTATATCGCGACTAAATGGACGCAAATTAGCGACCAAATGGTCGCGAACTCCAATTAGCTTCCAGATGGTCGCTATGTGCGTCCATATGGTCGCCACATCCAGGATTATATGAACCCGTATTAAATTAATTATAGTCTTATATTAAATTGCAGGAAGGAAAAATGCGTGAATGGATGTATGTGTGTAATATAGATGGTTTTTTGAACAACGAGTTTTTAGCTGGCGTTAAGCAATTTATCGACTTTTGCATAGCTATGCCGACATATGACCCATCTGAATTAAGGTGTCCGTGTCGGAGGTGCAAGAATAGGAAACTGATTCCTGTAGATGATGTGCATTATCACATTGTTAAGGATGGGTTTGTTCTGAACTATTACCATTGGGTTTCGCACGGGGAGAGTGATGAAACGTTCGCTGCCTTGTTGGCTGAGTCTAAACAGTATGAAGGATGTAGCAGTACTGATCCAGCACTACCGGTATCTGGGAATGATAATCGAATGGAGCAAATGGTCGCGAACTCCAATTAGCTTCCAGATGGTCGCTATGTGCGTCCATATGGTCGCTACATCCATGATTATATGAACCCGGATTAAATTAATTATAGTCCTATATTAAATTGCAGGAAGGAAAAATGCGTGAATGGATGTATGTGTGTAATATAGATGGTTTTTTGAACAACGAGTTTCTAGCTGGCGTTAAGCAATTTATCAACTTCTGCAAAGCTATGCCGACATATGACCCATCTGAATTAAGGTGTCCGTGTCGGAGGTGCAAGAATACGAAACTGATTCTTGTAGATGATGTGCATTATCACATTGTTAAGGATGGGGTTGTTTCGAACTATTACCATTGGGTTTTGCACGGGGAGAGTGATGAAACGTTTGCTGCCTTGTTGGCTGAGTGTATACAGTATGAAGGATGTTGCAGTACTGATCCAGCACTACCAGTATCTGGGAATGATAATCGAATGGAGCAGATGGTCTATGATGGTTTTAATGCCCGAATTCATTACACTACTGATGATCCCGTCTAGAATGAGGGTATAAGGCATGAGCAGGGGGAGCAATATTATCATGAAGCGCCCAATCCCGATGCACAGTGATAGGCTATTTTCCTACACCGCAAGTATACGGTTCGGTTGTAGTATCAAGGTGTCGAACTCAGGGAACATAGTAGTACCAATTGATATTCGAACTAGTAGATCAAGCCAAATAAATAAGAAAAGAGTTTATGGTTGAATTGGAAAGTTAACAAGTAATCGAAAATAACAAGGAATTATCAGTGGAGAAGAGCTTCCAAGGTTAGGATTCCCACAATAATGTTTCAGTAGATTTTAAATGATGTCTATTTGGATGTCAACTTGAATGTCGTTTGAAGGAACTCACTATCTAAAACAAACACAAATCTCTTTTCAGAAAATAAGTGAATATGCCTAGACTCAACTAACAATCGCTGTCGCGTAAGGTTAATCAGTTTTAGACCCTTTAAGCGCTTTAGAGACTAGGGGCAAACAAACCCAGCATTTGCTGTCGCGTTCCGCTAGAATTATCCAACCCTAGAAGTACCACGATAGTTGAAATTCACACAAGAGAAATTAAGTTGTTGTCGCATAAATAACTCTCTAGTTTAATACCTAGGGATCTTATTCAGAACCAATTTTTGGTACTTGTCGAATCAATATCTCATTACAATTATCCCCGGTCGGTCTCAAATCATAACAAGAATCCTATATGCAAAGCAAATAGGGCATAAAGTAACCTAGGATTAAATCAAACTTCAATCAAGTTTCCATTCAACCAAACATCACAATTCAAATCTACTTACTTCAACATTGGGTTCACCCAACCTTAGAATAGAGGATTTAGCTAGACATGAGAAGAGAGAAAAGCAAATCAAATTTAATAAACAACATACCAAATTGTTTGCAAATAGATTCAATCTTCAATCCAAGCAAGTCTAGAACAAAAATCTCCAATCAATCTCCAAATAGGGTTTTTTCTAAGAGAGAGAGGCTAAAGTCTAACAAAATACTAGATAAAATATAAATAAAACTTGTCTTCCAAGTACTTAAACTAGGGCCCAAAAACCAAGAGAGAAAATCCCATTGTCAGCTCAATAAAAACATGACACGCGGACCAGAACTCGGTCTAGAACTCGATCGAGTTCTCAGCCCGAGTTCTCGTCGTAGTCAAGAACTTAGCTCAAGTTCTTGTCCAGTGTCAGCACATGAGTACCCCTTTTGTTGTGTAATTAAATGGGGTCTTTTTGATGGATTTCTTGGGCAATCTTCTCCTTGTTACTTCCATTTACAAGCTTAGCTCATCCCTTCAAAGTAATCTACTCGAACATCTTCACATCAAAGCTCACGGGCCTCCAAAATACCCTGAAATCATGAAATGAAAGAGTAGACTCCGACTAAAAAACTAAAAAACTATCAAAAGACAAGCAAAATAAACCTAAAAGACGAAAGTAAACATGTCCTAAATCTATACATAAATGCATGCTATCACACAGCGTATGTACGACATGCTGTCGGCCGCAAATAGGCCGTTGTGGCCAGGATGTGATATGACCCAATTGGAGGTGGCGACTGAGCTACTTAGCATAAAGTCAAAGCTAAGGATGACGGAGCGCGGATACGACATGATCTCGGATTTCTGCGGATGCGTTTCACACCCAGAGACAACATTACCAACGATGTTTTACGACACAAAAAAACTAGTCAAGGGTCTCGGGCTTCCGTACGAGGCCATTGATTGTTGGCTAAACTCTCGCATGATATATTGCGCTGCAGATGCAGAATACACGGCTTGCAAGATATGTGAGTATCCTAGATGGAGGCAAGGCAAGTCAAAACTCATTCCCTATTCTCGTATGTTTTACTTGCCAATAACTCCACAGTTATAGAGGTTGTAGGCATCGGTGGTGACTGCCGAGCACATGAGATGGCATGCAAAGCACGTACAAGATGGGTTGATGAGACATCCGTCAAATGCAGAGGCATGGAGGCACTTCAATGTTGCGTGGTCAGATTTTGTAGCAGAAACACGAAATGTGAGACTAGGCTTGTGCTTGGATGGTTTCAATCCGTCCGGGCGCCAATACTCATGTTGGCCTGTGATTCTGACACCTCCCATCCTTTCGCCGTCGATGTGTATGCAAGAAGAGGTTATGTTTTTGACGGTTATTGTTCCTGGACCGAAGAGTCCGAAGCAAAAGTTGGATGTGTACTTGCAGCCGTTGATAGCCGAGCTCAAGAATTTGTGGCTTAATGGGGTGTGCACATACGATTCTTGGAGGAAGCAAAATTTTATCTTGCGTGCAGCTTTAATATGGACTATCAGTGACTTCCCGGCATATTCGATGTTTTTAGGTATGTTGTTTTAGACTCAGCTTAATTAATGTTAAGTATGTTATATATAATCATGCATATATCATGAAGTCGTGAAATTTAATGTGTTGTACCAAATATATGTTTGTGTAGGCTGGAGCACTTTTGGGAAATACGCGTGTCCTTATTGCATGGAAGACACTGATGCATTTTATCTAATCCATGGACACAAAATGTGCACGTTCGATTGTCATAGAAGGTTTACAAAACATGATCATCTCTTCCGAAACAATAAGAACGATTTCAAGAAGGGTAGAAGGGAACGTCGTGCTCCCCCGGTACTCCGTGATGGATACGAGATATTAGACCAGATTAACAATATGGTTTTGATGAAGATAACTGAAGTGGGAGCCGAGCAGCATAATAAGACGGTCAGTAGAGGTTCAGATTGGAAGAAGAAAAGCATTTTCTGGGACCTACCTTATTGGCCCAGTCTGCTGGTAAGACATAATTTAGATGTCATGCACATTGAAAAGAAATTTCTTTGATAATGTTTTCTTCACCATTCTCGATGTTCCGGGGAAGTCGAAAGATAAATGGTTGGCTAGAAAGGATCTAATGGAATTATGCAAGCGTCTGGAGTTGGAACCTGACGAGGAGGACAATAGGTACCCAAACGCATGCTATGCACTAGATCGTCATGAAAAACAAGTGCTTCTTGAGTGTTTGAGATCCGTAAAATTTTTGGATGGCTACGTGTCCAACTTGAGCCGCTGCATTGATTTGCACAAGCTTAGACGCTTTGGGATGAAGAGTCATGATTGTCATGTTGATGTGATTCCATGTACCGAGTCATGGCCCCACGGTACCGTGCCAATCGGGGCACCGTAGCACATGCTGATTTCCGACCTTGGCGCGCCTTGGCCTTTGATGGATGGTACCACTTCTTCGGGCACTTTGTAAGGCACTATGCTCCATGATTTGAGTGAAGATCTCAGCCCTAATGACAAGTTCAATTTGCACGACAAAGGAGGGTCTTCACTTGGACAAATATCCAAGGCTGGTGTTCGAGGAGCTAAGAAGCCAAGACAAGGAGCCATGCCCTATTTTGGGCGCATCACGCGAGCCCTATCTAAGTCAATACTAGACAAAATCAAGGAGGAGCTCATGGCTCATAAGTTTCCGATGGCTAATGACGGTGAAGGTTGGAGTGTTCTTGTGACTATTGGTTCAACTAGTGCTAAAACTTGACTTATGTTTTGTTAAGGGTTGTTAGTTGAATTTCTTGAAACTTAAGGGTGTTTTATGTAATTAGAGAGAGATGTGGGATGATTTGGATCTAGGTTATATGGTCGTCCTTGGCCTCCATTTTGAGGAAGACTTGAACGATGAAAATGCTTTCTCTTTACTTGTTTTCAATCTAAAGTTTCTTTGTTTGTTTTTCGTTCAATCTCGTTGTTTAATCGTTGGTGAGTCATATCTGACGCTCTTTCAACCTATTTTGTTGATCTTGGTGCGTAATATCCAAGATTCAACATCCATATCCAACAATCCATTAATCCACTTCCAATTGCTCCATCCATCGATCCATCTCCATCTCGGTGGACTTTTGCACCACGTTAGTATATTCGCCATAACTTCTAAATTACACCTCATTTGGATCTGAAATTTTGAGGGGTTAAACTACACTCAAGGATCACCGAATTCCGAGTTCAGACGAGGAAGATCTAGCCAGTTCAAGATGGATCAGATTCCTTGGTGTTTGTTGTCGGAATTCCTTGGATTCTTTGAAGGCGATCCTTTTGCATCATCTACACCATCGATCCTTTCATCACATGTGTTCATGAAAAGGTTGATGCCTGTTGCTTTTCGAGCATTTCTTGATGACAAAGTATGGGAGCCTATTGCTCAGCTAAGTGCGTTCTTCAGGGACCTAACATGTTACAAGCTTAAGCCTGAGGTGGTTATGCAGTTGCACAAGGAAATACCAATTACTTTGTGCAAGCTGGAGCGTATCTTTCCCCCAACGTTATTTGATTCAATGGAGTACTTGGCTATTCATTTTCCACGGGAAGCTTCACTTTGTGGCCGTGTCAATTATAGATGGATGTATCCAAAAGAAAGGTATGTACAATTGCATATTGTAAAATTTGTAGTTAATTTGGTTTTATCTAATTAACTTGTATAACACATGGTCTTCAATATATATATATTGTAGGTTCTTAAAAAGGCTGAAGGGCACAGTTGGCAATAAAGCCAAAGTTGAGGGCTCAATTTGTAGTGCCTATCTCGTTCAGGAGACGTCCAACTTATGGTCGCTAAAATGAAAAATAAGGTGCTAAAATCCCAAAAAATGGGGGGATTCTGAAAAATAAGGCGCTATTTATATGGTCGCTAGTCCGATTCCGCAACCGGATGGTCGCTAACCCTAAAATAAAGACGCAGCCGCATCTTCTTCCCCTTCATTTCCCTCGACTCCTCCATTGTTTCTCCCTTCGCCGCGAGAGTGAATCGATCGCCGATCTCCCTCCGCCCTCCCGGCGCCTCCTTCCCTCCGCCTCCTTCTCTCTCGCCCTCCCTCCGCCTCCTTCTCCCTCTGCCCTCACTCGGCCCTCCGCCGCCTCTCCCTCGCGCTTCCATGCCACCGACGCCTTCGCCCATGGCCCGTCGCACCTCCATGCCCCCGCCTCCAGGCCCGCGCCTCTACGCCTGCGCCTCTCCCTCCGGTTTGCACGCCCCCGTGACCCCGCGACCTGCGCCGCTGCCTCTCCCTCCGGTTTTGAAGCCCGCGCCGCCGCCTCTCCAGGCCCGAACCTCAAGCCCCGCCACCCCGACTTCTTCGTTTAAGGTTGGAACCCGAAACCCTTGAAATTTTGTTTAGTTTGTTGTTGAATTGGTTGAATTTACGTTGATTTTTGGATTGAATTTGTTTATTTTTGGGATTTGTTGTTGTTGTTGAATTTGTTGAATGTAGGTTGAATGTTGGATTGAGTTTTGGATTGAATGTGATTAATGAATTTGGCTTGAATTAGGATTGATTGTTGTTGTTTAGGGATTAGGATTTAATTTTGATCGATTGATTGTTGTTGTTTAGGAATTTGGATTGAACTAGGATTGATTGTTGTTGTTGATTGTGGATTGGCCTCCACTTGAATTTGCTTGTTGTTATTTAAGTTGTGATTGTTGTTGATGATGATAATGTTTTAAGTTGTTGTTGTTGTTGGTGATGTTGTTTAAGTTGTTGTTGTTGTTGTTGTTGTTGTTGTTGGTGATGTTGTTTAGTTGTTGTTGTTGGTGGTGATGTTGTTTAAGTTGTTATTGTTGTTGTTGATGATGATGTTGTTTAAGTTGTTGTTGTTGTTGTTGTTGTTGTTGTTGTTGTTAATGATGATGTTGTTTAAGTTGTTTTTGTTGTTGTTGTTGTTGATGATGATGATGATGTTGATGTTGTTGATGTTGTAGTTGTTCTTGTTTAAGTTGTTGTTGATGTTGTGGTTGTAGTTATTGTCATTGTTGTTGTTTTTTTGTTTTAGTATGTCCGGAGGACGACACCGTCCACGAGCTCCTCGTCTGGACGAGGAGCACGATTCCGAGGCAACCCGCACAGACACACCCCACTTGTCCAATGACGATGAAGCCCCCGCAGAGGGGTCCAGGGCCCCTACTCCGGCGCCCTCGGCGGGATCGAGCAATGGGCTGGATCCCAACCGCATATGGGACCTTTCCATCCACGGCGGGAGGTACGTACCACACGAAAACTCAATTTATTTCACATTCGTATATTATTAAAAACATGTTATAACACATTTTACGAAATCTCGCGGCTTGCAGCCGTCGGGAATGGTGTTGCGGTGGTCAACAAACATCATTACCGGCCAACCCGACGATAGGGCGTTGGAGTTCGACTTTGCCTCCGCCGCATCAAAGGCTCGGTGGTTTGAGGCTTGGAGGGTAAATTTATTTTATTTCGCATTAAGGTTTACATATTTCGTATTTATCGACTAATATGTTTGATTAATCTTGTTTTCGATTTTATTTAGACGCACTTCCGATGGGATCCCTCCCAGCCAGGTATGGACGTCGAGACGGTCCGGTTACTGTGGGAGAAGATCGCCAAGAAGCGGTACGACGACAAGATTGGTAAGATTCGTCGGGCGGGGAAGAAGCCGACTTGAATCAATTCCTTCGCTTAGGACCTTTGGGTGGCGTATTAGAACACGCCCGAGTACAAGGCCAAGTGTGAGCGCCAGAAGAGAATCCGACATACCAATCCGACGAACCACAGTAGCGGTTCGAGGTCCCACCTCGACACAATGCATCAATTGGTACGTTATTTTACTTTAAATTTATGTATTTTACTTTAAATTTATTTATATTAAGTTAATATACTCTTAATAATTATTAACAAATGTTAATCATTCGTAGAAAACACAACGGGGTCGTCCGGTTACGCTTCTCGAGCTTCTCATCGAGACACACACACAAGGCCCGGACCGACATTTTATAGACGATTGGTCCGCCCAAATCGCTGTAAGTATTAACTTATTTTAGATCTTATTTAATTACATATATTATTATTTTTATTTATATTATTTACGTATTTTTTTAGGCTCGGACCCAGGAGATCCTCTCCCAGAGGTCCTCGGACTCGGGCACCCCTCCGTCCTTTCAAGACTAGTGCGATGCCTTTCTGACGGTCGCTAGAGGGGTGGGCCCAAGCGGAGCTATCTTCGGGCTTGGCAACGCCGCCTCCAAGTATTATGGGGCGCGATTGACGACGCCGCGTCGAAAACCTCCTCGGGTGGAGCATTTGACGAGCGCAACGCCGAGCTTACGACTAAAGTGTCGGACTTACATAGTAGGGTCGCTCGGCTCGAGGAGTTCATGGCCTGGATGCAGCAAGGATTCGAACCGCAGCAGGGTGAGTCCCATGGTCCCGATGGGAGTGATCCGGCCAACCCCGACGGAACCAACTAGTTTAGGTTAAATATTTTTGTAAATTATCTGAATTAATCTAAATTTTGAATTTTAAATATTTTAAATTAATCTAAATTAATATTAATAAAAACAAATATTTTTTTATTTTTTTATTAAATAAATCTTGGCGACCATATGGTCGCTACATTTTGAACGATCGTGCACCTGTAACCGCACGATCGTGTTGTTTACGCTAAGAGAAAGACCAGGCCGGTGCGCTCTTTTTTGATTTTAGCGACCATATGGTGGCGACCAACTGGTCGCTACATAAGTGGCGACCAACTGGTCACTACTTTTGGCGACCATTTTGGTCACTGTGGTTGCAAAAGCGGTCGCCACTATTATGGTGATCATTGGCGTCCATGGTCGCTATATAGCTACCAGTTGGTCGTTGTGGTCGCTAGTGCTCGCGACCACATGGTCGCCACCTGGATAGCGTCCGGCCTATTAGCGACCATATTTAGCGACCAGAATATGGTTGCCAAATCGATTTAGCGACCAATATGGTCGCAAAATCTGCGTTTTTTTGTTGTGATTCTATGCTCATGTATGCTCATTCAAGTTCCCCCTTAGTGTGACAACATTTTGTAGGGAGTTCCACTTATATGGTTTATCATCTCCTATTTAGCAGATTTTGTGAGATTATTCCCCCTTAGCAAAGGCCATACTATGATAACTTTGAAACAACGCATCTCACACAATTTATCCTTCCCTCTTTTGGCATCATCGAAAAGAAAAAGGTAAAGAAACACATTGAGAAAGCAAGGAAAGTGCAATCATTACTAGAGAATAACACCCAATGCATTCAGAGAAGCAGTTCATACAAACATGGAAAAACAAACAACGTAAAGCACTTTGAGAGGGAGTTAGAAGAGCTAGGGAGAATTTTGTAGGGAGCTTTTTCATGGGTTGGAAGAGGAGGAAGGTAACTTTTATTGGATGTCTAGAAGAACATCAAGGATCTGCTCATTGACCCCACACAAACGATTGAGAGCTTGAAGGAAAAAAGTGCAATCTCCTCGTTCGAGGAACACTTGTTGTTCCATTTCCTCAGGTAGTTCCTGGGAGTGCTTCATCCTTTTGATGTTGGACATATCCATTTCCTGTCCAAGCTCTTCTTCCTCCTTTGGATGGTAAACATCATTCCTTTTCATGATTTCCTTGACCACAACAACATACGGAATTCCATGGGTCTCCTTGGAAACACACTTGCACATATGCTTGATCATTATCCGAGGCAGGTTGATCTTTTCCTTGCGTAGGAACAGGTCAAGGAGAATGGCATCATTGGAATTGACTATTGTGCGCTTCTCCTGCCTTGGAATCACCACCCTGGTGATATACTAGTGTGCCATTTTACCTAATTGACTCAATCCGTGAGTCAAGACTTCCTTTCCTTGAGCAGGAATATGTCCCAGCAGCCTCTTGAAGATCTCCTCTCTTCCATCAGTGTCTTTCCATGGCCTCAGAGGGAGAGTTGCAAAGCCTTCACTTGGTACTTGAAGAATTTTCTTGATGACAAAATAAAAGAATGTGAATTCATCATCTGATACACTCTATTTAGTATAGATTAACTCTTGTATTTTAGGCATGATTTGAGTGTGTTTAGGTTAGTTTTGAGCATAAATGTAATATGAAGACCGAAGACACTATTTGAAGAAATGCAAGAGTTTTGAAGACAAGTGTTGATTTGGAGTTGTTTCGACACCACTTTGTTGTAACGCTTATTCCGGGAGCTATGGTGATGGGATGAAGCTGAATTTGGTATCATTGGAAAGATAACTCGAAGAGCTACAATTCATATTTGTATGGCGAGTTCAAATTCCAAATCTATGTGGGTCAAAACCACCTCTGAAGTTGACACTAGAATGCTGTTAGAAGATCCGGGCCCGCGGATCTAAACCGCGCTCGCGGTTCGATGAGGTTCCGCGGCCGAGGAGGAATACTTGATCCGCGCTCTTGGTTTGATTCCGCGCCCGCGGATTGTGGATTTTCAGCGCCGAATTCTTTCGCTATTTTCTATCTTTTTATTATTATTATATCTTAGGGTTTCGGATTTATTGTTACTATTTAAGCTTAGTTTCGTTTTCAATTTAGGGACATATTCTAGCATACTTTCAGAGATTATTCCAGTTTTTAGTTTTATTATGGAGGACTAATTTTCCTTGGAGTTTGTTTGATCAAGGAAGCCTTTTTATGTAATTCGTGAGATTCTGGTAACTTTTCTATCCCTTGGTTAATATCAAAACTCTTGTGTTTATTTATATGATCTATGTTTGATTTGATAAGCCTGATCAAATTGTTTGATTGACTTAGATCTACTGTTTGGATTAGGTTTGATTGTTGTATGTGCAATCTTATTTATCCTTGAAACAACTCTTTTCTAGGACCGCGGACTAGAATTGAGAAAGAGTGTTTGATTGTTATTTTATGCATGAGACTCGTAGCTTGATTGCATGATTTGATATCCTTCTATCCTTAATACTATGCATGATTTGAATTAAGCGTTCTTGTTCATATCATAATTCTGCTAGGACTGTGGACAAGCGGAAATCTTTTATAAGGATTGGAATTAACCTGGGAATTAATAGAAAAGTGGATGAATTGATGATCGAATGATTAAAAAGGTGGAATTGATTGAATGTACTCTGCTTTTCCTTTATTGATTTTAATACTTGAAATTGCTTGTTTGTTTAAACTTCCAAAACCCCATGTCTTGTTACCTGCTGATTGTTCAAAATCCCGATTCTCTCGGGTTCAACCCCTTGCTTGCTTACTATACTAGTTAGTAGAATAGGGTTATTTATTTTTGATCTTGGCAACAACGACTTTAGCCGAGTCAAATTTTGGCGCCGTTGCCGGGGAATCGGTTTTTAATTTTCTGTTTAATCGGCGTTTCTGACGAAACCGCGCTCTCGGATTTTTTCTGTGCCCGCGGCAGATCCGCGCCCTCGGATTTATTCCGCGCCCGCGGATCGGTTCGTCCAGATCCCCTAAATTGGTAAGAACCTATCTTATGGTTCTTACCCGTTCTACTGATAATTCGCCTGTTATTTCGTTTGATCTAGAAATTAACAAGACTCTGAGATAGTTGAGACATTAAGTTCAGGCTCAAGTGCGCTCAAGTGCTAGGCATACAGTTTGATCCAGTTTCTTCTTCTTCTTCCTCATCTAATTCAGAGGATGAAGAGCAACTAGTAACAATGGCAGATCGCACTATTAGGCAACTGACTGCGCCTAATTTAGAGCAACAACAGCTTGGTCTTCAATTTCCTGCCCTAGGGGAAGGAGTGAAATTTGAGCTTAAATCTGGTCTTCTCCATTATTTGCCTAAGTTCCATGGACTGAGTGGGGAGGATCGAAATAAACACCTTGCAGAGTTCCATTCTGTCTGCTTGGGAATGAAGCCAGCTGATGTGACTGAAGATCAGCTTATGTTGAGGGCTTTCCAATTTTCCTTGGTTGATGCAGCTAAGGAATGGTATTTGTACTTAGCACCTGAGACGATCACTACTTGGGCTCAGATGAAGGGTGCTTTTCTGGAGAAATATTTCCCTGTTGCCAAGCAAACTTGTATCAAAAAGCAGCTGAGTAGTTTGGAGCAGGGAGATGATGAGAATCTATATGAGTACTATGAGCGTTACCAGAGACTCATAGCCAGTTGTCCTTACCATGGCTATTCTGATAAAGATCTGATCTGTTATATTATTGAAGGTCTCTGTGATGCTGATAGGCGCCTGATGAATGCTTCATGTGAAGGTTCTTATGAGAATCTCACTCCTAGGCAGGCGTTTTAGAAGTTGGAAACTCTAGCAGAGCAATGCAGAAATCAGAGAAAGAGATCCAATGGTAGGTCTGTCAATTCTATTAATGATTCCCTGAATGCTTAAGTAAGGGAGTTAAAAGTTGTGATGAAGCAACTGTTGGTGGGCAATGGAGCTTCAAGTTCAAGGGCTTGTGGAATCTGTGGTGAATCTAGCCACCCTTCTGATGCATGCCCTATCATGCAAGAGCCAGCAACTGATGTGAATGCTATAGGCAACTATGAACCAAGACCTCGGAATGACCCAAATTCAAATTCCTACAACCCGGGGTGGGCAAACCATCCTAACTTTAGGTGGAATCAACAACCTTTTCCGCCACAGGGAGGTCAACCCAACTATGTTCCCAGGCCTAATTATGTGCCAAGCCCCCAGGCTCCTCATGAAAATCCAGCCATTATCAATCAGTTAATGAAGGAGAACCAAGAGACTAAGGCCGCAGTGAAAAGCTTGGAGAATCAATTAAGTCAGATTGCAACCATTCTGAACCGTCTAGAAGCTAAGGACTCGGAAAAACTTCCATCTCAGACCATTAACCCGAGAGAGAATGTGAGTGCAATGACATTAAGGAGTGGGAGAGAGCTGAATATTGAAATCCCAGCCAGCGGAAACCCACCGAGCTTGCTGGAGGACAGTTCCGATCGCGGCACAGAAATCGAGGCAACAACCGAGATTCAGCCAGAATCCGCGCCTGCGAACCAAAACCGCGCCCGCGGGTCCCAATCCGCGCTCGCGGATCTCCCCTCTGACAGAATCTGATGATTACGTCAGGCCTTCGTTTCCTCCCATGGCTTCTCAAAAGCCCGCTCCACCATTTTCTGAGGCACTGAAGGACACCAGGAGGCCAGCCAATGACAAGGAAATTTTTGAAACCTTCTCCAAGTGTGAGGTAAATGTCCATTTACTTAAACTTGTTCAAAGTATTCCTCGTTTTGCTAAATTTCTGAAAGAATTATGTACTATAAAGAGGAAACAAAAAGAAAAAGGGAAGGTTACAAAAGTTAATCTTGTTGAAAATACTGAAAATGTATCTTCCATGCTTCAAAGGCAATTGCCTAAGAAGTATGGAGATCCAGGGAGGTTTACTGTTCTCGTTACAATTGGTGAGGCCAAAATTGAGCATTCTATGCTTGATCTAGGTGCATCCATTAATGTCATGCCACTGAGCATATATGAGAGGTTAGGTATAGGGCCATTACAGGATTCTAATATTACTATTGAACTAGCCGATCACTCTAACGTGCATCCGAAAGGATTTGTGGAAGATATCTTAGTGCAGGTGGATGGCTTAATTTTTCCGACGGACTTTTATTCCCTAGAGATCGGTAAGGGGAGATACGACCCAATTTTGCTGTTGGGTCGTCCATTTATGAAGACGGCGAGCGTCGTAATTGATGTTTAAAAGGGCCTATTATCTATGGCACATGAAGGGAAAAATGTCCATTTTCAAAATAGATGATGATCCATTCTGAGCATAAAGGACGTCGGGCCAAACGGCGTTAAACAAAGGCGCTGCTCGGGAGGCAACCCGAGGTAAGTTTTTCTTTTCTTTTATTTTTGTCTTTTTTATTTTAGTTCTAGTTTTAGTTTAGTTTTTGTTCTGTCGGGCTAACAATGCAGGTTAATTTTCATATCTAGAAGACAGCCAGCCCGAGGAGAAATCCGAGGTCGCGGCTGGACCCGCGATCACGGGCCTAAACCGCGCTCGTGGGTCCCTCCTGGCAGACGTTTCGTTTACGTTTTTCGTAAAAAAATTAATTAAAAAGAAAATTAAAAGAAATATAAAATATAAAAGGTTTTCAGGTGAAACCACTGAAATAAAAGGCTTTCAGGTGAAACCCCTGAAATAAATCAGAGAGAGAGAGAAAAAAAAAGTGTTCTTCCATGTTCTACCATCATCCACCACTCCACTTTTCTATATCTTTCCATGTTTAGTTCCTTGGAATTGTTTGGTACTATTATCAGGTTTCATCCCATTGTGATTTAGTATGCGTCTACACCATCTTTGCGGTATAGTTCAAGTATGGGGGTGCTGTCGTCGTCAAAGTTTTTATTATTTTGAGAAGTCCAGTTCATTCTCATTGGAGATGTCCTGTGGTTTGGATCTGGTTGCTGAGTTGTGAAGACGACGTTTGTGGTTCGTTCCCAAAAAGATCAGTTAGTTCCTGAGTTTGGTGCATTACAATTCGGGGAGTTCATTCATCTCTCTTCTTTCGTATGTGAGTCTTCTGATTTTCCTCTTCCTTGCTTAATTCCTTTCTCTTTACTTCATTGAGGACAATGAAGGATTTAAGAATGGGGGAGGGAGTACTCACTACGCCTATCGTAGATAGTTGCATTTCATTTCAGTTTATTTTTCGTTATTTTTATGGGATTTTTGTTCCATGTTTTGTATAGAGAAAATTTTAAAAAAATAAAAAAAAAATGAAAAAATAAAAAAGCCATAAAAAATAGAGAAAAATGCATATAAAATCCTGGGATGAGTTGAAAACCCGAAAGGGCGACTCAGGTAATAAGCAGGTAACCCGGACCAGCATTAGGCTGGGGTAATAAGAGGTTTATGAGAGATGTGAGTATTTGTGAGCACACCTAAAGAAAAATGAAAAGAGTGATTAGGTGAAAACCCGAAAGGGCGCCTAAGTAGAAAGAGTAGTAAAATCAGAGTTTTTAGGATTCATATTCTACTTTGGGGTCTAGGGATTACATTTTAGATGTTGGGTAGATCCTAGGTTGCTCTACACTTTTTAGAGCTTGAGTGCTATATTTTGTATTAGTGAGGTGTGTGTTTGAGCTTTCATGTTGTTGCTCATTATTTCTCTATTTTGGGTTCGGGTTGGTGAGGTGAGTATTTTTGTCTTTTCTTGTACTATGCTGTAAACCTTGATAGGATTTCTTGTTAGATTTATTTTGAGCTTACTCGAGGACGAGCAAGGTTTAAGTATGGGGGAATTTGATACACTCTATTTAGTATAGGTTAACTCTTGTATTTTAGGCATGATTTGAATGTGTTTAGGTTAGTTTTGAGCATAAATATAATATGAAGACCGAAGACACTATTTGAAGAACTGCAAGAGTTTTGAAGACAAATGTTGATTTGGAGTTGTTTCGACACCACTTTCTTGTAACGCTTATTTCGGGAGCTACGGTGATCGGATGAAGCTGAATTTGGTATCATTGGAAAGCTAACTCGAAGAGCTACAATTCATGTTTGTACGACGAGTTCAAATTCCAAATCTAAGTGGGTCAAAACCACCTTCGAAGTTGACACTAGAATGTTGTCAGAAGATCTGCGCCTGCGGATCTAAACCGCGCTCGCGGTTCGATGAGGTTCCGCAGCCGAGGAGGACTACTTGATCCGCGCTCTCGGTTTGATTCCGCGCCCGCGGATTGTGGATTTTCAGCGCCGAATTCTTTCGCTATTTTCTATCTTATTATTATTATTATTATATCTTAGGGTTTCGGATTTATTGTTACTATTTAAGCTTAGTTTCGTTTTCAATTTAGGGACACGTTCTAGCATACTTTCAGAGATTATTCCAGTTTTTAGTTTTATTATGGAGAACTAATTTTCCTTGGAGTTTGTTTGATCAAGGAAGCCTTTTTATGTAATTCGTGAGATTCTGGTAACTTTTCTATCCCTTGGTTAATATCAAAACTCTTGTTTTTATTTATATGATCTATGTTTGATTTGATAAGCCTGATCAACTTGTTTGATTGACTTAGATCTACTGTTTGGATTAGGTTTGATTGTTGTCTGTGTAATCTTATTTATCCTTGAAACAACTCTTTTCTAGGACCGTGGACTAGAATTGAGAAAGAGTGTTTGATTGTTATTTTATGCATGAGACTCGTAGCTTGATTGCATGATTTGATATCCTTCTATCCTTAACACTTTGCATGATTTGAATTAAGCGTTCTTGTTCATATCATAATTCTGCTGGGACCGTGGACAAGCGGAAATCTTTTATAAGGATTGGAATTAACCTGGGAATTAATAGAAAAGTGGATGAATTGATGATCGAATGATTAAAAAGGTGGAATTGATTGAGTGTACTATGCTTTTCCTTTATTGATTTTAATACTTGAAATTGCTTGTTTGTTTAAACTTCCAAAAACCCCTGTCTTGTTACCTGATGATTGTTCAAAATCCTGATTCTCTTGGGTTCGACCCCTTGCTTGCTTACTATACTAGTTTGTAGAATAGGGTTATTTATTTTTGATCTTGGCAACAACAACTTTAGCCGAGTCATCATCTCCGAAAATACATCGAACCACTGGGTTGAGGTCAGTTCCCTGGGTCAGTTCAAACCTGGAGTAGAAGAGCTTGATTTGTGAGGGATCCACCTTAGCTGGTTTTGAGCATAGTATGTCCCATTCTTGAAAGTGGATCAACTCTTGTAGTTCTTTGAAATTGTTTTCCTGAAGGAACTCTAGGGTGACAACTAGTGGAACAACCAGTTTCCTGTTCCCAGTTGCGGCAGTTCCCTTCTTCTTTTTCTCCTTCATAACTTCGGTTTTCTGTTTCTTGCTCCCTTGCTTCTTGGAACCTCGAGTGGATAGACGTCCAGAGGTTGGTTCTTTGAATCCAATCTAGGGAAGAGGTTCCCTGTATTCCTCTATCTCCTCCTCATCTTTATCCACGGTTATTACAGCCTTTTCTTTGTTGAGTGTGCGGAGTTGTTTAGAAGCAAGAGGGGTAAGTTCCTCTTCAAATTCTTCTTCTTCATCTCCAATGATTCCGTGGTTTCTTTTTCTGGTTCTTTGGCCGATGGGAACTTTGGAGAGAAGATCTTTGTGTTGAGTTGGTTTGGTAGGAGTTTGTTTGGAAGTTCCCTCAGCAAATGGAAACTCTTCTTTCTCGAACAGTGAGAGGGTTTGATCAAGAACTAAAGCGGAGAGATCTTTGTATTGAGGGGTTGGAATTTTATTAACTTTCTTTTGTGGAGGAGTTGGTTCTTTGGGAAGTTGAGATTGAGAGGTATTAGGGTTTTGATCTTTAGAGTTGGAAGAGTTTGGGGCATGTCGCTTAGGAGTGAGATTATCGAAGATTCGGGTGTGGTGTTTAGGAGAGGAAATGGAAGCATCTTTGAGAAGAAGGGTAGATGGATCTGTTTCAGAGATATTGGTTTGAACACCATCAATGTTTACGGTGAGGGTTGAGGATCCATCTAACCTTTTGGTATGGATTAGGATATAGGACCTTGGAGTTGTAGGAGGGGAGTTTGGAAGAGCAAGAAATGGTTGACCATCCCTCTCTCTCAAGAGTGAGTAGAGGAGCTCCTTGACATCAAAAACGTATTCTGGAGTATGTGTGTCAGTATCAAGGCATTCAAGGAGCATCCTTTGGAGGTAAGATCTTTTTGTAGGAGATGCTCGATGAGAGGGTTTGGATGGAGAGGGGAGTATTGGATTTTGTCAATGAGTTGTCCCTGGTTGGCCATTTGAGAGAAAGAAGGGAGGATGGGATGTTTAGGGTTTGTAGAGAAAGAAAAGCGAAGAGTGAGAGATAGCTTTGGAGAAGACGAAGAAAGAAAGGGTTAAGTAGAGGGAAAGAAGGTGAAAGGGTGAGGAATTAGGCGCACCATAATTTCTTTGAGAAATGGATTCAATAATCTGAAAACTTGGATACGTATAGGGTTTTTTTGTGGAAACACATAACAACAGATTTATCCAAACAAAAATGGACAATTCAAAAGAATTTAACATCTAGGTAATTGTATCCCGTTTTAAGGGTTTAAACATGTGCTGGGCTCATAGGAAACGTTTACCTGGATTCGGTTTTAGGGACAACTCACATGATCAACCATCATTTCCGCTTATGATGACGGCTAGAAAAGATCAGGTTGATCATTTTGGGCCAAAAGAGATTTTAATACTTAAGATGTAGTTCCCATGCAAGATAATAGACATGCTTCATGCAAAGGGCAATTATTAGAATGAGAGATGCTAAATAGTCATGCCAAATCTAAACTAGCCATACATTGTGGAGAGAATAAATAGGGACTTGTTTAATCTAAAGTTACCATCCCTAATAGCATTTGAGGGTGCTCAAAGCGATGTCTATCCCATGCATAGAAGAGGCATTCACAATCTACCTTTCAGTTCTACAAAAACCATAAGGGTTCTATCAAGAGAGTCATGGACAAGCATTTTAGAGAATCTTTAAGGAAAGGAGTAAGTTTTCATACCTTTGTCATGACCTCTTGTTCCCAGATGTAACTTTACTGTTTCCTTTATGCCCCTTCTTAGTTGATCCCAAATTTCCTTTTCAACTAAGGATCTCGTTTTCGAGTTTCTTCTCATAGAGTATCCACTTGAAAAACATTGTTAGGCCTTGTTCCCTTGTTCTTGCAGTCGAGGAAGAAGTGGGCTCCATCGACTTTTGCGAGTAGTGAGGTGGGGTTATCTTTCTTCATCTTGGTCATGTGGTTGGAACATTCACTGATGATGACCCATTTGTCATTCCCCCTCACTACATGCTGGAAGATTAGTTAGACATGGGGATCCAGGCTGGATCTCTCTTGCCTGGATCAACATAAGTTTTCAGATTAATGTTGTCTAACAGATCTATCAGGTCGCAAAAGAGTGTGGAGTTCCTATGACTAGGGAGGTTCCTATTGTCGGGAACTTTCCACTATTCTTTGGAAAACTTGTTTTCACGAGTGTGAGAATGATGAGCTTGTCTTTTGAAATGACAGTTCCCATGAACTCTGAATTTCCAACAGGCTGTGTAAATTCTAGATCCGTTTCCCCTGACTATCTTAAGACTCCTTTTATTGCTAGCCTTCATAGGATGGTACCTTTTGTTCATTTTGTTTGTTTTCAAGAATACTAACTCTTTTCTCCAAATGAGCGATGTTAAGCTTTTGGGTTTAAAGTTGTTGATCCCTACACTCATTTTTCTCCTTTTCTAAGAAAGAAGGGTTCCCATCCTTTGATGATCCTTCTTCATACCCTACTTCAAGTCCAGTGGGAATAGATTTGATTCTAGTAAAGGTTTCTTGACATTTGGTTATCCATTCTTTTGGTTTGACTCTGTCGCAGAGAACACAAACACCTAGGTTTTTCTCAACTATCCTAGATTTGAGCTCTTCACTGACCAACATTTCTTGGTTGAAGATCTCTTTCCTAAGGGTCTCATATTCTTTTAAAACCTTGGCTTGGGGAACAGAATTATCTAGACATTCCTGGTTTTCACATAAAGTCTTAAACATGTTATCTCTTTCACTTTTGATGTATCTGAGTTCCCTTTTAAGAAGATTAACTTCATTAGCAGAGGAATTTAGCTTTGCAACAATCTTATCATACTTTGAACATGTTTCTAGTTTTATTAAAAGCAAATATTCTAATTGATCAAGTTGATTTCTCATTTTGATATTATCATCCAACATCTTGGTGAACAGTCTTAACAGTTCAGGTTTTTCATATTGAGATAGAGGGTTGAGAAGAGTTTCAGAGTTTACCTCACCGGGTTATTCCCGAGTGGTCTCCTTTATGGCCATGACGCATGTCTCAAATGTTGTCCAATCCTCTGATCCCTCTTCGTCAAAATTACTCCAAATTGCTATGTAGGCCCTTTTCTTGCCGTAGTTGGAACTTTGCTCCTCTGTTCCCTGAGGACAGCTTTTGGCAAAGTTCCCTTTCTTAAAGCACTTGTAGCAAGTGGCATCCGCAACATCTTTATCTTTGTCCTGGTACTTGCTGTCGGACTCATAGTTCCTTCTTTCTCTACGTGAGTTCCCTTTGAACTTTCCTTTCTTATAGAAGTTCCTGAGTGCTTTGGTGACTAGCACCATTTCCTCATCTTCGTCCTCCTTTCACTCTTCATTTTGTTCATGCACGGACTTGAGAACCTTTTCCAATTTGAGGGCTATTCCTCTCGTCTCCATCTCTTGTTGATTATCTTCTAGCTTTCACTTCTAGTGGCCAATGAGCTTACCAAACACTTGGTGAATCATCAAGTTCCTATTCTCAGGATTCTCTTTGAAATTGGTTCGTTCATTTGCCCACTCGGTTGTCAGCCCGTTGAACATCTATTGTACCTTCATTTTGTCGGAGATTTCTTGCTTGGTGATTCCAAGGGCTGCTAGCTTTGAGCAGAGGGACTCAAAACGTGATTGATAACTGTTAAACAAAATTTGTTAAAGGAAAACAACTTTGTACAAATACATCTAGTTTGATTTTTAAGTTCGACCCTTATTTGTACATCTTTACAACTCTAGTAATAATATAGACACATTGAAGATTTTTGAGTTTAATTTTTGATTTGAGCTGCACCCGAGTTATGACGGGTTGCCTAGTATCTCTTTAAAGAGAATTGAGCCTTACGTAGTTCAGGGGTTTAAGTTTTGGTTGGATTTCCATGCATCAAAGAAACAAGCCTAAACCTACCTTCTAGGAAGGGTTGTTTAATTTCTCCACTATTTATTTTTGGTTTAATTTTGGTCATGCGACTGAACTCGACGATCATTTGATTTTTACTAAGCATCCTATGTACCCTTTTGAAAGGGATCATACGTAGTTCTAACATTTTGGATTTGAATTTGGGATTTGGCGACTGTACTCGGTTGGATTTAATATCGAGTTACCTACGTAGCCTTTTATAGGCGTCGGGTCTTTACGTAGTTCTAGAAAAGACATTTTTTAATTTGAGGATCTGATTGAACCCGACGAGCATTTGCGCTATATGTCGAGCTTCCTATGTACCCTTATTGGGATTAAATCATCGTAGTTCTATCAAGACCAATTAAATATGGTGTTTGATCTTGATTTAATTTGTGGTTGTGACTGATCTTGGCACGTATTTGATTTTGTACCAAGTTTCCTACGTAGTCCATGGAAGGACATCAAGTCTATACGTAGTTCTTAATAGGAACATATTTTAATTTAAGGTTGTGATTGAACTCGATGAGCGTTTGCTTTATATCGAGCTTCCTACGTATCCTTAATAGGATCAAATCGTTGTAGTTCTTAAAAGAACATATTTGATACCTCCCACTAATTAGAAAGGATATCGCATAAACTTAATTTTGTATTTATGGAGACCCATTTTGTAATATATGCTAATTAGTTGGTTGATGTGTAATAACTAAGATAAATTTGGTCTAATTTTTGCACGCGGATTCACATCTCCAAATTTGTTATTTTTGGGTTGGGCTCCACTAATTAGAACAGAGTTCCCATCTCTTGGGAACTCTGTTCTCTTATGAGGTTGGTCGTTTTCTTTTTCGTCGTTGCATTAGTTCCCATGCTTTGGGAACTTGTTGTTCTGTTGTTTTGCTTTGCGACGCGCAACCTGTTCTCTTCTGAGGCTGGTCGCTTTCTTTTCGTCGTTGCATTAGTTCCCATGCTTTGGGAACTTGTTGTTCTGAGTTTTGCTTTGCGACGCACAATCTGTTGATGCTGAAATACTTGAAAATAGGCGTTAGTTCCCATGGTTTGTCATTATCAAAACTGAGGACGTTGTCCAGTGTTAATGAACGTGAGTTCCTAACACCGACTCAACAATTATCGAGAGGTATGTGAAGGGACAAACAATGGTCTAGCAATAAAGGAGTGGTCGAGAATTCCGACCAATGAAGAATATATTCATTTGAAATACCTACAAGTAGAAGTGACTTGCTCAGTCAACATATGGGAAAGCCACAACATGAACATTCTTCACCACCATTTTGATAAATCGACTCAATGATAAATGTAGAGGAGAAGTTAGAAAGGAAGCTGTTAGAACCAAGATTTTTGGACAGGATTGTAAGTTCTCTACGTTGCCCTATTAGATCTAATAAGCCATAAGGTTGCTTCATTATTAAGATAGTTTGTGGACATGTGTTATCGTCTCACTTGAAGTAGTTACATCATCTGTATTCGATGTTACTATTTCTAACTCGTTAATTTCGTTATTAGGTTGCCTAGTTCTTTGGCACCTTGTTATAACCGTCTTTCCTTTCTTAAATGAGCTTATTGATGCATTTCACCTCGCTACAAGGACCGACGTCTCGTATTATGAATCCCGTATCGATCTCCAACGAGCAATGAAGTGGAATCAAGCAAGATAGGGCACGCAGGGGCGCGTGGTTCGAGGGTTGATGGTACGACGCTAGGGTTCTAGCGGCGTCTCGATGTGCAATTGATTCCGACAAGCGAAACCACAGAAGGATTATAGGGCGATTGGGAAGAAGGTTTAGAAGGATTTGACGCCTGAAGCCTAAGGAAGAGAAACTCGATTCACATAGGCAATTCTATCAATTCATTCAAGCATAAATTGAAATTGTAAAAGTCTAACATATTAATAGAAAACTAGATCTAACCCTAGAAACCCTAGCGAGAATGGGCCTAAGCATGCAAGCCCAACCCATCTCGTTAATTAAATAAATAACGGAAATAAAGTTAATAACAAACTTAGTAATTGTCTCACTTAAAATCCCGATATGAAATAAAGATAGAAACCCGAAGACCCGAACCCTCGGAAGGATTCGCAAGCAACTCAGAAGTCCGCTTACCGAAGCTCGGATTGTCCCTAGAGGAGCGCGGGCGCGCTCCTAGGGCTCTAGCCCACGCTTGAGGGTATCGACAATCTGAGGGCCCGGCACGGTCACGGCGGTGGGGAGCGCGGGCGCGCTCCTGGGCACACAACCCGCGCTCGTAGAAGTTGGGCTTCTAGTGGCGCGGTGCGGGATCTTGGGCAGGGGAGCGGTCGCGCCCATGTTGTTCTCGTCTGCGTCGTCGAAGAATTCTTCAGAAAAGCTTGGCTCGACCCCTGTCTCCTCCAATTGGTCTGAAAGTGTGTCTTGGACCAAAGATGTCATCAATATAGTTGAATACGGGTCTTGAACCGAACTCACGGATTGATTAGCTCGACTTGAGGTAGAAATCGTTCATGTCGTCCTAGGCCGGAACGCATCATCATCCCCCCCCCCCCTTGAGAAGGAAGCGTCCTCGCTTCCACAAAATGAAGCTCGGGGTCAACCACGGAAAAGATGTCCGACATGATAACCTTGGGTTGTACGTCGCCATAGGAATCGGGCCGGTGCAGCAAGGAGTCGGTGTGACCCCCAAGAACTGGCTCCAGAGACAACGACGAAAGTGTCAGCAAGAACGGTGCTCAACCGAACTTTGAAGAGGCGCGCCATGGGTTGGCTTGGGGCGTGTAGACGCGTCAGGCGGCCTCGACGCATGGTGGGGCGTTCCATTGCCATGCTCGTCAAAGAGATTTGGTTTTGGTACCCCTTTTGCCTTTGTAACTTGTTCCTGAACTTCAAGTGCTTTCTGTCGATCCCTTTGAACCTGATCCCGCAAAATCTCACTTGGCGACATAAGTAAGAGCTTGACGCGCTTTCCATGGTATGTAAACACGTAAGTGTTTAAGTAGCCATCGTGAAGAACACGCCTATCAAATTGCTATGGACCTCCCAATAATAAATGGGTGACGTCCATTGCAACCTCATCACAAAGTATAGAATCTGTGTAAGGACCAATAGAAAAGGGAATTGTACATTGTTTAGTAACTTGAGTACCTGAGCGAGACGAAATCCATTGAAGACCATAAGTAGTTGGGTGTGGAGTGGTAGGCAGGCCAAGATGATCGACCACCTTGTCATTAACCAAATTAGTAGAATCTGTGTAAGGACCAATAGAAAAGGGAATTGTACATCGTTTAGTACCTTGAGTACATGAGCGAGACGAAAGCCATTGAAGACCATAAGTAGTTGGGTGTGGAGTAGTAGGCAGCCCAAGATGATCGACCACCTTGTCATTAACCAAATTAGTGCAACACCCGGAATCACTGATGACACTGAAGCTCGCTGAACCAATAAGAGCTCTAGTGTGAAAAAGATTTTCCCGTTGGTCATTGAGATTGTTTTCACGAAGGATTAAAGCCTTTCGGGAAACCAATCCCAACGGAGTCCCCATGTTAGCTGGCGATGGAGCACAATCCATCTCATCCTCTTGAGGAACCGAGCACTCCTCCTCAATTGGTGGCGGGAGTGTAGCCAGGACTTGGTCTTGGTTGGAACTAGCAATGTCGACGCTCGGTTGGGTTGTTGGTGGCACAATATGTTGTTGTGACAAGGATTGAGCCTTCAACTGAGCAAGGAACTCGGTAACCATTAAAGTTAAGCGGTCAATCTTTTCATCCGTAGTACTTGCTTTAGGGGGACTTGAACCATCATGAGAAGACATGGCGAGTAACAAGGAACAAAACGAACAAAGCAAACAAACATGCAAAGTCTTAGCTCTTGATCCGAGCAATGCACTCACACAAGGTCACTGGTGGCTTTTGTACGAGAGGTGGCTTAGGCTCACGAGTAAAACGATGGTATTATTGAAGCAAAGCAAACTTAAGGCAAGATATGCACCCACAAAATTTAGTAATATCAAACAAGGAATGATGCAAGCACTAACAATGTTAAAATCAGTAACAAAGTGTGGTTTATGGCTTACCTTATTTTTGCTATGCCACCCACAAATCTCTTTTTTTTTTAACAAATTTGGTTTAATAGCTTACCGTATTTTGGCTATGCCACCGACAATTGAGTTTTTATTTGATTTTTTTTAAATTAGGGCTGAAATTTTTTTTTTTATGCTGAATTTTGGCGACCCTCAACAAACAAAGATTAAGATGCAGTGATATTTGTAGTTCAATGCGATCAAACACAAGTAAGACAGCCTATCAAGTGATGAAAATTACTAAAGATGGGCAATCAATCAAGCAAAGTAAAGCAATGAACAAATCACACCACAATTGTACTCAAAGGACAAGAAAAAATTAATTAGGGTTTGGCTAAAACATAATTTTTTTTGGATTTTTACTGAATTAATGGCGGAATTATGGTGGCGAAAGTGCAAAGATCGAATTAGGAGACTTACAAGATGATGTCTCTGATGCCAGTTGATGCATTTTGCCTCGCTACAAGGACCGACGTCTCGAATTATTAATCCCGCATCGATCTCCAATGAGGAATGAAGCGGAAGCAAGCAAGATAGGGCACGCAGGGGCGCGCGGTTCGAGGGTTGGTGGTACGACGCTAGGGTTCTAGCGGCGTCTCGATGTGGAATTGATTCTGACAAGCGAAACCACAGAAGCATTGTAGGGCGATTGGGAAGAAGGTTTAGAAGGATTTGACGCCTCAAGCCTTGGGAAGAGAAACTCGATTCACATAGGCAATTCTATCAATTCATTCAAGCGTAAATTAAAATTGTAAAAGTCTGACATATTAATAGAAAACTAGATCTAACCCTAGAAACCCTAGCGAGAATGGGCCTAAGCATACAAGCCCAACCCATCTCGTTAATTAAATAAATAACGGAAATAAAATTAATACCAAAATTAGTAATTGTCTCACTTAAAATCCTGATATGAAATAAAGATAGAAACTCGAAGACTCGAACCCTCGGAAGGATTTGCAAGCAACTCGGAAGTCCGCTTACTGAAGCATGGTTCGTCCTAGAGGAGCATGGGCGCGCTCCTAGGGATCTAGCCCGCGCCCGAGGGTATCGACAATCTGAGGGCGCGACGCAGTCACGAGGATGGGGAGCGTGGGCGCGCTCCCGGGCACACAGCCCGTGCCCGTAGAAGTTGGGCTTCTGGTGGCGCGACGCGGGATCTTAGGCAGGGGCGCGGTCGCGCCCAGCTGGTTTCGTCTGCGCCGTCGGAGAATTCTTCGGAAAAGCTTGGCTCGACCCCCGTCTCCTCCAATTGGTCCGAAAGTGTGTCTTGGACCAAAGATGTCATCAATATAGTTGAAGGCGAGTCTTGAACCGAACTCCCAGAATGATTAGCTCGACTTGAGGTAGAAACCGTTGATGCCTAGGCCGGAATGCATCACTTATGGTATGGCACAAACCTTTTGAAGGTACTTCAATAAAGCATTAACTTTTGCAAGAATAATCCAAGTGCCTACTCTACCCATGAATGAATGATAATTGTTTGGGAACAATTTGTCGATTCTTTTTTCAAATGGTCAAACTGCAAGGAACCAACAACAAAATTTCCCCGAATAGTATTCAACTTGGGACAGGAATGATGGTTCAAAATCTCAACATAAAGAAAGCACAAGGAAATCGCCGTGTGACGGACCCTAATACTCCGATGCCGTTTGATGTTGTGACAAAAGAAGCATTGAGAAGTCTTACAATATAGGCGATGCATGAAGCAATCTCTTTTGGTTCCGCCAAAAGAATCAAGAACAATTGGAATTGAACAAACTATAAATAGAGTGGCAAATGATGCCATATTTCACCTCAAGTAGATGTGTGTAGGTTTGCAAGGACACTAAAGACGTTCACGCCAATGAAGTTTGATGTCTATGAAGGAACTTGAAAGTCGACCACAACTACTACTAGTTCTCCAAGTAGAAAGATTGGAGAAGTATTAATTGCATCAAAGCAAAAACGGTGCATTTTGCAGCTCTACAACTCGGATAAAGAACTAGCGAATGGAAAGAGAATTCTAATCAAGCAAAACATCCCATGCTGAACTGGGAAAGGTTTAAGACTAATATGATGAATTGTTCCTCTCTCTTGCTATGAGAGATGAGAGACTTAATAATCTCCTATATCCAAAAGGTTAATACACTAAGTGTGCCAAGAAGAAGGCCAGAAAGTGTAACCAATTATTGTAATACACACGATTTGAAGTTTCCTACAAAGCTCAAAAGTTTTGCCACTTTCATGAGTGGATACGTCCAAACAACAAGCCACGTATGGTACGACGATGTACCTAATGAGTAAAGAGATTAGCTTATACTTCCCCAGGTAATCTAAATATGTCCAAATGAGGGTGCTTGTAACCTAAGTTGTAAGGTTGTCAATAGAATTTCAACCTCAATTATAATCAAAGCATAGTTGAATAAGTCCAATATTATTATCATCTATCTTCTTTCACAAAGTGTTATACTTTGAAATCCGTTATGCAATCATAACCATCTTGACGACTTCCGCATGTGCTTTCTTTAATACAACGCTATTGCAATGCTAAGTTTCGATTAATAAATTATGGAAGTCATTCCATATTTTCTTAGTAGTTACTCCTTCCTCAACGAATTTTTTTTACCACGTACGTGTTTTCGAACTATGACATTTAATGTCATAAGTTTAAATAACTAAACATTTTTATATATAGTTCACAGTGACGAATAAGGATGGACTTCTATCTCCCTTCTTGATCACTTGGTTGAGATAGAATTTCAGGTCTTGTTCTTGTGAAGATATATATTAAGGGACTATGTTGGAGATAGTTTCCCTGATGTTGATCACATTGGTCAAATGAAAACCACTTAGTTATTCGGATTCGACCTTATTTATGAAAAAAAACTATTTTCTTATTAGAATTACAACGTGTATTATAAAGGAACACTCGAACCACTTCTCGTTTGTTATTATGTTCCGTTAAGATATCATAGAGATAATTATTCCTTCTCTTATGATATAACCATCGCTTGCTCCATTAGTAACTTCATTAGAATTTCTTCTTTCAAGACATGGCTCTCATATATTCAAACATCGATTCCATCTTAAAAGATCTCGTCGACAATGACACTATTCTTGAAATATAGAATGGATTACTCATGTTCTTACTCACTTCCTGGTGACACAGTAGTGCTCATTTCAAATAAGATGCTTATTCTATAAGCGATATGACTTTTTATATCTGGGAAGGATAGCCCAAAGTTTCCATAGGTATGACCTAAGCTAATGGATGAGACCACTTTATCAACTGCCTACTTCGCTAGCAAGACCAATTGGATTTTTAAAAGAAACAAAATCCTTTTCACTGGATTCGTTTAACCCACATAAATACACATGTGTGAATCTTTCCAAGGAATGTTAATAGAATAACACCTTAACAAAAAGGTGCAATAGTAATTCTTTTACTTGTTCTTTTCTGATTCATCTCCAAACTTTTGGAAAGTAAAGGATGCTTGTTCCACTAGTAACTTCAAAATGATAAGATTCTTCTAGAACTTGAGTTAGTCATGAGGACCTTGCACTAACCCGAAGGAAGATTGTTAAGTGCTTAGATACGACAAGAGTTTGTGTTGAGTTGATAAGAAGAGGCTTGAGTTCACTATGAGTAACAAGGTCTCGTATCCCTCGAAAGGCGTGACTGCTTTAGGAAAAAGGAAAACTAAATTCCCGCTTTCTTGAACTTTTCAAGATACTAGAAAGTGTAGGCAAGCTAACATATTGCCTTATGCTACCTCCGTCAGCACACCCAGTTCATAATGTCTTCCACGTGTCACTCCAAGACAATATATGCTTGAAGAATCCCATGTACTCAATTTTGATGATTTGAAAATCCCGTCAGATGACACCTATGAGGAAAGACCATTGAAGATCGATCATGAAACATCGAGTGAAAAAGCTATGTAATTGGGAAGTGCCCCTAGTTCGAGTACTCTAGTCAAAGAATGGTGATGAAGGTATGACTTGAGAAACTTGGGAGACTGAGCAAAAGATGCAGAGACGTTTTCCCGAGTTTTTGTAGCCTTAATTAAAGAACGAAATGTTCTTTAAGGGGATACTAGAACTTTTGTTGTCTCCTCACAATAGTGAGTGATTTTAGTTATCCGCCTAATCTAGCTTTGTACTGCCCTAAGTTTTCCCTAATTTCGGGGACAAAACTACTTTTAAGGGGGTACTATTTTAATAGCCGCTATTTTTAATAAACAGAAATAATAAATTTAATTATTTCTTTAAAATAGAAAAGCTACTCTTTATTAAGAGAGTAATGATTTTAAACTTGAGTAAAATCAAACATGATGGAAAATAAAATTTTATTTTTATTAAAAATATGAAATTCTATTTTTCCGTTAACCTAGATTTATAATAAAAAGAAAAAATGGAGAAACGGAGGAAAGTGAAAAATGCTAGAAGTGGGATTTGAACCATTAACCTCTTGCATTTTCTACAATCTTTACACTCTTCTTGATAGCGGTGAATTTGGTCGTGCAATCACGGCTATGCAAAAGAATCCAAACTAACTTAAAACCGTAGCCTTTAGGAAGTTCGGGTCGAATCCACAGGGAGACAGATTTTATCTTTTGTAATGAATTTTGTGTCAAACAAGTAACAAGGGTTTTTTTGTATTTGTAACTAAATCTAAGAATGAAAAACTAACAAAGCAATAAAAGATTATGAATAACAATAATTAGGAAGGTAGCTTATGCAAACAAATATCCATAATCGTATGACAAGTTTTATCATTGATTTCACCTCAATATCACATGCAATGGATTTTCCAATTCCTTTTTAATTCTAACTAACAACACACTCAGATACTATTAGTTCTAACTAATTAAACAACAGAGAAATTGAGCTTCGGGAAGAGCATGCCATAAAACCATCAATGCTTCAGTTTAATAGCAACATTAAGAATATGAATATAATAGGATACAATTCTAGCATAAAACAATCAACTTCTATGGTAGATTGTAAATCAAATCTCTTCTGCATAAGACTAGCACAACCAGATACTAGTACGATGCAGTTGCTACTTCAATCTAGAGATGCTCAATCAGTAACACTCTAGATCTAGCAATAGATTCAATCACAACAAACCCTAGTTGATCATGCTAGAAACTGTTGAAATAAATCATAATCATTCAAGCAAGAGAGATGATTAAATCCAAGCAATAGATTCGGAATTAGAAATCTCACAACTTTATTCAAAACGATGCTTCCATTGTCTGACTAAGCAAAGATGCTTAGTTCTCCATAGAAATTATGTAAACCTTAGGATGAAAAGTATGAGAATGAGAATTAGATAGATAGAAGCAACTCTAAAACCTAATATAATAAACTAGGTCTCCAAAAGTATATCAAAAAATACATAAGTCGGAATAAAGCTGATATAACTAAGATCAATCAAAACAGAACACGTGGCAAACAAGAGATCTCGCGCTGTCAGAGGCGGCGGGCACCGCCGGCCAAGTGGCGGGTGCTGCCAGCAACTCGGTTCAAAATTCAGGTGACTCTTCGGGGGCTGTTTTGACTCCCTTAGAGTTGGAATTTGGACTCAGACTAAAAACATGAATTGTAGATATTTGAATTACATTTCCAATGATAACAAATTCAACCCCATCAGACCACTATAGCTCCCGAACGAGGCCTTATAAGACAAAGGTGTCGAACCAGCAACTCCAATGGATGGCCCAAATTCCACTTCTCTTTCCCCAATTTCCATTCCTTTCACACTTGTTCACTTTAAGACCTGTAAAACAACATAGAACAAGTGCAAAAACCCAAAACTCCTAGATATTCTAAGACACTAAAGAAACTAACTAAAACTACCTAAAAACAAAACAAAAGAAACGGAAACATGCATCATAAACACTACCTATATGCAAGCTATCAAATTCCCCCATGTTTAAACCTTGTTTGTCCTCAAGCAAGAAGTAGATCCAAGTCACACCACAACATAGAAATCCATGCATTCATCTCATAATCCACAAAGCAAGTCAACAAATAACTATAACTTGATCAAGACGTCCTAGCATGCAATTGACTAAAGCAAAGAGTATAAACAATTCATCCATTCTAGACCTCACCAAGGTAATGTGTTTGCACTCTCACTCAAATGTTTATGGATATGTGTTTCACTCAAATCAACAATGAAAAACTAGACTGCCATATACTTGCATCATCGTCCTAATTCTCCACCGCTATGGACCAAACACATAACAAAACTCATGAGGTCTTTTCAAGGGTTGTAATGGGGCCAAGGTAAAGACAATTTGGAAGGGATCATATTTGTTCTTGTGGTGCTAAATCCGGAACGAAGAACTAACTATACCCAAACTCAACACTTTTCACTTCTTTTTCTTACTTCCAACTTTCCTTCACCAACTCCAATCACACACTTAAGCTCTTGTCGCTTCTTTTGTAACTTTTGCCTCTTTTTTTCAACTCATCACAATATTCATGAAGACTTATTTTTTGAAGCACACTTTTCACAACACACTTTCATCTTCACTTTTTTCACTTCCACTCATGAGTTTTCTTTCCTTCTACCTTTCATCACACTTCCCTCATACTTATTCACAACCACACAAACAAAATCACCTAAATTTCTAAATCCCGGATGGGTCAAGCTTATATAGGCTAGGAATTATTTTTTTGAGCTATTAAAATAGGCTTTAAGGCTAAAAGGAAATGGGGTGTCAAAACATGGATCTTGTAAGGTAGGAAAGGAACATATAGGCTAATAAAGAAACATGCCTCAATCATTTTAATGTCATGAATCTAGTCATGTAAAGCATTCTTGAAAAAGAGTCATAACGCAAGTTCTAGAGCTAGCAATTCAAAGTGGTACACTCAAATATACAGAACAATTAATCAATAAATAGGCCAAAAACAATCTCACAAGGTTAATTGTCTACAACTTCAAAATATATCTAAAACTCAAGCTCATCGACATGCTCAATCCTATAATCAAAGTATATAATCAAAGATCATGCTCATTTCATAGAAACTTCAACACATCATGCATGTTATGGGTTATTCATACTTAACTTAGAAACACAAGAGGTCTTACACAATTGGGGAAATAAGAACCTAAAATGCAAAAAAAAAATTTTATTTTTTTTTTTCATTTTTCAAGATTTTAGTCAATGAAAATCATAAATTAAACTTGCCTAATCTAATGCAACTACACGAATGGAGAGCAAGTCATCCCCTTCCCCCATTCTTAAAACTTACTTTGTCCCCAAAGTAAAGAGAAGAAAAAAACTCACAAACCAACTATTGATCTAGGTAAGGGAACGGTGAGCAACATCAGAAGGGAAAAATCAGCATCGGAGAGGCGGCAGGCTGGCGGCGGGCGCCACCAGGGGGCGGCGGTCAGGTGGCGGGCAGGCGGCGAGGGTCACCTTCGCGATGGTCGCCGCTATTTTGGGCGGTGGTCATTGCCATTAATGTCGTGGCCAAGCCTGTTTCGATTTAATTGGCGGCGGGTGCCGCTGTGGTTGCGGCGGGCGCCGCAAGTTCAGTTGCACTCCTTTTTTGCATACGTGCAGGTTAGTCCAACACAGAAACAAAGGAAAAAACGAAACAAAAACAACTAAGCTAGAAAAAGAAAAAAAAGGAAGTACCTAGGTCGGGTTGCTTCCCGACAAGCGCCTTATTTAATGTCGTGGCTCGACATTTAGCATAAATTGACAAGATTAGACATTGTCAATGCCCTTAACAACCTGTCAAAAAGCCTGTGAACACATCTCACATGAAAATAAGTAACACAATGATAAATTGAAAGTGAATATTATACCATTCAAAAACCGTTTCAACTTATCAAACCTATGTGCCCAATTTTTATGAGATGGCATATGCTCAAACAAATTCAACGCAAGTGGTTATGTCAGAAAGTACTTACAGTATGGGTCAAATTATTTGTCACCATTACCACTTTCTTCAAAGATGAACTCGATATATTTTTCATCTTCCACCTTGTGTTCTAGATTTGGTTCCTCATCTTGCAACTCCATAAGCTCTGGATGTGAGAAGGTGGGGAAACTTAAGCATGGGATTTCAAGGCCTTATATAGGGTACACCATGACAGTAGGAGCCTTAACAAATGTATCATGTTGATTTTCTCCCTCATGGTTGTCTACTTCATCAGCAAAGAAGTCATCATGGTAGACAAAATAATCTTCTTCCAAAATGATAGAACGCTCAAACTCATGACACCACATGGGTGAATATGACTCAGGCTCCCCAGGTTTTGTAACTATATCAATGCCAACACAGACTTCATTAGGCTTTGTGATAATCTGCTCAGCGTGATTTATATGTGTTAATTCATATTGAGCATCAAATTCATCTTAATAACCCCACATCAAGTGTAGTAGATTGCTCCTCAACTTGCATCTAGGTGTCTGACTCATGATTGTTTGATTCCAATGTGATTCCACCATTCTTTTCACACAACTCAAAAGGACATGAGGTTGTGGAATGAAAATGTGAAGAACATAACTCATAGTGCTCCCTAATCAAAGTATCTATCCTGGTAGAGAGATCCCTAATTATATCCTCAAGAGACATATCAACCATCTATGGCTGTTTCGCAGATGGCTCAACATGAAAGCTCTGATAGCTCATGAAACAAAAGAAATCTCAACATTCCTCAGATCACATATATAAAAGCCTTTCATTGCTCATGTAGTTAGCCAATCCTCTTGTCTCAAGATTCATATCTTGAATAACTCTCATGTTTACCGCTTCATCACTATATCGGAATCCCCACGTACCAATTTCGAACAAATGGTCTTGAAATCTAGAAAAATAGTCATGGAAGTGTTCATCTTGCAGTTGTCTACATTCGAACAAAGCAATAGATTAGTAGCAAAAGTGTTATGAACTGTAAGATAGGTTCAGAACACCAAGATTGGCACAAAAATCGCACAAAAGAAAATTATTGCCTCCCCGGCAACATCGCCACTTCTCCCACCACCATGCTAGAAGGCTTTTCTTATCACATAAACAAGCTAAGTTTATTATATTATTTCCCATCTAAGAAGCTTCCAAGAAACAACAAATGATGTCATCCTCCATACATCATGTGAGGTCATGGAGTCATATCACCTCCATCTTCACCAATCTCTCTTCTTATATGATTTTTGTGGGGAACTTTTTAGGGGGAACTTTTTATGATTTTTGTGTTTTCTCTTTATTCTATGATGTTTTTTGTATGCTTTAATGATCTTAACAGGACAGGTTGTTTGCCACCATCAAAAAGGGGGGAATTGGTTAGAAGTTTTGGTGGTCCCAAGAAGTCAGTGACTTCTAAGTTGCATGTCGAGTCGGCGACTCGATAAGTCACTGACACAACCAGTTGGCAGGAAAACTATATTTGGAAGGAACACACAAATCGTGTGTGATTGTTTGCAGGACATCTGGGGCGTTTATTTATGGAGAAAATCATCACAAAAGAGTGCAAAAATTAGAAGAATATGAAATTATTCTCTTGTGATATTTTATATGTGCGTATTTGTTATATTAGGAAAGATTTGTAAAGATTGAGTGTGTGTCACTTCCCTAATCGAATGAGACATGATGTAACACGAGACTCTCTTACTCTACCTTAAATACTTCAGTGTTTAAGATAGAAGGTAAGACGTAGAGCATAAATTTTAATCGTGTGTGAAAGAAAGAGAGAACTTGTGTATGAGATTCGTGCAAGTGGTATGGTCGAGTGTTCTTAGGCATAGAGTGAGGTTGAGAGTGTAAGTGCAAAGGTAGTGCACGGATCAAGGTTGTGGGATTGAAACTTGTACACGGGAGAGCTTTGTAACACTCAAGAAATCAATAGAGTGAGTCTAAGGACTCTCTAAATCCGACCAAGTGAGAAACTTGGAAGGGAGTGATTTTTCTCTAACTAAACTAGTTGGTTTGCGAAGAGTTTCCACTATACATCACTTGTCATTTACAATTTGGTAACGTTCTTCCTGTTTGATTATTCTACTGCATTATAACTCAAAGGCGACAACTTCGTAGGAGTCGCCGACTCCTTTAAGTACTAACGATCCTATAATGATTATCAGAGCCAAGGCTCTAGATTTTGTTTTTAGTACTTTTCTTATAGGAAAATGTCTTCAACCAACACTGCAATCAACGACTCTTTCTGGAAGCCTTCAATCCTCAAGGTTTGAGAGTATGACCAGTGGGTTGAACAGATGAAGACCCACATCTGCTCTCTTGATGGTCAGCTATGGAAGGTGATTGAAATAGGTCCGGAAACCTTTCTTGGAAAATATGGGAAGATAGAAAAATCAATGTATGAGTAAGATGATGTCGATTTCAAGAAACATGAAAAGAATGCAAGAGCTAAGAAGGTCTTTCATCATGCTCTCACTGACGGTGACCTCAAAAAGGTGATCGGATACAAGACTACAAAGGCCATTTGGGATGCTTTGAAAAGACTTCATTAAGGTAATAAGGATGTAAAGAGACATAGGATCATAAGTCTCGAAAGAGAATATGAAAATATCTTTCAAGGAAAAGGTGAGTCTCATCGGTACTACCACTCGAGGTTCCAGACTCTTGTCAACCAATTGGAATTTCTGGGAGAAAAGCTTCCTCAGTGGAAGCAAACCAACAAGTTGATCTCGTGATTGAACAAAAATTGGGACACCATCGTTGTGTCTCTACTTACTCAAAAGGAAACCAAGGAACTGACTTTGGAAGATCTTGTTGGTCAAATCACCATGTATGGAGGCATTCAACAAAGAAGAGAGGATCGTCATGACTCGGAGAAAGTCAAGAACATTGCTCTCAAAGTTGAAAGAGCTTTCGACATAGCTCAGGGAGATGATGACACTAAAGGAGTAGATGAGGATGTTGCTCTCATCTCAAAGGCCATGAAGAGGTTATGGAATCGCAACAAGGCTCCTATCAAACCTCCCGAGTCAAGCAAGGACACCAAGGACATGAAGGAAGTGATTTGCTATTAATGTCAGGCAAATGGACATTTTGCTAAACAATATCCTAGAAGAAAAACTGGAGAAGCTAGCAAAGTGATGATGGCGACTTGGGGTATGTTTGATGACGACGACGACGTGACACCGACAAGATGAATTGTTGTATGACAATTGAAGACAAGTAATCCCAAGAGGTAAATGAATCTAAACTCTCTTCACTTCTTGCTAAAAAGCCTAGAGAACAATTAATTTCTATCATTGAAAGGCTTGGAACTCAGATCACTGAGTTAAAAGAAAAAGTTGAAGAAAATGAAGAAACCATATCCAACCTCTTCGATGAAAATAAACTCCGGTCTAGTAAAGTTATTGAAATGGAAAAGATTTCTTCTCCTAAGTCAATGACTTGTGAGTCTTGCTGTGACTCAAAATCTCAGGTCGTCGACTTGCAAAAGCTAGTTGTGGATCTTGAAAAACAAGTGACTAACTTAGAAGGAGAAAGGCTTATGCTTAGGCTCGGTCATGCTAAGATGTCCAATTGAGTAGAAAATATGAAAACTGATCATGAGATAAAAAGAAAGAAATGGTTGGATGAGTTTGTTGCTAGTAAAGCTCAAGAGGTCAAAAATGACTATAAAAAGAAATTTGTGCAGGAGGTGGACAGATCTGGAATTGGATATGCTCGTGCACCTAACACTCAAGGTACCAAACATGCTCCCCTTGTATCTAAAGTTAAAGCCCCTACGGGTAGTGACAATGTAAATTGCTCTACTCATGTAGCGGCCAAACAAGACAAAGGGAAGCAATAGTGGTATCCTGATCAAAAGTTGCACCATATGTGGCAAAAACAAGTCTAGAACTTGGCTCCAACACAGATTGATTTTCAATGACGTATCAACAACAAACCCATCTATCCAGGCAACAACAAGTATGTAGGCCTAAGGTCTCACATGACTTGTTGGTATTGCGGTAAAACTGGTCATTACCAATATGATTGACACAAAAAGGACAGAGATGAGAAAAACTCCAGGTCGCGGACTCTGGCTGACAGTTCTGACAAACTTGTTGTCGTCGACTGTCCTCCAGGATCTGTTTGTGCCGTTTGTAACAAAATATTGTCCTAGAAATTATTTTTTTGCCAAACCCAGAGGAGTTAAACAAACTCTGGGTTCGTAAGAACTAATTCTTTCAATGCATTTTGAAGTGGGTAACAAGGAACCCTGGTTTATTGATAGTTCATGCTCAACTCATATGTCGGGGAACCCTAGGGATTTTGTCTCACTTCAAGAATATAAAGGAAGTAAGATAACCTCTGGCAACAACATTAAAGGTGGCATTTCAGGTATAGGTATGGTATGATTTTCTGAGAAACTAACTATAGATGATGTGAATTTGGTTGATAATCTCAGTTTTAAGTTGCTAAGTGTTTCTCAAATGTGTGCTAATGGAAAGATTCAAGTTTTTTTTATAAATAAGGTTGTCACATGATGGAAATTGACTTAGGGAAAATTCTTCTAAAAGGGGTGTGTGAAAACAATCTTTATAAAGTGGACCCTTGTTTTGAACTCGAGGAAAAACTGTGTCTCAAAACAGTTATAGATGTCGCCAATCTCTGGCATAAAAGGTTTGGTCGTGCAAGCTTTCAACTAATCGAAAAACTTCATAAGCAAGAGCTAGTCAGAGGACTGCCTAAAATTGATCCAAACAAGTATGAAGTTTGTGAGACTTGTGTAAGAGGTAAGCAAGTAAAGGCATTCTTCAAATCTAAGAAGGAGGTAAGTACCACTAAACCCTTAGAGCTCATTCATATAGATTTGTGTGGTCCCAAGCGAGTCCAAAGTCGTGGAGGAAATAACTATATATTTGTTATTGTTGATGACTTTTCACGGTATACTTGGACAATGTTTCTATCTTCTAAAGATCGGGTCTGTGAAGAATTTGAAGCGTGGGTGAAAGCTATTGAGAAAAAGGTTGGAGTATCTCTTGTGTCAATCAGGTCAGATCATGGGACTGAATTCGACAACTCTTTGTTTTTGGTTTTCTGCAAGAAAAATGGCATAAGTCACAACTTCTCAGCGCCAAGAACTCCTCAATAAAATGGCGTAGTTGAGAGGAAAAATCGAGCATTGGAGACCATGTCACGGACACTGCTTATCTCAAGTGGTCTTCCAAGAAATTTCTGGGGTGAATCCATTAATGCATCTTGCGATGTTATGACTCGAGCCATGCTTCATCCATTACTTGGAAAAACTCCTTATGAATTTCTTAGAGGAGTCAAACCCAGTGTCGCCCACTTATGCACTTTTGGGTGCAAATGCTATGTTCATAACAAGGGCAAGGACAGTTTGGGAAAATTCGATCCAAGGAGTGATGTTGGCACTTTTGTAGGTTATTCTCCTCATAGCAAAGCCTACAAAGTGTACAACAAGAAGACGAAGAAGATTGAATAAAGTGTTCATGTAGTGTTTGATGAGAACACGATGGAGGCTCTATGATTCAGAATCATGATGATGGTGATCAAGGATTCTATCTAGTTCAAGATGATCAACTTTCAGTTGCAACAATAGAAAAAGAACCAGAAGTCAGTAACAATGCTAGTGTCACTGACTCAGACAGGACAGGGGGAAGTAATCAAGGTCAAAGAACAAGTGACATTGAGTCAAATGATGATGAGAAGTCCATTGAGAGAAGATCAAGTCTAGAAAAATCTGAAGAAGATTCAGAGAGAACACCTCAGACACATGTCGGCGACTTGACAGATCTACATGTATCAATTATCAACACAAAAGTGGTCATCATGTCACTAACATCTTGTCTGATTTCTCAAAGGGTGTGTAAACCATATCTTCTCTAAACAATTTCTTTGCTTTCAATGCTTTCATCTCTATGTTGGAACCAAAAAATGTTGATCACACCTTGAAAGACTCGGACTGGGTCAGTGCATTGCAAGAAGAACTTCATCAATTTGAAAGAAATAAGCTTTGACACTTGGTCCCTAGGCCAAAGGGAAGAACTGTGATTGGAACACGGTGTGCATTCAGGAATAAGCTAGATGATGAAGGAAATGTGGTCAGAAACAAAGCAAGGCTGATAGTTAAAGGATACAATCAGCAAGAAGACATTAACTATGACGAGACATTTGCTCTTGTGGCTCGTGTTGAAGCTATTCATTTGCTAATCGCCTACTCTGCTCATCATGGGTTCCAACTTCAGCAAATGGATGTCAAGATTGCATTCTTGAATGGGTACTTAAATGAAGAAGTGTATGTTGAACAGACTCAAGGTTTTAAAGATGTCGCCCACCCGGATCATGTCTACAAACTGGACATAACACTTTATGGATTGAAGCAAGCACCGCGTGCTTGGTATGATCAATTGTCTCAATTCTTGATTCAACATGGTTATGTTCGAGGAGAAGTAGACAAGACTCTGTTTTTGCTAAAGGAAGGAGGTCATACACTTGTAGTTCAGGTCTATGTCGACGACATCATCTTTGGTTCAACATATGATAAGCTGGTGAAGAAGTTCATCGACCTCATGTCTAATGAGTTTGAAATGAGTATGTTCGGTGAACTCGAGTTCTTTTTAGGACTTCAAGTTGTTCAAAGTGAGGATGGGACACGAGTTCATCAATAGAAATACCTTAGAGAATGTGTCAAGAAGTTTGGTCTTGAAAGCTCTCGACCTTTCGATACTGCCATGTCGCCGACTACCTCACTTGGAAAAGATGACAAGGATCTTGAAGTCAATGCCACAATGTACAGGGGTATGATTGGATCTTTGCTCTATCTTACTGCAAGTAGACTTGATATTGCGTTTGGAGTATGCTTGTCTGCTAGATTTCAGGCTGATCCGAGAGAGTCCCAGTTGAAGGTTGTGAAAAGAATCATTTGATATCTTAAAGGGACTGACAAGCTATGATTATGGTATCCAAGAGGTTTCAACTTCGTTCTTGTCGGTTACACAGATGTAGATTTTCTTGGAAATCGAGTTGATAGAAAGAGTATGTTTGGGATGGTACAGTTTCTTGGACCTTGTCTTGTTTCATGGGGTCTAGGAAGCAAAATTTGGTTTCTCTTTCAATGGCAGAGGCTGAGTATATTGCGGCCACAACGTGTTGTTCTCAACTCTTGTGGATCAAGCAACAACTTTGTGACTATGGTGTAAAGTGTGGGTCAGTGGCCATACTATGTGACAACACAAGTGCAATCAACATCTCAAAGAATCCGGTGCAACATTCAAAGACAAAGAAAATCGAGATAAGACACCACTTTCTTCGAGATTGTGTGGAAAAAGGCATGGTCACAATGGAATTCTGTAGAACAAGTGATCAAGAGCAGACATCTTCACAAAGACCTTAAATCGTGAACCCTTTGAACAACTCCGCATGGAACTAGGTATGATCTCTCTTGAATGATCTATTTCCCCACATGAATTCCCTCAATGATTGGTTGAAATTGATTGTTGTTCATATGTTTTGAAGTCATGCTTTCATGGTATAAATCTTAGCTTTTTTGATAGACATCATGTTTAGGAAACCCCATGCATTTGACTTGTCGATGACTTCTACTACATTAAATTTGTGTACAACCTTTTTGAGCTCTTTGTTTTAGCCCAAAAGAATCAACATGATGATCCTAACCCTTATTACAAGCCCAAATGATGGTTGATTCTAATTCTTGTCCCTGACCTATCATGTTTGAGAGTCTCTATGAGCCTTCTTGAACTTTTCTTTGAAATCGGAGACTTATCATCATGATCGACAAATCCTCATACATATTATTTTATACTTGGTTTGCTTTGTCACTCCTTGTGCAACCCCAACGCCAAGTAAGTTCTTTAAGAGAATGCCATGGATTGTGCTAAATTCACGGACAGATAAGCAAAGTTGAGAAAAAAACAAGTTTTGGGTTAGAGGTCGCCGACTTGAGTAGAGTCTGTGAAAAATGGCGCGTGAATGAGATCATGGCTTAAGAAGATCTTTTGAAATTGGAAACTTTTTTCAAAAAGGAAGAAAAGGGATATTTGCGTGATTTGATACTCTCCTTTGAGATTGAATTCCACTTCTTAAATACTTCAACCGTCAAGCCAAAAAGGTACGCTCTTTTCTCTTGAACTCTCTGTCTTGCTCCTCTCTCCCTCTCTCAAACACAAAACCCTCAAAACCTTCATTCCCCTTCAATGGTGTCCCCATCCAACAACTCCAACCGTCCTCTCTCTCCTCCATGTCTCAATGACAGCCTCAAATCGGCACGACAAAAGATCGCTCTCCTTTTTGGAGACGATGTTCTACGTTCGATTATGGCTGGCCAACCATCACCTCAAAACTCCCTTCAAACCGTCATGTAAACCACCTCAAAAAACCCAACTCCTCCAAAATCAAACCCCAACTATCCCATTCCCTCCACAAAATCCCAAAATTCCCAATCCCCTCCAAAAACCGAAACTCTAACCCTCTCGCTGGAGATTGGAACTCCGTGCCAAACAGCGCTACCAGCAGTAGTTCCAAAAATCGGTGAGGCCTCCCCACCCAAACCCAAGGGATTAGAGAACGAGGAAGAGTTAGTAAAAACTCCGAATTTGGAGTCAATGGAGTTAGATGAAACTACAATAATAGTGGGTTCTTTTGAGGAAAAGGAAGAGGAAAAAGGCTCAGAGGCTATTCTTAAGGGCATGCAAGGCCAAAACGAGGAAGAAGATGAGCAACGGCTATCTCAAGGGACCAAGACCGAAGGAGACAGTGACTTGCAAATACTGAATAATAAATTAATCATCTTAGTTGTCGGTGACAAGACTTTTGAAAAGGAGACATCTTCTAAACAACCAATGGAAATATTTGATGAAGGTACTCATTCTGATCCTAGAGTTCATTCTGGGGTATCTAGAAAGGTTGATTCTGTTAAAAGAAATTTGCAAAAATAACTATTTGGTGATGAGTCGGATTTGTTAAGAGAGGATGAAATTGAGGTGCATCCCTCCTCTTCTCGCCCTACGACTAGACAGGCCCTTACTAGGGCCACATCTATGGCTTTAAAGGCCAAGAAAGCTAATGGGTTGGCAACCCCTGATGTTGGGTCTGAAGGTGGTGACTCCTCTTAGTCCTCTATGTCTGAGAAGGTCACCAGAAAGAAAAGAGGAAGGTCGCCACCTAAGTCTGGTGCAAGTGCAGGAAGAGGTAAAAAGAAAAAGATTGGATGTGTTGTTGACAAGAAAAAGTACTCCTTTACTAGCAAATATGGGAGTTACATTCTAGAACTTCCTCATGAGGGATTTGCTTAGTACTACAAGGGGTTGTGGCCTAAGGGAGTCAATGACATTGAGACCATCAAGTCAGTCACTGACAATGTTGATTCTCCCTCAAGTCCTTATTTGGTCAACAAGATGGGAATTGAGAAAAAGGTTTTGTTCAACTTTTTGATCAGTAATCTATTGCCAAGAGAACTAAAGAGGAATGTTTCATACATCCAGGACTTGCTTGTGATGGATAAGGTTCTTAAGGGTGAGAAGGTGTGTATGCCCTGATTGATGATGTTTCACATGAGGCATGTGCTTGAAAGTCCAAAGCATGCTATTCCCTATGAAAATCTGATCTACATGCTTATGTCTGAGCATAAGGTGTATGAGAATGGTGGTGAAGTCATCAACTCTAGGTTTTTGACAAAGGAGATGCTTAGAAAGTTTGGCTGGAACCTGGTGGATGGACAGTGGGTGCCCAAGAACAGTGACGTCGGTGACAAGGACCAATAGGAAGAAGGAATTCAGTCTGCTCAAGTTTCTGCTGATTTGAAGGAGTTGAAGGATCATAATCTGGCTTTAAAGGGTATGGTTGAGAAGATTTAGAGCACCTGCAACTCTCTGTTGGAAAGTGTTAAGGATGTGGCGGAAAGGATCAACAGTCTCAGTGTTTGATGTCGTTGATTGCTGCATGTTCAAGACTCTCTTTATCCCTTCTTTTTCTATCCCCACCATACCATTTCCTCAGTTAAAAGACATCTGCTTTTAGTTCAATTTGGTTGTACTGCATATTTGAATTGTTTGTGATTGTGTCGTACAATTTCTATTTTGCTATGGTGGATGACTATTATGACTGTTTTGATTCTATGCTTTAAGTTTCCGTGATTTGCCTCTGCTTTTATTCTTGTTTAAGCAATCTTTTTGATGTTGCCAAAAGGGGGAATTAACCGAGAGAATAGATTTTTAAAGGGAGGGGTCTAAAAACTGAAAAACGTGTGGATATTAAGCTTAGGGGGAACCTTTTATGATTTTTGCGTTTGCTCTTTATGCTATTGATAGCTTGAATTTAGGTATAGTTTAGCATGCATATTTATGTTTAGATTGCTTGGTTTTAGCTTAGTTTAGTCTAGTTTCTAGGTTCTTAGGTTTTCTAGGAAATTCGGGTTTTGCGCTTGTTCTATTCGGTTTTGCAGATCTTTAGGTAAACAAGCATGGACGAGATGGATCTTAGATGATTGTGGAGGATCAAGATGAAGCTTAAAGTGATTCAAGTGAAGATTAGAAGAGCTAAGGACCAAGAGCTTGAGGGATAAAAACGCTTAAACTCGGGTTATGCATTGGAGTCATGTTTTGACACCTTTATCTTGAAATCCTTGGTTTGGGAGATACAGTTGTCGGATGAAGCTGAATTTGGCATCACTGGAAAGCTAACTCGAAGAGATACAATTCATATTTTTACTCTGAGTCCAAATTCCAACTCGAAAGGGGTCAAAAGAGCCTCTGAAGTGCCACCTGAATGCTGATCCGAGGGTAAAAGCGCGGGTTATCATGTAAAAGTGCGGCCGCACTTTTGGAGGTCAATCCTCGTGACGAGAACTTTTATGTCGTTGTAAAAGCACTGTCAAAGAAATACTTAACTTCCTAACCTAAGTATAGTGGAAGCAAGGGTCGAACCCACAGGGACTCAGATTATTCGTATTTACATAATATTACCAAGTGAAAAGGGGGATTTTATGATTTCGAGCTAAAAATCTAAACATTAAAACAAAGCAAATAAAACGATTAAAGATTCAAATATGGAGAAAAGCGTCCAACTAGTTTCATATCCATTGCATACATGAGTTTTGATCCTTGATTATCCTTATTTCAATTTCCCTTGACTAATCTATTGTGAATTTATGAAATTCAAGCTTAAGGTGGTTATTAATATACACCGTCTTTAACAACCTTTTCATCAATTAACCTAGAAAACCTTCTATGTCAAATTGATCATGCAAATTAGTTCAAAGCATTCAAAAGAAACATAGTTCATGAATTCCGTCGTCTATTCATGAAGTTTTGTGATTGAATTCTCCGCCGTTGATTAACCTTATTCCACCGTCTATAAGTTTAATCAAAGGATTCATCCTTGAATAACCAAATTCCACCGTCTATTTAGTTATTCTAGTTATAATTCAACCCAGAAATAGAATAGGTGGCCAAGCTATTATAATCCTAAGCGAATTTAATCAATCAAGCATGGAGAGATTCAATCTAGTCAAGGAAAATAGAAATAATTCAAATCTCACAACCAATCATGCATACAACTTCAACTAACTAGTTGGACATGGGAAATTTAGCTAGAATAAGACATTAAAGAAAAATTAAACTTACAAGAGTTCGATCTCTCTTCAATGTTGCAAACTAGGATTTTGTCTCCCACAAATCTCTCTAAATTGAAATTAACCTAAAAACAAAAGTAGTAGATAGCATAATCCCCCAAATAAACCCTAAGAAAAGTATTTATATCGTATCTAAAAATACCCAAAAAAACTAATAAAGTCGGCCCAAAAGATAACACGGAGGCCCAAAGTCGGCGTCGCACACACGCGCCAAAGCGCGGTCAAGGCCCTCAAAGCGCGGTCGCGGAATGGCCTACCCTCCCCGCGCTATGGCTGCAGCAAGTCTAGTGATACTTTAGAGACTGTTTTGACCCCCTTCGAGTTGGAATTTAGACTCGGAGTAAAAATATGAATTGTAGCTCTTCGAGTTAGCTTTCCATTGATACCAAATCAGCTTCATCCGACAAATTTGGCTCCCAAACCCAGGATTGCAAGATAAAGGTGTCAAAACAAGACTCCAATGCATAGCCTGGGTTTAAGCGTTTTTTTCCCTCAAGCTCTTGGGCCTTAGCTCTTCTAATCTTCACTTGAATCACTTTAATCTTCATCTTGATCCTCCACAATCATCTAAGATCCATCTCGTCCATTCTTATTTACCTAATGATCTGCAAAACCGAACAAAACAAGCGCAAAACCCGAATTTCCTAGAAAACCTAAAAACCTAAAAACTAAGCTAAACTAAGCTAAAACCATGCAATATAAACATAAATATGCATCCTAATCACTACCTAAATGCAAGCTATCAAATTCCCTCATGCTTAACCCTTGCTTGTCCTCAAGCAAGTCATAAGTCCAAGTCACACCACAGAAATGAAATCATACATCCATCTCAAATCAAACAAGCATTTCACAAATAATCAAAAACCCGACCAAGACTTCCTAACATGCATTATAACAAGCAAAAAGCAAAGACCATTCATCCATTCTAGACCTCACCAAGGTAAATGTGTTTGCACTCAAACTCTCAAGTGTTTAAGGACGTGTTTCACTCAAAATCAACCATAAAAACTAGACTACCATAAGCTTGCATCATCGTTCTAAATCTCCACCGTTGGGGATCAAACACATAACAAAAATCATGAGGTCTTTTTAAGGGTTTTAATGGGGCTAAGGTAAAGAGAAATTTGGAAGGGATCAATTTTTGGCTTGTGGTGCTAAATCCGGGATAAAGAACTAATCCTAAGCTCAAACTTCAACACTTTCTTTTATTACCTCTCCCAAACTTTCTTTTTCAACTCCATACACTCATTTATGCACTTCGTTTCTTTTTTTTTTCTTTCTTCTTTCTTCACTTTTTCTTGCCTCTTCTTCAACTCTTTCTCTTACACTTATGAAGAGTACTAACAATTGAACTCAACTTTTCTTTGCTTTGCAACATACTTTTCATCTTTATTTTTTCTTCACTTACACACAAGAGTTTTATTTCCTCTTTTCCACCTTTCTTCCTTCAACTTCCCCCATACTTATACATAACTCACACAAAAGCAAAAACATAACCTAAAGTCCTAAATCCCAGATGGGTCAAGCTTAATAGGCTAGGAAAATTTTGTGGAGCTATCAAAAATAGGCTTAAATCTTAAAAGAAATGGGGTATCAAGAACATGGATCTTGTAAGGTAGGAAGGGAAATAATAGGCTTATAAGAAACAACGCTTCAATCATATTAATGTCATGCATTCAATCATATAAAGCAGCCTTGAAAAAGAGTCATAACGCAAGTTCTAGAGCTAGATAATCATGGTGATACACTCAAGAAATATAGAGAACAAATAATCATGAAAGGCCAAAATATCTCACAAGGCAAATTGTGTCTAGAACTTCAAATGAATCAAATACTCAAGCTAAATACATGTTCAGTCCTATAGTCAAAGTAATCAATCAATGATCATGCTCATATCATATCAACTTCAGCAAATCATGCAAATCATGGGTTATAACTTATACTTAGCATTGAAACACAAGAGGTATCAAACAATGGGGAAATAAGAACCTAAATGCAATATTTTTGTACTTTTTTTAAAAAATTTCTGATTTTTTTTTCATTTTTTCCAAAATTTTAATCAATGCATGCAAAAATTTTAAACATGACCTAAAGTAATGCAACTATATGCAATGCAAACAAGTAATTCCCTTCTCCCATGCTTAAAACATACTTTGTCCCCAAAGTATAGTAAAAAGTAAAGAGAAAAAGAAATACTCACAAAGATCTAACTATCCGGGTAATGCGGCGGGAAATCCGACGGTGGTGGTGAAGGCTTTTTCGGGTTGTCAATCTTCGGACCTGGGCTCTCTAAACACGCACACACAAAAACTACCTAAAAGCAAAAGATTAACTCAAAAAGAAATCTACTCTAAACATTGGGTTGCCTCCCAAGAAGCGCTTGTTTAACGTCATTAACTTGACCCTTAGCATGAATTGACAAGATTAGACATTGTCAATACTCTTAGAAACCTGTCAAACCCCTGTGCAGACAACTCTGAAAAACATAAGTAACACAATGATAAATTAAAGATGCATAATATTGCTTGCAAAGACCGTTTTAATTTATCAAACATGTGTGCCCAGTTGGCATGAAATGACATTTGCTCAAATAAATTCAGCATAAGTGGTGGCTTTAAAAAATACTTACAGTATGAATCAAAGCACTTGTCAACAATACCACTTTCTTCAAAGATGAAGTCCATATATTTCTCATCATCCACCTTGTGTTGTAGGCTTGGCTCCTCAGCTTGGAACTCCATAAGCTCTTGATGTGAGAAGGTGGGGAAACTGAAGCATGGGATGTCAAGGCCTAGCATAGGGTGCACCATGACAACGGGAACCTTAACAGGTGTATCATGTTGATTCTCTCCCTCGTGGCTGTCTACTTCATCAGCAAAGAAGTCATCTTAGTCGACAAAGGAGTCTTCTTCCAAAACCGTAAAACCCTCAAGTAATTTACTCCACGTGAGTGAAGATGATTCAGGCTCCCTAGGCTCTGTAAGAATCTCTATGCCAGCACAGACTTCCTTTTGGCTCTGTGATGATCTGCTCAACTTGCCTTATAGGTGTGACTTCATATTGGGCATCAAATTCATCCTCATAACCCACATCAAGTATCTTAGATTGCTCCTCAACTTGCATCTGGGTGTCTGACTCATGATCGTTTAACTCCAATGTGATTCCACCACCCTTTCCACACAACTCAAAAGGACATGAGATTGTGGAATGAAAATATGAAGAACAAGACTCACAGTGCTCCATGATTAAAGCATCTGCCCCTTTGGAGAGATCCCTGATTATATCCTCAAGAGACTTATCAACCGGCTGGGGTGGTTGGGAAAATGACTCAACCAGAAAGCATTGACGGCTCATGAAACAAAAGAAATCCCAGCATTCCTCGGGTCTCATAAACAAAAGCCTCTCATTGCTCATGTAGTCGGCCAACCCTTTTGTCTAAAAATTCATATCATGGATAACTCCCATGTTTACCTCTCTATCACTGTATCATAATCCCCAAGCACCAAGTTCAAACACATGGTCTTGAAATCATAAAAAAAAGTCATGGAAATGTTCATCCTGCAACTGTCTACAATCGAACAAAGTCATAGATTAGTAGCATGGGTGTTATGAACCATAAGATAGGTTCACAACACCAAAAAAATAGTAATACTAAATAAACACAAATAAATGTCGAGTCCCCGGCAACGGCGCCAAATTTGACGAGCACTTCTATGTCGCTGTAAAAGCACTGTCAAAGAAATACCTAACTTCCTAACCTAAGTATAGTGGAAGCAAGGGTCGAACCCACAGGGACTCAGATTATTCGTATTTAAATAATATTACCAAGTGAAAAGGGGGATTTTATGATTTAGAGCTAAAAATCTAAACAATTAAAACAAAGCAAATAAAACGATTAAAGATTCAAATATGGAGAAAAGCGTCCCACTAGTTTCGTATCCATTGCATACATGAGTTTTGATCCTTGATTATCCTTATTTCAATTTCCCTTGACTAATCTATTGTGAATTTATGAAATTCAAGCTTAAGGTGGTTATTAATATACACCGTCTTTAACAACCTTTTCATCAACTAACCTAGAAAACCTTCTATGTCAAATTGATCATGCAAATTAGTTCAAAGAATTCAATAGAAACATAGTTCATGAATTCCACCGTCTATTCATGAAGTTTTGTGATTGAATTCTCCGCCTTTGATTAACCTTATTCCACCGTCTATAAGTTTAATCAAAGGATTCATCCATGAATAACCAAATTCCACCGTCTATTTAGTTATTCTAGTTATAATTCACCTAGAAATAGAATAGGTAGCCAAGCTATTATAATCCTAAGTGAATTTAATCAATCAAGCATGGAGAGATTCAATCTACTCAAGGAAAATAGAAATAATTCAAATCTCACAACCAATCATGCATACAACTTCAACTAACTAGTTGGACATGGGAAATTTAGCTAGAATAAGACATTAAAGAAAAATTAAACTTACAAGAGTTCGATCTCTCTTCAATGTTGCAAACTAGGGTTTTGTCTCCCACAAATCTCTCTAAATTGAAATTAACGTAAAAACAAAAGTAGTAGATAGCATAATCCCCCAAATAAACCCTAAGAAAAGTATTTATATCGTATCTAAAAATACCCAAAAATACTAACAAAGTCGGCCAAAAAGATAACACGGAGGCCCGAAGTTGGTGTCGCACACACGCGCCAAAGCGCGGTCAAGGCCCTCAAAGCGCAGTCGCGGAATGGCCTACCCTCCCCGCGCTTTGGCTGCAGCAAGTCTAGTGACACTTTAGAGGCTGTTTTGACCCCCTTCGAGTTGAAATTTGGACTCGGAGTAAAAATATGAATTGTAGCTCTTCGAGTTAGCTTTCCAGTGATACCAAATTCAGCTTCATCCGACAATTGTAGCTCCCAAACCAAGGATTGCAAGATGAAGATGTCAAAACAAGACTCCAATGCATAGTCCGGGTTTAAGCGTTTTTATCCCTCAAGCTCTTGGTCCTTAGCTCTTCTAATCTTCACTTGAATCACTTTAAGCTTCATATTGATCCTCCACAATCATCTAAGATCCATCTCGTCCATGCTTGTTTACCTAAAGATCTGCAAAACCGAACAAAACAAGCGCAAAACCCGAATTTCCTAGAAAACCTAAAAACCTAAAAACTAAGCTAAACTAAGCTAAAACCATGCAATATAAACATAAATATGCATCCTAATCACTACCTAAATGCAAGCTATCACCTCGCAATTGGCTTTCTACGCTGAGACGTAGGCCGGCGACTTTGGGCTTTAGTTTTGGGCCTGGCTTTATTAATTCCGACTAATGCTTGTTTTTAGGCTTATGGGGATATGTTTCTTTGGATAGTTTTAAGAGATATTTAAACTCTTGTTAGTTCTATCTTTTTCATAACTTGGAACATAATTTTGGAGGCTAGGGTTTTTCTCTCTAGAGCAACCTTTGAACCTCTTGTAAGTTTTCCTTTAATTTAATTATGCATTGCTAATTCTTTGTGTTTGACTAGTTATTGAAATCATAGATTGCATAATATTGTGAGGTTTGATTGATTCTCAAGAACTTGGATAGGTTTTATTCCCTTTGCTTAATTGAATCAGAATTATTCTAGGGTTTTGTTAGCTTGATCACCTAATAGAATTTCTAGGTTAATTTACAACTGATCTAATCAAGTCCCGTTCGGGATTGATTAGATAAAGTAGCAACTATAATTGTTTAGACCCATTCGGGCTATTCAGTTGTAGAAGGGAATAAACCACATATAACTTGATTAGCTGTTTGCGTCGAGTATTTGTTTCTATCGATACTTTGAACTTAAATTGTCGTTTAATTGAATCTAGACGTTGTTCTAGGTTGTTAGATGATTAGGGTTGTTTAGACCGTTAGCTCTTTCAACTAAATATAAAGTTTTGGATAATAATCCACGGTAGATTATTCAAGTGAATTGAGAATCAAGAGAATCAATGATCAATAAGCATATCTATGATGGATCTAACTAGTTGAACACTTGTCTCTCATATATTTATAATCAACTTTGCATTCATATTTACTTTTTAGTTTGCATCTTAGACTAGATAATCATTCATTAAACCCCCTTTTAGTTACTTAGCATCTAAGTAACAACATAAATACACGAGTCTCTGTGGGATCGACCCTTACTTACAATTCTACTAAGTTTGTTTAAGTTTGGTTCTTTGATAGTTATAACGACCACTGAAAATACCTCATCAGCTATGATGTTTTTTTGTATGCTTTAAAGATCTTATCAGGACATGTTGTTTGTCACCATCAAAAAGGGGGAATTTGTTAGAAGTTTTGAGTTTTGATGGTTCCAAGAAGTCAGTGACTTCGAAGTTGCATGCCGAGTCGGCGACTCGAAAAAGTCACTAACACGATCAACTGGCAGGAAAACTATATTTAGAAGGAACACAAAGATTGTGTGCGATTGTTTGAAGGACAATTGGGGCATTTATTTATGGAGAAAATCATCAAAAAAGAGTGCAAAAATCAGAAGAATATGAAATGATTCTCTTGTGATATTTATATGGGCATACTTGTTATATTAGGAAAGATTTGTAAAGATTGAGTGTGTGTCACTTCCCTAATCGAATTGGAAATGATATCAAACGAGATATCTCTTACTCTAGCTTAAATACTTTAGTGTTTAAGATAGAAGGTAAGACGTTGAGCATAACTTGTAATCGTGTGTGAAAGAAAGAGAGAACTTGGGCGTGAGATTCGTGCAAGTGGTGTGTGATGGTGCGCGAAATAACCGATAAATAATCAAGGGATAATTAGGAAGTACAAAAAGGAAAACGGGTAAAATGTCGCGTTGCTTATACACACCTAAACATATAAGTACATAGACTATGTGTATAATTAGTACACTATCACAATTGTATGTGTATTTGATATCGTGGAAATGAAAGTAAGCCCGGCCCCATAATGATGCTCGGCCCAGGGTAAAATTTGTATGAAAGCGAGGCTGATTTACCCACTTGCAAAAGAATGCGTTGTTTGAACCTCGTGGGCTAATTAATATTCATTCGGCCCATTCAAATCCTTGCTTGTCATGTGGCAGCCTTATTTGACTTTTCAAGGCATGAGGTGGGTTGTTTAAGGCAAATAAACATGTCGATTGTGCTACCAATTTCAAAGTGCTAAAAACTGCACAAATCCTTTGGTCCAATCACAACTTTCCACCTCACCATATCCATGCCAATCTTTAAGATTGTGGGCTGCTACGTTACTTCTTGTGGGGGTTGAAAAACCTCTCTGACTCGATAACTATATCGCTTATCAAAGTTCGACGTGTTTAAACTCCGAGTGAGATCGCGCTAAAGTTTTTTAATTTTAAATATTTATTTTAAAAAATTTATTTAGTATTTATTTGATTAATTCTCGTGAATGATTGATATATTTGAAAAAAAATTAATAATAATAATTTTATAAGGAAATCCGTACAAGGTACAAGAATACATACTAGTATATTAGACGATCTCTAACAGCTTCCCCATATTATTGAGAGTTGTGCATTTGGAGAATTTGACCTAAAAAATTGCCCCAACAACTTCTCTATCATGTTCTCCGTTTTAGAGTAAAGGGGGACAATTATCCACTCCTTCTCTAAATTTAGAGGGTTCACCATATGACTTTTTTCATTTCTTTTCCATTTTTTATTCTAGACAAATGTTTTCCTATCATTTATTTTAGGTGGAGCTGGAGTTTTTTGAATTGATATAAATGAATATATATATATACATAATATGTATGATTTATTATGTTGAGATTCTAGAGTTTTTTTTAATTTTCTTACAAGTCAAATGACAAATAATTTATTAATTATTAGGTAAAGACTCTAGATATTTTATTTTTTTATTAGTCAAATAATAATTTATTTATAATTTATTAGGTTAAGATTTTAAAATATTTATATTTACTTATACATAAAATAAATATTTTATCATGTATTAGGTTAATATTCAAAAATATTATAATTTTCTTATAATTAAAATAAAAAATAACTTATCATTTAATAGGATAAGATTGTAAAATATTTTTGTTTTCGTATTAGTCAAAAATAATAATTAATTAATTATTGAATAAATATTATTGAAGGTTTCATATTATATAAAATAGAAATAATAAATACAATATTCCCCAAAATAGGGAAGTTGTTGGAGTTGCATTGAATTTTTTTTGGAGAATATAACATTTGGTGTTCCATTTTGGAGAATTTGTTTGAGATAGTAAACCAAGTAAATCGATGAGTCACCATACATATTTATCTTCTTTTTTTTTGATGTGGTAAGGATGAGTCCCCGTACATATATGTCCGTTTTAAGTCACCTTAAATAGGTATTTATCTTTTTTTTATGATCTGGTAAGATTTAGGGTAGCCCAGTACTACTTGGACTAGCCTAGAGTACCCGTAAACCAATTCTAAGAAAGAAGAGTAAACCACCGCTCTGACGCTCGAAACTGAAACCTCTTACATATGGGCTCTTTTTAGCTAATGTACATATCGATACGGTTAACTCCTAAAATGATCGGATTTTCAATTTTTCGTTACAATTATTTGGTTTGGGTTTTATTTACCTACCCCAAGCACCTAATTCATAATCCAATTTAATTTTAAACCTTCTTCGATCACCAACCTTCCTGCCTTATTAATTATGTTACAACTTGCTGGTACAACTATATAAATTGAGGTCAGAATTAGATAAGTTTGTCCCATATGAAATTAGAAAATATGTTTTAGAAAAAATAGAAAGAAAAATAAGATACAAATAAATTTGATGTAATGGTTGAGGGGATTTTATATATGTGACCTATTTAGGGTGAAGAGTCCAGTCTAGCGGTTAAGACCTTAAGGACGAATCTAGAAGTTTTCGCTTCGACACTCACGGACGACGAAATCCTAAAGTTAATTATTTAGAAGTGTTTCAGTTGTCATCCGTTCACGGATGCTCTAGACTAGTTTCAAATAGGTCTTGGACTATCCTAAATCTTACCCGATAAAAAAATATATATATGTGACCTACTAATTACTCATGTCGATCACCAACTGGGCTAGTGAGCTTTGACTCACACAATTTTATATGTGTTTTTTAGATACAAATACGGACTTAGGGGTGAGTTAGGATATGTTGCCCCTATCCAAAAAATATTAGACTTTTTTTTTTTTGGCAGAAGCAAAAAAAAAAAAAAAAACATAGTAGACTAGTATAGTAATATAGTAGTTATGTGTTTTAGCCAAGATAGTAGAAGTGTGTGGTGTTCGAGTTTGGTTGTTTGCATTTGTTCCATTTTTTGTTCTAATTCATATAAATCAAACTTTCTACAGACTCCACCCTATTATCTTTTCTTTTGACCTTTTTAGCAGATTTTCCTCCTTATTTTAAGTTTTCATACTATGTATCTATCTAACCTACATGTAAATTTGTATTTTTTTATATTTAATGTTTTAAATTTAAAACATTCAATTGTCTCCTATTTTTTTGGTAAAATTCAATTGTCTCCTATAGACTTAATGTCATACATATCTTATATATTCGTCCTTAGGCTCTTGACCTTCCACACATACTATTTACTTAATATTATACATCAATCATAAATTAATTATTTAGAAAATCTATATTTTTATAGGTTTTCTAAATAATTTAATGTCAATTGTAAATGCATGTGATAACTTATATGTAAAAAAAATATACAACTTCAAAAACATAATTGATGGAATATAATATTTGAAAAAACTAAATACGTAAACATGTAAAAAAGAATGTAAAGAGAATTATTAACCCGTGCAAATGAACGGGCATATACTTCTAGTTAATTTGTATATTAGAATAATTGAAGTTAAAGTTTGGTTAGTAATAAAAGTTGTATTAGTTTTAATAATATTTTTTTCTCTAATTAATTTCGTATATCTAATTTTTTTATCTTTAAAGTATTTAAAGAAATTTATTATCGAATCGAGCCTCAAAGAAATCAGTCCCGATCATGTGTGTTGATTTATTTTATAAGGTAAATTCAGCCTACCGAAAGATAAAATTCCGGTTTCGTCCGAGCTTGGATATTTGTAGAAAGTTTGTTAAGAATGTAGTTTATTCCTAAAAATCATTGATCTAAGTATATCAATAATATTTTTCAAAAAATACTAATGCATAAGTAATGGTTTCATTTGAGTTCCATACCACATGTATATTTTTTACTTAGTTACAAAAAATAAATAATATCTCATACATAATAGGTCACACAAACTATTAAACCACAAAAAATTGATTTAGCCATTGCAAGAGGGTTAGAGGGAGGCCAATCATGCATCTAACTGGTTGAGCAAATGGGCCCGAATGACCCGTTCTTTGTTTCTTCTAATTTCTATTTCCCGTTGGAATTTTTTAATGTACTGAATACTGATTTGATTTAATGTACTATCAAAAAAAATTTTGATTTAGCCTCAATACCATATCGGTTCTAATGATTTATTGGGAAGATATAAAAACAAACTAAGAATAAAAATGCTTTCCATTTGAGTATGATAAATAGTTTTTTTATTATAAAAGAGTATGATAAATAGTTGAAATAATACCGAATCGGGAATAAAATTGACGTCTTTAGGCAATTTGTTTTGCAAAAATTAATGAAAATAAACGTTATTTTTTTTCATCAATGAAGATCTTCGTATTGTAAGATTTTTTTATTCATATATTTATATTTAGGTATTTGAAATAGGGTTAGGTTTTAATACATACTAGCTATACCCGTGGTGTCATGCACGACTACATGAATTTAATACTAAATTTATTTAATGAATATGATTTTAATTTAATATAAAAAACTTATTTATTAGAAAAAAATTATATAAAACTTTACAATTGTTGTCATGTGAAACGGGGCCAAAATTATTAAGGTGAACCACCATAATTTTAATTGCTTAATGATAATTTTTTTATGTAAAAATATAAATAAAAATTATTTAAATTAGAATCATTTAATTTTAAAATCTTTTACAAAAAATATAAAAAGGCAAAAATAATCTAAATTCTTGTAATTTTTTTATCAAATTCAATTCCTTAAAAAAAATTGAAAAAAATTAAAAATATACTTAATAAGAAACGATGAAAAATATAAATAAGGAATGAATTTTTTTAATGATAAGAAAATCATTTATATTTACATAAATAATTCAAAAAGAAAAGTAGGGAAAAGATAACATAATTTTTTTTTATCAAAAGTCAATTAAGGCAAGTAATTATCTAGATTGAAAGTTCTATTTTTTTATCAAAATTTTATTTAAGATAAATCTCTTACATAAATAGATAATAAAAATAAAGATAAAGATAATTATCTTTAATTTTAAATAAAAATTCGAATTTAGTTTTTTCCATATAAATAGATAGAAATTTAATTGAAAAAACGAAATTAATATATCTATCTTAATATATAATATCTAATGTTCCATAATTTATTTTAATTTTAGATAATTTTTTTAAATTTATCCTAATTCCTAATATATAATAGATAACTTTTTTATTTTAGATAGAATCTCTCGTAGATTAATTTATCCTATTTCTATATTATCCTAAAATAATATCAGCATATATAAATTTTCAAAATAAAAAATCGTTTGTGGCGAAATCCTAGGTGGCTTAACGTGGGAACGACACATAGACAAATCCTAGGTGGCGCAACGTGGTGGCCTTATTTCTTGCGTCTTTTATATATATACATAGATTTGCTAAAAAAAAACATTTTCAATGCTCATAAACAAAAATACTCCGTCGGTTCAATATATAAGAATTGTTATTTTTGTTATTTAAGATTTTTCAATGAGAGAGTAACACTTATAGTTAACCGGCAAAATGATCCAATTTAATTTTAAACCTTCTTCACCAACCTTCCATTTTTTGATCTAAAGAAAAACTTATCTTCTTAGTATCGGTATAATATCGATATAGTTAACCATCAAAATGATCTGGTTTTCGATTTTTCGATTTTTCGATTTTTTGATTTCTAGTTTATTTACCTACCGCTACCACGTAATTCATACATAATCCAATTTAATTTTAAACCTTCTTCACCAACCTTCCATTTTTATTAATTGTTACAACTTGTACAATTGTACAAGTTGGGAGCGGAATTTGATAAGTTTGCCACATATGAAATTAGTATATATGATTAAAAAAGAAAAAGAAGATACATATAAATTCAATGAGAGAGTACCACATATGAAATTATTACAACTAGTCATAAATATCATCCCCTGTCAACTAGGCTAGTAAGGCTTGACTCACACACAATTATCTCATACATGTTTTTTCGATAGTTGTAGAAAGTTTTTTTTTTGGTCTGAAAGTGTGCAAAGCCCAAAACTTTATTAATCGTTCATGTCTTCATACAGGAGGTCGCAAATTAAATCAGGTGGGAATCCTGAACAACAAGCCCCGAAACATTTGAATTAAAAGCTTTCGCTAACCTATCAGCAATAGCATTAGCTATCCTAGGAATGAAGGTCACACTGATGTTCAGTTGAGTTGTCTTGATTAGGGTTTGGCATTGATCAATCAGATGGTAATCGACATGGGTTAGCGGGAGCTTATTCGAAATTAAAGTTACAACAACTTTGGAATCCGACTCTATAATGACATTTTGATGATGCCCCTCCATACAGAGCTTTAAGGCAGTGAGAATGGCTTGGAGTTCCACATTATGGGCAGTGCAATCTCCAATAGCCTGGGTGAAGGACAGAACATGGGCTCTAGTAGAATCCCGAAGAATGCGTCCAACACCAGCATCACCCAGGTTCCCTCTCGAGGACCCATCAATGTTAAATTTGAGGAGCCCCTCACCTGGAGGCGTATAGTGATTTGCAGCAGCCACCACCCTTTCACTTAGGATTGTCAGTCTCTGTAATCGTCTCTTGGCGGCATCAGCAATGTTTCTAGCCCCAGTGGAAACTTTGGTCATCAATTCAGCTTGATTGTCGCTGACATTCTCAATAAATCGTCGATTCGTTTGCTTCCAGTTGTACCAAATCATGGTACCAAAGATCGTGCTCCACTCATCTCTGCTCCGAAGATTATCCGCAAGCCATTCCTTTGCAGAGTTAGTTTGAAACTCCGGACTATTAGTTTTGGTGTTCAATTGGTGCCAAATGGTTAGAATAAAAAGGCAATCCAAAAGAGTGTGGATAATGGTTTCCTCTCCACCACACCTTAGGCACGCAGCTGAGTTCATCAGGTGTCTTTTGTAGCGGACAACATTCACCATAACTCTATCATGGGCAACTAAATAAAGGAAATGTCTTATATGTTGCTGAACCAGGGCTTTCCACACAACATTCCAACTGAAGACAGTGTCAGTGACAGTTGAACTCTCCATGAGACTCAGCGCTGACTTTATAGTGAACAATCCATTAGCAGCGGGTGCCCAATAAATTTTATCCATTGCGTCAGCAGTTGGCAACACCTTCATAGCAGCAATTCGGCATTTGGTTTCGTCATTAACGTAAGACCCAAAATTGTCCCACCTTCAATCCGTACCAGCCCAATAATCTGCAACAGTAGCTTCCAGAAGATTGGGTGGAATTGGGATAGTACAACATTCTTCAAGCGGTTTGTCCCCAACCCATCTATGCTTCCAAAACAAAGTTCTCGTTCCATTGCCAATGGAAACTTTCGTTCCTATTGATATCACTTCCTTGCCTTTTGAGACACCATGCCATATTCTTGAAGCTCTAGTTGCTAGTGTGATCATGTTAATGGCGATTTTGGCAATACTTGCCTCTAAGAATCTTTGCCCACAATGTATCCGGACTTGTCATCATTCTCCAACCAAGTTTTTCCACCATAGCCTTATTGGACATTTCCATGTTCCGGAACCCGAGACCGCCCTTTTCCATGGGCATGGTTGCAATATCCCAAGCGGTGGGGTGAATTTTCCTTTGATCTAGTGTCGAACCCCAAATGAAGTTTCGGATGTTTTTATCAATTTCATTGCACACTTCTTTTAGGAGAAGAGTGAATTGCATGACATAGAGGGGAAGACTCGAGAGGATAGATTTCGCCAAAGTAACACGACCAGCAACTGAAAGAGTTTTGGCATGCCAGCCCCTTAATCTCCCTGTAATCTTATCAAGCAAAGTAACACGACCAGATACTTCTCTTTAGCCATCTGACCTGTTGTAAGTGGGACGCCTAAGTAGCGCCCAGGATCCGATTTCAGAGGGATGCCCAACTCATTGCTCATTTGAGTTGCTAAAACCTTAGGAATAGCATTCCCGACAATCATAGAACTTTTAGCAAAATTCACCTTTTCCCTCGACATACTGCAGAACATCTCGAGCATAGCCTTGATGACTTGTACTTGATCCGCTCTGGCTTCCGCAAACAATAGTAAATCATCCGCAAAAAAGAGGTGGGATAATTGAATTCCTCCAACCTTGATGGGACTCCACATTTTTGCGTCAACAGCCTCTTGGATCAGTTGAGTCAGTCTCTCCATACAAATAACGAACAAATAAGGAGAAAGTGGGTCCCCCTGGAGAACTCCTCTAGTTGGTTTGAAGATTTCAGCAAGTCCACCGTTCCACATCAGCCTTGTCGAACCATTGGATTGATATTTCATAATGACATTGACCAAATCCCTTGGTAAATTCAGCCCCACAAGAGTATCTTCAAGAAATTCCCATCGGATCTTGTCATACGCTTTTTCAAGATCAATTTTCAGTATCATCCACCCCTTTCCTACTGCCCTGGATCTCATTGTATGTAGAATTTCTTCCACAATAACACTGTTATCAGTTATTTGTCGACCGGGAATGAAGCTTGCTTGTGTTGGCGATATAGTTTGCGGTAGAATCGGCTTTCACCGATTAATAATCACTTTCGTGGCCAGTTTGAAGTTGACATGAGGAGAGAGATTTGTCAGAACTGACTAATATGATCAGGGTTATCCTTCTTGGCAATCGGGACAAGGAGCAAGTCACAAATACCATCAGGGAAGTTTGCCTTGTTAATGATACTGGAGATTGTGTATGTGAGTTGGTCACCAACCGTACTCCAATTCTTCTGGTAGAATATGGCCGGATAGCGATCTGGGCCACGAGATTTCATAGGCCCCATGTGTCGGAGGGCATACCAAACTTCCCCTTTTGTCACTTGTCGACTCAGGTTTAAGCAGGTCCTATCCAAGATGGGTGGAAAGGTCGCCTTGCCCAACTTGGTATTTTCAACTGGTGGTTCTCCAAGGCATGAGAATATGCGAGCAACATGATGAAGTGCCAATCGCTCCAAGCTAGTGGGATCCTTGATCAAGGCTCCATTATCATCTTTTAATTCCAAGACTCTGTTTTTCCGTCGCCTAACCACCGTCGAGAGATGGAAAAAATCGAGTATTCCTATCTCCATCAATTACGAAATCAGCCCTTGATTTTTGCATCCACAACATCTGCTCTTCTTCTAGGACTTCATTCAACTCTTTTGAAAGTTGTTTCTCCAGCTTCAACAACCCATTTGAAGGGGCCTCCGGGAGTTTACGTTTGACCCCCTCCAACCTGGCCCACAGCACACACTTCTTTTTGAAGATGTTTCCGAAAACAATTCGGTTCCAGTGTTTCAACTTCACAGTCAATGTTTTTAGTTCCTCTGTAAGATTCTCAGTTTTGCTCCAACTCTCTTCCATAAAAGGTAAAAACCCATCATGGAGTAACCAAGCAGCCTGGAAACGGAAGGGAAGGTCCATCGGTGATGAAGCTATCATCCCGTTTAGACGGATTAAAAGAGGAAGATGATCCGAATATGGAGCCGATAGGTGGTGCATTGATGCTTCGGCAAAAGTCAGATGCCAACTCTCGTTGCTTAATGCTCTGTCAAGCATTGTTGCTTTCCTTGTCGATACTGTAGAGCCAGTTGACCAAGTGAATCTTGAACCATTGAAGCCAAGATCAACCAATTCGAGTTTATCAATCCACTCGTTAAAAGTATCCGCTGCTCTTCTCGTTCCCTCAAATTATCTTAGTCTATCGGATATTGTTCTCGTTGAGTTGAAATCCCCTACTATGAGCCATGGCCGTCTGTTTATCGTGGCAAAATCTTCAAGCGCACGCCAGAGAAGGAGTCGTGTAGTAGGGTCAGGGTTGGCATATATTGCTGACAATACCCACGGTTCTTCTCCCCGGAGCCTGATTTCCACTGTCATGCGTTGTGGATGCATTAATATGCGCACCACGGAAACATCTGTCGTCCTCCACAGTAACCATATGCCCCCGGCAAAGCCTTGCGGTTCGATTCTTCTAATTCCATCAAAGCCAATTCTGTAACAAACCTCATTATCTCTTTCTCCACTGATTCTTGGTTCGACTAAAGCCAGAACTTTTGGGTCATATTCTCTGATTATTTCTCTTAAAGCCATCAAGAAGTCTTGGTTTCCGCCCCCCGGACATTCCAAACAAGTATGTTGAGTTCCGTCATAGATAACAGTTCTTCAATAATATCACCATTGATTGTTCTCAGATTAAGGCGACCAATTGCTTCTACTGCTCCTAGGAAGCGAGCGTACGCGTCATGAAGCCTTGGGGCCATCGCGACTGTGCATAAGAGACCTTGGTTGTCGCCCGTCACTACCGGAACGAAGTCCACTATCATCTTGTTTGTTAGGAGCGGGAGGTATGCTAGGATTCCATCCGGCGGCTTGTCAGAGTAAACGGTCTCTGGTCGAGAATCCGAAATTCGTCGACCCTTATGTTGCCACTCCTTTGGTTGTTCATGCTTGTTAGCTTTTTTGAGAGTGGTGTTAGGCTGAGTGTGTCTTGAGAATGGCTTATTGGTGCTTGGTTGTTGGCTTGGTTGCGGCTGCTTTAGTTTGCTTATAGTAGATATTGGTGTATCTTTAATTTTGGCGGAAGAGTTTCCCTTTCTTGGCACTGAAATTTCTTTCTCAGGGACAGTTGTCACTTCTTTCACCTTTTGGGCCGACGATTTTTTATTATTGGGTTGGGTCATTGGTTTATTTTTTGATGTGTGTCTTAGGGTTATATTTTCCTCCAAGATCTTCTTCCCTTTTATTTCTTCTTCTTTCCTTTCTGTTTTCTTGGCTTTTTTGTCATCCGCGGATTTCTTGCCCAGAATCTCATCCCCTTCTCGGCTTTCCTTGTTATTCTCAAGAGATTTCTCCGAATCTTCTTTAGTTTCCAAAGATGCAGAACAAGATCCCGAAGATTGCGGGATTTCACGATCAGTCAACGGTGTCTGATTCGTCATCGGACTTTCTCCAGGCTTGCCCGCCGGCTGGCATCTTTTTGGTTTCTTCACTTGCATCCAATCCCCATATTTTGACCGGTTGACCTATTCAACAATTTGTTTTCGAGCTTCAAGATCCGGAGATTTCTGGGTATGGTCTTCACTCAAATCTTTCCCACATGATTCAGAGTGATGACCCACCCATCCACATTGGAAGCATAGCATTTTCAACCCTTCATACTGCACCGGCCATGTTTTCCCATCAAGCCTAAACTTGGATAGCAATGGTTTGGTCAAATCCACTTCCACACTTAGCCTTACAAATTGGCCACGTTCAGCCCCGGTTGTGGGCTTGTTAACTCTCAGAATTGTCTTGAGTTTTCTACTAACTATGCTTAAAAAACGTTGATTGAAGTACTCTATGTTAAGCCATGGGATGCGAATCCAAACCACCAATGAGTTAATTTTTTCCTCCCTCACATCGAATCTTGGAACCCATATGTGCACTGATAAATAGTTATCGCCCACCATCCACGGCTCTTGCATTAGGACATGGTTGTAATCCTCCTTAATAGCAAATCTTACGACATAGTAATCATTGCCAATGTCGATCAGTGAGAAGTCTACTGAAAGACCCCATTTTTGTGTCAGCCTTTTCTTCATTGTGACATAGCCAGGCTCTTTGTCAAAGAATGATGATTAGGGTGTCTTTCCATGGGCGCCACAGTTCTTTTTTCTCCTCAACTGTTAACGTGATGGTGGGGCATTCTGGGTCATCATTTTCCGGGGGTATGTCATCTTCAGTATCATATTCTTCATCTGTTGCAAAGGCTTGGTACATGGGGTTTTGTTGGATGGCAAACCCCACCCCTCTTCCTTGCAGCATCTTGTCTTTATATGACATTTTGGCTCCATGGTTTCTTGCCTCCCCCAGTTCAGGGAAGTTGCCTTCTAGATTCACAACTTCAATGATCCTGTTTTATGTGGCACTTCCTTTTAATTGGGCTTGATGTTCCTCAGCTTCCACCTCCATGTCTGTGCTTTCTTCCTTTTGACCATCCTGTGTCTTCAGTTTTTTTGCTGGGTTGAGGTCATCGCCGCCCCCATCAATTGGAGGATCAACTTCCATTCGAAAATGGATCGCCGGAGTTCTTCAAATTTTTCGCCGAAAAGTGGAAAATTAGGGACGTTTTTTTGGGGATAGTTGTAGAAAGTTTGTTAAGATAGTTTGCTTGAGTTTCATACCATGTGTTTTTTAATTTAATTACAAAAAATGAATAGTCCCTATATCAATTTTGGTGCATTCTAACGAAATTCAGTTATTATTGTCACATAGCTGAATTTCAGTTTTTCTTGGGTTTATCGGGCTTACCCCTTTTCCTTGGGTAGGGGTACCCCCATCTTGACCCCTCAGATTCCGCTATAGCGGAGCGTTATTAGGTTAATGATGATGATGATGATGATGAATAGTAACATAAACCATTAGACCAAAATTTTTGTTCTACGTAAATATCATATCGATACTAAGAAGATGAAGTATTGGGGAGATAATATATAAAAAAAAATTGGAACGCGTTTCTTTTAATTCATTGATAAGAAAGCATGCAATTTAAGTATTATAAATAGTATAGTTTTTTTTGTCTTCAAAGATCAGCCCATAAGTTTTATTATATGTGCGAGTTCATTTGAAACTTTCCTCGTCCGCACTTGAAGACCCATAGATACTTTCAAATCTTTTAACGGAAGACGCATTTATGATGGATGTTGTAGAATGAAATTGTTTCCTGATGACCGAATCAGCAACAAACTAAACGAGATGACGATTCCTCTCGAAGATGCGACCGAACCGCCGCGAAACCCTACCCCCGCGACCGAGGCCCATGTGCCCGCGCCCATGGCGCTTGTCCCCGTGCCCACGGCTCCTGCCTTGACGCACCCGTCTGCCACCTGCCCGCGTCCGCCGCCTGCAAATTTCAACCCTAAAATTCTTGGCGTCAATTCGGAAAGGCAGGAGAATGAAGCTTCAGAATCAAATATTAATTCCACTACAATACCTATCGATTCATTTGATAATTCAGTTCGAATTGTTGGTTCTGTTGGTGAATTCGTAGAGTTCATTTGATAATGCGTTGGAAATGAAATCGCATTGGATTAACCATGATGAAGGGACGTTACTTGTAGTCGAGCTGGGCACTGACAAGCAAACGTCAAGCTATGGGAAATTGAATTTTCTTGCTTTCGATGGTAGCTTGGGTATTGAGAAGTTTGATTTGAGTCAATTGCTTATTTGTGACCATGTGGGTTCAAAACAATCTGAGTTTATGGTGCGGAATCAAGCAGTGCTACATATGTAATGGGACCCTGGCGGATTATGCTCCAGGATACGATTCATGATTCTCCTCCTGATTCAAAACAATTCTCTTCTATCTTCTTCCCTGTCTCGTCTGCGTCACTCTTTCCCTTGGCCTTTGGCCCTTCTTCCCTGTGGTTACAGTTTGTTCGATTAAATCTGATACGAGGCTACTATTGTCTTGTATCAAAAACTCCCACCAGGTTCTATCATAGGCCTTCTCTAGGTCAATTTTGATGATCATCCATTGTTTAGCCGTTGTCCGAGCTCTCATGGAATGGAAGATTTCTTGCATAATGACAATGTTGTTGGTAATTTGCCTTCCCGTGATGATAGTCGATTGATTTGGGTCAATAATTTTAGGAAGCATGGGTTTGACGCGATTGACAATGGCCTTGGTTGCGTGTCTGAAGGTCACGTTTAGAAGAGCAATCGGTCGAAATCGGTTTATTAAAGCCGGGGTTTCAACCTTAGCGATGGGCAAGATGGAAGAATCACACATTGCAGACGGAAATTCATTTTGATTTAACAACTTGCTTATCGTTTTAATCACCTTGTTTGTTAAGGCATAGTAAAGGCTTAATTATATATTTTTGAAGGAATTTCGACAATTTGCCCTAAACAAGTAGGGAAAATAACTTTATTTTCTTGGTCAATTAAGGTCTTCGTATTGTAAGGTTTTTTTATTCATATATATATATATAGATAGATAGATATTTGCCTAGTACAATTATAATAAGTCTTTGTAAAAATTTGAATCACTTGACATTTTTATTTTTTCTAAAATACTTTCACTTACCCACTATCTCAAAAACCACCACCCATTGACAAATTAATATTTTGTAACTTTTACTAAGAGAATTTTTTTAATTCTTTTTAAACCACTTTCACGTTACCCACTTTTCCACTATCCCAAAAACCACCACCAACTAAAAAATTAATATTTTGTAATTCTTTACTAAAAGAAGTGTGATTTGTGAAAATGTGTTTTTAATTTTTTTGATCTAGAAGTCAAAAATAATTTATAAATAAATATTATATTAAATTCATACAAGGTACATGAATAACACTAAAAAGTGTGATTTAGTCGTGAAAAATGTGTTCGGGAAATTTTTTAAGAACTGGTCGAAAATATTTTTTATATTAAATCCGTAGGGAATAACACTTACTTAGAAGTGTCAATGCTCATTTGCTCAAAAACGTTTCAATGCTCAAAAACAAAAATACTTTATTCATTGATTATGAATTATTATTTTAATCATTTAAAACTTTTTCAAGGAGAGTGTACGTAGTCATTTTACAAGTGGCGGGATTAGGTACACCCACTCAAGAGAGAAATAAGAAACATTAATGATCTATCGAATCTTATAAAATTAATGAATCGGGCCAATATTATTAGGGAAAGAGTTACGTGTGAATGGGTGCCTAGGTGAGAATTAAGAATAAATCTCGTCTATTCCAAAAAATCAACGCTTCTGATTATACATTCATTAAAAATGATAAAATACGGTACGGGCGAATTTTTCACGTATTATTCGCGTATTTTTCAATAAAATACGACACGAACGAATTTTTCCCGTATTATTCACATATTTTTCGAAAAATACGTTTTTATGAGACACGCCCAGTTTGTTAATCAGAAATAGCGATTTGTTCATCAATATTCACCGTTTGTTCATCAATACTAACTCATTGTGCATCGAGTTTTTGATAACATTGTTCATTGCTTTTTGAACTTTTTTAATTTTTAATTTTATTTTTTAACCTTAATTATGTGTATGAATAAAATATTATCTAGTTTTTGATGCACATATAATTAGTTTTGATGTACCAATATTTGTTCATTGATATACTACTATTTGTTCATTGATATAACCATTGATATACTACTATTTGTTCATTGATATACTACTATTTGTTCATTGATATACCATTGTTTGTTCATTGGTATACCATTATCTGTTCTTTGATATACTTTTTTTTTGTTCATTGGTATACCATTATTTGTTCATTGATATACCCTATTTGTTCATTGATATAACCTTTTTTGTTCATTAATCTAACATTTGTTTGTCCATTGTTTGTTCATTGATATACCCTATTTGTTCATTGATATAAGTTCATTATTATACCCTTATTTGGGAATTGAAATAAACTTATGTTTATGTATCAATGCCACCAACTTGTACATTTAGGACTATTAATACCATCAACTTGTACATTTAGGACTATAATATGCATATAGCAATGAACAAATTGAGGTTACTAGTGAACAAATATGCATCTACCAATGAACAATTATATGAAAAAGGAAATGAAAAAATATGCATAAACCAATGAACAAATTGATGTTACTAATGAACAAATATGCCAAAACCAATGAACAAATATGAATATAACAATGAACAAATCCACATTGTTGATGAAGAAATCCACAATATTGATGAACAAATCCACAGTATTGATGAACAAATGTGGGCCATTTTTTTTTCAAAAATACGCGAATAATTCGCCAAAAATTCGCCCATGCCCTTTTTTCCCTTTAAGTGAAATGATCAGCGCCTTTGATTTTTCTTGATCCAACGACTCTTGTTCTTTCTTATTTCGCATCTAGGCGCCCATTTGCACCTGAACCGGACTCATATTATTAAATGTTTATAAATAAGATTCGATCTTGTTTTATATGAGAAGTTGAGAATCTATAACTATATATTAAAGCTATACCTTTTCGAACCACCAAAACGATTCTGGCCCCACCTCATATTTAAAAAATTAATTTTTATTTCTATTATTATAATTTCTTTCTATTAAATTCTTTTTAATTATTTAAATTTATCTCTAACATCAAACAAATATTTATTTAGTATAATAATATCTTTTGAAAGCTTCCTTATACAAGTATTTAAAATTAAAGATAAAATATTTAAAATAATTAAAAAAAATATAAATCTTTTAGCATATATCTTTTGACGAATTTATTTATAGATATATAGTGATTTTCTTTTATAAAAAATATAATGATAAATATTTATAATGTTTAAAATTAATAAAAATAGATAATAAAATATTTAATAGAAATATTAAACTATTTGATAATCTCTAAATTTACATACATGAAAAGTAATAAAATATGAAGAATATAATATTTGATTTAAAAAATTATGCATTCTACGAGCAATAATATCCTATTTATAATGTCTATAAAATACCGAATCGTAGTCGTACATGGTACGACGGGTAAAACTAGTTATAATAAAATACTAAATAAGTTTATGAATTACTTCTCATATTATCAATTAATTTTTAGAGCATGCTCAATAGTTTCTCTTTAATTTTCTCTAAAATAGAGAACCAAAAGTTATATTCTCTTAAAAATTCTACTTCAACTCCAATAATTTCTTTATTTTGAAGAACCTAGTATTTATTATTTTTTATGTATAAAATATTTTCCAAAATATTAAAAAATTTAATGACCAATTGCATGTTTACATGTGTAAAACCCACATTTAATTCATTCTTCAAATACATTTAAATAATTCCCTAAATTTAGGGAAAACATTTCATTTTTGCACCTCCATCCTTATTTTGATGAATGGGATAGAGAATTAATTGGACCAAAAAAGTCTAACATTCTCCAAAAACACAAATATCAATGCATATAGGGAAGCTCTTCGGGTTTCTCTTAGGATGTAACCCATCGAGCTTATTTACTAGGATGACCCACAATTTATGATCTTAGGCCCGTTTTCTAGCTTGTTTGATCTTGGGTTTAGCAGTTGATGCTACTTCCTTCTTGTTGTTTTGGTTGAGTTGACTATAAGGAGATTGAGATGTCACTGCTCGATGTCTAGGTTGGTTATAAAGAGATTGAGATGCTAGACACGTTTGTCCAAGTGTCAATTGGGCCAGGCTGGCCAGTTGCACTTACGAGGGCGTGTTGAGAATACTCTTCTCACATAGGAAAGTTGAGAGTTATAATGTACTACTATAAGCTTATGTGTTACTCCTATTGTGAATTATTTTAGGATGTAACTCTATCAGACTTATGTACTGGGCTTACATACGGACGACCCATGATTTATGGCCAATGGACTTTTACTACAACTAAGTGTGTGTGCATGATCTTAGAATTGAGTGGACATGATATCATAATTGAGCATGAATGACTTGTTAATTGATTGATGCATGATCTTAGAATTGAGTACATGATCATTTGGTTATCTTATACTTTCCTTTTTGATAAACTAAACTGACTTAGTTATAAGGTCATGCATATTCAATTATAAAGTCACACACACTTAATTATACGATCACACACTTAGTTATAAAAACATGCACACTTAGTTTTAATATTAAACATACTTTGTCATGAAGGTTGTGCGTAGTTAATTATAAGAGAATATTATGCACACTCAATCAATAGGGTCGCACATAGTTAGTAAAAGATCACTCATGCTCAATTATAAGATTACACACACTTAGTCATAATATCAGGCACATTTAGAGCTGTCTAAACTCGACCCAACCTGACAACTCAAGCCGAACAACCTGTGTCAACCAAAAAATCAATGAGTCATGGAAAGATCCAGACCTGACTAACCCGGACTAGATTGGGTTGAAACCAGAAATCCACTAGGTTGATTCGAATTATTGTTTTTGAATATTTACAGTATTTACAATAAATAATATAATATATTTTATTATTAAAATAAATATTTATATTATTATATAATGTTATTAATTAAAATATTATTTTAAGGATCATAAAAAGTCGGTACCCTTGACTCGTTTGAATAAGTACATCTATTTATTTGAATGGACACTAATATAAAAAATAAGTCTTTGTCTCTATCTTCAAACATCACCGATTATATTTTACTCCATTCTTGAATAACTACATAACAAAACACATATCTATGAATAACAATTCACGCATATATGAATAACCAAATATGCATACATAAATATGAAGACATGCATATATAAATAACAAAACACACATATATGAATAACAAGGCATATGTGTATGAATAACGACACACTACCACAATTAAGGCATTTTGAAACACCCGAATGAAACGGTTTTAATATAATGAAACGGGTTAATGAAACAGTCAGGCCTAATGAAACATTTTAAGAAACGGTCAGGCTTAATGAAACATGTGAAGAAACGGTTCATACTCAAATGAAACGCTCCTTAATAATAAAATGGTTTATTCTAAATATTGAAACAGCACAAAAAAAAGAGGAGGCGCGAATGTTCCCCGCCTCAACCTGCTACAATTTTCACCCATGGTGCCCTAAAATATCAAATCCCTAAAATTTTCCCATCCCTTCTCCAATTTCTCGAACACATGCAAGTCGGTGTTTTCCTCTCCCTAGTTCCTTCTCCATTTTCACGCAAGTCCAACCTTTTCATCTTTAGTCTTTGGGTCATGTTGGTAAGGTGAGAGGCCAAACACCAACATAATCCCTAAATTTCCCCATCCCTTCTCCAATTTCCCAAACTAAAGTCAATCTTCTCCTCTCCATTCTCCATTTTCACGCAAGCTCCGACCTTCTCATCTTCAATCTCTAGTTCGTGCTAGTAAGGTGAGAGGACAAACACCAAAGGTGGCCTAGCAGGACAAGAAGGACGCACCCACAAGCACATTTTCCCGTTTTGTCATCACCGTATGAAACCCTAGCCTCTCTATTCGATTCATGCACTTGTCCTTTCATTTTTCAAACATATAGTGAAATTGAATTTGAAATTTGATTTGTTTAGGATTTTAGTTGTTGGATTTGACAAGAATCGGGGCCCTAACTCATCAGAAGTAATACTGAGCTTTCAAATGTTTGATGCTTGATTTTTATTCCTACAAATGTTGGATGCTTCTTATTTTACTTGAATACGAAAAAGTTTAATATACAAATCAAACCCCATCCCTATCACTGGTTATGCAAATTTTAAAAATAATTACTTGATCTTCCATTTTCAAGTCAATAGAGGAACCCTTTTTAATATCATCTGATGAGGATGAACATTAAAAGAGAAGTTGATAGACCTTCCTGCTATTGTTGGTAATACTGAACTATGCATTTAATGGATGTCAGTTACAATACGACTTAAGCTAAAAATGTTAACATCTTATGTCACTTTCTTGTGCCTTTTCTGAGACTTCATACATTTCCACAATATGAGGGTGTTTAATGAAATACATGGCATGAAAGTTTTGCATGTGGGTACAGCTTCCTTATATGTTGATAGATTATTCATTTCGATTGGAATTTTAGTTGTTGTTTGCAGATTATCTCTTGGGCTTTAAGAATCTTATGTTGATTGTTACTGTTGTATTGAACTTGTTTAGGTTGATCTCATGTTGATTGTTTATTATGCAAAGTTGTACCCTCACGAGTTATATGGCGTGTATTAGAAATTGATGCGTTTATGTGATTTATTTTTGCAGCTAGATAGCCTCCCAGTGGTGCCAACAGTTGTAGTTATCACACAACCTTTTGGTCTTGGTTGTTGTGGATGGGCATGTGAAAGCTTTTATACTATCTCCTAGTTTAGTGTATGCACTCCAGTAATCTTCCTAACTAGCTTTTGCGCTATTTTAGACTTGCATAAAAGCTACCTATATATTGATCTCCTAGTTTAGAGGAACATGTCAAGCTTTTTGTACAAGAATTTGGCTCGTATGTTGAGCAACCATTATGTATTTAGATGTAATTAGCTTCTATATTTATCAATTAAAGAAATTAAAATATTAAATTTATAGTTTATATTTGTTTTTATATTAATATTTTTTGATTGAATGTAATATTTTAAAGTAATAAATTTTTATATATAAATGTTATAATGAAAATAACCGTTTCACTAGCTCTTATATACAATTCATGAAAACTATCGCAACCGTTTCACAATCTGTAACATAATGTTTCATTTGCCCAAGAAAATAAAACGGTTGTGATAGCTAATGAAACGGACATAATATGAAACTGTTTTTCATAGCTAATGAAACAGTTGGTATTTGTACTGATACAACCGTTTCATTAGCTTAAACCAACCGTTTCATTAGGTCTAATGCTACGCGAGCGGATAAAACACCCAAAAACCATTTCCTTATATAAAATGAAACGGTTTTGTAGTCTTTATGAAACAAATTTTGACCGTGTCATAAGGCCTTAATTGTGGTAGTGACACACATATATGAATAGCAAAAAAACGCATATATGAATAAAAGTCACACATATACAAATAACAAAAAATGCATACATGAATAATAATTCACGTATATTTGAATAACAAATTACGCCACATATTTATGATATCAAAACATGTCTATATAAATTAAAGGACGTGCATATATGAATAACAAAACAAACATAAATAAAAAAATAATCCACGAATATGTGAATAACAAGGCAACTCACATATGAATAACAAAATATGTATATATGAATAACAAGTCACAAATGTATGAATAACATAACAAGCCATACATATATGTATAACAACAAACACATTCATGAATAAAAAATACTACATAGGCGAATAACAGGGCATGTATATATGAATAACAAAACTCGTCTACCCCATGTACCCAATTATCAAGCCAAATTGAACACGTCTCCAAATAAAACCCTAAGAATCATTTGAAATTGCATCATATAGAAAAAAAATTGAACATCTCCTATAGATTTTCACTTCAACAACAACAAAATTATATGATTTCGTCCTAACTCGAAACATTATACGTATATATGAATAGCAAGTCAGATATTATGAATAACAAGTCACAGATGTATGAATAACAACATACATCCATGAATAATAAATAATGCATAGACGAATAACAATGCATGTATATACAAATAACAATGCATATATATATATATATATGAATAACAAGCCATGCATATATGAATACCAAAATCCAGAAACATCAACATGCAACAGTATGTTCAAGAAAAGTCGAGCACTATAACTAATTAAAACCTAAAAATCTATCGAAAAAATTCATATGCGTAGAAACATAGCAACATCTCGTCAAAATCCTTTAAACTCCAAACACTAAAACCTAGTCTTGCAAACTGAATGAGTCGTATTCCATAAACAAATTAGATATCAACAAAAAATATGATTGATTCAAAAATACAAATAATTCATACGTTAATCACACCATAAACTCAAAATTGAATCTATACTTACCAGAAATTGAAGAATATGATAAGAATTGAGCCCGAATCGTCAGTGGTAGAATGAAATGGAAGAGAAGCAGAAACGACACGATGAAGAAGAAACAAGGAGAAAGAGAGAGAAATTAATCAGCCAAACAAGGAAAGATAATTAATTATATAAGCAAAACAAGGAAAGAGAAATAATTAATTATAGCAAAAAATATAGATTTCAATTAATCTAGTGGTGTCCAAATCAAGTGTATCTCACCCACAAAAATTTTATGCACTCTATTTATTTTTAATCCTCACCACACATTCAATTCCTTTTTTTTTGATTAGGAAAGGAATTTGGGAGGTCACTCGTGAGTTAGTGACCGATCAAGGACATCCTGGCGGATGAGGGTATGCAACCCCGAGTCAACTGCGAACGGAATAGAGGAGACACATTCAAATCCTTTTAATCTAATGGTCTAAACATAACCACATGATTTAATCTAAGATGAGTTTTTAACAGGGCACTATTCCCCTATTTAGTATTTAATTTTGTTTTATTTTCAATACCCAATATTAATAATTATTTACTTCTTTTATTAAGAAAAGAGTAATACTAACAAGCCCATAAGTGTAAAATAGATTAAAAAGAAGAGTCTAAAAAGACAAATTTCCAAACATCACCAAGATATATTAATGTCACCAAGTAAGATATATGTTGCTTTCACACCATTAAGATATATGTTGCGTTCGTACCATTTACCAAGTAAGAATTTAAGACATATGTTGGTTCATAAATAAGAAAATACATATGTAGGATTTTTCTATGGTTCATTTTCAAGAACCCGGGATACATCGATGTCACCAAGTAAGATATATGTTGCTTTCACACCGCTAAGTTAGAATCTAAGACATATGCTACTTTCATATATAAATAAGAAGAATATATATGTTGGATGCATCTGTGGTGCATGTTCAAAAACCTAGTTTCATAACAGAAGCCATGGAGTCCATGTATATCCTTGTTACACCATTCTCTTTTGCATTCATCTTCTTCTCCTCTGTCCTCTGCTGCCACTATTTCTCCAACAAAAATGGAGGATCATATAGTCATCCAATAAATTGGCCTGTCTTAGGGATGATCCCATCACTTCTCTCAAATCTACACCGATTCATATACTGGGTCACTGAAATCCTGCAACAAACTCAGGGCACTTTCTTGCTCAAAGGCCCATGGTTTTGCAAAATGGAGTTGTTGTTCACAACCGACCCAACCAACGTGCAATACGTCATGTCGAAGAGACACCACAACTTCCACAAAGGTGACAACTTCGCCGAGATATTCGATGCTTTGGGAGATGGCATCTTCAACTCCGACTCTGCCAAGTGGGAGTACCAACGAAAGATCGCCCTCTCAACCTTCACGAGCACTCGGTTTCAACAACTATACGCAAAGATCACCAGAGACAAGACGGACAAAGGTCTCATCCCTTTCCTTGGACGCGCTCACAAGGAAGGCCTTGTGCTCGACTTGCAACACGTTTTCCAAAGCCTTGTCTCTGACATCACCTACATGGTGTTGATAGGTGTCGATCCCATGTCATTGTCCTTCGATCCACCAAAGGATTCCTTTTCCGAGGGGCTACATGAGGGACAGGAGGTGGTGCTCCTCAGACACCTGTTGCCAGAGGCTGTTTGGAAGCTCCAAAGGTGGTTGGGGATTGGGAAAGAGAGGAAGTTTAGTGAACTAATGAAAGCCGTAGATAGTTTCTTCTATGAAATCATAAGGAAAAAGAGAGTGCAAGTGAGGCAAAGAATGGTGAAAGAATCCTGTGTGAAAGGTGATGAATTCGATACGGACTTGGTTAGCCTCTATATAGAACAAAACTACGACCTCACACCAGACCATGAGTTCAAATCCCCTGATGTCTTTCTTAGAGATACGTTCTTGAACTTCTTACTAGCTGGGCAAGACACCGTCACATCGGCCTTAAGTTGGTTCTTTTGGCTTCTCATAAAACACCCGAACGTCGAAAACAAGATTAGAGAAGAGTTAATAGGAGGCTATAATAATAATGATGATAATAAGTTGGTGTATCTTCATGCAGCACTACTCGAAACTCTAAGGCTATACCCTCCGGTGCCTTTCAACCATAGGGCGTCGAAGCAATCAGAGGTCTTGCCAAGCGGGCACCAAGTGAAGCCATGGACGAAGATCATACTTGCAACATATGCAATGGGGAGGATGGAATCGATTTGGGGGGAGGACTGTGAGGAGTTCAAGCCGGAGAGATGGATAACCGCGCAAGGGACGATCAAGCATGAGCCATCGCACAAGTTCTTTGCATTTAATTCAGGGCCAAGGATTTGCCTTGGCAAGGAAATGTCCATGATGCAGCTGAAAGCGGTGGTGTGTAGTGTGTTGTACCACAACTACCGTTTTGAGGTGGTTGAAGGGCACGAGGTTGAGCCCAAGCCGTCTGTGGTGTTACAGATGAAGCATGGACTAAAGGTTCGGGTTTATAATACAGATGATGAGCAATCCTACTAGCTATATATATCTACATGTGTAATGTTGGGTTACTAATGGATTATAAGATTATCTTGCTAGAAAAAAGCATGTACTACTAAATAAATGATCCATTTATATATGTAATCATATGTTGATTAATGATTATTGAATATGATCGATCTGCTTAAAACCGGCCAATATATAAATGAATATTCATAGCATGTGTGGTCGCATACACGTGTTTTCATTTATAGTTGCATAATGTGAACGAGTACTCTCATTCATAATTTTGAATATTCAATTTTTTAGCGATATACACATCTAAAATGAGCATGAATAAAAAAATCTAAGTAAATTATAATATCTTCCCTACACAACTCTGAATATTATGTCTGTTGATATGTATTGTTTTTGTTTCGTTAATAAATACATATATACTAAAGTATATATGCATAGTATCTTCCAACCAAAAAAAAGTATGCATAGTATCTTTTTCTTCATTTGTGCTATTTGCAGTAATTAGACAGCGTTGGAACAATGTTCAAGACTGTCACTGGAATAATATTCTTCCTAACAGTTTTGAGGATGACAACCTTATGAGTTTATTTCAAGTGTCTGGGAGAATCTTAGATATACAGGAAGCAAATTAAAGGAGAGGAGGGAGATTTAAAGAAACTTTAATTTGGAAGTAACTGAAAGAGAAGTGATCAATCTTGAACTTTAATTTGGAAGTAATTGAAGAAATTGTTCTTTGACAAAGTCAATGTAACAAATAAGGAAAGAGGTAAAGGGGGTTGAAAGCATCTAGAAGAAATCATAAACATGGAAAGAAGTGATCAATCAAGATATTGGACAATTGGTATTGAAGATTAGAGTTCAAGCTATCTATTCTTGTGATCAAGTGAACATGATATTACATGGATAAAAAAAGTTAATTATTTTAGGATAGAATGTGTGTTGTGGAAGGTATTAGGGATTTAGATACTCCCTCCGTTCACAAATACATGATGTTTTAAGATTTTTCTCTAAAATTAAGAAAGTATGTGCTTTGACTGAAATACCCCATAATCTTGTGAAGATCTTTCATTTTCTATTTTATGTGTTTATTATTCTTTTTAATTAGTGAGGATAATATTGGAAAAAATGTGGTAAATTATGTCAAACATCAAGTATTATTGAACAAGACAATCAAGCTAAAACATCATGTATTTGTGAATGTAGGGAGTATTATTTTATGTGCAAATATATTGTATATCTTATATCTTGGGGGAGCAAGTTTTGTAACTCCTATTTAAAGGATATCTTCGTATTTAATGAAGGCAATGAAATATCTTTCTCTCTAAAATTGACAAATGGAAACTATATATTTGGAAAAAGATAGTATATCAGATCCATAAGAGCACTATAAATACATAGATATTCTTCGAAGAGAATACACGTGCTTACAAGGAATTATAAGGAGAAAGAAAGTTTGAGTGAATTGCGATCTCCAATGTCTCGGAGCGATCTTTAAGCAAAGAGACTACAATGAGAGTAGGGACTTAGAAGGAAGGTAAATTGTGTTGATTGAATTGGCTTCTTAGGTTATAGGAAGTCTAGTTAGTATTCTAAGAATTCAAGTAAGTTTCTACAATAGAGAAGTTCTAGTCTTAGGAACTATTAATAATACAAGTATATCTTGCAAAGTTCTTCTAAGGAAGGTAGAGGTTTACACATCCAACCAAGTTGGTCGATGTGTGGTTCCTCTATAAAGAATTGTGCCTTGATACTTGCGTTTACTTATTTCTACTACCTAAGGATTTGTCTTTATACAATTCCTTGACTAATTACTAACACATGTAGATCCTACTATCGGCATTAAAACAGGTCTCTAGACTATGTGTTATTCGCATGTATAAACATTGAGTTCTGAGATGTACTGGATTGGTATGGGGAACAACAAGCTTCCTCGTCTCATCAATGGACAATTCGAAAGATGGCACACTCTCATGAAGGATTGGATCCAGAGTGATAACTTTTGGGCCTAAAAAGGTATTGAAGTTGGGAATTTTGAAGTCCAAGAGGACATCAAGGATTATATCACAAAGTGGGGAGCAAGTGAATGGAAGCGCATGAAATCCAATTACTAGGCAAAGATTTATCTCAATAATGCTCTCACCGAAGAAGACAACTCTATGATAGCAAATTTGGAAACTGCCAAAAAAATGTGGGCTAGAGTTGAACACTTGAACAAATGCATGTTGGTAGTTTCGATCTCAAGGAGAATCATTAGATGGATGCGTGTTGGCAAAATCTTTTACCCACTCCACAAATTCAAAGTCTTTGTGATCTTGAGCTTCTTCAGTATTTGTAGAATCCTCATCATCGTAGTGTTCATAAGACAATTCAAAGTTGACCTTCCCGATCGGGCTGAGAGTCATCAATTCTCCATGAACCGCACCAACCTCCTCGGCTATTGGTGGGTTTGATGAATCTTGTTTCTTAGTAGCCACCAAAGCCTCTTTGAAACTTTTTTTTTTGGATTGTCCATGGTAACAAGTTTTTGAAAAATGTGAGATAGTAGAGAAAACCATAGATTAGATTGTTCTACTTAAATACCGATTGAGTATCAGGCTTATTTATAGGGATGGGAAAGGCGAACATTCTTTGGAAATTTAGGGGAGATATCACCATACCTCTGTTAAACGAACCATCACCAACTCGTTGTACTTTCTTCCTTGCCTAGTTGATCTATTTAGTCCCAAATCCACCAATCAAGCCCTTTGTTATGATTAAATCATGTATATAAGTATAAGTGACATAGAGATTGGTATAGAAATGTATATGTAGTTAAATGGTAGAGAAAATATAGGTTCAGGAACTGGGTTTGGATCATAGGTTCAAGGCTCCCTTATAGGTGAACAAGATCGATTAAAGCCACCCCGGTTCATCCGGTTTGGAGGCTAATCAATCGAGGCTTGCTTATGGGCTTTACGCTTGGATGAAGCTTCTTTACCCGAACATCTGAAAGGCCCATTTGATAGACGGCCAAATCTTGGAGCTTTTTGGATCGAAGACGGAATGCGTCATTTGGAGCTCTTCACTTACTATATAACCTCGCTAGCTTCACTTGGGACCTCATTCCTTGACCTAGTTGCACGGCGCTTAAGAGCATTCCAAAAACAGAGAGAGAGAGAGAGAGAGAGCAGAGAGAGAGAGAGCAGAGAGAGGAGTTCTCCGGCGAGCCAGGGTGGAGTTCGGTGGCGACGTTGAAGACGGCGTCCTAGCTTGTTGAGATCTACGGTGGTGACTGTCCAAAAGCTTCATCCAAAAGTTCGTGTAGCCTTTTAGGGGGTCGAAACCCTAACCTTCTCTCTTCTTCTCTTAGATCTACTTTGTAGCTTCTTGTTTCTGTGTTTTCTTTGCCTTTCTCGTGTACTTTGTAACCTCTCTTGAACTTGATCTTCAAATAGGGGATTTGAGACGAGTCTCCTCACTGAGGCTCCGTGGATGTAGAGTTTACTCGAACCACGTAAACAGATCTGGTGTTCTTTACTATACTTCTTATTTGTTTGATTCTTCGAGTTCTTGAGTTGTTCGTGGGTCTAGAATCATATCAAAGTGGTATCAGAGAGAGGTTCTCTTATTTCGTTGTTAGATCTTGCTTTCACTGTGTTCTTATATCTTGTTGTTGTTTTTTGTGTTGAAGTCAAGCCTTGAGCGGGATTTCTTGTCAATTTGGAGTAACGGATTGTTCCGGTGCAACTCCTGGCAGGCCCTATAATAGAAGCGTCTAGAATTAGGGTTTGTAGGATTTCTTCTGTGTTGCTTTGTGTGCTTGTGTGCTTGTGTGTTTGTGGTCTTTGTCACTATGTTCCAACCTGATGGTTCACTTGGACAAAGCAGGGGAACCTCGATAGGATGGGTAACGACTTGTCTCGGTATATCTCCCTTTGTCGGTTCCTGCACTAGAAGTGTAGGATCTTCTTCCTTGCTTGTGCTTAGATCTTGTTTCTTGGATCACTCCAAGCAAGGTTTAGTTTCATGTTTGTGTTATCTCTCTTAAAAGGGGTTTACTAACTTTCTGTTGTAACAAGTACCTTAAATGGGAGGCGCTTAGCGGATCAAGCCCTATGATGGGCATTCGGATTATGCCATGTGGAAAGTGAAGATGAAGGCTATCCTCACTAAAGAAAAACTATGGCACACTGTGACAGATACTTGGGATGCTACTACTATTGACTTTCAAAAGAAGCAAGCCCAAGATTTGGCTCATGCAGAGATAATGCTTAGACTATCCGATGAGCTACCTAGGCAGGTTGTGAGTATTACTGAACCTAAAACTCTCTGGGATTCTTTAGATGCTAAATACCTCACCAAATTTGTGCCTTGTCTTGTATCCCTCTTGTCTAAGCTGTTCAGGTTTAGGATGGACACTATTCAAACTATTGAGGAAAATTTTGATAGGTTCCTTAAAATAATCCAAGACTTAGAAGATGTGATGACAAGATAAAAGATTCTCACCAGGTCATTCTTCTCATGAATTCTCTTCCTTCCCAATTTGATGCTCTAAAAGACGTTTGCCAATTTGGTCGTGATGGTATGACTATTGCTAGACTCGTTGAGTTCATCATACAGAAAAATGAGACTCTTAAAGTCTTTAAGATCAAAAATGGAAACTCTAAGAACTCTGATTAGACTGAGTCTAAAAATGAAGTTATGATGGCTAAGGGAAAAGCAAAGTTCAATAAAAATAAAAAGAAGAAAGACAAACCTGCTGAGTCTAACAATGACAAGAAAGATATGTCAGGAGTTAAGTGTTATTACTGTGGTATAGATGGTCACTATGCCAATGACTGTAATAAGAAGAAAAGGGATGAGAAAAGTAAAGCTAAGGATAATAATGGTGCTACTTATGTGTTTGAATCTTACCAGTATTATGTAACACCCCCAAATTATCTCGGGAATGTCACACACCAGTGACCTCAGATTTTAATGTCCGAAGCCACCCAAGGCTTTGTGACTCGACTAAAGTCGTTGTGCCGAGATCAAAAATAAATTACCCTAAATTACAAACCAAGTATAGCATGCAAGTAAGAGATCGAACCCAAGAGAATCGGTATTCTGAACAATCAGCAAAGAACAAAAGCAAGGGTTTTGGGGTTTAAGCAAGCAAACAGAATTAGGTTTCAATTTAATTAAAGGAAAGTAGAGTTCATTCAATCAATTCCACCTTTTAATCATTCGATCATTGATTCATCCACTTTTCTATAATTCCTAGGTTAATTCCAATCCTTATAAAAGATTTCTGCTTGTCCACGGTCCAAGCGAAATTATGATATGAACAAGGACGCTTAATTCAAATCATGCAAAGTATTAAGGATAAAAGAATATCAAATCATGCAATCAAGCTACGAGCCTCATGCATAAAATAACAATCAAACACTCTTTCTCAATTCTAGTCTACGGTCATGGAAAAGAGTTGTTTCAAGGATAAATAAGATTGCACAGACAACAATCAAACCTAATCCAAACAGTAGATCTAAGTCAATCAAACAAGTTGATCAGGCTCATAAAATTAAACATAGATCATATAATTAAAAACGAGAGTTTTGATATTAACCAAATGATAGAAAAGTTACCAGAATCTCACGAATTCAATAAAAAGGCTTCATTGATCAAACAAACTCCAAAGAAGATTAGTTCTCCATAATAGAAATGAAAACTAGGTTAAACTGAAATAAAATCTAGATAGATGTCTCTTCAAAGTATGCTATGAAACTAGACTTAAATAGTAGAAATAACCGAAATAAAACTAGATATAATAAATATAAATAAAGATAGAATAAAACGAAAGTCGGCGCTCAAAAAATACGCCACCCGCGAGCGCGGGCCCATAGCCGTGATCGCAGCTCTAGTGCTCTCGGCGTCCGCGGTTCCTTGATCACCCGCGGTCGCGGGTCCTGCTTTCTTCGAAACTTCAGCTTTGTTTTCCTTAGCAATCTTTGTAAAGCGGGTCTTCAGCTCGAACTCGGATCTCTATCTTCAAAGTCTTCATTTATAGGCTTTTCTGATATTACAAATAAACACCCTAATCTTGCCTAAAACACTCAGAAATCCTAATAAAAATGCATAATTACGCTGTACTAAAACCAGCGTATCACTTTGCATCAGTTTGAATTTTGTAAAGACATGTATTAAATCGTATAAATAAACAATAGTGGAAGACTTTTTAAAGCAAACACAATTTGTATTCAAACTTTCTTTTACAATTAATTAGTTCATTAACAATACAACGAATTCAACAGAAGATTAACCAAAACTATTCCGCATAAAAATCAACTTTCTTTAATGATATGAAACAAAACTACTTATAAAACCTTCTTGTATAGTATCATGGGCTCCATTCATCATCACCTTGAGTGCTCTCAGATTGACGCTAGTTGCTTGCTAATACCTGGTACCACAAGTGGTCTGCCCTTAACGGGGTCAACTAGGTCAACTCCAATATTTATTAGGTCAAAGTAAATAATTATATCAAAATTATTATTATAGTGAATGCACATTTTAAAAATATCTAATGTACTTTAGCTTACGTCGAATCTTCCCTAACAAACAGCATACAAACTCCATGAATTTCTAAACTAAGACTAAAATAAACACAACAACAAATACATAAGTTCTTATGGTGCTCAATCGCACTTATCTTGTTAATGACCACACATACACATAGGGTTGCGTTTTTTTATACCATCGAGGCTCTTACGTTCTGATGAGTGGGCTCATATGTCCTAATAGATCAATTCCGGAATTTCAAAGAGCACTAGCTAGGTGCTACACCCCTCATATTCGGATGAGACGGGCAGGGTCATGACCAGCATTAGGGTTTAGGACCATCCTAATGTGAATGTTATAAAGAGGCGTCCAGAGCATTTGTGGCTCACTCCCCTGGGTACTAAGCTAATCCAAAACAAGTCTCAATCGAGACGATAAACACACAAAACCACAGTCATCGAGACCTAATCAAAACTAGCGCAACCTAGCAATAATAACATCTAAATGAGAATAACAAGGTCATCATTTTTACCACGTCAAACACCTATATTATGTCTTCAGTTATTGATTTCGGTCGTGACCCACCATATAATACTCGGAGCTCCAGGAAAGGGGAGGATAGTCACACAATGGACAACACCAAGCCCTCCTTTCCATTTTGACAGACGCATTTGAAAAGCCCAAGTATGAGTTCAGATGACAGCAAGACCTACTTAGTCGTAGTCAACTAATAACACAATTATTAAATATTACTATTGTCACTATTATTATTAATTCTATTCTTATTAAAGAATATAACTAAATGTCTGTGAAAGTTCTTTCATGATTATATCTCTAGCATAATCACTATATTTATGCATGACTTATATTAAACATAATCACATCAATCAAGAAAACACACATGGTTATTAGACTCTTCATACAAATCAAACAATTGACTTAGCCGAGCAAGTATGGGAACTTGCCTTATTGACGACCTCAGAAACTCGGAAAGGTTATAGTCGAGATCGTATAACCTTGGATGGCAAACCTATAATAGGATATGACACAACATGAGTATAAGTTTTAAAACCGAAATCAATTAGATTTTCGTTATCTTATAATCATGGTTTATGAATTTAAAAAGAAGCACTTTAATACTTCATAAACTTTATTTCATTAAAATCATATTGTTGTGAGAAGGAAGGACTAATTAATATTCTGATTTTTCTTATAAAAATATAATAATCCCTTATTATCATAATTATTATTATTATTTTCAAAATCATTGTATGAAAATAGGTCAATCCCCTAATAAAAATCATACCTATTTTATAATTTTTAAAATTCTGTAAAAATAACTTAAAACTTCATATTCTTATCAATATAAATTAAGAACAATTTATTTAAGCTTAAACCGAATTTAAACAATTAAAACAAAATTAAAAAGAAAGAAAATAGCTAGGGTTGTACATAAACTCAAAAACACGGCAATGAAGTTCACGAACAGTCGAGTTTGGAGGCTTAGTGAGGGCGACTCAAGCGACGGATCGGGATGAGACAACCGACAGTTGGGGGCCGCAATACCGGCTTCCTACTGTTGGCAATATATGTGGTGGAGTCGGAACGAGGCGGTGGTGAGAGGGCCACGAACAGGCGAAGACGACCAGCCCCGTCCTCTGTTTTTGTTGGGCAGGTCGCAACTTTCAATCGGGATTTTGAATGGCTTAGGTCACGAGAAAATCAGTAGGTGTATAAGGTTTTCGAAGGATTTTTCGTGAGGATTCCGAATATGGTTTCAATTTTTTGGATTGAATTCACGGTTATAAAGATATTTGAGTTTGAACGAGAGAGGCAAGTTTTAGGTTTTCGGTTGAACATGTGAGAAATTCGAGCAAGTTAGGCCGCTATTTATAGGGCTTCTTGTTCGTGCGGCTTAAGAAACGGAAGATCTTCAACTTCCATTTAGAACTTATCCACAATCGAAGCCTAAAAAGATCCTCAAATCGGATAAAATTATATCTTAACCCGAAAACGCGTTTAACCGAACATCTTATCTTTTAGCTTCGATTTAGATAGGACTTTCTCTAAATTTCACATAGTTTGTTGAGGGATTTTGTAGATAACATCTAGAAGAGTATCATGGTTCTTTCGGAATCGAATTTGGATAAGAAACGAGGTAGAATTGGGCTTTACAAGATAGGATTCTTCTTAGAACAAGAAAAACAGGATGGGTTGTATATATATTTCGATTAATTACGCACGGGTACCCAGTATTTAAGGGTAGTTACGAAAAGTGTCCAACTTTTCTATTTTCAGCCCATTCCGCCCTTTTTCAACTATAAAGGTATTTTAATTATGATTATATATGCCAGATTTATTATTTGGATTATATACATTATTAAGTCAATGTTACTTGCCCAAAATATTTATTGAATTATTTTTCCTTATAAATTATATTTATTTCATGTTGTTCTTATACAAGAGAGAACAAAATAAATTATAATGGTTCATAAATAATTATAATTGTAAAAAAATTTAATAATATTGTTCTTTGTATTTGGAAAAGAGTACCATTAGAATAGTACCCTCTTATAACCATGACTATTCGGGTAAGGTTTTAATCATGGCATAATAACCATTATAAGTTATTATTTATATTTCATTATCCTTTTAAGAAAATAAGCTATCCTTTATCAAAATATAATAGAGGGAAGAAAAATTACAATAATACCCCTCATAAAAGAGAGGGTTATTATATTAGTACCCACTTAAAAAGAGTTTCGTCCTCGAAACTAGGATGAGATATGATTTGAATAAGTATTAAAGAACTCTTCTTTAAAACTGAGAGTTATTATATTAATACGCACTTAAAAAGTGTTTTGTCTTCGAAATTAGAAATACACGAAAAAGGAAAAGTACTAATATACCCTTCTTTAAAAGAGAGGGTTATTACATATTACCCTCAATATTCTCATGAATTGCTAGTTGTTGTCTCTTCTACTTCTGAGCATCACTGGATACTTGATTCTGGTTGTACAATGCATGCCACTCCTAATAGGAGTTTCTTTTATACTCTGTCTTTATGTGATGATGGCATTGTCATGCTAGGAGATCATACAACTTTGTTTATTAAGGGTATAGGTAATGTGCCTATGAAAATGCATGATGGTAAGATTAGAGTTTTGCAAAAGGTTAGATGGGTTCCAAATTTGAGAAGAAATTTACTGTTTGAGTCTATCTTATATGACCTGCATTGTCAGATTATAACCCAAAATGGCATAAGAGATGTTATCATAAATGGAACAGTTCTTATCAAGAGCATTAAGAAAGGGGGATTGCATCATGTTATAGGATCCCCTGAACTAAATGTCTCTAAGGGGATGTCTAATCTTGACAATGTAGAAAATACAAAGTTATGGCACTCTAGACTAGGACATATAGGCAACAAGGGTCTCTTTCACCTGCATAAACTTGCTATGATTGATATTAATCCTTGTAATATAGACTTCTGTGAAAACTGTGTGCTTGGTAAGAAAACTACACATGCTTTTAGTAAATCAACCTACACTGCTTCCAAACCCCTTGAATATGTACATTCTGATTTATAGGGACCAACACAAGTGGATACTATAGGTGGCCGAAAATATTTCCTTTCACTTATAGACCACTATTCAAGAAAAGTGTGGGTTTATTTACTAAAATCCAAGGATGAAGCCTTTACTCACTTCAAAACTTGGAAAAATATGGTTGAATAACACACTGATCTAAAGCTAAAATGCCTAAAGACTGATAATGGACTTGAGTCTCGGTACCAACCTTGTGGGGTTCGGTACTGAGACTCTCTCGGTAGAAAAGGAAGTCAATACATACCTCGTTAGCGACCCCAGTGGGGTCGATACCAAGCCCTTCCCAGAAAAAAGAATTGCAGAAAAATTCAAAAAAATGGGAAGAAAAACAATAGAAGTGTGATGTTCGTATTTTTAGTATAGCTTTTAGTGTGTTTTCTTAGTTTGTTAGGCTTAGTTTTAGTAGTTTTAGGATTAGTTTTGTGTGTTTTTGGATGGTTTTGCATATTTTTTTAAAAGTATGGAAGCTACTCCGTTTTATGTCTTTTTGTAGATTTTAGCAAGGAAAAGGTGCTATTTGGAGCTGAATTTGGAGTGCTATGATGAAAAACGGAAGAATACAAGATGAAGAAGTCGAAGTCTAAGTTTTAGAAGATAAAGTGTGGAAGAAAGCCAAACCCATGCTCGTTAACGAGGTTGCAAGGGTTCGTTAACGAGGCCACGAGATGAAGATTTCGAGAGTTTGATTCTGTGACTCACCTATCCTGTGCGGGAATTTATTTCCGTGTCGGTAGAGTATCTTTTTATGATTTTAGGGTTATTATATTATTATTTTAGGTCTTGTTATCTTTCTAGATTTTGTTGTTATCTTTCTAGATTTTATTTCTATCTTTTTAGGAAAGTTTTTTATCTTTTAGCCTTATTATTTTCTAGCTTTATTAGTATAAATAGCCCTCTTATTAGTCTAGAAAAAGGGGGTAGAAGAATCGATTGAAGAGAAGAGGAAGAGCCGAGAGTAGAGAGAGAGGATCGGAGTCAAGATTGAAGGCTCGGTGGACGAGAGTTACCGAGGTCGTTAATCGTGATTTTGGTTCGGTGTTTGTACTTTTTCGGTTTCTCCTGAATTTCTGTAAGACGATATTTCCTATTAATTTGAGTAGTGTTTTGTTTTCAATGATTTCTTTTGTTGAATTTATTTGTTTCTTAGTTATGAGTAGTGAGTAGTCTTCTTTTCTAGGGTCGGGGTTAAACCCGGCATAGTTATGCATGTTTGAGGAGTAAGAGCATGTGTTGATTGCCTTTTATCTATTTTGAGATTGTTTGTTGTGCTTAAGACCAAGATGAAAGTCAAGGTGAATTGAGTTTTTAACTTGATTGAAAGAAAAAGTTATAGACTTGAAGGTTGATATTGTTTGAATACGAAAGTTTCAAGCTTTAGATCCAAAACAAGCAATTGAATGGATTGGTTTATGAAAGTATGTTAATTTACTTGATAGTCGACGAAAGTTGATGAATTTATCTGTTTAAAGGCATGATCTTATCTTCTTACGAGTTTATATGCATGACTATGTTGTGGTATCCCTTGTCCTAGATCTTTGTTTTATTTGAATTCTCTTGAAGTGATATTCGTTGCTGAGTTTGTAGGCTCGGTACCGAATCTGTTTAGGTCGTTAGTTTTAGTCTTTTGTTTGCGGTGGTTCGTTAACGACCCTGACAACGTCGTTAACGAGGCAGCTTGTGAGTGTTTTGCTTGCTTTTGTTTGATTTTTAGTAGTCGATAAACAAACAACCTTGCTTCTCGTGGAACGATCCTGACTCCCCTATACTCAGCGGGGTCTTGACTTATAAATTTATTTGTTGTCCCGAGTAAAGGCCCGTCAACAAAGTGCAGTGCAATAAAAGTTTAAATCAAGAGTTTCTTTATGTGTTTTTATGAGACTTTCTAGGATGGGTTTGAAGCGAGTGAAAGAATGAGTGTGTATAATGTTTTAGAGAGTTTTCTATGTTCATTTGAGAAGCTTGGAAATGTGTGAGTTTGTAGGAGTATTTATCCCCAGATATTATTAGCACCACATGACCAAAAGATTTCCACGCCTAATTGTCATTACCAAGCCCCATTACAACCCGGCCGAATAGAAACTTCTTTGAAGTTTTTCATTGAGCCTAAGTTCTCTTGATGTTTTTGCTTGATTTGATAATCTTTGGTGGAGAGTTTGATGATATAAGTTCCAATTTCTATGAGTTTTTGCATATTTGATTGAGTTTAGAGTTGAATTTATAAGCCTAAACACATGACAGTTGAGTGAAACACTATATCCTTTGTGAGGTTGGATTGTGATTTCTTATGTCTATTTGTTGCTTATATATGTGTGATGACGTTAAGAGTCACTTGCTATTCTCACTTGTGTTGAAGTTGCGTTTTGATAAGGGCTATTACTTGATAAATGTGTTGATGGTGTTGGTTTATGTATAGTGATTGCTTGAGGACAAGCAAGCATAAGTATGGGGTATTTTGATGTCCGGGTTTTTAGTTTAGTTTTTGAGTGTTTTTCTAGGTTGTTTAGCTTAGTTTAGTTGTGTTTTTGTGCTATTTTTGTGTCTTTTTAGATGAGTTTGCATATGACTCGGCTAAAGTCGTTGTTGCCAAGATCAAAAATAAATAACCCTATTCTACTAACTAGTATAGTAAGCAAGCAAGGGGTCGAACCCAAGAGAATCGGGATTCTGAATAATCAGCAATTAACAAGACAGGGGTTTTGGAAGTCTAGACAAACAAGCAAACAAGCAAATAATATTGGGGATTAAATCAATTGAAGGAAATCAGAGAACGCTTAATTCACCTTTTTAATCATTCCATCATCAATTCATCCACTTTTCTATTAATTCCCAGGTTAATTCCAATCATTATAAAATATTTCCGCTTGTCCACGGTCCAAGCGAAAGGATGATATGAACAAGAACGCTTAATTCAAATCATGCAAAGTATTAAGGATAGAAGGATATCAAATCATGCAATCAAGCTATGAGTCTCATGCATAAAATAACAATCAAACACATTTTCTCAATTCTAGTCCACGGTCCTAGAAAAGAGTTGTTTCAAGGATAAATAAGATTCCATACATAACAATCAAACTAATCCAAATAGTAGAATATCAATCAAATTCAACAAGTCGCGCGCCAAGAGAAATCAATTGATAATCATATAAATAAAAACAAGAGTTTTGATATTAAACAAGGGATAGAAAAGTTACCAGAATCTCGCGAATTACATAAAAAGGCTTCCTTGATTAAACAAACTCCAAAGGAATTTAGTTCTCCATAATAAAACTAAAAACTGGAATTATCTCTGAAAGTGTGCTAGAATGTCGAACTAAAAATACGAAACTAAACTTAAATAGTCGAAATAACAACCGAAACTTAAAAGATATAATAATAGATAAGGGTAGAAAATAACGAAGTCGGCGTCTCGGATATAAAGCCAACCGTGAGCGTGGAATCAAACCGCGAGCGCGGATCAAGTGATCTCCCTCGGCTGCGGATCCTCGGACAACCGCGAGCGCGGTTCTTACCCGCGGGCGCGGATCCTTCTTTCAGCATTCTGGTGTCAACTTCGGAGGTGGTTTTGTCCCACTTAGAGTTGGAATTTTAACTTGCAGTAAAAACATGAATTGTAGCTCTTCGAGTTAGCTTTCCAATGATACTAAATTGAGCTTCATCCGATCACCGTAGCTCCCGAACGATGCATCACAAGAAAGTGGCGTCAAAACAACTCCAAATCAACACTTGCCTTCAAAACTCTTGCAATTCTTCAAATCGTGTCTTCGGTATTCATATTACAATTATGCTCAAAACTAACCTCAACACACTCAAATCATGCCTAAAATACAAGAGTTAACCTATACTAAAGAGAGCATATCAGCATATTTTTTGAAAAGTATGGAAGCTACTCTATTTTTGTATTTTTGTTGGTTTTTGGAGCAGGATGGAGCATTCTGAAGTCATCAAGGAAGAGAGGAGAAAGAGGAGCATGGCATGTTGAGGAAGAGTTGAAGACACTTTAAAGAAACCCCGGAGAATCCAAAAGAAGGTGTGAAAATTCAAGGAAATAAAGGCCAAACACAGGCTCGGTAATGACCCATGAGGGCTCGGTACCAAGGAATCAGGGAGAAGATAGTCAAAGCAAAAATCAGCAAGAGTCTACCGACCCTGACAGGGTCGACACCGAGGGTCCCTATGTAGGTAGACATGACCGACATCGAGCTTTTTGTGATTTTATTCCGTGATCTTTTAGGTATAGAAAGTTCTATCTTTATGGAAACTTTTTAGATAGCATTTCTAGTATAAATACTCTTGTCTTTATTAGTTTTAGAGGAGGTTGTACACGTGAGAACAAAAGACGCACCTTTTGCTCTCGTTTCTTATTTGTGACAGATCGGTTTAGGAGAGATTTTTGTGTCTTTAGGATTCAACTAAGTTTGTTTTTAATCTATGACATGTTTTCATTCAAATACTCTGCTTGTTTATGTTTAAGCATGTGTGAGTAGTCTTCTATTCTAGAATTGGGGTTGAAACCCGACATGATTGTGCATGAATGATGATGTAATGAATAATTGAATGCCTTCTATCTATATTCTACTTGTTTTGTTTTTATGCTTAGACGAAAGTCAAGGTAATTCGAGTTTGTGGCTTAATCGAAAGAGAAAGTTAAGAACTTGAATGTTGACAATGTTTGATAACGAAAGTTACAAACTTTGGATCAAAAAAATAAGTAGAAAGTGAGTTGATTTATGAAAGTATATTGATTTACTTGTTTAATCAATGAAAGTTGATGACTTTATATTCAAGGCATGATATTTATGATTAATACTATCTCGATTGCATGATTGTGTTGTGGTAAACTCTCGTCCTAGATCTTTTCTCTTATTTTAAAGTTCGTCTTTGTTCTCTGCTTACATCGTTACCGAGGCCCTAAGCTCGGTACCGAACCTGCGTTTTCTGTGTTTAAATTGCTTCGTTGTTATTCAGCACCACATCGAAACCGACCCTAATAAGGCCGGTACTGACTTGTTTTGCTTGTTAACTGGTAATTATTCTTTGCTCTTGTTTCTGTTTTGTGTGTTCTTTTGCTTTCTAGTATAGTAATTACACACAACCTTGCTTCCCGTGGACGATCCTGACTCCCTATACTCATCGGCGTCTTGACTAAAAATTTATTTGTTGTCAGTAAAACCATCTCAATAAATTAGCGTCGTTGTCGGGGAAGCAACAATGCTGTGTTTAGTTACTTCTGGGTTAGGGAATAGCCCGACCCCGTTTTTATTTCTAGTTAGTTTTCTTTTGTTTGTTTTCTCAGCTTATGCAAGCAGGAAGACGTCGGCTTGAATTTGAACAACATGATTACTATTTTGAGCCTGAACGTGTTCTTCATCGTAGGAGACGAGAAAATCGTACTTTGGCTGTCACACCTGAAGAGATGGCCCAATAGATGAATGCTCTCCGAAGACAGATGGAGGCGTTGCAAACTGAGAGAGATCAAGAAAGAGAGCAACGTACTCAATTACAAGAGTAGTTGAATGCTATCCCTAGGAATGTCAAGCAATACATGCACCCGAAATTGAGGGTGCTAGAATTAGCAATTGTGCTTCCTAAGATAGAGAAAGCCTTCGAGATCAAATTTCAATTCATATCCTTGATTAAGAGGGCTCAGTTTGAAGGGAAACCCACTGAGTGCCCAATGGAGCATATTAGATACTTTGTTGATTTATATGACACTATTGCTGCTGATGGTGTTTCTTTAGAATATGTTCAACTAAAGGCTTTTAAGTGGTCCCTTGCATGAAAGGCCCTGAGCTGGTTAGAGAGCCTATCTCCTAGATCGGTTAGGACGTGGAGAGCTTTGCATGATTTATTCATGACTAAGTTCTTCCCTCCAGCCAAAACTACGGAGTTAAGGAAACGTATCACCTCTTATCACCAGCTGCCTAATGAGACTTTTATGGAGACATGGGAGAGATTCAAGGAAATGCTTAGGCAATGCCCCACCCATGGACAACCACAATAAGTACTTTAAGAGATCTTCGTTCAGGGGATCATTGTTGAAACAAAGAACTGCATCAACTTACACACCGCTTGTGGTTTCATAGAGATGGAACCCGATGAGGCATGGGCATTACTAGACAAGTTGACCAACTATGATGCCATGTATGGGACCCAGCAGTCACCCCAGCCCCAAAGGAGGCTCTACACTCCAAATAAAGATGAGGTTGATCAAGATGTCAAAAATCAATTCTTGCAGGATGAGATCAACCGGTTGAAAAAACAGGTAAGTTTTCTGATAACCTCTCAACAATGTCTTGATTGTGGCTCTCATGCCCATAGTACTTCTACTTGCACTAACATTGAGCAGGTTAGAACCGCTGAGACTTATGCTGATGTGAATTACATGAGAGGTCAATATAGAAATCAACCTGGAAACTATGAAAGGAACAAAAACTATCCCACCTGGGGAGGTTACAATCAAGGTCAAAGCGAAGCACCCCCACTACAAGAAAGGAAGGTTGCCCCTTATTGGTCTCCAGGCTATCAAGGGCCACCTTCATGCCTACAAGGGCTACAAGAGGGTATTAACGGAGTCCACAACAAGATTGATAGAGTCCGCTCTGACCTAAAAGGAGTACATGTACAATTTGGAGAAATCGAAACCTGGAGAAAGAGTGTAAATTCCCAATTAGGTAACCTTTCTGCACAAGTTCCGAGACCTCAAAGGCAACTCCCGGGTCGTCCTGAGGAAAACCCAAGAGGGCAAATAGCAATTGTACACCTAAGGAGCGGAAAGACACTATCGGACCGTGCTAAAGCCAAGGAGAAAGAGCCCGGTAAGAAGAAGATGCTCCAGTTCGGGATCGATAACGGACCCACCAGGGTCGATACCGAGCCTCAAACACTCGGTACCGATCACATACAGGTCGTTAACGACCCCAACCTAGGTAAGTCTTTGCCACCAAACTGTTCTCTTGGTTCTATGATCGGTACCGACCCCTCAGGGTTGATACCGACCCGTCTACAGCACCGATCGACCCCCTTGTCGATTCGGTAGCGCCACCTCTCGAGCCTGTTTTGGTTCCGAGACCGGTAAAGACTCTTCCTTCCCCCTCTAAAAAGTCTAAAACTCAACAGATGGGAAGTTTAGGCATTTTGTTAAAATCCTTCAGGGCTTAAATATTTCCATTCCATTCGCTAAGGCCCTAAGCAAAATGTCGGCTTATACAAAATTTTTGAAAGATATTCTAAACAGGAAGAGGTCTATGTCTGAGCTGACCAACGAGGTCCGGTCTTTGGAGCTCCTACAAAAATTAGGCGACCCAGGTAATTTTGCTATTACCATTGCTATTGGAGCTTACCGGTTTAAAGCTTTGTGTGACCTAGGAGCCAGTGCAAGTCTACTACCACTTTCAATTTGGTCCAAAGCCAATATGGGATCATTGGAGCCTGTGAACATGAGGTTATACATGGCAAACGGATCCTGTGTCAAGCCTACAGGAGTCATTGATGATTTTCCAATCCAAGTGGGCAAGTTCTTTGTTCCAAATGATTTCATAGTCATGGAGATGCCCGAAGACCCGGTGGTGCCTATCATTTTGGGAAGACCATTCCTAGCCACAACTGGAGCTATAATTGATGTTAGGAAGGAACTCCTAACTTTTGAGATTGGGGATGAGGTGGTGGAGTTCCGCTTTAACTCCACCATGAAAGAGACCAATGAAGTCAAGGTCAAGATGCTCTACATCGCCACTGACTACATTGAATGTGGGGACCCGATCAAGAGGTTGTTGACTTTTGATGCATCCCGGGCAGATGTTGGGCGGAATTTGATCCTACAGCATCGATACCGATCCTACATGGGTCGTTACCGAAGCTCTTGGCAGGAAAAGACGTATAGACAAGTCCTGCAATATCGATACCGAGCACCACCACATCGGTATCGGGGCTCCTGGCAGGCAAAAGCGAGTCGGTACCGACTCCCTCTGGGTCGACATCGACCCTTCTGAAAGAAGATTAAGAGCTTTTGGCGTTTGATTATCTCGAGAAAGTCTTGAAGACAGGGCATGAAGAACCCATTCTTATCCCGGCTGAGCCTGCTCCAACGCTCAAGCCGCTTCTAGATTCCCTCATGTATGAATTTCTTGGTCCTAACTCAACCTTTCCCGTCATCATAAATGCTCAATTAAAAAAGGAAGAAGTAGAGAAGCTGATTTCTGTACTTAAGACTCATAGAAAAGCCATATGCTACTCTTTAGATGACATAACTGGCATATCCCCTTCATTATGCATGCATAGAATCTACATGGAGGATAATCACAAACCCACAATAGAGCATCAACGTAGGCTGAATCCTAATATGAAAGATGTGGTGAAAAAGGAAATTTTAAAACTATTTTATGTCGGGATTATTTTTCCTATATCGGTCAGCCAATGGGTTAGTCCGGTCCATGTAGTTCCAAAAAAGGGGGGAATGACTGTTATTGAAAATGAAAAAGGTGAAATGATCCCCACTAGGACCACAATTAGTTGGCGGATGTGCATTGACTATAGGAAGCTAAATAGTGCTACAAGAAAAGATCATTTTCCGCTCCCTTTCATTAATCAGGTTTTAGAACGCTTAGCCCAGCATGATTACTTTTGTTATTCAGATGGCTATAGCGGTTTCTGACAGATTCCCATTCATCCTGATGATCAGGAGAAAACAACCTTTACTTGTCCTTATGGGACTTTTGCTTACAGAAGAATGCCATTTGGGCTTTGCAATGCCCCTGCAACTTTTCAAAGATGCATGATGGCTATCTTCTCTGATATGATTGGGGACATAATTGAGCTTTTTATGGATGACTTTTCTGTTTATGGTTCTTCATTTGATTCTTGTCTAGTTAATCTAACTAGGGTGCTTAAAAGATGTGAAGAAACCAATCTTGTGCTTAATTGGGAAAAATTCCATTTTATGATCCAAGAAGAGATAGTTCTAGGACATCTCGTCTCTAAGAGAGGGATAGACGTAGACAAAGCAAAAATTCAACTCATTGAAAAACTACCTCCTCCCTCTTCTGTAAAAGACGTTATGAGTTTTTTAGGACATGTTGGCTTCTATAGACGTTTAATTCAAGATTTTTCTAAGATAGCTAAACCATTGACTAACCTACTAATGAAAGATGTAGTGTTTGAGCTGTCTACAGAATGTCTTGAAGCTTTTCACAGGTTAAGAGAAGCCCTCGTCTACACTCATATTATTCAATCCCCAAATTGGACACTTCCCTTTGAGATAATGTGTGATGCCAACGACTATGTTGTTGGTGCAGTATTAGGACAGCGGAAGGATAAGAAGCTCCACAACATTTATTATGCAAGTAAGACGCTTGATGAGGCGCAGAGTATGTATGCCATGACGGAGAAGGAATTCCTTGCCATGGTATTTGCATTTGAAAATTTTTGTTCCTATCTTGTTGGTTCTAAAGTGATTGTTTATACTGACCATGAAGTCGTTAGCTATTTAATGGCTAAGAAGGATGCCAAACCTAGGCTATTTCGTTGGATGCTCTTATTGCAGGAATTTGATCATGAAATCAGAGACAAGAAAGGAGCTGAAAACTTGGTGGCGGATCACCTATCTAGGTTGCGAGTAGAACACATCAAGGATTCCAACAATATTGTAGCAATCAATGACTCCAGACCGGACGAGCACCTCATGTTGAACGAGGTCGAAAACTGCAAGAGGCTCGTTACTGACCCTACATGGGTCGGTATCGACCCATAACAGAGGCTGGAGCACGCTGGGGACACCGATACTGAAGAAGAAAAGCCCGATACCGAGGCCGGACAGATCGATACCGAGGCAAGTAGGATCGTTACCGAGGACATAACTGAAGCAACAAGGCCGATAACGACCTCTCCTGGTTCGATAATGACCCATCTAGGTAAGTTTTCTCAACCTGGTTCAATCCCTTCCGATTTTGATCTTTCCTTATCTCTTTCTTCTACTTCTCTTCATTCCATTAATACTATTAGAGGGTCAAAGACCCCTTGGTTTGCGGATTTTGCTAACTACATTGTAGGAGGCATGATTCCTGAGGGCTTGACTCCACAGAAGAAGACGAAGTTCTGTTGAAGGGTTTCTTGAACAAATAAATTTATATTCAAGAACCCGCTGAGTATAGCGGAGTCAGATTCGTCCACGGGAATGAGAATAGTGCTACAGATTAGTTGATAAACTACGAAAAATAAAGCAAACACGAGCAAAACAAGGCCAAGCCCGAACCTGTTAGGGTCGTGCACGACCCTATGGGGGTCGGTCCAGGGGTCAACAACACACAAACGAACACAAACGGACTATGGATCGAGCACGACCTTGGTGGGGGTTGAGATCGAAGTAATATCACATGTTTTAATCAAATATAAAAGGCAAATCCTAGGGCTAGGGCTACCACAACATCAACCATACATGCTTTCAACAAGAATTCACAACTATCATGCAATCTAGATCATAGAAAAGTCAACTGTCGCAAACAATTCAAGTTATTCAATCAACTGTCGCAAATTCACAACTTTCTATCTATCCTTCAACCTAGGAATATCAACTTTCGCAAATAATCCAATTAGAATTAGTCAAGCAATCAACTTTACACTTTCTCTTTTAGGTTAATTGCAAGACATGCCTCAACTTTCGCAAAGGTATTTAGCACAAGATAGATAGATATGATCTTCAAGCATTCAAGTCATCAATTCAAGTTTAGACATGCATGATTGTGTTGGGTTTTCACCCAACCCTAGAATCTAAGAAAAACTACTCACTCATGGTAAGGAAGAACGAAGACATGATCATAACAAACAAACCGAAAAATCAAATTAAAACTAAGAAGTCTTACAAATTTCTCCAACTTGTTCTCCAAGTCTTCTCCCCAATTACTAGATAAAACGATATAAAGTCCCCCCAATCTCCCCCCCCCCAAAACAAAGGGTTTAGCCTCCTTTTATAGAGAAAAAGGAGTCCTAATTAACCTAGGAAATAAGATAAAACTACTTCATAAAATAAAAGATAGAATATATCACAAAAGATCTCGGAATAAGGCAAAGTCGGCGCCATGATCGACCCAAATGGGTGATGCACGACCCCCCTAGGGTCGCGCCTGAGAGCTTGCATTTTGGGTGGGTCGATCCTGACAAGTGTTGGCTCGTGCACGAGCTTCTTAGGCTTGATTTCGCTCCTCTTTTCGCCTCTCTTCCTTAGCTTCTCTTCATGACTTGTCCACTTCTTCTTGTGATGCTCCAAATCCTTCGTTAAGCTCCAAAATTCCTATGAAAAGACACAAAAGATGTGTAGTTTCTGAGTCTCAAGGAAATACGAAAACTAAGGCAAAAAGACTCAAAAACCTAAAACTCTAGCACAAAAACTAACTAAATCTAATCTAACTAGACACTAAAACCTACCTAAAAATCGGATATCAAAATACCTCATACTTAGACTTGCTTGTCCTCAAGCAATAATCATGCAAAATCAAGACCAATAACACAATCTTCAAGCATAGCCCTTGTCAAAACATTTTAAACACAAGTGAAAAAGTAGACAAGCAATTTTAACGTCATCACATGTGTTTAAGTCTCAAGTATAGGCAATCACAATCCAACCTCACAAGGGATTTTAATGTGTTTCACTCAACTCTCATGTGTTTAGGCTATTAATATCAACTCTCATCTCAATCTTCATGCAACATCAACTTTATCATTGAGACTTATATCACCAATCTCTCTACCTAGATAAGTCAAAACATATCAATCATCATAAGAACTTAGGCTCAATGAAAAACTTCGTAGAAGTTTCCATTCGGCCGGTTTGTAATGGGGCTTGGTAAAGACAGATAGGCTAGGAAAGTATTTGGCCAGGTGGTGCTAATAATATCCGGGAATCAAAGACTCCTAAGACTCACACATCACCAAAACTCTCATAAGATACATATACCAAACTCTCTCAACATTATGCACACTCACTTTTTTTCAACCCCTTTTAATATCCCAACTTAATCTTGCTTCTAAACAACAAGGAAATTTGGCTCATGCACATTATTCACTTTCAACTATTTTCTTTCTTTTTCTCCTTTTTATTTTTATTTTTTTCATGGGAGATCGGCCGATTTTTTCTTTCTTTGCAAGTGCATTCAGGGAACCAAACTCCTTTTACATGATAAACTGCAAGATTTTTTTTAACTTTTCGCAACCCATAATTACCCCACACTTGAACCAAACAACTTACTCAACAAAATCATAACCAACACTAAGTCCTAATCCCCGGATAGGGTCAAGCTTATCTCGGCTACCCAACCCTAGAATCTAAGAAAAACTACTCACTCATGGTAAGGAAGAACCAAGACATGATCATAACAAACAAACCGAAAAATCAAATTAAAACTAAGAAGTCTTACAAATTTCTCCAACTTGTTCTCCAAGTCTTCTCCCCAATTGCTAGATAAAACGATATAAAGTCCCCCCAATCTCACCCCCCCAAACAAAGGGTTTAGCCTCCTTTTATAGAGAAAAAGGAGTCCTAATTAACCTAGGAAATAAGATAAAACTACATCCTAAAATAAAAGATAGAATATATCGCAAAAGATCTCGGAATAAGGCAAAGTCGGCGCCATGATCGACCCAAATGGGTCGTGCACGACCCCCCTAGGGTCGTGCCTGAGAGCTTGCATTTTGGGTGGGTCGATCCTGACAAGTGTTGGCTCGTGCACGAGCTTCTTAGGCTTGATTTCGCTCCTCTTTTCGCCTCTCTTCCTTAGCTTCTCTTCACGACTTGTTCACTTCTTCTTGTGATGCTCCAAATCCTTCGTTAAGCTCCAAAATTCCTATGAAAAGACAAAAGATGTGTAGTTTCTGAGTCTCAAGGAAATACGAAAACTAAGGCACAAAGACTCAAAAACCTAAAACTCTAGCACAAAAACTAACTAAATCTAATCTAACTAGACACTAAAAACCTACCTAAAAAGCAGATATCAAGTTCTTACATGATGTCAAAAAGTACTATTGGGATGATCCTTACTTGTTCAAACAAGGAAGTGATCACCTCTTTAGGAGTTGCATACCAGAAGAAGAGATTGAGGGTGTAATTCGTCAATGTCACACCCTCCCAACCGGTGGCCATGCAAAAGGTTTCAAAACCATGGCGAAGATTCTTCAAAGTGGTCTCTATTGGCCAACCATTTTTCAAGGACGTACATGATTATGTGACCTCGTGTGATGAATGCCAACGCTCTGGAAACATCACTTGGAGGCATAAGAACCCGCTAACAGGGATCCTAGAGGTCGAGCTTTTCGACGTTTGGGGAATTGACTTTATGGGGCCCTTTCCTTCATCGGGTCCCTATAAGTATGTCCTTGTAGTGTTTGATTATGTCTCTAAGTGGGTGGAAGCTATTGTTACTAGGACTAATGATGCTAAAACTGTGGCTAAGTTTATTAAGACTAACATTTTTCCCAGGTTTGGTGTGCCATGAGTCCTCATTAGTAATGGCGAGTCACATTTCATAGAAAGAAGCTTTGAAGCTCTTTTGGCTAAGTATGGGGTATCACATATGATGGCAACGCCCTACCATCCCCAAACTAGTGGCCAAGTGGAGGTTTCCAACAAGCGAATTAAGAGCATCTTGGAGAAGATGGTCTCCTGCTCTAGGAAGGATTGGTCATCCAAACTTGATGACGCTTTATGGGCATATAGAATGGCGTTCAAGACACCTCTATGCACCACTCCTTACAACCTAGTTTATGGCAAGGCGTGCCATTTGCCAGTCAACAAGGCCGGAGCAAACCGATTCATGGACTTGCAAGAGCTAGAGGAGTTAAGGCTAAATGTGTATGAGAACGCTGAGATCTACAAGGAGCGTACCAAGAAGTGGCATGACAAGAAATTGGTGCCTAAAACTTATGAAGTTGGTGACAAGGTACTCCTCTTTAACTCTAGACTCTGCCTTTTTCCAGGAAAGCTGAGGTCAAGATGGAGTGGGCCATTCGTGGTCCACCACATTTATCCCCATGGAACGGTGGATCTAGTAGACATCAATGGAGCCATCTTCAAGGTTAATGGACATAGGCTGAAGAAATTCTTTGAGCAAGCCGACCCGAAGGACAAATTCGAGCCACTTGGGCTCTCACATCGTCGTACTAGCCAAGGTAAGTTCGTTGTGCTAACGACGTTAAAGATAGCGCTTACAAGAGGCAACCCGGTTTAGTTTTTCCTTTCTTAGATCTTTTTGTTAGCTTTCTTTTGACTTCTTTTTAGAGTAGAGTTGAGTTTTAGGAATAGAATGTTTTGCTAAAAGTGCTACAAGAGAAGGCTCGACAACGAAGCAAATAGGTACTACCCAGGTAGGTTCGATACCGACCCATGCAGAATAACCGAAGGAAACTCGGTTTCGACCCCAGGTTCGTTTCTTAAACCCCTTCTACTTATTTTCCTTTTTCACTCCTTCCTCAAATCCCCAACCCTTGCGTCGTACTCTCCTTCCACGTGCTCTTCACAATCATTGCTGAACCAACCATCAACGACCACCGCTCGAGCCACCGCAACCGAATGTCGAACCACCACCGAAGCTGAAGCCTCGCGCACAGCAGCCCACCAACAAAACCGAGCCCCCACCCCGGTACCGAGAAAATCCTAATTTTGTTCGTTACCGATCCACACACCCTCTTTACCAACCCAAAACCCTCTATTTTTGCATTCTTAGTTCTTGGATCTACGGTATGGTTTCTCAACTCTAAATCTTTACTTGAATTTCCTATGGATTCATGGTAATTTTTGGTCAATTTTCATGCCTAGACCTAGATCCAAGTTTGAGATTTTTTGTGCTTGATCTATTCCCTCATGTTTGGAATTTAAATTCTTTCGTTATATGAAGCTTGAGATTATTTGTTCTTACTTTGATTTGTTTTACACCATGTTATGGAAATTTTGGCATGATTAGGATAGGTTTTTGAGTAAGTATGGGGTTGTGGATGCTTGGTTTGTATGGTATTGTTGGGATTCATGATTGAATATGCTTTCATGAGTATTGCATGGTTTGAATTCGAGGCCTTGCCCCTCGATTATGGTTCGATGATGACAATGCAGGCTCGATACCGACCCCAACAGGGTTGGTACCGACCCACTCTTAACCACAGTACAGTTTTTTTCCAGAGAGCTCGTTACCGAACCCAAAGGGTTCAGTAGCGACCCTTCAGAAAGCTGAAATTTATGTGCAAGAGCTTGTTTTCAATACAAGTATGGGGTTCTTAAGTGTGTTATTATCATGAGTGGATCTTATCTTGGTTTGTTTATGTTTTCCCAGGGTTTCAATGGCAAGCACAAGCCGAGTAAACAAGAGGGCGGGCAAGAGAACAAAGAGGCCCAATCCATCTCCTTCTCCATCATCATCATCATCACCATCTCCACCACGGATGGATAATGTGGAGTTAAAAACTGCTGCACAGTTAGAGATCTTCAAGATCGTCTATAACAAACCTCACAAGACAAGATGGTTTTCCAAAGTTGATGGAAAGAAACTAGGGATTTATGAGGACCACAAGCACGCCTTTTCCATCATAGGAGCCGCTCACCTCCTAAAATTTGATGACATCCCTCATTATCCGGCCCTCACTGCTGAGTTTGTAGCCACTCCCAAAACAAAATTCAACAATCCAAAATCAGAGGGGAGGATTACCTTCAGACTCGGGAATGGGGAATACACTCTCAACATGTCCGAGTTCAACATTCTTCTTCATTTTCCCAGCCCCTCCCGTGATTACACAGCCCTCGACGACTTCAAGGTTCCAGAGACATGGGGCTACATCACGGGCTGAGATCGTTGCACTACACCAGCACTCCCCAACTCCCACATCATCAACCCGCTCTTTTGCATCATCCTTAGGATTCTTGGCTCCACCATTTGGCCCAAGAAGGAGTTATCCAGGCCCACAAGGAGGGAGATTGGGTGCCTCCGCACTATGCTCTTCATTGATTCCGCTCCAATGAACTTGGGGTACGAGTGGCTGACATATGTGGAGCAAAATGGGGCACAATTGAGGGAGATCTACTTTGGAGGGATGGTGTCCCTTCTAGCTTTAGCTTGTGAGATCGATCTCACACGCTACACTGCACTCCATCAAATAAGCTAGACACAAACTATTGGGTGTCTTCGAGCATTCTCCAGAGGAGTAGGGAAGGAATAACCACTACAATCAATGGTCGCTCGGTGTTAGTTATGGAAGACAAGGTGGAGCTCTTGTACCTCCCCAATTGGTACGAGACTTGGACTTCTACACCTTTTCCGCTTGCCAAGGGACCTCAAGATGATGCTTCACTGAGAACAGCTGAGTCACGGTACGAGAGGGAGGAAGACGACATGAAAGAAGATGAACAGGTTGATGTTGAGGAGGTCGGTATCGAGCCTTATGGGTTCGGTACCGAGGAGGTGCTAATGCAGATGGGCACGTTAACGTGCCAGATGAGCGCGATATCATGATATATGACCCCACTACCGACACTTATGGGGTCGGTACCGACCCCCGATTTCGCCAAAGCAGCACAATATCGATGGGTACAACCCAAATCGTGCCTCCAACTCCGATTCTGCTCCACCACAGTGGGCAAATGACTTGGCTTCCCGGATGCAGCAGCTTTGCATGGCTCACTACCACATTCATGACTAGATGAACCAGTTCCAAGAAGCCTATGCAGCTCGAGTGGCAGTTGAAGAGGAGCGTCACAAGATTGCTGAGTCTTGGTGGAGGACAGGTGAGGATCGACGGCAAGCAACTGAACAGCGTTGGCAGGCCACTGCTATGTTCATGGAGAACTTCAAGAAGCACTTCCCACATTCACCCTGATTCCCTTCTCTCTTTTCAAGGATGTTTCAAGATGTTTCCATTGCTTCAAAAACCATTTTGTGAGTTTGTTTCGTTTCCCTATCTCTTTCTTTTGTCTTGCTTTGTTTCTACAGTGGGGACACTATCTAGCTTAAGTATGGGGTGGGGAGGGAAAAGAAAATTCTTGTGTTCTTGTGTTTGTTTGTTTTTTAGTTTGTTGTCTTGCTTGTTCGCTTTAGTTGTTTTTGTTGCTTTTCTTTGCATAAAAAAATGGAAAAAAAATCGCAAAAAGATTTTAGGACAGATAGTCCCCTTATTTCTATGGTTCTATGATTGCTTTTGCTTGCATGATCATGTAATTCCATGCAGTATGTTTTTGATAGTTTAGCCCAAGTCTCATAATGAAAATGTTTTTTTCTTAAAAAGTGTAAGATTAGCATGTGATAAAACTGAGTGCATATGACTTTTAGCAAGAGTTTATTGCAATCCAACAAAAATTACCATGTGAGCTTATTTAGCCTTGATTATCATGTGTGATTTACTCTCTTATAGGTATATTATCTCTTGAGATTGTAATGGTTATCTATTTCTCAAAGCCTCTATAAGATTTAGTTCATTACCTGTGAAATCATATGATAGAGAACTTAATTTTTCATAAGCCTTATTAATCCTTATCCACCCTTACATTATTCCTTGTTTTTGAAGCCAATTTGAGCCTTAAGCCTGTTATTTGTAAGCTCCACAAAAAGTTTCCTAGCCGGTATAAGCTTGACCCTATCCGGCGATTAGAACTTAGTTGGTTGGAATTATTTTGTTGAGTGAAGATGTATGTTGGTTCAAAAGAAAGGGATGGGTTGGGTAGATTGGAAGTCTCTTTCTTAAAGAAATTATAAACAGAACTCTTGGTAAAATAATGTGCACGGGTTAGAAAAGTAGAAAAAGAATGAAATTTCAAGCAGATCGATACCAACCCTGTGGGGTTCGGTATCGAGACTCTCTCAACAGAAAAGGAAGTCAGTACAAACCTCGTTAATGACCCCTTCCCAGAAAAAAAAACAGTGCGGAAAAATTCAAAAAAAATGGGAAGAAAAACAGTAGAAGTGCAGTGCAGTAAAAGTTTAAACCAAGAGTTTTTATGTGTTTTTATGAGACTTTCTAGGATGGGTTTGAAGCGAGTGAAAGAATGAGTATGTATAATGTTTTAGAGAGTTTGGTATGTTCTTTTCAGAAGTTTTGGAAATGTGTGAGTTTTTAGGAGTCTTTATTCCCGGATATTATTAGAACCACATAACCAAAATATTTCCACGCCTAATTGCCATTACCAAGCCCCATTACAACCCAACCGAATAGAAACTTCTTTGAAGTTTTTCATTGAGCCTAAGTTCTCTTGATGTTTTTGCTTGTTTTGATCATCTTTGTTGGAGAGTTTGGTGATATAAGTTCCAATTTCTATGAGCTTTTGCATATTTGATTGAGTTGAGAGTTGAATTTATAAGCCTAAACACATGAGAGTTGAGTGAAACACTATATCCTTTGTGAGGTTGGATTGTGATTTCTTATGTCTATTTGTTGCTTATATATGTGTGATGACGTTAAGAGTCACTTGCTATTCTCACTTGTGTTGACATTGCTTTTTGATAAGGGCTATTACTTGATGAATGTGTTGATGGTGTTGGATTATGTATAGTGATTGTTTGAGGACAAGCAAGCATAACTATGGGGTATTTTGATGTCCGGGTTTTTAGTTTAGTTTTTGAGTATTTTTCTAGGTTGTTTAGCTTAGTTTAGTTGTGTTTTTGTGCTAGTTTTGTGTATTTTTAGATGAGTTTAAATATTTTGTGAAAAGTATGGAAGCTACTTTATATTTGTGTTTTTGTAGGTTTTTGGAGCAAGATGGAGCATTCTGAAGACATCAAGGAAGAGAGGAGAAAGAGGAGCATGGCATGTTGAGGAAGAGTTGAAGACACTTTAAAGAAACCTCGGAGAATCCAAAAGAAGGTGTGAAAATTCAAGGAAATAAAGACCAAACACATGCTCGGTAACGACCCATGAGGGCTTGGCGGTACCAACGCATCAGGGAGAAGATAGTTAAAGCAAAAATCAGCAAGAGTCTACCGACCCTGACAAGGTCGACACCGAGGGTCCCTATGTCGGTAGGCGTGACCGACATCGAGCTTTTTATGATTTTATTTCAGGATATTTTAGTTTTGGAAAGTTCTATCTTTATGGAAACTTTTTAGATAGTTTTTCTAGTATAAATACTCTTGTCTTTAGTAGTTTTAGAGGAGGTTGGACACGTGAGAACCAAAGACGCACCTTTTGCTCTCGTTTCTGTCTTGGGATTCAAGTAAATTTGCTTTTAATCTAAGACATGTTTTCATTCAAATACTCTGTTTGTTTATGTTTAAGCATGTGTGAGTAGTCTTCTATTCTATTCTAGGATTGGGGTTGAAACCCGACATGATTGTGCATGAATGATGATGTGATGAATAATTGAATGCCTTCTATCTAGTCTCTACTTGTTTTGTGTTTATGCTTAGACAAAAGTCAAGGTAATTCGATTTTGTGGCTTAATTGAAAGAGAAAGTTAAGAACTTGAATGTTGACAATGTTTGATAACGAAAGTTAAAAACTTTGGGTAAAAAAAATAAGTAGAAAGTGAGTTGATTTATGAAAGTAGATTGATTTACTTGTTTAATGAATGAAAGTTGATGACTTTATATTCAAGGCCTGATATTTATGATTCATACTATCTCGATTGCATGATTGAGTTGTGGTAGACCCTCGTCCTAGATCTTTTCTCTTATTTAAAAGTTCGTCTTTGTTCTCTGCTTACATCGTTGCCGAGGCCCTATGCTCGGTACCGAACCTGCATTTTTTGTGTTTAAATTGCTCTGTTGTTATTTAGCACAGCATCGATACCGACCCTGATAAGGTCGTTACCGACCTGTTTTGCTCGTTAACTGGTCATTATTCTTTGCTTTTGTTTCTGTTTTGTGTGTTCTTTTTCTTTCTAGTATAGTAATTAAACACAACCTTGCTTCCCGTGGACGATCCTGACTCCCTATACTAAGTGGGGTCTTGACTACAAATTTATTTGTTGTCAATAAAAACCCTCTCAACATTTTAAAACCCCACAAGAGATGTGGACAAGTAAGAAACCCAGTCTAGCACACCTCAAGCCTTTTGGATGCACTTCATTTGCCCAGGTTTCCCAGGGTAAACTGCAGCCTAGGGCCTTGACATGTGTGATGCTAGGTTACCCCCCCCCCCCCCCGCGGGGGGTAAAAGGGTATAAAATCTTGCTCATACCACCTGGAGGTTATAAAGTAATAACTTCCAGGTCTGTTACATTCAATAAAAAAGAGTTTTATTTCAAATCTAAGCTAACTGGGTCCACTGTTGAGTCCACATGAACCACATCTGAAGATTCAGAGAACACAACACCATTGTCTCACCCTGGGAATTTCTTCCAAGAAGCACAACTCCCACGTTATGATGAAGAAGAGTTTGACATAGGCTACTCTTCTGCTTCAAACACCTCTTTACACCAAATTGTAAATGAAGAGGGCATTGAAGCTGAGCAGAACAATGAAAATGAAACTGAAGAGCAAAATGAACAAGAACAAGGAAATCAAAATCACCAACTTGGAGGGGAGAAGATAAGTAACTCTAACTCTAATTCTGTTTCCAACTCTTCTCCTTCCTCTCCTATTTCTTTTGATTCTTCTCCTTCTACCTCTTCTAACTCTTTTTTCTCTAAGCATGCTCATATTCTTGTGCATGAGCTTGCTGATTATCAATTGACTAGAGATAGAGAGCCTAGGATAAGAATATCAAATAGAAAGTTTGTGGTGAACTTGTTAGAGTCCTTTGACAAAATTGTTGAATTTGCTTTCATTGTTTCTGAGTTAATAAAAAATTATACACTTGAGACTTATGAACAAGTTGTTAGGTGTAAAGATGCAAATGAATGGGTTAAAGCTATGCATGAGGAAATTCAGTCTATGATGATTAACAACACCTAGGTCTTAGTTCCCAAACTTGAGAAAGCTAGACTCATAGATTGCAAGTGGATATATAAGCTTAAGAATGGAGTTAATAAAACTGACCCACCTAGGTTTAAGGCTAGACTGGTTGCTAAGGGTTTTACCCAGAAAGAAGGGGTAGACTACAATGATATTTTTGCACCTGTTGTGAAATACAAAACCATGCGCCTTTTACTTGCTATGATTGTTGTTTATGATTGGGAACTAGACCAGATGGATGTTAAAACTGCTTTCCTTCATGTTAATCTTGATGAAACTATATATATGAGACAACCAAAAGGTTTCATTGATAAGAAACACCCTGACTATGCTTGCATGCTTAAAAAGTCTATTTATGGTTTAAAATAGTCTCCTAGACAAAGAAATAGAAAGTTTGACTCTTGCATGATATCCCTTCGTTTTTCAAGAAGTATTTATGACACTTGCCTTTACTTCAAGGCTGTAAAAACTAACTCTCCTTGGTATATGTTGTTGTATGTTGATGACCATGGACGGAACCAAGGGTGGGCTAGGGTTTGCTCTAGCCCACCCTAAAAAAATAATATACTAATATTTATAAGAATAATTCCCCATATTTTCTATAGCCTAGTTGGTAAGAATCTACTACCTATCCTTGCATCCACCCACCCGTGTTCGAGCCCTCCCCCCTTCTTCCATTTTTTTTATTTGTGTTTTCTGTTCCGGTTCTTAGCTTGCTAGCTTTCATTTGTTTGTTTTTATTGTTTCAATTCTTATAAAATGATATCTATATGTATTCTTTTTTTTCTAATTCTTATGAAATCACATTTTTTCCACAATTACACCACCAATCATATTTTTTCTTTATTGTTTTTATAAAATCAATTTCTTATTTCTTATTTTATCATTCATTATTATGTACTAATTAAGTATATTAGATTATTTAGTAATTAAATTTGGTTAGTAAAATTTTATTTTGTGGTTGTAATAATTTTTTTCTTTAATTAATTTCAACTATCAAAATTATTAAATTAATAAAGTACTTAAAATTTTTAGTGTAGTACCGATTCATGAAAAAAGCGAGACAATTATACATAGAGTGTTTTTGTTCATGATATAAGGTAAATACAGCCCACCCAATTTTTTATTCCTAGGTTCGTCCCTGTTGATGACATCCTTCTTATTAGTAATTCTAAAGTGATCATTTCTGGTGTCAAACATGACTTGCAAAAACACTTTGACATGAAAGACTTAGGCACTGCTAAGTAGACCTGGACAAGTCTGGACTAGCGGCCCGGCGCCCGCTAAAAAAAGGGCTTGGATATTAGATTTGGCCCGAAAGGCCCGGCCCGGCCTGGCCCGTAAAAAATAGCATTGGGCATGGACAAGAGGAAAAGCCCGTAGGCCCGGCCCGGCCCGCACATATATTATGTATATAAATTAAATTTTATAATAATATTAATATATTATATAAATACTCCTTACTTTCTAACCCTAAGGTCTCATTTGTTCATTTCAGAGAATCGGGACTCAGGAGCGTCGCTCCTATTCACCTAAAAACCCTCAACACTCAATCTTCTTCTCTTTCACTCCTTCCCTTGAATCCCGGCGGCCTGCTCCTCCTATTTAGAGATTCGGCACCCCTGCTCGACGACGATGACGCGTCAGCCCTTCTCGACGCTCGGCAGCCCCTCCAGCCGACCCTGATCGACACTCGGCAGCCCATCTAGCGCCAACCCTGCTCGACACTCGACAACTCCTCCAGCGCCGGCCCTGCTCGACGGCTCCTCCGACGGGCTCCTCCTTTCTCCTTTTCTATCGAATCAACCCTTCGCAACGCCGAGCGTTGACGAGTGACGACCCCTACTCGACGACAACAACAAGTGACGACCCTGCTCGACAGTTACAGCTCCTCCAGCACCGAACCGATCCTCTGCTCTAGCACCGATGACGACGACGAGTCCCATTCAACTCCTCGGATCTATTTCTGGTAAATCCCTCTATTCAACTCCTCGGACTTGTTTCTAAGATCTCTGAAATGGTCTCTTTTGATGATTGAAAGTGGGTTTTAGGGTTTATGTTTTTGAGGTACTTGATTGGCAATGGTAATCTAGGGATTGAGATTCAGAGTTACTTGTGCTTTCAGATGTCATTGAATTCTCTAGTTCTCCTGCTGATTGATTTTTATCATTCATTTCACGTTCACTAATTGATTTTTTATGAGTAATTTGTTAACTAAAGTATGTTGTTGAAATACTCTTCTAGGTATTAATGGAATCTGATGGGAATAATGAAGTTGTCCAACATGATCCCATTGAAAGTAATGAGACCCCCACCATTGATCAAACAACACAAAAAGGCAAAAAACTAACGTCAAAGGTGTGGATCGATATGGAGAGAGAAACGCTGGCTAATGGAAGCATTAAGGCTACTTGCAAGCATTGTAAGAGTGTACTCACAGCCCTTCCCAAATCTGGTACGTCTAATCTTAAGAGGCATATTGAAGGTTGTTTTGCTAATAAATATCATGATATAAAAAACTTTTGGATAACTGGTTCTGGGTCTACACCTACTTTATCTGGAAATGTTGTTGTGAATCCTATGAAAATGACTATGCCAGTACCTAGTTTAGATGCAATTCGTGAAGCTTTGGTTGTGATGTTTGTAGCTTGTGCACAATCGTTTAGTCTTGTTGAGGCACTAGGTTTCAAATATTTCATGAGTGTTTTAGCACCTCAATTTAGTCAACTGAGTAGAGCAACCCTTCAAAGAGATGCAATTAGTCAATACAAAAACCAAAAGGTTATAGTTGCTGAAGAAATGCAAAATGCACCAGGTCGTATTTGTTTCACAAGTGATAATTGGAGAAGTGAACACACACTGATGAATTCATGTGTATTACAGCCCATTGGATTGTACAAATTGGAAACTTCAAAAGAGAATTATTAAATTTGGTGCTTTAACGACTCAACTAGATGGTGCTTCTCTTGCTGATGAGGTTTTATTATGCTTGGGTGAGTGGAAGATTGTTGATAAGGTTTTTAGCTTCACTTTAGATAATGCTTCTTATAATGACACAATGATGGCATCTCTTCGTAGTCGTTTACTCAAGAAACAGTCATTGGTTAAGCGTGGGGATTTCTTTCACTTGCGTTGTTCTTGTCACATTATAATCTAGTAGTGCATGCTAGATAAAGGTCATAGATGATGTCGTTGTTAAGATAAGGAGGATTGTCATTTTTTTGAGGCATTCAATGCCTAAAAAATAAAAAGTTTTATGAAGTTGTTGTCTCAAGTTATGGGTTGACCACCACTAAGAAGCTTCGTTTGGATACACCCACTAGGTGGAATTCTACTTATATTATGATTGATCGTTATTTATTCTTTCGTGATGCCATTGATAATTTTGTTGCTAAGGATCCTGATCTAAAATCTTATGTGCTTACGGAGAAGGAGTGGGAAAAGATTGCTCAGTTGAGAAAGTTTTTTGAGGTGTTTTATGATGTAACAAATGAATTTTCAGCCTCTAAGACACCTACGGCTAATATTTATTTTCATGGTGTGTGGAAAATTCACAAGTTATTGACAAAATATTCAAGTGGTTCTCTTGTTTTGTCCAACATGGTAAATGAAATGCAAAAGAAATTTGAGAAGTATTGGAATGAAAATAGTTTACTTCTCTCTTGTGCGGCTGTTTTGGATCCTTGAAAGAAGCTAGTGGGAGTTGGGTTTTTATATGAGAAACTGTATGGAGATGTCTATGCTAATGAAATGGTTCTTAGGATTAAGAATACTTTACTTGTTTTGCTAGAAGAGTACAAAGGCAAATATGGTGGATCTGATTTTTCTGGGTTTGTCGGCATAAGAATGGACAACAGGTCCAAATCTGATAAATCTGATTTTGATAGTGGATCTGATGTTGATAGTGAATCTGATGGTGAGTCTTATGAAGATTTTATGAATAAGAAAATGAGGATGGAAATCAATTCAGAGATGGATCTTTATTTGAATGGGAAGCCTTGCAATGTGAAAGAAGGTTTTGATATTTTGGACCATTGGAAGCATGAAGCTTCTCGATTTGTAGATCTTTCAACCGTGGCTCATGACATTCTAAGTGTTCCTATCTCCACGTTTCCTTCAGAATCATCTTTCAGCTTAGGAAAGAAAATTATTACTTCTTCTAGAAGCTCTCTTGCCTCCACAACAATTGAGGCACTTGCATGTTATGAAGATTGGCTGGGTGCAACAAGATTTGGACCAGGTATAATCTGTTTTTTTTTTACTTTGGAGTTCTTTCACTACTTAAAAGTTATCTAATTACATTCTTTTTTTATTGCAAGGACCTACAAGTATGTTTAGATATGGAGATGCACCTCAGGTTGTTGATGAAGATGATTAGAGAAGATAGGTAGAATCTGTTTTTTTTTTTAATTTAAAGTGCTTTCATAGTTTCATTACTTAAGATATCCAATTACATTTTGTTTTTTCCTATAAAAAATTACATTCTGTTTTTTTTTTATTGCAAGGACTCCAAGGAGCTACAACTATTGATGGAGCTACAACTATTGATGAAGATGTTGGGGATGACAAGATGAATGCTGATGGTTTTAGCGTGAAGAATGGAAGGACTTTTGCTGAATTTTCAAGCTATTTACTGTTTTTTACTCCACATTATGAGACTTTAAAATGTGTAGACATTGTACTTTATGTTGGTTATAACTTTTAAGTTCTTTACTTGTTTGTGACTTGAAATTTGGGCAAATTTGTGACTATTGTTGTTGGATTTGGGCAAATTTGTCTAGTCTTGTTGAATTTGTTGCGTTTTACAGGTTTAGCAATAAGTTTTAGACAAATTTATTGTAATTTGGACAGGTTTTATGGGTCGGGCTAGCCCGTGGACAGCCCGGCCCGTGTTTGTGGGCGGGTATGGACAAAAAAATAGGCCCGGTTTATCGGGCCAGCTAGGCTTGGCTCGGCCCGTTAATGTGGACAAAAAAAAATTTGGCCCGGCCCAAACCCGCCCATGTACAGGTCTACTGCTAAGAAAATCTTGGGTGTTTATAATTAGAAATCGTGTTAAGAAAACTATCTATTTGTCTCAAGGTGACTATCTTTTGAAAGTTGTTGACAGGTTTGCAATGAAAGATGCAAAACCATCTCCTATACCTCTGGGAGGGCACTTAGAGCTTACCAAGAGAGACTGTCCGACTACCCCTGAAGACAAGAAGAAAATGGAGAATGTTCCCTATGATGTAGTTGTAGGATCAATCATGTATTTTATGATTTGCACTAGGACAGATTTAGCATTTGCCATAAGTGTATTAAGTAGATATATGAGTAATCCTGGAGAAAAAACATTGGGCAGGGATGAAATACCTACTCAAATATGTAAAAGGGACTGTTAAAACAGGGTTAGTGTATGCTGAGCATAGTCCAAGGACCAAACTATGTGGTTATGTGGACTCGGACTTTGCCAGCAATAAGGATAACAGGAAGTCAACAACTGCATATTTCTATTGTTGGGCTGGGAACTGTGTTTTCTTGAAGTCCCAGCAACAATCCATAGTTGCACTCTCCTCAACTGAGGCAGAGTAAATTGCAGCTATTGAGGCTTCAAAAGAAGCTACTTGGTTACGAGACATCTTACGTGAGATAGAGGGCAAGTCTTACTTGCCTACACTTTATATGGATAGTCAGAGCGCCTTGTATCTTTACAAGGATCCTATCTACCATGAAAAGACTAAACATAGCGATGTCTGATACCATAACATAAGACAAAAAGTGGAGGACCAGGAAATAACCGTGAAGAAAATACTTGGTGAAACCAATCCTGCTGACTTTGGAACTAAAACTGTTCCTACTAACAAATGTCTTTTGCAGGAAGGAACTCCACATCGATGATGTCACTTGAGATGTAGCTTAAGTCAATGAAGAAGGGAAACTCGTTTTAAATCCACACTATTTGTTTTGATAGTTCTTCTTAGCTTCTATACTTGATTTAAGAGGGCATATGTTATGATTAAATCATGTATATAAGTATAATTGACATAGAGATTGGTATAACAATGTATATGTAGTTAAATGGTAGAGAAAATATAGGTTCAGGAACCGAGTTCGGATCATAGGTTCAAGGCTCGCTTATAGGTGAACCGGATCGATTAAAGCCACCCCGGTTCATCCGGTTTGGAGGCTAATTGATCGAGGCTTGCTCATGGGCTTTACGCTAAGCTCCTTTACCCGAACATGTGAAAGGCCCATTTGATAGACGACCCAAATCTTGGAGCTTTCTGGATTGAATACGAAACGCGTCGTTTGGAGCTCTTCACTTACTATATAACCTCGCTAGCTTCACTTGGGAGCTCATTCCTTGACCTAGTTGCGCGGCGCTTGAGAGCACTCCAAAAACAGAGAGAGAGAGAGAGATGAGTTCTCCGGTGAACCAGGCGGTGGAGTTCAGTGGCGACGTTGAAGACGGCGTCCTAGCTCGTTGAGATCTGCGGTGGCGACTGTCCAAAAGCTTCATCCAGAAGCTTGTGTAGCCTTTTAGAGGGTCGAAACCCTAACCTTCTCTCTTCTTCTCTTATATCTACTTTGTAGCTTCATGTTTTCGTGTTTTCTTTGCCTTGCTCGTATACTTTGTAACATCTCTTGAACTTGATCTTCAAATAGTGATTTGAGATGAGTCTCCTCACTGAAGCTCCGCGGATGTAGAGTTTACTCGAACCGCGTAAACAGATATGGTGTTCTTTACTGTACTTCCTTCTTATTTGTTTGATTCTTCGAGTTCATTGAGTTGTTCATGGGTCTAGAATCATATCAACCTTTTTCCTCTTCTCTTCTGCAATTCAGAGGCTGCCCATACGCTCTAGACATTCTCTCGGCTGACATGAAGATGATTCATTGATTCAAATTCAACAATATTCCTTCGACTACGCTCTAGACAACCATGACCCTAGAAATCAATTACGCATTTGAAGGACCGGAACAAAAGAAGCTTTTGTCTCCCCTACACTTTAAGGGCCCGTTTGGTTTCCAACCACGGAAACGTAAACGGAAAGGAAACAAATATAGACCACTTATGTGTCACAATACATTGACAACAAATTTTTTTTATGGGTCTAGAGAAGGGGGAAGGGAAATGGTTAGAGGAGAATGGGGCATTTGCTTACCCCATGTTAAAATTAGGGAAAGGGATTGATTACCGCAAGGGGGCTTGCGGTACATTTTTGCATGAAAAATGAGATGACTCAAGGGAAGAGGAATTTTATCTTTAATGTATCATGACATTAATATAGATTAGGTTTGTTTCCTTTCCATTTACGTTTCCGGAATAGAAAACCAAATGGGTCCTAAATATCTAAGAAAACTATGGCCATTCAAGTCTCAATCATGTGTAAACACCCAAGCCCGTCCATTGGGCTGTGCAAACAGCCCAACGGAACAGGGCCCCCAAATATTAGGGGCCCCAAAATCTGGATTTATACTATATTAAATAGCATGCCTCTAAGAATTACAGTGATTAAGCACTGCAGATGGTGACGCTTATTTTAGGTAGTAATGAATCCGTGTTCAATTCCCACGGGAGTTAATTTCAATTCCTTCTTGCAATTTACAAACTCGTGGGCCCATCAAATGGGTTTGTACTTTTTTTTTTGGTAAAGAAATGGGTTTGTACTTTTGAGCTACGTAAAAAATATTTGGACTTGGGAGTTGTATTTTAATATTTCATTTCCTTTTTACGTATTTTTATATTTGTACATTTTTTCGAAATTTTGTTTATCAAACAATAATAATTATATACTTAGAATGTTATTTATCAATTGCTTGTTGAAATTTGTCTAATTAGTTACTTAATAATTTAATTTTGATATTTTTAACAACTCTTTACTTGTTACTCATTTTTATTTTTATGGGTAAAAATAAAATGCATATATAATTTTAATTTCCTTTTTGCTAGTATTTTTTCTAAAATTATACTCATCATCAATAAAATTAATTTTTTACTCATTTTTATTTACAGGGGTAAGATATATACAATTTAAAAAAAAATTCCATTTTTTTCTATAATTATACTACTCTATATCAATAAAACTAAATTATTTTAATTGAACAATTACAAAGTAGCATATGTGTAGGTCATTATGGTTCAATAAGTCTACTAATCATAAGATGTTATTAACTAAAAATTAATAACTAAATTTATATTTAATTAATTTTACATATTTCCAATTTTTGCACAGGGTCCCCAAAAATCATTGGACGGCCCTGTAAACACCACAATTGCGCTGTAAACTAGGACAAGAGTCTCCTGCAAAAATCACACATTGTGGAGGGCCGGGAAAAAAATTGTATAAATAACCAAAAATACAATAGTTACGAATCATATATTTTTAAAATGAGCAAAGAAAAGGTATTTCAAATTAGTACACACTAGTTGAATTCCCGTACATGGTACTGGTTTTGTTTAAAAATATGTTGCATAAATAAATTATTTTTCAAATTTAACTAATTTAAAAATATTTTAATGTTTAAAATTTGAAATGCCTACATATTAGGAAGGTTAAGTATTTGTTATTTAAATAAGTATAAAAAAAATTAGTTAAAATATAGTGGGACCCAAATTATTAATAAAAATAATAATTCAAAATTACAAAAAAATGACACATAAGTAAATTGAACAATAGGTTGACATGTGGTCAAAAGAGTTCTTCTTTAGTATATAGATAGATGTTTGGGGTTACAGGCACATTATCATAGTAAGTGTAATACAGAAGCACAATACATAAGGGTCAAGCACTTTGTCCATCTACGGTTGTTACACGTCAAAGTGATGAAAACAATATACAGAACACGTGTCAAGATTGAGAAGCAAACTTGATGATCTAGTCAACCACCTCATGTTGTTCAAACTCTCCTTTTGCTTCCATCAGTTGAGAATCAATCTGCAGCGAATGGAAAAACGAAAAAGGAAAGAGAAACCTACACTCTTTTTCTTGCACATATACTTTCCGTCTCTTGCTTACAGTATAGCACAGCCTTTGTGTGACCGTCTCTTCTTTTTCTTCTTGCTCTTTGGAGGTTGAAGAACAATTTTAATGGCAGCATCAAATACGGCCTTTATGTTCTGCACGGTACCAGAAAAGGATCTGTTACTCCTTTTTCATATTCAAGCTGAACAGTCATGACATGTTACAAATGATAGGGAAAAAAATGACCCACCTGTTGGGTTTTAGCACTACATTCGATGTAAACAGGAGCTCCAATCTGCTTTTTCAGTTCCTCTCCCTTCAAAAGAAAGAGATGTTTAAGACTTTAAGCTGATTAGTTGTTGAACATCTGAACGTTAAAAGTTGGTTTAGTCTCAACAAGTGAAAATTGTTAGAAGTTTACCTGCTCTGTTGAAATTGGCACTACACCAGGGTGTTCGATAAGAAATTGTTTATCATCACGAAGATCTGCAACAAGGAAAAGGTCAGAACTCAAAACTAAGAAGCAGAAATTTCACAAATTCTCTTAGTATGTTCACAGGTCGAGATGTATTTTGTACAGAGAGAGAGAGAGATGAAATATCCAAGTTCAAGTAGTTTAACTAGTTGACTAGTTGACTAGTTGACCACTAGTTAAACTACTTGAACTTAGATATTTCATCTCTCTCTCTCTGGTGATGATCTTATCTTACCAAGCTTATCAAAACCCTGTTCAATGATAGATATGTCAAAGCACCACAGAATACGGACTAGTCAAGTCAAAAGTAGACCCAGAATATTGATCAGCTAAACGGGAAAAATGCAATTGGTGAGTAACTAATTTGGTCATCCCCATCAGGTCAAATCAATGGATTTTACATATAGACATAGCAAATATTACGCCTCATTTCTGGGATTTGGTATTTACAAGAAGCCTAAGTCCTTCCCAAAACCTCTCCTTCCTCTCACATCCACTGTATTTTGACATACATCACCTACTTAGGACACACAAAGCACATGACTATGGATAGGAAGATAAGAACTGGTACCATTTTCATGTGAAAGGGAAGGGAAAAATCAGCAAGTCAAGTGTAGAGAGCAAGAATCATATGACAAAAGGGGGGCAAGATTGGATGATAAAGCATACCAAGCTTTGTTCCAACAAGAATAATAGGAACACCAGGGGCGTAATGTCTCAGTTCAGGGATCCACTGAAACGTTTGATAACAAAAAAAAAAAAACATACACAAAAATGTCAGCCAGCATATCCACTGCAATATATGTTGTAAAGTAAAACATCAGCTTAATATTAATGAATCCATCTCATAATACAATCACTGTGAATCAAGCTCAGGAAGACTTACTTTCTTGGCAATATTTTCATAGCTTGCTTTGCTAATGAGAGAAAATGCAAGAATAAACACATCAGCCCCCCGGTAGCTCAATGGTCTTAATCTATTGTAATCCTCTTGGCCTGTTTCCATGGAAATTGGATTAAAGATTGTCTACATTAGTATATTAAGATATGAAACAGTTGCATATAAATGACTTAAACATTGCATGTACCAGCAGTATCCCAAAGCCCTAGATTCACAGTGTTACCATCCACAACCACATTTGCACTGAAATTGTCAAACACCGTGGGCACGTAGTCCTGTTATATTCGCAGACCAAAAAACCTTAATAATTTCTTTTTATTTCATGCTTCAAAGCCAGACAAACTTCAGAATAACAACTGATCAGCATAACTGTGATCTATTGAAGAAATTTGAGAACTTAAAGACACAAATCCATGCTGAAGTGGAAGTGGAAGTTTTCAGATTGAACAGCTAAAATGAGAGAAACAGCATGTAATTGGAAACAAAGCAGCATCAAACACCAGCAGAAAGCAATTCGACATATACTAATCAAACTAATCCAATCGACCAGCCAAATTACCCGCATTAAGCACTAATTATCCGAAAAAGGAACCAAAAAAACAGAAGAAGAAAGGAATTGAGATAGAGAGAGTTGCTCACAGTGGGGAAAGTGTTGCTCGTGTAAGAGATAAGCATACAGGTTTTCCCGACGGCGCCGTCGCCGACGGTCACACACTTGATGAACCTGGAGGCACTCATCCTTCGCGCCGGCGAAGATCCTAATGTTGCAACCCTGAAAATCTCTTCTCCTCCGCGAAACTAGACAACAGAGCCACACTCTCTAGCTTGTTCTCCTTCGCTGAAAATCTCAGAGAAGGCACGAAGATTTCCTCCAATTGATAAGCAACTTCTAAAAGAGGGAAGAAGCAGAAGAAGAAAGCGGAAGGCCAGCTCGGCTTGGAGATGTGCTAAATGAAATTTGAGACCCAACTACTCCCCGTCCTCTCTATATTAAAAAAAAAAAACTTCCGAATTTTTCTTCCTTTAGATTACAAAGGTGGGGTTGTTTTTTTTTTTTTTTTAAAATAAGAATTTGATGACTAGAAACGTTTTCTAAATTAGGTCGCATGGGTAACAGCCGAGAAAATGACTAAGAAGAGATGAGGTCTAAAACAATCTAAAAACAATCTAAAAAACGAATAAGAAGTACAAACAATAAAAAAGAAAGACTCATGACAAGTTCAGGTTCGGGATGAATAAAGCACTATAAATAGCATTCGGGAAAATGATCAACCCAATTTGGTATGTGCATAAAGACATTTGACGTTCCCTCCATCGAAAAGAAAGATCTATAGGAGCCACAGAGTACAAAAGAGGATTTGGCCACAATGACTCGGTTTGAAACCAAAACTCAAGTCCAAACATTAGGTGAAATACACACACTCGATCAAGCAAATCTACCAAACCTGCAAACCAAACCATCAAACGATCTACACGCAACTTGTCAGATTGAAAAGCTAACAAGAAGCCTTAAAAATAAGCCAAAAAAATATAAGATCATACGAACAAAAAGACTCTTAATAAAATTCTAAAAATTTCAACCCAGAAGATTGGGCCTAAAATGGGCTTCAAAAGGGCTTGTGTCCCACCAATTACAACTCACAAAGATGAGTAAAGTAGTTAGAGACCACATAAAGTACAAGTCTAGCGCACTTAATTCGATTGAAAATACCTAAGGTCAAAGCCGTCCGACGACATGTTTGATCGAAAAGAAAAAACTACAGTCTAAGAATACTGTTAGAAGTTTTGAGTATTGATGGTTCCAAGAAATCAGTGACTTCGAAGTTGCATGTCGAGTCGGCGACTCGACAAAGTCACTAACACGACCAACTGGTAGGAAAACTATATTTGGAAGGAATGCACAAATCGTGTGCGATTGTTTACAAGACAGCTGGGGCGTTTATTTATGGAGAAAATCATCACAAAAGAGTGCAAAAATCAGAATAATACGAAATGATCTCTTGTGATATTTTATATGTGCATACTTGTATATTTGGAAAGATATGTAAAGATTGAGTGTGTGTGTGTGTGTGTGTGTGTCACTTCCCTAATCGAATGAGAAATGATATCACACAAGGTCTCTCTTACTCTAGCTTAAATACTTCAGTGTTTAGGATAGACGGTAAGATGTTGAGCATAACTTGTAATCTTGTGTGAAAGAAAGAGAGAACTTGTGCGTGGGATTCGTGCAAGAGGTGTGGTCGAGTGTTCTTAGGCATAGCGTGAGATTCAACATGGTTATGTTCGAGGAGAAGTAGACAAGACTCTGTTTTTGCTAAAGGAAGGAGGTCATACACTTGTTGTTTAGGTCTATGTCGACGACATCATCTTTGGTTCAACAGATGATAAGCTGGTGAAAAAGTTCGCCGACCTCATGTCTAGTGAGTTTGAAATGAGTATGGTCGGTGAACTCAAGTTCTTTTTAGGACTTCAAGTTGTTCAAGGTGAGGATGGGACACGAGTTCATCAACAGAAATACCTTAGAGAATGTGTCAAGAAGTTTGGTCTTGAAAGCTCTTGACCTTTCGACACTCCCATGTCGTCGACTACCTCACTTGGAAAAGATGACGAGGATCCTGAAGTCAATGCTACAATGTACAGGGGTAAGATTGGATCTTTGCTCTATCTTATTGCAAGTAGACCTGATATTGTGTTTGGAGTATGCTTGTGTGTTATATTTCATGCTGATCCGAGAGAGTCCCACTTGAAGGTTGTGAAAAGAATCATTCGATATCTTATGGTACCCAAGAGGTTTCAATTTCGATCTTGTCGGCTACACGGATGCAGATTTTGCTAGAAATCGAGTTGATAGAAAGAGTACATCCGGGATGGCTCAATTTCTTGGACCTTGCCTTGTTTCATGAGGGTCTAGAAAGCAAAACTCTGTTGCTCTTTCAACGGCAGAAGCTGAGTATATTGCGGTTGCAGTATGTTGTTCCCAACTCTTGTGGATCAAGCAACAACTTTGTGATTATGGTGTGAAGTGTAGGTCAATACCCATACTATGTGACAATACAAGTGCAATCAACATCTCAAAGAATTTGGGGCAACATTCAAAGACAAAGCATATCGAGATAAGGCACCACTTTCTTCGAGATTGTGTGGAGAAAGACATGGTCACAATGGAATTCTGTAGAACAAGTGATCAAAGAGCAGTCATCTTCACAAAGGCCTTAAATCGTGAACCCTTTGAATAACTCTGCATGGAACTAGGTATGATCTCTCTTGAATCATCTATTTCCCTACATGAATTCCCTCGATGATTAGTTGAAATTGATTTCTTGTCATATATTTTGAAGTCATGCTTTTATGGTATAAATCTTAGCATTTTTTATAGACATCATGTTTAGAAAACCCCATGCATTTGACTTGTCGGTGACTTCTACTACATTTAATGTGTGTACAACCTTTTTTAGCTCTTTGTTTTAGCCCAAAAGAATCAACCTGATGATCTTAACCCTCATTACAAGCCCAAATGATGGTTGATTCTCATTCTTGTCCCTGACCTATCATGGTTGAGAGTCTCTATGAGCTTCTTTTTGAATTTCCCTTTGAAATCGGAGACTTATCATCATGATCGACAAATCCTCACAAATTATGTTTCATACTTGGTTTGCTTTGGCACTCCATGTGCAACCCCAACGCCAAGTATGTGCTTTAAGAAAATGTGTGTGCAAAAGTCACGGACAGATAAGCAAAGTTGAGAAAAACAGGTTTTGGGTTAGAGGTCGCCGACTTGAGCAGAGTCAGTGATTGTGAAAAATGGCGCGTGAATGAGATCATGGCTTAAGAGGATATTTTAAAATTGGCAATTTTTTCAAAAAGGAAGAAAAGGGATATTTAAGTGATTTGACACTTTCCTTTGAGATTGAAGTCCACTTCCTTTAATACTTCAACCGTCAAACTAAAAAGGTACGCTTCTTTTCTCTCGAACTCTCTCTCTTGCTCCTTGCTCCCTCTCTCACAAACCAGAAACCCTCAAAACCTCCTTTCTTCTTCAATGGTGTCCCAATCCAACAACTCTAATCACCTTGTCTCTCCACCACGTCGAAATGAAAGCCCTGAAACAGCTCGGCGGAAGATTGCTCTCCTCTTCAGAGGCGATTTTCTCCGATCCCTCATGGCCGGTCAACCGTCACCTCAAATCGCCCTTCAAACCACCATGGAAACCCCCTCTAAAATCCCAACTCCTCTAAAATCAACCCCCAACTCTCACACTCCCTCCGAAAAACCCCAAAATTCCCAATCCCTAAAATAAACCGAAACCCTGACCCTCTCGTCGGAGACTGGAACTACATGCCAAACGGCGCTATCGGCGGTAGTTCTAGAATCCGGTGAGGCTTCCATACCCAAACACAAGGGAGTAGAGAACGAAGAAGAGAAAGTAAAAACTTCGAATTTGGAGTCGATGGAGTTAGACGAAACCGAGAAACTGTAGTGGGCTCTTTCAAGGAAGAGGAAGAGGAAAAAGGTTTAGAGGTCGTTCTCGAGGGCACGCAAGGCCAAGACAAGAAAGAAAATGTGCAGCAACTATCTCAAGGAAACCAAAATGAAGAAGGCAGTGACCTGCAAATAGTCATCTGTTGTCGCCGACAAGACTTTTGAAAAGGAGACCTCCTCGAAGCAACCAATGGAAATCTCTTAAGAAGGTACTCATTCTGATCCAAGAGTTCATTTTGGGCTATCTAGGGAAGTAGATTTTGTCAAAAGAAATTTGCAAAAAGAGTTGTTTGGTGATGAGTTTGATCTGCTTAAAGAGGATGAAATTGAGGTGCCTCCATGCTCTCCTCGCCCTAAGACTAGGCATGCCCTTGCTAGAGCCACGACTATGGCTCTAAAGGCCAAGAAAGCTAAGGGATTGGAAACCCCTAATGTTGGGTCTAAAGGCGAGTGGCTATTCTATGTCTGAGAAAGTCACCAAGAAGAAAAGAGGAAGGTCGCCACCTAAGACTAATGCAAGTCGAGGAGGAAGCAAAAAGAAAAAGGTTGTGTTTGTGATTGATATGTCGTCTAGGGAGTTAACTAAGCATTCGCTCTGGGATGAAAATTTTCTTGTTGATTACAAGTTGACAAAAGTGACTAATTGGCTTAAGGAACAACAATGGGACAATCTGATGCAAGGTGAGAGTGACTACAATCCACGCATGATCAAGATGTTCTATGAGTCACTAGAAATTGAGGACACATGGAACATGACCTTAGGAAGGTATATTGTTGGCAAGAAGAAGTATTCCTTCACGAGCAAAGATGTGAGTAACATTCTAGAACTCCCTCATGAAGGATTTGCTGGCAATGATGATCCTCCCTCAAGTCACTAACAATGATGATCCTCCCTCAAGTCCTTATTTGGTCAATAAAATGGGAACTGAGAAGAAGGTCTTGTTCAACTTTGTGATCAATAACCAGTTTCTAAGAGAGCAAAAGAGGAATGTTACGTACATCCAGTTGTTACTTGTTATGGATAAGGTTCTTAAGGGAGAGAAGGTGTGTATGCCCAGATTGATTATGTTTCACATGAGGCATGTGCTTGAAAGTCCAAACCATGCTCTTCCTTATGGAAATTTGATCTACATGCTTAAGTCTGAGCATAGGGTGTATGAGAATGGTGGTGAAGTCATCAACTCTAGGTTATTGACTAAGGAGATGCTTAGGAAGTTTGGCTAGAATCTAGTGGATGGACAGTGGATGTCTAAGAACAGTGATTTCGGTGACAAGTACCAACAGGAGGAAGGAACTCAGTCTGCTCATTTGGTTGTTGAGTTGAAGGAACTAAAGGAGAAGAACCTGGTTCTCAAGGGCATGATTGAGAAGCGTCACAACATATGCAACACTTTACTGTCAGAGGTCAAGGAATTCGGGCAAAGGCTCAATGAGATTGGAGCCTGATGTCACTGACTGCTGCATGTCCATGACTCTCTCTATTCCTCCTTTTTATCCTTACTGCATCATTTCCTTAGTTTAAAAGACTTCTGTTTTTAGTTCGGTTTGGTTGTACTGCATGTTTGAATTGTTTTCGGTTGTGTCGTACAATTTCTATTTTGCTGGTGGGTGACTATTATGACAGTTTTGATTATATGCTTTAAGTTTCCATGATTTGTCTCTGATTTTATTTTCTTGTTTAAGCAATCTTTTTTATGATGCCAAAAGGGGGAATTAACTGGGGGAATAGATTTATAAGGGAGGGATCTAAAAACTGAAAAACATGTGGATATTAAGCTTAGGGGGAACGTTTTATGATTTTTGCGCTTGCTCTTTATGTTATGTTGTTTTTGTGTGATTTAAAGATCACATCAGGACAGGTTGTTTGTCACCATCAAAAAAGAGGAATTTGTTAGAAGTTTTGAGTTTTGATGGTTCCAAGAAGTCAGTGACTTCGAAGTTGCATATCGAGTCGGCGACTCGACAAAGTCACTAACACGACCAACTAGCAGGAAAACTATATTTGGAAGGAATGCGCAGATCGTGTGCGATTTTTTGCAAGATGGATGGGGCGTTTATTTATGGAGAAAATCATCACAAAAGAGTGCAAAAATCAGAAGAATACGAAATGACCTCTTGTGATATTTTATGTGTGCGTACTTGTTATATTTGGAAAGATTTGTAAAGATTGAGTGTATGTCCGTTCCCTAATCGAATGAGAAATGATATCACACGAGATCTCTCTTACTCTAGCTTAAATACTTCAGTGTTTAGGATAGAAGGTAAGACGTTGAGCATAACTTGTAATCTTGTGTGAAAGAAAGAGAGAACTTGTGCGTGGGATTCGTGCAAGAGGTGTGGTCGAGTGTTCTTAGGCATAGCATGAGATTGAGAGTGTATGTGCAAAGGTAGAGCGTGGTTCAAGGTTGTGGGATTCAAACTTGTACACGGGAGAGCTTTGTAACACTTAAGTTTTAAATAGAGCGAGTCTAAGGACTCTTGAAATCCAACCAAGTGAAAAGCTTGGAAGGGAGTGATTTTTCTCTAAGTAAACTAGTTGGTTTACGAAGAGTTTCCACTATACATCGCTTATCATTTACAGTTTGGTAACGTTCTTCCTGTTTGATTATTATGCTGCCTTATTACTCAAAGTCGACGACTTCGCAGGAGTCGCCAACTCGTTTAAGTACTAACGATCTTTCAAACTCCGACAATGACGGTAAAGCCGAATCCGAAATTTTGAAGATTAAGGTGAGATAGAGATTCCGCTAGAAAATCAAATCAGGAAGATATTTCTAGTGCTCATGTCAAGTGTTGTAGTGTTGTAATTGTGACACCCTTATACCCTATGAAGTATACTTAGTAATAACTTATTTCGTATATAAACAAATAATTCACATATAACAAATATCCACGTAAACATATAACAAAAGTAACAACCATATAAGGTTGCAGACACACACACACCTATATGTAGTTACTTCTTATACTAATACATATGTTAACTTTTATTACAACTCATATGTCTAAGATGCAAAATGAGGAGGAGAACGTTGCATAAAGTTTCAACCGGCCGACACGTATGAATGTGACCTCTAAAAGAGACCCACATCAGTAAGATCTAGTTGAACCTGAAAAATTGTTTTGCGATTTACCTGAGTCGCATACTCAGTGAATATAAACCATCATCAATTATTTCACACATAGCCAAACAATTAGTCCATGTACATATACATACATATTATATATAGATGACAAATGAATTTACTATGCTTATGCAAATGCCAATGTATCCGGTTTATTATTATGTGAATTGTTCAAGCCTGAATCTACCCTGGGTTTCCCTTATACCGACTTTTCCCATATACCAATTTTTTTCCATAACCAACTTTTCTTTTCCATATACCGACTTCTCCCATATATCGTCCCTTATGAAATAGATCCGAAGATTTCTAATATGAATTAGGCCCAAAGGCCTCAAATATGAATTTGACCCATAGGTCTTATATATATAAATTCAAGGCGAGACAGTCACAAGTCCTTTTTAATCTCTTTGCAATATGCTATCCAATCAAGTGCAGCTTGTAATCATATATCATATATCATTTGCTAACATACTTTTTGTGCAAACAACTCTGGAATTTCAAAGCTACCACATATAGCACATATATCCCTATAACATGTATAGCACATATATCCATATAACACATATTTCTGTATAACACATATAGCACATAGGGTTTAATCTCCGGTCTATACTCACCTGTTTAAGACAGATACTATATCTCTTCCCCTTGTCCTTGACCACGACTTATGATTTATGATCCTATATATATAACCCAATGCAAATTAGCCTATTTACGCTTAAAAATCTAACCCTAAATGCAATGAAATGTCAGTATGCATTATAACTTCTTTTAAATAATTTCAAATCCTTTAAAACTTGACAACAATAAACTATATATATATATAAGAACATTTTTCTAGTTCAAACCTTTCTGTAAAACTTGATCAAATATCTCCAAAATATCATTACAAAACAAAACCCTAAAATTACTCTTAAATCTTTTAACGAATATAAATCCAATATCGAAAACACCCTTTGAGAACTATAAATCAAGTGATTTCTAAATCAAAATCAATTGTAAATCTGGATTTGAAAAAATCTATACCATCCAAATAAATCTTTAACTAATTAAAACTTATCAAACAACGCTTATAGTTCGAAATTAACACCCAATAGAAAAAATATTATATCAAAGCTAACAACCGAAATCAAAATCACAAAATTTCCTAATTCTTTCACTCAATCCTCCTCTTTGTCTTTTCTTTCCCTATCTTTTTTTATTTTTTATGTATCTTCATGTTGAAGATCAAGAACAAACATAACTATATAGATATCAAAGTCGGTTTAACCCGTAGAAATCCGCATAACTTTTACCAAATTCCAGTTTTTACCCTTAAATCTTTTTACCATAAATTTTACCCTGAAATAATTATGATTTAATTATTAGTTATTTTTTTTTAATATAATTAAATTAATTCAAAAATAAATATTATTTTTAAAAATTCACTATATGTCATGCTAATATGCTATGTGTATGCTACTAATATTATTTGAATGCAAAATGATGTTGTTAGTGCACAAAAAATCGCCTTTAATGCACTGGTTGAATGCTCCTCTTGATTCTCCTCTTCACCTTCCGCTCCAAGCTTCTCTTCAACATAGAACCTACAAAACAATGGACACATGGGGGCGGAGACACCCTAATCCAACTCTGATGCCTAGTTCAAAACAGCAGTTTGTCGATTGAACGTTGAGGTAAAGCAGACTATAGGCAAGCTGAGCGAGTATCAGTCTATACTCACTGCATAAGTTGAGCAAATATCAGCCTATTCAGTGTGTTGAGCGAGTTTATAGCATGTATCCACATTCATGGTGTCAGTTCTAAGGGAGAGGTGTCAGTTCTTTGTGGTCAAATATGTTATACCCAGACTCGTAGTTAGAATCTGCTTACTATTACTGACAATAATCGAATTTGAATTGCTCTTAGAAGTAATAATAGAAAAAATACCTAGATTGTTGGCCATGTGAGAAGAGGCTTTAATGTCCATGTACCAAGAGTTGTCAAGAGGATAAAGAGTCATCGTATTGAACGCTTGAGATGGGTTAGAAAGTTGAAATCCATATGATGGGAGGGAGAAGACGAGTTGGTTTGTGGTTGCTGCTGTCAGGGTGTCTGACCGAGTATTCCTACACCCAAGTTCACTTAGTTTTGAAATTGTCATTGCAGTTGAGGATTGAAGTCGGGGACCAACATCCAACCAAAAGGAGTGCGCTGAAATTGGATTGGCCCATTGTATGTGTTTCCTCCACAGCCTCGGCTATGACCCATGCCTCGAGCATGACCCGGTTACCATGATTGCTAGTATCGGACATGTTGGAAGGCGGTGCTAGTTCGTCAAGAGGAGGATAATAGGGGGTTTGTGCAGATAAAACGGTGAGGGCCTTAGAGTAACTTGTCAAATTTTGTTGATTCGCACTACGGGATTCTTCAAGTAAAACCATAGACTGATCCGTAGAGAAATTATGGAAGGGCTCGGATTACTGAATTAGGTTAGCAATTATGTCAAATTCCTTTATCAAACCAACAATGAGTTGAATGACCATCTAACATTCGGACAGTTTAGCATCAACACTAGCAAGTTAATCGGACAAGTCTTTGAGAGGATGACATTAAGAAGATATTGAAGGGAAGGGTTCAAGGCGACATCTTGCAAATTCGCTTTGCAAATAAACTGTCTAGGAAGTTTTGGTATCTTGAAAGATATTGTGGAACCTTTTCCAGGCAACCATAGTAGAAGATCTGGGCTCAAGAATCGTGAGGACAAGATCCTGAGAGATGGTGGCATAGATCCACTATAGGATGATGACATCTAATCTAATTGATCCCAAGTGTCATCGATGTTAGCAGACCTCAAGACATTAGAATCAATATGATCCAAGACACGGTGAGTACAGGTTGCGACTTTGAAGAGTTCCGCCCAAGAGTTGTACTTGGTGTTTGTTTGATCAAACATCAAAGGGATGAGATTCTTGATATTAGACACAACAAGAGCTGAGTGAAATAGTGATTTAGAGGATCCAAGGAGGCACCTAAATCAAAATAAAGAGTGTTCGATTCCTTCAAAGGAGGATCCTTTTGGGTCTCATCACTGACCATAGATGCAATTAGGGAGGAGAAAGACTTTTTGAGGAGTAGTAGGGGTGCCAAGGTGGTAGCAGAAGGGCGGACGGCGATCGGCAGGGTCGACCAGCAAGATCGGGAAGGGAGGAGGCGCGCACAAAGACAGTGTGGTACTAGGGCGAGCGGCAACGATGTGGCGGTGCAAGGAGGAGGAGGCGTGCATAATATAGTGTCAGCGTCCTGGGAGGGTGGAAGGCTAGGGTTAGGATTTCACTCGTGATACCATGTAAGAATATATATGTATTTCCCTTAAAAGATTTCTTCAAATTAGATTAATATTAATTGGGACACATACTTGCTATGTAAGTTAGAGTTATATGACTTGCTATACAAGCTACAATATTTACGCAAATATTATTATATTCTATCATCTTTCTTGAACTTGTTTTCAAAATAGTGGATTAGGGATGAGCCTTTTCAAAATCAGGCTTCACGGACTAGTTTAGGGTCGAAACGCATAAACGATTTGGGATGTTCAACAGGTCAGGTCACCCCCGACCCGTACTGACCCGTCCCATAATTTGTGGGTTGTGGGTCGACCCAAGACCCGTGCAGGTAGGGTCGCGGGTCAATTTTTCCAAAAATTTGGGTTGTAGGTCGAGTTGGCCAAAACCCGTCGGGTTGCGAATCGTCCCGTATCCTTTTTTAAAAAAAATCACCTTTATAGTTTTTTTTTCAGGAGACTGATTTCATTTTTTGACCCAAACCCTTTTTGCTTTTGAGTTTTGATTGAATCTGACCCCGACTCCGCCCGTGAAAATGTGAAACCCTAGATCTAGATCTACACACGTCGCCGCTCAGCCCTCTCCCACTGCCCAGCGCTCGCACACCGCCATCGGCTCGCGCTCCGGACTCCGTGCTCACTCGCTCCAAGGATTCCAATCCTCTTTGGAGTCTTTGTGTAGTGCGCTCACTCGCTCTAAGCCTCCGTGCTTGCTCGGCCTCGGTGTAGGGCGGTGATTGTCTTCTTCCTCCGCTCCTTCCCCGACCCCGACCTCCGCTCCAGCTCTCCAGACCTCTGACCTCTACATCGCAACTCCAACCTCCGCGTGTAATTTTACATTGTTACAGTGGCATTGAATCTTGTTGTTACATTGTAAATCAAATCTTGTTGTTACATTATTAGAGGGCTTGATTTAGTTTTAAGTTTGGTCATGAATCTTACTTGCAATGTAAGTTGTTCTTTTTTGTTCATGAATCTTGTTGTTTGGTCATGATTTCATTTTATAAATTTAGTTTTAAGTTTGGTCATGAATCTTGTTGTTTGCAAGTTGTTGTTTTTTTTTTTTGCTTCTCGAGTTCTAATTTGTTGTTACAGTGGCATTGTTGCTCTAGTTCTAATTTCAGTCATTTGTATTTGGCTATTTGTTGTGTGATTATTGTGAGTTCTAAGCAAAGCAAAGATCAATGTTACTAATTATCAACGAAATATCTTATAGCATAAAAGGAGTATAGATTATTGGATTATGTCATTATGGAGTATAGATCAATGTTATTAATTATTGGATATGAATAAAGTTGACAAGCAATAAAAAATTCTTGGATGGAAACAAAGTTACAAATAATGGATATTGAAATATCCATGGAATTATCAACGGAACTTTCTTGCAATGTAAGTTAGACTATTGGAGGTATTTGGAGGGGTTTATTAACTTGATTGGCATGTAGGTATTTTTGTGTGCTTTGTTAAACTTCAGTACTTAAAACTTAAAACTAAATTGATATTTGCTAATGTTTCGTATTTTTACTTTGATTAGATGGAACCAAGCGGAACGGGTCAAACTCTTGATTCTCAAGCCGAAGTTGCAAGTGAAAGGCCCACAGTTAAAAAGTCGAGAGGAAAGAAAAGGGATTATTGGGAAGATTATGATGTGTACATTGTAGAAGGGAAAACGAGAGCTAAGTGCAAGTTTTGTGATAAGACTTATGCATGTAGTTCACGCGATGTCGGCACCAAAAATGTCTTGCATCATTGGGAGAAGTGCAAAAAAATCCAAATAATCAGGGCCAAGGTACATAAACTCAACTCACTTTAGAAAGTTATGGATAATAATGTGAAGTTGAAGAATTGGAAATATCACGCAAAGTACATTCGTGATATTGTTGTTGAAATGGTGATTGTTAATGAACAACCATTTAAAGCAGTAGAGAAAAAAGGTCTAAGAAAAGCTTTTATGGCTGCTCAACCCTTGTATACCATGTCGTCTCGTCACACCATAAGGTGTGAAGTTTATGATCTTTACTTTAAAGAAAGGGAAAAGTTAAAAGAGCTTTTTAAAACTTCTTGTGTGAGTTTTTGTTTGGCGACTGATACTTGGACATCAATAACAATTGAGAATTATACTTGTGACACCATTCATTGGGTTGATGATAAATGGGTTTTTCAGAAGAGGATAATTAATTTTTGTTACTCTTATGGTCATACTAGAGAGTCAATTAGTAGGGCTATTGAAGATTGCTTGAGATTCTGGGGTTTGGCTTCTAAGCTTCTGGTACTTACAGTTGATAATGTACTTGTGTGTTTCAAGTTGTTGAAGGATTTGATAGCAAGTGATGATGATGATATGAGGGCGATGGGAGTTGAGATGAAGAAGAAATTTGACAAGTATTTTGGAGACTTGAAGAAGTTGAATTTTTTTATTGTTTTTGGCTGCACTTCTTGATCCTCAACACAAAATGCGTGCAATGACATCTGTTTTAGAATGGTGGGCCAAAAATCACCAAAGGTATCCCATTCTTGCACGCATGGCTCGAGATGTCCTAGGCATTCCCATATCAATCATTCCTTCTGAATTTGCATTCAACACTGGAAGACGTACCATTTCAGATAACAAAAGTAGATTGAAGTCCGAAGTAAGCATTTTTATTTGTTTATTTAAAAATGGTTATCAGTTACTTAATTTAGAATCATTTAATTAGTTAATAACTTAATATGTTTTTATATGTCTTTTAAGATTGTGCAAGCACTTGTTTGCACTCAAGATTGGTTACGAGCAAGTGAAAGAAATGAAAATATACATGATGATGAGGATGAGGAAATTTCCACGTGCGGTACTAGAAAACACATTTTACGCTTGTTGATGGTATTTGGTAATTGTGAGGTAAATCTTGTTGAATATAAATTTATTTGGCTTTTGTTATTATTTGGTGACTATTGTGTACTTATATATTTTTTCTAATTTTTTTTTGTTGCAGAGAGGTTGTCATGCGTCAAGAACGCAAGATTAAGGCGTTATGTATTAGGTGTATCACTTTGGAATCGGATTGAAGGCGAATTTGCATGTTTGATTTGGATTTTGGAGTATTGTACTTTGTTGAATTGTTTGATTTGGCTTTATGTGGTTGTTTTAATTTATTGCAGAGACTTGTCTTTGTGACTTTGTGTGTGTATGTTTTGTACTTTTGTTGGAGAGGCTTACCTTTGTGGCTTTGTGTGTGTTTTGAATTTTTGGTAGAAGGAGAGGCGGTACTCTCCGGCTCCTCAAGGGAGCGTTTTATTAATAATATTAAAAAGGGCTAAGTAGTCAGCAAACGGGGGATAGCCCGACCCCTAACATCATCATGCATAAAATTAGAAATCCCCTCCGGCGGGGCAAGCAATACATTAAGTCCAACAAGAAAAGAAAAAACTAAGAAAGCAAGTCGATCAGCCACACAATTGGCTTCACGGTACACATGACGGATCTGGACATGCCAGTTCCTTTTCAAAAATCCTTGGCATTGAGATACCAGGCTAAAAAGGGGATGATGACTTTGAAGCTCTTTCCCGATTAGGTCGACGGCCAGCTTAGAATCAGATTCGATAATGACCTTGCGGAATCCTCTATCCCAAGCAAGACGACAACCCTGCAAAATACCCCACAATTCTGCCATAGGAACCGAACACATACCAACCTTATGAATGAAGCCCGCAATCCATTGCCCGTTGTCGTCCCTAATAACTCCAGCTGTCGTAGCCATGCCTTCACTATTAACCGCTCCGTCGGAGTTCACCTTCACCCAACCAGCAGCCGGCCATTCCCAAACAACATGTCTCCATTCCCGAATTTGAATTTGTTTGTTCCTACCAAGTTTCTGAATAGCATCTAAATAAACTTTGGATTGGTTAAGAACAAACATACCTCGGTTTATGTTCACGGTATCCTCATTAAACACCTTAGCGTTTCGGCATTTCCACGTCCACCAAAGAGCCATGGCGAAAACAGCAGCCCAACTACCCAAATTCTCCACATTCCGATTATCTAGAATATTGCTCCTCATCCACGAAGGAAAACAAACCTGCATAAAATCATAAACCAAATTGGGTCCAAGGAGATGAAACCACATTGGCCGTACTAACCTGCAATCACGGAGGAGATGGATTTCAGTTTCATCGTCTTCACCACAGCAAGGACACAACGCCGACGAAGATATATGCCTTCTCCGACGCTCACAGTTTGTCAACACACCACCGATCAACATCAGCCACACAAAATACTTCACCCTTTCAGGAACATCCAACTTCCAAACTCTTTTGAAAACCCGATCGTCTCCATTAAGCGACCTCTGACTGCTATGCACAAATCTATATCCCGAGGCTACCGAGTAGTTTCCGTCTGAGCAAGAGCTCCAACAAAGCTCGTCATGGTGATCAGGATCCTCAATAACCGAGACCGCCGCCAGCTTCATCAAAACGTTAGTTGGGAGAAGATGACTAAACGAATTCCAATCCCAACCACAACCATTAATCCACAACTCACGACCAAAGGCTCTCCATCCGTGTCTTTCGCCTCCTCCATAAGCGAATTATCCAAAAGCCACTTATCCCTCCAAAAGCTCGTCAATTCACCATTACCAAGAAGCCATCGAGAACCCTTGACCACAACTTTCGACAGACCTACCTTAATGCTTCTCCAAACATGTGAACAAGCCGACGAAGATCCAAGTGCTTTATCAACATACTTCTGTTGCAACACCTCTCTCCACAGGCCACCATCACTCATAATGAAGCGCCAACCAAGTTTCCCAACAATGGCAACATTAAGATCACGCATCTTACGGATTCCCAAGCCTCCATGCTCCTTGGGACTATTAACAATGGTCCAAGGCACTTTATGAACTCTTCTCCGACTCTTCGTACTACCCCAAATGAAAGCACGATTAATGCTATCAATTTTCTTGCAAACAGATTTCGAAATCATCATAGTAGCCATAGAATACACAGGTAGTGACGAGAGCACCGACTTAGTCAACGTAACTCTACCCGCAAGACTAAGAGTATTACACTTCCAACCGGCCAACTTCGAATTGAATTTCTCAATCAAGGATGAGAAGGTGTGCTTGTTCACCCGATTGTGAAGAATGGGGATACCTAAGTAATTCCCAAGATTTTTTGTAACCGGAACTCCACAAGCCGCATGAATGCCCTGCACCACATTATCACACACATTAGAAGAAACAAACAACTTGGATTTTCTTAAGCTAACCTTTTGGCCCGAGGCACCACAAAAGCGATCCAAGCAATCCTTGATGACCAACACTTGCTCCACCGAAGCCTCTGCAAGTAAAATAATATCATCAGCAAAGAACAGATGCAAGAGCAAAGGACCATTCCGAGTGAGTTTCATGGGATTCCAAGAACCCATAGAAACCGACTCAAGAATAAGATGGCTAAGCCTCTCAAGACAAAGAATAAAAAGATAAGGGGAAATAGGATCTCCCTGACGGACACCCCTAGAGGGTGTGAACTGAGTAGAGACTTCTCCATTCCACAAAACCTGCATTCTAGGCGTCGTAACACATGCCATAATCCACTGAATCCAGCAACTAGGGAAACTAACATCCTCTAAAGTATCCTGAATGAAATCCCATCTAAGCCTATCATAGGCTTTCTCCAAGTCCAGCTTAAGAAGCATCCACCCCTTCGCACCCTTCTTTCGACGCATTGAATGGACTACCTCTTGAGCAACGACGATATTATCCGCAATAAGGCGCCCCAGGAGGAAGCTTCCTTACGTCGGGCCAACAATAAACGACATGATAGGCTGGATCCTACTAGTTAGAATCTTCGTCACACACTTGAAGAGCACGTTACACAAACTAATAGGCCTGAACTGACTTATATTAACCGGTGTATCAACTTTAGCAAGGAGGACAACAAGAGTGTCATTAACACCCATAGGAAGCTCAACCGTATCAAAGAACTTCTTGACAAAGAACTTCTTGTGTGTGTTTTGAATTTTGTGGGACATCTTTATTATTTTGAGTTTAATTTTTTTTTTTGGAGTTAAAATAGCCAAAAATGCATTAGGAATGAGGGTCAAAAAAGTCAAACAGGTCAAATAGGTCACCTTCGGGCACTTGGTTCAACGGTTTGGCCTTTGGGTAGTACCCCGAGGTCAGCGTTTCAAATATCTCGGGCGGCGGTTTGCCCTTTACTCTTTAGAATTGGTTAGTAACCAATTCTTATTCCTAGTGGATGCTCTGGGAGAGTGCAAATAGTACTTGTGGCGGCCCTAATCCTGATCCTATCAAAAAAATAGGTCAACCCCGCAACCCGACTCGTTAGACCCACGACCCGTGGACCGAGTCGTTGGTCAAATTTTTTTTGCGGGTCACAGGTCGGTCCGTCCCGACCCGTTTAGCATCCTTTAACAATCCTCTATGTTCAACATGTCTTTCGATTCCTTTAATTTTACTTGATAAACTCGTATTGAACTCGTTGGATCTATCAAATCACTTTGCGCTTTAGTTTGTTCTAGGTTTGAATCTGATTTACATAAACCTTTCTAAATTAGGGAGTGGAGGAATCCCCTATACACATTAGACATGTTTAATTAGAGCAGAAATGATAGAAGGAATGAGTGAGAAGAATTAATCTCCCTAACATGTTAATGGCTTACAAGTAAAAATATCTTTACAATTAATCAAGAAAACAAAGCCTAAAATATCATATGAGAGCCACGTAAATTATGTAATGGTGGACTACATTTTTTCAATAAAAAAAAGACTACAATGAGTTTGAACCGAGGAGCCTAAAAGTATATATTGAGAAATCGAATTTTTAATTACAATAAATGGGCAAAAAATCCAATTTTCATGTAGACTAGAATTTATTGAATTATATTATGAAATATCATAATTAATTATATAATAAAAATAAAATGTTAAAATTCATACATATATAAACTATTTGATCATTTAGTCGGTTGCACACTACATACTAATTTAAGATATAAAAATTATTTTCTATCTAAATTTGGTAGTTGATAGTTCATGTAAATTTGATTTTATTTGCTCAAGCTAACTACCACTGCTTTTTTAGGTTTATTTTTTTATAATTAATTTTTTCATATTCAAATTAATGTTGCTATTATACATGTGAAACTGTGAATATACAACAATAATATTGTGTTTTTTTAAGGAAAATAATATTATTATGTCTTCATGTTTTCTATGTCATACATAATATTTATATATATTTTTTTCTAAAACAAGAATTCCATGTTTTTAAAAGGAGATAAATAATTAATTTATAAATGTGTTTAATTTCTTTCAAACTATCCTCCACCAAAATGCAGTTCCCCAAAACTGCAAGAAGGTCAACATTCTTTTTTTTTAAATATCATAATTATGTTATCTCGTTTCGAATGCTTCAAAAATATCATATTACGTCAAGTCCAATCACATGCGCTGTTATTGCTTTCGTTAAACGTTTGTTTTGAAAACATGGAATCCCATTCCCAACAAGTACGTTTGGGATTATAAAACTCCGATTAGGTAACATTTAGGTTAACCACTTCATTAGCTCTGTCTTAAGCATGCCGTGTAATGTACAATTGTACATAGCCTCATTCACCTACGCAGTCGTACCCAATCCAATCTGGCCATGTGCAATCTACTAAAATGCTTGCAAGAAAACTTCAAAAGTATGTCATCAGCACATTTAAAAAAAATGATATTTAATGAAATTATGCGTTGACAAATTGACTTCACCAGTCTGTAACAAACGCACCAAATCATCTCATATTGAATTAATGTTTGATCATCTATTCCATTCACCAAATAATTTATCATGGAATCTAACGACTCCCTTGAGAAAATCTTTACATTTAAACCCAGAGGGCAACATATTGAGATCTCAGCTTTTTCTTGCTATATCCAAAACCAGCAGAAAGTATAACTCATCAGACACTGGCTGTGCGCCTTGTACAATTCCCAGTTTAACCAAATTTCATCACAAGGTGAAGCAAAGAATCGCTAAGTTTCCGTTTTGGAAGAGATTCAACATTCTTACTGGGGCACAATGAAGTGATGATTGATGATCAAGAGAGAAAGAAACAAGGATCATGATTCTTCATCTGAACTAATCATATCTAACTCAACCATCTTAATATTAGGCTTGGTTTTCTCATATGCTGAAAACTTCCCACTACCACCAGTCTTTACTCTTTTATTGTCTGGTGGATTTCTTTTTATGGCAGATGAATCCAAATTTGTCGACCTGGAAACGAAAAATCTCCAGAATTTGAGGACACATGGGAATTTATTAAAAACCATAACACTAGATGAAACTTGTTCTTACCTCTTTATTGAGCTGTTGGTTTTGTGGCTCTGCGATACTGATTTATTCTTCTTATCTCGATCCATGTGGGCTGTTGTTAAGAAAAAGCATTCTGAGAACACAATAAAGGAAAATGCCACATAAATAGAGATTAAGCATCGTGTCAAACCTGTAACTTCAGTAAGAAACCTAACACCTTGTGAGTGGATATTTGTTGTTACATTACTCGAATTGCTGTCACATGAAGATAGATAAATTAGAATAGAACATCAGATTTGGTAATGACATGGTGAGATGCAAAAAGAGAAGATAGACATTGATTATCTCTTACCTTAGAGCTCTCCTTAAGCCCTCCACGGATAAGACCTTAGTAGGTTTTTTGGATTTTAAGCCTGCTTTGTCAGCAAGAGGATCAACCATATATACGCCTTCTTGCTTGAGGGGATTCCTGAAAGCTGTTCTTAAATTCCTGGGTATTATAGAATTATATAAGATAACAAGTATTGAAATACAATACTACATAATATATTTTGACATCAGAAAAGATTAAGCTTACCCTCCTTGGAGCTCTGCTCGTTTATTAGAATAAATCTCTGAGGTTTTCTATGAGAAGATTAGAAGAAAAATGGGAGTCAGATATGAAAGAGTTTAATTTCAGTAGTGTAATCATGTCGACGATGAGTGAGAGATTCTTACAGATCTGTGGTAGCTGCAATATATTCCTTGACGTCTGGAAGGCACAAAACAAACAAATTAATACTAAGTGACAGCCACAAAAAAACTAAGATGTGAATAGAAGATATTGCAAACAGATAGATCTCTTTAAAATGAACAATCATATAAATTCTATTGAGAAAAATATGTTGCTCCAAGTAAAATTACAAAACAAATAAATGTTATACATGTATCATGTAATGAACACAAACACCAAATAGGCATCATACGTGTAATAGCATATGATCAACTAACAAAAACCAAAAGAATGAAGATATTCTTCTAAATCTTTTGTTAGAACACTCCAACTACCAGGAAAAGAAGAATCAAAGTGATTAAATGTGACAGACAAATTTGAAGCTATTATCATTTTCAAGTACACATTTTCACATAATCCAAAGCTATATAGCATTTGTTGTTATGGAATACTTTGATCAGCCAGCATAATTATTTTTGACAGATCACACCGTCTATTTTAAAAAGTAATCAATCAGTTTGAAGTATATGCTATCACAAAACCCATACAATATAACTGAGGTAATATTACACATCACATAATAGTTGTAGTTAACATACTTATTTACAATCATTGTACAGGCCATGCCATCTTTCCTCTTTCCATTGCAAACTCCATAATCAACTGATGTACCAATCTTCAGCATTTGATCAGCACCAGAAACACTCAGACAAAAACCTGAAGCCTGGATAAATTAAAACAAAAGGAAGATGATAGAATGTTACACATTCTATCAGATGCAAACTTAACTAGCCAAGCATTTACTCACTGATGTATCCTTCCGAACTGCAGCACTGAAGACAGCAAAAACAGTACCAGCTGGCTCTTTAGAGTGCATCTGATAAGCTTTACCAAACAAGAAAATGGATATAGTATGTTCATCCAAACACCCAATCTTCCATAAGCAATAGCTTTGCCCAATTGAGCTTGTTTTTGGACTTCCCTTCTCAGTTATGACTCCAATGGTAGCCCAACAACCCATAACACTGTCTCTTACGATTAAGTTCCTACATACAACCAATACCAAATGGTAAGCATAAGGCAATTTTTAGAAGTAATAAAAAAAGAAACCTCAAGTCATTATATGTCCTATTTTTGAAAATGTGTAATATTTCAGTTTTTAACGCCATCTATGGCAACCTGAGGCATCTGAAGGCTGAGTAGAAGGTTTTACTTTATGGCTGATAGTCGAATGAATCGCATATCTGCAAAGTGGTTGCTTAGCTCCATTGAAGACACCAATTGTTTCCTGGAATTTGAAGGGGAGAACAAAGCAAATAAACCTATAAATATCTTTACTTTGTAGAAAGAATCTGTCATGAGTGAAATTAGGAAATTTTCCAAATTCAAAACTTCTAATACCGGATTCTCAAGCCCGAAAACTTTTCAACCCCTGGTTCATTTGAAATGTTATTAAACAAGTTTGATTTGAGAGCTTGCTTAGCCGCTTCAGTGTCGTAATCCATGCAATCCTGAACGGCGTCCTTGAAGACAGACATATCAGCATCGCCATTCCGGTTATTAGATGGTTCTTCGTCTGACAGATACCCTGTAAATTTTGAGGAATTTCGGAGCAATGGAATTAATTGGAAATAAATTTAGGGCAGAATGTTCGGAAACAGTAAAATCAATAGGTTAGTGATAATTTTGGTTAGTGGAAATAGGCGTAGCGCTGATCGAAGAAATTCAAATTATCTGTTGACATAGCAGGAAAAAACGAAAATTTGATACCTGGCGAGCGAGGGCGAGAGGAAGAGGGAGAAGATGGAGGGGTTTCCAAAACCCTGTCTTGGAGAGATAGAAGGAGGTCGAGATCTTCTTCTTGGCAATCAGCCATGGTAGTTTTCGGAATGTCGCTAGAAAGGATTGGAAGAAGTCAAAGATTCCCCAGAAACGCAGGATGGTTTGAGTTAGCCACTGTCAACTTTGTTTTCATTTTTTAGGGTTTCAATTTTAGCGGGAGATTCTAATTTTAGCGGGAAATACAAAAACAAATATCTATATAATATTACTTTTTTATCAGAAAACGGAGTTAGCCTCCTGCGGTAATCTTATTAAAAAACCATAACAAGTCAAGTCTATATACTATTACTAAAGTCGAAGTCTTAACTATGTCACATAGGCGTTTTAATTTTTTCAATTACCTCTTTACCCTTCGTTCTTTTTAGTATTTACAATCCTTAAATATATATTATAATAACCTCAAGGGGTTGGTCTAGTGGAGTAAGAAAGGAGTCGGATCTGACAAGTCGCAGGCTCGATTCCCCACTAGTCTCCTTGAGGTGAGGCAAATGTAAATCCCATTGTAAGAGCTCTCTGAGCCCTTGGGTCTTCCCTGTCCTTGGACTGGGGCGCCATCCCCTCAACCTAAATTTCATAAACCAGAAATATATATTATAATAATATTACTAATAATTGTACATACTATATATCTAAATATATAATTATTTTTAGAAATACTCTGATCTTATAATTGTACACAATATATGTTAAAATCTGGCAAGTGTATCCATAAAAATATATAATAATTGTACATAATGTAAATATGTACATTATCTTTGATATCTTAAAATAATATCTACTATTTTTTATGGCCATATATTTTTTCAAAGCATATACTTTAAAATATATAATAACTTTATACAATGTATTAGTACGTGATCTTTGATATTTTAAAATAAAATTTACTATTTCTCTTTATGGCCATATATTTTATTATCATATAAATTTTTAATCTTTTTTCAATATTATTAGTACGTGATGTTTGATAATGTATATATTCAAGCCATATATTTTAATATCATATAGTATTTTAAGTTTTTTAATATTATTAGTAGGTGAGATAATGTGTCATAAATTTTGCAAAGCATATCCTTAAATATATATAATATATATAAAAAACGTATGTAATCTTTGATATTTTAAAATAATATTTATTATTTCATCTTTATGACCATATATTTTAATATCATAAACTATGCCACATAGGTATTTTAATTTTTCCATTTATCTCTTTACCCTTCATTTATTTAATTATTTACAATCTTCATATTATAATAATATTTTTTATATTACTAATATATAATTATATTTAGAGATCTTAAATTTTGGCAAGTTGTGTTTGGAGTGTAATCCACTATGGAATAATTTTGTTAATTATAATAATGTTACTACTATTACTAATATAGTAATATACAATTATATTTAGATATCTTAATATTTGGCAAGAAACATACTCTTATTATGAAATAATTTTTTTTAATATAATAATATTACTAATATACAATTATTTTTAGAGATCATAAAATTTGGCAATTGATGAAAACATAATATTGATTATAAAATATTTTTTAAAATTTAATAATATTACTAATATATAATTATATTTAGAGATCTTAAAATTTTGCAAGTGATAGAAACATAATCTTCATTATAAAAATATCTTTTGAATATTAAGAACATAATATTACTGTTTTTGAAAATATTGGGAACATAATTATTACATTTGAATTTTTTTAAAAATAATTTTTAATATTCAATTTATAATATTAAATCATATATAAATCTATATATGCATTTAAAATATATTTTACTATTATAGACCCGTGTAAGACATGGGTACATCAACTAGTAGATAACTATAGGCCATTTCCATTTCTATATATATATAGTTCACCTATGTATACTACATGTATAAATTTATATACATGTCCATATTTATTGTCTTTATTAAGTACTTAATTATATATCTTTATATATACTTATTATTGTAAAATATTTCACATATTTGTGTGTAGAATAGTGGTTAAAGAACTTATAAACTACTTAGAACATCCACATCGGTTGCAATTTGGGGTGCATAATGTCAGAAATAACATAAAAAAATGAACAATGGGTGTGTCCCGGGAAAAATTGAAGCAAAAGATGAATTAGTGGGGCAAGGGGCATTGAGCGGTGCATCGCATATCTACGTGCGTGTCAACCTCCAAAATGCACTGTTTTCCCCTGTAACAAAATGAAGCACCACGTTTTGCAGCTTCTGAAGGCAAAAAAAATATAAATCAGCATGCCACGTGTTGTGCTCAAATTGGGTAAGTGTGGCTTGCTCAGCGGGTTACGTGTGGCACGTCGGGTATCTCCAACAAGATGTCCTAAACTAAAGGGAACCCACACGAGGATGAAGATCAAGAAGAGAAGGCACTCAAGTCCACATTGAAAGAGGAAGGGAAGCAGGGCACGAACGACTATACAACGATTACTTCTTCGACAATCCAACTTATTCGGCCAATTCGGCTTTGCACGCTTTGATGCGCATTGTTGATCGCCTATAACCAATATGGAGTACTTTCAGTAGAGGTCAGATGCGATTGGTAGGCTTGGTTTATCGGTCTTACAAAGATGTACTATTGCGTCATGCATGTTGGTGTATGACACTGTTGTAGATGCTTCGTCTTAGGGAGTCCATTGTAAGAGAATGTTTGTACAACTTTGTTGAAGGCATTACATTCTTTGGCCATGAGTACTTGAGGCGACCTACCCCCAGAGACATGCAACGCTTACTAAGCGTAGGAGAGTCTCGTGGATTCCTCGGCATGTTGAGTAACATTGATTACATGCATTGGAGGTGGAAAAATTGCCCAACTGTATGGAAAGGCCAATTTGAGTGTGGAGATCATGATGGTCCAACAATTATCCTAGAGGTCGTTGCATCATATGACCTATGGATTTGGCATGCATTCTTTGGGACACTAGGTACATGCAATGACATTAATGTGCTTAACAATCTCCTATTTTTTTATGACATTCTAAAAGGTATAGCGACCTATTATTTACGGTGAATGAGCATGAATACATAAGGGATATTATCTCACCGATGGTATCTATCGATCATGGGTTACATTTGTCAAATCCACTAGCCTCCCTCGAGTCCATAAAGCAAAACTATTTCCCTAACTCCAAGAGAGTTGTCGTTAAGATATGGAAAGGCCATTTGGAGTCTAACAAACATGATTTCATGTCGTTCGCAATCTAGCCCACTCTTGGTATGTTGGGTTTATTCAAAGAAAAATGAGAGCTTGTGTAATTTTTATATAATATCATTGTAGAAGATGAAAAACCCGAATGCGAGGCTAATGGGTATATGGTTCCTCCATATGATGAGCCAGAATATGAAGGGTCTAGTTCCAATCGAATGTTCTCAACCGATATGCCATTTGGTATATATGAATAACTACATTCAGAGCAATCTTCAACTTCACGATAAAGATACACATAACTAGCTTTTCAAGTTTATGAACAACGACATTCGGAACAATTTTCAAGTTTATGGGTAATCTCTTGCTTTCTCCTGTAGATATTGCCAAACACTTTTCTATTCCACACAAGCAGATCCTCACGAAGAACAACCAGTGCACTTGGAGTATCCAAATCACCACACCACGACTCCCTGATCTTATTATGATAACTAGGATGCGACACCCACGCAACTTCGAACTTGAATGATCTTCGATTTTTGTCTAAATTAGCATCAGAACTAGTACTCCAGAGAAGAGGGAAATGGTCCGACGAGAACCGGGCTAAATGCTGCACTTTGGCATCATTCCAGTAAAGACGGCCAACAACATTCAAGAGTACTCTATCCAATCGTTTAGCAACTACCATGCCACTATCCTTGCCCCAACTCCAAGTAAAAGAAGGACTCATGAAACCCGCATCAATGAGACCCAAAGTATTAACACAACGATGGAAATCAATAGAATTCAGGTGGAGATTTCCAGAGCCGCCTTTTCTTTCATGAGAAAACATGATGCAATTAAAATCTCCAACGATCATGACAAGCCCTGAAACAGCTTTAATAGCACGCTCCAACTCAATCCAAAACTAAACTCTATGGGGAACATTTGGAGGCCCATAAACCACAAAAATATGAGAATTCACCCCTCCTTCAAAGAAAGAAGCATGGATAAAGAAATTTGTCGTCTCCTCAATCACAAGTTGAACCTTGTCAGAATTCCAAAGTAACTAGATATTGCCCTTGAAACCCGTAGCCTCAACACATGAGCAATCAGAGAAAGTCACACGACCACAAACTCTCTCCGCTCTATGACCAGAGATTCGAGTTTCAAAAAGGGCGAAAATATAGACCTTATGATGCTTGCACATATATCTAATGGCACGGCAAAAACCCGGTTTACCTGCACCGAAACAATTCCACATAAGTATACTCATAAGAAAACTAGGGAAAGGAAAGAAAATAAATCAACAATTATGGCCATTGGGGGCCTGGTTGATTTCTGTCATAGCAGTGTCCTCATGAACACCCTCCTCTTTCTGATCATGTCCCAATCCTGAATCCATCATGAAGAGGGGATTCTCGTTAATGATTGTCTCCCTCTCAACACCTGGGTTAGAGCCGATTCGATTGTCACCATGGTCGAATTCCTTCTGTGTGATTCCAACATCCACAGCCGCCAACTTCGAAGATGTTGCCGGTTCTAAGAAATCATAAAACTCAGTTTATCTCCTTCTTTTCACATTACCCCTACTAACGACCCATTTAGAGCTGTTGTAAGATCAAACCCAAAATCAGCCCTTGAAGGAGTAACACTCTTCCTTCTCGAGATTTTGGCAGCCTTTTTTCTATCTTGGGCCTTCAGCCAATATCTTTACTTGCTTTAAATTCCATTACCTGCCCATTTGCATTCCCTGGCCCAATCGATCCCACCTCCAAATCCAAATTTGGGATACCCTTGACCCACTCGTCGCCTCAATGTTTGTTTTATCCTTTTGATTTCTTTTATTTCCTTTTCTAGCATCAATCATAAAATTGCTTTCCTTGTATTTCCCAATAACTTGCTCTCGATTGGAAGACCCGAAATTATCATGGATTTAAATATTTGTGTGGCATGAAAACCCTGATTTGATATTAAACGTAAAAACGTTTATATACAAGGCTACAACTAACCCTAATCTACTAAACAAGGAAACTGACATATACACATATAATACATAAAAGGCAGCCTAATATATACAATATATTCTAATACTCCCCCTCAAGTTGGAGCATGGGGACCACGAATGCCCAACTTGCCCAAAAGAAGCTGAAACTGTTGTGAACCGAGGGCCTTAGTGAGGAGGTCAGCCGGCTGGGAATGAGTGCGGATATGAGAAGTAGAAACCGTCCCAACAAGAAGAAGATCCCGAATAAAGTGACAATCAACCTCTATGTGCTTTGTCCGATCATGAAAAACTGGATTAGCGGCGATATGCAGAGCGGCTTGACTGTCACAAAACAAGCGCATAGGAGAAGTATGGGAGATGCCAAGAGAACGAAGCAACTCTTTCAACCAAAGAAGCTCACAGCAAGCGCTTGCCATGGCACGATATTCAGCTTCGGCAGATGACCTGGAGACAGTATGTTGTTTCTTTGTCTTCCAAGAAACCGGTAAAGAACCAAGCTGAACAAAGTACCCAGTAACAGAACGACGCGTAAGAGGACACGTCGCATAGTCAGAATCACATAAGCAGTAAGATCTAAACTGCCAGCAAGGGCAAGAAAACACCCTGAACAGGATGGCCCTTAAGAAAACGAAGAACTCGAACAGCAGTATCCCAGTGATCAATAGTAGTCTCTTGCATAAACTGGGCAAGAGTATGAACAACAAAACAAATCTCAGGACGCATAATCGTGAGATAAATAAGACGCCCGACTAACCGTCTGTATCGATCAGGTACCTCAAACAACGGCGCAAAAGAAAGTGCAAGCTTGTGATTTTGTTCCATAGGGAACTCACACGGCTTGCTACCAAGCAAACCAGCCTCAGTCAGAATATCAAGAGTGTACTTCCGCTGAGTCAAAAACAAATCCTCAGCAGAACGGGCTATCTCAATACCAAGGAAGTACTTAAGCAAACCAAGATCCTTCATGTGAAAACAGGAACTCAATTGTGCTTTAAGCTTGGCAATGGCAGCAGAATCATTCCCAAAAATAATAAGATCATCCACATAAACTAGAACATAAAGGCAAACACTAGACCAAGTATAGGAGAACAACGAATAATCAGCACGAGATTGAGTAAAACCGAACCTGCGAAGAGCATTAGCAAGTTTGGTAAACCAGTTCCTAAGAGCCTGACGAAGTCCATACAGAGACCGATTAAGACAACAAAACTTGCCAGAAGCACTCGAAAAACTTGGAGGAGGACGCATATACACCTCCTCATGCAAATCTCCATGAAGAAAAGCGTTATGCACGTCCATCTGATGCAACTCCCAATTACGAATAACAACAACTGCAAGGAAAGTACGAACAGAAACCATCTTGGCGACAGGAGCAAAATTCTACTTGTAGTCAATACCGGCCTTCTGATTATTACCCAGAATCACTAGCCTAGCCTTGTACCTTTCAACTGTACCATCAGACTTGTACTTGACCTTATAAACCCACTTACAACCAATGGGTTTATTTCCGGCAGGAAAAATCAGAAAGTGTCCAAGTACCATTCCGCTTCAAAGCATCAATCTCAGCTTGCATAGCAGCCTGCCATAATGGATTAGAAGCAGCAACAACAAAAGAAGTAGGCTCTGGAATAGACTGAACAACAGCAATAAAAGCAACATGGCTAGGCAAAAAACGTGAACAATTAACATAATTAGGTATAGGATAGGATGTACCTGACGACCTAGACGGTTGAGATGAAAGTGACGTCGGGGTTATAAAACTACGCACAATGTTACAAATATAGCCTCTCAACTTCACAGATGGAGTCCGATCTCGGGTAGAACGGCGAATTTCTTGAACAACAACATGAGAGGATTGAACCCCACCTCCCACATTAGCTGTCTGCGATGGGGCCATTGTGGTGCTAGAATCAGTGTTGACTTGAACAGAGTCAGAAGGAGATTGAACCCCACTCCCCCTGACGCCTGTCTGCGGTGGGGCATTTGTGGAGCTAAGGACGGGCTCTTGAACAGAGTCAGAAGAAGATTGAACCTCACTCCCCCTCACGTCTGTCTACGAAATAGAATTCAGGTCATGGATATCATCAAAAACGGACGGGGGTAACTCTGCACTAGAAAGTGCATTATCAACAGGCTGTAACAAGGCTTGAAAGGGGAATTGTGTTTCATACAATGTAACATCAGCAGATACAAAGCGATCATTTGTTTCTAAATCATAAAGTTTCCAACCTTTTTGACCTTTGGGATATCCCAAAAAATGCATTTCCTAGCTCTAGATGCAAATTTATCAGAATTACGAGGTACAGTTGATGCATAACATAAACATCCAAAAACACGCAAATGACCATAGGAAGGAGGTCACCCGTTCAGAATTTCAAACGGAGTTTTGTTTTGAAGTAAAGGAGTTGGAGTCCGATTTATTAAATAAGCAGCTGTCAAAATGTAGTCGCCCCAAAATTCCAATGGTAAGTGAGCATGGAAACGTAAAGCTCTAGCAACATTTAAAATGTGTCTATGCTTACGTTCAACCTTGCCATTCTGTTGAGGGGTTCCAACACAAGAAGTTTGAAATTCGATCCCATTTTGATCAAAAAACGAACGCATGCAAGTAACTTCAATCCCATTGTCACTACGAAAGCATTTAACTTGCCTATTAAATTGACAAAGCGTCATAGCACAAAAATTTGCAATTAAAGAACCAACTTCACTTTTATTAACCATAAGATGAATCCAAACTCCTCTAGAAAAGTCATCAACTAACGTCAAAAAATAACGTGCACCAGTAGAAGCAGGGGTCCGATAAGGGCCCCATACATCACAATGAACAATATCAAAACAGTTTTCAGAATACGACTGACTAATCGGAAAAACAGAATGAGTTTGCTTAGCCCTATGACAACTATCACAAGGGTCTAAGTGACCATTTATTTTGACACTAGGTAAATGCTGAAGTACAAAAAGGGAAGGATGACCAATATGAGAATGCCAAAGGGATGTAGAGTCGGTCTCAATCCGTGAAGTAAGCGCTGGTGAAATTGCTACACGTAGCTAGTAGACCCCGTTTCGCTCTTCACCCGCTCTAATCAAGGTCATCGTATTGCGATCCTGTAAAATGCATAGCTTATCAGTTATTGTCACAACGCAATTATGATGTCTCAACAATTGAGCACATGAAATCAAATTACACATCAATTGAGGCACATATAAAACATCAAGAAGAATAAGAGGTCGCTGAAACGGACAATGCCAGCCCAGCAAGCCGTAGTAGATGCACCATTAGGCAATAAAATAGTCGAACTATCAACTTTCCTTAAATCGGTAACCAATGACGAGTCTCCCGTCATATGAAAAGAGGCACCAGTATCTGAAATCCAAGTGGAAAACATACCCAGAATATTACCCGACGTACCAGACTGAGGTTGCATTAAACTAACCAATCTATCGAATTGTGAATCACTGAGGCCCGTACCTGCCTTATCAATGGATGTGAAATGGCCTAAGCTACCACCCGACGCCGAATTGGACTCGCCTCCCTGCGCAGCATTCGCTTGTCCACACCTACGGGGCCTGTCCGCGCCCACGCGTCCGCGATCAACGGTTGCATCAGCACCAACAGCGATCTTCGCTTTGTGCGACGCGATCCGATCGACGCTCCGCCATGTTTGGTACCCGATAATCTCATAACACGATCGACCCTCATGCCCAATCTGATTACACTGTGAACATTGGGGGCGATTTTTCCCTCGCTTGAAATCGCCACGCCCGAGCCCAGATTCACGTGAACCAGCGCCGGCGACAACCCCTTCAAAACGACGATCGGAGCGCTGGTTTTTCCCAGCTTGCGCAGCAAAGGCGCCACCGTCAACACGAGCGTCACGCCCTGCAATCACGGTGCGCTGGTGCTCCTCCGCAACAACCATTGCATAGGCCCGACTCAATTTTGGCAGCGGCTCCTGCGCCAGAATATGCGACCGCACCGTCGAGTATGCGTCATCGAGTCCCATCAAAACTTGATGGATGCGCTCTTCCTCACGCTCCTTCATGATCTCTTCAGCCCACTTACACTCACATTTACCGCAAGTGCATGTCCGCAAGCTCTTGTAGTTGGACAATTCGTCCCAAATCCGCTTCAAAGAGTCCCAATAATCAAGCACACTCTTACCACTTTGAACGCATCGGGCAAGATCCGTCTTCAGTTGATGAACCCTCGGTCCATTCCCGACCGAAAATCGTTGCTTCAAGTCCTCCCACAACTCCTTAGCGGAGTCATAATACGTGATTGTGGAGCGTACGAATTCCTCGATGGATTGGATTATCCACCCAACGAGCATGGAGTTGACGCTCCACCAATCGTCCATGTCGTCCAAGTCATCAGGGCTCATAATTTTTCCGTCGATGAAGCCGAGTTTCCGCTTAGGCCTAAATGCATTGCGGATGCACAACTCCCACTCTTGGTAGTTGTCTCCCTTGAGAACGACGGGACATATCTTCATCCTGGGATGATCCGACGGATGAATGTAAAAAGGCGAATTAGGTTTCAGATTCTCCTCCTTTCCCGACATGATTGCACCAGCCAAACAAGGGCGAAGAACAGATCAGAATTTACGAAGAAACCGGTGGAGTTCCGGCAGAGAAGGGGCATCGTGAAGGTGGCGGCCCGATTTAGGGTTTTGATCGGAAAATTCTCCGTTGCTCTGATACCATAAAGATTTGTGTGGCATGAAAACCCTGATTTGATATTAAACGTAAAAACATTTATATACAAGGCTACACCTAACCCTAATCTACTAAACAAGGAAACTGACATATACACATATAATACATAAAAGGAAGCCTAATATATACAATATATTCTAATACTCCCTCTCAAGTTGGAGCATGGGGACCACGAATGCCCAACTTGCCCAAAAGAAGCTGAAACTGTTGTGAACCGAGGGCCTTAGTGAGGAGGTCAGCCGGCTGGGAACGAGTGCAGATATGAGAAGTAGAAACCGCCCCAGCAAGAAGAAGATCCCGAATAAAGTGACAATCAACGTCTATGTGCTTTGTCCGATCATGAAAAACTGGATTAGCGGCGATATGCAGAGCGGCTTGACTGTCACAAAACAAGCGCATAGGAGAAGTATGGGAGATGCCAAGAGAACGAAGCAACTCTTTCAACCAAAGAAGCTCACAGCAAGCGCTTGCCATGCCACGATATTCAGCTTCGACAGATGACTTGGAGACAGTATGCTGTTTCTTTGTCTTCCAAGAAACCGGTAAAGAACCAAGCTGAACAAAGTACCCAGTAATAGAACGACGCGTAAGAGGACACGTCCCATAGTCAGAATCACATAAGCAGTAAGATCTAAACTGCCAGCAGAGGGCAAGAAAACACCCTGACTAAGATGGCCCTTAAGAAAACGAAGAACTCGAACAGAAGCATCCCAGTGATCAATAGTAGGCTCTTGCATAAACTAGGCAAGAGTATGAACAACAAAACAAATCTCAGGACGCATAATCGTGAGATAAATAAGACGCCCGACTAACCATCTGTATCGATCAGGTGCCTCAAACAACGGCGCAGAAGAAAGTGCAAGCTTGTGATTTTGTTCCATAGGGAACTCACACGGCTTGCTGCCAATCAAACCAGCCTCAGTCAGAATATCAAGAGTGTACTTCCGCTGAGTCAAAAACAAACCCTCAGCAGAACGGGCTATCTCAATACCAAGGAAGTACTTAAGCAAACCACGATCCTTCATGTGAAAACAGGAACTCAATTGTGCTTTAAACTTGGCAATGCCAGCAGAATCATTCCCAGCAATAATAAGATCATCCACATAAACTAGAACATAAAGGCAAACACCAGACCGAGTATAGGAGAACAACGAATAATCAACACGAGATTGAGTAAAACCGAACCTGCGAAGAGTAGTAGCAAGTTTGGAAAACCAGTTCCTAAGAGCCTGACGAAGTCCATACAAAGACCGATTAAGACAACAAAACTTGCCAGAAGCACTCGAAAAACCTAGAGGAGGACGCATATACACCTCCTCATGCAAATCGCCATGAAGAAAAGTGTTATGCACGTCCATCTGATGCAACTCCCAATTACGAATAACAGCAACTGCAAGGAAAGTACGAACAGAAACCATCTTGGCGACAGGAGCAAAATTCTACTTGTAGTCAATACCGGCCTTCTGATTATTACCCAGAATCACTAGCCTAGCCTTGTACCTTTCAACTGTACCATCAGACTTGTACTTGACCTTATAAACCCACTTACAACCAATGGGTTTCTTTCCGGCAGGAAAAATCAGAAAGTGTACAAGTACCATTCCGCTTCAAAGCATCAATCTCAGCTTGCATAGCAGCCTGCCATAATGGATTAGAAGCAGCAACAACAAAAGAAGTAGGCTCTTGAATAGACTGAACAACAACAATAAAAGCAACATGGCTAGGCGAAAAACGTGAACAATTAACATAACTAGCTTAGGATAGGATGTACCTGACGACCTAGAGTGTTGAGATGAAAGTGACGTCGGGGTTATAAAACTACGCACAATGTTACAAATATAGCCTCTCAACTTCACAGATGGAGTCCGATCTCGAGTAGAACGGCGAATTTCTTGAACAACAACATGAGAGGATTGAACCCTACCTCCAACATTAGCTGTCTTCGATGGGGCCATTGTGGTGCTAGAATCAGTGTTGACTTGAACAGAGTCAGAAGGAGATTGAACCCCACTCCCCCTGACGCCTTTCTGCGGTGGGGCATTTGTGGAGCTAAGGACGGGCTCTTGAACAGAGTCAGAAGAAGATTGAACCTCACTCCCCCTCACGTCTGTCTGAGAAATAGAATTCAGGTCATGGATATCATCAAAAACGGACGGGGGTAATTCTGCACTAGAAAGTGCATTATCAACAGGTTGTAACAAGGCTTGAAAGGGGAATTGTGTTTCATACAATGTAACATCAGCAGATACAAAGCGATCATTTGTTTCTAAATCATAAAGTTTCCAACCTTTTTGACCTTTGGGATATCCCAAAAAATGCATTTCCTAGCTCTAGATGCAAATTTATCAGAATTACGAGGTACAGTTGATGCATAACATAAACATCCAAAAACACGCGAATGAGTCACCCGTTCAGAATTTCAAACGGAGTTTTGTTTTGAACTAAAGGAGTTGGAGTCCGATTTATTAAATAAGCAGCTGTCAAAATGTAGTCGCCCCAAAATTCCAATGGTAGGTGAGCATGGAAACGTAAAGCTCTAGCAACATTTAAAATGTGTCTATGCTTACGTTCAGCCTTGCCATTCTGTTGAGGGGTTCCAACACAAGAAGTTTGAAATTCGATCCCATTTTGATCAAAAAATGAACGCATGCAAGTAAATTCAATCCCATTGTCACTAGGAAAGCATTTAACTTGCCAATTAAATTGACAAAGCGTCATAGCACAAAAATTTGCAATTAAAGAACCAACTTCACTTTTATTAACCATAAGATGAATCCAAACTCCTCTAGAAAAGTCATCAACTAACGTCAAAAAATAACGTGCACCAGTAGCAGCAGGGGTCGGATAAGGGCCCCATACATCACAATGAACAATATCAAAACAGTTTTCAGAATACGACTGACTAATCGGAAAAACAGAATGAGTTTGCTTAGCCCTATGACAACTATCACAAGGGTCTAAGTGACCATTTATTTTGACACTAGGTAAATGTTGAAGTACAAAAAGGGAAGGATGACCAATACGAGAATGCCAAAGGGCTGCAAAGTCGGCCTCAATCCGTGAAGTAAGCGCTGGTGAAATTGCTACACGTAGCCAGTAGACCCCGTTTCGCTCTTCACCCGCTCCAATCAAGGTCATCGTAGTGCGATCCTGTAAAATGCATAGCTTATCAATTATTGTCACAACGCAATTATGATGTCTCAACAATTGAGCACATGAAATCAAATTACACGTCAATTGAGGCACATATAAAACATCAAGAAGAATAAGACGGTCGCTGAAACGGACAATGCCAGCCCAGCAAGCCGTAGTAGATGCACCATTAGGCAATAAAATAGTCGAACTATCAACTTTCCTTAAATCGGTAACCAATGACGAGTCTCCCGTCATATGAAAAGAGGCACCAGTATCTAAAATCCAAGTGGAAAACATACCCAGAATATTACCCGACGTACCAGACTGAGGTTGCATTAAACTAACCAATCTGTCGAATTGTGAATCACTGAGGCCCGTACCAGCCTTATCAGTGGCTGTGAAATGGCCTAAGCTGCCACCCGACGCCGAATTGGACTCGCCTCCTTGCGTAGCATTCGCTTGTCCACGCTTGCGGGGCCTGTCCGCGCCCACGCGTCCGCGATCAGCGGTTGCATCAGCACCAACAGCGATCTTCGCTTTGTGCGACGCGATCCGATCGACGCTCCGCCATGTTTGGTACCCGATAATCTCATAACACGATCGACCCTCATGCCCAATCTGATTACACTGTGAACATTCGGGGCGATTCTGCCCTCGCCTTAAATCGCCACGCCCGAGCCCAGATTCACGTGAACCAACGCCGGCGCCAACCCCTTCAAAACGACGATCGGAGCGTTGGTTTTTCCCAGCCTGCGCAGCAAAGGCGCCACCGTCAACACGAGCGTCACGCCCTGCAATCACGGTGCGCTGGTGCTCCTCCGCAACGACCATTTCATAGGCCCGACTCAATTTTAGCAGCGACTCCTACGCCAGAATATGCGACCACACCGTCGAGTATGCGTCATCGAGTCCCATCAAAACTTGATGGATGCGCTCTTCCTCACGCTCCTTCATGAGCTCTTCAGCCCACTTACACTCGCATTTACCGCAAGTGCATGTCCTCAAGCTCTTGTAGTTGGACAATTCGTCCCAAATCCGCTTCAAAGAGTCCCAATAATCAAGCACACTCTTACCACTTTGAACGCATCGGGCAAGATCCGTCTTCAGTTGATGAACCCTCGGTCCATTCCCGACCGAAAATCGTTGCTTCAAGTCCTCCCACAACTCCTTAGCGGAGTCATAATACGTGATTGTGGAGCGTACGAATTCCTCGATGGATTGGATTATCCACCCAACGAGCATGGAGTTGACGCTCCACCAATCGTCCATGTCGTCCAAGTCATCGGGCCTCATAATTTTTCCGTCGATGAAGCCGAGTTTCCGCTTAGGCCTAAATGCATTGCGGATGCACAACTCCCACTCTTGGTGGTTGTCTCCCTTGAGAACGACGGGACATATCTTCATCCCGGGAAGATCCGACGGATGAAGGTAAAAAGGCGAATTAGGTTTCAGATTCTCCTCCTTTCCCGACATGATTGCACCAACCAAACAAGGGCGAAGAACAGATCAGAATTTACGAAGAAACCGGTGGAGTTCCGGCAGAGAAGGGGCATCGTGAAGGTGGCAGCCCGATTTAGGGTTTTGATCGGAAAATTCTCCGTTGCTCTGATACCATAAAGATTTGTGTGGCATGAAAACCCTGATTTGATATTAAACTTAAAAACATTTATATACAAGGCTACACCTAACCCTAATCTACTAAACAAGGAAACTGACATATACACATATAATACATAAAAGGCATATATACAACATATTCTAATAGGATTGAACCATGTTGGTGTTTTCTTCCATATCCGCCTCCAATGCCATGAAGCGATTCATTTCCAGAAATAGCATTTGTGTGGATGGAATAATGATCCCTTTCTTTTCTCTTTTTCAACTTATTATCCTATGAGCACCTTTCATTACTGATTCACCTTTGTCTTCCTTAGAATCCAGGATTGATTTTTTATTTCTTTTTTGCCTCAGTTTCCTTTCTGGTTCCATCCAATCATCGTAGGTTCCTCTTCTTGTTCTCAACGCCTCATGTACGGTGGTCGGAGTCGGTGCGCTAACTTTTTCCTGGATACTCGATCACATTCTTTGTCGGATTCATAATGGGATCGGAATTTTGAGTAGAACCCGAACATGTAGGACTTTGTTGAGTATTATGATCCACACAAAGATGACAACTAGGTTTTAGATGACCACATCTACCACAACCAAAGCAGATCGTTGGAAGGCCCTCATACTCCACAGGATAACGACTCCCATTAATGCAAATTGTGCCCTTCAACGGCTTCTCCAAATTAAGCTCAGCACAAATGCGAGCAAATTCCCCTCTATTGGTTTATATAGTTTTAGGATCCACACGTATAGGTGTCCCAATACTAGTCGCAATATTCAACACGACTTTTTATTCATAGAGAGTAACTGGAGGACCAACTACGGATCGTCAAACAACGCCCGAACACCGTCCATGGACCTGTCGTTAACGCTCTTAAGTAGTCGTCTTCCTTCTTGAATCTCACCAAAAAAACAACCATGCGTCATGTCTAAAATTTGCATCTTGTTACTCATTCTCCACAAGTCTCTAATCTTCGTTTCCATGAATTGAAAAGCCACCGGATGACCCAAAAGCTTGACAACAACCGATTTCTTCCAGACCGAGGCTAAGGCTTCCATCACATCCTCCGCAATTAAGATCGCCGGATCTCCGTCTTTTTTATCGGGGAACGAAGTAACTATCACGTCTTTCAAGAAAGCATCATCTATCAAAGTTTTTTGCTGGGTAGCGCCACCCGAGACAACATCCTTCCAAGAAGAAGCTTTGTCCGAGGGGTCTCTGGGCAGCCGCCCTCAAGTATTGTCTAAGAGCATATCGGAAGGCAGAGGCCGTCCGTCGCACCGGCATGTGCGTACTCGATGTCATACAAAAGAGAGTGTTTTTCTTATGGGTGTGATTATTTGGAGTATTAAAATTGGAACGAATTATACCAACCCTTTATCTACAAGAAAAAAAAATAGTTATACCAACCACATCAACAATTTTTTTTTAATAAAAACACTCCAAACTATATTAGGAAGTCAAATCGTTTGACAAATTCAATACGTCATGGACCCAACATAATTGACAGTATTCAAATGCCACATTAAAAAGAAAGAAACAAGGAAAGAAGACTTCTTTCCATTCTGATGGCTTGATTCATAATGAAACATTTGTTTGATCTAAGAAATACAGTATTGAAAAAGAAATAATGCAGCGACTTGTCAGTCACACACCGTATTTGAAGGTTGAAGATTCTCTCTCTTTTTAGTTACTTTTCTTTATATGAATATTGAATTAGAGATTCTTCTAAGTCATTCCATTTATATAAGTAAATTGATCTTTTTAAATTTAAAATCTTGTTTAAAAAACTTGTCTTTTTACATATTTTGAATCCAATTTTTTCACTTTAACCCTTACAATTAATGAAAAAGTGAGCTAAATTTGCTCCATTTTCATTTTCAATGTATAAAGTAAACATTTAATTAAGGACATTTTTGTACAATTCAAAATTTTTTTAATATATGTGTCTAACTCTAAAAAAACAAGTAAACTTATACGAAGTAAGTATTAAGGGCTTGCTAAACTTACTTATTGGAAAGTAATTTTTTGGAAAAAAGTATGCTTTTTTATCTCGAATTACGTGAATGATAGTTGTATTTTTGTGTTGGAAAATGTGAAAAGCATGCTTTTTTTCAAATATTGATTTTCATTAAGTAAACTATAGCAAGCCCTAAATATAGTTCTGGGCCACAACCATAAAGCAGTGAACCGGATAAAAAGAAATACTAGTACTATTTCTTTAAAACAAATTAAAGAAAAGATAATATATTTTTTTATTAAAAAATTAATTTATTATTAAGATATTGTAATTTTTTTTGATCAAAATTTGATTTAAGAATTTTTTTACATAAATAGATAAAGATAATTTAATTCAATATTTTTAATCAAAATTTTTCTTTTTAAATTTTTGATATAAATAGAAAAAAAGGATTTAATTGAAAAAAATAAATTAATATAAAAATTATTTGTTTAAATACAAGGTGGGACGAGAATTAATGTGGTGGATAGAAAATGTATAATTTTAATATATAGTTATTCTTAAATAAAAAACAGAAATACATAAAAGATAGTGTTATTTGATCATTTCTTACATAAAAAATCGATTTTTTCAAAATATTTTACGTAAATACACGAAACAGAAAATATAATGTAAATACTAATCATTTTCAAGCAAAATTTTAGTTTTTTAAGAAATCTTTTATGCTTCTAATTAGGGATGTCAATTACCCACGGGTGACCGACCCACCCGAAATAACCGGGTGAAAACTCAATCAAAGCGGGTGACGGGTGGTTCGGGTGACGGACGAAACGGGTTATGTGTCGGGTAAGGGTGAGATTTATCACCCAATAACCCGACCCGTCAACCGACCCATCACCCGTTTCACCCAAACCACCCATATAACCCGTTTTAGCCCATAATTTCTAATATGTGTAGGCCTTTAAAGTTACTGTTGGACCCAGAAATAATCCAAGCAGGAGGCAGCCCATTACCAGGGAAGGCCTAATGCCTTGCAGCTACAAGATATTGTTTGACCTAGATTTTAGGCAAAGAAGCGTCATCCCATAGTCAGGAAATCTCCAACGCGTCTAGAGCTACGAAAGATCTTCGGGGTGGTTAAGTCGGTTGGAGGAGAGAGGGTTCGAGATATGTTTGTTACAAGATAGATTCTTCTCCAGATTGTATTCATTATAAGATAGAAATAAGCAAAGATTTATTAGTTAGGGATAAGATTATATCTTTTATTAAGATAGAATATGCTCTAAGGGGCTATATAAGTCGATGTAACCCTTAGAGACAAAGGACGCTTCATTCATATAACTCCTCTTGATTTCTACATCAATAAAAACGCATTCTCGTTCATATTCTTCTGAGTTTATTCGATTAAGGCCCGATCTTGGTCAAAGTTCTACCTTTGGTAAATTTTGGCTCAAACAATTTGGCGCTCACCGTGGGGCCGTGATCGATACAACCATCAGAAGAATCACCATTCTACTTCCTTCTGGATCAAGGAACGCGATGTCTGGAAACGGGGAAGAAAGCCCTAAGACTCTTGTCACCGAGGACAACCAAAACCTTGATCACCAAGGCATTCGGTCTCAGGACGAGGAGATGTCGGACCTCAGACAACGCATGGAATTCCTCCAAAAGGCGTTGAGCGAACAAAAAAGCTTTTACGACGCCCATGTAGAATGCCTCACTGCCGAAAATAGCCAACTCAAACAACAGTACGAGGTCTTGGCTACGGGACGTCGCTCCCTCCGCGTCACCCGACGCACCGACGGAATAGTAAAGAGGCTAGATTTCAATTTTGGAGAAGGGACTTCCGGGAAGGATGCAGATTCGGACCCTCGAGACAAGACACCCGCACGAGGAGATGCGACTCCGGAGCCCATTGGCCGAGTCCGCCGCGGAGAAGTCTCCCACGACGATAATCCTCTAATTAGTCTCCGGTCAGCGGCTAACCAACGCCGAGCGCCATCTCAGGAAGTCTGGATCGAAGATGATGGCACCGATGGAGAGGATCGAGAACGGCGTGAGCCAATCGATTTAGACGCGGCTTCCCATGTATTACTTCTAAACTGATTCATTACCATATTTCATCTCTAGACATTTCTTAGCTTTAGCTTAGAGAATCTTTAGGACATTTACGACTTTTTCGGATAAACGACTCAGGGCACTTGCCCACACTGTCGAACAAAGTTTTCAAATTCCTAGTTCATAAAGTTTATTTCACACATTTTTGCATAATAATTTGCGAGAAACATATTCTCCCATTCTTGCATGCTTTCTTATTGCTCAAAAACGCAAACATACGCTAATCAACGTTGCATACAACGTGAAACGCGTCGAACACAAAAGCCCACTGTTGAGACACATGGTTATATCGTCTAAAAACGACGAAGTCGTCACGAATACAACGTCGACGAAGTAACCCATAAGATGGTTACCCACGCGCTAATCAAAGTTGCATACAACATGAAACGCGCCGAACACAAAACACCAATGTTTAGACACATGGTTATACCGTCTAGAAATGGCGAAGTCGTCACGAATACAACGTCGACGAAGTAACCCATAAGTTGGTTACCCCCTATATAAGTCCGATCAAACAAAACATCCGATTAGTACGGGAAGGGGAAAGCTATAGCACTTAACCCAAAATGGCCATATGCGCGGGACGCCGCGATGATAGCACATCCTAAGTCCAAAACTTAAGGATCCATTGCCCAAGAACTCGTCAATTCCTAATGACCCTTGGCGATGGCCAAAGGAAGCCTAATCGTAATTAACTACGCACGACCCTTTGCAGAAAATTAACACCTGAAACACGAAATGTGAATCCACACGAGATTCACAGTAACTCGCTAAACAGAGGAGCACCAAAACTCCTTCTTAAAACGCTAAACATCAACGCGTACCTTATCCACGGGCAACAAATTCTTGGAGACCCATCCACGGGCAACAAATTCCTGGAGATTCTCCAGGAACCTACTCATGCTAACATATTATACAAAGCTGTTTTTCAATGCAGACAGATAAGTAGCAAAGACTATACTGCGCCATTCGCGGGGCGTCAAAGCCATCCAAAAAGGACGCCACAAAAGTTTAGGTCACCAGGCAAAACAAAAAAACTACCAAGTCTTCAAACAGACCCCAGGGAGTATGACAATATACCGATAGTCCACTTGTTACAGTCGGCTATAACAGAAACATCGGTGACACAGGCTGCTGAACCACCACTAGAGCAACTCGCCCCGGATATTCTCCAAGCATCCACCAGTCCAGGGGTCAGTTCGGGCGACCACTGGACCAAGCCATACCTTGATTGGTTCCTACACGGCGAGGTACCCAAGGACAAGATCGAAGCCAAAGCCTTAAGGTCGAAAGCAACACGATTCGCCATCTTAGATGGGATCCTCTTCCACAAGTCAGCCGCAGGCTTCCTACAGCGGTGCGTAGAAAAGGAACAAGCTAAGAAAATCATGCGCGAGGTGCACGATGGAGATTGTGGTAACCATACTGGGGGTCGTAGTCTTGCTAACAAGATCCTTAGGCAGGGGTGGTATTGGCCAACCATTCACCAAGATGCCACCGTATACGCTCAGTCATGCGAAGCATGCCAGCGGCACGCACCAGTCCCACATCAGCCACCAGAGATTCTCCACCCCTCCGTCACTCCCTGGCCTTTCATGCGATGGGGGATGGACATCGTCGGCAAGCGCTTGGTGAATGCATCTTGTGGAGGCAGTTACGAGAACTTGACTCCCGCGCAAGCGTTCAAGAAGATTGAGATCTCGGCTGAGCAGGCTCGTAATCAACGAGCACGGACCAATGTGAGGTCCGTAAATGTGATGAATGAGTGAATGCTGAAGTAAGGAGGCACGACGACGAGAACGATTGAGTTGCTCAACGACTCTCAACACCACCGGTCAACAGTAATTCAGTCTTCCACCAGAAAAGAAGATCCTAATGCTGGGGTACCGAAGAAAAAGGTATCCTACTATGCCAGTAAGTCCCAACGACCGTTCTTCTCATCAACAAAGTCTTGAAGAATCTCCAGGCGAGGCTTTATCGAAAACTAAGCAACCACGCTAATTACCATGTTGGCCAAACACTGGGTCACCTTTTTGACAGCTTCTCTTTCCGAGCACAGTATAACTCATCGAGTATTCGCTTTCTTACGCGGAGAATCTCCGATGCAGACCTACAAAACCAGCCGGGTGTACTACCTTAAGAGTCGCTTCGGAACACAGCTTCCAAGACATAGGCTCTCAATCCGAGACATAGACCTCCAGTTTCTCAAGCATCACCTTTGCACGACAACGAGTGTAAGCTCTTGGTTTGTGACTTGATTTGAGTCCATGCTATGGACTAGTGACTTCGATCAGGTTAACGCCCAACGCTCACGGTTTTCATCAAGTTAAATGCCCAAGGCTACACAACTTCGATCACACCAACGCTGGCGACAAGTAGCTTCGATCAAGTCCGTGTCTATAGCTGACGACTTCGATAGAGTCTATGCCTCTAGTAAACACTGTTGTTCTGTAAACTTCTGCTGGCCAGAAACTCGATCGCTTATATCAGCGGACAACTCTTGCAAATGATGAAGGATCCTATCGAAGACATGAAATCCATCTAGCCCGTCTCGTCGCCTCAACGAACAAGATGAATTTGGGGTATGGTTGGACCCAGAAATAATCCAAGCAGGAGGCAGCCCATTACCAGGGAAGGCCTAATGCCTTGCAGCTACAAGATATTGTTTGACCTAGATTTTAGGCAAAGAAGCGTCATCCCATAGTCAGGAAATCTCCAACGCGTCTAGAGCTACGGAAGATCTTCGGGGTGGTTAAGTCGGTTGGAGGAGAGAGGGTCCGAGATATGTTTGTTACAAGATAGATTCTTCTCCAGATTGTATTCATTATAAGATAGAAATAAGCAAAGATTTGTTAGTTAGGGATAAGATTATATCTTTTATTAAGATAGAATATGCTCTAAGGGGCTATATAAGTCGATGTAACCCATAGAGGCAAAGGACGCTTCATTCATATAACTCCTCTTGATTTCTACATCAATAAAAACGCATTCTCGTTCATATTCTTCTGAGTTTATTCGATCAAGGCCCGATCTTGGTCAAAGTTCTACCTTTGGTAAATTTTGGCTCAAACAATTACCATATAACCCATTTCGGGTCCTTGATAAATAAGCTCATTTGTTTCCCAACCCATTTATTTATACCTCATTGTCTCTGTTCTACGCTTCTAGTTTCAAAGTAATTCTAATTTCTAACCCTAGTATATCTTTCACATGATAACATACTATCACCGCTCGATCACTAGTCACCACCTCTGAGTCTTTGACCTCTCTCTTGAAGACTTCTCTTCAACTAGAACCACCAATAGCATAAAATACAACAGTTATACAACGATTATTGTTTATGGGATTTGTTTTTGTTGATGTATGGATTATGGATATTTGTTTTAATTTATGTATGATAATTTATTTATAGACAAAATACAGCAGTTATACAATAGTTATACGAGTGAACGGATCACTCATATAAACAGCGGGTGACGGGTGGTTTAGGTGATGGGTAGAACATTTCACGGATGACAGGTGGAGTATTTTAACTTGCGGATCGGGTGGTGAAAGTGCTCCACCCACCCATAACCCGACCCATTCACAGCCCTACTTCTAATTTTGATAAGATATACAATTATACACTATAGAAAAAGTGGACCCATACCAACTTAATTAAAAGGGGTGTGCTCAGCGGCCCGGCACTTTTTGCTCAGCGGCCTGAGTTTTATTTTCGTTAATTACAGTTCTTTCCCTTTTATTTGTAGTATCTATATTTCATTCCCGTTATTCTTAGATAATTATAAAATTAATCATTAAGTTATAAAAAATAATAAAAAATATCCTTAGATTTAAAAATATTAGATTTATCAAATATCTTTTTTCTTAGTTTATCTTAGTATCGCTTAATTGAATATAGGTCCTGAAATTTGGTATCAGAGCCGAAAATTAAAAAGTTGACAAGCTAAAAATTATCAAGTCGACAAGCTGGAAATTTCCGATAAGTGTCCTAATCGAGAATCTCCACATATTAAACATCTAAAAATTGGCAAAAAACATTATGAAGCCATACTAAACACCATTGTCGACGACATCGCAGATTTGAAAAGTTGTATTTTTAGATTGAGTGAGAAAATCCAAAAAATTAAAGAAGAACTCACTCTAGTCCAACGAATCCACCTAGAAGAAAACCAAAAAATTGTTGTTGCACTTACTAACGAAATTAGACACCAAGGTGCTATTACTAAAACAGTAGTAGGTAAAAGACCGAGTCTGTTTCCACATAAATATCCTTTTCAAAATCAAAACCCATCAAAAACATTTTCAGTCCCCAATTTAAAAATTGAAAAGAAAACCGAACCTGAAGATGAAGAAACATGAAGTAGAGAATAACTCTAAGTTACTAGAAAATATCATGGAAGAATCAGGTATAACGAGTAGCGAAGAATCTGAATATGGTACTGAAGAAGAAGAGATGTACCAACAAATGGGATTAATAAAATTAAAAGATATGGAAACAATACCCATTAATGAAGTCAAAAGAAGAGTGGATAAAATTGTTGGTAAAAAGGTGTTAGATTTCAATGAAGTTGAGGAAGAGATAACACCTATAATGTTAGAAGAGACTAATGAGGCAAACAGATCCTACTATAAAAAATATGAAGAAGGATCATGTAGCTATCGAAGGCCCAATGTTAAACCTAAAGAGTTTTTAGAAAAAACGGCTAGATTTGGAGTAAGGATTATGCCAAATCATCGACCTAATAAAAAAGAACTCACTTTAGAACCAATAAGTGAAACTGGATATAAGCTAAATCTAGATGGAGTAAGAAGACGAGAAGAAGTATTAGATTTTTGGAAGAAAAGCATGATGAGTGTCTTAAACCTAAATACAGATTGGAGATCATCAAATTTTTTAAATTACATAGAACACAGTCTGTATGGTATAGTAGCTGACTGGTATGAAGGAATACCTGAAGAATATAAAGAAAATCTTAGAACAAAAGAATCTCCAGCAGAAATGTTTACCACATTATGTGAAGCTATAGATGAAGAGTTTGTAGGAGAAAGAGATGAAATTGAAAAAAAATTTATTGAGTGGCAAAGAAAGTTAAACACTCTTGAAATCTGTAATATGAGATATTTGGATAACTATCTCTCTGAATTTGAACATTATTATTATAAGATAGGAGAAAACCAAACTAATCTTCAAATGCTCTTCGATAAGCTCCCAAAACCTATTAACGAAGAAATTAGTGATGGATATCATGAATGGAAAAATAGGTATAACTCTAGAGATACTTTGGGTAATAGAACGAAATTTATAAAAAGATGGGTAGAAAAGAAATGTCGAGAAGTGAAAGGAACACAACAAATGAAGAGACAATTTCTACCATGTTGGGATTTACCAAATGAATGGGGGTGTGATAGAAGAGATAATCAAAGAAGAAATAATTATAGAAAGAAAAGCTTCAACAAACAAAGAGGAGAAAAATATCATAAGAAGTATTATAAGAAACCGTGTATTAAGAAAAGAAGGTTTTTTAGGAAAGCCTCTTACTGCCCTGAAAAGAAAAGAAATTGCAAGTGTTGGGCATGTGGTGAAACGGGGCATTATGCTAATGAATGCAAAAATAGGAAAAACAATAAGTTAGCAGAAGCATTAGGAAGTATGGATTACATTGAAATATCCGTGGATGAAGCTATTGAATTAGCTTTAAGCAACAACAAAGGAGTTGTTGAAGTAATTGAGGAAGAAGAAGGTGAGGAGTCGGATTATGAGGAAGTCAATGAGATGATGCAAGGAGAGGAAATAGATTCTTCAAATTTCACCGAAGAAGCCTTCGATTCAGGTGGAGAAATGACCACTCTAGCTCAACTCCAAGAAGCAGAATCATCCATAGATGAAGAACAAATAGAAAACATGCGAAAATCAGGGGTCGAATTCCCGGTTATCGCTAAAGAACAGTTCTTCAAGAGACATTTCTTCCCAGCATTCTCTAAATTCGTGTGCGAAGAAATGCTAGGAGATATAGTAATAAAAAATAACGAAAATCAATCTACTGAAATCAACCTAATTAATTGGAAAAATATTCAAAAACACAACAAGGACAAAAAGTACAAATATATTTATGTGTGTGGAATCCAAATATTCATCACTCCTCTACAAGATTTTGGTAAAAATGTGCACTGCATTAACTTTGTTTGTGACACTAGGCACAAGAGATTTAGTGACCAAACTATTAGTGGAGTAGTATGTAACTTGAGTCAAGGACCAGTGTCTTGGATATGTAGGCCAAACTATTATGTTAGTTTAGAAGACCAATTTGCATCTAAGTTTTTATCGTTAAAATTGTTAACTGAAGGGATTAATATGCATAAGGGAACTTGTCCTCTACAATTAAAGTGGAAGGTAGTATATAAGTTAGAAAATACTACCAATCCTCCAATGAGAACTCAAATGGTAGAAGTTGATAAATATGAGATTAGTGGACCAGGACAATTAGCAGTACCCGTTAAGGTAAAGCCAGAACAAATTAATCTAAAAATAGTTTGGGTAAATGCCTTTGAAAATCCTTCGACCACTAAATGTGAAAAGGTCTTAACAATTGATGAGGAAGGAAAAATCCATACAAACTCACAACCTCCATCAAGTTTAACAAGAAACAAGAGTCTTTCTAGGAGTCAAAGTTCTAGGTTCAATCCTAGTCTTAATCTTGCTCAAAGAAACCAGTTATCCCCTTCAATTAGAAGTGTTAAGGAAGAGAGTCCATTCCGAGTAGATGACGATATTGCTAGTCTTCTAGCAGCACTAAATAGGAAGTTAGAACTTAACAGCCTTGGAAGAACACTTCATGAACTAGCTAGACATAGTATAGATCTAGGATCAACATCAGTGTCTAGTTCTAGTTCTAGTGCTAGCTCAAACCCTTCATTTCTTCCATCCACACCAGGAGAAGCGTCTACTTCTAGAGCTGATAAAAGGTTAATAGGGTTTAAACAAAAACTATTAGTGAACCTGTCTATGAAGGAGACGAGGAATCAAATATGCAAATAGAAACGTTCATGAGAGTCACTAACCCAAATAGCATCTACATCCCTATAACTATATGCATTGAAGGATTTAATGATTATCAATTATGTGCTTTCGTAGACAGTGGATGTTCTGTGTGTTTTGGAAAGAAATCTTTATTTTCAGAATTTATGTGGAAATCAGCATCCAAACCTATGCAGGTAAGAATTGCTGATAATAGTATCATGACTCACTCAGAAGTCATTCTAGATCTACCAATTATGCTAGGGGGTTACCCATGTATAATTCCTATATTATGGGCTACTGAACAAACATCTCATGACATGATATTAGGAAATAATTTCCAAAGGTTATATTCTCCATGTACTCAAAGTTTAGATAAAATGATATTTACTGTTAATGGAGAATTAGCTTGGGTAAGAAAAATGAAAGAAGCCTATACGCATCAAAAGATTGAATTCACGCGCAGTAAGCGTGGTGAGGAGCATATTGTTCCTACACAAAGAGAATTTGCACTATTAATAGACGAGATAACTATAAAAGAACAAATTATTAATCAACAAAAGGATTTGTGTAAGGAGTTATACTCTGAAGACGCTTTAAAGTTTTGGGATAAAGATAAGTCATTTGCTAAGATAGAATTAATAGATCCTAAAACTGTTATTAGAGTAAAGCAGATGGTTTACACCTTTAAAGACCAACAAGAATTTAAGGAGCAAATTGATGATTTACTAAAAAAGGGTTTAATTAGAGAAAGTAAAAGTCCTCATTCTAGTCCTGCTTTTATGGTTAGAAATCATGCTGAAGAAAAGAGAGGAAAGGCTAGAATGGTTATCAATTATAAGAAATTAAATGATAATACTGTCTTTGATGGATATTATATCCCTAATAAAACAGTTCTATTTAATAGAATATAGGGAGCCACATGGTTCTCAAAAATGGACTGTAAAAGTGGATATTGGCAAATTAAGATGGAAGAAGACAGTATACCATTAACAGCTTTTAGTGCACCACAAGGTCATTATGAATGGGTAGTTATGCCATTTGGTCTAAAGAATGCACCACAAATATTTCAAAGGAGAATGGATAAAATCTTTAAGAATCTTAAGCATTGTTGTCTTGTCTACATTGATGATATCTTAATATTTTCAAAAACATTAGAACAGCATATGCACGACCTTAGGGCTATAACTCAAGAATGTGTTAATCATGGCATCATCTTAGGACAGAAAAAATGTATTTATGCTATGCCAGAGATTGAATTTCTTGGGTTGAAGATTAAAGCTGGACAAATAGTATTACAAGATCATATCCTAGAAAAGGTAGAAAAATTTCCTGATAAAATAGAGGATAGGAAGCAATCAGAAAGATTTTTAGGATGTCTTACTTATGCCTCTGATTTTATAAAAAATTTGGCTAAATTAAGAAAACCCTTACAAGTCAAGTTGAAAAAAGAAGAGGTTTGGAACTGGACTAATCAGGATACAAAAGTAGTCCAAGAACTTAAAAAATGTTGCATGAATTTGCCAGTGTTAACTCTACCCAATGAGGAGGATGAACTTGTTCTTGAAACTGATGCTAGTAATTATCATTGGGGTGCTGTTTTGAAATTAAAGAAAGATAACAAGCTTTGCAGGTACAGCAGTGGAAGTTTCAACAAAGCCGAATGTAATTACACTGTAATGGAGAAGGAGATTCTTGCTATCTTAAAAGGAATTAATAAATTCATAATTTTTCTTCCTCCAAAACCCTTTACAGTGAGAACTGATTGTAAAGGAATATTGGGATTTATCCATAATAATTTGGATAATATGAAAGCGCAAGGGAGGCTCCTGCGTTGGCAATTAGCCCTTAACCAGTTTTCCTTTAATATTGAACATGTGCAGGGATCAAAAAACTCATTAGCAGACAGCTTGACACGAGAACTTGCAAGTGAGAAGAATGGTGAACAGAGTACCACCTCCACAAGGAATTTTAAGGATGTATCACGATTATGGGTACGAGAATTTCTCTCCAGAAGAAATGGTCCGAATAGACCACAATTCCCTATCTCAGCGTCCATCAAACGCAGAGAGGAGTGAACTTGAGGAGAAAGAAAAGTACCACAAGGGATGGGTGTCACCTCCCAGTCAGTTTAAAATTTCACTAATGGAAGAAGTTAGTAAGAGTAGGTGTCGTTATGGGTATCAATTGGTGAACCATTTGATGACCTTACGAGTGTTAGAATGGGAAATAACCAATAAAATACTTCAGCTCCCTTGGGAGCTTCAAGAAAAGCTGAAGGGTTATTGGAAGTATAAAGAGTTTCCACAATGGTATTCTTACGTGATGAGCAGAGATAGATGTCCGTACTATGATATTTGGGAAGAATGGGGAACTCTAGTTCTCTTTCGTGATAATTCTGGAATTGGAGGAATAAACCTTCCTGGTAATCCTTCTGAAGATATGGGAATATTAAAGGCATGGGATTATGGAATGTGCAGCGGCATATATGGAAAATTTCCTTATAAATGGAGTCCAATCAGAAAGCATTTCACCAAGTTTCAGAATTATGTGTTCAACAGAGTCACGCAATCAGGGATAGAAGAAAAGCTAATCTGTTTTGTGCATGGAGCAAACATGGAGACAGAAGGAGGAAAATCAAGAGCACCTCACTACTTGATTAGGTTTGTTAAAAACCAGTTCTCTGCGGATCCAATAACATTAAGGCAACCAATCCTAAGAAAATGCCACTGAAGCCAGAGCCATGGGACTTTTCTACATCTATGAATACATCAAGCAGTATCAAAAAACCGACATGCTAATATTCAAAGTAGGATTCACCACTGTTATAATTCCGAAGGAGCTTCAACCATATTTTTCAGAAGCAATAGAGTCATCTGATTCAATCCAGGATTACTTATCAGCAATAGAATTTGGGAGATATCTATCGCCCAAAGGTCAAGACTTTATATGGGATAAGCTTATGGATTGAGATCCAGAATATTCAAAAAATTTGATGCAGCAATTAGAGCTCGACTTAGATGAAGATGCTGCTGCAGGATGGGAGGATAATGTTGGAGAAGAAGGCATGTACAACATCGAATACTGCATGGATTATTAACCATCAAAGACCACATCATGATGCCAAGCCACGTGGACCACCAGAAGGAATCTCTTTAGTGTGATGTCTTTTTATTATTGTTCAGTGTGCTTTTTCTTTTCAGAGTGATGAACACTGTTTGTACTTTTTCTTTTCAGAGTGGTGGCACTGTTTGCCATGTGAGTGGATTCCCTGAGACTTTGTCGGTAGCAAGTTGTAAAGAGCATTAATAGAGCATCCAATGCTCTCCAAGGCTCTATAAATAGGACCCTTGTAAGCTGAAGGAAGGGCACCGAAAAATCAGAAAATAAAGTCTGAATCTAGAGAAAGAGAAAGAGAAAGCTTTGAACTTGAAAGTGAAGCGGTGTTCCCTCACTCTAAGAGTTCAAATCCTTCTATGGATCTTTCTAGTTTGAGTGTTTGAGTGTTTTCAGTGTGTTTGTGTGCTTGTAATCCTTTCAAATTCAATAAAAGTTTGTTTTTAAGTAAGGGAAAACTACTTAATCGAATACTATGTCTTGAATAAACCTCTTTCTTGAATACAAATCCTCCATCCACTAAAATTGAGAAATTTTAAGTTAGAGACTACGGTCTGAGGTAGGAAACGAAACAGATCTGTGTTGTGCTTGAGCTAAGGGAGTCCTGGTTGAGGATTAGCAACCCCTAGAAATCCGGAAGCTACAGGAACACCGGAGGTCCAGCGATACTATGCTCAGGTAACGGTCAAACCTCTCTAATTTATAATTTTCTTTAATTACGGAGCATGGTGGGCTTGTGTTCATAGAAAATAGTTTATTCATGCTATAGTTAGTAGATTATGGTAGTTAGTACCATTTAAAGTCATAAAATTTATAAACCGTTTAAGTTTGGATATATTTGTAAAAGTTTAAAACTTTTGGATAGATCTGGTAATTTAACCTAAATTGAAGGCAAAATTGAAATAAAATTTAAAAAGCACTTTTGTGTCAGCGTCCCGCTGAGAAGGAGCCAATTAAAATTATCTTTTTCTTCATTGTAATAACCTAATGCTCCCTATTCTTCATTTTGTAGTATGTACCTATTAAAAAAACTCTTTGAGTTGTTCACAACTTGCTGACCCTTGATTTTGTCCTCTACTTCTCTAACAAATCAACTTTTAAATTTGTAGCCATCCACACGGGTGGAGGGTCAACGTCAACATTTGTAGTCAGCTAGTGGTCTCACTCTAATCATTTATTGTTAGTGTTCCCATTTTCTAAGTCCTACTCACCAGAACACACCTCCACGGCTCCAAGTAGTAGTAGTTCATTTCTGAATTCCCCGCTGCAACAGCATCTTCGAACCCTCCCCCAACTTGCCCCACCTCAAGAACAGCCCTATTCAAAAGAAAAGTCCGACCCTTCAATTCATATTCAAAACCTCATGAATCTCTGCCTACCAACTCCCCTTGTATATAAACTACCCTAAAACCCTAAGAACGTAACACCAAAGATAAGGAAGACAACACTCCCAAGCAATAATTCCCTGTATTTTTAATTAATAATGGGCTCTTTCAATTTCCTCCTCCTTGTGTTGTTTCACTCTATTACTACTTTCCTCTTGCCCGCTTCTTCTCTTTCCTCCCCTGTTTCACCCTCCTCTGTTTTCTCCCTCAAAACCCAGAAAGCCTCGTCCGGGTCAGCCCCGACCCGGATCTCCAACAGGCTCCCCTTCCACCACAACGTCTCTCTAACGGTCACCCTCTCCGTCGGAACTCCACTACAGCCCGTTACCATGGTCCTCGATACGGGCAGCGAGCTCTCGTGGCTCCACTGCAAGAAAACCGCGAATTTCGACTCTGTTTTCGACCCGACCCGATCCAAATCATACTCTCCCCTGCCCTGCACTTCGCCCGTTTGCAAGACCCGGACCCGCGACCTGATCATACCCGCCACCTGTGACCCGAGCACCAAGCTTTGCCATGCCACCGTCTCCTACGCGGATGCTTCTTCCATGGAGGGAAACCTCGCCTTGGAGACCTTCCGCCTCGGGAGCTCCCCTGTCCCGGGCACGGTTTTCGGGTGCATGGACTCCGGCTTCGACAGCTCTTCGCAAGACGGCTCCAAGACAACCGGGTTGCTGGGCTTGAACCGCGGCTCGTTGTCCTTCGTCACCCAGATGGGCTACCCGAAATTCTCGTATTGTATTTCGGGTCAGGACTCGTCGGGTGTGTTGTTACTCGGCGAAGTGAGCTTGCCTTGGCTTAAGCCGTTGAGCTACACTCCTTTGGTTGAAGTGTCCTTACCTTTGCCCTACTTCGATAGGACCGCGTACTCGGTCCAATTAGAAGGGATCCGAGTCGGGTTGAAATCACTAGCCGTTCCGAAATCGGTCCTTCAACCCGACCACACAGGGGCGGGTCAAACCATGGTGGATTCGGGTACCCAGTTCACCTTCCTACTCGGGGAAGCCTATGAACCGCTAAAGAAAGAGTTTCTTGCACAGACCAATGGAGTGTTGAGGGTCTTTGAGGATCCTAACTTCGTTTTCCAAGGAGCAATGGACTTGTGCTATCGCGTTCCGATGACTCAAAAGACGTTACCGAGACTCCCCGACGTAACGCTGGTTTTTCGAGGAGCGGAGATGAGTGTTTCGTCGGAGCGACTGCTGTACCGGGTACCCGGTTTAGTGAGAGGACCCGACGCTATCCATTGCTTCACGTTTGGGAACTCGGATTTACTAGGCGTGGAGTCGTACATAATAGGGCACCATCACCAGCAGAATATGTGGATGGAGTTTGATTTGGCGAACTCTAGGGTTGGTTTGGCTCAATTTCGGTGTGATTTGGCCAGCCAGAAGCTTGGGGTGGGTCCGTAACGCGCCTTTTTTTTTTTTTTTTCTAATTGTATACATGCTTTCGTGTATTTATTGTGTGCTTAGTGTGCAGGATGAATAGTGTATTTGAAAGATATTGTAAATGACAAGAATGTTTGTGGTTGTTGTACACTATAGTACGTGTTTTGTAGTTTTTGAGTTTTGAAATATACTCTTAAAGATTACCGAGTCAATCATGTGGGGTCGTGTAAAATTCAAGCGCAATTTGTTTATTATAATTGAAATACATCGAAAGCGGTGTAGGGCTCTCAATGGGTCAGGTTATGGGTGGGTGAAACACTTCCACCATTCGACCCGCAAGTTAAAATATTTCACCCGATCCACCCGTCACCCGTGAAATGTTCTACTTATCACCCAAACCACCCGTCACCAGTTGGTTATATGGGTGACCCGTTCAACCGTATAACCACTGTATTTTGTCTATAAATAAATTTTCATACATAAATTAAAACAAATATTTATAATCCATATATAAAAACAAATCCTATAAACAATAACCGCTGTATAACTGTTGTATTTTATGCTATTGGTGGTTCTGGTTGAAGAGAAGTCTTCAAGAGAGAGGTCAGAGACTCAGAGGTAGTGACTAGTGATCGAGCGGTGATAGTATGTTATCAGGTGAAAGATATACTAGGTTTAGAAATAAGAATTACTTAATTAGAAAGTAGAAGTGTAGAATAGAGGCAATCAGGTATAAATAAATGGGTTGGGAAAAAATGAGCTTATTTATCAAAGACCCGAAATGACTTATATGGTGACTTTTAATGCCTACACATATTAGAAATTATGGGCTAAAATGGGTTATATGGGCGGTTTGGGTGAAACGGGTGATGGGTTGGGTTATTGGGTGATAAAATCTCACCCTTACCCGACCCATAACCCGTTTCGTCCATCACCCGAACCGTCCGTCACCCGCTTTGTTTGGATTTTCACCCGTCTATTTCTAGGGAGTTAAACGGGTGGGTCGATCACCCTTGGGTAATTAACGGCGCTACTGCGGTGGATTATGTTCTCACAACTTAAAATTAAGTATTATGATATTTTTTAAAAAAAAGTGCGAATTGTTTCAATTAAATATTTATCTATTTTTTATTCCTAATATTTTTTTTAAAACCATTTTGGTTTGTGAAAAGCACGATATTTGAGAATTTTTGTCGTATTACGTTTAGAGGATGACAAGGCGGCAGCTTATTGTATCAAGTTTGACCAAGATGGCGAAACTGGTGGGCCGCATTTTTATGTGAAGAAGGCGGCAGCTTAGTGAAAGTTCTTTCCTTTTCAGAGGTACATTGGGCTTGAGCCCACCTTAGTCGATTAGAAATTGGATTTGTAGACGGCTTTCTTGAGAGGAGACTTTGGGATGGCTTTCCAATAGCCTTTATGCTGTTTAAATGTTTAATGATGTGATTTTTCACCTTCTTTAGCATGAATAAAGTTGTATATCTCAATTATGAAGTTGTACTGTTGAATGAATGGATTTCCATGTTTTCCTGTTAAATGAATGGAATTCCATAATTTTGTTAGAAATCAATGGCAATAGAAATTGTTTTGGATAAATTAAACAAGTAAACACTTTATTCGCTAAATTGAGGAAACCTTAGTCACACACCAATTAAAACACGTAAGATAATAAACAATAAGTAAAATATAAAAGAGACTGATTTGTAGTTGAAAGCGTATAATGCTATATTATTGTAAATATGCTATAATAAAGTAATACGAAAATACATTAAGCTATGTAAAACTCTTAATTGCAGATCCATTGAACAATGTCGAATTTGACAGAATTGAGGTTTTGGGAAAGAACGATGTAGCTCTTTGTTCTCGGATTTTTTGGGCGTTTTTGGTAATTAACCTATAATAGGGGGTGATATTACGTATTAGTTGACAAAAAACATAAAATTGCACGCGATAGCCCTCAAACACAAGAACCTGCATTTGCCCCCTCCCCACGCAAGCTACTGATATTGTTGACGAATTCAAACGCGATAATCGGTTGAAGAGCGATTTCAAACACAAAAAATCGGTTCACGAGCGACATCAAACGCAGAAAACCGTGATAATCGGTTGACGAACGCAGAAAATCAGCACGTGAAAACTGTCAACAACATTCGAGCAGGTTAGTGCTGTTATCGCGAGATTTGATTTTATTTTGATGACAAGCGAGCTACTTTTTACCAGATCTGTCATCATCACCCTTTTTTATACATGATATACACTAACGAATGTATATTCTTACATTAGTTTTTTATTTAATGACAAAAAAGCAAATTGTTGACACTATTTTACGTATGGGGTGTGCAACCGGTCTAGACCGGACCGGACAGGACCGGATATATCCGGTCCGATCCAGACCGATGGACCGTATTTTAAAAAAAATATGGATCGTGGATCGGACTGGAACGGTCCGGTCCCGGGTTTGGACCAATTTGACCGCGGGTTTGGACCGATTTGATCGAATTACTTATTTGTAGCATAACTAGATCTTAAACATTGTCCAATTATGACCTTATTTAGACCAGACCATAATTGAGCATTTGAACCTAAATCCTTAATATTTGTGAACCAAGTTCAAGTTGCATAAATAATAAAACCACTAATTCAAATAAGTCAAATGCAAAACACATAATAGTTTTTGCAAAGCCAACAAAACAACATTAGTTCCCATTCCCAACTACAATTTCTAAGACAAATTAGATTAACTACTAGTTCAAACTTCATATCAACTACTAAGTAGTATTTTTGCTGCCAATTCAAACTACAAATCAACTTGCGAAATATAAAGCTACACATGAAAACTTTCTAAGACAAAAGTAGATGTCACTTCTTCACTTCATGTCTTCATCAACTCTCAAATTGCTCCAAAACACTAGAATTACCTTCAAATCAATCCAATACAATATGATTAGTTTGTCTGAAATCAAAGCAAGAAAGGCTCTTTAATACAAACATAAATCAAAGTGTCCTCTAAATTAATAAAAAAAATCAACAACATATTTTAACATAAAGTATAAAACTGCACTATCAAAAACTAGCAGATTTAAGCATAAATCAGCAACATATTTTCACCTTATTAGCATAAACAAAACTACCCAAGTGTCCTCTAAATTAATATGAATAGAACTACCCAAGTGTCTTCTAAATCAACAAAATATCAGCAGCAAATTTAAGCATAGATTAGCAAAAATCTCATACCTTTAGATCAAGGCTATCAAACAAAAAATGTGCCTTCATTGCAATCAATCGAATTGTCCTCTAAATCGGACCATACATGAAAATATGTACATATTAATGATACTATATGAGACAATAATGTTAAAAACTTAGAGATATATGCAGAATTATAACGAAAATTATTAAATGCATGTACCTTCTTCATTCTCATCTAAGTTACCCCCCTTGGAATCCTTACATGTCATTCGTAACCAATCTTGAGTGCAAACACGTGCTTGTACCATCTTGTAAGAAAAAAATAATATTTAAATATATAATAAAATAATGCTTGGTATTTAGGAATAAAAACAAATACTGACCTGAGATTTCAAACTACTTCTATATTTTGTAAGGTGACGTCCTCATGTGCTAAATGTAGATTCGGATGGGACTGTAGTAATTGGAATAGCTAGGACATCACGAGCCATGCGTGAAAGGATGGGGTATTTATGGCAATCCAATCTCCACCAGTCTAGAATATTATTTTCACTAGTTTCACACCTTTCATGTAAAAACAAATCAAATTCTGATCTAGAAAGTTCTTCTTGATCTGACCCTCGTGTCACTTCCTCTTTCAATTGCTCTATCCATAATTCACTTTCATCTTTGTCAACAACCAATGAATTGGAAAGTGACTCAATTTCTTGACCTTTGGATGGAGTATAACGCTTCACATACTGATCAAACACCTCATAAGCTACATCCTTAACAATTGAATAAGATCATCTATGTCATCTTGGGGAAACATGGGCTGAAGAGCAACTTTTAATCCACATAACTTATAGAAAGGATCAAGAATGGCAGGCAAAAATATCAACATATTCAACTTTTCAAAAGAACCCCAATACTCATCACACTTGATTTGCATCTCATGTGCCATCTTTTTCAAAGTCATATCACTATTTGTAGCCAAGTTGTTTAGGACTTTTGCAACATCAGATATATGGAAAATCATGTAGTTACTTGTGATATATGGAAAAGCTAATTTGTCATTCAAACAATCAAACACGTGTTATTTTTGAAAAGCATGATAGTATGTTACCTTATCTATATGTCATTTGCAAAGAAAATGGATTTAACAAAATAGTTCAAATACATACACAAGAGAAAGAGAGAGTCCATCTTAATTAATTATTCTTCATGGAGCTAATTATTATATTGTATGTGTTGGCGGTTGGTCTGTTTAGGATGAGTTAGTAGCACTTGATTTTAACAAAGTATAAAAGACATACTATACTAAATCAGCAATGGCAAAAAATGCACTTCTAATAATTCCAACTTATATCAGAAGATTCAAAATTGACAACTTATCAGCTTATCCAAAGTTCAAAGTCAAAGAAATCAAAGGCAAATATCATCCCATTTATTTAGTAGGGTAAAAGATATATAAGAACTAAGAAGAGGCAAAGGTGCAACCGTCAAAACCAGTTGAACTCGTCACAACCAATAACCTACAACCGGAGGAGGATGACGCATGAACAGTTGTGCGCACCAGAGGAGGACGAAGACGGAGAAGTTACTGGTGACAAACGATTCAACAGTTGTGCGGTTGTGCCGTTCAGCCTCAGTGACGCTAGGGTTTGGAAGTGAAAGTGGAGACTCAATGGAGAGTGAAATCTAGTACGTGAGTGAAGAGTAGAAGAGATTCAAGAGAATATTGGACGGGCTGAATATTGGGCTTTAATTTCCCAGCCCAATGCATCTCTTGGCCTAATATTTGTAATATTAATTATGCTATAGTACAACTAGACCGGTCTTACGGTCTTGACCTGTATTTTCCCGGTCCGGTCCCGGGTTTTGGACCAGGACTGTAATTTACAAAAAACTTGGACCATGGACCGGGCCGTCTTGGTCTCGGTCTTGGACCGGACTGTAAAATTCCGATCCGGTCCGATCTGGTCCAAGTTTGCACAACCCTAGTTTTACGACTATGAAAATCTGCTTCCAATCAAGCACTTGTTGACAGTTATTTAATTTTCATTTATGTTGAAAAAAACAAGTTGCTTCAATCTGATTAAACTTGATTGCAAAGTTAAAAAGGATTTGATGCTTGATTGTTGACAGATGTTGAAACTATGTCATTTATCGTTAATGATTTTGACCTTTTTTGCTGCTTTTTCAACAACCGTTGTCATTGCTTTGATGACAGTTGTTGATGCGTGATATAATTTCATGAAAATTTAATGATAATTGTTGACATAGAGAGTGATTTGTTCATGATAATTGTTGTCATCAATTGTTGACAATCAACTAAAGAAAGATTGCCCCCTCTTGCATTATTGTCATCAAACATTGTCAACAAAATTAAAACAAGTTGATGACATTTGTTGATGATAGTTGTTGATTCATTTAATTTGAAAAAACTCACGACTGTCAACGGTTTGATGACAAATATTGATAGTTGTTGACATTAAAAAGACTATTGACATTCTATGATACACTCTATTTAGTATAGGTTAACTCTTGTATTTTAGGTATAATTTGAGTGTGTTTAGGTTATTTTTGAGCATAATTGTCATATGAAGACCGAAGACACGATTTGAAGAATTGCAAGAGTTTTGAAGACAAGTGTTGATTTGGAGTTGTTTTGACACCATTTTCTTGTGACACATCGTTCGGGAGCTACGGTGATCGGATGAAGCTGAATTTGGTATCATTGGAAAGCTAACTCGAAGAGCTACAATTCATCTTTTTACGGCGAGTTCAAATTCCAACTCTAAGTGGGTCAAAACTACCTCCGAAGTTGACACCAGAATGCTGAATCGCAGGATCCGCGCCCGCGGAAATATTCCGCGCTCGCGGATGGAGGAGTATCCGCGCCCGCGGAAATATTCCGCGCTTGCGGATCGAAGGGATTCCGCGGCCGAGGTGACGAGCAGATCCGCGCCCGCGGATTATTTCCGCGCTCGCGGATCGAGGATTTTCAGCGCCGCCTTCGTTTGTTCTATTCTATCTTTTTATTATTATTATATCTTAGTGTTTCGGACTTATTTTCTACTATTTAAGCTTTGTTTTGTGTTTCACTTTAGGGAGAACAATTCTAGCATACTTTTACTTTTAGGTTTTTATTTCAGTATTATGGAGAACTAATTTACCTTTGGAGTTTGTTTAATCAAGGAAGCCTTTTTATGTATTTCGTGAGATTCTGGTAACTTTTCTATCCCTTGGTTAATATCAAAACTCTTGTACTTAATTTCATGATTATTAATTGATTTCTCTTGGTGCGCAACTTTTTGAATTTGATTGATATTCTATTGTTTGGATTAGTTTGATTGTTGTCTGTGCAATCTTATTTATCCTTGAAACAACTCTTTTCTAGGACCGTGGACTAGAATTGAGGAGAGTATTTGATTATTATTTTATGCATGAGACTCGTAGCTTGATTGCATGATTTAATATCCTTCTATCCTTAATACTTTGCATGATTTGAATTAAGCGTTCTTGTTCATATCATAACTTCGCTTGGACCGTGGACAAGCGGATATCTTTTATAAGGATTGGAATTAACTAGGGAATTAATAGAAAAGTGGATGAATCAATGATCGGATGAGTAAAAAGGTGGAGTTGATTGAATGAACTCTACTTTCCTTCAATTGATTTAAACTCAACGATATTTGCTTGTTTGTTTGTTTGCCTGAACTCCCAAAACCCCTGTCTTTGTTCTTTGCTGATTGATCAAAATTCCGGTTCTCTTGGGTTCGACCCCTTGCTTGCTTGCTATACTAGTTAGTAGTTTAGGGTTATTTATTTTTGATCTTGGCAACAATGATTTTAGCCGAGTCAAATTTTGACGCCGTTGCCGGGGACACCTTCTCCAAGTGTGAGGTAAATGTCCCTTTGCTTAAACTTGTTCAAAGTATTCCGTGTTTTGCTAAATTTCTGAAAGAATTATGTACTATAAAGAGGAAGCAAAAAGAAAAGGGACAGGTTAAGAAAATTAATCTTGTAGAAAATATTGAAAATGTGTCTTCCATGCTTCAAAGGCAATTGCCTAGGAATTATGGAGATCCAGGGAGGTTTACTGTTCCCGTTACAATTGGTGAGGCTAAAATTGAGCATTCTATGCTTGATTTAGGTGCATCCATTAATGTTATGCCACTGAGCATCTATGAGAGGTTAGGTCTAGGACCATTACAGGAGTCTAATATTACTATTGAACTGGCTGACCACTCTAGAGCGCATCCGAAAGGATTTTTGGAAGATGTCTTAGTGCAGGTGGATGGCTTAATTTTTCCGACGGACTTTTATGTCCTAGAGATCGGTAAGGGGAGATACGACCCAATTTTGTTTTTGGGTCGTCCATTTATGAAGACGGCGAGCGCCGTAATTGATGTATGAAAGGGCCTATTATCTATGGCACATGAAGGGAGAAAGGTCCAGTTTCAGATAGATGATGATCCCTTTTGAGCATAAAGGACGTCGGGCCAAACGACGTTAAACAAAGGCGCTGCTCGGGAGGCAACCCGAGGTAAGTTTTTTTCTTTTATTTTTATTTTTTAGTTTAGTTTTTATTTTGGTTTTGTCGGGCTAACTTGCAGGTACAATTTTTCCCATCAAAAGAAGCCAGTCCGAGGCGAGTCCGAGCCCGCGGCGAATCCGCGCCCTCGGAATTTTTCTGCACCCGCGGAAAATCCGCGCCCTCGGAATTTTTCTGCGCCCGCGGATCGGCCTGACATAATTATTTTTTGTTTTATTCAGAAAAATAAAAAGAAAAAATAAAAAAAATAAAAAAAAATAAATTAAATAAAAATAAAAGGTTTTCGGGTGAAGCCCCTGAAATAAAAGGTTTTCGGGTGAAACCCCCGAGATAAATCAAAAAAAAAAAAAGAAGAGAGAAAGGAAAAAAAAAGAGTGTTCTTCCATCTTCTACCATCACCCACCAATCCATTTTTCTATATCTTTCCATGTCTAGTTCCATGGTCATTCCCAAGTATGGGGGAATATTCATTTTCAAGGCTCGTACTACATTAATGCTTAAGGCGAGATTCAGAGTTCGTTTGTGAGTTCGTGTTCAGTTTTGTTGATCGTGTTCTCTAACCATTTTTTCACGATCGGAGCACCACCCGCGCCCGTGGCCTGGCCACCGCGCCCGCGGTTTTTCCTGACGACGGATCATCTGGAGATTTCCGAGCTATTCATCCAAGCGTTTGAAGAGTTCTTCCATCTCTTCTTTCGTATGTGAGTCTTCTGATTTTCCTCTTCCTTGCTTAATTCCTTTCTTTTTACTTCATTGAGGACAATGAAAGATTTAAGTATGGGGGAGGAAGTACTCACTACGCTTATCTTAGTTAGTTGCTTTTCACTTTATTTTTCGTTATTTTTATGGGATCCTTATTCCATGTTTTGTAAAGAGAAATTTTTAAAAAAAAGAAAAAAAAAAGAAAAAAAATGAAAAAAGCCTTAAAAATTGAGAAAAAGGCATATAAAATCCTGGGATGAGTTGAAAACCCGAAAGGGCGGCTCAGGTAATAAGCAGGTAACCCGGACCAGCATTAGGCTAGGGTAATAAGAGGTTTATGAGAGATGTGAGTATTTGTGAGCACACCTAAAGAAAAATGAAAAGAGTGATTCGGTGAAAACCCGAAAGGGCGCCTAAGTAGAATGAGTGGTAAAATAAGAGTGTTTAGGATTCATATTCTACTTTGGGGTCTGGGGATTACATTTTAGATGATGGGTAGATCCTAGGTTGCTCTACACTTTTTAGAGCTTGAGAGCTTGTTGATTATGTACTTATGTGAGGTGTGTGCTTGAGCTTTCATGTTTTTGCTCATTATTTCTCTATTTTGGGTTCGGGTTGGTGAGGTGAGTGATTTTTGTCTTCCCTTGTACTATGCTGTAAACCTTGATAGGATTTCTTGTTAGATTTATTTTGAGCTTACTCGAGGACGAGCAAGGTTTAAGTATGGGGGAATTTGATACGCTCTATTTAGTATAGGTTAACTCTTGTATTTTAGGTATAATTTGAGTGTGTTTAGGTTAGTTTTGAGCATAATTGTCATATGAAGACCGAAGACACGATTTGAAGAATTGCAAGAGTTTTGAAGACAAGTGTTGATTTGGAGTTGTTTTGACACCATTTTCTTGTGACGCATCGTTCGGGAGCTACGGTGATCGGATGAAGATGAATTTGGTATCATTGGAAAGCTAACTCGAAGAGATACAATTCATCTTTGTACGGCGAGTTCAAATTCCAACTCTAAGTGGGTCAAAACTACCTCCGAAGTTGACACCAGAATGCTGAATCGCAGGATCCGCGCCCGCGGAAATATTCCGCGCTCGCGGATGGAGGAGTATCCGCGCCCGCGGAAATATTCCGCGCTCGCGGATCGAAGGGATTCCGCGGCCGAGGTGACGAGCAGATCCGCGCCCGCGGATTATTTCCGCGCTCGCGGATCGAGGATTTTCAGCGCCGCCTTCGTTTGTTCTATTCTATCTTTTTATTATTATTATATCTTAGTGTTTCGGACTTATTTTCTACTATTTAAGCTTTGTTTTGTGTTTCACTTTAGGGAGAACAATTCTAGCATACTTTTACTTTTAGGTTTTTATTTCAGTATTATGGAGAACTAATTTACCTTTGGAGTTTGTTTAATCAAGGAAGCCTTTTTATGTATTTCGTGAGATTCTGGTAACTTTTCTATCCCTTGGTTAATATCAAAACTCTTGTACTTAATTTCATGATTATTAATTGATTTCTCTTGGTGCGCAACTTTTTGAATTTGATTGATATTCTATTGTTTGGATTAGTTTGATTGTTGTCTGTGCAATCTTATTTATCCTTGAAACAACTCTTTTCTAGGACCGTGGACTAGAATTGAGGAGAGTATTTGATTATTATTTTATGCATGAGACTCGTAGCTTGATTGCATGATTTAATATCCTTCTATCCTTAATACTTTGCATGATTTGAATTAAGCGTTCTTGTTCATATCATAACTTCGCTTGGACCGTGGACAAGCGGATATCTTTTATAAGGATTGGAATTAACTAGGGAATTAATAGAAAAGTGGATGAATCAATGATCGGATGAGTAAAAAGGTGGAGTTGATTGAATGAACTCTACTTTCCTTCAATTGATTAAACTCAACGATATTTGCTTGTTTGTTTGTTTGCCTGAACTCCCAAAACCCCTGTCTTTGTTCTTTGCTGATTGATCAGAATTCCGATTCTCTTGGGTTCGACCCCTTGCTTGCTTGCTATACTAGTTAGTAGTTTAGTGTTATTTATTTTTGATCTTGGCAACAACGATTTTAGCCGAGTCATTTTACTAAATCAAATAGATGATAGTGGTTGAAAATGGTTCACAACAATAGGTTTAGTAAACTGTATTATTTTCATCAAGGTTGTATTCTTTATCTTATTTTTAAATCAACTGTCAATAATTATTGAATAGTTGAAGACAATCAACAAATCTGTTGTCAACAAAAAGCTAGTGTTTTATCGACAGAATATATTGTGACCAAATAGCCATTGACATTGAATGTTTGTTCATTTTCAACAGATGAATTTTAAAATAATGATAGTGTGCTTTGGAGGAGATTGGAAATGGAGATTGTACATATGTTGGAGATGTTAAATCAAAGGCAATTGTCCTAGAAGGTAACGTTGATCTAGAGTCTTTAAGGAAAATGATTATACAAAGGTTCAATATCAACGCATCATCGACAACTGTTTTCTTGTCACACCTGCATCCATATCAAAATTTGAGAAATCCATACACAATAGAAACTGATGACGATCTCAAGTCCCCCTCAAGTCTCTTGGGAAATGCCTATATATGTCACAACATATAAGAGGAGAAGCGGTAAAGAAATTGTTGAGAGCTTGGATTTGTCATCAAATGTTAACAACAACAGCTCGTTGTCAAAAACTGTGAACATTAAATTTCAACCGGCACTAGATGCCTTCAACAGTCATCAACCATTAAGAATTGGCAACGATTGTGAAACGGGTGAAGATGAAGAAGAAGTGGATACTCCACCAGATTCTGCAAATGTAAAAGTAGTCCGACTTTACGCATCAAAGGAAGAGTTAAAAAGAGCAATGTCTAATATTGCGATGCGTGAGATCTATGGTTTCAGAGTTGACATATCCACAACTGAACTTTATAGACTGAAATGTGTTGACAAAGCTTGTCAATGGAATATGAGGGCTGTGAAGCTTAAGAGGCTAAATTATTTTAAGGTGAAGGTATTCAATGACAAGCATACATGCCCTTTTGAAGTGAGATATACAAGGAATATCCAACCCTCATATCAAGCCATTGGAGAAAAAATAAAATTAAGGTAATTTTAAAACAAATTTACCAAAACATTATCACTGTTTCAAAAAATGTCATTATTGATTCATTTTTTTCTCTAAAAAATGCAGATTTGAAGCTGTTAGCCAAGGGCCGAATCTAAATATGATTCGTAATGATACGAGGAATGAGTACTTCCAAAATATCAGTTGCTATAAAGCTTGGAGAGCATAAGAATGGGCACAAAAATTGATAAGAGGTTCACCTAAAGAGAAGTATGCCATTCTGCCTGCGTATTGCCACAATATCAAAACTGTCAACAATGGAACATACACAAGTATTGAGATTGGAAATGATAATCGGTTCAAGTATGTGTTTATTTCAATTGGGGTATCAATTAGAGATTTTCAACACATGATGAAGGTATAAACACTATCATTAAATTCTTTTGTCAACAATAAAAAACTGTCAGCACCATCTTTATTCTTTTGTCAACACCATATTTCATCATTAAATTCTATCATATATATTAAAACTAATGAAAATAACATATGTCATCCCATTTCACGAATATAAACACTATATAATTTTTAGAGGGTCAACATCATATCACTGTCAACAATAAAAAACCCTATTATATTTCAACTATAAAAAACTATCAACAATGCCTACGCATGTCAACAATAGATAACACATTATATATATTAATGTCAACAAAAAAATTGTAACAAATTTGTGTACTAATTAAATTGATGACATGTCATCCAGATAGATGGAGCACATCTACACAACAAGTATTTAGGATGCTTGATTACTGCCTCAGCTCAAGATGCAAACCAACAAATCTTCCCTGTTGCATATGCTGTTGTTGATTATGAGAATGACAACTCTTGGAAATGGTTTTTTGAGGAGTTGTTGAAAGTCATACCTTGTTCAAGCGACATGGTGTTTGTTTTTGATCGACATAACAACATTGCAAAATCTGTCGAATCAGTGTCATATGTACAAGACATTTGAAACAAAATCTGAAAGTGAGATTCAAAGAAAAGGGAATTCACAAGTTCTCCAAGGCAGCCAAGAGTTATACAAGAACTAAATTCAACAAATATTTCCATGATATTTGCAAGTCAAGTGCTGAGATGGGACAATACTTGAAAGATGCAAACATTGAGAAACGGTCCAGAGCTCGCTTTCCTGGTGATAGATACAACATCATGACTACAAACAATGTTGAAAGTGTCAACTCAGCATTGAAGGAAGCAAGGGCATTTCCAATTGTTGCCTTATTTGAGTTTATAAGAGATTTGATATCACAATGGTTTAATGAGCGCAAGGCAAATGCAAAGAGTAACCACAACAGTTTGCCCACAAATATCAACAAAATTCTAGAGAAAAGATGCATAAAATCCAAGAAGTATGGCGTAAAAGTCTTGAATAGTACTCAATTTGAAGTGTTCAATAGTGATTACATGGGGGTTGTTGATCTGGTGCAAAAAACATGCAGTTGCAAAAAATTTGATTTGGAATAACTGCCATGTTCACATGCCATTGCCGCCATTCAGCAAATGAAGTATGACACGAGTGATTTTGTATGTGAATACTACAAATCTGAAAAATGGTTAATGGCATATCAAGAAACAATATATCCATTGCCTATGAGGTCAGATTGGGATGTACTGGAAACCGTCATCAACTAAGCATGTTTCCCACCAAATGTACGAAGGAAGATTGGAAGGCCAAGAAAAAATAGGATCCCGTCTATTGGAGAGTTCAGAATAAAAACAAAAAAGAAGAAGAACATCACCAAGCAAACGTGCAGCAAGTGTGGAATAACTGGACACAACAAAAACACATATGGAACCAACAATCTCATGGTTATGCAAGTAGATTGAAAGCCGATGACATCTTTTGTTGATTAAGTTCTATGTCTACAAGGATTAAAAATCCCAACTGTTTTTTTATTGGGTTGTTGCTTATGTTTCATTCTCATCAAATATTGTACTAATTGTCAACAAAATTCAATCTGTTGAATACTATTTTGAAAATATCTTAAACTTTGTCAACTTTAAAAAATTGTCAACTACCATCGAGAAACTTGAAAAATGTCAACAACAATAAACATTTGTTGACAAAAGTATATAATTTGAATCTGTCAGCTAAATAAATAGATAGAATTTGTAATCAAAATCTATAAGTTTTCATTAGTTATCAATTGTCAACTGAATTTGTCAACAAAAACAAAAAATCACAAAACTTGTCAACAATTGAAATTAACGTTGACAATAGCAGTCAACAACATACATAAAACTTAATAGCAGTCAACAACTGTCAACAACATGCATACAACTTAATCAACTATCAACAACATACACTAACGTTGACAATAGCAGTCAACAACTGTCAACAACCTACATAACACTTGTTGCAATCTACATCCATCAACTTTCAACACTAAATATTACATGATTATCAACATCAACAAAATCATAAACAACTGTCAACAATACACACAAGTTATGTCAACAACTATCGCTGTCTTGTTTTCGGCAATGGCTTCCACACCCAAGTTCCTTTAAACATATCTATTGCCATTTTTTCCCTGTGTGCTCGGATGTATTCTTCACCCAAATCCTCCAAAGAATCCAAATCCTCAAATGCAAACGCTTCAATGAAGTTGATGGCGAAGACTCTATAATTTCCACTATAACAAAAAAGTCCAAATATTAAAATCAATTATTTGCAAGGAAAAACTGAAAATAATGGAAAATTGGGAGAAGTAATGTATACCCATCAATATCTTGTATTAACTTGTCATCTCTAGAGATGCTAAACTCCATATCCAAGTCACCGAGATGGTTGAATTTCCCACTTTTCTTCAACAGAAAGGGTATGAATGTGGCAAAAGGTTTCAAATGAGGGGTGAGATCCTTCATAGAATAGAGGTACCTTGTAGAGTTAAGAAACTCAATGTGCTTTCCTGGAAAATCAATCTCTAAGGCAATCCAATGTAATTTCTCAATATTAAGAGGTGAGTAAATCCTTTTAACATCAGGATGATGCCATGCTTTCCCCAACAAGAGTGGTTTCCAACCATTGATATAATCATTAAAACCGTGTAGGATGTCCTTCTCTCCAGAAATATAAAGCGGTACATCCTTGGGATCAAACATCATAGACCATATCCAATCAACAACTACAACACTCTTGTAGATGTCTGGAAAGTCATAGATAAGTTTCCTCATGTGATACAAAGCCTCACACATGTGCTAAAAAGATAAAAAAAGAAATTGTCAACATAGAACTAATAAACGCAACATATCAATTGAAACAACACTATGAAAGAAAAAACACAACTCAGTCCCTAGCCAAAGATTCTTGTTCCTAAGAATGGTGAAGACCTCTTTTGTAAGCATTTGATCGGAACCAGGAATGGTAGCGTTGTCAGGACTAAAAAATAAATACAATACAATGTGTCAACATATATGTAAACAAGGGTAATTAGCTCACATCAAGTGTCATTAACTTCTTCAAGATGAAAGTTGTTAATTGCCAACAAATAACAACTGTCAACAACATTCAGTTTTCTATTTGTCAATAATATTCAGTTGTCTATTGTCAACAAATGTCAACTTGATGACAATATAAAACTGACATGTGTGAAAAATAATAAATGTCAATAAATTTTATTAGCTTATATATAGTGTCAACCAATTCTTCTTGATGACATATTTTAAATGGCAACAAATCAAAACTGTCAACAATTGTCATCGATAATTGTTGACAATTTTTCCACTTGATGACACTTAACACTGTCATCCAATTAAACATATAAAGCCTCTGAAAATTACTTACCTATCATATAACCAATCATGAAGTAATTTCCGATCTGCATCTGGATAAAAAGATTGATTGGGCTTCCTAAGCAAAGGTGGCATCTGCTTCTACTTCTTCTTTTTCTTATCTTCATTCTTCTTTTCCTTTCCCTCATTCTTGTTTTTCTTTTCAGCCTTCTTATTTTTCTTCTCCTCGGTGAAAGGAGTTAACACTGCAGCGTTAGGTTTCTTATTCCTTGAAGATTTCCTTGTATCTAGGGGAGCATCAAGATCTTCGGTATCTTTTACATTGTCCTCTTCATCTTCTCCAATCAAAGAGGCAAATAGATGACCATGCTCAATAGACTGAGAGCAATTATCCTTGATCTCTTTCAAAATAGGCTGTAGCTCAAAGTTTAATTCAGCATGCATCTGAGCTAAAGTTTCAGAGTTGAAATCACTTGAATTATCCTTTCTTTCTTCTTTAAGAGCATCCTTTGTAAGACCTACTACTTCACCCTCAGGTTCAACGTTGTCAACTTCACATTCCTTGTCAACCTCACCCTCATGTTCTAAGGGATTATCCTTTCGTTCTTCAACCAGATCGTCCTTTGTAACACATATTACTTCACCCTCATATTCCTCCTTGTCAACTTCACCAGGCATACTCTTTTCTTCACCTACTACATCATCCTCAAATTCATCCTTGTCAACTTCACCAGACAAACTCTTTTTCTCACCTACTATTTCGCCCTTAAGATCCTCCTTTTCGACTACACCAGACATACTCTTTGTCTCAGGATTACCAACATCATCATTGACAATTGGTTCACTGTTAGAAGCATCAACAACAACATCTGTTGCACCCTCACAAAAATAATTATTGAGAACAAGAGGCTCATCACCACCAATACCTTCCTTCTCAACATCCTTCTCAGCAACAACTTCCTTTTCAACATCTTCCATTGAACCATCCTTGGTTTCTTTACCTATGTCCTCTGTTTTTTCAACTGTATTAAAGAAAAATAAACGTCAACAAGAATATTAAGTGCAATAGATCACAAATGAAAGCAAAACTTCAGCATAAAATTCATAAAAATATTCAATTACAACAAATCTGAGCATGTGTCAACATGAATAAAATAATATACAAGATTACCTGGAATCAGATTCTGATTTTGAACTATATCTGTCTTTCCAATGGAAGTTTGAACTTCCACAACATCTTTTGGATCAGATTCTGATTTTGAAGCATCAGAGAAAAGACATCTAGCAACTAAACTCTTATGAATGTAATCAACTTGATTTGACACATGAACCTTTTTCATGTCCAAAGAATTTAGCTTGAACTGAGCATCTTTCACCAACCTATGCATAGACGTCATAGATTATTTCAAATATTTTACCTATTGAGGCTCATGCATTTCTTTAAATTTTTCGACCTTCGCCTTCTCTTGGGAAAACAGTGGGTCTCAATCAACATTAATGTCAACAAAATTCCCTTGTTCCTTGGCAGAGGACAAAATCTTTGCAACTTCAATGTCTTCAACACCCAAAAAATCATCATCAACAACATCATTGTTCACATTATCCATCAAATCTTCATCAACATCATCCTTGTTTAGATTATCTACCAAATCTTCATCAACAACAACTTCATCAACAACATCAACCTTCAAATTCTCTACCAAATCTTCATCAACATCTTCATCAACAAAATCTTCACCAACAACATCAACATTCGAGATACCTATCAATTCTTCATTAACATCATCATTCCTCACCACTAGAGCAAGTTCATCCTCAAATGTTGGCCTTTTAAACTTATTCAAGAGGGTTGGCATACTACAAACAAGTTGGCTCAACTTAACTCTTTTAACCAGATTATCTGGCTGAACTTTATCATCTTGATGATGTTCAACCCTAACCCGGCTCTTAGCTTCAACCTTAAGCTTTTTGCCCTTCTGTTTGTCAACAATAACCTTCTTCCTACCTTTGCCACCATCAGAACTCCTCAATGCTCTAACCTTACCTTCATCCACATTACCAGAAATCCTAGAACTCTTCCTTTTGAGCTTGACTTTTTGTTCTTTATTTTGTTGTTGTTTCACATCAACCAACAGTTTCTTAACCGCTTTTTGAACTCCAAAGTATTCGGAGCTAAGACAAAATCAGTCAAGTCATCTTCTTAGAAGAGTCAGACTCTTCATCATTAATGTTGCGCGCCAATGCTTCAACATTCTTTTCTTGTTTCACCATGATCCTTTCAATCAAATCAACAAAAACAGGATCACCAACCTTGTTTGGATAGTCACAATCCTTAAACTGTAGAAACTGTGAATATGGAGGGTAAATACAAACTTGGAAACACAAGAATAAAAACATTGGCAAAGAACATTATTGTCTTCATATGTATTGTCAACAAAACTATAGTGTCAACAAAACAGTTAAACTATCAACAATGCAATGTCAACCATATATTGTTAATACTAGTATCACCAAAATTAATGTCACCTAATGTACTATCAACAATGTAAATGTCATCCAATGTAATGTCAACAACACTAATAAACTATCTTGTCAACCATACAGTGTCAACAATTAAAGGTAGTGTCAATAAAAGTATTGCCAACAACGTAAATGTCATCCAATGTAATGTCAACAAAACTGATAAACTATCTTGTAAACCATGCAGTGTCAACAATGTCAACAAATGTAATGTCATCCAATGTAATGTCAACAAAATTGATAAACTATCTTGACAACCATGCAGTCAACAATGTAAAACCAAACTTAATATTATCTAATGTTGTATATCATATGTCAACACACATGATATTATGTCAACTATGAAGTGTCAACAAAAACTAAAAATAACTTTCAAGTCAAGAATATATTGTCAACATACCAATTTCTTTTCATTAATACAATTATTAATCTTCTCATTATAGGATGAAAAACATACCAATTTCTTTTCCTTTATTTCAGAGAGTGCAGAATGCCTAATATGAACTGAACCGCCACTCCAACGCAGCATATAAGGGACTTCTTTTAGATTTTTACAATCAAACGAACAAAAAAGCAGGGAAAGTCTCCAAAATCTAGACCTGTGCACCAAAACAAAATTGAACATAAACCAATTATAGAAATTTCATAACAATTAAATACAAGCAAAGCAACACAAATCAAATCAATACCATAAATGCTATGGGATATCCACATAGAGTGTAACCATATCTATATGTTGGATCAATAAATTTCGAATAATCACGCTCAGTTTGATTCAACTGCATCATGCTTGAAATCAATTCATCATAACAAAGCCTCCCCCATGAGTATGCAATGAATGCATCAAAATTAGATAAGAGGGGAAGATATTTTGCATTAACATTCGCGTCCTTGCGTCGAGGCAACAAAATCCCCTCATTAATCAACCAGTGAGCAAGCTGCAACTTTTTTTCTTCACCTTTAGCTTTTTTGAAAATTTTAACCAATTCTCCAAATATACACCTACTACAACCAAGCTCCTTCGGCATATCAGCTGGAGCAATCTTAGGAAGCGCTTCTTGCGAACAATTTAACCTAGTCACACCAGCAAAATCACTAGGAGAAAACTGACAAACACTCACACCTATTTTAAACCACATCTCATGCTCATACTTGGTTTCTAACTCATGTAATAACACATGATAAAAGAGTTGGGAATGTTAAATGCATCCTATCGCCAAACTTAAAAACAGGACCAAGGCAACCATTGGACAATTTGTTCCAACTGTCAACCGAGAGATGTTTCTTAATGGTCTCTAAAACATAAACTTTGTTGTAGCGGTTAACTTTCCCCGGATAATGTTTGGATGGAGGTAGAACATATTTCATTTCCTTCTGTGACATACTTCAACCTGAAATCAATCATAGAGAATGGTCATCAATAATACAATTGTAATTAAAATCTCATATGTGAACAGAATATAAGATCAACTTTCAATGATATTAGCAAATTGAATCACATATACCATCAACAATTACAACTGTCAACAATCTCAGTAACTGTCAACAATGCCTTGAAAACTAAACAAAAATTGAAATCCAAACCTTCTAAAATTACATATGTCATAAAAAAAATAGCAAATGTCAACAATCTCTACATTGGTCATCAAAGCATTGCATCTATCAACAAAAACCTCAAATACCCTAAAACATGTGTAAAAATAAACCAACTATATCAAATGTCATCAAAATCAGCATACATCAAGCAACATTGTCAACAAAAAGTACAATTGTCAACAAAGAACAAGTGACCGCCGAAATTATCAACAATATCTCAATCACACACATAAAATTAAAACTGTCAACACAATTCCAACACTAAAAGCAACAATTGCACAACTGTCAACACAAATCTAAACTATCAACACAAATCTAAAATGTCAACCAAAAGTAAAAAACAATCAAATGTCAGAACAAAATGGTAATAGATTAAAGCCTAAAAGCGAAATCAAAACAACAAAACTCACCACTATAAGAACAAAGAGCATAAAACCCTAACAAACAAACAAAACACAAGCACATGCAAACCACATAATCAAAACAACTTCTCAGAAAAATAAACAAGAACAAAATACGACTATAATCGATGACAATGAAGCAAATTGACGAAGCAAATATCCTCCTTGGAATGAAATTACTCATCAACAACAAACAACAATCGACGAACAGCTGTAATGCACTTGAAGAGAGATTAGAAAAGCAAAATCCACGGAGAAGAGCACCGAAATCATCGAAATTGAGGTTGTGAGTTAAACAATTCGAAATCATGGAAGTTGAGCAAAGAAAATATTTGAAGTTGAGATTGGAGTCTGAAATGAGGAGTAAAAACGGTTCAATCGAGAGTTACGCGGATAAAAAAAACATAAAAGCTTACTTATTTGTAATAAATGAGCTTAAGGAGGACTTTTGGGCCAATTCCCTCATTTTTTTGTGTCCTCTCTTTCTTCAATCTTAATCCTCATATACCTCTCACCAATCCAGCCGTTTAACCTCTCGCCCACTCTTCTGGAGATTTTGCCTCTTCATTAATTGCGTTTCAACGTCCACTTTCGTCTTTCTTGCTTATCCACAATACTGTTATAAGCTCGAGTCTTTCTATTTGGAGTCGGGCCTGTCTTGCAACTGAAGCCCAAATTGTAAGGGCCCAACTTAGCCCCCCTTGTATCTTGGAAATTATCCTAGATAAAAGGGTGCAATCAACTATGAATTTAGTAAACGACATAGCTTGCAATAATGAGGCGATACTATTTACTACATTCTTAATATTAAGCTGAAAGACATGGAACAAACGAAAAGGTTGGGTTTTCGAGCAGAACTTCAAAGACAACAAGGAGTTGATTGAGGAGGCTTGGTCTCTGATGGAGGAATGCGGTACCAAAAAGGAGATTAGGTCGCCTTATAGTGGAGGTAGGGAGAACGACGCTTGGAAACTGCCAATGGAGCATAGCTTTAAGGTGAACTCGTATGCATGTGTTAAGAACGAAGTGGGGACTGGTTTGAGGGTTGTCATTAGGGACTACATGTAGAATTATCACCTTCTTGTGGCGGAAACCGAGGTAATGATTAAAGGCATCCAAATGGCTATAACTCAAGGCATTCACATTTTGGTGATTGAGAGTGATTGCCAAGAGCTGATTTTTGTCTTACGTGGTAAAAATAGGAGCCCAATTGATATAGATTTTTTCGATTCAGCATATCCTTTTGCTTTGCAACAGTTTTGAGGTTTTCTCGTTGACACTCCTCAGATGGATCGGCCAACACCATTAGGGTGCCCAATTCGATCCTGAACGCCGACATGCGGCCAGGTTCATGGATTATTATTATTAGTATTTTAAATAAATGTAATTTTTAAACAGAGTGTAATAAACTCCTTCTCGGGTTTTCTTTATGTTCTTTCCCGAGACGCTTTTATTGAACCGTTAGGGCTAAGTTTAAATACTCAAATGTTATTAGGTTATTCATTCAATCAGAAATTAATTATCTTTTGCCATAATTCTTCCTTACCCAGTCTTCACTCTTTATCCCCAGGCTTCGGCCATTCACGTTCGTATTGCAACTGCACTTCTCCTTGGTATTGACTGATTCAGTTGATATAAATTGGTGCTTTCATCTTTTGAACCATGTCAAACGAAGAAGAGACATCCACGGTTACAGGCTCTGAATCGGACGTTCGCACACTCCTCGAATAATTGACATCGGAATTCCGTGCGCACCGTCAAGAACAAGGGATTCAGCGTCATCGCGTGGATCAAGTATTCCATATTCTCGGCACTCGCAATATACTGGAGGATAACGCTAGAGGCGTCATCACCGAACACCCCTTTGTTGGTAATCGAGCGCCGCCGCACAAGGCCGTGCAAGTGCCTCCCGCACCACCAATGCAACACCAGGAGCAACGCGTGGTTGCGGCGGCTCTACACTAGCAAATTCCGTCGGTCGCCCTTCCTTAGGAATGTCGGGTTGCTGCGGCGGGCTGATCAATACGGCGCAGAGGATAAACGGGCTGATCGTTACCCTAAAATTAGGGTTGATGCGCCTCGGTTCAATGGAACCGATCCTGCAGGTTGCATTTATAAAGTTCAAGCATATTTTGATTATTTTCATACTAATGCGCATGATCGCCTACAACTTGTGGGTATGCTGATCGATCAACCGATTTCTGATTGGTTCCGTTATCAACGACGGAATAACTGCCTCATATATTGGTAGGCGTTTTTGGACGCTGTCAAACAACGTTTTGATCCTCATCATTATGAGGATTATGTGGGATTACTTGCTAAATTGCAACAGAAATCTACACTTTTGGAATACCAGACAGAATTTGAATGCCTGTTGAAAAAGATTGAAGGACTGTCTGAATCCACCTTGATCTCACTGTTTAAAGCCGGTTTGAAATAGCATGTAAAGCGCGAACTCAATTTGCGCAATCCAACCACACTATCGCAAGCCTTTGCCTTTGCTCGAGAATTAGCGGCTTCGTATGTTGACACTATTAGCACTTTTTCGGCGAATCGCCGTGGTTGGCAAAACACCGGTAACAAACCGGGATGGCCTCCTAATGTGCAGGGGGCATCACCATCGTCCTCAACACAAGCCAATCCGAACGTCCACGCCTCAGGAAACAAACTTTTATTATCTGCCGATTCGGCGCTTATTTGTGGCAGAACGAACTAAAAAAGGCCTATGGTCGAACTGCTACGAGAAATACGTGCTTGGTCACCATTGTACACACAGATTTTTGGCCTTATTGGGTAATGAAGAAAGTGATGATGAAGCTAATAATGATGTTTTTGATGATGATTTGGCAGTCACAGGAGATATTTCGAGCCTTCAATCTATGGAGGGAGTCGCTAACCCGAAATCGTTAAAATTGGTGGGCATCATTAATGGGCTCAAGTTATAGTTTTTGATTGACGGGGGAACTACTCACAACTTTATACATCCTCAGATCGCTCAAAAATTGTGCCTCCCTCTGGTTCAAATTACCCCCTTCGGGTATATGTTAGAAACAATTCTATTTTGCTCTGTACTCACCAATGTGCTGCAACACCGATTAGCCTCCACGACCATTCGTTCTTTATTGATATCTTTGTGCTAGATATTCGTGGTCCTCAAGTTGTGCTTGGCGTTCATTGGCTACAAACTTTCGGCAAAGTTGGCCATGATTATGCTCAGTTGACGATGAAATTCGTGTGGAAAGATCAGTTGATTACTTTACAAGGGGACCGTCAACCGCCGAAATTAATTTCATTTAATGCTCTACAATCTTTGTATACGTCTGATGTTGTTGCCGAGTGCTTTTAAATCATATGGATTAACTCGGCAATGGATGAACCAGCGGCCGTGGGCCACCCCCCTCGCGCGACCGCGGGCCCTCCAACAGCACCAGCAGCAGCTGAGAGCTCTTCCACGACCGCGGCTTGTCTCTCGACGACCGCGGGAACTCTGGCCGTGCCCGCCACACCTTCACCAGCGCTTGCGGGCCCTTCGATCGAATTTCATGCAGAATTGCATCCTGATATATGTGCGGTCTTACAGAAACATGCTGTTGTATTCAGTTTGCCTGTGGGGCTACCACCTCAGCGCGCTTGTGATCATAGAAATCCATCTCCAGCATGAATCCAAGCCCATCAATGTCCGACCTTACCAATACTCGTATTTTCAAAAGTCAAAAATTGAGCGTCAGGTTCAAGATATGCTTCAACAAGGCCTTATTCAGCACAACAAGGCCTTATTCAGCACAATACTCGTATTTTCCTCCCCTGCACTCCTTGTTAAAAAGAAAGATGGGAGTTTTCGCTTTTGCATTGATTACCGGGCTTTGAATGCGGCGACCATAGCAGATAAATTCCCTATCCCAACAATCGATGAATTATTTGATGAACTGGGCCATGCTGTGTTTTTCACAAAATTGGGCCTTCGGTCCGGGTATCATCAGATTCATATGCACAAGTCCGACATTTACAAGACAACCTTTCAGACTCACGATGGCCATTATGAATTCTTGGTTACGCTATTCGGGTTGACCAACGCCTTGTCTACATTTCAGGTTGCAATGAATCAAATTTTTTTAGCATATCTGCAAGAGTTTGTCATTGTGTTCTTTGACGATATTTTGATATACAGTTCCTCACTCGACTTGCACGCTCGACACATTGACATGGCACTTCAGATTCTATAGGACAATCACTTTTTCGTCAAAAGCTCTAAGTGTTCATTTGCCACAACTACAGTTGAATATTTGAGCCCTATCGTTTCAGTTGGCCAGTTGTTAGCCGATCCCAGTAAGTTGGAAGCCATGGCCAAATGGCCTACCCCTAAGACAGTTCGGCAATTGCGTGGGTTCTTGGGGTTGACAGGCTATTACCGTAAGTTTGTCCGACATTACACTTCTATTGCGGCTCCTCTCACTTTCCTTCTCCAAAAAGACAAATTTGTGTGGTCTCTGTTAGACCCAAAAGATCAGGCTACAAATCTCAAGAGATGCAGGACGAAAGAAAGATCGAGGAGATAGATGAAGTCATCCGTCACAAGGGAAGCAACAAAGCTACGTTCAATAGAAAGAGTTATGTACACATGGGCAACCATTAGTGATAGTTATTTGCTCCAAAATGTATGCAAGGTGGGAGACGGTTAGGGCCATATCCTAGGAACGTGTAGAACGTGGGATGTGGCGGTTAAGTTAATAAAGATATAGGCTAGAAAGATAAGAACAAGGACGAAGGCCATACGAACACACGCATATGTAATTGGAAACTCTCTGAAAGAGAAATCTTGTAATATAGATTTCATCAATCCGACTATTTCTTGAGTGATCCCTTGCCTTTCAATTCGATTGTGCCCCAATCTAGGGCAAGAGTTTGATTGTCAAATTTTTTTCCAAAACAATTTGGCACCCACCGTGGGGCCCTACCATCGAAAAAGGTTCGCCTTTTCATATCAGAAGAAATTCAAAAAGTCACCATGATCAATCCCGAGGAGGGTAATCGAGAGCAAGACGTCAGGGGTGATAGAGGCGCACGCCAAGACGCATCGGCCGCGCTCCGCCTTGAACTATCGAATTTCGCCCAAAGGCTTCAAGCCCTTGAGAAGGAACTAACGGACCAACGTGCTTGCAACTAGAAGCACAAAACTAGCATCGAGCAACTAATTGCCGATAACGAAGGTCTGCGCTCTCAACTCCGATTTTTTTCTTCCGTCGGCCCACGAGCCCGAACGACGGATCGAGTCCGAACCAGTGGGGGGAGAAGGCTCTTCTAGAAACCTTACTGGTCGATGTGAGAGATCCTCTGGTACGGAGTTCGTTACCCCACCAGCAACCGTCCTTGGGGTACTATCTTTCTCCCCTACACAAGGTAACCACACCGGCGAGGAGGGGGGAGCACCCATCGGCCTTCGATCGGCATGAGATGTTAGCCCTCAACGTTTTGAGGATGACATCATGGATGATGAAGAGGATTGGGACCGCTGCCATCCCCGAAACCTAGAAAACATAGTCCGAAACTAGTTTAAGATGTTCACCGAACAACTGGCGAAGATACCCGGAGTCCCTCGACCCATAGAGAAAGAGGCGGTTGACGGTTACGGTGAGTCAACCTTTGCTCTCCACATCGCCCAGGTTGAGATACCGAAGAAGTTCTCGGTTCCCAACATGAGCCCTTATGACAGAACGAGAGACCCTGACGAGCACGTAGCTATATTCAAGCAAAAGATGATGACCAATGCCGTCCCATATCATTCTCGTGAAGCACTGATGTGCAAGGTTTCGGAGAAGCTCTCGCAGTGCCGGCTTTGAAGTGGTTTGTTAACCTCCCTCGAGGAAGTATTCGTTCCTTTGCTGAGTTGATGGATTCCTTCAAAGTCCAGTTCGCTAGCAGTCGGAGGTTCGAAAATCAATCTAGCGATTTGTACCGGTTTATCCAGAAGCCAGATGAATCCACCCGGGAATACCTGGACCGATTCAACCGAGAGAAGATTTCCATCCCGCACTGTGACGTGCCGACTGCTATGGAAGCCTTCCGTCACGGGGTTAACCAAGATGAAGATCTTTACAAAGAACTCACCAGGCACCCGTGCCATAGTTTCGAAGACATTCAAACCAAGGCTCTAGCCCAAATCAGGCTCGAGGAAGATCTAAAGATGAGGAAGCCTGGAAGCGTCTGGGAAAAAGTAGAGAAGAAAGCAACGTCAGATCACCGCCGGGAACGCCGCGATCAACCGTATCGGCGTACCCACCCCGACGCGGTGAAAGTGAACGTCGCTGAGGCTAGACCTTCCAAGCCATTGCCACCTAAGTATGAGGAGTTTAATCTAGGTATATCTCCCAAATAACTCGTGAAAAATATAGCCTTAACGATACGTGGCATCAGATGGCCAAAGAGAAACGAGAAACCCTACCCGAACAAGGATTTGAGCAAATGGTGCAATTTCCATGACGACTACGGTCACGTAACTAAAGAGTGTGTAGCACTGAGAAGAGAGATATCCTAAATCGTATCTCGAGGAAGGATAACGGAGGTTGCACCCAACGCGCAAGTCCCCCCAGAGGTGGTAGAAGCTTCACGCGCGGGAAAGCCTACATCGCCAGTACCCGCCAAGGTTGTAAACGTGATCACCGGGGGATCAAGCGTGTGCGGCCTCACGTACTTAGCAACCAAGAGGAACGCACGAGAAAATGCTTTCCATCGTCCCATGCCGAAGAGGAGTGTCGAGAGGGTTTCTTGACAACAAATAAATTTATAATCAAGACCCCGTTGTGTATAGCGAAGTCAGGTTCGTCCACAGGAGATAGTCAGTATCAAGTTTTGTTCTTACTTAGAGCGCAAGTAAGAGAGAAAAGCAAGTGTTTTTATCAAAGGAAAGAGATTTCTAAGGTAAAGGTGTCACCACAACAACAATCATACATGCCAACGCTAATGAAACATAAAGATCATGCTTTTATCACATAAAGGTGTCAACTTTCGTCAACCAAAGCAAGTAAATCAACTAACTTTCGTCCAATCAATAGAATTACTATATATCTCTTCTACTTCAACTAGGATTGATCCGCTTTCGCTTCAAAACCCTAAATTGACTGTTCTGATTCAAGGTTTTCGCTTTCGCTTCAACTATGAATGAGAAATTCCTTTCAACTTTCGTTTCAAGGATTAAGAACAAGAGAATAGATTCATGCAATAAAAACAATCAAATCATGATCACAAATAAGCATGCACAACCATTGTTGGGTTCAACCCCAACCTTAGAGAGGAAGACTACTCACAAAACATGATTAAAAGCAAAACTGAATTTCAATTAAAGAGAAAGCTTACAACTTTGAATCCAAATAAAACTTGTCCTCCAAGCAATCTCCAATCTCTACTCTATCTCTACTCCTCTCACGCCCCTCTCTCTCTTCCTCCTCTCCTCAATCGTGTGTTCTGTGTATCCAAAACAAGAGCTAGAGAAGGGTATTTATAGAGAAACTTATCTATCTAAGATCTATCTATAAGGAAATAAATCTTCTAATAAGATATATCCCTTCTATCTATCTAATAACATAAAAGGAAATAGGATAAAAGCCTTTTAATTGCGCCGACTCGGTCTTCGCTTCGACACGGGGTGCCTCGGTATCGAGCTGTGTGCCTCTGTACCGAGCTGTTAAAGCACTACGAACAACCTAGAGTAAAACTTCCGTAGAGGGTTCGTTACAACTCCGTTTGACTTGATTCTTTTTCCTATGTTCTTGTAACGAATTTCTCTATCTCTTTCCAAGCCCAAAATTGATCTTCAATGACTTTATTTGAGTGATTTTCTTCGTTCTTTACTTCATTCTTGAGTGCTATCTTTAAGTGCTTTCCTCCTTTCTTCAAAATATGCTTCAAAACAGCTTCTAAAACCTACAAAACACCACCAAAGCTTATGTAGACTCCATATCTTAAAGAAATATAAAAACCTACACAAACACTCAAAACAAAGCACAAAACTAAAGAAAAAGACTCAAACACACTAAAAACACACCCTAAAAACATGACTAAAAAGGAGGACATCAAAATACCCCATACTTAGACTTGTTTGTCCTCAAGCAATCAACAAGACATGAATCAAAACCATCAACACATATATCAAGTCAATGCCCTTATCCAAAAGCTTAAGTAGAACAAATAGACAAGTGAATCTAACGTCATCACACATATATAAGCAACCTCAAGCAAAAGCAACTAAAAATCCAACCTCACAAGGGTAATGTGTTTCACTCAACTCTCATGTGTTTAGGCTTAGAATAACAACTCTCAACTCAATCCTAAATGCAAAAATGAACATAGTCGTTGTTACTTATATCACCAAACTGTCCACCTGAGATTTATCAAGAGAACTTAGGCTCAATGAAAAACTTCATAGAAGCTTCCATTCGGCCGGGTTGTAATGGGGCTTGGTAATGAGAAATAGGCGTGAAAATATTTTGGTCATGTGGTGCTAATAAATATCCGTGAATATAGACACCTAAAGACTCACACATCCAAAACTCTCAAAAAACAATATACCAAACTCACTAACATTATGCACAAACTTAACTCTTTAACCCCTTTAATATCCCAATTAATCTTGCTTAAAACAACAAGGAAGATTTGGCTCATGCACAATATCACTATTCGGCTCTTTTTTTCTTTCTTTCTGATCTCCCACTGATTTTTTGCTGCTGGGAAGGTCGGTACCGAACCCTTCTAGGTCGGTAACGAGCTCAAATTCTGCTTCTTTTTCTTTCTTCCTTCCTCTTTACTTTCCACTTCTTTTGTAAGTGCATTCAGAGAACCAAACTCCTTTTTACATGACAAACTGCAAGATCTTTTACTTCACCCAACCCATATTACCCCACACTTGAACCAACACATCTTACTCAACAAAACCATCACAACAACCAACACTAAGTCCTAATCCCCGGATATGGTCAAGCTAACATCGGCTAGGGAATAATTTTGTGGAGCTAAAAATAAAAGGCTTTAAGGCTCAAATTGGCTTCAAAAAGAGGATAATGATAAGTTAGGTAAAAAGAGAGGATAAAAAGTGGTTTAAACAAATAAGTTCTCCATCATATGATTTCACATGCAATGAACTAATATCTCATATAGGTCTCAAGTAATAGATAACCATATCAATGACAAGAGATAATATGCATAAGGAGAGTAAATCACACAAGAAAAGAAGAGGGATTTTTTATGTTCTCCCTATAAGGTCAAAAATAACTCACAAGGTAGCATTTTTTGTTGGATTTCAGTCACTTATACCTAAGATCATATGTGCTCAATTTCATCACAAGCTAAATATCCACATAAAAACAAACAAATTTTCAACATGATTCAGGCAAAGCTATCCAAACATGCTATGAAATTACATGATCAAGCAAGTTAAAGCATATCATAGGACATCTAATTGGAATATTATCAATCCTAAAAAAACAAACACAAAGACACAAAAACTGAGTTTCCTTTTCCCCATACCCCATACTTAAACCAAACAGTGTCCTCACTGTTTAAAGCAAAGACATAAAAAGAAAGGAGAGGATAAAGAAAAGGGAACTCACAAAATAAAACTGAAGCTGCTTGAAACCATTAATCACTTGAGGAGGTTTAATTTTCTCGGTATCTGTAGAGGTCGGTATCGACCCTGGGAGGTTGGTATCGAGCTTGGCATGCTGTATGCCGAATTCCTTCTGTGTTGCACTTGTACCAAGTATCTTGAATTTTCTGTGTAGCACTTCTTCTTCTTTTTTCTGTACCTGAGTCACTTTAGAAAAACTTCTATCCCTACTACACTAATCTAACCTAAAAAAAAGTCAAAAGAAAGCTAGCAAAAAGATCTAAGAAAGCAAAACCTAAAACAAAAACAAAAACTAAAAGCAGGTTGCCTCCCGTAAGCGCTATTTTTAACGTCGTTAGCCCGACGAACTTACCTTGGCAGATCAGGGCGGCTTCCATCGAGTGTTGAAGCGATCAAAAGAAACCCCATACTTAGCCGAAACAGCATCAAAGCTTCTTTCTAGGACATTTGGTCCTCTATCATCCACAAGTATGCTTGGTAATCCTACAACAGGGTTAGTAAATTCCGAAAACCAAGGGGGTTTCGACTTTTTCACAGAACTAATAGTAGGTTTTGACATAGAACAAGGATGGGAAAAGGGATCATGACCAGAATCAATCAAACCAGAATAAGAAGACTTACCTTGATCGAGTAGAAAAGGGCTCGGTATCGAGATGTAGGGGGTCGTTATCGAGCCGTCTGGATCTGGATTTACCTCGGTAACGTGTCTAGATCCAGTTTTAAGTTCGTAGTCCTTTAGATAAGTGTCGTTACCGACCCATGGTGGGTTGGTAGGCTCCTTAATTGGCGAGTCTCCAATGATTTTGGTTGTTTCTGTACTCAGAGAAGGGTCGGTACCGACCCTAGTGGGTCGGTAGGCTCTTCAGTACTACAACTAGCAACCTCATTCACGACCGGATTGAAATGAAACTCGACCTTCTCTTCTCCAATGTCGAATGTAAGAAGTCCTTGTCTAACATCAACTCGTGCCCCTGCGGTGGCTAAGAATGGTCTTCGAAGAATGATTGGCACCACAGGGTCTTCAGGCATATCTAGAACAATGAAGTCATTTGGGACAAAGAATTTTCTAACTTGGATAGGGACATCGTCAACGACTCCAGTTGCTTTTACAGAAGATCCGTCCGCCATGTAGAGATTCATATCAACAGGTTCCAGTGGTCCCATGTTAGCCTTGGTCCAGATAGACAATGGTAATAAACTGGCACTGGCACCTAGATCACATAGAGCTTTATAACGGTGAGTTCCAATATCAATTGAAATTGCAAACTTACCTGTATCTCCTAGTTTCTCAGGGAGCTTTATAGATCAGACTTCACTTGATAGCTCTGAGATAGATCTTTTCCTACTCAAAATCTCTTTTAAAAATTTAGTGTAGGCAGACATTTCATTAAGGGCTTCAGTAAAAGGTATAGAAATATTTAAGACTTGAAGAATTTTAACAAACCATCTAAACTTTCCTTCTGTGACATCATTAGACTTCTTAATCGGGAAAGGAAGAGTTTTTGACGGACTCGGGATAGAGAGAGACCCGGATCGAGGACCCACCAAATCGACAAGAGGATCGATCAGTGTAGAAGAAGGGTCGGTACCGACCCCCTAGGGGGATCGGTACCGAGCTTGGGAATGAGGGAGTGACTCGGTATCGAGGACTTACCTGGATTGGGGTCGGTAGCGGGATTTGGAGCATCGGTACCAAGGGTGTTAGGCTCAGTATCGATCCTTTTTGGCTCGTTATTGATCTTGGCCAGAGTAGTTTCTTCGGTACCGGGGTCTTTCTCCCTGGACTCAGCACGGCCTGATAGTGTCTTTCCGTTCCTAAGGTGCACAACTGCTATTTTACCTCTCGGGTTCTCTTCGGGACGGCCCGGGAGTTGACCTTGAGGTCTTGGAATCCGTGCAACTAGGTTGCCTAATTGGGAGTTTACATTCTTTCTCCATGTCTCAATCTCTCCCAACTGTGCTTGTACACCTTTTAGGTCAAAATGGACTCCACTAATTTCATTCTTCACTCCATTGATCCCTTCGTGGAGTCCATTCACCCATGATGGTGTCTCTTGATATCCCGGGGGTCTGTAAGGTGGAACTCTTTGATCTTGCTGAGGAGGTTGGCTCCCTTGGCCATAGTTTCCCCAGGTGGGCTGATTGTTATTCCTCCCTGCATAAAAAGTATTACCTTGGTTCCTATATGGACCCCTCATGTAGTTAGCTTCTTCATATGCCTCAGCAGCACGAACCTGTTGCAAGTTAGTGCAGGCGGAAGTAGCATGGGATTGAGACCCACATTCTTGACAAGAAGGAGATGATTTAAGATAACTTACCTGCTTCTTCAGGCGGTTGATCTCGTCTTGCAAGAATTGATTCTTCACTTCGGGGTCTACCTCGTCCTGGTTAGGATTGTAGAGCCGTCGTTGGGGGTGCTGGGCTTGTTGCACTCCATATATTGCATCGTAGTTGGTTAACTTGTCGAGCAATGCCCACGCGTCATTAGGATCCATCTTAATGAAACCACAAGCAGTGTGAAGATTGATGCAGTTTTTTGTCTCATCATTGATCCCTTGGAAGAAGATTTCTTGGAGCACATATTGTGGTTGCCCATGAGTGGTGCATTTTCTGAGCATCTCCTTGAATCTCTCCCATGTCTCCACAAAGGTCTCGTTAGGCAGCTGGTGGTAGGAGGTGATACGCTTCCTTAACTCCGTAGTATTAGCAGGAGGAAAGAACTTTGTTAAAAATTGATCATACAAAGCCTTCCAAGTCCTGATAGACTTAGGAGGTAAGCTCTCTAACTAGCTCAAGGCCGTTCCTGTAAGAGACCACCTGAAAGCTTTTAACAGAACGTATTCTAAAGAGACACCTTCAGCAGCAATAGTGTCACATAAATCAAGAAATTTTTTAATATGTTCCATAGGGCACTCAGTAGGTTTCCCTTCAAACTGAGCCCTTTTTATTAAGGATATGAATTGAGACTTAATCTTAAAAGTCTTCTCTATCTCCGGAAGCACAATTGCGGACTTTTCCCCCCTCAGTTCTGGATGCATATACTATTTAGTATTCCTTGGATAGGCATTGAGTTGTTCCTGTAGAGCAGTTTTTTCAAGTTGTGTGGCTTCGAGTTGCCTTTGAAGAGTAGCCATCCGTTGTGCCATCTCTTCAGGTGTCATGGCCATGGCTTTGCGTTCTGTTAATCGACGGTGGAAGGATCGCTCGAGTTCGGAGTTTACTACTGGATTAGAGACAACTCGGCGTCCTTCAGCTAGCATACATTATAAGCAAAAACACAAACAAAAATGAAATCAAAAGCAAAATGGGTTCTTAGAGGACGGTCGGTACCGAGGCCCAAGGGGTCGGTATCGAGCATGTTGTGATCCCGTAAAACAAAAAATGAAAAGGAAAAACTAAGCTCTGTCGGTAGGGTCGGTACTGACCCTAGGGGGGTCGTTACCGACTCGGCGGTGTCCCGAAAAACACTAAAAGAACAAAACTTGGCACTATTGAAATCTCCCCGGCAACGGCGCCAATTTGTTGAGAGGGTTTCTTGACAACAAATAAATTTATAATCAAGACCCCGCTGTGTATAGCGAAGTCAGGTTTCTCCACGAGAGATAGTCAGTATCAAGTTTTGTTCTTACTTAGAGCGCAAGTAAGAGAGAAAAGCAAGGCTTTTTATCAAAGGAAAGAGATTTCTAAGGTAAAGGTGTCACCACAACAACAATCATGCATGCCAACGCTAATGGAACATAAAGATCATGCTTTTATCACATAAAGGTGTCAACTTTCGTCAACCAAAGCAATTAAATCAACTAACTTTCGTCCAATCAATAAACTTACTATCTATCTCTTCTACTTCAACTAGGATTGATCCGCTTTCACTTCAAAACCCTAAATTGACTATTCTGATTCAAGGTTTCCGCTTTCGCTTCAACTATGAATGAGAAATTCCTTTCAACTTTCGTTTCAAGGATTAAGAACAAGAGAATAGATTCATGCAATAAAAACAATCAAATCATGATCACAAACAAGCATGCACAACCATTTTTGGGTTCTACCCCAACCTTAGAGAGGAAGACTACTCACAAAGCATGATTAAAAGCAAAACTGAATTTAAATTAAAGAGAAAGCTTACAACTTGTTGAATCCAAACAAAACTTGTCCTCCAAGTGACTCGGCTAAAGTCGTTGTTGCCAAGATCAAAAATAAATAACCCTATTCTACTAACTAGTATAGTAAGCAAGCAAGGGGTCGAACCCAAGAGAATCGGAATTCTGATTAATCAGCAAAGAGCAAAGACAGGGGTTTTGGTAGTTCAGGCAAACAAACAAACAAACAAATATTATTGGGGATTAAATCAATGGAAGGAAAGCAGAGTTCATTCAATCAATTCCACATTTTTAATCATTCGATCATCAATTCATCCTTTTTTCTATTAATTCCCAGGTTAATTCCAATCCTTATAAAAGATTTCCGCTTGTCCACGGTCCAAGCGGATTTATGATATGAACAAGAACGCTTAATTCAAATCATGCAAAGTATTAAGGATAGAAGGATATTAAATCATGCAATCAAGCTACGAGTCTCATGCATAAAATAATAATCAAATACTCTTCTCAATTCTAGTCCACGGTCCTAGAAAAGAGTTGTTTCAAGGATAAATAAGATTGCACAGACAACAATCAAACTAATCCAAACAATAGAATATCAATCAAATTCAACAAGTTGTGCACCAAGAGAAATCAATTGATAATCATGAAATTAAGCACAAGAGTTTTGATATTAACCAAGGGATAGAAAAGTTACCAGAATCTCACAAATTACATAAAAAGGCTTCCTTGATCAAACAAACTCCAAAGGGAAATTAGTTCTCCATAATAAAACTAAAAACTGGAATAATCTCTGAAAGTATGCTAGAATGTCTTTCTAAAGTGAAAACGAAACTAAGCTTAAATAGTAGAAATAAATCCGAAACCTAAAGATATAAAATAAGATATAAGATAGAATAAAGGAAAGGAAAATCGGCTCTCTGATTTTTGCTGACGTGGACTTCCGCGGGCGCGGTGAACACTCTCCGCGATAGCGGACCTGATCGTGACAAAATTCCAGCGGTGTTTTCGGAAGATATTTTCACCACCTTAGAATTTGAATTTCGACTCGGAGTAAAAATATGAACTGTAGCTCTTTAAGTCAGCTTTCCAATGATACCAAATTCAGCTTCATCCGACCACCGTAGCTCCCGAAATAAGCGTTACAAGAAAGTGGCGTCAAAACAACGCCAAATCAACACTTGTCTTCAAAACTCTTGCAATTCTCCAAATCGTGTCTTCGGTGTTCATATGACAATTATGCTCAAAACTAACCTAAACACACTCAAGTCATGCCTAAAATAAAAGAGATAAACATAATAATATAGAGCGTATCACCAAGCAATCTCCAATCTCTACTCTATCTCTACTCCTCTCACGCCCCCCTCTCTCTTCCTCCTCTCCTCAATCGTGTGTTCTGTGTATCCAAAACAAGAGCTAGAGAAGGGTATTTATAGAGAAACTAATCTATCTAAGATCTATCTATAAGGAAATAATTCTTCTAATAAGATATATCCCTTCTATCTATCTAATAACATAAAAGGAAATAGGATAAAAGCCTTTTAATTGCGCTCTCTGTCTTCGCTTCGACACGGGGTGCCTCGGTACCAAGCTGTTACAGCACTACGAACAACCTAGAGTAAAACTTCCGTAGAGGGTTCGTTACAACTCCGTTTGACTTGATTCTTTTTCCTATGTTCTTGTAACGAATTTCTCTATCTCTTTACAAGCTCAAACTTGATCTTCAATGACTTTATTTGAGTGATTTTCTTCGTTCCTTACTTCATTCTTGAGTGCTATCTTCAAGTGCTTTCCTCCTTTCTTCAAAATATGCTTCAAAACAGCTTTTAAAACCTACAAAACACCACCAAAGCTTATGTAGACTCCATATCTTAAGGAAATACGAAAACCTACACAAACAACTCAAAACAAAACACAAAACTAAAGAAAAAGACTCAAACACACTAAAAACACACCCTAAAAACATGACTAAAAAGGCGGACATCAAGGAGAGACGTCCTCAATCTCGCGATACACTTTGATGAGGATGACTTCAATGGTATTGAGGGACCTCATCATGACGGACTCGTTATCTCTCTCTCTCTCTCTCTCTCGATAGGGAACGTCTTGGTCAAACGGGTTCTTATTGACACCGGAAGTTCGACTAACCTCATGACACTTGGAGCACTAAAAGCGATGGGGTTGAGCGAAAAGGACGTGGAGAAGAACCCGACCGTGCTTGTAGGATTCAGCAAAGAAGTGAAACACATGGTAGGAGACATCATCCTTCCCACGTACGCGAAGGGCGTGAACATCCAGGTTAGGTACTCTGTCATGGATTGTCCTTCTTGTGATAACGTGATAATGGGGAGACAGTGGCTCCATGACATGAGGGATGTTCCCTCCATGATGCGACCTTGCTTAGGATGCGCCGGATCTTTGACGTGGAATGAGTATTTAATCTCGAAGTTGGCAAGCGGAAGACTTTGGATATTCGAGCCAATGTTGGATTGGCTCGAACAAGTGACGACCAAGCAAGAACAATTGTGTTTTAAAAGCTTTTGATTGAATCGAACAAGGCGCAAGCACTAGGATAAATAGTAGGACCGTCCCTTAAATAGGTGCGGCACAAAAACAAACCCTAATCTAGATAGGTGGCGCGCCTAGGGCTTGCATGCAAGCAAGGCCCATCGGCGCAAGGCCCATAAAAGGGTTACTAAACATATGAAACCAACGATAGTAATGTTTGATATTAGAAAGAAGACTAAAAATAGTAAAAATGATAAATGTCCTTGGCCATCGACACCGGAGTGTCATGACAAGGCCAAGGCTCGGTGCGGCCTGGCGTGGCGAGGCCATCGCATGCCATGGCACGATGTCGCATGCGCTAGCGAGGGCGAAGGCATGCCGATGCCGCCAAGGCTGGTGTGAACCTCAAGTGGCGACGCTGGTGGGTGACGCGGGTCCGTGGTCTGGCGCGATAGGCGTGTCCGAGGTGGATGGTGCCGAGGACTCGTCTTGAGGCTCTCCGATGCTGAGGACGCACACGGTGGCGTGGGCTGGCACAGAGAAAGGCGCGCCATGGCCCGTGGATATGCGCGACACCAAGGATTGCGTCGCGGTCTCGATGGCACGGGCCCGTGCACGAGTGTCCGGTCCATCCGAGCGCAAGGCGAAGGAGTCATCCTCTTGGCTGGCATCCAAGGACGGGGTCGCATCACTCCACCTACCACCAGAAAATAAAATTTCCGATGCCTTGGGGGGTTCAAGAGATTCGAGGAGACCAAAGAACGTCAAGAGAGTGTTATAGAAGTCGGCATAGAAAAAGAACGTCAAGGAAGCCACTGATTCTACCGTACCAAAAGAAAAAGAAAAGAAAGACGAACATGTAGAAGAAGTGGTCCTACACGAATCAGACCTCAATCGGCCCGTAAAGATTGGAAGAGATTTGGAGTTACTCATGACAAATGAGCTAGTAGACTTCTTAAGTAAAAACGCAGAATGCTTTGCATGCTCCCACGAGGACATGGTGGGAATCGATCTGGAGATCATCACACACAAGCTGAACGTGGATCTCAGTCACCCACCAGTGAAACAGAAACGAAGGAAATTTTCCGCTGAAAGAAACAAGATAGTGGACGAAGAAGTAGGAAAGTTGATGGAGACTGGAAAGATTAAAGAAGTCAAGTACCCAAAATGGTTGGCAAATGTAGTCATTGTACCTAAGAAAAATGGAAAGTGGAGGATGTGTGTAGACTTCACGGATTTGAACAAGGCTTCTCCCAAGGATTCATTTCCGTTGCCTCACATAGATTCCCTGGTAGAGGCCACGACGGCCCACGAGTTGTTGACCTTCATGGACGCCTTCATCGGTTACAACCAGATTCGAATGGAAGAAAGCGAACAGGAGAAGACATCCTTCATAACTAGCAAAAGAACCTACGGCTACAAAGTGATGCCCTTCGGACTACGTAACGCCGGAGCCACGTACCAAAGGTTAGTGAATAAAATATTTCAAAGCCAAATTGGGGAGACTATGGAGGTGTATATTGACGACATGCTCGTCAAGTCAAAGAAGGCTGTAGACCATCGCCGTCACTTAGAAGAGGCTTTCGGAATCTTGAAAGAATACAACATGAAGTTGAACCCGCAGAAGTGTACTTTCGGGGAGAAGTCTGGGAAATTCCCGGGGTACTTAGTCACCTTGAGAGGGATAAAAGCAAGCCCAGAACAGGTTTGCGCGATAGTCTAGCTGAAATCTCCGAGATGCGTGAAAGACCTCCAAAAGCTCACCGAGCAAATCGCTGCGTTGAATAGGTTCATCTCCAAGTCGGCGGATCACAGCCGTCTATTCTACGAGGTGCTTAGAAAGAACAAGTGCTTCCAATGGACCGCCCGACATGAGGAAGCTTTCCAAGATTTGAAGAAATACGTCTCCGATCCCCTGATATTAGCGAAGCCGGAAGAAGGAGAGACTTTACCCTTGTACTTGGCGGTCACCAAGCAAGCCATCAGTGGGGTGCTGGTCCGCGAGCAGGATGGTCAGTAGCAACCTGTGTATTACGTAAGTAGAACTCTCCTACCCGCTGAAACTCATTATTCTTCCCTAGAGAAATTGGTGTTAGCCTTGGTCATGTGCTCGAATAAACTCCGTCCCTACTTCGAGTCACACACGATCGTGGTAAGAGCCACGCATCCCTTGAAGACGGTCATGCACAAACCCGAATTTACGGGAAGAATGGCCAAGTGGGTGATCCATTTGAGTAGATTCGACATCGAGAATGAGCCTAGAACCGCACTGAAATCACAAGCACTGGCTGACTTTGTGGTTGATTTCAGTCCTACCACGGAAGAAAGAATGGAACCCGCATAATTGATGACGCTAGAAGCTAAGTCTCTAGTCAAATGGACGCTTCATACAAATGGCGCCTCCAACGCTGGGGGAACAGGGATAGGAGTAGTCCAAAATCAACACATGGGGATAGGGTGGCACAGTCCATGAGATGTACCTTCGAAGCCACAAACAACGAAGTTGAATACGAGGCTTTAATTTTTGGCCTAACCCTTGCTAAGGACTTGTCCATACAGTAGATCGAGGTCAATTGAGACTCACTACTTATAATCAATCAGATCCTGGGGATATATGAGGCTAGGGATGAAAGAATGGCGGTTTATTTAGAAGTGGTGAAGGGTCTGATCCCTCGGTTCGGGAAGATATCCTTCACACAGGTTCCAAGAGAGCAGAACGCTTAGGCAAACTCTCTCGCTTGTTTAGCTTCGACCATCGACCCTGACGAATACCCTGCAATTCCAATGGTTCATATCATGGCTCCTGCCATCAGAAGAACCCGTGTCGAGGATGGCTTCAAATCTCTTGGCGTGACCGAAGACGTCCTCCCTCGCGGGTCCATTCTGCGCGAAGATATCTTCATGAGCAGTGATGATATTGACGTCTGGAGCTTCTGAAATAACCCTGACCCAGATCAATCTCTAGACTGCCCGAGTCATGAAGAGAATGCTCTCGTCCCATCCGAAGTTAATAGAGAACCCTGGACCCAACCATACCTCGATTAGTTGGTTGACAGGAAGCTTCCGGAAGATAAAACCGAAGCTAGAATACTAAAGATGAGAGTCACACGGTTTACGGTCAAGAATGGGATGCTTTTCCACCGATCAACAATGGGTACACTCCAGCGTTGCTTGACCAAAAGCAGCGTCCAAAAACTTCTCGAGGAGCTTCATGAAGGAGACTGTGGGAACCATAAAGGAGGAAGGAGTCTATCCAACAAGGCCCTCCGGCAGGGGTGGTACTGGCCTACTATGAGAAAGGATGCTTTAGACTTCTGTCGTAAATGCGACGCTTGCCAGAGACACGCCCCAACAGCTCACCAACCTCCTGAACCACTTTACCCCACACTCACACCATGTTCGTTCATGCGTTGGGGGAATGGACACAGTTGGGAAGCTACCCCCATTGTTCGGACAGAGGGTATTTTTCCTCGCCATGACCGATTACTTCTCCAAATGGATTGAAGCCGAAGCTTACCGAGAAATCAAGGATAAACAAGTAATATCCTTTATCTTGAGAAATATCCTCTATAGCTTGGGCATGCCTTTGGAGATCGTATGTGACAACGAGTCTCAGTTCATAAGTTAGAGGACTAGAGACTTCTGTAGTTGCTGGAACATCAATTTAGTCACTTTGACACCTCGCTACCCCCAGTCTAATGGGCAAGCTGAAGCTAGCAATAGGGTGATTGTGAACAACCTGAAGAAGCGACTCACAAAGGCTAAAGCAATCTAGGCCGATGAGCTACCATATGTCGTATGGGCCGATCGAACAATGCCCAAGGTAGCAACCGGTCAGTCTCCCTTCTCCTTGACACATGGATGTGAAGGGGTCATTCCCACCAAGATTCTCATCCCCACAGCTCGCGTCAGCTTCTTGACCAAAGAACAGAACCGTCTAGAGTTGGCGGCCGATTTGGAGACTTCTGACGAGCTTTGTGACCAGGCCTGATTACGTCTAGCTAGACACCAACAATAGGTCATCCGAAGCTACAACCAAAACGTCAGGATTCGGACTTTCCGAGTTGGCGACTGGGTACTACGAAAAGTCTTTCAAAACACCCATGAGACCAAATTAGGCAAGCTAGCCCCAGCATGGGAGGGGCCGTACAAGATAACCAGGGTCGTCGTTCTAGGCGCATACCAGCTCGAGTCCAAGGACGGTGAGGCTATCCCACGGAGTTGGAACGCGATCCACCTAAATAAGTATCACTTCTAAAAGAAGTCTTCCTTCCTCGGAACACAAACTTCTTAGACATTTCTAACAGAAAGCTTTCGCACGAGCCACGCAAGACGTCCGAGGTCATCTATCCTTAGTTGTTAGTTTGTTTTCATTCAAGTTCATCCTTTTTGTAGTTTTCTTGTGATCAACCTGACTATCTGAAAGCTTTTTGTTGCATGATTTCCTTGTTGTGATGTTTTATCAAGTGAATGGCATTTGCGTGAGTTATTACTTCCTCGTATTTATTTCTTTTCTTGCATGAGTAAGGGTAGCACGTCAAGCATGTTTTATTCATTATAAGATAGATTACATTCGTTTAAACAAATGATAGTAAAACCGAAAAAGATGAAATGGTAGAGGCAAACAAAATCCTAGACCAGAGACGTCTTTGATCGACAAAGCATCCCGAACGCATGTTTCGACGCAACATCCGTCATTCTCCTAGAAACACCCTTCGGTAAGTGCAACTGCCACCAACAACGAATGACTTCTGCAGGGGTCATCGTCAAAAAGCCTTCGATCAGAAGCACTTCATCATCCCAGAACACCTGCACACAAGGAAAGGACACAACCAAGCAAATACGCAAGAAATACCACACATGCATGCAAACAAACCAATTTAAAAACCCGACTCATCGAGACGATGCTCAAGGGGAAGGGTAGAATTGTTTACGGCCCAAAACCTGGCCACATCATTCAAAAAAAGAAAATGGAGGAGAGCCAAGCAAAAAAATTTGTGCAAACATCCAAAGCGATTACACGGGAGCACGACCCTAGTCTTCATCCTTTCTGGAAGCTTCCTCAGACCGGTCCATCCCACTCATTTGAAGGTCGTTCAATTCTTCTTACGCCCCAGTTGCAGCTCCGGCACCTACTCCGCGGTTATCGACACCTTCATCAGCATCAAAACATGTCGTCTCCTCGTCCGAGATACCCAAGGAAGCAAATATCTTATCGCCAGGGGCTGGCCTGTCGGGAGGATAACACTCGTTGAAGGTTGCAATCTCTGCATCCAAGTCCCAAGTCCCAACTCAAATGTTGACCCACCGCGAACTGCTTGATTGTCTCACCCGAAGACATCATTGAAAAGTAGTTACTGATCTCATTTGCCTCCTTGAGAATTCTGTGATTGGTAGCCTCCAACTCGGCAATATTAGATCTGTCAGAGATGGTCTGGTCCAAAAGATGTTTGACTGCCTCGATCAATCTAGCGACCTCCTTGGCATCATTCTTTTGACGCTCAACCACAACAGCCATGTTTATTTCCAGCGCGCTCCTCTAGAGGTCCCACTCTGATCTGCATGCTTCCATAGCATTCTCGTCTCTCTCCATGACGTCATCCGCCCATAGCGCGCTCTGCAGGGCCTACGCATGCGAACCAGACAACAACCGTACTTCCAAAAAAGAGAGAGAGAGAGGCACCAAGAGTTTCGTAGATTACCATCCAGATTCCCAAGCCCGCGTCCCGCACATGGGAAGGAGTATGAGTGTCGAGGTGAATCTTCTTAGGGCCATGAGTACCGCGGAGTTTCTGCCAGAGGTCTTGTGGAAGCTTGCTTTCGAGATCAACGACTTCGGTCACTTTTGGCAATGACCGCTTGGAGGGGGGTCAAATTGGCAGCAACCTCGGTTTTCACCTTTGGATCTATCGGCGGCCTCTTATCACTCGACCTCAACTTTCGTTGGATCACGACTGCTGTAGAAAAGCTTCGACCTAACGAAGTTAGAGTTTCCATAAGGGTTAAAAGAAAAGGGAAGTCACATCGTTGACGGTAGTGGTAAATGAAACACTACATAAGAGTAAGCTCAAAAAGCATACCTAGGGGTATGACCGAGTATTTTGCAACCAGCTTAGGAGCCACAACAGCCGTGGGAATGTCATATTCGACAGTCTTCTCAGAGTCTCTGGACTTTGTGTCGTCATCTTCAGTAGATATATCCCCCGGTATCACCGACTCCATCGGTTTTTGGTACGTTTGCCATCCCTCGGGTAGAGCGAAGATTTTCCTGCACCCCTCAGATTCTAGGACGAGCATCCAACCTTGGTGGAACTACATGCACCCAAAAACCAGAATGATATCAAATAATAGAAAGAAGAAAACCATCATCAGCGACATGCAAAACATAAGAAATGGGTATTTACGTTTGGAATTCCAAGCGTCGGAGAAAGCTACTTGATATATAGGGCCTAGAGTTGACTTCTCGACAAAAAAGAAACGAGAGGCCCAGTCTTTGTCGTTCACCTTAGACTTGGGAATCAACGCGTTTTTGGCATCCCTAGCATGGAGTGTGAAGCGTCCGGCTCTGAGAGGGCAGACTCGGTACGTGAACAAAAGATCGGATATGGTGAAGTCAATCTTCTTCTCAACACAAATCTAGGTAATTTGGAATAAAATTTTCCAAGTGGTAGGCAAAGGAAAGAGAGCTCCAAGAGTGAAGGGATACTCCAAAAAGCAAACCCATCCCTTTTTCACCCAGTCGACCGCCTCCTGTGTTGGTTAATAGAAGTTGGTCTTGGGAGGAAAACCATGGTTCTTGACGATTTTCTCCACCTCTTGGAAAGTCGTGGAGCATGGACGAAAATTGTGGGGTTCAAGTGAGTGTGACGACTTGAAGCTTGGAATAACACTGTTCTTGGCCCTAGCCATGGCGAAAAAGGTGATGATAGTTCAGGAACAGGGAGAGACGAAAGTAAGACAAATAGGAAAGGGGAGAAAATTGATTAGGCATATTTTCCCGAAGAACCTACAAGACAGTGTTATTATAGCCTACATCGCCGAGACATTCACCCTTCCAGAATACAATCAGATGGATCGGGTGAAGCCACGTGTTGCGCATCAAATACGAAGAGAGCGGAAAATTTGATCAAAATCCCACTCGTGAATTTTGATCAAAATTTGGGGGTATTGTTAGGCCCAAAAACAACCAGGCCCATTCGACAATGACGACCCAAAGGTCAGGCTACGAATCACGAGAGATGCAGGACGAAAGAAAGATCGAGGAGATAGATGAAGTCATCCGTCACAAGGGAAGCAAGAAAGCTACAATCAATAGAAAGAGTTATGTACACGCGGGCAACCATTAGTGATAGTTATTTGCTCTTAAATGTATACAAGGTGGGAGACGGTTCGGGACATATCCTAGGAACGTGTAGAATGTGGGATATGGCAGTTAAGTTAATAAAGATATAGGCTAGAAAGATAGGAACAAGGACGGAGACCATACGAACACACGCATATGTGACCGGAAACTCTCTGAGAGAGAACTCTTGTAATCTAGATTTCATCAATCCGACTATTTCTTGAGTGATCCCTTTCCTTTCAATTCGATTGTGCCCCAATTTAAGTCAAGAGTTTGATTGTCAAATTTTTGTCCAAAACAGTCTCCTACAACAGCAGAGGCGTTCGACAGCCTCAAAACAACCATGATAAACCCGCCTGTGTTACAGCTGCCAGACTTTGATGTTCCTTTTGAGGTAGAAACTTACGCATCTAATGAAGGAATAGGTGCGGTATTGTTACATAATGAGCAACTGCTTGCCTTTTTCAGTCAAGTTTTTCGCATCCGTCGCTGGGGTTCCTCGGCTTACCATAGGGAGTTATTTGCTGTTGTTTCTACCGTTCAAAAATGGTGCCAATATCTTTTGGGGTGGGAGTTTCTTATTCGGACGGATCAAAAGAGCTTGAAAGAGCTTCTTTGTCAAGTAATACAGATGCTGAATCAGCAATTCTTCATCCGGAAACTCATGGGCTACAAATTCCGACTTGAGTATAAAGCGGGTTCTAGTAATCACGTCGCCGATGCCTTGTCTCGTTGTATGATTGAGGACGACCCAACGCTTGAGCAATTTTTTGCTCTCTCTCAGCCATTACCTCAATTATTGGACAGAATCCGACTCCAGAATTCAAAGCTAGCTGATTTGGTGGAATGGCATGCAGCAGCAACCACGGGCAACTTACCGCCACCGTTTCATGTACACAATGGCATTCTGTATTATGCCCACCGCTTGGTGATGGGCAAGGATTTGCCTTTAAAAGCTGATGTATTGACCAAATTTCATTCTTCTCAAAGTGCAGGCCATTCGAGCGTTGACCGCACCTTTCACCAAGTAGCTAATGTTTTCTTTTGGCCTAGCATGCTCAAAGATGTTAAGCATTTCGTTGATTCTTGCCTTACTTGGCAGTCCACTAAGTATAGAACGAAGAAACTGGCAGGCCTTCTCCAGCCGTTGCCGATACCACACAAGATTTGGGATGCGGTTTCCATGGACTTTATTACAGGTCTCCCACCTTCTCGAGGCTATACTACCATTTTTGTGGTCGTTGATCGCCTCTCTAAGTATGCCCATTTCGGTCCTTTAGGGCCTTCTTACGATGTCGTGAAAGTTGCTTCTTTATTTTTGGAGATGGTTGTCAAGCTGCACGGTATTCCGGCTTCAATTTTATCTGATAGAGATGCCACTTTCACTAGTACCTTCTAGAAAGAGTTATATCGGCTGAGTGGTACAACCTTACGCCATATCATGGCGTATCATCCACAAACTGACAAGAAATGGAAGTAAAAAATAGAGGGTTAGAGCAGTATTTAAGAGCCTTTACGCATGCCCGTCCCTCTCGCTGGTCTGTTTTTCTTCCTTGGGCTGAATTGGCCCTGAATTGTACTTATCATGAGGGTTTGAAGATGACCCCATTTCAGGCCTTAAATGGCCGTGAACCACCGCCCCTTATTCGGACCACACATCCGTCAGACTTATACTCAGCGGCGTTTGCTACAATGCAAGAGTGGGCACAACTTATTGACATGCTACGGTTAAATTTACATAAAATGCGGCAGCGAATGACAACACATGCTAATTCTCACAGGCATGACGTTGAGTTTAGTGTCGGTGATCAAGTTTTGCTTAAACTGCAACCCTATAGGCAACACTCGGTTGCAAAGCCATTGTCAACCAAGTTAGCCCGTTGTTTCTATGGTCCATTTCGGGTCATCGAACGCATTGGCCTTATAGCTTCCTTCTTAGAATTACCCGCCAATTCCAAAACTCACAATGTGTTTCATGTTTCTCTGCTACGCCCTTTTATTCCCAGAAACTCCGGCTTAGTGCAACTAGTTTTTCCAGCTGAATTTGTTAATGATCAGCCCCTCTCTACGCCTTTAAGGGCTATACAAGAACGCCAGTCATGGTTTCAGGCATTCCAAGAAAGGAGTGGTTGATTTTTTGGAATGATGGGTCTGAGGTTGATGCTTCTTGGGAGTCGTATGACCAAATCTATGCGTCTTTTCCGGATATACGCCTTGAGGAAAAGTCGCTGGTCACCGGGGAAGAGATTGATACGCCTAAGATGGATCGGCCAGCACCAGTAGGGCGCCCAATTCGTGAACACCGGCCTCCGGCTCAGTTCATCGATTATTGTTATTAGTATTTTAAATAAATGTAATTTTTAAATAGAGTGTTATAAACTCCTTCTCGGGTTTTCTTTACGGTTCTTTCCCGGGACGCTTTTATTGAACCTTTAGGGTTTAGTATAAACACTCTTATGTTATTAGGTTTTTCATTCACTTAGAAATTAATTATCTTTTTTCCCAATTCTTCCTTACCCAGTCTTCACTCTTTATCCCCAGGCTTCGGCCATTCACGTTCGTATTACAACTGCACTTCTTCTTGGTATTGACTGATTCAGTTGATATCACTCCTTTAATTATATCAGTAGATGAGGTAATGGTGTAGATCACGAGCTTGCTAGAGTGCTTCATCGGAAAGTAGGTTAAGGCTTGGGACTCTTGTATCCCTCCCCTAGTTTGTAAAGTCTTTTTAAAAGAAATGACTGTAGGCAGTCTAAATGTTGTGTTGTAACCAGTGGCGTACGTAGGAATATTTGCCTGTAGGGGATAAATTCCCTTGGCTACAGAAAAATTTCTGGCGAAGTCAGGAAATTTTTTTAAAGACATTTCCACTAATGCTCTAATGCTCTCACTTCCACTAATGCTCTCACTGTCTCAGTAAATGTAAAAATGTTGTGTCATATTTCTCAAATTAATCCCATTCAAGGTTATTAAAGAATCATGTAAATGAATAAAGAATACAATTGGGCTAAATAAGTTGCAGGAAACTCAAACCCCACAAAGAGACGACAATCAAAGATGCAAACTGATGGATATTCTGGTAGAAGGGCCGCATAAAAAGATCAAGGCTCCAAAATTTTACCTTAACAAACCTAGCTAATTGCTATCTTCCAAGATGCAGCACATAAGTAGCAAGATTCTTCCATTCTCATCAATTCTCCTAATTTGAGGACCTTAGATGGAGACTTGTGTTTGATGTAACCAACGGCGGATTTGTTCGGTGCCCAGTGGGAGCTGTAGCCCCCACTGGGATTTAATTTTTTTTTAAATATACAAAAATACATTTGTTCGGCGGATCTGTTCGGTTGGGGATTTCGACAGATCTGGCAGTATGCAAGGATAGTTGGAGGGAGAAGATTCGAGTGGTGGACTGCTAGTCACCTGGACAGATCGGTTCACGGAGGCCTTTAGGCTTGGCGCTTTGTCTTGGCTTTGTATCTTGGTTTTTGTTTTTGTTTCTTTTCTTTTCTTTTCTTTTCGTTTTTTTCTGTTTCGGCTTTGCTTTTGGTGGCCCTGTTCTCTATCTTGCTCTGTGGTCCTATCGGCGCCTCAGCCTCCGCCTGCTCGCCGGCTACAACTCTACAATCCGCCCCTATCTCCCGGCGCCATCTAGTCACTCCGGTCCTCCACTGCTTGGCCGCTCGCCTGCTTGCCGAAATGTCGGCGCCTGCTCCTCGGCTCCCTCACACCCTCCCCTGGCTGCAAGTCTGCATCCCGACCGGTCACCAGACTGAAGATGGTGACCTTCAGCCACCCCGCCGACCCGACCGGTCGCCGAGCAGAGGAGGACATGAGCAGAGGAGGCTGTTCACTTCAGCGCGCCGCTCTCTCGATCGTTCTTTTCAGGAGAGCCCGTAACTTCTGCGTTCAGCTTCTAAACCTAAAACAAAACTATTTTTGTATATTTAAAATTTTTAAAAAAAAATCCCAATGGGGGCTACAACCCCCATTGGGCACCGAACAGATCCACCCTTGGTTGTATGGAGATAGATCGAACGAGAACAATAAACAGAATCGACACAGAGTTTTATGTGGTTCGATAAAAGTGTGTTACCTACCTCCACGGGTAGAGAAACAATATATTATTATGGAGGTAGATTACAAAATACAAATTATTAGGTATTTGGAGAGTTTATATAGTGACTCAAGAAACCCTATTACAGCTTATGGGCCGTAGGACCAAACAGATCGCGGGAGGCCCAATAACAAATAATATTGTATACCGTTTGGGCGAGTGGGCGCTGCCTCCCCCTAGACTCCGCCGGGGGGCGTCGCCGCCAAGACCCCTGAGGGGCGTTGCCCCTAGGACTCTCTACCGGGTGCTCCGCCCCCGGTCTCCTGTCGGGTTTCGGTCAACGACAGATTTAAGATATATTAACATGGGGCACATTTCCATCCAAAAAAACTACCAAAACAACACTTATGGTTTACATTCTAAAAGTTAAACATTTTTCATCTCCACCTCGTGAAAGAAGGGGGTGGAGAAATTGAGCATTAGCTTAACAAGACAATCGTCTCCAAGTGGACATTTAGTAATCCCCCACGGATCGATCATGAGATATCATTACAAAGCTACGTTCATCGAGAGAGTTAAAAAAAAAGGAGCCAAATATCACAAATCATTTATGATTTCAAAACAAGGATGCGAGCCATACTTAGTTAATTAATTAAAATTCTAATTAATTAGCACGGTTCATGATGACGTCAAATCCCATCTCGGTTGGATCAGTGGCCTGCAACTCGTAGTGGATCCCTTCCAACGCTCTCCTCACCCCGTCCTTCGACGTCGCGTACAGCATTTTCGCTCTGATCGTCGACTCCATCGGTGCCCTGGGATCAATTGGTCAAATTGGCGGGTTAGCCCATCAATTTTAAATCAATTCTGAGATACTCGCTCTGTCCCATAATGTTTGTCCTGTTTCCTTTTCCGTCGTCCCAAAATGTTTGTCCACTTTCCTTTTATATCTATATCTTTCTTACAATATTACTCTCATTCAATATCACCTTTATCCATATTATCCAATCAAAAATCTACTCCAATACCCCTTTTAGTCTTTTCCTTTTTTCCTTCTTTTTCCTCCCGTCTTTATCCATCAACATCATACTCTCTTTCCCATTCCTATTGACTACTTTTTCTTCACTTTATTTTCTTAATTTGTGTGAAAACCGTCTTTTAGGACGAACATTATGGGACGGAGGGAGTAGTACATAAACCTAACCAATGGGCAATAGGAGGAGTAATCCAAAAATATTTATATTGGCTTATTTTTCTTTAGATTTCCGATGTCAGATGAGTATTCCAATAAATTCAATTACCAGGCGATAAAGAAGATCTTGCTCTTTCGGCAGTTGTCTACGGTGACAAAGTCCAAGTCGAAGACTGCATAGCGGCAGTCGTCGGAGGGGAGGGAGGCGGCGAAGTCGGCGTAGCCCTCTCCGGGAGCACCGACCTTGTCGACGGTGACCTGAGGAGACTTGTCGGCGTCGATCTTGAAGACGATGTACCGGTGGACTTTCTTCCACTTCATCTCCATGAACGAGCTCTTGCATTCCTCCGTCACCTTCATCCCCAACGTCGCCTGTCCAGCCCAACAGTTAATATTCATTAATTTATTTTTTAATTGCATAGGAAATCCGGTCGAACATAAATTTAGGAATTGAAAGCTATACCATCTTGAAAGCCATGGCCATGATGTATGGTTTCTAGTGGGAAATTGTGAGTCCTATTTTTTTGAGTTTGTGAGTGATGTGCTCATGTATGCTGTTCTGCCTTATTTGGTAGGTAGGAAGGGGTTATATATATGATTAATATGAGGTGTGGTCGACGAAAATGCAACTGTAATTTTTTAAATATCATAATCAATCTTGAAATTGAGGGAAGATTGGAAGAATGCGGACCACCATGTGGATTAGTACGTTATGGTGTGTTGGGGTAAAGGGCTTCATAGGGATTAAATTTTTTTTTTGAAAGGTACCGTCTATGAAAGTCGAATCAGAGACTTCTGGGTAATATCATAAAGGCTTAACTGCTTGATTAGATGTCCAAGGCAATTAATATTACGTGATACGAGTTCATTCAGGCTTTTTATTAAACAATATATTGATATGAAGTTGATTTGTAATCTTTCTTAGTTAATAGAAAACGGATTCCATGAAAATGGGTGTTTAGGTGTAAAATACGACTGAATTATGTTCATAAATCCATGTTTAAGATTAGACTCTCATTAATTAGAAAAAAAGGTCACACACGTATATTTCCGAATTGTTTTTTAAACAAATTCGTTTTCAGGTGATGCACACAACCTGCGTTCGGTTTCGCTTTAAATGTGCATCAAACCTAACTCATTGTGCATCACATCTAGTTTGCCCATCACGTTTTTGATGCACATGGTGCATCGATTTTGAACTTTTTTGTTTTTAACATTAGTTTTTGACGCTCATAGCGTTAGTATCAATGCACATGCCTAAATAAGATATACTCTCTAGTTGTTTTGATGCACTTGTGGTTAGATTTGATACATGTACATATATAATAGACACTTTTCTATATCAGGTTTGCCTTGTATGTGTATCCAAACTAACTCACTATGCATCATAACTAAATTGCGCATCGATTTTTTGGTATATATTGTGCGTCAACTTTTTTGGAGTCTAAAATGTGCATCTAAATAATTCAAAATTTTTATACACATTTTAATACAAAATTGTGTTATTTAACATATTTTTATGCAAATCCATGGGAAAAAAAACGTATGCACATCTAGTGCACGGCCAAAAAAAATCGATGTGTTGCCCAACATGTACATCAAAACTAACCACACACAAATCCATTTTTATGCACAAATAACTAGTTTTGATACACATTCGACTATTTTTTATACATACACACATAATTTCATTACATAAAAAATTAAGTGTGATGCACAAAAAAAAAACGTTGACGCACATTACATGCTTTCCCTATATTCTTTTTTTCGAAAAATATACAAATAATTCGTGTAAAATTTGTCTGTGCTGAATTTTTCTCAATTTTAAGTGAAACAATCAATGCCCTTAATTTCTCTCCATCCAACGACTCTCGTTCATTCGCAATTGACACCCAAGCACTCATTTGCACCCGATGTTCACCCTAATTAAAATGTATTTTCAATTTATACTTGTTGAATTGATGGACCTATTACCTCGGTTGAGCGGGTCGGGTTCGGGTCTATAATAGTTCAAGGAGTTGAGTCCTTAGAATTTAGTAGTTAATCGAATCAGGTAGGTTTTGGTTTGGGTTGACTAAACATGTAAACAACACCATTTTTTTGAACTTTTTTTTATCATTGTTGAAATAGGATTATAATTGTTTGGGAATCTCATGGGTCCCTAGTTTCCTTGTGCTTTAATCAGGAAAAACCATTTATTATTTAATGGCTTGTTTCCTTGAGTGTTTCAAATATCACAAGAACACAACACCATACAAGTGGAGAGAAACAAAGGTGATGAAGGAAAGAAAGCACGTGGTCAATTTGAAGAGACAAGAGTGAACGAATGTTGTGGGAAGGACAGTCAATTCAAGTAGCTTACAGGAGAAGTCGCGACTGGCTAAAATAGGAAAGTTAACTCATTTTCTAAGTGCAATAGAGAAAGTGTGTGTGGATAAGCATGGATGATTCTAGAAGATTGCCAATAGGAATTGAAGAGATTTCGTCTAGATGACCTCAAATTTGATTAGGTTGGAAAGATATGGCAAGAATTGTCTAGAAGAAACAGTATGGTTTAGATACGATTTTGTAACCGATTTTATGGTGATTTTATGAGTGGAATATCAAATATTTATGACAAGAAATAAATGATATCATACTTGAGTAAATCACTATTAATTATGATAAGTTGCTAGTTTTTTTCTTTTAATATGAAAAATGTATAAAAGAAGGAGCATACAAGACACAGTTGATCAAAGAGGAGGGTCAAGGTGGAAAAAAACAAAAACACTCCAGGATAGATCGACATGATCTTAACAATCCATTGCCCTCAAAAGGAATAAGGTAACATACAACTCATAAATGGATCAAATGATGATCCTACAAACCCCGCCCTCAAAACATAAATTTTCCATGTTTAAACAAAGGTCTAGCAAAACAATAGTAAGGTCAACAAGAGGCGCGTGAGAAAAGGAATCAGTGAGAGCCAAGTAAACGAATAGAGGGAAAAGTTGAAGCTAGTGCACGACCATAGTATTAGGGTGCACGACCGACGACAATTATTTATGCTTAGGTGTTCAACCTTCCACTAAACTTGTCTCTAGCCACTTAATACCTTGATTCTATTTCTTCCAGACTTGTGGGGTGGAGCCTATCCTATGGTGGCTTGGCCCTCTTGACTTGAACGTCCCCCCTTGATTGAGATCCTCCATTCGCATGCCTTGATAATGAACTCGACACAATGGGACTTGTTTAAGTACGCTCATTGGAACTTGTGATTCATTCTTCAACCTCCAAACATTGTAAAGTGTGGTGTTCATGGCTAGACGCTTGGCATGAAAGATGGTTTGTTCTTGCTTGAGAATGAAGTTACATATCAATTCATTCAATCCTCAAGGATCTCATGGAGGATATGGATACCAACCCAGTTGCAAACTATTTGGAGAACTCTCTTGAGAAAGTCACATTCAAACTAAAGGTGAGTGCCACTCTATGGGAGGTGCTTGCATAGAATGCATGTGTAATCGACTACAAGAGCCCACCAATGTAGCTGATGTTCGTGTTTTTAGTATAGTTTTTGGTGTTTTTCTTAGGTTGTTTAGTTTAGTTCTAGTAAGTTCTAGTAGTTGTTTTGTGTGTTTTTGGATAAGTTTGCATATTTTGTGAAAAGTATGGAAGCTACTCCATTTTTGGGTTTTTCTTAGGTTTTTGAAGCAGAAAAGGAGCATTTTGGAGGAGTTGAAGTCAAGTGGTGGATGGTGGAATGCATAGAGGGAAGAGAAGAAAAGATACGTCTTGAAGATCTCGTTGAAATCCAAAGAGAAGCTGTGAAGAGTGTAAGAAAACCCAAAAGAGAGAGCTCGTTACCGACTTGTGAGTGTTGGTACCGAGCTGTGCAACAAGAGTTTGTTTGAGGAATTCAGCAAGAGTCTACCGACCCTGTGCAGGTTGTTACCGACGTGGCCTATTTTGGTAGGCGACGCCAACTTTCAGACAATCTATCTTTTATATCGCAATTTTTTTAGTTATGAAAGTTTATATCTTTTTGGACCCTTGTTCGATAGTTTCTTTTAGTATAAATACCCCGTTTTAGTTTAAGTTTGAGGGAGGTTAACTAGTTTTGTTTGAGAAGAACACGTTAGTTTGGGATTTCAGTTCTATCGATCGATTGAGAGAGAGAGAGAGGGTCGAGAGTTCGTTGTTCTTCGTTGTTCATTAATTCCTAGCTTGGTTGTAAGACAAGATTTTTATATTTTCAAGTAAGTTCTAATTTCAATGTTTTCATTCAATTTAGTTGTTTTTTTTCTTTTAATCATGAATGAGTAGTTTACTTTTCTAGGATCGGGGTTGAAACCCGACATAGTTATGCATGATTGAATATATGTGTTGAATGTTTTGATTGCCTTCTATCCTTTATCTACTTGTTTGTGCTTATACTTAGATGAAAGTCGAAGTAATTTGAGTTTATCGCTTGATCGAAAGAGAAAGTTGTAAACTTGAATGTTGATATTGTTCGTTAATGAAAGTTTCGAGCTTTGGATTCAAAAATAAGTAGAAAGTGAATTGAATTATGAAAATTGATTGATTTGCTTGTTTAGTCAATGAAAGTTGATAGATTTATCTTAAATGCATGATAATTATCCTTCACACTAGTTCGTATGCATGATTATGTCGTGGTAACCCTTGTCCTAGATCTTTTTATCATTTGAATTACCTTAGTTTTCACTCACGAACAAACTCGTTACCGAGGCACACAGGTCGGTACCGAGCTTGAAGTTGATTTGTCTTGTTTGCCTAGTTTTAGTAGTTTTAGTAGAAACCCAGCGTCGTTACCGATCCTGACAAGGTCGGTACCGAGGGTTGTCGTAGCCTTGTTTTGCTTTGTTTTCTTGCTTTCCTAGATTAGTAATCAAACAACCTTGATTCCCGTGGATGATCCTGACTTCGCTATACTCAGCGGGGTCTTGACTACAAATTTATTTGCTGTTAAGTAAATCCCTATCAACAAATTGGCGCCGTTGTCGGGGAAGCAACAGTGTTTGTTTGATTACTCGTGGGTCTGGGAATAGCCCGACCCCGTTTTTGTTTATAATTTTGTTTTCTTTTGTCTATTTTCTCAGCTTATGCCAGCAGGATGTCGCAGGCTCGAGTATGATAACACTGGTTATTATTCTGAACCTGAGCGTACCCTCCACCGCAGAAGAAGAGAAAACCAAGCCATGGCGATGACTCCTGAAGAGATGGCTCAGCAGATGACTGCACTTCAGAGGCAGCTCGAAGCCACACAAATAGAGAAAACCGCCCTACAGGAGCGACTCAATGCCGATCCGAGGAATGCCAAAAAGTATATGCATCCAGAACTGAGGGTGCCAGAATCTGCAATCGTGCTTCCGGAGATAGAGAAGACTTTTGAGATCAAGTCTCAATTTATATCCTTAATCAAACGGGCTCAGTTTGAAGAGAAACCTACTGAGTGCCCTATGTAACATATTAAAAACTTTCTTGATTTATGTGACACTATTGTTGCCGAAGGTGTCTCACTAGAATATGTTCTGTTAAAAGCTTTCAGGTGGTCTCTTACTGGAAAGGCCATGAGCTGGTTGGAGAGCTTACCTCATAAGTCTATCAGGACTTGGAAGGCTTTGTATGATCAATTTTTGACAAAGTTTTTCCCTCCTGCCAAGACAACGAAGTTGAGAAAGCGCATCACCTCCTATCACAAGCTGCCTAACAAGACCTTCGTAGAGACGTGGGAGAGATTCAATGAGATGCTCAGACAGTACCCCACTCATGGGCAACCACCATATGTTCTCCAAGAAATTTTCTTTCAGGGGATTAATGCTGAGACGAAGAACCGCATCAACATGCACACTGCTTGCGGTTTTATCGAGATGGATCCCACCTCTGCATGGGAGTTGCTGGACAAACTGACCAATTACGATGCTATGTACGGGACCTAGCAGCCACCTCAGCCACAAAAACGTTTCTACATCCCAAATAAAGACGAAGTTGATCCTGAAGTTAAAAATCAATTTCTACAAGATGAGATCAATCGTCTGAAGAAACATGTAAGTTTTCTAAAAACCTCTCAACCTTGTCAAGAGTGTGGCTCTTCAGCCCATAGTACTTCTGCTTGCACTAACATCGAGCAGGTTAGAGCCGCTGAGACATACGCTGAGATGAATTACATGAGAGGGCAGTACAGAAATCCTCATGTTAATTATGACAGGTCAAACAACTACCCGACTTGGGGAAATCAAAATCAGAATTATGCAACCCCTCCTCCGAATAGACGGCCCGCACCGTATCGACCTCCTAGCTATCAAGAAACTCCATCATGGTGAATGGACTCCATGAAGGGATCAATGGAGTGAAAAATGAAATCAGTGGAGTCTGTTCTGCCTAAAAGGTGTACAAGCATAGTTGGGGGAGATTGAGACGTGGATAAAGAATGTAAACTCCCAACTAGGCCACCTGGCTGCACAGATTCCGAGACCGCAAAGGCAACTCCCGGGCCGTCCCGAAGAAAACCCTAGAGGATAGATTGCAGCAGTACACCTCAGGAGCGGAAAGACGCTACCAGATCGTGCCGAAGCTAAGGAAAGGGACCCCGCTGCTGAAGAAGACGCCACGGCCCAAATCGATAACGTGACGAAGAGGGTCGTTACCGAGCCTGAACCACTCGGTACGGATGCTCCCAGGCTCATTACCGACCCCAAACCAGGTAAGTTTTCTACACCGAACCACTCTCTCAGTCCCAAGTTCGATACTGACCCCACCAAGGTCGGTACCGATCCTTCTACGACACCGATCAACCTGATTGTCGACCCGGTAGCACCACCTCTCGAACCCGCTTTGGTTCCGAGATTGGTGAAGTCTCTCCCCTTCCCTACTAAGAAGTCTAAGGACTCAACAGAAGGCAAGTTTAAGCGTTTCGTTAAGATTCTCTAGGGCTTAAATATTTCTATACCATTCGCCAAGGCCCTAAGCGAAATGCCGGCTTACACAAAATTCTTGAAAGACATTCTTAGCAGGAAAAGGTCGATAACAGAGCTTACAAATGACGTCCGATCTCTAGAGCTACCGGAAAAGCTAGGAGACCCCGGAAAATTTACAATCACCATCGGCATAGGTACCCACAAGTTCAAGGCTTTATGTGATCTAGGTGCCAATGCAAGTCTCCTACCATTGTCGATTTGGTCAAAAGCCAACATAGGACCTCTGGAACCCGTGGATATGAGGCTATACATGGAAGATGGATCAAGTGTAAAGGCTACTGGAGTCGTTGATGATTTTCCCATTCAAGTGGGGAAATTCTTCATACCAAACGACTTTATTGTCCTTGATATGCCTGAAGACCCGTTAGTACCCATCATTCTAGGCAGACCATTCCTTGCTACAACAGGTGCTCAAGTTGATGTTTGAAAGGAACTCCTCACCTTTGACATAGGAGAAGAGAGAGTCGAGTTCAACCTTAATCAAGATGCCAATGACCCGGCCGCGGCCGCACAGATCGAGACGTCTCAACCAGAGCTTGACATTGCTAAGCCTGTAGTTTCCCTTCCAATCAATAAGGATTACGAGAGTCCTACCAAGACAGCTACCGACCCCCCTAGGGTCGGTACCGAGCCCTTTGTACAACAATATGATAGGGGAGGCGCATTTTGGCACGATACCGAGGGAGGCCTTGCTTTAGATTGGCAGATAACGACCCCCACTACCTCGGTGCTGACGTCCTCAATGACAGATCAAAGTAAGTATTCTAACTCTGGATTCTTTGTTACTGGTCATGATCATTCCTTATATCATATTCCTATGCCGTACCCTACTATTTATGCTATAGAAGAGTCGAAACCTCCTTGGTTTTCGGACATCACTAACCCTTGTGTAGGAATACCGAGCATACTGCTAGAGGATGAGGGACAAAATTTAGTGATAAGAAATAACAATGCCTTTACCACTAAGTACAGGGTTTTCCACGACCCCGACAAAGATGAAAAGGAGCCACCTTGATTAGCCAGGTAAGTACGTCGGGCTGACGACGTTAAAAATAGCGCTTACGGGAGGCAACTCGGTTTTAGTTTTGGTTTTAGTTTTAGTTTTAGTTTAGTTTCTTTTCTTTTTTTTAGTTCTTTTTCCTAGCTTCTTTTGAGTTTTTAGTAGTGTAGAAGTTTGCGAGATAGGATAGTTTTGAGTTAACATGTTACAGAAGTCGGGCTCGAAAAGGTGCTGTAAATTGAGTCGCCCAGGCTCGGTACCGACCTGAGACAAACCTAGATTCGGCGACGCCCGGGCATGTAAGTTTTTCTAAACCTAATTCTATCTTCTTCCTCGCCTCACCCCTCACGCCGCCTCTTGCCCACTTCTTTAAAAACACACTCAAGCCTCCAAACCCACCCCAATCTTGATCAAACTCTCAAAATCCCACCAATTTCCACTCGTATTCTCGCCGCTGTCGACCGCACACCCACCCCCTCGAGCCGTATCCTCTCGATAACGAAACAACACCTCTTGTGTTCGTTATCGAAGCTTCAAGCCCTCGTTACCTTGCAAACCGATTTTAGTTCTTAAATTTCTACAAGGCTACGATATGATTTCTAAACCCTAAACTCTTTTCTTGAAAATTCATGGAAAATTGGGGTAGTTTTCATATCTAGATCTTGTTTGAATTCGGATTGCATGTCCACATTGCCATCGTGCTTCCATGTTTCTATGATTGGTGATTAATCTTGATTGAATTTTGGTTCTTCTTGCTCGCTTTACATTGAATTTTGATGATAGAAAAGAATGAAGTAACTTGTTCTTGATTTGCATGATTTTTACCATGAGTTTTTGGCAATTGTTGGCATGATTAGATAGGGTTTCGAGCAAGTATGGGGTTGCATGTTCTTGATTATGTGTTTGAGTGGAATCATGCTTGACATTGTGCTAAATTGTCGAAAGTTTGGAATTTGGGATTCGGAAATCGCTCGCATAACGTTCTCGCCCAGGCTCGTTACCAACCTGTGAGTGTCGGTAACGACCTGTGATTTTAGAGAATTTGTGCTAAACCCAGAAACCTCGATACCGTTCCCTTTGGCTCAGTACCGAGGTAGGTCGAGGACATTTTAGAATGCAAGTATGGGGTTTTTCTTTTTGTTTTGAGTGGATTTTATCTTGGATTTTTATGGTGTTTTCAGGTACCAAATGGCAAGCACAACCCGAGCAAACTCCAGGGCTGGAAAGAAGAGGAGGACTCAAAGATCTCCATCTCCTAAAAGAATGGACGAGGTTAATTTGTCAACTCGAGAGCAATTGGCGGTCTTTGATTTCGTCCTTCAAAAGGACCATTTCACTAGATGGTTCTCAAGATCAAGTGCCAAGGACATCGGTATCTATGATGATGTCAAGCACGCCTTTGTTATTCTCGGTGTGCCACATCTCCTCAAAAAGGAGGACGTCCCACACTACCCGACCCTCACCGCCGAGTTCATTGCCACTCTCCAAGTCAGTTTCAAGACCAAGACATCGGTCAGGATGATTAAGTTCCGATTGGGCAATGCCAACCACGAGTACAACATGGCCCAGTTCAACCAACTCCTTGACTTAACCCACCATTCTCAGGATTACAAGGCTCCCGAGGATATCAAGGTCACCGAAACATGGAGCAACATTTCTAGGGAAGTCAATCCTTCCGCACCGGCACTTCCAAGGGCGCGCATCATCAACCCCATCTTCAAGATCATTCTCCGAGTTTTGGGCTCCACCTTTTGGCCCAAAAAGGAGCTTTCAAGGCCAACAAGAACAGAGGTAGGATGCCTCCGCACTATTCTCTTTGAGGACCCCGCCCCCATGAATTTGGGGTACGAATGGCTGAAATACGTAGAGAGGTACGTGGCCTCTTCAAAAGAAGTTTGGTGTGGCAACCTAGTGAGTCTCTTGGCGATCGCGCTTAATGTCGACGTGACGCGCTACACCGCTCACAACCCCCAGAAGCTGGATTCGAAGTATTGGTGTTCTTTCGGCATCTTTCACCGGATTCACGGTGGAGTAGCCACCACGGTGCTTGGACAGGATGTGGTGATTACTTGGGACAAGCTGGAGCTGTTGTATGTCCCGAATTGGTATGAAGCTTGGACGTCTCATCTATTCCCTTTGGACAAGAAGCCTCAAGATGAACCGACATTGAGGGATTGTGAGACAAGATATGAGCAAGAAGGAGTTGCTATGGAAGAAGACGAGGCAACCACTACGGAGGAGCTCGATATCGAGGAAGATGAGGTCGGTACCGAGGTACCTGACGAGCACACCAACCTCGGTACCAAGCAACCTGGGCTCGATACTTAGTATTTCGATGTTAACACCGATGCATTCAACTTCGGTAACGAGCCTGCTCCCCAGCCTACTGGGCCACAATCCTTCGGCACGGTGCCTTATGCCCCGGTTGTCTATCACGACCACTTCCAGCCTCATGCTCATTACCAACCACCGCCCCAACCCAGCTATGCTAGTTCAAGCATCCCTCCTCCCTGGGCTGAAGATCTGTCCTTTCAGATGCAGCAACTGAACCTGCAACAAACACAACTCACTCAGCGGATGGATCGTTGGGAGGGTGTGTATTTTGCCCGCATGGCTCTTGAAGATGCAAGGCAGCAAAGAGCTGATGCTCGTTGGATGACAATCGAGCAACGGGTGATGGTTGATGAGGAGCGCTGGAAGACAATGTACGAGTTCATGGGCAACTTTGAGCGCCAGTTTCCACCACCATAATGAGGATCTTGCTTTCTGGATGTTTCTTCCGTTTCATTGGTTATCTTGTGAGTTTCTTTATTTTCCTTATCTTTTATTTTTATTTTCTTTATTACAGTGGGGACACTATAATTTTATGTATGGGATAGGGAGGGAAAAGAAAACTTGCTTGCTTGTTTGTTTGTTTTTGTTAGTTTGTTTTAGTTGTCTTTGTGTTTTTAAAAAAAATCACAAAAAATTGAAAAATTTTGGAAAAAATCATAAAAAAGAGTTTTTAGAACGGATGAATACCATGTCTTTTGGTTCCATGATAGTTAATTGCTTGCATGATCATGTAAATTCCTTTCAACATGTTTTTGATAGTATAGCCTGATTCTTGTGATGAAATTGTTTTTTTTATAGAGGAATAGAATATGATGAAATTGAGCATGTATAACTTTTAGCATAAGTAGTTGTAATCCAACAAAATATATGACCTTGTGAGTTTTTATTTTTAGCCTTGATTTTTCATGTGTGATTTATTCTCTTTATGTATATTATCTCTTGGAATTGTAATGGTTATCTATTTCTCAAGACCTGTATAGGATTTTTAGCTCATTACATGTGAAGTGATATGTGTGATAGAGAACTTATTTTTCATGAGCCTTATTAATCCCTATCCACCCTTACATTATCCTTGTTTTGATAGCCAATTTGAGCTTTAGCCTTTTATTTATTGCTACACAAAATTTATCCCTAGCCGAGATAAGCTTGACCCTATCCGGGGATTTGGACTTAGTTGGAGAGGTTTTGTAGAGTGCAAGTTATGTTTTGGTTCAAAATAAAGGTTTTGCGAAGGGTAGATTGGAAGTCTCTTGTTTTTAATTGTGTAAGAAGATCTCTTGGTAAAAGAAAGATGCACAAAGGAAGAAAAGGAATGTTTAGATCGATACCAGCCTATGTGGGCTCGGTACCGAAGAAGAAAAAGAAGAGCAATATTTCAGCTCGATACCGAGGTATACCGAGGAAGTCGAGAAAAAAAGAAAGAATAAGGAAGATGTGCAGTGTTTAAAGTCTAAAACCAGAGATTCTTTGTGTTTTTATGAGGCTTTCTAGGATTAAATGGGTGAGTGAGAAGAAAGTGCATATGTTTGAGTGAGTTTGGTATATGTTTTATGAGAGTTTTTGGAGATGTGTGAGTTTTTAGGAGTCTATATTCTCGGGTATTATTAGCACCACATAGCAAAAATATTTCCACGCGTATTTGTCTTTACCAAGCCCCATTACAACCCGACCGAATGGAAGCTTCTATGAAGTTTTTCATTGAGCCTAAGTTCTCTTGATGATTTTTGCTTGTTTTGACAAATCTTAGGTGGAGAGTTTGGTGATATAAGTTCCAATTTCTATGAGTTTTTGCATATAGGATTGAGTTGAGAGATTGAATTTATAGCCCAAACACATGAGAGTTGAGTGAAACACTTTATCCTTGGTGAGGTTGGATTGTAGTTGCTTATGTCTATTTGTGCTTATGTATGTGTGATGACGTTAATAGTCATTTGCTATTTTTGCTATGGTTTGGAAATTGCTTTTTAGATGATGGCTATTACTTGATGAGCATGATGTTTGGTTTTGGTTATTGTTATGTGATTGCTTGAGGACAAGCAAGTCTAAGTATGGGGTATTTTGATGTTCGTGTTTTTAGTATAGTTTTCGGTGTTTTTCTTAGGTTGTTTAGTTTAGTTCTAGTAAGTTCTAGTAGTTATTTTGTGTGTTTTTGGATAAGTTTGCATATTTTGTGAAAAGTATGGAAGCTACTTCGTTTTTGTGTTTTTCTTAGGTTTTTGAAGCGGAAAAGGAGCATTTTGGAGGAGCTGAAGTCAAGTGGTGGATGGTGGAATTCATGGAGGGAAGAGAAGAAAAGATACGTCTTGAAGATCTCGTTGAAATCCAAAGAGAAGCTGTGAAGAGTGTAAAAAAAAACAAAATAGAGAGCTCGTCACCGACCTGTGAGGGTTGGTATCGAGCTGTGCAACATGATTTTGTTTGAGGAATTCAGCAAGAGTCTACCAACCCTGTGCAGGTCGTTACCGAGGTGGTCCGTGTCGGTAGGCGGCGCCGACTTTCAGAAAATCTATCTTTTATATCGCAATCTTTTTAGTTAGGAAAGTTTCTATCTTTTTGGACCCTTGTTAGGTAGTTTCTTTTAGTATAAATACCCTGTTTTAGTTTAAGTTTGAGGGAGGTTAGCTAGTTTTGTTTGAGAAGAACACGTTAGTTTGGGATTTCAGTTCTATCGATCGATCGAGAGAGAGAGAGAGAGGGTCGAGAGTTCGTTGTTCTTCGTTGTTCATTGATTCCGAGCTTGGTTGTAAGACAAGATTTTTATATTTTCAAGTAATTTCTAAATTCAATGTTTTCATTCAAATTAGTTGTTTGTTTTCTTTCAATCATGAGTGAGTAATTTACTTTTCTAGGATCGGGGTTGAAATCCGACATAGTTATGCATGATTGAATGTATGTGTTGAATGTTTTGATTGCTATCTATCCTTTATCTACTTGTTTGTGCTTATACTTAGATGAAAGTCGAAGTAATTTGAGTTTATCGCTTGATCGAAAGAGAAAGTTGTAAACTTGAATGTTCATATTGTTCGTTAACGAAAGTTTCGAGCTTTGGATTCAAAAATAAGTAGAAAGTGAATTGATTTATGTAAATTGATTGATTTGCTTCACACCAGTTCGTATGCATGATTATGTCGTGGTAACCCTTGTCCTAGATCTTTTTATCATTTGAATTACCTTAGTTTTCACTCACGAACAGACTCGTTACCGAGGCACACAGGTCGGTACCGAGCCTGAAGTTGATTTGTCTTGTTTGCCTAGTTTTAGTAGAAACCCAGCGTCGTTACCGATCCTGGACAAGGTCGGTACCGAGGGTTGTCGTAGCCTTGTTTTGCTTTGTTTTCTTGCTTTCGTAGATTAGTAATCAAACAACCTTGCTTCCCGTGGACGATCCTGACTTGGCTATACTCAGCGGGGTCTTGACTACAAATTTATTTGTTGTTAAGTAGATCCCTATCAACAGTAGCTTGTTGACCTTGGAAAGATGGTGGAGCATGGCTAGACAAAGGATCAAGCTCCATGTTTCTAGTTGCATACCCTTCAAATAAGCGCACACCATGATCACTCTTGTCTCGAAAATGGTCGTAAAGGAGCTTGGTGTCTAGTTTTCCATTGGGCCTTAAGAATGCATTAACATTAGGCGTGACCGTTCTTGTGTTCGCAAATGAGTTTTGATGTTAGCTAATAAATTCTCGAATTAGGGATCTTGCTCTTCGGATTGATTTACAAAGCCAAGAGTCGAAGGCAAGCTCTCTCATACCCATAAACCCCCACACGCCTCATGTGGGTTTTGGTCACCCATACCATCCATAGATTGTGCTTGCTAGTGTGTATGTCGTGCACGAGATTGAAGAGAAGTATGTTGTTCCACACCAATAGTTCTTTAAAGTTAAGATATCCCTCGTCTAGTGGCTTGGTCAACTTGTTACAAGCTAGTGAGCTTCTCTTTCCATTAGTGTTACTCGCCAAAGTAGGGAGCTACAAATTAATTAAACGTTTCTAATCACGGCCTTCAAGATGACTAGGGTTTTTGACCAAAAGAAGAGGACCCCCTCAATGAGGGACCGAGCGACTTGCACCCACCCAACATATGAGAGATTCTTGGTACCACATCTTTGAACAATGCTAGTAATTGTTTTGATGAGAGGGCCGAATTCACTAACCCGTAATTTTTTATTGTGTGAAGTAGCATGCCTAGGTAGAGGACAGGAAAGGTCGATATTTCAATGCCCATGAAGGAGTAGTACTCGGCTTGTCGATCAACAGTGATGCCACCAAAGAAGATTTTTATTTTACTTGAATTTTCTACAAGGAACTAGTGAAACCAAAAAGCAAGAAGACATTCTTTGATGATTCACAATGTCTTCTTCATTGTCTTACCAAATATGTGGAGGTCATTGGTAAATATAATGTTGGTGAGCTTCATTTTTTGCATTTCATGTGGAAATAAAACCCTCGGCTTCAACTTCCTTTGGCCAATATATGGTTGAGCACTTCCGTTACTAGCACGAACAGGAACAGAGAAGGGATCTCCGTGTCAGAGACCCCTCTTTATAAGGCCCCAAGCCTTTATAAGTGCTATCCCATGCCAACCCGAGGACTTCCCAAGAGGTCACCCATCCTGGTACTACTCTCGCCCCTGCACGCTTAACTTTTGAGTTCTTTGTCCTCACTCGAACCTAGAAAAGGAAGAGTTCTTGTTGACATGGGTAGCATCTCAATTCCTTATAAATTATCGGGGTGTTACACTCTTGCCCTCGAAGTACCCCTTAGGTTCGACATTGAAAGTGATAAAGTTGTGGCACACCTCATGATCATGGAAATCATGGACTATAGAAGATTGAAGTAGTTGAGTGTAGCTTCGTGGAAGCCCCACCTTACTCTACCAAAAACATTTTAGAGGTAGAATTGGATCATGAATCTCTTGAAAACACATTTGTTATCATATCTATTCATAAGCTCTTCTTCCACGACTATGTTGTGGGCAATTAATCTTCTTGGAACAAAAGCTCCTTGTTCCACCAAGACAATTTTCTCAAGCCACGATTTCAATCTTTCAACCATAATCTTGGAGAGTGTCTTCATGGTGGTATTGCAATAAGAGATGGGAGGGAATTCTTTCACCATGAAGGGTTTGTTCACCTTTGGGATCAAGCAAATGAAGGTGACATCATTCTTGAAGAAGTCCCAATGATGCATGAAGAACAAGGCCTTGAAGGCATCTAGACTTGGATACTTGTTATTGTCAACGCTAAAGAAGGATTTTTGATGTCATCCTCGAAAGGGACAAGGTTGGAAGCATTATGATCTTCTTGGGAGAGCATAACTCCTTCAAGCCCCTGAAACTCAATAAGACCCTTGAAGCTCTCCTTTCCAAGGAGATTGGTGTAAAAGGTAACAATTTCAACTTCATTTTCACTTTTATCCTGAAGCAATCTCCAAGTTGAGTCTTTAAAAGCAAAGATGACATTTTTGGATCGTCTTGCCCAGATAACATTGAAGAACATTGGAGAGGTTTCCTCTCCCATTTGGATCGAGTCTATCTTGACTTGTTGAGCTGCAAAGTCAAGAAGTTGATTCATTCAAAGTTGTAGCTCACTCGTGGCAATAGTCATGGCCTCTTGAAATCTCTCGTTGGCATGATCTTGTTTAAATTTCTCGTGTGCCATCTAGTGTCTTTCCAAAAATTCATCAACTAGAAGCTCAAGATTTCGGAATCTCCCATGTTGCCAATTCTTAAATGCACTTTTGATTTTCCTAAGCTTAGTAATGTGTCGGAATTATGCAAGAACCAATTCATGGTGGTTCCAAGCATCCTTCACAACATCATTGAAGTCTTCTTCTTATGTCCAAAAATTCCTAATCCGGAAAGGAATTTTCTTGATTGTGGAGTTTGGATTGTGCGAGATAAGTGTCGGGGAGTTTTCAAAGACCATGGGCTGACAAAGGAGGTGAAGGAGTTGGGGAAGGTGATCCACCAAACATCATTAACAATAGCTCGGTCAAGCTTGTATACGACACGATCTCAGGCAGGTTATTTTGTGCTCCAAGTATATTTTGCACCCGACTAAACAGGGTTAGAGAGCTTAATTTGATCACAAAATTTGGCAAGTTCCATTGTCTCCCCGACATTACTTCTACGGAAATTCAACTTCTCTGAGAAGTGAATGCTTCAATTGAAGTCTCGCACAACAACCCATGCCAGTGAATATCCTTAGAAATGCCAAACTATTCTTCCCACAAGCTCAACCTATTCACTTCAAGATTGAGAGCATAAACAAATGGAGGAAGCTTTGTAATGGATAGTTGTTTTTAAGATCAGAGGTTAGATTGTTAAATCTAAATAGGTTAAGGTTAATAATCATAGGATGTTGAACTAAGTGAGAAGTCTAGTTACTATATTTGTGCTTGTTGTGCAACTTGTGATCTTAATAAAAGAACTATTGAAATCTTTTGGGTGAGAAGCACATGGAGAGAGGTTTTACCAAAGTAATTAATTAGTTGGTTTTTTGGGAAAACCTCTATAAATTGAATTGTCATTATTTAATTACTTGTTCTATATTGTATTGCTTGTTGTTCCCCTGGTTGTTACTAATGTCACGGGCTGAGATCGACTCTTCTCGAACTTGTGCTGCCCTTACCTAAGTCAAACCCCTTCGATAGGCTAAGTCAAGCCTTGAGTTGAATGCCCAAGAGAAGAATGGTGGATGGTTTTTGTGGGAAAGGTTTTATATTACACAAGAGAAGGTTTACAAGAGCTTTGCAAGAGTGCCTAAGTAAGCCTAGTACTTTGGATGTTTGAGAGGACTTGAGTGCCTTGCAAAATGAGGGCTAAGGCTTATTTATAGGACAAACTCCCTTTAACCTAAGAAGGATCTAGACTAAGTCCTACATAGACTAATCTAGAATGATCTCAAGGTGGAGCACCCTAAGATGCGTCGTGCCTAGCCTACAAGCTTCTAGCACATTTTGGAGGGGCGCGCCCAGGTGCGCCTGTACTTCGCCCTTGCACAGAAGGGGCATGCTTGTTCTGGAACCTTCTAGAAGGGGCACGCCTGACCATTTATCTTTTATCTTGGGTGTGCCTATGCTAGAGATCTTCGGAAGGGGCACACCCTCTCTAGAACTCTCTAGAAGTGGCATGCCTTGGCATGTGGCCTTTTTGGCTCTATTCTTATCTCCACGCCCCAGATCAATCCCAATGCCTTCGGAATCACCCTCGATGTCCTTAGAATCCTTAGGAAGGCTCTTGGCTCGGTCTTGGCACATGGATCCGGACGTCCTCTTGGACACGGGACCGTAGTGTGTCATTCCTCCCCAACGGATTTAGCAACGTCCTCGTTGCGTCCGCGCCGGTCTTGTCATCCCGCTTGCCTTAAGAGACCTTGACCCCTTCGGATGGCTGAATCGTCTCCCCATGAGTGGGGGCCATGTGCTCCTCTGGCCTGGTCTTCTCTCGATCCTCTGGTCCCTTGTTCTTCTAAGGCTCCATGTCTCGGCCCCGGGCCTCGGATGTTGGATACTCCTCCCTCGGTCTTGAGTGTATCCGTATCGTGCCAACTCTAAGCGTCCTCTGTCCTTGTCCCTCAAATGACTGCGCTTCTCCCTCAATCATGGCATGGCCTTGGTTGGATCGCTCCCCTGTCCAGTGTGACATCCTCTCGTCGCCTCCGTTATTGGCTCGCAAAGCTATCGCCCCTAGCTACAGCGCCCCTCGCTCGACGTCCTCGTCCCCGTCCTTTGAGGATAGGATAGCATTAAGCTTACCTCGGGATGGGCAGTCCCGCACAAGATGATTCTCCCCGCAAAGGAAGCAGCTCAAGGGTTTCCTCTCTAGACATTGGCCTTTGTCTTGATCACCTTCGGACCTCGGCCTCGGTCTGGGCTGAAGCTCGTCGTCGCTCCCTACCTCTGCATCCCAATCGGCCCAAGACTTTTGTTTCGGCTAGCTTGTGCGCTCGACATCGCTCCTCGATGACTCGTCCTTGTCTTCCTCTCTTCTACCTTAATTTCCCCTTGGTGTGGCGAGAGTTGGCGTGGTCCCGACTCCTAAACTCGATCAAGGCGTCAACAACAGTCATGGCCTCGTTCATGTCCCACACGCTCCTACATTGAAGCTCTCTCTTTGCCCACGGCTTTAGTTTGTCTATGAATTTGAAGAACACCTCCGTCTCTCCCAAGTCAGTGACTTGTACCATGAGCTCGGAAAACTCCCTCACATAGTCACGGACCGTTTTCGTCTATGTGAGTCGTCGGATCTTGGCTCGGGCCTCGTCGTTGGCATAGATGAGAGAGAATTGTTTTCTAAACTCCTCCACAAACTCAGTCCAAGTATGGATTGGGGACCCCCCGATCCTCTCACCAGTCCGACGCCTCCACCAAAGTAAGGTCGTATTAACCAAGTAAAGATTTGCAGTGCTTACCTTGCGCTCGTTGTCCGTGATGCCCACCCCCATCAAAGTATTGGTCAATGCCATAGAGAAATTTCTCCACGTCCTTAGCCGATTGGTTCCTAGCGAACTCTTTTGGCTTCGGCACCGTCAGCTTGTGCCCCGGTGTCATGGCGATCATGCCTGCCCCCTTGGCAGCCCTGCATGCCTCAAGTTCCCTCTTGAGTTGCGCCATCTCCTCTCTTAAGGTCATAATCCCGGCTTTGAGAACCTCATTCTCCTTGGCTAGGTTGTCGTAGGACTCATTCAACGTGCGTAGTAGCTCCCCCCTGAACTAATCCATGGAGGACTCAAGACCGTCCTTGTCTTTGTTTAAGTCCTCGATGGAGTCCTGCGCTCCTCTCCCATGGACAACTCCAACCTTTGTAGGCGTTCCTCGGAGCTAGTCACCTGGTCCTTCGAGGTGTCCCTAGTCTTCTTGGTATTTTTCTTGGCTTGGTTGCTAGGATTCCCCACCTCGGAGATTGTCCCGTCGTTGCTCGACATCGTCTCCCTTAGATCGTTGCTCTGATACCACTTGAAACGAGTTGAGACTCTTCTCGAATCTGAGCAGCCCTTAACTAAGTCGAACCCCTTCGATAGACTAAGCCAAGCCTTGACTCGAATGCTCAAGAGAAGAATGGTGGATGGTTTTTGTGGGAAAGGTTTTATATTACACAAGAGAAGGTTTACAAGAGCTTTGCAAGAGTGCCTAAGTAAGCATAGTGCTTTGGATGCTTGAGAGGACTTGAGTGCCTTGCAAAATGAGGGCTAAGGCCTATTTATAAGCATGGCCTCCCTTTCACCGAATAAGGATCTAGACTAAGTCCTACCTAGACTAATCCAGAATGATCTCAAGGTGGAGCGCCCATAGGAAGTACTCTAAGATGCGTCGCGCCTAGCCTAGAATTAAGCTTCTGGCGCATTCTGGAGGGGCGCGCCCAGGCGCGCCTATACAACACCCTTGCACAGATTGGGCGCGCTTGTTACGACCATTTATCTTTTGTCTTGGGCGTGCCTATGCTAGATATCTTCGGAAAGGGTGCACCCTCTCTAGAACTCTCTAAAAGGGGCGTGCCTTGGCATGTGGCCTTTCTTATGGGCTCTCCCTTATCTCCACGCCCTGCATCAATCTAGATGCCTCCGGAACCGCCCCCGATGTCCCTAGAATCCTTCGGAAGGCTCTTGGCACATGGATATGGGCGTCCTCTTGGACACGGGACCGCGGTCCTTGTCAATAACGCATACGTATCTAACAATAATAAAATAATACTTTTTAATAATGAAAATAGTATTTTATATATTTAAACTATAATATTTAACATATAAATATAATACATTTAACATAACGAATCAGATTAATCTAACTCAGTCAAACCGTTGCACTTGAGCTATATTAATTTTCTGGCAAATTTCAACCCAAAATTTCGGCCTGGTGAGATGATGTTTTGACAGGTTTAGGTATTAATGATGGATCAATTGTAATTGTAGGACATTCTAGATTATTTTCTTGTTAGGATTAAATTTTTTTTTTTTTTTGAAAAGGTAAGGATTAGGAGACCCCCTACGGGGGGCGTCCTAGAGCATCCTTTCGGATGAGAGCTAAAAGCTCTGGGTTGTCCAACAGGAGGCTGGTAGGAATGCTGTGGCCCAGCTTAGAGATTTTGTCGGCCACAGCGTTGCAGTCCCTATCCACGTGACGGACAAAGACATATCTGAATTGTTGTAATGATATCAGAATGTCTGCTATTAAGATTTCAATTTCCCATGGGCATCCCCCATTGTTATTAATGGCCTTAATTACAATGAGATTATCGCCTTCAATTTCTATATTTTCTATTCCTAGTCTCTGTGCTTCCTTAATTCCTTCCCTAAGTGCAAGTGCTTCTGCTTTTAAGACCGAGATAGATCCTTGTTTGTTTACTCCTAAACTTACCACTTCTGCTTTGTGATTTCTAATTACAAATCCTGAGGTTGCTAGACTAGAATTGAGTTTAGACCCATCAAAATTTAATTTCATGTGGTTATTTAGCGGTTTAGTCCAGTGGCCCTTTTTTCTTTTTCTTATCACTGGTATAGTTCTTGTTTGTTGTTTTTGTTTCTCTTCATCTTCTACCCATTTTTTTGATTTGTCCCATTGAACAATTTGGTTTTTTGTGTATTGTTCTAAATTTAGGATGAAATCATTGGGGGTTTGCTGGAAAACTAACTTATTCCTTTGATGCCAAATACACCACCAGCATACCGCCAATTCTATGAATTCCTTTTTATCCATTGCTTTGATTAACTCGTTTAGGATCATTCCAGCAGATTTATTTCTTACATCCCAATTTTTTATGATTGCCTCTGTTTTACAGTTAATTCCCTTTACTAATTTCTTTGTATGCGGACATTCTATTAGCAGGTGTCATATGTCCTCATATGTACAGTTGCACATAAGACAACCCGGAGGTGTAGCAACTCCTTTCTCTTGTAGTCTTGCTTTCGTAGGGAGCCCATTTTGAATAATTTTCCATAGGAAATTTTTAACTTTAGGATATATATCTAATTTCCATATCCAATTATTTAAGTGTGGGGTTAGTTGGTGCACTCCCGAAATCAGTTCTATTGCAGACGCTGTCCAAAACCACCCATTTTTGCTAGGGGCCTAAAATAGTCGATCTTGAATCCGGTTCTCTGGTATTGGGATTTCAATAATCTGGTTTACTATGTGGGCTGGAAGAATGAGTTTTAGAACATCTTGCCTCCATTTTCTATTGTTGGTAATAAATTCTTCAACAAGAGTTGAATCATTTACAAACTCAGCAGATAATGCGAATTTCTCTAGTGACTCTGACAAGAGCCACTTGTCCTTCCAAAATCTTATAGTTCTTCCATCACCTACTTGCCAAATGAGTCCTTTAAAGAAATCTTCTCTAAGATTCATTAGTTTTGACCATTGCCAGGATGTGTTAGTCTGTTTTTTATAGGACAAGATTGATGTGCCTTTGAGGTATTTCTCATTCATTAGCTTCACCCAAATATTATCTGGTTCAACCAGTAATTTCCAAAGCAGCTTCATTTGCATTGCTTGGTTTACATGTTCAGTTTTTCTAATTCCTAATCCGCCATACGTCTTGGGTTTACAGATTTTATCCCACCCAATCAGAGGTTTATGATTGATATCTTTATTCCAAAAGAAAGTTCTGTTGATTTGATCCAATTCCTTGTGAACACTAGACGGAAGCATGAAGCTTTGCATAGTAAAATTAGGTTTTGTAGCTAAATTGGCTCTTATAAGAACTGAGCGTCCTTCTTGTGATAAAGTGTTAGCTTTCCATTTAGCTAATTGTGTTCTAGTTTTCCTTACCGTGTCTTGAAAGGTAGCTCGATTAACTCTTCCATTAATGATAGGGCATCCCAGGTATGATTCCAAATCAATCATTCCTGAGATACCAAGGGTTTGTTGGATTCTGTTCTTTTGAGAATTATCCACATTACGTGATGTTTGAAATGCTGACTTATGGTAGTTTACTCTTTGTCCAGAAATAGCGCAATATTCCTCAATAATCTTTTTTGTTTTAATACAAGCCGCATGATTAGCTCGGGAGAAAATAATAATGTCGTCAGCAAAGGCGAGAAAAGGGATTTTAGTTCCTGAGCGGGTTAATGGGATTCCTATCGTATTCTTGTCTATATTGCTCGTCTCTTGAAGCTTTCTAGCCAGTATTTCAGTAGCTAGTATAAAAAGGAATGGTGAAAGAGGGTCTCCTTGCCTCAATCCCCTTTCAAGGAAAAATAGTTCAGTGGGGCTATTGTTAACTAAGACTAAAAAAGAGACCGTTTGTACACATTCTTTAATCCAACCTATCATTTTATTATCTAATCCAAATTTGTTTAGAATTTGGAATGTAAAATCCCAGTCTAATCTGTCATAGGCCTTTTCCATGTCTAATTTTATTGCCACCAAACCATCTTTACCTTTCTTATTTTTGAAAGAATGAAAGATTTCGTGGGCAATCAACACATTATCCTGAATCGAACGTTTAGCTACAAAAGCACCCTGAAGAGGATGGGTCAGTTTTGGCATCACCTTTTTTAGCCTTTCTGTAATAATTTTGGCAATCAATTTATAGATAGTTGTACATAAGCTAATTGGTCGATAATGGTTAGTGGTAGTTGGGTTCTCTCTTTTTGGTATCAGTGTTATGAAGGTGTGGTTAATTTGTTTGAGGATTTTACCGGAATGAGAAAAGCTCTTAACTGCTTTGATAACACTTGGTCCGACAATGTCCCAATATTTTTTATAGAATCCCGCTGACATACCATCAGGACCCGGAGATTTTTCAGAATTAATTTGCATTAGAGCATTTCTTATTTCTTCATTCGTTACTGGTTTAATTAGTTCCAAGTTGTCTTCATCCGTTATTTCCTTCGTAATCAAATCTGAATATTGCCTAAAAATATCTTGATTAGTTTGTTCTTTTTTATATCTAGCTTTGAATTCTTTTCTTATTTCCTCTCTGATATTTTCTTCTCCTATAATTTGAGTTCCTTCAACATATGTAATCTCCTTTATTATTTTCCTATTTCTTCTACCGCTCGCAACTTTGTGGAAATATCCTGCATTAGAGTCTGATAGTTTTATATGTTTCGTCTTTGCTCGTTGTCGCCAGTATGTTTTATGAAAGTTAAGTATGCTTTCTTTTTTGTTGATTATTCTTAGCTGTTTTTTGATGATGCTATCCTCAAGAGATAGGAGAATTTTCCGTTGTAATTCTATTAGTTCTTTTTCAATTGTCTTTATTTGCTCGAAAGTATTTCCAAATGTTCTTTTATTCCACTGCTTCGCTTGTGCTTTTAGTAGTTGAGTTTTTTTAACCAACTTGAACATGTTGGATCCATTAGTCGAAAGTCTCCAAGCTTGTTTAACTATATTTCTGAAATCTTTCCTCTTCATCCACATGTTTTCAAATTTAAAGGGTTGTGCTTTGTTAATTGCTCCATTGTTTAGCTCAATCGCTATTTTACTATGGTCTGATGAAGAGAACGCATAGTTTTTTGTTGCTATGTCAGGGAACCATTGGAGAATTTGTGAGCAAACAAGAGATCGATCCAATTTTTCATAAGTGTTGTCAAGCTCTGTTTTATTTTTCCTCCAGATAAACATGCTTCCAATAACCGGAATGTCAAAGAGGTTACACCTATCTTTGAAGTTTTGTAATCTTGCAAATCTGTTTGGGTCTGGTTGGGCACCACCTTTCTTTTCACTAGGGTCCAGGATTTCATTAAGATCTCCCATGATAATAGATGGGAGATGAGTTTGATATATAGTCTGAGTTAATTGGTCCCAGAAGTTATCTTTATCCTTTTCTTGGGGGGGAGCATATACAAAGAAAATTGCTAGAGTATATTTTGTTACAAGGTTCGTATATTTTAAACCCACATATCGAGGTTCTTGGATGATTAGCTCAATTCGTTCATTGATAAATTGATGTTCCTTCCACAAAACACAAACGCCCCCCGCCCTAACAATAGCCGGAGACCATACAATATTATCAAACCCTGCCCGTCTCCATACTTGGTCAGACGGAGCTTGCTCAGTTTTTGTTTCTACTAGCGCCATAATTTGAATACCCTCTATTTTACAGAAGGAATCTATTTCTGGCCAGAACGACTTGCATCCTATACCCCTACAATTCCAAAGGCTTACTTTCATAATAACTTGTTCTTTGAAAGGTTGGGATACTCAACATAATCCCAACCTGTTTCGATAATTTGCATAAAGGAAGAATTATCAGTCTGTATCTTGTATTTCTTATCTTTCCTTGCAAAGATTAATCTAGTCCTACCAGAGGGATCCTTGCATTCATCGTTTACATACCAAGCTAACTTTTTTGATTTGCCACTAATTTGATTTTCTTTCCTTTCAACGGTGTTTGTTCTTTTAGTCTCCCTTATATATCTGTTGATATTATGTTTAATAACCATAATTATGTTGGCTTTCTTGTTATTATTACTTTGTTGTTTATTCTCACTCATTTGTCTTCTTTTGTTTCTTATTACACTATTAACTTTTCCTTTATGGCAAGTTCCTGAATCTAGAACTATCTTTGTGTTTATCATTTTATTTTTTAAACGTTTATAATTATCCCATTTCCTATTTTTATTTTCCAGTATCTTACTCTTTCTTATTTTCCAAGATTTCCTAGTAGCAAGGTCTTTATTCTTTTTATGAAATCTTAATTTTTGCATCTGCAGAAATCTCTTATGCTTCCTATTTTTCATTGCAGAATTTCTATTGTTTTTAATTTCCTTATTGCTGCTATCTCTCCCTATTTCTAGCATAATTCATACACAATCAATGCATTCTTCATACCTTCTAGGCCAGAGGCATCTACCAATTCTATTTTTCTTAAAGAGGCAAGCTTCTATACCATAAGATATGTTACCTGGTGAATCAGAAAAGAGGAGGAGCCTAATCCATCCGATGGATTTCCAATTTGCATTCTTTTTTCCTCTAGTAAACCCTGCAACTCTATTAGACAGAACGAGCCATAAGTCAATTGTATCAATTTGGTGACCAATACAATCCTTAGTTTTTCCTATTTTGCATGATTTTCTATTGGCATGATCTTCATTCTTTGTATAGAATCTCAAAATTTGTAGATACAGGACAGTTTCTTGATTTCTGTGTTTCCTATCAAATTTTCTATGCTTTCTAATAATTTTCCAATTTTTATTACAGTCAACAATTTCCAGGTTATCCCAAATATTAGAACTATATCCTTCATTATAATTGTCCTTAAAGAGATAACTTTCTTTATAATGATTTATGTTACCTTGTGAATCAAATGAAAGTAGGCGTCCAATCCGGGGTTTCCAGATTTCATCACGTTTTCCTCCAATATGGTCTTCTTCTTTGACAATCAAACCACTCCAAGGCTCAGTTTTGGTGCTATAAGTACCTAACTCATCCTTCATGAGTGGCATAAAATAACTCTTGGAAAAGAACAGTAGGTGAATGTTTCCATCAGACTTAATGTGTTTAATCATGAGCGTACACAACACTTTGAACTTTATACCTAGCCTATTTGTTAAATTAGTTGTTACTCCTTTAACGTTTGAATTCCTTTTATTCCCACTCATTTTTGAGTCAGGAGTCAATAAGCCTAGTCTGAATTGAATTTGTCTTGATGAATACAACAGGAATCTAACAATACCTTCATTAAACTCATGATCGACTCTAATCGAGAATCGTTCAGGAGTCTGTTTAAGGCATGGATTAAGCATCATATCATTGGAATACAACAAGCATATGACCATAAACCTCCTAAACATTGAGTCATTCATAGCAATACCAGATTTATTATTCATTTTATGTTCTTGTCTATTTGTTTCCTGTTTCCTATTTTCCATCATATAATATCTACTCATCTTTAGTTCTCAAATCATGGTAATTATACCTATTACCTTCATTAGGCCAATAACAATAATCATTCCCAAGATCCATGAGTTCATAACTTCCTAGACAATTAAAAGAGTTAATTATCTCATAAGAAGACAGAGAACAACATACCCCTGAATTGGAAGTCCAGAGAATACCTTGAAGAGAATCACAGTGAGCTCCAAAGCTATCAACCAAGGGAGACCAATAGTTGATCTGCATATACCAGCCAATTTTCTTTAGTATTCTATACACATTATTTAGTTTACTGGAGTCTACACTATGTTTTCCTTTTTTTATCTCATTTCTAGTTTCTTTATTTTCAACAAGAAGTCTATTATTTGTTCCTTGTATATTTATTGAATTTATTTTTATTCCTGTGATCATTTTGTTACCACGCTCTTCTTTCTTTACACACATACATGTTCTTATCATATTGCAATGCAAGGTTATAATTTCTGATCCTCTTTGATCAATATTCCTCAGGTAGTTAAGGTTTATAGTTCTTTGCCAGTGATAGTTAAGAAGCTGGATCCATCTTCCCATTATACTCATCTTAATCATATTTTTTCCAATAGGAAAGAGCCACACTATTTTTTGCTTTTCATTTGATTTTAATTTTTGGAAGTTCTTACCATAGAAGTCTTCATAAACTGCATAAATATTAGCTTGATTAAAATTTACATACCCCCTGATTTTAAACAGAGTCATGAGGAGACCACCTAGTCTTAACACCTTACCCTCCCATCCATACTTAGCAAAAACAAAAGGTGGTGTACTCATCACACCCACATACTCCTCTGCACCAGCTATGCTTATCTCCTTACTACAATTACCCCCAAAAGTAATTCTTCCCTTCCTAATATTGCTAGATAACCAAGTAGAAATTAAAGCATACAAGTAGTGGCCATCATACAGCCTAATTAAGCAAAATAACTTAGGTTTATAAATCATCAATCATTCCTCCTAGCTTTTTTGGGTTCACCCCCCTTCAGATCTGAAGTGATGCCATCACATGCCCCGGGACTCCCCTTGCGCTTGCTGGACTCTGAGTTCGAGTGCTGCTCATGCTTAACTTCCATGTTTTCCAGCTGAAGGAGCATAGAGCTTGTTGTAGTAAGGGATTTGTATGATTGTAAAGACTGAGAATCATCAGGAGGGAGAGGAAGAGACAACACATTCTCAGTATATGCATTAATCTCCTCCTGAGAATATTCCACCTCAATCTCCTCCTCATCCTCCATAAGGAAATCATTAACCATATCAAGAGGATCCTCGACTTCTTCATTGTCCTGGCCCAAGGGGGAGTTCATTGGGGAGTTCAGCAGTTCAGCAATGAGAAGATCATCATCAGTGGGGTTTGGTTCCTCAGCTATGCTCTTGTTTGCATCATTGTCACCAGTTGGGGAATCCACTACAAAGACAGCCTCCTTGACCTGAACAGCAGGGGTGGCTGACCCTATAGACAACTTGGATCCCTTTGAGCCGGATGAAGAGGATTCTGACTTATACACAACCTGGATACCACTCTTAATGAGAGGATCAGGTTTTGTCATCATTCCCTTGCCCTTAACATCAGGTTTAGGCATAGTTTTCCCAATAAATTCCCAGCAGTCATTCTCACTCACCCTTGGATTAGGTCTAGGATTTTTAGAGGAGGAAGGCTTAGAGAGAGTGATAGTAATTGGTTTGTTTCTGGTTTCTTTGAGGGGGCAGTTGTTGAACATATGGGAAAGATCACCACAGTACCCACAACCATTAGGGAAGTCCTCAAACCATAGCTTGTAGCTATGTTCAAGTGCTTGCTCATCAGGGACAATTATGCTAGTGTCTCCAATAGAGGCAAGGTCAATGTTGATGCAAATCCTGGCATATCTCAGCCTTTGTTGTTTCTCAGTGTAGGAATCAAGCTTAATAACCCTACCCATCTCATTCCATTCCATAATGGTACTGAGCACATCAAAGGTCATGTACTCCACAGGGAGTTGAGGGATTCTAACCCAAAGGTCTACCTCAGTGATAGATTCTGAGGCAGTGTCAAAGTTTGACCTCCATGGTTTCAAGATAATGAGTTGGCCAAAGACATGATAAGGCCTACCTTCCCAAACTCTAGCTTTTTCCACAGGGTTGGTGAACCTAAACTCCACCCAGCCATGAGCCCTCTCATGGATAAAGAAATCACCCTTAATCTTCCAATCCACCCTCAACTTGTTTCTAAGCCTGGAGGTTTCAATTGGATCACCTAGGACAAACCCATAAAGAGAGGTTTCTTTCAGATGGTTGATATTCTCTCTAACTCCTCCAAGACTGTCAAGGAAAGCCATTAAATCCAGCTTGGACTTTCCTTTGTTCTTGCTTTTCTTGGTGTTCGAGGGGCCTGCTTCATCATTATTTTTTCCCGACATACTACTAAAGGTCTCCTCGACCGTAGTATGCCCTGGATCAAAGGTTTCTGCTTTCTCATCAAATTTTTCTGAATCAGGATCATAATCCTTGCGCTTTCCATCAGCAAAAAGAGCTTTCTTATAAGAAATCTTGCCTTTTCCTTTTTTGTCACTCATGTTTTTTGTTTTGGTGAAAATGTAGACTTTGTAGGATAAGCAAAGAAGAGAGTAGTAGAAGGAGAGAATCAGAGAAAATGTGCATATCCAGTAACATATTCCAATTCTTATATAGGCAAATAAGCAAGGGTATGTAGAGATAGTCCAGACATAAATTAATTTAAAAATTAGAGAGGAGCGGTACAACCTGGTGTATATTTGCTTCAGAGCTCGATAATGGTGCCTCCAGAGGAGAGAGAACCAGCCTCTCCCAGTTTTCTCTATGGCACATATCTCCCAGAGAATGTGCTCCTGTAGCCAGCTATAGCAAGCTAGCCATCTATCTCTTTCCCTCCTCCCTGAACAGTACATTGCTATTTTGAGCCCTAGCTTCCAAACAGTAGTCGGATCAATCGAGAATCCTCCAACCCTCTTGCATCTTTTCTTTTTCCTAAAGGAATTGGGAAATCTATCAACTCTTCTAGCCTTGTATCCCATCATTAGTCTTCGAGATTCAGCCCCCAATTTCTCCTTAGGGTTTCGTCTATAAGCATTTTTAATTGGGGCAATGGTACTTTTGCATGTGAGGCTAGGTAAAACCACCTTCTCACCATCGAACAGAGGTGTGTGGAGGAGTACAAAAACAAGGAAGCCAAAGCTTTGTGAGATCAAGGGTAGATTTGCCGATCGAAATTGGGCAGAAAAATATTGTTCATGACCTCGGTTTCGAGGGGGGAAGAGAGGAGAGGAATTCATGCTGTCTTTTCTTGTTAGGATTATATGAAGATGTGTACGTAAAACTCGGACCTAACAAAAAAAAAAGAGTTATCTAAAACAAAATTTTGGGTCATACACTGTTTTCAATATAAAGTGGGATGGGACATAAAATTTGTTCAAGAAGTTTGACAATTCAATGATCGAGACGTACACTGTTTTCAATAGGTCTCGATCTTATTGAAAACAGAATGTAGACTGCTAGCTAATTATATTGTGAAAAAGTCTATCCCATATCACATATCAGAAAATTAAGTAAAAGAATTATCTAAATATATAATTTTTGGTTATTACTTTTATTGGCAATTAGTTTTAGAAAGAAATCGTATGAGCGTATGTGATGGGCTTGTCACACTGTGCGCACATGTGCACTGGGACGATCTCCCCTGTGGCGCAGCCAGAAAAAATTGGAAGGAGGGGCGAGTCAATCGTATGTATGGACTGATAAATAAAACAATATTATTATTTTATTAAATATTTTTTAAATAATAAATATTTATGATAAGTGTGAATATATATATACGTTTAAGTGTGTAAAAGATAATTAAATTCTCATCTTTGTTCTAATAGAAAATATATAAATATATGATTAAGGATATTAGTTACAATTAAAAATATTTTTATTTTACTTTGCAAACATAACAACTAAATATAATTGTTAACTAAAATTATTTACATTTTAAATTAAACTACTCACCAACCGAAGTAGTGAATACTGAGTACTTAGTAGACATTCTAAATTAATTTGTATCTCACATAAAACAAAATCTAAAAACAAATAACATGCGAAGTATGAGTTAAAAATGCAAGTTATCGTCGCCGGTTTCGAACACGAGATCTATGAGTAGAAGGGAGGGCGTGTTGCCACTATACTAAATGATTTTTGATAATTTTCCTTAAAATAGAAGATATTATTACTTATCTGGACGAGGAAAGGAGGGGCGACCGCCACCCTTCGCCCCCCTCGCTCCGCCCCTGGATCTCCCCCTCCATCCGTATTATGGCCTGCCAAACTTTGACATTGTATCAGAGCGGTTTGATCTTGGGTCCCTAGTTATTTGGGTCGGGCCAGAATGCTCCCCACCCATTATATTGGGCTAGCCCGCCATAATAGCGTGATTTGGCTAGTTGTTTAGGCTCGTCGACGATCCGTAGGCGCAGTTACCACTTGAGGTGGCGTGTGAAGAAGTCTATCTCACATCGGGAAATTAAGTAAAATAATTGCCTAAATATATATCTTTTGGTTACTCCTCCTATTGTTAATTGGTTTTAGGATGGAACTCCATAGACTTATGTAACGGACTTGTCACGCATATGTGATTGTGTGCTAGAATAGTCTCCCCTCCATCCGTACTCTAGCCCGATGAACTTTGACAATTAGCTCCTTTGAAGAATGTTTTTATCGGTAATGTACGTATATTGTGTTTATGTGTCCAATTAAGGTCCACGTACATGTTTGAGCGCAACTACATATAGGTACAGTGTATATATGCATCTTGGATCACACAGCTCAATCACAATTCCCCTTGTTAATTTGCATTTTTACCGGCCTCTTTTTTTTAACTGAATTGAGATCCGCTTTGCGTACAACTTAAGAAAGAAGAAGACGATGAAGATGAGCTGCATATTCTATGGATTCGAAAAACAAAAGCCTATTTATGCGGCAATATGATCTCCCTTAACCAAACAGGCCTAAAATCCCCTGATGGAATGCTTATTAACTAGCTATCATGTCATATAAATCCCTAGACAAGATCACAGTTATTTCAAACATCGATAATCATATCCTCCACAAGTTCCTAACTTATCCAAATTCACTTTCCATTTTCTCTTTTCTGGCTTTTACTCACATAAATTGAATTTTCTTTCTATTTTTGAGTTTTAAGAACTTCAAAAGTTCAGATGCTCTTATGATCTAGAAGGTAAGATATAATTCTTTTTAATAAGGTAATGAATCCTTGAAGATAAGAGTGCGAAATTCTAGATTATGTACGATTTGATCGCAACTGGAAAAATATTGTAATTTAACCTATGCGTCAACAACTGAATTATATTGACGAAGAACATATTTAATTTTAATGGTACACAGTCAATCTCAATATGCTTGGTGCACTCGTGAAACGCTGGTTTAGCGGCAAAGTGAAGTGCCGCCTGTCGCCTGATTATCACACATGAGTTGCATAGGAGTAGAGTGATGGACACCGAGAGAACGTAAAAGAGCCCTGAGCCATACTAGCTCACAACAATATTCTGCCTCAGCAGATGACCTAGAAACTGTATCATGCTTCTTACTCTTCCAAGAAAGTGGAGAGAAACCAGGACACAAAATATCGTGTCAAGGAACGACGAGTGAGAGGACATGCCGCCCAATCAGAATCGCAATAAGCAGTAAGTTGTAAATCACTATGAAAAGAAAGAAAAAGACCTTGACCAGGATGCCCTTTGAGATAATGGAAGACTCGAAGGGCCGTCAACCAGTGATCAATAGAGGGAGCTTACATAACTTAGCAAGTGTATGCACAGAGGCAACCAATTAGGCGGCGACACTAATCAGGACTCTCAAATGGACCCCTAGACGGCGTAGCTAGCCGATATGGTTGCTCCATAGCAAAAGCCGAAGGCTAAGTAGCTAGCAAACCGGAATTAGACATAATATCCAAGGTATATTTTCGTTGAGATAGAAAGATACCCGAAGGACTACGAGCAAGTTTAATCCCATGAAAATATTTAAGAGGCCCTAGATCCTTAATATAGAATCACGAACTCAGATAATCCTTAAAGTGATTGATGGAAGCGAAATCATTACCAGCAACAATAAGATCATCCACATAAACTAGAACCTGAAGAGTAATAGTTTGGCTTACGAACGAGAAAAATCAGTAATCTGCTCGACTCTGGCGAAAACCAAATCGACGCAAAGCAATTGACAACTTAGCAAACCAATTGTGGGCTTGACGTGATCGATAAATCGATTTCTGTAACTTGCAAACTTGGCCTTGATGACCGCATGAGTATCCCGTGGGTAGATGCATATATACTTCCTTAGCGAAATCTCTATGAAGGAATTCATTATGAATGTCCATTTGATAGAGTTCCCATCCGACCTCTAATAGCAACAACTGATAGAAAAACTCTTACAATGGCCATTTTCGCAACCGGTGCGAAAGTATTTGAGAAATCAATACCATCAACCTGACGGTAGTTAATAACAAAGAGGCGAGCTTTATGACGCCCAATTGAGTCATCAAAACGGTATTTCATCCGAAATACCCATTTCCACCTGATAGGATGCTTGTCAAGAGGTAGATCTATAACAATCCAAGTGTGATTACATTGAAGAACTTTGAGTTCGGAGTCCAAGGTAGCTATCCATGCAGGATGCTTGGCGGCCTCGTTGTACGAAGACGGTTCAAAATTGGCATGAATTGTTGCCAGGAAGCTGACGTTCTGGGAGGAGAACCTATCACACGACAAAAAGTCCGAAATTGGAAACCTTGGAGAAGAGTTGGAGCGTACCATACCACAAACCAAGTCTTTTAACTTGATCAACGGTTGTAAAACTCAGCACTTTGTTAGATGGTTTGTGGTCTAGCACCAAAGGACTCGAAGACGAGAGGAACACGATCAATAAATGGTGTGTTTGGTGATGAATCAGAATCAGAGGAGACTGGAGAGAGATCATAACCTGAAGGCGTGAACGAGTTGCTCCCCCTATCTGTTGGTTCGAATGTCGGAGGTAAATGAAAAACCGACGGGTTGGGTTCCGAGTCAGAAGTAGTGGTCAGGGCCACGAGGTCCGTAAATGGGAATTTGTCCTCATAAAAAATAACATCTCGAACTAAAGAATACAACCTTAGTCTTGAGATCAAATAAGCATCAACCACGCTTTTTGATAGTATACCCGATGAATATGCATTTTCTACTACGAGCTGCAAATTTATGCCGACTCCGGGGATTTTTAGATGCATACTACAGACAACATAAAACACGGAAATAATTATAGTTTGGTTCCGACCATATAATAATCGTATGGCGTTTTTCTATCAAGGACCGGTGACAGAACACGATTAATTAAATAAGCAACAGTTGAGACACAATCTCCCCAGAAATTAATGGACAGGAAAATTGGTCGTGAATCGTAAGGCCCGAGCAATGTTGGGCCCCTCAAAACCAAGCCCAAATCCGGTGAATTAAGGATACAAGGCCCACGTCAACAAGCAGTAACATGCACAAGAGTAGTGGCGAAGATCATGGCTTGCGGTGAAATCTCCGAGTAAAGGCCACACCATTAATGGCACTAGCGACATCCACGAGATCCGATCACACCACCTGCAATGGTCAAAGATAAGGAAACGGGTATAAAAACACATAAAGAGCGGAAGAAGAGGATCATCGATTCAACGACTAATACACAACCATACTCTCGAGCTCTAAAAACTTTAACTCTCATTGTGATAGAAGATATAGTCTAGTGATCCATTGGCTCTTTTGTAATCCAGAGGAGTGTTGCTACAAGTCCATTGTTATCAATCAACAATTAGACCAAATTCTTGATCCTACTTACTTCTTATATTTTACTTTGAATTTCATCTTGTTTATAGAGTTTAACATGTTACAGTTGTTTTTTGGTTAAGTTTCCCTCATTATATCAGGTAACGTGTTTACGTGTTGAATCTGCCCAAAACAATTGGCGCCCACTATGGGCCTTATCCAAAGAAAATCATCAGAAACCATAAACTCTACCTATGCAAGATGGAAGGCATTCATGCTACTTACAGCCAGGTCGATGACGTCGAAAACAACGAGATCCACCAAGACGTCAATGGTCAGCAAACGGGAAATAGAATAGAAAGGGATGAGCGGAACTCTAGGGATGAGACTTTAACTATTGAGCATAATTTGTTTAAATCTTAGGTGCAATCAGCAACAAATCGACAACGCGTTAACGGAGCAATGGATGACGTCGCTCTTCGGCTGGACATGGATGATCCAAATCTTGTAACGCCAGATGACGTTAGGCCAGTAACTGGTTATCATATAAACGGTAATTTTTTAAGGGCTGTCAAAGAGGATGTTGAGGTAACCTAATTACGGGAACGCCTCAAAGCCATGGAGGACCGAATTACTCAGGTCCCAGGGGCCCGCAACCGATAATAGTGGAAAGATGGGACGGATATACTGATTCCCCCTTTGTCCCCGCTATCGCAAGGGTAGACATCTCTCGAAAATATCACGTCCCCGATGTACCTAAGTACGAAGGGGTTACGTATCCGAACCAACGCATAGCCGCGTTCAAGCAAGCTATGAACATTAGTATCGTTCCTTTTGATACGAAGGAAATTGTTATATGTCGTTGGTTTGGTAACACGTTATCTGGGCAAGCACTTAATTGGCATTCTCACTTACCCCTTGGAAGTATTTCATCTTTTGATGAGCTGGTTGATAAGTTCAGGGTAAGATTCACAAGTAGACGACATGCAAAGAAGCGTTCTAGTGATCTGTATCGCTTGGTCCAAAGGACTGGCGAGTCTTTAAAAGATTTTCTAAACAGGTACAATGAAGAGTTGGTCACTATAGAAGTATGCGACGCGGCCACAGTTGTGGAGCCGTTTCAAAGAGGCATCTTGGCTGGAAACCCGATCTATATCATGAATTAACTAAATATCATTGCTCGAATTTCGATGAGGTACAAGTAAAAGCGTTAGCACAAGTGCGGTTGGAAGAAGACGACCTCTTCTCCAGTAAAACCGTTAGTCCTCACCGACCAGAACTCCGGAAGGGACGATGGGAAACCAGATATGTTCCATACCCTAACTCATCTCCTGCTAAGCCAACTGTAAACACGACATCCTCCAAGACGTACGAGCGATATGAAGACCCAAGGTTACCTCCGAGGTTGTCTCACTACAACTTTCAGGTAGACGCGACAAAAGTGGTCTGAACTCTTAGCAACATGGGCGGTACCGTCAAGTGGCCAAGAAAAAGTAACACACCCTCATACCAAAAGGATAAATCCAAATGGTGTGACTTCCACTTTGATCATGGTCATAGGAAGGACGAATGTATCGCACTACGAAAATAGGTAAGTGAATTAGTACGCAAGGAGTACCTCAAGGACCTGATATCAGAAAGAGAAAGGGAGCAACTAGAGTGCAACAAGGGGAAAGCCAGTCCACCACCACCTCCCAAGCACACAGGGGTGATCAACATCATCACTGGGGGATCTGAGGTTTATGGTGTTACCTATTCTGCAGCTAAGAGGATTGCAAGGAGTACTCGGAGAGAAGAGCCCCGAATCTCTGTTCGGAAGGGCCATGACGTGATGCCCATTACCTACGACGACATTGAAGAAGAAGAAATCCATCATGACTGCTTAATTATTTCTTTAATGATAGCAAACTTTCTTGTTAAACGAGTTTTGATTGACAATGGAAGTTCTACTAACTTGCTCATGTTGGATGCCTTATACAACTTAGGTTTGGGTTTGGATGGCATCACTAAGAAGACTTCGAATTTGGTGGGCTTTAGCGGCGAATCACAAAACATATTGGGAGAAATCTCACTGCCTACCATTATGTGCGGAGTAAATTATCTAGTCGAAGCAGAGAAGAAGTCGTCAACATAGCAAATAAAGGACTGCAAGACTCCAACTTACTACGTGAAATCGGAAACGCCCGAGCTTGAAGAGGTCGCCCTCCATCCGCTTGTTCCATCCAAAAAGATCAAGATAGGAGCGGATCTAGAGACAACCTTACGGGAGTAGTTAGTTGGGTTCTTACGGTCCTACAGTGATTGTTTTGCTTGGACGGATGAAGATATGGTAGGAATTAACCCTGACGTGATCACACATGTACTCAACGTTAACCCAAAAATTCCGCCAGTCAAACAGAAAAGGCGTAAGTCAGCACCAGAACGAAATCAAGTAATAAACGATAAGGTAAAATCCCTACTTGAGTCTGGTAAAATTAGGGAAGTAAAATACCCCGATTGGTTGGCAAATGTGGTTGTTGTAAAAAAGAAAAACGGGAAGGGGCGCATTTGCTTCGACTTTACCAATTTGAATAAAGCGTGTCCCAAAGATTCATTCCTATTTCCTCATATCGACGCGATGGTGGATGCAACAGCGGGACATGAGCTTTTGACTTTCATCGACGCGTTCTGTGGATACCATCAGATAATGATGCACCCTGACGACCAAGAAAAAACCGCATTCGTAATCAAGGGACTTATTGTTAGAAAGTTATGCCTTTCGGATTAAAAAACGCAGGTGCTACTTATCAGAGATTGTTTAATAAGATGTTTCAGGAAAAACTGGGGGATACAATGGAAGTGTACATCGACGACATGCTAGTTAAATCCTTAAAAGTGAAAGATCACATTCGACATTTGGAGGACGCATTCCAGATCCTGCGGAGTTACCAGATGAAGTTGAACACAACCAAACGTTCCTTCGGAGTCACATCGGGTAAATTTCTTAGGTATATAGTGACGCAAAGGGTAATTGAAGCAAATCCAGACCAGATCAAAGCGATAATGGAGTTACAGTCACCAAGATGCGTCAAAGATGTTCAGAAGCTGACAGGATGAGTAGCAGCACTCAACCGGTTCATATCCAGATCGTCGGACAAGAACAAGATATTCTATGACATCCTGAAGAAAAACAAGTCGTTCGAGTGGGTAAAGGCGCATGCCGAAGCTTTCAAAGAGTTAAAGAGGTACTTATCTCGACCACAGATATTATCCAAACCCAAACCAAGAGAAATGTTTTACATCTATTTGGCGGTCACGGAGGCAGCCGTAAGCGCCGTCTTGATTCGGGAGGAGGATGGGAACCAGTTACCCATCTACTATGTAAGTAAAACTCTACTTGATGCGGAGACCAAGTATTCACCCATCGAAAAACTCGTATTGTTTTAGTAATGGCTTCCATTAAGTTACGTTCTTATTTTGAAAGTCATTCTATTATTGTGAGGACTAACTTTTCGATGAAGAATGTCATGTCAAAGCCAGTATTATCAGATCGCTTGGTAAGGTGGTTAATTCACCTCAATGGGTATGACGTCACTTACGAACCGCGGACATCAATGAAGTCTCAAGCTTTGGCGGATTTTGTGGCTGACTTCACTCCTACCTTGCCCGAAGAAGAGGATCGAGAAATATTACAGGTTGGAAGGTCACTAAGCACCGACAAATGGTTGATGCACACGGACGGAGCTTCAAATCAAGTAGGCGTGGGACTGGGGGTAGTCCGGATGTCACCATAGGGGGATAGGATAGCCCAAGCTATTTGGTGCACGTTTAGAATGAAGCAGAGTATGAAGCACTCATCATAGGATTAATCATCGCCAAGGAGTTGAATGTGTAAGAAATCGAGGTAATATGTGATTCGTTACTTATTGTCAATCAAGTCACGAATTCGTATGTTGCTAGGGATTCAAAAATGAAGGGGTATTTGGAGAAAGTCCACGGAAATATCAAAAACTTTAAGCATTTCGAGATAAAACAAGTGCCTCGAGATGCTAACGCGCAAGCGGACGCCTTAGCGAATCTTGGGTCCGCGATTGATCCAAGAGAATATGACGAAATACCATTTGTACACTTGGACACACCTTCTATAACAAAAGAGAAAGAAGTGTTCGAGGTCCAAGATTCCGATATAAGCACTTCATGAGTAACACCTTACTTAAAGTGGTTACGAGATGGACTCCTACCGGATGATAAAGAAGAAGCTCGACAACTTAAGGTAAAAACTTCTACTTTCGCTATTAAGGATAACATTTTGTTCAAGTGGATGTCTTCAGGGTTATACGCACGGTGCGTGAAAGAGGACGAATTACATAAGGTGTTACAAGACATACATGACGGAGAATGCGGGAAGCACACTAGGGGTCGCAATTTGGCAAAGAAAGCAAGCAAGATGAGCTACTATTGGCCTACTATGAACAAAGACGCAACAAAGTTCGCTCGAAGGTGTGACGCGTGCCAGTGTCATAGACCAATTCCACATCAACTACCGGAGTTGTTACATCCCATAACATCCCCTAGGCCATTCATGAAATGTGGGATGGACATCATGGGGAAGATCGCTCCAGCTTCGGGACAACGCGTTTACATATTGGCCATGACCGACTACTTCTCTAAATGGATTGAAGCCGAAGCCTTCAAAGAAGTAAAAGACACACAAGTGATTTCTTTCAGTAAGAGAAATATCCTCAAAAAATTCGGCATACCGTCAACCATTGTTTGTGACAACGGCTCACAATTTATTAGTGAAAGAACAAGGTCTTTTTGCCAACAATACAACATTCAACATGTGATGTCCACTCCTACGAGTTACCCATTATTCTCTAGTCAGATCGAATGACTACTAAAACTACTACTGGACATACACCTTTCTCGTTGGTGTACGAATGCGAAGCTGTGTTACCAATTGAAATAACTCTACCCACGGCTCGATACGGTCTTACCAGTAAAGAATCTAATCGTGACAACTTGTTCCATCATTTAGATACAATTGATGAATTACGAGATGAGGCATCTGTTCGTATGGCAGCATACAGGTAGGGGGTGGCTCAAAGTTACAATAAACACGTTAGAGCGAAAGTGTTTCAAGTAGATGATTGGGTCTTAAGGAAGGTTTTCTAGAATACCCAAGAACTGAATGTTGGCAAACTCGAAGCTAATTGGGAGTACCCTTATTCAGATCACAAAAGTCGTCGGGCAGGGGGCCTACGAGTTGATTTCCCACGATGGAATGATAGTCCCAAGGAGCTGAAACGCGACAAATCTGAAATTCTATCACTTTTGAGAAAATCTAAATGAGTCGCAATAAGGTATTCATTTGTTACTCGATCTTACTTACCAAATTCTTGTTAAGCGATCTTACTTACCGAATTCATTTACTTCATTTTATCTTACACACATGGAACAACAACGACATTACAAAACTAACAAGGGACACCTTGTGACTTTACAAGCCAAAATATGGGCCCTCACCTTACAATTAGACTACAATGTGCATACAACGACTAGTCACAAGATGCAAAGAGACGAGAAAACACGTTAAGAACTGTAGAGCAAGAGGAGTCTAACACGAAGGAGACATTTGTGTAATCAGTACTACTTCATTATCAATAAACATGAACACATTACATTTCTGAATACTACTTCATTACATATCTCTCTCTTAGCATCTATTACAAAGCGCTATTACAACGTAACTCGGTCAAACATGATTAACAGTCTTCTACCCAAATGCGTTGATCTCCATCCAGTGACGCCTCCGTCAAAACCTGCACCACCTGCAAAATAGATAGACAAACAAAACACTATACAAGCATAAAAAGCATTCACAAAAGACCCCTAAAGTCGTAATACTAAGGGGTAAAAAAGTTGTTTGTCCACACACACGGAGCCCTACAACAAGCGGCCCGGACTAAGATAGTTTAACCTGACATACCGGGGGTACCAAAAGAAGAAATCCTTAGAAAAAGAAAACAAGAAAACACATGTCACTTCTTTGCAGAGTCCATGGAAACCTTCGCGCCTTCAACACCTTCCACCAGAGTTAATTCTTTGGCAACTTGAGAAACGTCGTCTACAATGGAAGAGTTCTTGGCCGCAGACTCCTCTTCGGGGAACAATTTTTCGAATTTCTCTCTCTTTCACAACTTCCCACGAAGTATCCTTCCCAACTGTAAATTCCTCCATCATCTCCACGTGGGCCCTACACGGCCAATAATCAGCAGGATCCTCAATGTCCTTTGCAAGAGCAGCTACGCAACCATGAACTTTTCTTCCCGATCCTTCGAGCTCTTAGAGACCTCTTCAAGAGCACCCGCCAGCTCTTTGACCTTTTTCTCTAGAGTATTCTTCCCATGCTCCAGAAGAGTACTCCTATCCTTTTCAAGCTGCACATTAATCTTGCTCTGAGCAAGTCGGCCCGGATGATCCTTGAAGACCTCAAAATCTGATATCGTAAGTTGGAAGCTCTACAGAAGAAGAACACGTTAGTTCACGTACAGAAAATAAAACACGTCAATGAAGGCACAATTTATCACCAAAAATCAACACTCATACCTGCCACTAGGAAGCCAACATTTCTCCGAAAAATTCAAGCATGGTGGATCGACTACTCATGCCTCGAGGACAGTTTACATGAAGAGGCATCAGAGAGGTTAGACACTTCTCTGCCGCCATGACCAACGACATCATAGTGCCCGGGAGATCTGTGAGGCCAGGAGTGGCATTCTTTTTCAAAGGGGAAATTTTGGGGGGTAGCACTGGTTGCCTTCGGAGGGAGTGATACTACTAGAGATGTGTCTGCAGTGGAAGCTGTAGAACGAGTCAACGTGTTAATATAAATAGGGGTAGGAAGTAGACGACAATTTTACAAAGAAGAACTTATCGGCCCAGCCACGAGCCGACTTTGACATGTCATAAATCAAGTCAGACTTGCCCTTTAGGGTTTTCAAAGTGAATCGGCCTGGACCACCCTTGGATAGACGATAATTGCAAAGAAAGTCAACATTTTTGAACGAAATATCATGAGAAGAGCAAAGAAGATCAACAGCTAACAAGAACCTCCAAGCTTGAGGAAGAACTTGACAAGGTGACAAGTCGAGAGTAGTGAGAAAATCGACAACCAGTGGAGAAAAAGGGAAGCGATGGCCAATTTGGAAGGGGTACTCGTACAAGCATACCCAGTCGCCATTATAAGAATCGGCCCAGACACCAGGGGGAGGTAGAAAAACTTCGGCGGAGGCTGGAAATCTGATGGAAAAAGCGAAAGAGCTAGGCTCAAAAGAGGTACTGTCTCTTTGGTGGTCATAAGTAAGAATTCCAAAAGGGGTAAGGTTAGGAGGGTCGGTTGGTTCATAGCAACGAGAGAAAGATTTGATGGAAGAGCTAGAGTCCTTATTGAGAAGAATAGAAAGAAAAGAAGAAGACGAAGAATCGAGAATAGGAGAAACGTACCTGTCAACCAAAGAATGCAGACGAAGACGCAATGATGTCTTCAACAATCTTAAATAAGGGATGATGGGACGTGCTATTATGCGCTACAACTTCCGAGACCAAAACTCAAAAAACCCAAGAAAAGTTGGAGGGAAATTTTCTTGGGTTTTTTGGGGGTATTGTTGGGCCCCTCAAAACCAAGCCCAAATCCGGTGAATTAAGGATACAAGGCCCACATCAACCATTAACATGCACAAGAGTAATGGCGAAGATCTTGGCTTGCGGTGAGATCTCCGAGTAATGGCCACACCATTAATGGCACTAGCGACATCCACGGGATCCGATCGCGCCACCTGCAACGGTCAAAGATAAGGAAACATGTATAAAAACACATAAAGAGCGGAAGAAGGGGATCATCGATTCACCGGCTAATACACAACCACACTCTCGAGCTCTAAAAACTTTAACTCTCATTGTGATAGAAGACATATTCTAGTGATTCATTAGCTCTTTTGTAATCTAGAGGAGTGTTGCTACAAGTCTATTGTTATCAATCAACAATTAGACCGAATTCTTGATCCTACTTACTTCTTATATTTTACTTTGAATTTCATCTTGTTTATAAAGTTTAACGTCTTACAATTGTTTTCAGGTTAAGTTTCCCTCATTATAGCAGGTAACGCATTTACGTATTGAATCTGCCCAAAACAAGCAACATAATAAAGTAGACAGAATACAATATATAGGTAAGTACAATGGCTTGAGGTCCAAGGCACAATATATATACACATAATAAAATACATAAAGCCCTAATAAGTACTCTTCATCATTAATTATGAATGAATTTGGAATGTACTCCTTAAATTAAGTATAGAGAGGGTTTGAGAAAATTACAAGCACTATAGCACAGAAAAATGTCATCTAATTAGGCTAGGGATCGGAGACACGTCCCTCATGTTGCCGTGATGGACCTCATATATCCTTACCCACCAAATAAAATGGTGACTGGTGAGGGTATAATTCAAAGAAATAATTGAGTTCATGGAATGCGGTTTTCATTTACACGTGCCATGTTTTATCTATGTTTTAGTTGTGTTTTCGGTCAATAATTAATGTGAAAAATGTACCACTAATTCCACCACACTACTTCGTACATTCATGCCGATTCATATGTTTGGCTGCTTCTCTTTGAGTTTCTCTTTGTGGATCTTGCTTCCTTGGCTTCTTCTTCATGTTCTTGTACTATAACAATGCTTTTTTTTTAATTCTTTTAACTTGACGGTTCAACTTCACACCAACAACTATGATTAGATTTTTAATCTCTATTATATACACTTACATATTTAATAGAATAATTATATTATATGACTAATTATTGATAGTTTTGTTTTAAGTAATTCAATTATGTTAAATGCCCTCGAACTTTTAATAAATTGTATGAGCCCAATGGGTGGATAACAGATTTGGCCCAACAGGCCAGGCTTAATGAGATTCTCTTGGGTTAAATATATAGAGATTTTAGGTTATGGTCCCCGACATGCTAAATCATTCAGGCTTTCTATTGTACTCTCCCTATCAGAGAAAGCCAAAAAAAAAAGCCTAGATTTGGTTGTGGAAGATCACATACCTACGGTTCTCGTTCGTAGTTTCACTTAAAATTCATGTATGTCAATTTTTAGTATATCTTAATAACTTAGTTTGATCGATCTTGTCGTTTCAATTCTAAAGACCGGGGATTAATTTCCCAACAATTGGCTTCACAATTGACTCGGCAAAAGTCGTTGTTGCCAAGATTAAAAATAAATTACCCTAAACTACAAACTAGTATAACATGCAAGTAAGGGATCGAACCCAAGAGAATCGGTATTCTGAACAATCAACAAAGAACAAAACAGGGGTTTTGGGAGTTTAAGCAAGCAAACAATATTAGGATTCAAATCAATTAAAAGAAAACAGAGTTCATTCAATCAATTCCACCTTTTTAATCATTCGATCATCCATTCATCCACTTTTCTATTAATTCCCAGGTTAATTCCAATCCTTATAAAAGATTTTCACTTGTCCACGGTGCAAGCGAAAGGATGATATGAACAAGAACGCTTAATTCAAATCATGCAAGATATTAAGGATAACAGGAAATTAATTCATGCAATCAAACAACGAGTCTCATGCATAAACTAACTATCAAATACTCTTTCTCAATTCCAGTCCATCGTCCAGGAAAAGAGTTGTTTTAAGGATAAATAAGATTGCACAGACAACAATCAAACCTAATCCAAACACTAGATCTAAGTCAATCAAACAAGTTGATCAGGCTCATAAAATCAAACATAGATCATATAAATAAAAACAAGAGTTTTGTTATTAACCAAGGGATAGAAAAGTTACCTGAATCTCATGAATTACATAAAAATGCTTCCTTGATCAACCAAACTCCAAGGGAAATTAGTTCTCCATAATAGAAAATAAAACTAGGTTAAAGTAAAAGTCTCCAAAAGTATGCTAGATAATGTGTGATAACAAAGTCTGCTACGAAAGTAAGCTTAAATACTCGAAACAAAAACCGAAAACCTAAAGATATAAATATAAATAAAAGATAAAATAAAACCGAGTCGGCGCTCGGAATAAGCTCCACTCGCGAGCGCGGCTCCTTCAACTTCTCAGCGTCCGCGGAAGATCGTACAACCGCGAGCGCGGTTCCGACCCGCGGGCGCGGTTCCGACCCGCGGGCGCGGTTCCGACCCGCGGGCGGGGTTCCGACCCGCGAGCGCGGGTCTCAGTCTTCGATAGCTTCTTCAATTTTGTATTCCTTGCAACCGCTGTAAAGCAGGTCTTCAGCTTAAACTTAGGACTTCTGTCTTAAAAAGCTTCAACTGTAGGCTTTTTTGATATTACAATTAAACATCCTAATCTAGCCTAAAACACTCAGAAATCCTAATAAAAATACATACTTACGTTGTACTAAAACCAGCGTATCAAATTCCCCCATAGTTAGATCTTGCTCGTCCTCGAGTAAGCTCAAAATAAATCTAACAATAAATCCTATCAAAGATCCACAGGAAGTAATAAGGGAAAATGAACAAACTAACTCTCAACTCACAACCCGAACCCAAGTAGAGAAATAATGAGCAAAGACATGAAAGCTCAAACACACACCTCACTAATACAAAATATAACACTCAAGCTCTAAAAAGTGTAGAGAAACCTAGGATCTACCCAACATCTAAAGTGTAATCCCCAGACCCTAAAGAGGAATATGATCCTAAACACTCTGATTTTACCACTCATTCTACTTAGGCGCCCTTTCGGGTTTTCACCTAATCACTCTTTTCATTTTTCATAGGTGTGCTCACATATACTCACAATCACTCATAAACCTCATATTACCCCAGCCTATTGCTGGTCCGGGTTACCTGCTTATTACCTGAGCCGCCCTTTCGGGTTTTCAGCTCATCCCAGGATTTTCTATTCCTTTTTTCTCTTTTTTATGGCTTTTTCATTTTTTTAAATTGAAAATACTGAATCAAATGACAAAAATAGAATGCAACTGTACATATATCACAAGCATAGCAATGAATCCCCTCCCCCATACTTAAACCCTTCATTGTCCCCAATGAAGCTAAGAAAATATAGAACAAAGTATAGAAGAGGGAATCAGAAGACTCACTGCTGATTTGGTGGAGGGAATGGTGGAAAATCAGGCCACTGAGTTTGGAAAAATGAAGCGGCCTGTCTTTGATGCTCCCAAATCGCATCCTATCGAACTGATAAATGTTGCAATCCACTCAGAACTCGCTCCTCAAATGTCATCTCAGGAGTCCATGGTAAACCAGAACGAGCAGATGTAGATGCAGAAGTAGAGGCATGTATAGCTGGGTTCGGTACACCCCAACCAGCTGTAGAATGTGGACCACGTGCCCATCTAGATGGCTCAGAAGAAAATCTAGAATGGTAAGCCTCAACATGCTCATCCCAACCTCCACTATCATCCTCATAATCCTCCATAACAACCTCATCCACAGGAGCGTCTATATCAGGCTGTAAATGAAAGTCATATACAGTATTTCCATACTGTAAAACTGTAGGTAGACGTAGAAAAGATGTAGGAGGATGCCCATGTAACCAAGTCCAACCTCCCTCAGCTAAACCTCTCAAACAACTAGCCCTAACTAATGCCTGATGTGTATATCTGTAACCATCAGTCAGTGGTCCTCCATATCGGGCCTCAATCTGCTCTATCGTAATAAACCTGGTGGCTAAGTGAGTAATCATGCAACCCAATCCTATCAGCCCCTGTCTCTTGGGATACTTCCTAGCTAAATGAATAAACAATCCAAACCAATCTGGGCACTCAGATGGAAAAGGGAACAAGCACCTAATAATCCTCATGTCATGTGCAGACACCTTATTCGCCTCTCCCTGCCCATAGAAATGCCATAGCTAGGACCTTGTAACACAGACGCACACAAGGGTGGGGAATCTTACTGTTTATCTCCCTAGAAGTAGTGTTGAAGGGGGAGCCAGTAAGAGCATGCCGAAAATCAAAGAATGTAGCATCTGTTAGTATACTCTTCCACCCTTCAGTAGGTGGTGAAGTAATCCCAATGTTAAGATACGCCTCCTCACGGGACATACTACAGACTCTATCACAAGCATGAAAAGTCAGAACCCCATCAAAATATCGGAATGCAGACAGAAACTTTATGGTCAACCCTCTGTAGGTAGGAATAGGTATGGTACTGAATCTACCTAAACCCCCAGTCTCTAGCAATTGTTCTGTACACTCCCTAAATCCCAGATCAATCAGTGCAGGGATGTCAAAAAACTTAGTACTGACAAATGTCCTAGTCTCATACTTATCCCACAACTCCCTCTGTCCCTCAGTCAGATTCTGTAAACCAAAATATGCCATAGCTGAATACAAAACAGAATCAAACGAGAAAAATTACCCGACTGCTGATAACCGCGAGCGCGTGTAGCGAACATGGAGCGCGGATCTGGATAAGAAGCACCCGCGAGCGCGTGTCACAACAGCGATCGCGGAACTGGTTTGAAGGCAACCCACGAGCGCGGTTTGAATCCGCGAGCGCGGTTCTCAGCAAAAAAACAGATCTGGGCTCGACAGCAATGGCGACAACAAAAACTCCCCCAAATCTCCTCAAATTCCTCTTAATCAATAGCAATTTGACTCCAAAAAGCAGAATTTCAACTCCAAAAAAACAAGAGGGGCTACTAATCGATGTAGATCTGACCCGTGTTTGCTCAAACCTTCAAAACACCCAATTCTCTTGAACGAACCTCGGAAGGGGCGGTGATGATGACGACCCGCGAGCGCCGGTGTGGGGCTGCGCGCGGGCTCCGGTAGGTCGCGGGGGTAGGGCGTATGCGGTGGTGGAGTTGGTGTTTGGTGGTGGTTTTGTGGAATGGAGGCTTGTATTTTGTTGTGAAGGAATGAGGAAGACAAGGGTTGTTGTTTTTAATTTTGAGAAGGCTAAGGGATTTTTATGTTGTTTTGGGCTCGGGTTAGTACTGATTCGGGCTTTTTCGGGGGTTTCACTCGAAAACCTTTTATTTCAGGGGTTTCACCTGAAAGCCTTTTATTTCGGGGGTTTCACCCGAAAACCTTTTATTTCGGGGGTTTCACCCGAAAACCTTGTATTTTTTATTTTTTTTTTCTTTTATTTATTTTTTTTTCTTAATTTTCTAAAAAAACAAAAACTAATTCCGTCAAGGCCGACCCGCGAGCGCGGGTCCTGGGCCGCGAGCGCGGATCTAACAGCGGGTTGTGCTTCCTTCAAGATTTGATAAATTATACCTGCAAGTTAGCCCGACAAAACCAAAACGAAACTAAAACTAGAACTCAACTAAAAAGACAAAAAGAAAAGAAAAGAAAAACTTACCTCGGGTTGCCTCCCGAGCAGCGCCTTTGTTTAACGTCGTTGGCCCGACGTCTTTCATAGCTCAGAATGGATCATCATCTATCTGGAACTGGACCTTTTTCCTTTCATGTTCCATAGATAATACGCCCTTTGAAACATCAATAACGGCGCTCGCCGTCTTCATAAACGGACGAGCCAACAGCAAAACTGGGTCGTATTTGCCCTTACCAATCTCCAGGACATAAAAGTCCGTCGAGAAAATTAAACCATCCACCTGCACTAAAACATCTTCCACAAATCCTTTCGGATGCACATTAGAGTGATCGGCCAGTTCAATAGTAATATTCGAATCCTGTAATGGCCCTAGACCTAATCTCTCATATATGCTAAGTGGCATGACATTTATGGATGCTCCTAAATCAAGCATAGAATGCTCAATTTTTGCCTCACCAATAGTAACGGGAACAGTAAACCTCTCTGGATCTCCATACTTCTTAGGCAATTGCCTTTGAAGCATGGAAAATATATTTTCTACATTCTCAACAAGATTAATTTTCTGAACTTTCCCTTTTTCTTTTTGTTTCCTCTTAATAGTACATAATTCTTTCAGAAACTTAGCAAAACGAAGAATACTTTGAACAAGTTTGAGTAAAGGAACATTTACCTCACACTTGGAGAAAGTTTCAAAAATCTCCTTGTCATTGGCTGGCCTCCTGGTGTCCTTCAGTGCCTCGGGAAATGGTGGAGCTGGCTTTTGTGAAGCCATGGAAGGAAATGAAGGACGAACGTAAGAATCAGATTCTGTCGGAGAAGGTACCCGCGAGTGCGTGTAGGGACCCGTGGGCGCGGCTGGCAAACCGCGAGCGCGGTCAAGATCCGCGGTCGTGGGTTCGGGCTGACGCTTAGCTTCAGCTTCGCTTTCTGTACCGCGATCGGGGCTGTCTTCTTGCAAGCTCGGGTGGTTTCCGCTGGCTAGGACTTCACTATTCAGCTCTTTCCCACTCTTCAATGTGAGTGCACTTACATTCTCCCTCGGGTTAATGGTCTGTGATGGCAGTTTTCCCGAATCTTTGGCTTCTAGACGATTCAAAATGGTTGCAATTTGATTTAACTGATTTTCAAGGCTTTTCACGGCAGCCTTAGATAAAAAATTTGACTCGGCTAAAGTCATTGTTGCCAAGATCAAAAATAAATTACCCTAAACTACAAACTAGTATAGCATGCAAGTAAGGTATCGAACCCAAGAGAATCGGTATTCTGAACAATCAGCAAAGAACAAAACAAGGGTTTTGGGAGTTTAAGCAAGCAAACAATATTAGGATTCAAATCAATTAAAAGAAAACAGAGTTCATACAATCTATTCCACCTTTTTAATCATTCGATCATCAATTCATCCACTTTTCTGTTAATTCCAATCCTTATAAAAGATTTTCACTTGTCCACGGTGCAAGCGAAAGGATGATATGAACAAAAACGCTTAATTCAAATCATGCAAGATATTAAGGATAACAGGAAATTAATTCATGCAATCAAACAACGAGTCTCATGCATAAACTAACTATCAAATACTCTTTCTCAATTCCAGTCCACGGTCCTGGAAAAGAGTTGTTTCAAGGATAAATAAGATTGCACAGACAACAATCAAACCTAATCCAAATAGTAGATCTAATTCAATCAAACAAGTTGATCAGGCTCATAAAATCAAACATAGATCATATAAATAAAAACAAGAGTTTTGATATTAACCAAGGGATTGAAAAGTTACCAGAATCTCACGAATTACATAAAAATGCTTCCTTGATCAACCAAACTCCAAGGGAAATTAGTTCTCTATAATAGAAAATAAAACTAGGTTAAAGTAAAAGTCTCCAAAAGTATGCTAGATAATGTGTGATAACAAAGTCTACTACGAAACTAAGCTTAAATACTCGAAACAAAAACCGAAAACCTAAAGATATAAATATAAATAAAAGATAAAATAAAACCGAGTCGGCGCTCGGAATAAGTTCCACCCGCGAGCGCGGGTACAAACCGCGAGCATGGCTCCTTCAACTTCTCAGCGTTCGCGGAAGCTCGTCCAACCGCGAGCGCGGTTTCGACCCGCGAGCACAAGTCTCAGTCTTCGACAGCTTCTTCAATTTTGTATTCCTTGCAACCGCTGTAAAGCGGGTCTTCAGCTTAAACTTAGGACTTCTGTCTTCAAAAGCTTCAACTGTAGGCTTTTCTGATATTACAATTAAACATCCTAATCTAGCCTGAAACACTCAGAAATCCTAATAAAAATACATACTTACGTTGTACTAAAACCAGCGTATCAACAACCAAGATCATACTGCATTATTAGATCTAAATTTATTATGATTTTTAGGGTTCTAATCTACAATATTTGATCAGTTTTTTTTGGTTGAGTTACTATCGTCGGCCCAACTTTGGTCAAGAATATACCAAAAGCAAATTCTCAATCCTCGATGTTGAGTGGAGCTTGATCTAACCGATTAACACTCAAGAAAAATCAGAATTCAAGTGAATTCAGATGAATGCTGTTTGCCAGATTGTATTTTATGAGCTTTTTTCTTTGATATCCCACACGACCTAGCCGACGATTTACCACGTTCACCTGTCACTCAGCCCACTCCTCCGTTCTTTTGCTATTGCTTGCATCAATTTGTTTTGTCATGGAAAATGAGTTTAAATGGGCTTATATCTTCACTGCGCTCCTGGGCCATTCGTGAAATTGGCGGCCGAAATTTCTGGGCCTAACAATAGCCCCAAAAATATCGAAATATTCCGTAGCGGGATTTTGAGATCTTTTTACCACCCGTTTTCCGAGATTCCCTACTGTTCACCGGGACACATGTAGCGCGAAGATTGTAGAGAGTTGCCCGAGAGGAGATGTCAAACGACAGGATGAAATGTTTATTTACTCCAGTCCAGCGGCTCTACCATCATTTCATCGCTCCTTCTCTTTCCCTAAGGTAAACCTTTTCTTTCTCAAGCTTCTTGTTTTTTCAAGTATTCCTTAATGGTGAGGACGAGAGTGATATCAGAACACGATTATGAACCCTCCGACATTCTTCAAAACTGCGATAGTACCACCGGAACCCTAACCCAGGAAGAGATGAACCAGATTATGAGGGAGGAGGGTTTTCCCGACGGTGTATTGGCCCTGTGCCCGGGGATTGAACGTCCTTATTGGACTCGGCCTGGTTGGGTGTTTTTTTTTGAATTTTCGTTCACCATCACTTGCCACTTCCCCTTTTCCCCTCTGATTATGGAGTTTTTAACCCATTTTCGTCTATTTCCCACTCAAATACTTTAGTCGTCTTGGAAGATTCTCTATTGGGCAGGAAAAATGGTCGAGTTTGCAAAGGTAGAGTTTAACTTAGCGGACCTGCTCTTGTCTTATCGTGTTACAATGGTAAGGACAGGGGGCTATCCTTCATGATAGCAACCCGAGGGGGTCGGTCGCGATTCTCCAAGGATCCGGTCTCATAGACAAGTCGCACAAGCAACGCAAACAGAAAGATGGTGTTTGAGAGATTGAGATTGGAGAGCAAGAGAGAAGAGAGCTTTGGGAGTAAAGGTTAAGGTGGAAGAGTAATCTCTATTCCACATAAAACCGAAAACTCAGTACAAAGAGATGCAAGGAGGGCTTTATATAGAGCACTCCTTCCTAGAACACACTTGGACTAATCCCGATATGCAAACCGAGATACACATCCAATAAAATAAAATAACATAATAATAATAATATAAATAACAATACATGAAATATATATAATAAATAAAGTCATGCAATATAAATAATAATAAAATAGATAGACACCGATGTGGCTCGGCTAGGCCAAGAGGGTCACACCGGCATGGGCACACCAAGGGGGTCGCCATGGCCTAGGGCGCCTCGGAGTCGTCGGAGCCCGACTTGGGTCAGGGCTGGATGCCATCACTTCAGTATAGGGCTGCTCATTGGTTGTTGGTTCTTAACACCAAGGTCAACGGTAAAAGCTGGTCTAGTAGATTTTTCTTCATGGAAATTGCTTAAATCGCACCCGACTGTCATAACTTTCTCTTCGATAAATGGAGTGTTTCTAGTAAGAGTCTGCCCTTTTCTCTTGGTTGTCCTTCGAAAAGCATTAACCTTCATCCATTTTTTGGCTTATTGTGTTTGCAGATCCACCAAATGCTTTAGAGCCCCAGAATCCGTCGAAGATGGTGACCTCCAGGTTGTTCAAGTTAACTCCGGTGCGAAGGGATTTTGGAAAATTAACCTTTGAGGTTCTTGAAGATTCTTTTGGGGGTTAGGAGAGCAAAACCTCTGACAATTCAGAAGATTCAGACAAAGAGGAAGAGGAGCTCCCCCGTTGTCACTATGTCGACCGCCTTTTCATCTACAGCAGCCTCTGGCACTTCTGTTGGTAAAAAGAGCTTTTTTAGTCTCCTTTTAAATTAGGGCTTAACCTTTTTAGGTCTTGACTTTCTGGTTTGGCTATGACACGTGTTGGCCCCCTCGCTCTAGCTCTTCTCTGTCAGCCACTCATCTGATCCTTCGGAGGACAGGGTCCAGCGAGCGATTCCAAACCCTCTCTCGCTCCTTGGCTAAGAAAGATCCAGTCTCCACTCTAGCCGCCTCTCAAAAGCGAGCAGATCTTGAAGAGTCCCTAACCATCGACCTATGTGATGATGCCTCTTCAGACTGGCCAACTTTGGTGCAACACTAAGATCCTTCTTTCAAGAAGAAGCATGCTTCAACTTCGGCCAAATCGATCATTGTGGATGTTGGGTCTAGTGCCTGGGGGGTGGTTCTTTTTTGTCTTTCCTTTCAGAACTATTTTGTTGTTAAAGAATCTCTCTTTTTTAGCCTTCTTACTTTGTACATGTTTGTGCTTTGCAGGTTATCCAAACCTTTCAAGAGGTTATGTCAATCATGGATGCAATGGAGAAGGATTCAACACTCTAAGAACAGGAGAAACAAGAGGCTGCTAGGGCTGAGGATCACGCATCGGCTCAGTCCAGATCGAGTGTTCGTTGACAAGGAGAAATTGTCTAAGGGATGCATAACTGATCTAGAGCAGGACGTGTCGACTTAAAAGGCCAAGGTCGCTGATATGGAGAGGAGGGGATGGAATCTATGTTTGTTAGGAAGGAGGAAGTCATCAACATTGAAGCGTAGTTCAGTGTGCTCTCTCATTTGGAGGCTATGAAAAAGTTCTCAGAGGGGAAGCACGAGTCTTGGGATGTTGCCAAATTTGAGGCAACTTTTCACAGTACATATCCACTAGGAAATCCCCCTCCGTATGTGGCTCTCCTGATGGACATGGAATGGTCTCCTACAGTTCCGAAGGCTGGCGAGGATCAAGAGATGATAGTGGCTGATACTGGTGTGGAAGACGAGCTAGAGGCGGATGGTGATCACTCAAGTGACCTTGCATGATTTTTTTGTTGAAGTTTCAAGGATTCTAGTGGCTCGACCGTCTGTAAAAAATTTCTATCTTTTGTCTGATATTTAATCGTGGGATAGTACCTTTATTTGTCGTTTTTTGGCCGTTTTGATGGTTAATTTGTTGGCACGGAGCCAAGGATGATGATTGTAACACCCCTATTTTGCAACAATGGGTATTACCACTAGTGACCTTGGATTTTTCCCGTCCAAAGTCACCCAAGGCTTTAAATTATTTAATTAAACATATTTAAATGAGAATGAACTTAAAGAGGAATTTTTAATCATTAATAAGAACATTCGTTCATTACAATGGTAGTTGTTTTACAAAGGATGTAGAAGCGGAACGTAACGCCCATATTATAAAAGGGTTGAAAAGACGTATTGAAAATACAAGTATTTTTTCCCAAGACAACTTATATGATGATGATTTGTTTGGCTTAAAATGGAAGAGTTGGTGCATCATCTTCTGAATTCTTTGCTCTATGAAATTTCTTTCCGTCCTTCAACGTCGTCTTTCCTTGCCAGACCTTCTATCCTTGCATAACTCTTCTCAAAGCTTCTAGGCTTTGTTTTCAAACCTTCGGTGGGAACTTCCGAGAGTTTGATATTTTCGCAAAGGGCAAGAAATACCAGGCAAAAATGCAAAAATAGCGGAATTAGTCTAAGGAGACTAAGCAAGTGAGAATGGAAATTCTCAAAGGTAGGTTGGTATTATCATCACTTTATCAATAAGATAATGGAGAAGATTTATTTGAAAGTAACAACATCTTTTGTGGAGCTTATAAGAACGGAAACTAGTTTATCTCGAAGAGAGATAAACTAATTTACGAGAAAAAGGATACTACGACATTGTAGTTCCTTTTTAGAGTACAAGTATTGTTGGGAACGTTTTATTACATATCAAGTTTATAAAAGCCTTTCGTACCCTTAGAGGACCTCAACCAACTTCATCATATTTGGAGCTTCAGATCGGGGAGGTGGCCCGAAGGCGATTAAGTACCAAGCCCACCTAGAGAAGCCCGAATAAGCATTCAGATTGGAAGGACGATCCTCATAGAGCCGAGAGTCGGGTTGGTCTTCCAAGTTGTACTAATTCAACCCAGGTCATTTTAATTATCGTTCACTAGCACTTATCTTTATTACGTGTCAAAGCGCTCATGTAATTTACGATTTTAAAGGGGGATGGGGCTATGAAAGTTCCAGATCCACAATGGAACAGAGTTCAAACACCTAGCTAGGGTGTAACATCCCTCCCACGAATACGAGCGAAAAAGATCATGATCAGAATTACCGAGAGAAGAGAGGGCGGTGAACCAAACCACTTGATAATACCGAGGGAACAAAGGGTAATGAACCGTACCACTCGGTGAGTTATAACGAATAGTCAAGGGGAGAGAGGGCGTATAACCGTACCACTCTATATATTATATAGAGATGTTAGGGTCAAAGCCGCATCCCCAAACCTATCTTAAATCCATAACAAAATGGACCTAAGTTCACTTCCAGCATACGATTAATAATAAAGATAATAAAATGTCGTTATTTCTAACAGTATATACATACTATGTTCATTTATTTAAGCAAACAAGTATGTTCCCAATATAGAGAAGATAAAAGAATCGAGATATCGAAAAGGTTACAAGGAGAATGCCCACTTCCCTTGAATATGACTTGATCTTAACGATAGCTCGGAATTACGACGACATAAAAATCTCGAGAACTTGACCTAGAAATCCAAGATCATATGTATAAAGAAATGAATTGTATCACAATCCTTTATTTCATTTCTTATATTTAATTCATATAACTCCTTTTTATATGAACAATGAATTATTCTAAATTATTATTTTAATAATTTAGCTTGGAATGCTCAATAATAATATTTCCTTTATTATTGTTCTAAGGTGAGGTCATTTATAATTTTATAACAATTATAAATTATCTAGATGAGCATGCAAGTTAATTTACTTCTTATATTCCATCTAGGGACCGCTTTATAATATTTATTCAAATAAATATTATTCATATGTAAAATACTTTTTTTTTAAATAAGTAGTAGACCAAAGTAGGTCGAGAATTATACCGAGAGGTAACGGAGTCGGAAACTGAACGCAAGCCGAGGTGACCGGATTTGGGCTTCCTCCTTCTCTTCCTCTCATACATGGACAACAACACCGGCAGCGACGATGGCGAACGGTGGCCGGCGGTGGTGCGTGCGGTGGCCGGCGGCGGCTCAGTGGTAGGCAGTGAAAAGAAGAGGACTAAAAATGTGGAGTTTGGGTGAAAAAATTCAGATTTGGGGAGGCTTTAAAATCTGAAATTTTGGAGTTGAATTGAGTGAGAAAGGAGGAGAGAATGGAGAGGTGTGTGTCACTCCTTTCCCAACACCCCCTTTTATTAGAAGGAGGTGGGAATTCAAAAATCCCACCATGATGGCTTTGATCTTGCTTGCAAGGGAGGAGAAGAATGGGATTGGTTGCATAGGGAGGTGGCTTGCTAGGGAGGAGAAACAACCAAGGGTGAGAATGGAGGTGAGAAGAGAGATTGGTGAAGATGGAGGTGATGTGACTCCATGACCTCACATGATGTATGGAGGATGACATCATTAGTGTTTCTTGGAAGCTTCTTAGATGAGAAAGAATATAATAAACTTAGCTTGTTTGTGTGACAAGAAAAGCCTTCTAGCATGGTGGGAGAGGAGTGTAGAGATTGTAGAAAATGCAAGAGGTTAATGGTTCAAATTCCACTTCTAGCATTTTCACTCTTCCCCCTTTCTCCATTTTGTTTCAATTAAAAAATATAGGCTAACAGAACATAGAATTTCATAAATTTAATTAAAAAATAAAGTTTATTTGCCATCAAATTTGATTTTATTCAAGTTTAGGACTATGACTTTCTTAATAAAGAGTAGTTTTACTATTTTATAGAAATAATTAAATTATAATATTTAATATTTTTTTATTAAAAATAACGACTATTACAATATTGCCCCCTTAAAAATAGTTTCGTCCCCGAAACTAGGGAAAACCAAGGAAGTACAAAGTCAGGGTAAGCGTACTACACAAAAACCACTCACAAAGGTTAGGTGACTTCAAAGTTATAGTACTCCCTTAAAGAACATTTCGTTCTATAACTAAGACAACAACAACTCGGGAAAACATCTCTGCATCTCTTGCTCAGTCTCCCAAGTTTTCCATGTCGTACCTTCATCACCATTCTTTGACTAGAGTAGCCGAACTAGGGGCACCTCTTTATTAACTAGCTTCTTCACTCGATGTTACATGATCCTGTCGTAACTAAGCATTCAACAACCTTCCCTTGGGTTAGTGCAAGGTCCTCATGACTTACTCAAGTTCTAGCAGAATCATATCTTTTTGAAGTTACTAGTGAAACAAGTGTCCTTTACTTCCCAAATGTTTGGAGATGAAACCGAAAAGAACAAGTAAAAGAATTACTGCACCTTTTTCTTAAGGAGTCATTGCATTAGTATTCCTTGTAAAGATTCACACATGTATATTTATGTGATTTAAATGAATCCAATGAAAAGGATTTTATTTCTTGTAAAATCCAATTGGTCTTGCTAGCGAAGTAGGCGATTGGTCAAACGGTCTCATCCATTAGCTTGGGTCGTTCCTACGGAAATTCTGGATTATCCTTCAAAGATATAAAAAGGTCAGATTGCTTATAGAATAAGCAGCTTATTTGAAACCGACACTAGAGTGTCTCCACGAAGTGAGTAAGAAAATGACTAATCCATTCTATCTTTCAAGAATAGATTCATTGTGGATGAAGTCTTTGCAGACGGATATTAATTACAAACTTCGAGATGGAATGGAGGTTTGAATATATAAGAGCCATGTCTTGGAAGAAGAACTTCTAATGATGTTACTAATGGAACAAACGATGGTTATATCATAAGAGAAGGCATAACCATCTTTATGATATCCTAATCGAACATATTAACAAAGGAGAAGTGGATCGAGCATCCTTTTATAATATACGTTGAAATTCTTATAAGAAAATAGTTTTTTGTAAGTAAGGTCAAATCCGAAGAACTAAGTGGATTCATTTCACCAATGTGATCAATATCGGGGAAACTACTTCCAACATAATCCCTTAATATGCCTTCACATGAATAAGACCTGAAATTCTACCTCAACCATGTGATCAAGATGGGAGATAAATGTCCATCCTTATTTTCCACTGTGAACCATATACTTAAAAATGTTTAGTTATTTAAACTTATGATATTAACTGCCATAGTTCGACAATGCAACACGATTGAAAATATTTCTAGCATAGGTAGGAGTCATTCATACAAGAAAAGATGGAATGACTTCCATAATTTATAAATCAAAACTTAGCGTTCACTGCTGGAAAACGCGTTTGTAGCCAGGAAAATAGACACGACTTCCGCAACAAAAATAACCACGAAATCACGTTAGCCACGACATCCCCAACGGATTGCCCTACGAAAGGTACCCTGGGGCTAAAACGCGCGAGGCTAAATATTACTCTGAAAAAGAACCACAGAATTCTAGTTTTGTGGCTATTTAGCTGCAAATAATAGCCGTGAATTAGTTCATTGCTAAATGTGTGGCTATTGGCCACGAAAGTCACGTTCAACCATATTAGCCAGAATTAAATTTCGTGGTTGGTTTTGAGTGCATCACCATCAAATGTTAGCCACAAATGTATTTTGTATCTAAGTTCGAGTCGAATTTGAATGCATAATCGCACCTATTTCGTGGCCATTTAGCCTTGACATTTGCATTGAATATATTTTGTTTCAAATTTTGTGGTTAAATAATTGCGCATTTAAAAAAATAAAAAATATTATACCATAATATTGCATATTTGCATCATCATAGTAATGAAATTACATAGTCTATAATACTTGTTCAACCATCCCACAACAAACCACATTCAATCCACAAGCTAATCAAAACCCAACAAACCAAGACCAATTTCTAAAGCTCTTTGCTATCCGCTTGGTGGGCATTGAAAAGCCAGATTGGCTGACCAATTTCTAAAGCTCTTCTTGGCAATCTGTTGAATGATCAAACAAGTACACTTTCTTAACAATCTGATCACTAATTTATCAATAATGAACAAATAAGAAAGCCATAGTAAAACTAGCAATTTTTCTTGGACATGGAGGATATGAATCAACTTTATATCCTTTATAGTTAGTCACAGAAGATCAAATGCATCAGCATAAATACTCTAATAATATTTTGTGGGGCATTTCAATCATGGAACGCTTGGCAGCTATGAGTATCAAATACATCTAGCAAGCATGTTACTGGTATGTGTGAACTATTTGAGGATTTTTATCTTTACCAGTGTTCAAGGAAGCATGCTCAACTTATTGAGAAGAATGCAAATAAGTAGTTGAAGAAAACAAAGCAAGGTTCATGTATGTGATAACCTGTTTAGATTCAAAATAAGTCAAGAGACTCGAGCGCTCTACGAGTTCGGATATGCAAAGTTGTCATTCTCTCCTCTAGATCAAGCATTGAGCCGAATTGACTAGCAACACATATTAGAGGGGCGGATTTTTCACCCAGAAGCATTGGAATCATCAATACATGCAAAATGTGTTGAGTAAATTAGCAGCAGGTAATCAATAGACGAGTGTTCTTTGCTCATAATACACATATAACGTTTCTAAGTTAAATTCAACCAAAACAACCTTAAGACATGAGTTATGAAGTCATGATTACACATCTTCAAGACTATATCAAAGAAGGACCTGAACCAGATGAATATGAGAAGCAAATTTAAAAAGCAGATATGATATTTTGTTTTCATATATGGTTGAATCAAAGAAGGACCTCATCATTAAAATGTGTTGGAAAATTTACCTCACATAGTCACATAATGTAATTATCATAAGTTCTAAAAGAAACTCAAACACAATTAAGCAATTTACCTCCTTGAACACCAAAACCAATGACCTTGTCATCTTAATCAACCCAAGTCAAAAAATAAACTGATGTATGGAAACACAATTCAGCCCCTGATACGTTCCTTCCAGTGAGGGTATAACAACCACGATGCCACTGAAACACAAGCATAATTACTTAGAAAGAATCAAGAAAAAAATAAACAGCAAAAGAAAATCGAATTGAAAAGGAAAAGAAGAAGTGCAAGGGCTGCTCATCTCTTCCTCCTCTTGTACAAGGGGAGATGAAGTGTGTGAAATCTTCATTGTGATTCCTTCTCTATTGGCTTGCCAATTATCTGAAAGACGGTGGAAAACAAGGCCTGCCATGAATACAGGTAGGTATAGGAGGCTGACAAAGAACATTATCCTGGCATTCTTTGTATTCCAGTCAAAGTAGAAGGATAAAGCAGTTGCGTCGATTGCAAGAGTGGAAAGTGATGACTCAAGACAGAACCATCCAGAAGTTAGGCCCCCTACAAGATCATATATGGATGTTTCAGATACATAGGTTTGCTCATGTTCATAATCCATGTGAATCATAAGAATGTAATAAATAACAAAAGCTACCCATTAAGTAGGCAACAGCAAACACGAGTGAAATTAAAAGCAGTAAAAAAACCCAAATCATTGAAAAAGTATTCAATATCATAAAATAAGAAGCCTCTAAATTTCCCTTCCATTTAGTTTATATGATTTGTAAGAGACAGATTGAACCCATGTTCAGGGATACCTTATCAATCCATGGTGCTGCTAACACATTGAAGAACGAACAACAGGCACATTGGGGTTCGAAAGAGATGGCTTATGGCTAGATAGAAGTTGTGTGCATTAATTATGCCAAAAATAAACATAAAAAGTAGGGGAATGTAAGAATCCTCTAGTAAAATGGATCATACTAGTAAAATGTGAGAACCAAAATTCAACTGAAAACGACAAGTTCAAACCGATCAATTTGGAGACGAATTTGCAGACTTCGACGAGGCGGATAAGATCTGCCGACGGTGAAGAAGCCGAATTCTTTCTCCCCGAGTCCGTCGTTCAATCTTGATTCTCTCTCTCGGGTTCCTTCCCTGAATATGGAGATGAATTTGTAGACTTTGACGAGCCGGGGAAGATATACCGACAGTGAAGAATCTGGATTCTTTCTCCCCGAGACCGTCGTTCCATCCTTATTTCTCTCTCTCGTGTTTCTTCCTAGGGTTTGAGAGTTGAATGAACTTGAGCGCCGCAGACAATAAAACTAGGTTTGAGAGTTTGGCTTTTGGGCTCATTTTTATTCAGCCCAAAATTTCATTTTCCCTCTTTAAATAATTTTCCCTCCAATTAAGTCCGCCAATATTTTTGTCCATATTTTGAACGAAATATTTTTGTCCATAATTGTTAGCCCGCCAATATTTTCCCTCTTAAAAGTAAAGTGGATGTAATGCACCTTTCTATATATAAATATATGAACATATTCTAAGAGAATAATATAAAAAATGCTTAAAAATAATTCACATATACATAATGTGAATTATAACTTTATAAGTACTAACAATTATAATAAGTTTATATATTTGAATGAATGATGTTAATTAGTGAAAAATATAATTATAAAAAGTTCATGTATTTTAAAACGGATTACGATAAATCCAAAAATAGAAAACATTGTATACCTTTTTTTTGGGGCGAGACCACCATCGTGGGGCGTTGCCCCCCGAACCCCCTACTAGGGGGCTACGCCCCCTAGGACCCCTGGTGTTGTCGGGGGCTCCGCCCCCGAACCCTTGGCGTGTACTTGTTAACATCAAGCATATAAAGATCATCATAGAGGTTTAGGTATTGTTAATCTTTAACCATAACATGTGAACTAATTAGGTTTCTTATAATAATGAACAGTTCTAAAGAAATAAACGACTTCTTATTAGAATGAACGACTCTAAAGGAATTTAATGGTTTCTTATAAGAATGAACGACTCTAAATAAATATAAAGTTTTCTTAAAAGAATGAACGTCTCTAAAGAAATATAACGTTTTCTTATAAGAATGAACGACTATAAAGAAATATAACGATTTCTTATTAGAATGAACGATTCTAAATGAATATAACAATTTTTTATAACAATGAATGATTCTAAGTGAATATTATGTTTTCTTATAAGAATGAACGATTCTAAATGAATATACCAATTTTTTATAACAATGAATGATTCTAAGTGAATATTATGTTTTCTTATGAGAATGAACGATTCTAAGTGAATATAACGTTTTCTTATAAGAATGAACGATTCTAAGTGAATATTATGTTTTCTTATAAGAAGAATGAACGATTCTAAAGAAATATAACGATTTCTTATAAGAATGAATGATTATAAAGGAATATAATGATTTCTTATAAGAATGATCAACCCTAAACCCTAACCCTAAACCCTAGACCCTAAACCCTAGACCCTAAACCCTAAGAAATATAAAGCTTTCTTATAAGAATAATCGATTCTAAATGAAAGTAATGCTTTCTTATAAGAATGATCGATTCTAAAGAAATATAACATTTTCTTATAAGAATGAATGATTCTAAAGAAATATAACGATTTCTTATAAGAATGAACGACTCTAAAGGACTATAATGATTTCTTACAAGAATGAATGGTTTTAAATGAATATAATGATTTGTTATAAGAATAAATGATTCTAAAGGAATATAACAATATCTTATAAGAATGAACAATTCTAAATGAATATAACGATTTCTGATAAGAATGAACGAATCTAAATGAATATAACGATTTCTCATAAGAATGAGCGATTCTAAATGAATATAACGATTTCTCATAAGAATGAATGAATCTAAATGAATATAACGATTTCTCATAAGAATGAACGATTCTAAATGAATATAACGATTTCTCAATAAATGAACAATTCTAAATGAATATAACGATTTCTCATAAGAATGAACGATTCTGAATGAATATAACGATTTCTCAATAAATGAACGATTCTAAATGAATACAACGAATTCTCAATAAATGAACGATTCTAAATGAATATAACGAATTCTCATAAGAATGAACGATTCTAAATGAATATAACGATTTATCATAAGAATGAACGATTCTAAATGAATATAACGATTTCTCATAAGAATTAAAAATTATTAATTTCTTAGGAAGTCATTTATAATTTATTAAAAATTAATAATTTCCTAGGTGAGCATGATTGATATTTTATTTTAATAAATATTTTTTTATAAAGGCCTATGGGTAATATTTATTAAAATTTTAAAATAATTGTTATTTATAGTGGAAATAATTTTACAAATAATAAAAATTAATTAGGAATGGGCTTGTGAGGTAATAGAAAATCTGATGGGCTTGGGAGTCAAAAGAAATGGGCACGAAATGAAGGAGCAACCCGTTCTTGGATCACCGTACTCGGCCCATATGGAGGAGCAACCCAATCCAAACGTATTCTTCTCCTCTTCCTTCGTTGAAATCTTGTGGTTATTTCTGAAGATTTACCACGAAATGAAGAACTCGTGGCTAATCTCGTGACTGTTTATGCAAATTTTTCCAAACAAACAAAGTTAGACACGAAATGAAGAACTCGTGACTAGTCTCGTGGTTATTTCTGCAGATTTCTCACAAAATGAAGAACTCGTGGCTAATCTCATGACTGTTTCTGCAATTTTTTCCAAACAAACAAAGTTAGACACGAAACGAAGAACTCGTGACTAGTCTCGTGGTTATTTCTGCAGATTTCTCACGAAATAAAGAACTCGTGGCTAATCTCGTGACTGTTATTGCAGATGTTTCCAAACAAACTATGTTAGACACGAAAATAAGAACTCGTGGCTAGTTTTGTGGATATTTCTAAAAATTCTAACAAAATGAAGGACCATTTATGAGTCAATGATTCAAATTACCCACACAAATATCCACAAACCTAGCCACGACTAGTATGTGGGTACTTAGCTCCAGACTTTGTCCTGAATATACACACGAATCGTTTTTCGTGGCTAATTAGCTATTACTCTAGAAATGAATCTAGTTGCGCAAGAAATTCGCATCCATTGGGCCTTAACGTTAGCCACGAGCTTGTTTTCATGACAATATAGCCAGAAATCTAAAACCAAATCTAGCCGCGCTCACTTTTCGGGGCTATTCGGCCGCAAAACTAGCCACAACTCTATATTTCATGGCCATATTACCTCAATCTGAAATATTTGTGGTTAAACTTATGGCCGTTGCCACCCAAATTGCCCTCGCCAAAATTCGTGGCTAAATATTTTCTGGCTACAGACGCGTTTTCCAGCAGTGGTTTGAAATAGTGCTTTCGTAAAGAAAGTACCAACGAAAGTCTTCAAGACGGATATGATAGCATAGCAGAATTCAAAGTATAATACTTTGCGAAAGAAGATAGTTGATAACAATATTGGAATTATTCAACTATGCTTTGATTATTACAGAGGTTGAAATTCTAATGACAACCTTACAACTTAGGTCACATGCACCCTCGTTTGGACATATCTAGATTACATGGGGAAGGATAAGCTATTCTATTCGCTCATTAGGTCCATCGTTGTACCATACATGACTTAGTGTTTGGACTTATCCACTCATGAAGGTTGCAAAACTTTTGAGCTTCAGAGGAAACTTCTAATCGTGCATATTGCAATCACTGGCTAAACTTTTTGGCCTTCTTCTCGACACACTTAAATAGGGCATGTTGGATGTCATTTTGGATATGTTGCAAGACAACAAATCGGTGGGAAATAGGAGTGGTCTAGAGAGAGTGTCACACGAAAATTAAATACTTTTGTGGCGGCTTCGTGGAGCGTTTATCTCAAGTGAAGATAAAACAAGAGGCACAAAACTCGAACAAGGTATGTGTGTATTTGATGGAATTAGACTTGCCATCTTTTTCCATTATTTTGTTGTTGGAACATTTTATCCCACAACGATATTGTGTATAACCCTTGGCATGAAATAGGGGCAATATTTGTTGAAGGAAAACTTGATTTAATTAAATGACTCATTTTCCATTATCCATGACAACTTTATAATGTTTTAAATAGTCGGTGGTGATTACCCAAGTAGTCTACACCCACAAGATTATCCTTCGGGTCTACTCAATTGTCGTGACTATCCTTTGGATCTGCAAGGGCCGACTTTTCTTCAACTTTAACTTTGCAATATTTTATTTGTCTTATCCCTAAACTCAATAATCTTTAACGAATATTTTTTTATATTGTTATATTGCATTGTTGTCTTATTTTGTAAAATGTTGTGAATATGGAAAACTAAGTGGATGAAACGATCAAGGATGTGACCTCTATTTTGATGGAAGTCAAGATCGAACCCCCTAGCCCCATTAGGCTAATTCATGAGGACATCGGAGGGCTCCAAGACTTTGAAGAGTGGCTTGAGGAGTACAACGCTCGGTTGGCTGAATGGGATCGTTTTTTTACTCAAATTAAAGTGGAGCTCAATTTCATATGCTCCAAGGGAGGAGGTTCTTGCTCCTCCAACCTCCAAGGTTGCGGAGGCTGCTGGTCCTAACTATGGGCACGAGGGAAAGCAAGGGCACTTAAGGGTCAAGAGACGCACTAGGTCACGCGCCAAGCACACTAGTGTAAAGTCCAAACTTCGCAACCCCAAGGCTGCAACTTTAGGGGATGGTGGAGTGGATTTTGGAGGAACCTATTGGGCAAATGTCTATGGGAACCGTAGGCTAATAAGGCTGGTGTATTGCTCACTATGTGGTGTTAGGCACCATGGATGATAGTGGCAAGTAGTATTTCCTTTGCTACACTTAGTTATGGATTGTAATAGCATATAAGTGTGTTTAAATTTATGCATGTGTGTAACCTTGAATAAAGGATATTAGTGTGTGTATTTGATCGTCTAAAATACGATCATGTATTGTTTAAAATAAGAAATAAACTATGGTCTGATTTAACTATGATCTTAACAACATTTGTGCAAGAAAATGCAATCTCTTATTCTTATGATCAACTTTAAAAAGTTAATATTGGTTCGTTCTCCTTACGGAAAGGAGGATCCTAATCAGATTACCCTCGATTCAACCATTATTTGATTGGGACGACTCATGATCTAGACTACCTTCGGGTCTACTAGAGTAATTAGACTACCTTCGGATCTACTAATGTAAGGGTCTACTAGAAAGCCCCCCACATGAAAGGGTAAACATATGTTGGCCATGCATATACTAAAGAATGCATAAGGAAGAGATTTTGATAATCTATTTGATGAGTGGCATTTAGACACTTTAGTGGTTCTTATAAAGGTCAGGCTTCTTAAGGGAAAAGGAATTTTAATTTTCTTCAGTTGATTTGGTTGAGAAATTTTTGCATACCTTTGTTGTGCAACAAATCCATTAGAGAATGAATCTCCTTTTGGATTGTTGAACAAAGTTCGACTAAAGAAGGAAAGTGCCAAAAGCATCAACGTCGGCACTTTGGCATGACAAGACGCGGTCATGTATTGGTTGTTTGTATCACACAAATGAAGACATGAAGGACTTGATGTGTATGTTGATAAACATGCTAGGCCTATGACTAATAAAGAGTCATAAATGGCTTTGATAACTTGAAATCAATATGAAGAGACGAGTGTGTTGGATCACGATGAGAAGATGCCAATGAGGCACTAAAGTAATGACTTATGTGGGTGCTTTTAGGCCATTCCATAGGCACCCCGTTTGATTGTGCTAATATGAGCATGTCTAGGCTTTGGCTTGTCTATTGTCTACAATGGCATGTTTTTGTTTGACAAGAACGCAATGTCTTTGGCATCACCATTTTATGTTCTCGACGTATGGCATGCATATGCAAAGGCCGAGGCATGCCTATACAAAGGCCGAGGCACGCCTATGGTTAGGCCATGGCACGCTGAGGGCCGAAAATGTCTATGAACTGCGCTTGACATCACTGCATATGAGGCGGGCCATAGGCGCGTCCATGTGTAAGACTTTTATGCATCGCTTTAGTAGGTGCTCGGCGCTCGGCATTGCCGCTCCTTTGGGAGTCATAGGGCACACCCATACTTAGGCCATGGCACGCCCAAGGTTGGTCACGCTTGAACACCACCTAGTTTATTGCTCGGCACTAGGCGTCGTTGTACCACTTGGTGGGTCGTAAGCGCGCCTATGTGTGGCACATGGAACTTTATTTGATTTATATCAATGGAATCATACTCAAGTCATAAGAATGATTTCCCCAAAATCAAGAGAGATTTTTTGATGTTGTGTCCAGATTAATTGATGCAGCATAAAAGATGAGTGCTAGATATTTGTGTAAGATCAACGTTTTGTTTGCACAAATGATTGCATATCAAAGGACTACGACTAATTCATGGTGGGAAATGTTTGTACATAAGGTGTTCAAATCTTGTGATTGATCCACAAGATGGATTGTCACATACCCCATAAGAATCATTGGGATGGGTCATGTAAAAGACGTGGTAAGGTGCCATTATGCTCGATTAAAGGAACTTGTTTGTGAAATTTGAAAGGCTAATCTTAAAGCCTTCTTTTCCCTACGAGTAGTGTTTTAAAGAAATAGACCTAGAGGACTTTTGATCCGTCCTCAGATCCAAGGTAATAGAAAGGAGTGTCGATGCGCCATGAAGTCCTAGTGTTGGCACAATTGTTAACCTAGTTAAATGGTCAAAAAGACCATTGAATGGCTAAAGGCACTATGGAGAAAAGGCACCAAGCGCGCCTAAGAAGTGGTATCAAGGACAAGCCCTCAACGCTTGTGGGCACTAATGATGGCCATTTTGCAAAAGCAAACCTTAACGAGTGTGGTCTACACTTGTGATAAGATGAATGTGTTGTGAGCACAATTCTTCAAGTTTCCATGATAAAGGAATATAGGAAAAGGGAAGGTGAATATTGTAGGATCGTTAGTACGTCTAGGTTGTCGACCTCAACTAAGCCGTCAACCTCTTAAGTAAATGCAGCGGAAATGAACTATAAGAAAGACTTACTTGAACACAAAGTTTTTATAGTGGAAACACTTGTTTGATCAACTCAATCAACCAAGTGTAAAAACCACTCCCTTCCAAGTTCTCGCTTGGAAGGATTAAAAGTCGAGCTTGCTTTATTGATCTTTTGGACTAGTTACACGAACACCCTGGATGTAGACCTACTTTTCAAGCACTCTAGAACTCGTTGTGAACTGAATAACTACAACCCGCACTCAATCTAACAAAAGCCTACGTCTTCCTCTCGAACTCTCGTTTCTTTCTTAGCACAAAATGGATTATGAGTTCGTGCTCTATCTAACCTAAAGCCTTAGATTAAATACACACAAACTAGGTAAGATAAGAGAGAATAATATCTTCCAATTCGGTTATGGCAAGATATTATTTCTATTATCTTTACAAAAATCATCTTAAGCATATAAAAGGATTACAATCAATAATGGCTTAGGATAAAGGCATACACGGCTTACAATATAATCTGCATAAGATCTTTCCTAAAACAAGTTTATACTATCCAAACTACCAAGATCTCACGCGTCTTCAAGATCTCCGAGATCTGCCTTCAACACACGTCGACGATCTGACTAATGTTGGAGACTCTTTTCAAAGACTCGAGGTCGTTCACGTAACAGACGTTTGGAACCATCAAAATTAAAGCCTCCATCTTTTCTAACAAATTCCCCCTTTTTGATGGTGACAAACTCTTCCATCCTATATAATCAGAGCAATACCGAAACTCGAACAAGATATGCAATAATATTCAAGTTAGCCAAAAGTTCCCCCTAAGTTGGATAACCCATATGTAATTCAGCATAAAAATCCCATTATTTTATCTACCCCCAGCCTTTTCCCCCTTTTGGCATCATCAAAAAGATCAATCTAAATAATCAAGCAAAAAGAGATAATCAAACAAGGGTAAATAGAAAATTATCCAACATACAGACAGAATCCATAGCAACAAAACAGAATAGTCTTAAGCATGCAACACAGAGAAAACAAAAAAAAAACATAGTTGAAACCGAAGAAATGGTTCTTGAGATAGTAGATGTGCAAGGGAAAATGAAAGGAATTGGACGTCGGCTACTCAAGCTAAGTCACTGACTTGATTAGATCATCAAGCGCAACAGACAAGTCATGAACATCATTTTTCATCGTAGACTGATCACGCAGGAGTTGGCCAACTTTCTCAAGCAAATCCTGGTTTTGACGTTGGAGCTCAACTAATAGCTTAATAATGACACCAGGTTGCTCACTTTCCCTTCCCATAGCATGGATGCCCAACTCAGCATCTTCCATCTCGGCATCAGAGACCACTTCCTTGCCTGCATCCCTGGACACCCAATTATCATCAACTAGTTTGTAGCCCATCTTGCGAACAATGTCAGCATTTAGAAGACGAACGTGCTCCACCTCTTTCTCAGCCTCATAAACCTCATGATAAAGAAGCACTTTCTTGACAATGGAGCAGTATGGAAGAGCATGTGTGGGATTATCCTTCACAGATTCCATGTGGAGAAGCACCAATCGTGCAAGATTAACTGGCTCCTTTTGAAGAAGCTTATCCATGACAAGAATGTCTTGCATCATGGCAGTACTCCTCTTTTGTTCCCGGGGAATCAAGTTGCTGATTACCCAAGTGAAAAGAACCTTCCTTTCGGCACTCATGAAGTTGGTGGTAAAGGAACCACCTTCAACGTCATCAACCTGTGTGACCTTTTTGAGCAGCTCAGCAGAATCAACTTCATCAGGCCATGCACCTCTATGATATTCAGCAAATCCCTTGTGCGGCACTTTCAGAAGAGTGGCTAACTCCATGCTCGACAGGGTGAATTTCTCACCATGTAACTCATAATGGCCCATGGTCCTCTTCACCTTGTCCTCTACAGTCAACGACCTGTAGAACTCTTTCACCAACTCCGGATTAAAACTTTCCTCCTCATAGAATAGATGAGTCCATCCTTGATGAGACAACAACTCAGAAACGCCTTGTAAACCCGTGGAATTGATGAACTCATCGTCCATGATGAGTTCCTTGACAAAATCACGACCAACCATGTTACTTCCTTCGCCTTTGATTTCTTTACTACCCTTTTTAGGTTTGCCACTTGCAGCGAGTCGTCCACTTGACCGAGTGTCCATCTTTTTACTCTTTTTCGACTTAACAGTTTTCTTAGAGACCACAGAATCTCCACCTTCAGATCCAACTGGCATTGGAGATACTTCCCTTGCTCTCTTTCTGGTAACCTTAGCACTAGACTCCCTAGTCTTAGGTTTTCTAGATTCCTTAGTTATCACCACATCATCCTCATCAGGCTTTTCAAATTCAAATAGTTGTCTCGCAATTTCTTCTTTTGATTTTGCCTTGGAAGAAGATGCAACAGATTTGAATAAAGAGAGCTTGGGATCACTAGGAGTACCTTGTTCTGAATCATCGTGTCCTTCGATGTTGAGAGGTTGAAGCGGTGAGTCAGGATTTTCAGTGGAGTCAATCACCTTGCTTGGGTCAACGACCTATTCTGTGTCATTCACCTGAGCATTAGTTCCCGCCAAAAGCACAGTAGTCGTCTTCTCCGTGACGATTGGTTCAGAGATTCCATCTCCTGACTCCATAGCCTCAATTGACTTCACTACTTCTTGAACAGAGTCAAATTTCTCGTGCATGTCTTGAGATTTGGGGCTTTCAACTCGATGCAAGTTCTCAAACTCAACTTGCTCTTTCTCTCCAAGATTGGAAGAACCGGGCAAGGATTTTTGTGGAGATTGAAGGAGAGTTTCCTTGAGGGTTTGGGTGGATGGAATTTCTTGAGCAATAGGTAAGGATTCGTTGGGATTGAGAGATGAAGGGCTGGGTTCTTGAATTTGTGTGGAATAGGGACCTTCAAGCATCAATGGTGTAGCGGTCTTGTTGGCAGTTTGAATGGCTGCTAAAATCAGAGCCATGGTTTGGGGATCAACAACTTTCCCGAGCTTTAGGGCTAGGGTTCGCGGAGATTCAGTGCCGCGAATGGGAAAGGAGGGGTTAGGGTTAGGGTTTGACGCCATTGACGATTGAAAAGGTGGAAGCTTTTTGGGAGAGAAAGGAAATTGTAGAGAAATTGAGAAGAGCAAGAGAGCGAGATAATGCACGAGACTCCTTATTTATTCTTGAACTTTAGTTGATTAGATAGAAACGAGATCTTCCCAAGATCTTTAATCAATGCAACTGAAAAGGCAATTTCCTTTGACAAAAAGATCTCCAGATTTTTGAAAAGATACCGTTGGAGAAAGGTTATTCTTGTCTTACTCTGAACCTGACGTTCTTGACCTGTTCTACGTCAGCCACTTAACCAGCAAAAATTCCAGACACCTGACTTTCTTCATATAGTGCACAGTCACTAACTTCACTCAAGTTGCCAACATCCATTGAAAAGAGAATACGCCTGGTTCTTTGGGGTTTTGCACAGGGGTGCCAAAGAGAAACAGGGAGAATAATTTTTGTGGATTTGTCAATCAAGTAGATAAGTCTCCGTTTATAGCAAAGCATTCAGAAGTAGGCTCATAGAGACTCTCTAACATGATAGGCTAAGGCAGGCTGTAGAGTCAACCATCACTTGAGCTTGTAATGAGGGTTCGGAACATCAGGTTTGGACTCTTTTGGGCTCAAAGAAAGGTTTCAACATGTAATTCATGCATAACTGAAGAAGCAAAGAATGAAGACATAATGATGTGCATGGTTCATGAGTTTGTAACATGGAAACATTCAAATTTAATACCTCAAGATCATAAAACTTTTGAATCATAAATAGATCATCTAATCTAGTCAATCATTGAGGGATAATAGATGGGAAATAGATTAGTTTAGGGAAATCATACCTAGCTCCATGCGGAACTGTACAAAGGGTTCACGATTGAGAGCTTTAGTGAATATGTCAGCACGTTGTTCACCTGTTCGGCAGAAATCCATTTTCACCAACCCTTTCTCGACACAATCACGAAGAAAGTGATGTTGAATCTCTATGTGCTTGGTTCGTGAATGTTGTACAGGGTTCTTTGAGATGTTGATGGCACTTGTGTTATCACAGAGAATAGGTATGCCATCATACTCTAAGCCAAAGTCATGAAGTTGTTGCTTGAGCCAAAGAAGTTGGGTGCAGCACGCAGCAGCGGCGATGTACTCAGCTTCTGCAGTAGAAAGAGCAACTGAATTTTGCTTCTTGGACCCCCATGACACTAGACATGGTCCAAGAAATTGAGTCATCCCTGAAGTACTCTTACGATCAATTTTGTTCCCAGCAAAATCAGCATCCGTGTACCCGACTAGATCAAAATCACATGAGGTTGGGTACCATAGGCATAAGTCATCGGACCCTTTGAGGTACCTTAGAATCCTCTTGACAGCTTTGAGATGCGATTCTCTTGGATCAGACTGAAATCTGGCACATAAGCATACGCTGAACATGATGTTTGGTCTGCTTGCCGTGAGATAGAGTAGGGAACCTATGATGCCCCGATACAAAGTCTGATCAACCTTCTTTTCATTTTCATCTTTTCCTAGAGAAGTGATGGGAGAGATAGGTGTGTCAAAGGATTTTGAGTTGTCCAATCCGAACTTCTTGACACACTCCCTGAGATACTTCTTTTGATGCACTCTTGTTCCTTCCATATCTTGATTGACCTGAAGTCCTAGGAAAAACTTAAGTTCACCAACCATACTCATCTCAAATTCACTGGCCATGAGGTTAGCAAACCTCTTCACAAGTTTTTCATCAGTAGAGCCAAAGATGATGTCATCCACATAAACCTGTACAACCAGAGTGTGCTTTCCTTCTTTGAGAAGAAAGAGTGTCTTATCCACCTGTCCTCGAACATATCCATGTTGGAGCAAAAACTGAGAAAGCCTGTCATACCAAGCTCGAGGTGCTTGCTTCAAACCATAAAGAGCTTTGTCGAGTTTGAATACATGATCTGGGTGAGTGACGTCTTCAAAACCTGGGGTTTGCTCTACGAACACTTCTTCCTTGAGAAACCCATTCAGAAAGGCTGTCTTAACATCCATTTGTTGAAGCTTGAAGCCATGATGGGCTGAATAAGCTATCAAGAGGCGAATTGCCTCAAGCCGTGCTACAGGAGCAAAAGTCTCATCATAATCTATCCCTTCTTGTTGGTTATATCCCTTAACCACAAGTCTTGCTTTGTTTCGTACAACGTTTCTAGAATCATCAAGCTTATTTCTGAAAACCCAACGTGTTCCAATCACAGTTCTATCTTTGGGTCGTGGAACTAGGTGCCAAACCTTGTTTCTCTCAAATTGATGAAGTTCTTCTTGCATAGCACACACCCAATCTGGATCTTTTAGAGCTTGATCCACATTTTTGGGTTCCAGAACAGAGAGAAAGGCGTTGAAAGCACGGAAATTCTGAAGTGAAGAACGTGTTTGAACACCTTTGGAGTAATCTGAGATGATGTTGGTCACTGGATGAGCATCTTTTTGCTGATAGTTTAACTGAAGCTGAGTGAGGTCAACTACCCCATTGTTGTGACCTTGATCAGTGTTAGGATTTTCAGTCTCTGCAGCTTCTTCGCTTGGATCAGACTCATCATCACCAGATTCTTCAATATTTGCAGTATCTTCCAGAGCAAGCATGCCAGTATCATCTACGTTGTCCACCTGAGTCGGGTTAACAACCTGTTGAACTTGATCAATTTTCTCAATGCTAACTTCTGACTCTTCACATAGATGAAAACCTAGATCTCCTTCCTCTTCATCAACAATAGAACTGCCTCCCATGGTATTCTCATCAAACACAACATGAACACTCTCTTCAACTTTCTTAGTTCTTTTGTTAAACACTTTGTAGGCTTTGCTATGCTGAGAATAGTCTACGAATGTTCCTTCATCACTCCTAGCATCCGTCTTGCCAAGGCTATCTTTGCCATTGTTATGTACAAAACACTTACATCCAAACGTACGCAGGTGGGCAACGTTGGGCTTTCTTCCTCTTAAAAGCTCATATGGTGTTTTCCCAAGAAGAGGTCGCACCATAACTCGGTTTAATACATAGCATGCAGCATTGATAGCTTCTCCCCAGAAATTCCTTGGAAGACCACTAGAAATCAACAACATTCTTGACATGTCTTCCTGTAGGATCGTAGATCTGTGTTAGTTAAGGAAAATCGGGAACTGTTCAAGTGACAGTTCCCTTACGCAGCGGAATAAAGCAACACAGTAAAATACAGAACAAAGACAAGGACACGATTCTTTATAGAGGAACCTCTACAGCCGACTAGCTGGAGAGTAAACCTCTACCTCCCTTGGAGGATTTTGAACACACACACTATATTACTATTGATAGATCTCAAGATACAAAATACAAAGTTGAACTTCTCTATTGTTTGCAAACACACTCACAAACAATACTAACAACTAAGCTATGATGATTCCTAGATCTAACCCAATAGAATATAGAAGGTGAACCTAATTCGTTCCTGTGCAGTTCCCTTTAGCACAGGAACCAACTCTCCAGGCCGATGGTGATCTTCACGCAGTCTCCATCGCCTGGTTACTTGACTTCCCTTTTGAACTTCTGGATCGTCGTCTTCCTTTTGTTAACTTCGTGCTCTCACTTTCACTTTCCTTTTTCAGATCTGGTACTTTGCATTTGAGAGCTTATTTGACCTAGCGGCATCGCATACTATTTATAGAGTTTCCATATTTAGCTTCTGATGCCTTTGCCCTTCTTGTCTTGGGGAGTACGATACTGTTTAAAAAGACTAGCGTACCCTTTTTGCATTTCTCTTCTTTCGGAGCTTGGCTTGCCGCCCAAGACAATAGTGAAATGACTCTCATATCCTTGATGCGTTTGCCACGTACACACTTAACTTTATGGGAAGCGTTTCCCTTCTGTTTTCCTGTGAACCTGTTAACTTTCCGGAAATCACTTGTCAAAGGAATTAGTTCCATGTTTGTTTGTCATTATCAAAACTTCAATTTCTCGAATAGAGAAACCATTGTACCAGTGTTAGTTCCCTAACACTGATCCAACACTTCCAAAGTTCGATTCTTTCTCTCAAAAACTCCGTTCTGTTGAGGGGTTCTTGGAGCTGAAAAGTTATGATCTACTCCGTTTTCTTTGCAGAAATCCATAAACTGAGCATTCTCAAATTCAGTGCCATGATCAGATCGAATAGAGATCAAAGGTACGTCAAGCACCTTCTCTGTAAGCTTAACCCATGTACTGAATTCTTCAAACACCTGGTCTTTAGAAAACAAGAAAAATACCCAAGTATAACGTGAAAAGTCATCAACAATGACATAGACATATCTATTACCTCCTCGACTTCTCACACGCATTGGCCCACACAGATCCATATGAATTAACTCTAGAGGATTAGAAGTACTTACCTCTCTTTTTGATTGAAAAGAGGATCTGACCTGTTTTCCTTTCACACAAGCTTCACACACTTCATGTTTGATTTGGTCAATCTTAGGTAAAAACATACAAGGAAAAGAATCAAGTAAAAACATACAAGGAAAAGCAAGTGAAGCACAATCATAACTAGAGAATAAAAGCAAATTGCATTCAAGGAAACAAAGTTCAACATTGTAGAGGAACAAACAAGACAAAAGCATTGAAGGAGGGTAAGACAGCTAGGAAACAGTTTTGTAGAGAGCTTGTTCATGAATTAGAGGAGGAGGAAGGTAACTTCTGTTGCATGCCTAGAAGAACATCGAGGATTCGCTCATTGACCCCACACAGACGATTGAGAGCTTGGAGTACATTTGTGCAGTCTCCCTGTTCGATGAACATTGGTTGAGGAACCTCTTCAGTTGGTTCCTGGGAGTGCTTCATTCTCTGAATATTGGACATTTCCATCTCTTGTCCAAGCTCTTCTTCCTCTTGAGGATGATAGACATCGTTCCTCTTCATGATTTCCTTCGCCACAGCAGCATATGGAAGGGCATGAGACTTCTTGGCAACACACTTGCACATGTGCATAATCATGATTTTGGGCAAGTTGATTCTCTCCTTGCGTAGGAACAGATCCAGGAGAATAGCGTCAGTTGAATTTAGCGTTGTTCGCTTCTCCTGTCTGGGAATCACTACCCGAGTGATATATTGGTGTGCCATCTTCCCCAATTGACTCAAACTGTGAGTCAAAACCTCCTTGCCTTGAACAGGCACATGACCTAGAAGCCTTTGTAGAATGGCTTCTCGTCCATCAGTATCTTGCCATGGTTGTTGGGGAAGTGTGTCAAAGCCTTCCCCGGGAACTTTGAGAATTTTCTTGATCAGGGTGGATGTGAAAGTGAAGTCATCCTCTTCTGTTTTCCACCTTATGACTGGATCGAGCTCGGTTCCCTTTGTTAGGGTGAATTTTGAGTAGAAGAATTTGACTTGAGCTTGATCCACCTTTGCTGGTTCAGAGCAGAGCTTTTCCCATCCTTGGAACTGAATGAGTTCTTGAAGCTCGTTGAATTCATGCTCTTGAAGGAATTCAGCTGTGACAATCAGAGGAATAACCAACTTCCTCTCTTCAGTTCCTTTCTTCTTCTTTTCCTTTTTCTCCTTTTCCTTTTCCTTCTTTTCTTCCACCGTCTGTTTCTTGGAGCCTCTTGTTGAAGGACGCCCAGATGGCGGTTCCTTATAACCAATTTGTAGAGCAGGCTCTGTGTACTCCTTTATCTCATCATCGGAGCCCTCAACAGTAACGATTTCTGTTGATGGATTAAGTGCCCGCAGCTTCTCAGAGAGAAGAGGTTGTAGTTCCTCTTCGTCTTCTTCTTCTTCTTCACCCACTTTTCTATGCTTTCTCTTCCTAGATATTTGACCAGTGGGCACAGTTGAGAGAGGGTCTTTGGAAGAGGTTGGTTTTTTGGAAGAAGACGAAAGTGGGACAGGGGTGGTTCCCTGTGAGGTAGGGAACTCTTCTCTCTCAAATTGTAAGAGAGTTTGATCAACAGTAGGGAGATCGAGTTCCTTGTGAGGTGGAACTAGAATTGAAGGAGCTTTTGTTGAAGGAGAGAATGCTAGCTTTTAAAGTTTCCTTGGATTGTTGGATTTGAGAGTTAGGATTTTGAGAAGTAGAGACAAGAGGATCAGTTCGTTTGGGACTAAGACTGTCATAGATTTGAGTGTGGTGTTTTGGAGAGGAATGGGAGGATTCTTTGAGAAGAGGAGTATTTGGGTTTGTTTCAGAAACGATGGTTTGGACGCCCTCAATATTGAGAGTTAGAGTTGAAGAACCATCCGGTCTCGTTGTGAGAACTAGAATCTCAGATTGAGGAGTTGTAGGAGGAGAGTTTTGAGGAGTTAGAGAGGGTTGGCCATCTCGCTTCCATAGAAGAGAAAATAGTTTTTCTTTGACATGAAAAATGTATTCGGGTTCATGGTGGTCTAGATCCAGATTTTGAAAGAGTTGTTCTTGAAGATAGGCTGGGTCGTTTTGAAGGAAATGTTCGATGAGAGGATTGGGGTGAAGTCTGGTGTATCTGGGTTGGTTCTAGTTGGCCATGGTTGAGAGACAGACTAAGATGGAAGATTTTGAGAGTTTAGGGTTTGCGGAGGAGAAAGATGAAGATGAAGATGATGAGGATGGAGAAGAATGAGTAAGAAAGGTTAAGTAAGGAAACGGAAGAAATTTGAAAAGGTGAAAAGGCTTACCAGGGTTCCCTTGAAAACCGTAGCTAGTTACTCCAAAGATAACTAGAGAGATTTGTTGTCTTCCATTCAAAGATTCTTTCCAAATCAACAGTACCTACGTGGCGATTAATGAGCCAAAGTAGTGAGATGAACGGTGTAGATTCAAAATTCCCTTTTTCAACCTGTCGCATCAAATTCCCAGTTTCCAACGTCTGTTCTCTTTCTAATAGCATCACTTTGAGGCCTTTTGGAATTCCTTGATGTTCCCTAGTAACTCAGAAGTAGTTCCTTTCCTTTCCCAACTCATTTCCATGAACAAGTAATAGAAGGCCGGTTTGGATACATAAAGGGTATTTTGTGAAAAAGACAAAGAGAAATATCCAAACAAAATATAGATAAGGAAGCAATTGTTGATATCCAGGTAATTGAATCCCGTAGAAAGGGTTATCAATTAATTAAGGCTCATAGGAAACGTTTACCTGGAATGGCATTAAGGGACAAGTCTTATGATCAACCATCCTTTCGGTTTGTAATGAGGGATAGATAAGATCAGGTTGATCATTTTGGGCCAAAAGAAACAAAGTGCTTTTATGAAGTAGTTCCCATACATAGTAATAAACATGTTTCATGCAAAGAGCAATTATTAAAATGAGAGGTGCTAAATCATGCAGTTCCCTAGTCATACTGATGCTTAACTTAGTCAATCATTGAGGGAAAAGATGGACTGGGACTTTTTTAATGTAAGAGAATCATCCCTAAGAGCATTCGAAGATGCTCAAAGGGTTGTCTGTCCAGAGCTTTAGTGAAAATATCAGCGACTTGTTCATCTGTCCTGCAATGTACCATCTCAATGGAACCTTTCTCTACATGATCACGTAGGAAATGGTGCCTAACCTCTATGTGCTTTGTTCTAGAGTGGTGCACAGGGTTTTTTGAGATGTTTATGGCACTAGTACTATCACATTTAATAGGAACAGTTTCGAGAGACATACCGTAACCTTGTAGTTGATACTTGAGCCATAGAACTTGGGAACAACAAGCAGCTGCGACTATGTATTCAGCTTCAGCAGTAGAAAGTGCCACTGAGGATTGCTTCTTCGATCCCCAAGATACAAGGCAGTCTCCTAGGAACTGTGTCATGCCTGAAGTGCTTTTCCGATCGACTAGATGTCCAGCGAAGTCAGCATCGGTGAAGGAGATCAGTTCAAAGGAACTGCTTCTTGGATACCATAGGCACAAGTTGTCTCTTCCCTTGAGGTAGCGAAAGATCCTTTTAACTTCCTTTAAGTGAGACTCCTTAGGATTTGCTTGGAACCGTGCACAGAGACAGACGGCAAACATAATATCCGGTCTGCTAGCCGTGAGATAAAGAAGGGAACCAATCATTCCTCGAAAGAGTTTTTGATTGACATTGGTTCCATTCTCATCCGCATCAAGACGTGTGCTAGGTGAGATCGGAGTATTTTTTGGGCTTTACAGTGTCCATCCCATACTTTGACAACATTTCCCTGATGTATTTTTGTTGATGGATCTTGGTTCCTTCCTTTCTTTAAGAAATCTGAAGACCTAGAAAGAAGTTGAGTTCTCCTACCATACTCATCTCAACCTCAACTTATATCCTTAACAGAGCTATGATTAGACCTTTGTTACTTATTGCTTCTGCCCAGAAGTTTGATGGAACACCACTTTCGAGCATCATAGCTCGAGCCATATTCTCTAAGGTGCGATTCTTTCTTTCAACTACTCCGTTTTGCTGTGGAGTTCTTGGTGCTGAGAAATTGTGAGACACTCCATTTTCATTACAAAAGTTGAGAAAAGCTAAGTTATCGAACTCTGTTCCATGGTCTGAGCGTATGGATTTCAGCTTGGTTCCTAGGCTGACTTCTGTTCTCTTGATGAAGACTTCAAATTCCTTGAACACTGTTCCTTTGGAAGACAAGAAAATAACCCAAGTGAAACGAGAATAATTATCAATTATAACAAGTATATACCTGCTTTCACCATAGCTACATGTGTCCATCGGACCACACAAATCCATGTGTAACATTTCCAAAGGTTTGGAAGTGCTAACTACCTTCTTTGGTTTGAAAGAACTCCGAGTTTGTTTACCTCTAGCACAAGCATCACACAGTTTTGCTGTGTCTGGGCATATCCTAGGTACCCCAACTACAAGATCTTGTAGGAACAACTTCTGAATGAGGTTCAATCCTGCATGACCAAGACGTCTATGCCAGAGATCAGTATCATTTGAGGGAACTGTTAGACACAGCTTTCTTGGAGGTAAAAATTCTTGATCAACAATGTAGACATTGTTGGATCGTTTTCCTCTAAGTATAACTTTGTTAGTCTCTTTGTTCACTACCAGACATTCATTTGAATCAAAAGTAACCACATTGTTCCCTTGATCACAGAGTTGTGCCACACATAGTAAGTTATACCCAAGATCTGCCACAAGATTGACGTTATTGACTTTGATTGATTTGTTGAGTTTAACTTCCCCTGATCCTTGAATTGCCCCTTTGTTTTTGTTGCCGAAGGACACATTTCCTCCTTCGACCTAGGTGTTAAGCGAGGTTAGATTGTTCCTATTTCCTGCCATGTGGTTGGAGCAAGCACTTTCTATGAACCACACACATTTCTCCCTCGCTTTCACCTACAAAAGAGTTAATGTTTGGTTACCCATGCAAGGTGTTCCTTGCCTGGTTCCTTACAGGGATAACAATCAACATAATCTGCAATATTGACATCAATAGAGTTGTAATTCCTGTAGAATCTTGAATGTAAAGTTTTGTTGTTGTTCCTGTTTGTGTGACTTCTTGAGAAATTGATTTTAGGACATTGTTCCTTGTAATGACCATGATTGCCACATGTCCAACAAGATTTATAGTATTCACCTTGATAGTATTTAGGATGAGGTCTCTGAATTCTATTTTTCTCAACAACTTCCTTGTTTGGTCCTCTAGAACCGTTTCCCTTAGCTATCTTTACATAGATCCTATGAGAGTTATTCCCAGTGTAGTAGTCCCTTTTCCCTTTAGTCCCACTCTCTAGAACTCTAATTTTTTCTTCTAGATGAGAGTTTTTAATTTTTTCAATTTGTAATTCTAGGGCTCTACTTTCACTCAATTCCCATAGAGTAAGAGTCTTCTGATCACTTTTAGAGTCTATTTCAGAGTATCATATGCCATGTCTAGATGGGACAAACGTGATCCTAGGAATCTCGACAACTTTCTTTCCCTCATTTATCTCTAGCTTCTTAGCTAAGATTTCCTTTTCTGAGGTGACAGCAGCGAGTACAGAGATAAGCTCATTTTTAGCAGTCACTACAGAGTCTAGTTCCTTTCTCAGATTATCACACTCAGAACATTCAACAGATTTAGTGTTTTTTAATTCAAGTTCCTTCTCAGCGACATCACTTTCTAATTTAAGACTTTTCTCTTCAGTTTCACTCATTTCTTTTTGAAGCTTCATATTGTCTTTAACAAGTTTAGAGAGTATGCGAATAAGGTCAGATTTAGAGCATTTATCAAAGCAACTAGTTAGAGTACTTACATCCTCTTGTGATTCCTTTGGGTCTCCTTTGATAGCCATAGCACACATGTTTGGAGTGGCCCAAGCCTCAAGATCTTCATCATCCGAATCATCCCATGTTGCTATGTAGGCTTTGTTCCCGGACTTGTTCTCATCGTTTCCTAGAGGACAAGCTTTAGCATAGTGACCCTTTTTGAAGCACTTGAAGCATGTAATATCTTTGGAATCCTTTTCACCAGACTTGTTGTAATCTCTTGAGTGACTGTTCCCTCCATAGTTCTTCTGGAACTTTCCCTTCTTATAGAGATTACGTAATGCTTTTGTGATAAGCACTATGTCATCCTCTTCCTCATCTTCAGATTCTTCACACTGTTCCTGGACACACTTGAGCACCTTCTCAAGCTTAAGTGTTATTCCTTTTCCAGGTTTGTCTTGAGCTTTGTCAGAGTTCCTCCTTCTCTCATACGTCTTTAGTTTCCCAAAGATCTCATGAAGCATGAGGTTCCTGTTGGAAGGATTTTCCCTGAATATTGTTCGATCATGAGTCCATTCTCCGGATAGACCGTCTATCACCTTCTTACCTTCATCCGTTCTGTGACTTCTCTCTCTGAGATTCCCAAATTCTCAAGTTTAGTCAACAGTCCTTCAAAACGGAACTGATAAGATGATATAGTTTCTCCAAGTTCCATCCTGAAGTTATAGAACTCCTGACGAATGTCCATCTGGTGATCTTCCTTTAGATCGGAACTTCCCATGTGCATCTGCTCGATAGCAGCCCACATTTCCTTAGTAGTTTTCAAGTTCCCCACCTTGGCTGAGTCCATTTCACTCATGGAGGTGTTGAGGTACATCTTCTCTTTGAAGTTGGCCTCCATGCATTTCCACTCGTTTGGACCCCATTTGGTAAGATCATTCACGATTTCTGGGTTGATGACGAAGTTCCCTCTCTCGATTACAGCCCATGCTTGATAGTCATGACTTCGCATCCAGTCCTTCATCAGTCCCTGCCATCTCTCGAATCGCCCTTCAATCAGCCTGGGTGGTTTGTTGTTTCCTTGTCCAACAACACTAAGATCTGAAGATGGTTCCGTAGACATCCTGCAAGTTTTTACAGAAAATCTAGAGCCAAGCTTTGATACCAATTGTAGGATCGTAGATCTGTGTTAGTTAAGGCAAATTGGGAACTGTTCCAGTGACAGTTCCCTTACGCAGCGGAATAAAGCAACACAGTAAAATACAAAACAAAGACAAGGACACGATTCCTTATAGAGGAACCTCTACAGCCGACTAGCTGGAGAGTAAACCTCTACCTCCCTTGGAGGATTTTGAACACACACACTATATTACTATTGATAGATCTCAAGATACAAAATACAAAGTTGAACTTCTCTATTGTTTGCAAACACACTCACAAACAATACTAACAACTAAGCTATGATGATTCCTAGATCTAACACAATAGAATATAGAAGGTGAACCTGACTCGTTCCTGTGCAGTTCCCTTTAGCACAGGAACCAACTCTCCAGGCCGATGGTGATCTTCACGCAGTCTCCATCGTCTGGTTACTTGACTTCCCTTTTGAACTTCTGGATCGTCGTCTTCCTTTTGTCAACTTCGAGCTCTCACTTTCACTTTCCTTTTTCAGATCTAGTACTTTGCATTTGAGAGCTTATTTGACCTAGCGGCATCGCATACTATTTATAGAGTTTCCATATTTAGCTTCTAACGCCTTTGCCCTTCTTGTCTTGGGAAGTACGATACTATTTAAAAAGACCAGCGTACCCTTTTTGCATTTCTCTTCTTTCGGAGCTTGGCTTGCCGCCCAAGACAATAGTGAAAAGACTCTCATATCCTTGATGCGTTTTCCAAGTACACACTTAACTTTATGGGAAGCGTTTCCCTTTTGTTTTCCTGTGAACCTATTAACTTTTCTGAAATCACTTGTCAAAGGAATTAGTTCCATGTTTGTTTGTCATTATCAAAACTTCGATTTCTCGAATAGAGAAACCATTGTACCAGTGTTAGTTCCTAACACTGATCCAACACTTCCAAAGTTCGATTCTTTCTCTCAAAAACTCCGTTCTGTTGAGGGGTTCTTGGAGCTGAAAAGTTATGATCTACTCCGTTTTCTTTGCAGAAATCCATAAACTGAGCATTCTAAAATTCAGTGCCATGATCAGATCGAATAGAGATCAAAGGTACGTCAAGCACCTTCTCTGTAAGCTTAACCCATGTACTGAATTCTTCAAACACCTGGTCTTTAGAAAACAAGAAAAATACCCAAGTATAACGTGAAAAGTCATCAACAATGACATAGACATATCTATTACCTCCTCGACTTCTCACACGCATTGGCCCACACAGATCCATATGAATTAACTCTAGAGGATTAGAAGTACTTACCTCTCTTTTTGATTGAAAAGAGGATCTGACCTGTTTTCCTTTCACACAAGCTTCACACACTTCATGTTTGATTTGGTCAATCTTAGGTAATCCACGTACCAGTTCCTGATTGTGAAGTTTGCGAATAAGCTGTAAATTTGCATGGCCAAACCTATTGTGCCAGAGGTTGGCAACGTCTTCGACTACTTGAAGACACAACTTTTCTTCAAGTAAGAGCCAGGGAACGACTTTATAAAGATTGTTTTCACAGATTCCCTTCAGAAGAGTCTTTCTTGAGCTAACATCAATCACTTGACATCCAAGAGAATCAAAGACAACTTGATAGATATTGTTAGCACACAGTTGAGAAACACTTAACAGATTGTATCTAAGACCCTTGACATAGCTTACATTGTTAACACAGAAGTTCTTAGAGATTCTTACCTTTCCAATACCCAGAACTTGACCCTTACTGTTATTACCGAAGGTGATGTTGCTACCTTCTTGTTGATGAAGTGAGATGAATGATTCAAAGCTTCCCGTCATATGAGTTGAACATGCACTGTCGAAGAACCAGGGACCGCTTTCTCTCACTTCATTCTGCAATGTAAAAGTCAGTTTTTACGAACCCAGAGTTGTTTGACAACTCTTCTGGGTTGGGCAACGTAATGATTTGCAGAACATCTTTCATTATAAACTCTCTCAGGATATATGGTTGGCTCACGCTCATGAGCTTCCCAAAATCCATTAGATCTGCTATCCTTTATCTTTTTCTTGCACTCATGTTGAAGATGACCTTCTTTTCCACAATACCAACAAGTTTTATGAGATTTAAGACCGACATACTTGCTATACCCAGGATAGATCGGTTTGTTATTAATACGAGCATGAAAATCAATTTTTTATGGTTTTAAGTTCTCGACTTGTTTCATCCATATTTTGTGTGCTTTTTGGCCTGAAAACCAAGGTCGTTTACCTTTGCCTGGGTTCCCCACATCTGATGTGGAACAACTTGTTTTGTTGTTGCACATAGGTGTTTTACCTTTAGGTTCAGGTGTACACAAGGTTTTCAAGTCTTTAGGCACATAGGAATATCCAAGTCCAGGTTTTGAAGTTACAAAAGTTTTTGCATACTCTTCAGCAGTTTTCTTAGCTACAAACTCCTCTATCCATTTCTTTTTATTGGACTCATTAATGTTATTTTCTTTTTCGAGGTCATTGACTAACTTAGCATTACCAAGTTTAAGCATGAGATTTTCTCCTTCAAGATCTGTGACTTTCTTTTCTAATTCATCCACTTCAGATTTAAGATTATCACAGGTTTTGCAGACAATAGACTCAGAAATTAAAGACTTTTTCTCTAACTTAGCACATTTAAGAGACCAACCATGATTATCATCCATTAAGTTAGAGATATTATCTTCTTTTTCTTCAAGTTTCTCACTGAGTTGGGTAACCTGAGTTCCCAACTTCTCAATGATAGCATGCAACTGTTCTTTAGATTTATTGGATAACATAGACAAGAGTTCAGAATTATATACCTCTGTTGGAGCATCTATAGCCATGAGACACATGTCTTCTTGTTGACTTGCTTCATCTTCAACATCAGAATCGTCCCAAGTGGCTAGCAAAGCATTCTTGTCACCTTCCGACTTTCTCCTGACACAGTTTCTTGCAAAGTGTCCTTTTCTAGAACAATGATAACATATCACGTCCTTCATGTCTTTGACAGGTTCGTTTCCTTTAGCTGGAGTCTTACTGTTGCGATCCCAAAGCCTTTTCATGGCTCTTGAGATGAATGCAACTTCTTCATCACCGTCAACTTGATTATCATCACCTTGAGCAAGATCGAAGGCCCTTTCAACTTTCAAGGCAATGTTCTTGACCTTGACAGTTTCAAGGCGATCATCTCGCCTTTGCTTAATTCATCCATACATTTTCAATTTTCCTATGACATCTTCCAAGGTGAGTGTTTTAGTCTCACTATTGGTTAACATCGCAACAGCTGCTTCATTCCATTTTGCATTGAGTCCTTGGATTAACTTGTTAACCTGCTTCCATTGAGGAAGTTTTTCACCAAGAGACTCAAGTTGGCTAACCACAGCTTGAAATCTTGAGTGATAATCACCTAAGGATTCATTCTTTTCTTGACTTACTCCTTCATACTCCCTTTCCAAAGCAATGATGCGATCTTTCTTCACATCATCATTACCTTGGTGGAGCCTTTTGAGAGCATCCCAGATCTGCTTATCCGTCTTGTACTAGACAACCTTCTTCAAGTCTCCAGGAGTTAGAGCATGGTGAAGAACCTTCTTAGCACGAGCGTTCTTCTCTAACTTCTTGTAGTCAACATCATTATAGTCCTCCTTCTTCTTTTCTTCCTTTCCATCAGTAGTGAGAAAGGTTTCAGGACCCATCTCTATGACCTTCCAGAGTTGTCCATCAAGCGAGCAGATGTGAGTCTCCATTTGCTCGACCCACCAATCGTAGTCACCAACCTTGAGCAATGGTGGCTTCCAAAATGAATCATTGATTGCAGTGTTTGTTGAAGTCATCTTTCCTGTGAATTACGAGTACTAAAACAAATCTAGAGCCAGAGCTCTGATACCAATTGTAGGATCGTTAGTACGTCTAGGTTGTCGACCTCAACTAAGTCGTCAACCTCTTAAGTAAATGCAGCGGAAATGAAATATAAGAAAGACTTACTTGAACACAAAGTTTTTATAGTGGAAACACTTGTTTGATCAACTCAATCAACCAAGTGTAAAAACCACTCCCTTCCAAGTTCTCGCTTGGAAGGATTAAAAGTCGTAGCTTGCTTTATTGATCTTTTGGACTAGTTACACGAACACCCTGGATCTAGACCTACTTCCCAAGCACTCTAGAACTCGTTGTGAACTGAATAACTACAACCCGCACTCAATCTAACAAAAGCCTACGTCTTCCTCTCGAACTCTCGTTTCTTTCTTAGCACAAAATGGATTAGGAGTCCGTGCTCTATCTAACCTAAAGCCTTAGATTAAATACACACAAACTAGGTCAGATAAGAGAGAATAATATCTTCCAATTCGGTTATGGCAAGATATTATTTCTATTATCTTTACAAAAATCATTCTAAGCATATAAAAGGATTACAATCAATAATGGCTTAGGATAAAGCCATAAACGGCTTACAATATAATCTGCATAAGATCTTTCCTAAAACAAGTTTATACTATCCAAACTACCAAGATCTCACGCGTCTTCAAGATCTCCGAGATCTGCCTTCAACACACGTCGACGACCTGACTGACGTTGGCGACTCTTTTCAAAGACTCGAGGTCGTTCACGTAATAGACGTTTGGAACCATCAAAATCAAAGCCTCCAGCTTTTCTAACAAATATCATCTCATATCTTTATATGGATGATATCCTATGGTATTTCAAAGGTATTGGTGAAAGGATAAATGATTTTTCATAAAGCAACCAAAAGCTTTGTGTTAGATATCCTATGCTTATGCATGGGTGATATAGTAAGTTTAATGACTCTAGTAAAGGAGTTTTTAATAATTCTATATGCAATTTACATGGCCACTTTGGTAGAAACCAAAGGAAATTGAAAAGATGGAAAGAGTCTTGTTTATGAAGTTCTTCATTGATGAAATCATGAAGATGCCAATGTGAACAAATGAAGATGAATGAGAATTTTTGAATCTTCGTTTAGATTAACAATACATTGAAAGAAAATGAAATTCCGTGATTTCTACACATGGTTGTGGCACCTATGGATCAAATGATATACTTCCCTTATAGTAAGTATGTCATGGCTTGAGGATTTATTAAGTAATAAAGTGTTGATACTTTGAAATGGCCATTGTCACATGTATGATGATTTAATGCTTAATGTATTTGGATGTGTGGAAATGCTTTCCATTTTGGAAATATTATGATGCAAATTGGATCACCTAGATATGGAAGACTACTAGTTGAAAAGTGGTCAATAATTCCTATTTTGGTGATGGGTCGACATTCTTGGGAAGTCACAAGAGCCAATTTTGCATGTATTCAACTTTGGAGTCTGAATTTGACATTTAGGTGTGAAGGAATATTATTTTGAGAAATAATTCACACTTAAAATCATCTCAGTTGAGTTTATGAAAAACACAACAAGGTTGTTGATTTCCTTACCAAGAGATTGGAATAAGGATTCGTGTATAATTCAACTTGAGGAATGGGGTTAAAATCCTAAATAACAACCTATGATTTGGACACCCAATCCCCCCTTACGAAAACTATAGGGTTGAATTCAATGTGGCAAGCGAATGAGATAGGGTTGGTGTAGAATCGTTAGTACTTAAACGAGTCGGCGACTACTGCGAAGTCGTTGACTTTGAGTAATAATACAACGGAATAATCAAACAGGAAGAACGTTACCAAACTGTAAATGGCAAGCGATGTATAGTGGAAACTCTTTGTACATCAACTAGTTTACTTAAAGAAAAACCACTCCCTTCCAAGCTTCTCACTTGGTCGGATTTCAAGAGTCCTTAGACTCACTCCATTGATATCTTGAGTGTTACAAAGCTCTCATGTGTACAAGTTTGAATCCCACAACCTTGAACCACGCTCTACCTTTGCACCTACATTCTCAATCTCACGCTATGCCTAAGAACACTCCATCACACCACTTGCACGAATCCCACGCACAAGTACTCTCTTTCTTTTACGCAAGATTACAAGTTATGCTCAACGTCCTACCTTCTATCCTAAACAATGAAGTATTTAAGCTAGAGTAACAGAGATCTCGTGTGATATCATTTCCCATTCGATTAGGGAAGTGACACACACTCAATCTTTACAAATCTTTCCTAATATAACAAGTACGCACATATAAAATATCATAAGAAAATCATTTCATATTATTCTGATTTTTCACTGTTTTGTGATGATTTTCTCCATAAATAAATGTCCCAGATGTCATGTAAGCAATCGCACATTATCTGTGCATTCCTTCCAAATATAGTTTTCCTGTCAGTTGGTCGTGTTAGTGACTTTGTCGAGTCGCCGACTCGACATGCAACTTCGAAGTCACTGACTTCTTGGAAGCATCAAAACACAAAACTTCTAACAAATTCACCCTTTTTTATGGTGGCAAACAATCTATTCTGATATGATCTTTAAAGCACACAAGAAACATCATAACATAAAGAACAAACGCAAAAATCATAAAAAGTTCCCCCTAAGCTTAATATCCACTTGACTTTCAATTTTTAGATCCCTCCCTTATAAATATATTCCCCCGGTTAATTCCCCCTTTTGGCCTCATCAAAAAGATTGCTTAAATAAGAAATAAAATCAGAGGCAATTAATGGAAACTTAAAAGATAGAATCAAAACAATCATAGTATTCATCCACCATAGCAAAATAGAAATTGTATGACACAACCACAAACAATTCAAGCATGAAGTACAACCAAATCAAACTAAAAACAAAAGTCTTTTAAAATGAGGGGATGATGTGGTAAGGATAGAAAAGAAGAATAGAGAGAGTCATGGACATGCAACAATCAATGACATCAGGCTCCAATATCGTTGAGACTTTCCCCGAGTTCCTTGACATTTGAGAGCAAAGAGTTGCATGTATTTTGAAGCTTCTCAATCATGCCCTTGAGAACCAGATTCTGTTCCTTAAGTTCCTTCAATTCAACAACCACTTGAGCAGATTGAGTTCCATCCTCCTCTTGGTCCTTGTCACCGACATCACCATTTTTAGACACCCACTGTCCATCCACCAGATTCCATCCAAACTTCCAAAGCATCCCCTTAGTCAAGAACCTAGAGTTGATGACTTTACCACCATTCTCATACACCTTATGTTCATACATGAGCATGTAGATCAGATTTCCATAGGGAAGAGCATGCTTTTGACTTTCAAAAATATGCCTCATGTGAAGCATCATCAATCAGGGCATACACACCTTCTCACCCTTATCCATAACAAGCAAGTTCTGGATGTACGCAACATTCCTCTTTTGCTCTCTAGGCAATAGATTACTGATCACATAGTTGAACAAAACTTTTTTCTCAATTCCCATCTTGTTGACCAAATAAGTACTTGAGGGAGGATCATTTTTTTAGTGACTAACTTGATGATCTCGAAGTCATTGACTCCCTCAGGCCACGACCCCTTGTATTACTCAGTAAATCCCTCATGAGGGAGTTCTAGAATGTTACTCACGTCTTTTCTCGTGAAGGAGTACTTTTTCTTGCCAATAGTGTACCTTCCTAAAGTCATGTTCCCAGTGTCCGAAATTTCTAGTGACTCATTAAACATCTTGATCATACGAGGGTTGTAGTCACTCTCTCCTTGTATTTAGCCAGTCAATCACTTTAGTCAACTTGTAATCAACAAGGAAATTTTCATCCCAAAGTAAATCCTTAGTAAACTCCCTACATGACATGTCAACCATAGACTCAATCTTTTTTGTTTTACTTCATCATACACTTGCACTACCCTTAGTTGGCGACCTTCCTCTTTTCTTTCTGATGACCTTCTCAGACCTTGAAGAGTCACCGCTTTAAGACCCAGTATCATGGGTTGCCAACCCCATAGCTTTCTTGGCCTTTAGAGCTATAGTCGTGGATCTAACAAGGGCTTGTCTAGTCTTAGGGAGAGGAGAGGAGGAAGGCACTTCTATTTCATCCTCTTTTAGCAAATCAGACTCATCACCAAGCAACTCTTTTTGCAAATTTCTTTTGATAGAATCTACTTTCCTAGATACCCCAGAATGAACTCTATGATCACAATGAGTACCTTCTTCGGTGATTTGCAGTGGTTGCTTCGAGGAGGTCTCCTTTTTATAAGTCTTGTCGGCGACAACAGAGGCAACCACTTTGTTAGTGACTATTTGCAAGTCATTGACTTCTTCATTCTGGTTTCCTTGAGATAGCCATTGCGCATCTTCTTCCTCCTCTTGGCATTGCATGCCCTCAAGAACGGCCTCTGAGTCTTTTTCCTCTTCCTTTTCCCCAAAAGTGTTTTCACTAACTCCATTGAGTCAAAATTTAGAGTTTTCACTAACTCTTTCTCGTTCTCTACTCCTTTAGGTTTGGGTGTGAAAGCCTCACCGGATTCTAGAACTACCGTCGGTAGCTCCGTTTGGCGCAGAGTTCCAATCTCCGGCGAGAGGGTTAAGGTTTCGGTTTCTTTTGGAGGGGATTGGGAATTTTGGGGTTTTTTGGAGGGAATGGGAGAGTTGGGGGTTGATTTTGGAAGATTTGGGGCTTTGGAGGTGGTTTCCATGGTAGTTTGGATAATGATTTGGGGTGAAGGTTGTTCAGCCATAATGGATCGAAGAACATTGTCTCCAAAGAGGAGAGCGATCTTCCTTCACACCGATTCAGGGCTGTCATTGAGACATGGATGAGAGAGGGCGCATGGAGTTGTTGGATGGGGACACCATTGAAGAAGAATGGAGGTTTTGAGGGTTTCGGGTTAGAGAGAGAGAGAGAGAGAGAGAGAGAGAGCAAGGAGCAAGAGAGAGAGTTCGATAGAAATGAAGCGTACCTTTTTGGCTCGGCAGTTGAAGTATTATAAAGGAAGGGAACCTCAATCTCAGAGGAAAGTGTCAAATCACTCAAATATCCTTTTTCTTCCTTTTTGAAAGACTTTCCAATTTCAAAAGACCCTCTTAAGCCATGATCTCATTCACGTGCCATTTTTACAGTCACTGTCTCTGCCCAAGTCGGCGACACTTGACCAAAAACCTGTTTTTCTCCTTTTTGCATATCTGTTCGTGACTTTTGCATAATCCATGACTTTCTCTTAAAGAACTTACTTGGCGTTGGGGTTGCACATGGAGTGCCAAAATAGATTTAGTATGAAACATTATTTATGAGGATTTGTCGATCATGATGATAAGTCTCCGATTTCAAAGGAAATTTAAAAATGGTTCATAGAGACTCTCAAACATGATAGGTCAGGGACAAGCATTAGAATCAACCATCATTTGGGCTTGTAATAAGGGTTAGGATCATCAGGTTGATTCTTTTGGGCTAAGACAAAGCACTCAAAAAGGTTGTACACATATTGAATGTAGTAGAAGTCATTGACAAGTCAAATGCATGGGGTTTCCTAAACTTGATGTCTATCAATAATTTTAAGATTTATACCATGCAAGCATGACTTCAAAACATATGATAAGCAATCAATTAAAACCAATAATCGAGGAAATTCATGTAGGGAAATAGATCATACAAGAGAGATCATACGTAGTTCCATGTAGAGTTGTTCAAAGGGTTCATGATTTAAGCCCTTTGTGAAGATGTCTGCTCTTTGATCACTTGTTCTATAGAATTCCATTATGACCATTCCTTTCTCCATGAAATCTCAAAGAAATTGGTGCCTTATCTGAATATGCTTTGTCTTTGAATGTTGCACCGGATTCTTTGAGATGTTGATTACACTTGTGTTGTCACATAGTATGGGCACGTACCCACACTTCACACCATAGTCACAAAAGTTGTTGCTCCACAAGAGTTGAGAACAACACACTATAACCGCAATATACTCAGCCTCTATCGTTGAAAGAGCAACATAATTTTGCTTCCTAGACCCCCATGAAACAATGCAAGGTCCAAGAAATTGAGCCATCCCGAATGTACTCTTTCTATCAACTCGATTTCCAGCAAAATCTTCATCCGTGTAGCCGACAAGATCAAAGTCGAATCCTCTTGGATACCATAAGCATAGATTGTCAATCCCTTTAAGATATCGAATGACCATTTTCACATCCTTCAAGTGGGACTCTCTCAGATTAGCTTGAAATCTAGCACACAAGCATACTCCAAACTCAATATCAGGTCTACTTGCAGTAAGATAGAGCAAAGTTCAAATCATACCCCTATACATTGTAGCATTGACTTTAGGATCCTTGTCATCTTTTCTAAGTGAGGAAGTCAGCGACATGGGAGTGTCGAAAGGTCGAGAGCTTTCAAGACCAAACTTCTTGACACATTCTTTAAGGTATTTTTGTTGATGAACTTGTATCCCATCCTCACCTTGAACAACTTGAACTCCTAAAAATAACTTGAGTTCAACGACCATACACATTCTCTAAGGTATTTCTGTTCTTTGAGCTTGATTACAGTAACACCCCTATTTTACAACATTGGGTATTACCGCCAGTGACCTCGGATTTTACCGTCCAAAGTCACCCAAGGCTTTTAGAATGATATTGAACAATTAAAATGCGGAAATTTTCATACTTTATAGTATAAAAAGGGTGCTCTCGAAAGAGACTTTGTTCGTACAAACCATCTTACAGTGCTTAAACAAAATGATGTTCGAAAATGAAACGCATAAAAACTTGTCCTTGGAACATAATAGAAGTAAATCAAAATGTTAGGGAAATACATATTGAAGATCCTTGTCCTTCCTTCGCCTTCACCTTACGCCTTGTTTGGGTTCCTAGGTTCTGACATATTTCGCGAGGGGCGAGAATATGCCAGGCAAAATACGGAAAAGAAGAATTAGTCTAAGAGACTAAGCAAGCGGGAACGGAACTTCCCAAGGGTATTTCGGTAATTTAACAATATCAAGAGAGATATTATTGGGTTGTGTTTAAGATATGGCTTGTTTATGTGGGTTTTAACGATACGAAGAAGAGTGTATCTCAAGCGAAGATAGATCGTTAATCGAGAGAAGAGCTACGAGATTGTAGACTTCTTTTTGGAATAGAAAGTATGTTGGGAACGTTATTAATTCAAACAAGTTTAAAAACCTCTCGCGCCCTGAGCGGACCGAGAGCCGGATCGATCATTTGAGACCGGTCCGGTTTTGATGTCTTTTACATGTGCATTGGCACTTATCTTATATCCTGACGAAAAGATATTGATTATATTAATGATTTTTAAAGGGGGTGGGGGCTTGTATGGCCCGGACCACCAAGGGAAAACTCGGTTCCCGACACTTAGCTAGAGTGCCACTCATCCCTCCTTGCAATCGGAGCGGACATGGATCATGACCCTGAAAGTCATACTTTAAGCGCAAAGGCATACGACTTAGTAAGTTATATAGAGGCGTCGGGGTAATCCCGCGCCCCTCACTAGTTTGTTCGTAACTGTTCTCTTAACGAGACCGTAAACAATCAAGGCCACAACAAAACTAGCATAATAGTCCTACCAAATATTAAATAATGGAATAACGATAATAGTGGGGTCATTATATCTAACAATCGATATTCCTAGGTTCGTTTATTACTTAGCAAACAAGTTGTTCCCAACATCGAGAAATTTCACGGAATGAATATATAAGGCTACAAGGGGAAATTCCACTTGTCTTTGCTTGTGCGATAGCGAATTCACGAAAGAGCGGAAACGTTGTTCTCGAAACGGAATGGGAGCTCGACCTATCGACACGGAATATTCGAAAGAGCTTTAATAAGAATTTTCTTTAAATTCTTTTAAAGTTTTGGAAATCTCTTATATCCTTATTATAAGAGAATAATTTCTAAATTATTATAATAATAATTTAGGTGGAGATGAATAAAATAATAATATTTCTTATTATTATTTTATATTAGTAATATCCTTGTATTTCTTATAATTTTTTTATTTCAATTTAATTATTGTTAGCCTTTGAGAGTCAAAGTTTAATATTATTCACTTTATTAAAGTACTCATTATCTTAAAAATTAATATTCCTTCTTAAATTAATTGATTATTCTTTTATTATAATTCAAACAAGGGGATAACTATATAAAGTTCATTAAAATATAGTTTCCATATTTATATGAAATAATGGTTATAAAAACTATTCTTATCATGTGAAAAGTCCAAAATGCCCTTATCATTATATATCTTTATACTTTCTTTATAAATATCTTTTACCCATAACTTGATCATAAAATATCTTTTATGACTTATTATTATTATATTTTCCTCTTATCATCAAATCTTTTTAAAGACATGTAGCCACCTTATGATATAAAAGGTATTAATATATCATATTATATTATACTTATTCTAGTACTTTATTTATTTAATAAATTCCCAAGTATTATTTTAAACAAATTATCTCATACTTTTCCATATGAATATCTTATCAAAATATATTTGAGTTTATAATATGCTCTTTAAAAGACATGCAATCACTTTATATATTATAAAAAGTCTTAAGATGATAATTTATATCATCTTGCTCAAATTCTTTTATTCATTAAATTATGCTACAAGTAAGGTAAACCTATTATATATATTATACTTTTCAAGTATATAAACTCATGTTTTAAATCCCATTATTTTATTTAACAATCTTCCCATATCTATTATAATGTATTTCTTTATATAGAAATACATGCAAATTATTAATTCTTTTAGTCTTCAACTTAATCCTATAAAATTTATCTTATGATAAGAATATTTTATCCATATTATTTCCAAGTTTATAATATGAATTTGAAAGGCAAGCAAGTATTTCTCTATTAATATAGTCTTATTTTATTAAACCTCTCTTATTTTAGACTATTTCTTTTATAATAGAAGAAAAATATGACTAAGCTAATATTATTTTTTTTTAAATCCGAATTTCATGTTAAAATGTTATTTTTATGATTCTACAATTTATTGGAATTTATTTAGTACTTACTAAAAATATTTCTCTCTAGATATTCTATAAAGCATGTTAGTTGTATTCTCTTTTAAGCAATAAGGAAAGTAATAAAATAAAAATCTAATTTTTCCTAACAACTTAAATCTTATGCTGATTTTAAAAGATGCTAAAAATATTTACTTAATGAAATTAAAGGGTTAAAACATTAATAAAAAAAATTAGAATTAAACCTTCTCTGATGTACAGGTTTTACGTATGTTGGAACAGAGGAGAAGACCAGAGAGGGCAGGGGCGGTGCACCAGTGGGCGGCCAGCAGCAGTCCGGGAGGCGCACGTGGGTCCGGTGGTGGCTCGGTGGTGGTCCGGTGGTGGCCCGGGGTGAAGAACTAGGGTTTTTAATGGTGTTTGTGAAAAAAATCAGCAAGTAAAAGGGCTTCTCTTAGGCTGATTTTTGCTTTGTTTGGAAGAAAAATTGTGAAGAGAGTAAGAGAGGATGAAGATGTGAGTAATGGAGTAAATTTCCAACCCTTTAAATAGAGGAAAAATGTGCTTCTCTTGATCCTCCATTAATGGAATTGACCAATCTAGGAGAGGAAGAACAAAGGGGATTGGTGGGGGTTGTGTTTCTTCAAAGATGACATGAGGTGATGGTTGTTTTGATGGTCAATACAAGATACCATGGCAATTGGAAGCCATTGATTGATTGTACGTTCAATCAGTCAGACAACTGATTTGATCAATTGGGGAAGAAGAAGAAAGAAGGGTTTAAAATAATAGAAAGTCTTAAATGGGTAGTCATGTTACAATAGTCTAGCGGTTTGAGGAGTGTGTGTTTGTGATGAGAGGAGCGAGAGGTCTTGGGTTCGAGTCCCGGCTCTTGACTCCTTTTTATTTGTTTTGCCTTGAATTATTTTTGGCCTTGTAACACTCCAATATTAATAAAATTTCGGAATTTATATCACTCCATTTTATTTGATTAACTTTTACACTTTAATAATCCTTTATCATATTTTTATAATTTATTGTGAAATTTATAAAAATAATTAAACTTTCTTTTTAAGAGAAACTATTTAAATAGTCACCCGACTTCCTTAATATATTTAATTAAATTCTTAATTTCCATTGTAGTAAACTCTTATAACCTTTCATAATATAATATAAAATTCTAAAGATTATTAAATTCTCTATTTTAGAGAAAAAAAATTATTGGAATAAATATCCATTTTATTATATTTAGAACTAGCAGATATTACAATTACTCTCACATGTCCTATTGAGTTAGTGACACCAACATTGTTACTGACTTCTAGTTCTTTTTCTGTTGATGCAACTGGAAATTGATCATCTTGAACCAGATAGAATCTTTGATCACCATCATTATAATCCTGAATCATCAATCCTCCCTTTTTCTTGCTTGGCCACCACATGAGTACAACAACTTGCATTGGACAGCTTAGCATGACCGAGCCTAAGCATAAGTCTTTCTCCTTCTAAGTTAGTGACTTGATTTTCAAGATCCTCAACTTGGTTTTGCAAGTCGACGACCTGAGATTTTGAGTCAGAACAAGACTCAAAACTCACTAACTTAGGAGAAGAAATCTTTTCCAAATCAATAGCTTTACTAGTCCAGAGTTTGTTATCATCGAAGAGGTTGGATATGGTTTCTTCATTTTCTTCCACTTTTTCTTTTAACTCAGTGATCTGAGTTCAAAGCTTTTCGATGATAGCAATTAACTATTCTCTAGACTTTTTAGCAAGAAGTGAAGAGAGTTTAGATTCATTTACCTCTTGGGATGACTTGTCTTCAATTGTCATAAAATAGTTTTTTCTTGTTGGCGACACCTCGTCGTCGTCGTCCTCAGACATATCCTAAGTCGTCGTCATCACCTTGCCATCTTCTCTAGTTTTTCTTCTAGGACATTGTTTAGCAAAATGTTTTGCCTGACATTGATAGCAAATCACTTCCTTCTTGTCCATGTTGCCCTTGCTTGACTCAGGAGCTTTGACAAGAGCCTTGTTGCGATTCCATAACCTCTTCATGGCATTTGAGATGAGAGAAACATCCGACGTATACTTAGTAATAACTTATTTCCTATATAAACATATAATTCACATATAAGCAACTATCCACATAAGCACAAAGCAGAAATTAACAACCATATAAGGTTGCACACACACACACACGATGTTCTATATTGTTACTTCTCATACTAATACATCTGTCACTCTAACTTATATTACAAGTTTACAACCCATATGTCTAAGATGCAAAATGAGGAGAAGAAGGTTGCATAGAGCTTCAACCGGCCAACCTGTATGAATGTGACCTCTAACAGAGATACACGTCAGTAAAATCTAGTTGGACCTGAAAAATTGTTTTGCGATTTACGTGAGTCGCATACTCAGTGGATATAAACCAACATCAATTATTTCACACAAAACCAAGCAATTGGTCAATATACATATTCATACATATTATATATGTCACATATGAATTTACTATGCATGTATATGCAAATGTCAATGTATCCAATTTATTATTTTGTGAACTGTGTAAGCCTGAATTTGCCCCAGGTTTCCATATACCGACTTTTTCCATATACCAACATTTTTTTCCATATACATACTTCTCTTTCCATATACCAACTTTTTTCCATATACCGACTTTTCCCATATATCATCTCTTAGGCATCTTAGGCCTCATGTATGACCCATAGGTCTCCTCTGTATAAAGATTCAGGGCAAGACAGTCACATGACCTTTTAATATCATTGCAATATGCTATGCAATCAAGTCCATCCTGTAATCATATATCATATGCCATTTACTAACATACTTTTTGTGCAAAAAACTCTAGAAATTTCACGAGTCCTTAGACTCGCTCTATTGATTATTGAGTGTTATAAAACTTTATCGTGTAGGAGTTTCAATCCCAAAACCTTGAACTACGCTCTACCTTTGCACCTACACTCTCAATATCACGCTATGCCTAAGAACACTCAACCACACCACTTGCACGAATCTCACGCACAAGTTCTCTCTTTCTTTTACACAAGATTACAAGTTATGATCAACGTCTTACCTTCTATCCTAAACATTGAAGTATTTAAGCTAGAGTAAGAGAGATCTCGTTTGATATCATTTCTCATTCGATTATGGAAGTGAAACACACTCAATCTTTACAAATCTTTCCTAATATAACAAGTATGCACAAATAAAATATCATAAGAGAATTATTTCATATTCTTCTGATTTTTGCAATCTTTTTTCATGTTTTTCTCCATAAATAAACGCCTCAGCTGTCATGTAAACAATCGCACACGATCTGTGCATTCCTTCTAAATATAGTTTCCCTACCAGCTAGTCATGTCAGTGACTTTGTCGAGTCGCTGACACGACATGCAACTTCGAAGTCACTGACTTCTTGGAACCATCAAAACACAAAACTTCTAGCAGTTGGAGAGCATAAAAGCCCATCAAAGAAAATACTCTAGCCTACATAAAAGGGTAGTATTGAAACTTTGTTTCATTAATGAATGGTAATTGCATTTCTAGATGCAAGATAGAAGTTCAACTAAACAAATGTGGAAGTGATAGGCTTCTTCCAAGGGAGTTTTAGGATTACTCGCCTGAAAGCAAATGTGAAAAGGATAAGGGACGTAAAACCTTAAAATGTTAAAGTATAATATATACTCTATTGTAACACATGTTGTACTTTTACTGGATGTACTTAGACAAGTTGAGTGGTTCAATTCTTAGAACACCACGATTCTTTAGTTCATGATGGTGATAGATACAAGTTGTAAATTCAAATCCAAAGGATATTTACTTCTATGACATAGAGTTTGAAATTGTTCGAGTTTGATGACATTGCGCAAATGGGGGACGAATGTTGGTGATTTGTGAAAGTCATTAGTCCATATGTGTGCATCCCTATGTGTGCATGTGGTGAGAAAAAGTCACATAGGGGAATCGATTGAGAAGATCGGTCTATGTGACATATTCATGAATAGTTTAGAGGAAGATAATAGCCAAAGGAAAGATAGCTAGATGAGACTTCGAGACATGCGTCGATGCCTAGACATGAAACCTCATGTGCCAAGGAGTGCAACACGGGCACGGTGTTCGGTATGGGCGCGCCCATGAATGGGTCATGGCGCGCCTAGTGCTAGCAATGTCACAAGGTTGGTTTGGTAGCTACGAGACGGAGTTGTGGTGCACCTATGCCTTGGCACAAGGCACCGGGTACTCATCTCAAAGCACAACCAAGCTAGGCAAATGTGTTTTTAGCAAGGAAAGTATAAAAGTGAGCTTTGTGCATTATTCTATGAATGAATGGGAGCTACTTTAAGCTTGGTGAATGTCTTAGACAAGGACCAAGGCTTGAGAATAGCTTGGCACAACACTACGAAAGCTAGAACTTAGTTTAAAAGCAAGAATCTATCTTATAAGTTAGCTCCATAAGCTAACTTAGCTCCTAGCTCAAAGAACTAGCTTATAGTCAGCTCAAATAGCTTGGAACTCAGCTCAACTAGCTGAGAGTCATCTCTAGCCAGCTCAACTAGCTGGATGTCAGCTCAACCAACTGGAAGCCAACTACACTAGCTCGGTGACCTAGCTTGGTACCTAGTTATGCTAGCTTAGACATAGCCCATGTGGCCTATGGTGGGCCAGTGATAGCTTGCATATAGGAGTAGTTAAGATGCATGTTTTATATATGTTTTAATTGGTTTTAGATTAGTTTTTATATAGTTTTTAGGTTTTTGTGTTGTCGGGTATTATGCGCTGGTTTGCTCGGTTTTATAGGTTTTTAGGTTCAGGAGCAATAGTGGGGAGAGTACAAATGGATCATGGTGGTGATGGACGAGGCAAAGGAGCTAAGGAAGCTAGGACATGTTAGGAGAAGAGCCAAGACAAGGAGAAGACAAGCCAAGCACAAGCCAAGTGCTCGAGATTGATCCCGAGCAACGAACCCGCGCATTCCTAACTGGTTGCCAAATGCGCGGGATTGCAAGGAAAGCGCGGTCGCGCTTTTGCGGGACGAAGCCGCGCATTCGGGAGTTTTTCAGCGAGCAAGAGTTTGGGCCGAGAATTGGTGTTGGGCTTTGGTCTTTGGTTATTTGGGCTTATGTTATCCGAGTTTGTATGGATTGATATATCTTATGAGGGATATTTTTAGGAGCATATAAATACTTTATGTTAGTTTTATTTTTCATAACTTTGATCATACTTTTGGAGGCTAGGGTTTTCTCTGAAGGAAGACTTTGAAACCTTTGTAAGTTTGATTTTAATTTCATTATGCATTGCTAATTTCTTTAGTGTTTGGCTAGTTATTGAAGTCATGATTTGTATGTAGTTGTAAGGTTTGATTGATTCTCAACAAACATGAATAGAAATTATTCCCTGTGCTTAACTGAATCAGAATTATTCTAGGGTTTTGTTAGATTGATCACCTAATAGAATTTCTAGGTTAATTTACAACTGAATCTGATTAATTACCGGTTGGAGTTAATTAGATCAAGAGTAGACTTTAATTAATTTAGAACCGGTTGGACAAGTTGATTAAAGAAGGGAATAAATTCACAAGTCACTTAGATGTCTGGTTGCTCTAAGTTGTTTGTTTCTATTGATAACTTAAATCGTCATGTTGTTGTTTAATTGAATCTAGAAGGTCTTCTAGGTTGTTAAATAATTAGGGTTGTTAGACTGGTTGTTCTATCAACTATATATGATGTTCGGATCTTAATCCTTAGTAGGGTCATTATCCACAATAGATTATTCAAGTGAGAAGAGAATCAAGATAATCGATGATCAACGAATCAATATCATGATGGATTTAACTAGTTGAACACGCTTGTCTTTCATATATTTAAATCATCTTTGCATTCATAGTTAGTTTTATTCTTGCATAGTAGGTTAGAATTTACAATTACAAACCCCCCCATATTAGTTACTTGGCACTTAAGCAATAACACATTTACACGAGTCTTTGTGGGATCGACCCTTACTTGCCGCTCTACTGAGTTGGTTAAGCTAAGGTTTCTTTGATAGGTATTAACGACCACTGAAAATACCTCATCAAATTTGGTGCCGTTGCCGGGGACTCGTCGCTATTTGTGTTTATTACTTTCGTGCTGTTTTGGGTGTGAACCTGTTATATGGTTCATACCCGTGCTACTAACTCATCTCCCCTGTTGTTTGATCCAGATATTGACATGACACTCTTCAAGCTAAGGAAGGAAATCCGGATTCACTTTCAGGCCTTACTGTTCTTTCTTGAAGAATCTGACTCTGAATCTGAATCTGTTGAATCCGTCGAGATGGGTGACCGAACATTGAGAGAGTTGACTGCACCGAATCTGGCACAACAACCGTTGGCAGTGCAATTTCCTGCTCTTGCTGAGGGAGTCAAGTTTGAGCTGAAATCTGGGTTGATCCACCTTTTGCCTTCATTCCATGGGCATAGTGGTGAAGACCCCAACAAACATCTTTCTGAATTTCATGTTGTGTGCTCAAGCATGAAGCCTGCTGATGTGACTCATGACCAGATCGCGCTGAGAGCCTTTCCCTTTTCTCTCAAGGATCAGGCTAAAGACTGGTTTTACTACTTGGCTCCGGGAAGTATTGATACATGGGCTAAGATGAAAGAAGCTTTTCTGGAGAAGTACTTCCCTGCTACAAGGCTCAATAATCTAAAGAAGCAAATCAGTAATATTGAACAAGAAGCAAGTGAGTCCTTGTACGAATACTATGAGAGATTCAAGAGGTTGATAGCCAACTGTCCTTTCCATGGCTACACTGACCAAGACTTGATTTTATATCTATTCAATGGCCTCTTGGATGATGAGAGAAGAATGGTCAATGCAGCTTGCCAAGGTCACATTCTCAACAAAACTCTTGCTGCTGCGTTTGACCTGTTCACACAACTGTCTGAGGGCACAAGACAGTTCAGAAAAGAAACTAGCTCGAAAGCTGCAAACTCTGTGGTGGCTAACACAAGAATCCAAGATGAAGTCACTGAGTTGAAAATGATGATGAAGCAGCTGTTGCAGCAAGGTGGTAGACAATAAGTGAAGTCCTGTGAAATTTGCTTTGATAACATGCATCCCACTGATTCCTGCCCTACACTTCAAGATCAGAATGCTGAGGTGAATGCAGTGGGAGGATATGGACCACCTAGGCCGAGGTATGACCCCTTTTCCAACACCTACAATTCAGGCTGGAGGGATCATCCTAATCTGAGGTATGGTAATTCTAGCAATCAGCAGTTCAACCATCAAGGTGGCCAAGCTCAGTACAGACCGCCTTTCCAACCTCAGGCTCAGGGAGTGAATCAGAATGCTATGTCCACAGAGGAGATGGTCCGACAGTTGACGCAATCAGTTTCTACAATGCATGGTTCTCTAACTCAACTTCAACAGGAAACCAAGTCTAGTATAAAGAATTTAGAGAACCAAGTTAGTCAGATTGTTGAGGCAGTGAGTAAACTGGAAGCTAGAGATTCAAGTAAGCTACCGTCTTAGAATGAGCTTAACCCAAGGGCAAATGTCAGTTTTATCTCCATTCATGGTGGTTATGAGGCAAGACAAGTATATCAGCTGAGCAAGGTTACAGAAACAGAGGAACAGAAGAACGAAGGGCAATTGCTCGGCTTGGCTGCTAAAAGCGCGGCCGAGCAATGTGCATCCCGTGCAATACAGTCCCAGTTGGGATTGCACGGGATCGAGGAGAAAAGCGCGGCCGCGCATTTGGATGCAAAGCCGCGCATTCTGGGCGAGCTGGAAGATACGCCTGCACCTCTTCTGAAAGCTTATGTACCTGTTCCACCCTTTCCGGAAGCCTTGAAAGAAACCCGGAAATTGAAGAATGATAAAGAGCTGTTCGAGGTCTTCAGTACATGCAAAGTTAATGTCCCGTTGCTGAATCTGATTAAGAGTGTACCTCGGTATGCTAAGTTTTTGAAGGAGTTGTGCACTCTGAAAAGGGGACAGAAGGAGAAAAGTCAAAAGCAAGTTAAAGAAAAAGAACATGTGTCTGCTGTGTTTCAGAAGCGTTTGCCTGAGAAGTGCAGTGACCCTGGCATGTTCACCATTCCTTGCATGATTGGAAGCACCAAGGTGAATGAAGCTTTGATTGATTTAGGTGCGTCTGTGAATGTGATTTCTTCATCCTTATATGAGAAGCTCGATATGGGACCATTGAAAGAGACCCGAACCATAGTGGAGTTGGCTGATCATTCCACTGTGAGGCCCAAAGGAAAAATTGAAGATGTATGGGTTACAGTGGATTCCTTGCAATTTCCGGCTGACTTTCTAGTAATGGACATGGGATCGGGAGTTGGAAAGATGTCTATGTTGCTAGGACGACCATTCTTGAAGACTGCAAATACAAGGATTGACATACCGCAAGGCACACTGAAGATGGGATTCGATGGGAAGGAGATCGAATTCCATAGCTCGTATCCTTCTTGATATCCTTTTACGTCAAGCTAAAGACGTTAAACAAGCGCTTCTTGGGAGGCAACCCAAGGTTTAGAGTAGTTTTGTTTTTCAGTTATAATCTTTTGCTTTTTAGATAGTTCTTGTGTGTGTTTAGATGTCCCAGGTCCGAAGATTCACAACCTGAAGAAGCGTTCGCCACCACAAGATTTTCCGCCTTATTACCCGCCACACAACTAAAGTTTTGTGAGTTTTTCTCTTTCCTTTACTTTTTACTATACTTTGGGGACAAAGTATGTTTTAAGCATGGGGGAAGGGAATTACTTGTTTGCATTTGCATGTAGTTGCATTAGTTTAGGTCATTTTTAAAATTTTGCATACATTGATTTAAATCCTGAAAAATGAAAAAAATCAGAAAATTGGAAAAAAAAAAATGCAATTTAGGTTCATATTTCCCCATTGTTTGATTCCTCTTGTTTCTCTAAGTTAGCATAAATTCTAACCCATGATTTGCATGATATGCTGAAGTTGATATGATATGAGCATGATCATTGATTAATTACCTTGATTATAGGATGGAGCATGTATTTAGCTTGAGTATTTGATTCATTCTTAAGTTCTAGACAAAAATTAGCCTTGTGAGATATTTTTGGCCTTTCATGATATATTTGTTCTCTACATTCTTGAGTGTATCACCAATGATTATCTAGCTCTAGAACTTGCGTTATGACTCTTTTTCAAGGCTGCTTTATATGATTGAATGCATGACATTAAAATGATTGAGGCAATGTTTCTTTTAAGCCTATTATTTCCCTTCCTACCCTACAAGATACATGTTCTTGACACCCCTATTTCTTTTGAACTTTAAGCCTATTTTTGACAACTCCACAAAATGATTCCTAGCCTAATAAGCTTGACCCATAATTCGGGATTTAGGACTTTAGGTTGTGGTTGTATTTTGTGTGAGTTTGATGTAAGTATGGGGGAGTTGGAAGAAAAGGAAGAAAAAGAGGAAATACAACTCTTGGTTTCAAAGTGAAAAAAAATGAAGATGTAAAGTTTGTTGAAAAGCAAAAGGAAGAAAATTGAGCTTAAATTGCTAGTAGTCTTCATTAGTAGCAAAGAAAGAGTTGAAGCAAAGGCAAAAGAAAAAAAAAGAAAGAAAAAAAAAGCTTGAAAGTGTTAATGGAGTTGATAAAAGAAGTTGGAAAGTGTTGTAAGAAGAAGGTGTGTTGAATAATGGGTTAGGATTAGTTCTTTATCCCGGATTTAGCACCACATGCCAAATATGATTCCTTCCAAATTTCTCTTTACCTTGGCCCCATTACAAGCCTTAAAAAGACCTCATGATTTTTGTTATGTGTTTGATCCCCAGCGGTGGAGATTTAGAACTCTGATGCAAGCATATGGTAGTCTAGTTTTTATGGGTGATTTTGAGTGAAACACATACCTTTAAATACTTGAGAGTGAGAGCAAAACACATTATCCTTGGTGAGGTCTAGAATGAATGAATGGTCTTTGTTCTATGCTTATGATGATGCATGTTAGGAAGTCTTGGTCGGGTTTTTGATTAAATGTGAAATGCTTGTTTGACTTGAGATGGATGTATGATTGCATTTCTGTGGTGTGTTTTGGATTTATGACTTGCTTGAGGACAAGCAAGGGTTAAGCATGGGGGAATTTGATAGCGTGCATATAGGATTAGTTAAGATGCATGTTTTATATATGTTTTAGTTGTTTTTAGATTAGTTTTTATATAGTTTTTAGGTTTTTTTGTTGTCGGGTATTATGCGTTGGTTTGCTCGGTTTTATAGGTTTTTAGGTTCAGGAGCAACAGTGGGGCGAGTACAGATGGATCATGGTGGTGATGGACGAGGCAAAGGAGCTAAGGAAGCTAGGACATGTTAGGAGAAGAGCCAAGACAAGGAGAAGACAAGCCAAGCACAAGCCAAGTGCTCGGGATTGATCCCGAGCAACGAACCCGCGCATTCCTAACTGGTTGCCAAATGCGCGGGATTGCAAGGAAAGCGCGGCCGCGCTTTTGCGGGACGAAGCCGCGCATTCGGGAGTTTTTCAGCGAGCAAGAGTTTGGGCCGAGAATTGGTTTTGGGCTTTGGTCTTTGGTTATTTGGGCTTATGTTATCCGAGTTTGTATGGATTGATATATCTTATGAGGGATATTTTTAGGAGCATATAAATACTTTATGTTAGTTTTATTTTTCATAACTTTGATCATACTTTTGGAGGCTAGGGTTTTCTCTGAAGGAAGACTTTGAAACCTTTGTAAGTTTGATTTTAATTTCATTATGCATTGCTAATTTCTTTAGTGTTTGGCTAGTTATTGAAGTCATGATTTGTATGTAGTTGTGAGGTTTGATTGATTCTCAACAAACATGAATAGAAATTATTCCATGTGCTTAACTGAATCAGAATTATTCTAGGGTTTTGTTAGATTGATCACCTAATAGAATTTCTAGGTTAATTTACAACTGAATCTGATTAATTACCGGTTGGAGTTAATTAGATCAAGAGTAGACTTTAATTAATTTAGTACCGGTTGGACAAGTTGATTAAAGAAGGGAATAAATTCACAAGTCACTTAGATGTCTGGTTGCTCTAAGTTGTTTGTTTCTATTGATAACTTGAATCGTCATGCTGTTGTTTAATTGAATCTAGAAGGTCTTCTAGGTTGTTAAATAATTAGGATTGTTAGACTGGTTGTTCTATCAACTATATATGAAGTTCGGATCTTAATCCTTAGTAGGGTCATTATCCACAATAGATTATTCAAGTGAGAAGAGAATCAAGATAATCGATGATCAACGAATCAATATCATGATGGATTTAACTAGTTGAACACGCTTGTCTTTCATATATTTAAATCATCTTTGCATTCATAGTTAGTTTTATTCTTGCATAGTAGGTTAGAATTTACAATTACAAACTCCCCCCCATATTAGTTACTTGGCACTTAAGCAATAACACATTTACACGAGTTTCTGTGGGATCGACCCTTACTTGCCGCTCTACTGAGTTGGTTAAGCTAAGGTTTCTTTGATAGGTATTAACGACCACTGAAAATACCTCATCAGCCAGCGCATTGGGCTTGGACTTGGGTTGTATTGGGTCGATCTTATGGGCTGAGTTTTGGGCCAAGTGGATTGGCTACATGGGCCAAGTGGATTGCTAGTGGCAATTTTGGACCAACTACATGGGCTTTTCTTGGCTGATTTTGGACGGCAATAATGGGCTAAATTAGGGTTCATGGCCGTCCATTAAAAAGGAGAGAAGGAGGGAAGTTATGCATAAGAACAAGGGTGGTTATGGAGAGAGAATCTCCTAACAACCTCTCTTAAATTCTCTCAACAACTTCCTAGATTCCCTCAACTTCCTCCAACTCCTCTAACCTCTCATAACCGCCATTTTTCCCCTTTGGACAGCCGACCACATAGCCTATAAATATGAAACGTTGGGCGTCACTTTGGATATGTGGCAAGACAAAAAATCGGTGGGAAATAGGATTGGTCTAGAGAGAGTGCCACACAAAAATTAAACACTTTTGTGGCGGATTCATGGAGCATTTTTCTCAAGTGAAGATCAAACAAGAGGCACAAGAGTCGAACGAAGTATGTGTGTATTTGATGGAATTAGACTTGCCATCTTTTTCCATTGTTTTGTTGTTGGAACGTTTTATCCCACATGATATTGTGTATAACCCTTGACATAGAATAGGGGCAATATTCGTTGAAGGAAAACTCGATTTAATTGAGTGACTCGTTTTTCATTATCCATGACAACTTTATAATCTTTCAAATAGTCGATGGTGATTATCCTAGTGGTCTACACCCACGAGATTACCCTTCGGGAGTCTACTCACGAGACTACCCTTCGGGGTCTACTCAATTGCCTTGACTATCCTTTGGATCTACAAAGACCGACTTTTTTTCAACTTTAACTTTGCAATATATTATTTATCTTATCCTTAAACTCAATATGTATGATAAGCTAAAATCATTTGCTTAACTATATTACTTTATATGTAATCAGATAATATTATAGTCATAAGAAATATATTTTAATATTTTTATTATTTTTGCTTTCTTATATTACTCAAATCATCACAAATAAAAAAAATTAATACATTTTTATTATCACTATTATAAATTAGATATTTTAATATAGAGTCTTGTGGCACAATATAGACACTACCAATTCTTTGACATTTTGTAATGGTATAAAACTATTACAATAAGGCCAAAATTCATTACAATAGGTCTAGTGTAATGGTTTTTTTGAATTTTTGCACCGCTACAACAGGTGGCGTTACCCTAGACCTAAGGTAACAGATGTTTAACCTAATGTAATAGTTTCATGCTTTTAGCCAAACCATTACAATAGGTAAAACATCCGTTACCTATTACATTCGTTACATTACCATTACAGTTGATGAAGTCGTTACATTAACTAGTATTGCATTACCTTTGTGCTATCCATTACATTAGATCATAGATCATTACCTATGTTACATTCGTTACCATTTTCTCGCACATCCATTACCTTATTCACTAAATGAACAATTGTTGCACCAGACAATGAATGTGTTACTGTATAATGCATTATATTTATATTATTTATTATTTCATATGCACACACCTGTGTAATTTAAATATAAAAAACATACAATAAATATATGTAAGAAGATTTAATCAAAAGTATTTTCATATTAATACTTAAGAAAAGTAGATACAAAAGGTAGAAATGCAAAAGTGAAATGGTTTAATTATCCTCATAGCTAGACAAATACTTTAGAAACACTTTAAATGAATTATATAGCTAGGTGCCCAAAAAGAAGTTCATCCATTCCAAGTATTGACCATTAAGTAGTTGGAATAATCCTCATGACCTTCATTGTTCCCTCACCGTCAACATGCCCTTCTTCGAATTCCTGCAATAAATACAAGTAAATAAACTAGAAATTGTAAGATTCACTATGATTTTAAAGCATATAATTAGCAGTTGATGTAAAGCTAAAGAAATCTTAAGACAGTTGATGTAAAGCTAAAGAAAAACATCCAAACGCAAAGGTTGATAACTACTACTACACAGGAACAGAAATTATCAAGTTCTATGATAAAACATGAAAGGAAATGTGCAAATACAACCTAGAAATGACAAGGAACCCTACAAGGTACACGTCCACACCTTTTGAGGAGAGATACCCATGGGTTATATTCAAAGCTTCAAGGGCCAGAAAGAATTATACATATAATACCATAAAAAAGGAAAAATTATCATCCTATATTTATTGAAATTGCAAAACCCATAGAGCAATCTTAATATTCCAATCTACCAGAACAGCCGATGCAATTCATCCGTTCAAAGTAGGCGAAAAAAACACCCAAAAGTAACTCTTGAAAGAACTGAACTGAACTGATAGCCTAGTATCTCTAAATTAAGAATCTTTGTATTCTAGCAAACAATTAGAGAACTTTCCAAACTGCACACAAGAATTCAATGCAAAAAAAACACATAATCAAGCATTTTGTTGTTTACCAAAAAAAACACTTAAGCAATAACATGTTTTATATGACAGGAAATAAATTAGTGACCAATTGTTGTGATTACCTTTTTTAAACTGATAATTTATAATACTAGCTTAGCTAATGTCAATGAATACACATTATGCATTCAATCAATATAAACACTAATACAAAGTAGGCAACAAATCCATTTCATGTCAATTAAAAAGTAGGCAGAATAATTTTGATCCATGAATTTCAGTATTTAATAGTGCTAAAAATGATAAATGTGGTTTAAAGTATTATCAATATCTAATGGACATCTGAGAAAAAATGGATTCAACTAAAAGACATCCAGTATAAACATGATCATCTAATGCAATACATACACCATGAGCAGAATAATTAAATTTCATGGAGCTAAACAGATCACACATCATTCAACTCCAGAAATTATTCAGTTGAGGTACATACAAATACTAACTTGTGCAAGCCATTCCATTGTTTAATGTATAGACATTGCCATGATAAAACAAAAACAATATAAAAGAAACGCCTATCAAAGATCAGTTAACAAAAATCAGTTAACATAGAGTTGTTGATAATTTGTTTAAAAGACATAAAAGAAACGCATATCAAAGATCGAGACCGTGATGCATCCAGCAGGGTGGGAGGGGAAGGCATCTTTAAAGAAGGCCTTAAGGCTCTCAAATATATCTAGCAATTAACATAACTAGAGATCAAAAAAATTCAAACTAAGCACACCAATTAATTCACTCCAGGCCTCACCAAACTGAGACTATGAGTAGCTTCAATTACATTGGGTACAACGTACAAGTCAAGAATAATCTAAGAAAAACTTCCATTAAACTCTTCCAAATCGACTACTAGCTTTCTCCCAGTCATTTTGTATTACTTGCACTAGTACAAAAAAGGTCTTTTACAACGGTTGAAAAATGGTACGGACAACGGTTTCTCGATTCGCATCTAAAATCTGGATATAAACTGTCAATCTTCTTCCATTGAGGAGAATCTGTCGGATGTCTAAGTTTCCCATCACAGATCTTTTCAATTGAATGTCATGTCAAATTCTTTGCATCTTTTGCATTGCTGAACATTTGTTTTAATCTTGGAATTATCGGAAAATACCATGCCACCATAGTTGGAACTCCTTCTCTCTTGTATCGTGGTTCACCACAATCAGGATTGGGGCAATTCTGTAATGACTCATACTCATTCCGATATAAAATACAATCATTACGACACGCATGTATCCTCTAATAATCCATCCCCATTGAACATAACATCTTTCTGGCCTTATATGTATGATCAGGAAGTACATTACCCTCTGGAAGCATATCTCTCAAAAGTTCAAGTAAAGCAGTGAAACTCATGTTGCTCCATCCATGAGCCGCTTTCAAATTATACAACTTTAGAATATCATATAGTCTTTGTGAACTTTGTGCAATTTTCATATAGCGGCATTTGAGCATCATTGACTAGGTTTTAAATCACTTCATCATTATCTTCAAAATTTTCTTTTACAACATCAGCCATGTCTTCTAATCGATCACCTTCGTTAGTGTCACTATCAAATTTATCTGAAGTGATAACTGGAACATCTTCCTCACCATGCCAAATCCATCGCGTGTAAGATCTATCAATTCCATGTATAAACAAGTGATCTCTTAAATCACTTTCATTGACTCGTTCTTCATGACAACAACGTAAACATGGGCATCGTATTCTACTTGGGTTTTTTGCATATTCAACCGCAAATTTTACGAACTCATCAACACCATTCGAATACACTTCTGACGTGCGACTAGCAAACATCCAACCTCGATCCATTATAGCAAAGAAACCCCTATAATAACAATTTTAAAATTTTTTATTGAACATATTAACTATTGTGAAGTGTGAAGGTTCTATTACCTAAAGACTTGAATGTGCTTTACTTTAATTAAAATTGATCAATTTTAACGATTACGATTTGTCATACGGATATTAACTTTATCTTGAATTTTTTTCATTATATTATAATATTTAATTATCAATTTGGTATGATTATCAATGAAAATTTGGTACGAGTTTTCATTATTTTTTATCTTTGCATATGATTATTATATTGTAAATGATAGTTTTTTGTAGATAAGATAGGTATAATTTTTTAGAAATATCCTTACATATATCAATTTAATCAAAATTTAACAAATACAAGAAATGATACAATAATTATATCCATATGTATGATACATAAAAATACTAATTTATTATATTAGAGTAAAATAGGTAAGTTTTTATAAAATCCCAGCTAACCTATTTTTAATAATAATTTTTTAATTAATTATATATTATGGAATTCAATCACCATATGAAATTTCCAATTTTATGCACTCACCTTACTTAATAATTTTTTTTATCAATTTACTATAAGATTTGATAAATTATTAACTCTACCCATTATTCTTTATTCATGTTCATAATATTATAATATTTAATTATCTTATATCCATATAGTATAAATAAAATATACTATATAAGAATTTATATATCTTTTTCAATTTACTATGATCGAGATTGGATAATGTTTTATCTCTACCATTATTTTTATCTTTGTTCATGTTCATTATATTGTAATATTTAATTATCTTATATCCATATAATATAAGGAGTATCAAATGTACTACATTACTAGTTGATGACCCGGGCCTTGCCCGAGAACTTTTCTAAATAAAACATGAAATATGTTAATTTAAATATGATATAGGTATTATAATTTATATAATAAAAAATAATGTTATAAATAATTAAATTAAATATTAAACCTGTAATTATTTTATTATAATAATATATTTTATTATTAAAATGTATACCAATATTATCTTATTCTTAAAAAATGCTATTTGTAATATTTATGTAATAATTATAAAAAAAAGTTGATGCTCTTAACTCGTAGGGTTTACTCGAACCGCACAAAAACCGCAGTGAATTGACACAATCAATCCATAAATTTAACGATATGAACCCGTTCTCAATTCGAATCCGAAATGACTGAACCTAAACTCAATTGAATTGACCCAATTAATCGGTTTAACAGTAAGAGATCAATTAATTTTATTTATTTATGTACGGATCCGTATATAAGAAAATATCATATTTATGAATAGAAATTTAATATATTGTCAGACACAACATATCCATACCGAATTAATTAAAAAAAATTGTCATACTTATTAATAGAAAATTAGTATAAAAAATTAACATGTTTATGGATAGAAAATTTATAAATCTATCATACTTTTGAACAAATAATTAATATAAGAAAATATAAAATTTAATATAAAATCTACGATTAAAAACATGGTCTATATTAATTAAGAAACATGTCATAGTTATGGATGAAAATATTATTATAAAAAATTTAATAACTAAAAATATGGTGATTGAGACATTAAAATTTGATGACAATATTGAATTTAACTATCATTTTTATAGATAATAAAATTAATATATAAAACACTACATATTTATCATACTTCTGAACAAATAATTAATATAAGAAAATATAAAATTTAATATAAAATCTATGATTACAAACATGGTCTATATTAATTAAAAAATCTATCATAGTTATGGATGGAAATATTATTATAAAAAAATTTAATAACTAAAAATATGGTGATTGAGACATCATTTTTATAGATAATAAAATTAACATATAAAACACTACATATTTATAGATGGAAAATTTAAAAGTTATCATTCTTATTTGCTGAAAATTAATATTGAAAAATCCAAAATTATTATGAAAAAATGGTCAATATTAATTAAAATAGTTATCATACTTATGAATAATAAAATTAATATAACCATTTGAAAATTAATATAAAAATACATGTTTAAAAATATGTCTCATACTAATTAAAAAACTTATTATACTTTTGAATTAAAAGTTAATATAAAAGAATCAGAAAATTTAATATTTAAAATTCATAATTTAAAATATGGTCCATATTTCATACTCATGGATATAAAATTTATCTACTTCATTTAGAGATACTAAAATTAATGTAAATGGGGTACTAAATTAAAAAAAGGTATTTAGGATATGAAATTACTATTTTATATTTGTCATACTTATGTATAAGAACTTAATATTAAAAATTTGTAATTAAAAATATACTTACAAATAGAAAGATTATATATATTTTTATATTTATCACATTTATTGTTAAAAAATTTCAATTTTACTCTAGTAGATTAAGTTAGTATTTTTTATGCATCATATATATGGATAGTGATTAACCGATTTAAGATTAAGGGATCAATAGTTTTTATTTATTAGAGTTCATAGTAATTAAAAAGTTTGTAATAATTATGGATATAATATTAATATAAACAATTTCGTAACTAACAATATTGTGACTAAGACATTAAAATTTAATGACAATATTGCATTTAACTTTCATATTTATAGATATAAAACTAATAAATAAAACTCAACATATTTACGGTTCAAAATTTGAAAAGTTATCATTCTTATTTGGAGAAAATTAATATTTAATTTAAAAAGATAATTAATAAGAAAAGATGAAAAATATGAATAAAGATAGAATTTTTTAAAGATAAATAATCTTTTATATTTACATGAATAAGACAAAAAGAAAATTAAGGAAAAGATAATGTAATTTTTTTATCCAAATTCAATTAAGGCAAGTAATTTTCTAGATCATGAAATTTTTTACTTTTTTCTTTATCAAAATTTAATTTAAGATAAATTTTAATATAAATAGATAAAATGGAATTTAATTGAAAATATACATAATTTTTTTTTAAATATAAGGTGGGTCTAGATTCAATGTAATAACTTCAAAAGGTACAACTTTAATATATAGTTATACTCGTTATGTCATGCATGACCACATGAATATAAATAATTAATTTGTTTAATGAATATGATTTTAATTTAATATTAAAAAAATAAAATAAACTTATTTATTAGAATAAGTCTAATATGATTTTGATGACTTAATGATAAGTTATTTATGAAAAAAATGAATAAAATTGTTTTAATAAGAATCTTTCAATTTTAAAAATCTTTTACAAAATAATAGATAAAAAGGCAAAAATAATGTAAATTATTATAAATTTTAAAAATCTTTTACATAAAGTTTTGAAACGATAATTACAACAAAAGATGAAAAAATATGAATAAAGATTGAGTTTTTAAAGATAAAAAATCTTCTATATTTTTATGAATAAGCGAAAAAGTAAATTAAGGAAAATGTAATGTAATTTTTTAATCAAAATTCAATTTAGGCAATTAATTATGTAGATCATTAAATTTTTTACATTTTTTTTTATCAAATTTTGATTTAAGATAAATCTTTTACATAAATAGATAAAATGATAAAGGTAAAATAATTTTCATTCTTTTTTTAAAAAAATCGAATTTATATTTATTTTCATCGAAACATATAAAGAGGAATTTAATTGAAAATATAAAGTTAATAAAAAAATTAATTTTATTAAATATAAGGTGGGGCCAAATTTAATGTAGTCGCTCGAAAATGTTTAGCTTTAATATATATAGTAGATGTAGTATATTTTATCTATATTGTATGGATAGAAGATACTAGTTGTACCCGTCGTGCCTTGCACGACCACGACTCATCAATTTTTATATATATTACAAATATGATATTAATAAAGTAAATATATAAAAATAAATAAAAATAAAAAATAATGTAAATTCTTAGATAAATTTAATCAAATTCAATTCGTTAAAAATCTTTTCAATAAAAATTTAAAAAGATAATTAATAAGAAAAGATAAAAAAATATAGATTTTTTTAAAGATAAAAAATCTTCTATATTTACATAAACAATTCAAAAAGAAAATTAAGGAAAAGATAATATAATTTTTTATAAATATTTAATTTAGTCAAGTAATTATATACTCCCTCCATCCCCGAAAGTTTGTCTTGTATTCCTTTTCGGGTGTCCCGAAAAATTTGTCCACCTTTCCATCTTTTCTTTTATATCAATCTTTTCTTACAATATTACCCTCATCTACTTTTATATTTTACTCACCATTATCTAACAAAAAATCTACCCCTATAAACCCTTTTTAGTCTTTTCCTTTTTTTTCTCTTTCTTCCTACTTTTACACATCACTATCACACTCTCTTCCCTCCCCCCATTGGTTGCTTTTTTTTTCCCTCTCCACATTAATTTATGTGCATTGGCTCATTTTGGACAAATTATCGAGAACGGAGGGAGTAGATATTAAATTTTTTTACTTTTTTTTATCAAAATTTGATTTAAGATAAATATGTTTTTACAAATAGATAAAAAGATAAAGATAAAATATTTTTCTTTATTTTTAATTAAAATTTGAATTAATTTTTTCCACATAAATAAATAGAAAGGAATTTTATTGAAAAAAATAATAAAAATAACTTTTTTAAATGTAAAGTGGGGCCAGAATTAATGTGGTGGCTAGAAAAGTTACAACTTTAACATATAGTTATAGATAGATATGGTTATTTTTATTTCAAGGATATATATGTGATCACATGTACATATTTTTTCTTATCTTTTTTAATTTATCTTTTACAAATATAATAAATATAATGTCCTTTTTTATCTATATTGGTCAAATCTACTAATATTATTTTATCTTTAGTTTTATTTGGAGATAAATTTTTTTCAAATATTATTTTATGTTTATGTTTACTTGGATATAACCTTTTTTACATAATTAACTATTTAAAATTATTATTTTAATAAAGGGGTGATGTGGCGCAATGTGGTGGCAGAAATTGTTTCGGCTTTAGTTATTAGTAATAGATTTAAATATTACATGAACATAAACAAAGATAAAAATAAAGGGTAAAGATAAAAACTTGTCCAATCTCTTAGTAAATTGAAAAAATATATAAATTATTATACAGTATATTTTATCTATACTATATGAATAGAAGATAATTAAATATTATAATATAATGAACATGAACAAAGATAAAAATAATGGGTAGAGATAAAAATTTATCCAATCCATAGTAAATTAATTAAAAAAAATATTAAATAAGGTGAGAGCATAAATTGGAAATTCCATAATGTGATTGAATTATATAATATATAATTAATTATAAAAATCATTATTAAAAATAGGGTGACTGTGATATAAATTCTTAATGACGAATCTGTCCAAAAGTGATTCAGGTTTAGAAGATACTAGTTAATGACCCGGGCCTTGTCCGAGGGCTTTTTCAAATAAAAAGTACTAATATATTAATTTACATATGATATAAGTATTACAATTTAAATAGTAAAAATAATATTATTTTATTATCAAGATATTATTTTGATATAATTCTATTTTGATAATCATTAAAAATAGACGCTCTCGATTTGTTAGAACGACTCAAACTTGCACAAAAACCACAACTAATGGACTCAATTTATCTGTAAATTTTAATGGCAAGATCGAAGCAAAACTAAACTCGAACCCGAACTCGATTGAATCTACTCGATTAATTGGTTTAACATTAAGGGACTAATAATTTTTTACTTATTTATTAAGGGATACGCAAAATGTTACCAATAATATCTTATTTTTTTAAATGTTGTTTGTAATATTTATGTAATAATTATAAAAACGTTGATGCTCTTAACTCGTAGGGTTTACTCGAACACGCACAAAAAGCGCAATGAATTTACTCAATCAATCCATAAATTTTAACGACATGAACCCGTACTCAACACGAATCCGAAATGACTGAACCTAAACTCAATTGAACTCACCCGATTAATCGGTTTAACAGTAAAGGATCAATAGCTTTTATTTATTTATGTACGTATCTGTAATATAAAAAGTTAACATACTTATGAATAGAAATTTAATATATTGTAAGACACAACATATCCATACCGAATTAATTAAAAAATTGTCATACTTATTAATAGAAAATTAGTATAAAAAATCAACATGTTTATGGATAGAAAATTTAAAAAGTTATCATACTTCTGAACAAAAAATTAATATAAGAAAATCTAAAATTTAATATAAAATCTACAATTAAAAACATGATACATATTAATTAAAAAACTTGTCATATTTATGAATAGAAATATTATTATAAAAAATACAGTAACTAAAAATATGGTGATTGAGACATTAAAATTTGATGACAATATTGCATTTAACTATCATATTTATGGATAAAAAATTAATATATAAAATACAAAATATTTATAGATGGAAAATTTAAAAGTTATCATTCTTATTCGTAGAAAACTAATATTGAAAAATCCAAAATTATTATGAAAACATGGTCAATATTAATTAAAGTTGTTATCATACTTATAAATAATAAAATTAATATAAAAAATCTGATAATTAATATAAAAATACATGATTAAAAATATGTCGCATATTAATTAAAAAACTTATTATACTTTTGAATTGATAGTTAATATAAAAGAATAAGAAAATTTAATATTGAAAATTCGCAATTTAAAATATGGTCCATATTTCATACTCATGGATATAAAAGTTACCTATTTCATTTAGAGATACTAAAATTAATTTAAATGGTGTATTAAATTTAAAAAAGGTATTTGGGATACTAAATTACTATTTTATATTTTCCATACTTATGGATAAGAACTTAATATTAAAAATTTATAATTAAAAATATACTTAAAAATAGAAAAATTATATAATTTTTTTTATATTTATCACATTTATTGATAAACAATTATCTATTTTACTCTAATAGATTAAGTTAGTTTTTTTTTATGTGTCATATATATGGATAATTTTGGATAGTGATTAACTGATTTAACATTAAGTGATCAATAATTTTTATTTATTATGGTTCATATTATATAAAACGGTTGTAATAATTATGGATAAAATATTAATATAAACAATTTCGTAACTAACAATATGGTGACTAAGACATTAAAATTTAATGACAATATTGCATTTAACTTTCATATTTATAGATAAAAAACTAATATATAAAACTCAACATATTTACGGTTGAAAATTTAAAATGTTATCATTCTTATTTATAGAAAATTAATATTGAATTTAAAAAGATAATTAATAAGAAAATATGAAAAAATATGAATAAAGATCGAATTTTTGTAAAGATAAAAAATCTTCTATATTTACATGAATAAGACAAAAAGAAAATTAAGGAAAAGATAATGTAAGTTTTTTAACCAAATTCAGTTTAGGCAAGCAATTATCTAGATCATGAATTTTTTTTAAATTTTTTTTATCAAAATTTGATTTAAGATAAGTATTTTCCATATATAAATAAAAGGACAATGATAAAATAATTTTCGTTATTTTTATTTAAATTTCGAATTAAACATTTTTTAATATAAATATATAGAAAGGAATTTAATTGAAAATATAAATAATAAATTATTATTTTTAAATATAAGGTGGGACCAAATTCAATGTGGTGACTTCAAAAATAATATATTGTTTATCTTTTTAGTGTAAGAAATCAACATATATCTATAAAGAAATTATTATTAATTTTTTATTGTAAAAGAAAATCAACATCTATCTATAAAGAAATTGGTAAAAAATATCATGATAAATGATATTTATCCTTATTTTTTAATATTTTTAATATTTTAATATTTAAATTTATTTTTTAAACATTTGTATAAGGAAGTCTTCAAAAGATATCATTATTTTTTAATTTAATTAACTTATGATGATTTGGTGTTAAGGATAGATTTAAATAGATAAAAAGAATTTAATAAGAAAAATAAAAAATTATTATATTATTATTTTTGCAATTAAATAGATTTATTTGAAAAAATTGATAAATTAAATTGATGAATTTTATATTCTTATGTTAAGAAAGAAGGCAAATAAAAAATATGAAAATTACGAAAAAAATGAATTGAAATAAGTCTTTTATGGTATTATATTATAAGAATAAAAAATTACATAAAAATTAATATATTTGATTGTGTTATCTTTGGAAAGAAGATAAGTAAAAGTAAAAAACAAATATTTCATTATTATTGGCATAAATGATAAGATAAAAATATTTCCTTATCTATATTTACTTTACATATAATAAGATAATATTGTAGTCGTCAATTTTTAATATTTTTCTACCTATATTGTTCAAGTTATCACAAATAAATAAAAAATTATTTTTGATATATTTTTGATATATTTTTAATATCACTATCTTAAATGGCTATTTGACTATAAGGTGATGTCATGTAATATGATGAAAGATATATTTTATCTTTATTTAAAAATATTAATTATTTAAAATAACACATAATCCATATTTCAAAGATATTATCATTTGTATGACTATTTTTATTTCAAATATATATATATATATATATATATATATATATATATATGTGTGTGTGTGTGTGTGTGTGATCATGTGTACATATTTTGTCTTAATTTATATCTTACAAATATAATAAATATAATATTTTTTTCAATCTAAATTGATCAAATCTACTAATATTATTTTATCTTTATGTTTATTTGGGGATAAATTTTTACAAATATTATTTTATCTTTATGTTTACTTGGAGATAACTTTTTTGCATAATTAACTATTTAAATTTTTTATTTTAATAAAGGGGTGATGTGGCGCAACGTGGTGGCAAAAATTGCTTCGGCTTTAGTTATTAGTAATAGATATATTGATGATTGATCGTATGGTTATTTTTTCATGATTACGGTTTGTACGTACAATATTTATAAAAAGTATACTCTATGGATAACGAAATTTGCAAAAAGTATAGTTAAAATTGATCAATTTTAACGTTTAAGATTTGTCGTATGGATATTAACTTTATCTTAAAATTTTTTTCATTATATTCTAATATTTAATTATCAATTTGGTATGACTATCAATTTGAAAATTTGGTACGAATTTTCATTATTTTTTTTATCTTTGCACATGTTTATTATATTGTAAATGATAGTTTTTTGTAGATAAGATAGGTATAATTTTTTAGAAATATCCTTACATATATCAATTTAATCAAAATTTAATAAATAAAAAAAAATACAATAATTCCATCCATATGTATGACACATAAAAACACTAATTTAATATATTATAGTAAAATAGATAAGTTTTTTTTATCCATCAATATCATAAATATAAAATCATTTTTTTATATCTTTTCTATCTATAAGTATATTTTTAATATTAGGTTTATACCGTAAATATGGCAAATATAAAATAGTAATTTAATATCCCAACTATCCTTTTTTACTTCAAAATCCCATAATAAATTAATTTAATATCTCTAAATGAAATAGATAACTTTTATATCTATGAGTATAAAATATGGACTATATTTTAATTTACAAGTTTTCAATATTAAAATTTCATATTCTTTTATATTAACTTTTTTATTAAAAATTATATTAACGTTTTTAATTAATATGAACCATATTTTTAATCATGTATTTTTATATTTATTTCAAATTTTTGTATTAATTTTTTGTTTATAAGTATGCCAATGTTTTTAATGAGTATTGACCATATTTATCATATTAATTTCGAATTTTTCAATTTTAGTTTTCTATGCTTAAGAATGATAACTTTTTAAATTTTCATCCATAAATATATCGGGTTTTATATATAATGTTTGATCTATAAATATGATAGTTAAATACAATATTGGCATTAAATTTTAATTTCAGTCACCATAGTTTTAGTCATGAAATTGTTTATATTAATATTGCATCCGTAACTCTGCCCACATTTTTTTTATTAATATGGACCATGTTTTTAATGCTATGATGATTAATTTCTCATTCAGAAATATGACAACTTTTTAATTTTCTATCCATAACCATGATGATTTTTTATACCATTTTTATATTAATAAGTATGACAAATTTTTAATTAATATCGGTATAGATATGTTATGTTTTACAATATATTAATTTTGTATTAATAAGTATGTTGATTTTTTATATTACGGATCCATTAATAAATAAATAAAAATATTGATCCCTTAATGTTAAATCAGTTAATTGGGTCAATTCAGTCAGGTTTAGGCTCGGTCATTTCAGGTTAGGTTGAGTACAATTTCAAGTCATTAAAATTTATGGATTGATTGGTTCAATTCATTGTGGTTCCCAATGAGTTAAGAACATCAACTTTTATATGATTATTATATAAATATTATAAAAAATATTTTTAAAAATAAGATAATATTTATATTCATTTTAGTAATAAAAGATATTATTATAATTAACTTAAATATTTATAATATTGTTTCATTATATAAATTATAATACCTATATCATATTTAAATAATATATTACAATTTTTATTTAAAAAAGTCCACGGGCAAAGCCAGGTCATCAACTAGTTAGAAAACTAAATTTAAGATTTAGGCAGATTCGGCCTTGTTTCACTTTTCCCTCAAAACCTCTTTCTACCCAAAAACTACTTTTAATACTCTTGAAATCCGTGCAACTCTCTCTACTTTTTACATTTTTCAAGACACTAAAAGTCACTTTTGACCCAAAAAACCTTTTCTACCCACAAGTGAGACAAGTTGTTTAACTAAAACCCTACTCTGTATTAGATAATTAATAAAATCCTTTTAAAACACTTAGGGTGTGTTTGGATGTCAAATTTATAAACTCATTTTGCATTATAGTTTATTTTACTTTATTATGTGTTTGGAAGGATTTTGATTTGAATTTTTTTAATATATTTTAATGTTGATGTGATGTGTAATGTGATGTTTCAATTGTTATGGAAGAGAGAAAGAAATAACTAGAACCTTCTTTACTAGAAATGAATGTTTTTTTATGTCTCAAAATTTGAAACACTACGACTTATTTGGCAAGTTGGTGATGGGCGAACTATAAGATTTTGGAAGGACACATGGCTTTTTTCGGAGTCACTAGATAAATTTGCATTATCTGCTGAGTTTGTGAATGATTCAACCCTTGTTGAAGAATTTATTACCAATGATAGAAAATGGAGGCAAGATGCTCTAAGACACATTCTACCAACCCATATAGTAAATCAGATTGTTGAAATCCCAATACCAGAGAACTGGATTCAAGATCAACTATATTGGGCCCCTAGCAAAAATGGGTGATTTTTGACGGCATCTGCAATAGAACTGATTTCGGGAGTGCACCAGCAATCCCCGCATTTGAACAGTTGGATATGGTAATTAGATATATATCCTAAAGTTAAAAATTTTATATGGAAAGTTATTCAAAATGGGCTCCCTACGAAAGAAAGACTTCAAGAGAAAGGGGTTGCTACACCTTCAGGTTGTCTAATGTGCAACTGTACATATGAGGACATAGGACATTTGCTAATAGAATGCCCACACACGAAGAGATTAGTGAAGACAATCAACTTTAAAACAGAGGCAATTTTCAAAAATTGGGATGTAAGAAATAAATCTGCTGGAGTGATCCTAAACGATTTAATCAAAGTAATGGATCAAAATGAATTCATAGAACTGGCGGTATGTTGGTGGTGTATTTGGCATCAAAGAAATAAGTTAGTTTTTCAACAAACTCCCAATGACTTCATTCTAAATCTAGAACAATACACAAAAAATCAAATTGCTCAATGGGATAAGTCAAAAAAATGGGTAGAAGATGAAGAAAAACAAGAACAACAAACAAGAATAAAACAAGTGAAAAGGAAAAGAAAAAGGGAGACATGGACTAAACCGCCAAATAACCACATGAAATTAAATTTTGATGGTTCTAAACTCAATTCTAGTCTAGCAACATCAGGATTTGTAATTAGAAATCACAAAGCAGAAGTGATAAGTTTAGGAGTAAACAAACAAGGATCTATCTCGGTCTTAAAAGCAGAAGCACTTGCACTTGGGGAAGGAATTAAGGAAGCACGGAGATTAGGTATAGAAAATATTGAAATTGAAGGCGATAATCTCATTGTCATTAAAGCCATTAATAACAATGGAGGATGCCCATGGGAGATCGAAATTTTAATAGCAGACATTCTGTTATCCTTGCAACAGTTCATAACTGTCTCAGTCCGTCACGTGGGTAGGGACTGTAACGCTGTGGCCGACAAAATCTCTAAGCTGGGCCACAACATCCCTACCAGTCTCCTGTTAGACAACCCAGAGCTTCTAACTCTCATCCGAAAGGATGCCCTAGGACGACCCCCTTAGGGGGTCTCCTAATCCTTACCTTTTCAAAAAAAAAAAGTCTTGAAATTTTGAATTATTAAATTAGATTAAATTAAATAGAATGCATTATAATGCATAAACTAAGGTAATCCAAACAAACCCTTATTAATCCTAAATAAATATAAACTTATAAAAATATTGTCATTTTAAGAAGTTTAACCTATCTCTGTTTCCCTTAGGCATAGCTTAGAAAGATCGATTAAAAATATTCATATTATATTAATATATTATCAAAATTTGTTAAAAAATTCAAATAACAACAAATAAGATTTGTTAGAATTTTATCACCACATCGTTTACATGTTATTTTAAGACTTGTTATAATTTTTCATCAAACAAAATATTTTTTAAAATAAAATTTACCTAACCAGCTACTTCGGTTCCTTCCCGAACCAAATCGAATAAAACTGAACCGAACCGAGATTATTCGGTTCGGTCCTCGGTTTCAAAAATTTCGAAATTCGGTTTTCGGTTCAGTTCGATTTTCCTCGGTTCAGTTCGTTTTGGACCGATGAATAACCCAAGGGCCAAGGCCTCGCATTGATGAATGATGAATTAGGGGAGAATGGGAGAAGGGTTAGGATTCTGACACGAAAAGGGAAGAAATGACAATATTAAGGGGGAAGGAAATCGAGCTAGTTTGACAATTTTGAGATTGGAACTCAAATTTTACCTCACGCGCTTTATTTTATTCTTTGCGCCAATTTTTTAGAATCCAATTAGTCATTACATTTGTTATATTATCCCCTTATGCTTCACCTTTTTAATAATTTTACAACTGTTACCTTTGATATAAGCATGTGTTGCATTAGATAATTTGTGTTACAACAAATTGTTACCTTATATTACACTTTCTTTCTAATTTTACAATTGTTACCTTTGATATAAGCATGTGTTACATTAGATGACTTGTGTTACAAAAGACCATTACCTTAGATCATACTGTTACGTATAACTATGGTTGAGCACGGTTCGGTCAAACCGAAAATTTGGATTGAACCGAACCGAACCGAAATCGAATATGTTCGGTTCGGTTATCGGTTTAATGAATTCAAGAATTTCGGTTTCGGTTCGATTTAAATTGGTTCGGTTCGTTTAAACCGAAAAAAAACCAAAAAAACTGAGGCCCACCAGTTCACTACTTCGCTAGACTATCAGTTTAAACTATTATAATAAAAACCCCGTAGCCTGCCCCTTCAATTTCTTTCTCACGCCACAAACCCTAGCCCGGCTAGCTGCTCCAGGCGCTAGACTCATCACCGTCGCCGCTCGAAGAGACTCAATGTTCGTGCGCCCGTCGGCCGTCGTCGTCGCCGTCGAAGCTTGCGATCGCTGAATCCATAGTGCACTCGTGAATCGCGAGTCTCCATCTCCGTTCAGTTCACTCAAGACTCGCGGTCCCTTCCTTCCGCCCTTCCCTGGTATGTTGTTCGAACTTTGAGTGGGTTAAATGGTTAATTAGTTGACGGGTAGATTTTGCGCACTCTGTTTTTTCGGATGCGCACTCCACTTTGTGCGGATTCTAAACCCGTTCATAAATATACGGTTTTTTTTTGTACGGGTTTGAAATCCGCCCATGTTTTGTGCTATTTTTGTTGTGCGGGTTTAAAACCCGCCCATAATTTTTATCCTTTTTTTGGGCTGGTTTGGAACCCGCCTATAGCTGAGTGCGAAACCCAAAAATAGGAGTGCGCAAATAAATGGCCTTAGTTAATTGCTCCAGCCTCCAGGAGAATTAGATTGTTTTTTCAATCTTTTGTGTGGGTTAAATGATTAGTTTGCTGCGAATACTGGTACAGCCATACGAACGCATAGTCAATTTAGGATTTTTTATATGTTGATGGGTAAATTTTAAATTTTTTTTACATTTATGTTTTGATTGAGTCATGTTTTTAGTATTCGGTTTAGTCGGTTTGACTCTAAACCGAAACCGAAAAAAACCTAAACCGAACCGAACCAAAATAGTTCGGTTCGGTTATCGGTTCACAAAATATAAAAAATCAGTTTTCGGTTCGGTTTGGTTTAGATCGGTTCGATTTGATTTTGAACCGATACTCTGCCCTACATATAACAATGAACCATTACACTAGATCATCTATTGTAACACATTGAAAAAACTATTACAAATCTTTCGTTACAAAAAGCCCAAGAATTGGTACTGAGACTATATAGTGATGAAATTTACTACATTCAATCTATTGACTATTATGGAAGTGCTCGGTTATTACCTCCTCGAAAGACTAATGACCGTCACTTTTTCGCACAAGACATAACCGCAAACTTATCTGAATCATGAAGAGAAATCAATCTGGAGCATCACTTCATGATGTAAAATACGATCGGCATGTTGCAACAACACAACCCCATGCCGCTTGAACATCAAATATAATATAGAAAAATATGGTGTGTGTTTTGGGCAGATTTACCACGTAAATGTGTTACCTGCTATAATGAGGGGAACTTAACAAAAAAAAAAAGTTGTAACGTGTTATAGTCTTTGGGCCTGGTTCTGAGGGGCCCAACAGTGTGCACGCCATATATACCTGAAAGTGACTTCATTGGCCAACGCCATTTCCACCAAATCATGTCTGAAAACACCGCGTCCCACTCCCATCACGTACGGTAACGAAAGTACAAAGGCAACATCATTCTTTTATCATGGTTTTTAAGTTTTAATTCAAACTAGCTTTCGAGATTTATAACATTTTCTTCTTCCAATTAATCACTTCACTTTAAGTTTTGGTATCCATTTGATTTTCTCTCACAATAAAAAAGCTTTTGAAGATACAAGCTAGTGTGTCAAATACATACCCCATAGGTAAATAAAACACAAGCTAGAAGCTGCATCCATGTTGCGTCACATCCAAATAGTGATGTGGTTAAGTGAGGGAGTATTTGCCTCAAATTTAGCAATAAAAATAAATCTTTATGGCCAGATTGTCATAAAAATATAATCTATTATCGATTAATCTATTAATCTATTTATTACTAATAACTAAAGTGGTAGCAATTTCTGCCACCATGTTGCGCCACATCACCCCTTTATTTAAATAATAATTTTAAATAGTTAATTATGCAAAAAAATTATCTCCAAGAAATCATAAAGATAAAATAATATTTGTAAAAATTTATCCCCAAGTGAACGTAAAAATAAAATATTATTAGTAGATTTGATCAATATAGATAAAAAAGGATATTATATTTATTATATTTGTAAAAGATAAATTAAAAAATATAAAAAAAATATGTACATGTGATCACACATATATATTTGAAATAAAAATAGTCATATAAATGATAATATCTTTGAAATATGGATTATGTGAAATTTAAAATAATTAATATTTTTAAATAAAAATAAAATATATCTGTCATCATATTACATCACATCACCCTATATTAAATAGAGGGTAGTTCTTGTGAGAATAAGGCTTATAATGAGAAATGAGAACAAAGAATAGCCATTGGATTATATAAATCAACGGTGAAGATTAAAAGAGAGAAAAAACTAATTCATTAACACAATGGCACGGAGTGTAATTTAGAAAAAAAAATTAGAGTGTTCCAAAAATACACTCCCTTCTTCTTCTCCCTTTCAAACAACCCTAGGAAGGAACATAGAGAGAATTAGGAAGGAACGACGGAATTTCTTCACCAATGGCATATCTTCTCCGCCTCGTCAAACTCTACAAATTCTTCGCCAAAATTGATCGGCGGTAAGTTTGTTTGCTAGTTTGTGTTGGATGCGAATGGCTCTAGTTGATGTTGGATGGTGTTGAATGAGAATATTGAAGGTATTCTTAATGTTAATTTTTATGAGTGTATGGAGCTTTGTGGTGATCTTTAATGCTGATTTTGGTGTAATTTTTGTTATAGATCTGCTAGATGAGTTGCAAGAGCATGTGGAATCCATTGACATGGCCAATGGTGAGCTTTCAATTTTCTTTTTCTACGTTATTCATCCTCATGTTTAAGCTCTTATTATATTAATGTTATAACTTATGATTATTCAAGCAAATAAAACAGTAGTTATTTTTTAGGATGTCACACTTACTGAACTTACTTTGTTTGAGGCCTAATTTATGTGTAGTAATTTTGTTTTTGATATCTCCTGGTCATCTTCAGCCTAATTCTTTTCATTGGAGTATAGACCTAGCATTTGTTATTCTAGATGAGGTTTAGCTTTGTGAGTTTTGTTTTTTTTTTTTGTATATTTTCAGAACATTTGCATGACTTAATATGAACAACATTTTCCTGGAATTGAAAATGGGAGATTTGAATATGTAGAGTTGATAAAAGCGTCTATATTGATTTTTAAGCCAATTGAATTATACCCATGTTTAGCTGATCTCATTAGTGGACAGAAGTATGTATGACTTTAGGATGATTCTCTTGTTGGTACTAGTTTGGGTTGAATACCTTGTGTTTAGAAAGGAGAACAATCTTGGATGACACTTATGGTGCATTTTCTAATTCTACAAAGATTGTTTGTTTGATTGAACGATAGGTGTTGTTTGGCATGGATAGATACTATATTTTATTTTCCTTTGAAGCATGCTTATTGGGGAATCTGTAGCTTATAAGCATAATTTGGAAACTTATTTGGTAGCCTATTAGCTCAAATGGTAGAGCAATGTGCATGTGCACATAGATGTGGGTTCAAATCTCACATAGGCTAATTCTATAAACGCTTTATATATTTTGGTTCATTATAACTCTTCTTTCGGTTTATGATTTTTTAAGCTCGGGTTTATAATAGTTCATCTTACAGTTCATGTCTTTTTGGTTCATGACATTTGTTCTTTTGGTTCATAGTAAATTAAAGTTTGGTTCATAATAATTCATCTTACAGTTCATGTCTTTTAAGTCATACATACTAGTTGTAATTTTTGTTCATGACATTTGTTTTTGGTTCAAAGCACATTAAAGTTTGGTTCATGCATTTTTAAGTGTACTTGTTATTTCAATTTATACTTGTAGGTTGATTGAATACTACCTATGATTTTAAATTACATTGTTATTACAATAGTTAACTAGAAGCAGTGGAAATCACTACAAGTGCTACGCAATGGAAAGGGTCCATTTTATAAAAACAATGTAAAAGATTGATCCTTGATTACTTACATGGTTCATAGAATTAATTACACAGTTCATAGTGTTCGACATGAAGGTTTATATTGTTCAACATAAAGGTTTATATTGTTCAACATGAAGGTTCATAGTGTTCAACATGAAGGTTCATGAATTTTAAATAATTAGTTCATTTAACAGAAAATGCATAAAATTTGTAAGGAAGACATTCAGCTTATTGGGTTCGATGTGAAGTAAAAAACAACCTTAAAAGCAATTAAAATGTAGCCAAGTGATTTGTCAAACACAAAGTAATATAAAAATAGACAACTTAATCCCCAATCTTGGGAATGAAATAAGAATAATATTGTGATAAGTGAAGAGTGTATGTGTCACTAGCTTCATCATGATCATCTAATGGAACACCCTCTGATGAAACCCGAAATAACACGCGCTATAAACGGGAATTAAATAAATACTAACTCTCGGGATTCGTACAACCGAACGGTTTTCGTACGTGGATTATTCCTCCTCCCCACCCCTCAGTCGGTTGTTTTTATGCTCTTTACGAATAAAGCCTTTAGACTTTATACCGTTTATAGCGCGATCTCACTCGGAGATCAAACACGTCGAACTTTGGCAAAACGAGATAGTTCTCGATCCAGAGAGGATTTTCGACCCTTATTCTTGTCTTGCCCTCCTCATATTTATATTGCTTGAGCTTCTTGCTTATATCTTATACGTCCGATGTGGGACGGTTTTTGAAACTTGCAAGCATGGTTGGTGGTGAGCCACAAAAGACTTTGACTTTGCATGCAAGATTGAAATACATGCATGGAATTAGTTTTGATGGCTTTGATTGCCAACGTGGAGGTGGTGTTTTATGTATTTCGGGCAAATCATTACCAACTTAGAAATTTGGGCCAAGCCCATATCTTATTTGCCTGCTAGGCCGAACAATTTCGGTGCCCCATTTTTGTTCTTTGCCTATTGAACACGAGATATATTTACCATTGCTCCCATATATATTTACACGCGTGCATGCATATTTTATCTACTTATAATTTTGGCTTTGAGTATTTAGTGATTATTTCGCACACCATCACCCTCAACATTCTCATCATTATCAAGACCCTTCAATGAAACTCCATCAATACTAGCATCATTATCCGAATGAGACAAATTAGGATGACCGGACCTTGATGAACAACCTACAATAAAAAAAAGAAAAAATTACTAATTTATAAGCAATATGGAACACATAATGGGCAATAAAAATGTGAAAAAAGCATTTTTCTTTTGGTTCACAAATATTGTCATTACGGTTCATAATATTACACTATAAGGTTCATTGAAAATCACAATGCGGTTCATGTAAATAACAAAAAGAGAATTCACTAAAGGGTTTACGGTTTATCAACAAAATCCAGCCCATGAATGTGCAAAAAACAACTAATAGCCATAGGTTCATCCAACATTTAAGCAATCAATCAAAATTTTGGGTTTGAAGGGGAAAAAAAGGTTTAGGCATTTTATCAAACACTTGGTGGGTAATCAAACAAGTATACAAAATCAACATCTATTTCTAATCAAATCCAAACATATTCAAATATCTTTGGAGCAAGCAAAACACAAAATAGAAGCAGGTGAAATCAAATTGTTTCAACTGGAAATTGAAACGCGCAAAAAGTAAGAACCCCTCACAAAAGATACAAATACCACAGTCATACAAGAGAGTAGAGAAATTAGGGTATGCCGAGCAAACCAAACTTAAACCGCCATTAATGGTGTAAACTATACCTAATCCAAGAAGTGATAACGAAAAGTGGTGTCGAAATCAACATAAAAATCAAGTCAAATTAGAAGAAGAAGCAACAACAATGACAGAAAAGGAGTGAAAGAAGAATGCTCGCTCGAAGAATGCTCGTTCAACAAACGACAAAGCTACTGTGCAATATTTCTCATTTTATGCAAGTAAAGTAAAAAATACCCCCAACAAACGACAAAGCTACTGTGCAATATTTCTTATTTTATGCATGTAAAGTCAAAAATACCCCTGGCTTTAAAAAAATAAGAGGACACACGCGCCTTATTAGAGCCGTTGATTTCTTAGATCTAACGTTCCATATTTGTTCTCATTTTACATGATAAGAACAATTCTCATTTGATCCCCTATCATATTAAATAACTATTTAAAATAGTGATATTAAAAATATATCAAAAATACCTTTTTATTTTTATTTGTCATAACTTGAACAATATAGATAGAATTTTTTAAAAATTGACGATTGCAATCTTACCTTATTCTAAGTAAAGTAAATATAGATAAGGAAATATTTTTATCTTCTCAACTATGCCAATAATAATAAAATAATTTTTTTAATTATCTTCTTTCCAAAGATAACACAATCAAATATATTAATTTTTATGTCAGACCCGATTTTTCGGTTGCGAATCAGATAATCTAATTCCATTCAAATTCCTACCTTTTTATTCAAAATCTATTACATTTCTTTGTTTTGGGCCGAAAATCCCAAAATGCATTTGGAGACCCAAACCCGAATTAAAACCCATCTTCACTCTCCTGATCTTCTTTCTCCTCTGCCCTATCTACACCATGCTCCTTTTCTTTTTCACTTGAACGCCGCTCCATTGTTGAGGAAGTAACAGGAGCTCGTTCATTGCCTCATCCCGTCCTCGTTCGAGTTGGTTCAGTCCGTCGCCGGTCACCGAGTTGGTTCAGTCCGTCGTCGGTCACCCTTCACTCGCGTTTTCAAGCCGGTGTGGGTTGGCGGTTGCACCACCACCCCTGGCCCCAGTTTTGTCCCCGTTCCGCCCTCATTCCGTCGCTCCTATTACACCGTCGGTAAGGCTCCGTCCTTTTCTTCCTTCTCGACATTTATCCCTTTCTCTTGCTGTGTCGCCATCTTAATCGGCGGATTCCGCAAACAGGTTGGAGGAACCACATCGGGAAGCATCACCGGAACCAGTCCTACCGAGAACGTCGGGTGTGACCCTCGTTTCGTCGATCCTCTCGTGCCACCGATCTGAGGTATGCTAGGCAAGAGTTGTCGCATATAGAGCGAGTAGGGCGCGTCGTTGTTCACTGCACAAGGAGCACGAGCCTTATGCTGAATTGAAGCCGTAGATGTGACTGAGATCAGGTCGTTCGTGAATCCATAGTAAAGTTGTTCTCCGAATTGTGCATTCCAAGGTCAAACCTTGCCCCTGTTGTTCTCCCATATTTGTTCTAGATTGTAAAATGTGTGTTGTGGTTGGGTATTAATGCTTGTTTTCGGCCTTTAGCTTATTGTTATGATTTTGACATTTGGGCCTTGCACTTGTTATGGTAGATGAACGCCATTAAAATTTTAAATTAGGATTGTGTGGTTGTAAGATGTAACGATTAGTTTGGCTCTTGTATGATAATAGTGTTTGAATTTGAGATATTGATGTTGTGTGCTTGTGAACGAAATTCGAGCATGTGCGGTTTGATCCTTCCTAGGATGCGAGTAGCATTAAGGTTTGTTTTGAGTAGGACATATGTTAGTATCGGCCTCTTGGTTGCTTGGTTGTTTTTTCACTTTGATTGAAAGATTTGTGACCTAGTATTATGATGTTGAACTTGGACTTCGAATTGTGTGCCTTGGCCTTCCGCAATTCAAGGCATTTAAAGTTTTGGGAAGCTTAGTATGTGAGAAAGTCGTTGATGTTGACTCTCATGTTTGTTGCGTTAATATTGGCTAAAAATATTAGAATCAAGTCAAATCGCATGTGTTTTGATGCCATGAAAGTATGGTGAGTCTTATTTCAGATACACAATGGTTGTGCTTGCCTAGAATCGAAGGTTATTCCTCGCGGTTAGTCTTTTGACCGTGAACGTTATGATTCGTAGGTCTTTAGGATCGACACGTTCCTTACTTCATTCGAGGATCGTCTTCCAGGTAAGTCGTTCTCGACTTGCTCGGCTCTATTCTAGTCTGTTAGATTTCATGCCGTGATTGTGAGATTGGTTTTGGGAGTTAGTCCCGAATGTATGTTTTCCATGTGAAATGTCTTCATGCATGATGTGATGCGCTTTTCATTTCAAACGTTTTCTCGTAAAAGAAATAGTATCGCTTTCTCTGTGCTGGCAGCGTAACCGGCACGATCATGTGCGACGATTGTCGGTGGCGAAGAGGCGTCTAGCCATGGTCGTGTGTCGGCCGGGCCCTTTAAAAATAAAAATTGTTTGTTTGTTTTTGGTAAGTGCTCCAGTGGAGGCTTGACCAGGGGTTGGAAGGATGACGTATATGGAAAGTGGGAGGGCCTGCCTCTGCACTCGGGCGCAGGGAGTTAGCGTCGTAGATGGGAATGCGGTGGTGGAAGGGAGAATGGCATTTCCCAATAGGATTGTGAATGGTTTCGTTGTGTGCGTGCGTGTGATTACTTAGTTGGATTTCGACCTTGTGAATTCTTTCCACGCTTAATGAATTGTTTATTCGTTGTATCTCCCTTTAATTGTTGAATGTCGAGGTGTTGGTTATTATTATAAATGCTTTACTTTTGTGCTTGTTAGTTTGATTATGGTATGTCTCAATGCCTTTCCTTTCACATATTCTCTAGGTTGTGGAAATGTGTGTTGACCTATTCTGTTCTGTTCAATTCACTTGTTAAAAGTTATGTTGTTGAATAATTGTTGTTTTTCAAACGTCTTACTATTGCCGTGTGTTATTTAGCTTGCCTAGGGTAGTAGCTGACCCCTCGGGGACTTTATTTTTCAGTTCCAGGTACTCACACAGGTCCCGTGTTGGAGCCTAGGCCAGATGCTCAGCGGATCGTTGACGCGTGTCACTAGGTCACTGAGTGGGTTTGGAGTTCGGTTTAGGCTTGTTAGCTTTTTTTGGATATTTCACTATGTTGTTGACTTTAGCAGATTTCTAGTGTTGAATGTGAATTGGCTAGACATTTGGGATTCATGCATGACATTATTAAAATGTGGCTGTTTGAACGACAGTTGGATGTTTTAAAATAGTTTTCTTGTCGTGCCCGAGTTGCAAGGTCCAGGTATTCTAGTTGTCAACCAGTTCAGGTAGGACCCGTTAGGGTCAAACTACCTGGTAATGTCCCGACGTTAAGTCGGGGTGTTACAGATTGGTATCAGAGCGAGGTTGGCAACATGGCACAGGGAATCGAGCAATACGTGTACAGGAGGTCCAACTAAAAACTAAAACCGGTCGGTGTTTTCCAAAAAGTTTTTAAATGGGGTAGTCATGCTGCATATAGGATTAGATGACACGAAGTGACTCCGCTGCCATCCGCCGAAGGACCTCACGTAGAATTGTCAATAAATCCTTCACTTTTAGTCAGAGTTTAAAGTTTTGACGATGAGACTTTCTGTTATAGATGGCTCCACAAACTAGAGTCAGAGTTGCTGCTGCTAATGGTAGAGGCCGTGGTAGAGGCCATGGTAGAGGTCGTGGAAGGGGTCGTGGTAGAGGAGAGACTCCTGTAGCCGCTGAGCCAGAGGAGCATCAGAATGGTCACCCCCAAGAAGAAGTTGCTGAGAGTGGTGATGGAGCTGCTGGGATTCATCAAGATGCTAGTGTGTCTGTTGTTGGAGGAGGGCCCCCAACTAATGTGGCCCACGTTGGAGTCAATGCACCGCCTGCTGGGTTGTCACCAGATATGGATCCTGCACTTCGAGCTACACTTGTAGGATTGCTACAGAATCTGCTGGGTACAGGTGCTGTTTTCAATCAAAATGCTGCGGCTGGGCTTCAAAGGACTGAGATGAGAGCACCAGGCCAGAATACAGTTGGAGATGCTCAATTAGGAGGGCTACCAGAAGTACAGAGACCAGAAGTAGTTGATCGTGTGGTAGAGTTACCAAGACAGTGTCGCGAGCCCCAACCTGACAAGTGGCTCGCGGAGTTCAGGAAGACCGGGGTGCCAAACTTTACTGGGGCTAAGGATACGAATGTGGAGTAGTGGTTGAGGAGAGTGGAATCTGCTTTGGACTCTATTCAAGCGCTAGAGGAGAGGAAGATGTCTCTGGTACAGAGTCTGCTACAGGGAGATGCTTTTGATTGGTGGGACATGAGCAGAGAAGGTCAGACAGATGTGACTTTTGAAGAGTTCCGAAAGAGGATTAGAGATTTTTACTGTCCTCCAGTGGTTAGGTCGGCTCGTGAGGCTGCTTTTCGGGATGCTGGACACGAGAACATCACGGTGGAGGAAACCATTCTGAAGTTCCATAAGGAGTTGATAGTTGTGCCAAATGTCGCTCCTACAGTAGAATTGAAGATCGCAACCTTTCTGAAGAGGTTGCAACCACATCTGCCTGCTTATGTTTCTGGTCTTCGACTCACTACTTTGAGAGATGTTCAAGAGTCCGTTTTGGCTTATGCTATGGCCACACCCCGACCAGGTTAGTTGGAGATACATGCTAGTGCGAACAAGAGACAGAAGTTGTCTGGCCCTTCAGATTCGAGGAGGGATAGTCGACCGGGTTCATTTCAGCAGAACCGGTCCGGATCTCAGTCACAGGGCCGTCAAGACCAGTTTCAGCAAGGTCAATATTCTAGGGGACAGAAAGAATGCTTCAATTGTGGAGGCACTGACAACCTCAGAAGTCAGTGCCCGAAGCCAGTTCGAGATTGCTACAACTGTGGGAAGCCTGGCCATATGCGATAGTATTGCAAGGTCGTTGTACCCTCCCAAGGATCTTCGCCATGGACTGTGAATCAGGGAGCTCGTCGTCCACCACAACAGACTCAGCAAGCATCAGGACAGAACAAAGGCCGAGGTACATGAGCCAACGCCCAGAGAATCAACCAACCTCGAGTGTTCGAGATGAGGAGAGCTGATGCCTTACATGCGCCGACTGCTACAGGTACGTTTTGGATTCAATCTAAGCCTGTTCATATTCTTTTTTACACGGGTGCCACACACTCTTTTGTGTCCTCTGCTTGCGTGGCTAGACTAGGGTTGACTTGTACAGAAGGAGAATCTTTTGTAGTAGGCCTACCCGATGGTAGTAAGGTGAGTGGTAATAGAGAGATTCTGCAGTGTCCTATCAGAATAGGAGGTAGAGACTGGTATGCAGATTTTATAGTAATGCAGTTGTTCCCAGATGATGACGTGATTTTGGGAATGGATTGGATGAGGCGTTACAAAGCAGTGCTAGATATACATAAAGGCACAGTCACGGTGTCCATAGATGACGGAACTGTACAAGTGAGTCAAGAATTAGAGCAAGTTTGGCCGAAACTAGTGATTAGTATGGTAAAAGCCGCCAAGTTGCTTAATGGAGGGTGTGTAGGGTATTGGTGTTATGTCCTACAAGGGGACAAGGAAGGACCACCCATTTAGAATGTACCAGTAGTCTGTGAGTTTAAGGATGTCTTCCCAGACGATCTACCGGGCTTGCCACCTCAAAGAGAGGTTGATTTGAGCATTGACCTTGAGCCAGGAACAATACCGATCTCGAGGGCTCCATATCACATGGCTCCGATGGAAATGCAGGAATTGAAGGCACAATTGGAAGAGTTGTTGGAGAAAGGATATGTACGACCGAGTGTGTCACCATGGGGAGCTCCAGTTTTGTTTGTAAAGAAGAAAGATGGTTCACTTCGCTTGTGTATTGATTATCGAGAGTTGAACCGAGTCACCATCAAGAACAAGTACCCACTACCTCGCATTGATGATTTGTTGGATCAGTTACAAGGGGCTAAGGTGTTTTCTAAAGTGGATCTGAGGTCAGGATATCATCAGCTAAGAATTCGAGAGGAAGACATTCCAAAGACGGCTTTTCGGACTAGATATGGGCACTATGAGTTTGTGGTGATGCCGTTTGGATTAACCAATGCACCTGCAGTGTTCATGGAGTTAATCAACCGAGTGTTTATAGATTTTTTGGACAAGTTTGTGGTGGTATTCATTGATGATATCTTGATTTATTCCCGTAATGAAGAGGAGCACGCAGAACACCTTAGGCAGGTGTTGAAAGTGTTGAGGCAACATCAGTTGTTTGCCAAGCTATCCAAGTGTGAGTTCTGGTTACCGAAAGTCACCTTTCTGGGACATGTGGTGTCTGCAAAGGGAGTAATGGTAGACCCTGTGAAAATCAAGGCTGTAAAAGAGTGGGAACCCCCAAGAAATATGAAGGAGGTGCGGAGTTTCCTAGGTTTAGCGGGGTACTACCGGAGATTCGTAGAAGGGTTCTCCCGTATAGCCCAGCCACTAACGAATTTGTTAAAGAAGACCACTCATTTCGAGTGGAATGAGGCATGCCAGAGAAGCTTCGAAGAGTTGAAGAGGAGGTTGACTTCAACTCCTATACTTGCTCTCCCTCAAGGAAATGAGGACTTTGTGATCTACAGTGACGCCTCCAAGGTAGGCTTAGGATGTGTGTTGATGCAGAGGGATAGGGTGATTGCGTATGCTTCAAGACAATTGAAGCCGAATGAGCTGAATTACCCTACTCATGACTTGGAGTTGGCAGCGGTGGTGCATGCTCTGAAGATTTGGCGCTATTACTTATATGGTAGTACCTGCAAGGTGATGACAGATCATAAGAGTCTCAAGTACATCTTTACTCAGAGAGAACTGAACATGAGACAGCGGAGATGGCTCGAGTTGCTGAAGGACTATGACTTGGAGATCCTTTATCACCCAAGAAAAGCGAACGTAGTCGCCGATGCACTTAGTAGGAAGACCTCTGAAGAATGTATGTTGGCTCGTTTAACGGCTCAACCCGAGCTACAAAGAGAGCTGATAAGGTACGAAATCGAGGTGCAGATTCAGCGTTACCAGGGTAGATATATTGAGTATTATGGAGTGTCAACCGACTTTGCTTGAAGAAGTGAGAAAGAAACAAGAAGTGTGTCCAATGATTCAGGAACTGAAGTAGAAATTAAGCCGTGGTGAGGCACCTGATTTTGTAGAGAGAGCAGATGGTATCTTGAGTTTGCGCGGCCGGATCCGTGTGCCTCGAGATGAAGAGTTGAGACAGAAGATTTTGCAAGAAGCCCACGCTACACCTTACTCGATTCACCCTGGAGCGAGTAAGATGTACAAAGATTTACGACAATACTACTGGTGGGATGGCATGAAGCCAGATGTAGCAAGATTCGTGGCTAAGTGTCAGGTTTGTCAACAGGTGAAGATTGAGCACCAGAGGCCGGGAGGTATGCTCCAACCCCTACCTATTCCAGAGTGGAAGTGGGAGGATATTCCCATGGATTTTGTCACGGGATTACGAATCAGCAAGGGACATGATGCCATCTGGGTTGTAGTGGATAGGTTGACCAAGACTGCTCGCTTCTTGCCTATTAAGGAGACTTGGAAAATTAACAAACTGGTAGAAGTGTTCGTAAATCAGATAGTTAGACTGCATGGTGTACCCAAGACGATTGTGTCAGATCGTGATGGGCGTTTCACTTCCAGATTCTGGCAACAAGTGCATGAGGCCCTTGGGACGAGATTGCACTTTACGACTGCTTATCACTCGCGGTCAGATGGCCAGTCCGAGAGGACAATCCAGACTCTAGAGGACATGCTAAGGTATTGTGTTCTTGATTGGGGAGGTCATTGGTCGGATCACCTAGCACTGGTAGAGTTTGCCTACAACAACAGTTGGCACTCCTCGATTCAGATGGCTCCGTATGAGGCCTTGTATGGCCGAAAGTGTAGGACACCTTTGTGTTGGGATGACCCGTCAGATGTTGTAGGAGAGAGGCCACAAATGATAGAGGAGACGATTGGGAAGGTGGCCTTGATACAAGAGCATATGCTAGTTGCACAGAGCCGCCAGAAATCCTATGCAGACAAGCGACGTCGACCACTAGAGTTTGAGATAAGGGCACACGTCTGGTTGAGAGTGTCGCCTACTCGTGGTGTGAGAAGATTTGGAGTTAAGGGAAAGTTGAGTCCCCGCTACATTGGGCCGTTCGAGATACTGGAGAGAGTTGGCGAGGTAGCTTACAGACTAGCGTTACCGCCCGCCTTGGATGGAGTTCACCCTGTCTTTCATGTGTCACAGTTGAGACAGTATGTTCCGGATCCCAACCACAGGCTCAACTATGAAGAGTTGGAGGTTGAGCCCGATCATACTTTCAGAGAGCAGCCGATAGCGATTCTTGACAAGCGTTCTAAGAAGCTGCGAAACAAGGAGATTTCGTTGGTGTTGATTAAGTGGTCTCGACGAGGTGTCGAGGAGGCCACTTGGGAGACAGAGGATAGGATGAGAGAGAGTAGGTGTGACGGTTGTTATGAGGTCGCTCGAGAGTAGGTGTGACGGTTGTTATGATGTAATGTTGCTAAGTGTGTTGGATGTTGCTTGTTTGTGTTTTGACATGAGTATGGATTGGTTGTCGTTCTTTATGATTATAATATCTTGATATATGTTTTGCTTCCCATGTTATGTTAATCTGTTAGTAACAAATTGGGGGTTCCAGGACGAACCACTTTAAGGGGGAGAGATTGTGAAACCTCGAGAATCCATGTGGGCTTCCACTTTTAACCACAGAAGTTTCGGGACGAAACTTTCTTTAACGGGGGTAGTATGTCAGACCCGATTTTTCGGTTGCGAATCAGATAATCTAATTCCATTCAAATTCCTACCTTTTTATTCAAAATCTATTACATTTCTTTGTTTTGGGCCGAAAATCCCAAAATGCATTTGGAGACCCAAACCCGAATTAAAACCCATCTTCACTCTCCCCATCTTCTTTCTCCTCTGCCCTATCTACGCCACGCTCCTTTTCTTTTTCACTTGAACGCCGCTCCATTGTTGAGGAAGTAACAGGAGCTCGTTCATCGCCTCATCCCGTACTCGTTCGAGTTGGTTCAGTCCGTCGCCGGTCACCGAGTTGGTTCAGTCCGTCGCCGGTCACCCTTCACTCGCGTTTTCAAGCCGGTGTGGGTTGACGGTTGCACCACCACCCCTGGCCCCAGTTTTGTCCCCGTTCCGCCTTCATTCCGTCGCTCCTATTACACCGTCGGTAAGGCTCCGTCCTTTTCTTCCTTCTCGACATTTATCCCTTTCTCTTGCTGTGTCGCCATCTTAATCGGCGGATTCCGCAAACAGGTTGGAGGAACCACATCGGGAAGCATCACCGGAACCAGTCCTACCGAGAACGTCGGGTGTGACCCTCGTTCCGTCGATCCTCTCGTGCCACCGATCTGAGGTATGCTAGGCAAGAGTTGTCGCATATAGAGCGAGTAGGGCGCGTCGTTGTTCACTGCACAAGGAGCACGAGCCTTATGCTGAATTGAAGCCGTAGATGTGACTGAGATCAGGTCGTTCGTGAATCCATAGTAAAGTTGTTCTCCGAATTGTGCATTCCAAGGTCAAACCTTGCCCCTGTTGTTCTCCCATATTTGTTCTAGATTGTAAAATGTGTGTTGTGGTTGGGTATTAATGCTTGTTTTCGGCCTTTAGCTTATTGTTATGATTTTGACATTTGGGCCTTGCACTTGTTATGGTAGATGAACGCCATTAAAGTTTTAAATTAGGATTGTGTGGTTGTAAGATGTAACGATTAGTTTGGCTCTTGTATGATAATAGTGTTTGAATTTGAGATATTGATGTTGTGTGCTTGTGAACGAAATTCGAGCATGTGCGGTTTGATCCTTCCTAGGATGCGAGTAGCATTAAGGTTTGTTTTGAGTAGGACATATGTTAGTATCGGCCTCTTGGTTGCTTGGTTGTGTTTTCACTTTGATTGAAAGATTTGTGACCTAGTATTATGATGTTGAACTTGGACTTCGAATTGCGTGCCTTGGCCTTCCGCTATTCAAGGCATTTAAAGTTTTGGGAAGCTTAGTATGTGAGAAAGTCGTTGATGTTGACTCTCATGTTTGTTGCGTTAATATTGGCTAAAAATATTAGAATCAAGTCAAATCGCATGTGTTTTGATGCCATGAAAGTATGGTGAGTCTTATTTCGGATCCACAATGGTTGTGCTTGCCTAGAATCGAAGGTTATTCCTCGCGGTTAGTCTTTTGACCGTGAACGTTATGATTCGTAGGTCTTTAGGATCGACACGTTCCTTACTTCATTCGAGGATTGTATTCCAGGTAAGTCGTTCTCGACTTGCTCGGCTCTATTCTAGTCTTGTTAGATTTCATGTCGTGATTCTGAGATTGGTTTTGGGAGTTAGTCCCGAATGTATGTTTTCCATGTGAAATTTCTTCATGCATGATGTGATGCGCTTTTCATTTCAAACGTTTTCTCGTAAAAGAAATGGTATCGCTTTCTCTGTGCTGGCAGCGTAACCGGCACGATCATGTGCGACGATTGTCGGTGGCGAAGAGACGTCTAGCCATGGTCGTGTGTCGGCCGGGCCCTTTAAAAATTAAAATTGATTGTTTATTTTTGGTAAGTGCTCCAGTGGAGGCTTGACCAGGGGTTGGAAGGATGACGTATATGGAAAGTGGGAGGGCCTGCCTCTGCACTCGGGCGCAGGGAGTTAGCGCCGTAGATGGGAATGCGGTGGTGGAAGGGAGAATGGCATTTCCGAATAGGATTGTGAATGGTTTCGTTGTGTGCGTGCGTGTGATTACTTAGTTGGATTTCGACCTTGTGAATTCTTGCCAAGCTTAATGAATTGTTTATTCGTTGTATCTCCCTTTAATTGTTGAATGTCGAGGTGTTGGTTATTATTATAAATGCTTTACTTTTGTGCTTCTTAGTTTGATTATGGTATGTCTCAATACCTTTCCTTTCACATATTCTCTAGGTTGTGGAAATGTGTGTTGACCTATTCTGTTCTGTTCAATTCACTTGTTAAAAGTTATGTTGTTGAATAATTGTTGTTTTTCAAACGTCTTACTATTGTCGTGTGTTATCTAGCTTGCCTAGGGTAGTAGCTGACCCCTCGGGGACTTTATTTTTCAGTTCCAGGTACTCACACAGGTCCCGTGTTGGAGCCTAGGCCAGATGCTGCAGCGGATCGTTGACGCGTGTCACTAGGTCACTGAGTGGGTTTAGAGTTCGGTTTTGGCCAGGAAGGCCAAAGCTTCCAAATCAAGCTCGGTGTCCTAACAGTCATCACCGTGCTAATCGATGGTCCTTCATAGATATAAGGCTCCTGTCACCACGCACGGTCATACTCCGACCGACCCAACCTCATGTCCTTTGCCGATTTGCCTGGTGGGTGGCAACAAAGCATATGGGGAAGACGAGCATGAAGTTCTGAGCCACGTTGTTCCAACTCCGACTGCACCGCCGACGGGCCACTTCGATACCTTCTCTCCTCTGGCTCATCCACCCCCGATTGGAACATAAGCTGGCACGATGTCGGCTCCACCTAATGAGCCGCCTCCAACCAAATTAGTGTTAAGCACGGTTCGGTCAAAACCAAAAATTTGGACCGAATCGAACCGAAACCGAATATGTTCGGTTCGGTTATCGGTTTAATGAGTTCAAGAATTTCGGTTTTGGTTCGATTTAAATCGGTTCGGTTCGGTTAAACCGAAAAAAAACAAAAAAAAAACCGAGGCCCACCAGTTCACTACTTCGCTAGACTATCAGTTTAAACTATTATAATTAAAAACCCGTAGCCTGCCCCTTCAATTTCTTTCTCACGCCACAAACCCTAGCCGCTTCAGGCGCTAGACTCATCACCGTCGCCGCTCGAAGAGACTCAACGTTCTTGCGCCCGTCGGCCGTAGTTGTCGCCGTCGACGCTCGCGATCGCTGAATCCATAGTGCACTCGTGAATCGCGAGTCGCCATCTCCGTTCAGTTCACTCGTGACTCGCGGTCCCTTCCTTCCGCCCTTCCCTGGTATGTTTTTCGAACTTTGAGTGGGTTAAATGGTTAATTAGTTAATTGCTCCAGCCTCTAGGAGAATTAGATTGTTTTTTCAATCTTTTGTGTGGGTTAAATGATTAGTTTACTGCGAATACTGGTACAGCCATACGAATGTATAGTCAATTTAGGATTTTTTATATGTTGATGGATAATTTTTAATTTTTTTTTACATTTATTTTTTGATTGAGTCATGTTTTTAGTGAACGGTTTAGTCGGCTTCACCCTAAACCGAAACCGAAAAAAAACTAAACCGAACCGAAATCATTCACAAAATATAAAAAATCGGTTTTCGGCTCGGTTCTGTTTAAGTCGGTTCGGTTCGGTTTTGAACCGATGCTCTGCCCTAGACCAAATCATTTATAGATGCGGTGACAGGAAACTGCCTCTTAGCCAATGGGACTAAGCTCAACTTAGTTGAAGGTATCGATGAAGACTTTGTCCATATTGATGAAGCTGAAGTCTCTAAGCTGTGTGAACATTTGAGCACCTCCCTTGTTGGCATTATCCTAGGCTTGAAGGTCCCTCTCTCTGCTATGGTACGGTTTGTCCGAGCTCACTGAAGCTCTATTTCGCTCCCTAAGATTCTAGTCAACAATGACGGGGTGTTCCTCTTTGGGTTCTATTTTGCTAAGGATATGTCTGTCATCCTAGAAGCTAGTCCCTGGATGTTCGGAGGCCATCACACTCTTCTTCTAAAGAAATAGGAGTTGGGATTGAAGCTTAAACCGAATTTCTTCAAGACGATTCCAATATTGACCTTATATTTTGGTTTACAAACGCCCTCAATAAGATTGGAATGTGCTTTGGAACGCCTATTGCATCAGACAAGATTACTTCCAACCTCGATTGCATCTCCTATACTCGAATCCTTGTGGATGTTGATGCCAAGAAAGCTCACAAGGAAAGTATCCATATTGGGGACCCAAAGGGAGTCGTGACGGAGCAAAAGATTGTACTAGAGTGGAAGCCCTGGTTGTGTTTTCTTGTTGTTATGCGTTTAGACACAAAGAAGGTGACTACCTCAAGCCCCCCATCCCCTTGACGTTGTTTGTTAGCAAGCCTTCTAGGAAATGGATACCTAAGCCTAGTGCTAAAGCCGCACCACCACGCAATTAGCCTTCGATTGAAGCTCTTGAGCCTCCAAGTCGTTTACAGAAGGTCAGTTCAGTACCCCTTAAACCTTTGGTGCCTCTAATGCATCTGCGACGATGAAGTTAGAAGTAACCTCGCCCTCCTCTAAGGCGAAGGCAAATACCATATACTTTCCTAGAGTTACTCCAGTTACTCCAAAGGGATTAGACGATCCGGCTTCCTCTACGGTGCCTCAAAAGAAGATCTTTACAACTCGTACAAACGCTAATGACTTGTCGCTAGCCGAGTCTGATAAGTTGGAAGGTAGTTTGGTTGTTCACCTCCAAGGTGGTTCTCCCGTGTTGGAGAGCCATCACCTAACCCCTCTCATGTATAGTCTCTCCTTCGGGAGCTAGAACATTAGAGGTTGCTCGATTTCCTCTAAGCGCTTGGTAATTAGTAGGTTTAGTGAATCTAATAAGGTCTACCATTTGGCATTTTGGAGACCAGGATCACTCCTGAGAAATTTTGTGCTATCTATGATTCGTTTTTGTATGGGTGGAATCGAGCTAGCAACTTGAATGAAGCCCAAAATTTCCGCAACTGGATTTTTGGGAAAGATCGCGAAGTGGACATTTAAGTGTATATGGTCACAAGCGAGATGGTCCATTATTTCGTAGTGTGTAAGAGGAACGGGGCATATTTTTTGAAGGGCTGCTTGGTTTTGCTTCTACAATCACCGATGTTGATCTTGATATTTACCGTCGTGGGCCCTTGCTCAGTCCGCATCTTGTCTCGTCTATTGTTTCCCTCATCACCAATGCAGAAATTAAATACGCTCCTTTTCCATCCTAAACTTGATGTCTCTCGGACCAGACGGATACAATAGTGGGGTTTTCAAGCATGCTTGGGCTAGATTTGGTAGCACGATCATCACAATTGTTCAAGAGTTCTTTCGAAGTGGTCATGTGCTGAAGCAAATTAACCACACACCTATTGCCCTCATCCTCAAAGTCGACACTCCAAACTCTATTAATGACTTTAGGCCGATAAGCTATTGTAATGCGATCTACAAAACAATATCTAAGGTCATTGTTACAAGGCTGAAAGGGACTATGGACAGTATTGTTAGATTCTTTCAGGGTGCCTTTGTTCCGAGTCAAAACTTAGCACACAATATCATGACTTGCCGAGATATCGTCAAGCACTACAATAGAACATATATTTCCCCAATTTGCTATTAAAGTGGATCTTAGGAAGGCTTATGATCTCACTAGCTTGGACTTTATCATTGAGTTGCTGCGTGGACTTAGGTTCCCATGTAGGTTTGTTGGATGGGTAGAAAGTTGCATTACTTCCACTTCTTTTTCTATTCTAATTGACAGTCGCCTCACGGGGTTCTTCAAGGGGCGGAGAGGCATCCGCCAAGGCAATCATGTTGCACCTTACCTCTTCGCTTTATGCATGGAATACACCAACAGGCTTGTGTTAGACTTGCATGACAAGCAGACTTTCAGATTTCACTCGGGATGTAAAAGGGCGGGTATCACTCATATCACGTTTGCAGATGACCTATTTCTCTTCTTTCTCGCTGATGAGGGCTCTTTATCAACCTTTCGGGACAAGCTTATGGAATTTAGTGAAGTATCTGGCCTTCAAATTAATCACAACAAATCAAGAATCTTTTTGGCTGGTGTTGATCAACATGTGATCGGGTAGCTAGTTTGCTGGTTTGGTGGGGTTCGAGGAAGGCTCATTTCCTATCAGATATCTAAGGATTCCACTACACTATAGGAGGATGGGAGCCTCGGAGTTTCATGGGTTGTTCAGCAAAATCCAAGGTATTATCAACTCTTGGATGGCTAGAAGTCTATCTTATGCTGGGAGAATCCAACTCATCAGGTTAATTTTGATGGGATTAATTTCTAGATGTAATCAACCCTTCTTTATACTTTTGCTTTAGTGAGAATCCAACACCTACTTAGAAGCTTTATTTGGAGTGGAAATTGTGATTCCAATAGGGCACCAATAGCATGAGAAGAACTAACCAACCCCAAGATTGAGGGTAGCCTTGGCTTCAATGAATTACTTGCCTGGAACAAGGCTTGATGCTATCGTTGGTTGCTTGAGATTGACTTTGATGCCCCCAATCTCTGGGTCTTTTGGGCCAAGCATTCTATTTTGAATGGTGCCAACATTTGGAGCTACGAAAAGAAAGAGCCCGACTCTTGGCACTAGAAAATGCTTCTCAAATTAAGGGACTCTCTGATCTCTGTTAAGCATCAACTACATGAGGCTGAGTGGAGCAGATGTTGGGAACTTCGAGATGTCAAGGGTACAGTGCATAAGTTGTATGTGTAACATCCCCGACCAAAGTGCCTACGTCATTTGCATTCATATAAGATTAATAGTATATGCATAGCATATTGGCATGACAAATAGTGAATTTTTAAAAAGTAATATTTATTTTCTAATTAAGTTTATTATATTTTAAAAACATTTTTAAGAAAAAAATTAATTATTAATTATTTCAGGGTAAAATTTGTAGTAAAGAAGATTTGAGGGTGAGAACCGTAATTTTTGAAATTTTTTGCCGACTTTCATCGAGATAGCCGACTTGGCTTTCTTGCAATATATATGTGGATAATCAATGGTTTTCATATCAAGCTACGTACCAAAAAAAACGAGAGAGAGAGGAGAGTTGACTTGTTAAGAGAAAGTGTTTGATTTTTTGTTATTTTTACTGGATCTGGTACGAGATCTCTTCAATCGGGTTTTAATCTCGCAGTACAAGCTTGATTTGGTAAGTTTTTAATTAGTTAATGGTTTATCTGGATTTTACTAATTTTTCTAGATCTAGATTTACAGATGCTTTTGATTCGAAAATCAGTCGATTTGTAGTTTTCAGAGGGTGTTTTCGATATCGGATATATATTCGGTAAAAGATTTCAGAGTATTTTTAGGGTTTCGTTTTGTAAGGATATTAGGGAGCCCTTTGATCAAGTTTTTCACAAAGGTTTGAACTAGAAAAATGTTCTTCTATATATATAGTTTATTATTGTCAAGTTTTAAAAGATTTGGAAAGATGCACAAGGAGTTATAATGCATTCTGGCATTTCATTGCATTTGGGGTTAGAGTTTATAAGAGTAAATAGCCTAATTTGCACTGGCTTATATATAGGAGCACAAGTCATAGATCGTGGTCAAAGAGAAAGGGAAGAGATATAGTAATTGTCTTGAACAGGTGAGTATAGACCGGAGATTCAACCATATGTGCTATATGTGAAATATGAATATATGGATATATGCGTTATATGTGGTATATGAGGTATATGAATATATGTGCTATATGAGCTATATGGATATGTGTGTTATATGGATTATACGGATAGATGTCATAGCTCTGAAATTTCCAGAGTTGTTTGCACAAAAGGTATGTTAACAGATGACATATGAATATATGATATATGGCTACAGGATGCACTGGATTGCATAGCATATTGCATGAGATTAAAAGGATCTGTGACTGTCTTGCCCTGAATTTGTATTACAGGACCTACGGGTCATACAGGATCTTCGGATCATACAGGACCTACGGGTCATACAGGATCTTCGGATCATACAGGATCTACGGATCATACAAGACCTACGGGTCATAATTCTTACAGGGACCATAAGAGTCCATATACAGTAAACCCGGGGCAGATTCAGGCTTGAACAGTTCACAGAATAAAGAATCGGAAACGTCAGCATTTGCATTTGCATAGTAAATTCATATATGACATATGTATAGTATGTATGAATATGTCTAGTGACCAATTGTTTGACTCTGTGTGAAATAATTGATGATGGTTTATATTCACTGAGTATGCGACTCACGTAAATCGCAAAATAATTTTTCAGGTTCAACTACTTCTTACTGACGTGTGTCCTTTTAGAGGTCACATTCATACAGGTCGGTCGACTGAAGCTCAATGCAACCTTCTCCTCCTCATTTTGCATCTTAGACATATGGGTTGTAATAGAAATTAGAGTAATAGAAGTTTTAGTATAAGAAGAGATTGCATAGATGTGTGTGCAACCTTTTATGGTATTTACTGCTTTGTGCTCATGTGTATAGTTGCTTATATGTGAATTATTTGTGTATATAAGGGATAAGTTTTACAAAGTATACGTCATAGGGTATAAGGGTGTCACAGCTAGTTTTTGGTATCAGAGCAGGGATATGATTCTTTAAGGGCATGCATTCATAAGCATATATAATTGACAATAGAATTGCATTCATGAGCATAATGCATAAAGGAGAGAAGGTTCAGCCGTGCCAGTCATTCTATAGAAGCATTTCATACAGCACCATATGAACATACATTTCATACACATGAACTATAAGAAGAGGAAGTACAGAGGAAACTGTAAAGGTATAGGTAATATATCGGAATTGTATAGTTGAGTTACCAGTTGATTTGATTTTGCTATTCTTGTATGAGTTTGATGTTATATTGGGTATAGACTGGTTGTCAAGACGTCATGTTAAAGTGGATTGCTATACCAAAGAGGTAGTGATAGACTCGCTTGGGAATTCTAGAGTAATTTTCTATGGTTATAGATAAATGGTATCAACTTTCTTAATATTTGCAATAGCGGCAGTTTATATGATTAGAAAGGTATCTGAGGCATATCTGGTCCATGTTATAAACCATACAGTTGAATGTGATGAGGTTGGAGATATTCTAGTTGTTAAAGATTAAAAGATTTTTCAGATGTGTTTCCAAAGGACATTCAAAGATTGCTACTTGATAGAGAGATAGAGTTTACTATGAAATTAATGTCAGGCACTGCACCGATTTCTATTATTCCATATTGGATGGCTCTTCTAGAGTAACAGGAACTGAAGAAACAGTTACAAGATTTGTTGGACAAAGTATTCATTAGTGCTAGTGTATCTCATGACTGTGCATAGATTACAGAAAGTTGAATCAGGTGATAGTGAATAACAAATATCCATTGCCAAGAATAGATGATTTATATGATCAACTTCAGGGTGCAGAGGTATTTTTTTAAGATAGACCTTCGGTCAGGATATCATCAATTAAAGATAGCTAAAGATGACATTATCAAGACAACATTCAGAACTCGATATGGGCATTATGAGTTTCTGGTAATGCCATTTGGTTTGACTAATGCACCAGCAGCATTTATGACCTTGATGAATAAGGTATTTCAACCATTTCTAGACAAATTTGTGATCATCATTATTCATGATATATTGGTATATTCGTGAAGTACAGATGAGCATGTTGATCATTTACGTACTGTGCTACAAGTCTTGATGGAAAAACAGTTATATGCTAAACTGAGTAAGTGTGAATTCTAGTTGGATCATGTGGTATTTTTACGACATATAGTATTTGGAAGAGTCATGGTATAGAAGAAACAACTTGTGAAACAAAGAATAAGATGAGAAAGTCATATGAACAGATAGCTAATTTTGAGGACAAAATTCTTATAGAGGGGGAGAAATGTAACATCCCCGACCAAAGTGCATACGTCATTTTGCATTCATATAAGATTAATAGTATATGCATAGCATATTGGCATGACAAATAGTGAATTTTTAAAAAGTAATATTTATTTTCTAATAAAATTTATTATATTTTAAAAAAGTTTTTTAAAAAAAATTAATTATTAATTATTTTAGGGTAAAGTTTGTAGTAAAGGAGATTTGAGGGTGAGAACCGTAATTTTTGAAAATTTTTGCCAACTTTCACCGAGATAGCCGACTTGGCTTTCTTGCAATATATATGTGGGTAATCAATGGTTTTCATATCAAGCTACGTACCAAAAAAACGAGAGAGAGAGGAGAGTTGACTTGTTAAGAGAAAGTGTTTGATTTTTTGTTATTTTTACTGGATCTGGTACGAGATCTCTTCAATCGGGTTTTAATCTCGCAGTACAAGCTTGATTTGATAAATTTTTAATTAGTTAATGGTTTATCTGGATTTTACTAATTTTTCCAGATCTAGATCTACAGATGCTTTTGATTCGAAAATCAGTCGATTTATAGTTATCAGAGGGTGTTTTCGATATCGGATATATATTCGGTAAAAGATTTCAGAGTGTTTTTAGGGTTTCGTTTTGTAAGGATATTAGGGAACCCTTTGATCAAGTTTTTCAGAAAGGTTTGAACTAGAAAAATGTTCTTCTATATATATAGTTTATTATTGTCAAGTTTTAAAGGATTTGGAAAGATGCACAAGGAGTTTTAATGCATTCTGGCATTTCATTGCATTTGGGGTTAGAGTTTATAAGAGTAAATAGCCTAATTTGCATTGGGTTATATATAGGAGCACAAGTCATAGATCATGGTCAAAGAGAAAGGGAAGAGATATAGTAATTGTCTTGAACAGGTGAGTATAGACCGGAGATTCAACCCTATGTGCTATATGTGAAATATGAATATATGGATATATGCGCTATATGTGGTATATGAGGTATATGAATATATGTGCTATATGAGCTATATGGATATGTGTGTTATATGGATTATATGGATAGATGTGATAGCTCTGAAATTTTCAGAGTTGTTTGCACAAAAGGTATGTTAACAGATGACATATGAATATATGATATATGGTTACAGGATGCACTGGATTGCATAGCATATTGCATGAGATTAAAAGGACCTGTGACTTTCTTGCCCTGAATTTGTATTACAGGACCTACGGGTCATACAGGATCTTCGGATCATACAGGACCTACGGGTCATACAAGATCTTCGGATCATACAGGATCTACGGATCATACAAGACCTACGGGTCATAATTCTTACAGGGACCATAAGAGTCCATATACAGTAAACCCGGGGCAGATTCAGGCTTGAACAGTTCACAGAATAAAGAATCGGAAACGTCAGCATTTGCATTTGCATAGTAAATTCATATATGACATATGTATAGTATGTATGAATATCTATAGTGACCAATTGTTTGACTCTGTCTGAAATAATTGATGATGGTTTATATTCACTGAGTATGCGACTCACGTAAATCGCAAAACAATTTTTCAGGTTCAGCTAGTTCTTACTGACGTGTGTCCTTTTAGAGGTCACATTCATACAGGTCGGCCTGCTGAAGCTCAATGCAACCTTCTCCTCCTCATTTTGCATCTTAGACATATGGGTTGTAATAGAAATTAGAGTAATAGAAGTTTTAGTATAAGAAGAGATTGCATAGATGTGTGTGCAACCTTTTATGGTTGTTATTTGCTGCTTTGTGCTCATGTGCATAGTTGCTTATATGTGAATTATCTGTGTATATAAGGGATAAGTTTTACAAAGTATACGTCATAGGGTATAAGGGTGTCACAGTATGACATCTTCCGGATCCGCAGACCAATGGTTGGCTGGACTAGCACTATATGGGACGCAGTCAACATCCCGTGATGTTCGTTCATCTCCTGGCTAGCGTGCCAAAACAGGGCCCCTTCTTGCGCTAGATTATTTAGGTTTGGGTTTTTCAATAACCCCATGTGTCCCCTTAGCGATAATCATGAGGAAACAATGGCACATCGATGGTTCCAAAGCCCATTCTCCAAGGGTGGTCTTACCGTTGTTATGACGTGGACCGGCATGTCCACTGTTCCTGACACACTTCAGGATTGCCTCAGCTTATTTTTTTTTGATAAATGAGCTACTAGCTCATTACAAGGCCAACACTAGGTTACCCGTAAATTACAAGGCTAACCTAAATCATCACGACGGATGATCTTTAGAAAATCAAATAATAGAGGATGATCACTAAACCAGGAACTACTAATCGAGATATCAACAGGATCCAACAAGGATCCCGAGAAAAATTAGAAATAGCAAAACTAAGCTGAGGAAAACTAAAAAGCCTCTTGGCGAGAAAATCTGCCGCAGAATTGCATTCCCTGAAACAATGAAAAAACACCACACAAGGAACCAAAGCAACAAAATGACGGATATCATTTATAATAGTTTGAATTTCCCAAGGAACCCTCCAAGTTCGTTTTAAAGAATTAATAAGAATTAGATTATCTCCTTCAATGATAAGGCGGGAAATATTAAGCGAAACCGCACTACGAATACCATCAAGCAGGGCGAGTGCTTCAGCCTGGAGAACCGAAATGGGAGGTTGTTCTTTTCGATCAAAACTTAAAATCTTACTTTTGTGGTCTCGAATAAGAAAGCTCGAAAAAGTAGACGAATTTGTTCGCTTGGAAGCATCAAAATTGAGCTTTGCCCATAACAGAGGAGGTCTAATCCAAGAACGGTTATTTTTCCTTTTGGGACGAGGCACCGTTTTTGGAGCAAAAACTGGTTGAGCAAAATTCAATTGTAAATACTGAGAGAAAGCTAAATCACATGGAAGCAAAGAAGAAATAAGTCTAGACGGATTAAAAATTTTGCCATTTCTAAGTCCCCAAATAAACCACCAAAGGAAACAAAGGATGTTACTATTTTTATTTGAATTTATAGTAGAAACAAGATTATCAATAAAAGTACCTGAGGAGATAATCTGAAATTTAAGATTAACCTTAGCCTCAAGTTTGGAAAGCATACTTTGCGATAATGGACAGTTAAAAAACAGATGATTCAGGTTTTCATCTTCATTTGAGCATAATGAGCACGTACTAAAAATACAATTATAGAAGCGATTTAATCTATCTGTTGTCGGAAGACAATCAGCACATGCCTTCCACAAGCAATTTTTTAATTTTAGGAGGAAGAGAGGTCTTCCAAATCCAAGCAAACTCATAGTTTAGGAGACTGAGAAAGCTCCATCATTAGAAGGAAGCCAAACCAAACGATCCTCAGAGTCAGATACAAGAATTCTAATAGAAATAATAGAGTTCACAATTGATTCAGGAAGCAGCAAACGCAAATACTCAACATTCCAAAGCCGATCAGGAGTGATAAAAGCTGCTACTTTTAAATTTATATTATCATTATCATAAAATGACATTAAATCAATATTTCTAATCCAGCGATCTTTCCAGAAATTTATAGAATGACCATTTCCAATAGTCCAAAATAGACCTTTAGAGAATTTGTCTCTAAGATTGAGCAATCTACCAAATTGCCAAGAACATTTTTTTTTCTGTATCTCAAAAATTGAACAGGAACCCAAGTATTTTTCAGAAATAATACGTACCCAATAATTATTGGGTTCAGTTAAGATTTTCCAAAGAAGTTTCATTTGCAAAGCACTATTAGTAGTCTCAGCCGTCCTAAGCCCCATACCTCCAGACTCTTTAGGAGAACAAACCTTATCCCAACTTATAAGAGGGTGATGATTAGGAGTAAACTTATTCCAAAAAAAAGATTTATTAATTTTATCAATATCACAAAGAATACCTTTAGGAAGCAAAAAACTTTGCATTAGATAATTAACCTGACCTAACAGATTTGATTGAATAAGCACATCCCTACCTGCCTGAGAAATAGAGTTTGCTTTCCATTGAGATAGTTGTTTTTTCAATTTTGTGATTGAATCTGGAAAAACTGCATTTTGAACCCTACCTTTAAGAATAGGAATCTAACCCTACCTTTAAGAATAGGAATACCAAGATATTTCTCCATAGAAGTAGTAATTTGAATATTAAGAACGCTTGCAAGAGAGGTTGCAGTTTGACGTGAAATATTTTCAGAGACCTGAAAACTACTTTTATGATAATTAATCGAAAGGCTAGAGATCCTAGAAAAAGAATCCAAGAAACCTTTAATATAATTAATATTAGCATGAGAATCATTATCAAAAATGATAGTGTCATCTGCAAAACTAAGGAAAGGCAGACAAACTCCATTTTTAACTAACTGAATACCCACAAATTTGGAATCTAAAGTAGATTGAAATTGAAGGGATCTCGCAAGATACTCCATACATATAATAAAAATAAAGGGGGCCATCGGGTCACCCTGACGAATACCACAATGAGGGGTGAACTCAGTTCCTGGTTCATTATTTACCAAAATCGAGGAGGAAGAAGTAGTAATACAAGTCATAACAAGATTAACCCAATTAACATGGAATCCAAATTTAAGAAGAATTAATCTAATAAAATTCCAATCAAATTTATCGTAAGCCTTTTCCATATCAATTTTCAAAGCCATCCATCCATGTTTACCTTTTTTCTTTTTATGAAAAGAATGAAAGATTTTGTGAGCAATTAGGATGTTATCCTGGATAAGTCTTCCTTGGACAAACGCACCCTGAAGAGGATGAATTAGATTTGGTAAAATAGAAGCCATACGATTAGCTAAGATTTTTGTAATAACTTTATAAATCGTATTGCACAAACTAATAGGTCTAAAATGATTTATTGTTAAGGGAGAGTCAATTTTAGGAATAAGAGCTACAAAAGATTTATTAATCGATTTAAGCATATGACCAGAATAAAAAAAGGTCTGAACTACTAAAACTACTGAATTTCCAACAATATGCCAGTAATGTTGAAAGAAATCAACAGGGAAACCATCCGGTCCCGGAGATTTATTAGGAGCAAGATCAAAGACAGCAAATTTAATTTCCGCAAGTGAAGGCACTTTACATAGTATCAAATTATCCGAAGCTGAGACCAAATTAGGAATAATATCTAAATCCGAGTTATTAACAGAACAAAGGGGATTTAAGTTAAACCGGTGAGCAAGCTCTTCAGTTATTTTTTGGGAAATTAAGTCATGATCAAAAAGAACAATTCCTTCATTTGTCTGAAAAGATAGAATTCTTTGTTTATAAAAACGAATTTTGGAAACAGATTGAAAATATATTGTATTTCGATCCACATTTTGTAAATGAATTACTTTTGCTCTTTGTTTCCAAAATTATGCTGAAAGTCTAAAAGAGCATTATATTTATTTAGATGAGACTGGAGTTTAAAAAGAATGGTAGAATTATTGGGATCAACTAATAAATCTGACTGGAGCGATAATAACTAATGTTCAGATATTTTGAGTTGTTCAAAATTATTATTAGTATGATGTTTAGCCCAATTTTTAGAATATCTTTTTAACATATTTAATTTCATAAAGAGACGGAACATAAAAGATCCAGTCATTTGGTAACTCCATACTTTAGAAACTAAGGGATTAAAAGACGGGATTGACATCCAAGCATTTTCAAATCTAAAAGGAATTTTACGATAAGATTTAGAGGATCCTATCGAAAAAGAAATCAGGCAGTGGTCCGAGGTTGTAAAAGGATGATGTTGAATTACAAGTGACGGGAACATATGAGTTAGAGTTTGATGTATAAGGACTCTGTCCAATTTTTCAAAGACATTATCCTGAGCTACCGAACTTTTACGCCAAGTAAAGGGGAAGCCAGAAGTTCTAGAATCCACCAGACCAAATTGATTTGAAAATTTTAAAAGACGATCTATTAGGTAAAGGAGGAACACCTCCTAATTTATCGTTAACTGAAGAAATTTCATTTAAGTCTCCTATTAATAAGAATGATAAATTTATCTGAAAAATATGTAAAGCAAGGGAATCCCAAAAAGCATTTTTATCCGCTTCCCTTGCCGGGGTGTAAACAAATATTAAAATGAAATTTTGGTTAGGATAGGAATATTTCATAATGATTAGATTAGAAGATTGATGACATAAACTACATTTTCAAGTTTCGGTATTTTCGCAAATAAGGAGCCAAAGGCCACCTCTAGATTCCACAGAGGGACAAGAAATGGCAGATTGGAAACCAGATTTATGCAGAATTGAAAAGTTGGGATCGTCTTCTGTTTTAGTTTCCGCTAGACAGAGAAAGTTTAACTTATTCAGTTTTCTAATAAACCCAACCTCTTCCCAGAAATTAGGCCGGCGAATACCTCTAATATTCCAATAACCTATATTCATAAAAAACCTTGTTGATTAAAAACAAAAAATGTCAAAAAAGGAATTTTAACTTGGATTTTGGTTTCACAACATTCCCCACACCGAGGAAACTTATAACATAAAAGCGAAACAAGAGCAAAGATTATATCAAAAAACTTGAAAAGAAGAGTAGCAACACCACTCAACCTAATGAAATGAACAAAAATCAAGAATTTAAGGTTAAACCAAAGAGAAAACTTAAGAAGGTACAGAAGCAACATACATACAAAGCAATTACAAACCTGGAAAAGTACCGAGCACTGATAAATTATAAATGAGAAATTTAAACTACAACAATCCAAATAAAAAATGAAACTAGAATTGGACCAGTACAGATACATACAGCTAACAAAAAGAAGTGTAATGAAAATAATAAAAGACTTGGAGATATAAATTTGCAGCCTGCTCGAGATCAGGAAGGAGTCCAAGTAGTCAAATAGAATCCTAACATACTTGTTAATTGGAACAGATATAGGCATGTTATAACAATAAGTTAAGTAGTAGCTTAAGCATTCAAGTGTTAAATAGGGTGAAAGACAATTAATGCACAAAATGAAATTTATTATGGGATAGTTTAAAAGATAGATTTTAACAATAATAGAAGGATCATAACAAGTTGAGTAACATAAACTGATTCTTAATATTTCACAAACCAAGCATACATAAGGGGAATACTTGGTAATTTTACACACAAGGGCATTACCAAAATCAAAAGAGGCTAAGACACAGAAGCCACTGCCCATACATACTTCAAAAGATAAGACTGACCATAACTGGAATAAACTGACATAAGGGAAACACAACAAGGGAAGATTAAGCATACAGACTAGATGTCTTAAACAACAGGTAACACATACAAAGGGAGCACTAATCATTAAGCTGCTTGTTTTTTGCCCCAGGTCTTCTTAGGCTTCTTTAGGGCAGAAGTAGCATCAACCAAATCTTTTAACAGCTCAGAGTCCTTACGTTTAGATGAATCAGAAGTGCTTTCACCAGCACAGGTAAGGTCCACAACTTTTAGCTGGTTTCTTAGTAAAGAGTTTGAGGACTCAGTCCCATTGTCCATACCAGTCGATCCCATATAGGCAATCTGAGAAGTTGGGAGAGAAGCACTAGGCATCCCAAAACCCACAGGCACCAAGGGAGAGGCACAAAGGTAGGGTGGGATCATCACTGTCTCAGGAAGGGGAGCATTAAGGTTTGCAATAGCAAAGGCAATTTGTTCACGAGCATTCATCAGCACAACAGGGTCAGAGAATATCACAGGATCCATAGCAGATAGCATTTCAATAGTAAGCAAAGGATTATATGGAGGAATAGCATTCAGAGGATTCTGCTCAGAGTTTCCCACCCCAACAGAGGGCATAACCATAGAAGAAAGAACATTGGAAGAGACTTGGTTAAGGGAAAACATTGGGGAAATGACATTTGATCTTACAAAGGTAGGCCCTTTAACATCTCTTGAAACAACAGGTCTAGTAGCCATGTCACCATGCAAGCTAAAGTTTGTTTGTTGAATAAGCTCAGCTTCAGCTGGGTTATCCAACACACTTAAGTTGAAGCTCCTAGGCTGAATATTGTTGAGAGGACACTCATCCAACCCATGAGATGCCTCCCCACAACAGCCACAGCCCTTAGAAACAGTCTCATACCACACTTTGAGGGATAACACACAGTTGGAGTGGTTTTTGATTTTAACACAACCCTTAAGAGGAGAAGTGATATCCACATTAACCATCACTCTACAAAATTTCATTTTGTTCTTAGTGTTTGAGACCTCATCCACCCTAATAAAGTGGCCAATGAGATTATCCCGAAGGATAAGGTCAAGAGCAGCAGGGTTGTAAAGATAGTATGGAAGAGAGGGAATTCTAGCCCAGATGTCAGCCCTTAGAATCTCATCAGAAGTTGGGTTAAATTCAGGATAAAAAGGGATAAGGGCAACCAGCTTGCCTTGAACAAGATAAGGTCTTTTATTCCAAACTAAGTCTCTAACTTCTCTATTTGAGAATTTAAACAGTATCCAAAAGTTAGCAAACTCTTGAAACTGCACCTCTCCTTTCACTAATTCTTTCCAAACTTCCTTCATTTTTCCATTGATAAGAGTAGTAGAGATAGGCTCCTCCACCATCTTAAGTAAAAGGGAAAAGTGCATGAGTTCATGCAAGTATTTTTTGACAGAGGGAATAGTTGTAGGATTAGGGGCTGGAATTTGTGCAGTCAAGATATGTGGATTGAGAAGATTATTATTTGGAACAAAGCTAATATCAAGGACCAGCTCAGGAGAACCCTCAGAGAAGTGGGATAGAGTTTCATTGCATGCAAGAGGTCCAGTAGGACTTATTGGGTGTGGAATGGGGAATTCATTAGGTTGAGGTTGATCGGGCAAGGAAGAAAGGAGAGAGTTCCCTTCAACCTCCATTGCAGCAGGCATAGAATTAAGCACAGGGAAATTGACCAAAGCATCTTGGTATGAACTATCTCCTATCATTTTGAGTATTTGGGAAGAGAGGATATGAGACTGGATGAATAACTTATGAAGCAAATGGCAGTCTTTAAATAGACAATAGTAAGGAGTTGTAGAGAGTTTAAGGAGCAGAGAAGAGAAGGTGAATTTAATAGCATACAGATTAATAAATGTCATCAGTTCTGATTGGTCTAAGAAGAGTTCAACAGTAGCCATGCAAAAAGAATTTATGCATGAAATCTTGAACAGGTATGAACACATTTTAATGTAACAGGACCTAGATTTTGAACAGTATATAAACAGAGAGAATGCAGCAGAAGCATTTAATGATTTGTAGGCTAGAGAAATGATTAAGAACCAGTAAATCTGAGTTGTAATAACTACCAAGATATGGGTAGGTAAAAATTGTAATTTAATCAACACACTGGAGAAAGTTGACATACCTAGATTACAACACTTAAGAGTAATGATAAAATAGGTGATATGTAAAATTGGTCTTAACATGGAAATAATATACATTTAGATTAAAAGCAATTATGTGAGATAGTTCAAGGATATAAGTCAGGAAAAGAATTACAGAGGTATCATAAGATAACATCATATAACCATATAAATAAGCAAGACATTTTACCAAGGTGAGGAAAAGATCATGAAGAAGATAGAAAATTTTTAAGTAAATCATAAATTTAAGAGTATCCCACAAGAGAAGTAGTGGCATAGCCTTATTAATATAAGAATTAAAATGGAGGCAACACCACCAACCACTTAGGCAGAAGAGAGTAGTCAAAGAGGTAGGTTTCATACAAGTTTGAAGATAAAATGATCACAACACTCCATTTTTCACTTTTGTTGCAAAAACAACATATAAACAAAGATAGATCAGTGACAATTCCCAATAAGATAAACATACAAAGAAATGATCAAGGCATAAAATCCATTGTGAGAAGAATCTAACAAGATAAACAGCAATACTAAATGTCAAAAATTGTGTGAACAGTAACTTAGTATTTTGAACATCATGTGGGATAAAAACTTTAAAATAAATATCCATGTCAATTCTCAGGGGATGTTCATCCAAGGGAAGAAGCACCCATTAATCTTCATAGAATTCTAACTGAAGAAGGTGCCAAGCTACAACTATACCAAAGAGATATAGGAGCCAAATCCACCCATCTTCAAGATAGGAAAGTGGCTTGCCTTTAGAAAGGTTCACAAGAGCCCAGAGTAGAGAAGGTAACAACTCCTCAACCATCAGACAATAATAATTCATTAATCCAAATGGGAGCACTTGCTGCCAATTCACTACCAAGAATGAACCAAAAGCAAGCACACATAGAGACATGAATTTTGCACAAAATAAGCATGGACCATAATAGAAATTAGAGGAGAAATGAGAAAACAACTTTCCAAACCAAGCATCGCAGGGAATATGAAGTTTATCCAAGTTCCAGAAATATACAATAATCACAGAAAGGGGGAATCTTAGAATGATATCACCTTAACCAATCATAATTTTATTTTGTAGCAAAAGATTGCCCCATAAGAGAAAAGAGCTCAACCCATACATCAAAGAGGGAATACCAGAGATCCAAGAATGGGGGTAAATCTGCAACCAACTCACAAAGAAGCAATGTGTAAAGTCACAAATACATTCATGGAAGTATAAGGATTCACCAAGAAGAGAGCCTTTAATAAAGCATGAGTCACTTCGAACAATATTCATATAACTTTGGAGATAAAGGTTCAATAAGGTTTCAATGGAATACGTTTCATTCTTTGAAAGCCAAAAGGCAGCCAAATTCTCAATCTAGAAAGACCCAAAGGTCAATCTTGAGAGAAGAAGGCCAACACATGGCAAGCAAAGAAAAGTTTCAGACAGGAAACAAACATAAAAGAAAAAAAGAAAAGGAAGAGAAGCAGGATTTACATAACCTGAACAGTCCAAGAACCACCAGCAAGAGGAAAGGCAAGAATCAATCTTGCCCTTCCACAGAATCCAAAGAGCAGCACTCGAACAAACCCTAGATCCCTCAAATAAAGAGGAATCCAAAGTATAAAGACCCACGATCCAGACTAAGAGCTTCAAAAGCTCAAAGAAATCAAGCCACGAATCCTTAGAAATCGCACAAAGGCCGAGAAGCCCATCCATCCACATCAGATTGACACCAGACAAGTGCAAAAGATCCACCCACAGAGCAAAAGCACCCTGGTAACTCCGAATCCAAAAGCTCCAATGGAAAGAAGGAGAGAGGGCAAGAGAAAGGCGATTTAGAAAGGTAGAAGAGGGGTCAAAACGGTAATGAAACCGAATAAGGTTGAGCGAGCTAGGGGCAACCTTAGATCCACGATCTAAAATACCCACAAACCCTAATCTTTATCGAAGAGGGAAAAAGCAAACCCAGTAACCAGCAGGAGAAGAGAAGGAGAAACCCATAACAAGAGATTGAACAAGAAGAAGAAGGCGAATTTACAGAAAGGGAGATCTAAGATCATACAAAGTATCGAAGAGATGGAAGAGAGCAAGCTCCCAAAGGGAGCAATAGGGCCGGCACAAGGGAGAAGGGGCAAAAGAGGGGCCCGTGAGATGCGCGTTCTTTTTCAGACGTTTTTGAAAGGATTCTATGCTTACTGGATATTTCTATTTGTTCTGCCTCCTCTTATTTGACCAGAGCAAGCCGCGGAAGTGCTTCGTGTTCAAACTTCGAGCTTTGGTGTTCCCCACAACGGTTTACTTTATTTGGCAGTCCCATAATGCAAAAATATTTGAAGATAGTTCAGTTACGATTCAAGATTGTGTTAGTTCCTGCTTATCTACCCTAATACATTATATATCAGAAACCAAGTCTGTGTAAAAATTTGCACCACGTGGCATAACCTGAATAAAATAATAAAAAAACCTTTTTCAACTTAAAAAGCTAAAATAATAATTCTAGAAATACCCCTACACATTATACTCTAATAATAATTCTAGAAATCACGATTTATCTTAAATTCTTAACCACTTCATAAAATAGATAATGGATAGATATCATATTATATGCATAGATTGTTTCATATAGTACTTAATTAATATGCAATTATATTTTTAAAAATTTTAATTAAGTAATAAACATTACTAAATAAAAAAATAAATTTATAAAGATTGAAGGTTTTTTAGGGTAAGATTTAAGATTTTATAAAATAGATAATATATGTATATAGTTTTCTATCTATGTAAATATTGATTTTATTCTTAAAAATTCATAAATATAAAAAAAAGGCAATTTTAGATTTTATAAAATAATTAATGTATCAAAATAAAATTTTATCTATAAAATTTTCTATCTATGTTTATTGATATTGAAAAGCAATATTATATATGCTATCTTAAGATTATGCTAAAATATTTTTATCGGATTGTTGAAAAAAGGTTATCGATATAAATTTTTATCTATATCTAAATTAATACATAATAAAATAGAAATAAATTATCTATAAAATTTGTGCTACATGACTAGAGCTGTCAAAAGCTGACCCGATCCGAAAAACCGACCCGAACCGTCCGAAAAATTTAGGGTCAAGACCCGAAAATTAGAACCCGAAATCCAAAATAAACCGAACCCGATAGACCCGAAACCCGTTGGGTTCAAACCCGAAAAAACCGTTGGGTTGACCCAATTTCTTATATTTTAAGAATATATAATATATTTTGAAAATGATAATATATTTTATCATTAAAATATATAAAAATAATAGATTTATTATTAAATATCATTTTTTAAATAAAAAATATTTTAATAATTGTAAAAAAATCAATTTTCTTGACCTGTTAGGTCGACCCGACCCGACCCGCCCAACAACCCGCAATGACCCGACCCGATTTGACCGGTGACCCATTACGACCCGAACCCGACTCAATCCGAACCCGAAATAACCGAACCCGAACCCGACCTAACCGACCCGTTTGACACCTCTATACATGACACTTTAAGGACCAATCATTTTTTTCATTTTATTTATTTATTTATTTATTTTTATTTATTATACTTAAAAGTGAATGTAGAAGGTTTGATTTAGAAAAATATTTTTCATGTTTATTTAGTTTTATCTTAAAGATTAGAAAACAAAAAAATCGTTAAATTTTATATAAATATCATTAATAATTATAATAATAGAATAATTATTAAAATATACATTATCTTTTTTTATCTTTAATTTATTATAATATATTATATAGTATAATTTTTAAAACTATCCGTAAATTTACGGGAATCACCCTAGTTCAATATAAAAGCAAGATCACGTGGAGTTTTTTATACTAGGAATTCGACCGTGGCGGGTTCGTTTGCCGCACTCGACATTGACTATAGTGGTGTATGCTTGTTGTTGGCTTCTAATTGGTTTAGCTTTTTTTTATCTTGTTTATAGGTGTTGCTCGTGTTGAGCAATTTTTGGAAAAGAAAATTTACATATTTCCAAAAAAAAAACCGTTTAAATTCGCCATGTTTCGAGCTTATATTTTAAAATAGTGCTTTCTAATATGTTCTTTCATGGTGGAAAAATATTTTGAATGATATCGTGTCAGATTCAACAATATACTTCTTAATTAATTAAATCAAGCAATCGTTGTTAATTTATAAGACTATAACAAAGCAGCGATATATAGTAGCTCTCCTACCAGATCAATTATCTAATAACAAATGTAACATTTTCAATGAGGTTAATTTAATACTCCATCCGTTTTACAATATATGTCCTTAAAGACTTTTTTCTTTGTTTTAAAATAGATGTTCATATACAATTTGAGAATAGAAAAATCATTTAATAGGGGTAATTTAGGAACAAAAATTTCTTCTTAATATGTGTGAAATTTTGTCTATAAACATGTATTGTGAAACGGAGGGAGTAAAAGGGAAATTCCTTTTGGTGTCTTCGATGTTTTGACTTTTCCTTTTGGTGCTCATAAAAAATTCTTATTCCTTTTAGTACCCTCCTAGTTTTAACATTTTCCTTTCCGTAGGCAAAATAAACCAAAACATGAATTTCCATCCACAAACTAAATTTGCCGTTAAAAATATTTATAAGAAAATAACCGAATTTCTTATTTTTTATCCCTCTTTTATTTTCACTCAGATCCACTATTGTACTGTATTTCTTTATCTTTATCTTTCTCGACTGATTCTCTCTCTCGACCTTCACACTGGAAGAGGCAATCCCAATCATGCTTTTAACGAAAAAATATGACATCAAAATACATGTTGATCAGTGATACGGACCCGGTGTGGATTCGTATCGGAACCTTGTTGGTCAAGGGGTTGAGACGCAACCGAGGTGGGTTTGGCTCGATAAATGCGGTTGGTTGTCACGGGAAGAAGAACGAAGAATGAGTTTAGGGCAAAGGGATAATTTTATTCATTGATTTCATTGATTGATTGCATAATAACAACTTAAAGGAGTATTTATAATACTCTAATATCTAGCTAACAAGGAAACCCTAATCGTTGAAATATTGAAAAGATAACCTTACTAAATGATAAAATCAAATCCCTAATTAAAAGGAAAGACAATATTCTAAAATAAATAAATTATCCCTAATTAATTATAGCGTATCAATTCTCCCCCGTTGAGAATCGACTTGTCCTCAAGTCGGAAATCAGGAGGAGACTCATGAAACGGATCTTGGAGCTTAATCCGCCAGGGTCCCATTGCACATGTAGCATTGCTTGATGCAGCACCATAAAAGCAATTTGGTTTTGAAGCCCAGAAATCCTAACCCAATACATGAAGATATCGCCTTCAAAAGCTGGAAATTCGGGTTCCACCAAGTCATCCATACATTCTTTGAAGTTGTTGTCAATTGGCTTAGCTCCAAAGATTTTCGGACTTGATTTGTGTGCCAGCATCGTCAAGCGTGAAGGCGCAACTTCCCGCACAAATGGTTCAGATGTGGCTAAGGAAAGAGACGCAGGCGTAGGGTGTGGTTTGGCGGGAGCCGCGGGCGCGGCTCAAGTGCTGCGGGCGCGGGAGGGAAGGCCGCGAGCGTCGGGGCATTGGCCGCGGGTACCGAAGGGCTGGCCGCGGGCACCTGGGCAATGGACGCGGGTGCTAGGGCATTGGCCGCGGGCGCGGGGTTGGTTGCCGCGGTCGCGGGGCTGGTGTTTCGTAATGGCATGTTCGCCTCTTCGAGAGGAATTGCCATCTCGTCTAATACGCTGCTGATCCGGTCATCAGTGAACAATTCTATACGACAACATCCCTCATAGATGCATCTTCCGTTAAAAGATTTGAAAGCATCTGTAATATCCGCTAAATTCTAAATAAAATAAAATGGGTAATTATCCCAATAAAATTTTTTTTCTCTAAGATAGAGAATTTAATAATCCTTATAATTTCATATTATATTATGAAAAGTTATAAAAGTTTACTACAATGACAATTAAGAATTTAAGTAAAGAAATTAAGCAAGTCGGGTAATTATTTAAATATTCTCTCTTAAAAAGAGAGTTTAATTATTTTTATAATTTTCTTAATAAATTATAAAAAGTTTATAAAGGAGTATTCAAAAGGGAAAATAAAATTTTAACAAATATATTTAAATAAAATTTCGAATTTAATTTTAATAATCAAATCACAAGTAAGCCAAAAATAAGAAACAAGGCAAATAAAAAGGTGCCAAGAGGGAGACTCGAACCGAGACCTCTTGCACCTTTCACAAACTCACATACTCTCCATTCCTCTAGGCTAACTCAATTTCATCTACCCAAATTACAACTCTTTTAATTATAAACAATCTTTTTCTTCTTCTTCAAAGAGAACATCAGGAAAAGTCTGATTGAATTGACCTACATCCAATTGTCATCATCTCCACCTCCTCTCTTCACCAATCACTCTTCCTCTCCACCTCCTTTCTCCTCCAATCAAACTCTTGCAAACAAACACAAACCTCACCAACCCCCACCAATAGACATCCACCTTCTCCCTCTTCAATGGCAAATTTCCATTGCCATGGATCAAGAGAAGCTTCAACTTTCACTATAAATAGGGGTTCAAGCAAGAGGAAAAACACACAACAAATTCCCTCATTCTCCATCTCAATTTCGTTCTAGTCTCAAGCCTAAAAGCCCCAACTCAAAATTTCCCCCAAATCTGATTTTTTTTTGTTTTGAAAATTCCACAACAATTTCCCCTCTCCCTTCTCTTGGACGACGGACCACCGCCGAACTGCCCTACCTTTGGCCACCAACCGCGCGCACCGCCACCATGCCCCGGAGGCCGCCGCTGTCGTCCACCGTGGCCAGCAAGTCCGTCGTCGTCCGTCCAGAATACTCTCTGGTTCCTTCTTGTTGTACGTAAGAACAAGAAGAAGAAAGAAGATAGAAGTTTGGGCCTATTCTTTTGGGTATTTTGGACTATTTTGGGCTGAAAAATTAGGCCCATTTGTGTCTATTTTTACCCATCAGAATTTTATTAAAGGAGAAAGGAAAAAGGAGAGGCCCAACTCGCCCATTTCGATTTCCGAGCCCAACTCCCATCTCGTTTTCTATCGGTATAAATTCCCGACTCGTAATTTAATTTCTATCTCTTTATAAAATAATTTTACATATATATATAATGTTTATTTAAATAAATAGAATAAACATCATAAGTGGATTATTAAAATAGGAAATAATGTTGGCAAACATTAAATAAATCCCAATAAAATTATAAGAATAAAATAAATAACTTTTGACCATATAAAAGCTGATTTTAAATATATATATATATTAATTCGGTTGTGTTTTTATTTTAATAATTAAAGGGATATATATTGATAAAAAGGAGTTATTAAAATAAGACTATATTAAAAAGAAAATAGATTTGCATGTCTCTTAAATCCTTTTATAAGCTTGAAAATAATAAATAACCGAATTAATATCCGAATTTGCCGTTAAAAATATTTATAAGAAAATAACCGAATTTCTTAATTTTTTATCCCTCTTTTATTTTCACTCAGATCCACTATTGTACTGTATTTCTTTATCTTTATCTTTCTCGACTGATTCTCTCTCTCGACCTTCACACTGGAAGAGGCGATCCCAATTATGCTTTTAACGAAAAAATATGACATCAAAATACATGTTGATCAGTGATACGGACCCGGTGTGGATTCGTATCGGAACCTTGTTGGTCAAGGGGTTGAGACGCACCCTAGTTGAGTTTGGCTCGATAAACGTGGTTGGTTGCCACTGGAAGAAGAACGAGGAATGAGTTTAGGGCAAAGGGATAATTTTATTCATTGATTTCATTGATTGATTGCATAATAACAACTTAAAGGAGTATTTATAATACTCTAATATCTAGCTAACAAGAAAACTCTAATCACAAAAATATTAAAAAGATAATCTTACTAAAAGATAAAATTAAATACCTAATTAAAAGGAAAGATGTTTTTGTCCTTGGTGCTGCTGTTTCTAATGTTGTTGTCCGAAAGAAGAGGAAGTGTGAATTAAAGTGCACAGAGAATGGATATAGTTTTATTGTTTTTGCTTTCTCTACTTTTGGAGAGCTAGGGAGTGAGGCCCTTGAGTTTTTATCTAGGTTCACGCGGGCTGCTCATAGTAATACAGCTAGCGCTAATATTCGTTCCTTTACTTTTTAGCGTTTGTGCTTTGCCTTGAATAAGGGTGTCGGAGCTCAGTTAGTTGTTAGGCTCCCATCCAATTTTATGTAGTAGAAGATTACTAGTAATAAAATAAAAATATGGTATTTAAAAAAAAGGAAAGACAATATTCTAAAATAAATAATTATCCGTAATTAATTATAGCGTATCAATCAGATTGAATTGAATCCATTCACAACCAATTGAGATCCCAATCATCAATTACCTTTCTTTATTCTTATTCATTACTTACAGCATTTCATGAATACATTTTTTTAAGGAAGATAAACAATTAGGCATATAAAGTATCGATATTTAGAACTAAAAAAACCTAATTTTACGCTTTCTCCAAATTAAACCCTAAATTTCAAAGTAGATCTACAAATTAAAACCCTACTACTCCAATGAATTAATTTCAAAAGCCAAATCGAAACTAAAAAATACAAAATTTGAGGATTTCGCGCCTGATTTCCCAGATTGGATTCACAAGCAAAAGGGATCGGATCGGATTCGCACCTCAGACCCTCTTCTCGCACCCTGCGATGGACTCGGATTCCGACCTCACCGAGGTCTAGTTGTCGGCCCCAACTTCGTAGCATTCCTGTGTCGGGTTGGTCGCCTATTCTTGATTGTGTCGACCAAAAGGTCGAGAGATTGAGAGAGAGAATCAGTCAAGAAGGATACAATATGGATCTGAGTAAAAATAAGAGGGATAAAAAAAAAGAAGTTAGGTTTTCTTTTTCTTTTAAATATCTTTAACGGCATAATTAATTTATGGATGAAAATTCATGATTTGGTGTATTTAGGCTACGGAAAGGAAATGTTAAAACTAGGAAGGTACTAAAAAGAATAAGATTTTTTTTGGGGAACCAAAAAGAAATGTCAAAATTCCGAGGATACAAAAGGAATTTTCCTTAATAAAAAGCACGACACCCAAATGGTAGTGGCTGTAATTTGAGAGGAGCTACTGGGTGCTAAAAGTCTGCTGAATTTTAAAAAAAAATTACAGTGTCTTTTAAATATAATATGCATATTGTGTTTGAATGTAGGTAAATTATTTATGGTTGGGAGCTCGGGCCACATGTGCCTGGACGAATCATCGAGCTTCAATTCAATCAAGTGAAGAATGCGATTGATTGGCTAATTCGGAATATTCTACATTCAGTCAGTGGTTTTAACAAATTGAGCAAAAGCTGCTCAAAGGAAGAACCAATTTCTTTCTTTACATATACTATATTGAGATTGGATATAATATTAAGGTGGCTAACAAACCACAGAGAGGAAGCGGTGGTTAGCTTTCCTATCTTTAACACTAGTGTGTGCACGCACGGAACACGCCGGTTATTTTGAGACTTTCGTCATGTTTTGTCCTTTATTCCACATATCTTGTTCCAGACACAACTCTTAATTAGGTTCATCTTCATGGATTACCTCATGTAGCAAGGTAGGCCTTCTTACCTTTTCCCCATCATTATTTTAGGTATAAGTATGTGTAAAGTGATCTTTTTCACGACACTTATATCAAGTGACATATTTGATTTCACATTTGGCGTCATTGTTACCACGGGAACTATTGTTCTTGAAGAATCTAAACTTCCAACGATTGTAAAGGCGCTATTGAGTAAGCAGTCTCACATTAATCAATATTGACTCTCTCCTTTTCACCTTCTTCATCCAGATACTTCATGACGTTCTAAAGGTTCAATGACATCCCATTAGCATCCACATCCTTGCCCTTCTTGAGATGTCTTTTCTTCTCATAGTTAAGAAGTTTTTTAAATATCTAATGAAGGTCAAAAATTCTTTTTTTTTGAAATTTTCTAGAAGGTGGTTTGATCATGTTCCCATTTGCCAATCAATCACTCCATGACAATTATCAATTTTTTTCTTAGAGGGTACGCCAATTCCTAAATTGAGAAGACGAGTGTTTTGAGCCTCAAAGTGAGACTAGTACATGAGATGGATTCACCCACAATCATGGAGAAAGTCTAAAAGTCTCGATCTCTTGGTAGCAAGTATAAGAGTTTCCTTGAGATTTGAACACTGTCATTGTGAATTTGTTCAAGAGCCTTCCACATCTCCTTAGACGTAGCCTAGTTGGAAACTTTGCTTTTGTCTTCTACGCTCATTCCATTGTTGATTTACATCTTGGTCAAGCAGTTGGCTTACATGCCTTTGAAATCATGTGATTTCATCAGCTTTGGGGTTTGCCTTCTTTTCATCCAACACTTCGAGATTGCCATATTCAAAAGCAATCTAGGATTGAATTTTTTTGCCTTTGATGCAGTTGAACAAAAAGTTCTTCCATTGAACATATTGACGACGAAGAAGAAGTGATGGTTTGTTGTTCCCAGTACCAACTTCGTGGTATGGAGAACTTATCTTTGTTACCTACAAAATACCGAATCTAGAGCGATAAGGCTCTGATACCAACTGTTGCATTTGGTGTGTTAGAATACAGGGATCAATGAACTATGTAGCAGAAATAAACAAAAACAAGTAACTAAAAAAAACATTCTCAATCAAATTAACTAACCCTATTATGTCGAATCAAACTTACAAACGCACGTTACAGTTTCTAGGTGTACTTAACTCCTAGTAACTAACCTTTTTTCCTTAGCATTGAACGAACTTCTACGAACTCGAACTAGTGAACTCGACCACGCGATCATGACTCCTATACATCTCACTGAGACTCTCATTCACTACTGTTGTAACGAGAGATCGAACGAGAACAATAAACAAGATCAACACAAAGATTTACTTGGTTCGGTAACAGTGTGTTACCTACGTCCACGGGCAGAGAAAGTGTATATTATTACGGAGGATGATTTCAGAGTGTACAAAATATTAGGTATTTTAAGAGTTTATATAGTGACTCAGGAAACCCTAGTACAGATTATAAAAGGCCCAAACATAATTAATATTGTATTCAAGACATATCAACAAATCTCCACCTTGACTTGAATCCTCTCATAAACAGAATTAGATGCACCATGACAATGTGATGTGTTCAAGCCCACCTGAACCCACCTTCCCGACCTGCCTCGAGTCAGCGTTCTGACCAGTGGGCCAGCCTCCAGCCTGCCTCACGTCGGCGATCTGACTGGTGGCGCTCAATCACAAGCCATGGGCTGCAGCCCATGGCTTGTGGTAATCCCACCTTGATAAAGGGAGGTCAGGGGATCAAATCCCCCCTCCAACATCCTGCAGGATAAAAGGTGTACCACCTCCTGCAGGTTGGGGTGCATGGGCTGCAGCCCATGGCTTGTGATTGAGCGCCACCAGTCAGATCGCCGACGTGAGGCAGGCTGGAGGCTGGCCCACTGGTCAGAACGCCGACTCAAGGCAGGCCGGGAAGGTGGGTTCAGATGGGCTTGATCACATCATAAAAGTCAATCAAGATTCCTCTTCAAGCTTGTGTCATCACTCTCGAGGCTCATGTTCAATTCCGCTTGATCCAAGTCTCTAATTATTGTGTGCGATATATTTATTTATTGTAAAAATTCTAGATTTTTATTATTATGTAAAAGTAATAAAGAGGTGGTAGGTAAGGTGGTAGGTGAGGTGGTAGGTAAGATGGTAGGTGAATGTGAACACGAAGGGTTGTTTGTAACCCCATTTTGTGTGCCTATTTATAGACATTTTGTTCTTCTTGTTTTGAAACCTAATGAAAATGAAGCTTTGAGTTTTTCTTTGTAGTCTTGATCCACTCGTCCTTAAGGCTAGTGAATCCCCTTGGTTCGTGAGTCATATCGAGCCATCTTCAAGGATCCTTTCAAGGTGAGTCATATCCTTGTTTGAATCCCTAGCTTGTGTTGTTGGAGAGTGAGTCATATCTCTCTAATTCCACATCCATATCCATCACTTCATCTCATGCAAAACCATCCCCTTTCAACTCCTTTCCATCGCCACTCCATCAATCTCATTCAAACTCCCACCGAAATCTCTTCTCGGTGGATTCTGCAACACCTCAGTAAAACTGTTATAACTTTCGATCCACAAGTGATATTGATCTCAAATTTTGAGGACTTCAACTAGACTCATAGATCTAACTCCTCGAGTTGGAATCACTCAAATCGGAGTCCGGACGAGGGAGAACTATCCAGTTGAAGACAGACCAGTTTTCTTGGGGTTTGTTGTCGAATTCCTTGGAAGTTTGAGGGCTTACCTTGCACTGTGGACTTCACGATCCTTGATCCTCATCATTTGGTATCAGATCTACGCAAGGTAAACGCTCGAAATTTGGTTAAAATCTTATCTTATTAGAAGTTGCAAGCAAAAAGAAAAGAAAAGAAAAGAATGATTTCCTTCCAGAGCTTGGACCAACTTATCACTATCAAGTGTCCCATGGAAATGATGCGGATACTTCAAGAGGAGTCCCCCTATTATGAAGAACCTCCCCTTTGGGATGAGCATTTTCAAGAAGGAGAAGTCATGTTGATTGAAGTGGTCGCCATGCACCAAGATCCACAACATGATCCTACTCTTACTCTACTTCCGTGTGAGGAGGAGTATGTTGAAGTCGAGGACATACATGAAGTAGAGGAAGATCTAGAACCATCAACTTCATCTATAAGAACCAAGCATCGACCCACCATTGTGCGTAGTTCACTAAATTCTTTGGCTACTCCTTGGATGGATGCAACACCTAAGGTTTCTTCATGCTTGCCATTTCTACTTCAAGAAGAAGAGACTACCACATCCTTTTTGTTGGAAAACAACACTGATGAACTCGATCAAATGGATTTGAGGACGAATCCTTTTAAAGGAGGAGAGGATGATGTGATCCACCCCGAGGTCAATCAAGATTCCTCTTCAAGCTTGTGTCGTCACTCTCGAGGCTCATGTTCAATTCCGCTTGCATCCAAGTTTCTAATAATTGTGTGGGATATATTTATTTATTGTAAATATTCTAGATTTTTCTTATTATATGAAAGTAATAAAGAGGTGGTAGGTGAGGTGGTAGGTAAGATGGTAGGTGAATGTGAACACAAAGGGTTGTTTGTAACCACATTTTGTGTGCCTATTTATAGGCATTTTGTTCTTCTTGTTTAGGAATGTTTTGAAACCTAATGAAAATGAAGCTTCGAGTTTTTCTTTGTAGTCTTGATCCACTCGTCCTTAAGGCTAGTGAATCCCCTTGGTTCGTGAGTCATATCGAGCCATCTTCAAGGATCCTTTCAAGGTGAGTCATATCCTTGTTTGAATCCATATCTTGTGTTGTTGGAGAGTGAGTCATATCTCTCTAATTCCATATCCATATCCATCACTTCATCTCATGCAAAACCATCCCCTTTCAACTCCTTTCCATCGCCACTCCATCAATCTCATTCAAACTCCCACCGAAATCTCTTCTCGGTGGATTCTGCAACACCTCAGTAAAACTGTTATAACTTTCGATCCACAGGAGATATTGATCTCAAATTTTGAGGAGTTCAACTAGACTCATAGATCTAACTTCTCGAGTTGGAATCACTCAAATTGGAGTCCGGACAAGGGAGAACCATCCAGTTGAAGACAGACCAGTTTTCTTGGGGTTTGTTGTCGAATTCCTTGGAAGTCTAGGGGGCTCTGATACCACTTGATGGCCGGATCAATGGAGGGGATGATGGTGCAAAGAGATCGCCACGAGAATCCAAGGAATTCCGACAACAAACACCTCGAAAACTAACCCATCTTCAACTGGCTGGATCTTCCTTGTCCGAACTCGGAATTGAGTGATTCTAAAACGAGAATTTAGATCTATGAGTCTAGGTGAAGTCCTCAAAATATGAGAGCCAGAAGATGAGTGGATTGAAAGTTATGTCGATTTTACTGAGGTGGTGCAGAAACCACCGAGATGGATGATGGTTCGAAGTAGGTAACAAGGGATATGGATGCTTGATAACTTGGATATGACTCACCAAGATCTCAAACAAACTAGGATGCCCGATATTGTCGGATATTACTCACCAACAACTTGAACAACGAGAATTGAACGAACGAAAACAAGAATAAGAACTTGAATTGAAAGATGCAAGGAAAGTAAGCAACAAGGTTTTTCGTCCAATCTCTAAGGTTATGATGTGATCAAGCCCACCTGAACCCACCTTCCCGGCCTGCCTCGAGTCGGCGTTCTGACCAGTGGGCCAGCCTCCAACCTGCCTCCATGTCGGCGATCTGACTGGTGGTGCTCGATCACAAGTCATGGGCTGCAGCCCATGCACCCCAACCTGCAGGGGGTTTCAAACCTTTTATCCTGCAGGATGTTGGAGGGGGGATTTGATCCCCTGACCTCCCTTTATCAAGGTGGGATTACCACAAGCCATGGGCTGCAACCCATGGCTTGTGATTGAGCGCCACCAGTCAGATCGCCGACAAGGGCTTGATCACATCATAAAAGTGCACTTTTATGATGTGATCAAGCCCACCTGAACCCACCTTCCCGGCCTCAGAATTAGGTGATTCCAAATCCCAGAGTTAGATCCTTGAGTCTAGTTTACGTCCTCAAAATTTCAGATCTAGATGATATGTAATTTGGAAGTTATGGCGAAAATACTGACGTGGTGCCGAAGTCCACCTAGATGGAGATGGATCGATGGATGGAGCGATTGGAAATGGATTGATGGATTGTTGGATATGGATGCTCAAACCTTGGATATGACTCACCAAGAATTGAGCAAACTAAGATGCAAGATCGTCGGATATTACCCACCAACGATCAAACAACGAGAATTGAACGTAGCAAAAACAAGAAACTTTGAATTGAAAATGCAAGGAAAAAAGAAGCAAATTTTCGTCCAATCTCAGGGAGAAAGGAGGCCAAAAACAAGCCTTATAACCCTAATGCCACGGCTCTCTCAACTCAGCCACCCTCACTTCTCTCTAATTACATAAAACACCCTTAAATTTCAAGAAATTCAACTAAAAACCCTTAACAAAACATAATTCAAGTTTTAGCACTAGTCGAACCAATAGTCACAAGAACACTCCAACCTTCACCGTCATTAGCCATCGGAAACTTATGATCTATGAGCTCCTCCTTGATTTTGTCTAGTATTGCCTTAGCTAGTGCTCGTGTGATGCTCCCAAGATAGGGCATGGCTCCTTGACTCTGCTTCTTAGTGCCTCGAACATCGGCCTTGGTTGCTTGTCCAAGTATAGGCTCCCCTTTATCATGCACATTAGACATGTCTTTAGGGCTGGAATCCTCACTCGAGTCATGGGACAAGGAGCCATCAAAAGTGCTAGAAGATTTGGCAATATCAAGGTCGGAATCCAACGTAGCGCAAGGGGCGCCAACCCCTTGCAAGGGTGCGCCGAGTGGCTCCGCATCCAAGCTTGTAGGCGCGTCTAGGGCATGTCGTGGCTCCTCCAAGTATTCCGGCGTGTGCTCCATTGTTTGCTCGGATGTCGATGGAATCACATCATCCTCCTCCCCTTTAAATGGGTTCGTCCTCGAACCTTGATCCTCTTCTCGTGTCTCCTTGATCTTCACCACTTCAGGCACTTGTGTCCTCTCGTCCAACCCTAGGATTCGACGCTCCAAAGCATCCATGCGTGTCTCCATAGCTTCCACGGATTGTTGCAAGGATTGTTGCATGGATTGCAACATGGCAGCCACCGAGTTGCAGAACTCCTCATCAGACTTTTGTTTTTTCTTTTTCATCACCTACACTTGTCATCTTAAAAACACGACAAAGATCAAGGTATAAAGTGCACTTGAATTAACCACCAAGACTTGCCCGAGATGAAAATCTGACAAGTTGCAAGTAGGAGATGACCAACAAAATGGAACAAGAAAAGCTCAAACGCAACAACAAGAAAAGAAACAACCAAGCAAGACTAGCAATTCTCGGTCTCGTTCCCGTATCCTAGCACCGATTCTTTCACAAGCATGTAACAAACACAAAATCAAGGCTGGTTTTTAGTTTCAATCCCACGTTTTACTCAACAAAAATCAGCAAAGGCTCTTTCAATTCATGCACTAAAGGAAGGCATTAATCAAGCAACAAAAGCAACCTTTCAACTACCAACCTTTGAATGCTCTTTTGGTGTTCTATGGGGACGTTTTTTAGCATGGTTTTGCAGCCATGGCTGAGCACCCACTCGGCCAAAACAACAACAAGTTCAAGACCAAGAAACGACCACAACAGCAAGACAACAATTCGGACAAGGCCGAACACAACAACAACAACGCAACCCTAAGGAGTTCGAACCTAAAACTTGCAACAAGTGGAAATTCAAGGTCGGAACAAGATTTAGAAGGCGATTCCTTCGTGTGGCTCTAATACCACTTGATGTACGGATCGATGGAGGGTATGATGGTGCAAAGAGATCGCCAAAGAATGGTAGGAAATCTTCACTTGGTTCGAAGATGGTGGAGCTCGGTGGCTGAATTTCGTCTGGGATTAAAATGGTAGATCTCCCTCATCCGAACTCGGAATTGGGTGATTCTAAAACGAGAATTTAGACCTCTGAGTCTAGTTTAACTCCACAAAATTTGAGAGTCAGATGATGTGTAGATTGAAAGATATGTCGATTATACTGAAGTGGTGCAGAAACCACCGAGATGGGAATGGAGCGATTGCAAATGGAATGGCGGAGTGATGGATATGGATGTTGCCCTTGGATATGACTCACCAAGAACAACAAACTAGATTGAAAGAGCGTCAGATATGACTCACCAACGTTCTAACAAGAGATTGAACGAAAAACAAACAAAGGAACTTTAGATTGAAAACAAGTAAAGAGAAAACATTTTCATCGTTCAAGTCTAAGGGAGAAAGGAGGCCAAAAACATGCCTTATAACCCTAATGCCACGCCTCTTTCAACTCAGCCACCCTCACTTCTTTCTAATTACATAAAACACCCTTAAATTTCAAGAAATTCAACTAAAAACCCTTAACAAAATATAATTCAAGTTTTAGCACTAGTCGAACCAATAGTCACAAGAACACTCCAACCTTCACCGTCATTAGCCATCGGAAACTTATGATCCATGAGCTCCTCCTTGATTTTGTCTAGTATTGCCTTAGCTAGTGCTCGTGTGATGCGCCCAAGATAGGGCATGGCTCCTTGACTCGGCTTCTTAGCGCCTCGAACACCGGCCTTGGTTGCTTGTCCAAGTATAGGCTCCCCTTTATCATGCACATTAGACTTGTCTTTAGGGCTGGAATCCTCACTCGAGTCATGGGACAAGGCGCCATCAAAAGTGCTAGAAGATTTGGCAATATCAAGGTCGGAATCCAACGTAGCGCAAGGCGCGCCAGCCCCTTGCAAGGGTGCGCCGAGTGGCTCTGTATCCAAGCTTGTAGGTGCGTCTAGGGCAGGCCGTGGCTCCTCCAAGTGTTCCAGCGTGTGCTCCATTGTTGGCTCGGATGTCGATGGAATCACATCACAGTGCCAGAATTTCTCTGCCTCAGATTGCCCCTAAACAAAGGCTGAGATTACTGACTTGTGATATTGAGCAAGTCCAAACAATGTTGAAACTTGCTCTCTGAAACTGGCTTGGTGAACATGTCAACAAGGTTATCAGCTGTCCCTACCTTCTTCACTTGGATTCTCGTCTCATTCCTCAGAAAATGGTACCTGACATGTAATATCTGCGATATTCCAAGGTTTTTAAAACCGAATATAATTTAATATTTATTTTATAATTCTTTCCTCTATGTAAAAGAGAAATTCCAATATATTATAATAACCTTTATTTTCTTTTTAAAAAGGAGATTATTAGGTAAATTAAATTAAATCAAATAAAGTTCAAAGATACATCATAAGGGTTATGAATAAAGCAAAAGCATTTAAATAGAAATAATGCATTATTAATCTCGAATTTTATTAAATAAAATAAATTACAACAAGGCATTAAAATTACAATAAAGGTCTAGTAAAAAGAATGCAAGAGCCGGGACTTCAACCCGAGACCTCTTGCAATGCACCCCACACGCCCATCCCCTCAATCCGCTAGACCATTTGCAATTTCTTACTCATTTACCCACCCTTTTTATAATAAACTCTTTTCTTCTTCTTCTTCTAAAAAGAAATCAGACTTTGTCTGATGGAATTGACGTAGAATCAAAAAGCAGCCATTGCATGTCCTTCTTCTTCCTCTAGATTGTAGGGCTAGCTCCATGACATCACATGCCCTACATCACCCTTCATCATCCCTCAACTAGCACAATGGTGACCAATGGAGGATCATCCTCCTCCTCTCCATTGGTGCACTCCCATTGTCGTGGATCACAAGCTCCACCCCCTTTGCCTATTTAAAGGGCTTCAAACCACCCTTAGAACTCACATCTTCAACCTCCGTCTTGCAATTTACTCTCAATTGTCCCAAAAATCAGCCCCTTCAAGCTTGTTTCTCCATCCAAAGCACCACCAAAGGTCTCCTCTTTTTCCCCTTTGGAGACCGCCGGCGTCGCCCCCTGCCACCGCCCCCACCGCGCACCGTCCGACGCCTCCGCGCGCCACCCCTGCCTCGCCATAGCTCCTGGTGCCGCCGCCCCAACACCGCCGGCCCTCCCTTGCTCTCCTTCCTCTGTATTCTGTAATACAGGAACCCCAAATCAGTATAATTCAAAACTTTTATTTTATTTTATTTTATTAAATTAGTTAATTTAAGTTTATTAAAAATATGCTAGTAGAAATAAGAAAATCAAATAAGGTTGATTTGCAAGTTTTAAATTTAATAAGAATATTATTTGAAGATCTTGTTAGTTGAAAAGAGAGGATAAATAAATTAAATAAAGTATTGAGGATTTTCTTATTAAAGTATATTGTGCAAGACATGGTTATGTTCATATCATTAAATGATTCTTATAAAAAGTATTTTATAAAATTACTAGCATAAAAGATGTAGCTTTGATATTAAAAACAATACTTTTATAGAGGAGAAAGTTTATTTATATAAGATAATTATGTTACAAATCTCTAAGTATAGAGAATTTAAGGATATGAAATTATTTATAATACTGATAATACTGATAATAAAATTATTATTGAAGTTGCCATATCTCTAGGTGTAGAGATTTCCATAGATATAGCTTTTAATAATAAAATATGGTAGTAGTGATAAAATCTTATATCATATTATAATAGTTACAAGACATAAGTTTTATTATGAATATGATCGACATTTGTGATCTTAAATTGATATACAATATAATATTATATTGCTAAGTATATAAAAATATCTTGCATGAAAAGATAGTGTAAGATATAGAAAATATATTATATTTGCAAACTAAGATATCATAGAAATATACTATAAAAATAAAGTAAGATATTTTAAGCCATGATCATGTATAGGATATGGAAAGAATTATGAGAATAAAATAAACAAGAATAATTCAGTATTATGTTAGAAAGCTTACTTTATGAAGTAAATAGAAAGTTCTATTTATGGAAATTACTAAGAAAGTGGCTATTATTATTTTATCTCTATATAATATGGTTTTATAACTAGACAAAGTTTACTAAGGTAATGGATATTAATAAAATATTATTGATAGAAAATAATATTATAAATAATGCTATAAGTATTATTGATAAAAGATAAATATTATAATAATACTAAGATTAAGAATTTTAATAAGGGCATAGTAGACCTTTTACAATCCTAAGAAGTTTTAAATACAATAAATCTTTCAAGGATGAAAACTATATCATATGTTCTTATAAAGATTTCCTTACCTATTTATATTAAGAAAATAACAAGTTAAGTTATAAAAGAATATTCCATTAAATCAAATAAAGATAATGTTTGGTTTCCAAGAATAAAAATGATTAAATATTAAGAATAAGGATTTTTAAGAAATAAAAGGATATTAAAAAATTAAAATAATAATAAAGGAATATTATTATTTTAATTAGTCACCTAAATTATTATTATTATAATTTAGAATTCCTTTCTCTTATACTAAGTATACAAGAGAATTTCCAAACCTTAAAAAGGAATTCGTATTTAAAGATCGTTCGTAAATTTCCGTGTCGATAGGTCGAGATTCTTGTTCGAAGTCGCGAACCACACTTTCCGTCTTATCGCTATACTACTCGTGAAAACAAGGCAAGTGGAATTTCCCCTTGTAACCTTATATATTTCATTTCCGTGAAATTCTCAATGTTGGGAACAACTTGTGTGCGAAGTAACAAAAGGAACCTAGGAAATATCGATTGTTAGACATAACGACCCCATTGTTAGTTTGCTCTTTATTATTGATAGGATTATTTATACTAGTTTGGTTGTGGCCTTGATTGTTTACGGCCTCGTTAAGAGGTCAATGTCGAACAAACTAGTGAGGGGTGCGGAAGTAGCCGACGCCTCTATAAAACTTACTAAGTCGTAATGCCTACGTGTTTCAAGTACGACTTTTAGGATCTTGATCCAGTCCGCTCCGATTGCAAGGAGGGACAAGTTGCACTCTAGCTAAGTGCCGGAAACCGAGTTTCCATTGGTGGATCGGGCCATTTGAGCCCCCACTCCCTTTTAAAAATCATTAACGAAATCGATTATTTTCGTCACTATATAAGATAAGTGCCCAATGCACATTTAAAGGATATCAAAACCGGACTGGTCTCAAATGATCGATCCGGCTCTCGGTCCGCTCAGGGCGTGAGAGGTTTTCAACTTGTATAAATTAATAACGTTCCCAACATACTTTCGATTCTAAAAGAAGTCTACAATCTAGTAGCTCTTCTCTCGATTATCGAGCTATCTCCGCTTGAGATATGCTCTCCTCCGTACCGTTAAACCCCACATAAATAAACCTTATCCTAAGACACAACCCGTTAATATCTTCCTCGTGATTACTCAAAATTACCAAATTACCCTTGGGAAGTTCCGTTCCCGCTTGCTTAGTCTCTTAGACTAATTCTTCTTTTCCGCATGTTTGTCTGGCATATTCTCGCCCCTCGTGAATTATGTCAGAACCTAGGAATTTCAACAAGGCATAAGGTGAAGGGCAAACGAAGGACGAGAAGTTCCAAGATGTATTTGCAAATCCTTTTGGTTTATTTCCGTTTATGCTTCAAAGACATAGTTTTTATGAATTGTAATTTCGAACAAGCTTTTGGTTTTAAGTAATGTAAGTTGGGTTGTAAGAACAAAGTCTCCTTCAAGAGCACTTTTATTTATATGATTATGTTTATTTCCGCATTTTTATCGTTCTATATCATTATAAAAGCCTTGGGTGACTTTGGACGGTAAAATCCGAGGTCACTGGCGGTAATACCCAATGTTGTAAAATAGGGGTGTTACATGACATCAATGTGCTTTGTCTTCTCATGATGGACTTGATCCTTGGTAAAGCATATTGCACTCAAGCTGTCACAATACACTAAAGCCTGATCTTGATGCATGCCTAAATCATTAACTAGTCCTTTCAGCTATATTCCCTCCTTAACAACTTCTGTCAAAGCCATATACTCTGCCTCAGTGGTAGATAAAGTAATTGTAGGTTGTAGAGTCGCCTTCCAGCTCACCACAGAACCTCCAAGAGTGAACACATAAGCAGTCATAGATCTCCTACTGTTCACATCTCCGGCATAATTAGAATCTGAAAACCCAGAAACCAAACACCTTGTATCATTCCCATAGCACAAACCAACATCTGAAGTGCCTCTGAGGTACCTGAAAATCCTCTTGACAGCTTGTCAATGTTCCTTTCCAGGCTGAACCATATACCGACTTACTACACTAACAACAAATGCTAGATCTGGTCGAGTGCAGACCATAACATACATCAGACACCCAACTGCGCTAGCATATGGGACACAAGGCATGCACTCTTTCTCCTCATCAGTCTGAATTGTGTACATTCCCAGCTTATTGTTAGATGCCATTGGAGTATCTATAGGCTTGGCTGAAGACATTCCAATCATGCTCAGTATTTTCTTGATGTACCCTTCCTGTGATAGATTTCAACTCCCAGAATCTTTCGAGCAACACCTAGATCTTTCATCTCAAACTCTGCACTGAGAGAACCCTTCAACTTCTGAATGTCTGACTTATTCTGAGCAGCAATCAGCATATCATCAACATACAGAACTAGATAAATGTGTGAACCACTCTGCAAGTCACTGTAGTACACACAACAATCATAAGGACTCCTGTGATAGCAAAGCTGCACCATATAACTGTCAAACCGCTTATACCACTGCCTGGGGGACTGCTTTAGCCCATATAAGGACTTCTTTAACTTGCAAACATAGTTTTCTTTCCCTGGAACCTAGAATCCATCTGGCTGGCTCATGTATATTTCCTCTTCCAACTCTCCATGTAGAAAAGTTGTCTTCACATCTAGTTGCTCAAGTTCCAGATCCTGACGTGCAACTATTGCTAGTAACACCCTGATGGAAGTATGCCTGACCACCGGCGAGAAAATCTCATTGTAGTCTACTCCCTCCCTCTGATTGAACCCTCTTGCAACCACTCGTGCTTTATACTTGACACCCTCTTGCATCTAACATTCCTTCCTTCTTTTTGAAAACCCACTTGCAAGTAATTATCTTTCTATCAGCAAACAATTTAACAAGCTCCTAAGTCTGATTTTTATGAAGGGACTCCATCTCTTCTCCCATTGTAGCAAGCCACTGCCACTGTGCTGACTCATTCACAGATATTGCAGCCTTGTAGGTGGACGACTCATTATCCTCCACTTCCTCAGTCACCTATAATGCATATCCCACCAAATCATCAATCTTGTACCTAGCTGGAAGTCTGATTCCAACCCTTCTAGGTCGGTCCACAGCAATGCTCTGATGTTCAACTTGCCCTGAACTTGTGTCTGGTGGTACATTCTCAGACTCATCTGTATCTTGCTCATCGGAAACTGTGGTGGTAGTTGGTCATCAACCAACTTAAGTGCCTGATTGTGCTCTGGACTGAATTGCACCTCCACATCCTCAACAACAGCCTCTTTTCCTGGTGTATCACTGATCTCCTCTCTAGATTTCAGCATAGAACTCTCATCAAAGACTACACTTCCGCTCAGTATAATCTTGTTGTCAGACCAGATTTTGTATCCTTTGACACCTGTACCATAGCCCATGAAAACTCCCTTCTTAGCTCTTGGCTCTAACTTACCCTCATCTACATGATAATAAGCATTGCAACCAAAAACTCTCAGATTTGAATAATCAACATCTTTTCCAGTCCACACCTCATAAGGTGTCTTGCAGTCAATACTTGTGTGTGCGCTCCGATTGATGAGATAACAAGTTGTTGAAACCGTTTCTGCCCAGAACCGTCTAGCAAGACTTGTGTTGGAAAGCATACATCTTGCTTTCGCTAATAGTGTCTGATTCATTCTTTCTGCTACACCATTCTATTGTGGTGTATGTCTGACTATGTGATGGCGAGCAATACCCTGATCTTTACAGAAATCATCAAACTCAGATGAACAGAATTCCAGGCCATTATCAGTTCGCAGCCTCTTGACCTTCTTCCCAGTCTGATTTTCAACAAGCGTCTTCCACTCCTTGAATTTACTAAACGCCTCACTTTTATGCCTCATCATGAATACCCATGTCATCTTAGAGTAATCATCAATAAGAGACAGAAAATATCTGTGACCGCCCAAAGACTAAACACGAGAAGGACCCTAGTAATCTGAATGGATATAATCCAAAGTGCCCTTTGTTCGATGAACTGCCTTAGGAAACTTGCTACGATGTAGTTTCCCAAACACACAATGCTCACATAACTCAAGACTCTTGGCCTTATGGCCTCCGAGAAGATCTTCTTTTGAGAGAATTTGCATTCCCCGTTCACTCATATGAGCAAGCCTCATATGCCATAGCCTGGTCAGATCAGATCCCTGAACTTCAACTAATGCAACAACTGCAGAACCTGTTACTCTTGAACCTTGTAAAACATACAAAGTTCCCTACTTGACTCCTTTCAGAATCACATCAGAACCTTTACAAACATGTAGACCTCCACCTTCACCTTTGAAACTGAAACCCTTACTGTTTAGCAAACTCAAAGATATCAGATTCTTCGTCATAAGTGGAACATGTTTGACTTCTTTCAATGTGCAAAACCTCCCATCATGTGTCCTAAACCTGATTGAGCCGATCCCAACAACCTTGCAGACAGACCCGTTTTCCATATAGACACTACCCCCATCTGCACAGCTATACGTTGTAAACAACTCTCTTTTGGGATATATATGATAGGATGCTCCTGAGTCAAGAAACCACACATCAACTTGATGTGTGTAATCATCTGCTAGCAAAACAATATCTTCCTCAGAAGTATTTCCACATTCTGCTATTGTTGCAGATCCGAAGTTCTGCCCTTGTTGCTTCTTCTTCTTAGGAAAATCACTCTTCTAGTGACCCTTCTCCTTACAGTAGGCACAAACGTCGTTTGGTAATTTAGGGCTTGATTTCTGCTCGCTCTGATTCGTCTTTTTCTTGCCCTTTTTACCATCCTTTCTTCCTTTGGCCATCAATCCAGAAGCATGATTTTCTGTACCTATTCCAGCAGCCTTATGACGCATCTCTTTGGTGTGAAGAGCAGATCTAACCTCTTCCAACATCACAGTCTCTTTTCCACCCATAAAAGACTGCACAAAATTATCATACGATGGAGGCAAAGACACCAACAATAACAAGGCAGCATCCTCATCATCCACCTCTTTATCAATATTACGCAATTCCAACAGAATAGTATTCAATTGATCTAGATGGTCTCTAAGAGGCGTACCTTCAGACACGCGGAGGCTGAAAAGGCGCTGCTTTAGCATCAACTTGTTGGTGCTGACTTCGTCATGTACAGGCTTTCCAACTTCAACCACAAACCTACAGCCTTTTCCTGATCTGAAACTGTTGTGATGACATCATCAGCGAGACACAACATAATCGTTGAGTGAGCCTTCTCCTCTAAAGTAGCATATTCAGCGGTAGTTGTATCTGCTCCCTTCTTATTAGATGCCAACGGCAACCAGAGACCTTGTTGTTTCAACAAAGCCCGCATCTTTATCGGCCATAGACTAAAACTGTTTCTTCCAGTAAACTTGTCGATCTTCATCATGGATCCAGACATCATTCTCGGCGGAATTCGAAACCTGAATTTGATACCAGTTTGTTGTAACGAGAGATCGAACGAGAACAATAAATAAGATCAACACAGAGTTTACGTGGTTCAGTAATAGTTTGTTACCTACGTCCACGGGCAGAGAAAGTGTATGTTATTACAGAGGCTGATTTCAGAGTGTACAAAATATTAGGTATTTCAAGAGTTTATATAGTGGCTCAGGAAACCCTAGTACAGATTATGGGCCCTTTGTATTAAAGGCATATCAACAACTACATTATCTTTGATCGCACAAATCTAGCAAAGTTATCTCAATAAAAATGTTACAATTAAACCTAACATAATCTTCATTATATATTTATGGATTATCCATGAATGTAATATTTAAGAATATTTATATAGTTTTATCTTTGTTTACCAAAAAAAAATATAGTTTTATCTTTAAAAAAATTTCTGTCTAAAAATAAGACTATCCTAAAACCTAGCTGACTTAAGCTTTAAGACAAGCTAACAACCGCCTTATACATAAATAGCACTTTGCGCATTTGCGTTGTTTTCCTTGGACCAACGAACATAAAATTCGGTCTTTTCCTATTTTTTTTCTTGTCCATTTGAGCTTGCCGATTTTCCTATGTATTCTTTATGGTTGGGGCCCATGTTCGGTCCATAAGTGGTCCGGTCCTATTCCCGGATCGCCTTTTTTATTAATAAACAAAATTGTGTTTTTATAAGAAAATATGTATAATTATAAAATAAAATGTATGTTAAAAAGATAAATTTAATTTTTATGTGGTACAATATATTTTTTAATTAAAAAAATAATGTAATTTATGAATAATATATACTTTTTTATTTTAAATAATATTTTTTAATAAGAGAATACCTTACTCCAAAATCATACTAGAACAAGAAAATTTGATCTGGTCCTCAGTCCGATATTTTAGGAAAATCGGTCTCAATCCGGTCTTGGATTGATGCCCACCTCTAATATTCTTCTCTTTAATTAAACACCTGAAATGCCTTCAATACAAACTATGAAATTCATAGAATTTTCCATCATCAAAACTTATGGGAACATTCATCTTTTATCACTTTCGTTCAAACTGTTGCGCGTCATTTATATATATTTTTCCTATATAGAAGTGCTTTCTAATACGTTTTTTCCATGGTTAGGGATGCACATGGGGGCGGGCCGGGCCGGGCCAAGAAATGCATTCCCCGCCGCATCCCCGACCTACTATTATGCCCCTATCCCACCCCGTCCCTATCTAACCCCGCCGGGAACGGGGTGGAGAATCTTTGTCGGTTATCGGGGTATCAATAGGGCCACATTTATTTTAAAAAATATTTTAAAGTTTAAAAAAGTTTACAAATATCAAATTTGATACAATAATTTTAAATTTCATTATATAATTTATAGATATTTAAGTTTTTAAATTAAAAAATATTTAAAATCTATTTTTATTTTACGTTTTATAAATTGAAAAACATATCAAGTATATAGCGAAGGATTTCGAATGCATAGTACATTCTCCACCCCCATCTCATTTTAAATCGGGGATATAAAATTGATCCCATATGATATACCCCACTCCGTTAGGGAAAGATTTCCGTCCCACAGATTTTTTATACATCCCTGTCCATGGTGGAAAAATATTTTAAATGATGTCGTGTCAGATTCAACAATATACTTCAATTCTTAATTAATTAAGTCAAGCAATTGCTGTTAATCTATAGGACTATAACAAAGCAGCGATATATAGTAGCTGTCTCCTACCAGATCAATTATCTAATAACAAACGTAACATTTTCAATGAGGTTAATTTAATAAAAAGCATCACACCATAATGGTAGTGGCTGAAATTTGAGAGGAGCTACTGGGTGCTAAAAGTCTGCTGAATTTAAAAATATTTACAGTGCTGAAAAAATGCTACAAAATCCAATGTCTTTTAAATATAATATGAATATCGTGTTGAAAGTATAGGTCAACTATTTATGGCTGGGTACTCCACATGTGCCTGGACAAATCATCGAGCTTCAATTCAATCAAGTGAAGAATGCGATTGATTGGCTAATTCGGAATATTCTACATTCAGTCAGTGGTTTTAACAAATTGAGCAAAAGCTGCTCAAAGGAAGAACCAATTTCCTTCTTTGCATATACTATATTGAGATTGGATATAATATTAAGGTGGCTAACAAACCAGAGATGATCGAGGCGGTGATTAGCTTTCCTCCATCTTTAACACTAGTGTGTGCACGCACGGAACACGCCGGTTGTTTTGGGACTCTCGTCATGTTTTGTCCTTTATTGCGTCACTCGTAACAATTTGTAATTTGTTAATGAATTAATTTGGGGTTTTCAACAGCTCCATGATTAACCCAAGACTGCTTTACACAAAGCGAGCGGATAAAGGTGACGATAATGGGCGGTTGCAATTGAGTATGCTGTTGAAAATGGAACGAACTTGAAGCTGACTCGGATTCCTAGCTAGCTGCATGCAAAAACGCATGCCAAGTACATTACTTATATCTAGGGTATGTACTGTACGTATACAACATCTATCTATAAGTGCATGAGAAATGCGTTTCACCCAATATATCAAATCATGCTCCCACTAACTTCAATTTACAGATATATATATGCAGTGGGAGATTAGAGAGAAATCCCTCACATCTTAATCTAAGTTTAACTATTTCCAAAACTAGCTCATAATATATTAGCTAGGCTAACAAGATGGGTTTGCAAAGGGGAACGGCGATGAAGTGGCTGGGTTTTGTGACGGCGGTTTGGGTGCAATCAATCTCAGGCAACAACTACACATTTTCAAACTACTCGGATGCGCTCAAGACCATCATGAACCTAAACCAGGCCAAGCTGAACTATCTTTCGGTTGCCAAGGACTTGGGGAAGGCGTTCGGGCTTGTTGCGGGCTTTGCATCGGACCGGATCCCACCGTGGCTCCTCCTCCTCATCGGATCGGTGGAAGGGTTTGTCGGATATGGGGCTCAGTATTTGGTCGTTAGTCAGAAGATTAGGCCTTTGCCTTATGGCGCCGTACGTATTTTCACTATCCTTTCCTCTCTTTTGGTTGCCTCGTATATTTAAGCCTTCTTTTTAACCCATATATGATGCATGATTGTATCTCTCTATTCTATGGGTTTTCATGGTCTTACGCTTTGGTGTTTAAGGTATTAAGATTCGTGTATCATAGTGCGTTATCTGCTGCATGTTTGAAGGATTTTGAATTTATTTAAAAATGATATACTCCGTATAATATATATCAGTTTAAATAATTTGAATACAGACAAGTTAGGGAGTATTGATATTCTAACAATCAAATCATGCAGGTATTCCCATCGACCTTAAACACCAATTGTTAGCATATTGATACTCCCTAGCATAACCGTATTCAATTTGTTAAGCTTTCAAATGTTATTCTTTTTTTTTTTTCTAGTAATGACTCGTCTAGGCTGTTCTTTTTTCCTTGTAACATACTATTAAAGCTTTATTTTATTTTTAATCTTCCAGACATCTAATGAAGCTTAAGATCGAGAGTAATATTATAAGGTCTTGGTTTTAATTTTTAGGGCAGTCCTTGAGTCCTTGACGAAAAATTATAATTATATTTTTTTAATTAATCATCTATATTAATGTTCAAAAAACATTTTTGGGTTTGGGTCAATGTTAAAATAATATTAAAACTAACATTTGTGCTTATGCAACATTTTCAAAAGTAACCTCACCAAAATAACATAAAATAACGTGTCATTATCAATAACGTGTCCTGACAAAAAAAAAACGTAAAAGCATTAAGATTTAAGATAACTTGTCATTATCAATACATAATGAAGAAGAGTACGGCCCATCAAAAACCGGAAAAAGGATTCGACCAAAAAAAAGAACCGGAAAAAGAAAATTTTGTGGACTGGATTGGTATTAAAGGTAACTTTTGAAAAAGCAAACTAAAAAAATTTGCGTGTCTAGTTAGAAGAGGAGAAAATAATTTCATTATTTGACAACCTATAAAAGAATAAATAATTCGATTTTTCTAACCTATGCCCTTAAGCATAGGTTAAGAGTCTCAAAATGGTAATATATTTTAAAATTGTATTTATTTAATTTTAATTAATTTTTTAATAGGGTTTATTAGTTTCCTATTAGGGTTTTAGTTTCTAAAATTAGTACTCTTAACCTATGCCCTAAGGACATAGGTTAGAAAAACCGTAAATAATTTACTTCGGACATCTAGTTTTTTTTTTTTTGGTGTAAAGGAGGGCAAAGTCCCAAAAGTTTTTTATTTAACTAAAACGAGTGCCAGAGAAGTGTTCCAAATGCCTAACAAAGGCAAGATACAAGCAGGGGGCTCCAGAAAAAATTCAAAAGACGAAACAAGGGTAAGGGCATAGTTTGCCATAGTATCAGCAATGGAGTTGAAACGCCTAGGAATGACTTGGATCCGGACTTGCCAATCAGATCGATTGATCAAGGCACGACACCGATCAATAATATGAAAGTCAGGATGGGTTGTCACCCTATCTGTAGTAAGCAACTTGCAAGCCACCGTGGAGTCAGTCTCGACAATCAACTGGTTAAAGTGAAGCTCTAATCCCTTCCTGAGCGCATGGAAAATGGACCATAATTCAGCTGTCAATGCCCCTATTGAACCACAACGGAAAGCGAAGGCCCCTTTGTAAGTTCCAAAGTGATCGCGAAAGATGCCGCCACCACCCGCCATGCCCGGGTTACCTTTCGATGCACCATCCACATTAGCCTTAACCCAACCAACCACCGATGGATTCCAACCAGTGATGACAGTAGCAGCAGCATCAGAATTCGCCTCCTCTTGTCGACAATCAGCATAACAATTCATATAGTTTCCAGCCGATCTAGTAGCGATAAGTGGAACCATATCTAATTGATCCGAGTGATGGAAAATCAAATGATTGCGGGCCTTCCAAATGTACCAAATAGCATATGAAAATAGAGCGCTTTGATGATCTCTGAGTCGAATATTAGTCCAGATCCACTCCTTGATCTAAGCAAAGCCAAAGAAAGCCACCCGATCCGTCGAAGCTGGAAGAAAGGATTCCCAAAAAGCCCGAACCTTCTTGCAATCGCGTAGCACATGAAGAGCTGATTCCGACAGTGTGCAGCGGGGACACGCATCAGATAAAGTGAGGCCGCGACTCAATCTATTAGTTTTACAGAGGAAAGCGTTATGGCACGCCAGATGGAGGAAGTGTCCGACTCGTTGTTGGGATGGGCAACGCCATAAGGCTTTTCAGACCTGGTGTGGCTGGGGCAGTGTAGGTTCTTGTAGGAGCGCTCGAGCTGAGGCAGAGGAGAACTGGCCCGAGGGAGACAGATCCCAAAAATAGCGGTCGTGAGCATTCTCATCAGTTCGAATCACTACAGACATCATCTCAGCTCGAATCGCGCTAGGCAACAAATGATTCAGTTGAGACCAATCCCATGTATGCCCATTCCAATATTCAACAACGGTACTCCCCAACTGTTCGTCGGACAGAGGATGCAGGGCAAAATCGGCGAGAGGCTGATCTCTCAGCCAGTGATGTGTCTAGAAGAGTGTACGATTGCCATTCCCAACCGCCGTTCTAATGCCCCTGGCAAGCAATTGGCCGCCGTGAACAAAACCCTTCCAATTATATGATTGACGAGGCCGACGCTGGAAGACATCCATGTTGGTGTGGTTGTTGCAATATTTACCACGAATTACATGACTCCAAAGCCGGTCCGGCTCCTGAATCATACGCCAACCCAACTTAGCCAAAGCAGTAGTATTTGATTCACGCATGGATCGGACTCCGAGCCCACCATGCTTCTTTGGCCGAGTGATTTTTTTCCCAAGAGAGCAAATGAATTTTCTGTTGTTCGTTTTGCGAACCCCATATAAAACCCCGAACGGTCTTGTCGATAGAATCACAAATCGAGCGAGGAATTAAAGTCGATTGCATCATATAAATAGGCAGGCTAGTTAAGACGGAATTAGCAAGCGTCACACGGCCTGCAAAAGACAGTGACCTCGCTTGGCAACCACGCAGCTTATTAGTGGCTTTTTCAAGCAAAGACTGGAAGCGCACATTCTTAACCCACCCATGTAGAGTTGGAACACCCAAATAGGTACCCAGATCCGTGGTCAAAGGGATATTCAACTGTGTACTAATATCGACAGCCGAGGAATGCAAAACCGCCCTAGAGAAAAGAACAGAACTCTTATCATTATTGACTTTCTCGCCAGATTGCCAGCAGAACGATTCAAGGCAGTTCTGAATAACTGCGGCTTGGGAGGTTGATGCTTCAGCAAATAAGAGCAAATCGTCAGCAAAAAATAAGTGGGAAATCGGAACGCCTCCAATCAACATTGGAGACCATAAACCCGCTCCAACCGCCGATTGAATGATATGAGATAAGCGCTCCATACATAAAACGAACAAATACGGTGAAAGCGGGTCTCCCTGACGGACTCCCCTTGTTGGATTAAAAGAGCCTACAGATTCGCCATTCTAGAGAACATTTGTTTTCCCATTCGTTTGACACGCCATGATGGACTCCACAAGTTTCGAAGGGAAACCCGCCTCGGACAGAATAGATCTCAAGAAAGACCAGCGTACACAGTCCTAAGCTTTGGCCAAGTCTACTTTGATGACCATCCATCTGCCAGTGTTACCTCTATCATGAAAGGTATGAAGTACTTCTTGAACAACAACAACGTTATCGACAATTTGTCGTCCCGGAATAAAACTTGATTGCATAGGAGAAATGAGATCATCAATAAACGGTTTCAATCTCCTCACAATCATTTTCGTGCTGATCTTAAAGACAACATTCAAAAGCGAGATGGGCCTAAGTTGAGAGGGGCTGGTAGATTGCTCAACTGTGGGCAATAAGAAAAGCAGAGCATCACAAAAATTCGGTTCCAGTAAGTTGTGATTGAGAAAATTCAGCACTATAGTAACAACTTTATCTCCAACCGTGGCCCAACCTTTTTGGTAAAAAATCGCTGGAAACCCATCCGGGCCCGGCGATTTAAATGGCCCCATTTCTCGCAACGCCGTCCACACTTCATCAGATTGGAACGGCTCATTAAAAGTGTTCACTAGACCTGATACAACAAGGAATCCATGGTTAACTGAAAACAGCAAAACCGGTTCAACTTGGCGTTGTGTTTCCTCAGTGTAAAGATCAACAAAAAACTGGACTACTAGGCGTTGAAGATCAAGCTTGTCTACAATCCACTCGCCAAACAAGTCCTGGAGCTGTTCAATTTTGTTTGCCCGACGGCGAATAATTGTAGAGAGGTGATAGAATCTCGTGTTTCGGTCTCCATCGAGGAGAAAAGAGGGCCTAGATTTCTGAAACCATAGAAGCTGCTCCTGCTCAAGAACAAGTTCTAACTCTTTAATAAGTTGATTTTCAAGATCAATGCGATGTTGCGATATGTACCTCGCTCTTGCCCTTTGAATACCAGCCAAACGCGCCCAAAGGCGCTTCTTTTTGTGGAAAATATTGCCGAAGACTTCCTTGTTCCACTCCTGCAATTTGGACGACAGAAAACGAAGGGATTCCATACAAGGCAGTGCATTGTCCTAACATGAGTTAAGGAAATCAGCATACTGATCATGGGAAGTCCAGGCCGCTTGGAAACGAAAAGGACGTTGGCCTTTCACCGGTTCATGCAAATTGTGAAGATGAAGAACTAGAGGGAAATGATCCGAGTGAGGAGCACTCGAGTGTAACACCCAAGCTTCAGGGAAATTGAGCCGCCACTATTCATTACAAAGAACTCTGTCTAACCGCGCTGCCTTGTGAGTGTGCACAAAATTTCCTGTGTGCCAGGTAAACGGAGCACCCGAGAAACCAATATTAATCAACTCAAGTTCATCTACAAATTCACGGAACTGACAGGTATTATTTGTAGATCCCACTGAGGAAGTTGTGCGTTCATTAGCCGCAAGCATAACATTAAAATCCCCCGCCAGGACCCACGGCTTATTATGAGATCGAGCAAAATTGTCGAGTTCCTGCCAAAGAGCCATACGAGTAATAGAGTTTGGTGATGCATATACAGCCGAGAAAAGCCAGGGATCCTCATTAATCCTTGTGACCTCAACAATGATATGTTGAGGTTGGAGGGAAATAGGGTCGACTCGAACTTCTGCAGTGTTCCAAAATAACCAAATTCCACAAGCAAAACCTTCACCTTCAACCCGAAGAATACCATTGAAACCAATGCGTCGACACACCAAATCCGCTTGCTCGCCGCTAATGTGAGGTTCAACAAGGGCCAGAACATGAGGCCGATGTTAATGGATGAGTTCACGGATTGTTGAGAGAAAGTGTGCACTACCAGCACCACGGACATTCCAGATGAGAAAATTGAGCCTAGTCATGGAAAATATAGAGTAGTTGATGTAACCAAAAATTGGCAACATGTTTGGAGTCATGTTCGAAGCAAAAGCATGGAGAGAATCAGTGAGTCTCTACATAGCTGCTTGTATTTCCTGTGGTATTGATACCCTGCATAGGACCGGATTTGTTTCTGTCACTAATGGCAGCATCTCGATCACCATCTTGTTTGCCATCCAAGGACCTAGGATCTTGAACGGTCCCGTCCGGCGGTTCGAGACCAGCAAACTTTGCTTGGTCCAAACTCGTTGCACATTCACGGTGGGAGCCTCCATTATGCGATTGGGTTTGTTGAGTTTGATTTGGGACCGGGTTAGTGATTGCAAGCGGCAGCTTTTGCTTGGACTTAGCAATTCTGCGAGTCGTGTCTCTGAGTTGTTTCTTAAGCGACGAGGGTTGCTTATTGGCGGTCGCCAGGCAGTTTAATGTCTCAACCGAACCTGGTAGCGTGCAGTTCACGTTAGGGTGTGCTGAAATATTGACTGCAGGATTTTGTTTCCAATTAATTGATAGGAAATCAGACTTCGTAGACTCATCAGAATCTTTTGGAGCTAATTCCGGGGGCCCACTCCTGTAGAAAGGATGGAATCTTGCGCTAGCCAGATCTTTATCTTTCCTTGTATCCGAAGATCAGATCTTTCTCTTTGCCGTATTAGTAGGAAGCTTTAGAGATTTGGTGGAATCCTCTTTTTGATTTTGTGTAATCGTCCTCGTAGTGTTTCCTTCCAAACTTGGCGCCAAGCTATCCGCAGATTTCAGCGTATCCAAGCAGGAAATCTCCTCAGATATACTAAGTGTCGCAAATCTCGACCCAGTATTTTCCGTTGACCCCGCTTTTCTGGCCGGCCTAGAGTTAGGTTTCGGTTGGGCGGACTGTTGTTGCTTTGGTGGCGTAGTTCCGCTACCAGTTGGTGGTAGCGCATTCAGTGACGAGGTATTTGATGGACGATGCGCTGCCCCCTGAGAGGCAGTTTGAGGGGGAGTATTGCATCGGCAAACAGGTTTTTTGACTTGCATCCATGGACCAAAAACCGCCTCCTCGTTATTCTTAGATTGGTTAATTGTGGGCTGACCAGTAGGGGCCTGAGTCATTTGTTGATCTCCATTACTAGTATCTGCATTTAGAGGCACGGTGACAAACTCAGGTTGCGACGGGCAAGTCTCCATTGTGTGTCCGATCTTGCCACATGAGTAGCAAACCATACGTAAACCCTCGTACTGAACTCTCCATTTACGAACGCGAAAGAACAATTTTGACAGGAGCTTTTTATTCAAGTCAATCTCGACCCCAAATCGAACAAATTGACCCCTCTTAACATCTTTAGTTGTTTTGTCGACGAGTACTACTTTCCCAATCTTCTCACCCAAGCATCGTAGGCACTGGTCATCGAAATACTCCAAACCTAAGCCAGAAATACGAACCCATACAATAAGAACGGAGGCAGTGTCGCTCGTGGGCCAAAAGTCCAGTGTCCAACGACGAATCATGAGGTAGTTATCTCCAATCATCCACGGACCCTGAGTGAGCACATGATCATAATCATCACCATTAGTGAAGCAAACCACATAACGATCATTTCCCATATCAATCAGTGAGAAAGACCCCTTAAGAGCCCATTTGATTTCTAAGTTGTGCTTAAGTGATTTGTATCCCGGGCCTTTGTCGAACATGCGAACAATCAAAGCACGTGACCATGGAGCTCGAAGCCTTCGCTTCTCTTGGGTCGTAAGACACACAGAAGGGCAATCCGGGTCCTCTTCCTCTGGGGCCACATCGTCATCTGTATCATACAGATCTGGCTGTTCTTCCTCCAGAGAGGTTAGAGGATCATAAGTTGATTGTTGAGCGCTTCGTGCCACCGTGTCTCAAAAGGATTTTGCAGCATTTTCCAAAGTTGGGAATTGGGTTCCATGCAAAGCAGGCATGGCAGGCCGGGTGGGTGATCCATGAACACCGTCCACTTCCATCCCCGAGGGAGGGGGTGTCACCCCAAGCGGGTGACCAGGCGACTTGGCCATCAAAGTGACCAAGTCGAGATGGAGATCGGAAATAGAGAATTAAGATCGCCGGCGGGTGTAAAAAAAGACGGAGTTTAACAAAAAAAAATCTTATCATTGACATCTAGTTATTTTTTAGGACATCAAATTAATATTAAAATTTTTTTGTTTCAATTCCTATTAACAGTGTTCTTGACAAAAACTGAAAAAAAAATGAATGTTTTCATCATAGTTGACGTCAAGCTATTTTCTTGTATAAATTAAAATGAGGATTCAGTGGTTCACAAGTCAAATATTAATTTGATTGATGATGGCATTAAAATGATCTTTCATTTTATACTTTTCATAGGTAAAAAATCAAACGGGGACTTAGTCAAATGGTTGCAGATTGATTTTTGTACAACCTTCAAAAGAATACGTACGTAGTTGTAAATAGTGTTTTCATAGGGAATTGTTAAAGTGACGTTGCTAGTTAGCACAGAGGGTGTCTTTGTACGCAAATGTACAATAGGCCTAGTACTTAGGCTTTTTAAAGTCTTGTGGGCCAGGGTCTCTTTGTACGCAAATGTACAATAGGCCCAATATGTAGGCTTTTTAAAGTCTTGTGGGTTAAATGTGGGCCACTTAACGGAGAGGCCAGAGTATCTGTGCCATGTGTGCTATTTAATTTAACGAAAGACTGAAAGAGGGTGTTCGTTCGTGGTCACATACACGATAGGCCTATGTTGTTTTGAGACCATGTTTAAGTTTGATAAACCCGTTAATGAAAGGAAAGAGTTTGTCTATACACATATGTATAATAGACTCAATGTATAATTTTTGATGTATGATACATTCTTTTAGAGAAATAACATAACTTGATTAGGAGTGACTCCCAGAGCTAGCCTAAGTTATATACTCCGTACTAACTCATGAGAAAGACATCTGTCTGTTATTGAGAATACTGAGTCTTGACTCTTTGATCAATTCCTATGACGCTGAATCTCAAGTCCTCTTTAAAATACCTCAGTTATTGGTTCAAAGCAATTAACCATGTGAAGAATTTGATTTGATGTGTCGATCCATCTTTTCATAACTAACCCATCGAGTGATGCATATTTTTTTTTTGGTCGAAGATCGAGTGATGCATATTAACTAAATGCTAATACATCTTAATTTCATATACAGATGGCTGTATTCATGTGCATGGGAGGGAATAGCACGACGTGGATGAACACGGCCGTCCTAGTGACATGCCTCCGCAACTTCCGTCGCAACCGGGGCCCGGCCTCGGGCATCCTGAAGGGCTACGTGGGACTCAGCACGGCCATCTTCACCGACCTTTGCAACGCCCTCTTCTCCAACCGCTCCACCGACTTCCTCCTCATGCTCATGATCGTCCCCTTCACCGTCAACGTCACCGCCATGATCTTCCTCCGCGAGGTTGACGAAGACAGCACCGACGACGACCCCGGCGAATCCAACTACTTCAACATGGTCAACACCGTCGCCACCATCGCCGCCTTCTATCTACTCGCCTACGACTTCATCGGCTCCCACGGCCGTGCTTTCAACGTGTCCTTCTCCGCCGTTCTCCTCCTCCTCTTGGCCTCCCCTTTGATTATCCCGGCTTACGTTGCCGTGAAACAACGGCCGAGATCGGCTGCTGACGTCGAGCGAAGGCCGAAAGAGGAGAAGGAGATGACGTCGACATCGGCCGTGGTGACGCCAGCGTCGGATTCCCCTGTGGAAGAGGTTGTTGAGAAAACGGGGAAGCCCGCTCTTGGGGAGGATCACACGATCGTTGAGGTGTTGAAAAGCTTTGACTTTTGGGTGTTGTTTGTGGCGTTTTTGCTAGGAGTGGGCCCCGGTATGACCGTGATGAACAACATGGGGCAGATGGGCTCCGCACTAGGATACTCTGATGTCTCTATCTTTGTCTCGCTTCTTAGTATCATGGGATTCTTTGGAAGGATTCTTTCAGGAACTGGTTCAGAGTATTTCATCAAGTAAGTCCTCTATATATCTCAAGATTAATCGATGAGTTACTAGCTAGTAAATATGTACTAATACTCATATTCTAGTTTATCGAAGTATCTAACTAGCCAGAGCCTTCGGGCATCTAGTCAAGAGGTTAAACTTTTAAGGATAGTATCAAGATGTCTCTGTTCGACTCTCATGAAAAAAAAACGCATCTAACTAGCCAGATCCTTGTCGATTTTATCTAATTTGTCAGCTAGGAGTAATGATCATTCTGAGTCAGAAAATGGTAGTTCTGGTTAATCCAATTGGGTTGACCTAGATATTATTGAGTCAATCGAGTTTATCTGATTTTGAGTAAAAGAATCACAAGTCTTAAGAGGGGAATTTCAAGTCCTAATACTTGTGCACAAATGCCTAATATGTTAATGTAGGAACAAGGGTACCCCGAGGCCCATATTTAACGGGGCATCTCAAATCCTAATGGCGGTTGGATTTATAGTGATGGCGGTAGCAATTCCTGGTAGCCTCTACGTAGGGTCATGCATTGTTGGTTTCAGCTATGGGGTCCGACTAGCTGTGTCAGTGCCAGTGGCCTCCGAGCTCTTCGGTCTCAAGTGCTTCGGTCTCATCTACAACATCATCGTCCTCAACCTCCCCATCGGCTCTTTTCTCTTCTCGGGTCTTCTGGCAGGAAACTTGTACGACAAGGAAGCGACTCCTACCAAGAATGGTGGAGATTTTTGCAACGGGCCCCATTGCTACCGGCTCTCTTTCTTCATATTGGCTGGGACGTGCTTGGTGGGTAGCGTCTTGGATGTCTGGCAATCGGTCAAGACTAAAGATCTTTACAATAGGATTGGAGAGTCCAAGCGTGCAAAATCATTGTACAACGGGAAATGAAGTTCGTTCATTTGGTGCTTGTTTAGGGAAATGTGGTTAAAAGAAATTAGTGGTCGGGCTAGCTGTTATGTTAGCCACATGAAAATAATGATTTGAGGCAAGGCTTGTTCAGCGTGCGTTGCTTGTGGATGTGTATGCGTGATATGTTTGTTTAAATTGAGTCCAATTGTAATTGTTTTTTTTCTTCGATGGAGAGGTTGTACTCTTCAAACTTTTAGCTCACCTTATTAATAATTAAAGGTTGTTAAGTAGTAGTCAAACCAGGGATAGTTAAACCACTTACATCATTATTAAGCAAAAAAAATAACGCACTGAGACGGGTCAACTAAAACATATAATCCTAGACTAAAAGAAAACGCATACAAAGTGAGAAATTTAGCTACACTATTCGCTTCACAAAACACGTGACGAAATTGGATAGTCCAATATCTACTTTGATAGCCTTGGTCATGAAAAACCAAGCTGAAAAGAGCATGATAGTTATCCATAGAGGTCTAACTTGAAAAAGAACCACATGTTCTAAATCAATTTCCAAGCAAACTCTCATGCACGAGTGTTATGACATCACAATCACACATAAGGGGGAATCAACGAATCCTCCTTGTTGGAACATATGGCGCAAGATTTTTCTGAAGCAAAATATCAACGGACTCAGTCCTTGTATCAAGTAGTATGCCTTTCATCGCCAACAAAGCAAAAGTTTTAATCCGTTCAAGGAACGGATTTTGGACAAAAAGTTTGAAAAGAGAAGAAGCGAACGACAACACTGGATGTCATTCAATTTATTTTATGTCAAGGGTTTCCTATGAGGGGATATGATGAGTCATCCACTTCTTCAAACAAGGGTATTTTTCTGGAGTTGTTAAAGTGGTATAGCTTACGAAATCCCGAGGTTGGCAATGTTGTGTTGCAAAATACACCTAGCAATAATTCAATGACGACTCCATCTGTACAAAAAGATAGGGTTCATTCACATGTACCGTAGATGTGATTTCCTGCTACGCTGAAGGAGGATATGGATTTTATGTAATCCAACATATTGCACTTATATTGTGTTTTAAAAAGCTCTGAAAAATGGACGTGTTTGTAAAATAGAGCAGATATTTATTTGTTGTTTCCTGCTAGGATAGTTTGATTGATCAGGCTGCGAGTTGCATCACACTTATCGGCTAGCTTTTGTCCATTGGGATAGTTACTGGTATTACACACTATAGAGGGTAAAATTGTACTTTATATTTCATTTGTAATTTGTTGACTTTGTTGGTCAACATTTACACCAAAACGATGAGTTGCATCTCATCTATTCCAAATCTGGAAGTGCATATAAAAGGCACTCTCTCTCATGTAACAGAATTCGATTTTGCTAATCCAAAACCAAAAGCCAAGTTTGGCTCCCCCAATCTGTTCTTCTTCTTCTTTCTCAAGCAACCTTCAAATTCATCTTTGATTTCCTTTTTATGTTATGGTATCAGAGCAGAGATTCTCGTGTTAGCTCGTTTTCACTGTTTGATTGAAAGTCTCCAGCGATGACGAACGACAATACGAAGAAGAAGGCAATAGACGAAGATGGGGGTTCGATTGATCCAAATCATGAGCTATACTTGCATCATTCGGATCATCCGAACTATGTTCTGTCCACGCAATTGTTGAATGATAGTAATTACTATCACTGGCGAAGATCGGTCGAAGTTTCGTTGACAGCGAAGAACATGCTGTCGTTCGTCAATGGAAATTGGGTGAAACCAGACTTTGGATCCTCAAACGAGATGCAATGGGAGCGGTGCAACAACATGGTGATCTCTTGGCTTCTGCACAACGTGGAGAAGGATATCGCTGAAACGCTTCTGTATTACAACACAGCAAGTGAGATCTGGAATGATTTGAAGCTTCGATTTAGTTTTCCGAACGGTGCTAGGGTTTATCTGGTTCAGAAGGAACTCTTCAACGTTTCTCAAGGTAACTTGATCGTATCTGCCTATTTTACCAAATTTCGTAAGCTATGGGATGAATATCTTGTACTTGTGGAGATGCCAAAATGTACTGGATGTGGTATTCTGAATCCTATTCCTCAGATACTGATTAGCCAACAAATATTGCAATTTTCAGTTGGACTTAATGATTGCTATAATGGTGTGATAGCCAATATTCTGATGACTAAACATATGCCTACACTTGGAGAGGCTTATCGTATGGTCTTGACTGAAGAGAAGCAAAGATCATTGAGTAACAACAACACGTCTATCAACAATGATTCCGCTGCATTCAATGTATTTCCCAAATTTGGACAGAATTCCAACAACTCTCAACAGAGTTCCAACAATCCAAAAGGAGGAAATCAGACTGGAAAGCAATCAAATAATGGCAATGGAAACAAAACTAAGCCAACTTATTACTGTGAGCGCTGCCAAGTGGTCGGACATTCTCTGAGTCGATGCTTCAAAGTTCATGGATATCCACCTCCTAAGGATAAGGAGAAAAAGTTTGTTGGAAACACTTCTGCAGATAATGGAAAAGAAGGGAATGAGACGGCTCCAGCATTCACAAAGGATCAGTATGAGAAATTGATGGCACTTCTCAGCAGGCAAAACATTGCGGGTCATACCGCAGATGACAACAAGTCAGGTATGTTAGCAGGTAAGAGTTTTAGCTTCTCTGTTTATGGTAACATTCACACTTGGATCATAGATAGTGGAGTTACTCATCATATCTGTCCTAACCTAGACTTGTTTCATTCATATCAAGCTTTTACTCATCCTAGTTCCATTACTATGCCAAATAATGAAAAGGCAGAAGTTAAACACATTGGTATCATACATCTCGATTCCAAGCTCATTCTAAAAGATGTACGTTTTGCATGTTCCTGACTTCACATTTAATCTCCTATCTGTGAGTCAGCTTGTTACTCAAACCAAAACTAATGTTGTGTTCACTCCTTCTGAATGTGTCATCCAGGACCCTTCAATGAGCAAGTCACTGGTACAAGGAAACCTCTCCAAAGGCCTTTATGTCACTCAAAACAATCCCAACCAGCTCACACAAAAGCCAATCAATCCTTCCAGTTTTTCTTCTACCAAAATCCTAGAGACACGTTCTCAAGCTTGTAATAATCTTTCAGAAACTTGTTCTGACAAACAGCTTTATCCTATATGTAATGGTGCAAACCTTGAATTGTGGCATTTGCGTATTGGCCATGTGCCTTTTGATAAAATGAGATATTTTGAGTTTTTCCCTTCTATTGCTCATGTAAAAAATCATAAAATTTGTGCTATTTGTCCACAAGCTTGACAGCAACGAGCCTCTTTTCCTCATAGCAAAATTCAAACCATTCATGCTTTCCAACTTCTTCATATTGATATATGGGGACCATACCAAACCACAACTTATAATGTTTACAAATTTTTCCTCACCATTGTAGATGATTTTACCAGAACCACTTGGACACATCTTTTATCTCACAAAAGAAATGCCTTGCCAATCCTTAAATATTTCATTAGCTTTGTTGAGAAACAATTTGGATTTCCTGTGCAAGTTATTCGATCTGACAATGGGGGTCAATTCTGTAGTAATGAGTCTAAAGATTTTTTTCTACAAAAGGAACTAGATCATCAAACTACATGTGTAGATACACCACAACAAAACGGTGTGGTAGAACGAAAACACAAGCACTTGCTTGAGACAGCTCGAGCACTTTTGTTTCAGTCCAACCTACCTAAATCCTATTGGGGAGAGTGTGTGTTGACAGCCACATATTTGATTAACCGATTTCCTTTATCTAGTCTCAATTATATGACTCCTTATGAGAAACGTTTTGGCCATAAACCATCTTACACACATCTCAAACCTTTTGGTTGCCTATGCTTTGTGTCCACTTTGAAGAGACACATAACCAAATTTGATACTAGAAGTTCAGCCTGTGTTTTGATTGGATATCCACATGGTACAAAAGGCTATAAGGTCCTTGATTTGCAATCTAAGAAAGTCTTGGTGAGCAGAGATGTTATTTTTCATGAATTAACTTTCCCTCTTCACTTCAAAAATACCAATTTGCATACTTCCTCCTTTCCTTTACCAAATCCTGACATTGATCCTATTTTTTATCCTTATCATGAAACAGATCCAATACATCTGCTTCCTGCTTCTCTTGAAGATGTAATATCTTCACCATCTTCTTCTCCAAGTCATGCACCAGTTCCTGACCTAAACACACAGTCTACTCCCTCACCTCCCTCTGATCTCTCACCAATTCCTCTTATTCTTCCTGAACCAAGGAGATCTACCAGACCCACATAAACCACCAAGCTATCTAGATGATTTCATATGTCATTTTGCAAATGCATCTCAGCAATTCCCACTTCTAGATGGATTTTCTCATTCTTTCTTTGCTCCAGTAGTTTTTTCTACCTCTCTTTCTTCTTCCCTCACAGAACCTAAAACTTTTCATCAAGCCTCCAAAGATCCACAGTGGCTTGAAGCCATGAACAAGGAACTAAATGCTCTTGCTTCTAACAATACTTGGACAGTTGTTGATTTACCTGCAGGGAAAAAGGCCATAGGATGCAAATGGGTGTATAAAATTAAGCTCAAATCTGATGGATCCATTGAGAGGTTTAAGGCTCGGTTGGTGGCCAAAGGTTACACAGAACAGTACGGTCTTGATTTTGATGAAACATTCTCACCAGTGGTACGCATGACCACCATTCGGACTCTCATTTCAGTTGCTTTGCAAAGACAATGGACTATCTACCAACTAGATGTCAATAATGCTTTCCTTCATGGAGAGTTAATTGAAGATATCTACATGCAAATGCCAGAAGGAGTGTCTAATCCTTCAAACAAAGTGTGTTTGCTTTAGAAAAGTCTGTATGGATTGAAACAAGCCAACAGACAGTGGTTTCACAAGCTTTCTTCCACATTGGTGAACTTAAATTACGTGCAATCCAAGTATGATTCATCCTTATTGTTGCATCACACTTCTTCCAGCCTCACAGTAGTTGCCATATATGTGGATGATATCTTAGTGACAGGTTCTGATTTATCTGTCATCAATCGTCTCAAAGAAACCTTGCATAATATGTTCAGCATTAAAGATCTAGGTAAATTGAGTTTTTTCTTAGGCATGGAAGCAACTTATGTTGATGATAGTTTGATCCTTAGTCAGCAAAAGTTTGCTCAGGAATTGTTATCTGATTCTGGTGTGGATTAATTGAAAACCAGAGTCACACCACTTTCACTCAACTTTAAGCTTGTGCTTGCAGATCCTGACAACAGTCTGAAAGATCCTTCTTTATATCGAAGTCTAGTTGGCAAGCTCAACTATCTCACTAATACTCGGCCAGATATTTCCTTTGCAGTACAAACTTTAAGCCAATTTCTGTAGAAACCCAGCAGTGTTCATATGAGTGCTCTCACTCACCTTTTGTGTTATGTCAAAGGCACAACTCTTTTTGGTCTTATCTTTCGACCAGGTGATGACATCAAAATGCAGGCATATTCCGACTCAGATTGGGCAGGTTGTCCAACTACAAGACGATCAGTTACAGGATATGTGATTCTTCATGGTTCCAATCCGATTTCTTGGCGTTCTAAGAAACAAGCAACAATGTCAAGAAGTTCTTTAGAGGCAGAGTACAGGGCCATCTCTCATGCTGCAACTGAAGTCACATGGCTTGTTAATCTCCTTTAGGAACTTGGTGAAACAAATCTCAAGCCAGTTACACTCCATTGTGACAACCAATTTGCCATACATATAGCTAAGAATCCAGCCTTCCATGAGAGAACCAAGCACCTTGACATCGACTGTCATTTCACTCGAGAAAAGGTCATGGATGGTCTTCTTGAGCTCACATATCTACCAACCTCGAATCAATTGGCAGATGTGTTAACCAAAATTCTTCCCTCCAATAGACATCAAGAGTTGTTGTCCAAACTGGGCATGCTCAATACTTCCCCTGCTCCAGTTTGAGGGGGGCTATTACACACTATAGAGGGCAAAATTGTACTTTATATTTCATTTGTAATTTGTTGACTTTGTTGGTCAACATTTACACCAAAACGATGAGTTGCATCTCATCTATTCCAAATCTGGAAGTGCATATAAAAGGCACTCTCTCTCATGTAACAGAATTCGATTTTGCTAATCCAAAACCAAAAGCCAAGTTTGACTCCCCCAATCTGTTCTTCTTCTTCTTTCTCAAGCAACCTTCAAATTCATCTTTGATTTCCTTTTTATGTTAACTGGCGCATCTCATATTCAGGAGCACAAATGAGTTGGAGCACCATGATACTACCTCGTCAATTATGAAAATTGGTTTGTGAAATTATCCTAAAACGCTCTGGTTCTAACTGACACATGGCTTGTCATGACTACCCGGAATCTGGGGTGTTACACTTGCTTATCTTTCACCGTGTAAGAACACTGCATATTACATAATTGGAGTAGCTTCAATTGAACCACAAATGCTCGTTTATCTTAGTTGCACAATTATAGAGTGAGTAGACATCATTGTAAACGATTCTAACAGCCACTAAACCCAAAATAATCACCTAACTAGTGAATGAGATTCTAGGAGTGTTAGAGCTTGCTCCGAACCAGATATTCCGTTGTTGAGGAAGGTCATGATTTATTAATTCCCAATGGTTCTTCTAATTTTATGGCTTATTAATCAATAGCTAGAATCCATTATAGGAAAAACTCGAACCCCACTAAAAACAGGGGAATTTTCCTTGTTTATCCACAATCAAACTAGCTTTTACCTTAGAATTCTACTTTGAAATGTTACATTTCAACCTTGAATTAGACAGAATACAATAATACATTAATACAATGCCAACCTGAGTCCCAAAAAGCTTGATCCTGTGGTGGTATGGTATTTACATAGTTGTCACCCCCAAAAAATTTGTCCACCACTGAGTCCAGAAACCGAGTTTCAAATTGCCAAATTATGGATGAGAAGAAGAGCAATTGTGCAGGAAATAAATTGGAAGAAATCCAAGCTTGGTCGTGATGATCTTCCATTGGAATGCAAGTACATCATGGACTTGTTCACCAACGGTAGTTCCCCTGCCATTCTTCTTGCTCCCAGCAGTTTCTCACTGCATTCAATTATTCAGACATTCATCAGCTACCTAATAATTGATTTCCTTGAGAAAAAACCCTATTGAAGGCTGCACCTCCACACAAGTGAAGTGCACCATCACCCAGCTAATCAAATCCCCCACCCCCATTCCTAACCTAGAAAGTAGCAGACAATTCTGGAACTCCCAAAACAACCCGCACATCCAACAAATTGACCAATTTACCCCATACACGACTAAAAGAAGAAAGCGAGAAATAAAAAAAAGTAAGCATGGGTAGTTTGGTAAAATCCGCACCTGGTGAATGGAGGAGGGCAAAAGATGATAGTATAGTCCGCCGACGCACATGTAAAGGTGCTCGTCTTGTCGTCGTACGCGTAGCTGTACGCGCGGGGACACGCGTGCTTGAACAGCTGCGAGTACACCGACGGTCGACACGTCTCCGGCGTCGAATAGCTCACGCTGCAACAGTACTGAGGGTCCCCAAACGCCTCGCACGCGCTCTTGCACGCGACCGCCTCCACGCGCCTGCTCGCGTTCCCGTTCCCGCCTCCCGCCGCCACACTCAGATCCGCGGGGCACGCGCCGTTGAGGTCGACGAGGCACCCGGTCGGGGAGCAGTCGCCGCCGCCGGAGCCGTCCCTGGCGACGACCAACAGGGGGAGGTTGTAGCCGTCGACGAGGCTGACGTCGTAGAAGTCGAGGCCGCCCGCGCCGTTGAGAGTGAACTCGGCGAGAGTCGCGGGAGGGATGGCGCCGGCGCCGTTGCACTGGACGGAGCCGGAGCCGCAGTCGCCGGTGAGGCAGGAGAACTTGCCGGAGGAGTCGGTGGAGCAGAGGGTTCGGGCCCATACCCGGCCCGACCAGGATCTGGGGAAGTGCACGGTCCGGGATTTGGACGGCGGGAGGGAGAAGCCGGTGGTCGGAAGCTGGCCAGAGTTGGCGCCGGAGAGTAGGCCCGGCCAGACTGTGTGCCGGCACCGGTTCACGAACCGAAACGACGCCGCTTCCGCATCTGAAACATCATTTGGTTCATGTTTTCAATTGCTTTTTTGGAGAAAAGATTAAAACTGGAATCAAAGGGATTTAGGGGGGTGAATAAATTACCTGAGAGAAGTAGAACAGAGAGAATAAAGAAGAAGAGGATAGAGCGATCCATCAGGTAAGAGAGTGGGGAAGAATTTCTTTGATCCTAATTAATCGTTGCTCATTTTCAGAGGAGAAAGAAAGAAGAAGGCTTTTACCAAAAAATGAATAATGAGCAAAAAGAAAGAAGAAGGCTCATTTTCACTCTTTTGTGCCTCATGCTCGGCTCTAGTGCTCTACCCATATCGGGGTTTTAAAAATAAATGGAAATTTGTGTCGAAGGGGACATTCATTTTAGAGCAATGCTTTCAAGGTTCAAAGTGAAAATCGAAGCATAGATGCAAAGACTTTGAAAATCGAAAGGAAAGTCGTAGCATTGAAGAATTCTAAATCTAGAATCAAAAGAACAAAACGGAAGTAAAATGAATCAAGACATGATCAACTGATCTTCATTCACGCAAGAAACTTCTTGCTCATTCAATTCTGTTACAAGACTTCAGTACAAGAAAGGAAAACGAGAAAGAAGAGGAATGTTCTAGTTGTTACAAGAGCTAACAGAATGCTCCTTATTTATACTAAAATACTGCAGTAAAAACAACTATTACACAGCTTAAGAGACTAAATGATGAAGGTGACACGTCAGCTTTCAACCCCACGCCTTTACTTGTTCAGCTCCGGTTGTCCACAAAGTACCACCTTGTAATGCCATGATCTCAACAATTCCCCCTCAAGCTGGAGAAGATTGCATTCCCAGCTTGAAAGTAAGAAACTGATGTTCATGTTCTCCTAAGCCTTTAGTCATAAGATCAACAAGCTGAATCCGAGAAGGGATATAAGATGTACTCAGAAAACCTTCTTGAATCTTATCCCTTGTGAAATGGCAATCAATATCAAGATGTTTCGTTCGCTCATGGAAACATGGATTAGCAGCAATATGTTGGGCAGCACGATTATCACAGAACAGAGTTACAAGAAGAGAAGTAGAAACTTGCAAATCACGAAGGAGATAACTGACCCATAACAACTTAGCAGTGGTTGCAGCCAGGGACGGAACCCACCTTCAAAAATAGGACGGGCTAGATTCTAGAGTAAATTTTAAATTTAGGGAAAATATAGAGTAAAAATTATAATTAGCAAAAAAAGTAGGGAAAATATTTAAAAAGACCTATAAAATTTTTAAGAAGTAGCGAAATGTGTGCAGAGGGAAGTAAAAAGGTTGGGAGAGAGGGTGCTAAGATTCGAACATGTGATCTCCAAGTACTATCACAGCCCCCTTACCACTCTACTAATTTGATTTACCTATCTTTTTCTTCCTTCTATTTTACTAGTTATTTTTTTTGGGGTGGGCTGGAGCACACCCTAGCCCACCCCTGATTCCGTGCCTGGTTGCAGCCATGCTCCCGGTATTCAGCCTCAGCCGACGAACGAGACACAGTGGTCTGTTTCTTAGTTTTCCAGGACACCAACGCATGACCCAAGAAAACACAATAACCTGTTAAAGACCTCCGAGTCATTAAACATGAACCCCAATCAGCATCAGAAAATCCAGTAACTTTGAGAGAAGGTTGAACTGGATAAAATAAACCCAAACTAGGAGTGCCCTTCAAATATCGTAACACATGAAGAGTAGCTTGAAAATGAGGAACACGAGGTTGGGCCACAAGTTGGATCAAATGTTGCACACTGTAAGATAAATCAGGGCGTGCCAATGCTAAGTAAAGCAAGCGCCCAATCAACCTTCTATATTGTTCAGCATCCTCCAACAAATCACCGTCATCTGTGCTTAACTTAGCACCAGCAGGAAAAGGAAACTGAACAGATTTAGAATGATCCAGCCTTGCATCTTTTTATAATATCTCAAATATACTTCCTCTGAGAAAGATAGATACCAGTGGAATCCCTAAACAACTCCATTCCTAAAAAATAGCTAGCATGCCCAGGATCCTTAATAGTAAACTGTTGATCCAAGGCTTGCTTGACATGCTGAATTTCTTGGAAATTATTCCCAGTAAGCAATATATCATCAACATACACTAGAATGGCTGTAAAGGAAACTTCCTCAGCCTGAGTGAATAATGAATAATCATGCTTGGACTGAGAATACCCCATTTTGAGCAAAAACTGAGTCAACTCAAGATTCCACTGTCGACTAGCCTGTTTGAGTCCATATAATGATCTTTTCAATTGACACACTTGCCCAGGTTGTGCTTGATCATATCCTTCAGGAGGTTCCATATATATTTCTTCATCAAGGAAACCATGCAAAAAAGCATTGTTAATGTCCAATTGAAACAATGGCCATTGCTTAGAAGCAGCCAAAGCAACAACAATTCGAACAGTAGGAAGCTTAGCCACAGGTGAAAACGTATGCTTATAGTCCTTACCAAGTTTTTGACTAAAACCTTTAACCACCAATCTTGCCTTATACCTTTCAATGGAACCATCACTTTTATACTTGATCTTATAAACCCACTTGGATTTAATAGCTTGTTTTCCATTTGGCAAAGCAGTCAAGACCCATGTGCCATTCTTTTCTAATGCTTCTAACTCTTTAGACATGGCTTCTTGCCATTTAGGAACTACCTTAGCATCCTTATACAGTCGTGGTTCAAAAACTGCCATAACAGCTATAAGTGACACATGAAAATCAGATTGCACAGTATTCAGAACATAATCTTGCATCCATATTGGTGCTTGCCTATGTCTAGTAGACTGCCGTGGTATTTGCAACCCTGGAGAAGCTGAACCTGGAACACCTACCACTTGTGTTCCTTTAGAATCTGGTGCTAAAATATCTGTAAGATGACTGTCACATCTATCAGGAGAATCTGAATCATCTATGTTAACAACAGACTGTGGAAACATTGAATCTTCAGAAACTGGTAAATCTGAAACATGTTGTCTGGTTGTTTGCAAGAAGGGGAAAACATTCTCTCGGAAAATAACATATCTGCTGCAAAAAACTGTTTTAGACTCTAAATCATAAAGCTTATATCCCTTTTGGTGTGGTGGATATCCAAGCATAACACATCTCCTGCCTCAATGCCCAAACTTGTCTGAATTTGGCCCTGTAAACACAGCATATCCTAGGCAACCCATCACTCGAAGATGATCATAAGAAGGTGCCTTCTGAAACAAAACCTCAAATGGAGTTTTCCACCCTAGTTTAGAAACTGGCATACGATTAATCAAGTAGGTAGCTGTAAGAACACAATCTCCCCAAAACTGAGCAGGCAAACCTGACTGCATTTTAAGTGCTCGAGCTGTGTCCAATAAATGTCTATGTTTACACTCCACAATCCCATTTTGTTGTGGAGTGTAAACCATAGATCTCTGGTGAACAATTCCCAAGTCTGCAAACAACCTTTGACATTTGTAATTAACAAATTCAGAACCATTGTCTGTGCGAATCACCTTTGGCACAACTTCAAACTGCCTCTGCACATACTGTATGAAATCAGAAATAAGATCTCCTACTTGATCTTTAGTGGACAAGAGATAAGTCCATGTGGCTCTACTACAATCATCCACCACAGTTAAGAAATAATGAGATCCTGTTAAAGAAGCAACTTTATAAGGCCCCCAAAGATCAAAATGCACCAAATCAAAACACTTTATAGCATGAGAAACACTTTCAGGAAAGGGCAATCTGTGTGCTTTAGACATTGAACAAACATCACATATCAAACTATGATTGTGACAAGGTTTTCTAATATTCAAATGAGACAACTTGGAAGCTGAAATGTGCCCCATTCTTTAATGAATCAAATCCAAATCTACTGTTTTTGACAAAGATGAACAAAAACTATCTTCTTTCCCATGCACCAAAGCTGTACTTTTATTTTGGAATCCCATTTCTTGACTTGATTCTGCCTTGATCTTGTAAAGACCTCTATGCTCGAATCCTTGTGCAATGCTCCTTCCATCAGAAAGGGCCTGCAGAACACAACAATCCTCAGAAAAATGAGTGCTGACTTTGTTGTCCTTAATCAGTCTCCCAACTGAGAGAAGATTAAATTTAAATTCTGGTATGTACAAAACATTCTCCAGAATTAAACCATTCCTAAGTTGAACCTTTCCAACTAGTTCAACTTACTTTGTTGATCCATCAGGAAGTACAATAGAAACAGGATTGATCAAAGAAATTTGCTCAATCAAGAAGTGTTGTTGAGATGTCATGTGGTCTGATGCAGCACTATCTACAATCCACTCATTCGGAGCATTTAAGGAAGCATGAAAACCAAAGAAGCAAGTACCTGAAAATTCCCACTTGTTGTGGTAATTTGCTCCTGAACTCTTGGAACATTCAGCTTTAGAAGATCCTGGTTGCATCATTGCCTTGGAAGCATTCATAGCTGTCTTCTCTGGATGGAAAGCTTTCATCATAGCCTGGCAAGCATTAGACAAACGACTAACAGCACTCATCATCTCATGCTCCAAGCCAGCCTTCGGTTCAGTGTTCTCAAAAGGGGATTCCAGGATAGTTTCCTTATCATTATCAGCAAAAGCAGCCATCCTTCCTCCTCTCTTTGCTTTCTTTCCCTTATACCAATCAGGATATCCGATAATATCAAAGTAATGATCATAATCATGCCCTTCCTCCTTACAATGAGTACAATAGAACCTTTTCTTGTCCTTACGAACATCCTTTTTCCTATAATTCTGACTATATCCATTTCCTGAACCAGCTCCATGATGTGAATAAGAATGTTTTTTATCAACACCATGATTCTTATTCTGATCCACCATGAATGCAGTAGGTTCAATAATTCCTCTCCTAGTTACATGTTTCTGAGTCTCAACTTGCTGAACAATTCGATATGCTTTGTTAATATCAGGTAAAGGATCTAATGACAACAAGTAGCTCTTAGTCGACTCAAATTCAGGATTCAACTTGAGCAAAAACTGCAGCAAACGAGACTGATTCTCTAACTCAGCTATTTTAGCAAACAATCCACAAGCACATCTTTCAATAGCACCACAATTACATACCGGAATTCCAGATAAACTTTGAATTTCATCCCAGATCTTCTTCAATTTCACAAAATATTGAGTAACAGAGAGATTATTCTGGCTAACCTGATTCAATTTCTGTTGCAACTGGTACAGGAGAGGTCCATTATTTTGTAAGTAGCACTCCTTGATCTCCATCCATAGTGTATAAGCAGATCCATTATAGATGAATGCATTGGCCAAGTCTTTCTCCATAGAATAAGTATCCAGCACGCCACCATGGAATCACAACGTTTCCAGCGACCATAGTTCGGTGAATTCCTTGCTGGTGCAATCTCAATTCCATCTATGAAACCGATTTTGAACTTCGCCTCCAGAGCTAACGTGATATGCCGACTCCACATTAAGAAGTTTCCACCGTCGAAAAGCGTTGACGTCAACGACATTCCTAGATTATCGGAGTTGTTGAGCACCAAAGGATCATTATGATGAGTGATTTAAGCTTCTGGATTGTTAACAACAGGCAGATTGCGATTTGCATCCATCGTCACAAGCAAAACCTAATTCTGAACAGCAATTCGAGAGGAAGCGAAAAGAAGGAAGGAATTGATTTGGAAATTCTCAGATTTGCTCTGATACCATGAAAATTCCAAATCTAGAATCAAAAGAACAAAGCTGAAGCAAAATGAATCAAGACATGATCAACTGATCTTCATTCACGCAAGAAACTTCTTGCTCACTCAATTTTGTTACAAGATTCAGTCCAGGAGTCAGCTTTCAACCCCACGCCTTTACTTGTTCAGCTCCGATTGTCCACAAAGTACCACCTTGTAATGCCATGATCTCAACATGCATCTATGTTGGGAATGGCTTCACAGAGCATTCCCAACATAGATGCAAAGACTTTGAAAATCGAAAGTAAAGACTAATTTCGTGCGACCTCCCAATTGACAATCCGTTCAAAGCCCAACCCTTCAAATTCGAGATGATGTGGATCGAAAGGAAAGACTTTCAAAATGTCATCAAACAAGCGTGGCGGCACAACACTGGATGATCATACATGTTTAATCTGACAAAAAAAAAACAAGTTCCTAAAGCTAAAGTGAAAGCTTGGAATAAACACATGTTCGGTAATATTTTCGAACAAATCAAATGGATTGAAGATGAGATACTCACCATTCAAAAAGACATCATAGAAAATAAAAATTTACAACTAATCCAAAAACAAGAACGATTGTCCAAAAAATGGTCCTGCCTTATTCAATTCCACTACTCGTACTGGAGACAGAGGGCCAAAAACGCCCACATTAAACTAAATGACAAAAACACCAAATACTTTCACAAAATTGCCAATGGAAGGAGAAACAGGACTAACATTAAAGAGATACGAACAACCAACGGTACCTAGATCATAGGGTTAGAATATCAAAACGAAAATCAAAAGGGACTTCCAAAACCGATTCCGAGCAACAGAAATTAACCGAGAAAAACTCCGGAATATGACCGAAATAATCCAACAAGAACTATCAGAAAATGAAAATGACGAACTCACCAAACATGTGACGAACACGGAAATCAAAAGGGCCATGTTTGACATTGGGGAGGATAAATCCCCGGGTCTTGATGGAAGGCCGGCTTGCTTTTTACAAAAAGTATTGTCATATCGCCGGACTTGACGTTATAAAAGTTGTGTAAAGCTTTTTCCACACGGGGAAATTGATTAAGCAAATCAACCATACTTTCATCACCCTTCTTCCTAAATGTGACAACCCTAACTCCACGAATCATTATAAGCATATGTAACACTATCTACAAAGGGGCATTCGTCCCAAAACGGACTTATCCACCCTATGCAAGGGGCATTCACCCTATGCAAGGGGCATTCGTCCCAAAACGGAGCATCCATGATAACATTCTCATTGCTCATGAGATTTTATACTCCTTCCGAAATAAAAAAAGGGAAGGATGGTTGGATTACAATCAAATTGGATATGGAAAAAGCCTACGATCAAGTTACCTGGTAATTCTTAGCGTTTTCATCCTTAAAAAGTTCGCGTTTAATGTCAAATTCTCGGGCTGGATTCGAGAATGCGTTGAAACCGGTTCGTTCTCTGTCCTTGTTAATAATCGACCAACAGACCAATTCTACCCCGAAAGAGGACTTAAATTGGGAGACTAATGCGTCCCTCGTATGGGATGCGACGGATCGACTCGGTGTTTGAGTATTGGGTCTCGTCTTTGCGCAATGGAAGGCTGGAAACACGTGAATTATGGCGTTGGTGATTCGAACAAGCAAGAACACGAGAGCTGTGATTGGATAATAATTGTGGCGCAAGCACAAAGGATGAAACAAGGAGCAAACCCTCAACTTAATTAAATCCTTAAATGTGCGCTGAATCGAAAATAACATCATAAGCCTTCTTATATAGAGGCGGCATAGCTAAACCTAGAAGAAAACCCTAAAACCCTACGGCGCGCCTAGGGCTAGTACGCAGACTAGGTCCAGCGGTGCGAGTCCAAAATTCATCGGCGCAAGGCCCATAAAACACTTGCTAAAACCATAAAACCACTAATAGTAATGTTCGTAAGTAGAAACAATGCAAAAAATACTATAAAAAGGATAGGTCGTCCATGACCGTGCTCGAAGTGTCGCGAGAAGGCCATCACTGGCAAGACCCTGACACGGCGTTGGCGCGGCGTCATGGCACTGGCGAGGGCGCTGGCGCGCTGGGCTGGCGAACCTCCAATTGCGATCCGATAGTGAGTCTTGGCACGGCAGACTCGATGCCGGTTTTTGGAACCTCAAGACGTGACCCGGTGACGAGGCTCGGCACGATGGCTTGTCCGGGGCTTGCGAGAACCTCAAGATGAGACCCTAGGGGCACTCCGATAGAAGCGTCGTGGATTGTTGGTTCCGTGGACTGAAATTGAGGTTCAAGCACGCACATGAGGTTGACATGGCTCATCGGTGGCACGGTGACGGGCGCGTCATGGCCTGCAGAGAGACGCGACACGAGCGATTGCGTCGCGGTCTGGATTGCACGAGTCCTGGCACGGGTGACGGGGCCATCCGAGCGTACCATGAACGAGTCGGCCTCCTGACTAGCATCTATGACGGGGGTCGCATCAGAGACCCTCTGTCTCCATACTTGTTTATTCTGGCTGTCGAGGTTATCGCGAGACAACTTCACATTAAAAGCACCAACCCAAAGAGTGGAATCGGTATTCAAATTTCACGAAATGGTACGAAAATCGCTTTCCTTGCATTTGCTGATGATATCATTATCTTCGCAAAGGCAAAAGGTCGGGCTTGCAACAACATTAAAAACATAATTGATGATTATTGTCAAATCTCTGGCAAAAAAGTCAACTTCTACAAATTCGCTTTCCAAATGACAAAAAAAAAACCACAACACTTGTAATCAAATCAAACAGATGCTCCAAATTACCAATGATGTTGCGCTGGATAAGTATCTCGGATGCCCAATCATCAATGGCAGAATCACAAAAAAACACTTTTTAAACCTCTAACCCTCAAAACAAGATCACAACTCTCTAAATGGAAAGCTAATTCCCTTTCTCATGAGGGCCGAAAAACACTAATTAAGGCCAACCTGTCAGCACAACCAAATTACATCATGCAATCATTCCTCCTTCCCAAAACTACCCTAAAAGAGCTCGACCAAATCAATAAAAACTTCTTTTTGAACAAAGAAAGCAACCACAAACCGCTAATCAGTTGGCATTCAATTTGTCAACCGACCTCTCGGGGTGGTCTAGGGATAGTAAAGACAGAAGAAATGAATCAAGCACTTCAAATGAAGCTCCTTTGGAAAATTCTAGCAGAACCAGACAACCTTTGGGTAAGAATAGTCACAGAAAAATACCTGAAATCTGACAAACTATTTAACTACTAGAAAAAACAAAATACATCGTGGCAATGGTCTAAGTTGATGAGCCTCAAAGGCCTCTTCCTTAACGGACTTATTTGGCAGATCGGTGATGGTAGATCCATCCTATTCTGGAAAGATAACTGGACTAGTTCTAGATGTCTGTCTCAGAAAGAAAACATTGGTCACAACACGAACCGTGAGGGTCTCATTGCGGAATTCGTCTTAGAGGACAATTCCTGGGACATCGACAAGCTTAAGCAAGTTCTTTCTCCGGAAGACATCCAACGAGTGTCCCAAACTCTTACTCTGTAGAATAAAATCTCGAAAAGGCTTTATTGGCAAACAAGTAAGAACGGTTGGTATTCCACTCACTCCACCATGCAGTGGCTCCACAAGAACAAGGGAGAACCCCAAGTTAACCTAAACTAGATACGTAAGCTAAATGTTCCACCTAAAATGAAGAATTTCATTTGCAAGATTGCTCATAATGGGCTTCCCACAAAATGTCGACTCGCTGAAAACCATATCAGTGTTGTCCAGGGTTGTGTTGCATGCGACAAACCCAATGAGGAAATCAACCACATTCTTCAAGATTGCACCCGCACTAAAGGGTTTACCTATGTGGACGTGAAGTTTCTGGTCGCTTCATAAAGCTTGAATTGGATTCACATATGACATACGTTCATGAGAAGATATGGACTCAAGGACCATTAATGGAGTCAAGTTGGACTTTATAGTCATAAGAAGCTTGTGTGTGTGTGTGTTATCTTGAGGCATCCAAAAATGATTGGTTCAATCCTAAGGATACCATGATTCTTGGGTGTTTTGAATGTGTAGTCAAACAAACGTGCATGTAACTGTTTGTAGGTTATCTAATCTGATTAGAGACTCCTTGGGATGTATAAAGGCAATGGGAACATGTGAGGAGGTAGTGGACACAAGTTGTAACTGTTGGTAACCGCCAGTAACCACTATCCAGGTCATCCACTCCAGAAAACTGTCGGTAACCATCTTGGATGTCCAAATGCTTATTTAAAGGCTTCATTAGGCTATTGTTTTAAAGGAGGGTTGTACTCTATGAAAAACACTCTCAACAAGAAGTAATTGTTCATATACTAAAATCTAAAAGAGATGGTTAATTCCATGCCCTCCTACTCAGGTTTGAATAGTGGATTTTGGGGTGAATCCATGTTGACGGCTTGCTATTTACGGAATCGAGTTCCCAACAAGGGGAATGGATCAGTGACCCCATATGAGCTAAACCAAATCTGAATCATATTCGGGTTTGGGGATGTAGGGCAATCGTGAGACTTCTTGAACCTAAGCGAAAGACCTTAGGTGAGAGAGGTGTTGAATGCATCTTTCTTGGATATGTCGAGCACTCTAAGGCGTATAGGTTCTATGTCATTGAACCTAACCCATCTATTTCGGTTCATACCGTTGTAGAGTCAAGAGATGCTATTTTTGATGAGAACATATTTTCATCAATGCCTATACCAAAGGATTTGATTCCGAGTTCTAGTGAGAACACTGAGTTGGCCAACGTCCAATTGGGAGTCACTGACTCGATGCGATTCGCCGACTCTGGGGAGGTCACTGACCTCCGAGGGAATCAAGAACCTGATATCAAAAAGAGTAAGAGACTGAAAAGGTCCACAACTTTTGGTCCTGATTTCCAAGTTTACTTGGTTGAAGGAATAAGGAACGTGATTGGCTCTCAATACATGTATTGCTACAGTGTTGAGGAGGATCGAAGGACGTTTGATGAGGTCATGAGGTCTCAAGACGTGCCCTTTTGGAAGGACGCAATAAATGATGAGATGGACTCCATCATGGGAAACCACACTTAGGTACTGGCTGATCTTCCCCCAGGTTGCAAACCTTTGGGAAGTAAGTGGATATTCAAGAAGAAGATGAAAGTAGATGGTACCATTGATAAGTTTAAAGCCCGTTTGGTTGTCCAAGGCTTTCGATAAAATTATAGGACTGACTACTTTGATACTTATGCATCGGTTGCTAGAATATCCACCATTAGGTTGTTGATAGCCTTGGTGGCAATTCACAACTTGGTTATACATTAAATGGATGTTAAAACAACTTTCTTGAATGAGGATGTAGAAGAGGAAGTTTATATAAAACAACCTGAAGGGTTTGTAATGCTTGGTCATGAACAGAGTGTGTGTAAGTTGGTGAAGTCCTTGTATGGGCTGAAACAAGCACCAAAATAGTGGCATCAAAAGTTTGATGACATTGTGTTTTCCAATGGTTTCAAACTTAATCAAGAGGACAAGTGCGTGTATAGAAAAGTCGATGACTCTGGAAATGGAGTTATCATTGTATTGTATGTGGATGACATGTTGATCTTTGGTACAAACAAAAGACAAGTGGACCTTACAAAAGAATTTCTGTCATCACAGTTCTCCATGAAAGACATGGGGGAGGCTGATGTTATCCTTGGGATTAGGATTAAACGGGAAAAGAACGGCCTAGTGTTAACACAATCTCATTACATTGAGAAAGTGTTGTAGAAATTCAACTATGAGGGTTGTGCACTAGTTAGCATTCCATATGATCCATGTTTGAAGTTGTTGCCTAATAAAGGGACAGCTTGTTCACAACTTTAGTATTCAAAAGTGATTGGAAGCTTGATGTATGCGATGTCGGCGACTAGACCTGATATTGCCTTTGCGGTTGGGAAACTCAGCCGATATACTAGTAACCTTAGTGTGTTTCATTGGCAAGCGGTCCAAAGGGTGTTACGATACCTTAAGGGGACTAAAACATTTGGTCTATTGGATCACCCTCGGTGTTGGAGGGGTACTCGGATGCGAGTTGGATAACCAATGAAGAAAATCACTCATCGACGAGTGGTTGAGTTTTCCTACTAGGTGGAGGTACCATTTCATGGGCTTCCAAGAAACAAACGTGCATCTCGAGTTCGACGATGGAATCCGAGTTTAAAGCCCTAGTGGTAGCCGGGAAAGAGGCTGAATGCCTAAGAGACTTGGTTTATGAGATTCCATTGTGGGAGAAACCAATTTCACCCATATCAATCCATTATGATAGCGCTGCAACTTTGGCTAAGGCATATAGCCATATGTACAATGGGAAATCACGTCACTTGGGCGTGAGGCATAGTGCGGTAAGAGAGATCATTACGCACGAGGTGATTTCGGTTGATTTTGTTAGGACACAACAAAATATGGTTGACCACTTGACGAAGGGTTGATACGCTGGTTTTAGTACAACATAATTCTGTATTTTTATTAGGATTTCTGAGTATTTTAGGCTAGATTAGGGTGTTTATTTATAATATCCGAAAAGCCTACAGTTGAAGATTTTGAAGACAGAAGTCCTAAGTTCGAGCTGAAGACTTTACGGAGAGCAAGACCCGTTCCCTCGGGTTTGGAGCCGAGATCGAGGTGAAGTGAAGATCCGAGGGGCGAGAAGAAGTAGGACCCGCGCTCACGGGTCGGGAGTCACGCTCGTGGTTTGACGAGGATCCGCGGCCGAGGGAAGTTGACTGGACCCGCGCTCGCGGGTGGCTATGTTTCAGCGCGCCGACTCGGTTTTATTTTATCTTTATCTATATTTATATCTTTAGGTTTCGGTTGTTGTTTTCTACTATTTAAGCCTAGTTTTCGTAGCAGACTGGAGATCATACAATCATAGTTGATGCAGCCAAAACTAACCCGCAAGCGAACGGGGTCAATCGTAGTACCTCAAGTGTCGATCCCACAAGGACCAATGTAATACCAATTGTAACTCTACTAGTAAATTAGGTCAAAACACATAAGGAAATATGGGAAATCTAATCTAAGATAACAAGTAATAATGCAAATAAAGGGATAAAATATATGGGATAGAAGTGTCTAAGGTTAAGGATCACCACAACAATGTTTCAATAAATAAAATTATACTCTGCCTGAATTTATTTCCAATTATTTGATGGTAGTTATCTAAGGTAATCACTAAGTCCTTTCGAATGATAGCAACGTGCCTAAACCCAACAAACATCCGCTTTCGCAACTTGTCAATTGAAATCTAGACCAATAAGCACTTAGAATTTAAGATTAAATTGAATCAACATCCGCTTTCGCGACTTGCTAACTCAACCCAAACTTAAGGTTTCTACGATAACTATTAATCCACAAGAGAAATCAAAACACTTTCGCAATAAAGAAATCTCAGGTTCAAATCCTAGGGTTCCGACAGGAAAAAGTACCTTTCAGTCTCAATTCCCTGTCTGACTACTTATTAAAGTTTTCACCTTTCAGTCTCAAACTTTAACAAGTTCTCATTCACAAAAGTTACTAAGGCATAAAGCATCCAGGATCGAATCAAATATATTTCAATTCAGACAAAGAACATAACTTTAATTAAATACACATTGAATGGATTACCAAAACCCTAAAACTAGGAATTTAGCTAAACATGATTGAAGACATGATCATAATATATAAACTAGCCAATAATTATTCAATACAATAAAAGAGTAAGAAAACTTATTCTTAATTATATAGATAATCCAAAATAAGGGCTAGAACTTGAAACACAAACTTCAATTCAATGCAAAAACCGAAATTCCACCATGAAAGCCTCGTGTATTGCGCGGCACAATAAAAACCAAACGAAAAGCTCAACTATATATTAAACCTAAGCTAATATGTCTACGTAATAATAAAGCGATCCCTTATATTCCCCCCTTCGTACGTTAATATATAAAGTGACAAGCTGTGCACATTTTCTTCCACACGGGCCAGCCCACTTAATTAAGGCCCAATACTTCCATGCATTGCCAAATAAATTAGAGCAGACCATGATCCAGCCCAAACCGAAATTGCTCTGGTTCCAATATCCAATCTTGATCCATATTTTGCAAGCTCTTAAAATAGTCTCCATTATCTCCAAAATTACCCGAAAAATACCTGAAAAATTATCAAAGTACGAGTGTAGACTCCGAATGCATAATAAAATAAAATAAATATAAAATATGCAAAATATGTATGAATATGACCTAAACTAATATGCAAACTAGACCCTATAATATGACTAAATTAGGCGTTATCAATAGCATACTTTTGAAGACTTTTACTTTAACCTAGTTTTATTTTCTATTATGGAGAACTAATTTCCCTTGGAGTTTGTTTGATCAAGGAAGCCTTTTTATGTAATTCGTGAGATTGTGGTAACTTTTCTATCCTTTGGTTAATATCAAAACTCTTGTTTTTAATTATATGATCTATGTTTGATTTTATGAGCCTGATCAACTTGTTTGATTGACTTAGATCTACTATTTGGATTAGGTTTGACTGTTGTCTGTGCAATCTTATTTATCCTTGAAACAACTCTTTTCTAGGACCGTGGACTGGAATTGAGAAAGAGTGTTTGATTGTTATTTTATGCATGAGACTCGTAGCTTGATTGCATGAATTGATTTCCTTTTATCCTTAATACTTTGCATGATTTGAATTAAGCGTTCTTGTTCATATAATACTTTCACTTGGACCGTGGACAAGCGGATATCTTTTATAAGGATTGGAATTAATCTGGGAATTATAGAAAAGTGGATGAATCAATGATCGAATGATTAAAAAGGTGGAATTGATTGAATGAACTCTGCTTTCCTTTTATTGATTTAAACCCTAATATTGTTTGCTTGCTTAAACCCCAAAAACCCCGTCTTTGCTCTTTGCTGATTGATTAGAATACCGATTCTCTTGGGTTCGATCCCTTACTTGCATACTATACTTGGTTTGTAGTTTAGGGTAATTTATTTTTGATCTTGGCAACAACGACTTTAGCCGAGTCAAATTTTGGCGCCGTTGTCGGGGAATCGGTTTTAATTTTCTGTTCAATCGGCGTTTTTGGACGAACCCGCGGTCGTGGCTTGGAGCCCGTGCCCGCGGCAAGACCCGCGCCCGCGGTTTGAAACCCGCGCTCGCGGTTGGTTTCGTCCCAGAAATCCCGACTGGTAAGAACCTATCTTATGGTTCTTACCCGTTCTATTGATAATTCGCCTATTTTTTCTTTTGATCCAGAAATTAACAGGACCCTACGAGAGTTGAGACGTCAAGTTCAAGCTCAAGTGCTAGGCATTCAGTTTGATCCAATAACATCTTCTTCTTCTTCCTCATCTGATTTAGAGGTTTAAGAACAGTTCGTAACAATGGCAAATCGTACTATTAGGCAACTGACTGCGCCTAATCTACAACAACAACAGCTTGGTCTTCAATTTCCCGCACTAGGGGAAGGTGTGAAATTTGAGCTTAAATCTGGTCTTCTCCATTATTTGCCTAAGTTCCATGTATTGAGTGGGGAGGATCCGAACAAACATCTTGCAGAGTTCCATTATGTATGTTTGGGAATGAAGCCGGCTGATGTGACTGAAGATCAGCTTATGTTGAGGGCTTTCCAATTTTCTTTAGATGACACAGCTAAGGAATGGTATCTATGCTTAGCACTTGAGATGATTACTACATGGGCTCAAATGAAGGGTACTTTTCTGGAGAAGTATTTCTGTGCTGCCAAGCAAACATCTATTAAGAAGTAGCTGAGCAGTTTAGAGCAGGGTGATGATGAGAATTTGTATGAATATTATGAGCATTACAAGAGGCTCATAGCCAGCTGTCCCTACCATGGCTATTCTGATAAAGATCTGATCTGTTATATTATTGAGGGGCTCTGTGATACTGATAGGCGCCTGATGAATGCGTCATGTGGAGGTTCTTATGAAAATCTCACCCCAAGGCAAGCGTTTGATAAGTTGGAGACTCTAGCTGAGCAATGCAGAAATCAAAGAAAGAGGTCCAACAGTAGGTCTATAAATTCTGTGAATGATTCCCTGAATGCTAAAGTAAGGGAGTTAAAGGCTATGATGAAGCAACTGTTGGTGGGTAATGGAGTTTCAAGTTCAAGGGCTTGTGGAATCTGTGGTGAAACAGGCCATCCTTTTGATGCATGCCCTATCATGCAAGAGCCAACAGTTGATGTTAATGCTATTGGGAATTATGAATCAAGGCCCCGGAATGACCCATATTCAAACACCTACAATCCGGGGTGGGCAAACCATCCTAACTTTAGGTGGAATCAACAACCTCAACAACCTTTTCCACAACAAGGAGGTCAACCCAACTATGTTCCTAGGCCTAATTATGTTCCAAGGCCTCAAGTTCCTCTTGAAAATCCCGCTATTATTGCTTAGCTTATGAAGGAGAATCAAGAGACCAAGGCTGCAGTGAAAAGCCTTGAAAATCAATTAAGTCAGATTGCAACCATTCTGAATCGTCTAGAAGCCAAAGACTTGGGGAAATTTCCATCTCAGACCATTAACCCGAGGGAGAATGTGAGTGCCATCACATTGAGGAGTGGGAAAGAGCTGAATATTGAAGTCCCAACCAGCGGAAACCAACCGAGCTCGCAGGAGGACAACCCCGATCGTGGTACAGAAAGCGAAGCTGAAATTGAGCGTCATCCAGAACCCGCGACCGCGCTCGCGGTTTGCCAGCCGCGCCCGCGGGTCCCTACACACGCTCGCGAGTCCCCTCTCCGACAAAATCTGATTCTTACGTTCGTCCTTCGTTTCCTTCCATGGCTTCACAAAAGCCAGTTCCACCATTTTTAAGGCACTGAAGGACACTCGGAGGCCAGCCAACGACAAGGAAATTTTCGAAACCTTCTCCAAGTGTAAAGTAAATGTCCATTTGCTTAAACTTGTTCAGAGTATTCCTCGTTTTGCTAAGTTTCTGAAAGAATTATGTACTATTAAGAGGAAACAAAAAGGAAAAGGGAAGGTTTAGAGAATCAATCTTGTTGAGAATAGAGAAAACGTATCTTGCATGCTTCAAAGGCAATTGCCTAAGAAGTATGGAGATCCAGGGAGGTTTACTGTTCCCGTTACTATTGGTGAGGCAAAAATTGAGCATTCTATGCTTGATTTAGGAGCGTCTATAAATGTCATGCCACTTAGCATATATGAGAGATTAGGTTTAGGGCCATTACATGATTCAAATATTACTATTGAACTGGCTGATCACTCTAATGTGCATCCAAAAGGATTTGTGGAAGATGTTTTAGTGCAGGTGGATGGTTTAATTTTTCTGACGGACTTTTATGTCCTGGATATTGGTAAGGGGAGATACGACCTAGTTTTGCTGTTGGGTCGTCCGTTTATGAAGACGGCGAGCGCCGTAATTGATGTTTCAAAGGGCCTATTATCCATGGCACATGAAGGGAAAAAGGTCCAGTTTCAAATAGATGATGACCCGTTATGAGCTATAAAAGACGTCGGGGCAACGACGTTAAACAAAGGCGCTTCTCAGGAGGCAACCCGAGGTAAGTTTTTCTTTTCTTTTATTTTTGTCTTTTTAGTTTAGTTTTAGTTTTAGTTTCGTTTTGGTTTTGTCAAGCTAACTTGCAGATAAATTTTTTTCCATTTCGAAGAAAGCAAGCCCGAGGCGAGGATCCGAGGTTGCGGCTGGACCCGTGCTCGCGGGTCAGCCCTGACGGAATCCATTTTTTGTTTTTTGTTAAAAAAAAATTAAAAATAAAAGGTTTTCAGGTGAAACACCTGAAATAAAAGGCTTTCGGGTGAAACCCCCGAAATAAATCAGAGAGAAAAAAAAGAGTGTTCTTCCATATTCTACCCTCATCCACCACTTCACTATTATATATCTTTCCATGTCTAGTTCCTTGGATTTGTTAGTTACTATTATCAGGTTCCATCCCATTGTGGTGAGTCCGCATCTACACCATCTTTGCGGCATTGTTCAAGTATGGGGGTGCTGCCGTCGTCAGAGTTTATTTTGAGGAGTCCAGTTCATTTTCATTAGAGACGTCCTATGGTGTGGATCTGGTTGCTGAAGTTGTGAAGACGACATTCGAGAGTTGAGTGTTCGGTGTCGCCAGTAGCCACGCTCGCGGTCCATGACCCGCGCTCGCGGTTCGTTCCCCGACAAATTAGTTTGTTCCTGAGTTTGGTGCTTATAATTCCGGGAGTTCATTCCTCTCTTCTTTCGTATGTGAGTCTTCTGATTTTCCTCTTTTATGCTTAATTCGTTTCTCTTTACTTCATTGAGGACAATGAAGGATTTAAGTATGGGGGAGGAAGTACTCACTACGCTTATCATAGATAGTTGCTTTTCAGTTTATTTTTCGTTATTTTATGGGATCTTTGTTCCATGTTTTGTATAGAGAAAAGTTTGAAGAAAAATTAAAAAAAAAACAAAAAAATGAAAAGGCCATAAAAATTTGGAAAAAGGCATATAAATCCTGGGATGAGTCGAAAACCCGAAAGGACGGCTTAGGTAATAAGCAGGTAACCCGGACCAGCATTAGGCTGGGGTAATAAGAGGTTTATGACAGATGTGAGTATATGTGAACACACCTAAAGAAAAATAAAAAGAGTGATTAGGTGAAAACCCGAAAGGGCGCCTAAGTAGAATGAGTGGTAAAATTAGAGTGTTTAGGATTATATTCTACTTTGGGGTCTAGGGATTACATTTTAGATGTCGGGTAGATCCTAGGTTGCTCTACACATTTTAGAGCTTGAGTGCTATATTATGTATTGGTGAGGTGTGTGTTTGAACTTTCATGTCTTTGCTCATTATTTCTCTACTTGGGTTCGGGTTGTGAGTTAAGAGTTTTTATTTTTCATATTCCCTTATTACTTCCTGTGGAACTTTGATAGGATTTATTGTTAGATTTATTTTGAGCTTACTCGAGGACGAGCAAGATCTAAGTATGGGGGGAATTTGATACGCTGGTTTTAGTACAGCGTAATTCTGTATTTTTATTAGGATTTCTGAGTGTTTTAGGCTAGATTAGGGTGTTTATTTGTAATATCAGAAAAGCCTACAGTTGAAGATTTTGAAGACAAAAGTCCTAAGTTCGAGCTGAAGACTTTATGGAGAGCAAGACCCGTGCCCTCGGGTTTGGAGCCGAGATCGAGGTGAAGTGAAGATCCGAGGGGCGAGAAGAAGCAGGACCCGCGCTCGCGGTTTGATGAGGATCCACAACCGAGGGAAGTTGACGGACCCGCACTCGCGGGTGGCTATGTTTCAGCGCGCCGACTCGATGTTATTTTATCTTTATCCATATTTATATCTTTAGGTTTCAGTTGTTGTTTTCTACTATTTAAGCCTAGTTTTCGTAGCAGACTGGAGATCATACAATTATAGCATACTTTTGGAGACTTTTACTTTAACCTAGTATTATTTTCTATTATGGAGAACTAATTTCCCTTGGAGTTTGTTTGATCAAGGAAGCTTTTTTATGTAATTCATGAGATTTTGGTAACTATTCTATCCATTGGTTAATATCAAAACTCTTGTTTTTAATTATATGATCTATGTTTGATTTTATGAGCCTGGTCAACTTGTTTGATTGACTTAGATCTACTGTTTGGATTAGGTTTGATTGTTGTCTATGCAATCTTATTTATCCTTGAAACAACTCTTTTCCAGGACCGTGGACTGGAATTGAGAAAGAGTGTTTGATTGTTATTTTATGCATGAGACTCGTAGCTTGATTGCATGAATTGATTTCCTTTTATCCTTAATACTTTGCATGATTTGAATTAAGCGTTCTTGTTCATATCATACTTTCGCTTGGATCGTGGACTAGCGGATATCTTTTATAAGGATTGGAATTAACCTGGGAATTATAGAAAAGTGGATGAATCAATGATCGAATGGTTAAAAAGGTGGAATTGATTGAATGAACTCTGCTTTCCTTTTATTGATTTAAACCCTAATATTGTTTGCTTGCTTAAACCCCAAAAACCCCGTCTTTGCTCTTGTTGATTGATTAGAATACCGATTCTCTTGGGTTCGATCCCTTACTTGCATACTATACTTGGTTTGTAGTTTAGGGTAATTTATTTTTGATATTGGCAACAACGACTCTAGCCGAGTCAAGGGTTTAGCAAGGGACTTGGTGTCCAAGTCGGTAAAGGGGATGGGATTAAGACCCGTATAAGTTTCTAGTGGTGGGATACCCAACTCCTTTCCAACTAACGTTAGTAACGAGTTCAATGTGGAAATCTCACACCTAGAAGTTGTGAGCACAACTTGATGTCGCTGACATCTCAATGTCCCCAACGTGTGCTCTGTTCCTACAAGCTCGAGGTTGATGTCACTGACATCTTAATAGATCCCTTGAAAAAGTGCAGTTGTAGGTGCGCGACCTAAAGGGTTTACCTATGTGGACATTAAGTTTTTTGTCGCTTCATGAAGCTTGGGTTGGCTTCACATACGTTCATGAGAAGATATGGACTCAAGCACCATTAATGGAGTCAAGTTAGACGTTAGAGTCGTAAGAAGCTCGTGTGTGTATTCTCTTGAGGCATCCAAATAGGTTGATTGGTTCATTCCTAAGTTCACCATGATTCCTGGGTGTTTTGAATGTGTAATTACACTAAGCGGAAGTTCAATCGTTTCGACACTTTCGTTTATGCATGAGTTTGGGACTAATGCTTGCATTAATTTTGTGGATCAAGGATTACACTAAAATGGGGGAGGAATGTTGGTGATTTTAGTGTCATAGACACTTGAGAAGTCACCGACGTTAGTTTTGGTGTGATCAGGATTCAGGTCGACACAATGGGGACCGACTTTACTAAAACACGGGCTAGGGTGTGCAGAGTGCACGTCCGTGTAAGTGAACCTAAGTTCCATAAGGTTGAATACGTTCAAAGTATGTTACATGTTGGGAACTTGAGGTTGGGACTTATAAGTCGCCGACTTTAGTAAGGTCAATAACCTGGTCACGGTTCTGGGGTAACCGCTTGGTAACCACCTTTGAATCAGTAAAACAAACGTGCAAGTAATTGTTTGGAGGTTATCTAATCTGATTAGAGACTCCTTGGGACGTATAAAGGTAGTGGGAACACGTGGGGAGGTAGTGGACAAAAGTTGTAACTGCTGGTAACCGCCAGTAACCATTGTCCAGGTCATCTACTCCAAAAAACTGCCGGTAACCGTCTTGGATGTCAAAATGCCTATTTAAAGGCTTCATTTGGGCTATTGTGTTGAAGGTTGAAGAATTATACTCTCTGAAAAAAACTCTCAACAAGAAGCAATCGTTCATATACTAAACTCGAAAGTTTTGTCCTAGATCGACATCCACGACAAGGACAAGAGGGTTTCTCTTATCTTAAATCGGATTTCATGGATTCCCTTGGGCTGAATAAGGGGGGAAGTATCGGTTTAGGAAATCTTCCATGCGATTCAAGCCTATATCAAGTTACAAATACGTTCATTGATCGTTTCCCCTGGTGTGCTGAAGAAGTCGTCGACTTGCCCGAAGTTGCCCCCCTGCAGAGTTCCCCAACTCAAAGAGCGCACGACACCAACACATTTCGCACTTTAGTTTAGTATGTTTTCATGCATTTGTCTTGTATTTCCTAGTACTTTTAGTTTAGTTTCCGTTATAGATGTCTACGTGTGTATCTTTATGCTTTTCAGGTACTTTGGGGAAATTCGAGCTTCAATAGGGTGCGTTTGGATACATGACGAAATCAAGACTTCATTCTAGAAGGCAACGGGACGGGAAAAGAACAATTCAAGAGCCAAAAAGAAGGAACCATACGATCAAGGCCAAGGTTGTGCGCCCTAGGCGCACGACCTTAACCTATGTGGGATTTGAACCCACGTGCATGTGAAGAATAAATCAAGTATATTCTCTTAACTGTTAAATGTGTCCTTAGTTCAGAATCGAAAAGAGATAGGACATCTTAAACCTTCTCCAATTCTTTGATTCCTTCTGAATAATTTTCATTCTTGAGTAATGTGAGTCCAAGCATATAATTTGCATGCCATTTCAAGTCAGAATCTACAGTCAGCCTAGCATATGTAGCTCTAAAATACCCAGGAATAGTTATTAGATTCTAAGAGTTAAGAAAAACCTCAACTTCACAACAAAATAACTTAAATAAATATACCTAATCCTTCAATCAATGACTTATTTACATATGGATAAACAAGCAAGACAACTTCATTTACACAAGGCACATGATGTGAGCACTAAGAACTTGATGGTAAATGATCACAAGTTGCATCATAGGTGAATTCAACTACACAAAATTTCCAGGTCGTATAAATATTTCTTTCATATTAATAACAAATGGAATTCTAAAAGGCAAGTAATTTGAAAGAACTGAGTCTCTCCATCCACCACGTTTTATTGGATTTGATCATCCCCTTTCGTTGAAGGAAAGAAAAACAAGAACTGTAATCACCAACTATAAATTGTTCCAATTTCGAAACGAATTCTCCATTCAAGTGAAATCAAATGAAAACCTTCAAATTTGAATTGTAGCAAATTAAAATACCTCTGTTCAAAACAATGAAGCTACAATCGAAATCCTAAATCCTAGAAAAGTAAAAATTGGTTCATACCTTCATCAATTGTATTCACCATTGTTGATTTGAAGCATTAATCGATCGAAATCGGGAGAGAGTAGACATGGAAGGGGACGAAATCGTTCGAGCGAGCGTCGTTGCTATTCTTCGGTCATCGTTCATGTGTGAGAGAGAACGAGATTTGTTTTGGATTCATTGAATCAGGACATATTAACTTTTATAGGGGTATTTTTGTCCTTGAAAAAAAACTAGCAAAATTACAATATATGTCACCGCGAATCATATTATTCTATTTTTTCCAAATCAATATAAACTAATCTTCGGCCATCATCCATTTTTCTAATCCCATGGTACATGTTTGTTCTCATTTTATATTATAAGACTATATATCACTAGAACTTGACTCATGTATCCTATTGTAAAAGAGAGGAGACGCTTGTCTAGCCTTGAGTTATAGCATCCTTGAACGAACCCATACTTCCATTAGCTTTCTTGCTTGGGATCGTTAGCACTCTCCAATTCTTAGAGCTCCTAGGTGTTACCATTGATTGGGAAGTGGTTTTGGTAATGCGTATTCTAACTTGAAACTTGATCATTCTTCTGGAACAAAAGATTCAAAGTCCTTGTGTTGAAATAATAACTGAGACTCTGTCGACTTCCATTAAATCAAAATTATCGGAAAGATCCTCTGGTGAGGATGCCATCACCAAGATGCACTCTGGCCACAACCGAAGTATGTTTTGAAAATTTTTTGAGTGGCAACCAGAGCGTCTGGTGAAACGTGTTCTAAATTTTCTTAAAAAAATTATTATAGATAAATGTAACTCATAACAAATTTTAAACTAATTCATACTCCCTCCATTTACAAAAACTTGTCATTCTAGCTTGATTTCCATGTTTAATAAAATCTGTCATTTGAGATATTTTAGCCCATTTTTCCAATAATATCCATACTAATTAAAAATATTTGCAAAAATTATAATAAAAGGTGAAAATTCTTAACAAAAGATTGATGATATTTAAGTCAAATCAAACAATTTCTTAATTTTTGAGACAAGCTCTAAAACAACAAGTTTATGTGAACGGAGGGACACGAAGGGAGTACAATCTAGCCTCTCAAAAAGAAAACTCTTTGTCAAAACAAAAGATTATATCAAAGTAAGGTAATATTGTAATATTTAAAATGTCCATAAATTAAAGTTTTTATGTTATTTTCAACCACCAAATTATTAGGACTAGTTAATTAAAAATGGCGCAGTGTAAATATATAATTCTGTTCCACAAAAGGAATCACTATTTCACACAAAATCTAAATTGTTTTTAATCATATGATTCAAATGAATTAATTTATTATTTATATACTTCATACTACTAGTATTTACAAGTATATTTTGTTGGTGTCGTGCGCTCTTTGAGTTGGGAAACTCTGCAAGGTCGGCGAATTAAGGTAGGTCGACGACTTCTTTAGCACACCAGGGGAAACGATCAATAACGTATTGGTAACTTGATATAGGTTTGAATCGCATGGAAGGTTTCCTAAACCGATATTTCACCCCTTATTCAACCCAAGGGAATTCGTGAAATCCGATTTGAGATAAGACAAACCCTCTTGTCCTTGTCGTGGCTGTCGATCTAGGACAAAACTTTAGAGTTTAGTATATGAACGATTGCTTCTTATTGAGAGTGTTTTCAGAGAGAACAATTCATCAACCTTCGACACAATAGCCTTATAGCCAAAAGAAGCCTTCAAATAGGCATTTGGAAGTCCAAAACGGTTACTAGCAGTTTTCCTGAAGTGGATGACCTGGACAGTGGTTACTGACGGTTACCAGCAATTACAACTTTTGTCCACTCTCCACGTGTTCCCACTACCTTTATACGTCCCTAGGAGTCTCAAAACAAATTAGATAACTTCCGTACAGTTACATACACGTTGTTTGACTGATTCAAAGGCGGTTACCAAGCGTTACCCCAGAACCGTCACCCAGGTCATTGACCTCACTGAAGTCGGCGACTTACAAGTCCCAACCTCAAGTTCCCAACATGTAACATACTTTGAACCTATTCAACCTTCTGGAACTTAGGTTCACTTACACGGACGTGCACTCCGCACACCCTATCCCGTGTTATAGTAAAGTCGGTTCCCATTTTGTCGATGTGAATCCCGATCACACCAAAACTGACGTTGGTGGCTTCTCATGTGTCGAATACACTAAAATCACCAACATTCCTCCCCCATTTTAGTGTAATTCTTGATTAGGGTTGTCAATGGGTCGGGTTATGGGTGGGTGGAGCACTTCCACCACCCGACCCGCAAGTTAAAACGCCCCACCCGCCACCCGTTAAATGTTCTACCCGTCACCCAAATCACCCGTCACCCCGCTGGTTATATGGGTGACACGTTCACATGTATAACCATTGTATTACCGCTGTATTTTATGTTTGTAAATAAATTGTCATACATAAACTAAAACAAATATCTATAATCCATACATAAAAAAAAACAACTCCCATAAGCAATACACATCAAAATGGAGTCAAAGATGGGTTACAAATGGGCTTATTTATTAAAGCCTGAAATGAGTTATATGGGTGACTTCAAAGGCCCATACATATTAGAAATTATGGATTGAAACGGGTTATATGGGTTGTTTGGGTGAAATGGGTGATGGGTCGGTATATGGGTCGGGTTATTGGGTGATAAAATCTCACCCTTACCCGACCCATAACCCGTTTCGCCCGTCACCCGAACCGCCCGTCACCCTCTTTGATTGGGTTTTCACTCATTTATTTCGGGTGTGTTAAGCGAGTGAGTTGGTCACCCGTGGGTAATTAGAAGCCCTATCCTTGATCCACAAAATAATGCAAGCATTAGTCCCAAACTCACGCATAAACAAAAATGTCAAAACGATTGAATTTCCCCTTAGTGTAATTACACATTCAAAACACCCAGGAATCATGGTGTCCCAAGGATTGAACCAATCAACCTATTTGGATGCCTCAAGATAACACACACACACGAGCTTCTTTACGACTCTAAAGTATAACTTGACTCCGTTATTGGTCCTTGAGTCCATATCTTCTCATGAACGTTTGTGAAGCCAACCCAAGCTTCATGAAGCGACCATAAACTTCACGTCCATATAGGAAAACCCTTTAGGTGTGCACCTACAATTGTACTTTTTCAAAGGATCTATTAAGATGTCAGCGACATCAACCTCGAACTTGTAGGAACAGAGCACACATTGAGAACATTGAGATATCAACGACATCAAGTTGTGCTCACAGCTTCTAGGTGTGAGCTTTCCACATTGAAATCGTTCCCAACATTAGTTGGAAAGGAGTTGGGTATCCCACCACTAGAAACTTATACGGGTCTTAATCCCATCCCCTTTACCGATTTCGACACCAAGTCCCTTGCTAAACCATTCGTCAAGTGGTCAGCCATATTTTATTGTGTTAACACTAGGCCGTCCTTTTCCCGTTTAATCCTAATCCCAAGGATAACGTCGGCCTGCCCCATGTCCTTCATGGAGACTTATGATGACAAAAATTCTTTTGTAAGGTCCACTTGTCTTTGGTTTGTACAAAAGATCAACATGTCATCAACATACAAGCAAATGATAACTCCATTTCCAGAGTCATCGACTTTGCTATACACACACTTGTCCGCGTGATTAAGTTTGTAACCATTGGACAACACAATGTCATCAAACTTTTGATGCCACTATTTTGGTGCTTGTTTCAGCCCATACAAGGACTTCACCAACTTACACACCTTTTGTTCATAACCGGGCATGACAAACCCATCAGGTTGTTTTATATAAACTTTCTCTTCTAGAACCCAATTCAAGAACGCTGTTTTAACGTCCATTTGATGTATAGCCTAGTTGTGAATTACCGCCAAGGCTATCAACAACCTAATGGTGGATATTCTAGCAACCGGTACATAAGTATCAAAGTAGTTGGTCCCATACTTTTGTCTAAAGCCTTGGACAACCAAACGGGTTTTAAACTTATCAATGGTACCATCCACTTTCATCTTCTTCTGGAAGATCCACTTACTTCCCAAAGGTTTGCAACCTGGGGGAAGATCAGCCAACACCCAAGTGTGGTTTCCCATGATGGAGTCCATATCATCATTTATGGCTTCCTTCCGAAAGCACACATCTTGAGACCTCATGGCCTCATCAAACGTCCTTGGATCCTCCTCAATACTGTAACAATACATGCATTGAGAGCCAATCTCATTCCTTGTTCCTTCAACCAAGTAAACCTGGAAATCAGGACCAAAAGTCGTGGACCTTTTCAGTCTTTTACTCCTTCTGATCTCAGGTTCTTGATTCCCTCGGAGGTCAGTGACCTCCCCCAAGTCGGCGACCCTCATCGAGTCAGCGACTTCCAGTTGGGCATTGGCCAACTCAGTGTTCTTACTAGAACTCGGAATCAACTCCTTTGGTATAGGCATTCTCTTCTCAGCAAAAAAAGCATCTCTTGACTCTACAACGATGTGAACCGAAATAGACGGGTTAGGTTCAAATACATAGAACCTATACGTCTTAGAGTGCTCGACATATCCAAGAAAGATGCATCAACACCTCTCTCACCTAAGGTCTTTCGCTTAGGTTCAGGAAGTCTCACGACTGCCCTACATCCCCAAACTCGAATATTATTCAGATTTGGTTTCTTTTTATACCAAAGCTCAAATGGGGTCACTGACCCATTCCCCTTGTTGGGAATTTGGTTCAGTAAGTAACAAGTCGTCAACATGACTTCACCCCAAAATCCACTATTCAAACCTGAGTAGGAGAGCATGGAGTTAACCATCCGACACACCATTTTAGAACTCGAGTTTTCCTCTCCGACACACCATTTTGTTGTGGCGTGTAGGGAGCTGCAGTCTCATGGATTATCCCCACGGATTGAAAATACCCGGGGTCCATATACTTGCCATCTCTATCGGTGCGCAACTTCTTGATATTCAGAGACATTTGAAGTTCAACTTGATGAGATTGTTTTCAGAGAAAATAATTCATCAACCTTCGACACAATAGCCCAAAGATGACTTTAAATAGGCATTTGGACGTCCAAAACGGTTACCGGCAGTTTTCCTAAAGTGGATGACCTTGACAGTGGTTACTGGCGGTTACCAGTAGTTACAACTTCTGTCCACTACCTCTTCACGTGTTCCCACTACCTTTATACATCCCTAGGAGTCTCTAATCCGATTAGATAACTTCAATACAGTTACATACACGTTGTTTGACTTATTCAAAGGCGGTTACCCCTTAACCGTCACCTAGGTCATTGACCTCACTGAAGTCGGCAACTTACAAGTCCCAACCTCAAGTATCCAACATGTAACATAGTTTGAACGTATTCAACCTTATGGAACTTAGGTTCACTTACACGGACTTGCACTCCACACACCCTAGCCCGTGTTATAGTAAAGTTGATTCCCATTATATCGACGTAAATCTCGATCACACCAAAACTGACGTCGGTGACTTCTCAAGTGACGATGACTCTAAAATCACCAACATATTTTTATTGTAATCAAGCGGAAAAATTAACCTGCCAATAAGGAAGATTTTAGAATAGGGAAAGGGCATGTGATGAAAAGCGGCTTTGCACATCTTCAAACCACGCCCGTTGCTGGATATCATTCGGTCTCCTATCTACTTGACCACTTTGTTTTAATTATTTCTCCGTTTTCACTCCTCCAATTTCTTAATTATTTCCCCTCTGAAGTCTGAACATTTTAATTATTTCCCCTGCTCCCCGAGCCTGCATATCTTTATAATTTCTTTTCTTTATTTTTGGGTAATTTCACAAATTTATCATCTACTCGATCGTCGACCGACTCACACCCTAAAGCCAAAACCAATGTCACGCGACATGAGACGATGAAATAATAATATAGATAAAAAAATCGCCTCACCCCAAAATAAATCATTTTCAAAAGACCCATAACGACAACATATACCCAAGTCCAAAATATTCTCTACATTTACATGATTTATTATAGCAAACAAAATAACTCAAAAAAAATTACTAATATTGAATAACAACAAAGTAAGGTATAAAGAAAAAAGAATATATAGAACGAATAATAATATGGGATAATTTGATCGGATTGAAATCCAGCCCAACTATATAATCTTGCCATTGCCACTAAATAAAAGCCTTATTCCGCACTCACCTACCCGAAAATCTGAGCACGTACCATCATCAATCACGTACACATTCACACTCATTCATACTCAAACCCTTCCCCAGTTTGCTTGAACACTATTAAAAAACAGCAAAAAGCAACGCTCCAAATATCTTAATAACAACCAAGCACAAAACAGATCGATCAAGGGAGATCGATATGGCGGAGGACGACGAAAAGGCGATGGCTCCGCCGTCGATTGTTGGGAACTACGTGGAGATGGAGAAAGACGAGCCGGGTTCCAAGAGCCTGAAATCGAGCATCTCGTCGTTGTTCTGGCACGGGGGGTCGGCTTACGACGCGTGGTTCAGCTGCGCTTCGAACCAAGTGGCGCAGGTGCTGCTGACATTGCCTTACTCCTTCTCGCAGCTGGGGATGGCGTCGGGGATACTCTTTCAGCTCTTCTACGGCCTCATGGGGAGCTGGACTGCCTATCTCATCAGCATTCTCTACGTCGAGTATAGGACCAGGAAGGAGAGGGACAAAGTTGACTTCAGGAATCACGTCATCCAGTGGTTTGAGGTGCTGGATGGGTTGCTGGGGAAGCATTGGAGGAATGTGGGATTGGCGTTTAATTGCACATTTCTTCTGTTTGGATCGGTCATTCAACTCATTGCTTGTGCCAGGTAACTCATCAACTTATTATAATTATGTGTAAATTAAGAGGATTAATATTAAGTGATTTTATAAGAATCTCTCTCTCTCTATATATATATATAATATAATGTGTATGTATGTGTAGCAATATATACTACATAAATGACAACCTGGACAAGAGGACATGGACATATATATTTGGAGCATGCTGTGCAACGACGGTGTTCATTCCGTCGTTCCACAACTACAGGATTTGGTCCTTTCTTGGATTGGTCATGACCACCTACACTGCTTGGTACCTCACTCTTGCTTCTATCCTCCATGGCCAGGTACTTACTTCACTTGTAATCAACGCAGTTTTAATTGGTTTGGATTTTTTTACTAGTATTTAGGAGAAAGTAATATTTATCTCTTTTACCTTATTTAAAATGAACATAAATAAATAAATAGGTGGAGGGCGTGAAGCATTCGGGTCCGACCAAAGTGGTGCTATACTTCACAGGGGCCACAAACATTCTCTACACCTTCGGAGGACATGCTGTTACTGTGTAATTACTCCTGTCCATCTCCCTTACTACTTTTTAATATATATTCTTTTTATTTTTTCCATTCATCAATTGTTGGTTCCTATTATAAAAAAATCTCCATTAGTAATACGTACTGGTTTAAACCCACTCTTCATAATATAGTATTTGTTAGAAATAAGTGATGGTTATAAGGGTTTTTTGAAGCTAGCTGGAGTGCATTAAATTATTAATGTTGTAGGCATATTTCGTGCGAATGGATATAAATTTGTTTTTTTTTGGGTAAGAAATATAAATTTGCTTTTGTAGTGTATGATCGATATGATCATACATATGGTTTTGTGACTTTTGTCATTTGTGTAATATTATACAGTACATGGACAAGGCCCGTCTCTTTCGCATTGAAAATGACCCCACAACTCCCTCCTACCTCCGACACTTTCCTGACTACATGTATACTAATTTAAAGGTTTTCCTAACCAAAAAAAAATTAAAAGGTTCTACCAAAAAAACAATTTAGAAGGACCAATCTTTATGATTTTTACTTTTTATAAACGAGATTTTTTTAACCTATAAAGCAATAATTTTATATTTAGATAGTTTTTAATTATTTTTCAAAAGGGTTCATCCTTTTCGAAATAGGGTTTTAGTTTCTACATTTGTATTCTTATCCTATGCCCTTAGGGCATAGGATAGAAAAACCGTTTTATAAATGTTAAAGACTTTTCAAATTTATTTGCTGGCCCGGCCTTCTATATACAGTACGTAATGTAGCATATAATCTGTATTAGTACATGTGTAGGTCTTGTTAATTTGTCATCAGCATGGAATTTGAGATCAGAAATTACCTTTTGCTAAAGTCCTCTTTTGCTAGCTTGGCTGAAAGTTTTTGTTGTTTAGTTTCTCTTATTTGGCCGTTAAAGGCTAGAAAACAACCACTGTTTGCCCCTGATTCTACATATATACATATTTGATTTGTACAGCTAGCCTATATAGGACAATATTTATAAGTTTGATACTAAAAAAATACAGTATATAATTTGTTTAGCTGTTTAGTACAACTAAATTACACCCTAAAATTAAAATTATATAATTTGATACTAAAAAAATCTTATTATGAATTTTTTTGGTAACAAGTTTAAAAGTATATAAGTTTGTACCCTAAAGATCGATTTAATAATCCTCTCAAATGATTTGAATTAGGCATAAACTAGTTTTAAACTATGTTATTTATATATGCATGTAATATTATATGCAGGGAGATAATGCATGCGATGTGGAAGCCGCAGAAGTTCAAGGCCATATACTTGGTGGCAACAGCGTATGTGCTGACGCTAACGCTGCCGTCAGCATCGGCAGTCTACTGGGCCTTCGGAGACTTGCTCCTGGACCACTCCAACGCCTTCTCTCTCCTCCCCCGAACACCCTTCCGCGACTTCGCCGTCATATTAATGCTCATCCATCAGTTCATAACCTTCGGCTTCGCATGCACCCCCTTGTACTTCGTGTGGGAGAAGGCGATCGGGATCCACGAGTGCAAGAGCCTATGCAAGAGAGCGGCCGCCCGGCTTCCCGTGGTGATCCCCATATGGTTCTTGGCCATCGTCTTCCCCTTCTTCGGCCCCATTAACTCCACCGTCGGCTCCCTCCTCGTCAGCTTCACCGTCTACATCATCCCTGCCCTCGCCCACATGTTCACCTTCAGCTCCTCCGCCTCCCGTGAGAACGCCGTGGAGCAGCCCCCAAGGTTCTTGGGGAGGTGGACGGGAGCGTTCGCCCTGAATTGCTTCGTGGTAGGGTGGGTGTTCGTGGTTGGGTTCGGCTTCGGTGGTTGGGCAAGTATGCTCAATTTTGTCCATCAAATCGACACGTTTGGGCTCTTTACCAAGTGTTATCAATGCCCTCTGCCTCTCCCGCCATCGCCTCCTCCTCTAGCCACCAACCACACCTTCCACCATGGTCATTCATAAACATATATAGTAAGAAGAAAGTGAGGATGAAGCACAATGGAAGGGGAGAAAGCCAAAACAAAGTTATGGCTTTGTGTACGTGGAGAACGTACAATTTCAAATGGGAGTTTAAGTTGAAATGGCCAAAAGTTAGTGTATTTTTTGAATTTTCCTTCTTAGAAGACATTTTAAAAGTACCCTATTGAAAATGCCAAGGCTCCTACAAAATCGATCTTACTTGTCAAAAAGGCTTAAGTAATGTTGCGGCATGCTATTGCTACAATTATTTAGCATATTGCGGAATGTTTTTTTTTTTTTTTTTTAAAGAGAGTTGGTATGAATTGAATGGGATGCTTTTTGACAACATGAACATTACCTCAATGCGAATTTGATTACAAAAATATATTTTAACTAGATAAGTCAAGCCCGTCCGTTGGACGGGGCAAATTTTATATTTTAATATCTGAAATGCATATTTATACAAATAATACAAAATAAAAATAAAAAATCATAGAGAATTTTAACTTTAAAAAAAAAGTTTTGTGCAAACCTAATTACCATCCACAAAAAATCTTCATATATTGCGTTTTCACGTTCACTCTGTAATCTCAATTCATGTTTTCATTTGATCGATTTTTTTTCTTGCAATTTGAGGGTTGTATTCTATTGTGTTTCATGATGGATGAAGTTGTGATGCACTCATACATAGATAAAAATTGTTTATAGTGAGAAAGAAAAGTCTAAAAATTTATTTATATACCATGTTTTGTTAGTTATAATATCAACGATAGTGTTTTATGTTATGTTTTATATATAATGTCAAAGGTTCATAATTTAATGTGTAATATCAAAAGTTAATATTTTACTCCGTATTATTTTTATTTATAATATCAAATGTTGCAAAATTAATAATTTTAAATTAAGATGGGCAATTATGGCACAAATCCTCTAATTTTAAATGGAATGATTTTAAATATTGCAAGACATCAATACAAAATATTTATCTGGTTTTAATAATATATAACTTCATATGTTGTAAGTTTATAGTTGTAGTGATTTGGATTATTCTAGCAACACGTCCAAAATTTTGCCATTGAGATTCACGATGGGGCATAATAACTTTTTTTATTGTTTTTTAATGAATGAATTATTCTATTATATATAGCCTTATAGTATCATTTGACATTCTCCTAATATCAATCTCAAATTGAATCCAATCATTTAGCAAGTGTGGGCTAAATGAAAAGAGTTTCGTCTTAACTTTTAAATGCACTCTTATATCTAAGAAAACTATACTAATTTTTTGTAAATAATTATAGCAAAATTATTTTGATAATTTGAGAGGATTGGGGTCACCTTATAACTACATGTAATCAAATGAATTGGTGTATAATTATATCAAAACCATATATCATTTTCCATACAACCTATGTGCAAATGTATTATTAACATAATAAAATTCTTATATATATTATTTCACATACTTTTAATATCAAACCCAAATTAAATGAAATCTTTTGTCTACGGCGGTTTAATTATGACAAAAAAGTTACCCAAAGTGATTATTTAAAGAATCAAACATTAAACCTCTAATATAATTGTCAAAACTAACTACATTTTAATTTTTGTCTTAGATTCTCACTAAAGTGTTATTACGAACTGAGTAATTAGTTTAAATGAGAGTATTTAATATCAATGTGGTTATATTTCTCAACTTTCTTCTTGATTATTTTAATATTAATTAGTTTAAATTAACACTATATTTTTCAATATAGTAAATAGTTTAAATGTGAGTCAAACTCATTCACTATTTTAATATAACAAAACAAAAGATTTGTAATTAAGTACATTAAATGAGGTCATGTACACAAAACTATATATGTAAACTAGCCAAGTCAAGCCCGTCCGTTGGACGGGGTAAATTTTATATTTTAATATTTGAAATGCATAAATGTTTGCAAGCATTTATAAAAATAATACAAATCACAATAAAAAGAAATTAATTTAATAAAAATCATAGAAATTTGAACTTTAAAAAAGTTCTTTTGTGCAAACCTAATTACCATCCATCAAAAACCTTCATGTCTTGCGTTCTCACATTCACTCTCCCCGTCTCAATTCGTGTTTCGATTCGATCAATCTTTTTTGCAATTTGAGGGTAGTCTTCTATTTTTCGATTCATAGTGGATGAAATTATGATGCGTTCATACAAAAATAAAAGACGTATATAGTGAGAAATAAAAAGATAGAAATTAAATTTTATATTATGTTTTGTTAGCTATAATGTCTACATTGTGTTTGATGTTGTGTTTTGTAATAATATCAAAGGTTTATAATTTAATGTGTAATATCAAATTTTATTATTGTTATTTGAAATATCAAAGGTTGCAAAATTAACTATTTTAAATTAAGATAGTTGATTATTTCGCAAATCCTCCAACTTTAAATAAAAGGATTTTAAATATTTCAAGACATCAATAAAAAAATATTTTTTTGATTTTGATGATATATAAATTCGCATGTTGTAAGATTATAGCTTTAGTGATTTGGGTTAGTCTAGTAACGCTTTCAAAAATTTTCCATTAAGATTCACGATAGGGGTATAATAAATCTATTTATTTTTTTGTGAATGATTTCATCTATTATATATAGCCTTATTGTATCATTTGAAATTCTCTTAATATCCATCTAAAATTGAATTTGATCCTATAGCAAGTGTAGGCTAAATAAAAAGAGATTCATCTAAAATTTTAAATGCACTCTTATATCTAATAAAACTGCATTAAATTAAAAATATATAGTAAAAGTCGTTTTGATTGTTTGAAAGAATTAGATCACCTTATTACACAATGTAATTAAATGCATTGGTGTATACTTATCAAAATCATATATTAGTTAACACATTAATTTACATTGTTCTGTATATTTTTCTAATACAACTTAGCTCATATGTTTAATAACAACTATAATTTTTATATAAATTAATTATAACAAAATTTTTTAAATATTTAAAAAAATATGAGTCACATTATAACTACATTTAATCAAATAGATTGATGTATAATTAATTAATAATCAAAAGCATATATCATTTTTCATACACATGTGCAATTTGTAATATAAGCATAATAAAGTTTTTATATATCATTCACATACTTTTAATATCAAAATTAAATTGAATTTAGTCTTTTGTATGGGGTCTTTTTATTGTGGTAAAAAAATTATCCAAAATGATTATTTGAATAATAAAATCAACATAATAAAACCTCCAATATAATTGTCAAAGCTTCAACCATTGAGCCAAAATTTTATATTAACATATAATAAAATCAACATAATATAGTGAGATGTTTTTCATAAATTTAATATGTTCACCTAGTACATAACATTTTAATGTATAAATTTCAAAAGTAAAAATTAAGGTGAATCTAAAACAATTTGTTTTATTATATAATAGTGCAATAGTGTAATTGACTATACACAATGGTGCCTAAAATATAATATACCAATGATTAAATAGTAAAGTATTTCAATTAAATAAAATATATGCAACAAATTAACAATGACCAATTATAATTAAGCCTTAATACTAAATGTGAATAAAAGGATCTACCTTGTTATTTAATAGTGTAATTGACAATGCATATGGTACATATGACATAATATATCAACAATTCAAAACTAAGAGTGTGTTATCTACCAAAACAAATAGTTGTCAAGATTTGAATCGTGATCTATAGGCAGTTTGAAAGATTCTTTACCACTAAGTTATGTAGAATTATTTTATTATTTAAAATGATAAGTTCTCATAAAAATAAATATTATGTAATAAATGTGGCAATGAATGTGGTTTTGTACATAAATTTATCTATTTAGTATAAATCATATTAAGGTGAAAAAACAATTAGGAATTAATATTAAGTGCATTAAATATGGCATGTACACAACTTTATATATGTAGTATAGATTTTGAAGGTTGTTATTTGTTCCTAGCCTACACATACGTTGGAACATGCATTGCATGTTTTATGGGTTCTCTTAGTTTTGATTGGGGATGGCAATGGGGCGGGAAATACCCTCCCTGTACCCATCCTCATTTAGATATATGCTCATCATACCCGTCCCATTACCCATCGGGGAATAAAATTTGTCCCCATCCCCGTCGAGTCCACGTCCCCGTCGGGTATTCCCCATCCCCGCTTGATTTCCCCATTTATAATCCCCGTCGAGGATTCCCCATCCCCGCTTGATTTCCCCATTTATAATCCCCGTTGAGGATTCCCCATCTCTGCTTGATTTCCCCATTTATAATCTTTGTTGGGGATTCCCCATCCCCGTTTGGTTTTCCCCATTTATTATCTCTATCGGGGACTCCCCATCCCCGTTTGATTTTCACCTTGTATAATTCCCACGAGTTACTCGTTTTATTTTCATTTATTTTCTTGTACACTTTCCTCTAAAATTCTATTGATACACCATTTACATAATTCACCAATTAAACTTATATAATTAACAAGCCTTTAACAAGAACTTCAAAAAACAAATAAGACAATAATTTTGTAAATGATCATACCATTCATACGTATCAAGTACATAATATAAGGATAGTTGAATTACCAACGGTTCCCCAAGTGAGGATTCCCCAACGGTTCCTCCGGCGGGGATTTCCCATGGGGTTCCCAAATAGGTCCCCCGATGGGGCTTCCCCAATGGGGTTGGGGTCGGGTCGGGTGGTGGGGCGAGGACACCTATTCCTGTCCCCGTGCCCATACCCAAGCGGGTAATTTCTTTCCCTCCATACTTGCCCCCATCCCCACTAAAAATCCCCATCCCCATATCCGTAACGACGAATCCCCTCCCCATTTCCATCCCTAGTTTTGGTGATAACAAACTTTGTTGGTTTTAATTATGTGTTGTTTAAATTAGTATCTCATGAGTGTTATAATTGCATCATCAAGAGTGATGGAACGTCGTGAAGGGAACGAGTGACGATTGAAAAGCCTCTGCAGAAAGTTACGTGGCTTTCTATATTTGACAAGTTACCAGATCTTGAACGAACAATTGCAGAGAAGTTTCGATAGCTAAGTGTGAAAAGATGAGATCGATCGGTTATGGGAAATATCCGTGCGGTTGAAGATTTGGCGAGATGTTTGTTTTATTTTAATTCATTTTTAGAAGAGATCTTTTCAATGGAATATCATCACACTTACGCAAGTTGTGATTGATATTAGATTCGAAAGATGCTCTATAAAAAGCTTAAGATAGCTAAGGTTAAAGGTGTCGACTTAAGTGGTTGAAAACGACGAACAGTTGAAAAGTGAGACCTTAAGGTTGTTCGAGTGGTTGTGCCATTTTCCGGTGAAGATTCCACGAGAGTTTAATTAGAGTTTAATTACTCAGCTTGTTAGTTCATTCATTGTTTAGGTTTACATTTAGGGCTGAAGAAGTCTAGTGGGTTGAAATTAAGTTGGTGCCTAGTTACCAAAGAACTTAACATGCCTTGTAATCATTGAAACTTAATACATTAGTGATCTATTGAAATCTTTTGAGAAGGAGTCTCAAGGGTAGAAGTTTTTTTTACGACTTGTTGGTCAGGCATAAAGTTTTCTTCTCTGAATACCTTGTTCATTTTTTTATTTTCGCTACGCAGGGAAGATTTCTAGTTCTCTGTTTGTTTACTAACACGTTACGATCCAAAAATTCGTATGAGAGCAATGTTTTCTCTAGATTATGTGTTAAGTGCAGGAATATAGGATGAGTACCAACAACATCCACAACGTCGGGATTAGGAGCAATAAACCTCCATTACTTAACGCAGAAGAGTATGACCACTAGAAGATTTATCTTCGCTTGATGGATTAAGAGTAATGACTGCCAAGCATGGTCTGTCATTGAAGATGGAGACTATGTTGTTCCAATTGATAATAAAGAAAAGAAGTCTGAATGGGGTCCAACTGAATGGACTAGCACGGAGAAGAACTTTAAGGCAAAAATGTACTTGAATAACGCCTTGGGATTTGAAGCCTTGCTCAAGGTGGTCAACTTCAAGACTGCCAAGGAAGCTTTGGCTGCTATAGAGAAAATGCATGTTGGAAGCTCAAATCTGAATGAGAGTCATCAAGAGGCTACCAAGAAGGACTTCTTTAACTTCGAGATGAAGGAATTGAAGGTGTAACTATTTCCTCATACCAATCAAGGATTGAGACATTGGTGAATTGCATCAACCATCTCGACATTGGTGACGCCATCTCTCAAGCGGGAAATATCTCCATCATAATTAATGGTCTAGGTCCCAAGTACGTCATTACCAGGGGACTACTCAAAGAGAATCTTGTTACAAAAACAAGCACTCTTCATGAGATCTTTGGCAAACTGTCTGACTATGAGCACTATGAAAACGTCACCAATGGTGGTTCTAGTTCAAACAAAGGGATTGCTCTTAAATTTGAGAAGGTGATCGAGACCATCACTACTAGGAAGGATGAAGATGAGGTCGAGAAGGACTAAAACGTTGTGCTCATCACCAAAGCAATGAGATCTCTATATAAGAGGGACAAGAAGCAAGATATTCTCAAAGACAGAGGGAACCACAAGAAAAGAGATGTCAGGGATATTACATGCTTCAAATGTCAAGAGAAAGAACACTATGTAGAGACTTGTTCCAAAGGTGACGACTCTGGGAACGAGAAGAAGAAAGCTTATGCCGTTGAATGGGACCTTGATTCTGATGATGACCTAGAATCCAAGGTGTACACTATGACTCGGAACAAGAGGTAACTCTTGAATAATTTCTTGTAGATCTTGATAATGCTAAATAATCTGACTTAATTGCTCTTGTCAAAAAGCTCTTTGAGGAGAACCTAGACTTACAAGATGAATTGAGTACTTCTGATGAAAAATATTATAATCTTGAGAAAAATACTATCCAAATCATCTATAACTAGTGTTGTTCCTTGTACTGCTTGTGATGGTCTAAAAGATGAAATTAAGTCTCTTACTAAAACCAACAATGCTCTTAGGACAAATATCTTTGATATTTAATTGAAAAGAGGAAGTAGAAAAGGAGCTTGAGAAAAATAAAAATATCACGTAGTGTCCCACTATGTGTGGAATTAAAATAAATATGAATACCCTCCTAATGACTTATCTCTAGAAGAAAAGATTAAAAGAAAAGGTAGAGAACTTCAATCTACTAAAGATAAAGTGACTCATAAAGTGACTCATATAGAGGAGCTAGTCAAGATCCTAAAAAATGGAATCAATGGGAACATGGAGTGGCACACTGAGAAAACTGCCCATAAAGAGTCCCTTATCCATTCTCAAGGGAACCAACCAAATGTACCCTGCAAAAAGTGTGCCAAACAAAGAACTCTCCAAAAGCCTCATCCAAAACGATATATTGGTGAATACTATAGGGTCTGTTTTCATTGTGGAAAAGTGGGTCATGTTCAAAAAGATTGGTGAGTGAGACTAAACCAAACAAACAAAAAGGTCCATAATCAAAACCAAGGGAACAACAACGAACAACGGTCTAGTTACAACAATCAAGGGTATAAAAAGACTCATCAAAATAAAAGAAAGAAGTCTAATCAGTCACAAAAGAAGCAAGAGAACAAAACTGAAAAAGGAAAAAAATTCTCAAGATGCCTCTAATGTTGATTCGAGTTCTAATAGTCTATAGAAAGGAACAATCTTGCAATCTCAGATATATTATCCTATGTACTATGCTAACCGACTTAGGAAGGCTAAGTAATCCTAGGTCGTTAAAACTTGATGATTTCTTCTAATGTAAGTTGAAATGAGGGGGAACATCCACTAGATCCTTGATAGTGGGTGCTATCGCCAAATGACGGGGAATGAGAAAATTCTATCCTCACTTCAAAGGGGGGACGACTGGAGGAAACATTTCCTTTGGCTAAAACAATCAAGGAGAAATCATGGGTATAAGTGACATTGATATGAATAAAAATATCAAAGTAAGAGATGTGAGCTTAGTCAACAACTTAGGATACAACCTCTTTAGTATTGCTCAAATTTGTGACCAATGTGACAATGAGTTGTCCTTCACCTCAAATGGTTGTGTTATCAAAAATAGACGTGGTCCTTAAGGGAAAGAAGAGTAATAAATTGTATTTTGTCGACTCAAGTTTCCAATCACAAAGATTTATGCTTTCCAATTGTTGCCGATGAAAATGATCTATGGTACAAGTGGTTTGGACATGGAAATCATTAAGGAATTCACAAGTTTTTCTCTTAAGAATTGGTGATAGGACTTCCAAAGATGCTTACTGAAAAGGATGAAATTTGCAACACATGCAACAAAGGGAAGCAAAGTCGATCCTCGTTCAAACCGAAGCAAATAGTCAACACTTCATGACCTCTTAAAATGGTACACATGGAGTTATATGGTCCAATGAGGGTAAGAAGTCATGGAGGTTGCAGGTATGTTTTTATTATTGTTGATAATTTTACTAGATACACCTGGACACTCTTTCTACCGTCAAAAGATGAAACATTCATGGCTTTCAAATGTTGAGAAAAGAAAGTCAAAAGTTCAATTAGAAAAAACTAAGTTCTCTAAGGTTAGATGATGGGAATGAATTTGGGAACTTTATATTTCTTGAATTCTACGAGGAACATGGTGTGTCTCACAACTTCTTGATGCCAAGCACTCCTCACCAGAACGACATGGATGAAAGGAAAACTAGAACTCTAGAAAATATGGATTGTACTATGATGTTGGTAAGTAACTTGCCTTGTTCTTTTTGGGCCAAGGCAATCGGTACTGCTTGCTACATCACAAATCGAACATCTATTCGTTCTACTCTTTCTATAACTCCTTATGAGCTAATCATGCGGACGAAAGCCCAATATCTCCCACTTGAAAGTCTTTGGATGCACGTGTTTTATTCACAACAATGGAAAGGATGGTCTTAGGAAATTTGATTCAAGGAGTAACGAAAGCATACAAAGTTTTCAATACGAGAACCACGAAGTTTGAGGAAAGCATTCATGTTGTCTTCGATGAGTCAAAATATGGTGGGAACATCATTGGTAACGATGAGGTGCTAAAAACGTTTACTTAAGAATCGGATGATGATTATGGTGGGAAATTCGACACCCTACTGCAATGGTAGAACAAACACAAACTCACAGGAGAAATAAGAAAAGAACAAGAATTTTTTTGACCTAGTTCGTAGGAATGACTACATCTGGGGGAACTACCAAGCTAGGGACTTTCCACTATGTCTGAGGATTACAATACTTGATCTCCCTGAGCTACACTAATCTAATTAGTCTAACCTAACCTCTCTGACTCTCTCTGAATTTTCCATCTCTGCTTTTTAGGTTATTACGAAACATATTATCTTCCCATAATGCCTTAAAGATATATACAAAATGTCTTAAAGATATATACAAAATATTATCTTCCCATAAGTAATAAGACATGATCTATCCTAAAATAATAGCACGAAACTTGTAAGTCACGAGAGCGCCCCCGGGGTGACATGGTCGTGTCTCGACCCCCAGCCCGCGTCTCCATCTCTGGCTCTCTGTTCTAATCGTGCGGCCGGGTTGGTAGTAGACACAACCGCGTCTCCTCCTACCCAGCCCGCACTCGCGGTCGAAAGCCCGAAGCCGCGGTTTGCTCCTCCTAGCATGGTCATATCTCACCTTTTCGTTCCGCCTTTGTCTCCTATTCCTCCTAATCCGAATCAGGCTCCATAACTCCCAACAATCTCCCACCTGGAGACTGATTCCAATTGTAATTGTCTTCTTCTTTAACAGTTCTTCAGTCTTGGTAGTGCCGGGCCTCCAACTTACGTAAGCCCGTCTGAAACCTTGCTAGTCTTTAATCCCTTAAGCTTATCAACAAGGTTTTCTCCCATTATACTCTACACCTGTCGTACGGACTTCTCCTTGCAAGCTTCCTCCTCTACCATGTCAGCCCACCTGACTTTCTTGCCCTCTACATAGTCATCTGGCTTAGCTAACTCAGTAAACTTCAAATAGAAATTAGAAGATGACTCAGCAAGCTTGAGGTACTCTATCTAGTTCTCCAATGATCTCCTGACCATCGGTCCATGGTTCTTCATTCAAGGACTCCTACCTACTAGGAACCACTGTCTTGCTCCCACTTGAACTTGAGGTACTCAAAATCAATACATCCACAACATACCCTATTGTTGCATCTTCTAACTCCTCCTCATATGTCTAACACTCTTCGTCCTTCACGTATGTAAGTTTCTTTCACAGAGAATAGTGAAGCTCTTTACCATACAAGTAACCTTCAATCTTCATCTTCCAGAAACCATAACCAGTTCCATCAAACATCTCCACATAAATCTTCATGTCTTCCATTGCCACTGTAGGAACCTGACTCTGAAACCACTTATTGGGAAATTCGACACGCTACCGCAATGGTAGAACAAACACAAACTCACAAGAGAAATAAGAAAAGAACAAGAAAGAAGAACAAGAGAATTTATTGACTTAGTTCGTCAGAAAGACTACGTCTGGGGGCACTATCAAGCCAGAGACTTTCCGCTAGATCTGAGGATTACAAGGATTAAAAAAGCTGATCTCCCTGATCTACACTGATCTGATCAGTCTAACCTAACCTCTCTAGCTCGCTCTGAATTTTCCCTCTCTTCTTTTAAGGTTATTATAGCACACCAATTACAATAATCCGAGTTGGGTTTAAATAGAGAACACAAGGCCTTAAAGATAGATACAAAATATTATCTTCCCATAAATAAAAAGGCATAATCTATCCTAAAATAGCAGCCCGAAACTTGCAAGTCACAAAAAACCCGTTAAGTCGACATGGAGGAAGGCGGGAGCGCACCCTCGGGGTGACGCGGTCACTTCTCGACCCCCAACCCGCGTCTCCATCTCTAGCTCTCTATTTTGATCAAGCGGCCTGGCTGGCGGGAGACGCGGCCGCATCTCCTCCTGCCTAGCTCGCGCTCTTGGTCGAAAGCCTAGAGTCGCGGTTTTCTCCTCTTGGCACGGTCGTGTCTCGCCTTCTCGTTCCGCCTTTGCCTCATATTCCGCCTAATCTGAATCAGGCTCCATAAAATCCCAACTAATTACTCTTCAAGCGCTCACAAACATGGACCAAGCAATACTAATTCACCACCAAGTGCTAGATCAAAAGAGGACAACTCTAGAAATATTTTAGAGAAGGAAGAGGAACCTCAACAAGATTCATCATAGGAGGACGAAACATCTCTTGAGATAACAAATCAACAAGTGGAAAAGGAGTCCAATATTGATCCCACTCAAATTGAAACAAGGAAATATCATCAAAAAAGGGATCATCTTGTTGACAAAATCATCACTCCATATGACAATGATGTGCAAACTCGTGCCTTTCTTGCAAAACCCAAACATGTGGTGGAAGCACTCGAGGACCCAGACTGGATCGTCGACATGCAAAATAAACTACACTAGTCTAAGAGGAATAAATTATGGACATTTAGTAGCACACCATAGTAGTCATAGTAGTCCTCGTCACCCAAATAACTAACCAAATTTGGTGACCACATGGTCGCTAAATCCGATTTCGTGACCACATGGTCGCTCCGATTTAGTGACCACATGGTAGCTAAATTCAGGATCTAGCGACCAAGTCATAGCTAAATCCAAGTTTGGATTTGGCTACCACATGGTAGCTAAGTCCGATTTAGCGACCACATGATCACGAATTAGCTACCATGTGGTAGCTAAACACAAATTTTTTTAGAAAAGGAAATCCTGAAATACATAAAATGGGAGGTATTTAGCGACCATGTGTTCGCTAATTGGCGTCCATGTGGGCGCTAAATATATAAAAAATATGAGAGAGAATATTTGATGAGGCGACTGTAATGTTATAGTAATATTTTAAAAATATATATAAATATTAAAGTAAATAATATTTAATTTTGAATTAGATTTAATTATATTTTAAAAAAAATTAGCTTAAAGTTAATTAATTATTATTTTAAGATAAAGTTTGTAATAAAGGAGATTAGAGAGTGGAAAGTGTAAATTTTATAAAATTAAGCGGACATGGTTGAATTGCCTTAGATAAGGAGGAGTTGATCATTTATATTTATCTTTGAACCTTATCTTTTGCATGTGCCGACCTTATTTACAAATATAAGTATGTGTGTGCAAGTGTAAAAATCGAGACCACCACCTTCTCATATTTTGATATCCTTCCAACTTCAATTTCTTTCTTATCTCCCTGTTTTTTCGGCTTTTCTAGCCACCACCGCTACCCACCCACCCACACCACTGTACCTTTATTCCGTTAATGGTTGCCAACTCTGTCTTGTGTTTCACCAAGCCATCGTCCGAGTTTATTGTAGGTTCTACTAGTTAGGTTGAATTTTGTAGCCGGAAACCTAACTCGATTGTGGTGTATTGTTCTTATTGGTAAGTTTTAATTAATTAGTAATTTGTTTCATTTTTTCTAACTTTCTAGATTTGGATTTATAATTAATATTGATTTTAAATCAGTTGATTTAAAGTTCCTAGGTGGTGTTTTCGATACTGGATTTATATTTGGTAAACGATTTCAGAGTGTTTTTAGGGTTTTGTTTTGTAATGATTATTGGGGATTTTTTTATCATGTTTTACAAAGAGGTTTGAACTAGAAAAATGTTCTTATATATAGTATATTCTTGTCAAGTTTTACAGGATTTGGATTTATACAAAAGAAGTTATTAGACAAGCTGGATTTTCGTTGTTTTCAGGGTTAGAGTTTGTAAGAATAAAACGCTATTTTTATTCATTGGGTTATATATATAGGAGCATGAGTATTAGGAAGTGAACAGAGACGACGGGTAGTGATAGGCTATCTGTCTTAGACGCGGTTCCGCGTTGCGCGATATATTGTATATGTCTATTTGGAAATAATTCATTATTTTGGAAAATATAATAGATGAATACTATTCTGTATTTTATTTGGATTTCTAAACATTGACACCTAACCGATACGGCTATGATCAGGGATAGTCGGAAAGGGGGAGACATCCCTGACTTAGTTGTATGTCAAGGAGGGCCCCTTCAAAATTATAATAAAATGTTTTGGCGAGTGTGCCCGAGGAGGCTTGACCAGGGGTAAGAAGGTGAATGATGAGGGTGTGAGTGGTTCGGATAAACGGTGGAGGCCGCCGTCTACTACCCCGTGTAAGGCTGGAGGATTCCATGCTTGTTAGATAAATGATGTTGACGATTGAGAATTAATGTATTGTGATTGAACTATTATTGAGGCGAAAAGTGATTGAGTTGATACTATAGTGAAATGATGTGCTATTATTAGTATGCACCGTATAACTTTAAGTATTATTATCTGCGTCTTGTGATTATATGTGTGGTTGTGTGCTTGTCTACTTTTGTGTAAATACTATATGTGATCTATTCTATTACTATTATTATTATGTATTTGATTAAACTGATTTTGGTTGTTACATATTGTGTCTATCGTTTAGTGCATATTAGAATTGTTAGCTAACCCTTCGGGATGTTATTGTTGTTCTTTTAGGATTCAACTCATATGCGAACCATTCCTCCATGAAACTCTTCCAAGATGATGATGGGTTAGCTTGACGTGGCGTGGGCTAGGATGAAGTCAGGTTTTATTTTGCAAGGTAGTTGGTTAAGAGTGTCTTTGAGAATTTAGTGGATTAAGGACTTGTGAATACAAATGAATGGTTAGAGGTTTTGGTTGGGTTGTTTCTGTTTGGAAGTGGGTGCATACATGTTTTTTTGTTTTAAATTCTAATTTAGTTGGATGTTTCTTGTATTTCTCGTCGTGCCCTTGTTGGAAGGTCTTATATGTGAAATTGTTGTCAAGTTAGCTTGAGTGGACCCATGTGAGGTCTACAACCAAGCAACATTCTGGTATTTAAAACTGGGGTGTTACAGATTGGTATCAGAGCCTAGGTTGACAACAAGGGCACAAGGAACGTAACAATAAAGGTATGAGAGGTCCAACTTAAATGAAAACTCATATCGAGTTTTCCTTTTTAAACATATTTTTAAAGGTTGGGTATACTGCATAGTCGGATAGAAAGACACGTCGAGAAGAGCCACCATCGGATGGGGAGTAATCCTGTAAGCATTTTCTTATGTACTTTGTTTAGTACCGCTTAGGCTTAATAATACTAGTACTCGTAGATTAGTTATGGCACCACCGAAGAAGACAACTAATGTTGTTAGAGCAAGAGGAAGACTGAAGAAGATTACTAATGCTGTTAGAGGAAGAGGGAGACCCCGAGGTCAAGGACGTGGCCGTGGAAGGGGTAGAGAAGGCACGAATACAGCTAATCTTCATGCCGAAGAAGTTGCAGAAAGTGAAGGAACGACATTCGGTGTTCGACAAGGACAATCTGAAGCTTTTGTTGCTAACAATCCTCGAAGATATGAATCACCATTTATAGAAGAAGATGTCTCTATTGCTGGAGCTAGGCAAGGGGTTAACCCATAGGTACTTAGGCTAGCTAATGTGCTTCCCGAATGTGAGATGCAGATGCCAAATATGAAGACACCTCCCCATGTAAGCCAAGTTGTAATACCACCAGGCATCCTGAGACTTGAATGCTCCAGAAGGGTTATGGAGTTGGGAGGAGGTCTATGGGAGCCCACACCAGATAAGTGGCTTGGAGAGTTTAAGAAGACAAGAGTACCAAATTTCACTGGAGCTTCAAGTAATGATGTTGAACAATGGTTGAGAATGGTCGCTTCTGCATTAGATTCAATCCAAGCGCCAGAGGAGAGGAGGATGTCCTTAGTGCAAAGTTTATTAGAAGAAGGTGCATTCGACTGGTGGATCTGAAAAATGGTCATGAAAAAGTCGTGACCTTTGCAGAATTTGGAGAAAAGATTCGAGAATATTACTGGCCAGAGCACGTGAGGAGTGCAAGAGAAGCTGCGTTCCGAGATACTGGACCAGAGAATATTCTGGTGACTGAAACAATTCAAAAATTTCAAAGCGATTTAGCAGTTATACCTGACGCCGCACTATTGAAAAAAATTTCGAATCTCTGCTTTTCTAAAGCAGTTACAACCGCAATTGCATGCTTATGTCTCTGAACTACAACTTAAAACCTTAACTGAAGTTCAAAACTCATCATTGGCATATGCTCTTGCTAGTCCAAGACCTGGGCCATCTGATGTTAATCTTGGAGGAAGTAAGAGACAAAAGACAACGTCGATGGGCTTCAAGAAAGAAGGACAAACTAGTAAGTTTCAACAAAAGGTACAAGTTTGTCGGTTTCACGACCATCATGTTCAATCACAACAAGGTCGTAATATTGGGAGTAAGAGGTAGTGCTACAACTGTGGAAGCACTGAACATGTTTAGAATAGTTGCCCGAAACCACCAATTACTTGTTTTCTTGTGGAAAAGAGGGACATCATTCAAAATTCTGCTTTAATAATGGAGTAGCTTCATCCGAGGGATCATCTCCAAGGACTGGTAAATTTGTGGCTCATCGCTCTGTACTGCCATAACAATATCCACCACTAGTACAGAGTCGTGGAAGAGGTCATAGTAATGTGGTTACTAATTCGGGTGCCACTCAGCCTCGAGTGTTTGAGATGAACAAAAACGATGCTTTGAATGCTCCTATTGCTACATGTACAATTTGGATTCAATCTAAACCTGTACACACTTATTTTGATACTGGTGCTATGCATTCATTTATGTCATCCGCATGTGTACATAGACTGCAATTGACGCGTAGTAGTAGTGCCTCTTTTCTTGTTAGACTGCCAGACAGTAGTAAGATTAGTTGTGATAGAGAGATTATGCAGTGCCCGATACGGATCGAAAATATGGATTGGTTAGTAGATTTTATAGTAGTACAAGTAGCAGCAGAGGATGATGTAATTTTGGGAATTGATTGGACGAGGCGATATCAGACTGTGTTGGATATTCATAATAGAATAGTAATAGTAACTGCAGATGATGGTTCTAAACATGTATGGCAAGAATCAAGGAAGGAGAAGGATGGAGTAATAATTAGCGCAGTGAATGAGGCCAAGTTGATAAAGAATGTAGGCTATTGGTGCTATATCTTACGAGAGGATAAAGAAATTCTGAGAATTGGGGATATTCTAGTAGTACGAGAGTTTGAAGATGTCTTTCATGGGGAGTTACCAAGGCTACCACCTCAACGAGAGGTAGAATTCAACATTGACTTGGAGCTCGGTACGAGACCAATATCGCAAGACAAATCTGAATTGATTCTAGGAAGGAATTCCGTCAATTTTTACCGACAACTTCACTAAAGGTATGTATTTAAAACTTATTCCTAATATTTTATTCTGTCATTATATTGTTTTAGACAAATATTGTCGGTGGAAAGTTTTCCTTTATATAATTATAAGAGATTGAGTTATAGAATTTAACCACATATAGCATATAGCAATTGGTTATATTATATATATGTGTTCTGATATACTGTATGTGGCGACCATATGGACGCTAATTAGCGACCATATGGTTGCTACGATGTAGTTAGCGACCATACGGTCGCTAACTAGCGTCCCTATGATCGCCAAAAATAGGCTTATATGAACCCGAATTAAATTAATTAAACTATTATATTGAATTGCAGGAAGGAAAAATGCGTGAGTGGATGTATGTGCGTAATATAGATGGTTTTTTGAACAACGAGTTTTTAGTTGGCGTAGAGCAATTTCTCGAATTCTGCAAATCTATGCCGACCTATGACCCATCCGAATTACGGTGTCTATGTCGGAGGTGCAAGAATAAGAAACTGAAATCTGTAGATGATGTGCATTATCACCTTGTTAAGGAAGGTTTTGTTCCTAACTATTCCCAATGGGTTACGCACGGGGAGACAGCTGAAATGTTTGTTGCATTGTTGGCCGAGTCTAGACAACATGAAGGTTGTAGCAGTACTGATCCAGCACCACCAGTAAATGGTGGGAATGATAATCGAATGGAACATATGGTATATGATGGTTTTAATGACCGAAGTCATTACATTGTTGAGGATCCCGTGCAAAATGAGGATATAAGGCATGAGCAAGGGGAGCAATATTATAATGAAGCGCTCAATCTTGATGCACGACGTATGTACGACATGTTGTCGGGCGCAAATAGGCCGTTGTGGCCTGGATGTGATATGACCCAGTTGGAGGCTGTGACTGAGCTACTTAGCCTAAAGTCTAAGCTAAGGATGTCGGAGCGCGGATATGACATGATCTCGGATTTTTGTAGACGCGTTTCTCACCCAGAGACGACATTACCAGCCACATTTTACGACACGAAAAAACTAGTTGAGAGTCTCGGTCTTCCGTAAGAGGCCATTGATTGTTGTCCAAACTCTTGCATGATATATTCGGGTGCAGATGCAGAATACGCAGCATGCAAGATATGTGACTATCCTATATGGAAACAAAGCACATCAAAGCTCATTCCCTATTCTCGTTTGTTTTACTTGACAATAACTCCACGGTTGCAGAGGTTGTACGCATCGGTGGTGACTACCGAACGCATGAGATGGCATTCAGAGCATGTATGTTGATGAGGGTTTCTTGACAACAAATAAATTTATATCAAGACCCCGCTGTGTATAGCGATATCAGGTTCGTCCACGGGAAGCAAGGTTGTCTGTCTATCCAACTAAAGAAACAAGAAAACAAAGCAAAACAAGCAAAAACAGCTACGACCAACCTCGTTAACGACCTTGTTAGGGTCGTTAACGACCTGGAATTCTACCGAAACAGAACAACTAACGAACTAATAGCAGGTTCAGTACCGATCCTAGTTGACTCGGCAACAAATGGAAACGAAAGCTAAACTTAACAAATTCAATGGATAAAAAGCTCTAGGACAAGGGTTAGCACGACATAACCATGCATAAAAACTCATGTGAAGATAAAGATCATGCCTTTGAAGATAAATTCATCAACTCTCGCTGACTAAACAAGCAAATCAATCAACTTTCATAAATCAAATCACTTTATTACTTGTTTTGAATCCAAAGCTCGAAACTTTCGTTATCGAACAATATCAACATTCAAGTTCATAACTTTCTCTTTCAATCAAGATAAAAACTCAAATTACTTCGACTCTCGTCTAAGCATAACTCAATAAGCAATTCAATGGATAGAAGGCAATCAAACACTCAACATAATCATTCAAACATGCACAACTATGTCGGGTTTCAACCCCGACCCTAGATAAGAAAACTACTCACTATTCATTGAAACAAAGCAAATAACTTTAATCAAAGAGAACATTGAAAACAAAACTTAGAACACCGAGCAAGAACTGATCACCGAACCAACTCTCTCTCTCGATCAACTTCAGCTCGATTCTCTCTCTCTTCTCGACTTCTCCTAGAACTAGCGTGAATTCCCCCTTGTCTAGGCTTACAACAAGGGTATTTATACTAAGAAACTATCTAATAAACAGGCTAAAAGATAAAAAGTTACTAAACTTAAAAGATAACAAGACAAAAGATATAAAAACTGAAAGTCGGCGCCGTCTCTACCGACACAGGTCCCTCGTTAACGACATGCACAGGGTCGGTGATGCAGTCAAAATTAACCCGCAAGCGAACGGGGTCAATCGTAGTACCTCAAGTGTCGATCCCACAAGGACCAATGTAATACCAATTGTAACTCTACTAGTAAATTAGGCCAAAATATAAGAAATTGAGAAAATCTAATATCTAAGATAACAAGCAATTATAAAATAAGGAGATAAAATCAACGGGATAGATGTGTCTAAGGTTAAGGATCACCACAATAATGTTTCAAGAAATAAAATTATACTCTGCCTGAATTTATTTCAAATTATTTGAAGGTAGTTATCTAAGGTAATCACTAAGTCCTTTCGAACGATAGCAACGTGCCTAAACCCAACTAACATCCTCTTTCGCGACTTGCCAATTGAAATCTAAACCAATAAGCACTTAGAATTTAAGATTAAATTGAATCAACATCCGCTTTCGCGACTTGCTAACTCAACCCAAACTTAAGGTTTCTACGACAACTATTAATCTACAAGAGAAATCAAAACACTTTCGCAATAGAGAAATCTCAGGTTCAAATCCTAGGGTTCCGACAGGAAAAAGTACCTTTCAGTCTCAGTTCCCTGTCTGACTACTTATTAAAGTCTTCACCTTTCAGTCTCAAACTTTAACAAGTTCCCATTCACAAGAGTTACTAAGGCATAAAGCATCTAGGATCGAATCAAATATATTTCAATTCAGACAAAGAACATAACTTTAATTAAATGCACATTGAATGGATCACCAAAACCCTAAAATTAGGAATTTAGCCAAGCATGATTAAAGACATAATCAAAATAGATAATCTAGCCATCAACAAATATGAATAATGCAAATAAAATTAAGATTAAGAAAACTTAGTCTGAATAATATAGATTATCCAAAATATGGGCTAGAACTTGAATAACAATCAAAGCTTCAAAACGCCGACCGAAATTCCACGTGAAAAGCTACGTAATGTGCGGCTCTCAAAAGAAAAACTACAACTAAAATAAACTAAAGCTAAAATTCATTCTAAATCTCTCTCCCCTCTATATATACTTAACGTGGCCTCCTTATATAAATATAGATAGATATAAAAGGCATCGCCTTTTAGGTCGGCCACCTCCTTGAATTTATATAACGAGCATCCTCAAATCCGAAAGTCAAGTCCATCCGTCTTGTAACGCAGGCCTCTTTTCAATTCGCAATTTTCACGGTCCAGTATTTGATCAAGCCTAAATTCGGATACAATAAATGTTGGGGTCTTGATCCATAATTTTGCCACCTCTAAAGATAGTCTCTAATTATCTCCAAATTTGCCTGAAAATACCTGAAAAATATCAAAGCACGGGTGTAGATTCCGAATACATAATAAAATGAAATAAATTATAAAATATGCAAAAATGCATGAATATGACCTAAATTAATATGCAACTAGACCCCTAAAATATGACTAAATTAGGCGTTATCAGTCGGTAGACTCTGCTGAATTCCTAACAAAAACTCTTGCTTTACAGCTCGTTAACGACCTTCATAGGTCGTTACCGATCCTCTGTTTTGGCTTATTACGAGCTCTTTCTTGACTTTATCTTTGGACTCTAACTTGATCTTTCCATGCAATCTTCTCCTTTCTTGTCTATGCATTCCACCTTCCACACCTTGACTTCAACTTTACTTGAAAAGTGCTCCTTTCCATTCTAAAACCTACAAAAAGACACACCTCATTAACGAATAACGACCCATTAAGGGTCGTTACCAAGAGATCTTTTTACAAAACAAAACAAGAGACTTCCAATCTACCCTTCCCAAAACCCTTATTTTGAACCAAACATAACTTTTCACTCTACAAAGCATACCTCTCCAACTAAGTCTTAATCCCCGGATAGGGTCAAGGTTATCTCGGCTAGGGAAATAATTTTGTGGAGCTAAAAATAGAAGGCTATAAGGTTCAAAATGGTTATCAAAAAGAAGGACCACGTAAGGGTGGATAAGGATAAATAAGGCTTATATAAAAAAAGTTCTCTATCATATGACTTTCACAAGTAATGAACTATAAATCTTATATAGGTCTCGAGAAATAGATAACCATCGCAATTCCAAGAGATAATATACATAAAGAGAGTAAATCACACAAGAAAAGAAAAGGGAATTTTTATTTTGATATTCTCCCTATAAGGCCAAAAAAAACTCACAAGGTCATTTTTTGTTGGATTGCACTACTCATGCTAAAAGTTATACATGCTCAATTTCATCAAATGCTATTCCTCTATAAAAAAATATCATACCAAAAATCAGGCTATACCATCAAAAACATGATTGAAAGGAAATTACATGATCATGCTAGCAATTAACTATCATAGAACCAAAAGACATGGCATTTATCCATTCTAAAAACTCATTTTTTTTGAATTTTTGAATTTTTTTCAATTTTGTTTGTGATTTTTTATTTTTCTTGAAAACAAAGACAACTAAACAAACAAAACAAACAAAACACACAAACAAGTAAGTTTTCTTCCCTTCCCTACCCCATACATAAAATTACAGTGTCCCCACTGTAAAAAAACTAAGCAGAAGAAAAGAATAAGAAAAAAGAAAGAAACTTACAAGACAAACTGAAGTAGAAAAGAACATCTTCTAAAAGTTGAATCATCATCGTGGTGGTGGAAACTGACGCTCAAAGTTGTCCATGAACTGATACATGGTCCTCGAATGCTCCTCATCAACCGTCACCCTTTGCTCCATTGTCATCCAACGAGCATCCGCCCGCTGCTGCCTCGCATCATCCAAAGCCATGCAAGTTGCATAGACACCCTCCCAATGCTCCATCCTATGGGTGAGTTGTGTCTGCTGTAGGTTGAGCTGTTGCATCTGAAAGGATAAATCTTCGGCCCATGGAGGTGGAACACTCGATCCGGTGTAGGTGGGCTGAGGAGGTGGTGTGTAGTGGTCTTGGTGATGGAAGTGGTCATGGTAGATCACTAGGTTGTAGGGTATTATCTCATATGACTGCGGCACGGTAGGCGGTGGCGGGGGGTCGTTACCGATGCTATGTGCCTCGGTAGTAGCCTCGAAGTAGTCGTTAACGAGCCTAGGTGGGTCGTTAACGAGGTTGTCGTCATCGCCCAAGACTTCGGTACCGAGGTCATCATCCCCGATATCGAGCTCCTCCGTGGCTGCCTCCGTTTCTGCCTCCGTAGTAGTGTCATCTTCATCCATTTCTTCGCCATCCCTATCAAACCTCGTCTCACACGGCCTCAACGATGGCTCATATTATGGCTTCTTCTTCAACGGGAATTCATGACCCGTCCAAGACTCATACCAATTCGGCACATAAAGCAGCTCAAATTTGTCTCGGGAAAGCAGCACACTCTGGCCACGAACTTTGTTGGCATATCCTCTCTCGGTCATCATAAATATGCCGGAAGCAAACCAATATGACTTGTCGAGCTTTTGAGCATGCCTTGGCGTATAAAGTGAAATATTGACGTCGAGCTTCTCCGCCAGAAGACTCACCAGATTTCCGCACCACACTTCCTTTGACTTGATCCCGTACGTCTCAATGTACTGCAACCATTCAAACCCCAAGTTCAAGGGGGGTGGGATCCTCAAATAGAATAGTACGAAGGCATGCGACCTCCATCCGTGTCGGCCTTGAAAGCTCTCTCTTGGGCCAAAAGGTGGCGCCCAAGACTCGGAGAATAATCCAAAAGATGGGTTTGATGATGTTAGCCCCTGGAAGTGCCGCTGCGAAGGATTGAACCTCCCCTGAAATGTAACTCCAAGTGTCGATGACCTTGAAGTCCTTGGCTTTGTAGTCCCGGGAGTGGTGAGGAAGCTCGAGAAGTACATTGAATTTAGCCATTGTGCACTCATGATTGGCATTGCCTAACGGGAACTTGATCCTTCCAACCGAATTCTTGTTCTTGAAGCTTGTTTGGAGAGTAGCCAAGAACTCGGATGTAAGAGTCGGGTAATGTGGCATATTCTCTTTCTTCAATAGTTGAGGTACTCCAAGGATGGCAAAGGCGTGCTTGACGTCCTCATAGATTCCCAATGGCTTAGCGCTTTTCCTTGAAAACCACCTTGTGAAGTGGTCATTCTCAAGAACGGCGTCGAAGATATTAGCTTGCTCTTGGGTAGCCAGTATGACATTGTCCATGCGTGGAGGGGACGGGGACCTTTGAGTCCTCTTCTTCTTTCCGGCTCTAGTCTCGGCTCGGCTAGTGCTTGCCATTTGTACCCGCAAAGACCATGAAATCCCAAGATATGATCCACACAAAATAACTAAAAGAAAATCCCATACTTGTTCTCGGAAATGCTCTCGAATTGCCTTGGTAACGACCCAATTGGGTCGTTAACGAGGTAGCTGGGTTTGGTTTCGAACTTGGCACCTCACAGGTTGTTAACGACCCTGGGCGAGAACAACTTGCAGTCTTTTCCGAGTACTCAATCTCAAAAATTCTTAGCAATTCAAGCATAAATCAACCACAATCCCATATAAAACACACAACCTAGCACATGCAACCCCATACTTGCTCGAAACCCTATCTAAACATGCCAACAATTGCCAAATATTCATGGTGAAGATCAAACAATTCAAGAACAAGTTAATCATGCTTTTCTTATCAAATCTTCAATGCAAATCAAGAAAGAATAACCAAGTATAAATCAAGATCAATCACCAATATCGAAAGCAATAGAAGCACAATGCAACCTAGACATGCAAACCAATTACTCAATCAAGATCTAGATATGAATTTTACCCTTAAATTACCATGAATCTTGCAAAAAGAGTTAGGGTTTAGAAATCATACCGTAGATTTGGAGAATTGAAGAACAAAGATTAAATTGGAAAGGAGTAACGAGGCTTGTGGTGCGCCGGTAACGAACTCGAGAGGGTGGCTCGTTATCGTGGGCGTGACTGAGTTTTAGGGCTCGGTGGTGTGATCGGTGGAGGGTTGGAAAATCGGTGGGATTGGATTGAAGATTTGAGGATTTGGCTTGAGATTTGGATGTGGGATTTGGAGTTTTTGAGGGTATTGAATAGGAAGTGGCAAGAGGAAGAGGAAGAGGCGGCATGGGAGGGATATATGATAGAAGATAGATTCGGTTATAAGACTTACCTCACCCGTGTCTGCCAATTCTTGTGTCGACATAGGTCATTAATTACCCTCACAGGTCGTTAACGAGCCTGGGCGTTTGGTGTTTCGGCGTTTTTCAGAGCACAGCTCCCTATGCCACATTAGTTTCGAACACTTCTATCGTGCTAACATCTAAACTACTAAAAACTCAAAAGAAAGCTAAGAAAAAATCCAAAAAGAAAATAAAACGAAACTAAAACTAGAAACCGGGTTGCCTCCCGTAAGCGCTATTTTTGACGTCGTTAGCCCGACGTACTTACCTCATAGATCAAGGTGGTTCCTTTTCGGCTATGTCAGAGTTTTGAGCGACCCAATACTTAGCTTTGAAGGCGTTATTAGCTCGTCTTATAACTAAATTTGGTCCTTCATCCTCTAGCAATATGCCCGGTATTCCTACACAAGGGTTAGTGAAATCCGAAAACCAAGGTGGTTTCGATTCCTCTATAGCATAGATAGTGGGGTACGGTGTAGGAATAGAATATAAGGAAGGATCATGACCAGTAATATTGAATCCATGGTTAGAGTATTCACTTTGATCCATTGGTGATAATGTTGGCACCGAGATAGTTGAGGTCGTTAACGACCCATCGAATGCAAATCCTTGCTTGGTGTCATGCCATAACGAGCCACCTCCCTCATATTGTTGCATGAAACGCTCGGTACTGGACCAGGGACGGTCGGTAGTGGTCCCGGTTGCATTCTTGTAATCCTTATTTGTTGGAGGTGGGTCTTTAGACTCAGAAATTTCGAGCTCTGGCTGAGACGACTTGATTTGTGCGGCAACTATTGGGTCGTTAGCATTTTGGTTAAGGCTGAATTCTACACACTCCTCTCCTATATCGAAGGTGAGGAGTCTTTTTCGAACGTGCACCCTAGCGCTTGCTGTAGCAAGGAATGACATATCTAGAATGATGGGGACTAAAGGATCTTCAGGCACGTCGAGGACAATGAAATCGTTTGGAATGAAGAATTTCCCCACTTGAATGGGATAAGCGTCAACGACTCCTGTAGCCTTCACACTTGATCTATCCGCCATGTACAACCTCATATCCACAGGTTCAAGAGGTCCAATGTTAGATTTCGACCAGATTGATAGGGGAAGTAAACTCGCACAGGCTCCTAAATCACATAGAGCCTTGAATCGGTTGGCTTGGATTCCATCAATCTTGCTATGGACTTCATTGAATTTGGTATGGACTCCGTTAATGCCCTCCTGTAACCCTTGTGCCCAGGATGGTGGATCTTGGTAGCCTAGAGGTCGATACGGCGCGGGCCGTCTATCCGGTGGGGGTGCTGCATAGCTTGGATTTGGATTATGATTACCCCATGCCGGGTAATTGTTTGGCCTGTCAAAGTTATTAGGCTAGTTCCTGTATTGACCTCTCATGTAATTCATCTCAGCATAAGTCTCAGCGGCTCTAACCTGCTCGATGTTAGTGCAAGCAGAAGTACTATGGGCAGAATAGCCACACTCTTGACAAGGTTGAGAGGTTTTCAGAAAGCTTACCTGTTTCTTAAGACGACTGATCTCATCTTGTAGAAATTGGTGTTTGACATCGGGATCAACTTCGTCTTTACTAGGCATGTAGAGACGCTTCTATGGCTGGGGTGGCTGCTGGGTACCATACATAGCATTGTAGTTAGACAGCTTGTCCAACAGTTCCCATGCAACAGTGGGATCCATCTCTATGAAACCGCACGTAGTGTGTGTGTTGATGCGGTTCTTCGTTTCTGCATTTATCCCTTGGAAAAAGATTTCTTGGAGAACATATAAGGGTTGTCCATGAGTGAGGCACTGTCTGAGCATCTCCTTGAACCTCTCCCATGTCTCTACAAAGGTCTCGTTAGGCAGCTGGTGATAGGAGGTGATGCAATTTCTCAACCCCGTTGTCTTGGAAGGAGGAAAGAACTTGTAAGAAATTGATCATACAAAGCCTTCCAAGTCCTTATAGACTTAGGAGGTAAGCTCTCCAACCAGCTCAGGGCCTTTCCAGTAAGAGACCACCTGAAAGCTTTTAATAGAACATATTCAAGTGAGACACCTTCAACAACAATAGTGTCACATAAATCAAGAAAATTCTTAATATGTTCCATAGGGTACTCAGTAGGTTTCCCTTCAAACTGAGCCCTTTTGATTAAGGATATGAATTGAGATTTAATCTCAAATGCCTTTTCTATCTCGGGAAGCACAATTGCAGACTCCAACACCCTCAATTTTGGATGCATATATTGTTTGGCATTCCTCGGATAGGCATTCAACTCTTCTTGTAAACGAGTGATGTTCGCTTGTTCACGTTCAGCGGTGGAAGCAACGACATCTCGATCAGCTTGTAACTCCTCCATCCGCTTCTGGAGGACTTTTATCTGTCGAGCCATCTCTTCAGGTGTAGCCATGGCTCGATTTTCTCTTTGTCTACGGTGCAAGGTGCGTTCAGGTTCAGAATAATAACCTATGTTGTCAAATTCGAACCTACGACTTGCTGCTGGCATACGTTGAGAAAACAGACAAAGAAAACAAAATTAAAAACAAAAAACGGGGTCGGGCTATTCCCAGACCCATAGATAAACAAACAAACACTGTTGCTTCCCCGGCAACAACGCCAATTTGTTAAGGAGGGTTTCTTGACAACAAATAAATTTATATCAAGACCCCTCTATGTATAGCAAAGTCAGGTTCGTCCACGGGAAGCAAGGTTGTTTGTTTATCCAACTAAAAAAACAAGAAAACAAAGCAAAACAAGAAAAAATAGCTACGACCAACCTCGTTAACGACCTTGTCAGGGTTGTTAACGAACCTGGAATTCTACCGAAACAGAACAACTAACGAACTAATAGCAGGTTCGGTATCGATCCTAGTTGACTCGGTAACGAATGGAAACGAAAGCTAAACTTAACAAATTCAGTGGATAAAAAGCTCTAGGACAAGGGTTACCACGACATAGCCATGCATAAAAACTCATGTGAAGATAAAGATCATGCCTTTGAAGATAAATTCATCAACTCTCGCTGACTAAACAAGCAAATCAATCAACTTTCATAAATCAATTCACTTTATTACTTGTTTTGAATCCAAAGCTCGATGTTGTTAGGTATGTTGTTTTACATATGCTAAATGAATATGAAACTATTACATATAATAATCATGCATATATGATTTGTGAAATTTAATGTGTGATACAAAATATATGTTTGTGTAGGCTGGAGCACTTCTGGGAAATACGCGTGTCCTTATTGCATGGAGGACACCGATGCATTTTATCTAACACATGGACACAAAATGTGCTAGTTCGATTGTCACAGGAGGTTTACAGAACGTGATCATCGCTTCCGAAACAATAAGACTGATTTCAAGAAAGGTCGACGGGAACGTCGTGGTCCCCCGGTACTCCGTGACGGATACGAGATATTAGACCAGATAAACAATATTGGGTTGATGAAGATAACTGAAGTTGGAGCTGAGGAGCACAATGTCGCGGTTAGTAGAGGTTCGGGTTCAAAGAAGAAAAGCATTTTTTGGGACCTACCTTACTGGCCTAGTCTTCTAGTAAGACATAATTTAGATGTCATGCACATTGAAAAGAATGTCTTTGATAATGTTTTCTTCACCATTCTTGATGTTCCGGGGAAGTCGAAAGACAAGTGGTCGGCCGAAAAGGATATAAAGGAATTGTGCAAGCGTCCAGAGTTGGAACCTGATGAGGAGGACAATAGGTACCCAAAGGCTTTCTATGCACTAGATCGTCATTAAAAACAAGTGCTTCTAGAGTAGTTGAGAACCCTAAAATTCCTGGATGGCTACGTGTCCAACTAGAGCCGCTGAATTGACTTGCACAAGATTAGACTCTTTGGGAGGAAGAGCCATGATTGTCATGTGTTCATGCAAAGGTTGATGCATGTTGCTTTTCGACCATTTCTTGATGACAAAGTCTGGGAGCCCATTGCCCAACTAAGTGCGTTCTTCAGGGACTTGACGTGTTACGAGCTGAAGCCTGAGGTGGTTATGCAATTGCACAAGGAAATACCAATAATTTTGTGCAAGCTGGAGCGCATCTTTCCCCCGCGTTATTTGATTCAATGGAGCACTTGCCTATTTATTTGCCGCGGGAAGCTTTACTTTGTGGCCCTGTCAATTATAGATGGATGTATCCAGAAGAAAGGTACGTACAATTATATGTAATTGTATAATTTTGGATTTATATAATTAACTTGTATAAGAAAAGGTCTTAAATGTATATTGTAGGCTCCTAAAAAGGCTGAAGGGCATAGTTGGCAATAAAGCCCACATTGAGGGGTCAATTTGTAGTGCCTATCTCGTTAAGGAGACGTCCACATTCTGCTCGTATTATTTTAGCTCACATGTCGCGAGTAATCATATGGATATCGTCCGCAACGTGAGTTGCACACTTCCGGTTGACCGGGCGATTTGTCTATTTTCACAATAACTGGTCGAACCTTGGGTAGCAGATCAAGTGGTCATGTCCTCACAGATGATGAATTCTATGTGATCCAAACTTACATACTCATGAACTGCATCGAAGTGGAACCCTATATTGAGTATGTTTCTATAATCTCAACTAATTAATATTGTATATATGTTTATTTGAATAAAGTAGGGGTTTAATATAAGTACGTACTTGATTCAATTACTCTTTGGTAGATACTATTTGACAAACTTCGTGCAGCCATTAATCCAACAATAACTGATGCTGAAGAGCAAAACATTTTGGAAAGACACTTTCGCCTCTGGTTCTACTCCCATGTAAGAATTTCCCAAATTAATTTCAATTTAATTTCAAATTGTATATATGTTGATTTCAAATTGTATTATATATATGTTGATTTCAAATTGCAGGCTGACAGTCCGGCAGTTACAGATCCTAACGTTGCAACACTTGCTCGTGGACCCTCTAAAAAAGTGAGGACATATCCTGGTTATTTTGTGAATGGTTACCGATTCCACACGAGGGAACACGCATCAATCAGGGCAACTAACAGTAGCGGAGTTTATGTTCTAGGACAAAGCTTCGACACCGACGAGGATGACTTCTATGGTGTGCTAGAGGAAATCATTAAGTTGAATTACATATCTCCAACCGTCAAGCGCCCTATTGTCTTTAATTGTTCGTGGTTTGACACTAGAAGCCGTGGAGGAACACATATTCACCCTCACCTAAAGCTTGTCGATGTTCATAGACATATAATGTTAAGAACAAAAGATCGTTACATCTTAGCACATCAAGCCACTCAAGTTTATTTCCTCGATTACCCAAAGATGAGGCGTGCAGATGCTGAATGGATAGAGGTCTGTAAAGTGAAGTCACGTGTGTGGCCCGATGAAGGTACGTGCGTAGACCCTCATGAGAGTGGTTCCAGGGGCGTTGCCGTTGAAGAGGCATTTCAACATGATTCTTCCCTTCCACGAGTTATCGACGACACACAAGATAATTATCCACTTGGTCCACTAAATGACCCAAACGGAGAGGATCATGTCGTTGAGGAACAAGCAAATACGTCTAGTGAAACGTCTAAGGGGGAGTTTGAAACTGAGACGGATACAGATGATGAAGATATGTAATCAGGATACTATTATTGTATTGTCATTGTCTTTTCTGATAACATTATTATCATTTACTATTCCGATTTACTGTTTTCTATTACTATGTTAATAATACTATTCGGATTCACTATTTTCTCTTTGTTGATAATACTATTCGGATCACATTATTATCATTTACTAGCTAGATTGATGACAAGAGGCATGCATGCACATCACAACTTTTCCATCCTCATCTCCATTTCCAACCATAAAAGGAGACTTCATCTCCAATTCCAACATGCATTAGTCTTCCATCCTCATCTCAAACTCCAACATTAAACCCTCGCCTAAAGCTTCGATTCCATCTCCAATTCGTCCGATCAATGGATCAAAGGAGAGCGTGTTCCAGGCGCACGATCTCCTTTGCTCCAGAACTCATCCATTTCTCAATCGTGCATGTGCGTGGGGATAGGGAGAGAAGAACGGAATGGAGCACCAGACCATATCGCCCATTAAGAGTTGCGATCGCTGGTTGGAGATCATCTGGCGGAAGACCACCACCGAGATTTTGCCGTTTTTTCTTGAACGGCGAAGACATCATAGACCGCATTGAAGCCAACGAAACGGTTGTGCAGCTTCACATGCTCGAAGGAGCTGAGATTAGGGTTGTTGCTTCTTAAAAATAAATGATGTTTGTCAATTTGTAATTCAATAAGCAATGAACTTGTTCGTTTTGTCCCATTTGACTCCTCGAACCAAATATTGTTGGTAGAAAGTGTTTGTTTACATATACTGTCTTTGACGACCACTTGGTCGCTATCTCCAATATAGGTACCATGTGGACGCAAATGAACGAACGATCGTGCACTTGTAGTTCACGATCATGCGCTTTGCTCTCAGAGAAAGGCCAGGGTCGTGTGCTCTTTTATTGATTTTAGCGACCATATGGTCGCCAACATGAACATTTTATATCGGATTTGAGATTTTTAGCGCGTAATTCAATTTGTTTTCGTTTTAGCGACCATATGGTCGCTAAAACGAAATTTATGGCGCGAGTTCTGAAATAATTTGGGGGAAATCTGAAATTCCGGCGTTTAATCTAAATTTTTGGGCTAGCGACCATATGGTCCCTAACCCGAACGGCGACCAGATGGTCGCGAATTTCCTGGCATGGCCCACTACCGTCACTTAATAAATATCACAACCATATGGTCTCTAACCAGGAATAAGAAGGGGAAAGCGGACTTTCCCCTTCATTCTCAACCCCTGGATTTCCCGATTCTCTCTCGCTCCCTAAATCCTCGCCGGCAATCCCTCGCGCCGCCCCTCGCGCTTCCCCTCATGTCGCCCTCGCGCTGCCTTCGTCCTCCTCCTCCTCCTCCTCCTCCTCCGTCATCCTCCTCCTCCTCCCGGCCTCCTCCGGCAGCATCCTCCTCCGCCCGCCTCCATCCGTCCGTCCCCGCACCCGACATCCCCTGCCATCGGGCCCGATTTCGCCCGCGCCGCCCCGATCCCCCGCGCCCGCCCTCCTCCAAAGGCGCCGCCAAGAGCCCCCGCGCCCGCCGTCCTAATTTCGCAGGCCGCCGCCCGGATCCCCCGCGCCCGCCGCCGTCCTATTTCAGGGTATTTCTCGACTTATGCTCCTCTTTTCGGTTGATTCCGGTTTAATTTATGGCTTGAGAAATTGCCTACATTTGGGGAAATTGATTGATTGAGAAAATTGATTGAGAAATTTGGTTGTTGTTGTTGTTGAATAAATTCATTATTGATTTGGTATAAATTGATTGAGAAAAATTGATTGAGTAATTGCCTAAATGCGGAATAAATTGTTGTTGATTTGGTTGTTGTAGTTGTTGATTTTGTTGTTGTTGGAAATATTGATTGAGAAATTTGGATTGAAATGGAATAAAATTGATGTTATTGATTTTGTTGTTGTTGTTGAATTTGAAAATTTTGGAAATATTGATTGAGAAATTTGGATTGAAATAGAATAAAATTGTTGTTGTTATTGATTTTGTTGTTGTTGTTGTTGTTGTTGTTGTTGATTTTGTTGTTGTTGAATTTGAGAAATTTGGAAATATTGATTGAGAAATTTGGATTGAAGATGAATAAATTGTTGTTGTTGTTGATTATGTTGTTGTTGTTGATTTGGTTGCTCTTGTTGTTGTTGAATAAATTGTTGTTGTTGTTGATTTGGTTTCTCTTGTTGTTGTTTATGTAATTGTTATTGTGATTGATGTTTCTCTTGTTGTTGTTGATGGTATTGTTATTGTTGTTGTTGTTGTTATTGTTGTTTTTTTAGTTGTGTTATTATGGATGGATCACGTCGACATGCACGAGCTCCTCGTCCGGACGAGCCGGGCTCGTCAAAGCTACCGGACGAGGAGAACTCATCCGAGGCGACCCACACGGACACACCACGCTTGTCCGAGGATGAAGGGGCCCGTCATCCTAGTATAGAGGAGACGGGCACCCAAGCAGAGGAGTCCAGGGCCCCTACACCCTCGTCCTCATCAGGATCAAGCCGATGGCTCGATCCCAATCGCATTTGGGATCTTTCCATTGCCGGCGGGTGGTAAGTACAATTCCACATGAGGTTACGTGTTTTAAATTCTTATCTTACCTTTAAATATGTTATAACACGTTTTTCAAAATCTCGCAGCTTGCAACCGTCGAGCATTGTGTCGCGGTGGTCGACACAAATCATACAAGGCCAACCCGACGATAAGGAGTCGGAGTTCCACTTTGCCTCCACCGCATCGAAGACTCGCTGGTTTAAGTCTTGGAGGGTAAATTTTATTTAATTCGCATTTAGTTTTACAAATTACGAATTTATTAATTACTATTTTTAATTAATTGTTTTGTCGGATTTAATTGGACGCACTTTTGATGGGATCCCTCCAAGCTGGGTATGGATGTCGAGGCTGTCCGGTTGTTGTGGGAGAAGATCTCCAAGAAACGATACGACGACTTGGTTGGGAAGCACCGTCGGGCCGGGACGAAGCCGAATTTCATCCAGTCCACCAGTTGGGAGAATTGGAAGACGACGCATTGGTCCACGAACGCGTTCAAAGCCAAGTGTGCGCGCCAGCAGCAAATCCGGAATGCCAATCCGACGAACCACAGTAGCGGTTCGAGGTCCCACCTCGAAACCATGCGTCGAATGGTACGTATGTTATTTTAATTTAATTAAACTTAAATTAAGTTAATTATTCTTAATAGTTCGTAACACAATTGATGAATTTCGTAGGAAGAACAACAGCGTCGCCGCATTACGCCTCTCGAGCTTCTCATCATGACACACACACAAGTCCCCGATCGGCATTTTATAGAGAAGCGGTCGGCCTTCATCGTTGTAAGTTTTAATTATAACATGTCTTATTTTATTTCGTATATTTTTATTTTTATTTTTATTATTTACGTATTTTGTTAGGCTCGGACCCAGGAGATCCTCTCCTAGAGGTCCTCGAACTCGAGTACCCTGCCGTCCTTTCAGGAAGAGTGTGATGCCCTTCTGATGGCCGCTGGAGGGATGGGTCGAGGAGGGGCCATCTTCGGCCTTGGCAACGCCGCCTCCGAGTTTTACGGCGAGCGATTGACGCGCCGCATCACCAAGCTCCTCGGGTGGCGGAATTGACGCAGCAGAACGTCGCCGTTACGCAAACCATGGCAGACCTACAAAGTAGGATACTCGAGATGGAGGTGTTCATGCAGCGGATGCGAAGTGGAGGCTTCGACCCGGAGACCGATGGGTCCCGCCAGCCCGGTCCCGACGGGAATGACCAGGACGCGGACGGCACCGGCGAGGCCGGCTAGATTAGGGTTTTTTATAAATATTATAAAATATTGTAAATTATTTAAATTTATGTAAATTAATGTGAATTATGTAAATTAATGAATTTACATGAATTATTTAAATTAATTCGTAATTATTTTTTTATTTAAAAACAAATATATTGGCGACCAAGTGGTCGCTAATCGCAAACATGATCATGCACTCCAAGGCGCACGATCGTGCGATTTGCTCTTAGACAACGGCCAGGGTCGTGCTCTATTTTATTGATTTTAGCAACCAGTTGGTCGCCATTTAGCGAACAACTTGTCGCTATGGTGCGGCAAAAATGCGATGGTTTGGCCCCTATTAGCGACCAACTGGTTGCTAATAGTGGCAACCACGTGGTCGCTGTGGTCGCCACAGTGTTGGCGACCATGGGCAATTATGGTCACTATGTGGCGACCATATGGTCGCTAGACGCAATGACCAAATAGTCGCCATGGTCGCTATATTCAACAACCACATGGTCGCCAAGTGGTTAGCGACCTGCCTTTTAGCGACCACATTTAGCGACCACGATATGGTCACTAAATGTATTTAGCGACCAGATTTTGCATTTAGCGACCATAAATATGGTCGCTAAATCTGCGTTTTTTTGTAGTGACACATCAACACGGGCAACTAACAATATCGAAGTTTGTGGTATAAAAAAACTTTGGTAGTGACGAGGTCTACTGTGGTGTGCTACGAAGTAATGGACCTCAATACCCAAAGGTTATGCATATATACGCCGTTGAGGAGGTATTTTAACAAGATTCACCACTTCAATGAGTTATCGATGATTTAACCGATGTTGATAATCTTGGTCCGCTAAATGACCCAAGTGGTACTTTTTATTTCGTTGATGCAGATGCCTGAACTTACCGAATAGATAGATTAAATAATTATGTAGATCAAATAACTAACAAAATTTCACCCAAATAACTAACCAAATGTAGTGACCACATGGTTGCTAAATCAAGGATTTAGCTACCACATGGTAGCTAAATCCAATTTAGTCGCCACATGCTAGCTAAATTCAGGATTTAGCGACCAAGTGGAAGCTAAATCCAAGTTAGGATTTGGCTACCACATGGTAGCTAAGTCCGATTTAGCGACCACATGGTCACTAATTAGCTACCATGTGGTAGCTAAATACAACTTTAAAAAAAAAATCCCTAAATACATAAAATGGGAGGTACTTGATAGCTTGCATTTAGGTACAAATTAGGATGCATATTTATGTTTATATTGCATGGTTTTAGATTAGTTTAGCTTAGTTCTTAGGTTTTTAGGTTTTCTAGGAAATTCAGGTTTTGCGCTTGTTTTGTTCGGTTTTGCAGATCTTTAGGTAAACAAGCATGGACAAGATGGATATCAGATGCCTATGGTGGTGCATTAGAGGATCAAGATTAAGCTTATAGTGATTGAAGTGATGATTGGAAGAATCAAGGCCCAAGAGGTTGTGGGATAAAAGCGCTTAAATCCGGGTCAAGCATTTGAGTTGTTGTTTCGACACCTCTATCTTGCAATTCTTGGTTTGAGAGTTATAGTGGTCTGATGGAGCTGAATTTATTATCACGGGAAAGCTAACTCGAAGAGCTAATATTCATGTTTTTACTCCGAGTCCAAATTCCAACTCGAAGAGGGTCAAAACAGCCTCTGAAGTGTCACATGAATGCTGAATCGAGGCAATTGCGCGGGATAGCACAAAATTACGCGGCCAAGTAATTCCACCAGTTTTTGATGGCGTGGGTTAGCACTATATTACGCGGCCACGCTTTAAGAGGTCAAGCCGCGCAATTGGCTTTCTACGCGGAGATGTTTTGGGCCGAGATTTGGGCTTAGTTTTGGGCTTGGTTTATGTATTTCCGAGTTGTGCTTGTTTGGGTTATTGAGATTTATTTCCTTGGATATCTTTATTAGTTTTAAGAGATACATTAAAACTCTTGTTAGTTTCTATCTTTTTCATAACTTAGATCATAATTTTGGAGGCTAGGGTTTCTTTGGAGAGAGTTTTCTCTCAAGAGGCAACCTTTGAACCTTTTGTAAGTTTTCTTAATTTATTATGCATTGCTAATTCCATTGTGTTTGACTAGTTATTGAAATCATAAATTGCATAATATTGTGAGGTTTGATTGATTCTCAACAACTTGAATAGGTTTTATTCCATGTGCTTAATTGAATGAAAGCTATTCTAGGGTTTTGTTAGATGATCGCCTCTCACGGTGTGCGAGGGTCTAGAGATACAATTTATAACCCGACCCCGTTGTAGTACGTGGTGGGTGTCGAACACTCGGGAAGTCTACTCGATCGATGTGCGTAGATACTAGGAAGCTAGAAAGGAGAGAATAAAACAAAGGAAAACAAAGAAAACAGTCGGGACCGACACTGAGGTCACGTCGGGCCCGATGTTGGCGACAAGAGGAAGTCGGGACCGACGTTGGGTAAGTCGGGCCCGAGGTAGCTGGGTTTGTCGAACTTCAAAGATTAAAAGTAGATCTTGGGCTTTTGGGTTCCTTCTCTAGTAGATTGAGGCTTATCCACCCCAATTCAAGCAATGAGTGATGATCGGACTAGGATCGAGTGCTTTCGCCCTCGTTCCAACCACTTCTACACATCGATCATTGGGGAAATCCCCTTCGAAGCAAGGTCTTGAGATTGACACATGTTCACTTTCGCTACTTTGCCAATCTCAAGCCTTGATTCCCGACTTTCGCAAGGAATTGTAGCTCTATGTAGAGTGGGTTCCTTAGATCAAACACTCAAGGCTATGGAATTGGGGTTTCTAGCCCAAACCTAGCTAGGGTTTTCCCCCATAACCCAAGATCAAGGAGATCTACTCCATGTGGCAAACAAAGAAAGCAAACAAATCAAAAGGGAAAGCAATCAACATCATCAATCTCAAAACAAAGCAAAGTTTCATTCAAAATCAAAAGCAATCCACAAATTCCAATCAAGGGTTTCCAAATCCACAAGATCAAAACAAAGCAAAGCAAATCTATCAACCAAACCTATCAATCTTCCTCTCCTTGGCCGATTCTCTCTCTTCTCCTTCTCCTCTCCTTCCTCCTTGCTCTCCAAGTATCCCCTTGGCTCCCTTGGAACCCCTCCCTTTTTGGAACCAACTTTTGGAACCCCTAAAATAGAAGACAAGAGGGCCTTTTATGGATTAGATGAGGGGCAAAAGTGGAAGTTCACAATTTCGTGCCTTGGAGCCTAAGTAGTTCGGTGACCGACTTGGACTGACACGGAGGACCTCGAGCCCGAGTTACTGTGTATGTCGGTCCGAGGTTGAAACTTCAAGTCGGGCCCGAGGTTGGTTGCAACTCGGTCCTGACCTCGTTCCACCTTCTTCTTAGTTGGCTTCTCTTGCTCTTCTTCATGGCTTGCTTCTCTCTTTCCCGCTTTGCTCGGGCTTTGCTCCATGTCTCGACCCTCCTTCAAATAGATCCTTGATTCACGCCAGATTACCTACAAAACACATAAAATGTGCGTAGTCTCCGAATCTCATAGAAATACGGGAACTAAGCTAAAAAGGAACAAAACGCACAAGAAAAGGGGAAAAAGAAACATATTTACAAAGGAAATCACATATGAAAACACCACCAAATAGAGAGACATCAAAATACCCCATACTTAAACTTGCTTGTCCTCAAGCAATAACAATGTGAGCAAGACCGAAACATAATATTCAAGTAAAGCCTCGTATGAAAACACATTTTAAGCACAAGTGATCGATATTCAAGCAAGATTACATCATCACACATGATTAAGTGTTCCAAGGAATAAAGTCAATGCAACTAAGCCTCACTTTAGGGATATGTGAATGTGTATCACTCATCATGTGTTTGGATTTAGCAATGAACACTCAAGCTCAAAAATCATGCAAGTAAAGACTTTACTATTGAAGCTAATATCACCAATTCCTCCACCTAGAGATGCCTAATGCAAAGTACACAAAGAATTTCGAACTTGGCTCAATGGAGGTCCTCAAAGAGGTTCCATTCGGCCGGGTTGTAATGGGGCTTTTGGTATTTCTCAAGGTGGGAATTATTTGGTCTTGTGGTGCTTACAATGGGGATTGAACAACCTAAACTCTCACCAACTTCACCAAATTCCACAATTACTTTCACACCCACCCAAAAGACTTAACATTTTCCTTTCAACCCAAAATTTCACTTAATATTCCACTTCATCTTTGCTCTTATGCCTTTTTGTTGGATTTTTCAACACTTTCTACATTTGGACCGACTTTCTTATGACATCGGGCCCGATGTTGCTTGTAACTCGGTCGGACCCTTTTCTTCACTTAAGCTCTTTGCTTTATTCCACCTTACATTTCCAACATTTTCTTTCTTCCTTTTCTTTCTTTTTTCATTTTTGTACAACAAAGATGCACTACCCACATGATTCATAACACCATTCTTTGTCCTTAAACCCAAGAGAATCTCAACTCTTCAAATACAATCCAAACCTCTCTTCTAAAGTCCAATCCCATAAGGGTCAAGTCATATAAGGCTAGGAATAAAATTTTTGAGGAGTTTCAAACAAAGGCTTAGGCTAGAACGGGGCTACAAACAAAGGATTATCTTCATGGTAGGATATGGAACATTTATGTGACTAGAAGAATAAAGTTCAAAATCAATGTGACAATGCTAGGACAAGTCTCATGACGGTCTTGGAAAATAGATAAACACCGCAATAGCAAGTTTTACTAAGCATGAATGAGCTAATCACACAAGAAAAATGAGGGATATGCAAATATGAACAAGCATCCCTAAAATGGCCAAAAATCAATCTCACAAGGGTCACTCATACTTAGTTGCATAAGAACTCATCCTAGAACTCACATGTTCAATAAAACAAGCAAGATATCGTGATCACATCAAAAGCAACATCATTTAAGAGGCTAAACTATCCAAAAATATGCAAAGGAATTTACATGCTCACATCATCATTAGCTTTTATTTTGGCAATCTAAGATGGGAATTTCTAGTCCAAAACCTACAAAACACAAAATCTTTTTGTTGTTTTCAACACAATTTTTCAATTTTTATGGATTTTTTTTGCAAAAATTTCTCTAAAACCAAAAACTCATCCATTCAAGACCAAATTAATCATTCATGTTTTTCATCAAACCGCAAACCAAGAAGCAAACATCCCAAACACAAATTAAAAACAAAAACTAAATATCCTCAAAATAATAAACAAACATAAACAAGTGAAATCATGAACACACTTACCCCCACCCCATACTTAAAATTTTGATGTCCCCATCAAACAAGGAAATCAAAACTTAAAAGAAAGAGAGAAGAGTATGAAAAGCTCACAATTTCTTATTCTTCAATGGCATGTATAGGATCAATCGAAGGGGTTGTCACGTCTACGTCCTCTTTGGAGCCTTGCTTGCCGCTCCTTCTCGTACACTTGCTCTTGGTAGAAGTCTTGTAGTGGTGGTTGGAGTTGAGGCTCCGGGCGTGTCCATTGGTCCTCACGGGAAGGGAAGTTCCCGCTCATCCATGTGTTGTAGCTATCTTGGACCCGCCACCTTTGGTCTTCCACCTCCCTAAGCTCCTCTACCTCTCGTCTAGTGTAGCCGAGGGCCCGGTTCATCTCTTGTTGGCTAGCTTGGAAAGAGCTTTGTTGTTGAAGCATTTGTTGTTGTTGTTGGTACATTTGTTGTTGTTGGAGATTCACTTGATGGACCTCTTGGAGAACATTTTCTTGTTGAAGTTGGAGATGAGCCATTTGGTTGGCTAAGAAGGACATGTCCACGGTTTGTTGTTGCTCGGGAAACACCATTCCCGGACCGTACCATTGGGCATAGCCTTCATAACTGCCACCTTGGAATTGCTCTCGCCTTGCACCGCTCCCTTCTCCACGCTCATAATGCCTCGGGACCTCACCACCATGGAATGAAGTGGACCGACGTTGAGGGAAGTCGGGCCCGACTTGGTGTGTACCTCGGTCCGCCAGTGTTGGAGCATGGTGCGTGGCTCGGAGGTCGGCCATCAAGCCTTGGAAGCGCTCATCTTCTTCATTTTCTTCTTGATCGACTTCCATGTCTTCCCCACGAGGTGCAAACACGAAGTTGTCTTGGTCGGAATCCGGTGTAGATGGAGGAGAGGTAAACCGAATGTGTTGAGATTGTTGTCGCCGCCCTTCTCTTGCACCTTCGGGGTCACCAAATGAGTGTGGCTTGCCGGCCCACACTTGGTACCAATTTTGATACCGAGAAAGGTCATAGAGGTTGTGCACTAACCGGATCGACACACCTTCATAGTTTGAGTGAGAGGCCAAGGAAATCATGTAGAGCTTCTCCTTGATGATGTTGGCCTTCTTGAAATACTTCATGTTCATGAACTCAACACCATTCGGAGCCGGAGAATACTTGTCAAGATCAACTCCTAGACGCATGGCGAGCCTTGCTATCATCCCACCGAAGTAGATCCAAGAGGAGCTTTGGAAGTCTCGCACCATCTTGACCCACTCCCATGCAAGGTTCATGGGCTTCTCGGTGTTGAAGAGCATCTCATGGAGCAACATGATCTCCTCCTTCATCGGCTTGCTCAACTCATGACGAGCACAGATTGCACACCCCAAGACTCGCACCATGACCCGAAAAAGAGGGCTAGCAATCTCGGTTGTGGAGGCGCCCTTTCTCATCTCGCTCTTCCCGGCCACATGCCGCCACACTTGGTTCACCTTCTCGTTGTCGACGCCGGTCTCTTCTCTTGGGCATGGAAACCCGAAGTAGGTAGCCAAGTCCCTAAGAGAGAGATTGTGGTCCTCATTGCCCAATTGGAAAGTGATCGCCCCTTCCTCATCCTCCACATTATCATAAGTGCATTCAAAAGTGGCCATGAATTCCGAGGTGAGGGCGGGATAGTGGGTGTTGTCCCACCTTAGCATTCCATTGAGACCGATACGGGAGTAGCACCTTGGAAGAGCTTGATCCATGTCCATCTTCCTCACGGCGTCCCAATCAAGCCACCTTGTGTGATGCTCAAGTGCCATATACCTTGCATAACTCTCAACTTGCTCATCATCCTCCAAGTAGACATCATCCAACTTTGGCTCTTTCCTTGACTTCTTGGACTTCTTCCTCGGCCTTTCCGCATGAGATGATGAAGCTCTAGTCTCCATGGTACCTACACACATCCAACCAAACAAAAGGGTCCAAGATAAACTCCATACAACTCAACAAAAGCACTCATCAACACACAACAACACATCAACACAAGGGAACTCCATACTTAGTCTCTAAACACACATGCATCACAATCCAACATGAATCATCATGGATATCTTCTAACAATGGCTAAGCAAATGATCATACTACATCATGATTAGGCTATAGCCAACAATGAAACACATGAATCCACATGATATCACAAGAAGAGGGCAAAAACAACATGGATCGACTTCCAACCTATGTCGGGCCCGACACATCCTCAACCTCGGTCCGACTTGATGGACCGACTTCCACAACTCGGGCCCGACTCTCCTGGGCACTTCGATCTCGACCTAATTCATGCTTCGACTTCTAGCCTTAAATCAACCCAAATCACTCTATCATGCACTTAAATTTCAAATTCAACCATCAAACATCCCTAATCGAAGTTCTAAATGGATCTAAGCATGCATAAACAACTTTAAAGCTCAATTTCACAAATCATGCAAATCCACCATTGATGCTCAAGCGCAAGCTCTCAATCAAACATGGCATTACTCAATCTACGCAATGAAAGCACAAAATTTTCAAAGAAATAAGTAGAGATCGAGTAACACATACCGGATTCGAAGAGTATTGAACTTTTAAACAAATAAGCAACTTAGAACTCAAATTTCCTAGATCTAGATCTAGATGGGGGATGAAGGACTATATTGAACTCGAGATTTCTACTTGGACTCGGGTTTGGGAGGCCTTTTTGTGGTTGGAACGAGATGAAGTGGGGAGGATGTGGATCGAGTATGGTGAGGGTAGGGGCGGCCGACTTTGAGAATTTTTGAGGGAGAGGGGTTGTATTTTGGGAATGGTGGTTGATATGAAGATGATAGGTAGGTGGGGGATAGTATTTAATGGGGGAAAAGGACAAATTAGGTCAAGGGCAAAATTGGCATTCCAACTAGTCAAATCGAGTTGGACCGACTTCATGGACCGACGTCCCTATGTCGGGCCCGACTTACCTGGGCTCGATGTGGGAGTATTCGGGTCACCAATTTTACTCCATCCTCTTGCAACTTCTTTCCCATATTTCCATTTAAATATTTCACCTCAAATCCTACACAACTTTGAAGAATGCACGACACCCTAAATCCACAAAACACTAGATAGAGATTGGTTAGCGAAAAGCTAGGCTAAACTAAGAAAAATCAAACTAAAATTACGATAAGAAAGCTACTAGCTCGGGTTGCCTCCCGAGGAGCGCTCGTTTATAGTCACTAGCTTGACTTCCTAACCTCAACCTTATGGCGGGTGAAACACGGTGAATTGCTCGCCATTGTTATGCCCATTCCCATTGCCTTCATACCCATAAAACCACCAATGATGGTCTACATAGGAATGGCTATCCGGTCTCGGGCCTCTCTCATCATACTCCTCCAACGGATGAGATTTCTTCTCCTTACTTGCTCCATCATGTTTTTCTTTTCCTACACCAAAGTTATCCAAAGAATTCCTAGGAGATTCTACCAATTCATCTTTCAAGTCACTAAGGCAAATGTAGGAGTCTCCTAAGTCATCTTTCAAATCACTTAGACAAATGTAGGAATCAAAAGTTTGGGAAGAATTGTGGTCATCACCAACATCAAAAGGATATTAGTAAGGATACTCTTTATTTCTCCTTGGGCTAGCATTGATCCTTGACTCATCTTGATCCTCAATTTGCTCCAACAACTCCCTTGCTTGTATTTGTTTATTGAACCTTTCATCACTCCTTAACACAACGACCTCTCTAGCAACTTCCACTTCTTCACTTTCTCTCTTGGCACTCTCTTCAAGTTTGAGGATAGCCAAGGCGTCCGGCTCATTCAAGGCCTTGTTGAAGTGAAAATCGACCTTTTCTTCACCAATCTCAAAGGAAACCTTGCCGTTTTTGACATCAAACCTTGCCCCCGCCGTAGCTAAGAATGGTCTTCCTAAGATTATTGGGACCAAGGGGTCCTCGTGCATGTCCAAGATCACGAAATCATCGGGGACAAAATACTTTCCAACTCGCACCGGAACGTCATCCAATATTCCCTTAGCCTTGATGATGAAACCGTCGGCCATAGTTAGGGACATATCGGCCGGCTCCATTTCACCCAAATTTGCTCTTCTCCAAATGCTAGCGGGCATCACCGAAACACTTGCCCCAAGGTCACATAAGGCTTGGAAATTTTGAGACCCCACACCAATGGTTATAGCAAAACGACCGGGATCTCCTAGCTTTTGTGGTAACTCCAAGGTCTTGAACTCATCTTGCATTTCAACTATGGACCTCTTCTTGCTCAAAATCTCCTTTAAAAACTTGGCATAAGATGGCATCTCACTCAATGCGTCGGTGAACGGGATGGAGATGTTCAAGCCTTGCAAGAGTTTGAGAAACCTCTTGAACTTGTTCTCAACAACATCTTTCGGCTTCTTTGAGGGATATGGAAGAATCGTTGCACCTTGAATCTTGCTTGGATCAACCTCCTTGGACTTCCCTACTTCACTTGCAACACTTCCTGGTTGGACCGACTTGGGCACCATATCGGGCCCGATGTTGTGAGTCTCGGTCCGAGGCAGAGGAGTTGGATCGAGGTCTGTGTACGTCGGTCCCGAGTTGCTCTCGACCTCGGTCCGTGGTGAAGGAGTCGATCTTCTTGCTGGGTCGACTTCGGGGAACGTCGGACCGGACTTGCTGGGTAAGTTGGTCCGACTCTCTTCATTCTTCTTAGGCACGTGTGGCTCGGGTAGGTTTCGGCCACTTCTCAATCCAATTGCCCGGACTTCATTTTGATTGTTTTGAGCTCGAGGATTCTCCTCGGGTCGGCCCGGAAGTCTCCCATTCTCTCTCGGGGCTTGAGTCGCAATTTGAGCAAATTGATTGTCGACTTGCCTCCTCCATGCACCAAACTCATTGAATTGGGTCCTCATCTCCTTGAACCCATCTCTCATCTCTTGAGCAAATGTTTGTAACTCATTGAATCCCGATGGTCTATATGGTGGTGGTGGCGCCCTTGGCTCGTTTTGGTTGAAGTTGTTGTTGTAGCCTTGAGCTTGACCGTTGTTCCACCGGCCATTGCCACCATTGTTGAAATTGCCTCTTCCACCGAAATTTCCTCGAACATAGTTTGCCTCCTCAATTCGCTCGGCCAAGCGCACTTGGCTCTCATTTGGACAAACTTGTGTAGCATGTGCAAAGGATCCACACTCCTCACAAGCTCTAGCATTTTGCTTGTAGTAGTGGACTTGCCTCTTAAGCTTGCTCACTTCACCTTCAAGGAATTGGAGCTTCACATCCCTATCAATGTCTTCTCCCTTTGGATCATATAACTTCCTTGCACCTTCACCTTGAACTTTCACCTCCTTGCTAGCTTGACTCACCCCATACATGGCCTCATAATCGGATAGCTTGTCAAGTAGCTCCCAAGCTTGATCCGGTGTCAAGTCTATGAACCCACAATCGGTGTGGAGATTGAGCTTGTCCTTCGTTACCGGATTGATGCCTTGGAAAAAGATGTCTTGAAGCACATATGGTTGTTGGCCATGAGTAGGACATTGGCGCAACATCTCCTTGAAAAGGTCCCATGCTTCGAAGAGGGGCTCATTCGGACCTTGTTGAAAGCTTGCAATCTTCCTTCTTAACTCGGTTGTCTTTGAAGGCGGGAAGAACTTCATCAAGAAAGCATCATAGAGTGTCTTCCAAGTTGTGATTGACCTAGGAGCTTGGCTCTCGAGCCAATGTGTGGCCTTGCCCCCAAGTGACCATTTGAACGCCTTTAGAAGCACATACTCCAATGTCTCCTCGTCGGTGGAGATCGTCTCACACATATCCACAAATCGTTTAACGTGCTCTATGGGACACTCATGTGGACGGCCCTCGAATTGATCACGCTTGATGAGGGAGATGAATTGCGTCTTGAACTCAAAATTCTTGGCAACCTCGGGAAGCACAATAGCCGGCTCGGGTACCCTCAACTCCGGATGCATGTATTGGCGTGCATTCCGGGGTAGAGCGTTGAGTTGAGCCTCGGCTCTCATCCGTTGCTCCCGTTCTCTTCTTGCCACCTCCTCTTGATTGTCCCTCTCGAGTTGCAATCTAGCCATTTCGGCCCTAAGTTGAGCCAACTCCTCATCAACATGGAGAGCTTGATTCTCCATCCTTTTCCTTCTTCGGGCTTCTTTGAGAATACTTTCCGGATCACTCACAAACTCAAGCTCAAGTGTTCCTCGGGAGGAACGAGCTAGCATACACCTATGAAACAAAAACACAAACCAAAACAAAACAAAAACAAACAAAGGGTTTGGGCTATTCCCTCACCCAAATCACTACCAAAACACAAGAAACTCACCAAATTGGCACTCAATGCACTTAGACTTCCCCGGCAACGGCGCCAATCTTTTTGATCGCCTCTCACGGTGTGCGAGGGTCTAGAGATACAATTTATAACCCGACCCCGTTGTAGTACGTGGTGGGTGTCGAACACTCGGGAAGTCTACTCGATCGATGTGCCTAGATACTAGGAAGCTAGAAAGGAGAGCATAAAACAAAGGAAAACAAAGAAAACAGTCGGGACCGACACTGAGGTCACGTCGGGCCCGATGTTGGCGACAAGAGGATGTCGGGACCGACGTTGGGTAAGTCGGGCCCGAGGTAGCTGGGTTTGTCGAACTTCAAAGATTAAAAGTAGATCTTGGGCTTTTGGGTTCCTTCTCTAGTAGATTGAGGCTTATCCACCCCAATTCAAGCAATGAGTGATGATCGGACTAGGATCGAGTGCTTTCGCCCTCGTTCCAACCACTTCTACACATCGATCATTGGGGAAATCCCCTTCGAAGCAAGGTCTTGAGATTGACACATGTTCACTTTCGCTACTTTGCCAATCTCAAGCCTTGATTCCCGACTTTCGCAAGGAATTGTAGCTCTATGTAGAGTGGGTTCCTTAGATCAAACACTCAAGGCTATGGAATTGGGGTTTCTAGCCCAAACCTAGCTAGGGTTTTCCCCCATAACCCAAGATCAAGGAGATCTACTCCATGTGGCAAACAAAGAAAGCAAACAAATCAAAAGGGAAAGCAATCAACATCATCAATCTCAAAACAAAGCAAAGTTTCATTCAAAATCAAAAGCAATCCACAAATTCCAATCAAGGGTTTCCAAATCCACAAGATCAAAACAAAGCAAAGCAAATCTATCAACCAAACCTATCAATCTTCCTCTCCTTGGCCGATTCTCTCTCTTCTCCTTCTCCTCTCCTTCCTCCTTGCTCTCCAAGTATCCCCTTGGCTCCCTTGGAACCCCTCCCTTTTTGGAACCAACTTTTGGAACCCCTAAAATAGAAGACAAGAGGGCCTTTTATGGATTAGATGAGGGGCAAAAGTGGAAGTTCACAATTTCGTGCCTTGGAGCCCAAGTAGTTCGGTGACCGACTTGGACCGACACGGAGGACCTCGGGCCCGAGTTACTGTGTATGTCGGTCCGAGGTTGAAACTTCAAGTCGGGCCCGAGGTTGGTTGCAACTCGGTCCTGACCTCGTTCCACCTTCTTCTTAGTTGGCTTCTCTTGTTCTTCTTCATGGCTTGCTTCTCTCTTTCCCCCTTTGCTCGGCCTTTGCTCCATGTCTCGACCCTCCTTCAAATAGATCCTTGATTCACGCCAGATTACCTACAAAACACATAAAATGTGCGTAGTCTCCGAATCTCATAGAAATACGGGAACTAAGCTAAAAAGGAACAAAACGCACAAGAAAAGGGGAAAAAGAAACATATTTACAAAGGAAATCACATATGAAAACACCACCAAATAGAGAGACATCATTAGATTGGCCACCTAATAGAATTTCTATATTAATTTACAACTAATCTGATTAAGTCCCGTTCGGAATTGATTAGACAATGTAGCAACTATAATTGTTTAGACCCGTTCAGGCTATTCAGTTGTAGAAGGGAATAAATCACAGATAATTTGATTAGTTGTTTGCGTCGAGTATTTCTTTCTATCGATACTTTGGACTTAAAGATGTCGTTTAATTGAATCTAGACGTTGTTCTAGGTTGTTAGATGATTAGGGTTGTTCAGACTGTTAGCTCTTTCAACTAAATATAAAGTCTTGGATTATTGTCCACGATAGATTATTCAATTGAATTGAGAATCAAAAAAATCAATGATCAATAGCATATCTATGATAGATTTAACTAGTTGAACACGTTTTCTTTATACTTGTTTCTTACAATCATATTTGCATTCATATTTAGATTTTAGTTTGCATCTTAGTTTACATAAATCATTCCAACCCCCCCCCCCCCCCCCCCTTTTATTTACTTGGCACCTAAGTAATTACATAAATACACGAGTCTCTGTGGGATCGACCCTTACTTACCATTCTACTAAGTTTTGTTAAGTTAGGATTCTTTGATAGGTATAACGACCATCGAAAATACCTCATCAGTACTTAGCGACATTGGCGTCCATGTGGTAGCTAAATACATAAAAAAATATGAGAGAGAATATTTGATAAGCCAGCCTTTTTAAAATTATTTGGGACATAGCGTCCATACGGCTGCTAAATACAAGAAAATATGGGAGGGAATATTTGACGAGGTGGGCTTTTTTAAAATTATTTGGGAATTAGCGACCACGAGGTGGGCTTTTCTAAACTCTAATTCTAAAATCTTAAATTCGTTTTATTTGAAATTTTTAATGGAGTAATTAGTTTATTTTCTCCATATGCAAGATGGGAAATAAAACCCTAAACCCTAGGACCCTAAACCATAAAACCATAAACTCTAAATTCGTTTCGCTTCAAATCTATATTTGTTGAAATAAGATTATTAAATGATAAACACGTGAGATTTCAACGTATAACAAAGTAATGAGTTTTATTTTCTCCACATGCAAGATGGGAGATACAACTTTAAACCCTAAAACCTAAATTTGTTTCAATTTCATTGTATATGAAGTAATTAGTTTTATTTCTCTATATGCAGGCTCACAGTCCAACCATTTCAGATCCGAACATTATAGTACTAGCTCGTGGACCAGCTAGAACCATCAAGACATATCCTGATTATTTTATGAAATGCGATCGATTCCATACGAAAACACACACATCAACGCGGGCAACTAACAATATCGGAGTTTGTTGTATAACAAAAACTTTGGCAGTGACGAGGACTACTATGGCGTGCTACGAAGTAATGGACCTCAATACCCAAAGGTTATACATATATACGCCGTTGAGGAGGTATTTTAACAAGATTCACCACTTTAATGAGTTATCGATGATTTAACCGATGTTGATAATCTTGGTCCGTAAAATGACCCTAGAGGTCCGTTTTATTTCGTCGATGTTGATGCAGATGCCTGAACTTACCGAACAGATGTATTAAATATTTATGTAGATCAAATAACTAACAAAGTTTCACCCAAATAACTAGCCAAATGTAGTGACCAGATGGTTGCTAAATCCAGGATTTAGCTACGACATGGTAGCTAAATCTCATTTAGTGACCACATGGTAGCTAAATTCATGATTTAGCGACCAAGTGGAAGCTAAATCCAAGTTAGGATTTGGCTACCACATGGAAGCTAAGTCCAATTTAGCGACCACATGGTCGCTAATTAGCTACCATGTGGTAGCAAAATGCAACTTTTTTTTAAAAAAGGAAATCCCTAAATACATAAAATGGGACATACTTAGCGACCATGTGGTCGCTAATTGGCGTCCACGTGGTCGCTGAATACATAAAAAAATATGAGAGGGAATATTTGACGAGGCAACCTTTTTAAAATTATTTGGGACTTAGCGTCCATGTGGTCGCTAAATACATAAAAATATGGGAGTGGATATTTGACGAGGTGGGCTTTTTTAAAATTATTTAGGAATTAGCGACCACGAGGTGGGCTTTTCTAAACCCTAATTCCGAAATCCTAAATTCGTTTTATTTGAAATTTTTAATGAAGTAATTAGTTTTATTTTCTCCATATGCAAGATGGGAAATAAAACCCTAAACCCTAGGACCTATAAACCCTAAAACCATAAACTCTAAATTCGTATCGCTCCAAATCTATATTTGTTGAAATAAGATTATTAAATGATAAACACGTGAGATTTCAACGTATAACAAAGTAATTAGTTTTATTTTTTCCACATGCAAGATGGGAGATACAACTTTAAACCCTAAAACCTAAATTAGTTTCAATTTCATTGTATATGAAGTAATTAGTTTTATTTCTCTATATGCAGGCTGACAGTCCGACCATTTCAGATCCTTACATTACAATACTAGCTCGTGCACCAGGTAGAACCATCAAGACATATCCTGATTATTTTATGAATTGCGATCGATTCCATACGAAAACACACACATCAACGCTGGCAACTAACTATATCGGAGTTTGTGGTATAAAAAAAACTTTGGCAGTGACGAGGACTACTGTGGTGTGCTACGAAGTAATGGAGCTCAATACCAAAGGTTATGCATATATGCGCCCTTGAGGAGGTATTTTAACCAGATTCACCACTTCAATGAGTTATCGATGATTTAACCGATGATGATAATCTTGGTCCGCTAAATGACCCAAGAGGTAGTTTTTATTTCGTCGATGTTGATGCAGATGCCTGAACTTACCAAATAGATGGATTAAATAATACGTAGATCAAATAACTAACAAAATTTCACCCAAATAACTAACCAAATGTAGTGACCACATGGTAGCTAAATCCAGGATTTAGCTACCACATGGTAGCTAAATATCATTTAGTGACCACATGGTAGCTAAATTCAAGATTTAGCGACCAAGTTGAAGCTAAATCCAAGTTAGCATTTGGCTACCACATGGTAGCTAAGTCCGATTTAGCGACCACGTGGTCGCTAATTAGCTACCATGTGGTTGCAAAATGCAACTTTTTATTAAAAAAGAAAATCATTAAATAAATAAAATGGGAGGTACTTATCGACCATGTGGTCGCTAATTGGCGTCCATGTGGTCGTTGAATACATAATAAAATATGAGATGGAATATTTGACGAGACGGCCTTTTTAATATTATTTGGGACTTAGCGTCCATGTGGTCGCTAAATACATAAAAATATGGGAGGGGATATTTGACGAGGTGGGCTTTTTTTAAATTATTTGGGAATTAGCGACCACGAGGTGGGCTTTTCTAAATCCTAATTCCGAAATCCTAAATTCGTTTTATTTGAAATTTTTAATGAAGTAATTACTTTTATTTTCTCCGTATGCAAGATGGGAAGTAAAACCCTAAACCCTAGGACAATAAACCCTAAAACCATAAACTCCAAACTCGTATCACTCCAAATCTATATTTGTTGAAATAAGATTATTAAATGATAAACACGTGAGATTTCAACGTATAACAAAGTAATTAGTTTTATTTTTTCCACATGCAAGATGGGAGATACAACTTTAAACCCTAAAACCTAAATTTTTTTCAATTTCATTGTATACGAAGTAATTCGTTTTATTTATCTATATGCAGGCTGACAGTCCAACCATTTCAGATCCTTATATTACAACACTAGCTCGTGCACCAACTAGAACCACCAAGACATATCCTGATTATTTTTTGAATTGCGATCGATTCCATACGAAAACACACACATCAACGCTGGCAACTAACTATATCGGAGTTTGTGATATAAAAAAAAAATTTGGCAGTGACGAGGACTGCTGTGGTGTGCTACGAAGCAATGGAGCTCAATACCCAAAGCTTATGCATATATGCGCCGTCGAGGAGGTATTTTAACTAGATTCACCACTTCAATGAGTTATCGATGACTTAACCGATGATGATAATCTTGGTCCGCTAAATGACCCAAGAGGTAGTTTTTATTTCGTCGATGTTGATGCAGATGCCTGAACTTACCGAATAGATGGATTAAACAACTATGTAGATCAAATAACTAACAAAATTTCACCCAAATAACTAACCAAATGTAGTGAGCACATGGTTGCTAAATCCGATTTAGTGACCACATGGTAGCTAAATCCGATTTAGTGATCACATGGAAGCTAAATCCGATTTGGTGACCAAATGGTAGCTAAATTCAGGATTTAGCGATCAAGTTGAAGCTAAATCGAAGTTAGGATTTGGCTAACACATGATAGCTAAGTCCGATTTAACAAGCACGTGGTCACTAATTAGCTACCATGTGGTATCTAAATACATAAAATGGGTGGTACTTAGCGACCATGTAGTCGCTAAATACATAAAAAATATGAGAGAGAATATTTGACGAGGCAACCTTTTTAAAATTATTTCAGACATAGCGTTCATATGGTTGCTAAATACATAAAAATATGGGAGGGAAATCTTGACGAGGTGGGATTTTTTAAAATTATTTGGGAATTAGCGACCACAAGGTGAGCTTTTCTAAACCCTAATTCTGAAATCCTAAATTCGTTTTATTTGAAATTTTTAATGAAGTAATTAGTTTTATTTTCTCCATATGCAAGATGGGAAATAAAACCCTAAACCCTAAAACCATAAACTCTAAATTTGTTTCACTCCAAATCTATATTTATTGAAATAAGATTATTAAATGATGAACACACGAGATTTCAATGTATAAAAAAGTAATTAGTTTTATTTTCTCCACGTGCAAGATGGGAGATACAACTTTAAACCCTAAAACCTAAATTTGTTTCAATTTCATTGTATATGAAGTAATAAGTTTTATTTCTCTATATGCAGGCTGACAACCGACCATTTCAGATCCTTACATTACAAGACTAGCTCGTGGACAAGCTAGAACCATCACGACATATCCTCATTATTTTTTGAATTGCGATCGATTCCATACGAAAACACACACATCAACGCGGGCAACTAACTATATCAGAGTTTGTGGTATAAAAAAACTTTGGAAGTGACGAGGACTACTGTGGTGTGCTACGAAGTAATCGACCTCAATTCCCAAAGGTTATGCATATATGCGCTGTTGAGGAGGTATTTTAACAAGATTCACCACTTCAATGAGTTATCAATGATTTAACCGATGATGATAATCTTGGTCCGCTAAATGACCTAAGAGGTACTTTTTATTTCGTCGATGTTGATGCAGATGCCTGAACATACCGAATAGATGGATTTAGTGACCACATGGTTTCTAAATCACGGATTTAGCTACGACATGGTAGCTAAATCCGATTTAGTGACCAAATGGTAGCTAAATTCAAGATTTAGCGACCAAGTGGAAGCTAAATCCAAGTTAGCATTTGGCTACCACATGGTAGCTAAGTCCGATTTAGCGACCACATGGTCGCTAATTAGCTACCATGTGGTTGCAAAATGCAACTTTTTATTAAAAAAGAAAATCATTAAATAAATAAAGTGGGAGGTACTTATCGACCATGTGGTCTCTAATTGGCGTCCATGTGGTCGTTGAATACATAATAAAATATGAGATGGAATATTTGACGAGACGGCCTTTTTAATATTATTTGGGACTTAGCGTCCATGTGGTCGCTAAATACATAAAAATATGGGAGGGGATATTTGACGAGGTGGGCTTTTTTTAAATTATTTGGGAATTAGCGACCACGAGGTGGGCTTTTCTAAATCCTAATTCCGAAATCCTAAATTCGTTTTATTTGAAATTTTTAATGAAGTAATTAGTTTTATTTTCTCCGTATGCAAGATGGGAAATAAAACCCTAAACCCTAGGACAATAAACCCTAAAACCATAAACTCCAAATTCGTATCACTCCAAATCTATATTTGTTGAAATAAGATTATTAAATGATAAACACGTGAGATTTCAACGTATAACAAAGTAATTAGTTTTATTTTTTCCACATGCAAGATGGGAGATACAACTTTAAACCCTAAAACCTAAATTTTTTTCAATTTCATTGTATACGAAGTAATTCGTTTTATTTATCTGTATGCAGGCTGACAGTCCAACCATTTCAGATCCTTATATTACAACACTAGCTCGTGCACCAACTAGAACCACCAAGACATATCCTGATTATTTTTTGAATTGCGATCGATTCCATACGAAAACACACACATCAACGCTGGCAACTAACTATATCGGAGTTTGTGGTATAAAAAAAAACTTTGGCAGTGACGAGGACTACTGTGGTGTGCTACGAAGCAATGGAGCTCAATACCCAAAGCTTATGCATATATGCGCCGTCGAGGAGGTATTTTAACTAGATTCACCACTTCAATGAGTTATCGATGACTTAACCGATGATGATAATCTTGGTCCGCTAAATGACCCAAGAGGTAGTTTTTATTTCGTCGATGTTGATGCAGATGCCTGAACTTACCGAATAGATGGATTAAACAACTATGTAGATCAAATAACTAACAAAATTTCACCCAAATAACTAACCAAATGTAGTGAGCACATGGTTGCTAAATCCGATTTAGTGACCACATGGTAGCTAAATCCGATTTAGTGATCACATGGAAGCTAAATCCGATTTGGTGACCAAATGGTAGCTAAATTCAGGATTTAGCGATCAAGTTGAAGCTAAATCGAAGTTAGGATTTGGCTAACACATGATAGCTAAGTCCGATTTAGCAAGCACGTGGTCACTAATTAGCTACCATGTGGTAGCTAAATACATAAAATGGGTGGTACTTAGCGACCATGTAGTCGCTAAATACATAAAAAAATATGAGAGAGAATATTTGACGAGGCAACCTTTTTAAAATTATTTCGGACATAGCGTTCATATGGTTGCTAAATACATAAAAATATGGGAGGGAAATCTTGACGAGGTGGGATTTTTTAAAATTATTTGGGAATTAGCGACCACAAGGTGAGCTTTTCTAAACCCTAATTCTGAAATCCTAAATTCGTTTTAATTGAAATTTTTAATGAAGTAATTAGTTTTATTTTCTCCATATGCAAGATGGGAAATAAAACCCTACACCCTAAAACCATAAACTCTAAATTTGTTTCACTCCAAATCTATATTTATTGAAATAAGATTATTAAATGATGAACACACGAGATTTCAATGTATAAAAAAGTAATTAGTTTTTCTCCACGTGCAAGATGGGAGATACAACTTTAAACCCTAAAACCTAAATTTGTTTCAATTTCATTGTATATGAAGTAATAAGTTTTATTTCTCTATATGCAGGCTGACAGCCGACCATTTCAGATCCTTACATTACAACACTAGCTCGTGGACAAGCTAGAACCATCACGACATATCCTCATTATTTTTTGAATTGCGATCGATTCCATACAAAACCACACACATCAACGCGGGCAACTAACTATATCAGAGTTTGTGGTATAAAAAAACTTTGGAAGTGACGAGGACTACTGTGGTGTGCTACGAAGTAATCGACCTCAATTCCCAAAGGTTATGCATATATGCGCTGTTGAGGAGGTATTTTAATAAGATTCACCACTTCAATGAGTTATCAATGATTTAACCGATGATGATAATCTTGGTCCGCTAAATGACCTAAGAGGTACTTTTTATTTCGTCGATGTTGATGCAGATGCCTGAACATACCGAATAGATGGATTTAGTGACCACATGGTTTCTAAATCACGGATTTAGCTACGACATGGTAGCTAAATCCGATTTAGTGACCATATGGTAGCTAAATTCAAGATTTAGCGACCAAGTGGAAGCTAAATCCAAGTTAGCATTTGGCTACCACATGGTAGCTAAGTCCGATTTAGCGACCACATGGTCGCTAATTAGCTACCATGTGGTTGCAAAATGCAACTTTTTATTAAAAAAGAAAATCATTAAATAAATAAAGTGGGAGGTACTTATCGACCATGTGGTCGCTAATTGGCGTCCATGTGGTCGTTGAATACATAATAAAATAAGAGATGGAATATTTGACGAGACGGCCTTTTTAATATTATTTGGGACTTAGCGTCCATGTGGTCGCTAAATACATAAAAATATGGGAGGGGATATTTGACGAGGTGGGCTTTTTTTAAATTATTTGGGAATTAGCGACCACGAGGTGGGCTTTTCTAAATCCTAATTCCGAAATCCTAAATTCGTTTTATTTGAAATTTTTAATGAAGTAATTAGTTTTATTTTCTCCGTATGCAAGATGGGAAATAAAACCCTAAACCCTAGGACAATAAACCCTAAAACCATAAACTCCAAATTCGTATCACTCCAAATCTATATTTGTTGAAATAAGATTATTAAATGATAAACACGTGAGATTTCAACGTATAACAAAGTAATTAGTTTTATTTTTTCCACATGCAAGATGGGAGATACAACTTTAAACCCTAAAACCTAAATTTTTTTCAATTTCATTGTATACGAAGTAATTCGTTTTATTTATCTATATGCAGGCTGACAGTCCAACCATTTCAGATCCTTATATTACAACACTAGCTCGTGCACCAACTAGAACCACCAAGACATATCCTGATTATTTTTTGAATTGCGATCGATTCCATACGAAAACACACACATCAACGCTGGCAACTAACTATATCGGAGTTTGTGGTATAAAAAAAAACTTTGGCAGTGACGAGGACTACTGTGGTGTGCTACGAAGCAATGGAGCTCAATACCCAAAGCTTATGCATATATGCGCCGTCGAGGAGGTATTTTAACTAGATTCACCACTTCAATGAGTTATCGATGACTTAACCGATGAAGATAATCTTGGTCCGCTAAATGACCCAAGAGGTAGTTTTTATTTCGTCGATGTTGATGCAGATGCCTGAACTTACCGAATAGATGGATTAAACAACTATGTAGATCAAATAACTAACAAAATTTCACCCAAATAACTAACCAAATGTAGTGAGCACATGGTTGCTAAATCCGATTTAGTGACCACATGGTAGCTAAATCCGATTTAGTGATCACATGGAAGCTAAATCCGATTTGGTGACCAAATGGTAGCTAAATTCAGGATTTAGCGATCAAGTTGAAGCTAAATCGAAGTTAGGATTTGGCTAACACATGATAGCTAAGTCCGATTTAGCAAGCACGTGGTCACTAATTAGCTACCATGTGGTAGCTAAATACATAAAATGGGTGGTACTTAGCGACCATGTAGTCGCTAAATACATAAAAAATATGAGAGAGAATATTTGACGAGGCAACCTTTTTAAAATTATTTCGGACATAGCGTTCATATGGTTGCTAAATACATAAAAATATGGGAGGGAAATCTTGACGAGGTGGGATTTTTTAAAATTATTTGGGAATTAGCGACCACAAGGTGAGCTTTTCTAAACCCTAATTCTGAAATCCTAAATTCGTTTTAATTGAAATTTTTAATAAAGTAATTAGTTTTATTTTCTCCATATGCAAGATGGGAAATAAAACCCTAAACACTAAAACCATAAACTCTAAATTTGTTTCACTCCAAATCTATATTTATTGAAATAAGATTATTAAATGATGAACACACGAGATTTCAATGTATAAAAAAGTAATTAGTTTTATTTTCTCCACGTGCAAGATGGGAGATACAACTTTAAACCCTAAAACCTAAATTTGTTTCAATTTCATTGTATATGAAGTAATAAGTTTTATTTCTCTATATGCAGGCTGACAGCCGACCATTTCAGATCCTTACATTACAACACTAGCTCGTGGACAAGCTAGAACCATCACGACATATCCTCATTATTTTTTGAATTGCGATCGATTCCATACGAAAACACACACATCAACGCGGGCAACTAACTATATCAGAGTTTGTGGTATAAAAAAACTTTGGAAGTGACGAGGACTATTGTGGTGTGCTACGAAGTAATCGACCTCAATTCCCAAAGGTTATGCATATATGCGCTGTTGAGGAGGTATTTTAACAAGATTCACCATTTCAATGAGTTATCAATGATTTAACCGATGATGATAATCTTGGTCCGCTAAATGACCTAAGAGGTACTTTTTATTTCGTCGATGTTGATGCAGATGCCTGAACATACCGAATAGATGGATTTAGTGACCACATGGTTTCTAAATCATGGATTTAGCTACGACATGGTAGCTAAATCCGATTTAGTGACCATATGGTAGCTAAATTCAGGATTTAGCGACCAAGTGGAAGCTAAATCCAAGTTAGGATTTGGCTACCACATGGTAGCTAAGTCCGATTTAGCGACCACATGGTCGCTAATTAGCTACCATGTGGTAGCAAAATGCAACTTTAAAAAAAAAAAAAAATCCCTAAATACAAAAAATAGGACGTACATAGCGACCATTTGGTAGCTAATTGGCGTCCTAGTGGGTTGAATACGGAAAAAAATATGAGAGGGAATGTTTGACGAGGCGGCCTTTTTAAAATTATTTGGGACTTAGCGTCCATATGGTCGCTAAATACATAAAAATATGGGAGGGGATATTTGACGAGGTGGGCTTTTTTTAAATTATTTGGGAATTAGCGACCACGAGGTGGGCTTTTCTAAACCCTAATTCCGAAATCCTAAATTCGTTTTATTGGAAATTTTTAATGAAGTAATTAGTTTTATTTTCTCCGTATGCAAGATGGGAAATAAAACCCTAAACCCTAGGACCTTAAACCCTAAAACCATAAACTCTAAATTGGTATTGCTCCAAATCTATATTTGTTGAAATAAGATTATTAAATGATAAACACATGAGATTTCAACGAATAACAAAGTAATTAGTTTTATTTTTTCCACATGCAAGATGGGAGATACAACTTTAAACCCTAAACCCTAATTTTGTTTCAATTTCATTGTATATGAAGTAATAAGTTTTATTTCTCTATATGCAGGCTGACAGTCCGACCATTTCAGATCCTTACATTACAACACTAGCTCGTGTACCAGCTAGAACCATCAAGACGTATCCTGATCATTTTATGAATTGTGATCGATTCCATACGAAAACACACACATCAACGCGGGCAACTAACAATATCAGAGTTTGTGGTATAAAAAAAACTTTGGCAGTGATGAGGAATACTATGGTGTGGTACGAAGTAATGGACCTCAATACCCAAAGGTTATGCATATATACGCCGGTTAGGAGCTATTTTAAGAAGATTCACCACTTCAATGAGTTATCGATGATTTAACCGATGTTGATAATCTTAGTCTGCTAAATCACCCAAGAGGTACTTTTTATATCGTCGATGTTCATGTAGATGCCTGAACTTACCGAATACATGGATTAATTAATTATGTAGATCAAATAACTAATAAAATTTCACCCAAATAACTAGCGAAATGTAGTGACCACATGGTTGCTAAATCCAGGATTTAGCTACCACATGGTAGCTAAATCTCATTTAGTGACCACATGGTAGCTAAATTCAGGATTTAGCGACCAAGTGGAAGCGAAATCAAAGTTAGGATTTGGGTACCACATGGTAGCTAAGTCCGATTTAGTGACCACATGGTCGCTTATTAGCTACCATGTGGTAGCAAAATGCAACTTTTTTTTAAAAAAGGAAATCCCTAAATACATAAAATGGGACGTACTTAGCGACCATGTGGTCGCTAATTGACGTCCATGTGGTCCCTTCATACATAAAAAATATGAGAGGGAATATTTGACGAGGCGGCCTTTTTAAAATTATTTGGGACTTAGCGTCCATGTGGTTGCTAAATACATAAAAATAAGGGAGGGGATATTTGACGAGGTAGGCTTTTTTAAAATTATTTGGGAATTAGGGACCACGAGGTCGGCTTTTGTAAACCCTAATTCCGAAATCCTAAATTCGTTTTATTTAAAATTTTTAAGGAAGTATTTAGTTTTATTTTCTCCATATGCAATATGGGAAATAAAACCCTAAACCCTAGGACCCTAAACCCTAAAATTATAAACTCTAAATTCGTATCGCTCCAAATCTATATCTGTTGAAATAAGATTATTAAATGATAAACACATGAGATTTTAACGTATAACAAAAAAACTAGTTTTATTTTTTCCACATGCTAGATGGGAGATACAACTATAAACCCTAAAACCTAAACTTGTTTCAATTTCATTGTATATGAAGTAATTAGTTTTATTTCTCTATATGCAGGCTGACAGTCCGACCATTTCCGATCCTTACATTACAACACTAGCTCGTGCACCAACTAGAACCATCAAGACATATCCTGATTATTTTATGAATTGTGATCGATTCCATACGAAAACACAAACATCAACGCGGGCAACTATTTATAACGGAGTTTGTGGTATAAAAAAAACTTTGGCAGTGACGAGGACTATTGTGGTGTGCTACGAAGTAATGGACCTCAATAACCAAAGGTTATGCATCTATGCACCGTTGAGGAGTTATTTTAACCAGATTCACCACTTTAATGAGTTATCGATGATTTAACCGATGATGATAATCTGTGTCCGCTAAATGACCCAAGAGGTAGTTTTTATTTCGTTGATGTTGATGCAGATGCCTGAACTTACCGAGTAGATGGATTAAATAACTATGTAGATCAAATAACTTACAAAATTTCACCCAAATAACTAGCCAAATGTAGTGACCACATGGTTGCTAAATCCAGGAATTAGCTACCACATGGTAGCTAAATCTCATTTAGTGACCACATGGTAGCTAAATTCAGGATTTAGCGACGAAGTCACTACTACACGAATAGCATTTTATCTCGCGATATAATATCACGGATCTTATTTATCAGGGATAAAAAGTGGTAAGATTAGTAGGAAAAATATTTTTCTTTTTTTCTTTAAGTCGATAAAACCAAATATCCCCGATATATTTTGACATGCCAGGGATATTTAATGGCATAGTAGTTAAAAGTCCAAAATCAAATATCCCAGATGATATTAAAAATAACACGCCAGGGATGAATAGTGTATCAAATATCCCGGACAAATAACATCCGTGATATTTGATTTTATAAAACTGGAAAACAAACCCTTGTATCCCTCCCTTTCCCTTTATCTTCCACCGCTTCTCTCCCTCGCACATCCCCTCATCCGTACCTCTCTTCCTCCACAACCTCATAACGCGTCGAGCCACCATCGCCACACCGCTAATCGTCTACCGCCTTCAACCGGACCACCAATCCCGCCGCTCTCGCCGCCTCTTTCAGTCACACAAATCCATGCCATTAAAAATCAAATATCCCGCCTCTTTGAGCCGCACAAAGATAACTCCTCAAATCCGCTACCGTAGCCCGAAATTCTGCCCAATCATCGGATCTCAACCCTATCTTGGTAAATCTCCTAATTTGCACTAGGTTTCATAATTTGTTTGATTGAGAGATTTTGTTTTCATAGCATGGATTTGGGGTGTTTTGGAGTTGGGGTTTTGATTTTTCTAATCGTAGTTATCTTGTCTGCATATTTCCAATGTTGTGATTACTAGGTCGAATTTGCACTCTTCTATATCATTTGTCACTAATCGTAGTTAACTTCTTCTCCTCCTCATGTTCCTTTTTCAATTCGGCTGTCAGAGCAACCCACAAAATTTCATTTGCCCTTCTTCCTACGCCACCTTTTACATTCAATAATTCCACTGTCCTCTCTTCTCTACATATGGGTAACTCTCATCTCAGCTCAATCCAACAAGGTAATTTATCTTTGGAGAGAAACAACTCATAAGCCTGCATAATTTATGCTACAACTAGTAGCTCTTGTATTTGTTTTAAGTTTCAGTATCAGAATGTCCAAGGACCTTATTCTTTTTTTTATGGGGTTAAAGATTTTGGGCAGAAATCTGCATTATTTTTTTTTTTTTATATTTTTTCCCTATTATTTATACAATACATGTGTTGTTGATTCTTAGGAGATTTGTGAATCATTGGTATACAAGTGATGTATAATTCTCATTAGAAAGAATGATAGTTGTGAACTGTCTACTGCATCTGGTTATTATTTCATGAAATTTTTTGTTCTACAAGTTTGTTGGATTCTTTCATCAATTAATAAAAATAATTAATAAAAATTGATATATGCAAGGATATTCTCTAAAAAACATTACATATCTTATCTAAAAAAACTATTCTATCCAAATATAAAACCAATTGCTTACTTATTTTGTTTAATAGATAAATATAAGTAAATAAAAGTAATCCAATTAAATTTCAACCAATCAGACTGTTTTATATAATTAGACATAGTATCACAATCATTTGATCGAATTAAAGGTACATTATCATGGCATATGACAAAGTACAAAAATAAGTATATAGTATGTTATCCATAATAGAGTTTGGTTCAAATGAAACAAACTGTTATCCTAAAACGTAAAACGAATGCACCATTCCTAGTTCGTAGTGCACTTTTCGTATAAAAGTGCATTGCAAAATACAAAAAGTGCAATCTGAAAAAGTGCACTACAAAAAGTACGAAAAGTGCACTGCAAAGTACGAAAAGTACAAATCCGAAAAAGTGTACTCCGAAATAGGAAAAATGCACTACGAACTAGAAAAAGTGCATTCGTTTTAGGATAAGAGTTCTTTTCATTATAAGGGTTCGTTTCATTTGAACCAAACTCATCCATAATATACACATTACTTAATAATATATATATTGCAAGTAGAGCTGTCAAAACTCGACTCAACCCGACAATTCGACCTAAACTATTTCAAATCGGGACGGGTTGAAACTAGGACCGAACATCAATGACTCATACAAAGACCCGACACAACTAACCCGAATTTTATTAGATTGGAATCCAAAAACCCATTGGTTGACCCGAATAATATTTATTTTTGAAAAGATTAATAATATTTAATTTCATTATTATATATAAAATATAAAAGTTGAATAAATAGTATGAATAATATTATTTCACTAAAATATTGTCTATATAATTATATTTTTCAATTGGGTCGGGTCGGGTTCGGATTCAGTTATTTCGAATTCAGGTTGATTCGGGTTTTGGTCGTTACAAGTCACGGGTTAATCGGGTCTGGCCGCCACAAGTTTTCAAGCTTGTTCGGGTTGACCAAGGAGTTAAAAGCATCACATTTTTTATGAGTATTAAAATAATTTTTAATTAAACAATAATATTTATTTATAATATATTATTTTTCATGTATTTTCATAATAAAAATATATTATAAGTTTAAAAAAATTTAAACATTCTATAAAACTATACAAAATCGGTCAACCCAATGGGTGTCAAGTTTCAACCCAACGGATTTCAAGTCTGTGGGGTTCGATTTATTTCGGATTTCGGGTTCAAATTTCTGGATCTTTACCTTAAAATTTTTAGACAATTTTACAAGTCGAGTAAGCTTTTGACAACTCTATATATAATCAACCACTTATATAAATTATATAGCTACTTCATGTATGAAGCTTAGTTCATTATTAACTTAAATGTTTGATAAGAACTTTATATTCTAAGAGGAACATGAAACGGATGAAGAACAAGAAAAGAAGAAAATAAAGGGCGTCGTGAAAACATGAGCGCCGCCCTCACCCCTTCCGTTCCGCCACCGTGACACTGGCACGAAACATTAGGTAGGGGTGGCAAATTCTGATCAGACCCGAAATAACCGACCGAATAACCCGATTCGAGAACCGACCGCTATCCGAAAAAAATTATAAAAAGAAATCTGAAACCGACCCGATCTGACCGATTCGAACCCGAACCCGAAAGCAACCCGTTTAAAAAAGCAACCCGAAACCGATTATATCCGAAAAGACCAACCCGATACATACCCGAATCCGAGCAACCCGAACCCGATTGTACCCGAACCAGTTGTATCCGAAAACCGAAACAATCTGAACCCGATTACACCCGAAACAACCCGAACCCGATTATACCCGAGACCTGGAATAATTCAAACTGAATTATACATTTATACATGACACCTAGTCATGCACATTGGCACAAAGTAATACTAGTATGAAACAAACAAAATAATTTTGTAGGACAAGTTTAAATGATTTATCCCTATAACAAATTAATAATGGTCAAACCATTACTTCACTACAATCAAATATAAAATAAGCAGTAAGTCAATAACCCAATTATGCTTCCAGACTCAAATATCACACAATTGTTCCAGACTCGAACTTTAAGATCGAGCCACATATTTTAGTTGAATATATTTTAAAAATTATTTTCATTATTTGTTGAGATATTTCCCCATATTTTGATTAAATTTTTTAAAATGTTAATTTCACTTGAATTGAAAATTTTGAATTATTTTTTTTATTTTTCTAAAGATATTAGTATGCATAAAAAAATAATTTTTTATAAAATATTTTCTAAGGTTATGTATTTGAGTTCTTATCTTTTACGGTTTAGGGTTTAAGGTTTATGGTAGGAAATCTAGCAATGATAATATAACTTATTAAAAAATTTATTAAAATAGTTTTTAACGTTAATTTATTAAAATTTATGTAGATATACTAATGTATACTAAAATATATCATATATTCTATAGATAGTTTATTATATTTCAAAATATCAACATATAGTTAAAAAAATTATATACTTGGAGTACAAGATTTGTTAACAGAAAAGAAAATTTATTATGTATAAAATTAATATAAAAAATATTAGCATATATATCAAGTTTTGTTAGAAGATATTATATGCATAAAATTAATATAGAAAGTATCAACATATGAATAGATAAAGTTATTATAATATAAACAATTGGATGTATAAAAAGAATAATACAAGTTATTATTTAAAAGCTTGACATTATTTTATTCTAGTAACGTCACGTGGCGCAATTTTTTTAACATACATGGTTTCTACTTTATAATGTATTAGGTAGATATCATCATTCATCACAAAAAGATATATTTACTTAATAATAGTCTATTAAGATCTTATTTATTTACGTATATTATGATAGTTATATTAATATCAATATGGTATTTTATCTATTTTGTGTTTTTAGTTGCCAAAACAATATAAGATCTTATTTATGATTAATGTATAAGATCATGTAAATATAAGATATGAGATAATTATTTGGATATTGGATTGAAATCATTTTAATAACTTTTAGAACTATATTGATCATAATCTCACAAGTCATAGTCATACACACCAATATCATTATTCTTCACAAAAAAAATATTTATCAAATGAAAAAATATTTTATTTATTTATGTCTATATTCAATTATTCATCATAGTTATACCAAAATCAACATTTGATTTTATAATATTTATGTTTTGAGTTTTCAAAACTATTGGTTGATAGAATATAAGATCTTATATGTTATTAATATATAAGATCATATGAATATAAGAGATCGTATAATCATTTAGTTATGAAATAGTGTTAGTCCTCGCACCTTTTACGGAATTTTATGAAATTATTGTATTATGTATTTGTACTTGTTAAATTTTGATCAAACTGATGATATAAACAAGAATATTTTAGAAAACTATACATATCTTATCTAAAAAACTATTGTTTCTAAAAATAATCATTAAAAATTGATATAAGAAAGGATATTTTAAGAATTATATATATCTTATCTAAAAAATAATATTATCACAAATAAACTAATATATTTTTTAATATATATAAATATAAATATTTAGAAATAATTGGATCAAATTTCAACTAATCAGTTTGATTTAAAAAAGATGAATGACATATTTTAATATGGAATCATTTTATATATTATTTTAACCTTTGCTTTAGTATATAGTAATGATTGAAATTATTTTAATGACTTTATAACTACTTACCATAGTCTCATATAGTCATGGATTCCAATATTATTATTCATCACAAAAGATATGTTTCTTCAATAAAATGTAAAGATTTTATTTATTTATGTATATGATCTTGAAATTGTATGTGACTATAAAATTATTATTTGTGAACTGAGATCATTTTAAATTATTGGAGTATAACATCATATAATCATCTATAACTATATATTAAAGCTATACCTTTCGAGCCACCAGAACGATTCTGGCCCCACCTCATATTTAAAATTTTTTTATTTCTATTATAACAACTTCTTTCTATGAATTTTTTTTAACTATTTAAATTTATCTCTAACATCAAACAAATATCTATTTAGTATAAAAATATCCTTTGAAATCTTCCTTATACAAACATTTAAAATTAAAGATAAAATATTTTAAATATTTTAAAATAAATATAAATCTTTTAGCATATATCTTTTGACGATTTTATTTATAGATATATTGATTTTCTTTTATAATTAAAAATTAATGATAAATATTTATAATGTTTAAAGTTATTAAAAATAGATAATAAAATATTTAATAGATATATTAAAATATTTGATAATCTCTAAATTTACGTACATGGAAAGTAATAAAATATGAATAATATTATATTTAATCTTATCTATTCTTTACTTTATCGAACCAAAAAATGAGTTTGGTCACATCTTAAATTAAATTAATTAAAATTTAAATATTTAATATAATTAAATTATCTTTATCTTTCATATTTTATTATATATTATTTATTAAGTTAACTATTATTTTTTAAATTCTTATTTCTTCCATATTTGAATATATATATTTTATTCATATTTTATCTTCTTTTTTTAATTACATATCTATGAAATATCATCAAGGAAAAAGAGAAATGTAATTATTTTATCTTAATAATATATCTTCAATCTCAACATTAAATTTAACGGTTTATATTGATTAAAAAATTATACATTCTACACGTAATAAAATTGCTTATATTAAAGTTTATATTATATTTTTATTTATAAATATCCTATTTATAATGTCCATAAAATACCGATAGTAGTCGTACAGGGTACGACGGGTACAACTAGTTAGTTGTACATGTAATTAGTTGATTGCGATATCATAAGAATTTTTTATGAATGTAAAATCTTAGATATGTTTAATAGCATATATAATCTTTACTTGTGATTTGTGAATATTGTATCTTATGAATTTGTAAATTGTGATCATCTATTAATTTGATTGACTTTTCCGGTCAAATATTAATTGATTTATTCTACAAGTGGTAAATTTCATCTTTAAAAACTCAATATCAAATTCAAATTCAAATTCAAATTCAAATTGTATATTATAAATACAGCGATTCTTAATATTATCATGACCCATTCATTAAATTCATATAACTTTTATCACTTAATTAAAGTTATTTTGAACTCTTAATATCGATTTGAACCGAAATTCAATCAAGACCTAATTCAACCAAAATTTGATTTAACCGAACATCGATTTAACCGAACTGATTCAACCGAAATCTGATTCAACCGAAATCCGATTCAACCGAAAATTGCAAAAACCGACTCAACCCGAAACCGACTCAACCGAAATCCAGATTTGCTTGACCGATTTTGACTCGATAACCCCGAGGTAACCGACAATTTACACATCCGACCCGATCCGACCCGACCCGAGATACCCGATTACCGATCATACCCGATACTGATCGAAACTCAAATGATCCGAAATCCGAATAACCCAACCGAAATCCGACCGATTTACCGAATTGCCACCCCTAACATCAGGGAACATCCGCCTCCCATCGAGAGCAGAAAACGGCGAGAAAGGAGAAAAGAGTACCGAAAACACAAAAGTAGGAGTCGAGCACTTACTTGCTTAGAATCGGTGTGGAAAAGGTGGTGGTGTAACTGGAAGATGGCGGAGGGTCGTCGGTAACCGTCGCAAGAAACTGCTCACCAGGAACTGAGAAGACGAAGAAAGAGGGAGAGCGAAAATGTTGGGAAGAAGATGAAGAGGAAGCGTATGAGAGACGCCTTTATAAAAGCAGGCTTGGGCCTCTCCTCGCTCCCGAAAGGCTCGTTGGGCCTACCCCAAATGGGCGGCCCATTAAGCAAAATACGAAGAACAAGCCCAGGAAGCATCACCCGTACAAGCAAGAGAAAAGCCTAAGTACAGGGCCTCGTAAGTAGAACACCACACAACATGTTCACTCAACCTCCAAGAGACTCGCACCTCGCAAATCCTGAAAAACATATGACCTGCGGTCCTCGGGACGAGGCCCCCAGGCCATGGGGTTGTGATGATGTCCAAAATGGTAAAACAAGAAGTGGGCCCGAAACGCAAGAAATGAGGACACCCGACGCGGCTCCCAAGGAGGATTCTAGGGCCCACAACCGTGCCCATCATTTAATTAAACAAAATTCCTACCTCCGCAGGGCCCTCCGAAACCTCGGACCACTCAGCGAGGTCTATAACCTCGTAACCGACTCTACTGACACACCCGCCCACCAGGACCACTCAGCTAACGCCGCTTCCCCAAGCCAATCACCAGCTGCCTCGCCTCCAGACCAATCAGAAGCCCTGATCTCGGGCGTCCCACATCGGACAATGATGAGAACTCGACTCCCCAATCCTCTATAAATAGAGGAGAACCTCGTAGAAAGAAGGGGTCAAAAAACATCTTGTACTGAAGAACTATCTTGCTCGTTGAAGATCGACGTGATTGAAACATTGTCAAAAGACCTCGCTATAGAAAAGTGAAGTTCACAAAAAGACTTCAAGTCATACAGAGCCCTCGTCTGCATCAAGGACCTCGCTACACAATCTTGCAAGCCACCTTCACCCTTTACCATACTATCAGCCCAGCCTCGCACCAAGATCAGTCAAGTGACACCGAGGTGGTAGAATCTCATAGCGATTAGGAGATCTCAAACACTGTTAGGTCGAGATCTCGAATATTCATAGGAGGCCTAGGGTGTGAATCTCGTTTATTTGTAGGCCTCGTTGGCTTGTAACCTCGTTGTAAAGAAATAATGAATAAAGAGCAAGCGTTTGCACAATCGAATATAATAATCTCGTTTCTTGTCATTTAGCGAACGGTTTATTTTGGGTTTCATCATATATAATTGATCGATTATGTACATACACACTTTGAATTCATTGATCGCATGTGGTAACTTTTTTGGTTGAATTCATTGGTCTGACATATGCCAAATATGCTCTTAACATACATTGAAGTTTGAAGCCTTAACAGTACATACTTAATTGATTAATTTTCCTTCTAAATTAATCTTTTTTTATAGCATATGTGTAATTGATTTATAAAAGACCTTGTTTATTTATGGATGCATTGTTAGTATGTTATATATGGATTCTTCATCTTAATTTGCATGATATTCTATACGTATTCTAATATTAAATATTTAGAGTACTAAGCTATTGTTTATCTATTGAAAGTTAAACCTCATGTATCTATAATTTTCATGGGATTACAATTAAAGCTTTTTAATTTCTAGTTCACGTTATGTAAGGTGATTATTATTTCTTTTCTTGAAAATTTGTTATGACATCTTTTGTGTGGTCTATATTTTGTGCTCTTTGATCATGATAGTAGCTTCATCCTATTCAATAACGGAGGTATTTTACTCCTTACTTGTGAGTTTGTACTAATTAAATCTTGTAAACTAGTTCCTTGACTTCATAGGGTTATACATACATCATGCCTAGAATTCCTCGTATCAATGGTCAAAGGAGGACATCCCAACTAATGGATTCTTCAAATAATGCATCACAACCTTCTTTGTCTCCATCTCAGCCTCTTCTTCAACCTTCTATGATTCCATCACAACCTTCTCCAACTCCATCTCAATCTCTTAATCAGTCTTCTCTTCCTCGACCTTCTCAGCCTCCTTTTGAAACTTCTCCACCATTAGGTTCCTTTTGAACTTACCCTTCTCCTCATGGTTCACCGATGGACTCTTTGCCATCTCAAAATAATGGAGACATAGATAGCAATCAGGAAGATAGTAATCCATCCCCAAATGTATCAAATCCCACTCCATCATTGGATAGAAGGGTAAAAGTTGCAATTCATGGGAAATCGTAAGTTTTAAAACCATTTATTGTATTTGTAATTATAAAAATGTATTGTTAATTTATATTACTTATAATATTTTTTATGACTCAGATTTGATCCTCCTAATCCCGCATTTGAGTCATTGAAACAAATTATATATTCTCATTTTGATGGAGCGTATATTTGTTGTTCTGATGTTCCTGACACACCACTCGATTGTTGGTGGAATGCATTTAAGGTATGAAAACCAAGACATAATTTCCTTATGTTTTTATATTTTTGCTTTATTTAACCTATTCTTGATTACACATAACAGAGGCATATAAATGGGATGAGAATCGATTTCCAGAGGAAGTTGTTCGAAAGGTCTTTAAGTCAAAGATAGGTTCCCACTTAAGGAAAATCTTTTCAAGATCTAACGGAAAGAAGAAGAAGCCTTCTTGGATGAAATATGAAATATGGAAGGATATTTTGCATGAATGGAAGACAAATGAAAAATATCTACACAGATCAGAAACGAACAAGCGTAATCGAGCAGCTACAAAGGCAAAGGCCAAACCTCCTTACCGTGGTGGATCTGCATCTACAAAAACACAAAAAAAAACGGCTTGTATGTTTTAGTTTTGGTTTTAATAAATAACATGATTGGTCAAACTTCCTATTAAATTTTTTTAGAAAAACATCCTCTTATTTTGATCATTAATGTTATCTTCTCTAAAGGCTTTGCTATATAATAAGACTTGGTTAGCAAAAACTACTATTATGTAATATCCTCATCAAAGCTATATTGGTTAGGGTTTTTAATATACAATATCCTTACTCATTATTTTGACAGAAAGCTAAGCTTGGAGTAGAACCATCAATAAAGGAAACATATATAAACTACTATATGAGAAAGGATGGTACATTAGATCCAGAAGCTACAAAGATTTTTGTAAGTGACACTCTTCTAATAAAATTATTTAAATCTATGTGAATTAATTTATTAAATATAATTATGCCTTTTGTAGGCCAAGTATGAAGCTCTGGTTGAAAATGCTATTCAAGAAGATCCCTCTGGAGGGTCCAATCTGGACTATTGTCGCTTGTAGATTGAGGCAATTGGAGGAATGAGTAAAACAAGTATATATGGCATGGGATCTGAGTCTCACACAATGTTGCAAGAGGTGATTCCATATGGTATGCATGATGATCCATCAAGGTCTGTACATTATAATGTTGATTCTTTTAAAGAGGAGATGAGGTTGGAAATGGCAGCTGGATTGGAGAAGATCAATATGGGTTTTGAGAATAAAGTAACACAATTAGAAGAAAGGATCAATAAAGATTTAGGAGAGAAGATAACAAACATGGATGATAAAGTGGAGGAGATGCAGATTGCTGTCGAGAAAGTCCAAGATGAGACTAAAAAGAACGGTGAAACACTACAAAATGCTATTGATCAAGTTATGCAAAATCAGAATAACTTCTTTACCGCCATTAAGAACATGTTGAAGGGTTCTTCTTAGTCTAGTACTTTGTTTAAGAATTTAGTATGTTTTGTTTTTGGTATGTTTTAATAGTCAGTAAATTGCTACAATTTGTTTGAACATTTTCATGATTTTGTATTGGTCGTTTTATATTTGAAGTTAAATATTAATATACTATTTTTTATATGAAATCATATAAAAGTTTTAATTGAAAATAATATATTCAGGTTCATTAAATATCAACACCGTTAGCTAGGAACATTGATACAACCATTAAAATAGCAACAATATCAGCAACAAACAAAAATATGACTAGTAAAATAGCAACACCATTAGCTACGAATATAGATACAACCATTTAAATAGAAACACCTTTAGCTATGAACATAAATACGATGATAATAGTAATAATAATAATAATAATAATAGCAACAAATTGCTACAAACATAGATGTGACCATTCAAATGGCAACACCTTTAGCCACAAACATATATACGACCATTGAAATAGCAACACCTTTAGCTACGAACTTAGATACGACCAATAAAATGGTAACATCTTTCGCAACAAATATAAATACGACTATTAGAATGAGAACACCTTTAACTACGAACATAACTACGTATGTAGCAACTAGCTTGGCAACGGATACAACCACGAATATGTAACAATTGTAGCGTCAAATTTTGCAATGGTAAATGCAACACATATTGTAACAATGCTAACAATGACAACTTTAGGTGTCACTAAGAAATTGCAACGGATGTAGATACGTATATATCGACCAAAATGGCAACGGATACAACCACAAATGTAGATATGTATATTGCTACGACTATGGTTCATTGTTGATGGTGTCGCTAAGACATTGCAACAGATGTAAATACGTATGTAGCAACTAGATTGGCCACGGATAAAACAACGGATATAGATACGTATTGATGTGAGTCCATCGACAACCGAACCAACAACCAAGCCCGAGCACGCGCGGGAACCCTCGGACGCGCCTTTTCACTCAGCGCAACTGAAGCCATGGCCTGCCCTTTTTTTTTTTGCTGAAATGCTAATTCGATTAATTATGAAGTAAAAACCCCTAAGGGTGGTGCAATCGGCTATACAAAATCTAGTAAGGGAGGCACATGCGCCAACCAAACCAAGCCACTAGCATATAAGGGTAGACATGCAAGCCTCCCTAGTAAGGGAGGCACATGGCCTGCCCTTTGAGCGCCCTTGCAAGGGGCTGGTGCGCCCTTTCAAGGGGCTGGCGTGCCCTTGCCTGCGATTGGTGGCGCGCCTTACGCTACGTTGGATCCCGAATTTTATGTTGCCAAATCTTCGGGCAATTCTGATGGCTCCTTGTCCTATGAAGCAAGTGAGGATTATAACTCTAAAGACAAGCCCGTGGTGCATGAGCAAGGGAAGTCTACATTTGGACAAGCAACTAAGACCGGTGTCCGAGGCGCTAGGAAGCCGAGTCAAGGAGCCATGCCCTATCTTGGGCGTATCACGCGATGCCGAGCTAAAGCAATTCTTTGTCAAGTCCAAGAGGAGCTCATGGTTTGTAGATTTCCGAAGGGATATAAAGAAGAAGGGTGGAATCTCATGTTATTTCATGGTTCGACAAGTGACTATTTTACGGATAAGGATAATTAGTGTGTTTTAGGTTTTTATGGGTTGTTTTTGTAATTTTCTTTAAGTGAAGGGGCTGTTTTTGTGCGGCGTGTTGGCTAGGTTATAAGGCCGGCCTTGTCTTCTTCCTTGGCAGGCTTGAACGACATAAACTTGTTTGTTTTTCTTACTTGTTTCAATCTAGTTTTTTGTTTGATTTTTCGTTCAAATCTCTTGTTAGAGAGTTGGTGAGTCATATCCGACGTTCTTGCAATCTAGTTTGCTTGTCTTTTGGTGCGTCATATCCAAGAACGAGCATCCATATCCTTCGTCATCCATCCATAGATCCACGATCCAAGTGAAGAGTTTTTGAGTCTTCTTGGCAATCTCTTTGCACCATCATCTTCTCCAATGATCCGGCTATCAAGTGGTATCAGAGCCACGCGAAGGTATCGCCATAAAAACCTATCTTCGAATTTGGATGTCCACTCGTTGCAAGTAATCTCTTGACCGATCTCTATCTTGTGTTGTGTCTTGTGTTGTGTGCGAGTGACTCATTGAATCTTGTGTTATTTGTGTGTGTCTTGTTCGACCTTGATTAGTATTGTTCTAGGTCGAATTTTTCTGAGTTCCATGGCTGAAAATTCTGCACGAAATCAATCGTGAAGAACACCAAGGGGTTCGTTTGTGTGGATCGTTGAAGTGTTGTTTTTAATCCTTGTTTAAAACCCTTCAATTAAGAGCTTGTTTGAATACTTCATTTCTGATTTTTTTTAGCTGAAAACGTGGGCATTGTGTGTCTAAACCAGCCCCTAAGCCGATCATCTTATCATTGCATGCTTGTTGAATGGTTCAGTGCTAGGATACGGGAACGACACCAAGACGGAACATCTTGTGTTGTGGTTTACGTTGTCTTTGAAATCCTTTATTAAATCAAAAACAAAAAAGAAATCAGAAAAACCTTGCCAGCGGCGTAAAGCTAATAAGGGGCCATGCACAGAAAAAGAAAAACAAGACTAGAAAAACCTTGCCCGACAGCGTAAAGCTAATAAGGGGTCGGGCACGGAAAGAGTAGTCAAATCGTGGAGCCTAGAAAAGGCCTAAAAATTTTCTACACTTGATGCTTGTTGTTCTTTGTGTTTAGTAGCTTCCTAGCATTGTTCTCTTAGACAAGTGTGTGGTGAGTCTTTCTTTTGGTTGTCTTTTGTTGTCCTTTGCATACTTGCAACTTGTCGGATTCTCATCTCGGACAAGTCTTGGTGGTTATTTCAAGTGCACTCTATACCTTTGATTTCACATGGTTGTTAAGATGACAAGTGTAGGAGACGAAAAGGACAAGCAACAGGTTGAAGAGACGTCCGCCAATTTGGTGGAAGCCATGTTGCTCTCTGTGCAACAATCCTTGCAATCTATGGAGACTCGTTTTGCTAATTTGGAGAGTCAAGTACAAGGACGAGATGATGGAACATAGGTGCCTCAATCGGGAGATCTACAAAGTGTGTTACAAAGTGCCAACCGGATGGAGCTTATGCACGAAGAGGCCTCGACATCTTACTTGCCAAATACGGAGGACCAAGCATCGCTCGGTTTGATTACCTCTTTGGGGGCCATCCCTCCCTATGTTCCTCCCACGAGCTTCCACAATCCACACTTTTTTGCCAATTCCGGGGTAAGGCCTTCTTTTGTTACATTTCCGAATAATATTCCTATGGGTTCCACTAACGTTTCAGGTTATGGAGTTCCACATTATCAAGAAGCCTACCCTACCATGGCCACCAATTTTACTCCACCAGCCATGCACCTTCCTAGGCGCGGCCAACCTCCACGGGGACCGGCCTATGGAGCTTCTGGGCAGCCTTAGCAAGGCGCGTCTATGCATCACGAGGAGCAGCCACGAGATCCCCATCAAGGCGTTAAGCTTAACGTGCCAACCTTTGCGGGAACGTCCGACGCTGATGCATGCCTTGATTGGCTTGCCAAAGTGGAGTCCATCTTTGATTTTTATAGATACGATGATGCTCGGCGAGTGCCATGGCGGCCGTACACTTCACCGACTTTGCTTATCAATGGTGGCTTGAGGACAAAGTCGTGAGGAGGGCACGACGGATGACTCCAGTCACTACTTGGCAAGATCTAAGAGAGGCCATAGAGGAGTGGTTCGTGCCTCAAGACTAAACGGAAAGAATCCATGCAAAGTTGGAGCAAGTGCGTCAAGGAAACCGGTCTCTTGATGAGTTCTACAATGAGCTGCGTATGCTTATCTTTCGTTCCGGAATGCAATTTCCGAATGGGTATGTGATTTCTAAATTTGTCAATGGATTAAATTCGGAACTAAGAAATGTTGTGAGTATGCAGCACTTTAGTAGGGGAACCGATGTTGAGCAAGTGCTTCACTACACTAACCACATTTACAAGCACCTTGCTCAATGGCGTGCTAGTTCTACCACTTCTCGGGCGTGGCAACCTTCCTCCACGACTCCTAGAGTGCCACTGAATCAGTTCAAGAAGCCGAATATTAAGAAGGATTCGATTCCTCAACCAAGGAAAGAATTTCCTCCATGGCCTCGGCAAGAAGGAGCAGAGCGGGCTAGCGATGTGAAGTGCTTCAAGTGCCTTGGTCATTGGCACTATGCTAGGAATTGTCCCAATGAACGGAAGGTTCTTCTTAACACCCAAGGGGAGTACGAGTACGAGGATGAAGGGGCTGCGGAAGAGGAAGAGGATAGCCCCGAGGTTGAAGAAGACGAGCTCCATGTCACCGCTGAGGACGGAGAGTGTTTTGTGGTCCAACGAACGCTCTGCATGACGGAGAACACCACCACGCCTAGTCAACGGGAAGTTATCTTTCACACTCGATGCAAAGTCATGGATAAGGTATGTAGTGTGATTATTGATAGCGGGTCTTGTTGTAATATCATTAGTCAAGAGGTGGTGGATCGTTTTTCTTTGCAAACTACTCATCATCCTTTACCTTATCCCTTGTGTTGCTTGAATTCTAACGCCCCTATCCAAGTCAAGGAAAAGGGCTCGTATTTGCTTTTCTATAGGGCCATACAAGGACGAGGTGGAGTGTGATGTGGTTCCGATGACCGCTTGTCATTTCCTTTTGGGTCGTCCTTGGCAATTTGACAAAGGAGCAATTCATGACGACGTATCCAACGAGTACCACTTTTAAATGGAGGGAAAGAAGGTTACGTTGCATCCGATGACTCCCCATGAAATTATGTTGGATCACACAGCTAAGGAGCAAAGAAAGAAGCATGCGATTCGAGAGGGAAAGAAGGACAAGAAGCTAGCTTTAGGCGGCCCTTCAACGCCCTTACTTTTGGCCTAACCGAAGGAGATTATTCATACATTCAAGGGAAGTGGCGTTTGTCTTTTACTTATCTTTCAAGAGTCTTATTTATCTTCCTAAGAATTAGTTCATCTTCCTCCTTCCATTTCTAATCTTTAGCAGGACTTTGAGGAGGTTTTCCAACAAGAGGTGCCAACGGGACTCCCACCGCTAAGGGGAATAGAGCATCAAATCGATTTTGTTCCCAGCGCCACTCTACCTAACCGTCCAGCATATCGAGCCAATCCTGAGGAGACTAAGGAGCTTCAAAGGCAAGTACAAGAGCTCCTAGATAAGGGATATGTGCGTGAGAGCCTCAGCCCGTGTGCCGTTCCCGTTATTCTTTTGCCTAAGAAGGACGACACATGGAGGATGTGCGTTGATTGTCGGGCGATCAACAACATTATCATCAAGTATCTCCATCCGATTCCGAGGCTTGAGGACATGCTTGATGAGCTGCATGGGGCGAGTCTCTTCTCCAAAATTGATCTTAAAAGCGGATATCATCAAATAAGAATGAAGGAGGGAGATGAATGGAAGATGGCGTTCAAAACCAAGCAGGGCCTCTACGAGTGGTTGGTCATGCCCTTCGGATTGACCAACGCTCCTAGCACTTTCATGCGCTTGATGAACCATGTCCTCCGTCCTTTTATTGGTAAGTTTGTGGTTGTGCATTTTGATGATATTTTAATTTATAGCCATGATTTACCATCCCATGTCGAGCACCTTAGGCAAGTGCTTGACGTCTTGAAAAGGGAGCTCCTATTTGCTAACTTCAAGAAGTGCCACTTTTGCTCGGATCACGTGGTATTTCTTGGTTTTGTTGTGAGTAGGAATGGAATACATGTGGATGAAGAGAAGGTGAAGGCGATTCAAGAATGGCCAACACCGACAACCATGACACAAGTCTGGAGCTTCCTTGGGTTAGCCGGATTCTACCGTCGGTTTGTCCGAGATTTTAGCACCTTGGCTGCGCCCTTGTTGACGGGCCTTCACTCAGGACAACAAATAAATTTATAGTCAAGACCCCGCTGAGTATAGGGGAGTCAGGATCGTTCCACGAGAAGCAAGGTTGTTTGTCTATCGACTACTAAAAATCAAACAAAAGCAAGCAAAACACTCACCAGTAGCCTCGTTAACGACGTTGTCAGGGTCGTTAACGAACCACCGTAAACAAAAGACCAAAAATAACGACTTAAACCAGTTCGGTACCGAGGCTAGGAACTCAGTAACGAATATTTCTTAAGAGAATTCAAATAAAAACAAAGATCTAGGACTAGGGACACCACAACATAGTCATGCATATAAACTCGTAAGAAGATGAGATCATGCCTTTAAATAGATAAATTCATCAACTTTCGTTGAATATCAAGTAAATTAACCTACTTTCGTAACCCAATTCACTCAATTGCTTGTTTTGGATCTAAAGCTTGAAACTTTCGTATTCAAACAATATCAATCTTCAAGTTAACAACTTTCTCTTTGAATCAAGTCAATCAACTCAAATTACCTCAACTTTCACCTCGGTATAATCACAACAAACAATCTCAATAATAGATAAAAGGCATTCAACACACAATCTTACTCACAAAACATGCATAACTATGCCGGGCTTAACCCCGATCCTAGAAAAGAAGACTACTCACTAATCATAACTATGAAACAAATAAATTCAACAAAAGAAATCATAGAAAACAAATCACTACTCAAATTAATAGGAAAAATATCGTCTTACAGAAATTCAGAAGAAACCGAAAAATACACAGTACCAAACCAAAATAACGATTAACGAACCCGGTAACTCTCGTCCACCGAGCCTCGATCTCGATCCTGCTCTCTCTCTCTTCTCGGCTCTTCCTCCTCTCCAAGTCGATCTCTCCGAAAATTCCCCCCCTCTTTCTAGGCTAAACAAGAGGGCTATTTATACTAATAAAGCTAGAAAGAAATAAGACTAGAAGATAAAAACTTTCCTAAAAAGATAGAAATAAAATCTAAAAAGATAACAAGACCTAAAATACATAATATAATAACCCTAAAATCATAAAAAGATACTCTACCGACACAGAAATAAATTCCCGCACAGGATCGGTGAGTCACAAAGTCAACTCTCGAAATCTCTATCTCGTGGCCTCGTTAACGAGCCCTTGCAGCCTCGTTAACGAGCCTGGGCCTGGTTTCTTCCATACTTTATCTCATGAAACTCGAACTCCGACTTCTTCAATCTTGTATTCCTCTGTCTTTCACTGTAGCGCTCCAAATTCAGCTCCATATAGCACTTTTTCCTTGCTAAAACCTACAAAAATACACAAAATAGAGTAACTTCCATACTTTCCATAAAAATATGCAAAACTATCCAAAAACACATAAAACTAATCCTAAATTATCAAAACTAGTCCTAATAAACTAAGAAAATAAACTAAAAACTATACTAAAAATACGAACATCAGCCCTTAACCATCCTTACTAAGACGAATGTTCCCTTTACTTTGGGAGAGGCGTAAGAAGAGGCCTTTGCAACCCTTAAGGCTAAGTTGACACAAGCACCGTTGTTGGCCCTTCCCGATTTTGGCAAGATGTTTGAGATAGAGTGTGATGCATCGGGAATCGGGCTCGGCGAGGTACTTATGCAAGAAGGAAGGCCTATTGCTTACTATAGTATGAAGTTAGGGGGAGCCGAGCTCAAGTACCCCACGTATGACAAAGAGCTACTTGCTCTTGTCCGAGTTCTACAAGCGTGGGAGCATTATCTTTTGCCTCGGGAGTTTGTCATCCATTCCAATCACGAGGTATTGAAGCACTTGAGAGGGGAAGCAAAACTGAACCGAAGGCATGCCAAATGGGTGGAGTTCATCGAATCCTTTCCCTATGTCATCAAGCACAAGAAAGGCAAGGACAACGTCGTCGCCGACTCATTGTCACGGAGGTATACTCTTTTATCTTTACTTGATGCTCGTTTGCTTGGTTTTTCTTTTATGAAGGAGTTGTATGCTCATGATGCTGAATTTGGTGAAATACTTCATGCTTGTTTGAAGGGGGGGAGTCGGGATCAATTCTACTTGCATGAGGGTTTTCTTTTTAAGGGAACTCGATTGTGTGTGCCTAGTGGTTCGGTTAGGCGTTTGCTAGTACAAGAGGCCCATGGTGGCGGCCTCATGGGACACTTGGGTGTTATGAAGACTTTACATATGCTTAGGGAGAATTTTTATTGGCCTCACATGCTTAGGTCGGTAGAGAAATTTTGTGATTCATGTGTTGTATGTTTACGTGCAAAGTCTAAGGTGCACCCTCACGGTTTGTATACCCCTTTTCCAATTCCTTGTGCACCATGGGAGGATATTTCTATGGATTTTTTATTGGGGTTGCCTTGGACAAAAAGGGGTAGGGACTCTATCATTGTGGTGGTTGATCGATTTTCTAAGATGGCACATTTTGTTGCTTGCCACAAAACCGACGATGCTACTAATGTTTCTACTTTGTTCTTTGATAATATTGTTCGGTTGCATGGTGTCCCTAAGTCAATTGTTTCTGACCGTGATGTCAAATTTTAGACTTTCTTTTGGAAGACGCATTGGTCCAAGTTAGGAACTAAGCTCTTATTTTCTACTACTTGCCACCCGCAAACGGATGGGCAAACCGAGGTCGTTAATCGTACTCTTGGTGCCTTGTTGCGTTCTATTTTGAAAACTAACTTGCGCAGGTGGGAAGAGTGTCTTCCTTTCATTGAATTTGCTTACAATAGGTCCGTTCATTCCGCTACCATGAAGACACCTTTTGAGGTGGTGTATGGGCGCAATCCCGTTACACCACTTGACTTAGCGCCTTATGCCATTACCGATCGTGAGAGTCGTGAAGGGCGTGACCGAGCTGAGTATATTAAGCAGATTCATGACGATATTCGCCTTCAATTGGAGAGGCGAACATTGCAATACAAGCGCCAAGCTGATGGAGGGCGCAAGGAGTTGATTTTTGAACCCGACGACCTTGTTTGGGTCCATTTGAGAAAAGAGAGGTTTCCCACTCTTCGGAATTATAAGCTTAAGCCGTGTGGGGGTGGACCATTTCAGGTTTTGTAGTGCATCAACGACAATGTTTACAAGCTTGATCTTCCTCCAAATTATGGTGTCCATGAGGTATTCAACGTTTCCGATTTTGTTCCTTATTTTTCTAACCATGATGTTAAGTTTGAACAGGATTCAGGTTCGAGGACGAACCCTTTTCAAGGGGAGGAGGAGGATGTGAGTCCATCGACAACCGAACCAACAACCGAACCCAAGCACGCGCCGACACCCTCGGACGCGCCTTTGCACTCGGTGCAACCGGAGCCACGACCTGCCCTTGGTGCGCCCTTGCCTGCGATTGGTGGTGCGCCTTGCGCTACACCGAATCCCGACTTTGATGTTGCCAAATCTTCATGCAATTCTGATGGCGCCTTGTCCTATGAAGCAAGTGAGGATTATAACTCTAAATACAAGCTCGTGGTGCATGAGCAAGGGAAGTCTACATTTGGAAAAACAACTAAGACCGGTGTCCGAGGCGCTAGGAAGCCGAGTCAAGGAGCCATGCCCTATCTTGGGCGTATCACGCGATCCCGAGCTAAAGCAATTCTTTTTCAAGTTCAAGAGGAGATCATGGGTCGTAGGTTTCCGAAGGGATATAAATAAGAAGGGTGGAGTCTCATGTTATTTCATGGTTCGACAAGTGACTATTTGACGAATAAGGATAATTAGTTTGTTTTCGGTTTTTATGGGTTGTTTTTGTAATTTTCTTTAAGTGAAGGGGCTGTTTTTATGAGGCGTGGTGGCTAGGTTATAAGGCTGGCCTTGTCTTCTTCCTTGGCAGGATTGAACGACATAAACTTGTTTGTTTTTCTTACTTGTTTCAATCTAGTTTTTTGTTTGATTTTTCGTTCAAATCTCTTGTTAGAGCTTTGGTGAGTCATATCCGACGTTCTTGCAATCTAGTTTGCTTGTCTCTTGGTGCGTCATATCCAAGAACGAGCATCCATATCCTTCCTCATTCATCCATATATCCACGATCCAAGTGAAGAGTTTTCGAGTCTTCTTCGCGATCTCTTTGCACATCATCTTCTCCAACGATTCGGCTATCACGTATGTTGCTACGATTGTGGTTCATTGCTAACGGTGTCGCTAATGCATCAAGATCATAATATCTAGCTCATGGACATTAGCAACGAAACTACTTAAAACAAATAAACACACAGAACACATAAGATAACAAGTTTTCTACTTTCTCCCACCCCATCCTTAAAATTACAGTGTCCCCACTGTAAGAAAAATAACAAGAAGGAAAGAAATAGAAAAGAAAAGAAAAGAAGAAAAAACAAAATAAATAAAAAGAAAAGACATAAAAAACTTACAAAGTCTCAAAAGTGGAAAAACAAGGAAAAACTTCTTCGTCAGGCTGAATCACTGGTTTGGCGGAGGAAAGTAATGCTCAAAGTTCCCCATGAAGTCGTACATCGTTCTCCAACGCTCTGCATCCTCCGCCTCTCTCTGACGATGCCTCTCATCCTCCATCGACATGCGAGCAGAATAGACGGTCTCCCATCTGTCCATCCTTCTATGAATATGGTCCTGCTGGAGGTGAAGCTGTTACATTTGAGCAGAAAGATCCTCGGCCCACGGTGGTGGCATACTCGATCTTGTGTACTCGGGCTGAGGAGGTGGTGGATAGTGAGGCTGGAAATGGTCTTGGTACAGCACCGGGTTATATGGCATGAGACCATAAGAATGAGGGTCGACAGGAGCTGGCGGTGGGTCGGTAGTCATCCTCGGGACCTCGTTAACGAAGCTGGGTGCCTCGTCAGGAATGTAGGGAGGAGGCTGGAAATGGTCGTTAACGAGCCTGGTAGGCTCGTCAACGAGAACGTTGGTGCCCAAAACTTCCGTGTCGATGTCGTCATCCTCGAAGTTAAGCTCTTCCGTACCTCCCTCGGTGTCGGCTTCTTCAGTGTCATCGCCAACTACCTCGGTATCTTCATCTTCATCTTCATCCATGCCCTCTTCATCTCGATCAAATCTTGTTTCACATGGTCTAAGTGATAGCTCATCCTCCGGCTTGGGCTCTAACGGGTAAGCATGGCCCGTCCACGCCTCGTACCAATTTGGTACGTAGAGTAGCTCCAACTTGTCAAGGGTGGGTGTAACGATGCGGTCTTGAACTTTCACTTTGAACCCTCCCTCGGCTTGAATGAAAATACCGGAGCTATACCAATAGCTTTTGTTGAGGAGTTGAGCATGAGCCAGTGTGTAGCGAGTAAGGTCGACTCCGAGGTTTGTAGCCAAAAGACTAACCAAGTTACCACACCAAACTTCCTTGGACTTGGTTGATTTCTCTATGTAGTAGAGCCATTCATACCCCAAATTCAAAGGGTCAGGCTCCTCGAAAAGGATGGTGCGGAGACAAGCAACTTCCGTCCTTGTTGGCCTGTTCAGCTCTCTCTTTGGCCAAAATGTAGTGGCTAGGACTTGAAGAATGATTCTGAATATGGGGTTGATGATGCTTGCCCCAGATAATGCCGTTGTGGAGGATTGGTCCTCTCCAGTGATATAGCTCCAAGTCCGAGTCACCCTGTAGTCTTTCAGGCTATAATCTCTAGAAGGATTTGGGAGCTCCATAATTGCATTGAACTCCGCCATGGTATATTCTCGGCTCACATTACCGCGCCTAAACTGGATGCGTCCCGCAGTCTTTGACGGAAAACTAGTCTCTAGAGTGGCCAAAAACTCGGATGTGAGGGCCGGAAAGTGTGGTAGTGTCTCCTTTTTCAGCAAATGAGACACACCAAGAATAACGAAGGCCTCCTTGACATCCGTGTAAATCCCCATGGCCTTAGCACTTGTCCTTGAGAACCACCGAGTGTTGTGGTCCTTATCTAGGATTGCTCTGTATCGTTCCGCTTGTCCTTGAGTGCGCAAGATCACATTGTCCATGCGAGGTGGAGATGGGGACCTCTGGTTCCTTCTCTTCTTCTGAGCTCGGGTAGCGGGTCTGCTGGAACTTGCCATGTGATCTGCAAAACAATCATGATTTTCCAAGATAAGATCCACTCAAGTTAAGTTAGGCAAGAGACCCCATACTTGGTCTCGAAATAATCCTCGGAATTATTCGTTAACTACCCAATTGGGTCGTTTACAATTCTGGACTGGGTATTGATCTTTGAGGATATGCAGGGTCGTTAACGAGCCTGAGTGGGTCGTTAACGAGCTGCCGAGAGCCAGTTCGCAGAATTCCGAATTTTTCAACTTTAAGAATCAAGCCAAAATCAAGCATGCAATCCTCAATGCTCCTTCACTAGGCACACAATCGGATATATGTACCCCATACTTGCTCAATTACCCATCCCGAACATGCTAAATTTACCCGAAATTTTGACATGCAAAGTTTGTATCTTAATACTAGAACATGAAAAGTTCATGCTTTTCTAAATCAACTTTTCACAATGAGACATCTAACATGAATATCCTTCCCTAGGCCAAGGACTACTAAGCATAATCAAACTTTCATGAGCAAAATCCAATCATATAAATCAATCCTCTCTATGAACTCAATTCAAGATATGAAATTTCTATCCAAAAAACCATGAATCATGCAATCTCGAGTTAGGGTTTAGAAATCATACCGGAGAATCGAGAAATTGAAGAACAAGAGGTCGGAATTGGGTGGTTAACGAGCTCAGATCTCGTTGGTGAAAAGAATGGGTTTCCGGGCTTCGGTAACGACGGCTTCTCGGTGGTCGGTGGAGTGACGGATTCCGATCGATGGTGAGGGGATTCGGTGGAGGTTTTGAGGGATTTGGAGTTTGAGAGATTTGTGGGTAGAGTTTTTGAGGGTTTAGAGGGTTTAAATAGGAGAGGGTGTGGATAGGAAGAGGTAGAAGGGGGCGGCGGCAAGGGGTAGAAAAAGATAGATTTAGGTTAAAAATAACTTTCCTGCCCGTTTTGCCGAATCGGGTTATCGAACCGGATCGTTAACGACCCTAGGTGGGTCGTTAACGAGCCACCGTAGCCTCTTGGAGTGCTTTTCGAGCCCTTCTCCTGTATCTTGTTAGCTCTAAATTTATCCTAATTTCTATCCTTAAAAACTACTAAAAAGAACTCAAAAGAAAGCTAGGAAGAAGATTCTAAAAAGAAAAGAAAAGAAAAGAAAAGAAAACTAATTCTATACTAAAAAGCGGGTTGCCTCCCGTAAGCGCTATTTTTAACGTCGTCAACCCGACGTACTCACCTGACTAGTCCGACGTTGTGAGAGCCATAGTGACTCTAATCTCTTCGTCCCGGTCGGGTTTCTCATGAAACTTCTTCAGCCGGTGGCCATTAACTTTGAAGATTACGCCTTGGTTATTGATCAACTCTACCGTACCGTGAGGATAGTTGTGATGAACCACGAATGGCCCACTCCATCGTGTCCTAAGCTTCCCTGGGAATAGGCTGAGTCTAGAGTTGAAAAGAAGTACTTTATCGCCAACTTCATAATTTTTAGGCACCAATTTCCGATCATGCCACCGTTTGGTGCGCTCTTTGTAAATTTCAGCATTTTCGTACACCTTCAGCCTCAATTCTTCTAATGCTTGCAAGTCCATAAATCTTTTTGCTCCAGCCGTGTCGAGGTTCATGTTGAGCTCCTTAAGAGCCCATAATGCTTTATGCTCCATCTCAACCGGTAAATGACATGCTTTGCCATACACTAGATTATAAGGAGTGGTGCGTAGAGGCGTCTTGTATGCTGTCCTGTATGCCCATAGAGCGTCATCCAATTTGAAGGACCAATCCTTCCTAGAACGGGACACTGTCTTCTCCAATATGCTCTTTATTTGCGTGTTTGAAACTTCAACTTGGCCACTGGTTTGGGGATGATATGGTGCTGCCACCCGATGGGATACCCCATACTTAGCCAAAAGTGCTTCAAAACTCCGCTCAATGAAATGAGAACCACCATCACTAATAAGGATTCTTGGAACGCCGAACCTGGGGAAAATGTTGGTCTTGATGAATTTAGCCACAGTTTTGGTGTCGTTAGTCCTTGTAGCAACAACTTCTACCCACTTAGAGACATAATCGACCGCAACTAGGATGTACTTGTAGGGGCCTGATGCGGGAAACGGTCCCATGAAGTCTATGCCCCATACGTCAAATAGCTCAACCTCTAATATCCCGGTTAGTGGATTTTCATGTCTCCAAGTGATGTTGCCTGAGCGTTGGCACCCATCACATGTTGTCACATAAGCTTGTACATCTTTGAACATGGTTGGCCAATAGAGACCACTTTGAAGAATCTTCGCCGTGGTTTTGAATCCCTTTGCATGGCCTCCAGTTGGAAGTGTGTGACATTGACGGATCATATTCTCTATCTCCTCTTCTGGAACACAACGCCTAAAGAGGTGATCGCTTCCTTGCTTAAACAAGTGAGGATCATCCCAATAGTACTGTTTTACATCATGGAGAAATTTCTTCTTCTTTTGTGGGGTTAGACCCTCGGGAATCACGCCTCCTACAAGATAGTTAGCGAAATCTGCAAACCAAGGGGCTTTTGACCCTCTAACAGCATGGATTGATATTGGGGAATAAGAAATAGAAGGAAGAGAAGGAATGGAATTTATTTGAACAAGTTTGGTTTCAGAAATCTTACCTGACTCGGTCGTTACCAGAACTTAATGGGTCGTTAACGAACCTGGAGACATTATTTTATCCTCGGTAACGACCTCCCCTGGCTTAGTAATTGACTCACATGCCGACCCACCATGGAGCTTTATCTTTGTGATTTATGCTTTCCAGCCTCGGTGCCTCGTTAACGACCTTGAACGGGTCGGTGACGAGGGTTTTGTCGAGTTCGACCTCGTTCAGCAGGAGGTGTTCGTCCGGTCTGGAATCGTTTATTGGCACCTCATTGTTGGATTCGGTGATATGCTCAATCGACAATCTGGATAAGTGATCTGCCACTAGGTTCTCTGCTCCCTTTTTGTCTCTTATTTCATGGTCAAATTCCTACAATAAGAGCATCCAACGAAGCAATCTAGGTTTGGCATCCTTTTTGGCCATTAGGTATCTAACAACCTCATGGTCAGTATAAACAATCACTTTGGATCCAACAAGGTAGGACCGGAATTTTTCAAAGGCAAATACCACAGCAAGGAACTCCTTCTCCGTTTTGGTATACTTACTCCGTGCCTCATCCAGCGTCTTACTGGCGTAGTAAATGGCATGGAGTTTCTTGTCCTTCCGTTTCCCTAAGACTGCGCCAACTGCATAGTCATTGGCATCGCACATAATCTCAAAGGGTAATGTCCAATCCGGGGACTGCATGATGGGGGCGGACACGAGGGCATCTCTTAACCTATAAAATGCTTCAAGACATTCTGGAGACAGCTCAAATACTACATCTTTCATTAGTAGGTTAGTCAAAGGTTTAGCTATCTTAGAAAAATCCTGAATAAATCGTTTGTAAAAGCCAGCATGCCCTAGAAAACTCCTAATGTCTCTTACAGAAGAAGGAGGAGGTAGTTTTTCAATAAGCTCAATTTTTTCTTTATCTACCTCTATCCCTCTTTTAGAGACAAGATGTCCTAGTATATTCCCTCTTGAACCATGAAATGACACTTTTCCCAATTTAACACAAGATTGGTTTCTTCACATCTCTTAAGCACTTGTGCAAGGTTAGCAAGACAAGAATCAAATGAAGAACCATAAACAGAAAAGTCATCCATGAAAACCTCTACAATCTCCTCTAGCATATCCGAAAAAATAGCCATCATACACCTTTGAAAGGTGGCAGGGGCATTGCAAAGCCCAAATGGCATTCTTTTATAGGCAAAGGTTCCATAAGGACATGTAAAGGTTGTCTTCTCCTGATCATCAGGATGAATGGGAATATGCCAAAAACCGTTGTAGCCATCTAAATAACTTAAATAATCATACTGGGCTAAGCGTTCTAACACCTGGTCAATGAAAGGAAGCGGAAAATGATCTTTTCTAGTAGCACTATTAAGCTTCCTATAATCAATACACATCCTCCAACTAGTGGTGGTTCTAGTCGGAATAAGCTCTCCCTTTTCATTTTCTAAAACAGTCATTCCTCCTTTCTTTGGAACTACATGGACCGGACTCACCCATTGGCTGTCCAATATAGGAAATATGATCCCAGCATTAAGTAATTTAATAATTTCCTTTTTAACCACATCCTTCATGTTAGGATTTAACCTCCGTTGATGCTCTATGGTGGATTTATGATTATCCTCCATGTATATCCTATGCATGCAAAGGGAAGGGGATATGCCAGTTATATCATCTAGGGAGTAGCCTATGGCTTTCCTATGCATCTTAAGCACATTCAAGAGTTTTCCTACTTCCTCATCTTTTAATTTAACATTAATGATAACAGGCAAAGTAGAATTAGGACCAAGGAATTCATATCTGAGGGAGTCTGGAAGGGGTTTAAGTGTTGGGGACGGTTCAGCGGGGATTAGAATTGGTTCTTCTGGCTCCGTCTTCAACACCTCTTCAAGATATTCAAAGGCTGAAATTTCGTTATCTTCTGCCAGGGTTGTTAACGACGCTGGTGGGGTCGTTAACGAGCGTGCTTCTTCTGCCAAGAGAATCTGTAACACAGCTGGGTGGTTCGTCACTGAAACTGCAGGGGTTATTTCTGCCCACCTTCGACCAGAAATTTCATCATCTGTTGCCAATCTTCCAATAGGGTCTCCACAATCAATCATCTCTTGGTGGGTGTAGAACATCTTTACTTCGGCTCTATTGGTCTCATTAATTGACTGTTTGAATCGGAATTCTGTCACCTCATCCCCAATTTCGAAAGTTAGGGGTCCCCTCCTAACATCTATTATGGCTCCAACTGTGGCGAGGAACGGTCTTCCCAAAATAATAGGCACCACCGGATCTTCAGGCATTGCCATAACGATGAAGTCGTTTGGAACAAAGAATTTGCCCAATTGAACCGGAAAGTCTTCTACCACCCTTGTTGGTTTGATGCAGGATCCGTCTGCCATATAAAGCCGCATGTTGATGGGCTCTAGTGGTCCCACATTAGCTTTGGACCAGATCGAGAGAGGGAGTAAACTAGCACTGGCTCCTAGATCACATAAAGCTTTGAACTTGTGGTTGCCTATGCCGATCGTTATTGCAAACCTCCTTGGATATCCTAGCTTTTCTGGTAAAGCTATAGATCTGACTTCATCTTGTAGCTCTGTAATGGATCTTTTCCTGCTAAGAATGTCTTTCAAGAATTTTGTGTAAGCTGGCATTTCGCTTAGGGCCTTAGCGAATGGGATGGAAATATTAATGCCCTGAGGACTCTTTACGAAACGCTTGAACTTACTCTCAGTAGAGTCCATAGATTTCTTAGTGGGAAATGGAAGAGATTTCACCATCCTCGGAACCAAGTTAGGCTCGAGGGGTGATGCTACCGGGTCGACACTAGGGTCGTCAGGTATGCTCGACGGGTCGTTACCGACCTTGCTAGGGTCATTGACTACCCTTGAATTGAGAGGGAGGCTCGGATTAGAAAACTTACCGGGGGTAGGGTCGTTAGATACCCTCGGAGCCTCGTCACCATGGTACACTGGTTCGGTAATTGCCCTCGCTGGCTCGTTACCGAGGGTAACCGTGGTGTCCTCTTGCTTCTTATCCTTAGCTTGGACTTGCTCCGGTAATGTCTTTCCGCTCCTAAGGTGTACTGCTGCTATTTGTCCTTTAGGGTTTTCTTCGGGACGGCCCGGGAGTTGCCCTTGTGGTCTCGGAATCTGTGCAGCAAGGTTCCCTAGTTGGGAATCTACATTCTTCTTCCATACATCGAACTCTCCCCATCTTTTATTCTGGTGGTTAAGGTTAGCTTGAACTTCATTGACCTTGTTGTGGACCCTATTGATGCTTTCCTGTAACCCTTGTACCCAAGATGGTGGCTCCTGATGGCCTGGAGGTCGATAAGGTGCAGGTCGTCTATCTAGTGGAGGCGCTGTATAGCTTGGATTTGGATTCTGATTGCCCTACGTCTAATAGTTATTTGGCCTGTCAAAATTGCTAGGCTGGTTCCTGTATGGGCCTCTCATGTAATTCATTTCAGCAATTGTCTCAGCGGCTCTTACCTGCTCTATGTTAGTGCAAGCAGAAGTACTATGGGCAGAAGAACCACACTCTTGACAAGATTGAGAGGATTTCAGAAAACTTACCTGCTTCTTCAAGCGGTTGACCTCGTCTTGTAGAAACTGATTTTTGACGTCTGGGTCAACATCTTCTCGGTTAGGCACATAGAGACGTTTCTGCGGCTGGGGAGTCTGTTGGGTTCCATACATGGCATCATAATTGGACAGCTTATCCAGCAGTTCCCATGCAGCCGTAGGGTCCATCTCTATAAAACCACACGCTGTATGTGTGTTAATGCGGTTCTTGGTCTCTGCGTTGATACCCTGGAAAAAGATTTCTTGCAGAACATATAAAGGTTGCCCATGAGTGGGGCACTGTCTAAACATCTCTTTGAATCTTTCCCATGTTTCAACAAAGGTCTCATTAGGCAGCTGGTGATAGGAGGTGATGCGTTTCCTCAACTCCGTCGTCTTGGCAGGTGGGAAGAATTTTGTAAGAAATTGATCATACAAGTTCTTCCAAGTCCTGATAGACTTAGGAGGTAGGCTCTCCAACCAGCTCAGGGCCTTTCCAGTTAGAGACCACATGAAAGCTTTTAACAGAACATATTCAAGTGAGACACCTTCAGCAGCTATGGTGTCACATAAATCAAGAAAATTTCTAATATGCTCCATAGGGCACTCAGTAGGTTTCCCTTCAAACTGAGCCCGTTTAATTAAGGATATAAATTGAGACTTGATCTCAAAGGTTTTCTCTATCTCCGGAAGCACGATTGGGGACTCTGGCACCCTCAATTCTAGATGCATATACTGTTTGGCATTCCTCGGATAGGCATTCGGTTCCTCTTGTAGACGAGCGTTGGTAGCTCGTTGACGCTCAGCCTCGGCAGTAGCGCCTTCCTTCTCGGTTTTCAACGCCTCCATCTGGTTTTGGAAGATCTCCAATTGACGAGCCATCTGTTTAGGTGTGGCCATGGCTCGGTTCTCTCGGCGTCTACGGTGCAGGGAACGTTCAGGTTCTGAGTAATAACCAGCGTTGTCAAACTCAAGCCTTCAACGTCCTACCGGCATGCGCTGAGGAAACAGACAAAGAAAACAAAAATTAAAACAAAAACGGGGTCGGGCTATTCCTGAACCCACAAATAAACAAACAAACTCGTTGCTTCCCCAGCAACGGCGCCAATTTGTTGACGGGCCTTCACTCAGGACAACAAATAAATTTATAGTCAAGACCCCGCTGAGTATAGGGGAGTCAGGATCGTTCCACGAGAAGCAAGGTTGTTTGTCTATCGACTACTAAAAATCAAACAAAAGCAAGCAAAACACTCACCAGTAGCCTCGTTAACGACGTTGTCAGGGTCGTTATTGAACCACCGTAAACAAAAGACCAAAAATAACGACTTAAACTAGTTCGGTACCGAGGCTAGGAACTCAGTAACGAATATTTCTTAAGAGAATTAAAATAAAAACAAAGATCTAGGACTAGGGACACCACAACATAGTCATGCATATAAACTCGTAAAAAGATGAGATCATGCCTTTAAATAGATAAATTCATCAACTTTCGTTGAATATCAAGTAAATTAACCTACTTTCGTAACCCAATTCACTCAATTGCTTGTTTTGGATCTAAAGCTTGAAACTTTCGTATTCAAACAACATCAATCTTCAAGTTAACAACTTTCTCTTTGAATCAAGTCAATCAACTCAAATTACCTCAACTTTCACCTCGGTATAATCACAACAAACAATCTCAATAATAGATAAAAGGCATTCAACACACAATCTTACTCACAAAACATGCATAACTATGCCGGGCTTAACCCCGATCCTAGAAAAGAAGACTACTCACTAATCATAACTATGAAACAAATAAATTCAACAAAAGAAATCATAGAAAACAAATCACTACTCAAATTAATAGGAAAAATATCGTCTTACAGAAATTCAGAAGAAACCGAAAAATACACAGTACCGAACCAAAATAACGATTAACGAACCCGGTAACTCTTGTCCACCGAGCCTCGATCTCGATCCTTCTCTCTCTCTCTTCTCGGCTCTTCCTCCTCTCCAAGTCGATCTCTCCGAAAATTCCCCCCCCCCCCCCTCTTTCTAGGCTAAACAAGAGGGCTATTTATACTAATAAAGCTAGAAAGAAATACGACTAGAAGATAAAAACTTTCCTAAAAAGATAGAAATAAAATCTAAAAAGATAACAAGACCTAAAATACATAATATAATAACCCTAAAATCATAAAAAGATACTCTACCGACACAGAAATAAATTCCTGCACAGGATCGGTGAGTCACAAAGTCAACTCTCGAAATCTCTATCTCGTGGCCTCATTAACGAGCCCTTGCAGCCTCGTTAACGAGCCTGGGCTTGGTTTCTTCCATACTTTATCTCATGAAACTCGAACTCCGACTTCTTCAATCTTGTATTCCTCTGTCTTTCACTGTAGCACTCCAAATTCAGCTCCATATAGCACCTTTTCCTTGCTAAAACCTACAAAAATACACAAAATAGAGTAGCTTCCATACTTTCCATAAAAATATGCAAAACTATCCAAAAACACATAAAACTAATCCTAAATTATCAAAACTAGTCCTAATAAACTAAGAAAATAAACTAAAAACTATACTAAAAATACGAACATCAGTCCTTAACCTTCCTTACTAAGACGAATGTTCCCTTTACTTTGGGAGAGGCGCAAGAAGAGGCCTTTGCAACCCTTAAGGCTAAGTTGACACAAGCACCGTTGTTGGCCCTTCCCGATTTTGGCAAGATGTTTGAGATAGAGTGTGATGCATCAGGAATCGGGCTCGGCGAGGTACTTATGCAAGAAGGAAGGCCTATTGCTTACTATAGTATGAAGTTAGGGGGAGCCAAGCTCAAGTACCCCACGTATGACAAAGAGCTACTTGCTCTTGTCCGAGTTCTACAGGCGTGGGAGCATTATCTTTTGCCTCGAGAGTTTGTCATCCATTCCAATCACGAGGCATTGAAGTACTTGAGAGGGGAAGCAAAACTGAACCGAAGGCATACCAAATGGGTGGATTTCATCGAATCCTTTCCCTATGTCATCAAGCACAAGAAAGGCAAGGACAACGTCGTCGCCGACTCATTGTCACAGAGGTATACTCTTTTATCTTTACTTGATGCTCGTTTGCTTGGTTTTTCTTTTATGAAGGAGTTGTATGCTCATGATGCTGAATTTGGGCGCATCACGATCATAATATCTAGCTCATGGACATTAGCAACGACGGCGGCAACGTAATACAAGTGCGTCGCTAAGTTGGTCGCCATTATACAATGCTGAATAGCAACACAATGTTTAGCAACGGAAGCATTAAATCGTCGTTATGTTCGTGGCTGGGAGATATTCTTCGCTATATTCATTGCTAAAGTAGTGGCTATGGTAGTCGCTATTCATGCGTTTTGATTTCAACGTATAACAAAGTAATTAGTTTTATTTTCTCCACATGCAAGATAGGAGATACAACTTTAAACCCTAGGAATTGATTTTAAATATACACTAAATGACTAATAATGTATATATTACCTCTCAAATGGATACATCCATCGATAATGCACAAGGCCAGCAAGTTTAGCTTCAGTTGCTAAGTGGATAGCCAGGTGGACCATTATATCAAAAAAAGCCGGAATGAAGACCCTTTCAAGCTTGCAGAGTGTGATGGCTATGTTCTTTTCCATTTGTTCCAACATATCAATGGTCAAGGATTTTGAGCACAACTGCTTAAAATATGAACTCATCTCAGCTAATGGCTCCAAAACACAATCACTCAAGACACCACGAAAAGCCGGCACAAGCAAATCTTGCATGAATACATGGCAATCATGACTTTTCATGCCCGAAATCTTGCCGTCATTCAAAGACACACATCGTGCAATATTGGATGAATACCCATCTGGAAGTTTAAGCATGGATAACAATTTGGCAATTTGTCTCCTTTCCACTAATGTTAAATTATAAGGGGCCTTTGGAATTTGATACTTGTCTCCCACTCTCTTTGGTTGTAATTTTTCATGCATTTTCATTTTCTGCAGATCAAGCCGAGCCTTTAATGAATCCTTATTTTTCCCACGGATATCAAGCACAGTCCCCAAAATACTATCACAAATGTTCTTCTCAGTATGCATAACATCCAAATTGTGTCGAATCAACAAGTGCTTCCAGTATGGCAGATCAAAGAATATGCTGACCTTTTTCCACTGGTGCACCAAGTACCTATCATCTCTTTTCCGCTTTCTAGCTGTTTTCCCAAAAGTCACACTATTCCGATATTCAGATAAACATTCCACAATGTCTAAGCCTTTCAGCAAACTAGGAGGTGGATCACGCTCTACACTCCCAAAATGCTTTCTATCTTGCCTCCATCTGTGATCTAAGTCTAAGAATGTACGAGCATGCATGTAACAATACTTGTGCCCCTTATCTAGCCAATCAGATTTTGTATTTGGACCACAATCTGGACAAGCAAGTGCACCCTTGGTACTCCAACCAGATAGATTTGCATATGCCGGAAAATCATTAATGGTCCACATCACCATTGCACGCAAGTTAAATGTCTTTTTACTATAAATATCATATGTCTTAACACCAACTTCCCATAAATCCTTCAGTTCATCAATCAATGGTTGAAGAAACACATCTATATCATTCCCTGGAGATTTAGGACCCGGGATTAGCAGAGACAATATCGTATTTTCACTTTTCATACACATCCATGGAGGCAAGTTGTATGGCACCAGAAACACAGGCCATATGCTATAAGCACTACTCATTTGAGATGAAGGAGTAAAACCATCACTAGCTAATCCCAATCTAACATTTCTTGGATCAGCGGAAAAGCTAGGAAAAAACTCATCAATAAACTTCCATGCTTGTGAATCTGCCGGATGCCTTAATACTCCATCATCTACTCGACTCTGCTTATGCCAACGCATATGTCTTGCCAACTTGGATGACATATATATCCTTTGAAGCCTAGGAATTAGTGGGAAATGGCGTAAGACTAATTGAGGAATTTTCTTCCCATTTTTAGGCCTTTCATCTTCCTCAGTATCACTACCCATTTGTTCTTGGCCAACATCCTTCCATCTAGAGAACCCGCATTTAGGACAAACATTGTAATTTGCGTATTCTTTATGGAATAAAATACAATGGTTGACGCATGCATCAATCTTAACATAATTAAGGCCTAAATCCTTGGTATACCTCTTTGCCTCATAAGTGTTTTTTGGAAAGGCTTCATCAAAATCAAAAGCTCTATGTAATGCATTAAGAAGCATAGAAAAAGACTTATCACTCCATTTGTGGGTCACTTTAATATGGAGTAGAGTAATCATGAACTCCAGCTTTGAGAAAGTTTTACATCCTGGATACAAATCCTCCTCTGCACTTTTCAGTAATCTTTCAAATTTTTCAGGCATCTCATCTGTTCCTTCATCAAATTCAGCACTTGTACCCTGATTATTACTTCCCAAACTGCCAGAAAACCTAACATTATTTGCCTCGTATAACAAAGGTCTCATATCATCTCTAACCATATCACCATCAGAACTACAAGAATCCCCTTCAGAAGATGCTTCCTCGCTGTCTCTACCATATTCTATGGGAGCTTCACCATGAAACTCCCATGGATTATAATCATTCTTAATTCCATGATGCATCAAGTGTACCCACATTGTATTTCTGTCTTTGAAAAGACCTAGCAAGCAACTATTACAAGGACACCTCATCACAGCTTCTCCATCTTTACCATTAAATGCAAATTCTAAAAATGCATTAACGCCTTCTACATATTTTGGTTGTCTCCTACCAAAAGCTGATCTATTGATCATCCACGTTCGATCCATAACCTTGGTTCAAATTTACATATAAGTTAACTTTAGATGATAGTATGAAAATTAATTTCTTTAAAGAGATGAATTTGGTAAGATTTTCAGTACATAAAATTAGGTCTATATGATTAGTTGTACATGTTTCCTAGGGTTAAATAGTAATGATTATCAATTAAGCTCAAGCTTTAAGCACTTCACTTATCAATTTTTTCTGCACAGAAAATTATCCTCACTTCAATTATCAAATTCCCATCCCTATAATACCAAATGGCCATGCTTTAATTTAAAATAAACTACAAAGATTTTAATCTGTAGTATCTTGATTAAATAAGAGAGAAGAGGAATTGAGAACACTATTGTTAACTCTTATCTTGCTTACCTTGTTATGAAGCCCCTTGAAACCTAGTGATTTGCCCAGCCAATAGTACTGTCAGCTTCCTTGTTCTCTTCAAATGTTATCTTAACCACGAGAATTATCAAAAGTTAAGCAAAAGTGCAAAAGTTGACAAGAATGACACATAACGGGACAATAGCACAAACCAGTAAAAAACAAGGTACAACAGAAGGTGAAGGATTGAGTTTGTGGCAATAAAAAAAATGAAATTCTCTCCCAAGTTTAATATAATATGATCTTATTATGTGACAGTAGAACTATGAAAGGTGAAGGATTGAGTTTGTGGTTGTGACAATACAGCCTGGAAGTGAACTGCAATTCTTTTTACACATTATATCAGAAAAGAGAGTGAGGCCCCATATTTTCAAGGCAACACTTTATCATAGAAAAAGAAAGCTGCAATTCTTATTCTTTTTCATAACTCTATCTTAAGCAACATCAGTAATAGTAAACTACTACTATTTTAGTACTATTATACTGCATAAACTTATATAGCTAGTGTGTGATTTTAGTACTTTCACTACTAGTTTTATAACAAGAAGTAGCAGCTTGAAAGTAGATTGTTGCTACCTATCACTTAGGCAACTCTATCATATAATTTGACTACAAAAACTTGCATAAGTAAATGAAGAGAAAAGGAAAATTATCAGCTTGAAATCAAACCAGGACTTTGATACCTTCTCTCTTCTACTGAATAGAAATGCATGAAGCAACTAGAATTTGTCTTCACCCTTTCTTCTGGATAGCTTGTAAGCAGCTGAAAAATGTGTGCCATGAAAAGACTAAGCCATCAGAAGCAATAATGAGTAAAATAGAGAGTTTGATACAGAAATTGCCTATACATTCATGTCATAATGAGCCAAGAGACAAACTACTGCAGAAAATTTTCAGATTGTAATATACCTCACTCTTGAATTCTTCAGAGATTCACCAAACAACTCTTGGTTCAAGATCCTCTTCACAACAACTTCCTGCAATATAAGAAAATTTATTCACCTAAACATGAGGTGCAATTTCAATCATTAAGAAGAAAATAGATGATAGAAGTTTACATAAATGGACCTGATAGAGTTTACATACGGGCAGTACTTGATTAGTCTAAACACTTATTCTTTATTTTGAATACAAACACTATATTATTGCTTTTCTAGCAAACTTAAACAGTAAATGAGACTAGATAACTAATGCTAAGAAAATGAAGATGAGAAGAACCAATATTGGAGAACAAGTTTAAAGTCATTATCTCTAGATGCACTTTGTGAGCACTTAGTGGTCCATGTAATTGAGTAAAACAAATATATACAACTGAATTTGAGTGTTAGTAGAGGACTAGAGGTTATGGATCATACCAGATTCATAGTATAAGTGCTATTAATTTCATCTGCAGAATACTAATCATACTAGAATCATAGTATTCAAACCTAACTTTAAACATGGAAAATATTACTAGGTAAAGATTCTAAATTTTCAACTCTATATCCAGCCCTTTCCATACCACAATAAAATAAAATTAAAACCCTACAAGTGAACAAAGAGAAAAAAAGTGGTACCATATATAAAACTTTTCAGATCATTAAGGCCATTAATGTTAGACACTTTTTTAAAGTCTGTCCACAAATAGAAAAAATCCTAAAATCTCAGTGGCTAGAATTGGACCAAAACAAGTACTAGCTAGATGGACATACTAGTCTAATAACACTAAATTTACTACTTAATTAATCACCACGTACGCGAAGTATACATACATACCAAAGTCAGCTAATTAAGCATCTAACTAATTCTCCTCCTCCTCTTCTCCATCCAAATCATCATCAAAATAATTCCCAAAAACCCTAGAATCAACAACATCCCAACCAGACTCAACATAGCTGAGAGTTTAGAATGTTAGTTAATTCTACAATTCAATGAAGCCAGATAACTAAATATCCAGAAAATATATGGACCATTACATCCAGCACCAAACCACACGATTGAAGCAACCAAAGTACTTTCTAGAAACAGATTCCTCTTTAAAATAGGATGACACACCAAACATGTTCGCTCTCACACTATCAACAAAATATTTCTGAATAAATGAATAAATTTACTTAGCATTATCATGAGAAAAACTTCATAAAAGCAAGAGCGAGATTATATACCTCACAGAAACGAGCAGCCACGGGAAGAAGTTTTTAGAATCAATCACCAAAAATCAAATCTGGCAGAAAAAAGGGGAAATTGAACAAGAATAAGTATTCAACACGTAGACAACCTCAATTTGAAGCAACCAAAAGTACCTTGATTTTCAAGGTCATACAAGCAGAATAAGAGATGAATAGAGATTTCATGTATGTAACCCAACGAGCAGACGAATTAGGGTTTCAAACTACATATGCAAATTGAAGAAAAGCTAAGCAAAATACCTATTGAGAGCCAAGAAGAGAGCCGAGGAATTAGGGTTCAATAGGATTGATTCCAAAGCAGTCACGTACACGAACAATTGAGGGAGAGAGCAGACAATTGAGGGAGAGAGCGGATGAGGGAGGGAGAGAGCAGACGATCGAATTGAGGGAAATTGCTAGTTGGTGGAGAGGACGACAATGGAGGTGGTGCTTAACTCCATGGCGATGAACATAGGAGAGATGCTAGGCTACGTACAGTGGTAATGAGGTATCTCAGCGTACCGCACTACCGCGTATATGAAAATTTTAGGGATTAAAAGTTTCTATTTCCCACTAAAAATTTTGGCATCCCGCGCGTAAACAAAAGGCGTCAAAATTAGTGTATTTCTCGCCCTTGATTTTTTTAATTTTAAGTAAATTATACTATAGGGGCGGCGAAATAATATTGTGTCGCCTAAAACAATCACTTAAGGGCGACACAGGCCTTCCGTGTCGCCCAAAATAACTTATGGGCGACATTTCTCACTTCTGCCGCCCAAAATAAATTATGGGCGACAAAATAAAAAGTGACGCCCTTGTTCACTTTTTTTGTCGCCCAAAATCTTTTTTCTTGTAGTGCCTAAACCCTAAACCCTAAATTGGTTTCAATTTCATTGTATATCAAGCAATTAGTTTTATTTCTCTACATGCAGGTTAACAGTTCAACCATTTTAGATCCTAACATTACAACACTAGCTCGTGGACCCGCTAGAACCATCAAGACATATCCGGATTATTTTATGAATGGTGAACGATTCCATACGAAAACACTAACATCAACGCGGGTAACTAACAATATCGGAGCTTGTGTTATAAAAAAAACTTTGGCAGTGACAAGGACTACTATGGTGTGCTACGAAATAATGGACCTCAATAACCAAAGGTTATGCATATATACGCTGTTGAGGAGGTATTTTAACAAGATTCACCACTTCAACGAGTTATCGATGATTTAACCGATGTTGATAATATTGGAACACTAAATGACCCAAGAGGTACTTTTTATTTCGTCGACGTTGATGCAGATGCCTGAACTTACTAAAAAGATAGATTAAATAATTATGTATATCAAATAACTAACCAAATTTCACTCCAATAACTAACCAAATTTAGTGACCGCATGGTTGCTAAATCCAGAATTTAGCTACCACATGGTTGCTAAATCCGATTTAGTGATCACATGGTAGCTAAATTCAAGATTTAGCGACCAAGTGGAAGCTAAATCCAAGTTAGGATTTGGCTACCACATGGTAGCTAAGTCCGATTTAGCAACCCCGTGGTGGCTAATTAGCAACCATGTGGTAGCTAAATACAACTTTCATTAAAAAAGGAAATCCCTAAATACATAAAATGGGAGGTATTTAGGAAGCATGTGGTCGCTTATTGGCGTCGATGTGGTCGCTAAATACATAAAAAATATGAGAGGGAATATTTGACGAGGCGTCCTTTTTAAAATTATTTGGTACTTAGCGTCCTTGTGGTCGCTAAAGACATAAAAATATGGGAGGGAATATGTGACGAGGTGGGATTTTTAAAAATTATTTGGGAATTAGCGACCACAAGGTGGGATTTTTAAAATATGGGAGGGAATTCGTTTTATTTTCAATTTGTAATGAAGTAATTAGTTTCATATTCTCCATATGCAAGATGGGAAATAGAATCCTAAACCATAAACTCTAAATTCGTTTGGCTCCAAATCTATAGTTGTAGAAATAAGATTATTAAATGATAAGCACGTGAAATTTCAACGTATAACAAAGTAATTAGTTTTATTTTCTCCACATGCAAGATGGGAGATAAAAATTTAAACCCTAAACCCTAAATTTATTTCAATCTCATTGAATATGAAGTAATTGGTTTTATTTCTCAATATCTGGGCTGACAGTCCGACCATTTCAGATCCTAACATTACAACACTTCCTCGTGGACCCGCTAGAACCATCAAGACATATCCTGGTTATTTTATGAATGGTGATCGATTCAATACGACAACATACATATCAACACGGGCAACTAATAATATTGGAGTTTGTGTTAAAAAAATTTTTTTGGCAGTGACGAGGACTACAATGGTGTGCTACGAAATAATAGACCTCAATACCCAAAGGTTATCCATATATACGCCGTTGAGGAGGTATTTTAACAAGATTCACCACTTCAACAAGTTATCAATGATTTAACCGATGTTGATAATCTTGGTCCGCTAAATGACCTAAGAGGTACTTTTTATTTCGTCGATGTTGATGCAGATTCCTGAACTTACCGAATAGAGAAATTTAATAATTATGTAGATCAAATAACTAAAAAAATTTCACTCAAATAAATAACAGAATTTAGTGACCACATGGTAGCTAAATCCAGGATTTAGCTACCACATGGTCGCTACATGGTAGCTAAATTCAGGATTTAGCGACAAGGTTGTAGCTAAATCCAAGTTAAGATTTTGCTACCACATGGTAGCTAAGTCCGATTTAGCGACCACATGGTTGCTAATTAGCTACCATGTGATAGCTAAATACAACATTTTTTTTAAAAAGGAAATCCCTAAATACATAAAATGGGAGGTATTTAGCGACCATATGGTCGCTAAAAACATAAAAAATATGAGAGGGAATATTTGACGAGGCTTCCTTTTTAATATTATTTGGGACTTAGCGTCCATGTGGTCGCTAAATACATAAAAATATGGGAGGAAATATTTGAAGAGGTGGGATTTTTTTAAATTATTTGGGAATTAGCGACAACGAGGTGGGCTTTTCTAAACCCGAATTCTAAAACCCTAAATTCGTTTTATTTTTAATTTGTAATGAATTAATTATTTTTATATTCTCCATATGCAAGATGGGAAATAGAACCCTGAACCCTAAAACCATAAACTCTAAATTCCTTTGGCTCCAAATCTATAGTTGTAGAAATAAGATTATTAAATCATAAGCATGTGAGATTTAATTGTATAATAATGTAATTATTTTTATTTTCTCCACATGCAAGATGGGAGATACAACTTTAAACCCTAAACCCTAAATTTGTTTCAATTTCATTGTATATGAAGTAATTAGTTTTATTTCTTTATATGCAGGCTGACAGTCCGACCATTTCAGATCCTAACATTACAACACTAGTGACTGGCTGAAAGTCGTCGTGCCAAATCAAAATATAATTCCCTAATCACTCAACTAGTATAGTTGGTAAGTCGGGGTCGTACCCAAGAGACACTTGTATCCTAAGTAATATTATTATCAAATCAGATTGGTAACAAAGGGGGGATTTTGGAATTGTAAGTATAAAACTAGAGAAATTAAAGCAAGTAAAGCAATTAAACAAAGAAAAGGTTGGATTTTTATCAATTAAGGAAAAGCAATCGTATTCAAATATCCACTTTCTTCCTCAAGTTATTGATCATAGATTCAAACAAGTTATTTCTTTTGGTTATTCCTATCCTGATTAGAAATAAAACATGGCAACGAAACATGCAAACTTAACATCCAAACAACTCATGAAACGATCATAAATCATAAAGACATTAGCAATGAGAACAAGGATAAAAAGGATACATGCAATTGAATTCCAACGAGTCAAACAATCAACATGCATTCAAATCTTTTTCTCAATTGTTTTAATCCAACGAGTCCTAAACCAATTGAGTTGCTACAAATATTAGGTTTTACTATGAGAAAACCTAAATCTAGAAATAGAGAGCATTAAATCCAACAAGGTGATCAATCAAGTAGAAATCAATACAATCAATATTAATTAGGCACAAGAGAATTGAAATAATCTGTAGAAATAAACCTAAATAGAAAAATCTTACAACAACTTGGGTTTGAAAAGCTTCAACTTGAATAAGATCTAAGGATTTAGTTCTCCATAGAAGAAAGAATACAAACTGGAATAATAGAAATTAGGTCTCAAAGTTCTCTCAAACAAAGGCTGAAAACTAGGTTTTTAGTAGTCCCTAAAAACACGAAATAATAAAGATATAAGGAAACTTAATATAATAGATAGATAGATAAATCGCCGCCTCGGATTTTTTATGATGTGGAAAACCACGATCGCAATGAGTAAAAGCCCCGATCGCGGACCTGATCGTGATAAAACTCTGACGGCGTTTTCGGAAGATGTTTTGACTACCTTAGAGTGGGAATTTGGAGTCGTAGTAAAAATATGAATTATAGCTCTTCGAGTTAGATTTCGAATGATACCAAATTCAGCTTCATCCGACCATGTAGCTCCCAAACGAAGCGTCGCAAGAAAGTGGTGTCGAAACAACAACTTCAATGGTGGCTCATATTCAAGCGTTCTTTTCCACAACTTATTGGACGTTAATGATCATCAAAAGTGGCTTGAATATCCTTCGAAAAGACACTTGAATATCTCCAATCATGAATCCTTCAACTTATCCAATCCTTGCTTCTCAAAAACGACCTAAAATTTAACCCATCCTTGCTTCTCAAAACGACCTAAAAACACGAAAGCACAAGAGTAGACACCAAATGCAAAAACTACAAAAACTAAGCAAAATGCATGCAAGTACCTATGATTTAAACATAAATATGCCCTAAAACTAACACCTAAATGCATGCTATCAAATTCCTCCATGCTTAAAACTTGCTTGTCCTCCAGCAAGAACTAGATTCAACACCCCAAAAACAAGGAATTCATGCATCGACTTAGATAACTGCTTAAGCAAGAATAACAAGAGACATGATTCAATAATTGATATCATAGCATGTATTTTAGCATCCAAATAGATCAAGTAAACACATCCATTCTAAACCTCACTGGGAACATGTGTTTTCACTCTCACTCATGTGTTTAAAGGTATATGTGTTTCGCTCAAACTCAAGTTTGAAAGCCTAGCTATCATAAGCTTGCATCAGTGTTTTAGATCTCCACCGCTAGAGACTATGCATACAACAAAAATCATGAGGTCTTTTGAGGGTTTTAATGGGGCCAAGGTAATAAGAATTTGGTAGGGAATAATTTTGTCTTGTGGTGTTAAATCCGGGAATCAAGACTCAACTCAATTCTAAATCAACACCAAACTTCAATTCTTTTTTTCTTTCCCAATTCCTACTCTATTAACTCCATTTGATCTTCTCTTTTTTTTCTTCACTTTCATTCTTTTTTTCTTCTTGTTGCTTCAACTCTCATATACTTTTTCTTTTCAACCAATTGAAGACTTCAACTTTATAGCTCATCTTTTTTTCTTTTGACCCTCATTTTTAAATTCCAATATTCATCCACCAATTGCTCTTTCAACTCCACCAAAATTGGCTCACAACCACAAAATAAATCAAGTAAAAATCTAATTCCCGAATGGGTCAAGTTTATATAAGGCTCGGATTTATTTTGTGGAGCTTACAAAAAAATAGGCTATTAAGATTTAGAAAGGGGCTTCAAAAGAAGGAACATATGTAAGGGTGGATAAGGGAATAATAGGCTAATAAAACAATGCCTAAATCATTTTAATGTCATATGAAAAAGTCATGAATGCAGCCTCGAAAAAGATATCTTAATGCAAGTTCTAGAGGAAGCAATCAAAGTGAGCACCCACAATAAAAAGAGGACTCATAAATGTGTAGTCCTAGAAAGGCCAAAAATAATTATCTCACAAGGTAAAATTTTCCTAGAACTTCCGTGTAACTTAGATCTCAAGGATATACATACTCAATCAAATAATCAAACATGCTCTTAAAGAGGTAAACATTATGAAGCTTCAAGCAATCCAAGCAAGTTAAGCGGCAAAAATCATCATCAAATATATTAGAGGACAAGTGGTTTCTTTGCTTAGGGAAATATGACAATCCTAAAATGCATGATATTTTTGGTATCTTTTTTCAAATTTTCTGGTTTTTTATGCAATTATGAATGCAAAAATTTAAACATGTTTTGCAAGAATTTAAACTATATACAATGCAAAACTATACTAACATGTAAATGTTCCCCTCCCCATGCTTAAACAATACAATGTCCCCAATGTATAAAATAAAAGAGAAAGGAAGAGAAAACACTCACAAAGTCATCTACTCTTTTGAATATGGAGGAGGTTCAAAGCGGCAACAGTCTGGTGGTGAGGACAGAAGATAGATGAAGAGCAATGAATTCACAAGATTAGACATTGTCAATGCCCTTAACAACCTGTCAAAATCCTTGGAACACATCTCACAAAAACATAAGTAGCACAAGGATAAATTCAAATTGAATAATAACCCATTTAAAAATCGCTTCAACTTATCAAACTTGTGAGACCAATTTTCATGAGATGGCATATCCTCAAACAAATTCAACACAAGTGGTGATGTCAGATAATACTTACAGTATAGGTCAAAGTACTTGTCATCATTACCACTTTTACCAAAGATGAACTCCATGTAATCTCTAGCACAAATCTTAGTCTCACTTGGTTCTATAGGCTTCGTAGTGTCCTTGAGTGCCTCGGGATATAGGAGCATTGACTTTTGAGAGTCAAGAAGAGGAAAGTTGGGCCATAAGTGATAGCTTGCATATAGGAGTAGTTTAGATGCATGTTTTATATATGTTTTAAGTAGTTTTAGGTTGGTTTTTATCTAGTTTTTAGGTTTTTGGTGTTGTCGGGTAGTTTGCGCTTGTTTGCTCGATTTTGCAGGTTTTTAGGTTTATGAGCAACAACGGGGCGAGGTTTGGATTGACCATGGCGGTGGTGGATAAGCTAATGGAAGCTAGGAAGTGTTACAATGAAGATTGAACAAGTAGAAGTGAAAGCCAAGACAAGAGACAAAAGCTCGGGATGCATGCCGAGCAACCAAGCCGAGCAATTTCAACTGAAGCCAATTGCGCTGGATGGCATATTGCGTGGCCGCGCAATGCCGAGCAACAAAACCGCGCAATCGGAGTTGTACGCGGACATCACTTGTGCCGAAAGTTTTGGGCCGAGCTCTTGGTTTTTGGGCTTCGGGTTATATCTTCCGAGTGTACTCAATAAAGATAGATTGTTGAGGGTTATTTTAGAAGACATATATAAACCTTATGTTAGTTTATTTTATGATAACTGGGATCATATTTTGGAGGCTAGGGTTTCTTCTCTCAAGGAGCAACCTTTGAACCTTTTGTAAGTTTTTATTAATTTTAATTATGCATTGCTAATTTCTTTGTGTTTGACTAGTTATTGAAATCATAGATTGCATAATATTGTGAGGTTTGATTGATTCTCATCAACTTTAATAGGTTTTATTCTCTGTGCTTTATTGAATCAGAGTTATTCTAGGGTTTTGTTAGATTGATCACCTAATAGAATTTCTAGGTTAATTTACAACTAATCTGATTAAGTCCCGTTCGGTATTGATTAGATAAAGTAGCAACTATAATTGTTTAGACCCGTTCGGGATATTCAGTTGTAGAAGGGAATAAACCACAGATAACTTGATTAGCTGTTTGCGTTGAGTATTTGTTTCTATCGATACTTTGAACTTAAAGCTGTCGTTTAATTGAATCTAGACGTTGTTCTAGGTTGTTAGATGATTAGGGTTGTTCAGACTGTTAGCTCTTTCAACTAAATATAAAGTTTTGGATAATAATCCACGGTAGATTATTCAAGTGAATTGAGAATCAAGAGAATCGATGATCAATAAGCATACCTATGATGGATTTAACTAGTTGAACACGCTTTTCTCATACTTGTTAAACTCAATCATATTTGCATTCATAGTTAGTTCTTAGTTTGCATATTAGATTAGATTTTCAATCATAAAACCCCCCTTATTTGGTTACTTGGCACCTAAGTAATAACATTAATACACGAGTCCTTGTGGGATCGACCCTTACTTACCATTCTACTAAGTTTGGTTAAGTTAGGTTCTTTGATATGTATAACGACCACAGAAAATACATCATCAAATTTGATGCCGTTGCCGGGGACTCGTCGCTATTTGTGTTCACTGCTTTTGTGCTCTTTTGGGTGTGAACCAGTTATATGGTTCATACCCGTGCTACTAACTCATCTCCATTGCTCTTTGATCCAGATATTGACAGGACAATCTTCAAGCTAAGGAAGGATACCCGGGATCACTTTCAGGCTCTACCGTTCTTTCTTGAGGAATCTGAAACTGAATCAGAGACTGAATCTACTGATTCTGATGAGATGGGTGACCAAACGTTGAGACAGTTAACTGCACCTAATCTGATACAACAACCGTTGGCGGTGCAATTTCTTGCTCTTGCTGAAGGAGTCAAGTTCGAGCTGAAATCTGGGTTGATTCACCTTTTTCCTTCATTCCATGGGCTTAGTGGTGAAGATCCCAACAAACATCTTTTTGAATTTCATGTTGTGTGCTCAAGCATGAAACCTGCTGACGTGACTCACGACCAGATCGCGCTGAGAGCCTTTCCTTTCTGTCTCAAGGATCAGGCTAAAGACTGGTTTTATTACTTGGCTCCAGGAAGTATCGATACATGGGCTATGATGAAGCAAGCTTTTCTAGAGAAGTACTTCCCTACTACAAGGCTCAATGATCTGAAGAAAAGAATTAGCAACATTGAACAAGAAGCTAATGAGTCCTTGTACGAATATTATGAAAGATTCAAGAGGATGATAGCCAACTGTCCCTTACATGGCTACACTGATCAAGATCTGATTTTATACTTATTTAATGGTCTCTTGAATGATGAGAGAAGAATGGTGAATGCAGCGTGTCAAGGAAATATTCTCAACAAGACTCCTACTGCTGCATTTGAACTATTTACACAACTGTCTGAGGGCACAAGACAGTTCAGGAAGGAATCTAGTTCTAAGGCTGCCAATGCTGTAGTTGCTAATTCATTCTTGCATGAAGAAGTCTCTGAGCTGAAAACCATGATGAAATAGTTTCTACAGCAAGGTGGGAGGCAGCAAGTGAAAGCCTGTGGAATTTGCTCTGATAATATGCATCTGGCTGATTCATGCCCAACTTTCCAGGAGCCACAAGCTGAAGTTAATATGGTGGGCAATTACGGTCAACAAAGGACTAGGTATGATCCCTACTCCAACACTTACAATCCGGGGTGGATGGATCATCCTAACATAAGGTATGGAAATTCTAGCAATCAACAATTTAATCATCAAGGTGGCCAAGCTCAGTACAGACCGTCTTTCCAACCTCAAGCTTAGGGAGTGAATCAGAATTCCATGTCCATTGAAGAGATGATCAGAAATCTGACTCAGACTGTTTCTACAATGCATGGTTCTCTAACTTAGCTTCAACAAGAAACCAAATCTAGTATTAAGAACTTGGAGATCCAAGTTAGTCAAATCGCCAACGCTGTAAGCAAGTTGGAAGCTAGAGAATCAAGCAAATTGCCATCACAGACAGAGCTCAATCCGAAGGCGAATGTCAGTTTTATCTCTATTTATGATGGCTCTAAGGCGGGACACGTATGCACATTGAACAAGGTTGACGAAACGGAGGAACAAGACGAAAATGAATTGCGCGGTATGCCTGCTAAATGCGCGGCCGCGCAATTGTCAAACCGCGCTTTCACTTCTCAGTCGAGATTGCGCGGGGTAGAGGTGCATTGCGCGGCCGAGCAATCGGATTGCAACCCGCGCAATCTGGTCGATAATAAAAATCCTTCTGAAACGCCTCTGAAGGCTTATGTACCTGTTTCACCCTTTCCTAAAGCCTTAAAAGAAACTCGAAAGTTGAAAAGTGACAAGGAGCTGTTCGAGGTTTTCAGTACATGCAAAGTAAACGTCCCGTTAATATAATTGATCAAGAGTGTACCTCGGTATGCCAAGTTTTTGAAGGAGTTGTGCACTCTAAAAAGGGGAGAAAAGGAGAAAAATCAGAAGCAAATAAAAGAAAAAGAACATGTGTCTGCTGTGTTTCAAAAGCGTTTGCCTGAGAAGTGCAGTGACCCTGGCATGTTCACCATTCCTTGTACGATCAGAAGCACCAAGGTGAATGAGGCTCTAATTGATTTAGATGCATCTGTCAATGTTCTGTCTTCCTCCTTATATGAGAAACTCGGTATGGGACCTTTGAAGGAAACCCGAACTATAGTTAAGTTGGATGATCATTCTATTGTGAGGCCCAAGGGAAAGATTGAATATGTATGGGTTACGGTGGACTCCTTGACATTTCCGGCTGATTTTCTGATCTTGGACATGGGACCGGGAGCTGGAAAAGAGTCTATGTTGCTAGGAAGACCATTTTTGAAGACCGCTAATACAAGGATTGACATTCCACAAGGCATACTGAAGATGGGATTCGATGGGAAGGAGATCGAATTCCATAGCTCCAATCCTTCTTAATATCCTTTTTACGTCAAGCTAATGACGTTAAACAAGCGCTTCTTGGGAGGCAAACCAATGTTTAGTTTAGTTTTGCTTTGAATTTTGTGTGTTTTTGAGTTTCTTCTTTTGTGTTTTTAGCTGTTAGCTTTAGTAGAAATAATCCTCAGATCTACAGATAGCTCGGGCAAGCTTTGAAAAACGCATCCAAGTACTTTTTACAGTACCTAAAAACTCGGATTAAGGACTAAAATTGCGTGGCCAAGCAACCTTAGCTTAACAGGATTACGCAGGTTGAGTGTTAAATGCGCGACCGTCCAATTCAACACCCTAACCCGCACAATTCCATTTGAGGGATGATTACGCGGTTTTGCACATTGCGCGGACGCGCAATCTGAGTGCAAGCCGCGCGTTTAACCTGATTCAGCAAGGGTTAGATTAAAACCCGAGCTTTCATTCCTTCTTCCTTCATTACTCTTTTCAGCCGCCCCTCATCTCTCTCTAACCTCCATTGAAGCTCAAGCATTCAAGCTCCATTCAAGCCTATTCAAGTCGGATTTTCAACCCAAATCAAGCAAGGAACTCAAAATCAAGCGGAATCCAAGTAAGTTTTCTCAAAAATTTCTCTTAAATTTCGATTTTAGTGATTAAACCTAGATCTAGGTTTTGCATAGAAAATCCGAAATTCATCCATTTGGGCTCGGATTTAGGCTTAATCCATTCACAAAATTTCGTTTATTCCATGATTCTAGCCTAGATTTGTGTTTTATTTGAGCTTTTATCAACAATCCGAGTTTAACCTAGATTAAGCCTTTAATTTTGATTAAATTGTTCTAGGTAGTGGGGGAAGAGAGTGATTGAGGGATTTATTTGCTTGATTCTATATATATTGTTGTGGTTGTCCTTGCCGGGACAACAGAATTGTGTTTGCTTGGTTTGTTTGTGGTGCTTGTGCAGGTATTTGTGAAATTCTAAAATTATGGGTAGAAAAAGGGATAGAACAAATGGAGCATCTTCATCTCATGCTGCTAGTCAAGGTGTTCATCTGGTTCCTCCTACTGTGGAGGGAGAGAGCACTCCAGAGACCAATGGGTTTAGTCTGACAAAGCTTAACCACATTACCAGATTTGATATGCTGAAAGACAGGGAGTGGAAACCGACTAGGTTTATAGATTGGAATCTAATGAATGAGCTCGGTCTAGCACATCTTTTGAGGGAGATGGCGGCATATCTGCATATGGGGCAGTTCTTACAGCTGTGTGAACCCACTTTCAAGGGGAACTAGCACATCTTTTGTGCTCTTTGGCAACAGATTTCAGAGGAGAAGGGGAGTTCAAATTTTGTTGGGAGGAATAAGGCGGAAGATGACCTTGAAGGAGGTCAACAATGCGTTTGGATTATGCAATCTTCCAGGGAATGATGTTGTGCTGAATGAGAATGGTGCCACATGGGATGATAAGCATTTCCCGAGGTCCATCACCGGGAGACCCACTTATGAGCCTACTAAAGGAAAGGTCTCCCATTACTCACCCAGCCATTAGAGTCTTCCAGAGATTTATAGCTTGTACTCTGAATGGGCGGGGTGATGGTGGAAACAACTGCCCTAAGAAAGATGTTGTTGCGTTGGGCGCTTGTTTGAAAAGGAAGAAGCTGAACTTGGGTGCTATGATGATGCACCATCTGGCTCATGTTGGAAATAAGGGAGGTGGAGCCATTTGTATTGGTGGGATTGTGACCCATCTAGCAAAACATTTTGGAGTTGATCTTAACAGGCAACATGGTGATATCCCACCTCTGGCTATGGATTTCACCATATTTAAAAAGATGGGTGCTCTTTAAAAGTACAGGAACTCTTACTTCTGGGCTATTGGGGATTCAAAGAGAGTGATGAAGCTCCCTGATGGAGCTAGAGTGAAGATTGGGAACAACCCGACCAACTGGTTCATAAAAGTCCAGGTTGATGACCTAGAGTTGAGTGATGTCAAGGGCCCTGCTAGGGGTAAAAAGAAGGCTCCAGTTGCTTTTCAGGAGGAGTCTGATGAAGAAGAAAGGTATGATGAGGACTTTGTTATGGCTGAAGAGGAGGAAGAGTCTGATGAAGATGAAGAATTTGATGAGGAGGATGAGTTTGAGGAAGAAGACCAGCAGAGACAGTTTGATCCATCTTTGCCTGCTAGAGGTGGTCCCCAATATTCAGATACTCAGTACAGTCAAATGATGGACATGATGAGACAGATGCAGTTGGACAACATACAACGTTACAATGATATGACGTCTCACATTGATCAGAGCTATCAGAACATGAGGGGTTATGTGGATGAGAGGTTCACCTCTTATCAGAATCATCAGGATCAGCAGCTTGCTGCGTATCAGGCCCGCCAGGATGAGCAGTTTAGACTGCTCAATGCTTTCCCCGATCCGCCATATCCTCAGGTGGAGTTCGGCAGGCTATCCACCTTACTAGTCTTACCCTCAGTATGCTTTCCCCGATCAGCCATATCCTCAGTTTCCGCCGTACCAGCCACCTCCTACAGAGTATCCATCACCACCACAGGATTTCCCGCCGTACCACCTGGATAGCTAGATTCTTTGTGAGTTTTTCTCTTCTCTTTCTTTTTACTATACTTTGGGGACAAAGTATGTTTTAATCATGGGGGGAGGAAATTACTTGCTTGCATTGCATATAGTTGCATTAGTTTAGGTCATATTTAAAAGACAAATTAGTAGTAAATATACCAAAAAAAAGTCAAAATTGCGAAAATGGTATACCTTTTTTCAAATTTGCAATTGTACCAAAATTAATTAAGTGGGTACCCATTTTTATTGCAAAAATGTCCACTCATCCCCAAATGCAATTTTTTAGGAATTAAAAAAAAGGTAAATTAAATATTTATGTTTACTTTTGTTTAATACGAAAATCGCCTTTTTTGAAGGGTCATGTTATGCAGCACCCCACAAAATTAATTTGAAACTTTTTATTTATGAGAAATTGTAAAATTAGACCACATTTAATTCTCCCATCGTTCTTACTATTGTCTCTAAAACCCTACCTGTGGTTGACAGCCACCGCGTTTCAGCCTAATCTCCCTCCTACTTTTCCGATCTCCACGCACAATCCGTCTCCGGCGACTGCACTTTTGAACAATTGAATTGGAAAATATCTATCCCTCTTGAAAAATCGAATTTTGAATGAACTAATGCTCTATTGTATGTCTTGTTTCTGTTTATACGATTACTCTTTTGAACAATCTATTTGGAAATTCTATTTTGTTCTAGTGGACACCCATTGTTTGCGGAATTGGAAAATCTTATGGTAATGAATAAGGTGACCCCTACTGAGGTGGGCGAGAAACTCATGAAGATTGAAAATAAAGAGATTACACTAAGAGGGCTACTGTAATTTCTCAAGGTAAAAATGCAAGAAAATGATGTTAAATTGAAGAGTGTGAAGGAAGAAGAGAAGGAAAATGGAGAAGTCAGTACAACATATAGAACGATGGTGCTACAAGCTAGTTGAGCGTAGTTTGATTTAATTAGTAGAACAAGCTGATATTAAGTAATGGGATTCTTGATAATGGTATAATGTAAGGATCAGTATTCTAGCAGTAAGTCACTTGCTCTTGATTTTCACAAGAGGGTAAGAAACTGGACAAACAATTGATTGAATATGATTTCAGTTTCAATTCATATAAACCAATTTTCTTATTGATCTAACCAAATAAACCAGTTTCATATAATAATCATAATTTTGGTTCATATTTCATTCCATACTTGGTATGATCCCATTGTAATCATGTATATACTTGGTAATTGCAAATTAGTGTACATAGATCGAAAATACATGAAGGGATGTCTCTTTTATTTGTAATAGAGATCCAAATGAGTTTGAAGAATATATATATATATATATATATATATATATATAAATTCTTTATGCTATCAAGGTGAGTACATGAACTAATGTCGGTGGGGCTATGACCAAACTTCCAACATAGCTGAATCAGCAATCACAAAATTAATGAACAATGTCTTCAATCTCAATTAAGCTGATTATTGGAAATTTTTGTATCCCTTGAGCCGTCATCTTCCTTGTGCCTTTCCCTGAAGCCTCCCACCTCCCATCTGCTGCACACAAATTAGCCAACTTCACATAATTCAAATCGTATTCTGGTGCCACCTCAGCTATATAAGTCATCAACATCTCTACCAAGCGAACATCATTACAATTTCTACAGGCAACCAACAATGACCCTAATCAATACGACTTCATTCGGTTTCATTGGCCTTTTTACTTTTATCGATCACATTAAGTGTCTTGTAATTGCCCTGAACGACTGTATAAGTGTACCAAACACCCATAATGCTCAATTTTGGGTCAGATTTGATTTTTTCTCTGCATTTGATTAAAGAGTCCGAGCCCTTCTTTCACTAAACCAGCATGGCTACAAGCAGAAAATGCACCAGTACAGCTGACTCCGTCTAGGTTTAAACCGTCCTTTTACATAAATCTCAAGTATTTTAAAGCCTCTTTACAATGTTGGTTGGATGCAAAACCATTGATGATTGAATTCCATAAAACCAAGCTATGAGAATGAGATGGCATCTCATAAATAACTTCCCAAGAAAATTCAATGTACTCACATGGACAATATAAGAGCAATGAATTCCCAGGAGGAATATTGTCCCTGAAATCTTTCTCAAGAACAAATCTATAAATCCACAAACCTAGATTGAGGACGAATTTGTAGACGAAGGTGAAGATTTCTTTCTCACGAGGTCACCGTGTCGTCCTGATTCTCTCTCTGGTGTTGGTTCTCTAATTCAATTGAGAACGACAAGTTGAAACCGATCAATTGTGAAGGCAAATTTGTAGAGCGGTGAAGAAAAATTTCTCCTGGTGGTGACGAATTTGAGGACGGCGGTGAAGATTTCTTTCTCCCAAGACCAGCGTTCCGACCTGATACTCTATCTGGTTCAATTGAGAATGCCAAACCGATCAATTTTGAGGACGAATTTGTAGAATTTTGTCGGCGGCGAAGAAATCTTCCTCTCGAGTCCATCGTTACGCCCTGATTCTCTATGGTTCAGGTTCAACTAAGAACGACAAGTTGAAACCAATCACACGGATTTGTACACTTTGACGAGGAAGAGAAGATATGCCGGATGTGAAGAATTGTTTCTCTCGAGGCCGTCGTTCCATCCTAAATATCTCTCTGGAATAGACGAAAGAGAAAGAAAGCGGAGAAGGAAGATATTGTATTAATAAATCTTTATTTAAATTTTTTTTTATTAATGTTCTTTTTATAGCAAAGATGCCCAAGTGGGTATTCAAATGCTATTTCAGTATAACATGGTCATTTTTGCAAAAAACATTTTTAGTTGGTGTATTACTGCAAAATCGCCTATTTAAAATATATGCATGCATTGATTAAAAAATCCTGAAAATGAAAAAAATTCAGAAAAATTTGAAAAGTACAAAAATATTGCATTTAGGTTCCTATTTCCCCATTGTTTGATTCCTCTTGTTTCTCTAAGTTGAGTATGAATTCTAACCCATGGTTTGCATGATATGCTGAAGTTGATATGATATAAGCATGATCATTGATTAATTACCTTGATTATAGGATGGAGCATGTATAGCTTGAGTATTTGATTCGTTCTGAAGTTCTAGACAAAAACTAGCCTTGTGAGATATTTTTGGCCTCTCATGATCATATTTGTTCTCTAAAATTCTTGAGTGTATCACCATGATTATCTATCTCTAGAACTTGTGTTATGACTCTTTTTCAAGGCTGCTTTATATGATTGAATACATGACATTAAAATGATTGAGGCATTGTTTCTTATTAGCCTATTATTTCCCTTCCTACCTTACAAGATCCATGTTTTGACACCCCATTTCTTTGAGCTTTAAGCCTGTTTTTATGAGCTCCACAAAATTTTCCTAGCCTAATGAGCTTGACCCATCCGGGATTTAGGACTTTAGGTTATGTTTTTTTTTCGTTTGAGTTGTGTATAAATATGGGGGAAGTTGGAAGGAAAGTTGGAAAAGAGGAATACAACTCTAAGTGTGTGTAAGTGAAAAAAAAATGAAGATGAAAAGTATGTTGCAAAGAAAAAAAAAGTTGAGTAAAATTGTTAGTAATCTTCATTAGTGTAAAAGAAAAGAGTTGAGTACATGTTTTATTTATATTTTAGGTAGTTTTAGGTTCGTTTTTATCTAGTTTTTAAGTTTTTAGTGTTGTCGGGTAGTTTGCGCTTGTTTGCTCGGTTTTGTAGGTTTTTAGGTTTATGAGCAACAACGGGGCGAGGTTTGGATTGACCATGGCGGTGGTGGACAAGATAAAGGAAGCTAGGAGGTGTTACAATGAAGATTGAAGAAGTAGAAGTGAAAGCCAAGACAAGAGACAAAAGCTCGGGATGCATGTCGAGCAACCAAGCCGAGCAAATTCAACAAAAGCCAATTGCGCTGGATGGCATATTGCGCGGCCGCGCAATGCCGAGCAACCAAACCGCGCAATCGGAGTTGTACGCGGACATCAATTGGGCCAAAAATTTTGTGCCGAGCTCTTGGTTTTTGGGCTTCGGGTTATATCTTCCGAGTTTACTCTTTAAAGATAGATTGTTGAGGGTTCTTTTAGAAGACATATATGAACCTTATGTTAGTTTATTTTATGATAATTGGGATAATAATTTGGAGGCTAGGGTTTCTTATCTCAAGGAGCAACCTTTGAACCTTTTGTAAGTTTTTATTAATTTTAATTACGCATTGCTAATTTCTTTGTGTTTGACTAGTTATTGAAATTATAGATTGCATAATATTATGAGGTTTGATTGATTCTCATCAACTTAAATAGGTTTTATTCTCTGTGCTTAATTGAATCAGAGTTATTCTAGGGTTTTGTTAGATTGATCACCTAATAGAATTTCTAGGTTAATTTACAACTAATCTTATTAAGTCCCGTTCGAGATTGATTAGATAAAGTAGCAACTATAATTGGTTAGACCCGTTCGGGCTATTCAGTTGTAGAAGGGAATAAACCACAGATAACTTGATTAGTTGTTTCTGTTGAGTATTTGTTTCTATCGATACTTTGAACTTAAAGTTGTCGTTTAATTGAATCTAGACGTTGTTCTAGGTTGTTAGATGATTAGGGTTGTTCAGACTGTTAGCTCTTTCAACTAAATATAAAGTTTTGGATAATAATCCACGGTAGATTATTCAAGTGAATTGAGAATCAAGAGAATCGATGATCAATAAGCATACCTATGATGGATTTAACTAGTTGAACACACTTTTCTCATACTTGTTAAACTCAATCATATTTGCATTCATAGTTAGTTCTTAGTTTGCATATTAGATTAGATTTTCAATCATAAAACCCCACTTATTTGGTTACTTGGCACCTAAGTAATAACATTAATACACGAGTCCTTGTGGGCTCGACCCTTACTTACCATTCTACTAAGTTTGGTTAAGTTAGGTTCTTTGATAGGTATAACGACCACTGAAAATACCTCATCAATAAGTCATCGCCACCTTTCGAAGTAAAATCGTGATCGCGGGAGTCTCGGCCGTGGTCGCTGTTTTAGGTCACCGCGGGCGCTGAATCCTTACTTACAGTTCCGCGGTCGCGGATGGTGGTCACCGCGGGCGCGGAATCGTCTTTCAGAATTTCTGAGTTTTCTGTTCGCGGGTCTTCACATATCTCCATGTCTTTGTTCAGCTCTTTTCCACTCCTCAATGTAATGATACTCACATTCCCCATCGGGTTTATCGGTTCAGAAGGCAAATTCCCAGAGTCTCTTGCCTCTAGTCTACTCATAGCAGTGACCAGTTGACTAATATGAGTCTCCATGTTCTTGATACTAGCTTGAGTGCTCTGTCCCAAATGGTCTACTATGTTAGCAAGCCTTGCAAAGATCTCCTCAACATTAAAAGAGGAGTTCTCAACTGGATGGAGCATAGGTGGATGTTGTTCAACCTGCTCACTCTGATAGCTCATGTAGCAAAAGAAATCCCAACACTCTTCTGGTACCATACACCATAACCTATAATTGCTCATGTACTCAGCCAACTGTAGAGTCTCATAATTCATCCCGTCGAGGATGCACTGACATAATTTCCTCTCACAAGGGTGATAGCCCCAAGTACCAAGTGTATGAAAATATTGTTGCACTCTAGATAAATACACATGAAAATGTTCATCCTGTAGTTGTCTACATTCAAACATAGCCATTGATTAGTAGCACAGGTGTGGACCGTAAGATAGGTCCACACAAAAGTTGATAAAAATAAAAACTCTAAATTAAACAAAGTGTCTCGGGCAATGGCGCCAAAATTTGATAGGCTGAATGTCGTCGTGCCAAATCAAAATATAATTCCCTAATTACTCAACTAGTATAGTTGGTAAGTCGGGGTCGTACCCAAGAGACACTTGTATCCTAAGTAATATTATTATCAACTCAGATTGGTAACAAAGGGGGGAGTTTGGAATTGTAAATCTAAAGCTAGAGAAATTAAAGCAATTAAACATAGCAAAGGTTGGATTTTTATCAATTAAGGAAAAACAATCTTATTCAATATCCACTTTCTTCCTCAAGTTATTGATCATAGATTCAAACAAGTTATTTCTTTTGGTTATTCCTATCTTGATCAGAAATAAAAACATGGCAATGAGAAATGCAAACTTAACATCCAAACAACTCATGAAACGATCATAAATCATAAAGACATTAACAATGAGAACAAGGATAAACAGGATACATGCAATTGACTTCCAACGAGTCAAACAATCAACATGTATTAAAATCTCTTTCTCAATTGTTTTAGTCCAACGAGTCCTAAACCAATTGAGTTGCTAAAAAGATTAGGTTTTACTACGAGAAAACCTAAATCTAGAAATAGAGAGTATTAATTCCAACAAGGTGATCAATCAAGTAGAAATCAATACAATCAATATTAATTAGGCACAAGAGAATTGAAATAATCTATAGAAATAAACCTGAATAGAAGAATCTCACAACAACTTGAGTCTGAAAAGCTTCAACTTGAATAAGATCTAAGGTGTTAGTTCTCCAAAGAAGAGAGAATACAAACTAGAATAATAGAAATTAGGTCTCAAAGTTCTCTCAAACAAAGGTTTAAAACTAGGTTTTTAGTAGTCCCTAAAAACACGAAATAATAAAGATATAAGGAAACTTAATATAATAGATAGATAGATAAATCGCCGCCTCGGATTTTTTATGATGTGGAAAACCACGATCGCAGTGAGTAAAAGCCGCGATCGTGGACCTGATCGTGACAAAACTCTGACGGCGTTTTCGGAAGATGTTTTGACCACCATAGAGTGGGAATTTGGACTCGTAGTAAAAATATGAATTGTAGCTCTTCGAGTTAGCTTTCCAATGATACCAAATTTAGCTTCATTCGACCACGTAGCTCCGAAACAAAGCATAGCAAGAAAGTGGTGTCGAAACAACAACTTCAATGGATGACCCAGATTTAAGCGTTCTTTTCCACAACTTATTGGACCTTAATGATCATCAAAAGTGGCTTGAATATCCTTTGAAAAGACACTTGATTATCTCCAATCTTGAATCCTTCAACTTAACCAATCCTTGCTTCTCAAAACGACCTAAAAACACGAAACACAAAAGTAGACACCAAATGCAAAAACTATAAAAACTAAGCAAAATTCATGCAACTACCTATGATTTAAACATAAATATGCCCTAAAACTAACACCTAAATGCATGCTATCAACTAGCTTGATGACCAGATAGAACCATCAAGACATATCTTGTTTATGTTACGAGTGGTGATCGATTCCATACGAAAACACACACATCAATGCGGGCAACTAACAATATCGAAGTTTGTGTTATAAAAAAAACTTTGGCAGAGACAAGGACTACTATGGTGTGCTACGAAATAATGGACCTCAATACCCAAAGTTTATGCATATATACGCCATTGTGGAGGTATTTTAAAAAGATTCACCACTTCAACGAGTTATCGATGATTTAAGCGATGTTGAGAATCTTGGTCCGCTAAATGACCCAAGAGGTACTTTTTATTTCGTCAATGAAGATGCAGATGCCTAAACTTACCAAATATATGGATTAAATAATTATGTAGATCAAATAACTAACCAAATTTAGCTACCACATGGTTGCTAAATCCAGGATTTAGCTACCACATGGTTGCTAAATCTGATTTAGTGACCACATGGTAGCTAAATTCAGGATTTAGCAACCAAGTGATAGCTAAATCCAACTAAGGATTTGGCTACCACATGGTAGCTAAGTACGATTTATCGACCACATGGTCGCTAATTAGCTACCATGTGATAGCTAAATACAAATTTCTTTTAAAAAGGAAATCCCTAAATACATAAAATGGGAGGTATTTATAGACCATGTGGTCGCTAATTGGCGTCCATGTGTCGCTAAATGCATAAAAAAATATCAGAGGGAATATTTGACGAGGGGACCTTTTTAAAATTATTTTGGACTTAACGTCAATGTGGTCGCTAAATACATAAGAATATGGGAGGGAATATTTGACGAGGTGGGCTTTTTTAAAATTATTTGGGAATTGGCGACCACGAGGTGGGCTTTTCTAAACCCAAATTCTGAAACCCTAAATTCGTTTTATTTTCAATTTGTAATGAAGTAATTAGTTTTAGATTCTCCATATTCAAGATGGGAAATAGAACCCTAAACCCTAAAACCATAAACTCTAAATTCGTTTGGCTCCAAACCTATAGTTGTAAAAATAAGATTATTTAATGATAGGTACGTGAGATTTCAACGTATAACAAAGTAATTAGTTTTATTTTCTCGACATGCAAGATGGGAGATAAAACTTTAAACCCTAAACCCTAAATTTGTTTCAATTTCATTGTATATGAAGTAATTAGTTTTATTTCTCTATATGCAAGCTGACAGTCTGATCATTTCAGATCATAACATTAAAACATTAGCTCATGGACCCGCTAAAACCATCAAGACATATCTTGGTTATTTTATGAATGGTGATCGATTCCATACGAAAACACACACATCAACTCGGGAAACTAAAAATATCGGAGTTCGTGTTATAAAAAAAACTTTGGCAGTTGTTGGATCGTGAAGCGTCGGTAACAAGTCAGGGAACTAGCAATGTTCCCTGGGCAGCAGAAATAAACAATAAGAACACCGAATTTACAGAGGAAAACTTTCTGTTCGACCAACAAGTCGTAAAAAGAAAATCCTCTACCCCTGAGACTCTTTCTCAGAGGATTTTCAATAGAATTATTTTGTTAAGTTTCAACGATTACAAGGCAAGTCAAGTTCCCTAGTAACTAAGGCACTAACCAAAGTTCAACCAACTAGACTTCTACAACCCTAAGTGTAAACCTAAATGGAAGTAAACTACTGACCTTAGTACTTACTCACTATTGGATTCTTCACCGGAAAAAGCCACACACTCATACACTTGAAAAGCTCTCTCTCCAAGTTCGCCGTAATCAACCACACTTTAACCCTAGCTATAACCTAGCTATTTATAAGAAATATCAAGTATGATCTCATACGTAATTCTTGCCTAATTACGCAGATTTTCCACTTAACAAATCCCACACTAATAGGAGAAAGTATTGTTTGTGATTTGGATCCTCAACCATGTCGATTCTTGCCAAAATCGAATGATCTCGGATTTTCTAGATAAAATCGTGTGAGATTTGATCTTATCCTTCCTTTGATCCTCTTGAGCAACTTCCTACAACTGTCATATCTTCGCAGAAGATCGCTCGCAGAAGATCCGGTAACTTGCTATTAATAGAAAGTCGTGTTCCTTTCGAGACGCGCTTCCTAAATCTGTCACTCGTTCCTTCCATCGTTCCTCACAATGTTCTTTCACTCGTGACTATGTACATGTTTTCTTGAAACACTTACATGTAGAAGCAAGTTATACCAACTAACTTTGTTATCATCAAAACTAAGAGAAACCATGAAACAACGATTGTTCCAACAATTTCCCCCTTTTTGATGATGTCAAACCTATATAAAAATGCACATCAAGAAACCAGTAAGAATATAGATATTGAAAAAGAAATTTCATTGGGTTCCCCCTTAACAGATGCAAAATTGTTCCTACACATCAAATGTAACAACATATTCCCCCTTAGTCAAAGTTCCCTCTGTATTTCCTGGATAGAACGCATCTCTGCATTTTTCCTAACTTCCCCCTTTTGACATCATCAAAAGGTCAACAATCATCAAGTAAAACATAGAGCAAATGAACAAATTTAATTGAAAGTCAAACCATTCATAAGCAAAAGATAGTTAATTCACAGATAATTGTCACGGAAATCACAGCCATAGAAAACAAAAAAAAACATAAAAGTCTTAACATCCAAGAGAAGAACTTAAAAATTTTGAGTGGGGGATAAATAGGCTATGGAACAAGAAAAGGATCCACATCATGGTTCGGAGGAGGTGGAATCAGCATCAGAAGTGTCAGTGTCTCTCTTAGCCAAGTAACCAATGATTGTACTTAACTGAGAGGATATCTTTTGAAGCTCGAGCAACATCTTGGCATTAACACTTCCACTCAGCGAAAAACTCCCAACATCCATCTGAGCCATCTTCATTGCAGTTGTTCCCTTTGAGTCACCCTGGTAATTAATCCTCTAGATATTGCGCATATCCAGGGGTAATCCAAAGAATTCCTCTCGCGAAGGAACATACACTTTCTTCTCCTTCAGAATTGCCTTTACAAACCGAGGGTAAGGCAAACCATGATTCTTCCCTGTGCTCTTGGCCATGTGTCGCATCATGATCTCAGGAAGACTAATCTTTTTCCTTCGAAGAAACTTATCCAGCAGAATCATGTCGTTGATGGTGAGATTGTTCCTCTTCTCCAGCCTGGGAACCACAACCTTGATCAGAAACTGATGTGTAATACGTGCAGAATCATGTCGTTTTCTTTGAAGTGGTAGCGGTGGATCGAAGGTTGTACTTCTTGCCGGAAGGAGCCGTCTTCATCCTCTTGGGGGAAGGATTCCTTTCCGAATTAGAGAAATGAGGAATTTGGGTCGGATGGGGAGGGACTCGCTTCCTGGCCTTTGTCTTTCCTTGGCTTGTTGGCTTGACCCACCCAGGACGCAAGTGCATGGGCAAAGTCTCCACCTTTTCGTATTCTCCGGTGGTTCCTTGGGAGGTGAGTTAACCTCTTCCTTCTCATTGTCACCGAGCTCTCCCTTTCCCTCTGCTGTTCTAGTAAATTTTTCAGAAAGGGTTTTCCGAGGGGACCATGGAGGGGTACTTTTTAGATTCCTCAGCCAAAGCGTTCTTTTCGCTTGGATCCCCATCAACAGCCTTGGCTCCAAGGTCGGCAACAACATCAAATTGGGATTGAAGCTTTATAATGGGAGAGGGAGATGAAAGCTGGCCTTTTTGAGAGCGACAAGTTTGGCTTGAAGAACCTCGAGTTCGGAATCATCGAGGCCTTTGATGTTTATGACAAGGGGGTTCGAAGAAGACACCAATGAAGAGAAAGAGAGGAAAGATCGAACCTTGAAGAAGATTTAGGGTTCTCCAAGGTAAAACAGAGGTGCGGTGAAAAATAATGACCGAGAGAGAAGGGATTATAAAGCACACCTCTTTCCTTGTAGATTAAGATTACAATCTTCACAAGATCTTCTATCCATATCTCAACGGCTAATACTTCCCATAATTATGATTTTTACACTGCCATTAAGATGAGACTACAAAAATGTTTCGTCGTTCCTTGCAAAAGCACTGTGCAACGGCTGGATTTTTGAAATTCGTAGTCACAACGGCTAACACCTTACGTCCCATCTGGGCCGTGGAAACGACTGTTCCTTTTCAGAAAAATCTTCAAAAATTAATCAAAGACGTTCCTTCAAAAATCACGATCTCCAAACGACTAGTTCTATTCCTCGTTACCATGAGTGGATAAAAAAGTCATGTTTGAATGGACAAGGGACAAGGGATGTTCCATTCAAACTTTTTGTGGCCTTGGGATATTTTTGACATCCAAACGTTTATTCCCCGTTTAAAGGTAATCAAAGGGGTTCATAGGGAACGTTTGTTTGGACCAGGCTAAAGGACAACTTCAAACCAACCATCATTTCGGCTTGACGTGAGGAATAGAATAGATCAAGTTGGTTATTTTGGGCTAAAAGAGAATCTTAGAACTTAAACATTTTAGCTTCCGTTCCTTTTAGCATGCAACACTTAACAATTTCTAATATATTTAACATCTATGCATAGAGGAAAGATATAAGCCATTAGAAAACATGTCAAATGATACGTAGTTCCCTGAGAAGTTACCTCTTTAGCCATGCACTGAGGGAATAGAGGACCGGGACTTGTTTACTCCAAGGAAATCATTCCTAGCAACATCCTCAGATGCTCATAGGGTTTTCTGTCCAAAGCCTTGGTGAAAATATCTGCAACTTGATTTTCAGTCCTACAATGATCCATCTTGATAAAACCTTTTTCAACATTATCTCGTAAGAAATGATGTCGGATATCTATATGTTTGGTTCTAGAATGATGAACAAGATTCTTGGAGATATTGATGGAACTTGTATTGTCACCCAAGATAGGTATAGTTTCAAGAGACATACCAAAATCCACCAGTTGTTTTAACCACAAAACCTGGGAACAATAGGCGGCTGCTGCGACATACTCCGCCTCAGCCGTGGAAAGAGCAACCGAATTTTGCTTCCTCGATCCCCAAGACACCAAGTAAGGACCAAGAAAATGAGCCATGCCTGATGTGTTATTCCTATCTACCAAGTGACCTGCAAACTCTGCATCCGAGAATCCGACATGATTGAACGAGTTATGTCTTGGATACCATAGACACAACCCATCCTTCCCTTTCAAGTAGTGCAGAATTCTCTTCACTTCTTTCAGATGTGTTTCGTTAGGATTAGGTTGTAATCTAGCACAAACACACAAACTGAGCATAATATTTGGCCGACTTGTCGTTAGGTACAATAGGGAACCAATCATTCCTCGGTACATCGTTTGATCAACATCAACACCATTAAGATCAACATCAAGACGAGTATTATGAGAAATAGGAGTTCACCGAGACCAAGAAAGAAAGTGAGTTCACCGATCATGCTCATCTTAAACTCACTGCTCATCAGATTCTTGAAGCTTTCTACAAGTTCAGGGTTAGTATAACCAAATATAATATCATCAACATATACTTGAACTAATAGTACCTCGCCGTCTTGTTCCTTTAGGAACAATGTCTTGTCGATCACACCACGTTTGTACCCATTTGACAATAGAAACTAGGCGAATCTATAATACCAAGCACGAGGCGCCTGTTTAAGACCATAGAGAGCCTTATCCATCACGTATAAATGGTCAGGGTGATCAACATCTTCAAATCCTGGAGGTTGCAACACATAAACCTCCTCTTGTAGGTACCCATTCAGAAATGCCATCTTCACAACCATTTGATAGAGTTTAAATCCTTTGTGAGCAGCATAGGCGATTAGAAGATGAATGGCTTCTATTCTTGCAACAGGAGCGTACGTTTCATCGTAATCGATCCTTTCTTGTTTATTGTACCCTTTTGCTACAAGCCTCGCCTTGTTCCCTCTGACTGCTCCGGTTCAAGTTTGTTCCTGAATACCTACTTTGTTCATATAGCCATCTTGTGCTTTGGTTTGGGAACTAATCACCATACTTTGTTTCTGTCAAACTGGTGTAGTTCCTCTTGCATAGCAACTATCCAGTCAAGATCTTTTAATGTTTCCTTCACATTCTTTGGCTCTGCAAGAGAGATAAACGCATTGAAAGCAGAAAAATTCTTAAGAGAGGAACGAGTAAGCACACCTTTTTCGTATGGAGTGATGATGTTGTCAACAGGATGATCCCTCTTTTGATGATAGTTTCTAACTTCGATCTGAGTGGGATCTATTCTTGACTCCTCTTGCTCCTGTTGATCTATTGTTCCGTGGGATGTTTCTTCTACTTGTTCTTCATTTTGTGGAGTATCATCTTCAGGATTCGACGTACCTCCTGTGTCATCTCCATCCACGCCTAGACTGGGAGGAGTGATGTCTTCGTTTGGAGCTTGCGTACTTGAATCTGGATCGACTTCATCATCTGAGACAGAATTTAGAACCTTCAGTACTTCCTCGTTCCCTAACAAGTTCCCTCCATTTTTGGACTCGTCAAAGACAACATGAATGCTTTCTTAGAACTTCTTTGTCCTTTTATTGAACACCTTGTAAGCCTTGCTGTTGGAGACATAACCCAGAAAGATGCCTTTGTCACTCCTTGGATCAAACTTGCCTAGCTCGTCTTTTTCGTTGTTGTGAACAAAACACCTGCATCCAAAGACTTTCAAGTGGGAGATATTTGGCTTTCTTCCCCTGATTAGTTCATATGGATTTTTAGAAAAATTGGAACGTATGGTAGTTCAATTAATGATGTAGCAAGCAGTATTGACTGCCTCGGTCCTTTTACTTGCCAACATCATAGTACAAGCCGTGTTTTGCAGCGTTCCGTTCTTTCTTTCTGCTATGCCATTTTGTTGAGGAGTTCTCGACGCAGAGAAGTTCTGAGACACTCCATGTTCATCACAAAAGTTATGAAACATGGAATTCTTGAACTCTGTCCCGTTATCCGATCTGATAGCCTTCAGTTTCTGTCATGTCGATGCTTCTACCTTCTTGATTCAGCTTTTGAATGCCATGAAACGTCTCATCTTTGGAACCTAGAAGGAGAGTCCATGTATATCTAGTAAAATCATCAACAATAACAAAAATATACTTGCTAACTCCATGACTTTTCACCCACATGGGACCACATAAATCCATGCGTACCATCTCAAGATGATGAGAAGTGATGATCAATAACTTTGGCTGAAAGGATGATTTGCTTTGTTTCCCTCTCACGCACTCTTCACACAGACTTTCCTTTTCTGCAAGAACTTTGGGAAGTCCTGTCACCGGGTTTTGCGAGTAGAGTTTGTGAATTCCTCTATGATTTGCATGACCAAACCTTCTATGCCAAAGATCAGTCTCATCGGCAATTGTAACAAAGCATAACTCTTCCGGTGGTTGGAAACTTGAGTCGACAAAACACATATTGTTGCGCCTCTTTCCCTTCAGGACCACAAGACTGGAATTCTTGTTCTTGATCGTACAACCATCCGAGATAAAGGACACCTCATTGTTCCCTTGGTCACAAAGTTGAGCAATACTCAACAGATTGTAACCTAGACCCATCACAAGCTCACGTCTTTAACACTTATCTTTTCATTTAGCTTGACTTCACCTGTTCCAATTATTTCTCCTTGATTGTTGTTGCCAAAGGAAATGTTTCCTCCAGCGTTGTTCTGAATTGAGGACAGAATACTCTCGTTCCCTGTCACGTGACATGAACACCCGTTGTCAAGGATCAAGCGGATGTTCCCCCTCAATTCAACCTCTTGGTCGACATCTTCAGTCTTCAGAGTCATGGCACAGATCTTCGATTCAGATTCATCATCTGAGTCAAGATCCCATGCAGCGATGTAGCCTTCTTCTTCTCGTTCCTAGACTCGTTACCTTTGGGACAACTTTTAGCATAGTGACCTTTTTCTTGACAGTTGAAGCAGGTAACGTCATTGATCTCCTTCTTCTAGGAGTTGACCTTTTCTTTTTCCTTCATGGCACCTTGCTTCTTGCCTCTCTTGTAGAATGCCCTCATCGTCTTAGTTATGAGAGCCACATCAGAGTCCTCCTCTAACGTATAAACTCCCCTTCCAGCCATGATGTTTTCAATGGCCTTATCCACTTTGAGAGCAATACCCTTGTTAGAGCTTGAGGTACCACTGTGGTTGTTCTCATAGCGCTCGTAGTCTGTCATCTTTCCAAAGATCTTATGAAGTTTGCAAATCTTAGTGATTGGATTTTCTCTGAGCATGCCTAACATACTTAGGACCAAGACCATCAATAATCGTAGAAATTTTTTCCGCATGAGTGATGTCTTTTTCGATACCAAGATGATTGATGCGATTCACCAAAGCCTCAAACATTGATTGGTAAGTAGCAATGGTGTAATAACTGTGGTTTTTCAGGATATTTTTTTGAATTTTTCTCGGATATCCTTTTAACCTCTTTGTTTGTTTTAACTCTTAATCCAATATTTTTGTTGGAGATTAAATCCTAGAAAATTCTTCGTGATATCCTAAAATCACAAAGAAATGATTTTATGGATCAGTGTAAATTCTAGGATTTTTCAGTGGAAAAAGAATATTTATTGGATAAGTCGTCTTTTTAATTATGTACTGTAAAGGTTTTAAAATACGAAACGGAAGCCTTAAAAATTGAAGGTAACAAGCTAAAATCATGGAAAATTGGTTTTATTGGTCTACATAATTTACGGGACGTTTTGTATTTAGTAAGTTTTTCCATCCGAGGTACATAATTTTACCGCTTTAACGCGAATTCCGTTCCGAGACGGGTTTTGTTTTATAACCTATCTCTTCTATGCCTTAATTAGGAAGGAACCAAAGAGATAGATATGGGAGAGGGGCTCGCAGCTTTGTACAAAGCAAAACAGAGGAGGATAGACCGAGAGGACGAAGGGCGACGGACCGGCGATCGGATCTCTTCACCGCTGCATATCCCCACCTTCCCCTGCCACCTCTCCATCCTCACCTTCCACCTCATCTTCTTCTTCCTCCCTTTGGGCTGCTGCAAAAGAGGAACCAGAACCATTGAAAGAATCTGGCGGAGCGACGTACTCGGGAGGAAAGAGTTCATCACCGCCGGCTATCTTCTTGCCTCGTCGCGCGACGTCGTTGGCGATCGCTAACTCCTCCGACCACCACCCATCACGAGAGCCACCACAGGGCAACACCCAGCCACCCTTGGGCTCGGGGATCGAGCCACTATCGAGCCAAACGAGCCATGGGTTCAAGTGAAGGTAATTACGATCGAAATTAATTAGCGGGTTGATTACGGAGCCATCGTAAGGACCTTTTGGATCCTCTTTGCTAATTAAATTTATGGTTTTTATAATCTTGACGTTGATACGGTCTCACAGGTTCAAACCGCTCGTGAAACGGACGTCCGGATCTTCAGTTATAGCGAATACAAGTTTTGACATCGATTGGCAGGTAAAGGACTTCGGATAATTACTCAGGATTCGTTGTTAATCCGTTTGATCCGAGATTTGGTCACCTTTAAGAACCGTTACTAATGAACAATTTTTATTTAGAAAATTGTTTCAAAAGTGAAGAAGATAATTAATTATAATTTCGCCAGGATGGCTCCTTAAAGCCTGATAGCTAAGGATTTATTATATAGTCGATATACGAAATCAAATCGTTTATCGATTAGGAAGTTGTAAGAGTTGAGAATACAACTAAGAAGTGTATCCATGAGCTCATTATTAAAGAATCTTTTGTTATATTTGACATAAGGGTGATAAAGATTACTGTTGAATTGCTAAGGACGTTGAGCACGCCTTCTAAGGCAAGTGGATGGTTCTCTCTTGCATTATTGTTATTAAATGAGGAATTGAATCTCATTTAATATTTGTGTTGGGAACAACTTGTATGATTAATAAAATATAATATAATAGGTTGTTGTTTTGTTAGAAATAATGACCATATTGTTATTCATTCAGTTTCGCGCTAGAACTGGATTTAGGTCCGTTGTGTGTGTGACCTTGTTTGTTAAGTTGTCTCATGCTGAGTCAGTGATATAGATTATCTAGTCCAGGGAAGTGAGCTTAGTCTCGGAAGTATCTCTTTAAAACTCATGTTAGGCAGTATCAATATTGATCCCCTAACACTAAGGCCATGACCATGGCCCGCTCTACGCTTGTGGGGCGACTATGCACTCTAGCTAAGTGCATTTATTAATATATTGGTAGAGGATTATGGATGAAACAGGCCCTCTAATCTCTCCATATTGGGACACGTACTATTCGTTGTTCAAGGATGAAACATGCCCTCTGACCTCGATAGTATTGTGTTCCATTGGCAGTAGTTCGAGCCGATTAAAAGATGTCAACATGTTTGTAAAAAGTTTTGAAAGTAATATAAGATAAGTGTGTTAGGCACATTAGTGTACCCGGATGGTTAGTCTATTCGATAACCATTCTTACTCCCGGTTATGAATGATTCTTAATCAAACTTTGATTAAGTCAATCTGATTAGTCGATGGAGACTTTTCAAGATGTTATGTGATTAATATGAGTTCCCAACAATTGCTTATGCTTCTTAAAGGAACCACAAGCTGTGGTGTTCTCTCTCTTGTTTATGCAAGTCTCCTTCTTATTCTCTATAAGACTGCTAACTGTTGGATCATAATCTGAGTCTATTCAGATTTTGATGCCAATATGTTTAGTTACAATCATAAGAACCAAGTTAGTTTCTCCACTTGCTTAGTCTTTCATTAGACTAACCCGTCCATCTTCTTTTCTTTTATATGGTCGCATGGTGTCCACTGTTGGTATACGACATATCAGGCTCTGCTTGGAAATTGATTCAAGAGGTAGATCCAGACGTTTGAAGCTTCAGAAGTTGAAGAAAGGTTTTCAATGGCAATACTTGAGTGAAGTTCTTGGTTAGGTTTCTGCAAAGCGAAGTGGGAAAGAAGTTAAGAACTTAAGACTTTGTTTAAATAGAATGTTGTTCTATTTATTTTCTAATTCTTTTTAAGTTAAGGCTTGTATAAGACCTTTTATTCTCTTTTTCGCTGTAAAGTTTACTTAATTTTGTTAGGTTTTAAATGGTTTCATTTACCTTATTCTAGTAAGTTCTGTCAGGTTAAAGCCTTGGGTAACTCTAGTTTAGTCCTAATTGGGGTTATTGGCGGTAATAATTCTAGGGTAAGTAAAGGGGGTGTTATAGAAGTGGTATCAGAGCTAAAAGTTCCTAAGTCTTGCTTAAGACTTTCATCTTTTATATTGAATTACGGAGAATTCTATATGTGTGTTATCTTAGAACCGTTTAAGGGAAGTGGTTAAGATTGGAACCCAGACTCGTGAAGAGATAGAATGAGAAAAGGGAATTGGAGAACATGAGGTAATAAGTTTTGTCCTATGGTGGACATTTGATTCCCCGGAGATGGGAATGGATTCCGAGAAGGATCCAAAGTAAGATTAGGTGAAGATTCCTAAAGTTGACCCGGTTCTAGACCAAGTTCTCAATGAATTCCTATTCTCTCTTGAGAGTCTGAATTGGGTGTACCCTCTTCGTTTCTTCCATATTAGGAAACTTCTTGTGAGATTTTGACGTTAAGTATTGTACTTCATAAAGACTTTCTAGTTTGAAGGTTTCCTATTTTAAGCTCGTATGATGGAAGATTTCAAGTTAAGAATTTTTTTTAGAAAGTTCATGATTCAATGTTATGTGAAAGAAATTGTTAATTCCTTTTCTTGAAATGTGAAAGTTCATGAGAATATTTTTATAGGAATTTCTGAATTTTGTTGAAATTCGATTTTCAATAGAAGGAATGAGTTGGAACCTCTACTTCTCAATGGTAAGATTTGGTGAATCTTATAAGTCTTGAGTAATTCTAAAAGATCAGTATGGATCATGAAGTGAGGTAAAAGAATCATGAATAGAAAGGGATTACCTTTGGAAACTTTCTTCAACAACTATGTTTGTGACTCTATAGTATAGAATCATGGATATTCTATACTTTTCTTTGCTCAGTTGGAAGTTAAAGAGCTTTGAAGTGCTCAAATGTTGGATCAATTGAATTGTTAATCTATTGGAAAATACCATTCAATTTTTTAACCTGATAGTGTTCAAACTCGGATTTTCATATATGTTGTTATCCTTTGAGTTAAGAGGATTGAGAATCCTAAATGGAATGGGAATTTCTTATGATTATAGTAAGAAAGAAAGGAAGAGAGTTGGTTCAGTTTAAGTGGTGCACAAGTGGTTAATCACCAAGGTTGTCGTGAATAAGGTTGATTGGTTAAAAAGGATTGAACAAGAAGAAGTTCATCGATGATGTGTTTATGATCAATTAACTACTTAGTACAAGTGTTAATTGATTATATGAGTTGTTGATATTCAAATGATTAACTTATGTGACACGTAATGGGAATTTCGTGTATGATACCCAACTCGGGATAATGAAAAGAGACTTGAGGTCTATAATTGACTAGTAATGGAATCAGTAGTAAGATGTTCTAAATTGCCAATGGTATTGGCTTATGTTTCTTCAATGATGGAAATGATAAAGTTCAGTTTTGAGAAGCTCATGCAAGGAAGACTTTTGGCATGTTTGCCTTTGATATTTTAATCGGTTGGGAGAAAAATAGCAATCATCTATCGTCAATAAGGCTTAGACTCTATCGCTGAAAGGATAATTTCAGTTGTGTTTGGATTTTGAATATTTTATATCTGTCAAATCTAATGTCTAAGGTGGTACTGGTGAAACTATTAAGTTGTCGGCAAGTCTCCTAACCACAAGTTCTTCCATTGTAATGTGGTTTGAACTTGAGCTAATAAAAAGGTATATGTCTTCTCCTTATGGTTAAGTAAGAAGACAAGAATGATGGAGAAGTCTAGTTTGTTTACCAATGTTAAATTGGGATAGGTTCAAGAATATTTTGTTTGTCCATGTGCATTCATTCTTCTGTTAAAGGATATTGGAAACTAAAGGAACATCCTGATTTGAAGATAAAAGGATCGAAAGTTCTTAAACTCATCTCGAGAGTTTGATAGCTTTCACTTTTGGATATCAGAATTTAAATGACAATTAAGTTGCAGAAGGGCTATTGTTCTGCAAATGGATTATCTCAAGCATTGAATTTTGGTAATATATCATTGTTACATTACTTTAAAGTGGGATGTCAAGGAGACATACAAGTTGAGATCGACCTTGGAAGAATTTTTTACGAGTCAGAAGATGTTGGAATCACATTTTCCGTAAGGATTGCAAGTAAATGGACGCAAGCAATCAACTCCTTTATGAAACTTGCGAAATTAAGTTGGGTTGAGATTTAGTTAAATAAGGCAGAGATTACTCAATACTATGGATTATAGAAAAATTTGGTAATATTTTCTAATTAAGAAAAGTCAAGGTATGCCACCAGGTTCTATGTTGAGGAAGGAATGGAGTATTACATTCGAAAGGAAATGTAGTACGCATAAGTGAATTGGATTGTCTTAGGTACTTTGAGGCTCAGTGTTGATTTGAAACTTTGGTCAAGTTGGTAAGGCCAACTAATGTGCAAATGTCAGCGCAAAACTAGGGCAAAGCGTCAGTCGCATCATTAAGATAAGGTCAGCAATTTTATATGATGCATTGGCTAACGCGCCTAATTCTTCAAGAGAGTAGCTAATCTTTGTTTCCGCGGTTTTCAAAGTTAAAGCAAGTATGCTAGTAACATATGTCGAGTTTCCTGTCAAGCCTCAACATCTTTTGAGATTCGTTGATAGCTATTCCTTTTCATGAGTAATTATAATCGTGTTACCCATTTGTTAATCTTTGTAAAATTGCTATATTTTACTCTTGGGTTGTGATCTTATATGATCTTATTGGACTTCTCTATGTCAAATTGGGTAAAGATTTATGTGAGTCAAGATGTCTTGATTTTAAGGATATTTAAGATCATTTCATTATTTTCTCTTTTGAGAAAATTCTTTGGACTTTATAGAATTCAAGTTCGAATTTCTAAAAGTAATGGTAGTTTGTTATAAAGGATTAATGAATAAATTTTCTACGATTTTCATAGTGGTGAGTAAGAATGTGATTTGTCTTCCATCTTGATCACATGGTAAGGCAAGATTACATGTCTTATTCCTATGAGAATGCAGTAAAGGATTATGTTTATTTTATCTCCCCATCCTGATCACATGGTGGAATAAGATCACATAATTCCTTGGGTTTAAAGAATGGTTTCTAGTATGATTTGGCAATCATATAAGTTTTGCAATCATATGAGTTTTGCAAGTGTAGTTGTTGGAGATGAAAAGATGCAAGCTTTCTTTTGCATTATAGCAATTTCTATATCTAGTATCTTGTAAAACTCCTTTGAGTTAGTATATCCTTGGTATCATATACCATTTAAGGAGTATGGTCAAACTTCCCAAAACAGTTCGATTATAAGAAAAGAAATTTGGTAAGATTCTTTACAAATCTGTGTTGGTCTCTGAAGAGCATGGAGTAACTTCGTGCTTCTCTTAAAGTTTGGGATTGTTTTCAGTCAACGATTATTGGAATTCTCTAAGCAGTTTGCTAGTAGTTCATCTTGGTTGACGTCATGACCTAAGAAAGTCATTGCCTTTTTAGCGGAATTGTCCTTGAAAGTAAGTTGATATGGACTCCTGGGATGGAACCCTTTCTAAGGAATGATATTGTAGTAATCCTTTCTTTGGAATAAAGGATGTACTAGTAATTTCTCCATTAGTTGTTATTTGTTTTCAAGTTGTCTTGAAAACTTAAATCTCTTTGAGATAAGATAGTCAAGTGAGGACTTTAAGCAGAACTCCAATGGGTCTGGAGTTTGGATATGTAAATTAGTATTGATATTCAATCTCAGCCTGATAAGTTGTTGGATATAGAGAGTGGACACGTGAGGATATGTTTTTAATCCTAAGAGTTAGGTTCCTCAACAAGTCAGAATGTTAAGTGATGTCTAAACAGTTATTTGATTAAAAAGATTGAAAATTGTCAATGGAGACAATTTTGTTGGAAATTATTGGACTAAAGGTATTATTGTCCAATATGTTGGTATAGTAATGCGTAAGAGTGTAGTTTGAAGTAGTTAAGAGAGATAACTACTTTTGAATGTCAGTGTGCCCAAGCTGAGTTTTGGTTGAGAAAAGGATGTAAAGGATTGACAAGATAGGTTATTATCTTGTCATGTGTTGGATAAATCTCATATTCTTGGTTAAATTAATACTGAGATTTAATCTCAAAAAAGAAATTGAGTAAGGATTTTAAGTAATCCTTGTAAAGAAACTAATTTGAGAAGGACTAAAGGTTTAGTTTGGATGACAACAAGGTTGTGTGAATCCCCTAGGTTTTTATTCAAAATTTGTTGATCAGATCAAGGAAAAGCAGTATGGGAAAGTAATATTGTTTAAGATCACTGGGGAAGATCAAGAAGGTAAGACACCAAAAATTGTTATTTAAAACCATGGATTGCTTGTTTTCAAAACTATTCATGTGTATTTGTTGTTGATGAGCTTCGAAAGCTTAATTCAAAGGAGGCATAGTTATTTGCTTAATTAGTTCATCCTGGAACAAGTAAATGCATAAGGATGTAAGATAAAACTTTTGATGGACTGACATGAAGCGAAATGTCACCGAGTTCGTTTTGATATGTTTGGTTTGTCTGGAAGTCTTGATTGAGCATAGAAGACCAAACAAAATGTTATAGTCTCTTCATGTTTCAGAATGGAAGTGGGAAGATGTTACAATGGATTATTGTCATTAGTCGTTCAAGACTTAATGAAAGAAAAATGCAATATGAAGGTTGTTAAGAAACTCACATAGAGTGTTCTTTTTAATGCATTTAAGATGACTTAAAGAGTATAGAAGTTAGCTGAGGTGTTCATGTATGAAGTATTTCATCTTCATAAAACTCCAAAGACTATTAGCTCTGATTGAGATGGATGGTTCATGCCAAAGTTTTGAAGGGAGTGACAACAAGCTTTATGGAGTGAACTGAATGTTAGCTTGAGTTTGAGTGATTTCACATACAAGAATTTTGATCACACGATAAAGAAATGACACTTTTAAGGCTTTATAAGGCCGGAAGTGTTGGTTGTCAATTTGTTGGAATGACAATGCTGACAAGGTTCTTCATGGGCTAGACTTGGCCAAGAGAACAACAACTGATATCGCACTAACATGTTCAAGGGTGTTAACTGCTCAAAAGCAACAACAGTCGTGTGTTGTTTTAAAGCGAGAGCATGTTAAGTTCATTGTAAAGAACGACGTTTTTGTTCTAATATCCGCCTTGAAAGGCATATTCCGCTGGAGAATGCGAGACAACGTAAATGCTCGCTATGTTGGATCTTTTGAGATACTGGAAAGAACTGGTAAGCTTGTTTATCAGTTGGCATTGCCACCTTCAGTGCATTCTATCCGTAATGTTTTCCTTGATAGTATGCGTTCAATATATCTCTTGTACTCAACAATAATAAGATGGATATTCAACCAAATGACACCTATGAAGAAAGGTCAGGTTGAATCGTGAATAAGAAAGATACCTTTGGTTAGGTTACCTTGGTTTAAATATGGAGGTAAAGAAAAGACTTCAAGAACCAGGCAGGAAATGCTGAGTCATTTTCCAAAGTTCATGAACGTTGTAAAGAAGAAGTTTGGTAACTAAGCAGTGGTTGTTTTGAGCTTTGTGCAGAAGTAACAACATGTTTTTTTAATGGGGTACTACAAACTTCTGTATAGGTTTGTAGTGGTGGTGTGTGTGTGTGTGTTTATGCTATCCTTCCTTGTGATCCGAGTTCTCCTTGGTTTCGAGGACGAAACCATTTTTAAGGGGGTACTAATGTAATAACTGTGGTTTTTCAGGATATTTTTTTGAATTTTCTCGGATATCCTTTTAACCTCTTTGTCTGTTTTAACGCTTAATACAATATTTTTGTTGGAGATTAAATCCTAGAAAATTCTTTGTGATATCCTAAAATCACAAAGAAATGATTTTATGGATCGATGTGAATTCTAGGATTTTTTAGTGAAAAAAGAATATTTATTGGATAAGCCGTCTTTTTAATTATGTACTTTAAAGGTTTTAAAATACGAAACAGAAGCCTTAAAAATTGAAGGTAGAAAGATAAAATCATGGAAAATTGGTTTTATTGGTCTACATAGTTTACGGGACGTTTTGTATTTAGTAAGTTTTTCCATCCGAGGTACATAATTTTACCGCTTTAACGCGAATTCCTTTCCAAGACGGGTTTTGTTTTAAAACCTATCTCTTCTATGCCTTAATTAGGAAGGAACCAAAGAGATAGATATGGGAGAGGGGCTCACATCTTTGTACAAAGCAAAACAGAGGAGGATAGAGCGAGAGGACGAAGGGCGACGGACCGGCGATCAGATCTCTTCACCGCTGCATATCCCCGCCTTCCGCTGCCACCTCTCTCCATCCTCACCTTCCACCTCATCTTCTTCTTCCTCCCTTTGGGCTGCTGCAAAAGAGGAACCAGAACCATTGAAGGAATCTGGCGCATCGACGTACTCGGGAGGAAAGAGTTAATCACCGTCGGCTATCTTCTTGCCTCGCCGCGCGACATCGCTGGCGATCTCTAGCTCCTCCGACTACCACCCATCACGAGAGCCACCACCGGGCAACACCCAGCCACCCTTGGGCTCGGGGATCGAGCCACTATCGAGCCAAACGAGCCATGGGTTCAAGTGAAGGTAATTACGATCGAAATTAATTAGCGTGTTGATTACGGAGCCACTGTAAGGACCTTTCGGGTCCGCTTTGCTAATTAAATTTATTGTTTGTATAATCTTGACGTTGATACGGTCTCACAAGTTCAAACCGCTCGTGAAACGGATGTCCGGATCTTCAGTTATAGCGATTACAAGTTTTGACATCGATTGACAGATAAAGGACTTCAGATAATTACTCAGGATTCGTTTTTAATCCGTTTAATCCGAGATTTGGTCACCTTTAAGAACCGTTACTAATGAACAATTTTTATTTAGAAAATTGTTTCAAAAGTGAAGCGGATATTAGTTATAATTTCGCGAAGATGGATCCTTAAAGCCTGATAGCTAAGGATTTATTATATAGTCGATATACGAAATCAAATCGTTTATCGATTAGGAAGTTGTAAGAGTTGAGAATACAACTAAGAAGTGTATCCATGAGCTCGTTGTTAAATAATATTTTGTTATATTTAACAAAGGGGTGATAAAGATTACTGTTGAATTGCTAAGGACGTTGAGCACACCTTCTAAGGCAAGTGGACGGTTCTCTCTTACATTATTGTTATTAAATGAGGAATTGAATCCCATTTAATATTTGTGTTGGGAACAACTTGTATGATTAATAAAATATAATATAATAGGTTGTTGTTTTGTTAGAAATAATGACCATATTTTTATTCATTCAGTTTCGCGCTAGAACTGGATTTAGGTCCGTTGTGTGTGTGATCTTGTTTGTTAAGTTGTCTCATGCTGAGACATTGATATAGATTAATCTAGTCCAGGGATGTGAGCTTAGTCTCGGAAGCATCTCTTTAAAACTCATGTTAGGTAGTATCAATATTGATCCCCTAACACTAAGGTCATGACCATGGCCCGATCTACGCTTGAGGGGCGACTATGCACTCTAGCTAAGTGTATTTATTAATGTATTGGTAGAGGATTATGGATGAAACAGGCCCTCTAATCTCTCCATATTGGGACCCGTACTATTCGTTGTTCAAGGATGAAACATGCCCTCTGACCTCGATAGTATTGTGTTCCATTGGCAGTAGTTCGAGCCGATTATTCTCTATAACACCACAAGTTGTGGTGTTATCTCTCTTGTTTATGCAAGTCTCCTTCTTATTCTCTATAAGACTGCTAACTGTTGGATCATAATCTGAGTCTATTCGGATTTTGATGCCAATATGTTTAGTACAATCATAAGAACCAAGTTAGTTTCTCCACTTGCTTAGTCTTTCATTAGACTAACCCGTCCATCTTCTTTTCTTTTATATGGTCGGTTGGTGTCCACCGTTGGTATACGACACATCAGGCTCTGCTTGGAAATTGATTCAAGAGGTAGATCCAGAGGTTTGAAGCTTCAGAAGTTGAAGAAAGGTTTCCAATGGCTATACTTGAGTGAAGTTCTTGGTTAGGTTTCTGCAAAGCGAAGTGGGAAAGAAGTTAAGAACTTAAGGAAGACTTGATAAAGACTTTGTTTAAATAGAATGTTGTTCTATTTATTTACTAATTCTTTTTAAGTTAAGGCTTGTATAAGACCTTTTATTCTCTTTTCCGCTGTAAAGTTTACTTAATTTTGTTAGGTTTTAGATGGTTTCATTTACCTTGTTCTAGTAAGTTCTGTCAGGTTAAAGCCTTAGGTAACTCTGGTTTAGTCCTAATCGGGGCTACTGGCGGTAATAATTCCAGGGTAAGTAAAAGGGGTGTTACAAATGGATTCACCATCTTTCATCTTGAAGTTATAGAACTCCTTCTTGGCCTCCTTTTGGTGGCTTTCCTTCAGATCTGCACTGCCAATGGCGTCCTATTGAGCAATTGACCACCCTAAGTAGATCTTCAGCACCCAAGGCATTGTTTAGTAACATTTGTGCCTTGTAGTTCTTCTCCATTCACATCCAATTAGTTGGACCCCACTCGGACTTTTTGTTCTTCTTGTCCTCAGGAATGACATAGTCTCCATCCTAAATGACTGACTAGGCTTGGTAGTCATTGCTCTTGAGCCAAGTAGCAAAGAGGATCTTCCAGTGGTCATACTCTCCAGCAACAAGCAATGGAGGCTTATTGTTTCTAATCCCGATGTTGTGAGTGTTGTTGTTACTCATTCTATATTCCTGCACTAACACACAATCTAGAGCAAACCTGCTCTGATACCAATTGTTGGATCGTGAAGCGTCAGTAACAAGTCAGGGAACTAGCAATGTTCTCTGGGTAGCGGAAATAAACAATAAGAACACATAATTTATAGAGGAAAACATTCTGTCCAACCAACAAGTCGTAGAAAGAAAAAACCTCTACCCTTGAGAATCCTTCTCAGAGGATTTTCAATAAAATACTTTTATTAAGTTTCAACGATTACAAGGCAAGTCAAGTTCCCTGGTAACTAAGGCACCAACCAAAGTTCAACCAACTAGACTTCTACAACCCTAAGCGTAAACCTAACTGGAAGTAAACTACTGACCTTAGTACTTACTTGTGGATTCTTCACCGGAAAAAGCCACACACTCGTACACTTGAAAAGCTCTCCCTCCAAGTTCGTCGTAATCAACCACACTTTAACCCTAGCTATAACCTAGCTATTTATAAGAAATGTCAAGTCTGATCTCATACGTAATTCTTGCCTAATTACACAGATTTTCCACTTAACAATTCCCACACTAACAGGAGAAAGTATTGTTTGTGATTTGGATCCTCAACCATGCCGATTCTTGCCAAAACTGAACGATCTCGGATTTACTAGATAAGATCGTGTGAGCTTTGATCTTATCCTGCCTTTGATCTTCCCAAGCAACTGCCTACAGGTGTCATATCATCGCAGAAGATCGCTCGTAGAAGATCTGGTAACTTGCTATTAATACAAAGTCGCGTTCCTTTTGAGACACGCTTCCTAAATCTGTCACTCGTTCCTTCCATCGTTCCTCACAATGTTCCATCACTCGTGACTATGTACGTGTTTTCCTGAAACACTTACATGTAGAAGCAAGTTATACCAACTATGTTTGTTATCATCAAAACTAAGAGAAACCATGGAACAAAGATTGTTCAAACATCAGTGACGAGGACTACTATGGTGTGCTACGAAATAATTGACCTCAATACCCAAAGAAATGCATATATACGCAGTTGAGGAGGTATTTTAACAAGATTCACCACTTCAACGAGTTATCGATGATTTCACCGATGTTGATAATCTTGGTCCGCTAAATGACCCAATGGGTACTTTTTATTTTTCGTCGATGTTGATGCAGATGCCTGAACTTACCGAATTGATGGATTTAACAATTATGTAAATCAAATAACTAATCAAATTTCACTCAAATAACTAACCAAATTTAGTGACCAAATGGTCGCTAAATCTATGATTTAGCTAACACATGGTTGCTAATCCAGGATTTAGCTACCACATGGTAGCTAAATTTGATTTAGTGACCACATGGTAGCTAAATTCAGGACTTAGCGCCCACATGGTAGCTAAATTCTGGATTTAGCGACCAAGTGGTAGCTAAATCCAAGTTAGGATTTCGCTACCACATGGTACCTAAGTACTCCCTCCGTCCCTAAATGTTTGGCCCTTTTCCTTTGTAATTTACAAAGGAAAAGGGACAAACATTTAGGGACGGAGGGAGTACGATTTAGCGACCACATGGTAGCTAATTAACTACCATGTGATAGCTAAATACAACTTTTTTTTAAAAATAAAATCCCTAAATACATAAAAAAATATGAGAGGGAATATTTAACGAGGCGGCCTTTTTAAAATTATTTGGGAACTAGCATCCATGTGGTCGCTAAGTACTTAAAAATATGGGAATGAATATTTGACGAGGTGGACTTTTTTAAAAATTATTTGGGAATTAGCGACCACGAGGTGGGCTTTTCTAAACCCTAATTCTGAAACCCTATATTCGTTTTATTTTCAATTTGTAATGAATTAATTAGTTTTATATTCTCCATATGCAAGATGGGAAATAGAACCCTAAACCCTAAAACCATAAACTCTAAATTCGTTTGGCTCCATATCTATAGTATAGCAATAAGATTATTAAATGATGAGCACGTGAGATTTCAACGTACAACAAAGTAATTAGTTTTATTTTCTCGACATGCAAGATGTGAGATAATACTTTAAACCCTAAACCATAAACCCTAAATTTGTTTAAATTTCATTTTATATAAAGTAATTTGTTTTATTTCTCTATATGCAGACCGACAGTCCGACCATTTAAGATCCTAAAATTAAAACACTTTCTCGTGGACCCGCTAGAACCATCGAGATATGTCCTAGTTATTTTATGAACGGTGATCGATTCCAAACGAAAACACACACATCAATGCGGGGAACTAACAATATCAGAGTTTGTATTATAAAAAAAACTTTGGCAGTGACGAGGACTGCTATGGTGTGCTACGAAATAAAGGACCTCAATACCCAAAGGTTATGCATATATGCGTCGTTGAGGAGGTATTTTAACAAGATTCACCACTTCAACAAGTTATCAATGATTTAATCGATGTTGATAATCTTGGTCCGCTAAATGACCCAATAGGTACTTTTTATTTCGTCGATGTTGATGCAGATGCATGAACTTACCGAATAGATGGATTTAATATTATGTAGATCAAATAACTAACCAAATTTAACTCAAATAAATAACCAAATTTAGTCACCACATGGTTGCTAAATCCAGGATTTAGCTACTGATTGAGCATATAGTTATAGGTTTTAGAGCATGTTTCTATTCTCTTTTCACGCATTTCTAGACCGCTCTCCATTCAGCATTTTCACGCCTCATCTTTGGGTAATCGAGGAAATAAACTTGAGTGGCTTGATGTGCTAATATGTAACGATCTTTTATTCTCAAAATTTTATGTCGATGAACATCGAAAAGTTTTAGGTGAGGGTGAATGCGTGTTCCTCCACGACTTCTATTGTCAAACCACGAACAATTAAATACAAAAGGGCGCTTTATGGTTGGAGATATGTAATTCAGCTCAATGATTTCCTCTAGCACACCATAGAAGTCCTCCTCATCGGTGCCGAAGCTTTGTCCTAGAACACAAACTCCACTACTGTCAGTGGCCTTGGTTGATGCGTGTGCCCTCGTGTGGAATCGATAACCATTCACAAAATAACCAGGATATGTCCTCACTTATTTAGAGGGTCCACGAGCAAGTGTTGCAATGTTAGGATCTGTAACTGCCGGACTATCGGCCTGCAATTTTAAATCAACATATATATACAATTTGGGAATCAACATATATACAATTTGAAATTAAATTGAAATTAATATAAGAAATCGTTATATGGGAGTAGAACCAGAGGCGAAAGTGTCTTTCCAAAATGTTTTGCTCTTCAGCATCGGTTATTGTTGGATTTGACGACCGCACGAAGTTTGTCAAATAGTATCTACGACAGAGTAATTGAATGAAATACGTACTTATATATATTAAACCCCTACTTTATTCAAATCAACATATATATAATATTAATTAAGTAGTTGAGATTATAGAAACGTACTCAATATAGGGTTCCACTTCGACGTAGTTCATCAGAATGTAAGTTTGGATCACATGGAATTCATCATCTGTGAGGACACGACCAGTTGATTTGCTACCCAAGGTTCGACCAGTTGTTGTGAAAATAGACAAATCGACTGGATCAACCCTAACTAGAAGTGTGCAACTCACGTTGCGGGTGATATCCATATGATTACTCGCGACATGTGAGCTAAAATAATACGAGCAGAATGTGGACGTCTCCTTAACGAGATAGGCACTACAATGTGACCCCTCAACGTGGGCTTTGTTGCAAACTGAGGCCTTCAGCCTTTTTAGGAGCCTACATGATATACATTAAAGACCATTATTTCTTATACAAGTTAATTATAGAAATCCAAAATCGTACAACTGCATATAATTGTACGTACTTTTCTTCTAGATACATCCATCTATAATTGACAGGGCCACAAAGTGAAGCTTCCCGTGGCAGATGAATAGGTCAGTGCTCCATTGAATTAAATAACGCGGGGGGAAAGATGTGCTCCAGCTTGCACAAAATTACTGCTATTTCCTTGTGCAATTGCATAACCACCTCAGGCTTCAACTCGTAACACGTCAGGTCCCTGAAGAACACACTTAGCTGAGCAATAGGCTCCCAGACTTTTTCATCAAGAAATGGACGAAAAGCAACAGGCGTCAACCTTTGCATGAACACATGACAATCATGGTTCTTCATCCCAAAGAGTCTAAGCTTGTGCAAGTCAATGCAACGGCTCAAGTTGGACACGTAGCCATCCGGGAATTTTACGGATCTCAACCAATCTAGAAGCACTTGTTTTTCATGACGATCTAGTGCATAGCAAGCCTTTGGGTACCTATTGTCCTCCTCATCAGGTTCCAACTCCGAACGCTTGCACAATTCCTTTATATCCCTTCTGGTCGACCACTTGTCTTTCGACTTCCCCGGAACATCGAGAATGGTGAAGAAAACATTATCGAAGTAATTTTTTTCAATGTGCATGACATCTAAATTATGTCTTACCAGCAGACTAGGCCAGTAAGGTAGGTCCTAGAAAATGCTTTTCTTCTTCCAACCCGAACCTCTACTGACCGCGACATTGTGCTCCTCAGCTCCCACTTCAGTTATCTTCATCAACCACATATTGTTTATCTGGTCTAATATCTCGTATCCGTCACGAAGTACCGGGGGACCACGACGCTCCCGTCGACCTTTCTTGAAATCAGTCTTATTGTTTCGGAAGCGATGATCATGTTATGTAAACCTTCTTTGACAATCGAACCAACACATTTTGTGTCCATGTGTTAGATAAAATGCATCGCTGTCCTCCATGCAATAAGGACACGCGTATTTTCCAGAAGTACTCCAGCCTACACAAACATATATTTTGTATCACACATTAAATTTCACAAATCATATATATGCATTATTATTATATATAATAGTTTCAAATTCATTAGCATATGTAAAATTAACAACATACCTGACAACATCGAATATGCCGGGAAGTCACTAATAGTCCATATTACAGCTGCACGCAACACAAAATTTTGCTTCCTCCAAGAATCGTATGTGTACACCCCATTAAGCCATAGATCCTTCAGCTCGGCAATCAACGGTTGCAAGTAGACATCCAACTTTTGCTTCGGACTCTTCAGTCCAGGTACAATAATCGTCAAAAACATAACCTCTTCTCGCATACACATCGATGGCGGGAGGTTGTAGGGTGTTAGAATCACATGCCAACATGAGTACTGGCACCCGGACGCCCCGAACGGATTAAAACCGTCCGTGCACAAGCCTAGTCTCACATTTCGTGTTTCTGATGCAAAATCTGGCCACAAAACATTGAAGTGCCTCCATGCCTCTGCATCTGACGGATGTCTCATCACCCCATCTTGTACGTGCTCTGCATGCCATCTCATGTGTTCGGCAGTCACCACAGATGCGTACAACCTCTACAACCGTGGAGTTATTGGCAAGTAAAACATACGAGAATAGGGAATGAGCTTTTTCTTGCCTTGCTTCCATCTAGGATAGTCACATATCTTACATGCCGCGTATTCTGCATCTGTACTCCAATATATCATGCAAGAGTTTGGACAACAATCAATGGGCTCGTACAGAAGACCGAGACCCGCAACCAGTTTTTTCGTGTCGTAAAACGTGGTTGGTAATGTCGTCTTCGGGTGAGAAACGCGTCCGCAAAAATCCGAGATCATGTCATATCTGCGCTCCTTCATCCTTAGCTTAGACTTTAGGCTCAGTAGCTCAGTCGCAGCCTCCAACTGGGTCATATCACATCCAGGCCACAAATGCCTATTTGCGGCCGACAACATGTCGTACATACGTTGTGCATCGGGATTGGGCGCTTCATTATAATATTGCTCCCCTTGCTCATGCCTTATATCCTCATTCTACACGGGATCCTCAGCAGTGTAATCACTTCGGGCATTAAAACCATCATACACCATCTGTTCCATTCGATTATCATTCCCACCATTTACTGGTGGTACTGGATCAGTACTGCTATAGCCTTCATGTTGTTTAGACTCGGCCAACAATGCAGCGAACCTTTCATCTGTCTCCCCGTGCGAAACCCTATGGTAGGAACAAAACCTTCCTTAACAAGGTGATAATGCACATCATCTACAAGCTTCAGTTTCTTATTCTTGCACCTCCGACACGGACAACTTAATTAGGATGGGTTATAGGACGACATAGATTTGCAGAATTCGATAAATTGCTCTACGCCAGCTAAAAACTCGTTGTTCAAAAAACCATCTATATTACGCACATACATCCACTCACGCATTTTTTCCTTCCTGCATTTCAATATAAGAGTACAATTAAATTAATTAAAGTGCATATTATCATGAATGTGGCAACACAACCTCACGCATTTTTCCTTCCTGCATATTATCCTGAATGTGGCAACCATATGGTCACTAATTAGCGACCATATGGTCGCCACATTCAGTATATTAGAACACACATTTATAACATAACCAATTGCTATGTGGTTAAATTCTGTAACACAATCTCTTATAATTATATAAATGAAAACTTTCACCGCTAAATATTTGTCTAAACAATAAAATGACAGAATGAAATATTAGGAATAAGATTTAAATCCATACCTTTAGTGAGGTTGTCGGTAAAAATTGACGGAATTTCTTCCTAGAATTAATTCATAGTTGTGGTTGATTGTTTCTATCTTTTGTGAATATTTTGGAAGAGAGCTATGTATGTATGAGGTTGTGTTGAAGCGGAATGAGAGTGAAGTTTTTACAACCTAGGTATATATGCTGAAATGGCGGCAATTTTATCAATTACTGTTTTTAGCGACCAAGTGGTCGCAAAAAACGCGGGAAATTACCCGCCAAAATTGATGTTGCGCGCCAAAACATCTGATTCATGTCAGCGACCAACTGGTCACTATATGTTGCGACCATGTGGTCGCTAGCCTTATGGAGACCATATGGTCGCTGAATGTAGTGACCAACTGGTCGCTATATGTTGCGACCATGCGGTCGCTAGCCTTATGGAGACCATATGGTCGCTGAATGTAGCGACCATATGGTCCCGGATATGTGTTCCGAATGTAGCGATCATATGGTCACTACGTGCTGGCGGGAAATTTCCCCGCGCACTTATTGCGACTATAAAGGACCGGCGACCACATGGACGCCCTCTGTAGTGACCACGTGGTCGCTAATTTCATTTTATTTTTTTCCCCGTTTTGACGTCCAGATTAGCGACCATTGGCGTCTATATGGTCGCTAATTAGCGACCATATTTTGTGGTTGCTAAATTATGGTCGCTAAATCTTCAGAATGGTGTAGTGATATTTGACGTGGAAGCCTTTTTAAAATTATTTGGGACTTAGGGTCCATGTGGTCGCTAAATACATAAAAATATGGGAGGCAATATTTGACGAGGTGGGCTTTTTTAATATTATTTAAGAATTAGTGACCACGAGGTGGGCTTTTCTAAACTCTAATTCTGAAATCCTAAATTCGTTTTATTTTAAATTTTTAATGAAGTAATTAGTTTTATTTTCTCCATATGCAAGATGGAAAATAAAACCCTAAACCCTAGGAACCTAAACCCTAAAACCATAAACTTTAAATTCGTTTCGCTCCAAATCTATATTTGTAGAAATAAGATTATTAAATAATAAACATGTGAGATTTCAACGTATAACAAAGTAATTAGTTTTATTTCCTCCACAAGCAAGATGGGAGATACAACTTTAAACCCTAAAACCTAAATTTGTTTCAATTTCATTGTATATGAAGTAATCGAGTGGCTAACTAACCAAATTTAGTGACCACATGGTTGCTAAATCCAGGACTTAGCTACCACATGGTAGCTAAATCCGATTTAGTGACCACATGGTAGCTAAATTCAGGATTTAGTGACCAAGTGGCAGCTAAAGCGAAGTTAGTATTTGGCTACCACATGGTAGCTAAGTCCGATTTAGCGACCACATGGTCACTAATTAGCTACCATGTGGTAGCGAAATACAACTTTTTTTTAAAATAGGAAATCCCTAAATACATAAAACGGGAGGTATTTATCGACCATGTGGTCGCAAATTGGCATCCATGTGGGCGTTAAATACATAAAAAAGATGAGAGGAAATATTTGACGAGGCGACCTTTTTAAAATTATTTTGGACTTAGCGCACATGTGATGACTAAATACATAAAAATATGGGAGGGAATATTTGACGGGGTGGGCTTTTTTAAAATTATATATGGGAATTAGTGACCACAAGGTGGGCTTTTCTAAACCCTAATTCTGAAACCCTAAATTCGTTATATTTTCAATTTGTAATGAAATAATTATTTTTATTTTGTCCATATACAAGATGGGAAATAAAACCCTAAACCGTAGAACCCTAAACCCTAAATCCTAAAACCATAAACTCTAAATTCGTTTGGCTCAAAATCTATAGTTGTAGAAATAAGATTATTAAATGATAAGCACGTGAGATTTCAACGTATAAAAAAGTAATTAGTTTTATTTTCTCCACATGCAAGATGTGAGATAAAATTTAAACCTTAAACCCTAAACCCTAAATTTGTTTCAATTTCAATGTATATGAAGTAATTAGTTTTATTTCTCTATATGTAAGTTGACAGCCCGACCATTTCAGATCCTAACATTACAACACTAGCTCGTGGACCCGCTAGAATCATCAAGACATATCCTGGTTCTTTTAAGAATGGTGATCGATTCCATACGAAATAAGACAAATCAACGCTGGCAACTAATAATATCAGAGTTTGTGTTATAACAAAAACTTTGGCAATGACGAGGATTGCTATGCTGTGCTACGGAATAATGGACCTCAATACCCAAAGTTATGCATATACACGCCATTGAGGAGTTATTTTAACAAGATTCACCACTTCAACGAGTTATCGATGATTTAACCGATGTTGATAATCTTGGTCCCCAAAATGACCCAAGAGGTACTTTTTATTTCGTCGATGTTGATGCAGATCCTGAACTTACAGAATAGATAGATTAAATAATTATGTAGATCAAATAACTAACCAAATTTAGTGACCACATGGTAGCTAAATCCGATTTAGTGACCACATGGTAGCTAAATCCGATTTAGTGACCACATGGTAGCTAAATTCTGGATTTAGCGACCAAGTGGTAGCTAAATCCAAGTTAGGATTTTGTTGGATCATAGGTTAGTCGAAATTAGTTATGGGAACGGTACTGTACAGTTCCCACGCGCAACAGAATAAGCAAATATACAGGTAAGCAAAACAAGTAGAGACAGTTCCGTTATAGAGGAACCCCACAGCGATCAAGTAATCGCGTGAGTAGACCTCTACCTCCGCTTGGAGGATTTTCGAATGAGTTTCATTTCTGTATTGCTTAGTTCCCTTCAGGTTACAAGGTCGAATAAAAACTTCTCTGTTCCTACAAGGACTCACTCCCTAGGAAACACTAATGTATTCTCTCAACCCTAACCCGGTGCACGCTCACAATCAAAGACAAAGCGAAACTCAAACCTCTCTCTCTCCTTCTATCTCTGTGCCAGAGTTCCCCTAGGCCTAGGAACTCTTTCCTTCTTCATCGTCGTCGAGATTAGCTCATCGTCGGGGACTTTTCACTGTCTTGATGATCTTCACCTGCGTAGCTCTTTAGCTCTTCTCTCTTTGTTTTTAGAGTTTGTGATTTGTGAAAAGTGAGCAGCAAGGTCACTGTTGAAGGGTTTAAATAGGCGTGATGAGAAACCCTTATCCATTAGAGGTATTTGTCCTAAATACCCTTTTTGCCTTGCTCTCCAAGCATGGTCCTTAAGGTTGACATGTGACTTTGATTTGAATTTGAATTGTCAACTCTTGAATCATTCGGGACCATTGGATGGTGATCTTCATCCTGCTGCATCTCTGATGTGTGAGACGTTCTTTTGTCCGGCATAGACGGGATCCCTAAAAATGCGCTGAGATGTCGCTTTCACGCATGCTCCCGTTCCCATCCAAAGGGAACTCTCGTCTTCTCGGTTACCTTGTCTTGGAAACTCTTCTTGACTTTGAGGGATTCCCTATTCTTCTCATCCAGTTCCAATCATGTGGGAACTTTGGTTCATTGGAACTCTGTTCTCTTCTGAGGTTGGTCGCTTTCTTTTCGTCGTTGCATTAGTTCCCATGTGTTGGGAACTTGTTGTTCAATTTTTTGCTTTGTGACGCACAACCTGTTATACTGAAATATTTGGCAATTGGAATTAGTTCCCATGGTGTTTTTCATTATCAAAACTAAGGACGTTGTTCCAATGTTAATGAACATGAGTTCCTAACACCGACTCAACAATTTCCCCCTTTTCAAACCCATAATAAAATGACAAGTATTTCGTTCAATTTTTATGCTCATTTGTGCTCATGCAAGTTCCCCCTTAGTGGGACAACATGTCGCACGGAGTTCCACTTATATGGTTTTGCTGTTCCTATTTAGCAGATTTTGTGAGATTATTCCCCCTTAGCAAAGGCCATACTATGATATCTTTAAAACAACGCATCTCACACATTTTATCATTCCCCCTTTTGGCATCATCGAAAAGAAGCATGAATAATGGAACAATAAGATAGAGAACACACATTCAAAATAAAGATTTGTTTTATTACTTAGGCAAATAAGTTATACAGAAGGGAACTCTGGAGTGAAATACAAGGTGGGGGAGGGTGAGTGAAGCATAAAATGACGAAGAAAAGAAGGAATTGAAAATTCACTAACACCATCTCTGTAGATGGTGTCGTGAGTAGACCTTATTCTCCATGCGGATCGAGCAAATGCTTCCGCTCGATCTCCATCTTCTTCTTGAGGTGGCCACGAGAGTCTTTTTATAGGCTAAAGGTGTTGATGAGTTGATGTACTGCCTGGACTTCGAGTTGACGATCTTGATGATGAACACCTCTTGGGAAGGATGGATTGTGTCGAAGGCTTGGTCATCTTGATATTGTATAGGGGGCATTTCTCCTTTCTTGGAGCATTTCATGAAGGGTTTTCAAAAACGGTGTTTGGAAGATGAGTATCATTTTGGTAGAGATGAGGCCGGTATTTAAAGAGTGTGAATGAGAGGGCATAAAGGTCTTTTTAATTGTGCCCTTGAAAATTGAATTCGGCCGAAGTCTCTTCATCTTTTTTGTTAGCGTCCCAAAGAAGCTTTGCAACGTGGCACATTTTCCCTGGTGCAATTTAAAACGCTTGGTGCTCAATCGGTCTTCCCCTAATAAGTAGCCTGACACACCTTTTTATCTTCCCAAGACTGAGTTAGGACCTTGATTTAGGCGTTTCGTCTTACTCAAAAAGTGAGGTTCCCGTGATCTTGCAAGAGTGGCTTGATTGAACAGAGTGGTAAAGGGAACTCTTGTTCAAACTTTAATATGAGGGATGGGAACACGAAAGGGACTTGGACAATTTCAACCCGAAAGGCAAATAAGAGGGGGGGCTCATGGGATGAGTTTGTCCAGTCCAAGACTCAGGGTAAGCTTATGATCAACTATCATTGTGGCTTGTAAAGCGGATTAGAGAGAACTCAAGTTGATCATTTTGGGCCAAAAAGAATAAGAGTTCCTATATGTATAATTGTTAGCCTTAGACTAGTAATAACGAATAAAGTAAATACAGAGTTCCTACTTAGTTCCTACCATGCTAAGCAACTAAACTAGCCAATCATCTGGGAAAGAATAAACATGGACTTGTTTAATTTAAAGTTATCATCCCTAAGAGCATACGAAGGTGCTCAAAGGGATGTCTATTCAATGCTTTGGTGAGAATATCTATTCTCTGCTCTTCGGTTCTACAGTGTTCAATAATAATGTTCCCTTGCTCAACATTGTTATGTAAGAAGTGGTGACGAACGTCAATGTGCTTTGTACGTAGCCACAAGACTTACTGTAATAGGAACAGGACCATAAAACATACTGTAATCACTGAGTTGGTACTTAAGCCACAAGACTTGGAACAACATGATGCGGCGGCCACATATTCTGCTTCGGCCGTCGAGAGTGCCACTGAGTTTTGTTTCTTGGATCCCCATGACACTAGGCACTCTCCTAGGAATAGAGCCATTCCAGATGTGCTCTTCCTATCTACTAGATGACTAGCAAAGTCCGCATCTGAAAAAGCAACAATCTCAAGGGAACTTTTGTGTGGGTACAATAGGCATAAGTTGTCGTTCCCTTTGAGATACTTGAAAACTCTCTTCACTTCTTTCAGGTGTGATTCTTTGGGTTTAGCTTGAAAACGTGCGCACAAACACACGACAAACATGATATCAGGCCTACTCGCTGTAAGGTAGAGAAGGGAACCAATCATACCTTGGTAGTTCCTTTTGTCCACATCTATACCTTTTTCATCTGTGTTCAGTTTTGAATTGGTGGAAAGTGGAGTATTGATAGGCCTTGAATTCTCCATTCCATACTTGGTCAGCATTTCCTTGATGTATTTCTGTTGATGTATCTTTGTTTCCTCCTTGGTCTGAGTAATTTGGAGTCCTAGGAAGAATGTAAGTTCTCCAATCAGGCTCATCTCGAATTCTGAACTCATTAGATCTTTGAACTTTTCAACAAGCAGGGGATTAGTGGCACCAAAAACAATATCATCAACATAAACTTGAACAATAAGAATGTCATTGGACTCTTTCTTAAGAAAAAAGGGTCTTGTCAATGGAACCACGAAGCCATCCATGTGACAAGAGAAACTGTGCAAACATGTCATACCAGGCTCTTGGCGCCTGCTTGAGTACGTATAGGGGACGCTGAAGAAAGTAGATATGGTCTGGAAAGTTCCCATCTTCAAATCCTGGTGGTTGAGCCATATATAATTCTTCCTTCAAGTGTCCATTAAGAAAAGCGGTCTTCACGTCCATCTAATAAAGCTTGAATCCCTTGTGAGCCACAAAGGCGATTAGGACTCTGATCGCCTTGATTCTTGCTATAGGAGCAAAGGTCTCATCATAGTCAATGCCTTCTTCTTGGTTGTAGCCTTGAGCTACCAACCTTGCCTTGTTCCTTGAAATAGCTCCTAAGTCATCCAGCTTGTTACGGAACACCCATCGTGTTCCTATGACATTCATTCCTTTTGGACGAGGAACAAGTTTCTACACTTGGTTCCTTTCAAATTGGTTGAGCTCCTCTTGCATTGCCACTACCCAGTCTGGATCTTTGAGAGCTTCCTTTATATTCTTAGGTTCCACCATTGACACAAAAGCGTTAAAAGCGCAAAAGTTTTGAAGTGATGATCTTGTTTCATGCCTTGGTCAAGAGGAGATATCATGTTTCTGGGATTGATGTTGGAGAGATATGTATCTTCCTCTTTGTTCCTATCATCACTGTCATTGCATTCTTCTCGCATGTCCTCATCCTCTGGATGTTCTTCAATTGCCTCAGTGTTTTCTGGTTCTTCATCCTCAGCATTGGATATGTTCCCTCTATGTTCCCCTTGAGTGTTTGATTCAGGAATGTCTTCTGGTGGAGGAACTGAGGAGCCAGCTTGAGAGGTGTCTAGTGATTCATCAAGTGATAGGAGTTCAGCCGACTCTTGAATTTCTCTGTTTTGAGAGTCGTTGTTCCCTTGAGGATAGTGATGTGTTCCTTTCCTTGGCTCATCGTCGTCGTCATCATCTTCCTCGTTCCAAGGAAGCTGGAAGTGAGTTTCCACTTTCTGCACTTCAGTTCCCACTTTGAGTGACTCTTCTTTGAATATCACGTTAATGTTTTCCTCTATCTTCTTTGTTCTTTTGTTATACACCCGGTAAGCCTTACTGTGAGGTGAATATCCCAAGAAGATCCCTTCATCACTTCTTGCATCGAACTTTCCCATTGTTATGCACAAAGCATTTGCACCCAAAGACTCTTAAGTGGGAGATATTAGGTTTTCTTAATAAGCAGTTTTCTTGATCAATGGGCGGACCATGGCTCTGTTGAGAATGTAGGTAGTTTTGGAGATCACTTCTGCCCAGAAGTTCTGAGTAATTCCACTCTCAATCATCATTGTTCTAGCCATTGCTTCCAAAGTTCGATTCTTCCTTTCCACAACTCCATTTTGTTGTGGAATACGAGGGGATGAGAATTTCTGTGAGACACCATTCTTGACACAGTATTGTATGAACTCTGAATTCTTGAACTCAGTTCCACGGTCAGATCTCAGGGCGATAAGCTTTAGTCCTAAGCTCACTTCAACTCTCTTCATGAATGGCTCAAATTCCCTAAAGGTATATGCTTTGGACACAAGGAAAATAACCCAAGTAAATCTGGAAAAATCATCAATGAAAATGAACATATACCTTTTTCCTCTATAGTTGGTTGTCTGCATGGGACCACAGAGATCCATGTGGATCAGTTCCAAAGGACGGGTAGTACTCACAACTCGTTTTGGCTTGAAGGAACTTCTTGTTTGTTTTCCTTTGACACAAGCCTCACACATCTTCATGCCATCTAGATTGATCCTGGGAAAACCAATCACGAGGTCTTGGAGATACAACTTCAGTATTTGGTTTACTCCTGCATGTCCCAATCTTCTATGCCAGAGTTCCGCTTCATCAATGGAACTTGCAAGACACAGTTTCCTTGGAGGCTCGTACGTTGTGTCCACGAAATAGACATTGTTTGACCTTGCTCCCTTGAGTATGATCTTGTTGGTCTTCTTGTTGATCACAAGACATTCTTTAGAATTGAATGTGACCACATTGTTTCCTTCGTCACATAGTTGTGAAACACTCAGCAAATTGTACCCCAGGTCCTTAACCAAATTCACATTTTTGATCTTGATTCCTTTGTTGATGATTTCTTTGCCAGTTCCAATGAGTATTCCTTTGTTCTTGTTGCCGAAAGAGGCATGGCCTCCATCGACTTTTGTAAGTAGTGAGGTGAGGTTATCTTTCTTTTCGGTCATGTGGTTTAAACATCCACTATCGATGAACCATATGTTGTTCTCCCTCACTACAACCTGCAAAATTAGTTAGATTTGGAGATCCAGGCCAGATGTCTCTTGTCTGGTTCCATGCAAGGAAACAGATTTCTTTCAACCAAGCAATCAACAATGTTAGGGAATTGTGTGGAGTTCCTAGGACTGAAAGAGGAGTTCCTAGGAGAGTTCCCCTCTTGGGAGCTTTCCATTGTTTTGGTCGGTTGAGATTTTTTCTTTGAAGATTTTTGTTTTTGTAGTTCATATTCCCGTTAGTGTGTGAGCTGCGCGCTTGTCGTTTTTGACAGCTTTCAGTGTACTGCCCATGAGCTCCACACTCCCAGCAAGTTTTACAGTACTCTCCAAGATAGTAATTTGGGTGAGGTCTTTGGATCCTATTTCTTTCCATGGTTTCCTGATTGTAGATTCTAGACGCATTCCCCTTGGCTATCTTAAGGTACATTTTGTGGCTGGCGTTCCCAATGTAGTACTCAGTGTTCCCATCTTTCCCACTTTCAAGTACCCGAATTCTTTCTTCTAATTGAGCACTCTTCAGCTTTTGGTTTTGAAGCTCGAGATACCTACACTCATTTCTCTCCTTTTTTGTGAGAAGGAAGGATCCATCTTTTGACGATCCTTCCTCATACCCTATTCCATGCCTGGTTGGAACAAACTTGGTTGTGGGGATGGTCATTTTTATGGTTTGTGGAAGGGAACTTTGTAGGCATTTCTAGCTTTCACTCAGTTTTTTAAGAATCTCATATTTCTCACTCTCAATGCTATTGAGATCATCCTTTAAGAGGGTGATCTCATTGAATGAGCACTGCATTTTTTCAACAAGCTCCATTCCCAATTCTTCAGCTAAAACATGTTCTATTTGATCGAGTTTCCTTCGAATCTTTATATTGTCTTTTAGCAATTTGGTCAAAAATTTAAGCAGCTCAAGTTTTTCATATTGAGAAAGAGAGTCAAGAAGAGTTTTAGGATTTACCTCACTGGGTTGTTCCCCAGATGTTTCCCCTATGGCCATGACACAAGTTTCTAGGGTTGACCAAGCTTCTGGTTCCTCATCATCGGAGTCACTATAGGTTGTTATGTATGCCTTGCTTTTTCCTTTGTCGAATCTTCGCTCCTTAGTTCCCTGAGGACAGTTTTTGGGGAAGTTTCCCTTTTTGTAGCATTTGTAGCACGTAGCGTCAGCAAGATCTTTGTCTTTGTCCTGGTACTTGTTGTTGTACTCATAGTTCCTTCTTTCTCTATTTGAGGACCTTCTCCAGTTTGCGAGTTATGGCTCTCGTTTCCATTTCTTGTTGCTTGTCTTCCTGTTTCCTTTTCTCATTGCCAATGAGCTTACCAAACACTTGGTGAAGCATCAAGTTCCTATTTTCAGGATTCTCCTTGAACATGGTTCGTTCATTTGCCCACTCGGTTGTTAGCCCGTTCATATTTCTTTTGAAAAGCGCGAGTGTGAAGTTCTTGAATTATCTACCAGTTCTCTTGATAATTTCACTCATCCAGGTCTACCACTTAAGGAAGATCAATGGTCGTGTACTTCACCGGAACAAATAAAGTGGGGAGCTCAGGTTTGACTTTGTTAACTAGAGGATGCTTACAATCACACAAACGAGTTATGGGCTTTAATATACATGATTTATAAGTAATCAAAATATCATATTATTGTTGGGACGGTGTTGGGAATTTTGGTTCCAAACATCTGAACAACGATACCATTCTCCAGTTTTGACAATGAACAACACCATATGGGAACTAACGTGTTATGTCCAAGTATTTCTAAGGAACACAAGTCCAGTGAAGAATCCATGAACGCTCAAGGAACACAGGCTTACATGATGAAGAGTTCCTCTCAAAGGAACTCTGAAGAAGACAATTCTCATCTCATGGGAACTCACATGTGCAAACAAAGACAAGTCAGCGAGATTATCGGGATCTTGTCTCAAGACAAAACAAACGCTCAGTCTAAGGAACAGACTGAGGCGTTTGATCCAACGGCCCGATCAACTCTCAAAGTTGACTCAATTCAAAATTGTCACATGTGAAGGACAAAGACTTGGCATACGAGACAAAGGGCATTTCGGACACAAATGAAAGTCAAGATTGGAGCCCAAGTATTCACAAGTATAAAGCCAAGTGAATAGTGCTCGGAAAGAGCACTTCTCCCAGAAATCACTCACACTCACAAAAGAAAAAAGAAAGAAGAAGAAAAGTCCCCGACGGCGAGTGTCTTATCTCGACGACGGCGAAGCTAAGTTCCCAGGAGCAAGGGAACTGTGATAGTCAAGGTGTAAGGTTTGATTTGCTTGTTTTAGTTGAGTTGTTCGCTTAGGAACTCAGTTGAGAAGATTCATTAGTGTTGCTAGAGTTAGGTAGAACTCGTAGGAACAGAGAAGTTTGAATCTGGCTGTTTCTAACTAAGGAACAATCAATAATACAATTAAGTCATTCAAAATCTTCCAAGCGGAGGTAGAGGTTTACCCGCACAACTGGTTGGTTGTCGTGGGGTTCCTCTATAAGGGAACTGTGTTCATTACTTTCTGGTTACCTGCTTGTATTTACTTCCGGTGCCTTGGGAACAGCCTAACCTCTAGTTCCCAAGATATCGCTAACCCCTTACGATCCAACAATTGGTATCAGAGTCGGTCGCTCTAGATTTGTGTTAGCATCGCAGGTTTCAAAATGGCTCACGAACTCACCCAAGTCGGACACAACAACAGCAAGCCTCCAAGGCTCATCACTGGAAGATTCGAGAACAGGCAACGCGACATGAAGGACTGGATGCGGAGCCAGGACTATCAAGCTTGGTGCGTCATAGGAAAGGGGAACTTTGAAGTAGATCCAGCCATCAAGGACGACTACTCCAAATGGGGGCCAAATGAATGGAAATGTATGGAGGCCAACTTCAAAGCTAAGCAATACCTCAAGAATGCTATGACGGTTCAAGATTGCGACAGGGTGGCTAACCTAGACACAGCCAAGGAGGTGTGGGAAGCCATCCAACAGATGCACATTGGGAACTCTAACCTCAGAGAGGACCTCCAAATGAATGCCAGAAGGGAGTTCTTCAACTTCTAGATGGAAATGGGAGAATCTGTTGATAGTTACCAATCTCGCTTTGAAGGCCTATGCACCAAGCTCGTGGGACTAGGAATCACTAAGGAGGAGATCACCGACAAAATGAAGGTCCAACAAGTGTTCAACGACCTAACTGGTGAATGGGCAAATGAAAGGACCATGTTCAAGGAAAATCCTGAAAACAGAAATCTTATGCTCCACCAAGTTTTTGGCAAACTAGTGGGACATGAGAAAAGAAAGAAAGATGACAAGGAGCAAATGAGGGCACACAAAGGGATCGCCCTCAAACTTGAAAAGATGCTCAAGTCAGTTCAAGAGCAACATGAAGAATCTAAAGAAGAAGAGGATGAGGAACTAGTCCTGGTAACAAAGGCCCTTCGATCCTTCTACAAAGGAAAGTTCAAGAGGGGCAATGGGAACTCACAAAAAGGACAAAGTTCCCAAAGAAAACCTGTTGAGAAGGACCTCTCGGACGTTACCTGCTACAAATGCTACAAGAAGGGACACTTTGCAAAAGAGTGCCCACAGGGAACTGACGACCGAAGACAAGGGAAGAAGGCCTACATCACCACCTGGAGCGATGACGAGCACGAAGATCCTGAATCATGGGCAAACCCGGACATGTGCGCAATGGCCATAGGGGAGACCACTAGGGAACAACCCAATGAGGTAACTACTGAATTTGTTCTTGCTTCCTTAGCAAACTATGAAAAACCTGAATTGCTTAAACTTCTTTCGAGTCTTGTTAAGGATAACATAAAACTGCAAAAGAAGTTGGAAAAATCGGAACACACTAATGCTGAATTAGTTGGTCTTGAGTCCTGTTCGAACTGTGTGTCCCTAATCGACAAGCTTCAGTCCTACGTATCTCACATCGTAGAGCTTGAGGATGAGATTAAGACCCTAGAGAGTGATAAGAATACCTTTCTATAAAAGCTAAGTGAGAAGGTTGAGAGTCCTGAAGCTTCCTGTTCCCAAACTACTTTCGTAACTGCCAAACATGGGATATGGTATAAGTCAAAGAGCCCTAAGAAAGGAAAGTCTCCCTTGAGTGAACAAGAGATTAATGAATGTAGGGCCTTAGAACTCCAGTGCGAGAAACGAAAGAATGCCCACTTAGAAGAAAAGGTCCGTGTCCTGGAAAGTGGAGTGAATGGAGAAGTAGATTATTACACTGGGAACACTGGACATAAGCTGTATGTTCAAATAGCCAAGGGAAATGGGTCTAGGGTGTATAACAAGGAAACTATGGATATGAACAGGATACAAAGACCCCATCCTAAGTACTACCTAGGAGAATACTACAAGACCTGTTGGAACTATGGTGCTCATGGGCACTACAAGGAAAGCTGTCCCAAAGCAAAAGCCCAAGCCTAGAAGAACCACAAGTATTGGAACATGCAAAACCAAAGGTCCAACAAATCTGCTAGAGTTCCCACCCGTGGGAACAACCATAGGAACTTTGCCTATAACTCTAAGTATCCTCGTGATATTAACATTGCTGATTATGTGTTATTTGAAACTGTCTTTCCTTGTAAGGGACCAGGCAAGAGTCATCTTGCCTGGGTCATCAAAAACTAACTTTTCTTGTAGGTGGCAGTGAGGGGGAACATCACATGGGTCATTGATAGTGGATGTTCAAATCATATGATCGGGAGCAAAGACAATCTCACCTCACTCCACACAAAGGCCGCAGGAGGTCACGTGTCCTTTGGCAACAAGAATAAAGGAGAAATCATAGGAACAGGGGAAGTACTACTCAACAAATCAATCAAAATCAGCAATGTCAACTTGGTAAAGGACCTGGGGTACAATCTCTTGAGCGTATCTCAGATATGTGACCAAGGGAACAACATAGTCACTTTCGATTCAAAAGAGTGCCTAGTCATCAACAAGAAGACCAACAAGATCATCCTAAGAGGAAGAAGGTCCAACAACGTTTATGTGGTGGACACAGAGTTTGAGCCACCAAGGAAACTGTGCCTAGCAAGTTCCCTTGATGAAACTGAACTCTGGCACAAGAGACTAGGCCATGCAGGCATCAATCAAATCCTAAAGCTCTATCTACAAGATCTGGTTATTGGGCTTCCTCGAATTAACATCGAGGGAATAAGATGTCTGAAGCTTGTGTTTGTGGGAAACAAACCAGAAGTTCCTTCAAACCGAAAAGGGTAGTCAGCACAACAAGGCCCTTGGAGCTAATCCACATGGATCTTTGTGGTCCCATGGACACCGAAAGCTACGGAGGAAAGAGGTACATGTATGTTTTAATTGATGATTTTTCAAGATTTACATGGGTTCTTTTCTTGAGATCAAAATCATATACCGTCAAAGAGTTTGACACTCTAATCAAGAGAATGGAAGTTGGCATGGGAATCAAGCTCAAAGCACTCAAATCTGACCATGGAACTGAGTTCAAAAACTCAGAGTTCCTAAGATACTGTGACAACAACGGTGTATCTCACAACTTTTCGGCTCCTCGCTCTCCTCAACAAAATGGCGTGGTGGAAAGGAAAAACAGAACTTTGGAAGATATGGCAAGGACCATGATGCTAGAGAGTAGAGTTCTTGCAAGCTTCTGGGCTGAAGCCATCTCGATAGACACTTACATCCTAAATCGAGCCATGATACGTCCTATGATCAAGAAGACATCATATGAGCTAATCAAGGGAAGAAAGCCCAACATCTCTCACCTAAGGACCTTTGGGTGCAGATGCTTCATCCACAACAATGGCAAAGACAATCTTGGGAAGTTTGACCCAATGAGTGATGAAGGGATCTTTCTAGGATACTCCTCCCAAAGCAAGGCGTACAAGGTCTATAACAAGGAGGAACAAGAAGATAGAAGAAAGCATCCACGTCATCTTCGACGAACAATTTGTAAAGGTGGGAATAGAGGCCCAAGGAAAGGGAACTCTGTTAAAGCTAGTCAGACAGGAAGAGGAAGACGATGATGATGAACCAAGAAAGAGAGGTGAAGATTATCCAAGTGGGAACAACATCCCACATCAAGGGAACAACCAAGGAGATCAAAATTCCACGGATCAAAGCTCCTTTGAAGTTCCCTCTTCAACAGAAGAGCCACAAGATGCATCAAACTCTCTTGTTCCCCAAAATGAAGTTGTACCAGAATCTAGTGTTCAGGGGGGAACAACAAGAGAATCCTGAAGACAATCCTGACGAGAGTCTCAGCGAAGAAGTTGAGCACAACTGTTCCCTTGAAGAAGAGGAAGCCCAAGATACAGATGAAGAGACAAGGGAACAGGTTGATGTCTCACATATCCGAACCAGGAACTACCACCAGAAGAAGGACCACCCCATCTATAACATCATAACTCCCTATGATAAAGGCGTACAGACTCGCTCTTCCCTCAACAACTTCTAAGCCTTCAAGGCCTTTGTCTCAATGGTGGAACCCAAGAGCATCAAGGAAGCTATAAAGGACCCATACTGGATTCAAGCCATGCAAGAGGAACTCCATCAATTCGAGAGGAACAAGGTGTGGAAGTTGGTTCCTAGGCCCAAAAACAAGAACATCATAGGAACACGATGGGTCTTCCGAATAAGCTTGATGATATTGGGCATGTAGTGGGAACAAGGCCCGACTGGTTGCTCAAGGCTACAGGCAAGAGGAGGGAATCGACTACGATGAGACCTTCGCACCAGTTGCAAGGATTGAGGCTATCCATCTTCTCATAGCCTATGCAGCCCACAAAGGATTCAAGTTGCACCAAATGGATGTCAAGACGGCGTTCCTAAACGGGCACCTCAAAGAAGAAGTCTACGTGGCACAACCACCAGGATTTGAGGATGAGCACTTCCCAAATCACGTATATTTCCTGGAGAGGGCCCTATATGGTCTCAAACAAGCTCCCAGAGCATGGTATGACAGGTTTGCTCAATTCATTTTGTCTCATGCGTACCTTCGAGGTTCCATAGACAAAACTCTTTTCCTTAAGAAAGAATCTAAAGATATATTGATTGTTCAAGTATATGTTGATGACATTGTTTTTGGAGCCACTTATGAAATCCTTGTTGAGAAATTTAAGAATCTAATACGCAGTGAGTTCGAGATGAGTCTCATAGGGGAACTCACGTTCTTCTTGGGACTCCAAATATCTCAAACTAAAGAGGGAACAAGGATTCATCAACAGAAATACATCAGAGAAATGCTCGTGAAGTATGGGATGGAACACTCCAGACCCATCGACACTCCCATTTCACCAAACTCAAGGCTCAACGCAGATGAGACAGGTATAAGTGTTGATCAAAGGAACTTTCGAGGTATGATTGGGTCTCTCCTCTACTTAACTGCAAGTCGACCTGATATCATGTTTTTAGTGTGCCTGTGTGCACGTTTTCAAGCTAACCCTAAAGAATCACACGTGAAAGAGGTGAAGAGGATTTCCAGGTATCTCAAAGGGAACGACAACTTGTGCCTTTGGTATCCAAGGAACAGCTCCCTTGAGCTAGTTGCATACTCAGATGCAGATTTCGCTGGGCACCTAGTTGATCGCAAAAGCATCTCAGGAATGGCCCGGTTCCTAGGATCGTGTTTGGTTTCATGGGGTTCAAAGAAGCAAAACTCCGTGGCACTCTCCACAGTTGAAGCAGAATACGTGGCTGCCGCCTCATGTTGTTCCCGAGTTCTATGGCTCAGTACCAACTACAGGATTACGCTATGTCCTTTGGCCTTGTTCCCATTAGATGTGATAATACAAGTTGCATTAACATATCTAAAAATCTTGTGCATCATTCACGAACTAAGCATATACACATTAGGCATCATTTCCTACGTGACAATGTAGAGCATGGGAACATCTCTATGGAACACTGTAGAACTGAAGAGCAAATTGCGGACATTCTTACTAAGGCATTAGACAGACGTCCCTATCAGCGTCTCCGGATGCTCCTAGGGATGATAACTCTAAACTGAACAAGTCCCTATTTGTTATTCCCTCAGTGCCTGTCTAGTTTATATTGGTTTGCATGATAGGGAACACTAGGAACAATTGCTTTCATTTTGCCATATTACTAGTCTAGAGCTTTTAATGTACTTTTGGAACTCTAATTCTTTCGGCCCAAAATGATCAACCAGAGTTCCCTTTAACCCTCATTACAAGCCACCATGACGGTTGATCATAAAGCCAACCCTAAGCCATGGGCCAGACAAACGCTTCTCATGAGCCAAACTTCTTATCCCTTTATCGAGTTGTAATTGTCTGGTTCCTTTGTAAGTTCCCAAGCCACACAAAGAACTTGAGTGTGAGTTCCCTTAACCACTCCTCTCAATCCGACCTTTTCAAAGATCATGGGAACTGGTGTGCACAAGCAAGGGAACATTGATATCTCTAAAAAGATGAAACGTCACTTGGGAAACGGGAAATTGTGTCAGAATTCGAAGCGTTATGGGCCAAGCGTTTGAAGTTCTCGAAGCGACTTCCCTTGGGAGAAAGCGATGCGTGTCATAAGCATGCTAAGGAAGTTGAAACGCTCCTCCGTATCTATTGGCCAACGGTTATCGAGGAAGTTGCTAAGCTGGCTCACCAGTTCATCATCACGGTTGTGATCCCACGCCAGAAGAAGCGTCATCAGCTCAACATTCAAGACGTCATACTTCTCTACCACTTCCTCCACAAGATGCCCATCAATCTTCCCTGCATCATTTTATGGCACATGGAGAAGTGCATGGCCTCGACTTCCCATTCCTTGCCCTATGCTGGTCTGAGCAAGAAACTGATGCTCAAGGAAGGGGTTTACGACGGTACCAAGGAAGAAGTGACCATCGAAAGGGAACTAGACCTTTCTGTGGTCCAGAAGATGTGTCACTCCGAGCAAGATGAGGATCACGAGGCCCTTCCCTCTGGTGAAGGCTCCGAGGATGGGAACTCTCAAGTGTTGATACACATTGCAGCCACGCTTGAACGGATGGCAAGGACCCAAGACAAAATTCTGCACATCTTATGCCGACTGAGTGAAGTCTTGCTCCCCCAGAGCCCATGATCTCCCTTTGTTTATCCTTATCCCTGTTTTCCCCCACAAAATGTTATGTGTTCCTTTTGTACATTACAATGCTTAAGTAATATAAATGGTTTCTAGTATGATTGCGTGTTCCCTTCATTCCTTGTTTATGCTTATCTGTTTTCGATGATGCCAAAAGGGGGAAGGACAAAATGTGCGAGATGAGTCTTATTTTGAGTTACCACAAAATATGCTATTGCTAAGGGGGAACTATCGCTTAAAATGCTAAGTAAGAACACATTGTTTCATAGACGTGGATCTCTAGGAACTCACATCATCTCACATAGGAACTCTGTTGCATATCATACTCTGAAATACTTGGTAATTTTTGTGATGGGTTTGTCATCATCAAAAAGGGGGAAATTGTTGGGACGGTGTTGGGAACTTTGGATCTGAACATCAGAACAATGATACCATTCTCCAGTTTTGACAATGACAAACATCATATGGGAACTAACGTGTTATGTCCAAGTATTTCTAAGGAACACAGGTCCTGTGAAGAATCCATGAACGCTCAAGGAACACAGGCTATGAAGAATCCATGAACGCTCAAGGAACACAGGCTTACATGATGAAGAGTTCCTCTCAAAGGAACTCTGAAGAAGCCAATTCCCATCTCATGGGAACTCACATGTGCAAACAAAGACAAGTCAGCGAGATTTTCGGGATCTTGTCTCAAGACAAAACAAACGCTCAGTCTGAGGAACAGACTAAGGCGTTTGATCCAACGGCCCGATCAACTCTCAAAGTTGACTCAATTCAAAATTGTCACATGTGAAGGACAAAGACTTGGCATACGAGACAAAGGGCATTTCGGACACAAATGAAATTCAAGATTGGAGCCCAAGTATTCACAAGTATAAAGCCAAGTGAATAGTGCTCGGATAGAGCACTTCTCCTAGAAATCACTCACACTCACAAAGGAAGAAAGAAAGAAGAAGAGAAGTCCCTGACGGCGAGTGTCTGATCTCGACGACGGCGAAGCTAAGTTCCCAGGAGCAAGGGAACTGTGATAGTCAAGGTGTAAGGTTTGATTTGCTTGTTTTAGTTGAGTTGTTCGCTTAGGAACTCAGTTGAAAAGATTCATTAGTGTTGCTAGAGTTAGGTAGAACTCGTAGAAAAAGACAAGTTTGAATCTGGTTATTTGTAACTAAGGAACAATCAATAATAGAAGTAAGTCATTCAAAATCATCCAAGCGGAGGTAGAGGTTTACCCACACAACTGGTTGGTTGTCATGGGGTTCCTCTATAAGGGAACTGTGTTCATTATTTTCTGTTTACCTGCTTTTATTTACTTCCGCTGCCTTGGGAACAGCCTAACCGCTAGTTCCCAAGCTCTCACTAACCCCTTACCATCCAACAATAAACTAAAGATAATGGGCTAAACTGAAGTCCGATTTAATACTCAGTTAACTAATCCCTCATAAATAGGGACTGTTTTCTAACACACTCAATCTATATGATATTTATGTATATGATATATCGTGTTTATATGTTTATACTTTTGCATATCTTTTTCATGTAATTGGGTTAATTGATCCCTTAAAATTAGTGTCTATATGATATTTATGTACATGATATATCATCCCTCAAATTTGAGTTAATGATCTTACCTTTTCCATGTAATTATGTATTTATACGCTTCTTTAATTGTTGGCCCTAGAACGTTTTTAGCCCAAAGGAAGCAAGGAGTAATCATTCGGCCCAAAAGAGAGCTTCCCAAAGAGAGGATCTAGCGGGTCGAAAGATAAGGCCTGGTTTCTGGTAAAAGAAGATAGAAATATCTTTGTCAAGATAAAAGGAAACCGCAAGATTGTGGCAAAATCTATAAAGTATATATGGCAATGTCATGATCATCAAGGAAGCCTATAAGAAAATATATTTTATATTTTCGTTATCTTACGTAGCTAAAGTTAGAAGGATTTTTCCTATAAAAACAAAGATGCATGTAACACAATGATAGAAGATACGAAATAAAGAAACACTGATCAGAAGTATCCATCTTTACACAAATTTTTTCGAGAAACTTTCTTTCTCGTTGTGATTCACGTTTGTGACCTCCTTAAAAAGACTTTAAAGAGAATCTCTTACTTTTCATCCAAAACAATTTGGCGTCCACCATGAGGCATAGTCAAGAATGTTGCAGTCTTTCATCGAAAAATCTAAACCATGTCCGAAGAAGGTATCCCAAACAAGGGATTGGAAGTAGTCGATGACCCAATCAGCACTAATCCACAAGAAAATATTCTATCAACTAGTGACTAAGTGTAATTGGTGACCTTCGCTCTAAGGCTCCAAGGCTTGAAGAACGAACTTTTTGAGCAGAGGGAAAGTAACAAAACATAGCAGAAACATGTTGACCGCCTCACTAATGAAAACAATGATATTCGGTCACAACTATATATGGTAACATCTGTCACCAAGCCAGAACGACGAGGGAAGCTGATAGTCTTATCACTACACTCAACTTAGATGGACACGTAGGCACCTATATGCCATCGGCAGGCTGAGACGCCCAAATTGCCACCGAATATGATACTTCCATCACCAGCATCACCACAATCCCCATGGCTTTACACCCATAATGAGGGGTCACTGGGAGAAACATAACACCTTTCGTCACTTTCTGGTTCGAATACCCTTCCATCGATGCTCCCAAGGGATCTCTGGACCAGAGACGATAATGGTCAAGAGAGAAGAAGGCCTCGCGACCTAGAAAAAATCGTTCGCATTAATGTTCGCGAGCATATCAAGGCATTCACTGAGTGGATTTCTAAGAAGTAATGGACAGTTATGATGAGTCACCCTCCATCGCCCAAGTAGAAATGCACACGAAATTCACGATTCCACACATGCCCACTTACAACTGGACGAGTGACCCTGATGAGCACATAGTTATCTTCAAACAAAAGATGATGACCGATGAAATTCGTCACCGCTTTTGAGCGACCTTGATGTACAATGGGTTCGGGGCGACGTTGACAAGACTGAAAAACACATGGTTCATGAACTTTCCTAGAGGGAGCGTCCGTTCCTTTACTGAATTGATGGAATCCTTTCAACTTCAATTTCATAGCAGTCGCAAGTTCGAGAAGTATTCCATCTATCTCTATCGAATTGCTCAAAAGCGCGACGAATCAACAAGAGATTATTTGGGATTATTCAATAAAGAGAAGATTTTGATCCCGTACTGTGACATGCCAACAATTGGTAAAGCTTTCCGAAACAAGGTAACCCAAAGAAGCGACCTCTACAAAGAATTAACGAGCCACCCTTGTATCAACTTCAAGGATGTTAAAACTAAAGCACTCAACCAAATTCTTTTAGAGGAAGATTAAGAGGAGGTGAAGAAAATGGTTGTAAGACCCGAGGCCTTAGAAGCGCTATCCCATGCCAACCCGAGAACTTCCCATCAGGTCACCCATCCTAGTACTACTCTTGCCCCTGCACGCTTAACTTCTGAGTTCTTTGTCCTCACTTGAACCTAGAAAAGGAAGAGCTCTTGTTGACATGGGGAGCACCTCAATCCCTTATAAATTATCGGGGTGTTACAATCTCCCCCACTTAAACACTTGACGTCCTCGTCAAGGCCCAAGGACCGCCCTCCGGGCCGAGTGACCGCCTTCCGGACCAAACCAACTCATAACCCGGAGTCGGCTCTGATACCATTTGTAAGACCCGAGGCCTTAGAAGCGCTATCCATGCCAACCCGAGGACTTCCCAGGAGGTCACCCATCCTGGTACTACTCTTGCCCCTGCACGCTTAACATTTGAGTTCTTTGTCCTCACTTGAACCCAGAAAAGGAAGAGCTCTTGTTGACATGGGGAGCACTTCAATCCCTTATAAATTATCGGGGTATTACAACGTGTAGGATCGGGTCGAGAGGAGAGCCACCTCAGACCATCTTCGGGAACGGTAAAACCAGCCTTACCATCAACCTAGAACAAATATGGCGCAAATGAATGTCGCTAACACAACGGTCTACAAAGACCGAACCTTTAGAGCACCCCACCCAAGCTGAACGAGTATAACCTTGGACGTAAGCCAATAGAGCTAGTCAAAATCCTCGAGATGCTTGGCAATATAGTTAGGTGGTCCAAAAAGAGTGAGAACCCAAACCCTAAAATAGATATGACTAGGTGGTGTGACATTTAGGACAATCATGGCAATTCATCAAACGAGGGTATGGCGGTAAGAAAGGAAATGAAGTACCTTTTATTAAAGGGGATGGTGGTAGAATTGGACCTAGACGTCAGGATCCCATAGGGAATCAAAAGAGATCAACCCGCCGGGAAACCATCATCACCGGTCTATGCATGGGTGGTTAATGTCTTCTCCCGATGATCCAATAACCAATCGGCAAACATCATGCCAAAGAAAGTGCTTCTAAGTGGCCGATGTTCCCTAATCAGCAAAGAAGATCCTCAAAAGCTATTACCTTCGATGACTTTGACGTTGAGAATCCATCCGGTGGGACCCCACCATGACGATTTAGTGATCTTGCTCTCCATAGGAAATGTGTTAATATAAAGAGTGTTGGTTGATACAAGAAGCTCAACAAATTTGATGATAATTGATGCATTGAAAGGGGTGGGGCTAAGTGAGGGAGACGTTGACAAGCAGCCATTCCTACTCGTAGGGTTTAGCAACGAGGTGAAACACACTATTGACCGACAATGGATCCATGACATGAAGGTTGTGCCTTCTACATTCATCAAACAATCAAGTTCCCCATACCCTGGGGGATTAAAGAGATAAGAGGAGACCTACCAACTCTACGGTAAAAAAAAAAAGTGTCGGAAGTTTGCTCCCGAATGGAACAAAGTGGTAGATGACGAAGTAAAGAAGCTGATAGAGACTGGGAAGATTAGGGAAGTAAAGTTCTTCAAGTGGTTGGTGAACCTTGTGGTGGTGCGAAAGAAAAATGAAAAGTGGAGAGTCTATATCAACTTCATCGATCTTAATAAAGCTTGTCTCAACGATGGTTTCCCTCTACCTCACATAGATGCCATGGTGGATGCAACAACCAGTCGCGAGCTCTTGACCTTCATGGATGCCTTCAATGGTTACAATCGAATAGAAATGTATCTAGAAGATCAGGAGAACACGACTTTTATCACCAACCAAGGAACGTATTGCTATAAGGTTATGCCTTTCGGTTTGAAGAATGTCGGAGCCACTTACGAACAGCTAGTAAATATAATGTTCCATAAGCAGATCAGAAGCACAATGGAAGTTTATATCAACGACATCCTTGTCAAATCCAAAAAGGCTAGAAGTTGGAGGAATCAATCGAGATCCTCTAAAAATGCAATATGAAGCCAAATCTTTCCCAGTGCATGTTTGGTATCAAATTGGGTGAGTTATTGGTGTACTTGGTCACGCAAAGGGGGATAAAAGTTAGAACCGAGCAAGTTCAATCTATAGCTTCCCTCATATTTCCTTTCTACTTAAAAGTTGGCATGGAAGATTGTCATGCTAAATAGGCTCATCTCAAAATCCTCAAACCATTGTAGTCTATTCTATAAGGTTTTATTGAAAAACTAATCCTTTGAGTGGACAATAAACATGAAGAAGCTTTCTAGGGGCTGAAAAATACTTTGTTAATCCTCTTGTCAGTCCAAGATAGAGGATGGCGAAATGCTCCTACTTTTTCTAGATGTTGCCAAAGAGGCCATCATCAGAGTATTGGTTAGAGAATAGGATGGTCAGCAACTCTTGTGTATCTTAAGCAGAAAACTCTTCTATCAGTGGAAACTCGATACTCGCCACTTGAGAAGCTAGTACTCGCCTTGGTAGTTTGTTCTAACAAGCTTCATCCATATTTCCAATCACACACATCAAAGTTCGTAGAAACTACCCACTATGAGCAGTCATGCACAAGCCGGAGTTTACTAGAAAAATGGATATATGGGCTATCCATCTAAGCGGCTTTGACATTCTCTATGAACCTCGGACGACACTTAAGTCCCAAGAACTGGCGTACTTTGTGGTTGATATTATCCCCATCCTTGAAGAATATGTCAAACGAGTGAAACTCCTCGTACCATGGGAACTTTACATGGACTGAGTTGCAAACGTCAAAGGTACAATCTTAAGTGTGGTACATAAATCACTCCAGGAGGATAGGATAGTGCAGGTAGTGCGATGTTCATTCGAGGGCACCAATAATGAGTTAGAGGATGAAGCTTTAAGTTTTTCTTTGAAACTTTCTAAAGATTTGACCATATGATAACTCAAGGGTATCCTTGACTCGTTTTCTAGTAATTAATCGGATTTTAGGAACATACGCAACCAAAGATGCCAAGATGACAACATAAAAGAGTTAAGCATTTAGTTTGAGATAATCTCATTCGATTATGTTCCCATGGAGAAAAACGCTCGAATAAATGTTCTGGCAAATATAGATTCTGCAATAAATGCGGATGAGTTTCCCATAATTCATGTAGATCACAAAATGATGTCTAGTCGTCTACCTTTCCCAAAGAGTTGTTACCCACTAACAGGAATATGGGGATAATCCTATGAAGATGATGGAGGAACCATAGCAATAACCCTGCATAGATTGGTTAGAATGAGGGATATTGCCCATCAACAAAGTAGAAGCCAAGGCACTTAAAGTTTGAGCCACTAGATGTTGCATCGTAAGACTCGGAAAGCAGAAGCTTATCAAACAAGAATTTGCGGCAAGGATGGTATTGGCCAACTATGAGACAAGATTTCGTGGAATACTGTCAAAAGTGTGATGGTTGTCAGTGACACGCTCCTGTAGTAGATCAACCATCCGAACCTCTTCATCCCACATCTACCCCTCACTACCCACAATCCAATGGCTAGGAAGAAGCTAGCAACAAAGATATCATTAACAATCTGAAGAAATGGTTGGTGAAGGCCAAAGGAAAGTGGAAAGATGAGCTTGTTCTCTAGGAGGACAAGATGACACCCAAGGTGGCCACGAGGCAGTCGCCCTTTGCATTAGTATATGGATTGAATCGGTCATTCCGGCAGAAATCTGGAAGGTGATCTTGATACTATTGAAGAACTTAGGGGGCTAGCGTGGGTCCATTTGACACGTCATCAACAACATGTTTATCACAAAGTTACAATAGGAACGTGAGGATCCGTGTTTTCAAGATAGGTAATAGGGGTTGAGGAAGGTGTTTCAAAACACCACAAAGTTGAACACGGAAGCTAGCCCCTGGATGGGAAGGTCCATACAAGATTGTGAAAGGTGAAACGATACGTCGTAGCTGGAACACCACACATCTTAAAAAGTATTGCTTCTAACTTTCTAATGCTAATTTTCCTCTTTTTTATTAGCATTGGTTCTTCGAAATTCATAGTGCATTTGCATTAGAGAATAAGAGACACCCGGGTCATTTGTCACCTAGGAAAGACGTTGGTCAACATGTCATAAAAGCATCACATATGTAAATTGAATCTCATTTTTATTATTCTGTTAATTATTTATTACATTATTCAAGCATTACATACATAAATCTACTAAAGATCAAACGATAAAAGAAAGGACATTATTCGTCCCGATCGCTCCGTGTGAACAAAAATCGCTAGATAGACACCAGCCGCCGAAGAGCATCCTGAAACTATAAGCAACTTCCAAACAAGGATGATCACCTTCTATAGGGTCTCATCCCTTTGAAAAGCCTTCTCTGGAAGCACAATTGTTAAAAAACATGCAAGACGTACAAAAAAGTTCTTACAAACAAACGCAAAAGGATAAAATGCACAAATTAAATCCTTGCTTCCACTAAGAAAGATCAAAAGTTAAACCCCTGCTCCCTTGAGGATGGTCGAGTGTCAAACCCCTGCTCGTATGAGCAAAGTCCAAAGTTAAAAAATTATTCGGCCTCCATTAGCCCCCAACCATCAGTACTAAAGTATCCATAGCAAAAGATAATATAAACTTAAAAGTTACAAGGGCTCAAAAAATCACTAATCCTTGTCAACAAAATTGGCAAGAATGACTCCTCCGTTGACCCCTTCCTTGTCCTTAATTTCCTAACCATCACCATCAACAGATTTCTCAACAACGTCCTTCATTGCTTGTATCAATAACTCTGATCCTAGGAAGTGAATCTCGAGAAGATAGTATTTTAAGTAAGCAATTTTCTTCCTAGTCCAAGTTCTAATCTGCATGTTTCCCATTAATGTATTGCCTTATGACCTCCACACGAGATAGCATGGCATAATAGGCACCTATATACGGAGCTTCGGTCGTGTGCTTCTCCTAAGCTTCCTCTAGGCCTTCGATCTTATTGCGTCCAAGTTCTAATCTGCATGTTTCCCATTAATGTATTGCCTTATGACCTCCACACGAGATAGCATGGCATAATAGGCACCTATATCCGGAGCTTCGGTCGTGTGCTTCTCCTAAGCTTCCTCTAGGCCTTCGATCTTATTGCGATCCATCTTGATTCGATCTTATTAGGAGATTTTAGATCTTCTTGATAGCCTTCTCTAAATTGCTAGATAGTAGGCCTTACTCCTCTTCCCACATTGCTCGTTCCTTTTTAAGAAGCTCCAAAGCCGACAACGAACTTTGAAACACCTATTCTAGTTTTTCTAAAGGTAGTTTTTCTAAAAAGCATTGAAGTAAGGAGTATTAAGAGCAATAATACTTCATTTTCTAATCTTAGTGTCGAAGCTATGTAATCTAAATCTTGTTGGTCATATTTCAGTGCCATAACATCGGATTCGTCTTAAGCAAGTTCCCCGACATCTGACTTCATCGATCCTCCTTTATTCGATCATATTCTCAAAAAAGAAAGGCAAGTGGACGGTTCTTTTTGTATTCTTTTAAACATGAATCTTTACTCCCCTTTAAAATTAATATGTGTGTTGGGAACAACTTGTTTGCTAAATAAACGGACTTGGGTTTGTTCATTGCTTAGATATAATGATATATTGACATTATTATCTGTATTACGCTAGTATTGAACTTAGGTCAAATGATTGTGGCCTTGATTGTTTCAATCTCTTTTTGAGATTTATTGAGGATTAGTATAGGAACGAGGATGCATGTTTAGACCATCTACATCTCTTTACAACTTGTATCAATAGGTAGGTTTCACCCTCGACTCCAGATACTAGTTCATGACCTATACCCGATTTACCGCATTGAGAGGTGATAACACTCTAACTAAGTGTTTTAGGTTTTTGTTCCTTTATTCTGTTTCCCAGTCTCCTTGGAGCCACCAACTTTATAAATCTTCACCTGAAGTGCAATGTTTTATGACTTAATAAAGATAAGTTCCTGGTGCACAATAATAAATGAACTAGGATGAATTAGTACAACTTGCTCCCGACTTTTGAAAGATTGTCATTCCAACCCGAATGCTTATTCGAACTCTGAATTTGATGAGGTTGGGTGGAATCCGATTAATCGATGGAGGATTTTCAAAACATTATGTGAAATGATGAAGTTCCCAACAATATTCATACCTCTAAGGGACCTACATACTAGTAGTGTCCTATTCCCTTCAAGAATTGTACATCCTTTTGGCTTGAAGTAAAATACTATTTCACCTCCATTGAATAACCTTCATATTATATCTCACCATTTTCAGAATTCCTCTGAAGAAATCTCATATTTATTTATTTCTGATGGAATCACACTCTTGTGAGATTCCACCTACCTTGGAAGATTGTAATTCTCGTCATTTTCGACGAATTTACATTCTCATGATACCCCACTTGCTTTGGTTTATCTTATCTCTTTTAAGGAAGTATTAACTGTTGGAGTATCAACCGACTATGATTCAGAGTTCGATGCGAACATGTTAATTACAAATGTGGGGACCAACCGTTCCCCGCTCGTGTAGAGGTGTGTTACTCTAGGATTGAAGATGAAGGACATATCAAGGAAGGATTCAACCCCTAAGTGAAGTATCCAAGAGGTGATATGCTACTGAAGGTGTGCAACAAGAATTGAATATCAACGCAAGACAAAGTTGAAGGTAGGAAGAACTTTCCTAGAACAAAGCATCATAAATACGGTGCACCAGCTCTTCCTTTTTAAACCAAGCAACTAATCAACATACGAGTTTTCTTGGAAAGTATGCTTGTATTTGCAGTAAGTTTTTTGAATAACCATTTTATAATATGAGCGTTACTTTCCATTGCTACATCTTATGTAAAAGAAGTACTAATATAATGAAGTAATGTTCCTTTTGATGAATAAAATGTCATTTTCATTCATTTTCCTTCAACTATATATTTTAAAGTATTGGGTGGTTCTATGTAGGTTAATCCGGGATCACTGGCGGTAATTACCCTTATGATAAAAATAGGGGTGTTAGCCTTGTTGGTATCTCTACCACAATCATACGACAACTTTGTTCAATCATTTATTATTGGAAGAATACAATCACTTTGGAAGAAGTTGGGTCATCACTTCATAGCAGGGAGTTACACCATAAGGCTTTTGGTGCAAGTATCGATAATCAAGTCGCTGGACTAATTGCCAATGGTGGTAAGGGTCTTGGAAGCAATAAGAAAAAAAAAGACAAGAAGTCATTTTAAAAGGGTCCTAAGCCAAGCGATGTTTGTAACTATTTCAACGAAAAAGGGCATTGGAAAAATACTTGTCCTAAGAAAAAATGTCAGTTAGAGAAGCAGTTAGGATTTGTTGTTGTAGCAGAAGGTGACCCTAAATCTAAAGAAGACATTGCTCTAGTTGCTAATGGACGCATCACTCTGTTGTGTGGGTCTTAGATTATGGGGAATCCTACCAAATTTTTTCAAGGAGAGAGTGGTTTTCAACCTATGAGTAGGTAGATGGGGGTAGCATTTTGATGGCTAACATTTTTGTCTACAAAGTAGTTGGAATTGGCTCAATGAAGAGAAGGACTCGTGATGGGAGGTTCTACAAACTTTTGTGTACAAAGTAGTTGGAATTGGCTCAATCAAGATAAGGACTCATGATGGGAGGTTCTACAAACTGAACTATGTTAGACATTCTCCATTGATAAAAAAAGAATTTGATATCTCTAAGTTTGTTGGATAGTATGGGTTTCAGTTTTAGTGGGGAAGATGGAATTCCGAACATCTGCAAGGGTTCTGATGTGATTATGAAGGGTGTCATGCAGGGTACTTTGTATTTCTTGCAAGGTTTTATGGTTATCTGTTCAACTTGTGTTGCATCGTTAGAGATTCACGAAGAAGATATGAATAAGTTGTGGCATTGAGGCTTGGTCATGTGGGTGAAAAAGGGATGCAAATTTTCTTAAAGAATGATCTACTTGATAATCATAAGGTTAAGAGTTTGGAGTTTTATGAGCATTGTGTTTTAGGAAGCAATATAGCAACATGTTTCTTAAGGGCATTCATAGAACAAGAGATATGTTGGATTACATTCACTCTGATTGCTAGGGTCCATCTTATGGTGGTCACAAGTACTTTGTATCGATGATTGATGATTACTCAAGAAAGACTTGGGTGATCATGCTGGATCATAAAGGTGAAGCCTTCAAGAGTTTCAAATAGTTGAAAGCATTGATGGAGAATCAAACAAGAAAGAAGATCAAGAGGCAAAATAATAATGGTCTAGAGTTTTGCTCATCTGAGTTCAATTAGTTCTATAAGGATGAGGGGATTTCTCGACATCACACTATTGGGGATACACCACAATAAAATAGTGTAGCTGAGTGGATGAAACAGAGACTATTTAGAGAGTGAGGTGCATCCTCTCTAACATTGGTTTTGAAAGAAGATTATGGGCGAAGGCTATGAATACAACCTTCTATTTGATAAATCGTGGGCCATACACAAGCATATAGTGCATGACTCCTACTGAGATGTGGTTAGGTAAATCTGTTGATTACACAAATCTGAAAGTTTTTTGTTGCACGATTTTCTATCATGTAAATGAGGGTAAAGTAGAGCCACGAGCAAAGAAGGGAGTATTTGTGGGCTATGGAGATGGTATTAAGAGGTATAGAATCTGGTCTCCATCAGAGAAGAGGGTGATTCTAAGTAGGAATATAGTCTTTGATGAGAAGTCAATGCTTAGAGCCACAATGAAGCCCACATCTATAGTAGAGAATGGTAGCATTGATGAATAGGTGGAGCTGCAAGTGAATTAGGGTGACAACAATCTATAGCAACAAGAAGGGGATCAAAAGCTACAATAAGAAACTGATCGTCCAAAATTTACAACTCTTGACACTCAACCATCTTGTATATCATTGGGTCGACCTAAGAGAGTTGGAGTTAGGCCACCTAAGAGATATGGCTTTGAGGATATGGTGGGTTATGCACTACAGGTTGCTGAAGAGATGGATACTCACGAGCTATCCACCTTTAAAGAACTTGTTTTAGGTATTGGATCTGAGAAATGGCTTATTGCAATGGGATTTGAGATGGAGTCTCTTCACAAGAACCAAACATGGGATTTGGGCATACAACCTCCAGGGAGAAAGATCATTACTTGCAAATGGGTGCTCAAGAAGAAGGAAGGAGCATCACCTACAAAGGAAGTCAAGTATAAAGCCAGAGTTGTTGCTAAAGGTTTCAATCAAAGAGGGGATGGACTATAATGAGATTTTCTCAACAGTGGGCAAACATATAAATTTTCATTAGAATATTGCTAGTAATAGTGACACATCGGGATTTGGAGCTTGAACAACTAGATGTGAAGAAAACATTCCTACATGGAGAGTTAGAGGAAGAAATATACATGAATCAACCCGATGGTTTTCAGGTTCTTTGAAAGGATTACTATGTGTGCAAGTTAAAGAAGTCCTTAGATGAACTTAAGTAGTCGTCAAATAATTGGCACTAGAGGTTTGATAGTTATATGATGAAGTTGGGGTACTCAAGGAGTGCATATGATAACAAGCTTCAAGATGATTCGTTCATTTATCTGGTTCTATATGTAGATGACATGTTGATAGCTACTAAGAGGATGTATGATGTTCAAAAGTTGAAAGGTATTTTGAGTTTTGAGTTCAAGTTGAAGGATCTAGGGGCAGCACGAAAGATACTAGGAATGGAGATTCTTAGAGATAGAAATCAAAAGAAGCTTTTCTTGTCATAGAAAGGCTACATCCAAAAGGTATTGGCCAGGTTTGGTATGTCCTTTTCCAAGCCTATTGGCACTCCAAGTGTTGCTAACATTCATCTCTCCACTATATTTGCTCCTACATCAGAGGAGGAAAAAGAGTATATGTCATGGGTTCCTTATGCAAGTGTTGCAGGAATTTTAATGTATCATATGGTCTGTATAAGACCAGATCAGGCACATGTAGTCAATGTTGTGAGCAGGTTCATGGGACAATCAAGAAGGGAGCATTGGCAGGCTATGAACAAGATATTCCAATACCTTAGAGGTATATGTGATGTTGGTCTCATTTATGGGAGTGAAACATAATGCCTTATTACAGGCTATTTTTATTCTAATTATGTTGGAGATGTTAATAGTAGAAGATCTATGACCGGTTATGTGTTTACTTTGGTTGGTTTTGTGGTTAGTTGGAAAACCATGCTCTAAGGAAGAGATGTGGCTGAAAGGGTTGGTTAGTGATCTAGGTCTCCATCATGATCAGGTTATAGTATATTGTCACAGCTTGGGTGCAATATGCTTAGCCAAGGATCGAGTTTATCATGAGAGGACTATGCGCATTGATGTCTGGTATCATTACTTGAGAAGTGAGAAGAGAATCGGGACGATGAAAGTAGGTATTGTTGATAATCCTGCTGACATGTTCACCAAGCCGGTTCCGCATAGCAAGTTTCAACACAGCTTGTACTTGCTAAATGTCATAAGTTGTTAAATTGCCCTTTAGAACCATTTTGAGCCCATTGGGGCAAATCCGAAGCATGAGAAATTCCAGTACAACTGGCACTTTCATGGTGCGTTTGGCACATCTGTTATTTAGTAGAATTCAAATCAAGGTGGAGATTTGGTAAGATGACTTGAATTGGGCTTAAGCTTTTTTTTGGGCCTACCTGGTTAGGGTTCACATGAGCACTATATATACTCTCATATGTCTTACCCTAGAATTGTAGAAAGTTTCTTGCCTCCTTTGTATAGAGAGTTTTTCAAGAGTGAGAAAGATTCAACAAGAGCAAACAATAAGAACGCACATAAGATCGAGTTAGGTGGTTCACCAACGTTGTATTTGGCTACATCAACGAACGGAATGTTGTAAAGTTGTATGCTATTGCTAGCTTTAGAAAATGGTTTGTGATTTTGAGAAAGTTACATTGCAGGTATTGACAATGACATCATGAACGTTACCGGATTATAATTTTAGCAAATATTACTCTTTATTTGTTTGTGCTATCATACATTGATCGACTAAATTAGGTTTCTACACTATGGATCAATGTTAGAAAAACACAATTTGAAACACAATGGTCATTCCAATGCAGAGAAGGCGCGCTGTGAGTTTCTTGCAACCTACAAAAGTTCCTAGTCGGGCCCACTTAGGGTATAGTATTAGACTAGTAGTAGTGGTGGGCCCATACCCATTGGGACCACTACGTGCAGCCTCATATGCTGGTTGAACTTTGAAGTGCTTAATTTGCACCAAAAATATATCCATGCAAATGCAGTGGATGGAGAATCATTAACTTGCACATTATTACTCAACACATAACATTCAGCTTCTACGTACACAACTAGTACGTCTAAATAATTACTCAAGACTATGTCATTTGAGCTTATTCTAATGGCAACTCCTTGGATACAAGTATGATGTATACCTGTTCAGGATTAAATATCCATCAAACTAATAATGAATTTGATCACAATTAAACTTGGGTCTGGAGTAGTAGCTGATCGATCACATATTCCACAATTATGAGATTTCTTCGACGGCATCAAATCAAAATTGAGGCATATGAATCTGCAGGATTGGAACCCGGGCTTCTTTCTTCAGTCTTCAGCACGAATGGGTAGTCTTCAAGTGGTAAACATATACCAGAAACGGTAAAAGCAGAGAACAAAATGTCAGCAAATTCAAGTCACACAATATATATGTGCAATTACATGACTATTGATTGGTACACATCTGTTAAAATATATCTATTAATTGTATATTAAGATTTATTATAGTTGAGCGCTTGACCCGGAATGAATCTCTTTAGATATTTGAATGTATACACAAAATTCTAGGGCTTTTATTTCTTGTGGATTGAACAAACATGTATATAATATATGATATATTCATGTACAAGTGATTAGATAAGGGGGCGTACCCGAGTGTAAGTGAAGTGTCAGGGATTGTATTGCTGTAAGAACTAGAATGATCAGAAGTGTAACTAGAGCCATTAATGGCGATGGATTCCAAACGATCTTGTTGGATCATCTTCTCGCAGGATTTGTGTCCCTGCGTACCGTTCATCACCTACAAAATATACACTCCATCATCCATCTTGCCCTTTTTAGCTAGTAGTACACACAGTTTAATTAATAACAAGGATAGGCATGATGAGTTTTGATTATTGTACACCGGAATTTGTAGCATCAAAACAAACAGGCTTTCATTTGATGGAAAAAATAAAATTAGACACTAAACCAAGACAAAAGAGCGAGGGTTGTCATGAAACTCCCCAGCTAAACATTTAGTACTAGTTTTGTGTGTAGATAAAAGTTTTAACAAAATTTTTCTACTATATATATATATCCTTGAGCTATTCCTCCTATTGTCAATTGGTTTAAAGATAGAACCTCATTGAGCTTATGTACTGGACCCCATGTTATATTGTTCCACCCAACATCAACAATGTATAAGCAACAACCACTAAAGCACAAACTGCATTTCAATTTATTGTATCTGTTGAGACACTAAAAATTTGCAATATATTATATACATTACTTTGCTAAAAAGATTTTGACATTAGAGTTTGCAGTTTGCAGTTCTGATATCTAATCTAGCTTATTCTGTCCTTACATTACTCACATTCTAAATTTGATTCAACAGACAACAATTATCAGCATTCAACAACATCAAATTAGTTTCATGAAAGCCAAATCTTTTTCTTTTTCCACAAAAGAGTGTCAATAACAAGATAAAGAGATCAATTTGAAATAAAATATTCAATAAGATTTTTCTTCGAGCTAGCCTCAATGCAATTGAACTCCATAAAAGATTCATGATCCTGTTGATAACGCAAAACTGAAACAACTTGAGAAAAGTCCTTACCAAAACTTAAAATAAATAAAAGGTTACACGTAACAAGACATGTAACATCATCATCATCATTGACCCAATGAGGCTCCGCTACAGCGGAATCTGGGTGGTCGAGATGGGGTACCCTGCCCAAGAATTGTAACATAGTTTGCAAAAATCTACCTAGCTAAATAATTATTTAGATCCCTCTAAAATAAATTATGAAGAGTAGTTATAAAATCAGAATGATTCATGATGAAGTATATGTAGAGAGATTACCTTTTTCTTGAGAGAAGCTATTTCCTTCTGAAGCTTGTAAAACTGCGTGAAAAATTCATCATCAAGTACAAATACTTGTACAGTTATAAAATCACAATGATTCAAAAAAATAGCTAACAGTTCAGATTTTATACACTTTTTTTAATTTTAAATTTATAAATGTTTAGGGTAAACTAAATTATTGATTGCTGAAAATAATCTGCCAACTTAAACATTACACATAACAAACTAGCCAGATAGCTAAAAGAGCATATTTAATCCAATTGACCTTTATTTGTCGAATTCGAGCCAAACTCTTTTCAACCTTCTCCTCAATCTTACACAATTGCCCTATGTCCAGACCATCAAGCTGGTCTCCTCTCATTTGGCTGCCACATAATATATTTACCCTTAGAATTAATTAGGTGTATTTAAATCAATATATAAACGGATCAATTAATTAATATCTCAAGAAGAGTAATCAACTTTTCTGGTGCACTCCATAGTTACCTTATCTCTTTGGTCTTGTCATAGAGTTCCTTTCTCAATATGGAATAGTTTGAATCTCCAATCTATAAAACCAAGTACTCAACAAAGTAGTTTGAACTAGTTGATCACAAGAACAAATACATAAGCTTATATTTCCTATGGTTACTTGTTAAAATCACATGAAATAGAAAACCCAACAACACCTACAAAAGCTTATATAACTTAGGTTGTATTTTTTTTTTACTTGAAAAAAAACAAGGAGTTTGTCCCTCCTCCAAAACGGGGAATTACAACCACTTCTACAGATCCACCTTTTGTATTCAAGATATTTTTTATTTCTTTTTTATTATAAAATTCTTATTTAGTTATTTAGGCCATCTTCAACAGCTTCTCTATATTATTGAAAAATGTAAATTTAGAGAATTTTGTACAAGTTTTTGCTCCAACAGTTTCTCCATCACATTCTCTATAATAGGGAAGGATGAGAAAAAATGAACTATCTTCCCTACATTTGGAGAATTCTCCAAAATATTTAGGGAATGTATTAATTACATATGCTATATCATGGTAACTTTTAATTGGTTATATTATAGTTTATAATATTTTAGTGAATATTTATATATAATAAATACAAGATTTTCTATAATGGGAAAGTTGTTGGAGTTAAAGCAAAATATTTTTGGAGAATATGATATTTCTTGCCTCATTTTAGAGAAAAATTTAGGGAAGTTGTTGGAGATGGCTTTACCAATGGCCAAATAATGAAGTTTTATTGGTCAAGGTTGTCATAGTTATTTGAAGTAAAATTCTCATGGTTTTTCACATTTTACTAAACTATAGTAATTGTTTTCTTTTGATGATTGAGAAGTTAATTTTAACCAAATTCAATTTTCAAAATCCCATAGAATAAAATATCAAAAAAAATACATTTCATGGAAATTAATTTTCTAGAAATTGACCTTCGTGTGCTCAACCAAACAAACAATAGACAATATTATATATTAGGAAAGAATAAGATTATAATTAATTTTAGCATAATATTTTTAATGTTTAGTTATTATGTTTTTTATTTTAGGTTAGTTTAGATTATATTTCAATAACCTTTCTTATTTTCTAAGACATATAGCCTCTATATAAACAGATTAATAAGAAACCTAAAGTGTGGCAATCATGATCAATTGCGAATGCCAACAATAAAGAGGGCTTTTTGTAAAATTTAACACAGCCTCAAATATTATATGTTCAAATATGAGATCTAATAAACTTGCAATAATTTGAAGCACGTGCCTGTTGCATAAATGATAAATCAATAGGCTTCCCTGCATCATCTTTGTCTTTGTGCTTCATATACCTCTGGATTACTTCCATCATCCTTCATCGATAGTAAACTTTAACTCAGTCACAAAAGTTCATTGAACTTAGCACAATTTTGTTAAGAATAGAGATTCAGCTTTAAGCATACATTATGTTGTTCCAATTATGTCCTAACATTGGCCAATTAATTTGATTGATGACCTCTGCAATTTTCTTACTTTAGTCCTCATGAACATCAGAACATGTATTAAGTACAACATCAATATAAGCTAACCTTAAATTGTGTGGAGACTAGTGATGAATAGTAAAAGTTATGTTACTTTCTATAAATAAGTCAAAAGTATAGTTCAAAAATGTAAAGTCTAAAACGAGTATTTAAACCCAGTTCCTTTCAATGAAACATTGACCTAGCATCAATTTCTCGAAATGAATGCTTGGCCGTCTTTATCCAAAACTCACAAAAGTTAATGACTTTCATCGAAATCTAGAAATAATTTCATGGTTTCGGAGCCATGAGCACACTTCCAGATGAAGATTTAAGAGTCCTTCAAGAACATGCGATGCAAGAAGAACTAGGAAGACATAATTGAGAGTGAAGGGAGCTAGACCCAGGAGATGAGCTTGACTTTTAAAAAAATCCAAAAATAATTTCAACTTGCTTGTATATTATACTTGAGTGCCTGTCTAATAGGGAATAATTTCAACTTGCTTGTACATTATACTTGATTGCTTGACTTTCACAAAAATCCAAAAATAATTTCAACTTTGCTCTGGCTCGTGTCTAGCCTCTCGTTCCACCTTTGTCTCCTATTCCGCCTAATCTCGAATCAGGCTCCATAAATCCCAACAAAAGGTGGAGAAAAGGGAGGGAGTGACGAGTAATTGAACATAGTAGGCATTAATAATAGATGTTACATTAGTGTCAAAAGTTGTATTGTGATCATTTGAAGGGACCGAAGTAATTTTGAATGCGCTTAGATATAGTTTTAGAACACTTTACTGCAATGGCCCTTCTAATACAACTAGGAGATGTTAGATAGCTCGCGCATTGACTTATCAAGGAAGCTTGTGGTGATAATAATCTTATTATGCAGTCCTTTTCTCCTTGGAGGAGAATCATGTCAAAAGATTGGGCTTGAATTGTTAAGATAAGGAAGTCAGTCTCTAGTAGGATCAAGATCTTTGATATTTCCATGAATTAGAGAATACTGAGTGTAACTACGTACTATCTAGACAATTAGAGAAGTAGTTCTAGTTGGGCATGATATTGTTAACCATAGAATCAATTTTTTAACTATTGATTCTTATTTCAATTAGGTAGATTACATCGATGTTTGTTGATTTGGATCTATGAATGCGTCTTAAATATGTGGTGGTTAAATCTTCTCAAATTTCAAAACTCTCAAGAGAGGCTCATCATCGAGTATCAATTGGAGTGCATAAGTCTTAGTTTTACTTGATGAAGGTAATGAAGAAGGGGATAAAAGCTATAGAGAGGCCAATGAAGCTGAGTTTAGGTGGTGATAAAGAGAGGGTAACAACGAGATGAATGAGATGAAGGTTGGGAGTTAGAGTATTGCGGTCGTCTTTAGAGAAGCCAAGAAGTATTAGGGAGAGAAGAGATTTTTTTTTGAGGGAGGGTGAAGTGGGAGCGAAGGTCCTCTAGAGGCAACTGATGGAGGAACAAATATAGTTGATGAATCAGAAGACAAAGTAGTGATAAGAAGCGATAGTGATAGCAATCAAATGACCGTGAAGGATAAAGTTGCAAAGAAGGTGCCTCGAAGACCTAGACCACGAACTTTTCCAAGGTCTCAAACTTTCAAGTTCAACAAGGGTTTAAAGCATGTCGAATTATTCTTTGAAAAATATCAAATCGGGCGTCCAAGACCTCCAATGAAAAGGATAAAAGTGAAGATATTTTCGGAAGTTTAAGATCCCGTCACATTATGAGTAGTGATCAGTAAAACGTTCATATCTTTAGCTAAAAAATTGATCTCGAGGTGATTCAGGTTGAGTTGGAAAGCTTATTCAATTATCTACAACTTCACAATTGAGATCAAGATGAGAATCCAACTAGAGGATAATCAAAATCGCATTTTACTAAGACTAGTACAAGATCTTACAAGAATCTAAGACTTTCCTTAATTATATCTTTAAGTTATTATTATGTTTTTTTTATTAATTCCAATTTTCTAGTTTTTGTTATTAGGAATATTATTTTTATTGTTATCTTAGATAGATAGAGAGTTTTATTTTAGGGTAGAATCTCTCTATAGGTATTTTTATGTCTTTAAATACTCTTTTGTAATCACTTTTATGCTTATGGTGGATTTGACTTTGGGATGAGAAACTTGAATTAAGTTTTCTTGTTCCAAGGTTTTCCTACCCAAACTTTGTCTTTTATCTTGTTTTTTGTCATATTCCGAACGCAAACAAATTAGATTTGTCTTACAAATCCCACATTCCAATTCTCTCAACAACAATCAATCAAGATCGAATCATATATCAACTTGTTCGATTGACATCCATATCATTGGCACAATCTCTCTCATAATAATCTTCAACCCGAAGATCGTCATGTATCAGATAGGTTAGAATAAAGATGGTTGATTTGAATGAACTTTGAGGGTCCAATTACAAGATAAGGTAAAAGAAGATCATGGAGGCAATGAGTGATCTTATGGCGTACCCCCTTTCCCTTGGGTAGGGGTACCCCCATCCTGACCCCCCGGATTCCGCTGTAGTGGAGCCTCACTAGCCACTAGGTCAATGATGATGTATTCTTGGGGCAATTATTTGTGCAATTTCTTCGTAAATCATAATATAACATGAAACATGTTGATAATCTTTGAAAGAGTTCGAGAAATCAATCTTTTGGAAGAGAAATGGTTGTGTTATTCACTCCTAGCTCAAGACCACCCAACCAAATTGAACTCGGTCATTTCCACTAGTTTCAGCCTCAGGGCTGTGTTTCTTCACTAAGGTCACTTATCCCCACCTCTCCAATGAACATTCATCCGTTCAGAATAAATCAAGTAGTTAAACCTCTATCCTTTCCATTGAACCTTCTCGCTATCAAGCATTTTTGCAAGTTATTGTGTAATGGTGAATATACCTAATCACCCTACCTCTATTACATCTCATGTTGATGATGGTGATATTGAGCAAAAATTATGCGCAATGTTCACACAAAGTTTTAGCTTGAGGATATCTTCACTAAGAGATTGTATCCTTAATATTTTTTCATTTTGAAAACAAATTGAGTTAGTCCATAAATATATATAAATATATATGTACACAATTGTGCTTTTGTGCGTTTATCTTATAGTGTCAACCCGTCAGAAACTCAAAATAATATACCATAAAGCGGCATGTGTCAAGCTCTGGGGAATTAAATTGTTTGGTTCATGAACTAATTGGCAAAGCTCATGAAGTAGTTAAACCAGCTTACACTGACCAATTTGACCTAAGACCTCTCAATAACTCCTTAACCCTCTTGCCATTAGGTCATCCTATGTGAGGCGGGATAGTATTAAATCATAATTCTATAATCAATATCAAAGTATTAATTATCCAGATATCATAATTTCCATGTGGAAAGTATTATCTCATGTATCATATCAAAGTTTTAGCTTGAAGATTATATTCATTTTAAGTAGCTAAATAAGCGTGTAGATGGAAAGTATGTAGCTTGAATATACATTTCATATATAGCAGAAATAATAACATAGTACGGGTTTTCTTTGGTGATATAAATTCGCTGATGTGCTCCAGTAATGATCTTGTAAGTGTGTTTATATCTGTGTTAGCGCAGAAGTCGCAGAATCTAGTCACTCATCTCGATGACACTCATCAGTACAAGAAATTCAATTTTTTAATTTCATCTTTAATGATCTTCTCATGGGTGACCCAAAAGTGACTATACAACTTCTTAGAAGTTTAGGACGTACTTGAGACTTGTGTTGATACGCTCAAACACGCAAAAGTACAAGGTAAGTTTCGCAAATAAATTAGAAGTTTAGAATTTAGCTGAAGATAATTATAATTACAAGGGATGAAGAATAAATTGCTGATAGTTTTCTTTTCCACGAAAATACATGAAAAAAGAATGAATATATGTCCTAAAAAAAGCTTCATCAAACTATGTAATAGTCTAATCAAACCCTAAAATGGAAATATTGGTAAAGAAGAATCCAATTAAGCATCGCATCACATACAAACAACTAAACATAACAATTAAGCATCGCATCACATACAATCAAATAGGAAATAGTACTAATTATAAAAAGAAAGAGGGGAGTTTGGGGATGACCTTGGAGAGGTGGGAAACTCATAGAGTTTACCAGTGGAAGAGAAGACAAGAAGAGCAATTTGAGCATCGCAAAGAGTAGTCAACTCCTGCGCTTTCTTGAAAAGCCCTCTTCTCCTCTTTGAAAACGTGACTTGCCTTGCTCCGCTGTTGTCTATCTTCTTTATTTCTATCTTCCTTCTCACCATCTCCCCCAATTTACTCTTTGCCTTACTCATTTCATCATCCAAAGATGAAATGTCAACAAAATCTCATGAAAAGAAAAAAGAAGTACAAAATTAAAAAATAAAAAACCCTCCAGATCTTACCTCTACCTACGGCTCAAAGTGCGTGAATTAATTTGTGTCACAAGAAGAAGGCAACTTGATCAACAAACCAAACCAAATTCGACCAACTTCAATACTTGAGCTCTAGAAGGCAACGAGGTATAGAAATTAAAATTGAAGAGAAAGATGCAAAAATCAAGAAAGAAGACAAGTAGGAGGCAATAGCTAGATGGGTCGTACGTACAATAGTAGCTGGGACTGGGATATATATGGGGCTCAAGAGATAAAGAGATTGAACAGCTTTGGCTTCCAATTGGGTACGTACACTGACCTATATCCAATCACTCCAAATGGTAAATTCGTGTATACTAATAAAAGAATAGGCAAAAAGCAAGTTTTTTTTTTGGTCAACAACAGGCAAAAAGCAAGTTTGAGAGATTACTTACGTGATACTCCCTCCCTCCGTCCCCAAGAGTTTGTCCGCCTTTCATTTTCGGTCGTTCCCAAAAGTTTGTCCAACTCTATTTTCTTTCCATTTATATCACACAACATTTACATTTTTACCCTTACAAAAACAAACAATTACAAACACTTTTACCCTTTTCATCAACCTTTTCTTCCTCATTCCTCTCTCTTCAATTCCTTACATTACAATAATTCAATCAAAAAAAAATGTGTATAGCCAACAATAAATAAAATTACACTAAACTTAATGTATGCATATTTTTAATTTTTTTTTTCTCTTCAAAAAAAGATCAATCATGGGCAAAAAAAAAATAAAGCTAATGAAATGGGGTTTGTGTGTGAGAATTGGTTTGGGGCCAAAACAAACCTTCATTAGGGGCCAAAATAAAGCTTATAAAATGGTGTCTTGCTGCTTGGTTTGGCCTGGATCACATGCGTGTGTTTGTGCATTTGTGTGTGATTCCCTCCATTGGTTTGGGCTGCCAATGTTGATCTGCTTTCTCGATCAATCCACCTACATATACCTCCATGCTGGCAAAACCCTACTCCACACATTCACTTGCGCCGCTTTGCATCTGAGACCTCTCTTCTTCGCTCCCAATCAAAAACCCTAAATCGATCTCCTCTTCAATTCGAGTGAGCTTTCTCTGTGCTTTCTTCGATAATCCTACCCTCCTCCCTCACACGCTCAATTGTTGTCTCCTTCCTCGCTTTTGCTGGCATAAATGGCCTCTGAGATCCCGAACGGAGGAGCTTCCAGTCCCGATTACTTCGCCGATGAGTTCGATTCACCCCATCCTTCCCTCGATTCTGTGTCGGAGCACCCTTGCTCCGATTATGGCCGGTGCGATTAGGGTTCCGATTGCAAAGGCATCCATTCTTACAGTCACAACTGTAGATCGGACCCTTCGGTTGGCAATTACGACGAGGGGGAGGCAGTGTCAAGGAAGGTGGAGGAGCCGGCGGTGGATTCGAAGGAGACGGTGGTGGAATCCAAGGAGATGGTGGTCTTTGACTCCGACGATGGCGAAACCGCCCCAGATTCTTACGAATCTGAGTAGCTAAGTCTCCTCTAATCTTTATATCTGTCCTATTTCTTTCTTTTATCCCTTTTGTTGAGTTGCATTTTGAATGTGATGAAGTTGTTTGCTCATGTTCACTTGCATGTCGACTCTGTTGTTCACTTTTTCAGGCATGTTGAATGTGATGAAGTTGTGACATGAATCCTTTGTGTATTTGTCTCCGATTGGCTTGTCTCGTTCTCTGTTTTGTGATTGCATCTTGTATCCTCTGTTTTTTTGTTTGAGATCCTTGATAGGACGGGTACCATCCTGTGGTGGCAATCCCACTGTCGGATCTGAGAGATTGCATGCTTAATTTGTGCTTATCTCCTTGCTTGTTGTTGAATATGCTTGTGTGAGTTTGTTTGTCCTTGCTTCCTTGTTGTGTAATTCAGTTGTGATTGCATCTTGTATCCTCTGTTTTTTGTTGTTTGAGATCCTTGATAGGATGGGTACCATCCTGTGGTGGCAATCCCACTGTCGGATCTGATACATTGCATGCTTGCTTTGTGTTTATCTCATTGCTTGTTGTTGAATATGCTTGTGTGAGTTTGTTTCTCCTTGCTTCCTTGTTGTGTAATTCAGTTGTGATTGCATCTTGTATCCTCTGTTTTTTGTTGTTTGAGATCCTTGATAGGATGGGTACCATCCTGTGGTGGCAATCCCACTGTCGGATCTGATACATTGCATGCTTGCTTTGTGTTTATCTCATTGCTTGTTGTTGAATATGCTTGTGTGAGTTTGTTTCTCCTTGATTCCTTGTTGTGTAATTTAGTTGTGATTGCATCTTGTATCCTCTGTTTTTTGTTGTTTGAGATCCTTGATAGGATGGGTACCATCCTGTGGTGGCAATCCCACTGTCGGATCTGATACATTGCATGCTTGCTTTGTGTTTATCTCATTGCTTGTTGTTGAATATACTTGTGTGAGTTTGTTTCTCATGGCTTCTGTGTTGTGTAATTCAGTTGTGATTGATTCTCCTTGCTTCTGTGCTTACACTTGTGATCTAAATGCATGATGATTTTTTTGACCTTTTTCCTTTTTACCAATGATGAGGCCAGTAAACCTGAGGGGCAATTCCTCTACATTCCCACCACTATGGCATACATAAGGAAGCTAGCCTGTTATGCAGGCTATGGCACGCCAGTGTATGCCAAGGTGATGTGGGTGGGTTGCTCCAATGATGGAATGGAGACACCTGAGGTTATTTTTTCCCTTTATTTTTTTTTACCAATGATGATACTTATCTGAGATACATTTCCTCTACATTCCCATTTGAACTTGATATGCAATTGGAAGCCAGTCTCTTTATGGACTTTGGCATGCCATTGTACATTAAGTTTTTGAGTGGGTGGATTGCATCAATGAAGGATTGGGGATATCTGAGGTTATTTTTTCCTTTTTTTTTTCTTCAACCTTTATATAAACTGAAATGCACTGTGTCTTTTAGCTTGATGCTATTCATTCATACCCAAAAGTGTGGATACATGCCACTAGTTTAGTTACAATTTACAACTTCATACATACAAAAGTACATTGTTTCTGCATTCAAAAAATATGCTTGTACTTGCATCATTCCATTAGAGATAGTGACTGTCTTCAAATGCTTCTGCCTGAGTGTCTTCTGCATTGCTTTCTTGTATCTCCTGAGTTGGTTGACTTCCTTGCATTGTTGGTTGTTGAGTTGCATGTTGTGCTTGCTGTCCATACACTATCTCCCATGCTTGTTGCACAGCCCACATAGGGGCTTCTACCTGGATTGGTAGTGTGCCTAAGAGCTGTAGTCTATTCTTATTTACATGTGGCAAGTCATAGTCATTTGCCCCTTTACACTTGAGTATTTCATTCATTATATATTGCAAAGACATCCACACATTGCCTAGTGTCTTAGGATCAAGCTCATAAAATGCTTGATTTACTGCTTCCATCATTGCATCAACATTCTTTGGCATCTTTTTGTGCATTAATGATTGAATGCTTCTGAAAAATCCTAAGTCTAAGATGTTGAGGTCAGGACTGTTTGGTGGTTGTTGTATTAGGATGAAAGTAAAACCATCTTGTTGATATACCTGTTACCACTCTGCATCTTCTTGTGATATGTGTGGTTTTGCATTGTCCTGCTGAATGAATATCACTTGATGTGCTCCTTGTTGTGTAGGCCATTTGGCCTTGATTGCTGGCACAATCTGATTTATGAGCATTTCCCTTGTCACTCTCTTATTGACTGATTCAATTAACTTTGTAACCATTGTCCCCTTTTCTCTGTTCTTGGATTTCCTCTTTGCTGCTTCTTGATAAGTAAATGGAAATATTCCTATTTTACCATCAAATGTGCATTCTCCTTGTGCATCATACCTTGGTCTTGCTACTGCTGTTGTAAACATGACTTTGGGTATGAATTTGCTTGAAGCAGCAGCTCTGTATTGTCCCCTTTCATGCTGTGCTAGATAACATCTTTGAGTCTTTCTGCTTAGTTGGAACCATTTCTCATCAATGTGAACAAAGTCATACATTGCATAATATTGCTTCTTTGTCTCTGGTGTGCCCCCTTGTAGTAGCCATAGAATCCATTCCAGCCTTGTTTTTTTGTTTGCTTTTGTTAATCCTGGCTTCGGTGCATTTGTGTGAGGTCTGATCTGTCCCCTTTTAATGAGTCTATGTGTTGCACTCTTTGACACTCCTAGTTTGGCTGCTAAATCTCTAAGGCATGTCCTGTCTCCCATGGAAATTGTTGTGATTGCTTCCTGACTCACCTCTTGCCTCTTTCTTCCACTGTTGTGATATTTGTTGCTTACATTTGGCCTCTGCCCTGCATCCATTTGTGCCTTGGCTGTGTTCCATATCCTTGATGCTGTCCTTGCTGAAACACCAAACTCTGATGCTACTCCTTGCATATGTCTCCTATACAGCTGACCTGTTGCTGTGTGAACTTGCATAAGCCTCAACAGAATGTGAAACCGTTTCTCGGAGCTGAGCTTTGACTTTGATGGCTGGGGATGTGAAGATGCTGGCATGAGATTCCCTGTCCCTGGTGTGTGTTGCCCTGTCACCTCTGCTGTGTCCACTGCTGGCTCATTTAAATCAAAGAGAAAAGGTTGATGGTGAGGTGGGGCTTCACCAACAGGTGGAGGGTCTTCATTAAGATCAAATGTTGAAGCCATCAATGAGAAGCAATGATGCAGAGAATATTTCAGTAGCTTTGTGTAAATTTTGTATGTTTAACAGTGGCTTAGTAAATGTTGGCTTTTTGGGTGTCTTTTAAAGAAGAAATCTGCCAAGTCAGCAATCCTTGTAAAAATATGTACTGATTTGTGATTGGTTCCCATAAAATTGAGAAGTGTTTCTATTGGTTGTAATTAAAGCATAAGAACTGCCCCTTTTCCTTTGTATGCAAACAGTTGTATCTCTACCAATCCTATTCATTGATTAGATGTGTCTTAAATATTGTGCATATTTGCTTTATGGACAAATTTTTGGGGACAGAGGGAGTATATAATTGAAGCGGAAATTATCATTTAGTGCCACGAGATATTAGCAATTCCTATTAAAAATTTACAACATGGAGTTTGGTAGGTGTAATGATTTTATGGTAGTATTTATTTTTATATCATATATAATTAATAATTAAAGATAAATTATTTATCGAGAAAGGATATTAAAATAATTAGAACTATTCACTTATAAAAGCTCTAGTTAAAGGGGCTTCTACATCAGTAATACGGATCAGATTTTTCTGCTTTTAGAGAAACCATGTACCAATTATTTAGGAAAATTTCAAGTACTACAATTGGCGCCATCGAAGGACATTGATGGACGCACCCCGTCATCAACATCGATCCCGGCTCGTGAGCGGAGAAGAGTCGCCACCGCCGATCGTTGCAAGCTAGAAGATCGTTGGCCTCTAGCGAAAACCGACGAGCATTGTTGTGAAAAGCACAGCCGCAAGCCACCACTCGCAACCCCGAGATGATGACATCGACACGTTCCATTGAGGATCGCAGTGATCGATAGAGACATCGCCAACGCTGAGAACTGGGATGAAGAAAAGGTCGACGATTACCGAGATGAGCGAGTCGACCATGATAGTGGGCTTGAAACCGAATCGATTGTCGCTTAGTGTTGATGTGTCGCCTTTTATACCGTCCACCGCAACACCAAGGTGGAGTCCGCCGAAGCACCATGAGGGGGCATAAACTCGTCCTAAACCCAAGAAGAAGAAGGCATGGAGTGAAGCACCTAAGTCGTTGGTGTCGGAAAACGGGACATCTACTACTCAACGGCTCAACCAAGAAAGTTGCTCGAGTCTCAGTAATTCGATTCGGTCTAGGGACCTACCAAGCCGGCAAATTTGCGGCTACACCTGCAAAGGGCGACAAGCCACCCTCCATGGCAATTTATGAAAGGCAAGGAAGAACAAAAAAGAAACTTGCAGAGGCAGGAAGGGATCACGTACAACGAAAAACTCCCGGCGTGATGATTGCTTTTGCAGGACAAGTAACTAGAAATACCATGCCCTTGATTTCCCAACAAAAGAAACCCGACAAGGTGCCGAATGAATACCCATCCATGGAGGAAGAGAACAAGGAGTCGGAATTGGCTAACGAGGTCATCAACAAGCTCCTCAATCTTACATGTTTGGAAGAGGAAGAGCCATGTTGACCTCAATTGCTCCCAAATATAACTTTAGTTGGAGAAAAAGATGCTTCATGGAAGGAAGATCAAGATGAATGCAATCAGGAGTTGATCAAGGCCCTAATTAAAGCCCTGATCGATAGTAATCAAGCCAAGGCAGATAGTCATCGCCTTGAGATGTAATTAAATGAAGCATTGACAAGAGAATCACAGTCAAAGAGCGAGACAATAAAGATCAAATATGACCATAAGGCAGAAAAAGGGAAGGCCATCAAGAGCAAGAAAAAGTGTTAAAGCAAGTCCGTGAAGAGATCCTCCATTCAAAGACATCCCTTGAAAAGCTATAGAACAATCATAATCACTCAACTGAAACCCAGGTTGAAAAGAGAGAGGTAACCGCGGTTATGACGAAAGGAAGTGATAAGCTAGGGACTGAGGTCGACTTACAATCCTCCAATAAAAAAGTAAGGATGAGCCATCACAAAAGATCAAATGTCAGCCTAGATCGCACGAAGGATGACAAGTGGAATCCAAGAAGTCAATGACTTCAGCCTCGTAGTGACCCACCCGAGCGAAAGTGGCAACACATTGAGAAATTCGGCCATCATTGCGTCGATCAACGTCATCGGCCGCATAGTAATAAAGCATGGGACGACCGCGATCGGACACGTCACCTAGAGAACCCGCTTGATCAAAGGTCGGAGTATGACGACATCCCTAATCAGCGTTGAATCGATCCACGGGACAATGAGCGACGCACATTCCTGACGTGTGAACGAACCTGAGAGCATAGAGAAATTTTGAGTTGCACGCAAAGAGGCTCTCTGCTCCTCCTCATGGCGAGCGTCGGCATGAAATAGGATAATTTTCAAAATTTTCCCTGTCGCATATCGATGGAAGTATGTACTATTCGAATCTTATACTTTAATGTGTTTATTTTTTACACGACACGAGTCAAGTTAATTAATATTGTAAAACATTGTTCTACATTGTTCTCGTTAGAAAAAGTAAACTAGACTATAAAATTATGTAATAATAAGAACACAATTATTTATAATAAAAACTCTCATTTAACCAATTAGTTAAATAAGAAAAAAGAACCCTCCCTCCGTAGAGAAGTTGTAATATCTCCTTATTTTATTAGAATTTACATAAACTACAATGGTAAATAGGGACTTCACAATAGTCTAGTCTAATCTATCAAATCTATGATAGGCTCGCAAGTACAAGGTACTATCGAAGTAATATAAAAACATATCGAATCTAAGGGAGTTCTCGTTATCACAAATTTCACACAAACTAGTAATATAGACAACAAATAATTGATTGGAATTTGGATTATTTTATAATTAAAGAAAAACATCTAAACAAGAAAAGGGTTTGGGTAGTTTGAATGATTTGGAGATTAAGATTGGGTCCACCACAATGAAACTATACAATGTCAAGCAAAAATCTCTTCAAGGTTTGCAAGCAATTGCCTACCATGAAGTTTTTATTTGTAAAACTTGAATGGGTAGGAGCTTGCTCTCGGGTCTGTTCGGCGCTTCAAATCTGATATGAGTTGATGTTGATGTTGATACCGATTTAGTAGTTGATGCTGATTTTACAAGTTGATTTTAGAAGTTGAAATTATTATCTTATTTTTGTAAAAAAATATGTAGGTGTTTACTAGATAAAATTGATTAAGACTATTTTTATACAAAATGGATGTAAAATTAACAAAAAGAAAATATTTATAAATTTATGAAGAGAAGATTAATTTTAGATGTTCCAAAATTGAATTAGTGTGGGGAAATTGAAGGAAACAAATTATATAAGGCTTGATAAGGCTGAAAAGAGAATACTAAATTTTGGGTGAAATATAAATTCTCATCAACTCCCATAAGCTACGATAAACATCATCAATTCTCACTATGGAACATAAAATAACGACTTTATTTTTTTACCATAACCTTAATTAAAGCTCTATCCACATATTGATTATTGAAATGAACGATTTAAAGTCAAATTCAACAATATCTTTCTGTAAAATCATTTGTGACTTCTTAATATTTTCGTTTATTTATTTATTTTGTCAAAAAAATTACTTGTGATAGTTATATTATCGTACAAAGCTAGGGTCATCCTGACCAGAAATTAGCAATACCCATTTTTTTCACGTGTATATTAGCCGTCCCCACTTCATTACTGATCTTTCAACCAGCACATAAACCTGCAATTCAATTATTTATGGAGAAAAAAAAAGTAATTCGATTACACGGAAAAAAAAAGTACAAAGATAAGGGCGAATACAAGTAGGTTTTTAATTGGACAATTTAGGGCGCGGACACGCCCCCATTTATCATGTTACCTTTATTTTTTTAGTCCATGCTTTAACTCAATCATCCTTCCATGAGACCACTACCATCTTGTTCTTTCATTTATTTTAAACAACAAATCTATCTTTGGTAGTAAATCCTTAATTTTTGAACTAGCCGGTAAAGTACAATAATAAGGTAAACCGGTTTACGTCAATCAGCTCGACCCAATAGAAAAATCGGACTTAGAACCTCCCATCATTGTCCCATACCTCCTACCACTAGACTACTCCATATGGGGGACGACTCTGATGCGAACATGCCTCCTACCAATGGCCTAGTGACAAGATCCTGAGCCAAGGCCATTTCAAAGGCTACACAATCTCTAGTCACTTGAGTCACCAAGCACTATGACGCATCGAGCCACGACACTGAGGTTCTTCTTCTCACCACCGTCATAATTTGAGCGCCCTTCGCATCTGCATCGTCAAGCATTGGTGCACCCACACCATCCACATCGCAACGTAGCGGCGCACCCACTCCATCCCTAAAAGCTTGGAGTCCAAGTCTAGCCACCGACTTGGACCTTCTCGGGTGCCGTAGCGCACACTCCTCACCCATGTGCCAAGCTACCGACCCCCTTTGTGTGCAAGGCAACATCCTGGCATTGTGCACCAAGTCGGGCGTGCCTAGGCCACCAGCTATGCTTTGCCACCTTTTCCACTTAGCCCCTCTAATTTTGGAAACTCTATATTTTTATATTCTATCCATATTTTATCTTAAATATTTTTACTTAATTAAGTTTATTTTGGGCTTGGATGTGGGCTTTGTATTTCACAAACCCAATCCAAGGTTTCTAGATTTTTAGGATCTTCTATCTTCTATCTTTTAGTCCTATCTTTAGGATTAGCTTCTCTATAAATACTTAACTTGTGTAATTGTTCTATTTACGTTCAAATTAATCCAAGTTCATGTTACAGTCGGAATAATTCCTCCATATTTGGATTTGGGCGTCACTAAACAAAACTATCTCTTTTCTCAAAGTTCTATATTTTTCTTGTGAGATTGATCTTCGAGTTTCTTCTTGTTTGTGCCAATCATTGCTAGATTACCTTGCTTGTTTTCTTGCGTTGATCGAACATTAATGGATTGTTCGAGTTCACTCTTCGCCAACAACATTGGCGAGTTGCTTGTTCGTCACTCCAATGCCAACTCCATCGGCGTTTTTATGCCATTTCTTTGGATCGAGTTACTTGTGATCCAAGGTTGCATCATCTACTTTGACTTCCCTTTTAGCTAAATTTTCATGGAAGACAACAAGGATTTCACTCTAGGATTTCACGACTTGACCGAAGTCGTGACTTGCTATCCAAGACTAGGTCTGATGCTTCTTCGACGATCCAACATCTCTTTCAAGGATTCGGAACGCATCAAATGGTAACAGAGCCAGGTTGTCTTGAAGCATATCGACACCAATGAGTCAAGGAAACAAGGATCAAAATCTGGAAGAGGTTCAAAACATGGAGAAACATCAAAAACAAAACATTACCCAAATCTAGTGGAACTCACCCCGGATCAAATTCGGATCCAAGAGCTTGAAGCCGAGTTTGTCACGCTAAGGTCACAACATGCGAATCCCACCGGCGTGACGCCGACACCGCTTGGATCCCTCACCAATACAATATCTTCTATAATTGGCCCGAGTCATCAACATCTTGAAAATGGTAGTGGACAATTGATCTCTCAAACCCACCAATAACCATCAAGGGTCCAAAGGATCAACTCCGTCAGTGATAGTTACCAAGCAATTGCATTGTTGCACCAAAGGTTCTTTTCTTGGCTCATCGAGGAGGACTATTACACCGACGACGAGGACTATAACTCTCAAGGTAAGTATTTTGATCCTAAAAGTTTAGTTATTATTATAACGCAAGGGATAGTCGACGCCGACAAGAAATGATAACCCTTTACCATTTGCAACTACGCCAAGGCCATGACGCAAGCATGTCGCGCACGTCGGGATGACATGATCAACACTACTCAACACCTACACATGGTCACCACTATTCTCTTAGACCTCCTCACGGTCAACTTAAAAACTCTAGTCAAACCCCACATTATAGATCTGAAGAGTACCAATTGGTTACTCTAAACTATCATGGGTCTAAGGGGAAGGCAATGCAAAAACTTGATCAAAAAACCATTGAATGTGAGCAAGCCGCCGCCAAGAAGCCAAAAACTGACCAAATCTTAACATTCGGTCAAAAATAGTGTCGCAACTCCTACTACAGATTCAAATCAATCTAAGAAACCTAAAAAATCAGGGAGCACCGCCACACCATAATTGTAGTTCCACAGTGCAACAAGCCCAACCGAGAGGCTCTTGCATCATGACCCCGGGTCGCACACACTGATGCCGATCGGGACTCCGAATTCTTTGCAGAGCAAGGTCGAGCATAATGTTCTTCTATTCAAGACAAGGCGCCTTTCTTTCTCTTAGTGAGAACCCCTTCAAGCTCCACCGACGATGATCTCTTGCCCATCAATGTTGCCACTCTGCTCAAGGAGTTTTCCGACATCTTTTTGGAAGGGCTCCCACCCGGTTTGCCACCTCTATGCAGTGTTGAGCATCAAATCAACTTTTTGCCTGGTGCCTCATTGCCAAATTGGGGTGCCTACAAAGTTGGACCCGAGGAGATTAAAGAGCTTCAATGCCAATTCCAAGAGCTCCTCCATCATGGGTACATGTGCGAATATCTTAGCCCTTGCATTGTTCCCATGATCATTGTCCCAAAGAAAGATGGATCATGGAGGATGTGCATGGATTGTCAAGCCATCAATTAAATCACCATCAAGTATCGGCCTCAGATCCCGCGCATTGAGAACATGCTAGATGAGCTACACGATGCCATAGTATTTTCCAAGATCGATTTGAAAAGTGGCTACCATCAAATCCGAATCAAAGAAGATGAGTGGAAGACCGCCATCAAGATTAAGTATGGGCTCTCTGTGTAGCTTGTCATGCCATTCGGGCTTACAAATGCGTCGTTTACATTCATAAGGATCATGAACCATGTGCTTGAGAATTTTTGGGTAAACTCTTGTTTGTCGACTTCGATGAAATATGAGTATATTCCCAATGCATGGTCGACCAAATTGAGCACCTATGACATGTCTTGGCTTTCTTATGCCGAGATACATTATTTGGAAACCTTGCCAAGTGCTCATTTTGTGCACTTTCGACAATTTCTTAGGCTATGTCGTGTCTAAGGATGGTTTGAGATTTGATGAATACAAAGTCCAAGCTATTAAGAAGTGTCCCGCACCAAAAACCACCATGGAGGTACGTTCTTTCCTTGGACTTGTCAGATTTGATAGACGATATGTCAAAGATTTTAGTACAATCATCGCGCCTTTGCACAATTTGAAAAAGAAAGGCGTAGTTATTGAGTGGAAGCGTCACCATGAGGCTGCTTTCCAAGCTCTTAAGGATGCATTGTGTTATGCCCCTCTTCTTTAACTCCCAGATTTTTAAAAGACATTTGAGATCGAGTGGGATGCCTCCAACATCAACATAGGTAGCGTGTTACACCAAGAAAAAAGGGCCATCACATACTTTACTGAAAAACTAACCAAAGCTCAATTGAATTATTCGACATATGACAAGGAGTTTTATGCTCTCATTTGTGTATTGAAGACGTGGAAACACTACCTTCGGCTACAAGAGTTTGTGATCCAATTCGATCATGTTGCGTTTAGCATTTGAAGAGCCAATCCACCTTGAATCATCGACATGTTGGGTGGAATTTTAGAGACTTTCCATACGTGGTTCTCCACAAGAAGGGTAAAGATAACTTAGTAGCCGACGCGTTGTCTAGGAGGTATGCCTTAATCACTCACATGTAAACTAACATTTTAGGCTTTGTTTGATTAAATAGTTATACTTAGTAGATTATTTTTTAAGCCTCTCTTAGAGGCATGCCCATCTTCTCCTTCTAGTGAGTGTGAGGGGTACTTCTTGAGTGATGGATATTTGTACAAGGTGTGACACCTATGCATCCCGACCTCATCTGATGCGTCCCTCGTATGGGATGCGACGGATCGATCGGTGTTTGAGTAGTAGGTCTCGAATAAACACAGCGGAAGGCTTGATTGATTTGATTATGGCACGAACAATATCGAACAATGAGAAAAACGAGAGCTTTAGAATAGATTATCAAAGAGAAGGCGCAAGCACAAGGATAAAACAAGGAGATCAACCTCGACTTTATTAAACCCTAATGTGCGCTGAATGAAAACATAATCCTAAGCCTCCTTATATAGAGAGGCGGCAGAAACATAAGCTAGAAAACCCTAAATGATGCGGCGCGCCTAGGGTGGATGCGCAGATCCAAGCCCAACGGCGCAAGTCCATAAATTATAGCCGCAAGGCCCGTTAAACTCTTACTAAATCCATAAAACTACTAATAACAATGTTCTATAATGGAAAGAGTGCAAAAAACTACTAAAAATGGATAGGTCGTCCGTGAACGTGCTCGAAGTGTCGCGACAAGGTCTGGCGCGGCGCGGCGAGACTTGGACACAGCACTGGCGAGGTCATGGCGCGGCCCGGGGTGCTGGCGAGGATGCTGGTGTGTACGCTAGCGCGAGGGTCGCGAGAACCTCAAGATGCGATCCATGGCACAATGCACGACTCGAGTCCGATGGTGGCAAGGGGTTGGAGGTTGCCACCGTTGGCTCGAGTCGAGGTTCCTCGACGCCGAGGACGCACAAGGCAGTGTGCGTCGACGCGGTGAGGGGCGCGCCGTGGCCTACGGAGAGGCGTTCCACAAGTGATTGTGTCGCGGCCTGGATTGCTCGAGTCCTGGAACGAGTGATGGGGCCATCCAAGCGTAGTGTGAGGGCGTCGTCCTCCTGGCTAGCATCCATGGCGGGGGTCGCATCACCCTCCCCCACTTGGTTGGGAAATGTCCCCATTTCCTGATAAGTTGGCTCAACATAGGGGGAGAGATCGGCGATATTGACAGTAGAATGCACCGAATACTTGCCTGGAAGATCGATCTTGTAAGCGTTGTCCCCAATCCATTCCAAGACTTTGAAAGAGCCGTCTCCTCGTTGATGAAGCTTTGTCATCCGAGAGTCCGGAAAACGGTCCTTGCGAAGATGTAACCATACGAGATCTCCAGGGTTGAAAACCAGTCGCTTCCTTCCCTTGTTATGTTGTGCCTCTTACTGGCTTGCCCGACACTCCAATTGTGTCCTTGTCCGCTCATGTAGCTTGTGTATGGCGTCGGTGCGGTTGGACGCGTCGATGTGCTCGCCATTCTTCAAGGGTCGAGGAACAAGATCCATAGGAGAGTGTGGGTTGAGGCCGTAGACGATCTCGAATGGCGTCTTCCTAGTAGCCGAGTGTTTGGACCTGTTATATGCAAACTCAACAAAAGGAATTAGATCCTCCCACCGGCGTGGGTTATTTTTTAACACCGTCCGAAGAAGGGTGCCCAGGGTCCGATTGGTCACTTCAGTTTGACCATCGATTTGGGGATGATAAGAAGTTGAAAAGAGCAATTATGTCCCTAGCTTTCCCCAAAGCGTTCTCCAAAAATGGCTACAAAATTTTGTGTCTCGATAACTAACAATAGTGCGAGGCACACCATGTAGCTTCACGACATGCTCAAAAAACAAGTTTGTGATTTCGGTCGCATTGTTGTTTCCTTTGCATGGCACGAAGTGAGCCATTTTGGAGAATCGATCCACAATTACAAAGATCGAATCTTTACCGCACCTTGTCATTGGAAGGCCCGTTATAAAACCCATGGAGAGATCTTCCCATGGGGTATCCGGAATGGGCAAGAGCGTGTATAGGCCATGAGGTTGGGACCTCGATTTAGCGGTTTGGCACGGCACACAACCGCGGCAATACTTGTGGACATCGGAGGCCATGTGGGGCCAAAAGAAATGTTCACGAAGTGCTGCTAAGGTTTTGGCTATGCGAAAATGGCCTCGGCCGTCATGAGCCTCTTTGAGTAATAGATGCCTCACAAATGAGGCCGGAATGCAAGGCTTCCCGGCTCTGTAGATGTATCCATTATCCAAAAAATTGTACTCATGGATTCGACTTTTCTCGAGGTGCTCCATGATCGGTTTAAAATATGGATCATGCAAATATAACTCCTTAATCAAGGAGAACCTGAGCAAATTGGCCTGCAGTTGGGTTAAGAGTACATACCTGCGTGACAGAGCATCTGCCACGATATTTTCCTTTCCTTTCTTATGGGCGATGATATATGGAAAAGTCTCCATAAACTCCACCCATCGAGCATGGCGTCTATTCAGAGTCGTTTGACTCTTGAGATACGCTAAGGCGGCGTGGTCCATGTGAATCACGAACTCGCTAGGCCAAAGGTAATGCTGCCATGTCTTAAGAACCCGAATAAGCGCGTACAACTCCTTGTCATATGTCGGGTAATTCAGAGTTGCCCCCGTAAGCTTTTCACTAAAGTATGCAATGGGGCGTCTCTCTTGGAGGAGTACTCCGCCTATGCCATAGTCAGAGGCGTCGCACTCGACCTCGAAGCGCTTAGTGAAGTCTGGCAATTGCAAGACCGGAGCGCTACACAAAGCTGATTTCAAGGCCTGAAAGGCGGCCTCATGGTGCGGCATCCACTTGATTGTGGTTGCCTTCTTGGTGAGATTGTGGAGTGGCCCGGCGATGGAACTAAAGTCCTTGACGAAACGCCGATAGAACCCCGCGAGCCCTAAGAAGGATCGAACCATCATCGGGGTCGTAGGGGTGGGCCACTCTCGGATGGCGCGGATCTTGTCGTCATCCACTTTTAGCCCATCCTTGGACACGACGAACCCAAGAAAATTCGTCGTGTCCGTGCAAAACAAACACTTGTCCAAGTTTACATACAATGAATGTTCGCGAAGACATTCTAAGACCATCCTAAGGTGCCTCGCGTGTGAGTCCAAGTCTCTAGAAAAAACCAAGATGTCATCAAAATACACAACGACAAAAGGTCCTAGAAATTTTCGAAAAACAAAATTCATAAGCCGCATAAAAGTACTAGGGGCGTTGGTCAAACCAAAAGGCATAACCAGCCATTCGTACAAACCATGTTTGGTTTTGAATGCGGTCTTCCATTCGTCTCCCTCTTGCATACAGATTTGGGGATATCCGCTTCGAAGATCAATCTTGGAAAACAGGGCGGCGCCATGGAGCTCATCTAGCATGTCGTCGAGGCTTGGAATCGGATGCCTGTACTTCACCGTAATATGATTAATGGCTCGGCAGTTGACGCACATACGCCACGAACCATCCTTTTTCGGCACAAGGATCACCGGCACGGCGCATGGGCTCATGGATTCTCGGACAAAGCCCTTGTCCAATAGCGCTTGAACTTGTCGTTGTAGCTCCTCGGTTTCCTTTGGAGAAGTCCTATAGGTGGCTCGATTGGGAAGGGATGCGCCTGGCATGAGATCGATCTTGTGCTCGATCCCTCGGATCGGTGGCAAACCCTGGGGTAGCTCAGCCGACATTATGTCTTCGAACTCCTTCAAAATAGAAACAATAGAAGAGGGAAGTGAAGAGTCCATAGATTTAGTAATAGAAAGGAGATAAAGTATGAAACAAGAAAGACTCCCCTGGATAGATTTCTCGACGTTCCGATGCCTGGCTAAGAGAAGACGATCCTAGCATGTGCCTAGCAAAGGTGGCTCGGCGTCGGAGCTCGAATGAGTAGGTTCCAGGGCGATGTTTAGACACGTTGTAGCCTCTGAATTTTTTGAATGAGCGCCCCTGTAAACGCCGTGAAATTCATCCCATAGCTCCTGAAATCCCAGTTTTCTTGCAGCGATGGCGTGCTGCGCGACGCTAGGGGACTCTCTCGGCGGTCCTTTGCTCAAATTGACTTCTCCGGGGCGTTTTTTCTTCAAATCTGTTGGAAATTCAATTTTAACCTGTTTTCCATCAGAAACGCCCATGGAATCACCAGAAAATTGCTGGGGCCCTTATTTGTTGAAATCCGCGGCGTTTGACGCGTTACCGAGGCCCCGAGAGGCGAACTGTCGGCCCGACTCCAGCTTCTGTCGGCGCTTTCCATCTTTATCATCTTCACCACTGTTTTTATGAGTGTTGGCACCAGGAACGCCCTTGGAATCTGCAGTATTTGCCATGGACGCCACTAGCGTCGCGTTTGGCGCGCCGGTGCCGCTGTCGCTAGCTTTCTGTCTTTACCTTTCGGCTTCATCCTGTAAAGCTTCACTAGGCGACATAGGTAAGAGCGTCACGCGCTTCCCGTGGTAATTGAACATGTAAGTGTTCAAATACCCGTCGTGAAGCACGAGACGATCGTATTGCCATCGGCGCCCCAACAAGAGGTGTGTGGTGTCCATTGGCGTTACGTCACAAAGAATGGAATCCGAATATTGACCAATAGAAAAGTTGAAGATTACCTGTTTGTCGACCCAATCTCCTCCATCATTGGATATCCATTGGAGTTTGAACGGTTGTGGATGAGGTGTGGTCGGCAACTTGAAGTGATCAACAACCTTTTTGGAGAGGAAATTGGCGCAGCTCCCGGAATCGATGATGACGCTTAAAGAGACATTGTTAACCAAGCATCGTGTGTGGAAAAGTTGTTCCCTTTGATCCGTCTTCGGCGCCTCTCGCATGCTTAAGGCGCGCCTTGTCACCAATTGTAGCTTGGCCACGCCGAGAGCCTCCGAAGGGTCGCACTCTAGCTTGGCGTCCTTGATCAACGGTGGCTCGATCTCCTCTTCTTCTTGGCTATCATATGGCTCCCCCTGTGTGGTAAACAAAACTTTCTTTGCATTCAGACAGTTCCGTTGAATGTGCCCACGGCCTCCACATTTGTAGCATGCCATGTCTCGTGCTCGATTGGCACTCGGCTTGGCGCTGCGTGGCGCGGCTGGCGCCTTGGAAGGTGTGGCTTCGGTTTTTTCTTTGGAACTTGTCGAAGTACTAGGCAAAGAAGGAGTAACCCGATTAGTAGAAAAACCGGATTGACTAGAGTTAGAAACATACCTCGAATTGGACCAACCCGACTTAGTTCGCATTTCTTGCTTGTGGATTTGCATTGCGGTGTGAACCAAGTTGTTGATGTCCTTGATTGGAAGAATCTCCAAGCGATCTTGAATGGATTGTCGCAAACCCGAGATGAACCTCGTCTTCATCACCGAGGGCAACACACTCATGCCCGCCTTGAAGAACATGTCTTCAAGCTTGGCAAAATACTCCTCCGGCGTCATTGATACTTGCTTGATGCGCATAATCTCTATGTGCATTTTGTGCTTTTAATCCATCGGGATGTACCTTTTCTTCAAAATGTAGACGAGTTGATGCCATTATCGGATTAGGGGTTTGCCTTGTCGAATCCGTTCGGACTCGAATCGGTTCCACCAAGTCCTAGCGGCTCCATGGAAGTGCAAAGTCACAACTTCCACTTTCTCGTCATCCTCATAACCTAAGTGTCGGAGCGTGTGCTCCGTGCCCTGCAACCACTCGATAAAAACGTCAGGATCATAAGAACCGTAAAAGGGTTCGACTTTTACCTTTATATCATGGCGGTTGTGGCGTGGATCCCTTGCATCTCTTCGAGCACGATCGTGCCGAGGGCTAGGGAGCCGAGGCGAGTGTGCGAGCCTGTCGCGATGGTGCCGAGGCTGGCCGCGGTGTGGATCGTCGTCACCATCATCGGGCCTTCGCGGACGTCGGGCGTCACAGTCTCTGTCGCGCCGGGCCTTCGAGCCATGCTTGCGTCCCGAGCCATAGACTCGGTCGTACTCCTTGCGGTTTTTGGCTAGGTGCGGCGATGGGATCCAATCCGAAGGCCGGCTGTCGAGTTCTTCCGGATCCTACACATGTGGATGCTCAAAAGACGACTCGTTAGAATAATCAAAAAATTCCTCATAATCATTTTCAAAATCTGAGTACGGACTCCGAGCACTTTGATGCCCGAGGTCGTCCTCAACCCTGTATGCGTCGGCATCGTAATACTTGGCCCCGTGCTTCCGTTTTGGGGTTTCCTAAACATATGCTGGCGTCTTTTTCTGTTTGTTGTTTTTCTTGGGATCCCCACTCATGTGTTGGCGTCTATACTCCCCGGAGTTGTACTCCTCATCGGAATATACGTCGTACACTTGTGTGTCCCGGTAATCTCGCGCCATTTGATAGCGATCCGCGGTCCCGGGACCACCATCGTGCTTATCATAGTGGCGACTTTCTTTTATCGACTCCATCCGGTTGATATGACCGAATTGAGACGACGGCTGAGCATGTTGCTTCCCTTTGGCACGAGCCTTGGCGATATTGTCTGCGGACACCCCCGGGTTAGCGTGGATCTCCGAAGCGAGGGCATGGGCCAGCACCGTGTTCTTGGACTGAGCTTGGCTCGCGGCTAAGAGCCTCTCCAACTCTTGTATGAGCGCCAAAGGCTCGGACGAGAAGTTCTGATTTGGATTCGGCAACTCGGGTGGATTGTTGTTATGATTGTCGTTTTTGACACCATCTCCCGAATCCGAAATTGTACCTATTGTAACACCAATCATCGAAACAGTAAGAAGTTCACAAAAACAAGACAACGAGTTTACGGTTTGCTTAAGTCAAGCCGACCTTTTAGTACAAACCACACGAACAAGGATTGGCTAGGCTAAGGTCACTCAAAATCGATCAAAGATATGGATCCGAAAATTACAATGCAAGCAAAGCAAGACTAGGTAAATGTCGAAACCAAAATCAAACAAGCACGAGATTGCGGCAATTAGGGTTGCCGAATTGAAGAAACGATGTGAAGGATCTTGCCTTATTTTGGCTTGTGATATCCACGAGATTTTTTTTTGTTTTTAATCGATCGACTATGTTACCTTATTTTGGCTTTGATAGTCGAACAACAAGTTTTTTTTTATATAGCAAGACAAACACGAATTCTAGGCTTTCTCCTCTAGAATCGGAACAAGGAAATAATAAAATCAACACGCAAGCAATCACAACAGATGCACGAGAGAAATTGGCAAAACAAGTCCTAAGTTCATGCAACTAGCAAGACAAAGCAACAACTTCACCAAAATCAATAGATCGGTTGAGTAAGGGTCACGGTTGATGATGTTTTTTTTTTAACAATTTACGAAAGCAAGAAAAAAATTTGGGACCCTAGATGGTGGATTTGCGAAGTGGGGGGTGAAATCTAGGGTTAGATGCAGCGGAAGATAGTGTGAGAATGAACGAAAGAGGGTTGAACGAGACTTACTCAAACCTTGGCTCTGATGCCAGTTGATGCGTCCCTCGTATGGGATGCGACGGATCGATCGGTGTTTGAGTAGTAGGTCTCGAATAAACACAGCGGAAGGCTTGATTGATTTGATTATGGCACGAACAATATCGAACAATGAGAAAAACGAGAGCTTTGGAATAGATTATCAAAGAGACGGCGCAAGCACAAGGATAAAACAAGGAGATCAACCTCGACTTTATTAAACACTAATGTGCGCTGAATGAAAACATAATCCTAAGCCTCCTTATATAGAGAGGCGGCACAAACATAAGCTAGAAAATCCTAAATGATGCAGCGCGCCTAGGGTGGATGCGTAGATCCAAGCCCAGCGGAGCAAGTCCATAAATCATAGGCGCAAGGCCCATTAAACTCTTACTAAATCCATAAAACTACTAATAGCAATGTTCTATAATGGAAATAGTGCAAAAAACTACTAAAAATGGATAGGCTGTCCGTGAACGTGCTCGAAGTGTCGCGACAAGGTCTGGCGCGGCGCGGCAAGGCTTGGACACGGCGCTGGCGAGGTCATAGCGCGGCTCGAGGCGCTGGCGAGGACGCTAGCGTGTACGCTGGCGCGAGGGTCGCGAGAACCTCAAGATGCGATCCATGGCATGGTGCACGACTCGAGTCCGATGGTGGCAAGGGGTTAGAGGTTGTCACCGTTGGCTCGAGTCGAGGTTCCTCGAAGCCGAGGACGCACAAGGCAATGTGCTTCGACGCGGCGAGGGGCGCGCCGTGGCCTGCGGAGAGGCGCGCCACAAGTGATTGTGTCGCGGCCTGGATTGCTCGAGTCTTGGCACGAGTGATGGGGCCATCCGAGCGTAGTGTGAGGGAGTCGTCCTCCTGGCTAGCATCCATGGCGGGGGTCACATCATCATCCATTAGGCTCGATCTTATACGTGAGGCCCACAATGGCAGAGGTCCTTTGAGTGTTAACAAAACCCTTGGTACCCTTAGGGAGCATTTCTTTTGGCCCCATATGCTAAGACAAGTTACACAGTATGTTCGTGCCAAAAGAATAAGTCCACTTCCCATGCTAATAATTGTTATAGTTGGTAAGATATTTTAGTGGACTTTATAGTTGGCCTTCCTATGCCTAGAAGAGGGAGGGACTCGATATTTGTTATAGTTAACTGGTTTGAAAACACGACCCACTTTGTGGCTTGTAAGTGCCCAAATAGTTCTGTTGAGATAGTCAAATTATTTCATAGCAATGTTGTGCACCTCCAAGGGATCCCACGCACGATTGTGAGTAATTAGAATTCAAAATTTGTTGGTCACTTTTGGAGGACAATTTGGGGTAAGTTGGGAACTAAGCTCTTATTTTCGACTAGCTAACACCCGTAAACGGATGGCCAAACCGAGGTTAAAATTTTTACCTTAGGGGCTCTCCACCGTACAATGCTTAAGTGATAGCAACCCGAAGGGTTCAGGTCACAATTCGCCAGGATCCAAGCTCGAGGTTCCCTGATCTTCTTCGATGAGTAGCCGGGATATATAGGAACCACTAGAAGATGGTCTGCTAGCCTCTTGTGCTCGCGTGAGAGATGGCAGGATGAGGCTGAATTAAGGGCGAGGAGAGAGGGATATAAGGGTTGATGCCCGGGACAAAGGGGATCAGTGATCTTGATTGAAATCCTTGGCCAATTCATATTGGAAATGAATGAAAAGGTTACAAGAGTATTGCTTAAATAGAGAACTAACAGAACCTTAAGACTTGACCTAATGGAATGGCCCATGTTAGCTTACATGGATAACATGTCCCTTAAGGCCCATAATATTAAAATAAAGCAATATAATAAATAAATAAATAAATACAATGATAGAAATCGATAAGGCTAGCTAGGTCTAGGTTGGATTTATCTTTAAGGAAAATCCTAAATGTTGGGAAGACTTATTTTCTATAGCGGAGTTTTCTTAAAACATGTGTACGCATTTAACAACTAAGTTCACATCATTTGAGGTCGTTTATTGGAGAAATCCAATAACAACATTAGATTTGCATCCGAGGCCACTTGAAGACGGAGATCACATCACCATCTCCAACTGCATCGAGCATATTATGGAGCTGCACCGCTACACACACTCCCAATTGGAGAGGTGTGCCATCCAATACTCCATTCTAAGTCATAAGTGCCATATGTGATAATGCATATCAACTCAAATTACCCGACAACTACAATGTCCACCCCACATTCAATGTGACCAATCTTATGCCATATGTCGAGCCTAAGTTTGTTATAGAGAAACGGGGATGCTTCCCTCCCAAGAGGGGGGAGGATGATGCAACCACACCTCCTTCCATGTTAACCAAACACGAAGAAGAAGTCATGAGTGTTTGATCCAATGGCCTAGTGATAAGATCCCTAGCCAAGGCCATTTCAAGGGCTACCCAATCTCTAGTCACTCACACAACCAAGCACTACGACACATCGAGCCACGAAACTAAGGTTATTATTCTTGCCACCATCACCATTGATACACCCCTTCCATCCGCATTGTCAAGCACTAGTGTGCTCACACCATTGATATCGCAACGTAGCGGCGCGCCCACTCCAACGCTAGAAGCTTAGAGTCCCAGTATCACCACTGACTTGGATCCTTCTCGGGTGCCTTAACATGCGCTCCTTACCCGAGTGCAAAGTTCGGTAGTGTTGACGCCCCTTGGCACGCAAGACAACTGTGTTGCTTTGTTCACTAAGCCCCGCACGCGCTTAGGCCACCGCCTATGCTTTGTCAACTTTTCCACTTTCCCCACTAATTATGGAAAGTATATCTTTTACTAGATATTTTATCCATATTCTATCTTTAATTTTTTTTCCTTAAATAAGTTTATTTCGGGCTTGGACGTGGGCTTTTTGTGCCACAAGCCCAACACAAGGTTTTAGATTTTTAGGATTTTCTATCTTCTATATTTTAGTTCTATCTATATGATTAGCTTTTCTATAAATACTTAGCCTATTCAATCGTTTTATTTACGTTCAAATTCGTCAAAGTTCAAGTTAGAATCAAAATCATTCCTCCTTATTTGGATTTGGACGTCACAAAACAAAACTATCTCTTTTCTCTCAAACTTCTATCTTTTGCTTGTGTGGATGATCTTTAAGTTGCTTGGTCTTTGATCTGCTTGTTGTATGTGTCAATCATTGCTAGATTGTCCTTCTTGTTTTTTTGAGTAGATCGAACATTAATGGATTGTTCGAGTTCTCTGTTTGACAACAACATGGGCGAGTTGCTTGTTCATCACTCTAATGCCAACTCCATCGGCGTTCTCATGATATTGCTTTGGATCGAGCTACTTGTGATCTAAGGTTTCATCATCTACTTTGACTTATCGTTTAGACAAGTTTGCATGCAATACAACTAGGATTTTGTCATATGATTCCACCACAACTTGACTAGAATCATGACATGCTATTCAAGACTAGGTTCGACATTTCTTTAGCAATCCAACACCCCTTTTCAAGAGTCGGAACACATGAGACCCTCCAACTTATGTTTCCAATAAAAAAAGAATGTTCTCTTTTTCCCTGTTACAACTTTTATATTATTTCTATAAAATAATAAAACTATAATAATTTATTAAGGAAAAATGACTTATAATAATATGAAGTATCCACTTTGAACCAATGATAATACGAACTTTAAAAGTCACCAGTAGCAATACAAACTATATTGATATTAACCCAAAATAATACAAAGTTAAGAAATCGCTTTTATAATACCAAGTATCCGCGTTGAATCAATAATAATACGAATTAATACGATATTAACTCCAAATAATACGACAATTTATTTTCTGGTGAAACGCATGACGTGGCACCCAAAATTATGACATGACATCAAATTAATCGACACCTAATTTTTTTCCCTAATTAACACTTCAATTTACATGTCGATTAAATGAAGTGTTAATTAGGAAAAAAAATTAGGAATGTATAATTAAGCATTGTACGGTGGAGAGCTCCTAAGGTAACATCATATTTTATTTTCATATGGATCTGTTTTCAATATGATACTCTTTTTTATTGTAATCCATCATGATATTCACTTGGATCAAATTCTTACCTAATCGAAAAACTAGAAACCGATATATGACTCATAACTCATAAATCGAAGTTAAATAAGGAGAAAACTAAATCAAATTTATTAACTTAATAATAAGTCTTTATGTGTACAGTAATGTATAATTAAAAAGAAAACTTTAATAACAACCTCATTGACTGCCCTTGAAATTTACATGCGGAATTCCCATGGGACCTTCGTATTTAGGTCTAATGTATTATTGTATTCCTGCGAATATCATCGTTTGGTAAAAGGACTTCAATTGAGTGACATTATTTGCTTCCAAATTCATAGTTGAGATAAACTCATGAATCTCGTATGCAAATAAAAAGTGTGCTTCCAAATTAGAGGCATTTGACCTTAAACCTTCAAAGAATTGAACAATGGTTTTTTTTACCCAACTATGTCGGTTTCGTGTATAGGCAACGTGAAATGACATGAAATGCAAGTCGTAGTGGAAAAGAAGAATCTAATTCTACCGATGCCCTTTTAATAGCAAGTTGCTTACACATACAACCGAAATGAAAACTATAGGATCGTTAGTACTTAAACGAGTCGGCGACTCCTACGAAGTCGTCGACTTTGAGTAATAATGCAACGGAATAATCAAACAGGAAGAACGTTATTAAACAGTAAATGACACGTGATGTATAGTTGAAACTGTTTGTAAACCAACTAGTTTACTTAGAGAAAAACAACTCCCTTCCAAGCTTCTCACTTGGTAGGATTTCAAGAGTCATTAGACTCGCTCTATTGTTTTCTTGAGTTGTTACAAAGCTCTCCCGTGTACAAGATTGAATCCCACTTTTCTTGAACAACACTCTACCTTTGTCCCTTACAACTCTAAACCTCACGTTATGCCTAAGAACACTCGAACACACCACTTGCACGAGTCCCACACATAAGTTCTTTTTCTCTTTCTCACAAGATACAAATTATGCTCAATCGTCTTACTTTCTATCCTAAACACTGAAGTATTTAAGCTAGAGTAAGAGGGATCTCCTGTGATAGCATTTCCCAGGAAGCCAAAAACCGACCAAATTTGAAAATTCGGTCAAAAATAGTGTCGCAACTCCTACTACAGCTTCAAACCAGTCTAAGAAACCTAAAAAATCAGGGAGCACCGCCACACCATAAGAGTAGTTTCGTAGTGCAACAAGCCCAACTGAGAGGCTCTTGCATTGTGACCCCCGGTCGCACACACTGATGTCGACCGACTCTGAATTCTTTGTAGAGCAAGGTCGAGCATCGTGTTCTTCTATTCAAGGCAAGGCGCCTTTCTTTCTCTTAGTGACAACCCCTTCGAGCTCCACCGACGATGCGCCCTTGCCCATCGATGTTGCCACTCTACTCAAGGAGTTTTCCGACATCTTTATGGAAGAGCTCCCACCCGGTTTGACACCTCTATGCAGTGTTGAGCATCAAATCAACTTGGTGCCTGGTGCCTCATTGCCAAATCGGGATGCCTACAAATTTGGACCCGAGGAGACTAAAGAGCTTCAATGCCAATTCCAAGAGCTCCTCCATCATGGGTACATGCGCAAATATATTAGCCTTTGCGTTGTTCCCATGATCATTGTCCCAAAGAAAGATGGATCATGGAGGATGTGCGTGGATTGTCAAGCCATCAATTAAATCACCATCAAGTATCGGCCTCCAATCTTGCGCCTTGAGAAAATGCTAGATGAGCTACACGACGCCATAGTTTTTTCCAAGATCGATTTGAAAAGTGGATACCATCAAATCCAAATCAAAGAAGATGAGTGCAAGACCGCCATCAAGATTAAGTATGGGCTCTACGAGTCGCTTGTCATGCCATTAGGGCTTACAAATGCGTCGTTTACATTTATAAGGATTATGAACCATGTGCTCGAGAATTTTTGGGCAAATTCTTGTTTGTCTATTTCGATGGAATTTTAGTATATTCCCAATACATGGTCGACCATATTGAGCACCTATGACATGTCTTGGCTTTCTTATGCCGAGAAACATTATTTAGAAACCTTGCCAAGTGCTTATTTTGTGCACTTTCGACAATTTCTTAGGCTATGTCGTGTCTAAGGATGGTTTGAGATTCGATGAATACAAAGTCCAAGATATTAAGAAGGGCCCAACTCCAAAAATCACCATGGAGGTACGTTCTTTCCTTGGACTTGTCAGATTTGATAGACGATTTGTCAATGATTTTAGTACAATTATCGCGCCTTTGCACAATTTGAAAAAGGATCGCGTAGTTGTTGAGTGGAAGCGTGACCATGAGGCTACTTTCGAAGCTCCTAAGGATGCATTGTGTTATGCCCCTCTTCTTCAACTACCATATTTTTAAAAGACATTTGAGATTGAGTGTGATGCCTCCAACATCAGCATAGGTAGCGTGTTACACCAAGAAAAAAGGGCCATCGCATACTTTAGTGACAAACTAACCAAAGCTCAATTGAATTATTCGCCATATGACAATGAGTTTTATGCTCTCATTTGTGTATTGAAGACGTAGAAACACTACCTTTGGATTCAAGAGTTTGTGATCCAATTCGATCATGTGGCGTTTAGCATTTGAAGAGCCAATCCACTTTGAATCATCGACATGTTGGGTGGAATTCTTGGAGACTTTACATACGTGGTTCTCCACAAGAAGGGTAAAGATAACTTAGTAGTCGACGCGTTGTCTAGGAGGTATGCCTTAATCACTCACATGTAAACTAAAATTTTAGGCTTTTGTTTAATTAAAGAGTTATACTTAGGAGATTATTTTTTAACCCTCTCTTAGAGGCATGCCTATCTTCTCTTTCTAGTGAGTGTGAGGGGTACTTCTTGAGTGATGGATATTTGTACAAGGCGTGACACCTATGCATCCCGACCTCATCCATTAGGATCGCTCTTATACGTGAGGCCCACGATTGTCGAGGTCCTTTAAGGGTTAACAAAACCCTTGGTGGCCTTAGGGAGCATTTGTTTTGGCCCCATATGTTAAGACAAGTTACACAGTATGTTCGTGCCAAAAGGATAAGTCCACTTCCCATGCTAATAATTGTTATAGTTGGGAAGATCTTTTAGTGGACTTTATAGTTGGCCTCCCTATGTCTAGAAGAGGGAGGGACTCGATATTTATTATAGTTAACCGGTTTTCAAACACGACCCACTTTGTGGCTTGTAAGTCCACAAATAGTACCGTTGAGTTAGTCAATATATTTTATGGCAATGTCGTGCACCTCCATGGGATCCCACGCAAAACTTTGAGTAATTAGAATTCAGAATTTGTTGGTCAGTTTTGGAGGACGGTTTGGGGTAAGTTGGGAACTAAGCTCTTATTTTCGACTAGCTAACACCCGTAAACGGATGGCCAAACCGAGGTTAAAAATTTTACCTTAGGGGATCTCCACCATAAAATACTTAAGTGATAGCAACCCGAAGGGGTGAGGTCACGGATCGCCAGGATCCAAGCTCGAGGTTCCCTGATCTTTTTCGATAAGTAGCCGGGATGGATACGAACCACCGGAAGATGGTCTGCTAGCCTCTTGTGCTCGCGTGAGGGAGGGCGACATGAGGATGAATTAAGGGCGAGGGGAGAGGGATAGAAGGGGTGACGCCCGGGCCAAAGGGGATCAGTGATCTCAACTGAAATCCTTGGCCAATTCATATTGGAAGTGAATGAATAGATTACATGAGTATTCCTTAAATAGAGAACTAACGGAACCTTAAGACTTGACCTAATGGACTGGCCCATGTTAGCTTACATCGACAACATGTCACTTAGGCCCATAATATTAAAATAAAGCAATATAATAAATAAATAAATACAATGATAGAAATCGATAAGGCTTGCTAGGTCTAGGTTGGATTTCATCTTTAAGGAAAATCCTAAACGTTTGGAAGACTTACTTTCTATAGCCGAGTTTTCTTAAAACATGTGTACGCATTCAACAACTAAGTTCACATCATTTGAGGTCGTTTAAGGGAGAAATCTAATAACATCATTAGATTTGCACCCGAGGCCACTTGAAGACAGAGATCACATCACCATCTCCAACTGCATCGAGCATATTATGGAGCTGCACCGCTACACACACTCCCAATTGGAGAGGTGTGCCATCCAATACTCCACTCAACACAACCGGTATCGACGCTGGGTTGTCTTTTTGCTAAAAGTTCTTGTGTGGGTTCATCTATGCAAGGAACAATTCCCATATAGAAGGAAGACCGAACTTTCTCCAAGAGGTGATGGCCCATTCCGAGTCATAAGTGCCATATGTGATAATGCATATCAACTCGAGTTACCCGACAACTACAATGTCCACCCCACATTCAATGTGACCAATCTTATGCCATATGTCGAGGCTGAGTTTGTTACTCAGAAGCGGGGATGCTTCCCTCCTAATAGGGGGAGGGTGACGCAACCACACCTCCTTCCATGTCAACCAAATACGAAGAAGAAGTCATGAGTGTTCGATCCAATGGCCTAGTGACAAGATCCCAAGCCAAGGGAATTTCGAGAGCTACCCAATCTCTAGTCACTCACACCACCAAGCACTACGACACATCGAGCCATGAAACTAAGGTTATTATTCTTGCCACCATCACCATTGATGCACCCCTTCCATCCGCATCGTCAAGCACTAGTGTGCCCACACCATTAATATCGCAGCGTAGCGGCGCGCCCACTCCATCGCTAGAAGCTTAGGGTCCCAGTACATCAACTGACTTGGATCCTTCCCGGGTAGCGTTGACGCCCCTTGGCACGCAAGACAATTGTGTTGCCTTTTTCGCTAAGACCCGCACGCGCTTAGGCCACCGCCTATGCTTTGTCACCTTTTCAACTTTCCCCACTAATTATGGAAAGTATATCTTTTACTAGATAATTTATTCATATTCTACCTTTAATGTTTTTCCTTAAATAAGTTTATTTCGGGCTTGGACGTGGGCTTTTTGTGCCACAAGCCCAACACAAGGTTTTAGATTTTTAGGATATTCTATCTTCTATATTTTAGTTCTATCTATATGATTAGCTTTTCTATAAATACTTAGCCTATTCAATCATTTTATTTACGTTTAAATTCATCAAAGTTCAAGTTAGAATCAAAATCATTCCTCCTTATTTGGATTTGGACGTCACCAAACAAAACTATCTCTTTTCTCTCAAATTTCTATCTTTTGCTTGTGTGGTTGATCTTTGAGTTGCTTGGTCTTTGATTTGCTTGTTGTTTGTGTCAATCGTTGCTAGATTGACTTTATTGTTTTTTTGAGTTGATCGAACATTAATGGATTGTTCGAGTTCTCTGTTTGACAACAACATGGGCGAGTTGCTTGTTCATCACTCTAATGCCAACCCCATTCGCGTTCTCGTGATATTGCTTTGGATCGAGCTACTTGTGATCTAAGGTTTCATCATCTACTTTGACTTATCGTTTAGACAAGTTTGCATGCAATACAACTAGGATTTTGTCATATGATTCCACCACAACTTGACTAGAATCATGACATGCTATCCAAGACTAGGTTCGACACTTCTTCAGCGATCCAACACCTCTTTTCAAGAGTCGGAACACATCAGACCTCCAACTTATGTTTCCAATAAAAAAAGAATGTTCTCTTTATCCCCTTTACAACTTTTATATTTTTTTTATAAAATAATAAAACTATAATATTTTATTAAGGAAAAATGGCTTATAATAATACGAATTATCCACTTTGAGCCAATGATAATACGAACTTTAAAAGTCATCAGTAGCAATTCAAACTATTATGATATTAACCCTAAATAATACAAAGTTAAGAAATTGCTTTTATAATACCAAGTATCTGCGTTGAATCAATAATAATACGAATTAATACAATATTAACTCAAAATAATACGACAATTTATTTTCCGGTGAAACGCATGACATGGCACCCAAAATTATGACATGACATCAAATTAATCGACACCTAATTTTTTTTCCTAATTAACACTTCAATTTACATGTCTCACCTCTTCCCTCCAAACCATCATCCTCTCCAACTTCTCTTCACTTCTCGTCTTCGTTAGCTCCTCATTATCTTTCTCACCTCTTCTCTCTTGAAACTAAAATTCATTGATAGTTGCGACACTGCGCACCACATCTGACAACCTCGTCCCCCTCTCCATATTTGTCCTCTCTTTATTGTAGCCTGACTTCATTCATTGCCTCCCGCAACACGCCCTTTTTGGTATGCTTCACTCATGTCTACTATAAAAAAATGATACTTGGCAATAGTTCATATTATTATTGGTTCAAAGCGGATACTCTGTATTATTACAAGTCATTTTTGAGTGTTGTATTATTTTTGGTTAATATTGTCATAGTTCGTATTACTGCTAATGATTTTTAAAGTTTTTATTCTTATTGGTTCAAAGTGGATAGTTCGCATTATTAGAAATCATTTTCTTTTTATTATTTATCAAAATTTAACATCATATTTTATTTTCATATGGATCTGTGTTCAGTATGATACTCGTTTTTATTGTAATCCATAATGATATTCACTTGGATCAAATTCTTACCTAATCGAAAAAACTAGAAATCGATATATGACTCATAACCCATAAATCCAAGTTAAATAAGGAGAAAGCTAAATCAAATTTATTAACTTAATAATAAGTCTTTATGTGTACAATAATGTATAATTAAAAAGAAAACTTTAATAACAACCTCATTGACTGCCTTTGAAATTTACATGCGGAATTCCCATGGGACCTTCGTATTCACGTCCAATATATTATTGTATTCCTGCGAATATAATCGTTTGGAGAAAGGACTTCAATTGAGTGACATTATTTGATTCCAAATTCATAGTTGAGATAAACTCATGAATCTCGTATGCAAATAAAAAGCCTTCGTCCAAATTAGAGGCATTTGACCTTAAACTTTCAAAGAATTGAACAACGGTTTTTTTACCCACATGTGTCGGTTTCGTGTATAGGCAACGTGAAATGACATGAAATGCAAGTCATAGTGGAAAAGAAGAATCTACTTCTACCGATGCCCTTTTAATAGCAAGTTTCTTACATATACAACCGAAATGAAAACTATAGGATCGTTAGTAATTAAGCAAGTCGGTGACTCCTGCAAAGTCGTCGACTTTGAGTAATAATGCAGTGGAATAATCAAACAGGAAGAACGTTATCAAACAGTAAATGACACATGATGTATAGTGGAAACTGTTTGTAAACCAACTAGTTTACTTAGAGAAAAACAACTCCCTTCCAAGCTTCTCACTTGGTCGGATTTCAAGAGTTCTTAGAATCGCTCTATTATTTTCTTAAGTTGTTACAAAGCTTTCCCGTGTACAAGATTGAATCCCACTTTCCTTGAACAACACTCTACCTTTGTCCCTCATAACTCTCAACCTCACGTTATGCCTAAGAACACTCGAACACACCACTTGCACGAATCCCACGAACAAGTTCTTTCTCTCTTTCTCACAAGATACAAATTATGCTCAATCGTCTTACTTTCTATCCTAAACACTGAAGTATTTAAGCTAGAGTAAGAGAGATCTCCTGTGATAGCATTTCCCAAGAAGCCAAAAACCGACCAAATTTGAAAATTCGTTCAAAATTAGTGTCGCAACTCCTACTACAGCTTCAAACCAGTCTAAGAAACCTAAAAAATCAGGGAGCACCGCCACACCATAAGAGTAGTTACGTAGTATAACAAGCCCAACTGAGAGGCTCTTGCATTGTGACCCCGGGTCGCACACACTGATATCGACCGACTCTGAATTCTTTGTAGAGCAAAGTCGAGCATCGTGTTCTTCTATTCAAGGCAAGGCGCCTTTCTTTCTCTTAGTGACAACCCCTTCGAGCTCCACCGACAATGCGCCCTTGCCCATTGATGTTGCCACTCCAGTCAAGGAGTTTTTCCGACATCTTTTTGGAAGAGCTCCCACCCGGTTTGCCACCACTATGCAGTGTTGAGCATCAAATTAACTTGGTGCCTGGTGCCTCATTGCCAAATCAGGGTGCCTACAAAGTTGGATGCGAGGAGACTAAAGAGCTTCAATGCCAATTCCAAGAGCTCCTCCATCATGGGTACATGCACGAATATATTAGCCCTTGCGTTGTTCCCATGATCATTGTCCCAAAGAAAGATGGATCATGGAGGATGTGCGTGAATTGTCAAGCCATCAATTAAATCAAGTATCAGCTTCCAATCCCGCGCCTTGAGAACATGCTAGATGAGCTACACGATGCCCTAGTATTTTCCAAGATCGATTGGAAAAGTGGCTACCATCAAATCCGAATCAAAGAAGATGAGTGGAAGACCGCCATCAAGATTAAGTATGGGCTCAGAGAGTTGCTTGTCATTCCATTCGGGCTTACAAATGCGTCGTTTACATTTATAAGGATCATGAACCATGTGCTTGAGAATTTTTGGGCAAATTCTTGTTTGTCTATTTCGATGAAATTTTATTATATTCCCAATGCACGGTCGACCATATTGACCACCTATGACATTGATTGGCTTTCTTATGCCGAGAGACATTATTTGGAAACCTTGCCAAGGGCTTATTTTGTGCACTTTCGACAATTTCTTAGGCTATGTCGTGTCTAAGGATGGTTTGAGATTCGATGAATACAAAGTCCAAGCTATTAAGAAATGTCCCGCACCAAAAACCACCATGGAGGTACGTTCTTTCCTTGGACTTGTCAGATTTGATAGACGATTTGTCAAAGATTTTAGTACAATCATCGCGCCTTTGCACAATTTGAAAAAGAAAGGCGTAGTTGTTGAGTGGAAGCGTCACCATGAGGCTGCTTTCCAAGCTCTCAAGGATGCATTGTGTTTTGCCCCTTTTCTTCAACTCCCAGATTTTTAAAAGACATTTGAGATTGAGTGTGATGCCTCCAACATCAGCATGGGTAGCGTGTTCAAGCAAGAAAAAAGGGCCATCGCATACTTTAGTGAAAAACTAACCAAAGCTCAATTGAATTATTCGACATATGACAAGGAGTTTTATGCTCTCATTTGTGTATTGAAGACGTGGAAACACTACCTTTCGCTAAAAGAGTTTGTGAATCAATTCGATCATGTGGCGTTTAGCATTTGAAGAGCCAATCCACCTTGAATCGTCGACATGTTGGGTGGAATTTTTAGAGACTTTACATACGTGGTTCTCCACAAGAAGGGTAAAGATAACTTAGTAGTCGACGCGTTGTCTAGGAGGTATGCCTTAATCACTCACATGTAAACTAAAATTTTAGGCTTTTGTTTAATTAAAGAGTTATACTTAGTAGATTATTTTTTAAACCTCTCTTAGAGGCATGCCTATCTTCTCCTTCTAGTGAGTGTGAGGGGTACTTCTTGAGTGATGGATATTTGTACAAGGCGTGAAACCTATGCATCCCGACCTCATCCATTAGGCTCGCTCTTATACGTGAGGCTCATGATTGTCGATGTCCTTTAAGGGTTAACAAAAGCCTTGGTGCCCTTAGGGAGCATTTGTTTTGGCCGCATATGCTAAGACAAGTTACACAGTATGTTCGTGCCAAAAGGATAAGTCCACTTCCCATGCTAATAATTGTTATAGTTGGGAAGATCTTTTAGTGGACTTTATAGTTGGCCTTCCTATGTCTAGAAGAGGGAGGGACTCGATATTTGTTATAGTTAACCAGTTTTCAAACAAGACCCACTTTGTGGCTTGTAAGTCCACAAATAGTGCCGTTGAGATAGTCAAATTATTTTATGGCAATGTCATGCACCTCCATGGGATCCCACGCACAATTGTGAGTAATCAGAATTCAAAATTTGTTGGTCACTTTTGGAGGACAGTTTGGGGTAAGTTGGGAATTAAGCTCTTATTTTCGACTAGCTAACACCCGTAAACGGATGGCCAAACCGAGGTTAAAGATTTTACCTTAGGGGATCTCAACTATAATATGCTTAAGTGATAGCAACCCGAAGGGGTCAGGTCACGGATCGCCAGGATCCAGGCTCGAGGTTCCCTGATCTACTTCGATGAGTAGCCGGGATAGATTTGAACCACCATGAAGATGGTCTGCTAGCCTCTTGTGCTCGCGTGAGGGAGGGCGGGATGAGGCTGAATTAAGGGCGAGGGGAGAGGGATAGAAGGGGTGACGCTCGGACTAAAGGGGATCAGTGATCTCGACTAAAATCCTTGGAAAATTCATATTGGACGTGAATGAAAACGTTACAAGAGTATTGCTTAAATAGAGAACTAAAAGAACCCGAAGACTTGACCTAATGGACCGGCCCATGTTAGCTTACATGGATAACATGTCCCTTAGGCCCATAATATTAAAATAAAGCAATATAATAATATATAAATAAATACAATGATAGAAATCGATAAAGCTCGCTAGGTCTAGGTTGGATTTCATCTTTAAGGAAAATCCTAAACGTTGGGAAGACTTACTTTCTATAGCGGAGTTTTCTAAAAACATGTGTAGGCATTCAACGACTAAGTTCACATCATTTGAGGTCATTTATGGGAGAAATCCAATAACACCATTAGATTTGCATCCGAGGCCACTTGAAGACGGAGATCACATCTCCATCTCCAACTGCATCGAGCATATTATAGAGCTGCACCGCTATACACACTCCCAATTGGAGAGGTGTGCCATCTAATACTCCACTCAACACAACCGGTGTCGATGCCGGGTTGCCTTTGTGCTAAACGTTCTTGTGTGGGTTCATCTATGCAAGGAATGATTCCCATATAGAAGGAAGATTGGACTTTCTCCAAGAGGTGATGGCCCATTCCGAGTCATAAGTGCCATAGGTGATTATGCATATCAACTCAAGCTGCCCGACAACTACAATGTCCACCCCACATTCAATGTGACCAATCTTATGCCATATGTCGAGCCTGAGTTTATTGACAGAGAAGCGGGGATGCTTCCCTCCCAATAGGGGGAGGGTGACGCAACCACACCTCCTTCCATGTCAACCAAATACGAAGAAGAAGTCATGTGTGTTCGATCCAATGGCCTAGTGACAAGATCCCAAGCCAAGGCCATTTCAAGGGCTACCCAATCTCTAGTCACTCACACCACCAAGCACTACGACACATCGAGCCATGAAACCAAGGTTATTATTCTTGCCACCATCACCATTGATGCACCCCTTGCATCCGCATAATCAAGCACTAGTGTGCCCACACCATTGACATCGCAGCGTAGTGGCACGCCCACTCCATCGCTAGACGCTTAGAGTCCCGGTATCACCATTGACTTGGATCCTTCTCGGGTGCCTTAACATGTACTCCTCACCCGAGTGCCAAGTTCGGTAGCGTTGACGCCCCTCGGCACGCAAGACAACTGTGTTGCCTTGTTCGCTAAGCCCAGCTCGCGCTTAGGCCACCGCCTATGCTTTGTCACCTTTTCCACTTTCCCCACTAATTATGGAAAGTATATCTTTTACTCCCTCCGTTTCACAATACTTGTTCTTAAAGCCTTTTTTTGTTTCAAAATAGATGTTTATGTAATTTTTTTTTCCATATACCCTTGTGTATGCCCCCACATTACACATATCCCAAAATTTCTTTTTTTTTTTGGTTGAATCTCCCAAGGTAATTGAGAAAAACCAAAGAGTATTAATAGGGGTAATTTGGGGAAAAAATTCCTTAATATGTGTGAAATTTTGTCTAAGATCAAGTATTGTGAAACGTCGGGAGTATTGGATATTTTATCCATATTTTATCATTAATGTTTTTCCATAAATAAGTTTATTTCGGGCTTGGATGTGGGCTTTTTGTGCCACAAGCCCAACACAAGGTTTTAGATTTTTAGGATGTTTTATCTTCTATATTTTATTTCTATCTATATGATTAGCTTTTCTATAAATACTTAGCCTATGCAGTCGTTTATTTACGTTCAAATTCGTCAAAGTTCAAGTTAGAATCAAAATCATTCCTCCTTATTTGGATTTGGGCGTCACCAAACAAAACTATCTCTTTTCTCTCAAACGTCTATCTTTTGCTTGTGTGGTTGATCTTTGAGTTGCTTGTTGTTTTTGTGGTTGATCTAGCTAGACAACTAGGTTAAAAATGAGGGATTGGGCCAAGTGTGAAAACGAGGCCCTCATCGTAAGAAAGACCAGAAACCAAACAAAGTAACTTACTAAATCCTGAGCAAAGGGGGGCCGATCCAAGTAGTCGGGGATGCAAGGGTGCGCCTAGGGCGTTCCGGCACGGAGGAGCGGAGTGCGACTGGGTGAACCTCAAGTGGCATCGGGCAAATGTGCCGGCGCGGGTGAGCCATCCACAATCGTGACGAGGGTGAGGGTCCGAGACTCGGCGTCAAGGCTGGTGTGTCTTGTAGTGACGCGATAAACAGACGAGGTCATGGCACATTTGATGGCCTTGGCGCGGGCACGCATCAAGCGTCCTTCGGAGCGCACATACATGACATCCTCCTCCTCGGCTCTAGTAATGGATGGGATTGCATCAAATAGCATGAAAATTTATTCACTTGTAATGGGTGGAATAACACACAGATTTCTTGTTACGTTAGTCATTGTTGAATGAATTAAATGCAATTCGTGGATGTGGTAATGACTTATCTATTTGGGTCATTATATAAAGACATATACATGAAAATACCATAAGGTTTGAAAATGTATGAAACATTTGAATCAAAACCACGCCATATGAATTCTAAGTTGCTTTATGGATTAAAGCAATTAGTTAGAATGTGGTATAATTGCCTTAACGAATATCTATAAAGATAAGGATTTATGAGTGATCAAATGAGTCTATGTGTGTTCATAAAAAGAACATAGTCAGTTTATGTAAACATAGTTGTTTATGTTCATGATTTAAATATTGTTTGAACTTAGGAAGAGTCCGATTAGCGGCTAAATACATAAAGAAGGAATTTGAAATGAAGGACTTAGGAACCACCAAGTATTGTCTCAGCTTGTGGTTCGAGCATACAAACAATGGAATTTTTATCCATCAATCAAATTAAACAAAAAAAAGTCCTAAAATGTTTTAATATGAATAAAGCGCATCCATTAACTACATTGATGATAGTAAGGTCGCTAAGTGTGGAAAAAGACCTCGTTTGGCCATGATTAGAAAATGAAGAGATATTAGATCATGAAGTACCATATATCAGTGCAATTGGTGCATTAATGTACCTTTTCCCATTACCTCAATGACGTCATCTAATGTGATAATGGGTTATTTGTCTCCCCAAAAATACCATAAATATTGTTAGTCCAAAAGTACCAAATCTTCTACAAAAGTCCAATGGTGGCATATATCTATTGCATAAATAATGTATGTTGAATTGAGGGGAGCATTATTCCAAGGTTCTACTCTTTCTCCTTTGGCTTTGGTTTTTTATCCCACTAGGTTCTTCTAAGCAAGGTTCTTAAGAAGACAATTCGTATATAAGCTCCATTTGCGAGACAATCTCGGCATGTAGTTTAAGAAATGTGAAAAAATGGTGCATTTATCCATCCATCAATTCAAGTTGAAAAGGATTGTACGGTGATGTATGAAGAGAATGTGGAACCCATTGATCAATCAAATCACATATATCATCGAAGCACTCTCAAATAGCAAGATTCAAATCAAAAGCGTGATAGATGCTCAATTCAATCAAGTAAGGAAGTATATGTCAAGTTGAGAGGGAGAATTGCGCTCTACTGCTCTCATTTTTCTTTAATCTTGATTTTATCACATTGGATTTTCTAGATAAGGTTTTAATGAGGGAGTTAGGGATGTACATCCAAGTGAAGTCTTATAATGTTTTTATTATTAGATGTGGGGTTTATATAAGATAGGATCATCAAAACTCTAGAATTAGATTATTTTCCAAGTCTTATATTCTCTATATAAAATCCCTATGAGTGACCTAAGATAACTATAATCTCTCATTCTTCTCCCAAAGCTCTCTTTTTTCTTAAATTCATAATAAATAGTGATTAAATGTCAAAATTTATAAAGGTTTTTTTTAAAAAAATTAATAGCAATAGGGTCTTTGTTTATTTTGCTAAACAAGAAGGGCTCTTTGTGTACAAGTGGATCTGTGGGTGGCTGGTTGGGTAGCCTGGGTTGTCGGGTTTTTCATTTAACGATGATATATAAAACAGGTAAATGCAAAAATGGACGATACAAGAAAAAGGAGTGAAGTTTCTAAAAAAAGAAAAAGCAATTATAAATTAGCCTACACCCCCAAATCGATCCATTAATTTTGCAAATACCGATTAGAAGAGACAAAATAGATTCAATCTCCAATCCGTCCATGGCGTTATCACATGCTGCATTCGAGAATGATCACGACTCCATTCACTCCACCTTCGCTTCCAGATACGTCCGCACTAGCCTTCCCAGGTACGTACGTAATTCGCATTGATCTCCGGGCCGATTCAAATCCGAGATCTCGTTTCCAGATCTCAGATCCACCGCTGACTCATTGAATTGATGGTTGTGGATCGCTTATGCGTCGCTAATTTTGATGCATTCTGGTCCAAAACTGAACAAATGCGCGCGTTGCCAGGTTCAAGATACCGGAGCAGTCGATCCCGAAGGAAGCAGCATATCAGATCATAAACGATGAGCTGATGCTGGACGGGAATCCACGGCTGAACCTGGCTTCGTTCGTGACGACGTGGATGGAGCCGGAGTGCGATAAGCTTATCATGTCTTCCATTAACAAGAACTACGTGGACATGGATGAGTACCCTGTTACCACCGAGCTTCAGGCATGTTAATTAAATGCGATTTTCTGTGTCTTCCAAAATAAAAATAGAAATGCCGTGTATGAGCAATTGATAAGAATTAATGTGGCGGTCAATGTTCAATTTGAAATGGGATTTGAATGACAAGTGTATATGTGTGTGTGTGTGTGCAGAATAGATGTGTGAACATGATAGCAAGGATGTTCAATGCACCGCTGGGGGAATCGGATGTAGCGAGAGGAGTGGGAACAGTAGGGTCATCCGAAGCCATCATGCTCGCCGGTTTGGCCTTCAAGAGGAAGTGGCAAAACAGAAGGCGAGAGCAGGGCCTTCCCATTGATAATCCCAACATTGTCACGGGTGCCAATGTTCAGGTATTTATATTTGAACATTGAGTTATATACTAACTAGTCCAGTTTAATCCCAACTTTCAGATGTGGGATGGACATTCTAACAGCATATAATGCACGATCAATCAGGTTTGTTGGGAGAAGTTTGCAAGATACTTTGAGGTAGAATTGAAGGAAGTCAAGTTAAGTGATGACTACTACATCATGGACCCCGCGAAGGCCGTCGAGATGGTGGATGAGAACACCATCTGTGTCGCGGCCATCCTGGGCTCGACCCTCAACGGTGAATTCGAGGATGTTAAGGCTCTCAACGACCTCTTAACAGAGAAGAATGCGGAAACAGGGTAAATACGTAATATGCCCTAGTATAAACATAAGCATGATATATCTTCATTTTATGTACATTACATCATAGATATGAATGGAGGATGCAGGTGGGACACTCCGATTCACGTGGACGCTGCAAGCGGGGGGTTCATCGCCCCATTCCTGTACCCGGAACTGGAGTGGGATTTCAGGCTTCCACTCGTGAAGAGCATCAATGTAAGTGGGCACAAATACGGACTTGTGTACGCTGGTATTGGGTGGGTTATCTGGAGGAATAACGAGGATTTGCCTGATGAACTCATCTTCCACATCAACTATCTCGGAGCCGATCAACCCACCTTCACCCTCAATTTTTCTAAAGGTTCCCTATTATAATAGATTGTCATACGATGAAGGAGCTGTTGAATTAATTAAGATGAATGAGTTATATAAATGGCTTTGTTGTTTGTATTCTACATAGGGTCTAGTCAAGTTATTGCTCAATATTACCAGCTCATCCGACTGGGATTTGAGGTCAGTAGTATTTTTAGTTAAATTTCTGATGGACGATACATAACTAATGAATTTGAACTTAATTCATTTTAGTACTACTACTACTACTTTTATAGGGGTACAAGAACATAATGGAGAACTGCAGGGAAAACATGTTGGTTCTAAAGCAAGGACTCGAAAACACAGGGAAATTCAACATCATCTCCAAGGACAATGGTGTCCCACTAGTGGCCTTCTCCCTAAAGGACAGCTCGTTCCACACGGAGTTCCAGATCTCCGACATGCTTCGAAGGTACGGCTGGATCGTCCCCGCTTACACCATGCCCGCAGACGCCCAGCACGTGACCGTTCTCCGGGTCGTGATTCGGGAGGACTTCTCCCGCACTCTGGCCGAGCGCATCGTCAAGGACATCGAGAAGGTTCTAGAAGAGCTCGACGTGATCTCCGCCAGAGTCTCCGCCAAGCTGACGAATTGTGAGGATGCTGCGGTGAAGAAGACGGATGTTGAGGTTCAGAAGGAGATCACTGAGGTGTGGAAGAAGTTTGTAAATGACAAGAAGAAGAACACTAGTACTCAAAAGGCCAGTGGTGTTTGCTGATCACTACTCTCTACTCCAGATTTTTTGCATTTCATCATTATAATAATAACCCCTCAGAGATAATAACGGTGTCATAGCTAGATATTACAGAAAATGGCCAGCTCGAAATTATTGACTCGTTCCGCTAGCTACTCATGAATAAATTTTGTCCCGAGCAGTCCGATTTTGCATTATTTATAATCTAGAACCAGTGCACCGTTTGTAAGTTTTGATATTGGACATCATATTTACATGAATATTGATTTGGTTAACTTCGATCATTTGGTGTATTTGCTAGGATATATATGCTTTAAATGCTTAAAAATAGATTTTGTAAACGTAACAAACTTAACACGTGCATATCACGTGGGTGGTTAGTTAGAAAGTTCCTTCTTGTTGAAGCTAGCTTAAATAGTATTTCCTAAAGCTTGTAATTGATCAATTCAATCCAATACCTCTCTTATCTCTTTCAAATCTAACATGGTATCGGCTATGTTTCGTTCCCGATTTGATTTCTTCCACTCTTCATGCCTGATTTGATTTAATTTCTTCTCCATCCATGGATCCATCCAATCCTTTGTATTTGCATCCTTTAGGCCATCCTGGTTTGATTTTAGTTTCCAAACCGTTCGATGGAAGGAATTTCGGCGATTGGAAGAGATCTATGCGTCGCGCTATGTCGGTGAAAAACAAATGGAGCTTCATCATCGGATCTACCCCAAAACTGACAGTCGGTCATGCCGATCTTGCTACCTGGGAGCGTTGTAATGACATGGCGGTTGCTTGGCTTCTCAATTGCTTATCTCCCGACATTCAAAAGCAAGATAAATAAGGAGAATTAAATCATAGGGGTGGATAATCAAGATTTAAAGGAAAAATGAGACGTATGGAGTGACATTTTCATAGTTAATATTTTTTTCTCCTTATGATGTTTCATGCGGACTAATAGCAATTCTTAGTTTAAACTAGAATGCTTAATCCGTCCGTGTGGACGGCGCGAATTTTATATTCTACAAGGATTTCGGTAATAAAGATATTTTCTATATGCATTCGTCGCATCCCATTTCCTGCATAACATTACTTCAAGTTGATGTTGAACACCATCATACAATTCATCAAGAGTGCAAAATGTGTTCTCTTGGTCGGGTTTGTTGCAATCCATTTTTGCATGTTCTTGTGAAATACAAAATGTAATGACTATTTATATACGTGTAGGATATTATTATAGTAACAAAATGGTAACAAAAGTTGTTAGTATGAGAGAAAAATGGTACCTATATCGCTTCTTAAATGGTCGTGCAAGTAAGGTATGAAGATAATGGCTACTTTGTACATCTTACAGCCTTATATATACATTAGAGGAGAGACTTCAAAGGGTAGTTTGTGACTATTTATTAATACATTAAAGAAGAAATTTGAAAGAGTGATTATAAAAATCTATTCCTTATTATAATGTTATATCCAAAGAATAGGTTTCTTATCTTAATACACTAATACAAACATTTGAAAGGTTGATTGTAAAAATTAACAAGAATACAAAGTTGTTAATAAAGAATAGGCATCTTATGTTAATACATTAAAGAAGACATTTGAAATGTTTGATTGTAAAAATTAACAAGAATACAATAAGTTGTCAATTTTGATAATAATTGTTGGAACAATGGTTGTTCCATGGTTTCTCTTAGTTTTGATGATAACAAACTTAGTTGATATAACTTGCTTTTACATGTAAGTGTTTCAGAAAACAGGTACATGGTCACGAGTAACGGAACATTGTGAGGAACGATGGAGGGAACGAGTGACAGATTTAGGAAGCGCGTCTCAGAAGGAATGCGACTTTCTATAAATGGCAAGTTATAATATCTTCTGCGAGCGACCTTCTACGATGATTTACAGCTGTAGGCGGTTGCTTAAGGAGATAAAAGAGAAGATAAGATCAATCTTCACACGATCTTATCTTGGGAAATCCGAGATCATTCGGTTTTGGGAAGAATCAGCATGGTTGAGGATCCGAATTCACAAACAATCTTTTTCCTTATTGTGTGGGATTTGTTAAGTGGAATATCAGCGTAATTAGGCAAGAATTACGTGTGGGATCAGACTTAACTTATCTTATAAATAGTTAGGGTTAGTTAGGGTTAAAGGTGTGGGTTGAAGACGACGAACTTGGAGAGAGAGCTTTTCAAGTATATGAGTGTGTGGCTTTTTCCGGTGAAGAATCCACAAGTAAGTCAGTAGTTTACTTCCATTTAGGTTTACGCTTAGGGTTGTAGAAGTCTAGTTGGTTGAACTTCGGTCGGTGCCGTAGTTACCAGGGAACTTTGGTTGGTGCCTTAGTTACTTGACTTGCCTTGTAATCGTTGAAACTTAATAAAGGTATTCTATTGAAATTCCTCTGAGAAGGAGTCTCAGGGGTAGAGGTTTTTTCTTTCTACGACTTGTTGGTCGGACAGAAAGTTTTCCTCTCTAAATTCTGTGTTCTACTGTTTAAAGAAAGCATTCATGTTGTCTTTGACGAGTCCAAAAGTGGAGGGAACCTATCCAGTAACGAGGATGTACTGAAGGTTCTAAATTCAGATTCAGATGATGAAGTCGATCAAGATGCAAGTGCACAAGTTCCAGATATAAGTGCGCAAGCTCCAGATGACGATGTTATGCCTCCAAATCCTGACTTGGATGGAGATGACACAGAAATCGCTCTAGTTCCTGAAGATGATACTTCACAAAATGAAGAAATTGGGGAAGATCATGGGGAGGGAACTTCACATGGAACGACAAGTCAACATGAACAAGAGGAGTCAAGAACAGATCCCACTCAGATTGAAGTCAGAAACTATCATCAAAAGAGGGATCATCCTGTTGACAACATCGTCACTCCATACGATAAAGGTGTTCTTACTCGTTCCTCTATTAAGAATTTTTGTGCTTTCAATGCGTTTATCTCTCTTACAGAGCCGAAGAATGTGAAGGAAGCATTAAAAGACCCTGACTGGATAGTTGCTATGAAAGAGGAACTACACCAATTTGAGAGGAACAAAGTATGGAGATTAGTTCCCAAGCCAAAGTACAAGACGACTATAGGAACAAAGTGGGTTTTCAGGAATAAACTTGATGACACCGGAGCTGTTACAAGGAACAAGGCGAGACTTATAGCAAAAGGGTACAATCAACAAGAAGGGATTGACTACGATGAAACGTACGCTCCTTTCGCAAGAATAGAAGTCATCCGTCTTCTTATCGCCTATGCTACTCACAAGGGATTCAAGTTGCATCAAATGGACGTGAAGACAACATTCCTGAATGGTTACCTACAAGAGGAGGTTTATGTGCTACAACCTCTAGGATTCGAAGATGTTGATCACCCTGACCATGTCTACGTACTGGATAAGGCTCTTTACGGTCTTAAACAGGCTCCTCGTGCTTGGTATGATAGATTCGCTCAGTTTCTATTAGCCAATGGATACAGAAATGGTGTGATCGACAAGACATTGTTCCTAAGGGAACAAGACGGTGAGGTTTTAGTAGTTCAAGTTTACGTTGATGATATTATATTTGGTTCTACTAACCCCAAACTTGTAGAAAGCTTCAAGAATCTTATGAGCAGTGAGTTTGAGATGAGCATGATCGGTGAGCTCACTTTCTTTCTTGGACTACAAGTGGTACAAACTGATGAGGGAACAAAGGTACATCAACAAAAGTACATCAAGGAACTATTGAAGAAGTATGGTATGGATTCTAAAAAAAGTTTTGATACCCCTATTTCTCCTAATACTCGTATTGATGCTGATCTTAATGGTGTTTATGTTGATCAAACGATGAACCGTGGAATGATTGGTTCTCTATTGTACCTAACGGCCAGTCGGCCAGATATTATGTTCAGTGTGTGTCTTTGTGCTAGATTTCAAGCTAATCCTAAAGAAACACATCTGAAAGAAGTGAAGAGAATTCTGCGATACTTGAAAGGGAACGATGGGTTATGTCTATGGTATCCAAGACACAACTCGTTCCAACTTGTCGGATTCTCGGATGCAGATTTTGCAGGTCACTTGGTGGATAGGAAGAGCACATCAGGCATGGCCCAATTCCTTGGTCCTTGTTTGGTGTCTTGGGGATCGAAGAAGCAAAATTCGGTTGCTCTTTCAACGGCTGAAGTAGAGTATGTCGCAGCAGCTGCCTGTTGTTCCCAGGTATTGTGGTTAAAACAGCAACTGGTGGATTTTGGTATGTCTCTTGGAACTATTCCTATCTTATGTGATAATACAAGTGCAATCAATATCTCCAAAAATCCTGTGCATCATTCTAGAACCAAACATATAGATATTCGACATCATTTCTTAAGAGATAATGTTGAAAAAGGTTTTATCAAGATGGATCATTGTAGGACTGAAAATCAAGTGGCAGATATTTTCACCAAGGCTTTGGACAGAAAACCCTATGAACATCTGAGGATGTTGCTAGGAATGATTTCCTTGGAGTAAACAAGTCCCGGTCCTCTATTCCCTCAGTGCCTGACTAAAAAGGTAACATCTCAGGTAACTACATATCATTTGACAATTTTTGTAATGGCTTATATCTTTCCTCTATGCATAGATATTGTGTATATTAGAAATTGTTAAATGATGCATGCTAAAAGGAGCTAAAACTATAACTTCTTACATCCAAGATTTCTTTTTAGCCCAAAATAACCAACTTGATTTATTTTATCCCTCACTTCAAGCCGAAATGATGGTTGGTTATAAAATTGTCCCCTAGCCTGGTCCACACAAACGTTCCCTATGAACCTCTTTTGATTACCTTTAAACGGGGAATAATTGTGTGGATGTCAAAAATATTCCCAGCCCACAAAAGGTTTGAATGGAACTTCTCTAGTCCCTTGTCTGTTCAACCATAGCCTTTTTATCCACTCATGGTAACGAGGTATGGAACTAGTGGTTGAGAATAGTGTCACATTAAAGGAACGTCTTTGATTACAATTGAAGATTTTTCTGCAAAAGAACAGACGTCAAACAAATAGGAAACGCAATTGAGTTGTAGCCGCTGTGCCTGCCCATTTGAAAAATCCAACCGTTGCACAGTAATTCTGCAGGGAACGATAGGACGTCTGCGCAGTCGAGACTTAATGGCGGTGAAAATTCATCATTATGGCAACTCTTAGCCGTTAAGATTTGGATAGAAGATCTTTGGGAAAGATTATGATCTTTATCAACAAGGAAAGAGGTGTGCTTTATAAACTCTTATCTCGGTCATTATTTTTTTACCGCATATATGTCTTTTATCTCTCAAATCCTAAATCCTCCTCAAAGCATCGATCTTTCCTCTCTTCTGCACCAATGGCTTCCTCCTCAAACACCCCAATCCTTAACTTTGAGGGTCTCGACGCCACTGAGATCGCTGCTATTCAAGCCCAACTTGAAACCCTAAAGAAGGCCAAGCTTTCTTCTCCTACCCCAATCTCCAAACTCGAAATGTCTCCAACACTGGTATGGCCGCCGCTGATAAGGTCTCATCGGAGAAGGAGACTGTGGGTGAAAAATCTGAGAAGGATGAATCTGTGGTTCCCTCGGAAAACCCCTCCGACATGGCTGCTGAAACAGGGGACGCACAGGAGAGCAAAGATGCAACGGAGAAGGAAGAGGTGAACTCGCCTCCAAAAGAAACCACCGATGATCCAGAAAAGGTGGAATCTTTGCCGATAAGTGAGCGACCAGGATGGGTCAAGCCAACGAGTCGTGGCAAGCGAAAGGCGAGAAAGAGTGTTCCTCCCCTGCCATCTCAGATCCTTCACATCTTTGATTCGGAATGCACCCCATCCCCTGCTACCAAAAAGCCGAAGGTTACTCCCTCAGGAACCAAGTACAGCCTTCGCTCCACTGTTCCAAAGGAATCGGTGGCTCAGGAATCCTCTGAAGAAGAAGATCCCGAGGAAGATGAGGAGGAGGTTGGCTCGGAGTATGAAGAGGGCGAGGAAGAAGAAAAGAAGGAGTCTGGTGGGGAAGGAGACGAAGAAGAGGAGGAGTTAGAAGAAGAGGTTGAAAAGGACCTCAAGTCTGCCAAGGCGAAAGGAAAATTACCAATGGAATCTGAAGCCCGTTCCAAGAAGGGTTCAAAGAAGGTCATCGCTCCTCTGGTGATCGACGAAGAATTCCTGAAAAGCCATGACTTGGAGGAGTTCTGGGAACTTCTCAAGTTTCAGGGATGGGAGAAAATCTGTGACTCTGGGGTCAAGGTAGATGTCTCGCTTCTTTCTCAATTCTTTGGCTCCTATCAGCTTGCTGATCTCTCAACTGGTCCGATGGGTTTTGCTACTGTCTGTGGGATGGAAATCTCCTTTTATTTGGGATCTGTTGCTACAATTCTGAAGGTGCCTGCTGAGGGATATGGGGATGTCCATACTTCGATTAACTGGCCAAGGAACAAAAATCAATTAATCAAGCGTGTCATGGGCAAAGTTCCTGCTGTTGGTCCTTACTCCACCACGGATTTGAGCTACACTGCAAGAATCGCACATCAATTTCTCATCAAGGTTGTTGTTCCTAGGCTGGAGAAGAGAACTACGCTCACTATCAATGATATGATTCTGCTGGATAAGTTTCTAAGGAGGGAACGTATCAGTCTTCCGGAGATAATGATGAGGCAGATGGCTAAGTGTACTGGAAAGAAGCATAGCCTGCCTTATCCTCGTTTTGTGAAGGCTATACTGAAGGAGAGAAAGGCCTACAAGCCTTCGAAAGAGGAGTTCTTTGGATTGCCCCTGGAGATGCGCAATATCTCGAGGATGAATTTTCAGGGTGATTCGAAGGGAACAGCTGCAAAGAAGACTGCCCAGATGGATGTTGGGAGTTCTTCGCTGAGTGAAGGTGTTACTGCCAAGATGTTGACAGAGCTTCAAAAGATTTCCTCTCAGCTGAGTACCATCATTGGTTACCTGGCTAAGAGAGATGTCGACCCTGCTGCTGCTCATTCCACCTCCTCCGAACCATGATGTGGACCCTCTCTAGTTCCTTAGCCTATCTATCCCCAGTTTAAAGTTCTTTTTGCTTCTTGGATGTTAAGACTTTTATGTTTTTATGTTTTCTCTGGCTGTGATCTCTGCGACAATTATCTTTAATAATAACTATCTTTTGCTTATGACTGGTTTAAGTTTCAATTAAATTTGTTCACTTACTCTATGTTTTTGCTTGATGAATGTTGTTCTTTTGATGATGTCAAAAGGGGAAAGTTAGGAAAAATGCAGAGATGCGTTCTATCCAGGAAATACAGAGGGAACTTTGGCTAAGGGGGAATATTTTGTTAACCTTGAAGAGTAGGAACAACAGTGCATCTGTTAAGGGGGAACCATACAGAAATTTTTTTCTGATCTATATTTCTACTGGTTTCTAGACATGCATTTTTGTATAGGTTTTTCATCATCAAAAAGGGGGAAATTGTTGGAACAATGGTTGTTCCATGGTTTCTCTTAGTTTTGATGATAACAAACTTAGTTGATATAACTTGCTTTTATGATGTTCGTATTTTTAGTATAGTTTTTAGTAAGTTTTCTTTGATTATTAGGTTTAGTTTTGATAAGTTTAGGTTTAGTTTGGTGTGTTTTTGGATAGTTTTGCATATTTTCATAGAAAGTATGGAAGCTACTCTATTTTGTGTATTTTGTAGGTTTTAGCAAGGAAAGGTGCTATATGGAGCTGAATTTGGAGCGCTTCAGTGAAAGACAAAGGAATACAAGTTTGAGGAAGTCAGAGTCCAAGTTTCACGAGATGAAGTGTGGAAGAAACCAAGCCCAGGCTCGTTAACGAGGCTGTAAGGGCTCGTTAACGAGGTCACGTGATAAGAAATTTCGAGGGTTGACTTTGTAAACTCACCGATCCTGTGCAGGAAATTCTTTCCGTGTCGGTAGAGTATCTTTTTATGATTTTTAGGGTTATTATATTATATATTTTAGGTCTTGTTATCTTCTTAGATTTTGTTTCTATCTTTTTAGGTTTTTATTTCTATCTTTTAGGAATGTTTTTTATCTTTTAGCCTTATTAGTTTTTAGCCTTTTTAGTATAAATAGCCCTCTTATTTAGCTTAGAAAAAGGGGGGACGAATCAGAGAAGAGGAAGAGCCGAGATAGAGAGAGAAGATCGGAGTCGAGATTGAGAGCTCGGTGGACGAGAGTTACCGGGGTCGTTAGTCAATATTTCGGTTCGGTATTTGTTTATTTTCGGTTTCTTCTGATTTTCTGTAAGACAATATTTGTTATTTAGTTTGAGTAGTAATTTGTTTTCAATGATTTCTTTTATTGAGTTTATTTGTTTCGTAGTGATGATTAGTGAGTAGTTTTCTTTTCTAGGATCGGGGTTAAGCCCGACATAGTTGAGCATGTTTGATGAGTAAGATTGTGTGTTGAATGCCTTTTATCTATTGTTGAGATTGTTTGTTGTGTTTATACCGAGATGAAAGTTGAGGTAATTTGAGTTTTTAACTTAATTGAAAGAGAAAGTTAGTAACTTGAAGGTTGATATTGTTTGAGTACGAAAGTTTCAAGCTTTAGATCCAAGACAAGCAATTAAGTGAGTTAGGTTACGAAAGTAGGTTAATTTACTTCATGATCAACGAAAGTTGATGAATCTATCTATTTTAAAGGCATGATCTATTCTTCTTACGAGTTTATATGCTTGGCTATGTTGTGGTATCCCTAGTCCTAGATCTTTGTTTTTATTTGAATTATTTTAAGTGAATTTCGTTGCTGAGTTACTTGGCTCGGTACCGAACTTGTTTAGGTCGTTAGTTGAGTCTTTTTGTGTACGGTGGTTCGTTAACGACCCTAACAACGTCGTTAACGAGGCTGCTTGTGTGTGTTTTTGTTTGATTCTGTTTGCTTTTTAGTAGTCGATAAACGAACAACCTTGCTTCCTGTGGAACGATCCTGACTCTGCTATACTCAGCGGGGTCTTGACTTATAAATTTATTTGTTGCCAAGAAACCCTCTCAACAAATTGGCGCCGCTGTCGGGGAGGCAACGTGTTTGTTAGTTTATCTGTGGGTTCGGGAATAGCCCGACCCCGTTTTTGTTTTTAATTTTTGCTTTCTTTGTCTGTTTTCTCAGCGTATGCCGGTAGGACGACGAAGGCTCGAGTTTGACAACACTGGTTATTACTCAGAACCCGAACGTTCCCTGCACCGTAGACTCCGATAAAACTAAGCCATGGCCACACCGGAAGAGATGGCTCTTCAAATGGAAGACCTCCGAAATCAGATGGAGGCATTGAAGACTGAGAAAGAAGACGTTGCTGCTGAGGCTGAGCGTCAACGAGTTGCTAATGCTCGTCTACAAGAGGAGCTTGATGCCTATCCAAGGAATGCCAAACAGTACATGCATCCAGAACTGAGGGTACCAGAATCTCCAATCGTGCTTCCTGCGATAGAGAAACCCTTTGAGATCAAGTCTCAATTCATATCCTTGATTAAACGGGCTCAGTTTGAAGGGAAACCTATTGAGTGCCCTATGGAGCGTATTAGGAACTTTATTGATTTATGTGACACCAAAGCTGCTGAAGGTGTCTCACTTGAATATGTTCTGTTAAAAGCTTTTAGGTGGTCCCTTACTGGAAAGGCCCTGAGCTGGTTGGAGAGCCTACCTTCTAAGTCTATCAGGACTTGGAAAGCTTTGTACGATCAATTTCTGACAAAGTTCTTCCCTCCTGCTAAGACGACGGAGTTGAGAAAACGCATCACCTCCTATCACCAGCTGCCTAATGAAACATTCGTTGAAACATGGGAAAGATTTAAAGAGATGCTTAGACAATGCCCCACTCATGGGCAACCTTTATATGTTTTGCAAGAAATCTTTTTCCAGGGTATCAACGCAGAGACCAAGAACCGCATCAACACGCATACTGCGTGCGGTTTTATAGAGATGAATCCGACAGGGGCATGGGAACTGTTGGATAAGCTTTCCAATTACGATGCCATGTATGGAACCCAGCAGACTCCACAGCCTCAGAAACGTCTCTACATACCTAACCGAGATGAAGTTGACCCGGATGTTAAAAATCAATTCTTGCAAGATGAGGTCAACCGTCTGAAGAAGCAGGTAAGTTTTCTGAAATCCTCTCAATCATGTCAAGAATGTGGTTCTTCTGCACATAGTACTTCTGCTTGCACTAACATAGAGCAGGTTAGAGCCGCTGAGACAATAGCTGAGATGAATTATATGAGAGGACCATACAGGAACCAGCCTAGCTATAATGACAGGTCGAACAACTATCAGGCATGGGGCAATCAGAATGCCAATCAAAACTATGCAATGCCTCCACCAGATAGACGACCTGCACCTTATCGACCTCCAGGCCATCAGGAGCCACCGTCATGGGTTCAAGGATTACAGGAAGGCATTAACGGCGTGACCAACAAAGTTAACGAAGTGACCAACAAGGTTAACGAAGTTCAAGCCAACCTGAACCAACAAAATAAAAGATGGGGAGATTTCGATATATGGAAGAAGAGTGTTGATTCCCAACTAGGGAACCTCGCTGCCCAAATTCCGAGACCACAAGGACAACTCCCGAGCCGCCCCGAGGAGAACCCTAGGGGACAAATAGCAGCGGTGCACCTTAGGAGCGGGAAGACATTGCCAGAACGAGTTCAAACTGAGGACAAGAAGGAAGAGGACGTCACCAAACAGCTCATTAACGAGCCAGCGAGAGCAAATAACGAGCCCATATACCAAGGTGACGAGGCTTCGAGGGTTCCTGACGTCCCGACCCCAGGTAAGTTTTCTAGACCGAGCCTTCCTCTCAACTCCAAGGTAGTTAACGACCCCATCAGGGTCGGTAACGACCCACCGAGGTCACTTGACGATCCCAGTAACGACCCGGTAGCACCACCTCTCGAGCCTAACTTGGTTCCGAGAATGGTGAGAACTCTTCCATTTCCAACTAAGAAATCTATGGACTCTACTGAGAGTAAGTTCAAGCGTTTCGTAAAGATTCTTCAGGGCATTAATATTTCCATCCCATTCGCTGAGGCCCTAAGCGAAATGTCGGCTTACACAAAGTTTTTGAAGGATATTCTTAGTAGGAAAAGATCCATTACAGAGCTGCAGGATGAAGTCAGATCAATAGCTCTACCGGAAAAGCTAGGAGACCCAGGGAGATTTGCAATAACAATTGGCATAGGCAACCACAAGTTCAAGGCTTTATGTGATCTGGGCACCAGTGCTAGTTTAGTTCCTCTCTCAATCTGGTCTAAAGCTAATATGGGACCACTAGAGCCGGTAGATATGAATCTGTACATGGCAGATGGATCATGTGTCAAGGCCACAGGAGTCGTGGATGACTATCCTATTCAAGTCGGGAAATTCTTTGTACCAAATGATTTCATCGTCCTCGATATGCCTGAAGACCCTCATGTCCCCATAATTCTGGGCAGACCATTTTTAGCTACAGCAGGTGCAAGAGTTGATGTGCGAAACGGACTCCTCACTTTTGATATTGGAGAGGAACGGGTAGAATTCAACTTGGATCAGAATGCCAACGACCCAATTGCAGTCGCACAAATCGAGTTGACTCAACCAGAACTCGATTCAGCCGTCCCTACCAATCCTCACTGGCCAATCACCGAGTCCCACATGCACGAATACAACCAAGGAATACCGGGGATACTGATAGAAGAAAAGGGACCCAATTTAGCAACTCAAGCACACAGAAACTGCAAAGCTAATTATAGGGTACCTCAAGACCCCAACATAGCTGCACGGGAGCCACCTTGAGTCAAAGGAGCACGTCGGGCTGACGACGTTAAAAATAGCGCTTACGGGAGGCAACCCGCTTTTTAGTATAGAATTAGATTTTTTCTCTTTTTAGACTCTTTTTCTTAGCTTTCTTTTGAGTTCTTTTTAGTAGTTTTTAGGATAGAAATTAGGATTAAATTTTGAGCTAACAAGATGCAGGAGAAGGGATCGAAAAATCACTCCAAGAGGCTACGGTGGCTCGTTAACGACCCACCCAGGGTCGTTAACGACCCGGTTCGGACGACTCGATTCGGAAAAACGGGGCAGGTAAGTTTTTTTTTTAACCTAGTCTATCTTTTTCACTACCCTAGCCGCCAACCCCTCTACCCCTTCCTATCCCTTCCCTCTCCTATATAACCCTTCAACCCCTCCCACACTCTTTCACTCTCAAATCCTCCCAAATCCAACCTTCTCAAAAACTCACCCAAAAATCTTGAAGACCCCTTCCCACCGATCGGAATCCCGCGCCAACCATCACCGAGCAACCGTCGTTACCGAAGCCCGGAAACCCTTCCCTCCACCGTCGAAGATCTAAAACTTTCGATAACCCTCACCGATCTCGTTACTCACCCAATTTCCGACCCCTTGTTCTTCAAATTTCTCGGTTCTCCGGTATGTTTTCTAAACCCTAACTCGAAATTGCATGATTCATGGTTTTTAGGGTAGAAATTTCATGTCTAGAATTGAGTTCATATAGAGGATCGATGTTCATGATTTGACTTTTGCCCATGAAAGTTTGATTTTGCTTCGTAATTCTAGATCTAGAGAGGGATATTCATGTTAGATGTTTCATTGTGAGAAGTTGATTGAGAAAAGCATGAATTTTTCTTGTTCTAGTATCAAGCTACAAACTTTGCATGTCAAAATTTCGGGCAAAATTTAGCATGTTCGGGATGGGTAATCGAGCAAGTATGGGGTGCGTATTTCCGATTGTGTGACTAGTGAGGAGTATAGATGATTGCATGCTTGGTTTTTGTTTGACTTTTAAGGTAGAGTAAACTCGGAATTCTGTGATTTGGTTCTCGGCGGATCGTTAACGACCCACCCAGGCTCGTTAACGACCCTGCACAATCTAAAAATTCAACAACCAGTCCAGATTCGTAAACAACCCAATTGGGTAGTTAACGAATAATTCTGAGGCTATTTCGAGACCAAGTATGGGGTCTCTTGCCTATCTATTTTGAGTAGATCTTATCTTGGAAAAGTTTTGATTATTTTGTAGATCTCATGGAAAGTTCAAGCAAACCCGCTACTCGAGCTCAGAAGAAGAGAAGGAACCAGAGGTCCCCATCTCCACCTCGCATGGACAACGTGATCTTGAGTACTCAAGGCCAGGTGCATCGATACCGTGCCATTCTAGAGAAGGACCACAACACCCGTTGGTTCTCGAAGTCCAGTTCTATCAACATGTGGATCTACACGGACGTCAAAGAAGCCTTCCTTATCCGTGGTGCATCCCATCTCCTGAAGAAGGAGAATTTACCACATTTTCCGGCCCTCACATCCGAGTTTTTGGCCACTCTAGAGACTAGCTTCCCATCGAAGACTTCGGCGGGACGAATCCGGTTTTGGCTCGGAAATGTGAGCCATGAGCTCACCATGGCAGAGTTCAACGCAATCCTAGAGCTTCCAAATCCGTCTAGAGACTACAGTTTGAAAGACTACTGGGTGACTAGGACATGGAGCTACATCACGGGGGAAGAACAATCCTCCACAGCGGCATTATCCGGGGCAAGCATCATCAACCCCATTTTTAAGATCATTCTCCGAGTCCTAGCCGCTATGTTTTGGCCAAAGAGAGAGTTGAATAGGCCAACGAGGACAGAAGTTGCTTGTCTCCGCACCATCCTTTTCGAGGAGCCCGACCCCTTGAATTTAGGGTATGAATGGCTCTACTACGTCGAGAAATCAACCAAGTCCAAGGAGGTTTGGTGTGGCAACTTGGTTAGCCTTTTGGCTAAAAACTTGGGAGTTGACCTCACTCGCTACACACCGGCCCACGCTCAACTCCTCAACAAGAGCTATTGGTATAGCTCTAGTATTTTCATTCAAGCCGAAGGGGGGTTCAAAGTAAAAGTTCAAGACCGCTTCGTTAGGCCTACCCTCGACAATTTGGAGTTACTCTACGTACCAAATTGGTACGAAGCGTGGACGGGGCATGCTTACCCGTTAGAGCCTAAGTCGGAGGATGAGCTATCACTACAGCCGTGTGAGACAAGATTTGAGCGAGAAGGTGAAGCAATGTATGAAGATGAAGATGAAGATGAAGATGAGGATACCGAGGTAATTGGCGACGACACTGAAGAAGCCGACACCGAGGGAGGAACTGAGGAGCTAAACCTCGAAGATGAAGACCTGGACACGAAAGTTTTGGGCACCAACGTCCTCGTTGACGAGCCCACCAGGTTTGTTAACGACCATTTCCAGCCTCCTCCCTACATTCCTCACGAGGCACCCAGCTTCGTTAACGAGGCGCCGAGAGCTTCTGTCGACCCACCTCCAGCTCCTACCGACCCTCAGTCCTATGGTCTCATGCCATACAACCCGATGTTGTACCAAGACCATTTCCAGCCTCACTATCCACCACCTCCTCAGCCCGAGTACACAGGATCGAGTATACCACCATCGTGGGCCGAGGATCTTTCTGCCCAGATGCAGCAACTCCACCTCCAGCAGGACCATATTCATCGGAGGATGGACAGATGGGAGACCGTCTATTCTGCTCGCATGTCGATGGAGGATGAGTGGCATCGTCAGAGAGAGGCGGATGATGCTGAGCGTTGGAGAACGATGTATGACTTCATGGGTACCTTTGAGCACTATTTTCCTCCACCAAACCAGTGATTCAGCCTGAAGATGAAGTATTTCCTTGTTTTCCACTTTTGAGACTTTGTAAGTTTTTATGCTTTTTTCTTTTTCTTATTTTATCTTTGTTTGTTTTCTTTTCTATTTCTTTCCTTCTTCTTATTTTCTTACAGTGGGGACACTGTAATTTTAAGTATGGGGTGGGAGAAAGTAGAAAACTTGTTGTCTTATGTGTTTATGTGTTTTGAGTATTTTCGAGAAAAAATAAAAATTTTTTTTTTAAAAAAAAAGAGTTTTAGAATTGGTAGATATCCCTTTCTTAGGTTCTATGATAGTAGTTACTAGCTTAATCATATAATTCCTTGCAAGCATGTCTTTAATAGTATAGCCGGAATCTTCAAACTTGAAATTGTTTTTAGAAAAAGGTAGCATTTGATGAAATTGAGCACATATACTTTATAGCATAAGTGATGCAATCCAACAAAATTGTTACCTAGTGAGGAATTTTTTGGCCTTATAGGGAGAATATCAATAATTCCCTCTTCTTTTCTTGTGTGATTTACTCTCCTTATGCATATTATCTCTTGGAATTGTGATGGTTATCTATTTCTTGAGACCCGTATGGGATTTATAGTTCATTACATGTGAAGTCATATGATAGAGAACTTATTTTTTATAGCCTTATTATTCCTTATCCACCTTTACATGATTCCTCTTTTTGAAGCCAATTCTAGCCTGAAGCCTTTTGTTTTTTTTAGTTCCACAAAATTGTTCCATAGCCGATATAAGCTTTACCCTATCCGGGGATTAGGACTTAGATTTGAGAGGTATTTTTGTTGAGTATAAAAAAAGGGGGGAGTGACATATATTGTTTGCTATGATTGAGGGATTATTGGGAAGGGTAGATTGGAAGTATCTTGTTTTACTTGTAATAAGAAAGATCTCTTGATAAGTAGAAATGCACAAAATAAAGTTGTTGGAAAGAGAAAAGAAATGATGAAAGAATACACGATGAAGCTCGTTAACGACTCTGAAGAGGGTTCGGTAACGAGGCAGTGAGAAAAAAAGAAGGGAGGTTAAAAGTGCATGCATGTTTATAGAGAATGTCAGAGATTCTTTTATTTCTTATGAGACTTTCTAGGATATGTTGGGTGAGTAAAATAAGTGTGCATAATGAGAGAGTGTGTTTGGTATGATTTTTTATGAGAATTTTGTTTATGTGAATTTTTAGGGAGTCTTTGATTCCCGGATATTATTAGCACCACATAGCCAAATATTTCCACGCCTTATTGTCTTTACCAAGCCCCATTACAACCCGGCCGAATGGAAGCTTCTATGAAGTTTTTCATTGAGCCTAAGTTTCTCTTGATGATTTTTGCTTGTTTTGACAAAATCTTGGGTGGAGAGTATTGGTGATATAAGTTCCAATTTTTATGAGTTTTTGCATATTGGATTGAGTTGAGAGTTGTTATTATAAGCCTAAACACTTGAGAGTTGAGTGAAACACATTATATCCCTTGTGAGGTTGGATTGTATTTTCTTATGTCTATTTTGTGCATATATGTGTGATGACGTTAAAAATTCTTTGCTATATTTTTCTCATGTGTAGATGTTGCTTTTTAGAGGATGGCTATATCTTGATGAGTATGTTTGTTTGGTTTTGGTTAGTGTTTAGTGATTGCTTGAGGACAAGCAAGTCTAAGTATGGGGTATTTTGATGTTCGTATTTTTAGTATAGTTTTTAGTAAGTTTTCTTTGATTATTAGGTTTAGTTTTGATAAGTTTAGGTTTAGTTTGGTGTGTTTTTGGATAGTTTTGCATATTTTCATAGAAAGTATGGAAGCTACTCTATTTTGTGTATTTTGTAGGTTTTAGCAAGGAAAGGTGCTATATGGAGCTGAATTTGGAGCGCTACAGTGAAAGACAGAGGAATACAAGTTTGAGGAAGTCAGAGTCCAAGTTTCACGAGATGAAGTGTGGAAGAAACCAAGCCCAGGCTCGTTAACGAGGCTGTAAGGGCTCGTTAACGAGGTCACGTGATAAGAAATTTCGAGGGTTGACTTTGTAAACTCACCGATCATGTGCGGGAAATTCTTTCCGTGTCGGTAGAGTATCTTTTTATGATTTTTAGGGTTATTATATTATATATTTTAGGTCTTGTTATCTTCTTAGATTTTGTTTCTATCTTTTTAGGTTTTTATTTCTATCTTTTAGGAAATTTTTTTATCTTTTAGCCTTATTAGTTTTTAGCCTTTTCAGTATAAATAACCCTCTTATTTAGCTTAGAAAAAGGGGGGACGAATCAGAGAAGAGGAAGAGTCGAGATAGAGAGAGAAGATCGGAGTCGAGATTGAGAGCTCGGTGGACGAGAGTTACCGGGGTCGTTAGTCAGTATTTCGGTTCGGTATTTGTTTATTTTCGGTTTCTTCTGATTTTCTGTAAGACAATATTTGTTATTTAGTTTGAGTAGTAATTTGTTTTCAATGATTTCTTTTATTGAGTTTATTTGTTTCGTAGTGATGATTAGTGAGTAGTTTTCTTTTCTAGGATCGGGGTTAAGCCCGGCATAGTTGAGCATGTTTGATGAGTAAGATTGTGTGTTGAATGCCTTTTATCTATTGTTGAGATTGTTTGTTGTGTTTATACCGAGATGAAAGTTGAGGTAATTTGAGTTTTTAACTTAATTGAAAGAGAAAGTTAGTAACTTGAAGGTTGATATTGTTTGAGTACGAAAGTTTCAAGCTTTAGATCCAAGACAAGCAATTAAGTGAGTTAGGTTACGAAAGTAGGTTAATTTACTTCATGATCAACGAAAGTTGATGAATCTATCTATTTTAAAGGCATGATCTATTCTTCTTACGAGTTTATATGCTTGGCTATGTTGTGGTATCCCTAGTCCTAGATCTTTGTTTTTATTTGAATTATTTTAAATGAATTTCGTTGCTGAGTTACTTGGCTCGGTACCGAACTTGTTTAGGTCGTTAGTTGAGTCTTTTTGTGTACGGTGGTTCGTTAACGACCCTGACAACGTCGTTAACGAGGGTGCTTGTGTGTGTTTTTGTTTGATTCTATTTGCTTTTTAGTAGTCGATAAACGAACAACCTTGCTTCATGTGGAACGATCCTGACTCTGCTATACTCAGCGGGGTCTTGACTTATAAATTTATTTGTTGTCAAGAAACCCTCTCAACATTTTACATGTAAGTGTTTCAGGAAAACAAGTACATGGTCACGAGTAACGGAACATTGCGAGGAACGATGGAGGGAACGAGTGACAGATTTAGGAAGCGCGTCTCAGAAGGAACGCGACTTTCTATAAATGGCAAGTTACCATATCTTCTGCGAGCGATCTTCTACGATGATTTACAGCTGTAGGTGGTTGCTTAAGGAGATAAAAGAGAAGATAATATCAATCTTCACAAGATCTTATCTTGGGAAATCCGAGATCAATCGGTTTTGGGAAGAATCGGCATGGTTGAGGATCCGAATTCACAAACAATCTTTTTCCTTATTGTGTGGGATTTGTTAAGTGGAATATCAGCGTAATTAGGCAAGAATTATGTGTGGGATCAGACTTAACTTATCTTATAAATAGTTAGGGTTAGCTAGGGTTAAACGTGTGGGTTGAAGACGACGAACTTGGAGAGAGAGCTTTTCAAGTATTAGAGTGTGTGGCTTTTTCCGGTGAAGAATCCACAAGTAAGTCAGTAGTTTACTTCCATTTAGGTTTACGCTTAGGGTTGTAGAAGTCTATTTGGTTGAACTTCGGTCGGTGTCGTAGTTACCAGGGAACTTTGGTTGGTGCCTTAGTTACTTGACTTGCCTTGTAATCGTTGAAACTTAATAAAGGTATTCTATTGAAAATCCTCTGAGAAGGAGTCTCAGGGGTAGAGGTTTTTTCTTTCTACGACTTGTTGGTCGGACAGAAAGTTTTCCTCTCTAAATTCTGTGTTCTACTGTTTATTTCCGCTGTCCAGGGAACCTTACTAGTTTCTTGTATTTTTACTAACGCGTCACGATCCAACAATAATCATAATATATTGTTTCATGAAGCTCATTAAGCCCGACATCAAATCTAAAATATGTGCTCATTAACAATATTGTCTAACATGGCCCATTAGCAAAATTAAAGTGAATGCATTAAGCTATGACATTTATTTGTCTTTTGAGGATAACTTTTATAGTTGTAAGATATTAGTGACTCACATTTTGTACACTAAAGGTTCACATTTTATACACTAATAGTTCACACATATGTTATAATTGTATGGGTCATGGAGTGACATCTTTGATTAACAATGCGATTATTTTGGTTAACATGTACATTGGCGGCTCCCATTTTATACACTAAATCTTCATATATATAATAAACAAGCACTTAAACTTATAAAACATGGAAATGTGCCTACAAATTTTGGTGCATGAATATGCACTTACAAGATATAGAATATGAATTTCGACCAAAAACAAAGATATAGCATATGAATGAACCTCTAATACAAAATTTATGAATTGTAGAGGATAATGCGACTTGAAAAAAAAAAGGTTTCAAAATGCCACTTTATACCTACTTTTCTCTTTTTAATCGATCTTAACCATCTACTCCTATATATAATCTAATGACCTATATTTATTCTCATCTTTTACTTTACGCCGATTATATATGTAATTGAACCTTCCACTACTTTTAAAATGTATTTCCTTTAAAAATATTGAACTAAATTAAATTACAGAAAATGAAAAATGTTATAATATTTTTGGATAATATTTAATATATACACATGTAGTTATTTAATTTATATAGTAGATTTAAAATACATATAATACTTAGTTATGGTAAATAATGGGCAGTTATGTTGACTGGTTGAACAAGTTACGATTAAAAATAGAAAATTATGTACACGAAGTGAAAAAATCGTAAATAAACATTTTTAGCTAGATTAAGTTACGTATTTTTCTACCAAAAAAAAGATTAAGGTACGTATTTAAATAAAAGTACATTCAATATATTAAATTGCATGCATGATACGGATTTATTATGTCAAAGTACATATGTCAGTTATCTAGATCAAAATTAAATCAAACGGATATCTATATAGAGTTAGAGAGTCTTTAACTGCGTAATCAAAATAAGAGAAATGAAACCCTCGCACCCTCTCTCTCGACCCCGTGCCGACGAAAACCAATTGATCCCCCAAATCAGAAACCCTAGGTCACAAATTTCTGTGATTTTTCTGTCAATTATCTCTCTCTCTATCTTGCTAAGAGATTGTGAAGATGCCCCCAACTCATTTGGGGATCCTCTTCGGTGGAATGAGTCCCGAATCTGTGCAAATAAAAAAGGGGTTCCTAACCCTAGGTTGTCCTCCTTGGCGATTGATGAGGATTGGATGGACCATCGTTGGCCGGGGTACACTCCTCAATTGAAATTGTACAGGCGCCGACCAAGAAGGGGCAAATATCCACGGCAGATTCGAAGAATCTGGTGGACAGGGTGGGTGATTTACTGTGTCATCCTGCTCATCGGGAGAACGAGGGAAAGACAAGTTCTTTTCTCTGAGAAGCAATCTTTCGGGGTCTCGAGACAGACGGCATGGCTAGGGAGGGTGATTCTAGCCCAACTATGGATCTACAGGGAGAGTCTTCGGAAATAGAAATTTGGCAGGTTGAATCCTTCTTTCTTAAACTTCGACCCTTTAGTTTCGTATGTGTTTGCTGATGTGTGCTGTCAGTTATATGCCTATATAAAGGATTGTTGGGGAATTATTTTCTCCACATCCACAAGCTCTATCTTCTCTAAAGAACTGGATGAGTTGGACCATGTCCATACTCTACCTAATTCTCAGCTTACCATGGTCATTATGAACTTAAAGGGTAGCAAATCACTCAAGCCGAATGGGGCTGATCGTATTAGGAAAATTCTATGTGATAAGAAACCCTTCAGTTTCGATCCCTATAATGAAAAGGAATTTTTGACTGAACAAATCTCTTATTGGAAAACCCTTGAACAATTCGAACCCGAACCCACTATGGTTGAGGAAACCTTAAGTAGTGGTGTTCTAAAGAACAACAACAAAGCCAGTTCGACTGGCATAAAGAAAAACAATTGGAAAAGTCGTGAAAAGGATTGTCTTGGTAGCCTTGAGAGGCAATTGTTTGTTAAAAACATGATCACCTATGATTTAACCGTATGGATACCAAATGGAGGTTTCACCTGTGTAATTTCTGGTGTCATTTCTCCTTTGTGGACTCTGGATGATAGATTGACTAGAATTTATGTGCTAAACAACTTCTATATTTGCTGGAAATGCAAGAGAAATGATGATACAGATGGCCAAACCACTAAAAAACTGATCTCCAATTACTTATGTATCACTAAAAATGATAATGAGTATGAGTCTAAGATATATATCTATGTAAAGATGCTAGATTTTGGGATTGATACACACCATGAAGTCCATATCTGTTATATAATAGTGTGCAGAAACCTTGAAGAAAATTGGAATTTAGCTTCTTGCAGGAATTGTGTGAGAAGTGATGAAATTAAGAAAGATAAACATAAGATTATAGCCAAATTTGACATGACAGCTTACCTTGTTAAGCTGTCAGGGGTCAAAGAGAACCATTTACATTTTAAAGAACTGGCCATTTTTGATGATGTTGTTTATGATATAATGAAGGTAGTTGCTGATTATAAGCTAGAAAGTCTAAGTCAGTACTTGAATGGTCACTTCATGATGTATTATGAAAAATGGATCCCTCTAGGTTTGAATGTTTTATGGAAGTGGATTTAGTATGCTGATGAGGAGTGTATATACATGAGCATGATTGTTTTCCTTATATGTTGGAGGAAAAAAATAGTAATTAGATACTGCAGAATAAGGAAGAAATGGACACATATGATTATTCATACTTTTGGAAATAAAGACTATAAGTTGATGTTAAGTACCCAGTGTGAATATTTGCTAATTGTATTCATGGAGGAAAACTTGAAATGTGTAAACAAATTGAGACATGGAGCTGAAAATGAGTGGTTGTTGAGAATGTATATTGATAGCAATAAACAAATAAGTATTGATTCTTTTATGCGTATGATCACTGAACTTACTTGCAACATGTGGCTTAATGTTTTAATCATGTCCATTCATACTCCATTATCTTATCTATGGGGAAAGGGATGGAACTACATATATAAACAAAATCATAAGACCTGTCATGACAAACAGTATTGGAAAAAAATTCAGTTTCATGCCAAGACTAAGTGGTGTAAGCACTGGCCAGATGTTAGACTCTTGCGTTTGAAGTATAAGAATAGAAACTTGGAAGACTTAATTTACTATAGTAATCTTACTTATACATAAAGAATGCTTATTATTAAACCTTCTTGTAGCATCTATGATATTCATTCTAAGCATAACCCTGAGCCTGTTTGGTCCCTCTTCCTAATTAAGAAGTCTAAACATGATGGAAGCTTTTATATTGCTGACAATAAACCTAGATATATGAACATTAATCTCCTTAGGCCTATTTTGTTGATGTCTCTTAGGAACAGAGTCTATCAAGATGTGAAAAAAGATCAGTCTAGAGTAGGCTACTTGAGGAAAAAGTGCACCCAAGCTCATCTGATATTAAAAGGACTGAAGAACTATATTAATGGAAGGAGAAAAGAGTTGTTGCACATAACCACCTATATAAGACGGGATCAATTGGTAATTATGCAAATTATAGAAATCAGGAAAAATGTAAACGAAAATCTATTTAGTGTCAATCATGAATTACACATCATTGTTACTCCCCTCTGTTTGAAAGTTGCTGCCCAGAAGCATTGGTTAATCAACCCAAGGAATGTAAATGAATGCATGACTGGCTTATACAGCATCGATAGGATTGAACACCAGGAAAATAATTGAGACTTACTTGTTTGCCCCAATTACATAAAAGAGAGGTTTTAAATGAAAGTGAGCATTTGGAATTGCAGGGGTATAGGACGTAAGTCGTTCTGGCCAGAAGTTGACTCTTTCTGTAAGATTGAGGGTATCCAGGTTATGGCCATAGTTGAAACAAAAACTGATCAGACCCCGTCCGATCAAGTTTGGCGCAGAGCAGGCTTCGATAATATTGTATGGTCTCCAGCTCATGGAAGAGCAGGGGGCATTTGTTTTTATGGAAAGAACATCAATTCACTAATGAACGAATTGAATTAATTATGCAAGAACCTCGATATGTTGCACTAAAATACACTAACCTAGTTACGAAATACACATTAGCAATTTTTCTACCCTGCGCACCACCACAGGAAAATGATAAAGATAGTTTCTGGCAACAACTAATTCAAGCAATTCAACAAACAAATCTTCCCACTATTGTTATGGGAGACCTTAATGAAATCCAAGACCCTAGTGAGAAGAAGGGAGGTGCTTATCCAGATAACAATAAATTTGAAAGATTACAACACTTCAAAGATTGTTGTAATCTCTTGGATATCCCGGTAATTGGTAGTAAATATACTTGGAGGAAAAACAAGACAGAAATTGACAATATATATGAGAAACTAGATATCACCCTCGTTTGCTCCCAGATTCTCCAATGGTTCCCTGACATAGCAACAAAAAACTATGCATTTTCTTCTTCAGATCATAGCAAAATTTCTATTGATATAAATAATGGAACAATTACAAAAGCACAACCCTTTAAATTTGAAAACATGTGGATGCAGAGAAAAGACTTCAGAAACATAGTTAGACAAGCATGGAGAGCTACGGTGGCTGGCTCTAACATGTTTAAATTGGTCAAGAAAACACAACTACTAAAAGCACAGGCGAAACAATGGAACAAAAGAACTTTTGGCAACACATTTGAACAACTTAGGCAAATTGACAAAGAATTGGTAGAAGTGCAACAAAAAATCCTCCTATCTCCTGAGAAAAAAATTATTCAAAAACAAATACGAATGTTAAACAAAAAAGAAAATATACTGAACTTCCATAAGACATACTGGAAACAACGAGCAAAAACAAAACATATCAAATTTATGGACTCAAATGTAGGCTACTTTCATAAGGTTGCGAGTGGTAGGAGGAACAGGAAAATAATTAAAGAAATCACATCGGCTGAGGGTACACAAATTGTAGGGGAGGAGAACATCAGAACGGAAATAAGAAAGGAATTTAAAGCAAGATACAAAAAGGAGCAAACCAACGGTGAGATTTTTAGGCAATATTCCAATCTAATTAAAAAAGAATTAACAGACGAAGATAACAGAAAACTGACACGTCCAGTGTCTAATGAAGAAGTACGTAATGCCTTAATGCAGATCAATTCAAATAAGTCACCGGGCCCAGATGGAATGACGACCGGCTTTTACAAAAAATATTGGGACATTGTAGGACCAGATGTAATAAAAGCAGTTAAAAGCTTCTTCCATTCAGGTAGAATCCTTAAACAAATAAATCACACCTTCATTACATTAATATCGAAAAAAGATAACCCAACTACTACCAACCATTATCGTCCAATCAGCCTGTGTTCAACCATTTATAAGTTAATTGCTAAAATAATCACAGAAAGACTTAAGCAAATTATGCCAAAATTGATACATCCATTTCAAGGAGCCTTCGTAGATAAACGGTCGATTCAAGACAATGTCCTTATAGCCCATGAAATATTTCACTCATTCAAAAGTAAAAAAGGCAAAGAAGGTTGGGTAGCGATAAAACTAGACATCGAAAAAGCTTATGACAGATTAGACTGGGATTTTACTTTTGAAATCCTTAGAAAATTTGGATTTGACAACAAATTTATAGGTTGGGTACAAGAATGTGTGTAATCTGTCTCTTTCTCAGTCCTGGTTAATAATAGCCCCACTGAATTATTCTTCCCTGAACGCAGACTGAGACAAGGAGACCCGTTATCGTCGTTCTTGTTTATTCTTGCCACGGAAATACTGGCTAGGAAGCTTCAAGAAACAAGCAACATAGAGAAAAATACAATTGGTTTTCCCCTTACCCGATCCGGAACCAAAATTCTGTTCCTTGCCTTTGCAGACGATATTATCATTTTTTCTAAAGCAAATCAAATTGCCTGTGCAAGAACGAAAAAGATCATTGAGGAATACTGCGCCATTTCAGGACAAAGAGTCAATTATCATAAATCAGTCTTTCAGACATCAAAGAATGTGGATAACCAGCAAAAAACAGAATCCAACAGACTTTAGGAATTACAGCAATGGTTAACTTGGAATCCTACCTGGGTTGCCCAATCATCAATGGACGAGTAAATAGGGACACCTTTAAAGATACAGTCGAGAAAACAAAGGTACAACTTACTAAATGGAAAGCTAATGCACTATCACAAGAAGGTCGATCGATACTCATTAGATCCAATTTGGCTACGAAACCTAATTATCTTATGCAAAGTTTCATGCTTCCAAATTATGTACATAAGGAATTAGACCAAATAAATAGAACCTTCCTCTGGAACAAAGACACTCATTACAAACCTCTTATTGGTTGGGACAAGATTTGTAAACCTAAGACACATGGAGGGCTCTGAATCAGAAAATCGGAACATGTAAACAAAGCTATGCAAATGAAACTTGTATGGAAATTACTGGCGGAACCAGAGAACATATGGGTCAAGCTGATGAATGAAAAATACTTAAAAGGTACACCACTACTATCGTACAAAAAAAAGACAAATACTTCTTGGGAGTGGACAAAATTGATAAATCTTCGGGAAGAATTTAACAAAGGTCTTATTTGGCAAGTGGGCGATGGAAGAACTATTAAATTCTGGAAAGATAAATGGTTAATTCAGGACACACTAGACAAATTTGCATTACACAGTGAAGCTGTGAATGAATCTACGTTGGTTGAAGAGTTTATAAGTAATGGTAGAGCTTGGCGTCTAGATGTTCTTCGACGCCTTCTTCCGAATGACATAGTTAACCAAATTAGTAATGTTCCAATCCCAGATAATTGGATTCAGGATCGTCTATATTGGGCCCCTAGTAAAAATGGGTGGTTCTCTACGGCCTCTGCTATAGAACTCATCACGGGGGTGCATCAACAAACCCCACACCCCAACAATTGGATATGGAAACTAGACATATATCTCAAAGTCAAGAATTTTTTGTGGAAACTAGATCAAAATGGGTTGCCAACAAAAGCAAGATTGCTAGAAAAATGCGTTGCCACTCCTCCAAGATGTTTAATGTGCCATTGCACTTATGAGGATACAGGACACCTTCTTATAGAATACCCTCACACGAAAAAACTAGTAAGGAAAATAAACATAAAAATAGAAAATACAATCAGGAACTACGATATAAGGAATAAACCAGCATGAGTTATTCTTAATGACTTATATCAAAGCTTGGGGAGTTCGGAATTCGTGGAGCTTGCGGTATGTTGGTGGTGTGTTTGGCACCAAAAGAACAAATTAGTTTTTCAACAAACCCCAAATGATTTCATCCAAAACTTAGAACAATATACAAAAAATCAAATTGAACAATGGGAGAGATCAAAGAAATGGGTGGAGGATGAAGAAAGAGTCCAAATCAGGATTCAAAATGGACAGAAGAGAAAGAAGCGAAAGGAAATATGGAAAAAACCTCTTACCAATATATGTAAACTCAATTTTGATGGCTCCAAACTTAGCACTAACCAAGCTGCATCGGGGTTCGTAATTCGGGATCACAATGCACAAGTTATTGGAATAGGAACCAGGAAACAAGGACCAATCTCGATTTTACAAGCAGAAACTCTCGCACTCCGGGAAGGAATTAAAGAAGCCAAGAGACTAGGAATTACAAGGCTTGAAATTGAAGGAGATAATCTCATTGTGATAAATGCCGTTAATGGCGATGGAAAATGCCCGTGGGAAGTTGAAATGCTAATATCAGATATTATGGTATCCCTCCAACAATTCATGGTTGTCTCAGTTCGACATGTGGGTAGGGATTGCAATGTTGTGGCCGATAAAATTGCTAAGCTGGGCCACAACATCCCTACCAACCTCCTTTTGGATAATTTATAACTTCGGGTTCTCATCCGCAAGGATGCTCTAGGACGCCCTCCTTAGAGGGTCTCCTAATCTTTACCTTATCAAAAAAAAACGGATATCTATATAGAAGCTTGATTCACATGGAAATGATTCTTATCATGAAAACTAAAAATAAATGAGGATCTTTGAATTTGAGAAATGAATGGCTAAGATTAAAAGAAATAGGGGAAAATGATAATTTTGACAAAAAATAAAAATATAAAAATATAAAAAATATAAAAAAATAATAATTTTTTTTAAAATTTTCTTAGTTGCTTGTTTTTGCCAAAGAAAACGAAATTTGATTTTTTACATTACGTTCACATATTTTATGCATATGTTCACACTATTATAAGACATGTTCACATATTATCACATTTTTCAGTTTAGAGATTTTATAATATGTTCACATATATTACAAGTGTGTTCACATATTAGTATTGTTTGTTCATGTTCGATTAAATCATAATACAGGCGTTAAACGGCTTAAGAAAAATTTGACAAAAAAAAATTATTTTTAATTTTTTATTTTTAATTTTTAATTTTTTATTTTTTATTTCTTAGTTTATTTTTTTTTATTTTTTCGCTTATTTTTGCCAAAAACACGACGCTTGACATTTTACATTATGTTCACATATTTTATACTCATGTTCACATTATTACAAGAGTTGTTCACATATAAACGCATTTTAGCGTCATAAAATTTAGTATACGTTCACATATAATATAGGTACGTTTACATATTAGTATTGCATGTTCACGTTTTATGGCCTTATGTTCATACTCGATTTATATCATTCCACATACGCAAAAAGACTTAAAAAAATAAAGGAAGAAAATAAAAAAAATTATTTTTTTATTTTTTTAATCGGATGGCCTAGATTCATTTCTAGTGTTTCAATCGGATGGTCCAGATTCGTTCTTAGTTTTCATGATAAGCCCCATTTTCATTTGATTCAATCTCATGTATATAGTAGTATTTTGTTATACAGGTAGGGAGTTTGCCAGCAATCGTTATTGGTTAAATGGGAACCGCTCCCAGTGGAATGGGTGAAACTTAATGTCGATGGTGCTTCGAAAGGAAACCCAGGGAAAGCTTTTGGCGGAGGCTTGTTGCGGAATGTGTCGGGCGAAAACATGATGGCCTTCACTTTTGCATGTGGTCTGTTGGAACGAGTGTGTTGAAAATACAGACATTTTTCCTCTGGAAACAGTAAACTCGGCAGCGGAAATATGCAAGACGTAAAAACGATTACTTATAGTGGAAACCTTCAAACAACCAACTAGTTGATTGCAGGAAAAACCACTCCCTCCGTAGAGGAGTTGTAATGCTTCTTTTAGTTTTATTGATTTCACACGAAGTACAAGCAAGTAAAGTTATCTATGATAGTCTTATCCTATTCTCTAGAACCTAGACCTATCAAACTCAACTTCTCATCCCTAGAACGATTCAACAATAAAACTAAACCACAACACAACTTACAACGACTGGCTTCAAGCTACATGATGACTTCCCTTGTAATCGGTAATTCTAACCTAATCACTTAACCTTATTTATAGTGAAACAAACTAACCCAATCATATCTTACTTACTTCCGTAATTCAGATATATCTTGTGATTATTTTATTCACCATAAATCTGATTACTACGATTCTATCTTATCTAACCCTAGAAAGACTAGAACCGATTTCCTCAATATCTTGGAGATGTTGTTCGGAAATATCCACTCCATAATCTTCTCCAAGTAACAACTTCATCCAACTGTCAAATCTTTCGGAATCTGATCTTCTTATAACAGATTGACGCCTTACTAAATGAGGAAAGATGAAGCGTTTTTGCATTGTTGTTCCCTCACTCTATTCTCTCACATCAGTGCTTCATCGATTGTGCCCTTATACTCTGTATTAACATGTAATCTACATTGTGACTTACAAAGACATAAAAATCATTAGTTCTTATAGAGTTTGTCATTATCAAAACTTAAGAGGGATACTTGAGAATGGTCTCATTGTAACAGTCATAGTTCCCATGATACCAATATCCAACAATTTCTCCCTTTTGATGATGACAAACCTATACAAAAATTGCACAAGTAAAGAACTGAATTAGACATCTATTTCGTTGTTCCCCCTTAGCAAGTCATTATCATCTTCAGACCTTTTAAGTGACTATTGTTCCCCCTTAGCATATGGATCATTCCCAAAGGAACAATGTTCTGTACCTTTAGACTTAAGCGCATCTTTGCAATTTTCCAAACTCCCCCTTTTGACATCATCAAACAAGTTAGTAAATCAGGAAGAAAAACAGTGCAGAAAAGATCTAATCATAAAAATATCTTCATTAATACTAGAGAAAAGTAGAGAGCACATCAAAAGTCCTTAACCACTAAGCATGAAGACAAAGCGAAAGAAACACACAGTAAAAGTCCTTAAAATAGTAGAAAAGATAATTTTATGGAAGGAAAATAGGCTGGAGAGAGAAAAAGGTGATCCATCTATGAGCATTTAGAGAGCTGCTTCAGAACTTGGGTAGTGAGGTCCAGTAACTGATCCATCTTCTCACTAATCTCCTCGAGAACCTCTAAGGTCTGCTCAGCAGTGGACGACTCAGAGTCTTTTCCATTTGCCTCTTTTCCCTTTGGAGTTGGTTTCTTGGAGGACTCAGTATTAACATGTCCCTTGAAGTGCATTTTCTCAATGTTCCCTGTGTTCAGAAAGAAATCAAACTGTTCCTCCAAATTAGTGGAATACGCTCCAAACTTCTCTAGGATCTTTTTGACCAGACTGGGGTAAGGTAAAGCATGAATACCCTGACCAACACACTTCTGGATATGAAAGAGAGCGAGGCGAGGAAGATCTATCTGTTCTCGAGCCAGAAACTTGTCCAGAATGATCATATCCTGGATGGTAAGACTGTAGCACTTCTCTTGTCTTGGAAACAGAACCTTAATCAGATATTGATGAGAAACGCGACCAACAAAGGATAGATTACTGGTGGAGTAGCCACAAGATGGTATTTTACCAAACAGCCTCTTGAGAATAGTCGTTTTGCCGCTTGGCCAAGTGCCAGGGGACGAAAGGGAACAGAATCCGATAGAGGGTATGCCCTAGAAATTGGCAACTTGGAGACTGGAGAAGGAGAGGTGCTCACCATTCACCACTGTAGTACCGACTGGAACAGCTGCGGTCCCTAGAGAGAAATTGGCATAAAATTCTTGAATGAGGTCAGGACTGACTTCGACTGATTCAGCACTTATATACATCCACCCTTGAAAGCAGATTAACTCCCAAAGCTCTTGAAGATCATTTGTGATTAGAATCTATTTTGTAACGATAAGAGGGGAGACAATTGCTTGGTTTTCTGAGCTGATTGGGGTGGAAGAACCTTCGTCAGTGGTATGAGCCTTCTTGGAGTTTGATTGAAGACCAGACCTTTTAGTTGCTTGTTTGGGGGCCTGAGTCTTGATGCTCTTGGCCTTTTTGACACGGCGAGGCTCAGATTCCTGTTCCTCTTCATCACTCGCAAGAAGACGAGCATCCGACTTAGTAGCAGTCTTTGTCTCTGAGGAGACAAGTTCAAGAGTGTCGTCGTCACCCTCAGTCGGAGATGTAGTCCTCTTATGCTTCAACGCGGACGATTCTAGGAGAGGATCGGAAGTTTGAGAGGGTAAAGCGTTTTCGGGGGCAGAGCTTGAGGGTTTGTCTGTTGGGAGTGTGGAGGTTTTGCTCGGAAAGATTGTAGAGGGGTTTTCTTGAGGGGGAATCTGTTTGGGAGACGAAGGGTTTTTAGAGGAGGGACTCTTGAGGTTTTCAGCCAGAGGTTTTTCCTTAACTGGCGAGTCCGAGGCAAGAGCATCATCCAGATTCAAGGAGCGAATGGGGGAGTGGGGAGGATCAAAGCCGATGTTCGGAGGGTTGGCGTTGAGAGTGGGCTCGCTTTCCTTGGTCGGAGACACAGCGGGATTTGCCGCAGGAGCATCGGTGAATGACTGAGAGGGGTTTGCAGCTTCGAACGCGGCCAGTTGGGACTGCATCTGGAGCAATTTGGCAGGGTTGAGCTTGGAGAGATCAATATTGATGGTGGGTGGTGGAGTTGATGCCATTGTAGCCTTTCTTGGTTAGGGATTTTGAGAGAACTTTTTAGGGTTTGGTGGGAAGAAGGGATGGGGGTGGAGGGAATTTATAGTAGGGATCAAGAATCGAAGATTTTCCCAAACCAAAATTGCAACGACCGAAATTCGAAAACTGACCCTCGAAGCGTCGGTAATTATTACCTTGCTTAATTACGGTTGCCACTGCAAAAATGTCAATCAACACATTTAAACCCAAAACGCGTGTTTGCATACCCCTTAGATCCATTTGAACCATATGAACCACCATAATTACTTGATGCATATCCCTTCACGCTCATAGAGGAATTAAAAAAGGCTATCTTGAATATTTACGGGATAGGAGAAGAATATTCAAGAATTTAGTGTGGCAAGGATATAAGAAAAGTCCAGATAATTGCAGCCCGTTTAAGGGAACAAAGAATGAAATGGAATATGGGGAATGTTTACCTGGACTTGCAAGGCTTTGGGATGGTCTTACGATAGCTATCATTTCAGCTTGTATAGATGGGATAGAATAAGATCAAGCTTAGTCGTTTTGGGCTCAAAATAAAACCATTTCAAGGACATGCTTAATGTTTAAATCAACTCGACAAATTAATTGAATTTTGAGAAACCAATGATGACATGCTTTTGTAGTAATTAATAGAAAATAAGATCAGAAAAGATACTGATGAAATCAAAGTTTCCTATGATTAACTGTTCCTAGTCAATCATTGAGAGAATAATGGATCGGGACTTGCTTAGTTTAAGGTGATCATACCTAGAAGCAATCGGAGATGTTCATAGGGTTTTCTATCAAATGCCTTGGTGAAGATGTCAGCCACTTGATCTTCGGTCCTACAATGATCCATTCTCACAAAACCTTTTTCAACGTTATCTCTCAAAAAGTGATGTCTAATATCAATATGTTTAGTGTGTGAATGATGAACTGGATTTTTTGAAATATGGATAGCACTAGTATTGTCACGCGTGATGGGAATTTGAGAGAGAGACATACCATAGTCATCCAATTGTTGTTTAAGCCACAATAACTAAGCACAACAAGAGGCGGCAGCCACGTATTCTGCTTCGGCAGTTGATAAGGCTACGGAATTCTATTTCTTGGATGACCAGGAAACCAAGCATGGTCCAAGAAATTGAGCAGTACCAAACGTATTCTTTCGATCCACAAGATGACCAGCGAAATCAGCATCTGTGTACCCAAGCAAGTTGAATGTACTGTTCCGTGGGTACCAGAGACAGAGATTATTGTTTCCTTTAAGATATCGAAATATCTTTTTTATCTCTTTCAGATGTGTTTCCTTTGGGTTTGCTTGAAATCTAGCACAAAGAAAAAAACTAAACATGATATCTGGCCGATTGGCCGTTAGGTAAAGTAAAGATCCGATCATGCCTTGATATGTCTTTTGGTCAACACTAACTCCGTCTAAATCAGCATCAAGTCTTATATTAGGAGATATTGGAGTATCAATAGGTTTGGCAGAATCCATACCGTATTTTGACAACAATTCATTTATGTATTTTTGCTGATATACCTTGGTACCTTCCTCAGTTTGAGCAACTTGAAGACCAAGGAAGAATGAGAGCTCACCGATCATGCTCATTTCAAATTCACTACTTATTAAATTCTTGAAATTTTCTACCAAGGAAGGATTAGTTGAACCAAAGATAATATCATCTACATAGACTTGAACGACAAGAGTCTCACCTGATTGTTCCCTAAGGAACAATGTGTGGTCGATCACTCAACGCTTGTAGCCATTTGACAATAGGAATTGAGTAAAGCGATCATACTATGCGCGAGGAGCCTATTTGAGTCCATACAGTTATTTGTCCAAAATGTAGACGTGATCTGGGAAATTTTCATCTTCTAATACTGGAGGTTGTTGCACATAAACCTCTTCTTGAAGATATCCATTGAGAAATGCCGTTTTCACGTCCATTTGGAACAATTTGAATCCTTTATGTGCTACATAAGCAATAAGGAGTCAGATGGCCTCTATCCTAGCCACAGGAGCATAGGTTTCATCATAAGCAATCCCCTCCTTCTGATTGTATCCCTTTGCTACTAGTCGAGTCTTGTTCCTGGTAACAGCAACTGTATCATCTAATTTGTTCCAAAAGACCCACCTTGTTCCAATGGCTAATTTGTGCTTGGGCTTTGGAATAAGTCTCCAGACTTTGTTTCGTTCAAATTGATTTAATTCATCTTGCATTGCAATGATCTAATCCGGGTCTTTGAGAGCTTCCTAAATGGTTTTTGGTTCTACAAAAGATATGAAAGCATTGAAAGCACAAAAATTTCTAATGGAGGATCGAGTTTGTACCCCTTTGTCATATGGAGTGATAATGTTGTCCACTGGATGATCTTTCTTCTGATGGTAATTCCTCGTTGCTACTTGAGTTGCATCAATGCTTGTGCTGGAGGAATTTCCGGTTTCAGAAGGAACAGTCTCTGTGCCTGCAGGAGTAGAGCTTGTTCCTGGATCTTGTGGTTCTTCATCATGGGTTGACTCCTCCTCATTCTGGGAACTGTTCTCATTGACATCTTGGTTCTGATCTCCACCATCTTCAAGTTGTGGAGTATTTTCTTTATCTTGGTCATCATCTTCATCGGAGTTTTCCACATTCTGTGTGGAACTAGAACTATTCCCTCCAGTGTGACGCTCATCAAAAACCACATGGATATTTTCTTCGAACTTTCTGGTTCTTTTGTTAAAGACCCTATATGCTTTGATGTTTGCTGCATATCCTACAAAAACACCTTCATCACTTCTGGGGTCAACTTTTCCTAGATCATCTTTTCCATTATTATGTATGTAGCATCTGTAGCCAAAAACTCTTAAATGAGAAATGTTAGGAGTTCTTTGTTTGAGCAAATCATATGAAATTTTAGAAAGCAAGGGTCTAAGCATAGCGCGATTTAGGATATAGCAAGCCGAGTTGATTGCCTCAGCCCAGAATGACTCAGATAATCCACTCTCTAGTAGCATGGTTCTTGTCATGTCCTCTAAGGTCCTGTTTTTCCTTTCCACCACACGATTCTGTTGAGGTGTTCGTGGAGCCGAGAAATTATGGGAGACACCATTTTCTCGACAGAAGGTAAGGAACAAAGAGTTGTCAAACTCTGTTCCATGATCGGACCTTATTGCGCTCAGTTTTACTCCTAAACTTACCTCCATCTTCTTCACCAGATCCTGAAACTTAGAAAAGGTCTCATCTTTTGAGGTTAGAAAAATGACCCATGTGTATCTAGAGAAATCATCAACAATTAAAAACATATATTTGTTACCTCCGAGGCTTCTTACCCTCATGGGTCCACATAGATCCATTGCAACATCTCAAGAGGATGAGATGTGCTTACTTCATTTTTGGACTTGAAGGGTGTTCTGCTCATTTTCCCTTTTACACATGCATCACAAATTCCATCTTTCTCTGATTGTACTTTTGGAAGACATCTAACTAGTCCCAAGTTGTGAAGTTTATGTATGGCTCGCTGACTCGGCTAAAGTCGTTGTTGCCAAGATCAAAAATAAATTACCCTAAACTACAAACTAGTATAGCATGCAAGTAAGGGATCGTACCCAAGAGAATCGGGATTCTGAACAATCAGCAGATAACATGACATGTTTTTTGGAAGTTTAAGCAAACAAATAAACAAGCAAATATTATTAGGGATTAAATCAATTGAAGGAAAGCAGAGTTCATTCAATCAATTCCACCTTTTTAATCATTCGATCATTGATTCATCCACTTTTCTATTAATTCCCAGGTTAATTTCAATCCTTATAAAATATTTCCGCTTGTCCACGGTCCAAGCGAAAAGATGATATGAACAAGAACGCTTAATTCAAATCATGCAAAGTATTAAGGATAGAAGGATATCAAATCATGCAATCAAGCTACGAGTCTCATGCATAAAATAACAATCAAACACTCTTTCTCAATTCTAGTCCACGGTCCTAGAAAAGAGTTGTTTCAAGGATAAATAAGATTGCACAGACAACAATCAAACCTAATCCAAACAGTAGATCTAAGTCAATCAAACAAGTTGATCAGGCTTATAAAATCAAACATAGATCATATAAATAAATCCAAGAGTTTTGATATTAATTAAGGGATAGAAAAGTTACCAGAATCTCACGAATTACATAAAAAGGCTTCCTTGACCAAACAAACTCCAAAGGAAATTAGTTCTCCATAATAAAACTGAAAATAAAACCTAGAAAGTAAAAGTATGCTAGATAATATGGTACTAGATCTAAACTGAAACACGAAACTAAACTTAAATACTAAACCGAAATAACCTAAAACTAAAGATATAATTATTTATAAAAGATAGAATAAAACCGAAGTCGGCGTCTCGAATAAACCGCCACCCGCGAGCGCGGTTACGAACCACGAGCGCAGGTCATCTAGCTCTCCTCGGCCGCGGAATCTCATCGAACCGCGAGCGCGGGTTCTCATGTACTTTAGCTCTCGGATTCTTTCCTCCACCGCGGGCTCGGGCTCATACCCGAGGGCGCGGGTCTTGTTTCCGTAAACTCTTTAGCTCGAACTAGGACTTCTGTCTTCCAAATCTTCAACTGTAGGCTCTTCTGATATTACAGATAAACATCCTAATCTAGCCTAAAACACTCAGAAATCCTAATAAAAATACAGAATTACGTTGTACCAAAACCAGCATATCAAATTCCCCCATACTTAGATCTTGCCCGTCCTCGAGTAAGCTCAAAATAAATCTAACAATAAATCCTATCAAAGATCCACATGAAGTAAAGAGAAATATGAAAAATCTAACTCTCAACTCACAACCCGAACCCATGTAGAGAAATAATGAGCAAAAGACACGAAAGCTCAAATCACACACCTCACAAATACAAGATATAACACTCAAGCTCTAAAAAGTGTAGAGCAACCTAGGATCTACCCAACATCTAAAGTGTAATCCCCAGACCCCAAAGTAGAATATGAATCCTAAACACTCTGATTTTACCACTCATTCTACTTAGGCGCCCTTTCGGGTTTTCACCTAATCACTCTTTTCATTTTTCTTTAGGTGTGCTCACAAATACTCACATCTCTCATAAACCTCATATTACCCCAGCCTAATGCTGGTCCGGGTTACCTGCTTATTACTTGAGCCGCCCTTTCGGGTTTTCAGCTCATCCCAGGATTTTATATGCCTTTTTTCTCTTTTTTATGGCTTTTTCATTTTTTTTCTCAAAAATTTATCTATACAAAACATGGAACAAAAATCCCATAAAAATAAACTGAAATGCAACTATCTATGATAAGCATAGTGAGTACTTCCTCCCCCATACTTAAATCCTTCATTGTCCTCAATGAAGTAAAGAGAAAGGAAATAAGCAAGGAAGAAGAAAATCAGAAGACTCACATACGATAGATGATATGGAAGAACTCTTCAAAGGCTTGAATGAAAAGCTCGGAAATCTCCAAAAGATCCTTCGTCAGGAAAAACCGCGGGCGCGGGTCCGGAACCGCGGGCGCGGGTGGTGCTCCGATCGTGAAAAAACAGTTAGAGAACACGATCAACAAAACTGAACACGAACTCACAAACGAACTCTGAATCTCGCCTTAAGCATTAATGTAATACGAGCCTTGAAAATGAAGATTCCCCCATACTTGAGGATGACCATGGGCGGACATAAAAAGAAGACGGAAAAGATAGAAGGATGGAAATTAGAAGGTAGAATCTCGGGGGTTTCACCCGAAAGCCTTTTATTTCAGGGGTTTCACATGAAAACCTCTTATTTCAGGGGTTTCACCTGAAAACCTTTTTTTTATTTTTTTTATTTTTTTATTTATATTTTTTTATAATTTTTATGAAAAAAACAAAATTTCATTTCGTCAAGGCTGAACCGCGAGCGCGGTTCTGGGCCGCGAGCGCGGTTCTGGGCCGCGAGCGCGGTTCTGGGCCGCGAGCGCGGTTCTGGGCCGCGGGCGCGGGTCGAGCCGCGGGCTCAGATCCTTGCCTCGGGTTTTGCTGTCTTCGAAAATTGGATAAATTATACCTGCAAGTTAGCCCGACAAAACCAAAACGAACTAAAACTAAAACTAAACTAAAAAGACAAAAAATAAAAAGAAAAGAAAAACTTACCTCGGGTTGCCTCCCGAGGCAGCGCCTTTGTTTAACGTCGGACATCGTCAATGCCCTAAGCAATCTGTCAAAACCCTGCGAACAACTCTCATGTAGGCAAATATAGCACAATGGTAACTTGAAACTAAATAATATAGCATTCAGACACCGTTTCAGTTTATCAAACCCACTAGAAAAGTCATGGTTAGATGGTTCAGGAGATAACCAGTTGAGAGAATGAGGTAGTTTATCAAAAGTTATGATTTTTATCTCAACACTACTACCTTTAGAATTTGAGAAATCACTAGGTAAACTATCATGCTCAGGACCTTTTGCAGACACAACAGGCAAACAAATATCAATAGAAAGTAAGGGAGAAGAGGGAAGGATACATGGATCATGATCGATCATAACAAAGGACTCCATGGAAGGAGATATAGACATCTCCTCAAGTGGAAGGACAATCTCCATATCATCATCTAGCTCCTTCTTCGAATCATCAGGCTCATCGTCATCACTCCAGGAGCTGTCAAACTTAAGGAAATATTCCTCCTCCGTCATCATATGACTATGATCATCCACCTCTTCATCCTATGAAGGGTCTCTGAGTACCTCCAGAAAGGATGGAACTGGCTCTTCAGGGGGGTCTGTTGGTTGATCTTCGAGAATTTCCGTCTTTATGGCCAAAACCTCCTCTAGTTTTCTTTGTTCAGCGATTTGGTTCTCCAATTTCTGCTTCTCGATCTCTTTCGCTCGGATATAACAAAAGAAATCTCATTGGTCGATGGGTTTTCAAACGACGTATTGTCCATCGCTCTCGCGGTACATCCTTAGTTGGGACTCAAGAGTCGTCCCAATAAAGATGTGATGGCAAGCAACATCAAGCCCAATGTGTAACCCCCAAACAAAGAGTTCATGCAATTGTTTCTGGCACCTAGTGAAGTACTCATGAAAGGGTTCATCCTGCAACTGACAAATCCTAAACGCAGACATTAGTATATACAAGTGTAGACCGTAAGATAGGTCTACACAGATTCCGAAATTCTAGAGCGAACCGAACCGCGAGCGTGGTTTTAAACCGCGGGCGCGGGTCTGTCCGCGGGCGAGGGTCTGTCCGCGGGCGCGGGCTTCGAGCCGCGAGCGCGGGTTCGTCCAAAAACGCCGATTTATCAGAAAAATAAAATCGATTCCCCGACAACGGCGCCAAAATTTGAATCGACTAAAGTCGTTGTTGCCAAGATCAAAAATAAATTACCCTAATCTACAAACTAGTATAGCATGCATGTAAGGGATCGTACCCAAGAGAATCGGGATTCTGAACAATCAGCAGATAACATGACAGGGGTTTTTGGAAGTTTAAGCAAACAAATAAACAAGCAAACATTATTAGGGATTAAATCAATTGAAGGAAAGCAGAGTTCATTCAATCAATTCCACCGTTTTAATCATTCGATCATTGATTCATCCACTTTTCTATTAATTCCCAGGTTAATTCCAATCCTTATAAAAAATTTCCGCTTGTCCACGGTCCAAGCGAAAAGATGATATGAACAAGAACGCTTAATTCAAATCATGCAAAGTATTAAGGATAGAAGGATATCAAATCATGCAATCAAGCTACGAGTCTCGTGCATAAAATAACAATCAAACACTCTTTCTCAATTCTAGTCCACGGTCCTAGAAAATGTTTCAAGGATAAATAAGATTGCACAAACAACAATCAAACCTAATCCAAACAGTAGATCTAAGTCAATCAAACAAGTTGATCAGGCTTATAAAATCAAACATAGATCATATAAATACAAAACAAGAGTTTTGATATTAATCAAGGGATAGAAAAGTTACCAGAATCTCACGAATTACATAAAAAGGCTTCCTTGACCAAACAAACTCCAAAGGAAATTAGTTCTCCATAATAAAACTGAAAATAAAACCTAGAAAGTAAAAGTATGCTAGATAATGTGGTACTAGATCTAAACTGAAACACGAAACTAAACTTAAATACTAAACCGAAATAACCTAAAACTAAAGATATAATTATAAATAAAAGATAGAATAAAAACAAAGTCGGCTTCTCGGATAAACCGCCACCCGCGAGCGCGGTTACGAACCGCGAGCGCGGTCATCTTGATCTCCTCGGCCGCGAAATCTCATCGAACCGTGAGCGCATCCATAGCCCGCGAGCGCGGTTTCTCGTGTAATCAGCTCTCGGATTCTTTCCTCCACCGCGGGCTCGGGCTCATACCCGAGGGCGCGGGTCTTGTTTCCGTAAACTCTTTAGCTCGAACTAGGACTTCTGTCTTCCAAATCTTCAACTGTAGGCTCTTCTGATATTATAGATAAACATCCTAATCTAGCCTAAAACACTCAGAAATCCTAATAAAAATACAAAATTACGCTATACCAAAACCAGCGTATCACTCGCAGACTTGCATGACCAAGTCTTTTATGCCATAGATCAGACTCATTTGTAACGAAGCAAGACATAGAATTTCCTCGGGCTTGAAATCATTGTCTACTAAATAGACTTTGTTTACTTGTCGTCCTTTGAGAACAACTTTGTTAGTGTTGTTGTTCCTTATGGTGCATGTAGGATCGTTAGTACGTCTAGGTTGTCGACCTCAACTAAGTCGTCAACCTCTTAAGTAAATGCAGCGGAAATGAACCACAAGAAAGACTTACTTGAACACGAAGTTTTTATAGTGGAAACACTTGTTTGATTAACTCAATCAACCAAGTGTGAAAACCACTCCCTTCCAAGTTCTCGCTTGGAAGGATTAAAAGTCGTAGCTTGCTTTATTGATCTTTTGGACTAGTTACATAAACACCCTGGATCTAGACCTACTTCCCAAGCACTCTAGAACTCGTTGTGAACTAAGTAACTACAACCCGCACTCAATCTAACAAAAGCCTACGTCTTCCTCTCGAACTCTCGTTTCTTTCTTAGAACAAAAATGGAGTATGAGTTCGTGTTCTATCTAACCTAAAGCCTTAGATTAAATACACACAAACTAGGTCAGATAAGAGAGAATAATATCTTCCAATTCGGTTATGGCAAGATATTGTTTCTATTATCTTTACAAAATCATCCTAAGCATATAAAAGGATTACAATCAATAACGGCTTAGGATAAAGGCATACACGGCTTACAATATAATTTGCATAAGATCTTTCCTAAAACAAGTTTATCCTGTCCAAACAACCAAGATCTCACGCGTCTTCAAGATCTCCGAGATCTGCCTTCAAAACACGTTGACGACCTGACTGACGTTGGCGACTCCTTTCAAGGACTCGAGGTCGTTCACGTGACAGACGTTTGGAACCATCAAAATCAAAGCCTCCAGCTTTTCTAACAAATTCCCCCTTTTTGATGGTGACAAACTCTTCTATCCTGTATAATCAGAGAAATACCAAAACTCGAACAAGATATGCAATAATATTCAAGTTAGTCAAAAGTTCCCCCTAAGTTGGATAACCCACATGTAATTCAGCATAAAAATCCCATTGTTTTATCTACCCCCAACCTTTTCCCCCTTTTGGCATCATCGAAAAGATCAATCTAAATAATCAAGCAAAGAGAGATAATCAAATAAGGGTAAATAGAAAATTATCCAACATACAGACAGAATCCATAGCAAAAAAACAGAATAGTCTTAAACATGCAACACAGAGAAAACAAAAACACATATTTGAAATCGAAAAGATGTTTTTGAGATAGTAGATGTGCAAGGGAAAAATGAAGGGAACTGGATGTCGGCTACTCAAGCTAAGTCACAGACTTGATCAGATCATCAAGCGCAACAGACAAGTCATGAACATCAGATTTCAGTGCAGACTGATCACGCAGAAGTTGGCCAACCTTCTCAAGCAAATCCTGGTTTTGACGTTGGAGCTCAACTAACAGCTTCATAATGACACCAGGTTGCTCACCTTCCCTTCCCATAGCATGGATGCCCAACTCTGCATCTTCCATCTCATCATCAGAAACTACATCCTTGCCTGCACCCCTTCACACCCATTTATCATCAATCAGTTTGTAGCCCATCTTGCGAACAATATCAGCATTCAAAAGACGAACGTGATCCACTTCTTTCTCCGCCTCATAAACCTCATGATAAAGAAGCACCTTTTTGACAATGGAGCAGTATGGGAGAGCATGAGTGGGATTATCCTTCACAGAGTCCATGTGGAGAAGCACCAACCGAGCAAAGTTGACAGGTTCCTTGTTGAGAATTTTATCCATGACAAGAATGTCTTGGATCATAGCAGTGCTCCTCTTTTGTTCTCGGGGAATCAGGTTGCTGATCACCCAAGTGAAAAGAACCTTCCTTTCGGCACTCATGAAGTTAGTGGCAAAAGAACCACCATCAACGTCATCGACCTGTGTGACCTTTTTGAGCAACTCAGCAGAATCAGTTTCTTCAGGCCATGCACCTCTATGATATTCAGCAAAACCTTTGTGCGGCACTTTCAAAAGAGTGGCTAACTCCATGCTTGACAAGGTGAATTTCTCACCATGTAACTCATAATGACCTATGGTCCTCTTCTCCTTGTCCTCTACAGTCAACGACCTGTAGAACTCTTTCACCAACTCCAGATTAAAACTTTCTTCCTCATGAAATAGATGAGTCCACTCTTGATGAGACAACCACTCAGAAACGCCTTGTAGACCAGTGGAATTGATGAACTCATCGTCCATGATGAGTTCCTTGACAAAATCACGACCAGCCATGTTACTTCCTTCACCTTTGATTTCTTTACTTCCCTTTTTAGGTTTGCCACTTGCAGCGAGTCGTCCACTTGACTGAGTGGGCATCTTTTTACTCTTTTTCGACCTAACAGTTTTCTTAGAGACAACAGAGTCTCCACCTTCAGATCCAACTGGCATTGGAGATACTTCCCTTCCTCTCTTTCTAGTAACCTTAGCGCTAGACTCCCTAGTCTTAGGTTTTCTAGATTCCTTAGTTATCACCACATCATCCTCATCAGACTTTTCAGACTCAATCAGTTGTCTAGCAATTTCTTCTTTCGATTTTGCCTTAGAAGAAGATGCCACAGATCTGAATAAAGAGAGCTTGGGATCACTAGGAGTACCTTGTTCTGAGTCATCGTGTCCTTCGATGTTGAGAGGTTGAAGCGGTGAATCAGGATTTTCAGTGGAGTCAATCACTTTGCTTGGGTCAATGACCTATTCTGGGTCATTCACCTGAGTATTAGTTCCCGCCAAAAGTACAGGAGTCGTCTTCTCCGCAACGACAAATTTAGAGATATTATCTCCGGATTCCATAGCTTCAATTGACTTCACGACTTCTTGAACAGAGTCAAATTTCTCTTGCATGTCTTGAGATTTGGGTATTGGGGCTAGGGTTTCTGGTAGGATTTGAGTGGGAGGGATTTCTTGAGAAATTGGGAGAGGTTCAGTTTGATTAGAAGAGGATAAGCCCAGTTCTTGATTTTGTGTGGATTCGGGACCTTCAAGCATCAATGGTGTGGCTGGTTTATTAGCGGTTTGGCTGGCTGCTAAGAGCAGAGCCATGGTTTGAGGATCAATAACCTTTCCAAGTTTTAAGGCAAGGGTTCGCGGGGATTCAGTGCCACGAATGGGGGATGAGGGATTTGGGTTTGACGCCATTGACGATTGAAAAGGTGGAAGCTTTTTGGTAGTGAAAGGAAATTGTAGAGAAATTGAGAAGAGCAAGAGAACGAGATAATGCACGAGAGAGAGAAAGCGTACCTTTTAATCAGAATCCCTCTCCTTATTTATTCTTGAACTATAGTTGATAGGATAGAAACTAGATCTTCCCAAGATCTTTAATCAATGCAACTGAAAAGGCAATTTCCTTTGATAAAAAGATTTCCAGATTTTTGAAAAGATACCGTTGGGAAAGGTTATTCTTGTCCTGTTCTACGTCAACCACTTAACCAGCAAAAATTCCAGACACCTGACTTTCCTCAAATATTGCACAGTCACTAACTTTACTCGAGTTGCCAACATCCATTGAAAAGAGAATACGCCTGGTTCTTTGGGGTTTTGCACAGGGGTGCCAAAGAGAACCAGGGAAAATAATTTATGTGGATCTGTCAATCAAGTAGATAAGTCTCCGTTTATAGCAAAGCATTCAGAAATAGGCTCATAGAGACTCTCTAACATGATAGGCTAGGGCAGGCTGTAGAGTCAACCATCACTTGAGCTTGTAATGAGGGTTAGGTACATCAGGTTTGGACTCTTTTGGGGTTAAAGAAAGGTTTCAACATGTAATTGATGCATAACTCAAGAAGCAAAGAATGAAGACATAATGATGTGCATGGTTCATGAGTTTGTAACATGGAAACATTCAAATTTAACACCTCAAGATCATAAAACTTTTGAATCATAAATAGATCATCTAATCTAGTCAATCATTGAGGGATAATAGATGGGAAATAGATTAGTTTAGGGAAATCATACCTAGCTCCATGCGGAACTGTACAAAGGGTTCACGATTGAGAACTTTAGTGAATATGTCAGCACGTTGTTCACCTGTTCGGCAGAAATCCATGGTCACCAACCCTTTCTCGACACAGTCACGAAGAAAGTGATGTCGAATCTCCATGTGCTTGGTTCGTGAATGTTGTACATGGTTCTTTGAGATGTTGATGGCGCTTGTGTTGTCACAGAGTATAGGTATGCTATCATACTCTAAGCCAAAGTCATGAAGTTGTTGCTTGAGCCAAAGAAGTTGGGTGCAGCACGCAGCAGCAGCGATGTACTCAGCTTCTGCAGTAGAGAGTGCAACTGAATTTTGTTTCTTGGACCCCCATGACACAAGACATGGTCCAAGAAATTGAGCCATCCCTGAAGTGCTCTTACGATCAATTTTGTTCCCAGCAAAATCAGCATCCGTGTACCCGACTAGACCAAAATCACATGAGGTTGGGTACCACAGGCATAAGTCATCAGACCCTTTGACATACCTTAGAATTCTCTTGACAGCTTTGAGATGCGATTCTCTTGGATCAGACTAAAATCTGGCACATAAGCATACGCTGAACATGATGTCTGGTCTACTTGCCGTGAGGTAGAGTAGGGAACCTATGATGCCCCGATACAAAGTCTGATCAACCTTCTTTTCATTTTCATCTTTTCCTAGAGAAGTGATGGGAGAGATAGGTGTGTCAAAGGATTTTAAGTTGTCCAATCCGAACTTCTTGACACACTCCCTAAGATACTTATGTTGATGCACTCTTGTTCCTTCCATATCTTGAGTGACCTGAAGTCCTAGGAAAAACTTAAGTTCACCAACCATACTCATCTCAAATTCACTAGTCATGAGGTTAGCGAACCTCTTCACAAGTTTTTCATCAGTAGAGCCAAAGATGATGTCGTCCACGTAGACCTGTACAACCAGAGTGTGCTTTCCTTCTTTGAGAAGAAAAAGTGTCTTATCCACCTGTCCTTGAACATATCCATGTTGGAGCAAGAACTGAGAAAGCCTGTCGTACCAAGCTCGAGGTGCTTGCTTCAAACCATAAAGAGCTTTATCGAGTTTAAAAACATGATCTGGGTGAGTGACGTCTTCAAATCCAGGGGTTTGCTCTACGAATACTTCTTCCTTAAGAAATCCATTCAGAAAGGTTGTTTTAACATCCATTTGTTGAAGCTTGAAGCCATGATGAGCTGAATAAGCTATCAAGAGACGAATTGCCTCAAGACGTGCTACAGGAGCAAAAGTCTCATCATAATCTATCCCTTCTTGTTGGTTATATCCCTTAACCACAAGTCTTGCTTTATTTCTCATGACGTTTCCAGAATCATCAAGCTTATTTCTGAAAACCCAACGTGTTCCAATCACAGTTCTATCTTTGGGTCGTGGAACTAGGTGCCAAACCTTGTTTCTCTCAAATTGATGAAGTTATTCTTGCATAGCACGCACCCAATCTGGATCTTTTAGAGCTTGATCCACATTATTGGGTTCTAGAATAGAAAGAAAAGCATTGAAAGCACATAAGTTCTGAAGTGAAGAACGTGTCTGAACACCTTTGGAGTAATCTGAGATGATGTTGGTCACTGGATGAGCATCTTTTTGCTGATAGTTTAACTGAAGCAGAGTAAGGTCAACTACCCCATTGTTGTGACCTTGATCAGTGTTAGGATTTTCAGTCTCTGCAGCTTCTTTGCTTGGATCAGACTCATCATCACCAGATTCTTCAATATTTGCATTATTTTCCAGAGCAGGCATGTCAGGATCATCTACGTCATCCACCTGAGTCGGATTACCGACCTGTTGAACTTGATCAATTTTCTCAATGCTAACTTCTCATTCTTCACACAGATGAAAACCTAGATCTCCTTCCTCTTCATCAACAATAGAGCTGCCTCCCATGGTATTCTCATCAAACAAAACATGAACACTCTCTTCAACTTTCTTAGTTCTCTTGTTAAACACTTTGTAGGCTTTGCTATGCTGAGAATAGCCTACGAAGGTTCCTTAATCACTCCTAGCATCCATCTTGCCAAGACTATCTTTGCCATTGTTATGTACGAAACACTTACATCCAAACGTACGCAGGTGGGCAACGTTGGGTTTTCTTCCTCTTAGAAGCTCATATGGTGTTTTCCCAAGAAGAGGTCGCACCATAGCTCTGTTTAATACATAGCATGCGGCATTGATAGCTTCTCCCCAGAAATTCCTTGGAAGTCCACTTGAAATCAGCAGCGTTCTCGACATGTCTTCCAAAGTCCGATTCTTTCTCTCAACAACTCCGTTCTGTTGAGGGGTTCTTGGGGCTGAAAAGTTATGATTCACACCGTTTTCTTTGCAGAATTCCAAAAACTGAGCATTCTCAAATTCAGTGCCATGATCAGATCGAATAGAGATCAAAGGTACGTCAAGCACCTTCTCTGTAAGCTTAACCCATGTACTAAATTCTTCAAACACCTGGTCTTTAGAAAACAAGAAAAATACCCAAGTATATCGCGAAAAGTCATCAACAATGACATATACATATCTATTACCTCCTCGACTTCTCATACGCATTGGCCCACACAGATCCATATGAATTAACTCTAGAGGATTAGAAGTACTTACCTCCCTTTTTGATTGAAAAGAAGATCTGACCTGTTTTCCTTTTACACAAGCTTCACACACTTCATGTTTGATTTGGTCAATCTTAGGTAATCCACGTACCAATTCCTGATTGTGAAATTTGCAAATAAGTTGTAGACTTGCATGACCAAACCTATTGTGCCAGAGGTTGGCAACATCTTCGACTACTTGAAAACACAACTTTTCCTCAGGTAGGAGCCAGGGAACAACTTTATAAAGATTGTTTTCACAAATTCCCTTCAGAAGAGTCTTTCCTGAGCTAACATCAATCACTTGACATCCAAGAGAATCAAAGACAACTTGATAGATATTGTTAGCACAAAGTTGAGAAACACTTAACAGATTGTATCTAAGACCCTTGACAAAGCTTACGTTGTTAACACAGAAATTCTTGGAGATTCTTACCTTTCCAATACCCAAAACTTGACCCTTATTGTTGTTACCGAAGGTGATGTTGCTACCTTCTTGTTGATGAAGTGAGATGAATGACTCAAAGCTTCCCGTCATATGAGTTGAACATGCACTGTCGAAGAACCAGGGACCGCTTTCTCTCACTTCATTCTGCAATGTAAAAGTCAGTTTTTACGAACCCAGAGTTGTTTGACAACTATCTTGGGTTGGGCAACGTATTGATTTGAAGAACATCTTTCATTATAAACTCTCTCAGGATCTATGGTTGGCTTACGTTCATGAGCTTCCCAAAATCCATTAGATCTGCTATCCTTCATTTTTTTTCTTGCATTCATGTTGAAGATGACCTTCTTTTCCACAATACCAACAAGTTTTATGAGAATTAAGACCAACATACTTGCTATACCCCGGATAGATCGGTTTGTTATTAATACGAGCATGAAAATTAATTTTTGATGGTTTCAAGTTCTCAACTTGTTTTATCCAGATTTTGTGTGCTTTCTGACCTGAAAACCAAGGTCGTTTACCTTTTCCTGGGTTCCCCACATCTGATGTGGAACAACTTGCTTTGTTGTCGCACATAGGTGTTTTACCTTTAGGCTCAGGTGGACACAAGGTTTTCAAGTCTTTAGGCACATAGGAATATCCAAGTCCAGGTCTTGAAGTTACAAAAGTTTTTGCATACTCTTCAGCAGTTTTCTTGGCTGCAAACTCCTCTATCCATTTCTTTTTATTAGACTCATTAATATTCTTTTCCTTTTCAAGGTCATTGACTAACTTAGCATTACCAAGTTTAAGCATGAGATTTTCTCCTTCAAGGTCTGTGACTTTCCTTTCTAAGTCATCCACTTCTGATTTAAGATTATCACAGTTTTTGCATGCAATAGACTCAGAAATTGAAGATTTTTTCTCTAACTTAGCACATTTAAGAGACCAACCATGATTATCATCCATTAAATTAGAGATATTATCTTCTTTTTCTTCAAGTTTCTCTCTGAGTTGGGTAACCTGAGTTCCCAACTTCTCAATGATAGCATGCAACTGTTCTTTAGTTTTATTGGATAACATAGACGAGAGTTCAGAATCATATACCTCTGTTGGAGCATCTATAGCCATGAGACACATGTCTTCTTGTTGACTTGCCTCATCTTCAGCATCAGAAACATCCCAAGTAGCTAACAAGGCATTCTTGTCACCTTCCGACTTTCTTTTGACACAGTTTCTTGCAAAGTGTCCTTTTCTCGAACAATGATAACATATCACGTCCTTCATGTCTTTGACAGGTTTAGTTCCTTTAACTTGAGTCTTACTGTTGCGATTCCAAAGCCTTTTCATGGCTCTCGTGATGAATGCAACTTCTTCATCACCGTCAACTTGATCATCATCACCTTGAGCAAGATCGAAGGCCCTTTCGACTTTCAAGGCAATGTTCTTGACCTTGACAGTTTCAAGGCGATCATCTCGCCTTTGCTTAATTCCTCCATACATAGTCAATTTTCCTATGACATCTTCCAAGGTGAGTGTTTTAGTCTCACTATTGGTTAACATCGCAGCAGCTGCTTCATTCCATTTTGCATTGAGGCCTTGGATCAACTTGTTGACCTGCTTCCACTGGGGAAGTTTCTCACCAAGAGACTCAAGTTGACTAACCACAGCTTGAAATCTTGAGTGATAGTCACCCAAGGATTCATTCTTTTCTTCACTCACTCCTTCATACTCCCTCTCCAGAGCAATGATGCGATCCTTCTTCACATCATCATTACCTTGGTGAAGCCTTTTGAGAGCATCCCAGATCTGCTTAGCCGTTTTGTACTGGACAACCTTCTTCAAGTCTCCAGGAGTTAGAGCATGGTGAAGAACCTTCTTAGCACGAGCATTCTTCTCTAACTTTTTATAGTCAGCATCATTATAGTCTTCCTTTTTCTTTTCTCCCTTTCCATCAGCAGTGAGAAAAGTCTCGGGACCCATCTCTATGACTTTCCAAAGTTGTCCATCAAGCGAGCAGATGTGAGTCTCCATTTGCTCGACCCACCAATCGTATTCGCCAGCCTTGAGCACTGGTGGCTTCCAGAATGAGTCATTGATTGCAGTGTTCGTTGAAGTCATCTTTCCTGTAAAAAAAAACAAGTACTAAAACAAATCTAGAGCCAAAGCTCTGATACCAATTGTAGGATTGTTAGTACGTCTAGGTTGTCGACCTCAACTAAGTTGTCAACCTCTTAAGTAAATGCAGCAGAAATGAACCACAAGAAAGACTTACTTGAACACGAAGTTTTTATAGTGGAAACACTTGTTTGATTAACTCAATCAACCAAGTGTTAAAACCACTCCCTTCCAAGTTCTCGCTTGGAAGGATTAAAAGTCGTAGATTGCTTTATTGATCTTTTGGACTAGTTACATAAACACCCTGGAGCCAACGTCTTCCTCTCGAACTCTCGTTTCTTTCTTAGCACAAAAATGGAGTATGAGTTCGTGTTCTATCTAACCAAAAGCCTAAGATTAAATACACATAAACTAGGTCAGATAAGAGAGAATAATATCTTCCAATTCGGTTATGGCAAGATATTATTTCTATTATCTTTACAAAATCATCCTAAGCATATAAAAGGATTACAATCAATAACGGCTTAGGATAAAGGCATACACGGTTTACAATATAATCTGTATAAGATCTTTCCTAAAACAAGTTTATCCTGTCCAAACAACCAAGATCTCACACGTCTTCAAGATCTCCGAGATCTGCCTTCAACACACGTTGACGACCTGACTAACGTTGGCGACTCCTTTCAAGGACTCGAGGTCGTTCATGTGACAGACGTTTGGAACCATCAAAATCAAAGCCTCCAGCTTTTCTAACAGTGCATGACTCCGAGGTAAAAGTTACCACGAGATTTCCCTGATCACAAATCTGAGCAACACTAAGAAGATTAAATCCAAGATTATTTACAAGACTTACCTGTTTTACCTTCCATGTCGCTTATGACCGAAGGATATGTTTCCTCCAGCGTTCTTGTGAAGTGAGGTGAGGATTTTTTTCATTTCCTGTCATGTGGCATGATCAAGCACTATCTATGTACCACTAATTGTTCCCCCTCACTTCATCCTATCAAACAGAGAAAATCAAGGCTTTACGACCCAGGCAAGCATTGCCTTTTTGGGTCAGTTAGGATAAAACTTCTGATGCTCTATAGGACTAACAATGAAGTAATTAGCAATATTGACATTATTACTTCTACTCTGTTTTGAATGAATTTTCTTAGAGCTTCTAGAAGCACAGTTTTTATTGAGAACAAGAGGAGAATATGAACTTTGTTGTTGTTGGTTATTGTTCCCTTGCCAGCGGTGACGATTGTTTCTCCTACGGTTTTGACCGTTGTCACCATTCTGGTTGTTAAACCTGTTATTTTGATTTTTCTGGAAGTTTTGATATGTTTTCGCTTTATTGCACTGAGTGTGGTCATGACCTCCTTTACCACATTGTCTACATATGTAACACCCCTTTTTATATAGGGATATTACCGCCAGTGACCCCGAGATTGAACTCTCGAAGTCACCCAAGGCTTACAGTAAATTACAAAACTTAACCAAAAACTTCAAAATGCGGAAGATATATATATAAGTTGCGGAAGTCTATTACAAAAGTTGAATAAACTATAAAGGATACAAAGGTTCAATGGGAAGGGTCTCACAAATCGGAACCTTGACCCTTAAAATTATTCTAACTTATTCCAATTCAGCTACTCCTCAAGATTGCTCCTCGTAGTCCTCGACGTAGAACTCCACTCCTGATGTGTCGCGACGAGAAATGCGATGGACACCAGTCGACCATGCAAGGAAAATAAACGGTCGGTTAGTCTTGTGACAGACTAAGCAAATGGGTGTTAGAAGGTGGTTTGGTTTTAGGAAAGAACGAGTTGGGATGTCGGGTACCGAATGAAAGCCGGTCCCATCCTCGGACCTCGGACCTCCTATGAAAACTATGACTTGAAGGAAAAGTATGAGAACGTTATCCAAGGGTGAATCTCGATTTTTAAAGAAAGATTTACTTATGTTGGGAACTTGGGTTTCAAACACTTAGTCAGGTGGGTAATTAAACCCCTCGTTGATCACGTTTCCCTCTACCAACCTCACCGCATACGTGTTGTGCGAATTCAGATTGGAGCCAGAGAATTACGGAATCCGAGAGTAAGGATGGCATTCCATTTTGTACTAGCCTTCCTATCATTTTAATTGTCGCCAACGGGCGCCTATTCCATCTCTACCAATTTTAATGATCACAATATCGTTCCACTTGGAATTAAGCATACTTTTTAAATAAGATAGAATGTGGGTTACGGCCCCACGGAAATACTCAAAGGTTGGGTGGCGAACCCAGACTAACACGAGCTACGTGCCATCACCCCTCATTGAGCGAGAGGGTATTGACCATGGTCTTACAAGTAGAGCATCAGCTCAAGAACAAAGTTGAATGATTCGACGCGTATACAATAAAGTACGCACATACAAGCCTACTCCTCTACGCACACATATCATAAGGCAACGGCCCTACAATCCGTCTAGCGTAACCTAAGTACGACTAGAAATAACGTCATTAAATCTACAACAATATAAATCCTAGATTCATTTTATTTCATACAAGAGTTCCCAACATAGTCATAAAACAATATAAACACATGGAAACATATAACGATATGTAACATGCTTGATAAAAACGGGTGATGCATAAACGGTTTTATATGGAAATCGAACCCAAATCACTTGCCTCGTAATAGACGTAGATGGGTTACGAAACGATCACTCGCGATTAAGAACTTATTCCTGTTTCAATCAACCACAAAATAAATTGTCGTCAATTTATTTTGTTCATTTGATAACGTTGATTTTCTAGGAATGACAACGGATTTAAGTTTATAAAAATTATAAACTTTACACATTATATTAATAATTTCCTTTTATTAATATAATAACACTATATTATGAATTTTATAAATTATTTATATTATTCGCTTTAAACTTTTCCTTATATTAACCTCAACACACACACACATATATATACATATATTTTTAATATTAATCTAAAGGAAAACCTTATTACTTTATAAATATTCAAAACATAATTACTAGTCTTATTTATCCATAAGAAATTCTTCCTCTTATTAATGTCCTTTTAAAATACCAATTTATTCATATGAACACTAAAAATAGCCATTTAAAATTCACAAGTTAATTTAAATACTTATAAAACACCAAATTCCTAACATTTGTCAATTTAAATAATTTTTTTTTACCTATTTAAACTTAACAAAAGAATTTATTTTTTTAAATTGAATTAAGATTGAATATACCTACAAAGGTGAGCCGGTCGGGCCGGGTCGGGCCCGACCTGCTCACGGGCTCACCAACCAAACGGAACAGCCCACGCAAAAATAGAGCACAAAACAGCACCAGCTTCAATCCCTTCGTTCTCCTTCGTCTGGTATCGGATCGGAGCGTATGAGTAGGCTTTGGAACCGTCAGAGAGAGATCTTTCCAATGATATAAAGTGGGAAAATTTTGGTTGTGTGTGGAAGGAGAAATAGCCCAAAAACTGAGCCTTGCTCTGTTTTTTCGCGAGGCGACTTGTTCTCGGGCCAATTTGGACAAATTGGAGAGCGTTTTTGGATAAACTTTCTGAATGGAGCATGTGTGTGACAGATTGAACTTCGTAATGGCATTTTATAACACTCAAAAAGATCGCTTATACTTCCAAACCCGATGCTCACATCAATACTGTAGGATCGTTAGTACTTCTAGGTCGTTGACCTAGCCAACGTCGCCAACCTCGTAAAGGTTGTCGACTTAGAAAAAGTCACCAACCTGAGTGTATACGCAGCGGAAATTAAATTTAACAGAAAAGACTTACTTGACACACCAATATTTTATAGTGGAAACACTTGATCGATGAACTCTATCAATCAAGTGTGCAAACCACTCCCTTCCAAGTTCTTGCTTGGAAGGATTAAAAGTCGTAGCTTGCTTTATTGATCTTTTGGATTGTTTACAAGAACACCCTGGATCTAGACCTACTTCCCAAGCACTCTAGAACTCGTTGTGAACCGAGTAACTGCAACCCTCAACCCGTCTAACAAGCCTACGTCTCACCACTCGATCGAATCTCACGAACGAGTCACTCTATCTTTTCTCTTTCACAAATATGGAGTATAAGCTCGTGGTTTTCCTCTCTTAATATGCAATATCAGCTCACTCAATCTCTAACCTAATAACCACGAATTATATAGGCTAGCACACTACGGTTTAGAGATATATTACTTCCTTTATTAATTAAGGAAGATAATATAAATCTAATCCTTACAAATCTTCCTAAGGATAAAATAAATATTACAATAAACAAACTCCTTAAGGCTTAAGCAAGATCCACGTCTTTTCTTGTTTTGAGAAGATTCTTTCCTTAACCGAACTGATCTGATATCTCGCGCAATCTTCTTACGCGTTTTCAGTCCGCCTTCTTGTCAGGTCAACGACCTGGCTCATGTCGACGACCTGGCTCACGTGGATGACCTGGATCACGTCGGCGACCTGGCTCACGTTGGTGACCCGTTTCACAAATTCGAGGTCGACCACCTGACTTGCATAGGTCAGGGACGTGACTCACGTTGGCGACCTGTTTTACAACTTCGAAGTCGGCCATCTGACTTGCATAGGTTGACGACCTATCAACGTCTTGAGCACACATTCTACCAACTCTTTTATTCCGTCTTGGTTCACATGTTCGCGACTTCTCACATGTCAACGACTTCATAGAAGAATCCATGTTGTCGACTTCCTTCAAGTTTGGAACCATCAAAATCAAAGCTTCGCTTTCTAACAAATTCCCCCTTTTTGATGGTGACAAACACCTTTATTCCTGCTCAAAAACTTCAAAGGCCAAACATCGATAGTATAGACAATAAACACAAATTCTCTAAAAAGTTCCCCCTAATTTGGATATCCTGCATGGCATTCAATATTAACTTCCCCCTTTTTTTATCTATCTCCAACCTTTTCCCCCTTTTGGCATCATCAAAAAGAATACTCAGAATAATCAAGCAATAGAATAATCATAAAAGGGTAAACCATAGAAGTCAACAAAGTTACAAACACCAAACCACAACAAGATTCGATATAGTCTTAACCAAGCAAGCATGAAAAAGTCAAAGCACACAAATGAAACCGAAGAGATAATTTTTGTGAGAGGGTAGATGTGTTAGGGAAAATAGAAAGGAGATGGATGTTGGCGACTCGAGCTAAGCCAAAGACTCAAGCATATCAGTAAGTGAACCACTAACATTACAGGAGTTGCCCAACCTTTCCTAAAAGCAAAGTACAAACCATCTTCTTCCATCACTATGTTACCCACATCAACATCATCAATACCATCATCAAAGACAACTTCTTTTCCAACACCCTTAGACACTCATAGGTCACCAACCAGCTTGTAACCCAATTTTTTCTTTCTTCTCTTTTTTTTTAACATTTTTTTTACAATGAAATGGTTCAGATTCCTCACAAATTTAACTTCCCCCTCAGCCTCATAAACCTCATGGTATTCCAGATTTTTTTTTTAACAACGCGCTTGAGTGGCATATTTTTCTTCCAGAGATTTCCAAAAATAAAACACATGTGGTCAACATTCCCCACCTACACAAAGTTCTCAACGTCCACAAGGTTCCCCACCTGGACAAGGTTCCTCACATGTGTCACTGCTCTAAACTATCACCGAGTTGCCAACATCCACAACAAGAGAATACACCTGGTTCTTTGGGGTGTTGCATCGGGGGTGCCAAAGAGAACCAGGGAAAGAATATATTTAATGTGGATTTGTCAATCGTGTAGATAAGTCTATGTTTTAATCAAGAAACACAAAAATAAGCTCATAGAGACTCCCTAACATGATAGGCTTGGGTAGGCTATAGAATCAACCGTCATTTGTGCTTGTAATGAGGGTTAGAAACATCGGGTTTGATTCTTTTGGGCTCAAAGAGAGGTTTCATGATGTATTAAGAACATTACTCAAGAAGCAAGAATTAGAGACATTAAGATATGCATGGTTCTTAAGTAGGTAACATTGAATCATTCAAGACTTAAACACCTTAAAGTCATGAAATTATTGAGTCATAAAAAGAGTATCTAATCTAGCCAATCATCGAGGAAACATGGATAGGAAAATAGATTTAGTTAAGGGAAATCATACCTAGCTCCATGTGGAATTGCTCGAAGGGTTCCTAATTCAAAGCCTTTGTGAATATATCTACACTTTGGTCACTTGTTCTGCACAACCTCATCTTCAACAATAGCTTTTTCAATAGAATTTTCGGAACCATACTCTTCATGTTGCTGAGTACTTCCACCAACATCACAAACATTCTCTTCTTCATCATTCACATTCAAATCTTCTGAGTTGGTAACTGCAGCAATGTTCACAACTCCAATCTCTTTCTCAACATACTAGAATCATCCTTTAGGATTAGCAATCCTCCACAAGTTTGTGACTTTCTGAGGTTGGCAACCTTCAGAATCACTCTTCTTTTTTTTTTTTTTTTTACTTCTCGTGATTTCTTTTCATGCCAAAACCTTCTCTAGCTTGTTTCACTCATGTCTTGTACATATTGTACCCTTCAGAACTTTCTTTGAAACTTTGCCCTTGTTTTTTAGGGTAAAAATACCTCCATTTTGTTGAAGTGAGATAACCTTCCCTGTACTACTCCTCACACGAGCTAAACATGAATAATAAAGAACCAAGGGAAGCCTCCTCTCACTCACATCTGCAAGGTAAATGTCAGTTTCTTCGAACCCAAAGTTGTTTAACAACTCCTCTGGGTTGGGCAACATATGAATAGTTTTGACAACAAGCATGGCGATTTGCACAAGAGTTCACATGGATCTGATTATTAGCATAGGAATTTTCATTATTTGACTGACTCCACCACCTAGCTTTTTCATCATCTTGAACCTTTTTCCTACATTCATATTGGTAGTGGCCAACCTTGCCACAGTACCAACACGCCCTATGAGGATTTGGACCAACATTCTTGTTATGCTTGGGATACATAGGTTTGTTGCTTGTAAGAGCATAAGAATTGATTTGTGAAGGTTTAGGATTCTGAACTTGGTTATTCCCCACGTTGTGCACCTTCTGACTAGAGTACCAGAATTGCTTACCTTTGTCTGGGTTGGCCACCTCAGATGTGGAACAACTCGCGTTATTGCACATGGGGGGTTTACCCTTGGACTTGGGGAAACATTTACTAGTACTCTGATTATTTGGTGTACTTGTGTACCCAATTCCATGCCTTTGCTTCACAAATTTCTTTGGATACTCTTTCTTGACATCAACAACTTGATTAGCAACACTTTCATCAACTAATTTCTTTTTCTTGAATTCATCCTCCACTTTTAGTTTTTCAAAGTCACTTGACATCTTAGCATTCCCTAATTTCCACATGAGGTTTTCACCTTCTAGGTCAGTGACTTTCTTTTCTAAGTTGTCAACTTCACTTTTCAAACCGGTACAAGAGTTACACACACTTGAAGTAGAACCAAACGACACCTTTTCTAATTCAATGACTTTATTAGACCAACCTTTATTATCATCAATTAAATTAGAAATAGTATCATTTTTCTCTTCTAAGGTTTCACTAAGTTCACAAACCTTAATTCCCAACTTCTCAATAATGGACAACAATTGTTCTCTAGACTTATTAGATAAAAAAGAGGAGATTTCAGTGTCACATACCTCTCTTGAAGAGTTTTCAACTTTTGTCATGAGACACACTCCATTTGGTTTAGAATCTTCCCAAGTTGCAAACATTGAACACTTGCTTTTCTCATCTTTCTTGTTCAAACATTGTCTTGCAAAGTGTCTCATACCTTGGCAATGGTAGCACACAACATCTTCAGACGGTTGTGTCGTACCTTTGTTGCACTTCCCCAACCTCTTCATTGCTCTAGCCATGAGTGCAACGCCGTCATCAACATCGACTTGATCTTCTTCAGTTTGTGCGAGATCAAAAGCTTTTTCCACTTTCAAGTTAATGTCAGTTTCAAAACGATCATCTCGCCTTTTCTTGATTCCACCATACATGGTCAACTTCCCAATGACATCCTCCAAGGTGAGTGACTTGGTCTCACTATTAGTTAGCAACGCATCAGCAGCTTCATTCCACTTTGAGTTGAGCCCTTGGATCAGTTTGCTAACTTGCTTCCACTGAGGAAGTTTCTCACCAAGAAACTCAAGTTGACTAACCACAGCTTGAAATCTCGAGTGATAGTCACCCAAGGCTTCATTCTTTTCTTGACTGATTCCTTCATACTCCCTCTCAAGTGTTATGATGCGGTCCTTCTTCACATCATCATTTCCTTGATGAAGTCGTTTGAGAGCCTCCCAAATTTCTTTGGCCGTCTTGTAGTGAATGACTTTCTTCAAGTCTCCAGGGGTTAGAACATGGTGGAGAACCTTCTTAGCACGAGCATTCTTCTCTAACTTATTGAAGTCGGAGTCATTGTAGCCCTCCTTCTTCTTCACCTCCTTCCCATCAGTAGTGAGAAAGGTTTCAGGACCAATCTCAATCACTTTCCAAAGTCGGCCATCAAGGGAACACACGTGGGTTTCCATTTGCTCAACCCACCAATCATATTCTCCAGGTTTGAGCATTGGCGGTTTCCAAAAAAAGTCGTTGATTATTGTGTTATTTGAACTCATCTTTCCTGCAAAACAATAAGTACTAAAACAAATCTAGAGCCAAGGCTCTGATACCAATTGTAGGATCGTTAGTACTTCTAGGTCGTTGACCTAGCCAACGTCGCCAACCTCGTAAAGGTTGTCGACTTAGAAAAGTCACCAACCTGAGTGTATACGCAGCGGAAATTAAATTTAATAGAAAAGACTTACTTGACACACCAATATTTTATAGTGGAAACACTTGATCGATGAACTCTATCAATCAAGTGTGAAAACCACTCCCTTCCAAGTTCTCGCTTGGAAGGATTAAAAGCCGTAGCTTGCTTTATTGATCTTTTGGATTGTTTACAAGAACACCCTGGATCTAGACCTACTTCCCAAGCACTCTAGAACTCGTTGTGAACCGAGTCACCGCAACCCTCAACCCGTCTAACAAGCCTACGTCTCACCACTCGATCGAATCTAACGAACGAGTCACTCTATCTTTTCTCTTTCACAAATATGGAGTATAAGCTCGTGGTTTTCCTCTCTTAATATGCAATATCAGCTCACTCAATCTCTAACCTAATAACCACAAATTATATAGGCTAGCACACTAGGGTTTAGAGATATATTACTTCCTTTATTAATTAAGGAAGATAATATAAATCTAATCCTTACAAATCTTCCTAAGGATAAAATAAATATTACAATAAACAAACTCCTTAAGGCTTAAGCAAGATCCACGTCCTTTCTTGTTTTGAGAAGATTCTTTCCTTAACCAAACTGATCTGATATCTCGCACAATCTTTTCACCCGTTTTCAGTCCACCTTCCTGTCAGGTCAACGACCTGGCTCATGTCGAAGACCTGGCTCACGTGGATGACCTGGATCACGTCGGCGACCTAGCTCACGTTGGTGACCCGTTTCAACTGATTTGAGGTCGAACACCTGACTTGCATAGGTCAGGGACGTGACTCACGTTGGCGACCTGTTTACAACTTCGAAGTCGGCCACCTGACTTGCATAGGTTGACGACCTATCAACGTCTTGAGCACACATTCTACCAACTCTTTTATTCCGTCTTGGTTCACATGTTTGCGACTTCTCACATGTCAACGACTTCATAGAAGAATCCATGTTGTCGACTACCTTGAAGTTTGGAACCATCAAAATCAAAGCTTCGCTTTCTAACAAATACCCCTAACACAAACCGTCGCTTGATTTTAATTCGACATTATCCAACAATTACTGGCCATTCCAAACGATTAAACTACCCAATTAACCCTCCATTACTCATTCTTATCCTTCCACATCATTACCTCCATCCAATTCGAGCTTTTAAGAGCCAATTTCGACCATTTAATCCTTATTAGGTCACGTTAAATGCACAGAAATTCGGCCCCGAAAGTTGTATTAATTCAAACAATTGATAAGGGGTTTTATAGAACACTCCATAAGCTTTCCGGAACATCTTTCGGATCGAAAATCGGTTGAGAAACGAGTGAGATATGGCCATTTGAAAATTCGGGCTCAAGTTTGAAGACAACCCAATCGGGTTTAATCCATTTCCGAGAAATTGCACAAACAACCCTCTTGTTTTGCAAAGTGATAAAAAATGTCCTTTCACCTTAACATTTGCACTCCAAATAAAATAGATAGTTATCATTTGAACTTTAAACAATTTATTTTATGAAACTTTAGCTTTAAAACACTTATATAAATTTTAGAAATATTATTATACTACTTTTCCATAAGTATTATCACGTGTAATTACTCTCTTATAATTTAAATAATAAACAACTCATATTATTCATGATTATATTTTATCATATTATAATAATCATACAACCATAATTCTTATGGTTCGTATTTAATATGAAAACATAATTTTTTAACCTTTACTATTGGGTTTTAACCTTATAACATTTAAAGTGTTGTAACATTATAACTTTAAGAAATAAAATATGCAAATATTTTATTATGTTAAACGGAAATATAAAATCACATTTTTATCCTTTATGAAAATGAGGGATATTACAACATAATTGATAGTACATTCCAAGGTAATACTTAGGATGAGGTTTTTGAAGCCTTCTTTCTTTAACACGGACAATATTCAAATCCTTTGGTTCATTACCTAAAGATTGTTTTATAAAGATCTTGTGAGAAGTTTGACAAGTGTACCAATCCTTTTTCCCCGTATTACCACTTTCTAAAGTCTTTAACCTCAATTCTAGATGAGTGTTTTTATCCCTAAGACTCTGAATTTCTCTATCTCTATTTTCAAGCATCTAAGATACATGGATATCTAGTTTAGGCTCATCCTCATTATCTCCTGAGACATAACCTATTTCATGTCTAGAGGGACAGAACTTGGTTTCATTCTTTTCTTTTTCTTTAATTAACTCATCCCTCTCTATCTCTACTTCTAGTAAATCAGATCGCAAAGAATTGTTGACCTTTGTAAGGGAGTCAATTTCTTCTCTTAGACTAGTACAGGTTTCACAGGGAACAATACCATTTTCAACAGACAAAGTAATTTTTCCTTTTAGATTATAGCATTGTTCCTCAGCATTATTCAAGTCATCTTGTAAACCTAAGTTTTCTTCATACATTTTCTTAAGAAGTTTCACAAGATTAGTTTTACTGCTAGAATCGAGAAAATTAAGAAATTGTTCATGGTTTACCTCTTGATCGACAGTTTTGGTTTGAATGGCCATAGCACAGATGTTTGAGATTGCCCAAGACTCAGGTTCTTCATCAGAGTCATGTCCCACGCAGCCATGTGGGCTTTCTTCTTTTCTTCTCCAGCATCGTTACCTTTGGGACAATATTTTGCATAATGACCTTTGTCCTGACATTTGTAACAAGTGACATCCTTGAGATCCTTTCTTGTTCCACTGTTACCTTTGTCACGGCTTCCTGTTGCCTTTCCTTTGTTGTACAGGTTCCTCATTGCTCTACTGATGAGAGCAGTTTCATCATCTTTTTCTTCTACTCCTGCGTCTCTTTCAGATTTGACGTAGTTGTATGCCTTCTAGATCTTCAGTGCCATTCCCTTGTTTGAAGCATTGCCAGGTTCATCATTGACATGATACTTCTCGTAGTCTTTGATTTTCCCAAACACCTCATGTAAGGTTGAGGTCTTTGTTAGGGGATTTTCCTTGAGCAGACCCCTGGTGTAGGCATATTTGGAGTGAAGACCATTGATGATCCTAAGAACTCTCTCTTCGTGGTCAATGACTTTCTCATCGACTCCTAGATCATTCAGTCGGCTAACCAGTATCTCAAACCTTGATTTATAGGCTGAGACAGTTTCATCCTCCTTCATCTCAAAGTTGAAGAAGTCTCGTTTGGCGTCATGAAGATGGCTTTTGTGAAGATCATCACTTCCCACATGCATCTGCTTGATTGCAGCCCACATGCTTTTGGCATCCTTGACATTCACAACCTTCAGCATATCTTCACTTCCAAGGGCATTCATCAGATACATTCTTGCCTTGAAGTTCTTCTCCATCCCTTGGTATTCAGTGGGTCCCCAATCCTTCTTGTTGTCTTTCTTAGCAGCAGGAACCTCATAGTCTCCATCTTCAATGGTACACCATGCCTGATAATCGTTGCTTCGAATCCAGTAAGCAAATAGAATCTTCCAATGTTGGTATTCTCCAGCCTTCTTTATCAAAGGCGGCTTGTTGTTGTTGATACCAACTTCGTATTGATTGTTAGAACTCATCTTGTTGTCCTGTAATGAACACACTATCTAGAGCAAACTTGTTGTGATATAAATTGTTGGAACGAGTATGTTAGAAATACAAACATTGTTCCTCTAGGAACAATGAACTAGGCAACGAAAATATGCAAGACGTAAACACGATTACTTATAGTGGAAACCTTCAAACAACCAACTAGTTGATTGAAGGAAAAACCACTCCCTCCGTAGAGGAGTTGTAATGCTTCTTTTAGTTTTATTGATTTCACACGAACTACAAGCAAGTAGAGTTATCTATGATAGTCTTATCCTATTCTCTAGAACCTAGACCTATCAAACTCAACTTCTCATCCCTAGAACGATTCAACAAAAAAACTAAACCACAAGACAACTTACAACGACTGGCTTCAAGATACACGATGACTTCCCTTGTAATCGGCAATTCTAACCTAATCACTTAACCTTATTTATAGTGCAACAAACTAACCCAATCATATCTTACTTACTTCCGTAATTCAGATATTTCTTGTGATTATTTTATTCACCATAAATCTGATTACAACGATTCTATCTTATCTAACCATAGAAAGACTAGAACCGATTTCCTCAATATCTTGGAGATGTTGTTCGGAAATATCCACTCCATGATCTTCTCCAAGTAACAACTTCATCCAGCTATCAAATCTTTCGGAATCTGATCTTCTTATAACAGATTGACGCGCTTACTAAATGAGGAAAGATGAAGCGTTTTCGCACTGCTGTTCCCTCACTCTGTTCCCTCACATCAGTCCTTCATTGATTATGCCCTTATACTCTGTATTAACCTATAATCTACATTGCGACTTACAGAGACATAAAAATCATTAGTTCTTATAGAATTTGTCATTATCAAAACGTAAGAGGGAAACTTGACAATGGCCTCATGGTAACAGTCATAGTTCCCATGATACCAGTATCCAACATGGTCATTTATCAGAGTTCGAGGGCCGTTAACGTGAGGGGTGAACATGACCGCCCGTGCACATATGCGTGTTGAGCCCAACATACAAGCCCATGAGGTTCCATTCTAAAATCAATTGGCAATAGAAGGAGTAACTCATGGGCTTATATAATGGTCTAGTTAAGCCTCCACTTCTAGATGTGGGAATGCATATTCTCAGTCATTGTTCCGCGCTGACAACTGAGTTGTTAACAATTTGCCATGGGCTCAGATTGGCGAAGAGTAGTGGACAACACTAGATCATCATTGAATCAGATTCAGCGATGGCGTGCAAGCTTATGCAGGAAATGTCAACCCCGCCTCATCCGGACTACTATGTGATCAAGCAATGTCGTGAGCTCTTTATAGATTCGTCTTGGGAGGTTCGGGTTTCCAACATTCGGTTTGAGGCCAATAGAGCTGTTGATGCCTTGTCATAATGGGATGTTGCCCTTGATTCCTCGTTAATAACCTATAATCTCATGCATATTTCTATTTTACATTTTGTTCATGTTGATTATGTAGGCCTTAATGACCATAACTCTTCCTTTAATTAAATAAATCGGCTTCCTTTGGATAAAAAATAATAATTATTTCTCGTCGTTGTTCCGTCGCACCATGTTTGGAAATCTCGGCGAGTTAAATGTGTATGAGTGTATTCCTATACATGGGTATGCTACTTAACATATTTTAATGCTTAAAAATCTATAATACTATTAACTTAAATAAGTTGACGATTAATGCTCATACAAATAATAAGGTTTTTTATAATGTCATTGCAAACATACATATACATATTAATAAGATATTTTATAATTTCAATATAAGTTTTTTGGTAATAAATGCTTATTCAATTAATAGGAATTTTATCAAAACTATTCTAAATGGATTTTTTTTATATTCTAAATGGTTTTTACAATGTTTCATTTTAACTCTTCTTTTTTTATTAAAAAATAAATCAATTAACTCTCCTTTTATGACAAATTTTTATATGATAATACGTATAATAATATAAAGCCAAATTTTATAAATTTTTAAATCCCCATGAATTTTAAAATTATTTTAAAAAACTCATCTTATAAAAAACAATAATATTTCTTTTAAAATAATTAAAAATACATAAAAAATAAACATAATCATTGAAAAAAATAAAAAAACTAATTTATTTAAAATATTTTATAGCTTAATTATAGTTTCCATTCCATTTTAAACACATATTACCTACTCTTTTTTAATTTTTTTTTCGAGTTACCATAGATTGTGCCAATTTTTGAAATTAAATGAATAAAGTTATCATTTGTATTTTGTGGTAAATTTAGAAGAAAATAACCATTTCATTTCATTTTTATTTCAATTCTTGATTTAATTCATAATTAATCTCATTTGTTTCTTCATTTTTATGCTGACTATACTATGCATCGATAAGAAGATAAGAACGAATTAATATGAAAAACAGTTTCATTTATTTGGTCAATTGGGAAAAACCGTTACTAATTTTCTTTAATATACAATTAAAACCTAATTAATTGGATATAATGAAGGCAATGAATGAAATTATATTATGTTTTTACAGTTCGGTTCAAGTAAAACCAACCCTTAACATGAAACGGAAGGAGAGTTGTCAGCCGTTAGATCACATGATCCAATGGCTCAGATTACTCCTGTGATTTTGAAAAAAAATAAAACAAATAAGCAAGGTGACAATTTTGTAAATACACCCAATTTCTATACCCTTAACTTTACTCTCAAATATCAAAAAAAAGCCCCAACTGATCGTACTAACCACACCCCATGACGATTCGAATCGCCCAAACGCTCGATCGAAGTCTCCAAAGTTCGATTGAAGTCTCCAAATGCTCGATTGAAGTCTCCAAATGCTCGATCGAAGGCTCCAAACGCTCGATCGAAGGCTCCCACCTTCTCGCGCTCAGTTTGTCGATCCAGGAACGTGATTCGGGTTGAGCAACGCTCATTGCCCTCACCTTCGATCTCTCCCACGAGATGCCTCCAAAAACAAATCGAAAAGGTATTTCATAAACCCTAATTTTCGTCTCCATGAGCATTGTAATCAATAGTTTCAGCGATTTTCAGCGAGATCCTGCCAAATTATTTTCAGCGATTTTTGTCGCCGGCTCAAGGAGCGCATTGCAGAACAATAGTTTTCATTTCGGCGAGTAAATTGAGTAGAATCAATAGATTGCTTTTTCTGCAGATTTGTGGTTCTTCAAATTATTATATTTTACATGGATGTGTAAAGTATTGTAGTGGCAAAGTGACTTTTTCAACTTTATTTTTGTTTGTCTATTCATCTTCTGTCTCAGCTTTCATATTTTGATATGGTATGTTGTCATTCATTATTTTATATTCATTGTCTGTTTACTTTGTACTGATGTTGATTTTTATATGTGCTACAATGCTACTGTTGATCCATATGTACGTAACTAGAGTTCTAACGTTTGCTGAAAATAGGGGGATTTTTTTCTATTCAATCAAATAAGATTAGCAAAGCTGAGGTGAAAAGTGCATTGAAAAGTTTCAAAAGTGCATTATGACATTAGGAAAAGTGCATTGATAAATGTCATAATAAAAGTGCATCATCTGATTGAAAAAGTGCATTGAAAAGTTTCAAAAGTGAATTGAAAAGTTTCAAAAGTGCATTGTGACATAGGAAAAGTGCATTGATAAATGGAATTAGAAAAGTGCATCATCTGATTGAAAAAGTGCATTGAAAAATTTCAAAACTGCATTGAAAAGCTTCAAAAGTGCATTGTGACATAGGAAAAGTGCATTGATAAATGGCATATGAAAAGTGCATCATCTGATTACAAAAGTGCATTTAAAAGTTTCAAAAGTGCATTGTGACATAAGAAAAGTGCATTGATAAATGGCATAAGAAAAGTGCATCATCTGATTGAAAAAGTGCAGTGAAAAGTTTCAAAAGTGCATTGTGACATAAGAAAAGTGCATTAAACAGTTTTATGAATTCCTCCTCTACTCACACACTCTTAGATAGTATTAAAGTGCATTATGAAGTAAAAAAAGTGCACTCAACAATATCAAAAGTGCATTCTTAACAAATAGAAAGTCTCATTCCAAAACTGTTTAATTGCATTCAGATTCTTTTTTTCTATGATATTAAAAACAGGTACAAGCAATCATACATTGCCTCCCGAAACCGAAAACTAGAAGAAGGGCAGGAATTTGATCTCGGCTAAGTATCCTAGTTTGGTAACTAGGATTGTGTCATATGTGTTTACAAAAGCTATGGAATCCCTAAATGATGTCCAAAAAGAGAGCGTGAAGGCTATGGGTTTTGGCCATCTACTCCACTTTGAGATAAAGGACATCCCGAACAACCTTGCTTTATGGTTGCTACAATATTTTGAAGGAGCTAGGTGTGAGATACAGTTTGATACAAAAGTGCATTGTATAGTATGAAAAGTGCATTCTTAATCATGAAAAGTGCATTGTAAAGTATGAAAAGTGCATTCTCATTTACTAGTATTTTTCCTTTATGTTAAGTTCAGAAAAGTGCATCCTTAAATGTGAAAAGTTCATTCTTAAATGTAAAAAGTGCATTAAAGAGTTTTAAAAAATTATTTTCAGACTATGTTGAGTTTTATTTCCTACATTGGATTACAATAAAAATCCATACTTAATGGATTTATGGTGCATGTTTAAAGGCATAATTGAAAAAAAGCTTATTATCTCAAATGGAAGAGCAATGTGCTTACGCACAGAGATGTGGGTTCGAATCCCATATAAGCTAATTTGATCATGATTTTCTTTGAAAATAGTGGTTAATTATTTATTTGTCGTACAATGATAAAATATAATTTTTTTTTTAGTACATAGCTAGTTAGGTTGAGAATAAATGCGTTAAGAATTAATTTGTGTAAGATATCATATTAGCCCATGTAGGAATCGAACCTACATCTTTGTGCACAAAGCACACCGCTCTACCATTTGAGCTAATAGGCTACTTGTACTAAAACAAAAATTTGACCTTTATATGGTTTCAACTCGGATGGACATGTGGGCAAATAGTATGTCATTCCCCCTTGAGATAGTAGTTGAAGAAGAGTTTGATGTCCCCACTACAACAACTAAAAGGGAAATATAAAGGCCTTAGTTGAAAATCTGTAAGAGTGCATTGAAAGTATAATAAAGTGCATTATATACTAGGAAAAGTGCATTACCTAAACTACTAACTAAATCAGTGAAAAGTAAAGATACAAAGAGTGCTATTAAGTAGAAAAAGTGCACTCTTAAGTATAAAAAGTGCATTATTAACTGTGAAAAGTGCAGTAAAAATATGTTAATTCAAAGACATATCATTTGGTCTATATCCACCTTGAAGTCCAATGTCATAACCCTTACTACCAAAATCACAATGCAATTAACCATCATATTTTTGTATTATGAGGCTTATTATAATGTATAAACTATGTTCTCTATAACAAATGAAATTAGATATACGGTCGAATATATGTTCTCTAAACAAAAATGAAAAGTGCATTGTTAAGTATGAAAAGTGCACTAGTAAGCCTTAAAATTGCATTGTCATTTACTAGTATTACTCCTTTATGAAAAGTGCAAGTAAGTATGAAAAGTGCACTAGTAAGTATGAAAAGTGCATTATTAAGTCCGAAAAGTGCATTCTCATTTGCTAGTATTACTTCTTTATGATTAGTTCAAAGTATCAACAATTCATTGTTCAAAGTGCGTTATTTAAGTATAAAAAGTGCACTAGTAAGTCCAAAAAGTGCATTCTTAAGTTCGAAAAGTGCAGCATTAAGTCCGAAAAGTGCAACGAGGAGAGGAATTCATTTGCTAATATTCTCAATTGCTAGTTTTGGCATCAGGAATTTGCTCAGACGGAATCTGGTCAGCGAATTTTGCAAGATTGGCCTAGTTTACAAGAAAATTTACAAAATTGAAAAATTCACAACATTGTGAGTATCATGACCAGTTCGAGGTGATCAGAACTCGAGTAATCTTGCCAAAGGGTTACTTGTGAATTCTTCTACTAGTTACAGCAGTATTAGGTAGAGTTGATTTTTGAATTCCTCTTAGATAGTTTATAAACCCTAGAATTTCAAATAACCTAACCAAATCACAAAAAGAGGAATAAATACCACTTTCTGCCATGGTTGGAACGAGACTCGCAGTGTTCGATTCAAACTCGTTGGATTTCGGCGAATACAATCTCGTTGGATTTCGGCGATTGCAATATCCTTCCGTTTCAATCGCACAATCTTCGATCTCGTTTGAACGAACCCTAGAACTCTAGAATCGCACAATCTACTCCCTTAACAACGAGATTGCAATCGCACAATCTTCGATCTCGTTCAATCGATTGAGTCGCAAGATTCGTACCGAAATCTTGTTCAATCGATTGAGTCAACCTCAATCGAAAGTTCGTTCAATCGATTGTGTCACCCTCAATCACAATTCGTACCCCAAAAAATCGATTCAATAGATTGAGTCATTCAATTTACCCCCAAAAACAAAAAAGAGAAAAATAATTAATTAATTAGAGAGGAAAAAGACATAATTGCCCCCATCTTTAATAAAAGGAGAAAGAAGATCAACCCTTGGATCTCCTTGATCTAAGGGCCTAGAATGCTCCTTCCGTTTCATGTTAAGGGAGTGTTTTATGGGAACCAAACTCTATGTTTTTAAGGGGATTAAAGATGCTAATTGGGTAATATGTAGACTACACCTCAATGCATAAAAAGGAAGAAGAGAATCAAAGACTAAAAAAGCCACTAAATCATAGAATTAGGTGATGAGAGGATAAGATAAAATGTTCATGTGGGAGTATAAAAAGGTAAGATTTTTTTTCGACAAAGTTTTTTCATGAGTATTACAATCTTTATATTTAGATTGTGTTCTTTATCAATGAATGGTCACATTATATTGACTTTATTTATGATGAAGAATGCAGGTGAAAGTACTCTTCAAGATCAATCGTACTCAAAGGTGAAATCTAAAATATCATATTATTTTTATTTTCAATATACACATATATATATATATATATTGTCATAATTTGAAGTGCATATTTTTATTAAAAAAAACTCTTTTTTTTTTAATAAAAGTATCTTTATATATGTGTAACTTACCAATATCAATGGTGAAATCATAATATCCTTTTATATTAAATTTTGTTGTGTATTTTAAATAATATTGTCATTTTTTTTGTGTCAATGTTGAGAGGATTGAAAAATTATTATATATATGTGAAGCATTGAAATGAAAATAATTATCAAGGTAAACTACTATTTTTTTTGTAAAAGCATAAAAGTAATACTCTTCATTGATGTGCAAGAATCTCGCTTTATATTTTTTTAATTTACTTCATGTGGTATTTTTTATGGGTGAAATTAAATAGATTTTTTATGAACAAAGGCTGACACCTCCATTTGTAATATTAATTGAAAGAACTCACCGTAATAATAAAGGAGGCTTTTAAAATATAATATTAATTTATATAAAATTTAATTGTAATTTTTCAGTTTACATTCGTATTATTTGTCGTGTTTTTGTGTTGGGTGATGACATGATGTATTATTAATAAACCTAACTCATATAAGATTAATGGTGATCATCATCATGGTTGGACATAAGAATGATTTGTTCAAATTAATGTAAAATACAAATATGCATTTGTCAAAAGTTGGAGGAGAAAAAGGGATTAGTCATGATATATAAGAGATTAAATAAGCAAAATCTATTCATATTCTCATGAATGTAGAATTATATTTTTAACATAAATCAAGCTTTTCATTAAAATGTATAAAAATATTAAAAAATACAATAAATTATAATTTACGAATACAAAGCACCAAAATAGTCAATCCAAGCATTAAGTATACATCTGTACATAGAGCTGTCAAAAGCTGACCCGACCAGAACCGCCTGAAAATTTTAGGGTCAAGACCCGAAAATTTGAACTCGAAACCCGATAGACCCATAACCCTTTGGGTTGAAACCCGAAACCCGTTGGGTTGACCGATTTAGTATATTTATAAAATGTATAAAATTTATTTTAAAAAATATAATATATTTTATTATTAAAATACATAAAAATAATATCTTATAATTAAATATTATTATTTAATTAAAAATCTATTTTAATAATCATAAATAATTCTATGTTTTTGACTCGCTGGTCAATCCGACCCGCCCGAAAACCCGCATCGACCCGACCTGGTTAAACCCGTGACCGGTAACGACCCGAACCCGAAATGACCGAACTCGACTCCGACCCGACCCGATTGACAGATCTATCTGTACATGACATAAAAATAATTTTTTTTGATAAGGAAAGGAATTAGGGAGGTCACTAACAAACTAGCGACCACCCTAGGGCATCCTGACGGATGAGGGAACAAAAGCCCAAGTCAACTGCAAGTGGAACGGAAGAGACACGACGGAAGGAGTCAGCGATGTAGTCAGCCACAACATTGCACTCACGATAAATATGAGCTATACTCCAATCCTGAAACTAAGCCAACAAACAATGGATATCCGCACGTAACAATTCGATTTCCCACGGACAGCGCCAGTCACCCAGAATGGCCTTGACCAACTGCAAGCTATTGCCTTCGATCTGAATCAGGGGAATGCCACGACGAATGGCCTCAAGAAGTCCCTGGTGTAAGGCGATGGTCTCAGAGATCAAAACAGACTGTCGACCGATCAGTCCTCCGTCAAAAGAGATGGGGAAGCCGTTGGAGTCCCTAAGAATGAACCCGAAAGTAGCAACACCATCTGCACACACTACACCATCAAAGTTAAGTTTAATGTAGTTTTCCTTGGGTTTTGCCCATTTGGTATTTTTCCTTTTAGTTCTGTCACGACCCCTGTTAGGTTGTGGGTCGGTGGAATCTGGAACCCCGGCAAGATTCCATTCTCTGATTTGCTTCTGAGTGAATTCGCTTAGGTTGTAGGCATTGTTTAGGTTTTCTCCGTTGTCATTGTCAAACACTCTCTTATTTCTAGAGTACCAAATACACCACCAAGTGCTAGTCAGGAGTTCCAACTCCTCTTTGTTTGTTCTTGCCCTCATATCCTCCAAGACCTGGTGAGGTTTTTTGTCAACGGTGGAAATTTGGTCGACAGTCCTTCGTAGTTTAGGTCTTATGGTGTTCAATGTTTCCTTTGTAAGGGGGCATGATAGTAAAATATGGTTTGTGTCTTCGACCTGATTATTACAAGCCGTGCAGCCTTGTGGTACCGGGATGTGGTTGTCAGCAAGTCTCGATTTGGTTGGCAGGCCATTTCTCGCCACCTTCCAAAGGAAGTTCTTCATTTTGGGTGGGACATTGAGTTTGTTAATCCATTCTTGGTTGATTTTTGGTTCGTTTTTGTTAAGGTTAATCCACTGCATGGTTGAGTGGGTAGAATATCAGCCGTTTTTGCATGGTTGCCAGTAAAGTCTGTCTTGGATTTTATTGACTGGGTTAATTATTTTGGCTATGCTGTCTAGGTCTTCAGGATTAACAACCTCACTCAATTTTTCGATGTTCCATGAGTTGTCCTCGCATAGGTACGAAACGACACGTTCATCCCAATTAATGTGGGTCTCAGCCCCAACTTTGGGTTGAATTGGGCCGTACCCGATCCAATTATCTTTCCAGAATCGAATGGTTTTCCCATCCCCTATTTGTCAAATGAGGCCGGTTACAAAGAGGTCTCTAAGGCCCATTAGTTTGGACCACTTCCATGATGTGTTATGTTTTTTCTTATAATTTAGGATGTTTTATGTTTTGAGGTATTTTTCTGTAACTATTTTGACCTAGAGGTTATTTGGTTCAGCTAGGATTTTCCATAGCAATTTCATTTGGAGTGTTTGGTTCATGTCCTCCGCCTTTGCAATTCCAACCCCCCCCCCCCCCATGCGCCGGGGCCGACAGATGGAATTCCAGCTGGTGAGAGGCTTGTAGTTGTTTTCTTTGTTCCAAAAAAAGTTTTTATTGATTTGGTCCAGTTCTTTAAGAGTTGTATGGGGTAGCATGAATGATTGCATTATATAGTTAGGTTATGCAGAAAGGTTTGCTTCGATTAGGGTTTTTCGTCCCTCATGTGATAAAGTGTTTGCTTTCCATTTTGATAGTTGAGCTCTAGTTCGCATAATCTGGTGTTTGAACGTGTTTTGTGTTACTTTCCCATTAATTATTGAGCATCCTAGATATTTGTCCAGTGATACAGTGTTCGTAATCTGTAGGAGTTGTTTTATTTGTTCTTTCGTGTTGTTGTTAGTGTTTTTTGTGACTTGGAATGCGGATTTGTGGAAATTGACTTTTTGGCTAGAGATTTGGCAGTAGTCATCAATGATTTCTTTCATATTTTTACAGGCTTGACAATTAGCTTTAGCAAAAATGATAATGTCATCTGCAAAAGCTAAGAATGAAATTTTTGTTCCGTTTCTTGAGATTTGAATCCCGATACCACTCTTTGGGTTGGAGCTTACCAAGTGGATCTGTCTTGCTAGCACCTCGGCATCAATGATGAATAAGTAGGGTGACAGGGGGTCCCCTTGTCTGAGTCCCTGCTGGGGGATGGAATTGTTCTATTGATCTGTTGTTCACGAGGACTGAGAAGGATACGGTTTCGACGCATTCACGGATCCAACCACGGAATTTTTCGTGGAATCCGAATTTTTGTAGAACTACAACTAGGAATTCCCAGCTCATCCGATCATAGGCTTTTTCCATGTCTAGTTTGACTGCAATCCACCCCTCCCTCCCTTTTTATTGCGAAGGAGTGGAAGATCTCATGTGCGATTAGGGTATTGTCGTGGATACTACGATTTTGAATAAACGCACCTTGCATAGGGTGGATCAGTTTATTTAGAACGTTTTTCAGGCGGTTAGTCAGTATTTTTGATATAATTTTGTATATGGTGTTGCATAAGCTGATTGGCCTATATTGATTGGTTGAGTTGGGATTTTCACATTTTGGCAGCATAGTAATGAATGTATGGTTTATTTGTTTTAGGATTTTACCACTGTGAAAGAAGCTTTTAACAGCTTTAGTTACATCTGGGCCAACGATGTATCAGTATTTTTTATAAAAGTTGGTCGGCATCCCGTCCGGGCCTGGGGATTTGTCGTCCTCAATGTCAAATAGTGCGTTCTTTACTTCAGTGTTAATGACTGGTTTAATGAGTTCTAAGTTATCTGCCTCGGTTATTTCTTTTTGGACGGTGTTTGTCATGTTTTGTAGTTTTCCGTGGTTAATTTCAAGGGCTCTGAAGTGGTTTTGGAAGTCTCGTTTGATTTCAGTTCGGATGTTGTCAACTCCAGTGATTTGTGTGCCATCCGTTGTGCGGATCTCTTTGATATTTGTTTTGTTTCTTCTGCCGGATGCAATCCTGTGAAAGTATTTAGTGTTTTTTGTCATTTAGTTTTATATGAGTGTTCTTCGCTCTTTGATTGTGGAAGTTCAGGAGGCAAACCCGTTTCTTTGACAACCTATCTTGATTTTGAATAAGTTGCTTGTTGGAATGTTCGATTATTTCTCTTTGCAATTGAATGATTTCTTCATCAAGTTTCTTGATTTGTTCAAAAATGTTTCCAAAGGTATGTTTGTTCCATGCCTTTGCCTTTGTTTTTAGCATTTGGGTTTATTTTGGAGAGGTTGTACATGTGGGATCCTCCAGCATTGAGCCGCCAGGCTTGTTTAATAACGTTTTGGAAGTCCTTTCTAGAGGTCTACATCATCTCAAATTTGAATGGTTGCGCTTTGAACGGTACGCCGGTGGGTATTTCGCATGATATAGGACAGTGATCTGAAGATGAGAAAGCATGATTTTTTGTTGCAATGGACGGGTACCATTGGATGATTTGGTTATTTACAAGGGTACGGTCCAGAATCTCAAATGTGGTGTTATCCAAGTTTTTTTGATTTTCTCCATGTAAATTTATTTCCAATAGACGCGATATCGCACATGTCACATTCGTCTTTGAATTTGATGAGTCTGTCACATCTGGATTGGGTTGGGATAGCACCCCCAGTTTCTCATCTGGGTGTTGGATTTTGTTTAGGTCCCCCATGAGTAAACATGGTAGGTTGCAGTTCTGAATAAAATCCTTTAACTTCGTCCAGAACTGGTCTTTTTCTGGTGACCTTGGTGGCACATAAAAATAATTTTTAAAGTGAAATTATATTTAAATATTTTTTATCAAAAATAAATAAAAAATGATCTGTGTGTAACACGGACATCACCACCTAATTATTCTAAAAATAAACAAATTGTAAAAGGGAAATTTCCATCAAAATGAAAGCATTGCGGTAACTTGAGTAAGTTTCACCGGTTAGTCATTTCCTAGGATTGATATTAGTAAAATGGAAATCGAAAGGTCACACCGACTTCAATTTCCTATATCGATGTTGATAATTGGTAGCCTGGCAGTCTATTACTACATTTTGTGCTTCTCCCAAAAAACTTATAATAGAGTGGGTAACAACACGCAAGGAATTAATGAAATGGGAATACAAATCGACAACCCCTAAATTAATGTTTACGAGGGAGAGGCATTGAGTGAGGCCTATCAGACTTCCCTAGGCTGGTCGATCTCGGTCTCCCCCGCCTATAAAATTGAATGCAATTGCAGGCCAAACAAGTAAGAACACCGAGAATGGGGGGCTGCGAAAGCAGAGAAAGCGGGAAGAGAAGCAATAACAACGGACCCCGCCGAATAGGACTGCTTGATTGCCTGGTTCAAGCTGAGGAGACGATGGAGAGGAACCGGAGGATTGAGTCGGCTGTTGAAATCGGAGTTGCTGTGTCCGCCGTCGTCGGAGTAGGACTGGTTGCGTGGGGAGTGGGCTCCCTGCTCTCTTCTTCTTCTGAGTGACAGGAGGAAGATGATGAAGGCTCCCGGAAGAAATGGCGCCTTCATCTTTCGTCAAGACTTTGAGGATGATCCCGCCAAATACTTCCGTCATCTCAGGAAGCCCTAGCTCGATCTTAAGTTAATTTATGAAGCGCCTAAGAGCATTTTCTATTTAGTTGTTCATGATATGAATATATGATGATGATTCCCATTTTGTGTTACTCTGCTCGGCCACTAGTATCGCAGAGTAACTGGGGACTTCATTTATTCATGTATGCTGTGTTTTGTCTAATCAATGGCCTTTTTTTGTTTCTATATTTGCACTTCCTTCGTTATGCTCTTGCATGCAACTATGATATTGCTTTTTCTTTTTTATTTATTTTTTTTTGTCTTCTTTCATTCTTAAAAAGCCAAAAATTCACATAACCAGCTATTCCAATTCCTTAAAAAATGGATAATTTCACTCAAAATTGCTATAAATTATCAAACACAAGGATGGTACTTGGTATAGTTAAAGATCATAGCCATGAAGTTTTTGGGAGATTCTGATGAATCCTTCACTATTCTAATATAGTGTATGTTTAGTAAAATGGAAATTTCGAATGGTAAACCTAAGGTTCAATCTTATTTATGAGGTGTACCAAACGTTAACATAATTTATGTGGTAATCCAAAAACTTATAATGTGTTATTGAGCTTGGGGAAACGTCAATAATGTGCATTGAGGGTTAATTTTTTTTTTGAAATTTTTATTTTATTTTCTGAATTTTCTTATTCTTTTAAGTTGTGATACTCTATCATCAGTATTATTTTTTAGGTTGAATAAGTATCATCAATATAGATGCTCTTAAGTCTCCTTATACACCATTCTAGGGTTTATCAGATTTTGGGCCCAAAGCCATGATCAAATGCGATTCATTTTATTATGTTACGTTATGTAAGTTTGGGAAGATACTTGTGTTCGCTCATAGGCACGGTAATATTCGTACTGTTACAAGTGAGTTTGCGAAATGTGTTATTGAGCTTGGGAAACGACAATATTTGACTTCCATTCCATACAATCTATACAACTATAAAAACTCTCCCTCTCAAGAACAATAAATATTCTATTTTTTAAATACAAATTAATTATCCTACTAATATATCTATTTGGTTTACACAATCTTCTCCTTATTGAAATAATAATTTAAAAATATTCTAAATTACAAAAGGCCTCTAATAAATATTGAAAATATTATTTAAGTTAATAACACTTCTTTCTTACTACTTAAATGCATAAATGGTCTCATATTTCACATCGTAAATTAGTGATAAAAATGAATTCAAATTATAATCTATCTAAAATTAGAAAAATATAAACAAGTTGGTTTTATGAAAATGCCAAAATTAAACATACAACACAAAACATCACAACTGAAATACACGATCCTACATATACAAAGCATGGAAAAATATAACATTACATCAATTATATCATACAACTATATACTTATATCTATATGCTTAACCTTTCATAAACATATACTCACTTTTCTATATATAATTGCACCAAATCAACCATTCAAAATTTAGGTTTAAATACAATTTCTTACATTACTTTTTTCATCAAATTACACATATATTTTACATTTTTATACTAATTCAAATAAAATGCACATTTATCTATCTCCACTTATAAAATCAATGCCGTTCTCGGCTGCCGTTTTATTACGGCATCTCGGACTACCAAACTTGTTTGGTATTCCGAATTCTTACTTTATCAAAAAAAAAATAAAAAAAATAACCATAGACACAAAATTATACCCCGTCCATCGGACGGGCTAAGCCATCTAGTAAATAAATATTTGTGCTTTCTAGAAATTAAAGCACAGCGTTAGTGCTCAATTTGTGTAGCTAGCTAGATGGATGCTTGAATTCGGGCTAATCTAATTGCAAGAAATAGCTCTGGTATAGACACGGGTGCACATGAAAAATCAACGAACACGCATTCTATATTTTTGGAAATATCCATACATTGTTTAATAGCATCACTGTATGATCACTAATTTCTCAGAGGTAGGAATTTTGATCAGTAAGTGAAAATGAGGGTGACTAATTTCTGAGCTATGCCATTAGTATTATGGATCTACGGCCCAATCAATCATATGATACAGCAATGTAGAGACCTCAAACAACATCAACAGCAAACCGGATTGTTCCATAGAGGAAGCTGGTGATGTCTACATATTCTTCTTCCCAGAAATATCCTAAGCAAGAAAGTGACATTGAATGATTTCACAGCAAGGAAAACCTTATTTTCATATCAGGAGCCTCTTGCAATGTTACTCCGAAAAAGAATGATTCTCTAAATCCTTGAGCTGAATCCTGTTGAGTTTAGCCCGAGGCAGGCTCAGACTGACAAGTGACTGAATGTTGGAGAGGCTGGAAAGCGAGTATGGGTTGAGCGGAACGACTTCTCATGTGTGTCCGCTTCAGAAACACCGGCTCCAGATATTACTAGTTGTCGTGCTATATCTTCCACAATTTGCGACATTGATGGTCGGAATTCTTTCTCCAGCTGCGATGATGATTTTGCAGCGCATTTGGTAGAGCAATATATAAAAGAGAGATAAGGTATCATGTGATGAATTTCATTTAGAAGCACTTTGTTACCTGTATGCACTTGGATACAACATCTGCAAAATGGGAGAGAGCTCTCGGGTTGATTTTAATGCTCCGATCAACCATCTCTTCCAGAGCATCAGCGTTATGCAGCTGGGACGAAGCCCATGTCGCTAAGCAGTGCTCTCCCTCAAGTCTTGAACTGTTTAAAGATGAGAGATTAACAAAAAATACAACCTGAGAAATTTTGACGCAGAAGAAGGTATAAGACCATCTCTAGCTCACCTATCAATGGGTCTTCTTCCTGTAAAGAGCTCAAGAAGTAGAACACCAAATGCATATACATCAGTCTTTGTGTTTTCTGTCCCTGCTTGCCCTTGCTCTGGTGCAATGTAGCCAGCATTGCTTATTGCTATCTCAGAGGCCTGTTTTGGAGGTATTAGGCTAATTACATGAACCGAATGGCACTTGCAAGATTAAATCATCTGTGACCAGTCTTTTAAGAACCTCTTACCTTAAGTTTGACACTGTTGCTTGTGAGAGGCCTTAATCCAGTAATTCCACAGTCGCATAATCGTGGTGTAAGATCATCATCAAGTAGGACATTCGTGGCCTTTATATTGCAGTGTGCAATTGGAGGGGACAAGGAGTGCATATAGCTGGAATTCATAATGTAATCAGATTATTTTCTCAATAATTCATGCAGTGCAGGACTTTCAATTGAAAATCTATCTTAAGCACTTACTCCAAAGCCTGAGCAATGCCAAATGCTATCTGCAGCCGGAGTCCCCATGTGAGCGGCATAAAGTATTCAGAGTGTAGAGCATCATCTAGAGTCAGATTTCTCACATACTCGTATAAAAGAAAATGACGACCACGCTCTATGCAATATCCAGTGAGTCGAACTATGTTAGGATGCCTTAAATGTGATGCAACACGAATAATGTCCAGAAATTGTTCTTCCTCGTGGAGAGATAGTGATATGGTGTTTACGCTCTTCACAGCAAATACCTGCAAGGACAAGGGTTAGAGCTTGATCAATCACCTTAACCTACTTACCAAGAGCTTTATTTTCAGGGTAAACTTAAATGCATACTTGGCTATCAGGGAACTCTCCTCTATAAACTGAACCAAGCGATCCTTCACCAAGAAAGTTCTCCTCACTAAAGTTGTTAGTAGCCAACTGAAGCTCTGAAACGGAATACAGTTTTGCACTTGGTGGCATTTTGCATTTTCTGGAGAAACTTCTTCGAGATGCTCTTCCCATTACATGGCTAACCGGAGGTAAGCGCTGTGGCATGGTTATTATCGGTGGAGGTGGAAGATCAATAGTCAAAATATGAGGGCTTTCAGCAGGTGGAGCAATAGGATAATCTGTAAATGACAATAGATCACTACACATGAGTTATCAGTATGGTAGACAGATAGGATGAATGTTTGAAGTCCTGGCAGCAGAATAACATGAGCCAAATCAAGAACTGATAGTGAGCAATAAAGTTCCTGACTTAAACAGTTTATAAAGTAGAAACGTGTTACAGCTCAACTCCATCTATTATTGCCTTATGCAGTGTTAGTAGCAATGTGGCATGATCATCAATTTGGATGTGGAAACCTTTTTCTTAGTTTGTTGGAGAATACTGAAAGATGAGAGAAATTGAATTTGATTGTCTTATTTGCCTTCAAATGTAAGAAACTGTGGGGAAAAAGGATAGAAGTAATCACCTTTGTTTGAACTGATTTGAGGAGAAACCAGCGAGCTATCTGTGTTTACATTATCCCCATGACGTCTCATCCGAGCTCGGTTAATGTGGACGATGATGACGAATGCTGTGCAAGTTGTCAGAAGTGCGATGCCACCTACCAATATAGCTATTCCTCCAGGACCTAGGACCTTTTTGTGCTTGTGCATCTTCAGAGGAGGGTATTTTTGAATGGCACTTGACTCCGCTGTTGGGTAGCTGGAAATGTTCTGCCCTGCTGTAACATTATCCAAAGGAAATTTCCAAGGTGGATAGTTGGCTTCTGTGTGAAAATTGTTTCCTCCGATCCTGCGAAGGAAAAGGGTACAAGTCGGTAGATAGGATAGAGTTTATAAACTGTGGAAAATTAATTTCTTCTTCATACCATAAGTTTGGAATTGTTTGAAAGTGTTCAGGGATGATGCCACTGAAATGATTATCTTGTACATTCCTGAAACAAATATCAGAAAGCATATTATTTGGTGCACCTGGAAGAAATTTTGACTAGAAGAATTAGTCAAAGAATGAACATACAGATCTGTCAGTTGGAGATCCGCCAGCAAAATGACTGAACCAGTGAAATTATTATTTTGCAAGTACCTGCAAGAGAATTCAAATAAGTTCCGAGCTTTGATTTCCAAAAACAAGTCACATGGATAACTGTTACAGAAAATGCAATTGCGATTTTGAGAATTTTAACTCACAATTTGGTGAGGTTTTTCAGAGATGAAAAAGAATCAGGTAGATCCCCTGTGAAATTATTGTACGATAGATCCCTACAGCAAAGATATACATTATCATAGAGTTCAATAAATAATTGAAGCTACTAAAGAGAAATGATTAGAAATTTCTTTAAGCATCCAAATATATCTTAACAAACTTGTAAAAGGGAATGAGCTCTAAAATAAACGAAATATCTATATGGAGCATACATTTCTCTAAGATTTGGGAGGTCAGTGAATACATTGCCAATTGGTCCAGATAACATATTGTGGCTCAGATTCCTGCAGCAAGGATAGTTATAATAAGTAATAACTATAAATCAAGTCAGCAAGATGTGGATTATGAAAAATGACACTCACAAATGCCTTAGGCTCTTTAAGGAAGTCAGGGAGTGCGGAATGGTGAGTAAAAATTTGTTAGATGACAAATTTCTGCACACACAACAGTCAGAAAGAGTATTTATTCTTACAAAACATATATATTTTGATACAGCATTGGATAATATAATCACAAAATTTATGCTCTTACATATGGGAGGCATTAGGTGGTAAGCCAACAGGAATATCACCTGAAATGTTGTTGTCACTAATATCCCTGATTAAGCGAAAAAACAAATTAAGGCAAGATGTCAACTGGTACATGCTATCTTAAAATTGAAGGCACATTTTTCACATAAGAACACTGAATTGGACATGCACAACTGCTTACAGAAGCTTTAAATGATGGAGATTTGATAGCTGACCACCAAGATAACCACCAAGAGCTAGCCCATGAAGGTCACTGCATCAGTTGGGGGACATTTATCACTAAAAAACCAGCACTTTGCACAACAATGAGACAAATCAAACGATGATGAAGAAGAATGCAGATACATGTTTAGAACAGATGAACCATAACAAGAAATGCCTGCCCATGGCTCCCCGCACGGATCCCCGTTTTCCTCTTTCCATCCCACCAGTTGTGATGAAAAGTTCAGGGCCTGGTACAAATCTTGAAGTGCCGTGACTGCATTTAATCAATGTAGCAAATCAGCTTGTTACACTCAAAAAACAGACGAACAAAAATTGTTGGTTCGCACTAAAATCAAACGCAGTAAACAAAGGACTATAAGATAATCTTTTTAACACTTGAATGCTCCGAGTCCATTTTTCTTCGTTCCTCCCCAACATATCCCCAAGAAAAACAAGTTCTCTCTTGTCCATTTTAATTATCTGGACATAAATTGGTGTACAAGACGTGTCTCGAAATTTTGTTATCTGTGAAATTAAGTTGAATTCAAGAATTAAAAAATAATAATAGTAACAAAACAAAAAGGAAGAAGAACGAAAAATGTGCTTGCGATCGATGTCCTTTGATCAAGAATGAAATCGAAAATTGTAGATCTCGACTTGATTGTATATGTAGAAAGGAAAAGCAAGAAAGCGATCAAAGCAGGACAGTTCCGAGTAGATCGAACTTTGCGGTGGGAACTCTAACGAGCACGAAAATCGAGGGAGAGAAAGAAGAAGGGCGGGGGAGAAAGAGAAAACGGACCTTCAAGCGGATCAGTTGCAGCATCACAGCGAAAGCAAACAAGCATGAAGAAGACGATGATCGCCGGAAAACGACGCCAAAAAACTTCCATTCTTTCGAGCACGAGTTTATTCTCCATAAACTTGTCGATTATGCAACAGCAGACGCAAGTCAGAAATTCAATTTCGATTTCAAGAATTTGTCGCTTTTGGAGCTCTGATCAGAAAATCAGATGGCATGAATCGGAAAATTTCTCACACAAGCTCTGACGATTAGGTATTGGGGACCTGAATTTAGACTTTCGCAAAATTTGCCGTCGAAGATTAGATTCTCTTTTCCGTTTTAGAGAGGGAGAGGGAGAAAGAGAGAGAGAGGGGTTTGCTCGTAGCAGGAGTGGAGCGAAAAATATCAGAAGCTCAAGGCGCAATGTCTATTTGAATGGATGCGCAACACGTGTCCGAATATTTTTGTTTGTTTTTTTCGATAGAAAACTTTTTTGAAAGAGATAAAAATTCTATTCACCAAATAAGCTTGTGGTAATCAAGAGATCAGAGTAATGAGTGTTCGGAAAAGCTGATATGAGACGAATTTGGTACCAATTGGGCGATGATATGAGGAAACTCTACGCCACCACGAACTAGGTTAGAAAAAAGGGTTACAACAGACAACAGTAAACCCGTCAAAAGGTACTCCACACATGAAAGAGTACCGTCTTCATATTGGAAAGTCACAAAGACCTACACAACTAGCCAACAGGCAAATGAACACGACTAACACGATTGAAAAAAATCACATTGACCACCATCGAAGAAATTAGAGTGGTTAGTGATACAGTCTAGAAGAATGTTCGGGGATAGTCTAGTCATAGATTGTGGTCCAAAATCAAAAAGGAGAAGGAGATCAAAGTCAAAAACACGGAAAAGATCGAAATTGAAAGGTCGAAAATAAGAGGTTCCTTTTCTCCTACCCGACCGATTACGGAAACATCGCCATGTAAACCAAAATAGCGGCTCATTTCCTCCACACTCGACCGAGTTCAGGTCTCGGAGACGTCGTCGTGTAAACCAAAATAGTGGTTGCTTTCCTCCGTACTCAACCGATTTCCGATCTTGGAGACATCACCGCGTAAACCAAAATAGCGACTCCTTTCCTCTAGACTCAACCGAGTGCAGAGGAAAGGAGTGACACGTGGTCTCGGAGATTGCACTCACACAGTATTTGTCCAATATTAAGGTACTTTGCTTAAAGATCGACTATTGCATGTCTCGGAAGCGACACACGTCAACAAACGAGTGACACGTGGCAAACGGAGGTGGAAGGGGGTTCATTGTTAATTAAGGATCCTCTGCTCGAGGCTCATTCTAGGACTCGGGTCGAGGTTTGTGTCCGGTTTCGAACTATAATTGAGATATTCCTTGATAATTCTTAAATAATTAATACAAATTCCTCCTTTTAAATCCAATTTCATTCGTGCTTCAATTGAATCTTTTTTGACAAAATATGGAATCATCAACAATGAACCACATTGGCCCTTTCAAGGCATGGAACAAGAACCCATGTATTATTAGTCATAAGACCTCGGAATTCATCATCCATGGCAATGGACCAACTGGGATCAAGGAGAACTTATTTATGAGAAATAAGGATGGGAGATAGGATTGTGCTATGAAGGTCAAAAAGACATTTGGGCTTTATAATGTCGGCACGGGAACGGGATGTGATTGAATGAGAAATTACAAGAGGAGGGTGGCCTGGGAGAGGGAGTCACGATAATGACTTGGGGAGTCACAATTGGGACTTGGGTTTGAGAGTTGAAAGCAAGCTCGTCACGATCGTGGCTAGTGGGTGTCATGATCGTGACTATTTTTCAAGGGGATGTCACTACCGGAGTCACGGTAGTGGCATAAGGTCGAGGCATGGAGGGGGAGAAGTCATGATCCTAACATGAGGGAGTCATGACATGACCTGGGTTCGAGAAGGATTCATGGGTCGTGACACCCCTGTGTCACAATGTGACAAGGGGATGACACCCCTGTGTCACGACCATGATGTTGCAGGGACTGAAAGGCAACTAAAGTTGACTAGCCTAGTGAGCCAAAGAGGTGGTGAATGACACTAGAGGACACAGACTCATCAGAAGACAAGAAGTCATAGGGGCCAAAATTGAGCAGTTTGTGCTCGACATAGGGGAAGGTGTGTTCATCAAAGGTCACATGTCGAGAGATAATTATTTTATTAGAGGACATGTGGAGAGATAATAATTTTATTAGAGGACATAGGGGAAGGTGTTTTCACTTTTTCGAATTAAGCCACTACTCAAAGATAAATATTTAAATCATTCCATGTTACAATGCATGTACTTCCAAACTATGGTGTTAGTCCCATCAGAAGCTTTTGTATTTGTACCTGTACGTAGATCGAATCCACATGCATTTGCATACAACTCATAGAACTTTACTCCTTGTTCTAAAGTTCTGAATATCATTCCTAGATGAGGCCTTAGTTTGTCATCACAAAAATGTATATAGTAATGATTGTTGCCGGAAGAAATTGAGATTTTGAATTTGTTGCCATCTTGACATCTTGTATTTTGCCTATACAATAGAGAAGAAACACACATGGTCATTAAAACATACCAATTGTTCACTAACAACATGATACAATGCATCGTAACAATTATGTGTTCGTTTACAAATGGTTATTTATGCATTTGCATCATTCAATAGTATGTGCAACTACTTTAAGAGTGTGCATTAAAAGCAATAATTATGCACTAAGGTAGAAGCTTTTTTACGCTCTTCAACTAAATCAAGTTGCAACTAGTTAATACGTAGTAGGAATCTGATCGAAACCTTAAATTCATGCTTTTATGTGTAATGACAAAGAATTGAAAGGAAAAAATAAGTAAAATCCATGAAGAAAAATTTAAATATCTGGTTCCATTACTTAAAAACAGTCGAATTTTTTTCGAAATCAAATTGCGAACTCATATTTTTACGATCAACCACAAACTCCCTAACAACCGAAATATCAAACAAAAGTAAGCTTTTTGTTGAATGATAAAGCCAAAAATGAAGAGGAATACTTGAATCTACAAGATAAACAAAGCCAATGAGTTCATGTAAGGCGAAATTGAGAATCGAACCTCCAAAAGGCCATAATATCTGTTGAAACTTGGGCGACAAGAAGAAGATAAGGTTGTTGGAGAAGACACACGCTGTATATAAGGTAAAATAGAATGTTGCACGCGCGCGCTATGTACCGTACGATTATATCTAAATCGACACGTAGGAATTATTCTTATTTCGCACAAGGGCGCCCGTTCGCACGCGATCTGAACTCTAATAAAAAATGTCTTTATTGATGTAATAAAGAAAAGGCCGCCTTTCGGCCACATGTCGACCTCATGTCGGCCTCTTATCTACTTGTGGACCTCTTATTCATTTAACATGTGTGGCGTCACCTCATCAAGTGTCTTAAAAATAAATTTAAATCTATTGGTTTCTCCTTAATTAATTATATAATCTCATTTTTGTTTAAATAACAAAATTTTAATTAAAAGTATAGCTTCAACGGATTAAAAGTTATTTTTTTATAAAATCACCTGAATGTGACATTTTTTCCAATTAAACAGAGTATTTTAGAGAAAATAGAGAATTATTAATGCCCATAACTTAGGGCATTATCTTAAAAATTGGTCGAGAAGGAGATTGAGAGGGTGGTATTTTGCAATAACAATGAAAATTGGGTGATATTTTGAGAAACGATAGAGATATTGTGGGACCCAAACGCCACATAACAAATATACACACAGAAAACGCTCAGTAGTACGGTCACGAAGAAGGGATAAGGGAAGTGCGAGCGAGTATGTTTATAGCAGCAGGAGCAACCAGCAACACCTTCCTGTCTACTACTCCTTACTACTGCTTTCATCCTCCCTTTCCCACCAAAATTAACGCTAATCCCATTTTCATCGCGCCTAAAGCCAAGAAACGAGATGATAGCAGTGTTGATTCCAAGAACAGCTCAACGGAGCGAACCTCCCAATTCCCTCCGCTCAACCTCAACATCTCCTCGAAGCTCTTAATTCAATCCGCCGTTTCGTTGTTCGCATTGGGATTTGTCGATGCTGGGTACGTCATTTGCTAATTCAATTGCAATTTTTCCCCATTTCGGTGAAAACCCTAACTTATCTGGTGTTTTGGGCTGGGTTCCAATTTGGGGTTTCTTTGTAGGATTACGAATTGAGTTAGCAAGTCCAGAACCGAGATCTTTTGTTTAGTTGTACAAGAGCTAACGCGTTTCAATTTGCCTGTTGTTAATGGAGTAGCTAGTAACACTAACTGATTGGTGACTTGACTTGATTCAGGTATAGTGGAGATTGGTCCAGGATTGGTGTTATCTCCAAAGACACCGAACAGCTGCTCAAGATGTTAGCATTTGTAGTAGCTCCTCTCTGTATTTTTCTCGTTTATACTTTGTCTGTTGCTGAAGAAAAAGATACACTTAATTAGTGTATTTCTTTTTGTTACTGTAGTTCAGATTTCAGATTTCTATCCAGGATTTAATTATGACTATGTGTGCATTTATTCGTCAACTCACAATACTGTTCTCCAAGCCTACTAAAAAGACCCTTCTAGAGAACGAGATCGATCGCTATGAAGAACGGGGTCTTCTATAAGGAATCCATTAACGGGGGTCACGGTGTTTGGAGATGTCAAAATGGATATCTTGATGGACACCCTTCCTCTTCATCGGCTGATCATCTGCTCAGACAGACTCAGCAAACATCTATCTTGTGTACTGAAACACTACTTATTACTAGATCAATGAAGTACTTATGAAAATACAAAAATTAACATCTTCTCTGTCCGAAGATCGTGAAGAAAATTTCATTATACGGTATAGATAATTCTTCTTTATATGAAAAGATGATTCTTATATTATAATATGAAATAATACATTACAAGGCGCAATTCAAACAAAACTTTAAGATCCTATAAATTGCATAAACTCAGAGCTTTAGCTACCAAATTCGGATGGGCGAATTTCAGCCTCCTCGCCTGCCAACTGTCGATACCTGGAGATATCATGAGACACGTAAGCATTTTGCTTTCGCCACGTGGTCACAAGGGCCAAGGTTGCCGCCAATAAAGATAAATCTTCGGCCAAAGACCCCGAATTTCATCTTTTCCCTTGGAATGCATTGCATGAACAAAAAGAAAAATATCATGGGTGCAAGTAGATTGGGATTGAACAAAAAGATCCAGAAATCAAGTACTAGATCAACAAATTTGAGGGGATTTTGGGTGGAGCAGGTGGTGAATTATCTCAAATCTGATTATTTTCTGTATTCTCACTTGATTTCTTCACCTTCATCTTCCAATTCGGACGATTCGCTTCCTCTTTCAACCCAAGGTACGTAATTAATCAATCCTCCTAAGTTTGTTAGTTTCTTTAAGTTTAAAGTAGCGGATGAATATTGATCTGTGGTTAATTTTTTGGTTACCTTATGGATAAAAATGAAGTTGAAAGTGGGAATAAGATGAAACCAAGTGAAGAGTTGACGGACTATTTGAAATCAGATTCATATAAGTATGCTCCTCTCGTAAGGCTTACTCACCCACCATTTTCACCTCCAAAAGATAGAGGTAAATTCTCTAGATTATTCTTATTATTATTTTCAGTTAAAGAAAATAACTAATCAACATCTGGGTTTGTCAAAGTCCATGGGAATTGGGATGATAAGTTAAGGCCGTACGTCCAGTGCAAAAGTTTTATATTGATTTTTTAATAAGGTTATTTGTTAAAAATTGCCTTGTAAAAAGGGATTTTTTTAATAAATTATTTTGTATAATTTTCTTTAAACTAAATCATCTTTTATTAATATAGTTTGTTAAGTTGAACCGCCTAATCCTTTAATGAAATTTGAACCATGACTAAATGTCCATTAGTCATTTGAAAATGTTAAAAATATATATTAATTGATTTAATGTAGTAAGTAGAGGTGTCAAACGGGTCGGTCAGGTCGGGTTCGGTTATTTCGGGTTCGGGTTGAGTCGGGCTCGGGTTGTAACGGGTCACCGGTCAAATCAAGTCGGGTCATTGCGGGTTGTCGGGCGGGTCGGGTCGACCTAACAGGTCAAGAAAATTGATTTTTTTACAATTATTAAAATATTTTTATTTAAAAAATGATATTTAATAATGAATCTATTATTTTTATATATTTTAATAATAAAATATATTATAATTTTCAAAATCTATTATATATTCTTAAAATATAACAAATTGGGTCAACCCAACGGTTTTTTCGGGTTTGAACCCAACGGGTTTCGGGTCTATCGGGTTCGGTTTATTTTGGATTTCGGGTTCAAATTTTCGGGTCTTGACTCTAAATTTTTCGGGCGGTTCGGGTCGCTTTTTCGGGTCGGGTCAGCTTTTGACATCTTTAGTAGTAAGTAGCAAATAAATGTAGTAAATAGGAGATAGCATTAGAAAATAACATTTATAAATTAAATGAAAATATCAAAAAATTTCAAATTGTTTTTGGTGATTTTTTGAAAAAGATAAAAAAAAATTAATAGATCATGATGTTGGTTTTTTGAAAAAATATTACAAAATTAGGGATGGTTTTCTAAATTTTTATTAAACTAAATATATATGGATGAAGGACATATTGGTCAATAAAATATGAAATTTCACTAAAAATAAAAATAAGTGGTTTAATTGAACAAATTACATTATAAGAGGTTGTTTTACTTAAAAAATATTATGAAAGGTGGTTTGTTACCTCTTTTAAAAGGTGATTTGAAAAAAATTCTTTTTTTTTTATAATATGTCTATAGTAAAAGCTTGTTGATGAAGTGTATATTGTACGAGGATAACTATTAAAAACGCCTTTTAGATATATAATTTAATGTATAAAAAGTGCATGATAAATATATTTTAATAAAAATTATTGAATAACCATAGAAAATAGAACTATATAAATAGTAAAATTAATGTATTTAATTGTTATCTTTGTATAGAAGATAAACAAAATAAATAAATATATATTTTATTATTATAGGTATGTAGGATAAGTTAAAAACATTTATTTATCTATATTTACTTTATATATAATAAGATAAGATTATAGTCATACAAAGTATATTTTAGTATTTTTATTATTTATACTATCTATATTGTCCAAGTCATTACAAATAAAAATAGAAATATATTTTAATATATTTTTATTATCACTATTTTAATATCGGATGATGTGGCGCAATATATTGAAAAAATTTACTACCATTTTAGTTATTAGTAAATTAATAGATCTGATTTGAAAACTTAAACTCTAGGGTAGAGAATAGATAAATGTAGAGGAAAAAATAAAAATATTCTTTTGACCAAAAAATAAAAATAAAAATATTCTAAATAAAATATTTATAAAATCTTTCTAAATTAGGAGTCATTTAATCTGCATACTAAAACCAATTCACTAAGCTTAAAACCAATTCACTAAGCATAAAACCAATTCACTAAGCATATATAAAATATGTACTTTGAAGTTTATTAATATTCCAAGGGTTTTTTTTCGTCAGGAAAGCATGTGAAGCTGAAGAAGGTAAGCAGGAGTATTGTATATACCGCAATGTCAACAAAAGATCAGCTTCCCCATAAAACAACAAGAGATCAAGAACTTCGACGAAAAAACAAAAGAGATCAAGAACCAAGGGGAAAAAAGATGATTTAGTTGTTTAAAATTGTACGATTATTATGTTGGGTAGTGTTTTGTATTTGGTTGGAAGAGGACTCAGAAGATCGATGAAAATTGTACGATTATTATGTTGTATATACCACAATGCACAACTCAGCTTAATATCAAGGTGGACGCCTCAGAATTTGTGGTCATTGTGCATCATCCTCCATACCTGGTACATGTGGGGGTTGAGAGCCATAAGTTTCGTTTCTAGGGCTTGCTATAGTTAGTTTTTTTTAGAAAGCAAATTTTTAATAAAAATCTATAGTATTTTTTATCTTGAAATATGTGAAAGTTAATTGTTTTTACTTTAAAACAAAAAAGTATATATTTTCACCAAAAAAATGTCTTCTAAAAAAAACTATAGCAAGCCTCTAGTCACAAACGAGCTTGAGCACATGCTTGGTAAAGCCACAACGGAACAAAGGTGGCTTCCTTCTTGTGGTCACTGGGCATCCTCAATACATGGTAAATGGTGGCTTTGAACACTCAAATATCGCTTGAACTCTTATGTTAATCCAATCAATGACGAGCTGGAGCACATGCTTGACAAAGGCACACAACGGAACAAAAGGTAACTCTTGTTAAGCCCATATTTTTGTCCCAGTCCATCGCACGGTTGATGCGTTATATAAAGGAATTGTGTCCTTTAATAAAAGTTGCAATTACCGAACATGGAATAGGACGATTGATAGAGAGATTCAATCCGTTTATTTTAGGAGTCGTAGTGTTTTGCTAGAAACCAACTACGATTAATGGGTTAAATAGTTCAATCCATAGCTATTTTAAACGGGTCCTATGAGGTCACACACATTGAGTTGATGGGTTGGATCAGCGGGCTGCAAGTCTTTATCAGACATAGGGTTTTAGTCCAATAAGAAAAGAATTAATTATCAATAAATATATTGGATATTATTGAGAATTAAAAGGATATATTTATTTGAGGAAATAAATATATAAGGCCTTTAAAGGTAAGAAGAGATCTAGGGTTTTCAGAAGTTTTTTACGTAAGAAAAAGAGACTCTCTTCTTCCAACTTTTCTAGTCTATGGCACTTCGATCTAGCAATCGGAAGCGAAGGAGATCTCGATCCCGTACTCGTGTGGATTGATTAGAGAAGTCACAATTGAGGCTTTTTCTCTCGAAGAAAGAACCCTAATCACGCATCAAGAGGTATTCTACTAACCCTAATTTTGTCTCTAATCAAGAATGCTTTAGATCCATGTTTAGGTGCAAGAAATGGTTTCTGAAATTCCGCTTATACGCATCTAAAACCCTTCAGTGGTATCAGAGCCTTAAGCATATCTTGATTGGATCAAAGATTTAGGTTTTTGTTCTTGATGCAAATTTTGATTAAATCAAAATTAGTGTACCTGAAATTAGATTTTTCCTTTTTGAATTGAAATTAAAATTATACGTACACGTGAATTTGAAATTGGATTTCAAATCATGATCTTCCCTTGCGTGATTTTTCTGCCTATTGAATGACTCCCATGCATATTTATTTGACGCTCCACTTTCCGAATTCATCTGTTTGAATTCAATCGTGGTTCCGTATAAGATTGACTAAATTTGTGTCCATCGAAATTTAGATACGTATACAAAAATTGGAAGTGCCAATTGAATGAACCCAAAAAGAAAAGTAAGATTGACTAAATTTTTTTTTTGGGCGAACTTCGATTTCAATTTTTTTTTAATTTGAGTTATTGTGTACACGTATACTTGATTCCGAATTGTTGAAATCATTGCCTGTGAGGATGCATGCCTTGAATTGGTTATATTTTTTTAATATTAATTAGCTATGTCAATTTTAGGCCATGATCAGATCATGATCCGACATAAAATTTCCTAAGGAGTTAGGAAACCCCACTAAAATAAGATAAAATATTAGATTTTATCTTGATCATACAATTTTGTCCGATTAGATGCACTTTGATGATTAATTTTAGATTAATACTATATATTAATTTATTTTGAGTTAAGATTATCTTGTTAAATAAATTTCATGAGATGAATTATTTGATTAATTATTATGCTTGTTTTATATTATGATATATTGCTTGCATAAGGTGACTAGTATGGCCCATAAATACGATCTGTGTATCGTTATGTTTTCTTGTACACGATCTGCGCATCGTTTGTTTTGTTGTAATTTAATTTCTGCAATTAGAGTGATTCAAAATTGAAATACAAGAAGAAGTACAAGACATAAGTAAATCAAGGATGGAGATCCATGAAGGATACAAGATGAAGATATTATGATTATTAGATCTTTATTTTTGAATCGTAGGGACCATATTAGGATCACAATTATTGCGTTTTGAATGCTTTATTTTAAGTTTTGCATAAGTTATTTATTATGTTTTTGTCACTAATAATAAATAACCATTGCATGCTTAAGTTCCCAAATGAATATTGGGGCAATGTCTTTCCATATCATAACCCATGACGTTTTTTTGTTTTGGTTGGATGGGCTTCGCAAAAGCGAGGGTGTCCTTCTTAAACATTTTACTAGTGAGGGTGGATCTATACGGGGGTTCATAAGCCTTGATATGGTTGTACCCAACAAGAGACCAAAAGGCAAAGTTTTGGATCTTGAGACATGGTAGTGGATCCTACATTGGATGTGGACCATTAACCAAGAATTATAAGGAGTTATAATTAGTAATTGTTACTTACCTTGAACACATAAGACTAAAGGCAGTGCAAAAGTACGTTGAGTCTTGTCTGGAATAGGATCTTGGAATCATTTTATTCACCGGGAACATAAATTGTTTATTTGAGTAAAATGTGCATTTACTTGTTTTAAAGCACGTTTAATATTAAGTATTTGCATGTCAAACATGAACTTTTATTTGTATTTTTTTTTTTGTAGAAAGCATGTCTAGCGATAATTTGAAATTCACCCTGCGCTCAATTGTTGAGAAGAACAAGTTCAATGGAGCAAACTTTCTTGATTGGGAACGGAATCTGAGAATAGTTCTCAGGTCCGAAGGACGTGAGAACGTGCTAGCAACCCCGATTCCTGTTCTGACTGATACCTCATCTAATAAGGAAAAAGCAAAAGAGAAGAAAATAAGAGATGAGTCTGTGCCTGTCACATGCCTTATGCTAGCTGCTATGGAACCTTCTCTTCAAAAGAGGTTTGAAAATCAGGATGCTCATTCCATTATAACCAACCTGAAAATGTTGTTTCAGGAACATGCAAGGATTGAGAGATATGAAACTCACAAGGCTATACTAGATAGCAAGCTTGTGAAGGGAACACCAGTTGGCCCACATGTGTTTGACATGATCGGTCTGTTTGAACGTATGGAGTCATTGGGTGCTAAATAAGACCAAGATTTGGCTACTGATATCGTCCTACACTCCTTACATGATGGTTTTTCTCAATTCAGGATGAACTACCATATGCATGGGATAAAGAAAACCCTGAATGAGCTCCATGGTATGCTTAAAGCAGCTGAACAAAACACTCTCGTTGACAACAAGAAGGATGTTCTTGTGGTCAATAATGTGCAAGGGTTCAAGAAGGCAGGCAAGAAGAAGAATCATGTCCAAGGGAAAGGCAAGCAAGTTGCTAAACCCAAGGGAGGTGACAAGCCAAATGTGGCTAGTGACCATGATTGCTTCTACTGCAAGGCTAAAGGACACTGGAAGAGGAATTGTCCCAAGTACTTGGAGGACAAGAAGAATGGAACTGTGAGTTCAGGTATTAATGTTATTGAAATTTTAACAACCAATGCTACTACTTGGGTATTAGATACCGGATGTGGTTCTCACATTATTTCGAATGTGCAGGGACTAAGAAGTAGGAGGCAGTTGGAGAAAGGAGAAATAGACCTGCGCGTTGGAAATGGAGCAAGGGTTGCTGCGCTTACCGTAGGAGATTTTAGTCTATTTTTACCTTCTGGTTTAGTTTTGGAATTAAGTAATTGTTATTTTGTTCTTACTATTACTAAAAACATTGTTTCAGTTTCAAGTTTACATTCTGAAGGATTTGAGTTTGATATTAAGAATGGAAGGATGTCTGTTTTTAAGAATGGAATCTTCTATGCTTGTGCTCCAATGGTTAATGGACTTTTTGTATTAGATCTCAAATCAGAATCGTATAACATTAATACTAAAAGGCAAAAATCAAAACTGTTTGAGTGAGTCCTATCTATGGCATTGTCGTTTAGGTTATATTAGTTTGAATCGTATGAAGAAGCTCCATAAAGATGGAATTCTAAAAGATATGGATTGTGAATCTATTGATTTATGTGAATCATGCTTGATGGGCAAGATGACAAGGTCACCTTTCAAAGGGACAAATGAAAGGGCTAATGAACTTTTGGCCATAATACATACTGATGTATGTGGGCCAATGAGTACAAAAGCTAGAGGTGGTTATAGATATTTCATTACATTTACTGATGACATGAGCAGATATGGGTATATTTATCTTATGTCACATAAATCTGAAGCCTTTGAAAAGTTCAAAGAATTCCAAAATGAAGTAGAGACTCAAACTGGCAAAAGGATAAAAGCACTTCGATCCGATCGTGGTGGTGAATACTTAAACCATGAATTTGATCATCATTTGAAAAGTTGTGGGATTGTAACACAATTGTCTACTCCAGGGACACCACAATTGAATGGTGTGTCTGAAAGAAGAAACAGGACCTTGTTGGACATGGTTCGATCTATGATGAGTTTTGCTGACCTTCCGGTATCCTTCTGGGAATATGCACTCACGACTGCTGTATTTACACTAAACAGGACTCCGTCAAGGACTGTAGAAAAGACCCCATATGAGATATGGACTGGAAAAGTTCCAAAGTTGTCTTTTCTGAAAATATGGGGGTGTGAAGCTTATGTAAAGCGTTTACAAACTGATAAGCTTGCACCTAAATCAGACAAATGCTATTTTATAGGATATCCTAAAGGTAGTTTTGGATATTATTTCTACAATCCCACTGCACAAAAGGTGTTTGTTGCAAGGGATAGTGTCTTTTTGGAAAGAGAGTTTATTTCCAAAAAGTCAAGTGGGAGAAATATTCATCTTGAACCGGTTCTTGATGAAAAGCAACAAACACAACAACAGGATGACATAGTTGATGTCGAGGATGAGATGGATTTGTTTGAAGACCAAGGATCTGATGTTATCCAAGAACCTGAACAAATTCCTCAAGAAGCAGACCCACAAATAGTTGTGGAAAATGTTGAAATCCCAGTTGTTGAACCAGTTGAACTCCTACGTAGATCAAACAGGCAAAGGTTTCAGCCAAGACGATATGATGATTTCATCTCGACCGAAAGCCTTGATGTTCTAATGTTAGAACATGGTGAGCCTGCTACCTATAAACAAGTAACGACGGGTCCAGACTCCAAGAAATGGCTTGAGGCCATGAAATCTGAAATGGATTCCATGTTTGAAAATCAAGTCTGGGACTTGACAGATTTGCCAAATGGGGTAAAACCCATTGGATGCAAATGGGTTTTCAAACTTAAGACTGACAAAAATGGAAATGTATCTGTATACAAAGCAAGATTAGTTGCTAAAGGTTTTAAACAGATTCATGGTATTGACTATGATGAAACGTTTTCACCAGTTGTCATGATTAGATCCATAAGGATAATCCTAGCTATTGCCGCTTATTATGATTATGAGATTTGGCAAATGGATGTTAAAACCGCTTTTCTGAATGGTATTTTGGAAGAGGATGTGTATATGACACAACCAGAGGGTTTTGAGGATCCAGATTATGCTGGGAAGGTGTGTAAGCTTAAGAGATCTATCTATGGGCTTAAGCAAGCATCTAGGAGTTGGAATCTTCGTTTTGATGAAAAGATCAAAGAGTTTGATTTCATCAGGTGTGAAGAAGATCCTTGTGTATACAAGAAGTTTAGTGGGAGTAAGGTGGCTCTCTTAGTCTTGTATGTGGATGACATACTGCTTATTGGGAATGACATTCCGATACTAGAGTCCGTTAAGGAATGGCTGAAGAAATGTTTCTCAATGAAAGACTTGGGAGAGGCAGAGTACATACTTGGAATAAAAATCTATATGGATAGATCTAAGAGATTGCTTGGATTATGTCAAGGAACTTATATAGATAAGGTTCTTGATAGATTCAATATGCAGAATTCCAAGAAGGGGTTTTTTCCCATACAACATGGCATAAATCTAAGCAAGAAGCAATGTCCTAGAACACCTGCTGAGCTTGATAAAATGAGTAAGATTCCTTATGCTTCTGCTATAGGATCTATCATGTATGCCATGGTATGTACACGTCCTGATGTTGCATTTGCTTTGAGCATGTGTAGCAGATATCAATCAAATCCAGGAGAGGCACATTGGTGTACAGCTAAGAACATCCTTAAGTACTTGAGAAGAACCAAGGATGATTTCTTAGTATATGGGGGTGATGACAATTTAGTCGTTAAAGGATATACTGATGCTAGCTTCCAAACTGACCGAGATGGTTTTGAGTCTCAATTGGGATATGTCTTCATCCTTAATGGAGGAGCCGTGAGCTGGAAGAGCTCTAAGCAAGATACAATAGCCGATTCTACGACTGAGGCCGAGTATATCGCTGCTAGTGAAGCTGCGAAAGAGGCTGTTTTGATAAGGAAGTTTCTAGACGAGCTTGGCATTGTTCCTAGTATTTCTGGGCCTATTGACATCTATTGTGATAACAATGGTGCCATAGCCCAAGCCAAGGAACCAGTTCAAAATCCAAATCTAGACATGTTATGAGGAAGTATCATCTTATTCAACACATAGTTGATGAAGGTAACATCAAGATGTGTAAGGTGCATATAGATGACAATATTGCAGATCCTTTGACTAAGCCTATGCCTAGGGCTAAGCATGATAGTCACACTAGGGCTAAGGGACTCAAACACATTGGTGAATGGTTGTGAGATTGCTTTGTATTACATTATTTCTGCTTAGAGTGTTGGACTCTTATTTATGTTTGACTTTATGATAATATATGATATTTCATTCTTATTTATATATTATATTAATTAATATTGAATAATATGTCCGAATAATTCATAGTTCGTAAATGGGCTCACTTTAAGTGTTTTGGTGAATGGAACCCCATTAAGTGTACTACAGTTATGAATTATTGCACGTCCATAGTTTGAGTCATCAAATAGGACATTCATTTATAGCTATATTGTATATTGACTGATAGCTCAAGGTTTCATGTGCTATAGGGAGATAGAGATGTCCAGTCAATTACATAGATATGTATGGATGATACATATCGGACAAACCAACCTTAAGACTCTCCAAAAGGGATTGTAGAGTTTTTAAGGTGAACCATGTTTGGTGGATTCCTTAAACATGAGTATGTTATGTTTCCTAGTTGATGATTGGTATGTTTTTGATATTGTTAAACGCTCTCCGTAAAAGGGGGTTATAAAAGCAATTATTGGGATTGCCAAAAGTTGAGTGGGAGCCATAGTCATACAAGATTGGAAAAGTCCTCCTTATTCATGTATACATTGATGCATGAAAAGGAATGGTGTCTAGGCCACTTGAAGAGTTAGAACTAGAAAATGCATGGCCATGCTCGAATGGATTAATTGTAATCATTCGTTATTTGATAGTTCAAACTCAGGTATTCAAGAAACATATTTGACGAGAGATATGAATGTCACCATATCATCAAGTAAGACATTAAGAGACAAAGGTATCTTAAAATTGCACACTTGTTTTCAAGGACAAGTGGGAGATTGAAGGAATTGTGTCCTTTAATAAAAGTTGCAATTACCGAACATGGAATAGGACGATTGATAGAGAGATTCAATCCGTTTATTTTAGGAGTCGTAGTGTTTTGCTAGAAACCAACTACGATTAATGGGTTAAATAGTTCAATCCATAGCTATTTTAAACGGGTCCTATGAGGTCACACACATTGAGTTAACGGGTTGGATCAGCGGGCTGAAAGTCTTTGTCAGACATAGGGTTTTAGTCCAATAAGAAAAAAATTAATTATCAATAAATATATTGGATATTATTGAGAATTAAAAGGATATATTTATTTGGGAAAATAAATATATAAGGCCTTTAAAGGGAAGAAGAGATCTAGGGTTTTCAGAAGTTTTTTACGTAAGAAAAAGAGGCTCTCTTCTTCCAACTTTTCTAGTCTTTGGCACTTCGATCTAGAAATCGGAAGCGAAGGAGATCCCGATCCCGTACTCGTGTGGACTGATTAGAGAAGTCACAATTGAGGCTTTTTCTCTTGAAGAAAGAACCCTAATCACGCATCAAGAGGTATTCTACTAACCCTAATTTTGTCTCTAATCAAGAATGCTTTAGATCCATGTTTAGGTGCAAGAAATTGTTTCTGAAATTCCGCTTATACGCATCTAAAACCCTTCATTATACCCCTATCTGTCGGTTCTATGCTAATAGATGTCACCGACAGAAGCTGAAGTGATGCTTTTAATTATAAGCAAGACATGATTAATGTTGAAGGGCTTCTTATGTAAACTGAAGTAGCTTAAATGTCAAACGAAGTTCAAAGGGTTGGAAGATGAATGATTTATCCTTGTCTTTTATGCTCATTTTGTTGTATAAATACAAGTAAAATGAAAAGTACAAATCTTAATCTAAATCGTCACATTTGTAATCCAACTTACGAACCTGCAGTGAAACTCAATATCAAAGGGACAAATCCCATTTCTTTTGCATATCTATATTCAGATCACATAAGATCTTCTATATTGTAGTTTGGCAAGGGAGTTGGGTTACGTGGGGGTCGAAAAGAGTAAGTAGGGTTAGGGTTGAGAGAGCGGAGATTCCAGTGCAGTCAAAAGATTTGTCGCAGACTTCATGGCTTGCATGTAATCCGACACCGAAGAAGAGCCTTTCTTAATGGCCTGAAGCTTTTGTTTGACCTGTTTCTTGTGACCACGCAAGGTGGTACCATATGTTTGTTTGAGAGCATCCCAGACAACCTTGCAAGTTGTGGTTTGAGTAACAAGCATGGCAACCGAGGACGAAAGTGATGCGTTTCGCCTCGCTACATGGACCGACGTCTTGAGTTATGAATCCCGTCTCGATCTAAGATTGACAATAGAGTGGAAGCAATCAAAAATTGAGGGTACAAAGGGTTATGACGCTAGTGTACTAGCGACGTCTCGAGATGGAATAGATTCCGTTAAACGAAACCTCAGAAAGATTGAAGGGCGATTGGGAAAAGGGTTTATAAGGATTGACGCCTGAAGGCTTGAGGAAGAGAATCTCAATTCACTGAGGCAAATTCAATTTCATTCAAGCGTAAATTGAAATTAAGAAAGTCTTATATATTAATAGAAATCTAGATCTAACCCTAGAAACCCTAGCGAGAATGGGCCCAAGCATGCAAGCTCAATCCATCTCGTTAATTAAATAAATAATAGAAATAAAATTAATACCAAACATAGTAATTGTCTCACTTAAAATCCCGATATGAAATAAAGAAAGAAATCCGAAGACCCGAGCCCTCGGAAGTGTCGCAGACACTCGAAATCACCGCCTGACGGAGCGCGGCCTGACCCCATGGGAGCACGGGCGCACTCCTAGGCTTCCAGCCCACGCTCGAAGGTGTCGTCTTTTTGCGGGCACGGCGCAGTCACGTGCGTGGGGGACCGCGGGCGCGCTCCGAGGCATCTTCCTGCACCGTGGTGGTTTGGATTCTTGTGCCGCGACGCGGGCACATGGGCTGGAGCGCGGTCGCGCTCCGCGTGGCTTCGGCCGCGCCTACAGTGAATTCTTTGAAAATACGTGGCTCAACCCCCAGCTCCTCTGATTGATCCGAAAACGTGTCTTGAACCAAATATATCATCAATACAGTGGAAGGCGGGTCTTAAACCGAACTCACGGATTGATTAGCTCGACTTAAGATGGAAATCGTAGCCCGACCTATAGCCTGGGCGCGGGCGCGCATCAAGGGTCCGTTGGATCGAACCGACACAACTTCCTCCTCCTCAACGACGGTCATAGTAGCAAACGCATCAGAAAGCGTACCAATTAATGCCTCATAGAGGTGACGATCTTGGCGTTTCCATGTGAGATAGGTCGGGTTTTTGATAGTGGCATTTTCTTGAGCAGTTAATTCCTCATCAGGCAATGGATGAGAACCATCCAAAAACTTGAAAAGGTCATAACCCTCTAGGGTGGCTTGGATTTGAGTCTTCCAAGTGAGATAGTTTGTAGGTGTGAGTTTTATGATGTTGGTGAAATGGACTATAGTAAACGCTTTTGTTTGTTCATGAGGATTAGCAAGGGAGGTGGCAAAATCATGTGCCATGGCTAAGAGAAAGGTCGCATATTTTGTTGTAGAGGAAGAAGAGAAAGGCGAGGATCGTTAGGCGTATGATACCATGTAGATGAATGAAGAATTGCATGATTTTATTAATGAGATAATATAAGTATTTATACATACAACGATGAAATAATAAGGCAAAGATAATCCTAGAATATCATAGATAATCCTAGAATATCACAAAAGATATTATGAGCCTAAATACAAAATACTAGCATAATATAGAAGATCTTATGGACCTCTCCGGTCCTATCTTATGACGGATTCAAGTATTATGTTAACTTTGTGGATCATTTTAAAAAGTATATTTGGCTTTTATCCTCTTAAACACAAGTCTGAAACACAATTTGTATTCATAAGGTTTCGTTCACTTGTCGAAAATTTCTTCAAACACAAAATCAAAATTCTCTACTCCAATAATGGTGGTGAGAGTATATTGCCCTTCGATCTTTTCTAAGCACGAATGGGATTACTCATCTCACCTCTCCGCCTCACACTCCCGAACACAATGGTTTCTTCCGAAAGACGTCATCGACATATCGTTGAAATCGGCCTTTCACTACTCACTTTCTGGGCGTTCCTCTTGACCACTGGCCTCACGCCTTAATCATGGCAGTCTACCTCATAAATCGTCTTCCAACACCTACTCTCCAACTTGTCTCTCCATATCAAATGCTTACTAGTTTCATGCCCAATTATGGAAAACTTCGGTGTTTTGGTTGCCTTTGTTTCCCATGGCTTCGACCCTACAATTCTCATATACTCGAGCCTTGTTCTGTCCCGTGTGTTTTTATTGGTTATTATTCCTCTCAGAGTGCGTATCAATGCCTTGATCCGGTTACCCGATGGATTTACACATCTCGTCATGTCCAATTCGTTGAAACTAAATACCCATATACAGAACTTTCTCCTCAAGCTACACCCGAAACACTAATGGGCGATGAATGGGCGGACTTCTTTCTCCCTTTGCAGCCGCCTCCCTTTTCCACGTCACCCCCACAATCTCCTCCTCAATCCCTTTCTCATTCTAATTTTGGAGAAAATCACTCACAATCTCCTTCCAATAATCCGATATCTTCCTTGCCCTCACTTTCCTCAAATTTAGATTCTGTTTCCCAAACTAACTCCCCAACTCGTCCCTTGGCCCCACCCTCCCCACATGACGCGGCTGCTCTTCCCATTTTGAGCACGCACGCGCCTGCACTCGGCCCCATCTCTCGAAAACCCTAACGCTAATTCCCCGCCATCTAACCCTAATCCGAGCCCTAACTTAAATCCGATTGTTCCAGCCCCCTCTCCTGATCGTGGTGTGGTGACTCGGTCCAAAAATAATATTTTCAAGCCCATGCAAAAACTCAACCTTCACACTCATGTCACTTCTCCCATTGAACCAAAAACCATAACCCAAGCCTTGAAAGATCCCCTTTGGCGGGCTGCCATGCAAGCAGAATTTGATGCTCTTCAAGCAAACAAAACTTGGTCCCTTGTGCCCTCGGATTCCTCTCAAAATGTCGTGGGTTGCAAGTGGGTGTTTCGTATTAAGTATAAACCGGATGGCTCGATTGATAAGTACAAGAGGCGTCTTGTTGCCAAAGGTTTTCATCAACGTCCAGGTTGGGATTTTTTTGAAACTTTTAGCCCCGTTGTGAAGCCTGTCACTGTGCGTCTTGTTCTCTCTTTAGCGGTCTCCAAAGGCTGGTCTCTTCGGAAACTAGATGTCAACAATGCTTTCTTACAAGACACTCTTCATGAACAAGTTTTTATTAGCCAACCTCCCGACTTTATTGATCATATGGCCAACCTCGGATTATAGAATGGTGTTTCGGGTTTAGGGTTTAGGGTTTAGGGTTTAGGGTTTAGATGTCAACAATGCCTTAAAGCCGAAGAGTGTCTTGTAAGAAAGCTCTTCAAGCCGAAGGAGCGGTCTCCAAAGTGGGTGTTTCGGGTTCGCCTTTGCCGAGTCCTTTGGATTATAGAATGGTGGTTGGGAGTCTACAATATCTTGGTCTTACACGGCCTGATGTAGATTTTGTTGTCAATAAATTGTCCCAGTTTATGCAATCTCCTACAACGTAACATTGGGATGCCTTAAAACGTCTACTTCGTTATTTATATAGTAATGTCGATCTTAGCATTCACATTTCGGCTGATTCGTCACTTGCTCTACATGATTTTTCTGACGCGGATTGGGCTGGAGACAAAGATGATTATATCTCTACTACCGGTTATCTCCTTTACTTTAGTTCTACACCGATTTCTTGGAGCTCTAGGAAACAAAAATACGTTTCTCGTTCTTCAACTGAATCGGAGTATAAGGCCCTCGCTGATGCTTGCTCTGAACTCTTTTGGGTCACGTTTTTGCTACATGAAATGGGCGTTCAGCTGCCTCATCAACCTGTCATGTATTGTGACAATGTTGGGCGACTTTTCTTAGTTCCAACCCGGTGTTCCACTCGAGGATGAAGCACATTGCCTTAGCTTATCATTTTGTTCGTGAACAAGTACAAGCTGGGGCTCTTCAGGTTGTTCACATCTCTACAAAAGATCAACTGGTTGATGTTCTTACCAAACCACTCCTTAGATCTCAATTCGTAATGCTCCTTCACAAGCTTGGCCTTGTTGCTCGACCGTCCAGCTTGCGGGGGGTGGGGGGGGGGGGTATTGAGATCACATAAGATCTTCTATATTATGCTAGTATTTTCTATTTAGGCTCATAATATCTTTTGTGATATTCTAGGATTATCTTTACCTTATTATTCCATCATTGTATGTATAAATACCTATCTTATCTCATTAATAAAATCATGCAATTCTTCATTCATCTATAATCTATTTCGTAGCAAGCCGCTAGCAATTCGTAAAGTTATTATGGCGGATTGATTTGTCACCGAAACCAACCGAAAAGGAAAGAGCGACTCTAGTTAATTTTTTTCCATAAATAGTTTGGTGCCCACCGTGACGCGAATGACAATACAATCCAAATCGAGTTGTTTCTAGCACGATATACTCATGGCAGGTAAGGAGGTAACAAAAATGAAAGTTCTTTCAAGTGCAACCAATGTACAACTTATCTAATGAGGGCCAATACCCCCAGAAGTAATTTTTTGTGCCTTTCGTTGCAGGCACGTTGATCGGACAACTCCTTCTTAAGGGCATGGAGTCTCTGAGCAAATTTTGATAACTCTGTTCGGATCGCCACCGATGCTTCCTAGCGCTCTATAAGACCAAAGCCCATCTCGAAGCCCATTCAATCGGCCAAACTAATCTGTGTCAGAGTGTTGAAGGGAGTTTTTTAACTCGACAACAAATAAATTTGTAGTCAAGACCCCGCCGAGTATAGCGAAGTCAGGATCGTGCACGGGAAGCAAGGTTGTTTGATTACTAAACTACGAAAGCAAGAAAACACAGAAACAAAGAAAAACAGGAACAAACAAGGCTACGACAGCCCTCGGTACCGACCTTGTCAAGGTCGGTAACGACGTTGGGTTTCAACTAAAACTAAGCAAACAAATATGAATCAACGGCAGGCTCGGTACCGATCCGTGTACCTCGGTAACGATGATGGACGAAAGTAAAACGAAGGGTAATTAAAATACGAAACAACTAGGATAAAGGTTTACCACGACATAATCATGCATATGAACTAGTGTGAACGATAAATATCATGCCTCAAAGATAAAGCTATCAACTTTCATTGACTTAAACAAGAAAATCAATCAATTTTCATAAATCGATTCACTTTTTACTTATTTTTGAATCCAAAGCTCGAAACTTTCGTTACGGAACAATATCAACATTCAAGTTTACTACTTTCTCTTTCGATCAAGCGATAAACTAAAATTACTTCGACTTTCGTCTAAGTATAAGCACAAAAAAAGTAGTTCAAAGGATAGAAGGCATCAAACATTCAACACGCACATTCAATCATGCATAACTATGCCGAGTTTAAACCGCGATCCTAGAAAGGTAGACTACTCACTCATGACTAAAATTAAAAAACAATTAGATTGAATGAAAACATTGAAATAAAAACTTACTTGAATTATAAAAATCTCGTCTTTAAATACACTCACGTTCGAAATCAAAACACAGAAGAACAAAGCAAGGACTTCGATCTCGACTCTCTCTCTCTCGATCGATCTGGATGAATCCCACAAACAATCGTCTTTTTCAAAACTAACGAGACTCCCCAAAACTAACTAGAACAAGGGTATTTATACTAAGAGAAACTATCTAACAAGGGTCCTAAAAGATAGAAACTTTCCTAACTAAAAAAATTACGAGATAAAAGATAGAATTTCTGAAAGTCGGCGCCGTCTACCGACACAGGTCACCTCGGTAACGACCTGCACAGGGTCGGTAGACTCTTGCTTAATTCTTCGGACAAAACTCTGTCTCACAGCTCGGTACCGATCCTCACAGGTCGGTAACGAGCTCTCTGTTTTGGGTTTTTGTACACTCTTCATAGCTTCTCTTTGGATTTCAACAAGATCTTCAAGGTGTATTCTTTCTTTTCTTTCCTCCACATTCTCCACCATCAACCACTGGACTCTAGCTCTCTCAAAATGCTCCCTTCCGCTTCAAAAACCTATAAAAAGACACAAAACAGAGTAACTTCCATACTTTTCACAAAATATGCAAACTTATCCAAACTAACACTAAAAATCACTAAAACTAAACTAAACAACCTAAGAAAAACACCTAAAACTATACTAAAAACATGAACATCAAAATACCTCATACTTAAGCTTGCTTGTCCTCAAGCAATCACTAGACAATAACCAAAACCTAACATCATGCCCATCAAGTAATAGCCCTTATCTAAAAAGCAAATTCAAAATCATAGCAAAAATAGCAAACGACTATTAGCGTCATCACACATATATAAGCACTAATAGACATAAGCAATTAACTACAATCCAACATCACCAAGGATAAAGTGTTTCACTCAACTCTCATGTGTTTAGGCTATAAATTCACCTCTCAACTCAATTTTATACGCAAAAACTCATAGAAATTGGAACTTATATCACCAAACTCTCCACCAAAGAAAAACAAGCAAAAATCATCAAGAGAACTTAAGCTCAATGAAGAACTTCATAGAAGCTTCCATTCGGTCGGGTTGTAATGGGGCTTGGTATAGACAAATAAGCATGGAAATATTTTGGCTATGTGGTGCTAATAATATCCAGGAATCAAAGACTCCTAAAAACTCACACATATCCAAAACTCCTAAAAAGAACATATACCAAAGTCACTCTAACATTAAGAACACTCATTTCTTCACTCACCATTAAATCCTAGAAAGCCTCATAAAAACTTAAAGAATCTCTTGTTTTAACTTTAAAACACTTCACATCTTCCTTATTCTTTCTTTCTTTTTCTTTCATTTTTCTTCATCATTTTTTCTTCTCGACTTGCCTTGGTACCGACCTGAGAGGGTTGGTAACGAGCTGAAATTTGCTCTTCTTTTCTCCCTTCGGTACCGAGCCCACATAGGTTGGTATCGAACTGATATTCTTTTTTTCTTTGTGCATTTTTTAACCAAGAGATCTTTTTACAGAATTTAAAAACAAGAGACTTCCAATCTACCCCATCCAAACCTTTGTTCTTAACCAACACAAACCTTGCACTCCACAAAACAATACCTCTCCAATTAAGTCCTAATCTCCGGATAAGGTCAATCTTATCTCGGCTAGGGATAATTTTTGTGGAGCAACAATAAAAAAAGGCTAAAGCTCAAATTTGGCTATCAAAACAAGGATAATGTAAGGGTGGATAGGGATTAATAGGGCTCATGAAAAATAAGTTCTCTATCATATGAGTTTCACAAGTAATGAACTAAAAATCTTATACAGGTCTTGAGAAATAGATAACCATCACAATCCCAAGAGATAATATACATAAAGAGAGCAAATCACACATGAAAAATCAAGGCTAAAAATAAGAACTCACAAGGTCATTTATTTTGTTGGATTGCAACTACTTATGCTAACAGCTATACATGCTCAATTTCATCATATGCTATTTCTTTATAAAAAACAATTTCATCATAAGACTCAGGCTATACTATCAAAAACATGCTGAAAGGAAATTACACGGTCATGCAAGCAATCAACTATCATAGAACCATAAGAAAAGGGTATTCATCCGTTCTAAAATCTTTTTGAATTTTTTGAATTTTTTCCATTTTTTTGTGATTTTTTATTTTTTTTAAAAATAAGGTCAACTAAAACAAAGAACAGAACAACCTAACAAGAACAAACAAACAAGCAAGTTTTCTTTTCCCTCCATACCCCATACTTAAAATTACAGTGTCCCCACTGTAATAAAGAAAATTTTAAGAAAAGATAGGGAAAGGAAAGAAACTCAAAAGACAACTATTAAAGCAGAAGAAACATCCTTCAAAGCGAACTCCTCATTGGTTTGGTGGTGGGAAGTAGTGCTCGAAGTTTCCCATAAACTGGTACATCGTCCGCCAGTGCTCCTCATCAACCGTCACACGCTGCTCCATCGTCAACTTGCGAGCGTCAGCTCATTGTTGTTGTGCATCGTCAAGAGCCATGCGAGCGGAGTAGACATCCTCCCAACGATTCATCCGTTGGGTGAGTTGTGTCTGTTGCAAGTTCAGCTGCTGCATCTGAGAAGATAGATCTTGTGCCCATGAAGGAGTATCGGAACTAGAATAGGTGGGTTGGGGCGGCGGCTGGTAGTGAGCGTGCTGTTGGAAGTGGTCGTGCCGAACAAAGGGAGCGTAAAGCACCATGCCGAACGATGAAGGCTCGGTAGGCTGATGATCAGGCGCGGTATCGAAGTGGTATGCCTCGGTATTAGCCTCAAAGTACTCGGTACCGAGACCAGGTTGCTCGGTACCGACCTTATCTTGCTCGATATCGAGCTCCTCCGTATTGGCTGGCTCGTCATCTTCCATAGCAACTCCTTCTCGCTTATACCTCTTCTCAAATTCCCTCAATGATGGCTTGTCTTGAGGCTTTTTGTCCAAAGGGAACGGATGAGACGTCCATGCTTCATACCAGTTCGGAACATGTAACAACTCCAGCTTGTCCTGAGTAATCACCACGGCCTGTCCAAGCACCATGGTGGCTACTCCACCTTGAATCCTCTGAAAAATACGAGATGAATACCAATACTTCGTATCCAGCTTCTAGGGGCTGTGAGCGGTGTAGCGCGAGAGGTCGACATTAAGCTCCGTCGCTAGAGGCTCACCAAGTTGCCACACCAGACTTCCTTTGAGGAGGCCCCGTGCTTCTCTACATACTTCAGCTATTCGTACCCCAAATTCATGGGGGTGGGGTCCTCGAAGAGAATAGTACGGAGGCATCCTACCTCCGTCCTCGTCGGCCCTGAAAGCTCCCTTTTGGGCCAAATGGTTGCACCCAAAACTCGGAGGACAATCTTGAAAATGGGGTTGATGATGTGCTCCCCTGGAAGTGCTGGTGCAGTCGGGTTGACCTCCCCAAAAATGTAGCTCTATGTGTCAGTGACTTTGAAATCATCGGGAGCCTTGTAATCCCGGGAGTGGTTGGGGAAGTCGAGGAGGCGGTTGAACTCGACCATGTTGAACTCATGGTCAGCATTGCCCAATTAGAACCTAATCTTTCAGATCGATGTCTTGGACTTGAAGCTGACTTAGAGAGTGGCTATGAACTCGGCGGTGAGGGCCGGATAATGCGGGACGTCCTCCTTTTTGTGGAGTTGTGGCACGCCAAGAATAGCAAAGGCGTGCTTGACATCCTCATAGATGTCGTTGGCCTTGGCACTTGACCTCAAGAACCATCTCGTAAGGTGGCCCTTTTGAATGACGGAGTCAAAGACCGCCAGTTGCTCCTTAGTCGGCAAAATGACCTCGTCCATTCTTGGAGGAGATGGAGATCTTTGAGTCCTCCTTTCCTTTCCTGCCCTGGAGTGGCCTTGCTTGTGCTTGCCATTTGGTACCTGAAAACACCATAAATAACCAAGGTAAGATCCACTCAAACCGAAAAGAAAAACCCCATACTTAGTATTCGAAAATAGCCTCGACCCACCTCGGTACTGAGCCAAGAGGGTCTGTATCGAGGTCTCTGGGTTCAACTCTGGTTCTGGGCAATCACAAGTCGGCACCGACCCTCTCAGGTCGGGAACGAGCCTGGGCAAGAACTTTGCGCGAGCGATTCTGAATCCCAAATCCCAAATCTTTCGACAATTAACACAATTTCAAGCAAGATTCCACACATAAACACACCATCAAGTACTTGCAACCCCATACTTGCTCAAAGCCCTATCTAATCATGCCAAAAATTGCCAAAACTCATGGTGAAAATCATGCAAATCAAGAACAAGTTACTTCATGCTTTTCTATCATCAAAATTCAATGTAAATCGAGCATGAAGAACTGAAAATCAAAAAAAATTTAATCACCAAAATAGAAGCATGGAAGCACAATGGCAATACAGACATACAATCTCGAATTCATACAAAGATTTAGGTATGAAAACTACCCAAAATCACCATGAATTTGCAAGAAAAGAGTTTAGGATTTAGAAATCATACCATAGCTTTGAGAAATTGAAGAACGAAAATTCGAATTGCAAGGGTAACGAGGGCTTGAAGCTTCGATAACGAACACACGAGGTGTTGTTCGGTATCGAGTGGGATACGGATTTGAGGGAATGGGTGCGCGTTGACAGTGGTGAGAAATCCGAATGGGACTCGATTTCGATCTTTGAGAGATTGGTGTGGATTGGGGTAGATTTTGAGGCTTGAGAGAGTTTATGAAGGTTTTGGGAAAGTGTTGGCGTGGGAAGAGAGGCAAGGAAGGAAGGATTTTTAGGTTTAGAAAACTTACCTGATGCACGTCGCCGAATCTCCGTTTTATCGCAGGTCGGTACCGACCCTCTCAACTCGGTACCGAGCCTGGGCGACTCATTTTCCATCGCCTTATCGTGCCCGACTTCTGTGACATGTTAGCTCAAAAATATCATATCCCGCAAACTTCTAAACTACTAAAAGCTCAAAAGAAAGCTAAGAAAAAGAACTATAAAAAGAAAAGAAAACTAAACTAAAACTAAAATCGGGCTGCCTCCCGTAAGCGCTATTTTTAACGTCGTCAGCCCGACGTACTTACCTTGGCTAATCAAGGTGGCTCCTTTTCAGCTTTGTCGGGGTTGTGGAAATCCCCGTACTTAGCGGTAAAGGCATTGTTATTTCTTCTTACTAAATTTGGTCCCTCATCCTGTAACAGTATGCTCGGTATTCCTACATAATGGTTAGTGAAGTCCGAGAACCAGGGAGGTTTCGACTTATCTATAGCATGAATAGTAGGGTATTTTGCAGGAATATGATATAAGGAATGATCGTGGCCGGTGATAGTGAATCCAGGGGTAAAATACTCACCTTGATCTGTCAATGAGGGTGTTGGTATTGAGGCAGTTGAGGTCGTTATCGACTAGTGTGAAGCAAAGCCTCCCTCGTTATTGTGCCAAAATGCGCCTCCCTCGTCATATTGATGTAGGAATGGTTCGGTACCGACCCTCCTAGGGTCGGTAGATGGCTTAGTGGCACTCTCGTAATCATTGTTGCTTGGAAGGGAAACTACGGGCTTAGCATTGTCGAGCTCTGTTTGGGGCGTCTCGATCTTTGCGGCCACAACCCTGTCATTGGCGGCTTGACTTAAGCTTAACTTGACCCGCTCCTCCCCTATGTCAAAAGTGAGGAGTCCTTTCCGAACGTCAACTCGTGCACCTGCTGTAGCAAGGAATGGCCTGCCTAGAATGATGGGCGCTAGAGGGTCTTCAGGCATATCGAGGACAATGAAATCGTTTGGTATGAAGAATTTCCCAACTTGAATGGGAAAATCATCAATGACTCCAGTAGCCTTTACACTAGATCCATCTGCCATGTATAGCCTCATATCAACGGGTTCCAGAGGTCCCATGTTGGGTTTTGACCAAATCGAAATGGGAAGTAGACTGGCGTTGGCTCCCAAATCGCATAGTACCTTGAATCGATGGTCGCCAATCCCGATAGTGATAGCAAATCTCCCTGGGTCACCTAGCTTTTCTGGTAGCTCTAGAGATTGGACCTCATCTGTTAGCGTTGTTATCGACCTTTTCCTACTAAGAATGTCCTTCAAGAATTTGGTGTAGGCCGACATTTCGCTTAGGGCCTCAGCAAATGGTATAGAAATATTTAAGCCTTGAAGAATCTTAACGAAACGCTTAAAATTGCCTTCTGCTGAGTCCTTAGACTTTTTAGTAGGGAAGGGGAGAGACTTCTCCAATCTCGGAACCAAAGTGGGCTCGAGAGGTGGTGCTACCGGGTCGACAATCGGCTCGATCGGTGCCACGGAAGGGTCGGTACCGATCCTGGTGGGGTCGGTATCGAGCCTGGGACTAAGAGAGTGGTTCGTTATAGAGAACTTACCTGGGTTGGGGTCGGTGACGAGCTTTGGAGTATCGGTACCGAGTGTTTTAGGCTCGGTAACGACGCTCTTTGGTACGTTATCGATCTGGGCCGAGGCATCTTCTTCTGTACCGAGGTCTTTTTCCTTGGCTTCGGCACGATCTGGTAGCGTCTTTCCGCTCCTGAGGTGTACAACTGCTATCTGTCCTCTCGGGTTCTCTTCGGGACGACCCAGAAGTTGCCCTTGAGTTCTTAGGATTTGTGCAGCTAGGTTGACCCAGTTGTGCTTGTACAACTTTTAGGTCAGAACGGACTCCACTGATTTCATTTTGCACTCCATTGATCCCTTCATGGGGTCCATTCACCCATGATGGCGTTTCTTGATAGCCTGGGGGTCGATATGGTGCGGGCCGTCTATCCGGAGGAGGGGCTGCATAGTTTTTATTTTGATTTTGATTCCCCCAAGATGGGTAGTTGTTTGGCCCGTCATAATTAGCAGAAGGATTTCTGTGCTGCCCTCTCATATAATTCATCTCAGCATATGTCTCAACGGCTCTAACCTGTTTCTTCAGACGGTTGATCTCATCCTGTAGAAATTGATTTTTGACTTCAGGATCAACTTCGTCTTTATTTGGGATGTAGAGACATTTTTATGGCTGAGGTGGCTGCTGGGTCCCATACATACAATCGTAATTGGTTAGTTTGTCCAGCAACTCCCATGCAGTGGTGGGATCCATCTCAATAAAACCGCAAGCAATGTGCATGTTGATGCGGTTCTTCGTTTCTGCATTAATCCCCTGAAAGAAAATTTCTTGGAGCACATATGGTGGTTGCCCATGAGTAGGGCACTGTTTGAGCATCTCCTTGAATCTCTCCCACGTCTCTACAAACGTCTCGTTAGGCAGCTGGTGGTAGGAAGTGATGCACTTTCTCAACTCCGTTGTCTTAGCAAGAGGGAAGAACTTTGTCAAAAATTGATCATACAAAGCCTTCCAAGTCCTGATAGATTTAGGAGGTAAGATCTCCAACCAGCTCAGGGCCTTTCCTGTAAGAGACCACCTGAAAGCTTTTAACAAAACATATTCTAGAGAGATACCTTTAGCAGCAATAGTGTCACATAAATCAAGAAAAATTTTAATATGTTCTATAGGAAACTCAATAGGTTTCCCTTCAAACTGAGCCCGTTTGATTAAGGATATAAATTGAGACTTAATCTCAAAAGTCTTCTCTATCTCTGGAAGCACGAATGCACGATTGAAAACTCTGGCACCCTCAGTTCTGGATGCATGTATGGCATTCCTCGGATAGGCGTAGAGTCGTTCCTGTAGAGCGGTTTTCTCAATCTATGTGGCTTCGAGCTGCCTTTGGAGTGCAGTCATCTGTTGGGCCATCTCTTCAGGAGTCATCGCCATGGCTTGGTTTTCTCTTCTTCTGTGGTGGAGGGTACGCTCAGGTTCAAAATAATAACCAGTGTTATCAAACTCGAGCCTGCAACGTCCTGCTGGAATTAGCTGAGAAAACAGACAAAAGAAAACAAATTTGAAAACAAAAACGGGGTCGGGCTAGTCCCAGACCCACAAGTAATCAAACAAGCATTGTTACTTCCCCGGCAACGGCGCCAATTTGTTGAAGGGCGTTTTTTAACTCGACAACAAATAAATTTGTAGTCAAGACCCCGCCGAGTATAGCGAAGTCAGGTTCGTCCACGGGAAGCAAGATTGTTTGATTACTAAACTACGAAAGCAAGAAAACACATAAACAAAGCAAAACAGGAACAAACAAGGCTACGACAGCCCTCGGTACCGACCTTGTTAGGGTCGGTAACAACGCTAGGTTTCAACTAAAACTAAGCAAACAAACACGAATCAACAGCAAGCTCGGTACCGATCCGTGTGCCTCGGTAACGATGCTGGACGAAAGTAAAACGAAGGGTAATTCAAATACGAAAACAACTAGGATAAAGGTTTACCACGACATAATCATGCATATGAACTAGTGTGAAGGATAAATATCATGCCTCAAAGATAAAGCTATCAACTTTCGTTGACTTAAACAAGATGATGAATCAATTTTCATAAATCAATTCACATTCTACTTATTTTTGAATCAAAAGCTCGAAACTTTCGTTACTGAACAATATCAACATTCAAGTTTACTACTTTCTCTTTCGATCAAGCGATAAAGTAAAATTACTTCGACTTTCGTCTAAGTATAAGCACAAAACAAGTAGTTCAAAGGATAGAAGGCATCAAACATTCAACACACACATTCAATTATGCATAACTATGCCGGGTTTAAACCCCGATCCTAGAAAAGTAGACTACTCACTGATGATTGAAATAAAACAAACAACTAGATTGAATGAAAACATTGAAATAAAAACTTAGTGAAATAAAACAAACAACTAGATTGAATGAAAACATTGAAATAAAAACTTACTTGAATTAAAAAAATCTCGTCTTTCAATAAAATCAAGTTCGAAATCAAAACACAGAAGAACAAAGCAAGGACTTCGATCTCAACTCTCTCGATCGATCGATCCGGATGAATCCCCCAAACAATCGTCTTTTTCAAAACTAACGAGACTCCCCAAAACTAACTAGAACAAGGGTATTTATACTAAGAGAAACTATCTAACTAGGGTCCTAAAAGATAGAAACTTTCCTAACTAAAAAGATTACGAGATAAAAGATAGAAACTTCACCTCGGTAACGACCTGCACAGGGTCGGTACACTCTTGCTGAATTCTTCGGACAAAACTCTGTCGCACAGCTCGGTACCGATCCTCACAGGTCGGTAACGAGCTCTCTGTTTTGGGTTTTTGTACACTCTTCATAGCTTCTCTTTGGATTTCAACAGGATCTTCAAGGCGTATTCTTTCTTATCTTTCCTCCACATTCTCCACCATCAACCACTGGACTCTAGCTCTATCAAAATGCTCCCTTCCGCTTCAAAAACCTATAAAAAGACACAAAACGGAGTAGCTTTCATACTTTTCACAAAATATGCAAACTTATCCAAAAACACACAAAACTAACACTAAAACTCACTAAAACTAAACTAAACAACCAAAGAAAAACACCTGAAACTATACTAAAAACATGAACATCACAGAGCACGGTGCACGATCTCCTCCCAGGGTAGAGCAGTCGTGCATGTCTGTCCTTGTGCTCGCGCCATGGCTCGCTGAGCCATATTCTCTTCCAATTTGTTCCCTTCAAGTCTTGGCTCTTGAGATCTTCACTTACACAGCTCTACTTTCCATCTCGATCCTCTAAAGCACAACCATAACCATCTCATATCACGTCCCGCCTTGCTCCATCATCTAATAACCTACAAAACCGAGCAAAACAAGTGCAACTACCCGAAAACACTAGAACCTAGAAACTAAGCTAAAAATAATTAAACTAAAACCTATGCAAAACAAACATAAATATGCATCCTAAGTTATACCAATATGCAAGCTATCAGCTATCTTTGCCTTCATGTCCCAACAAATCGTGTTTACATCGTTAGACATGTAATTTTTGATGAAACAACTTATCCTTATCCACAACAAACTCATATTCCTAATTATCTACCTCGACCCTATACGGCTACACCTCTATGGTAAACCCTTATATACTTCAAATTTCCTCCCAATCACTGTCACTACACTCACTCGAATAACCACTTTTTGAACGTCGGATAGCCACTCAAATGGCCCCTATGATGATGATTCTGCTGCTGCTGCTTCAAATGATCGTCCTTTTGAACCAAAAATTTTCCATCAATCTTCCAAAATTTCCAAATGTCAACATGCTATGCATGTTGAGTATGATGCTCTAATGAGTAATCGGACTTGGGTACTTGTTCCATGTCTCTATAATGCTAACATTGTTGGTTGTAAGTTGGTGCATAGGGTCAAAAGACATGTTGATGGTTCTATTGAAAGGTACAAATCACTAGTTGCTAAAGGTTTAATGAAGAACAAGTAATTTACTATTTAGAAATTTTTGATCCAGTTGTTAAGCCTACTACAGTTCGAATAGTTCTTTATCTTGCTCTTACTTGTAATTGGAGCCTTAGACCGGTTGATATCAACAATGCCATTCTTAATGGTGATTTATAAAAAAAAAAGTGTATATGTCTCAATCGCCTAGATTTGTTGATCAGTCATGACATGTGCATGTTTGTTTGTTATAGAAAGCATTATATGGCGTCAAGCAGCACCTAGAGCCCGATTTACCAAACTAAAGCTCTTTCCCTTTAGACATGGTTTCTTTGCTTGTTAATTTGACACTATGTTGTTCATTATACGATAGGGTCCATTAGTTATCTTTATACTTGTTTACGTTGGTGATCTAATTATCTGGCTTGAATTTATCAAAGATTGCACGTTTCATCCAAATTCTTAATAGTGCCTTCTCTCCGTATGATCTTGATAATATGTATTTCTTCTTGGGCATTGATTATCTCGTATTAAGGACTCTATTCTTCTATCTCAATAAAAGTATATCGGGGGCCTTCTCACTCGGAGTAAAATGAACGATGCCATGCCCATTGCCTCTAATGAAGAACTTGGTTATCATCTGAATAAAATATGTTATCTCGTAGTTGACCCACATTTATACAAGAGTGCAGTTGGTGATCTTTAATGTTTCACTGTTACACATCTTGAAATCTCTTATGCAGTCAATCATGTTTGTCAGTTTATGCATGCTCCAATAAAGGCTTATTGGCAGGCTATTAAACACCTATTGTGCTATCTAAAGGGACGGCGTTCAACTCTAGTATTTCGGTTGGCTTTTTACAATAGTCTTGTTGCCTTTTCTGATCCATGATGGGCTTTTGACGTTGATAATTCTCATTCTCAACATTGCTTTGCTAATTCAAGCTCTACGGTAGAATATAGGGCTATTGCTTTTGTTGCTAGTATAAAATTAAATCTGTATCCAACAACTTCTTCAAGAACTCCACCCTCAACTTTAGTGATCGCCTATAATACTTTGTGACAACCTGAGTGCTACAAATATGTCTGCTAATCTAGTGTTCCATCAATGTTCCACACACATTAAGTTTGATTATCAATTAGTTAGAGAACAAGATGATGATGGCTCCTTACAAGTCAGACACGTTTAGACCATTGATCAGATTACAGATATATTCATAAAAGTAGTTGGTACAACTCGATTTCATACTCTTCATCCCAAGTTACATGTCCATTCTCCTCCATGAGCTTGTAGGGGTATTAAGTATACTTTATAAGTTAGGATAGAATTTATCTTTTTGGTATCCTATTGTCTATATTTAGATATAGAATGATCTTTAATATTATTCTATCCTAGAAAGAGCTTTGTGCTCTAAGTTATCATATGTGTATTAATAAGCCCTTGATCAAGAATAGAAAGGCAAGAGAGTTTTCCAGTCGTATTCTCTGCTTAAAAATAGTTCATCTACGATAGCAAAAAAATTCATGAGGCTATTGTTTGTTTCATGTGGTCGTAAAATCTATAATCTAGTAAAATATGATCTCTTTTCGTCTTTCACACTATTTAGACAAGAAGAATGAAGTCTATATGTTATAAATAAGAGTCTAAATCAGGTGAGAATGGGCTTACAGGTGAGAAATAATAAAGAATAAGAGCCGTTGGATAGAGAAAAGTCAAGGATGCTGATCGTTTCACATAAAAAGGGGAAAAACAGCACATGATAATTTTTGCGAACTATTCGCGTATTTTTGAAAAAAAAGATATAGGACGCGCTCCCATATTGTTTGTCAAAACTAGGGATGAGCAAACAGATATATCCGATCCGGTATACCGGATATCCGGTAAAAAATTTCTTCTGAAAATTCTGATCTGTATCCGATCCGTTATATGCTGGATATCCGGTAAAAAATATCCGATTGGATCAGATATCCGGGAGCGTATACCCAAAATATCTCTTTTGTATATTGCTATTTTGATTCAACAAAACAAGGTGGATCAGCGGTTATCCAAAAAAGCTGATTAACAACATTATTTAGAGGTGTCATATGCCAAGTTTTAGAATACAGTAACATCAATCTAGGGTTATATAATAAAGGTCAGGTAGCGTTAGTTTTCTTACAAAAAAGAAAATTTGTGTTAAAAAATATAATTAAACGGGGTATGGGTAAGTAGCAGATTGTTGGAGTTTACTAGATCAAAGTCATTGGCCAATGGCTATGATTATATATACTCTTGAAAAACGACCCATTTTACTATTAATATCATCTTTATGTTATTTAAATATTAGTTTTCCTATTCAAAAACATATAATATATATATATAAATAGTACCGGATATTTTCCCCCCCAAAAAAATAGTACCGGATATTTCGGATATATCTATTTACCTTAAACCTCGATCCATATCCGGTCCGAGTATCCGGAAAAATCAACAGGATTGGATCGAATACAGATCAATTTCAAATGGATAATTTTGGTTACAGATAAATACGGATTAGATAGGCGGGTTTTTTCGGATCGGATAAATGGATCGACAAATTTTGCTCAGCCCTCATGAAAATTGTGATTTTGTTCATCAAAACCTATTGTTTTGTACATCAGAATTGTGATTTTGTTCATCAAAAATGTAATTTTGTGCATAAATAAAACTATTGTTTGTGCATAAAAATGGCAGAATGTGTATCGAAAATTTATGCATTATTATATGTGTGTGCATCATAATCAGTCGTATGTGAGACAAAACTAATTGTTTTGATATCAGTCTTGATATTGTCTTGCTTGACTCGTTTGTATTTGTCATTGTTGCTGCTGTGAAACGTGTGGCTACTTCTTGGACTCCAAACATAGCTAAGGAGTAAGCACTCCTCTTTGGTTTGGAGCTGACTCGTTCTCTTAGCATACATCATATTATTGCAAAGTCAGATTCTTTATCTATTATCCTTTGCATTCAAGCTTCTACATCAAACTTATCTTATTTAGGTACTATATTAAATGATATACGTTTATTGAGAACTTTCATTTGTTTCTTTTTGTTTTACTCAATATCGGTAGACATGGAAATTGTTTAGCTCACTTAATTTATCACACGTTTGTATCTTTATCCGGACATGAACAAGCCTTTGTAACTGATATTCCACCATGTATAATTGACTTAGCTGAATTGGATATTTAATATATTAACTCTTTGATCTCAAGAAAGGATCTGTATAACAACTACAAAAACTAGATGCACAATTGTTCATTATTGATGCACAATTAGCCAGTATTGAAGAACAAACTGAGCGCGTCTCTCAGAAACGTATTTTTCAATAGATACGTGAATAATACGGAAAAAATTCGACCGTTCTGTTTTTTATCCAAAAATACGCTAATAATATGAGAAAAATTCGCATACGCCATTTTTTAATCTTTTTTAATGAATGTCTAATCAGGGTCGTTGATTTTTTGGAGGGGATGATTGAGATTTATTCTTATTTCTCACTCGAGTGCCCTTTCTCACGTGACTCTTTCTCTATAAATAAAATGCACGAGTCCATGAAATGACCGAAAAAACTAATATAGGGTTTAATCGTGATTGGCTATATATATTTCTATATATCCAAGGTGACCACAACACTAGGTCATCATGAATCTGTCTAATAAAATTGGTTTTCAACGTTCGGGTATCTAGTCACACGGTTAAAGACTTCATAATTGTACAATGTGATTTCCGTTTCGATTCCTAAGGACAGTGCCGAAGATAAAACAATAAAGTTGATTTTCAACGGATTTAATTATTTAAAGAGATTTGCCCCCTTTTTTTACAAATCTATGTATATATATATATAAGACGCAAGGAATAAGGCCATCACGTTGCGCCACCTAGGATTTTCCTACGTTTCGTTCCCACGTTAAGCCACCTAGGATTTTGCCGCATATGATTTTTTATTTTGGGAATTTATATATATTGATATTATTTTAGAATAATATAGAAATAGGATAAATTAATACATCAAATATTCTATCTAAAATAAAGATGTTATCTTTTTTTTTATTAGGTAAGGATTAGGGCGCACTCCTTTACGGAAGGCGTCCTAGAGCATCCCTTCGGATGAGAACATTAAGTTCTGAGTGAGTCTTAATAAACTCATCGGGGAGACTATGGCCCAATTTTGCAATTTTATCGGCCACAACGTTACAGTCCCTCGGCACATGCTTAATAGAAATATCATGTGATCCATAAATGGACACGAGGATATCGGAGATTATAAGCTCAATCTCCTATGGACATTTATTTATTTATTTCACCGCATTGGGAGCATGAAGCTCTGCATGACGTAATTAGGTTTCGTAGTGAGGTTTGCTCGGATCAAGGTCGTTCTCCCATCTAAAGACAACGAGTTGGCTTTCCATTTGGTAAGTTGATTCTGAGTCTTTCCTATCGTGTCCTTAGAAGTATCGTTGTTCACTTTACCACTGATCATTGGGCATCCAAGGTATTTTTCAATATTTGTAATCGTTGGTATTCCTAGCGTTTGATGGACAGTGTCTCTCTGCTGGGTGCTCATGTTTTTAGAGGTTTGGAATGCAGATTTATTTTAATTCACTTTTTGGCCCGAAATCCTACAAAATTCATCGATTATAGTTTTCACTTTGTTACACGATCCCTGTGATGCTTTAGCGAAAATAATGATGTCGTCAACGAAAGCTAAAAAGGGAATTTTAGCACCTCCCCGAGAGATTGGGAAGCCAATCGAATTCTTGTTAGTTTCACGTGTTATTTGTAATTTTCATGCCAGGATTTCTGCTACAATTACAAAGAGGAAAGGTGATAAGGGGTCACCTTGTCTTAGTCCTCTTTCCGGCGTGAACGTTTCCGTAGGTCCATTATTGACCAAAATCGACAATGACACTGTGCATATACATTCATGGATCCATCCTATAAATTTATTATCAAATCCAAATTTCTCTAAAATTGTTTGCATGTAGTCCCAGTCAACCCGATCGTATGCCTTTTTCATATCAAGTTTGATAGCTACCCATCCATCTTTATTTTTGATGTTTCTAAAGGAGTGAAGTATCTCATGGGCAATCAGTACATTATCTTGGATTGCACGATTTGCTACAAAAGCTCCTTGCAACGGATGTGTAATTTTGCTTACTACTTTCTTCAATCTTTCCATTATAATTATGGAAATGATTTTATAAATAGTGGAGCATAGGCTAACCGGTCTATAGTGGTTTGTCGAGCTTCGGTTTTCTATTTTCGGTATAAGGGTTATAAAAGTATGGTTGATTTGCCTTAGGATTTTACCTGAGTGAAAGAAGCTTTTTACTGCCTTTATAACCATAGGACCCACTATATCCCAATACCTCTTATAAAACTCTGTTGTCATACCATCTGGTCCTGGAGATTTGTCAGATCCAAGGCTTATTACCGTGCTTTTAATTTCTTCATTTGTGACTTGTCCTGTTAACATATTATCTTCATCCGTTATTTCTTTTGATATTAGGTTCATGTAATCCCTTACGTTACTTAAGTGTGTTGGTTCTTTTGTATATCTCTTTTTAAAGTCTTTTCTAATTTCATCCTGGATATTTTCTATTCCAATAATTTGTGTGCCTTCAGCAGTCCTAGTTTCTTTCAGAATTTTCCGATTCCTCCTTCCACTAGCAACCTTGTGGAAGTATCTTGTGTTTGCGTCAGAAAGTTTAATGTGTTTCGTTTTTGCTCTTTGTCTCCAATAAGTTTTATGGTAGTTTTGTGGTAGCCAAGCCCCCGACACATCGGATTCGAGGGCGTCGGCGAGAGCCAGCCACCCTTGTCGCTTTCTTTTTGAGCCCCGAACAAGTACACACAATCCGGGAGAAATCTTCTGTGGATCATCATATATAATTATGGATTTTCTCCTTAAGATCGGTTGAATTGGGTGTATTTTGTGCCGATCGATGATTTAATTACTTCGATTTTGCATCGATTAGGGTTTTAAAAGGGGAAATTCTTGCTTCTTAGAAGGGGGCGGGGGTCAGGGGCTATGGTTTCTAAAGGGAGCGTTTTCTTCATATAAAGATGTTATCTATTATATATTAGGAATTAGGATAGATCTAAATTTTTTTATCTAAAATTAAAATAAATTATAGAATATTATATATTATATGTTAAGATAGATATATTAATTTAATTTTTCCAATTAAATTACTATCTATTTATATGAAAAAACTTAAATTCGAATTTTATTTAAAATTAAAGAAAATTATTTAATCATTATTTTTTTATCTATTTATGTAAAAGATTTATCTTAAATAAAATTTTGATAAAAAATAGAACTTTCAATCTAGATAATTACTTGCCTAAATTGACTTTTGATGAAAAAAAATTACGTTATCTTTTCCTTAATTTTTTTTTTGAATTATTAATGTAAATACAAATGATTTTCTTATCATTCGTTTCTTATTTAGTATATTTTTAATTTTTAGTCAATTTTTTTAAAGAATTGAATTTGATAAAAAAAATTACAGGAATTTAGATTATTTTTACCTTTTTATATTTTTTAAAATTAAATGATTCTAATTCAAATAATTTTTATTTATATTTTTGCATAAATAAATCGTCATTAAGCCATCAAAATTATAGTGGGATCACCTTAATAATTTTAGCCCCATTTCACATGGCACCAATTGTAAAAAATTTATATTTTTGTTTCTAATAAATAAGTTTTTTTTATATTAAATTAAAATCATATTAGGGTGCATGGCAGGGCGGTTATAGCTAGTTTGGTATAGGGAAGCTTTAAGAGAAATTGAATAAGGGTGTTTGATACTAAGTTATTCTTTTATTTAAATTAAACTTCAAATTAGGGTGATTTTGTAAAAAAAAAATTCATCATTTATTCAAGTTAGAGGAGGGTTTTATGTATATAAGTATATAACCCATGTTTTAATGCTTCTAATGTTAGGCGAGAGCCATCGATCGCGATCGACAACTACCACTTACACATGGCCAAACAATAAATCAAAATTTAATGATTTGCCAGTGCCATTAAATTGATGTTATCTCCAGCTTACTGCTCAGATAAATTGGTAGCTGAAGAGATTTTTATGATGTTGGCCTGTTGGGTTGATAGCTAGTCATATCAATCCCCAGTCCCCACCACGTTGGAGCAGGATATAGACTATAGAGGTCGCGCCGTGTCCATTGCACCTCGATTTCAGAATATATCTATAACATTAAAATAAACTTATTAAATTTGTTATGTTGGTGGATAGGGATGTCAATCGGATGAATCGTATTAGTTATTAGTTCGGTTATTTTAGATTCAGGTCAAACTTGACCAAGTAATTTTCGGATGAAATAAAATATCGGACTGACTCAGGATGAGTTGGTACGGGTTGGATCAGATATTTATTTAATCGGTTGAGGTCGAGTTACCTATCAATTTCGATTAGTTATTTCGGATTTTGGTTAAAACAAGAGTTCAGTTTCAGACAGATTTCAGTTAAGTTGGATTTCGGGTCGAGTCGGAGTTTGATTAGCATGCATTTTGGTGGAGTGGAACTTTGTGTCAAGTCTAGTTTCAGTAGTTTTGATCATAAGCTCAAAACCGAATCGAACTGAACCGAACCAACAAAGATAAATCGAACCGAAAATTAAAATTTAGTTTTAGGTGAACCGAAATTTGGTTTCGGATTGATTTCGATGAACAAAAAGGTTATCACGAAATTTGGTTCGTGATGAACAAAAAGGTTATCCTTTTAGACATTTTGAACCGAGCCGAAACTAAAGTATAGTTCAGTTTTGGTTTTGAAAACAAAACCGAATAGTATCAATTTTAGTTTGGCTCAATTCATTTCTGTTCGGTCCGTTTGGCTCAAATATTTGATTCGAACCTACCCATGTTAATCCCTAGATTTCAATAGAGCCATAATTTTGTCTTTCTCTTTACCAAACAATGAAAAAAAATATATGATAACATTTTTCATTATGTAAGGAAAAAAAATACCATATCAATGTTATTTAGCATTTTCCTAAAATAAAATAATGAAAATCAATATATTTACAAAATTTATTAATTACTAATGCCTCTACATTACAAATTTTATTAACATTTTTTTATCAAAATTTAGATATTTACTTTAAAAAGATTTTGAGTATAAATATAAATAATTTTAATTTAATAATAATTTTAATTTAATAAATTTCAAAAAAATAATCGTGAGTTTTGTATTTTATATATTTTTAAATTCAGATCAGGTGTTTTCAGATTTTCGGATTGTTATGTGTCAAATGACTTTGACTTTTATATATACTAGCATATATTACCGTACCTTGTACGGGTTTTGATTAGAAAAATTAATAATTTTTTTTGAAATATATATGTTGTCTAGCGACAAATAATCACGATCTTTAAACAAAAAATAGTTTTTAATTTGCATAAATAAGATAAACTTAAATGTTTTCTAGATTCTAAAATATTTTTTTATCAATAATATCCAAAATTGAATAATAATAGATCAAGTTAGCCTTAAATAATTTAATTTAATAAAATCTTCTATTTAAATTTTTTCTAGAATATAAAAACAATAATAATTGATTAGGAAAATAAATTGTACTTATTCAAAAATAATAATTGAAAAAGATGGTTTCTATACACATGCCTTGCACATGATTTATTATATAGATTTAATATTATAAATTGAATATTAATCATCATTTCTAAATAATTCAAATATAATAGTTATCCTCTTAAAATTTCAAAAAATAGTAATATTATTATATTAATATTTTAAAATATTTTATAATGAAGATTTTGTTTCTATCACTTGCCAAATTTTAAGATATCTAAATATGATCGTAGTAATATTATTATATTTAAAAATTATTTTAGAATGAAGAGTATGTTTCTTGCCAAATTTTAAGATCTCTTAATATATTGTATGTTAGTAACATTATTATATTTAATAAAATTATTCCATAATGGATTATGCTCCTAACACAACTTGCCAAATTTCAAGATCTGTAGAAATAAGTTTATATTAATAATATAAGGAATATTATTATAACATAAGAATGTAAATACTTAAATAAACAAAGGGCAAAGAAGTAAATGGAAAAATCAAAACGCCTATGTGGCACAATTAAGACGACGATACGTAGGATAGAGAGATTCGACTTTAGTTATAGTATATTGATTCGTTATCGATTTGTTTTAGGTTCTAGGTAACGTGAGACCAATTCATTCAAATATAGTCGAATTTGGGTCACCTTAGAGTTTAGGCTTTATTGGTTTGGGTTAGGTCGGCCTCGAATATATATATGTGTATGTAGGAGAGAGTTCAAGAAAAACGACTCTTGTAGATAAACGATGGAACGAATAAAAGTCGTTAGATTTATAGTAATCAATGGCTATGATTGAGGGTGCATAATATTAGAAATATGGAGAAATCAATTGAGTATGGCAGCTAAGAGTTTAAAAATGGAAGCTCCTAAATTATAGAGATTTTGAATATAAAAAGAAAATAAAAAATGATCAATGTTTATGATTGTTTCCTTAAAAATAGAGGATCTTAAATTTATAAAAATTGATAATTAAATAAAATAAATTTATTTCTAAAAATTTCACGTAACGAATAAATATTATCCGAATTTTTCATTTACAAGATTGAATATGGAGCACAAATCGTGTATGCATACAATATATCTGAATTTTAAGTAATAAATCTCGAATATGTGCAACATATATGTGAATATTAACTTTACATTTTTGAGCATGCGTACAAACAAACTCGAACATGTCCACAATGTATCTGAATGTTAAGTACAAAATCTCGAACATGTATTCAATATATCTAAATATTAAATTCACAATTTTGAACATGTGTACAAAAGAACTCGAATATGTATACAATATATCTAAATATTAAGTACAAAATCTCGAACATGTACACAATATATTTGAATATTAACTTCACAATATTGAACATATGTTTAAAAGAATTCGAACATGTATACAATATATCTGAATGTTAAGTACAAAATCTCAAACATGTACACAATATATGTGAGCATTAAATTCACATTTTTGAACATGTGTTCAAAAAAATCGAATATATATATATATATATATTATATTTGAATATTAAGTATAAAATCTCAAACATGTATTCAATATATCAGAATATTTAAATTCACAAATTTGAACATGTGTACAAAAGAACTCGAATATGTATACAATATATCTAAATATTAAGTACAAAATCTCGAACATGTACACAATATATTTGAATATTAACTTCACAGTTTTGAACATATGTATAAAACAATTCGAATATGTATACAATATATTTAAATATTAAGTACACAATCTAGAACACGTGTACAAACTATCTGAATAGTTGATACTTGATATGCTTTCTTTAGTATAGGTTAACTCTTGTATTTTAGGTATGATTTGAGTGTGTTTAGGTTAGTTTTGAGCATAATTGTAATATGAAGGCCGAAGACATGATTTGAAGAATTGCAAAAGTTTTGAATACAAGTGTTGATTTGGAGTTGTTTTGACGCCATTTTCTTGTGACCCATCGTTCGGGAGCTACGGTGATCGGATGAAGCTGAATTTGGTATCATTGGAAATCTAACTCGAAGAGCTACAATTCATGTTTGTACGGCGAGTTCAAATTCCAAATCTAAGTGGGTCAAAACCACCTCCAAAGTTGACACCAAAATGGTGTCAGAAGCAAGATTCGCGCCCGCGGGGTGAATCCGCGCTCGCGGTTCGAGGTGATTCCGCGGCCGAGGAGGTCGAGATAATCCGTTCCCGTGGTTTTCATCCGCGCCCGCGGATCGTGGTTTTCCAGCGCCGACTTCGTCTCGGCTATTCTATCTTTGTATATTATTTGTATCTTTTAGGTTTCCGACTATTTTAAGTTTAGTTTCATATTTTTAGCAACACATTCTAGCACACTTTCAGAGATTATTCCAGTTTTTAGTTTTATTATGGGAACTAATTTCCTTGGAGATTGTTTGATCAAAGAAACCTTTTTATGTAATTCGTGAGATTCTGGTAACTTTTCTATCCCTTTGTTAATATCAAAACTCTTGTTTTTATTTATATGATTATCAATTGATTTCTCTTGGTGCGCAACTTGTTGAATTTGATTGATATTCTACTGTTTGGATTAGTTTGATTGTTGTCTGTGCAATCTTATTTATCCTTGAAACAACTCTTTTCTAGGACCGTGGACTAGAATTGAGAAAGAGTGTTTGATTGTTATTTTATGCATGAGATTCGTAGCTTGATTGCATGATTTGATATCCTTCTATCCTTAATATTTTGCATGATTTGAATTAAGCGTTCTTGTTCATATCATCCTTTCGCTTGGACCGTGGACAAGCGGATATCTTTTATAAGGATTGGAATTAACTTGGGAATTAATATTAAAGTGGATGAATTGATGATCGAATGATTAAAAAGGTGGAATTGGTTGAATAAACTCTGCTTTCATTCAATTGATTTAATCCCCAATATTATTTGCTTGTTTTCTAGTTCGTCTAAACTTCCAAAACCCCTGTCTTGTTTCCTGCTGATTATTCAGAATCCCGATTCTCTTGGGTTCGACCCCTTGCTTGCTTACTATACTAGTTAGTAGAATAGAGTTATTATTTTTGATCTTGGCAATAACGACTTTAGCCGAGTCAATACTACAAATCAAAGAGTGGAATAATGTGAGAAGAAAATAACATTGTACAATTGAGATCAAATTAATATCAAATTAACAAAAGATTCACATACTTCTAACACAAGATTCAAGGAATCTCTTCGTGGCTGATGTCAATTAAAATCAAATTAAGAAGTCATGGCGGAACTCAAATCCACACTTGACATGTTCAACGAGAACCCAATCCTCAACAAACTTGCCTCTTTCAAATCATTGTCACTTATGAACGAGAAGTTTAACATGTAGAAATTTTAATAAATTTAACACCTAAAATCAAAGAGGTTTAACATACTAGTTGGAGGAGGCGGTTGGAGGTGTTCGAGGAGGTGGTCAGATTTTGAAGCCAATACAACAACAAGGATTTTCGGTCGGAGGTGGAAGCCATGACGATGGCGAGGACGACGGTCGGATGTGGAAGCCTGAAGGCGGAGTAAGAGAGATAACAATGAATGATTATACAAGAAGATAATGGAGCCTTTTGAGCAGTTTTAGGGAAGCACAAATCTGATTTGATCGGATATAGAGAGAGGAAGATACTAATAACAATTTCCATAAATTTCTCTTTTGAGAAATAATCTAGTTTTATGCACCTTTTTATTTTTTTCGACCCTTTTTTTATCAAATCTCGCCCATCCATTATTTCTCATCTAATGGCCTAAATTATTTCCCCGATTTCTCTCCAATATATATATATATATATATATATGAAAAAGAGTCACGTGCGAATGGGCGCCTGTGTGAGAAATAAGAATAAATCTCGATCGTTCATTCCAAAAAATCAACGCCCCTGATTAAACATTCATTAAAAAAAATAAAATACGGCACGGGCGAATTTTTCCCGTATTATTCGCGTATTTTTCAATAAAATACGACACGGACGAATTTTTCCCGAATTTTTCGAAAAATACGTTTTTATGAGACACACCCAGTTTGTTCATCAGAAATAGCGATTTGTTCATCAATATTCACCAATTGTTCATCAATACTAACTAATTGTGCATTGAGTTTTTGATAACATTGTTCATTGATTTCGAACTTTTTTAATTTTAATTTTAATTTTTTAACCTTATTTATGTGTAGGAATAAAATATTATGTGTTTTTTTATGCACATATAATTAGTTTTGATATACTCATATTTGTTCATTGATATACTCGTATTTGTTCATTGATATACCCCTATTTGTTCATTGATATACCCATGGTATACCATTATTTGTTCATTAGTATACTTCTTTTTTGTTCATTGGTATACCATTATTTGTTCATTGATATACCCTATTTGTTCATGGATATACCCTTATTTGTTCATGGATATAACCTTATTTGTTCATTATTATACCCTTATGTTTTAGGTGTGCTTGTGCCTTATTTAGCTATGAACAAATTGGTATACCATTATTTGTTCATTGATATATCCTATTTGTTCATGGATATACCCTTATTTGTTCATGGATATAACTTATTTGTTCATTATTATACCCTTATGTTTTAGGTGTGCTTGTGCCTTATGTAGCTATGAACAAATTGATGTTATTAATGAACAAATATGCATATAGTAATGAACAAATTGAGGTTACTAGTGAACAAATATGCATCTAGTAATGAACAATTATATGAAAAAGGCAATGAACAAATATGCATAAACCAGTGAACAAATTGATATTACTAATGAACAAATATGCACAAACCGATGAACAAATAGGCCCAAACCGATGAACAAATATTTTTCGTTTTTTTATGAACAAAATCACAATGTTGATGAACATATTGCATGTAATTTTGATACACATTTGTTCATTTTTTATGTACAAACAATAGATTTTTGATGCACAAGCAATAGTTTATTTATGCACAAAATCACAGTTTTGATGAACAAAATCACAGTTTTGATGAACAAATCCACATTATTGATGAACAAATCCACAATACTGATGAACAATCTGGGTGCGTGTCCTATTTTTGTTTTTTTTCAAAAATACGCGAATAATTCGCCCGTGCCGTTTTTTCCCCTTTTTAAGTGAAATGATCAGCGCCTTTAATTTTTCTTGATCCAACGGCTTCTGTTCTTTCTTATTTCGCACCTCGGCGCCCATTCGCACCTGAACCGGACTCATATATATATATATATGTTGGATCGTAACCGGTTAGCTAGAGCTTGGGAACTGGCTGTTAAGCTGTTCCCAAGGCAGCGGAAGAAATTATCGCAAGTATTAGAAAGACAGAATAATCGCAGTTCCTTATAGAGAAACCCCACTACAACCAACTAGTTGTATGGGTAAACCTCTACCTCCGCTTGGAGGATTTTGAATGACTTACTTATATTATTGATTTGTTCCTTAGTTACAAACAGCCAGATTCAAACTTCTCTGTTCCTACGAGTTCTACCTAACTCTAGCAATACTAATGAATCTTCTCAACTGAGTTCCTAAGCGAACAACAATCACTAAATAAGTAACTCAAACCTTACACCGAATTGCAGTTCCCTTGCTCCTGGGAACTCGGCTTCACCGTCGTCGAGATTAGACACTCGCCGCCGGGGACTTCTCTTCTTCTTTCTCTTTCTCTGTTGTGGGTATTTGTGAGTTCTGGGAGAAGTACTCAATCCGAGTACTATTCATTTGGCTTTATACTCGAGTGAACTTGGGCTTCAATTTCATCTTTCATTTGTGTCCGAAATGCCCTTTGCTTGATGCCCAAGTTGTACTTTCTTCACATGTGACTTCAATTTGAACTAGGTCAACTTCTTGAAATGATCGGACCGTTGGATTAATCGTGACAGTCTGCTCCTCAGACTGTGCCTTCATCCTGTCCAAGACAGGATCCCGTGATATGCGCTGATCGGTCCTTGTCCTCACATGTGAGTTCCCATGTCGTGGGAACTGTCCTCTTCTGAGTTCCTTTGAGAGAAACTCTTCATCGTGTAAGCCTGTGTTCTCTGGTCATTCCTGGGAGTTCTCATTTCATGAGAACTTTCCTCTTCAGAGTTCCCTTGATGGGAACTCTTCATTGTGTGCTCATTCATGGAAGTTCTTTGCTCAACCTGTGTTCCTTAGAAATACTTGATCAAAGCACATTAGTTCCCTTATAGCGTTTGTCATTATCAAAACTCGGAGAACTGTATCGTTGTTCCGATGTTCAGAACCAGAGGTCCCAACATCGTTCCAACAATTTCCCGCTTTTTGATGATGACAAACCTATCACAAAAATCAGCAAGTATTTTAAAGCATGATATGCAAATGAGTTCCTACGCGTATTCCTAGGGAGCCACTTCTTGTGAATCACTGAGTTCGTACTTAGCTTTTTATCCAATTGTTCCCCCTTAGCTATAGCGTATTCTGTGATATCTTTTCAACTTAACTCATCTCGCATTTTTTGTCTTTCCCCCTTTTGACATCATCGAAAACAAGTAAACACATAGATAAGGAAGGAAAAGGACACGCAATCATACTAAAAACCATTCATTACTTAAGCAAAAAAATGTACATAGGAACACAAGAGACAATATTTGTGGGAACATTGAGGCTAGGAAAAAGAAGGGAAAGATCATGGGCTTGGTGGGAACAGGGCATCACAAAGCCGTGTCAAGACTTGTACAAGCTTTTCATGGCCTTTAGCAATTTGTTCTTGGTCCCTTGCCATCTTTTCTTGTTCCCTGGCTATCTTGTCGAGAGTGTTGGCAATGTGCACCAACACTTGAGTGTTCCCATCCTGGATGCCTTCACCAGATGGCAGCCTTTCTTGTTCCTCTACTGGCTCATAGTGCCGCATTTTATGGACCACAGAGATGTCCAGTTCCCTACCTATGGTGACCTCTTCCTTGGATGTGTCGTAGAGGCCCTCTCTGAGCAAGAGTTTCTTGATGAGGCCAGCATAAGGGAGGGAGTGGGATTTGGAAGCCATACACTTCTCCATGTGCCCCAGAATTATGCGAGGAAGATTTATGGGCTTTTTGAGGAGGAAGTGGTAGAGGATAATGGCATCAGGGATGTTGATGACAAGGCGCTTCTCCTGGCGAGGGATCACCATGTTGATGATGAATTGATGGGCCAACTTGGCTATGAGGGATAGGTGATGAGTAGAGGTGCCAGTGGTGGGAACACGGCCCTCGTAGATCGTGTTATAGATCACCTCGCTATTGAAGTCGCCCCAGCTCTTGGTGGGCAGTTCCTGGAGTCCCTGTACGGGGACCTGTAGTTGAAGGCGGATTGTGGATGTGGTGAAGATGAAGTCATCGCCTTCGAGGGAGAGAGTTCCCTTGGTGCCGTTGTCATGGACCACAAAATGGTTGTAGAATCGGCGCACCTGAGAGGGATCGACACTCACGGCCTCACTACACATGTGGTCCCATCCTTGGGCCTTGATCAGGTCCCATAGTTATCCTAGCCCTTCATCGGTGAGCTGTTTTTCAGAGAGGATGAGTGGGGGAAGGAGCTTGCGATTCTCAGAGATGTGAATTTTCTTGGGCACAGTTCCTTTCCCTTTCTTCTTGGAGTTCCCCCTAGAGACCGTAGTCTTTCCTTTTTGCTGAGGGGGGTCAGCCGCTTCGAGCAGCAGAGGCCGGTTCCTTTCTTCTGGGGCCTCTGTGGACACCACCATTTGGTGTCCGGGAGTTGGGATGCCAGCGGGCTCAGTGACATTGGTGGCCTCCTCATGGTCCTCAGCGTCATCGCTGGAGGTCCCTTCATCTTCGGAGGAGGTCAGCCCAGTTTCCTCCTCGTTATCTTCTTGATGAGAACTACCGTGCCCAGCATCATCAGTTGAGGCTGGATTCCCTTCTTCTTGGGCCTGGCCCCCTTGGTTTTCAGAAGGCCCTTTGAGTGCGCCTTCGAATTCTTCCTCGAGGGCTTTGAGTTGGGCTTCCTCTTCAGCAATTCCCATGAATATGGGCGGCAGTTCCTTGGCCTTTTTGCGAGCGATGACTCCAATGGGGAGATCATCCTCGTCAGAATCGAGGTCGATTGGTTTCTGGGCCGAAGGAGGTGGGGAAGGGAGTTTTATCGTGGTGGGAGAAGAGGGAGGTAGAGGAGAATGTTGTGGAGTTGGGACCTTGGGAGTGGAAGGAGGAGGAGTAGGAGTTCGAGCCTTGGGACTGGAGGTCCCAGGGGCAGAAAGTGAGATGGGTGATTTGGCAATGGGTGAGGTGGGTGGGGGAACTCTGGGGGAGGAGGATGGTGGTGGAGTGTTCGTTGGTGACGAGTGAGGGAGATTGGAAGTTCCCTCAGTAATGGGAAGAGAAGAGGGGGAAGTTGTGGAATCGGTTTGAACAGGAGGTGGTGGAAGTTGGTGCTGGGATTGAGAGGTCCCAGAGGTGGAAGGAAGGGGAAAAATGAGTGGGGGTTTTGCGACACAGGAGGTGGGTTTGGAGCAATTAAGGTACTCTTCGAATTTGAAGTGGGGTTTCTTCTTTTCGGAGTGAGGGGGAGAGGAAGAGATCTCTGAGCGTTTTCATTTGGAGGATTTGTGTTTGGATTTTGAGGAGTGATGTTTGGATTTGGAGGAGTGATGTTTGGATTTGGATTGTTTGGGTCTCTCATGTTTGGAAGGGGGTTCGGATCCGAAACTGTCGACGATGACAATCGCGGAGGAAGAGGGAGGTGGAAGACTGGAGGTCGGCGGTGCTGGAGGTTGCGCCGCCGAAGGAGGAGGAAGAAAGGGACTTACATAATTGTAAAGTCCCTCGATGAGGACGTCGCGAAGGGATGGATCTTGCTCCTTTTCGACGTCGTTCATCATTGTGATGAAAAGGGTTTTAGGGTTGTTGAGAATCCATTCCTTCATTTGTTCATAAGAGTGGGCTGGAGCCATTGTAAAGCTTTTTGAGATCTGAGGAAATTTGGAGGTTTGCTTGAAATGGGTGAAAGGCAAGTTGTAGAAAGGGAGGAGTTGCAGAGGAGAATGAGAGAGATGGGCCCAAAAATGGCAATTTTGGGGTTATGAAGGGAGAGAGAAGGCAAGGGGTAGAAAGGGAAGTTAAAATCCTCGATAACCGTTGGCCAATGAATGTGGAGGAACGTTTCAACTTCCGTAGTACACTTTTGACATGTGTTACTTTCTTCCAAGGGAAGTCACTTCGAGAGATTCAAATGCTTGGCCCATAATGCTTCGAATTCTGACACAATTTTCCGTTTTCCAAGTGACATTTCATTTCTCAGATCCAGTGTTCCCTTCTTTTGCCCATCAGTTCCCATGATGTTTGGAAAGGTCATTTTGAGTGGAGAGGTTAAGGGAACTCACACTCAATTTTCTGTGAGGCTAGGGAACTCAAAAGAGAACCAGACAATTGCAACTCGATTTTGGGATAAAGAGTTTGGCTCATGAGAAACGTTTGTCTGGTCCTTAGCTTAGGGTAGGTTTTATGATCAACCGTCATAGTGGCTTGTAGAGAGGGTTAAAGGGAACTCTGGTTGATCATTTTGGGCCAAAAGAGATAATGTTCCTTTATACAAATCAAGCTCTAGACTAGTAATGCGGCAAAATGAAAGCACTGAGTCTTACAGTTCCCTATTATGCATTTCTAGTTAGACTAATCAAGCATTGAGGGAGAGACAAACAGGGACTTGTTTAGTTTAGAGTTATCATCCCTAGAAGCATTCGAAAACGCTGGTAAGGACGTCTGTCTAAAGCTTTGGTAAGAATGTCCGCAATTTGCTCTTCCGTTCTATAGTGTTGCATAGAGATGTTCCCATTTTCAACATTGTCACGTAGAAAATGATGCCTAATGTCTATGTGCTTAGTCCTACAGTGATGCACAGGATTTTTGGAAATGTTAATGGCACTAGTATTATCACAGAGTATAGGAATTGGGCCAAATGACATACCGTAATCCTGAAGTTGGGACTTGAGCCATAGTACTTGGGAACAGCATGATGCGGCAGCCACGTATTCTGCTTCAGTTGTGGAGAGTGCCACTGAATTTTGCTTCTTGGATCCCCATGAGACTAAGCATGACCCAAGGAACTGGGCCATTCCTGATGTGCTCTTTCTATCAACGAGGTGTCCAGCAAAATCTGCATCTGTATAAGCAATGAGCTCAAGGGAACTGTTCCTTGGATACCAGAGGCACAAGTTGTCGTTCCCTTTGAGGTACCTGAAAATCCTCTTCACCTCTTTCAGGTGTGATTCTTTGGGGTTAGCTTGAAAACGTGCACATAAGCATATTGAGAACATGATGTCAGGCCTACTAGCAGTTAAGTATAGGAGAGAGCCAATCATACCTCTGAAGTTCCTTTGATCGACACTTACCCCTGTTTCATCGGCATTTAGCCTGGAGTTTGGTGAGATGGGAGTGTCGATGGGCCTTGAGTGGTCCATCCCATACTTGACTAGCATTTCTCTGATGTATTTTTGTTGATGAATCCTTGTTCCCTCTTTTGTCTGAGATATCTGGAGTCCTAGGAAGAACGTGAGTTCCCCTATGAGACTCATCTCAAACTCACTGCTCATGAGATCCTTAAATTTCTCTACAAGAGTTTCGTTAGTTGCTCCAAAAACAATGTCATCAACATAAACTTGAACAATCAAGATATCCTTAGACTCTTTCTTAAGGAAAAGAGTTTTGTCTATGGAACCTCGAAGGTATCCATGAGACAGAAGGAACTGAGCAAACCTGTCATACCATGCTCGAGGAGTTTGTTTGAGTCCGTAGAGGGCCCTCTCCAGGAAGTAGACGTGGTTGGGTAGCTTCTCATCTTCGAATCCTGGGGGTTGATCTACGTATACTTCTTCTTTGAGGTGCCCATTGAGAAATGTCGTCTTCACATCCATCTGGTATAGCTTGAATCCTTTGTGAGCTGCATAGGCTATGAGAAGACGGATGGCCTCGATCCTTGCAACTGGTGCGAAGGTCTCGTCATAGTCGATTCCTTCTTCTTGTCTATAGCCTTGAGCAACCAAACGAGTCTTGTTCCTAGCTACGGCCCCAGTATCATCTAGCTTGTTCCGAAAGACCCATCGAGTTCCTATGATATTCTTGTTTTTGGGCCTAGGAACTAGCTTCCACACCTTGTTCCTCTCAAATTGGTGTAGTTCTTCTTGCATGGCTTGGATCCAATCTGGGTCCTTTAGAGCTTCTTTGATGCTTTTTGGTTCAACCATCGAAACAAAGGCATTAAAAGCACAAAAATTATTGAGAGAAGAGCGAGTTAGAACACCTTTTCCATATGGAGTGATGATGTTGTCGATGGGGTGATCTCTCTTTTGGTGGTAGTTTCTTGTTAGAATGTGTGAGACGTCAACCTGTTCCCTTGACTCTTCTTCATCTGTGTCTTGAGCCTCCTCTTCCTCAGGGGAGCAGTTGTGTTCAGCTTCTTCGCTGGGACTTTCGTCAGGATTCGCTTCGGAGTTCCCTCGTTGTTCCACCTGAACACTAGATTCTGGTGCATTTTCATTTTGGGGAACAAGAGAGTTGGAGGCATCTTGTGGTTCTTCTGTTGAGGAGGGAACTTAAAAGGAGCTTTGATCTGTGGAGTTTTGATTTCCTTCGTTGTTCCCTGATTGTGGGGCATTGTACCCACTTGGATAGTCTTCATCTTTCTTTCTTGGTTCATCCTCGTCATCGTCTTCTTCTTGTCTGACCAACTTGAACAGAGTTCCCTTTCCTTGGGCCTCTGTTCCCATCTTTACAGATTTCTCGTCGAAGATGACGTGGATGCTTTCCTCTATCTTCTTGGTCCTCTTGTTATAGACCCTGTATGCCTTGCTATGGGAAGAGTATCCCAGGAATATCCCTTTATCGCTTCTAGGCTCAAATTTGCCGAGGTTGTCCTTCCCATTGTTGTGAACGAAGCATTTGCATCCAAAGGTCCTCAGATGAGAGATGTTGGGCTTCCTTCCTTTGATCAGCTCGTAGGATGTCTTTTTGATCATGGGCCTAGTCATGGCTCGATTCAAGATGTAAGTAGCTGTGGAGATCGCTTCAGCCCAGAAACTTGGAGGAACTCCACTTTCTAGCATCATGGTCCTTGCCATGTCTTCCAAGGTTCTGTTTTTCCTTTCCACCACACCATTTTGTTGAGGAGTCCGAGGAGCTGAGAAATTGTGAGATACACCATTGTTGTCACAATATCTTAGGAACTCTGAGTTCTTGAATTCAGTTCCGTGGTCAGATCTGAGTGACTTGAGCTTGATTCCCATGCTCACTTCCATCCTCTTGATTAGTCTCTCGAACTCTTTGAAGGTATCTGATTTTGATCTCAAGAAAAGTACCCATGTAAATCTCGAAAAGTCATCAATTAAGACATACATGTACCTTTTTTCTCCGTAGCTTTCAGTGTCCATGGGACCACAGAGATCCATGTGAATTAGTTCCAATGGTCTTGTTGTGCTAACCACCTTTTTGGGTTTGAATGAGCTCCTGGTTTGCTTCCCACGAACACATGCTTCGCACATCTTGACTCCTTCAAGGTTGATTCGTGGGAGACCAATGACTAGATCCTGTAGATAAAGCTTCAAGATTTGATTGACACCTGTATGGCCCAGTCTCTTATGCCAGAGTTCCGTTTCGTCCAGGGAACTTGCCAAGCACAGTTTCCTTGGTGGTTCAAAGTCTGTATCCACCACATAGATGTTGTTGGACCTTCTTCCTTTCAGGATGATTTTGTTAGTCTTCTTGTTGATCACTAGACACTCCCTTGAGTCAAAGGTGACGACGTTGTTCCCTTGATCACATATCTGAGAGACGCTCAAGAGATTGAATCCCAGGTCCTTTACCAAGTTAACGTTGCTGATTTTGATAGATTTGTTGAGCAATACTTCCCTTGATCCTATGATTTCTCCTTTATTCTTGTTGCCAAAGGACACGTGACCTCCTTCGGCCTTTGGGTGGAGTGAGGTGAGGTTGTCTTTGTTTCCAGTCATGTGGTTAGAACATCCACTGTCAATGACCCATGTGCTGTTCCCCCTCACTGCCACCTCACTGGATTGTTCCCCAGTGGTATCTCCTATGGCCATTGCGCACATGTCGGGTGATGCCCAAGATTCGGGATATTCGTCTTCGTCATCATCCCAGGTGGCGATGTAGGCCTTCTTCCCTTACTTACGGTCGTCAGTTCCCAGTGGGCACTCCTTTGCGAAGTGTCCCCTTTTGTAGCACTTGTAGCATGTGACGTCCGAAAGGTCCCTCTCAGCAGGTTTTCTTTGGGAACTCTGTCCTTTCAGTGAGTTCCCATTTCCCTTTTTGAACTTTCCCTTGTAGAAGGATCGAAGGGCCCTTGTTACGAGGACTAGTTCCTCATCCTTTTCTTATTCAGATTCTTCATGTTGCTCTTGAACAGACTTGAGCACCTTTTCAAGTTTGAGGGCGATCCCTTGGTGTGCCTTTTTTTGCTCCTTGTCATCTATCTTTCTCTTCTCATATCCCACCAGCTTTCCAAAAACCTGGTGGAGCATGAGAGCTCTGTTTTCGGGATTCTCTTTGAACATTGTTCTTTCATTTGTCCATTCTCCAGTCAGCCCATTGAAGAGTTGTTGAACCTTCATTTTATCGGTGACTTCCTCTTTAGTGATCCCAAGGCCAGCCATCTTGGTGCAAAGTCCCTCGAAACGGGATTGGTAGCTATCAACGGATTCTCCTATCTCCATTTGGAAGGTGAAGAACTCCCTTCTTGCGTTCATCTGAAGATCTTCTCGGAGGTCTGAGTTCCCAATGTGCATTTGTTGAATGGCTTCCCACACTTCCTTTGCCGTGTCTAGGTTTGCCACTCTGTCGCAGTCTTGCACCGACATGGCATTCTTGAGGTACTGGATGGCTTTGAAGTTGGCCTCCATGCACTTGTACTCATTGGGTCCCCATTTTGAAAGATCATTCTCAATCGCTGGATCAATTTTGAAGTTCCCCTTTTCTATGACGCACCAAGCTTGGTAGTCCTGGCTGCGCATCCAATTTTTCATGTCGCGTTGCCATACTTCGAATCTACCAGTGATGAGCCTTGGTGGCTTAATGTTGTTGTGACCGACTTGGGTGAGTTCGTGAGCCATTTTGAAACCTGCGATGCTAACACAAATCTAGAGCGACCAAGTTCTGATACCAATTGTTGGATCGTAACCGGTTAGCTAGAGCTTGGGAACTGGCTGTTAAGCTGTTCCCAAGGCAGCGGAAGAAATTATCGCAAGTATTAGAAAGACAGAATGAACGCAGTTCCTTATAGAGGAACCCCACTACAACCAACTAGTTGTATGGGTAAACCTCTACCTCCGCTTGAAGGATTTTGAATGACTTACTTATATTATTGATTTGTTCCTTAGTTACAAACAGCCAGATTCAAACTTCTCTGTTCCTACAAGTTCTACCTAACTCTAGCAACACTAATGAATCTTCTCAACTGAGTTCCTAAGCGAACAACAATCACTAAATAAGTAACTCAAACCTTACACCGAATCGCAGTTCCCTTGCTCCTGGGAACTCGGCTTCACCGTCGTCGAGATCAGACACTCGCCGCCGGGGACTTCTCTTCTTCTTTCTCTTTCTCTGTTGTGGGTATTTGTGAGTTCTGGAAGAAGTACTCAATCCGAGTACTATTCATTTGGCTTTATACTCGAGTGAACTTGGGCTTCAATCGCATCTTTCATTTGTGTCTGAAATGCCCTTTGCTTGATGCCCAAGTTGTACTTTCTTCACATGTGACTTCAATTTGAACTAGGTCAACTTCTTGAAATGATCGGACCGTTGGATTAATCGTGACAGTCTGCTCCTCAGACTGTGCCTTCATCCTGTCCAAGACAGGATCCCGTGATATGCGCTGATCGGTCCTTGTCCTCACATGTGAGTTCCCATGTCGTGGGAACTGTCCTCTTCTGAGTTCCTTTGAGAGAAACTTTTCATCGTGTAAGCCTGTGTTCTCTGGTCATTCCTGGGAGTTCTCATTTCATGAGAACTTTCCTCTTCAGAGTTCCCTTGATGGGAACTCTTCATTGTATGCTCATTCATGGAAGTTCTTTGCTCAACCTATGTTCCTTTGAAATACTTGATCAAAGCACATTAGTTCCCTTATAGCGTTTGTCATTATCAAAACTCGGAGAACTGTATCGTTGTTCCGATGTTCAGAACCAGAGGTCCCAACATCGTTCCAACAATATATATATATATATATAGAGAGAGAGAGAGAGAGAGAGAATAAGGCTCTAGGGAAACTCAGTTTTATAGAGAAACTATGGTCAGAATCCGATTCGTTGGATCAAATTATTTTAACGGATGAGATTTCAAAAAAAAGGGTGCACATGGGTCAATTTTATGTAAATGCACTAGATATTCAGTCAATTGTTCTGTATCTCTCTCAAAAAAAATCACTTTTATTTTGTCGATCTCACCAAAAACGAAGATATCGTCTCTCCCAAATACCTTCAAGGCTTCAACTGCTCCATTTGCTCGTTGCTCTCATCTCGTTAAGAGCCCAGTAAGATTTTAAATTTTGTCGTTTTAATAGTTTAACCTTCAATTTCATTCTCCTCATAATTTATTTTCTGTTTGAATCGATTTCAGATCGTTTTTGGAGTCATTCGATCAAACAACAAAACTCCTCATGGGATCTACAAATTTTGTAGAGATGGGTTCAATCACCCTATTTTCTATCTCGAAAATTGGTGTGGTATTCACTTCATATTTCATCAACGTGTAGATCGTTATTTAAGAAAAAAAAATTCCTTTTGTTTTTTTTTTCAAAATTGCGTCGATCGTGATATACTATGAAAGTGTCTATGCAGATCATTATTATTGGATTGAATTTATTCACTACGTAAGCATATATTGATTTGAATAAAAAATATGCATATATTATTAGAATTCATAGGCATTTTACTCTGAATGTTTATGTTCTTTTTGTTGAATTACACTTCTGAATAGATTGATATTTGAATGAAAGAATAAGCATATTGAGTATATTTTATTGAATGTGGAATTTGATATTCTGAATATGCAATTTGATATTCTAAATATGCATTCTTAACAATCGAATATGAGGTTGAAATGTATATATTGTTTGAATTCGTAGGCATTGTACTCTGAATGTTAATGTGTATTTTGTTGAATATACAATTTCGAATAGATTGACTTGTGAATGAAAGAATATGCATATTAAAAGATTGAATATGCACATTGAGTATATTTTATTGAATATGCAGTTTAATTTTCTGAATATGCAATTTGATTTTCTGAATATGCAATCTTAATAATCTAATATGAGGTTAAAATTCACGGACTACCCTATATTTGAATCTGTGAATGTTAGACAAGCAAATTTGAATGTATAGTTAATGTATTTCGAATGTTTATCTATTTTATGTTTAATATGCAGTCTTGAAGATCGGCAAATATCGAGATGGTTGAAGAACATAAAGAAGCCTAAGGAGAATGAAAGAAGGATGATAAAGTCCAAAGACGACGCTTAACACTAAAGAGGCGTCATTTTACTCGATCTGAATGTTCATATGTTATTTGTTGAATTCATAGACATGAATTGTGAATCGAATATTGTATTCTAATTTTTTACCATTTATGGAATTAGAGTGTGAACATGTAATGACCTTTTTTTTTATCATATTCAATATATTACAGTTACTTATTCAATGTTCACTATACTTATATTCGATACACAGTTTTACTTCTAATAAGACAAAACATAATGCACATTAAACAAAGTGGACTAGATATTCAAATCATGACAAATACGAAAATCGTTTGAATAATATTCAAATATGTTAAAACATATTCAAACATACACATGACAAATTCAGATATTTATGCACTCGAATATTGAAGCAGTACAATCAAATTTACAATGAGTAACGATGAACTTGTGCAAGATTTTGTCTGATTTTTTCGTAAAATCTGTCTGAATATTCAAATTTTAACAAAAAAATGCCTCCTTAAATTATGGAAGAAGATAAATACGTAGAAAATCAAGGTATTGATATTCAAGGATTTGCACATTTTTTTTTCAAATGAGGTGATATCCATATAGAGATATCATAACTTCCAAATCAGGAGATATGGTAACTACCCATATCTGACAAAAATTATCCCATATTTTCTCTTCATATTATCTATAATACACCATCAATCAGAACCATTGATTTTGCCAAATCTAATGATCCTAATTTCGTCTCTAGTTTCTCTATAATATTTGTTTCTCTGGATCCCTCCCATATATATATATATAGTTCTTTTTGGTGTTTGTCGAGTGGCGAATTGGAAGAATCACATTTTACTAGAGTTAGTTGTATCTACCTTATATATTAATTTTCAAACTTAATTTAAATCTTATAATAAAATAGAATTGCGATCAGATGCATTTAGGTTTTACTAAAATAGAAGTGCAAAATGTGAGCACCTTACTTCCGTTAGATCATCTTGCATTTGTGGTCAAGATTAATACACATGTTTAAATGAATTTCTAAACGGAGGGGTATTTTCATCACTTTGCTATCCATTCATCTCCCACCACCTCCTTTCCCGTTTTCCTTTTGTCTACGCTTTTCTTCCATTGTTGATATGCTTTTCCGGCTAATTCGTTCCCCGATCTAGTTTCTCCCACTTTCAATTCTCAATTTAAACATGGATTTATGTATTTGGGTGTGTTCGATTTGGGGATTTTTTTTATTATTCTCAATTTTGAACTTGAGACTCTATTTAGGGGTTACGTTTTTGATTTCGAGATTATAGTACTTCAAATTGTATAAATTCAACAATGGTATAATGTTTTCATTGAATTTTCGTGGCCTTCTACTGATTTTTGTGGTGATTTTAATTTGTATGGATTGTCACCCACCCATAAGATAATAATCTTCTCTATGTGAAGGTTTTTTAATCATTGCTTACTAGTTCTTCTTATTTATCCCTTTTGACAACTTGTTTCTTTGTACAAGACTTAATACATCATATGCTAGATTGAATGCTATTGTAAGGCTTGACAATGGGGACATGATAAAGGTGTTGAACGTCTTGCAAGTTGTTAATTTCTATTATTCATAAATTATGAACTGTAATGACATAAATTATGAACCTAGCATACTAAATTATGAACCCATACAATTTATGAACTAGAATATTTCATGAACCATATTGATAATTGTTATGAACCTAATTGTATAAAGACATGAACCCACAAAATCTGATTATTGTTGCGATGGTTTCCCACACACTTGCAAGAATACGAGATGTATTGTAGTAGTAGATCACGATCGAATCACGGGGATTATGTCTGCTTTAGCTAATTCTATGAACCAATTCCTAAGTCAAATATAGTGATTTGTAGCGTAATTCTAACTACTAAAAGAAACCAATGCAAGTAAATAATGATAATGAAAAGTATATGAGAAAGCAGAGTTCTAAGGCAAGGAATCACCACAACTTTGATCCAGGACGTTTGAATCTCACTTTTACCTAAACTGAGTTGGATATTTTGTTATAAAGTTTATTATCTAAAGTCAAAAATTAACTTTCTTCAAAGTATAACTTAATGTGCTTTTATCAAATTAAGAACCCACTCTCGTGACGAAATAAAACCGATAGAAACCCTTTAAGCACTTAGAAATCTAGATGGTAAACCAAACTTGCCCCACTCTCGTGATGCATCAAATTTAACTCAAACAACTAGAAGTTCTATGACAATTAACCACATGAGAAACTAATCTCAAGTTCAATCCTAGTTTTTTCCAAATAGATAGAACCACCTCTCGATGTGATCTCTCTATTTTGTTTACTTGCTTAGACTACCACCTCTCGATGCGCAACCTAAACAAGACTCTAACAAGTTTAAACCTATTAGATTAAGCCCCTAGAATCAAATCATATTAATTTTCCAACTCAATTGAAGAAAAATGTACTGAATCTAATCCGCTTCACATCGTTGGGATCAACCAAGCCCTAGAACTATAGAGTTTAGCCTAGCATAATTGAATTCATGATCAAAGCAATTAAATCAAACATGGAATAAGAATAAGAACAATAATTGAAAGAGAAACTTACTAGAGATTCAATTGAAGAAACAAAAGTAGATCCAAAAGTGCAAAAAACCCAGCTTGAAAGAGCATAAAACTAAAACCCTAGAAAATTGTCTCCTCTCTCTCTACTAGAAACTATAATAATAATAATAATAATAATAATAATAATAATAATAATAATAATAATAATAATAATAATAATAATAATAATAATAATAATAATAATAATAATAGAGTCTGGTTCAGGTGCGAATGGGCGTCCAGGTGCGAAATAAGAAAGAACAGGAGCCGTTGGATCAAGAAAAATCAAAGGCGCTGATCATTTCACTTAAAATGGGGAAAAAACAGCACGGGCGAATTATTCGCGTATTTTTGAAAAAAACGGAAATAGGACACGCGCCCAGATTGTTCATCAGTATTGTGGATTTGTTCATCAATAATGTGGATTTGTTCATCAAAACTGTGATTTTGTTCATCAAAACTGTGATTTTGTGCATAAATAAAATATTGCTTGTGCATCAAAATTCTATTGTTTGTACATAAAAAATGAACAAATGTGTATCAAAATTACATGCAATATGTTCATCAACATTGTGATTTTGTTCATAAAAAACGAAAAATGTTTATTCATTGGTTTTGGCATATTTGTTCATCGGTTTGTGCATATTTGTTCATTAGTAACATCAATTTGTTCACTAGTTTATGCATATTTGTTCATTGCCTTTTTCATATTATTGTTAATTACTAGATGCATATTTGTTCACTGGTAACCTCAATTTGTTCATTGTTATATGCATATTTGTTCATTAATAACATCAATTTGTTCATAGCTAAATAAGGCACAAGCACTCCTCTTCGATTTGTTGCTATATTGTTCTCTTAGCATACACCATGTTATTGCAAAGTCAAATTCTTTATCTATTATCTTTTGCATTCAAGTTTCTACATCAAACTTATCTTATTTTGGTACTATATTGAGCACTTCATTCGTATTGACAAAGTTAGTCTTAAAAGCACTTCATTCGTATTATACTTTGAATTCAAGATAGCCTTAAAGCACAAAATAAATGCAAAAAATGCACAAATAGATAGTCCTAAATGTATAAGTTGATGGTATTAATAGTCCTAAATGTACAAGTTGATAGCATTGACACATAAAACATAAGTTTATTTCAATTCACAAATAAGGGTATAATAATGAACAAATAAGGTTATATCAATGAACAAATAAGGGTATATCCATGAACAAATAGGGTATATCAATGAACAAATAATGGTATACCAATGAACAAAAAAGAAGTATACTAATGAACAAATAATGGTATACCATGGGTATATCAATGAACAAATAAGGGTATATCAATGAACAAATACGAGTATATCAATGAACAAATATGGGTATATAAAAACTAATTATATGTGCATAAAAAACTTCATAATATTGTATTCCTACACATAAATAAGGTTAAAAAATAAAATTAAAAATTAAAAAAGTTCGAAATCGATGAACAATGTTATAAAAAACTCAATGCACAATTAGTTAGTATTGATGAACAATTGGTGAATATTGATGAACAAATCGCTATTTCTGATGAACAAACTGGGCGCGTCTCATAAAAACGTATTTTTCGAAAAATTCGTGAATAATACGGGAAAAATTCGTCCGTGTCGTATTTTATTGAAAAATACGCGAATAATACGAGAAAAATTCGCCCATGCCGTTTTTTATTTTTTTTAATGAATGTTTAATCAGGAACGTTGATTTTTTGGATTGAACGAGCGAGATTTATTCTTATTTCTCACAGGCGCCCATTCGCACGCGACTCTATTATAATAATAATAATAATAGTAATAATAATAATAATAATAATAATAATAATAATAATAATAATAATGCATAATAATGTTCTAACTTAAGATCCAAGGATTTAAAATAAGATATAAGCTAATAATATTAAAGCTCATCCAAAAACAAGACAAACTTGGGCCCAAAGCAAAGAAGTTCGGATGTTGAAAAATCAGGCACGCCCGTCGTCACGACCGTGACGGGAATCATCACGATCGTGACGACTAAATTTTGCCTATGCTGTCAAGCATCACGACCGGGACGAGATTCGTCATGACTGTGACGGTCCTTCAATGTCTTATTTCTTCACTTTTACTTAGCCAAATCTTGTCTCCTCCTTTTCGCAACCTTGATACCCCTTATACCCGTGATGATCATTAGAAAGCCCTTCATAGACCATGCCGACTCTTCATGACCTCCTTAGCTTCTTCACATATCCGTTAATACTCCAAAAATACCACCTAAAGACCTGAAAACACAACAAAAGGTGTGTACACCTCCATACTACGAATAATACAAAGATCAACACAAAAACACCAAAACTAAACCTAGAAAGAGGAAAAACTACACCTAAATGCATATGCAAAGTACTTACAATATGATGACATCAATTATGTACTAGATTACATGAAAAAAATAAAAAGTATTATGCATTAAATTTCATGAACTTTATTAGCAATTATTGTGAACTTAACCTTATAAAGACATGAACCAACAAAATACCATTTTCAATACATGACACAACATTACTAGTATTGTGAATTAAATTTAATGACCTTATTGACAAGTGTTATGAACCTAACCATGTTAGGACATGGACCAATAGACCAACTTTTATTAACTAAATGTCATGAACCGTGAGATGAAATATTATGAACCTGTGCTTATATAAATATGAACCAGATGAATAAATAACATGAACCAAGGATTTGAGGTAAGGTAGAATGTGTACAAACTACCAACGACTAGATCCGACAGAAGTACGAAATTGCTAATCTTCGGAACGAAGGTTGAGACGGCGCGGTTGTCAGAAATGTGTTACTAGAAATCAACGACCAGATTAACAACTAATATGACTTAAAAGATATGAGTTGTAAGATAAACTATCATGAACCTAAGCATATAAAAACATGAACCAACAAAATAACTACCATAAACCAAAAGACATAAATTGTACGAAGAGTTAGCCTATGTGGGATTTGAACCCACATTTATGTACACATGCACATTGCTCTACCATTTGAGCTAATAGGCTACCAAATGACATGAACTATAAGATAAACTATTAAGAATTAAAAGACATGAACCATAAGAGTTATTATGAACCTAGATTATAACAACATGAACCAAAAGAACAAGTACCATGAACCAAAAATCATGAAAGAAAATAATAACTAGCATGAACTAAAAGACACGAACCATAAGATGATACTTGATAAACCTAAGGTTATTTAAACATGAACCAGAAGAATAATTATTATAAACAAAAAAGCATGGAACAAAATTTATGAACCATAAGAAGAAATATTATGAACCTTACCTTAAAAAGTCATGAATCAAAAGAACAGCCGATATGAACAAAAAGACATGACCGTGTATCAAGAATTAGGCTATGTGGGATTTGAACCCACATCTATGTGCACATGCACATTGCTCTACCATTTGAGCTAATAGGCTACCAAATATACTATTTCTCAAGTGTCAAATGCACATTTCCATCGATGTGCACATACTACCAGACTTCTCGATATCATCAGCATGGGTTCTTCTAATGGCGGGAATCATTATGTGGAACATCGGGATTACGGGATATTCATTAGAGTTGATAGCCGAAGCTAGACGAGCAAGAGAATCCGCTTGAGCATTCTGCTCTCTTGGGATCTGTACGAAGGATATCTTCTCGAACTGAGAGATTAGATTTTTGACCACATCTAGATAAGCCATCATCCTTTCATCCCTGGCTTCATACAACCGCAGAATTTGGTTGATTATCAATAATGAATCACAATTGACCTCTATCTGCTGTATGCCTAAGTCTTTGGCGAGAGTCAAACCAAAAATCAGAGCCTCATACTCAACTTCATTATTTGTGGATTCAAACGTACATCTCACGGATTGTGCCACCCTATCCCCTTGTGTTGATTTTAGGACTACTCCTATCCCTGTTCCCCCAGCGTTGGAGGCGCCGTCTGTGTGAAGCGTCCATTTGACTGGAGACTTAGCTTCTAGCGTCATTAACTCCGCTGGTTTTGTTCCTTTGCTAGTTATGAAGGATGTCTTTTCTTGGTCACTTTCTTCCATCCTGATCTGGTTGTAACCACTTAAGGCATCCATTAAGGTCAACAATTCATGCCCTGCCGTGGCATCTACCAAGGCATCTATGTGAGGTAACGCCAATGAATCCTTGGGGCAAGCCTTGTTCAAATCCGTGAAATCTACACACATCCTCCACTTCCTTTTTTCTTGGGCACGACAACTACGTTTGCTAGCCATTCTGGGTACTTGACCTCCTTGATCTTTCCAGTCTCCATCAGCTTTCTTACTTCTTCATCCACTATCTTATTACCGGTGGGTGATTGGGGTCCATGTTCAGCTTGTGGGTGATGATCTCCGGATCAATTCCCACCATATCTTTGTGGGACCAAGCAAAACACTCTGTGTTTTTACTCAAGAAATCTACTAGCTCATTTTTCATAGATAACTCCAAATCCTTTCCAATCTTTACGGACCGATTGAGATCGGATTGGTCTAGGTCCACTTCCTCTACATGTTCGTTTTTTTTTTCTTTTTCTTTTGGAACGGTAGAGTCAGTGGTTTCCTTTAATTGCTAGGTGGACTTCTGATTGGCGGTCGGCTTCAGTGCCGACTTGTAACACTCTCTGGATGCTCTTTGATCACCTCGGATCTCTTGAACCCCCACGGTGTCGGGAATTTCACCGTCTGGTGGTAAGTGGAGGGGATGGCTCTCATGTCGTGGAGCCATGGCCTCCCCATTATTACATTATAACAAGAAGGGCAATCCATAACAGAGTATCTAACCTGGATGTTCACTCCCTTCGCGTATGTGGGAAGGGTGATGTCTCCTACTGTATGCTTCACTTCTCCGCTGAATCCTACGAGCGTTGTTGGGTTCATCTCCACATCTTTCTCGCTTAGCCCCATTTCTTTTAGAGCCCCCAACCTCATGAGCTTAGTCGAGCTTCCGGTATCAATGAGAACCCGCTTCATTAAGACATTCCCTATTGAGAGGGAAATCACAAGACCATCATGGTGAGGTCCTTCAAGACCATTGCATCATCCTCGTCAAAGTGTATTGGGAGATTGATGACGTCTTTCTTCATTTCCACAGGGCGGTGAAGAGCGCTTTCTCGCGCATTCCTCTTGGTTGCTGAATATATGAGGCCGCATGCGCTTGATCCTCCGGTGATCACGTTTAGGGCTGTCAAAATTTAACCCGACCCGAGAAACCCGCCCGACCCGCCCGACTCCGAACCCGACCCGACCCGAGAAAACTATAAAAAGTTTTATACCCGAGACATATTGGACCCGAACTGATTTGACCCGAATCCGATAAAACCCGAACTCGAGATTAACCCAAAACCGATGATACCCGAATGGACTAGCCTAATGCAACCCGATATCCAATGCTACCTGACCCGAAGTCATCCGAAAATCCGAAGTTACCCGACCCGAAACCATCCGAAAATTACATTATGTTTTAAAATATTAATAATAGTGAATATTTATTATATTTATGTTTTTAATTTAAATGTTACATTAAATATTTAGACCCTAGACTCGTTAAACTACAAAAAATATCATTCGATATATGGTGTGAATCAAAATCTGGCTTACTCAAAATCAGATTAACCCGAAATTCGGCCAATGTCGAAATCCGATTCACCAAAATCCGAATAACCCGAAACTCAATTCACCCGAAATACGACTAAATCCGAAATCTACTAAACCTGAAACCGGACTTATCCGAAATCAAGTTGGACCGAAAACCGAATGACCCGAACGAAATTGACCCAAAACCCGACTTTTGCCCGATTAATTGAGCACCTGGCCCGAAATGATCCAACCTAGTTTGACCCAATTTTGAAAATATCCGAATTTGACCCGAATACGAACTTACCCGAAACTAAATTGACCCGACCCACCCGATTGACACCCCTAATTACGTTCACGAACTTGCCAAGTACTAGCGACACTGGCCTTCCCGCGCGTGAGGCTTCCACGACATTTGGGGGGACTTGCGCATTTGGCGCGACTGTTGTGATCCTTCCCCGAGATATGAGGTAGAGGATTTCTCTCCTCAGCGCTACGCATTCTTTTGTTACATGACCGTAATCGTTATGGAAATCACACCACATGCTCATATCTTTATTCGGATAGGGTTTTTCATTCCTTTCCGGCCACCTAACATCCGTATCGTTAGATCTATGTTCTTCACGAGGTCCTCGGGGGATATACCTAGGTTGAACTCGTCATACTTCGGTGGTAGCGGTTTTGCAGGTTTGGTCATGGCGACGTTCACCTTCACCGTGTCGGGGTGAGGGCGCCGGTATGGTTGGTCACGGCGTTCCCGACGATGATCCGGTGCCACCTTCTTATCTACCCTTTCCCATATGCTTGTGGGCTTCCTCATTTTCAAAACTTCCTCAAGTCTGATTTGAGCCAAAGCCTTGGTTTGGACATCTTCGAAACTATGACAAGGGTGCCTGGTGAGCTCTTTGTAGAGGTCTCCATCTTGATTTACTCCCTGACAGAAAGCTTCCATAGCCGTCGGCACGTCACAGTGCAGGATGGAGATCTTTTCTCGGTTGAACCTGTCTAGGTACTCCCGTGTGGACTATTCTGGTTTTTGGATAACTCGGTACAAATCGCTAGACTGCTTCTCGAATCTTCGGCTGCTAGCGAATTGTACCCGGAAGGAGTCCATCAACTCAGCGAAGGAACGGATACTTCCTCGTGGAAGGTTGACGAACCATTTCAAGGTCGGCCCCCCGAGAGCTGCCCTGAAACCCTTACACATCAATGCTTCACGAGAGTGATATGGAACTGCGCAGGTCATCGTTTTTTGCTTGAATATGGCTACGTGCTCGTCAGGGTCTTCCGTTCCATAATAGGGGTTCATAATAGGTACCGAGAATTTCTTCGGTATCTTGACTTAAGCGATATTAGGAGTGAAGGGCGACTCGTTGTAACCGTCAACCGCTTCCTTCTCTATGGTCGCGGAACCCCAGGTATCTTCGCCAACTGCTCGGTGAACATCTTGAATTGATTTCGGACAATATTTTCGAGCTCTTGGGGATGGCGGCGGTCCCAATCCTCATCATCGGCCATGATGTCGTCTTCAAAGCATCGAGGGATAACTTCTCACGCCGATCGAAGGAGTATGGGTGCCATCGCTCTTTCGTAGGTAGGGTTGCCCTGTGCAAGGGTAAATGACGGCACTCCGGGGACTGTTGCAGGTGGAGTAACGAACTCCATGCCAGAGTTTCTCTCGGGCCCACCAGTAGGGTTCCCAGAGGAACCTTCACCCCCACTGTTTCGGGTCCGATCTGTTGTTCGGGCGTGCGGGCCGAAAGAGGAAACGGATCGGAGTTGGGAGCGCAAATCTTCATTATCCGTAGTTAATTGCTCGATGTTGGCCTTGTGTTTTTCATTACAAGCACGTTGGTCAGTTAGTTCCTTCTCCAAAGTTTGAAGCCTTTGGGCAAACTCATATATCTCAAGGCGGAGCGCTGCCGATGTGTCCATGCGTGCGCCTCCATCGTCCCCGGTGTTTGGCTCTTGATTACCCTCGTTAGGGTTGCTCATGGCGACATCCTGAACTTCTTTTGGTGTGGAAAAATGAATCCTTTTCGATCGTTAGGCCCCACGGTGGGCGCCAAATTGTTTTGGACAAAAATTTAACAATCAAACTTTTCCCCTAGATTGGGGCACGATCGAATCGAGGGAGGAAGTAATATTTAGGAAGTGATCAAATCAGAGAAATTCGAATACAAAAGCTCTCTTTCTTATGTTTCTGTTCTGGTCCAGTGTGTGGATACAATCGAATAAATCGTAAAAATCTATCATATATCTCATCACCCTAACGCTCTTCCCCCACATCCCACGATTTCCGGGTTCCTAGGGCATATCTCCAACTGCTATCCACTCCTTGCGTATGTCGGAGGAGTGAACCGCCGTGACGGTTGTCCCTTGAGCGTGCATATCTTTCCCATGACGGAAGCTTTCTTCCTGCATTTTGATGGTCGCTGACTTCCTCTCGCTCCCAAAGACTTCTGCTTTCACGTTCTCCGATGGTTTGCTGCTTGATCTTGGGTTTATGTCTTCACATGGGCCAAATTGGTTTTTGGGCCTAAGTCCTAACAAGCCCTAAGGCTTACCAAAAGGAGATTGCTTGATCTTTTAAGATCGCAAGGTGGAACCTTGCAATCGGCTCAAGAGCAAGCCGAGAACAAGCTGGCTATGGTGACATTGACACCATTCCATAGAAGCATCCAACGCAACAAGCCTTCGGCAAAATTCTCACCACTATGATTTGCTCTATATGATGGGCATTCGGATCCCGTGAACCACACAGATGCTATCTCGTATAAAATGGCGCTATGGGTTTTTGACGATGCAACCATGTGCAAGATGTTCCCGGGAAGCCTTGACAAGGGTGCATTAAAGTGGTTCTAAAGCTTGAGACCTAGATCAATCCGATCATGGATTCAACTTGCAACTGAGTTTGTGAGGCACTACATAGCAAATAGCCGGGATGCGATATCATTGGACACACTTTTCAGCCTTAGAAAAGAGAAGACCGCTATCGCCGCCTTTAAGAGGGCTATTCCATTTGAAAGCAAGCTAAGGGAAGACTTGAGCTTCAAGAGGATGTCCACCAATATGTGCGCTTGGAAGAGGCAAACTAAAAACCAAAAGGGAAATCGCTCTTTCCACCTTGAAAGGCACATCGCTCCTCGAGTGGGGATTTTGGGCAAAAAACACACTCATCGAGAGTTCAAACTAGAGCGGTCTACACAACCTTCAGCGTCCCGGCCTATAGGATTCTACTGCGCATCAAGCATGAGAGCTACTTCCGCTACCCGCGTGGAATGAGTGCCCTTAGGACAATGTCCAAAGCCGGAAATATTGTGTGTGCCATATGGAGCGGGGGCACCTGACCAAGGATTTTGAATTCTATAAGAAGTTCCTAGACGAGTTGGTTCGAGAAGGGTACTTGCACGAGTACGTACAAAAACAAGGATGCAGAAGCCAGGAGCAATTTTCGGAAATCATGTCATGAGCTAGAAGTGATGCGTGTTAAAAAAACTGATCTGCAACTGCATGTCGCTGCCGCCCGCATCGACGGTTGATGGTTTGTTCTTTCGGGGCAAGGACCTTGCGTTAGTACAAGTCCTGCACAACGACCCCTTGGTCCTCACAATTGAGCTTGAGAGCTTCAAGGTGCTTCGGGTTTATAGTAGTCGACGTGCCATCCCCATACAACTTGATCTTGGGTAGACCATGGATTCATGGGATGGGAGTGGTACCATCGACCCTCCATCAAATGATCCAGTTTAGAGATGAAGATGCCACAATCCGAGTGTGGGATAATCTGCTGAATGCGCGCGTGTGTGCTTAAAGGGATGTCGTCCAAAGACGGAATTCCTTCAAAAGATCGAAGACGAAACAAGAAGTGTGGGCCAAGAGTGAAGCCGCGATCTTGGGCTCAATAGCCGCGACCGTAGATTTGGCCAAGATGCCTTCAAGCTCATAGGAAAAAAGAATGAAGACGTAATCCCATTCAAGACGCAATTCACTAGACTTGGAGGACAACCGACATTCCCACTTGGAATGTATAAGACGCAAGTCTGTTTATCAAAGAAGGACTTGACAATCGAGTTTATAGTAGTCGACATGTCGTCCATAAAACTTGATCTTGGGTAGGCCATGGAATCAATGGATGGGAGTGGTACCGTCGACCTTCATCAAATGATCCAGTTCAGAGATGAAGACGCCACAGTCCGAGTGTGGGCTAATCAGATGGATGCCCGTATGTGTGCTCAAAGGGAAATTCCTTCAAACGATCGAAGACGAACCGAAAAGTGTGCGCCAAGAGCGAAGCCGCGATTGCGGGCTCAATAGTCGTGACCTCAGATCTGTCCTAGAGAGGTTTGCTCCTTCTCTGAGGCAAAACCGCGACCGGGGGTTCATCGAGTACGACCGTGGAGTTGTCAACCGCGACCTCGACTCAGAAGACGTTCCTCCTTCTCCGAAGCCAAACCGCAGCCGTGGCCCGTGCCACATTGGAGGTAAAGATACCCAAAATACACATATTTTTCATAAATATGTCCAATATAGTTAAAATGGATGTCCAAATGTAGATGAAAAAATTTAGACTTATGGCATACAATTTTTAATAAATTAACTAATCACATGCCACATTGGAGAAGCAGTTGCTTCTCCGGCATTTTGTACATAGAAAATAAAAAAAATGGGCAGAGCAGGATTAAAGCATTGGTGCTTCGATCCACAAATAGAGCATCAATACTCCCCCCCCCCCCCCCCGACACACACACACACACACACAAATACATTAAACAATTAATGTAATTTGTAGCATCGATGCTAGAATTCACCTGATAAAGTTGCTCTTAGAATGCCTAAAACAGGGGGTCACCAGGGGTGGATTCAAGATTTCTTGGAAGTGGGGCCGGACTTTGAACAAATTAATAGTTCAATAATAAAGCTTTCGCTAGATGTCAGTTTGGTCGAGCTCTTGCGTGCTCTTCCTTTTCAATTCTCAATGGTGAATTGGGTACAAATAGTTTAATGAAATAACCTAAACTTTAGGATAAAGTCATTTTTTCAAAAAAAATTAGGGTTAAAACTATGTCATGTTAATTTCGCCCCCAATCTTCACCATATTCGTCTTCCTCCTTCATTGAATCACCGAAAAACTTACAAACAACCCTCCACCTCTTCCTCCTCTAGTCCTTTTTGCCTTCCTCCGCTCACCTCCACCTTCGCCTCATCCCGGGCCGCCCTATGGGGGTGAAGTTTCAAAAATTTCCTCCGTCCCGGATCCCCCTATTTAAACCCATCACTCCTTTGACCAGATGTGGGAACATACACCCCCGCCTGCTCCCCCTAGATCCGCCCATGATTGCACCCTCCTAGTTCTGCTATAATTTATAGTTGTTTGGACATATGAGTAGCTTGGCTTTAAGTGAAGAAAAACTATATGTGTTTAAATTATGGTAGATGGAGGACTAAAATAAAATGATACAACTATAAATAACTAGTGTGATTTTTTTTTACATAATATATGTATATACAAAAAGTACAAGTATACATTTTAGCTAAAATTACATATTAATACAAAAGTGTATATATATATTAAGTTAAATGCATATACATATATATATATATATTAATAGAATTATATGATTGTTAGTGCACAAAAATTCTCCTTTAACACACTGGTTGATTACTCTCTTCTTAACCTTCCGTTCCAACTGCCTCTTTAACCTAAAACCTACAAAACAATGGAAAAAGGGGGCGAGGACCCCCTAATCCAACTCCCATGCCTAATTTAGAAGAGCAATTGTCGAATGAATGTCGAGGTAAAGGACAAGACTTGTGTGCGAGCTCAGCAAAGATGAGGTGCTCATCATACATGCGAATACATGTATTTATAATAGAGGAGAGATGGTAGAGGGGCCGAAAAATCTACCCCCTAGGGTCGGCCGATGGTGCCTTTTCACCCAAGTAAGTGATAACTTGCTCCCCAGTCCAACGAAAATTTTATCTTTCGACTAAGATAGAATCCTCCATCATAATGAATAACCATCATATTTTATTTTATATTATAATACTTAAAGATAGAAAAAGCAAATAAATAAAATTACATTTATGGCGGATAATAGTGAAAATACTTATGGTGATTAATTTTACCCACTCACAGATGCTCCACTTAGGTTTTAGTTACATTAGAACATAACTAAAACGTAAGTATTGTAGGTCCTATAAAAAGTGGCCATGCAGATTAGTCGACGGGTTCCCCTTTCACGTGTTTTCGTTTATTCGTATATTCGTATATCCATGAGCGAATATCATGGGATCCATGCTCACCCTAAAGCATTTCATCTGCTGAGAATGAAAATATCCTCATTGGAACAGGCAAAATAGAGGAGGAAGGACAAAATGTTGAAATGAAAAAGTTCCTGGCCAGGATTTTATTCAAGAAAACAAAAAAATACAAAAAGCGAAGTGCTCGCCCCATTAGCCATTATTAACTCAACATTCACGCGAGGGGCCACCCAAAGAGCCTATTGTCGTGGATTCCGCGATTGCGCCAACGTGGTCTACGGTCGACAGTCTTGCGGTCGCGGCGATAATCCGCAACCGTGGTTTGCTTCTACGGGAAGAATTTCTTCAAATGGGCGACATTCCAAGTGCAACAACCTTCCCGTCAAGAATCTTCAACATGTATGCCCCGCCCCCGCCCCCCCCCCCCCCCCCCCCCCCCCCCCCCCCCGCCCATATGCTACAGTCACTTGATACAGACCTTCCCAATTTGGGCCGAGATTGCCATCTACGGGATCACGTACGCTTTCGATGATCGTCAAAGTACAAGGTCACCGACTCGAAAAGTACGGTATTTCACACGTTGGGCTACAACCCGTTCGGCTGCCCCTTGGTTGGCCGCAAGACGTACGGCTGATATATCTCGGTGTTCCTCGGCGAAGTCGAGGTGGGTAGAAAGAGTGCGACTATTTTCTTCAGGCTCAAATAATGTCGTCCTCAAGGTTGGCAGGCCGACTTTTAGCGGAATTACCGCTTCCATGCCATATGCTAAAGCGAAAGGCGACTCCCTAGTCGATCTATGCGGGGTGGTACGATAGGCCCATAGCACGATTGGTAGCTCTTCAGTCATCTTCCCTTAGCTTTGTCAAGACGCTTTATCAACCCTTCAACGATTTCCACGGTCACGACTGTAGACATATTATCACTTGCGATTTCTCTTGAGGCGCCGATTGCTAGACATCCCAAAACTTCAACATGAATCGACGTCTTGAGCGAGTTTCCTGAACAGGCAGCCAAAATTGCTAAAGCATCAGCAGACTTGTTTTGATTGCGCGATCGTTGTTTAAGCTCGTAATGCTCAAACTCTTGTAACATAGCTCTCGCTTTCTCCATATATTTGAGCATCTTCAGACCTTTGGCCTCATAATGCCCCAGTACTTGGTTAACTATCAGCTATGAGTCAAATAGAACAAGTGATCTGGCGATTTCAACACTAGTTATTGTTTCCAACCCGAGTATCAAAGCTTCGTACTCGGCTTCATTTTTGGTTGTGTTGAAGCCAAGGTATAGATGAAGTGCCTCTCTGGTAGGTGATGTAAGCACAATTCCGACTCCGCATCCTTGGTTATTACTTGCACCATCAATTTCGAGAGTCCATTCGAAATTTGTCACGTTCTAGGGGTGACTCGCGGTCGCGGTTTCGCAAGCCGCGACCGCGGATCTACCTAACCGAGAGCCGACTCTTCTCTAAGGCTATCCGCGACCGCAGACTCAAGAATATTAATGCTTTGAAAAACGCGTGATGTCGGTCGTGATTGAGGAATTGTTGGTCACAGTCGTGGCCATGCCCGCGGTTTTCTTTTCTTGCCCTATTTTTCGAACTTGGGAATCTCCCGCGACCGTGGGTTCGCTTGTCGTGCGCGGCCCCGAAGGGTTCGTGGGAGAATTCGACTATGAAATTCGCCAACAATTGTCCTTTTATGGAGGTTCAGGGTACATACTCGATGTCGTACTGCCCCAATTCCACTGCCCATTTCGCGACCCGTCTCGCGAGATCAGAGCTTGAGAGAAGTGATCGAATAGGATAGGCCGTAATGGCTTGAATTGGGTATTCTTTGAAACAACGATTAAGCTTGCGAGATGAGGTGACCAAAGCTAATAACAATTGCTCCATTGGTGAGTATCTTGTTTCGGCATCAAACAGCATTTTACTGGTGTAGTAGACTGGCCTTTGATTTCCGCCTTCTTCCTTAAACAAGACGGCGCTGACTGCTCAAGGGGCACGATTAAATAAAGCGTCAAAGTGTCCCCTTTATCAGGCACGGTCAAGATTAGAGGAGTTTGCAAGTATGCTTTTCACTTTTGCAAATCTTCTTCGCACTCTTGGATCCATTCGAACGAGCAGCCTTTCTTCAATGCTTTGAAGAACGGCTGGCACTTGTCTAAAGACCGGCTAATGAATCGGTTGAGAGCTCCAGCCATCCTTGTCAATTTTTGCACTTCTTTGATGGTTCTAGGGCTTGCAATGGCATCAAGGGCTCGAATCTGATCCGGACTTGCTTCGATTCCTTGGCGAGTAACGAGGTGTCTCAGAAACTTGCCCAAACCAACCGCGAATGAGCGCGGCGTTGAGTCTAAGTCGGGACGCTCGAAGGATGTCAAAAACATCGTGTACATCTTCTAGATGAGATGATGTCCTTTTACTCTTGACCACCATGTATGTAAAGCACGAGGCTTTAGAAGCGCTATCCCATGCCAACCCGAGGAATTTCCAGGAGGTCACCCATCCTGGTACTACTCTCGCCTTTGCACGCTTAAAATCTGAGTTCTTTGTCCTCACTCGAACCCAAAAAAGGAAGAGCTCTTGTTGACATGAGTAGCACCTAAATCCCCTATAAATATTCAGGGTGTTACAATCTCCCCAAATTAAACACTTGACGTCTCCGTCAAGGCCCAAGGACCGCCGCCCCGGGCCGAGTGATTGCCATCTGGACCAAGCCAACTTATAACCCGAAGTCGGCTCTAATACCATTTGTAAAGCCCGAGGCTTTAGAAGTGCTATCCCATGCCAACCCGAGGACCTCCCAGGAGGTCACCCATTCTGGTACTACTCTCGCCCTTGCACGCTTACTTTTTGAGTTCTTTGTCCTCACTCGAACCCAGAAAAGGAAGACCTCTTGTTGACATGAGTAGCACCTAAATCCCTTATAAATATTCGGGGTGTTACAATGTCGTCAATGTAAGCCTCAACTGTCTTCCCAATCTTTGAGCTAAATAACTTGGTAACGAGTCGCTTAAAGGTCGCCCCAGCGTTTTTTAATCCGAAAGGCATCACCTTTTAGCATAGGGATTTAATGGTAGCCCCGATGTGCATCTAAAAACCTGATGCGCTCATAGCTCGTTGTAGCATCCACTAATTGATTGATTTTTGGAAGTGGATACAGGTCCTTTGGACAAGCTTTGTTAAGATCAGTAAAGTCCACGCAAAGTCTCCAATGTCCCGTCTTTTTCTTGACTACGACGGTATTTGCTAGCCAAGTTGGATACCACACTTCTCGAATGGTGTTGGCCTCTTGTAATTTCTTTATTTCAGCCATCACAACTTGGGTATGTTGGATAGACGACCGTCTTGCTCGCTGTATGATCGGCTTTGGGTCTGGGAGGACGTTCAACCTATGGCAAGTAAGATCCGGGTCTATTCCAGGCATGTTGTATGGCCTCCATGCGATGACACCATGATTACTTCGCAATAAGTGCGCGATGGCTGAAAGTTCTTTGTTTGAGAGATTTGCCCCTATGAAGAACTTCTTCTCGGGCCCATCCTCTCCGACGAAAATCTCTTGAAGTTCGTCCACGGATTTCTGATTTGGTTCCAAGCCTATGCTGGTGAAGTCCATTGGCTCGCGCTACTTTGAAGAACACTCGGCCTTAGAGGGGCCACGATCGCGGTTACACAAGCTGCGACCGCGGCTATCCTGACTAGGGTTGGTTTCCAATGATCTGCGACTGCGGATTTGCGGTCCGCACCCACGGACAGTCCCGCGGTTAAAATCCGCGTTCGCACGCGATCGATCAAGTGAGTCTTGATCTTCACCGCTTGTGTAATTCTTGTTTTCGGCCTAGGACCCAAACTATCACATGGTAGTCGATTACCAGCCTTAGGATGCTTTAGGCTTTGATCTTCCGAGCGAATATCGGATTTCGCGTGATTGCCCTGCGCACTACGGTCGCGGATCTGCTTGTTAAGGGCACCGCGTTCGATTTTGCTTTGTGCGAATGCCTCATGATTCTAAAAAGTTCTTTCTTTTTCTTTTGGGGATCGAATTTACCACTATAATTTCGTTGATCGATTGCTCATTTCCCACAGATGGTGCCAACTGTTAGTGCACAAAAATTCGCCTTTAATGTACTAGTTGCTTACTCCCTTCTTCATCTTCCGTTCCAACTGCCTCTTTAACATGGTTAGAACCTGCAAAACAATGGACAAAGGGGGCGGGGTCGACCCCCTAATCCACCTTCGATGCCTAAGTTAGAAGAGCAATTGTTGATTGAACGTCGAGGTAAAGGACAAGACTTGCGTGCGAGCTCAGCAAATATGAGGTGCTTATCATACATGGCGAATACATGTATTTATAATGGAGGAGAGAGGGTAAGGGGCCGGAAATTCTACCCCTAGACCCGGCCATTGGTGCCTTGTCACCCAAGCAAGCGATTTCTTGCTCCCAATCCAAACAAAAATTCTATCTTTCGGCTAAGATAGAATCCTCCATCATAACGAATAACCACCATATTTAATATTATAGTATTAAAATACTTAAAGTTAGAAAAAACATAATAAATAAAAATACCTTTATGAAAGATAATAGCGAAAATAATTATGACGATTAATTTTTCTCGATCATAATGATTAGCATATTAAATTTAACATGTTATTTAAATCTTAATTTTTTTAAATATTAACATTATTTATAATTCGGTCTTTATAACCTATGTCCTAAGGGTATAGGATAAGCATATCGATTTTGGAAACTAAGATCATAAAAGGAAATGGCTAAACCCTTAGCAAAAAAAATTTAATTCACTAAATAAGAACAAATATTTCTAAAACAAGATGATTATCATATGCTCTTAGGACATATGTTAGAAAATCCGTTTATAACTAGTTGTACCCGTCGTACCATGTATGACTACGATTCGGTATTTTATAGACATTATAAATAGGATATTAATAAATAAAAATATAATATAAACTTTAATATAAGCAAATTTTATTACTTGTAAAATGTATGATTTTTAAATCAATATAAATCGTTAAATTTAATGTTGAGAATAAAGATATATTATTAAGATAAAATAATTATATTTCTCTTTTTTCTTAATGATATCTCATAGATATGTAAATAAATAAAGAAGACAAAATATGAGTAAAAAAATTATATATTCAAATATGGAAGAGATAACAATTTAAAAAAATAGTTAACTTAATAAATAAGATATAATAAAATATGAAATATAAAGATATTGTAATTATATAAAAATTTAAAATTTAATTAATTTAATTTAATATGGGACCAAACTCGTTTTGTGGTTTGATAAAGTAAAGTTTAAAATAAGATTAAATATTATATTATTCATATTTTATTACTTTCCATGTATGTAAATTTAGAGATAATCAAATATTTCAGACTTTCAGTATATCTATTAAATATTTATTATCTAGTTTTATTAATCTTAAACATTATATATATTTATCATTAATTTTTATCATAAAAGAAAAGCAATATATATCTATAAATAAATTCGTCAAAAGATATATGTTAAAAGATTTATATTTATTTTAAAATATTTTATCTTTAATTTTAAATACTTGTATAAGGAAGATTTCAAAAGATATTGTTACATTAAATAGATATTTGTTTGATGTTAGAGATAAATTTAAATAGTTTAAACAGAATTTAATAAAAATAATTTATAATTAATAGAAATAAAAATTAATTTTTTAAATATGAGGTAGCGTCCCGTGATATTCACATGATAATTTTACTAAAAAAATACAATTCTACGATATTAATTTAAAATACTAAATATATTTATATAATATCATAATAAATTATGCAATCGACAAATTATTATTTTAGAATGTACTCCATATTTAAATTGAATTTTTTTTTAATATTTTTCCATTATTTGTGGAGATCTTGTCCAAATTTAGATTGAAGTTATTAAAATATTGATTTTACTTTTTATTGAATATTTTTAAATAATATTTTCTTATTTTTTTAAACACTAATATGTATAGAGATAACCTATCCTAATTATTTTAAAGTTAATTTATTAAAATTATATATTAGGGTTCTTATCTTTTACTCTATAATAATAAGAATGTTTGTAAATATGAAAAATACAATGTAAAGATTAGTATAGAAGAGAACATTGTCCTTGATTTAAGAGATAAAATATAGAGAAAATTATCTATGTATTATTTTCCAAAATTCAATCCATCTATAAAGTTGATTTCCATACTAAATTTACATAACGAAGAGATAAGAAAATTAATTTATATGAAAATTTACAAAATTCAATGTATTAATCAACCTATCATCCTTATTAAATTACAAAAAAACATAGAGATAAGAAAATTTAAATGTAAGGTGGGGCTAGATAAAAAAAATTATATATTTAAATAAATAAAATAAAAAGGAAATTAAGAAAATATAATGTAAATTTTTATCAAAATTCAATTTAAGTAAGTATACATCAAGATTTGTAAATTTTTCTATTTTTTTTTATCAAACTTTGATTTAAGAAAAAATCTTTAATATAAATGCATAAAAAGATAACGTAAATCTAATTTTATTAAATTAAAATTCGAATTTTTTATTTTTTTGACATCTACATATAATCTTAGTCATCAACATAAAATTATATCTTTTTCTCAAAATAAAAATATATCAACATAAAAAAAATTATTATTTAAAATTATATCATTATATAGATATAAATTTTATACTTGGAGCTCAAGCCTTGTTAAAAGATAAAAAAAATATATTAAGACCCTAAATCTTGTTAAGAGATAAAAATACTAAATTAATATTAAAAATATCATCTCATAGGAATTTATGTAAATAAAAATTGTATAAATATGTTATCTATTGTAGTAAACTAATACATAATCCATAGATAGAAAATTATATACATAAAAAATTATATAAACATGTTATCTATTTAGTATATATAGCAAGAATACTATAAGTTGTTACAAAATTTATTAAAATATAATTTTACATTAATTTATTCAAAAATACCACGTGGCGCAAATTTTATAACAGACTTGGGTTCTACTTTATAATGTATTAGGGTAGATTTTACCATTCATTACCATTTTTTCCCGTCCCTTTACCCTAATAATAATAACGTGCACGCAATTGAGTCTCTCTTGTCAATCATTTATTTCTTTTGTCTTGAGATTGTGTAGTCAGCCACTTGCACGCTACATTTCACATTCACTGTATATATATAAGGAAGCTAGGTGGAGTGAAGCCAATAACATTGGGTCTTCTAATAATTAAGTGAAACACAAAACGCCGTAGTTTCAATAAATTTCTGGCTTGGATCAATCATTGCATTTCCAATGTCGAGGATCATCACTGCAGTTGATGCATTCCACAATGCAAGGCGGCCCTCGGAAGGCCCTGCGACCATCTTAGCCATCGCAACTGCAAATCCCCCGCACTTTGTCATGCAAAACACATTCCCCGATCGTTATTTCCGGGACACTAAATCTGAACACCTTGTCGAGCACAAGGAGAAGTTCACCAGAATTTGTAAGCAATATATATATATAGTATAGGTTTTAGTTCAAGTAAGACCCACCTTTGTGGTGAGACCTTTGGCTTAAAGTGAGAACTAATCTCAACCATTAGATTTACATCATCACTATATAATGGATGGTCAAGAATTTTTTATTTTTTTATATTTTTCAGAATTTTTATATTATATTCTTTGTTAAAAAAAGCTTTAAAAATATTAAATATGACAGTTCAATTTTTATATACTACGAGTTCATTTTTATATATTAGAAGTTCAATTTTTTTATGTTAGGAGTTCAATTTTCAATATTGTATGAGTTCAATTTTATATTCTACGAGTTCATTTTTTATCTATGATAAGTTCAATTTTTATGTGCTTTGAGTTCATTTTTAAAATAATTCGATTTTCGCAAAACTAAAAAAATAGCAGAATAAAAAATAAAATAAAATAAAATAAAATAAAATAAAATAAAATAAATTTTTTGAAAAAATGCTTTAAAAACGCTAAATATGATAGTTCAATTTTTATATACTACGAGTTCATTTTTATACACTAGAACTTCAATTTTTTTATATTAGGAGTTCAATTTTCAATATTGTATGAGTTCAATTTTTATATTCTACGAGTTCAATTTTTATCTATGATAAGTTTAATTTTTATGTGCTTTGAGTTCATTTTTAAAATAATTCGATTTTCACAAAACTAAAAAAATAGAAAAAAAAAATAAAAAATAAAAAAAATAATTTTTTTGAAAAAAGGCTTTAAAAACGTTAAATATGATAGTTCAATTTTTATATACTACGAGTTCATTTTTATACACTAGAAGTTCAATTTTTTTATATTAGGAGTTCAATTTTCAATATTGTATGAGTTCAATTTTTATATTCTATGAGTTCATTTTTTATCTATGATAAGTTCAATTTTTATGTGCTTTGAGTTCATTTTAAAAATAATTTGATTTTCGCAAAACTAAAAAAATAGTAAAAAAAATTAAAAAAATTAAAAAAAATTAAAAAAATTAAAAAAATTAAAAAAATTAAAAAAATTAAAAAAATTAAAAAAATTAAAAAAATTAAAAAAATTAAAAAAATTAAAAAAATTTAAAAAATTAAAAAAAATTAAAAAAATTAAAAATTAAAAATTAAAAAAAAAACTAAAAAAATGAAAACTAAAAAAATTTGAAAAAATCTTGACCATTGAATACATAATAGAGGGGTAAATCCAATGATTGAGATTAGTCCTCATTTTAAGTCTTGGATGTACCACAAGGGTGGTCCTCACTTGAACCATGCCCATATAGTATATATATATATATATAGTCACTTAAACAGACCGGTACATGAGGCTTTAAGTCTCCGGCGCTACGTTTTGGTTTTTGTGTTTTTTATGTTTCGGTTTTATTTGTTTCGTCTTTGCTTTTGGTTGCCTTGTTTTCTACCTAGGTATGTGTGTACGTCGGGTCTTTTGGGCGTTCCCCCTTTGCTTTAAGCCAAAAGGGTGCCTCCATCTTGGTCCCCAGATTTCCCGCAAGGGAAGCTTCACTGGGTAAATGTTATTGTTGTTGCATGTTAATTGATCTAAATTGTATGTGCATATATATGGTTATGAGTAGTAGTACCGGACTATGGAACCGGAACCGGAATTGAGAACCCCCGCTGCCTCGGTTCGGTTCCCGTTCCGGTTTTTCCCGGTTCCGGTTTGGGTTCTGAACTTTTAAAAAATAAAAAATAAATGTTCAAAATGCAGAACTACTATCGCAGTTTTGGGGCCGCAATCCCAGTTTTGCGTTTCCATCGGTATTTTTTTAAAGGGATGGAACGGCGGTTCCGGTTCCGAAACAGCTAATTCTCTCATTCTAAAGAGGGTGGAACCGGAAATGATCGATTCCCGATTCAACCGGTGATTTTTCCCAGTTCAGTTCCTGTTCGATTCCCCGGTTTTTTTAAACCGGACACACCTCTAGTTACGAACTACAATCAGCGACTTGTATATATAGTGTAGTACGCATTCTTTCTTTTCTTCGAGAAATCAAGAAAGGTTGTTAGGTTTAATTTATATGAGTGGATTTGAGTTAAATACTTACAATTCTTAAGGTGTAAAATCTCAGTTTTTAAATTTATAGAAATGTGTGGATAAGATTATAAGGAAAAGGGGACATGAAAGGGTATTTTCGTTATTTTGAAAGGATGAACAGTCACTCCTTTTTTTTGGTCTTAGACACTACCTGTAGAAGTCGAAGCGGAAATCTCACGGTACTACCATGAATTCTTACCTGTTTGACTATGCCCGAAGGCAAAAGTCACTCCTTTGTCACTTTCATTTACGAACAGTCAATTCCTTGTCACTTTCATTCTTAAGGTGTAAAATCTCAGTTCAAGTACTCACATTCATCTTCGACCAAAAAAAAAATACTCACATTCGTCATTTATAAAAACTAGTGTTGAAATACGAGTGATTAAAAAGATGAATAAGTAAACAAATTATTCAACATATAGTAAAGACGCGAGTCATTTCATGTTACAAAAAATATTTAATCATAATTTGTTACATGTTAGAAAAATAATTCAAAACTTCCCATACAATCATGTGCACTAATGAGCAAACAAATCCAAAAAATCACCTACCCAGAAAACCCTTAAATACACAGAAAAAAAAATTCTATAGAAGAAGTTTGAGAATCTAATGGTAAGCAACTTACAGGTGGCCATGGCTTTGTACCAAGAAGATTAGGAGAAGGAGAAAACCGCCCAACATTAGCAACATAAAAAGAAAACAGAAAAAAAAACTCTAATATATGTACAGAAGAGATCGATAACTGTCACGTTTGAGGAGTAAACTAATGGACATTATGGGTTATGGCAATGAATTGATGATAACTGCTACGTTTGAGGGGAAGGAAATAATAAAGAAAAAAAAGAGCAGACTTTTTTTAACTGTGACCCATGGCTCAATTTGGGTTTTTTTTAGTATTGTTCTAAGGTAGATATGTACGAACGGTTAGTATAAAAGCCGTGAATTGTTTTTAGTCCGTATAAAAAATCAAAAAAAACGGAGGTTTAATATTTTTAAATAAAAAACTAAATATTCTAATTAAAACAAAACTTCAATATCTACAAACATGGCACTTCTTGTCACTTTTTTATGTTGAAAATTAATCTTTCATCCCCAAGATTTGACTTTAAGGATTAAGATTTATCACATTTTACACTTTTAAGATTTATCCCCATTTGATCTTTACTCTTACTAATATATTGTATATGCGTTTTCAACATTTGTGTGCGAAATTAGGCGAAAAAACAAAGATAAATAAGAGGCATATGTATGTAAGTGAAGAGATTCTGAAGAAGCACCCAGAGATCATTTGCCCCACTTCACCTTCCTTTGATATAAGACATGACATCGTGGTGAGTGAGGTGCCGAAGCTCGGAGCAGAGGCTGCCAAGAAGGCCATCGACGAATGGGGACGGCCTAAGTCCGACATAACACACCTCATCTTCTACACCACAACCGGATTCGACATGCCCGGCGCAGATTACGAGCTCGCCAACCACTTGGCTCTTCCTTCCTCCGTCAAGCGCCACATGCTTTACCAACTCGGATGCTATGCAGGTTACTGGCCTACACAATCGTAATAACCTACTTAAAATATTATATTCACAAGATAAATCAAAATATATAATAAGTGTTTATTAGCCAGTTGGTTCCATCATAAAACTAATTGAAAATAGAAGGAGTAACCCAATGTATTCTAACATGCAGTGTTGTACTAAATAACAGGTGGGATAGTCCTACGCTTGGCCAAAGACCTAGTGGAGAACAACAAGGGTGCTCGTGTGCTCATCGTGTGCTCAGAGATACTTGTAGTCTCCTATTTTGTGCCATCTGAATCCAAACCAGAGAATCTAGTCCTCCAAGCCGCCGGAGGGGACGGGGCCTCTGCTTTGATAGTCGGATCCGACCCGGATCCAAAGCTAGAGAGTCCCATCTTTCATATCCTAAGCACTGACCAAACTTTTATCCCTAACACGAAGGATGCTATTAGGGTACGTCCAAGGGAAGTAGGGCAAACCCTACAACTTAGAAGGGACGTGCCTAATTTGATTTCTCAAAATGTAGGCCATTGCCTTGAAGAGGCATTTAAGCCTCTCGGGATATTGGATTGGAACTCGATCTTTTGGGTGGTGCACCCAAGTGGGGTTGCGTACTTGGATCGGATTGAGGAGGCGTTAGGGTTGAGGCCTGATAAGCTCAGTGCTTCCAGGGAGATCCTTAGGGAGTATGGCAACATGGCAAGTGCTACGGTGTTCTTTATATTGGATCTTATGCGAAGGAATTCAGCTGAGGCTGGGCTCAACACAACAGGCCAGGGGCTAGAATGGGGTGTACTGTTTGGGTTTGGGTCTGGGATCACCATCGAAACCGTTGTGCTACGCAGTGTTTCTATTTAATTTTGTTTGTGTTCTAATGCTTTTCATGCTGGTATGTACTAAGTTTGAATTCTCTGTTTCTTTCAATAACTTGTCAAGCCTCACTAGTCTAGCTGGTGGTAGGAAATGACATTCGAACTATTAGGTTGCATGATCGAATCCCGATCCTCGTTGTATTGACTTAAGTGTCTACTACATATATAATAAACTGAATTTAAAATCAAATATCACTAGCTAACTTACATAGGTGATAACGTCCTGATCATGTATTCAAATCCCCCTCATTCCCCTTTTAAGGCCTTAAATCAATCGCCCTTGTGAATGTGATAGCACGCTTAACGGAGCTGTGGTCTTCTGTGGACCCGTGCAATTGTAATGTGTTATTATGAATACAGAGCCCAACATATTTCAGAACCAAGCACATATCGACTTTTGATGTACGGGCCCAAGCCCATACCAACACAGGACAAACTTACAAGTCATGGATTGGTTAAAGGCCCCTCAGAATCAATAGGCTTTACCACCTTTCCGTTCGGTTCTTGCTCATTCTTGCCTTCTTTAATCAATGCAATCTTATTTCTCATAATCTTTTTTTCTGGATTACAATTACATCATACTTGTTGTACCCGTCGTACCATGTACGACTACGATTCGACACCATGTATAACTATAATTCGATATTTTATATACATTATAAATATAATATTAATAAATACAAATATAATATAAAATTTAATATAAGTAATTTATTGCTCATATTACCTATTTTTATTATTTGTAAATATTATAAGTATTTTTTTATTATAAAAGAATATATATACCTATAAATAAGTGCGTGAAAAGATATTATGCTAAAAGATAAAATATATTTATACTTATTTTAAAATATTTTAAATTTGTTATCTTTAATTTTAAATATTTGTATAAGGAAGTTTTCAAAAGATATTGTTTTACTAAATAGATAATTGTTTGATGTTAAAGATAGATTTAAATAGTTAAAGAAGAATTTAATAGGAAAAAGTTAAAATATTAGGAATAAAAATTAATTTTGTAAATATGTGGTGGGGCCAGAATCATTCTGGTGGCTCGAAAAGGGACAACTTTAATATATAGTTATAGATAATCAGGGCGTCCAATCATTTTTGAACTCCTGTCTAAAGTTAATTAAACATAAATTTATTTATAAATTTTGACTAACCAAATTTTATAATTAGCAAACTTAAATTATAACCACCTTGCTAGTATATGGTTATTTAACTAAAATAATTTAATTTTATTCATAGGGGTATAATTATAGGAAGAAAAAACAAAAATATTTTAAGAGTAAAAATAAAAAATACTCTAGAGTAAAGGTAAAATAAAATTATATGTGTATTTTATCTATATAAATAAAAATGAGTGTAAATAAAAGATTAAAAGTTCTATTTAGATACAATAATCAAATCAAAATTACTCTATTAAGTAACTAATTAGAAAATAATTTCATTAATAAGTTAGATAACATTATAAATATATTTTATGATTATTATTAAACTAATTGAAATTACAAAATTAATTCTTAACAACCCTAATTGATTCAATTTTTGCCAATCTTCAGCCAAATTAAACCCTTGCCTCTTCCTTGTAATTCGAATGATTGTGGGGAGTTTGGTTCAAATGAAACAAACTCTTATCTTGAAACGAACTTTTATCCAAAAACGGATGCACTTTTTCTAGTTTGTGGTGCACTTTTTCTAGTTTGTGGTGCACTTTTCGTGTTTCGGAGTGCACTTTTTCGGATTTGCACTTTTTGTACTTTGTAGTGCACTCTTCGTACTTTTCGTAGTGCGCTTTTTCGGATTCCACTTTTGTATTTTGCAATGCACTTTTGTTTGAAAAGTGCACTACGAACTAGAAAAACTGCATTTGTTTCATGTTTCAGGATAAGAGTTTGTTTCATTTAAACCAAACTCTGATTCTGGGTTATTTTTAATCACATGTGATTAGACTTTGTGGGGTCCACGTGTTTAAAAAACAAGGAGGGCAAAAAAAATGCAAATGTACTAATGTAGCCGGCAAGATTCGAACAAAAGACGTGTCTTGTGTTACATGCGAAATGCTTTAAGTTTTGGGCATTTAATCGCTTCTCCATCGGCCTTCATGACTTCGAGCTGCTGCAGACTTGCCCTATAACTGCTGCGAGACTCAGCGTCCTTTTGCTGAATGCTCCGACGACTTTGATCACGTGCCTCTTTGTCTCGCTGGGCGAGATTTCCTTCTTTGATTGCTCCTGCATGTATTCCTTCAAGTTTCCGTCTTTGACTAGATGCTCTAGATACTACAAAAAGTCCCTGCGAGTGCTAGTACTGTGACCTCGCACTTTGTAATAGGAACAATAACGCCGCGTGTTCTTCCCTACAATGCCATGCGGGATCTCCTGTAGTTTACTTGGTAGTATGGTTGATCCTTGATCTTGCTCATGATACGATGAAGTGGGATTTTAAAGAGTGTCTCTCTAAGCTTGGAATCTTCTTGATCCTTGATCCTTGATCTTGCTCATGATCCTTGATCTTGCTCATGCTTTCTCTAAGCTTGGAATCTTCTTAGAGGGATAGTCTGAAGGCCGAGATTGCAGACTTGTCGTCACACCCTTCGATCTCGGCATGAAGCTCCATGAATCGTGATGAAAAAGTCTTTAGACTATCGCCTCTCCACATTCGGAAAGTGAAGAGATTGTCTATGGAAGTGGGCTCCCGACTGTTTGCGACATAGCAGTCGACAAATCTGTGTACCACCTATTCCCATGAGTGAATCGAATTTGCGGGCAGGGCATGGAACCATTTGACAACGTTATGCCCCAAATCGACTTGTATGAAACACTTTGCACATGAGAGTGTCGTTAGAGACATAGAGTGGCATCTTATGTGTGAATGTGATGAGGTATTTTTGTGGTCGTTTATACCTATCAAAGAAACCTTAGCTTAACCAACTCAGTAGAGCAGTAAGTAAGGGTCGAACCCACAGAGACTCGTGTAAATGTGTTATTGCTTAAGTTCCAAGTAACTAATATGGGGGGTTTTTATTGAATGAAAATCTAAACTACTATGCAAAATTAGAAGTAAATATGAATGCAAAAGATGGTTTAAATCAATTAAGGAACAAGCGTGTTCAACTAGTTACATCCGTCATAGATATGCGTATTGATCATTGATTCTTTTGATTCTCAATTCCCTTGAATAATCTACCGTGGATTATTATCTAAAACTTTATATTTAGTTGAAAGAGCTAACAGTCTAAACAACCCTAATCATCAAATAACCTAGAACAACGTCTAGATTCAATTAAACGACAGCTTTAAGTTCAAAGTATCGATAGAAACAAATACTCAACGCAAGCAGCTAATCAAGTTATCTGTGATTTATTCCCTCTACAACTGAATAGCCCGAACGGGTCTAAACAATTATAGTTGCTACTTTATCTAATAATCCCGAACGGGACTTGATCAGATTAGTTGTAAATTAACTTAGAAATTCTATTAGGTAGCTAATCAAACAAAACCCTAGAATAATTCTGATTCAATTAAGCACAGGGAATAAAACCTATTCAAGTTGATGAGAATCAATCAAACCTCACAATATTCTGCAATCTATGATTTCAATAACTAGTCAAACACAAGAGAATTTAGCAATGCATAATTAAATTAAAATCAAACTTACAAAGGTTTCAAATTCTGCCTCCAAAGAGAAAAACCCTAGCCTCCAAAGTTGATCAAAAGTTATGATAATGATAGAGAGAGAAAAACTAAAAACAAAGTTTAAATAACCTAGAAAATATCCAAATATCAAATTATCCCGAAATTACATCAAACTAGTCGGAAAACACATAACCAAGGCCCAACTCTAAGCCCATTCCGTCGGCCCAACACTCTCGCAATGAAACAAAGTGGTGCAGTCTCCCTAGCATGCCGCGGCCGCGTCACTTCCAGCCCAAGCCCGCACCACCAATTCTGGCGTGTCTCAACGTTGCTTCATTCCGTTGGACTTTAGTTCTTCACTCCTACTTCTTCAATCTTCATTGCAACACCTCCTAGCTTCCATTCACTCGTCCACCACTGCCATGGTCAATCAAGATCTCGCCCCGTTGTTGCTCCTGAACCTAAAAACCTACAAAACCGAGCAAACCAGCGCATAATACGTGACAATACAACAAACCTAAAAACTACATAAAAACCAACCTAAAACTAACTAAAACATATATAAAACATGCATCTAAACTACTCCTATATGCAAGCTATCAAATTCCCCCATGCTTAAACCTCACTTGTCCTCAAGCAAGACATAAATCCAAATCACACCATAGAAATGCAATCATACATCCATCTCAAGTCAAACAAGCATTTCACACACAATCAAAAACCCGATCAAGACTTCTCAACATGCATTATGGTAAGCAAAAAGTAAAGACCATTCATTCATTCTATACCTCACCAAGGTAATTGTGTTTGCACTCAAACTCTCAAGTGTTTAAGGGTATGTATTTCACTCAAAATCAACCATGAAAACTAGACTACCATATGCTTGCATCAGAGTTCTAAATCTCCACCGCTGAGGATCAAATACATAACAAAAATCATGAGGTCTTTTTAAGGCTTGTAATGGGGCCAAGGTAAAGAGAAATTAGGAAGGGATCATATTTGGCCTGTGGTGCTAAATCCGGGATAAAGAACTAATCCTAACCCAAAATTCAACACTTCTTCTCATAACACTTCCCAACATTCACTCTCTCAACTCCTTACATTTACATTCAAAACACTTTGCTTCTTTTTTTTTCTTTTGCCTCTTCTTCAACTCTTTTCTTACATATTAATGAAGACTATTAAACAATTAAGCTCAAAATTTCTTTCTTTTGCTTTGCACAAACTTTACATCTTCATTTTTTTCACTTTGCAACCAAGAGTTGAATTTCCTCTTTTTCCACCTTTTCTTCCAACTCCCCCATACTTACATCAAACTCACACGAAACACAACATAACCTAAAGTCCTAAATCCCGGATTATGGGTCAAGCTTATTAGGCTAGGAATCATTTTGTGGAGTTAACAAAAATAGGCTTCAAGCTCAAAGAAATAGGGGTGTCAAAAACATGGATCTTGTAAAGTAGGAATGGAAATAATAGGCTAATAAGAAACATTGCCTCAATCATTTTAATGTCATGCATTCAATCATATAAAGCAGCCTTGAAAAATAGTCATAACGCAAGTTCTAGAGCTAGATAATCATGGTGATGCACTCAAGAATGTAGAGAAAAAATATATCGTGAAAGGCCATAAATATCTCACAAGGTTAATTTTTGTCTAGAACTTCAGAATGAATCTAATACTCAAGCTAAATACATGCTCCATCCTATAGTCAAGGTAATCAATCAATGATCATGCTCATATCATATCAACTTCAATATATCATGCAAATCATGGGTTACAATTTATACTCAACTTAGAGAAACAAGAGGAATCAAACAATGGGAAAATAAGAACCTAAATGCAATCTTTTTTTTTAATATTCAAATTTTTCTGATTTTTTTTCATTTTTCAAGATTTTAATCAATGCATGCAAAAATTTTAAATATGACCTAAACTAATGCAACTACATGCAATGCAAAAATAGGGGATACGGAAAATCCTGTGGTGGTGGCGGCTTGTACTCTGGAGGATACTCTGGCTGAGGTGGCTGGTACAACGGAAACTGAGGATATGGCGGCGGAGGAAAGCTGTACTGAGGATAATACGGATGAGGCGGGTAGACGGTGGAACTTCAACCATCCAATCGAGTATGGAGCAGCCTAAACTTCTCATCATGACGTGCCTGGAATGCCTCCTGCTGAGCCTGAAAAGCAGCAAACTGCTGATCCTAATGAGCTTGAAGAGCGGAAATCCTCTGATCCTGACGTGTCTGAAATGTGGTGAAACGCTCATCCACATAATCATGTAATCCTGTGAAACCCTGAGTTTGACTCAACTGCATCTGCTGCATCATCCCACACAACTGATCAAACTGGGCTGGAGAATAGCCCATACCATGTAGTGCATCGTCATCAGTGGCTGGCTGCTCCTCCTCACTCTCATCATCATCATCAGAATCTACCTCCATCTCATAATCCACTTCATCATCAACCTCCTTTAACACCTCATATTGTGAATGATAATCTGACACTCTAGGTTGTCTGGCCCCTGTATCCTGATGTCTGACATGCTCCAAAGGCAAATTAGTATCTAGTACTTCGATCCGCCAAGTCTTCCACTTCTGGCTCCCAATCTTGATCTTGGTCCTTTCTGCATCAGGCATCTTCATGGCACGACTTGAATCTCCTAACACCCAATAATATGTCACCCTAACTCTGTAACATACATTCATGCTATGAAACATCTTAAAGCTCATGGGTAAAGGCTGAATGTCAGGTTGATATCCCCTCAGATCAATGTTAAAATGGCGAGCAAATCTAGTAACAATTCCGCCAATAGCAATAGAAGTGCCTGGAACTTGAGCCACTTGGGATAACTGAGTCATCAACAAACCTGCTAAGTTGACTTCTTCTTGCATTAAACATGCACATAATAGCAATAAATCCTTCTTGGGGCAATTGTTTTCCCCATCCCCTCTCCCACTAATGGTGTGAGCTATGAATCTCTGAAGAATACGAATGACCGGATGAGAAATAGAAGACGACTTAGCCCTTGAAGGCTTGTAAACAACCTTCCCTGTGATATGACGCCAGAAATCTACAGTCAACCAAGTAGCCTGTGCCTCACAACGAGTCACCTCTTCATCATCAATCGTAGGAAAGCCAAACATGACATTAATGTCATTCAGTGTCATCCTCCTTTGCACATTCCTCAGTCGGAACGTACATAAACCTGCCTGAATTCCTGGCCCATCAATGATATCACATTTCAGAGTACTCAGAAACTCCAATGTGAGGCCTTTGTAAGTGGCCTCTCTCAAATGAATAAACTCCTTAAATCCCAAGGCACTAGCAACCTCATTCAATTTTCCCTGAATCCCCAACTCCTCCATAAACTCCCAATCAATAAAGCGGGTAGGTTTCCATACCCTCTCTGCAAGATGTTGGAACCGAGCCCGGCTCCAACTTTCATTCAAACTGAACCCATACTGCTCAGGGGTAGCCTCTCCTACAATGGGTAATGGCTCAGGCGCCTCTGGAGCTCGTCTCCTAGTAGTAGAAGTACGAACCGGTCGTGACCCAGTGTTTCCCCGTGCTCTAGAAGCAGCAGCACAGGAAGTAGAAGCACCCTGACTAGCTCTTTTAGGACCCATTGTACCTAAATTATGTCAAATTCCTGCACAAGCACCACCAAACAACACAAATGCAATTTTTGTTGTCCCGGCAAGGACAACCACAACAATATTTCACAAATAAGCTCTCAATCACTCTCTTCCCCCACTACCTAGAATATTTTAATCAATTTTAATCACAAATTCTAGGGTTAATCTCAAATCTTCACAAATTAGCAAAATAAGCACAAATCTAGCTTATAATCGAGCAAAGAACAAACTTTTGTGAAGAAATTAAGCCAAAATCGAACTAAATTAGCCTAGATCTAAGCTTTTCTAAAAACCTAGAACATGCCTCTAATTCGAATTTAAGCTTAAATTTGAGTAATTTGGAGTTGAGAATGGAAAAGCTTACTTGAATCTTGTTGTTGGATGGATCTTTAGGCGATTTTGATGACAAATCCGAGCTTGAGAGGCCTTCAATGGAGTTTTTGGGTAGGAGGGGGCGTGAGGAAGGAGGAGAAGTTGTATTGTGTGCATGTGAAGACTCAGCAGGCCAGCTTTATGACCCGTTAAAATATCCGTGCCACGGGCTTGGGCCCAGACTGACGCGGCCGCGTCACCCAAGCACTCCGCCCGCGCCCCACAGTCTGGCGACTTTACGCGGTCTTAGCTCGGATCAGGCGCGGGCGCGCCTCGATACATCTTAGCCCGCGTCTCCCTGTGTCTTTTGGGGATCGATATTTGTACCTAGTATCTTAAAACACACAAAGAAAAGAAAAAAGACTATCTAAAAAAAAAAAATATATAACTGAAAATGAAAGAATTGGGTTGCCTCCCAATAAGCGCTTGTTTAACGTCATTAGCTTGACGCAAAAAGGATACTAAGGCTCTTGCTCCGGCTCTTGTAGAGCCGTTTCTTCTATGATGGCGCTGTTGAATCCTTCAAAGTATGGCTTCAGTCTTTCACCATTAACTTTAGACATGACATGAGTGGTACTATCATAAATGTCCACAGCACCGTGTGGATATAAACACGAGCAACCACATAAGGACCCATCCATCGAGATCTCAGCTTCCCAGGGAACAGCTTCAGACGGGAATGAAATAAGAGGACTTTGTCACCCACTTTGAAACTCTTCCTCCAAATATGCTTGTCATGCCAGGCTTTTGTCTTTTCCTTATAAATTGATGCATTATCATAAGATTCAAGCCTAATCTCTTCCAATTCTTGGAGTTGAAGTTTCCTGAATTCGCCCACCTCATTGGACTGCATGTTGCATTATTTTACTGCCCAATATGCCTTGTGTTGGATTTCCACCGGTAGATGACATGCTTTGCCAAACACTAAACGAAATGGTGACATTCCAATTGATGTTTTATAAGCAGTCTTGTACGCCCATAGTGCATCATCCAACCTAACACTCCAGTCTTTTCTGTTTGGTGCCACAGTTTTCTCTAAAATAGACTTGATCTCTCTGTTGGATACCTCTGCTTGGCCATTTGTCTGAGGATGGTATGCTGTAGAAACCATGTGTGTGACATGATACTTTTTCAACAATGCACTCACCATCTTGTTACAGAAGTGGGATCCCTTGTCACTAACTAAAGCTCTAGGGACTCCAAATCTGGTAAAAATGTTGGTCTTCAAAAAATTTGTCACAACTTTAGAGTCGTCAGTCTTGGTGGCCTTCGCTTCCACCCACTTGGAAACGTAGTCCACCGCAAGTAAAATATAATAATTCCCAAAAGAGTTGGGAAATGGACCCATAAAGTCAATGCCCCACACATCAAAAATTTCACAAAAAATCATAGGAGATTGAGGCATTTCATTCTTTTGGGACATATTCCCAACCCTTGGACATCGATCACAGGATTTATAAAAACCATGAGCATCTCTAAAAATGCTTGGCCAGTAAAATCCTGCATCCAATACTTTCCTGGCTGTTTTGTTAGAACTAAAATGGCCCCCACATGCATGATTATGACAAAAAGTTAAGATAGAAGTTACCTCATTATCCGGGATACATCGTCGGATTACCTGATCAGTGCAGTGTTTCCACAAATATGGATCATCCCAGATGTAGTATCTTACTTTACTTCTTAACTTATCTTTTTGAGCTTTAGTGAAAGTTGGTGGGAATTCACCCATAACCAGGAAATTAACCAAGTGTGCATACCAAGGTTTTACAACCTTAATAGCAAACAAAGTATCATCTGGAAATTCCTCCTGAATGGGTGAACTTGCTGGCCTCTTCTGTTCTTCCATCACCAGACGACTCAAATGATCAGCAACCACATTCTCATCCCCCTTTGTGTCTTTGATCTCAATGTTGAACTCACTCAACAATAAGATCCACCTGATTAACCTGGGTTTGGCCTCCTTTTTCGTCAGCAGATAGCGGAGTGCTGCATGATCTGTATAAACAATCACTCTTGTTCCCAGTAAGTAAGAGCGAAATTTCTCCAATGCAAACACAACTGCTAGGAGCTCCTTCTCTGTGGTGTAGTAGTTCTTCTGAGCCTCATTCAGGGTCATAGAGGCATAGTGAATCACATGAGACGCCTTGCCCTTCTTTTGTCCCAAAACAGCCCCCACTGCATAATCACTAGCATCACACATGATCTCAAAGGGGAGAGACCAATCTGGGGCTTGAATAATGGGAGCTGTGGTAAGGCGGAGTTTTAGCTCATCAAACGTCGTCTTGCATGCATCACCAAACTCAAATTCTACTTCCTTCTTCAACAACTCACATAAGAGGGAGGCAATTTTTGAGAAGTCTCTAATAAACCTACGGTAAAACCCTGCATGGCCTAAAAAAGAACGCACTGCACGCACATTAGTAGGATAAGGCAAAGATTGAATTACTTCAACCTTAGCCTTATCAACCTCAATACCCCTAGAGGACATTACATGGCCTAATACTATACCTTGCTCTACCATAAAATGACATTTTTCAGAATTTAGAACAAGATTAGTATCTTCACACCGTTTAAGCATCAGTGTCAAATGAGTTAAGCATGAATCAAAGTCATTCCCATGGACTGTAAAATCGTCCATAAATACCTCAATAAATTTCTCTATGTACTCAGAAAAGATACTAACCATACACCGTTGGAATGTAGCTGGGGCATTGCACAGTCCAAAAGGCATCCTTCGGTATGCAAAGGTGCCAAAAGGACAAGTGAATGTTGTCTTCTCCTGATCCTCTGGTGCTATGGCTACAAGAAAATATCCAGAATACCCATCCAAGAAACAATAGAATGAACGACCGACAAGTCGTTCCAGCATTTGGTCAATGAAAGGTAATGGGAAATGGTCCTTCCGGGTTACGGAATTAAACTTACGATAATCAATACAAACTCGCCACCCGGTCTGAACTCTGGTGGGAATGAGATCACCCTTGTGATTCTCAACCACTGTGATACCACCCTTTTTAGGGACAACCTGAGTTGGGATGACCCATTTACTATCAGAAATAGGAAAGATCATACCTGCCTGAAGGAGCTTCAACACCTCCTTCTTTACCACCTCCATCATCGGGGGATTCAGTCTTCTTTGGGGTTGTCTAGACGGTGTAGCTTCATCTTCCAATAGAATCCGATGCATACATGTTGATGGACTAATCCCTTTAATGTCTGCAATGGTCCATCCTATGGCCGTCTTATGCTCCCTCAGGATTGCCACCAATCTTCCTTCTTGCTCCTTAGTGAGCTTGTTGGATATAATTACCGGCAAAGTATCCCCATCACCTAAGAAAGCATATTTGAGATGGTCTGGAAGTTGCTTCAATTCTACCACCGGTGCCTGCACAATAGATGGCAAAAGCTTCTCGCTTGGCAAGGTTAGTGGTATGGGCTTTGAGCCCGGTGGCATAAGTGGACGCTCAAAGTGAGCATTCAACTCTGCCACCACTTCATGCAGGTCAGTCTTTAAATCCAAATCTGAAGTATCATTCATAATAGCATTTTCCAAGATGGATCTCAAAGCTTCAGATTCATGCATATTGAAGAACTCTTGAGCAAGTGGTTCTACAACATCTATCAAGTACAGAGTGGAATCTTCAGGAGGGTATTTCATTGCATCATAGATATTGTACTCTACCCTTTCCCCGTCGAACTCCATGGTCAAAGAACCACTACAAACATCTATTTTAGTCTTAGCTGTTTTCAGAAAAGGTCTATCTAGCAAAATAGGTGCATCATGCTTATAATGGTCCATATCTAAAACATAGAAATCAGCAGGAAAAATCAGATTATCAACCATAATAAGCACATCTTCAACTATTCCTCTAGGGTAAGCACTTGATCTATCAGCTAGTTGTATTACAACGCCAGTTTCTTGCAAAGGACCCAATTCAAGCATTTTCTACAAGGAATAAGGTAACACATTTATTGAAGCACCTAAATCTAGCATAGCTTTTTCAATTTTTGTGTCACCAATTATGCAGGGAATAGTGAACATGCCAGGGTCACCACATTTTTGAGGCATACGCCTTTGAAACACAACTGACACATGCTCACTCACAAAGACTTTCTGTTTCCCTTTTAGCTTTTGGGTTCTTTTCATGGTGCACAATTCTTTCAAAAACTTAGCATATCTAGGAATGCTCTTAATCAAGTTAAGTAAAGGAATGTTTACTTCACATTTGTTGAACGTCTCAAACAGTTCCTTGTCATTCTCCAGCTTCCGAGTCTCCTTTAAAGCTTTTGGGAAAGGTGGGACAGGTGGATAAGATCTCGGATCGGCACTCGAGGAAATCACCGGCGGCGTTGGCTTTGAAACATATCGCGCGGGCGCGTCAGTGTCATGCCGCGGCCGCGACAGTGGTGGCGCGGTCGCGTCACCCTCGTTTTTGCCCGCGTCTAGATCCTCGAGCTCTCTGGCGACTTTACGCGGGCTTATCTCAAAGTGGCGCGGTCGAGTCACTTCATGTTGTAGCCCGCGCTCTACTGCGTCTTGTTCTTTTGGTGTCCATTCATCTTCCCCTTCATTGATTTGAAGATCATTCCCGAGCTTCCCATTTAGTTTCATGCCACTTCCTAAAGTGATGGCATTAACATATTTTCTCGGATTCAGTTCAGTCTGAGAGGGAAGCTTGCTTGAATCTTTAGCCTCTAATTTGCCCACATCATTGGCAATTTGGCTTACTTGGGTCTCCAAGTTGTGGATACTAGACTTTGTCTCTTGTTGAAATTGACTCATAGAGCCTTGCATTGTAGTCACCGTTTATGCAAGAGTCCGAATCATATCCTCAGTGGACATAGCATTCTGATTGGCTCCTTGAGGACGAGGTTGAAAAGGTGGCTTGTATGGAACTTGGCCACCTTGCTGATTGAATTGCTGATTGTTTGGATTTCCGTACCTCAAGTTAGGATGATCCCTCCAACCTGGATTGTAGGTGTTGGAGAAGGGGTCATACCTCGGCCTAGGTGGTCCATAGCCTCCTAATGCATTCACCTCAATGTTTGGATCTTGAAGTGTAGGGCAAGCATCAGTGGAGTGCATGGTATCACAACATATTTCACAGGATTTTAACTGATGTCTTCCACCTTGTTGTAAGAGCTGCCTCATCATTGTTTTCAACTCAGTGACTTCATCTTGGATTCTTGAAGTAGCCACCGCAGAATTTGCAGCTTTCGAGCTAGTCTCTTTTCTGAACTGTCTTGTTCCCTCAGACAACTGTGTAAATAGTTCAAATGCAACAGCAGGAGTTTTGTTGAGGATATTGCCTTGGCAAACTGCATTCACCATTCTTCTCTCATCATCCAAGAGGCCATTAAATAAGTATAAAATCAGGTGAAAGGACAGCTGGCTATCAACCTCTTGAATCTTTCATAGTACTCATACAAGGTCTCATTAGCTTCTTGTTCGATGTTGCTAATCATCTTCTTCAGTTCATTGAGCCTTGTAGCATGGAAGTACTTCTATAGAAAAGCTTGTTTCATCTTAGCCCATGTATCAATACTTCCCGGAGTCAAGTAATAAAACCAGTCTTTAGCCTGATCCTTGAGAGAGAAAGGAAAGGCTCTCAGCGCGATCTGGTCGTGAGTCACATCAGCAGGCTTCATGCTTGAGCACACAACATGAAGTTCAGAAAGATGCTTGTTGGGATCTTCACCACTAAGCCCATGGAATGAAGGCAAAAGGTGAATCAACCCAGATTTCACCTCGAACTTGACTCCTTCACCAAGAGCAGGAAATTGCACCGCCAATGGTTGTTGTGCCAGATTTGGTGCAGTCAACTATCTCAACGTTTGGTCACCCATCTCAGCAGATTCAGATTCAGTCTCTAATTCAGATTCAGAGTCCTCAAGGAAGAACGGTAGAGCCTAAAAGTGATTCCGGATATCCTTCCTTAACTTGAAGATTGTCCTGTCAATATCTGGATCAAAGAGCAAGGGAGATGAGTTAGTAGCACAGGTATGAACCATATAACAGGTTCACACCCAAAACAGCACAAAAGTAAGAACACAATTAGCGACGAGTCCCCGACAACGACGCCAAATTTGATGAGGTATTTTCGTGGTCGTTTATTATCAAAGAAACCTTAGCTTAACCAACTCAGTAGAGCGGTAAGTAAGGGTCGAACCCACAGAGACTCGTGTAAATGTGTTATTGCTTAAGTGCCAAGTAACTAATATGGGGGGTTTAATTGAATGAAAATCTAAACTACTATGCAAAATTAGAAGTAAATATGAATGCAAAAGATGGTTTAAATCAATTAAGGAACAAGCGTGTTCAACTAGTTACATCCGTCATAGATATGCGTATTGATCATTGATTCTTTTGATTCTCAATTCCCTTGAATAATCTACCGTGGATTATTATCCAAAACTTTATATTTAGTTGAAAGAGCTAACAGTCTGAACAACCCTAATCATCTAATAACCTAGAACAACGTCTAGATTCAATTAAACGACAACTTTAAGTTCAAAGTATCGATAGAAAAAAATACTCAACGCAAACAGCTAATCAAGTTATCTGTGATTTATTCCCTCTACAACTGAATAGCCCGAACGGGTCTAAACAATTATAGTTGCTACTTTATCTAATCAATCCCGAACGGGACTTGATCAGATTAGTTATAAATTAACTTAGAAATTCTATTAGGTAGCTAATCTAACAAAACCCTAGAATAATTCTGATTCAGTTAAGCACAAGGAATAAAACCTATCCAAGTTGATGAGAATCAATCAAACCTCACAATATTCTGCAATCTATGATTTCAATAACTAGTCAAACACAAGAGAATTTAGCAATGCATAATTAAATTAAAATCAAACTTACAAAGGTTTCAAAGTCTGCCTCCAAAGAGAAAAACCCTAGCCTCCAAAGTTGATCAAAAGTTATGATAATGATAGAGAGAGAAAAACTAAAAACAAAGTTTAAATACCCTAGAAAATATCCAAATATCAAATTATCCTGAAATTACATCAAACTAGTCGGAAAACACATAACCAAGGCCCAACTCCAAGCCCATTTCGTCGGCCCAACACTCTCGCAACGAAACAAAGTGGCGCGGTCTCCCTAGCATGCGGCGGCCGCGTCACTTCCAGCCCAAGCCCGCACCACCAATTCTGGCGTGTCTCAACGTTGCTTCATTCCGTTGGACTTTAGTTCTTCACTCCTACTTCTTCAATCTTCATTGCAACACCTCCTAGCTTCCATTCACTCGTCCACCACCGCCATGGTCAATCAAGATCTCGCCCCGCTGTTGCTCCTGAACCTAAAAACCTGCAAAACCGAGCAAACCAGCGCATAATACCCGACAATACAACAAACCTAAAAACTACATAAAAACCAACCTAAAACTAACTAAAACATATATAAAACATGCATCTAAACTACTCCTATATGCAAGCTATCAGAATGCCACGATGTTATTTACGAGGTCACTCCTTCCATCTTACAACTCAAAGTTTGGATTCGAGAATTTCGGCAGTGGCTTTTGTCTTTGGATGTCTTGCACAAAGGGTATAGAGGTTAGCCTAGCTAGCTTTAGTTCTGCGTTCTCCTTAGCCGAAAGCATTGACTCTCCTTGATTGTTGAATAATCGCCTTAGATGGGCCTCTATCATATGCTCTTGAGCTTTGTGCCTCTCTCGAGATCCCGCGTCCCTTAAGTTCTTCTGATGATGCCTTAGATATCGCCTTCTAGGTGAAAGATCTTGCTCCCCCTCTCCCCTTCGAGTGCTCCGAGGATCTTAATTGTGTGCTTCCTCATCCTCCTTCCTTCCGTTTTGATGGATATCATGCCTACGAGAGTATGAGATCGTTGTGTGTCACCAAAGTTATTGCGGGGAATCCTTTCCGCTCGAGATGATAGCGATCATTCTCCCATTGTCGCTTTGTACGAATTCGATCTTCATCAAGACTTCACACAGATCGGTCACACTTTGATTTGGAATCTTCATTGCCTGGCCTATCAGAGCCGACATCACTTGACACGTCATGAATGTTAGACCCGTGTTTGTTTCCTCCGTTGATATACACTTGCGATCCTTACTACCCTACTTTCGAAATCAACCCCTAGAACGGGACGTTTCCCTTAAATTTTATCGAGTGAATGCTTTAGCCGTCGATTCTATTCTCTAGCCTCCATCAACTCCTATCTTTCAACCTCATGCACTGGTTGACAGATGGAGCAACGTTGTCGTTCTCCCGCTGGTTGACAGATGGCGCCAATTGTAGTACGTGAAATTGTCCTAGACAATTGATAGTAGGCTTTCGTGAAAGCAAGAAACAATATGTCTTCTGTATTGATGGGAAGGCCTTTAAATAGGCCTTTTACAAGGGGAATATTCTATAGAATACTTATATCTTTTCGAGATATAATCAATCTCTAAATACATTAATTCCCTAATTAAATAAATATAATAAAATATTGGTACACACAATGACCAATATTTGCATTGATAGATTTTAGGATTTGTATTATGTGGAGACACTTGATGAGGAGATGGAGAGTGTCTTCGTTTGGATAATCGCAAGCCATGAAACCTTATGAGATCACGATATGATTTTCCGCAAAACTAATTTTTATTGAAAGACCGTTTCGAGCAAATTTCAATACGAAGATTTTTTTTTTGGTGGAACGTTTAATTTCCTTATTTAAGTGACAACAATACTTAACAATACTTAAAATAGAGAGCAATTGCTAATTACATCAAATCATTGGAATTTGGAGCTAAAACAACAAATAAATTCAACCCTTGAGTTTTTTATGGCCGAAATTCCTGATCAACTTTTAGGTTGGTTCGCCTTTTAGGTCACAGTTTGACAATTATCAGCCCTTAACCTAATACAAGAAATATAGCCACAATATCATTTTTAAACCCCTTTTTTTAAGAAAAATAATGTAGTTTAGTTAGCACCAAAGCCAAAGTCCAAACCTGCTACGAAGGGGACATAAACAAACCCGGGACAGAAGCTTCTTTCACTACTTTCCCTTATGATGATTAAAATAAGAAGCCTTTTGGAGTTAATTTGCACAAACACAGAATTGCATGTACTCACTAAACTACAAAACTGAACCCTTTTACCAAAATTTATATATTTTCCCAACAAGTAAACCAAAAAAGTTGGGTCATCCACATAAACTAGCTAGGCCCACAAAGGTGACAAAACTCACCTTAAAATGAGAAAAGGGTAAAAAAAACTTAAAAAAAAGCAGCTATCCTCCAATGGCTACTTTCTCATTCTCTGATGTTTTGACTTTCACCTTGATTTTGTCTATACTCTACAGCAAGTGAAACTCTTCCTTTATTTCCACCATACTTCAAGTTTGGAAGGAATAGAAGAATGGCAAAACTCAATAAAAACAAAATTTTAAAATTACTGTAACCAATTTATTATATGGGTTTGCAGATCTGATATGATTCAGAGTTCACATTCCAAAATGATAGTATTAAATAAAAGATGCCAATGAGTTGTTTTCTACTCACTTTCTCAATAGTATATTAAGCTTTGTGATTTCATAGTGATCTGAGCATATGGGGTTTGATGAATTAAATTTGCTTCAAGGTTAAGTCAAAGGCTAGCCAGCGCACTTCTTGCATTTCATCTCAATTAACTCCCAACGTTTAAGAATCGTCATCCCTGATTTTGTGCACTACTGAATTTTTTTAAAATTATATTTAGTGGAAGAACGGCATAGGGAAGTGAAAGATTTGAATTTAATACCTCAATTAATGAATGCATTACAGTACAGTAGTAGTTAACCATTGATAATACTATTATTACTGGATTTCATTTCTTTATATTAAAACCTTCTTAAATCCAATCACTGTTGTTATTTATTGGCACCTGCATTGTTTTTGAATTTGAATTCTTACCCTTTCTGAAATCTGCATTACGCCATTTAATTCAAGTTTTCAACTTTCGTCTCTTTCTCTCCATTTAAAAAACTCTGCCCTCTTCCCTCTTCCCTCTTCTCACCCATTTGACTTGCAGGTATCCAATTACAGTAAAATGGCAACTTAGGTAAACTCTATTCAGCAGTGTCCATCATTATATCTTGTTAGACGCAAGCACATGGACAATTAATACTTGTGGGTTCTTGGCCTTAGCTAATTGGTAGGTACTTCAATCTTCTTCTCATACACAGCAATAGCCATTTACACAAACTCATTCTAAGCTTCAATCTTTGAAACCAAATTCGCCCCTTTTTACAAAGAAATGGAAACCCTAGAAAGATCTTTACACCGACAATCGCCCCTTCAACCCCCAATTCCCCAGACCTCATCCACTCTTGAAAACAAGATCAGCCCTAGCATTCTCCTAATCATCATAATCCTAGCCATCATCTTCTTCATCTCAGGCCTCCTCCACTTACTGGTGAGATTCCTCCTGAAGCCCAACAACAGAGACCCAGACGAGGCGGATGACGTCACTGCCCTCCAAGGCCAGCTCCAGCAGCTCTTCTACCTCCACGACGCCGGCGTTGACCAGTCCTTCATCGACACGCTCCCTCTCTTCCACTACAGCTCCATCATCGGAGTCAAGGACCCGTTCGATTGCGCCGTTTGCTTGTGTGAGTTTGAGCCCGAAGATCGGCTCAGGCTGCTGCCGAAGTGTAGCCACGCCTTCCACACGGAGTGTATCGACACGTGGCTTCTCTCGCACTCCACGTGTCCTCTTTGCAGGTCCAATTTGCTCGAGGGCTTCTCCCCTCGGAGTGGCCGGATGCCGATCGTCTGCGTTCTGGAGTCCGGGAGCGATGGATCGAGGGAAATGGGCGGGCCCAATGGAGAAGAGCAGGAAATGGGTCGGACTAATTCCGGATTCGGGTCGGATCGCCATCTGGGTTTTGCGAGGGAGGCCGAATTGGGCTCTTCCAGGATTGAATTGGGAGAGAAAATAGTCACTGTGAAGCTTGGGAAGTTCAAGAATGGTGAATCCAGCAACAATAATATGAATTTTAGTAATAACAATAGTGCGGTGGATTCAAGGAGGTGTTTTTCGATGGGCTCTTTTGAGTATGTGATGGATGAGAATTCATCATTGCAAGTTCCGATTAGGACACCAGCGAAGAAGCCGAGTGTGAAGAAGACTGGTTTTGTGCCGCTTAAGCCTGGCGGTGGGTTCAGATCTGCAATTTCAGAGTATGGGTGTGATTCAAGAAGAGAGTTCAGTGGAGTTGTTGAGGTTGGTCATGGAAATGTGAACAAATGTGAGAGCTTTTCAGTGTCCAAGATTTGGGGGAGAAACAAGGAAAAGGGGGGTTGTAGCAGTTTTGTTGGTGGGAGGAGGACTCATTCAGAGATTGAGATGAATGTTGAAAATGGTGGGGATGAAGATGCACAAAGCTGTTATAGTGTGGAATCTAGTACTAGTACTACAAGAAGAACATTGCTTTGGCTGATGGGTAGACAGCAGAACAAGGTTGTACACTCTTCTTCTCTATCATTGTCCAATGTTTGATCTTCTCCGCTTCTTTTGTTGGGTTTTTGTTCTATATCAATATATCATATCAGGATAGGAGTTGAGAGAAGTAGAAATAGAAACATCAGTAAAAAAAAACAATTCACCATGAATAGGACAATTACATTTACTGTGGAGAGTGAGTTTTATATGATCAATTAATCGCCCAGTGTATCTGTGGCATTGTTTGTATATCAATTCAATTCAGATTAATTTTTTTTGGTTTTTTGCATATATTCTGGGATATGCTTTTCCATTTGATTGTTCTGTTTTTTGTGCCTGATTTACAATTTTTGCAAGTTTGCCACTAACAATATAAGAACATAGTAACGTTGATTTGTGATGGGGGTTTGCGTGCCGTTTAAGGTGCTTTTCTTTTTGGATAGGAGTTGGGGATTTGAATTTTTATGGTTACTTTTTTGTGGTAGAAGAATTTTTATGGTTACTTATAAGAAACAAACAAGGTACAAGAATGCTGCTAACTATAAAAAAAATGATGGTCAACGACTATAAAGCTCAGTAAATAATGAAGATTAGACCTGAATTTGTGGATCTAATCCCGACTTTTAGGTTTTAGTTAGAAAGTGCTACTGCTTTATGTATTCGAACTTTGAATTCCCAAATAATCTTAACAACTAGTAAAATTATACATCTATATTTAATAAATGTTCTATTCTATAATAATTTCTACCAATGTTAAATTAAAACAATCATATAAAAGCTTATTTTATAGAAAATTAAATAAATAATTATAATTACCTTCGGACATCTAGTCAAGCGGTTAAAGCTAAAGGGTAGTATCTAGAGGTCTCAGGTAGTGTCCTTCATCAAAAATAAATAAATAAATAATTACAATTACCTATTAATTTTTTAAGGACTTCAAATTTTCTTATTTTAAAATAAAATAACATAATAAGCATTACTTATGTTTAAAAAGCAAATGAAAGACACAATACTATTATCGATTATTAACAATTATTAACAATTTTATATGCACGAAAATCACATTAAATTCAAAACATTAGTTACAAAAAATTAAACCTAAAATCGGCAATAGATTAGGTATATAAACTAGAAAGTGAAAATAATGCTTGGATTGTCTAATTAGGATTAAAGAGAAATTCATATATCTTAAATTAGTATGCAATAATTAAATGATCGAATAATCTAAATATGTATGTTTTTTAATATTTTCTTTTGTTTTTTGTATATAGTTAATTGTAATATTTTGTTATGATTTCTAACAGCCTCAGCATTAAAAAACAAATATAAGATATAAATCTTATCTCGTCCAACGAACGGGTTAGAACTCTAGTAGTAAAAAAATACTTCTTCCATCCCAAAATAAATGAGATTTTAACCTTGAGTATATTCATTAAAGAAAACTTTAATTTTGTCTTAAAGCAAATAATTACCCTTCTTTTTACTTAAAAAGTGAATTCTATTTACTTGAAAAGTGTATCGTCCATATTCATGTTGGATAGAATTCGATAGAAAGAGAAATGCTGGAAAAAAAAAAGACAAATATGAAAAAACTCAAAACACCATACATTATGGGACAGGAAATTAGGGCTAAATCCCGATTTATTTTCGGACGAAAGGAGTAACTTATTTACCTTAAATGTGATTAGAATTTTATGATGTGGGTCATGTTTCTAATTACTACTAGTAATTACTATTGTATCTCATGCCTTTTTATACCAAAGTAATAAATGTTCTTATGGTTCGATCCAAGCTCCACTATTTTAGGGGTTTACTAGCCATGGTTTGATCCAGCCTCAGATTAGAGATTTGCGATATGGGTCGTATTGCAGTGTAATATATAGAGAGAGAGGATCATGAGTGAACAATATATGTGAAGAGGATTAAGAACGCCCATTGATTGTTCGATTTGGAAAAGTCAATGGCCTAGATTTAAAAAAAAATAACGTGAGTGTGCAAAAATGTTGTAAATTACTATGCTTAATTTTGAGTGTGCATTGTGCATTATATTTGTAAGTGTATGCATAATTTTGCTATTGATTGTTCATGACTTTTAAAACTGAGTGTGCATGATGATCTTATAATGAGTGTGTAAAAGGTTAAAACACACTCAGTTACGAACTTACGATATTTACGCACAATCAATTATATGATAATCCACAATCAGTTATAGGATTGTTATGCATAGTCAATTATAAAATTATGTACAGTCAATTGTAACATTAAGTAAAAAAGTCTTGCATAGTCAGTACGATATAATGCACAATTAGTTATAAGATTATCCACAATCACTTTTAGAATTATGTACAGCCAGTTGCAACATCTAAAACGATCATGCACACTCAGTAAAAAAAGTCATGCAGACACATTTACAATATTATGCACAACCAATGATAGGATTTTGCACAGTCATGTACACTAGAGTAAACAATTTTTGAAAATTTTCTTTTGGTACCCTTAAACTTTAGGCAATTTCATGTGGTATTTTTTCAAATTCTTTGTTAGTACCCTCATACTCTTGTCCTAGTTCAATATGTACCCTTTCTTCTTACCCTTAATTATTAAACTTGATGTACTTAAATAAAAAAATATATTCCTACCTTAAAAATATAACTCCATCATTGATGCTTCCTTCCTAATATAACTCCAAGAAACAACACCAAACCCCAAAGATGACCACCACTTCCTCTACACCTTCCAAGTTCGGCATCCAGCGTTGTCGTTCCCTTTCCCAGCTTTTTGAAGCCAATCTGATGCCACCTTTGTATCGCTGGATCAGAGGCATTGTTGGCATCAGAGATGTGGTCACTGACGCAAACCTTGTGAGTGATTCTAATTTGGATTGATTTTATCAATCCACAAGCACGTCACATTGGAGTTCCATGGTTGAAATGTTCGATTCTCCCTCCCACTCCCTCCCTCGCTCCTCCTCCGATGAAGCCATCACCATTGTTGCACCTAATTCCCATCCCCCTGAATGCCACCTATGTCGATCTCTCTGAGTTTGATCCCACCGAACACGCTCATCGCATAGATATTGCACTCCTCAAAAAAAATTTATTTCCTCTTGTCTCGGTGGATCTTGAGGAACTCAAAGCATCTACACCATCCTAGATATTGAGTACCATCCAAGTCCTTGGAAAAAGGTGGATTATGCCTTGATGAATCATCTTGCGTCACTCTAGAAGTGTGTCTTATTGCATATGCCTCTATTACCTCATGCCCACCGGCTGAATTTACCATTGAAAGTTAAAGATGATTCATTATTCATTGCTTATTTTATTTAGAATTCTTAAATTATTTAGCTTGGATGAACTATCTAGTGTGTAAAGAGAGAATACATTTGGAGGCTTTGATTATCTTCCTCAAGTAATTCTTTCGTATAGAAAGAAGTTGGTAGCTTTGAGGGGGAGACTTCTGTTGCAGGTAGCCAGAGAAACGAAAAGAAGAGGAATGTGATCTATTCCTCGGTCATTTTATATTAATTGAAATCATTTTTATTTTCTTTTCAAATAACAAGTTTAATAGAGTTGGAGAGTTGATAAGGAGATTGGGCACATATTGAAGTAGAGTAAGAGTACGAGGGTACCAAAGGAATTTAAAAAAAAAAGGACAACACACAAAACTACCCAAACTTTAGGAGTATCAAAAGAAAATTTTCAATTTTTTTTCAGACGATTGAACGACTGAGGAGCATTTTCAATTCTCTCTTAGTGGGGTTCTCTCTTGAACGGATCCATACATATATACATATTTTAATATTATATAAAACTATTTTAATTTGACACTTGGTATTCGTATTTCGCATAACATCGCGGCTTTTAACGTTTATCAGTCCGTAACTAAACCATTTTTCATATAAAAGGGTAAACCAATCTTAATAGTCCAAGATTGAACCATACCGGAATAAGACCAAATCATAATTCGATCCACATTATTAACCTATTTTTAAATTAATAGTCTACTGATTCGAACTAGATCGGTTAGGTTCAATTTGAGCCGTATGCATAACCTTGTAGAACAGAATCATGGTAAGGTTTCTTACTTTAAGACACTAAAATTAGAGAAGTAATTTTTAAAATAAAATTAGGGGGCGTTTTGTATGAACTTAAGTGGAAACGGGATGAGGTATCGAGTTGGACAAGTATTGGATTGGAAACCCAAAATTAAATTAAAAGAGGGTGTTTGGTCGGAGTTTGGAATTGTGCGAGAAAGATTAATGTGATACATAAATAAAGGATATTGAGAATGAGATCCAAACCCACGAAAAATCCACACCTTAGTGGTATGAGATATGAGTTTTAATTTTAAAAACTCGCAAACCAAATAATAAATCTGGTCTGAGATATGAGTTTTAATTTTAAAAACTCGCAAACCAAATAATGGATCTCGGATTTTCATTCCTCTAATCAATACTTGATTCCTTACCCGCATACCAAACTCGCCGTTAAAAATTATACAATGCACATTCAACCTTAATAATCTTTTTTTTTTTTAATGGTAACTTTAATAATCATCTCAGTGTCTTAAGAAGAGTAGTTGTTTTCAAAATTTGAAATGTACGTGACATGTATCAGCTTCCAACCTACCACCATTTACTACATGACATTAAATCAAATTCAGTAGACTAGTAGAAGATGGAGAAGAATGACTCATATTTGCATTCAATTCATGAAATTAATGAAATGAAAGCTCTTTCCCAAAAGAAATACTCCATTAACATATATAAACTTTTATTTATAATTGGGCCACAAGTGCTTGGTGGTCACACTAAGGAAGTTGATACCAATTATTGAATTGAAGAAGAAAATGGAAAAACAGTCATTATTTTCTTTCCTTTACAAAAAAAAGAGTCATTATTTTCTTTTGAGTTTTATTCCGGTGAAGTTTATTAGAAACTCTATAGATAGAGTTCTAAAACCCTAGTGTAAATTAGTGAACCCTAGAGGGAAAAATGAAAAAGAAAAAAATCATTAAAAGATTTGGAGAGAGAACAAATTAAATCTAACCGTTGAATAATATTTGGATGACTCAGATTTAACCAAATCCACCGATAGAGTTTTTTTAAAACTCCACCGTAACTAAATCCGTTTTTGCTCTATATGAGTTTGAACAAAAATTTATATAATTTACGTACATAGGATAGGCACATATTAATAGCTCTGATTTAGTAATTGCGGCAAATTGTTGAAATTATTTTTAATTTTACACTTATTTTCTAGGATCTTTATTTTAATTTAGAAAATACTTTGAAAATTGTGTCTCCAAGTTTAGATTATTAGCTAGTTGATGACCCGGACCTTGCCCGGAAATTTTTTAAAATAAAAATTGTAATATGTTATTTAAATATAATATAGGCATTATAATTTATATAATAAAATCAATATTACAAATAATTAATTTACTTATAATAATATATTTTTATCATTAAAATGCATACAAATATTATCTTATTCTTAAAAAGGTTATTTGTGATATTTATGTAATAATCATAAAAAAGTTGACGTTGTTAACTCGTTAGGTTGACCCAAACATGCATAAAAACCTGAATGAATTGACCCAATTAAATCGTAAATTTTAATGACATGAACCCGTACTCAACCGAACATGAAATGACCGAACCTAAATTTGACTAACCCGTCCCGATTAACCGGTTTAACATTAAGGGATCAATAATTTTTTTTTATTTATGTATTAAGGAATCCGTAATATAAAAGATCAACATACTTATGAATAGAAAATTAATATATTGTAAAATACAACATATCTATACCGAATGTAATACCTTGCTTTCCACAGGGCGCTACTTAGTAGTAGACCTTACCAGGTATTACTTAAGTAGGTTGACAACAACACTTTAGGATCTTGCAACGCGGGCACGACGAGAAAACTTAAAAAAAATCCAACCATTTTATTTAGTAAGACTTAGAAAACATAATTATGCATGCATTCCCGAAAACATAAATATTCAAACCCGACAAAATCCTATCATTAACGAATTAACCTAGTAACAATAATAAACATCACATAATAGTAAATCCAACATAACCATAAATTCAACTCCCTAATATAACAAAAGAAACCAAAGTAAACCCGACCCCACTATGACACGCGCTCTTCACCGCTCCGCCATCTGGCCTCGACTCATGCACGGTTCCCCGATTCATACCTGGAACTGAAAAATATTCCCCGAAGGGTCAGCTACTAATCTAAGATCTATCAAGTTAGAAAGAATGCGGAAATTGCAAGATGTTTGAAAAACAATTTTTAAGGTCATCATCCAAGTCCACAAACGCACTCATAACCCTAAAGGCGAATACCTAAATTAGTTTTGGTTAGTCACACATAGCCACATACACATTCACAACACAATTTTACAACAATGAAATTCCTCCATCTCGCAATCCAACCTACAAAGCGCACAACCCCTCGCCGAGTGCAGAGGCAGGCCCTCTCACTCTACTTCACAATCTCCCTTCTAACCCCGGCTAAACCTCCACTGGAGCACTTGCCAAAACACATAGATAGTATTTTTCGTTTCGAAGGGGCACGATTTTCCTGTCACACGGGCCATATATAGACAACTCTTCCTCAACGCCATCTACGATGGTCGTGCAGGAAACGGTACCAACACAGAGAAAACGTTTTAAAAACTGATTTCCGATAAAAACTCATTTAACAATCAATTCGCACACAACAACACAAGCAAGTCCAAAACAACATTCCAAAAAGATATTCGGGACTAGTTCCCAAAACCACTCCTACAATAATGGCACAAAATCTCACAAGACATTAAAGAACCGAGCAAGTCGAAAATGACTTACCTCAATGGCGATCCTTTGTGCGATTTCACGATCACGAGTAAAGCTAAAAACCTAATGATATTAACAATTGTTACCGGTTAGCCAACTACTACATAAAACCTCCTAAAATTTAGGACCCAACTTAACCGGAATGTCTAACCCTTACTAAACTAACCTATCCCCACCTACATATTCTAGCCTCACCAAAATCTACACATAACTATATAAGTATAACTTTCAAGAATATACTAAATTAACTACCCACTAATATATCGACTAGATTACTAAAGCATCATGTCATATATATATATATATAGGATTGAGATCAGGTGAGGAGGGCTCTTATCGTAGATAATTAGGAGTATCCTCAGCCTTTGGATTTAAAAAAAAATCAATGGATAAGATTTTTTGAATTAAAAGAAAAACTAATAAATCTATCCATATCTTTTCTCTCTCCTATAATATCTCCCGCACCTATATATACGACGATGCTAAACTTCCCCCTCATCCAATACGTATTGAACAATTAAGGTATTGCAAATGAACAAGTAAGGTATTTATCATGAACAAGTATTATTATATTATGGATGAAAAATAATTTATGCAAATAATTACGTCTCTCTACAAGTGAACAACTACTCATTAACAATTGAACAACAACAACAACAACAATGAACAACAAATACCTAACAATGAATAATTCATCTCTCGCGGTTATATAAGCGTTGATACTAAACTTTCTCTCTCATCTATTACATATTGAACAATTAAGAGATTGCAAATGAACAAGTAATATATTTATCATGAACAAGTACTGTCTAATATAATGATGAACATTATTCTAAACGCTAAACACTAAAACCCAAAATACTAAACCCTAAATAATAAACCCTAAACCTTAAATAATAAACCCTAACCCCTAAACTAAACCCTAAATAAGAAACCCTAAACCATAAATAATAAACCCTAAACCTTAAATAATAAACCCTAACCCCTAAACTAACCCCTACAATCCTAAATACTAAACCATAAACAATAAATCCTAAAACCCACACTACTAAACCCTAAAACATAAACCATAAACCCTAACCTATAAATAATGAACCCTAAATACTAAACCCTAAACCCTAAATATTAAACCCTAAACCCTAAATAGAAAAAACTAAGATACTAAACCCTAAACCCTAAACCATATACCATAGGGTAGAGTTTAGGGTTTATAGTTTAGGTTTTAGGGATTAGGGTTTACTATTTAGGGTTTAGGGTTTACTATTTAGGGTTTAGGGTTTATTATTTAGGGTTTAGAGTTTAGGGTTTAGTGTTTATAGTTTAGGTTTTAGGGATTAGAGTTTCCTATTTAGGGTTTAGGGTTTAGGGTTTACTATTTAGGGTTTATCATTTAGGGTTTAGTATTTAGGGTTTAGGGTTTACTGTTTAGGGTTTCGTATTTTAGGGTTTAAGGTTTATTATTTTGGATTTAGGGTTTATGGTTTAGTATTTAGGGTTTAGGGTTTACTATTTTGGGTTTAGGGTTTAGTATTTTGTGTTTAGGGTTTAGTGTATGTAGTTGTTCATTTATGAATAAGTAGTTGTAATTGTTCATGATCATTACATTACTTGTTCATTTAGAATATCTTAGTTGTTCAATTTATATTAGAGGAGAGTGAAAGTTTAGCATCCGCGCTTATATAGACGTGAATGATATTAAGGAGAGAGAAAATTAGATATGAATTGTTCATTATTATGGATTAGTTGTTCATTGTTGTAGTTGTTCAATTGTAAATGAGTAGTTGTTGATATGTAGAGAGACGTAATTATTCAATATAATAGTATTTGTTCATGATAAATACATTAATTGTTCATTTGCAAAATCTTAATTGTTCAATATGTATTAGATTAGAGAGAAAGTTTAGGATTAGCGCTTATATTGACGAGAGAGATGAATTGTTCATTGGTAGGTATTAGTTGTTCATTGTTGTAGTTGTTTAATTGGTAATGAGTAGTTGTTCACTTGTAAAGTGACGTAATTATTTGCGTAAATTTTTGTTCATCCATATATAATATAATAATACTTGTTCATGATAAATACCTTAGTTGTTCATTTGCAATCTCTTAATTGTTCAATACATATTAGATGAGGGGGGGGGGGGGGGAGTTTAGCATCAGCGTATATATAGATGCGGGAGATATTATAGGAGAGAGAAAAAATATGGATAAATTTATTAGTTTTTCTTTTAATTTAAAAAAATCTTATCCATTAATTTTGTTAAATCTAAAGGCTAAGGATCCTCCTAATTATCTACGGTAAGAGCCCTCCTCGCCTGATCTCAATCCTATATATATATATATATACAACATCATATGTATATACCAGTTTAACTCCCACTACTAGAAAACGCGCGTATAGCCAGGAAATTATAGCCCGGAAATTTAGGTGTGGTTAAGTTTATGGGTAATTGCCACAACATCCCCCACAAATCTCAAATTTTCTAGTTGTTTACCCATGAAATTCACGATTGGCGCTACATTTGGGGGAATATTATCGCGAAATAAACACACAGTTAAGTTTGATTCTAATTTTGTAGCCATATAGCCATGAAAATATGGGTTGTGGCTATAGTTGTGGCCATATTGACACGAATATATTACGAAGCTAAAATCGGTTATAAATTTATGGGAAATTTATCGCGAAATAACCATGAAGCTAAGTTCGATTCTAAGTTTGTGGCCATATAGCCATGAAGATATGTGTTGTGGCTAAAGTTGAAGCTATATTGACGCGAATTTATGACGAAGCTAAAATGGTTCTAAATTTATGGGCAATTTATCGCGAAATAATCATGCAGCTAAGTTCGATTCTAAGTTTGTGGCAATATAGCCATGAAAATAAGGGTTGTGGCTATACTTGAAGCTATATTGACGCGAATATATTACGAAGCTAAATTCGGTTCTAAATTTATGGGCAATTTGTTGCGAAATAATCATGCAGCTAAGTTCGATTCTAAGTTTGTGGCAACATAGCCATGAAAATGTTGATTGTGGCTATACTTGCAGCTATATTGACGCGAATATATTATGAACATAGTTATCAGGATCGGGATTCTAGGTTGGATCGTTAGGGGTCTTTTGGATCGGATCGTAAGATCGGATCGATGAATCGTAAGATCCTACATTATAACTAAAAGTATTCAAGAATAACCTAATAGATTGTATATTTTGTTATATATGAAGTAAGAAAATGATAAACCTTATTAATTTGATTATTAAAAATGTTGTAGGATGGACTAGTCAACTATTTTAATGGAAATGATACGTTAATCGTAAAATTATAAATAATATATAGGAAAAATTGTTATTTTTATAGGATCGTTAGAATCATTTGTAGGATCGTTAGAATCGTTTATAGGATCGTTAAAATCGTATGTAAATTCGAGATCGGGTCGAGATTTTATTCTAAATCATTTAAGATCCTACTCCAATACGATTTTACTTGGGATCGTGGATCGTTTTGCGTGTTATGGATCGTAGGATCGCTAGAATCGTAGAATCGGATCGGGATTCTGATAACATTGATTATGAAGCTAAAATCGGTTCTAAATTTATGGGAAATTTGTCGCGAAATAATCATCCAGTTAAGTTCGATTCTATTTTTGTGGCCACATAGCCATGAAAACATGAGTTGTGTCTATAATTGGTGTTATATTGACGCGAATATATTACGAAGCTAAATTCGGTTCTAAATTTATGGGAAAATTGTCACGAAAATAAGCATGCAACTAAGTTGGATTCTAAGTTTGTGGCCATAACTATGATAAAAAATCTATTAATTAAGCAAAAAAAAGAAAAAAGCAATCTTGAAACCTATTCTTCAAGACCATTACAAATTTCAGAGCTGTCTTCTCAAGATCAGGGCTTGTTGAATTCCTTGGCTTTTATGAATGAACCTACTAGTTTCGAACTTCTTATGTCATGGAACAAACAATGCACATAAAAAATTTGCCAAAACTTGGCCTAAAAATGCACATACAAAACTGCCCATATAAATGCATAAAATGTCCAACACAATCTTAACAAGTGCAATGGCTTCAACAAATAAGATTCCAACACAATCTCAATGTCTTCAACACAATCCTCTAATGTCACTACAACCAAGTAAAGGCATACAAACAAACTACAAGTCTAAAATCACTAAAACCAACACAATCCTCTAAATGTCTTCCTCTTCCTCTTGTTTGCTACAACCTACTTCCTCATCATCGTCACTAGACACGTAAAGCTCCACATCTTCATCTTGCATGGTTCGACATTTAAAGATTTTGTTCAAAAGAGAACTCATATAGGGATCCATGTCATTTTTCCTGAAAAACTTGTAAGCTTTGCACTTCTACCATACAAGATATTTGCAAGTTAAAAATGAAAACAGAACAACATGGAACACAAGACAAATTAAACCTACTAAGAGTCTACAAAATGAAAAAAACAGCATGAAACACAATGCAAAGTAAACCTTAATTAAAAAATGAAAGCAAATATCCAATACTAAAATTTCTTGTATTACTTTTGGCAAAGTAAACCCTAGATGAGAAGTAAGGTAAAATTATGACCTTGAAAACAAACATCATTCATTAGATTCAATAGACTTGAAGTCATCAATGACTGGTTCAACCTATAAATTTGTTTATAATGCGTTCTAGCAGAATATTCATTACTAGACAATAAGATGTCACGGGCCTACAACTTCTCTAACTCTCCAAGTCAAGTCATGACTAAACACAAATACCAACCATAATCAATCAAGAAATAGGAATACAAGTAACTAGATGATATAGTCACGTAACCTTAAAACATGAAAGCATGGTATTATTTTACTAAATATGACCTTGTATTACTTTTGCTAAATAAGATGAAAGTTTGTACCAAAAGGAGAAGTGTAAACTTGGTATTATTTTGGAGGGGGTAGAGTACAAGTTTATATTAAGTTAAAAGGTGAATTTGCACTTACTTTGTATTTCACCGCCCACCACTCGTTGTGACCAATAATTTCACAAGTACTTGAATCCCACATGACACCCCCTTCGTTTGTAAAAAAAGACTCCATATCTTCCAAAGCCTATTGATGATGACTAAAATAGTAAAATAAGAAGCGGGCCCGGGATACGAGGAATAAACAAATCCGATTCAACTTCCAAAGTGGGTCCCGGGGCCCACAATCATGTCCATCCTTTATTTAAACAAAATTCCTACCCCACGAAGTCTCCCGAAACCTCGGAACGAGACCTAGACCTCATAACCAACTCTACTGACACTCGCCCACACGGACCACTCATCGATGCCGCTCCCCCGAACCAATCAGGAGCTCCCAATCTGGGCGTCCCACATCGGACATTGGACAAAACATGACTCTCCAATCCTCTATAAATAGAGAAGAACCTCGTACGAAGAAGGGGTCGAAAAAACATCTTGAACTCAAGAACTATCTTGCTTGTTGAAGATCGACGTGATAGAAATCTCGATAAAAGACCTCGCTACAGACAAGCAAAAGTCCACAAAAAGACTACAAGTCATCAAGGAACCTCACTCACATCAAAGACCTCGCTACAAAACCTCGCAAGCCATCGCAAGCCGTCGACACCGCATTCTCTGAAAGACCTCGCAACAAGACAACCAAGGGACACTCATGTGTAAGAATCATTTAGCAACAAGGAGATCTCGGACCCTGTTTAATCGAGATCTCGAACCTCGTAGGAGGTCTAGGGTGTAAACCTCGATAGTTCATTAGCCTCGTTGGCTTGTAATCTCGCTGTAAAGAAAATCATAAATAAAGAAGCAAGTGTTTGCACTTTCGAATATAATTATCTCGTTCTTTGTCTTTTAGCGAGTCTTTATTTCGAGTTTCATCACTGGCGCCGTCTGTGGGAACCTTTTCATCCTAAGCAGTTTCCCGAATAGTGCAAACCTTGGCTTTAATCCTCTCAAAATGGCCTGCCCAAACAATTTCTTTCCCCAACATCCCGATAACATGCCTGAGACCGCGCAGTGGACAGGCGCGGGGCTCCGGGCTGCCCGTTCGTGGTTCCCCCGGGTTGGATCTACACCGCCCCACAAAACCTATACCCATTCCAAGGGTACGAACAAGGAGGTGCTTCCCCTAACCTGTACCCAGGGTATGGACAATATCAACAGGGTTTCGCCCCTCCACACGTCCCCATACCGCCCTCGGGGGAACCTCACTCCGAGTACGTACCCGCGTACGTACCCAGACATGTGCCGGGACGCCGGACCTCCACCAACGGTTCATCCACGGAGAGACCCACCCGAGATCCCATGCAAATCTCGCGTTCCTGATCGCGACGTTCGAGAATGCAGGACCCAAAGCTGTCCGAGACGGTGGGAAGCGCTCCCCACCACACCAACGCAAGGCCAACGACGACAACGCACCCTCTAAAGTCGAAGTCGCATCGACAACCCGCCGAGTTTGGATACCGTAACCCCTTCGTGATCAGGATCCAAGAGGCACCCATGCCCAAGGGTTTTCATTGGCCACAAATGGGGCTTTACGACGGAACGGCCGACCCCGAAGACCATATAAAACACTTTGCCGTCCAGATGAATGTCAACTCCTACAATGACTCCATTTTCTTCCGTATCTTCCCGACCACCTTAGACAAGGCCGCAATGACGTGGTTCACAAGCCTCAAAGTAGAGTCGGTGGACTCGTTCCCTCAGTTGTGCGAGTCCTTCATCGCACACTTCAAGGGCTCAAGGAAGTGCAAGAAGAACATACGGGATCTCCGAGGTATCGAGCAAGGAGAGAATGATCCGTTGGGCACCTTCTTCACGAGGTTCACCACCGCGGTCGCGGAGATCGCCCACATCGATGAAGCATCGGTGCGAGACATCCTCATGGGCAACCTATGCTCGGGGGCCTTTAAGAATTTCATCTTTCGTAAAAATCCGACGACGTACGACGACCTGTGTGCCCGGATCACGGCCCAGGTCTATGCCGAGGACGCCGCCAACCAGAGCTCAAGGCCGCGCACCGACAGGAAAATCATAACTGAGGCAAAGGGAAAGGCAAAGGTGGCCGCGCCGACTGTAAAATATGCGCACATGACGCAAGCCCATGACCGGCGCGCCGACTACAAAAGCAACAACACAAACAACAACAAAAGGAACAACAACAACAACAACGACAACAAGAACACCAACCGTTATAATAATCGCGGGAGTGGCGGTGGAGGTTGGAATTGCTTCGGGGGGAAACCACGAGGTTACCAAGGCAAAGGCGGTCCCGTGTACAACCCAAATGAAAAGGGGCGCGCCAACCCCACATCGGGGGCCAACACCGTACAACAAGGCCCCAACCCAACCACAGACTAGCAATGCCGAGCCGCACACCTCCACAAGAGAGGCGCATCACAGGCAGACCGCGGCTCCCGATGGATACATTCATACCATCTCGGGTGGACCCTCGCTAGCGGGTTCAAGCCAGGCGGAAAGAAAGAGGTATGCGAGGGCGAGCCACCACGAGCCCTCGGTGTATAGTGTGGCACAAACCTCGCGGTCTCACATCGGCTTGGCCTTTACGTCCGAGGACGCAGAGGGACTTCACATGTCGCACTCCGATCCTCTGGTCGTCCACGCTTAGTTGGGCTCAAAAATAGTGAAAAGAGTGCTAGTGGACACGAGTTCCTCCGTGTACATAATGTACTTCGGTGCCTTCGAGCAGCTGGGCATCTCCGCGACGTCCCTGAAGCCTTACGTCGGGAAGCTCACCTCCTTCTCAGGAAACGAGGTAGACGTCGCCGGTCTCATTGACCTTTGGATGACCCTCGACACCGACTCGACAACAAGGACTGAAATGGTGGAGTTTACAGTGGTGCACCTGCCCTCGGCCTACAACGCGATCATCGGGAGGGTCTCCCTGATGAAGTTTCAAGCGGTGGTTTCCATTTACCACCTCAAAATGAAGTTCCCCGTCGACGACGATGTCGGGGAAGTAAAGGGCAACCAAGAGGAGGTCCGCGTTTTCTACGCGACCTCGACAAAACAGAGGAGTCCCGTATTCATGGTGGATTCCCCCGGCGAAGAAGACCTCGAAGTCCGGGATTTCACAATCCCTACCTCCGAAGCTGAGAGAAGGGTAATATCCCCCTTCGAGAGCAAGTCCGAGAAAGTCTACCTGGGAGAGTGCCTCACCGGGTCGTCTGCAACGTCCCTAGAAGCCTTGCTTGCTGGGTCATGCGACGTGTTCGCCTGGACCGCGAAAGACCTCCGCGGTGTTCCTAGAACACTGGCCCAACACTCTTTGAACGTCGATGTCGCCACCCGCCCCGTGGTACAACGACGAAGAAAAATGAATGAAGAGAGGGCAAGCGCCGCTAACGACGAGGTGGCAAAGCTGCTAGCCGCGGAATTCATCCGCGAGGTCCAATATCCGAGGTGGTTGTACAACGTCGTGCTGGTAAAAAAGGCCAGCGGCAAGTGGCGAATGTGCGTGGATTTGAAAGACCTCAACAAGGCGTGTCCCAAGGACAGCTACCCCCTGCCCTCGATTGATGAGCTCGTTGATTCTACAACGGGTCACGAGGTCCTGAGCTTCCTCGACGCCTACTCGGGATACAACCAGATCTCGATGAATCCGCGCGACGAGGAAGAAACATCCTTCATCACGCAGCGGGGAACGTACTGCTACAGGGTCATGCCATTCGGCCTGAAGAACGCTGGGGCCATATTTTAGCGCCTCATTGACCGGGTCTTTAAGAGCTACCTGGGGAGAAATGTGTCGGCTTACGTCGACGACATCGTGGTGAGGAGCAAAAGCCCCGAAGAGCACCTAGTCGACCTCGCTGAGGTTTTCGACACACTCAAACACAACCGCCTCAGCTTGAACCCCGAGAAATGCGTCTTCGGCGTATCCTCGGGAAAGTTCCTAGGCTTCATGATCAGCGAGCGCGGGATCGACGTCAACCCCGCCAAAGTCGAGTCAATCCTCTCAATGAGGTCTCCAAGATCGCGAACAGAGGCACAACGACTGATAAGGTATTTTCAGTGGTCGTTATACCTATCAAAGAAACCTTAGCTTAACCAACTCAGTAGAGCGGCAAGTAAGGGTCGATCCCACAGAGACTCTTGTATTTGTATTATTACTTGTATGCCAAGTAACCAAAAGGTTTTTTTTTATGAATGACTATCTAAACTACTATGCAAAAATAGAAATAAATATGAATGCAAGGATGATTTGAATATATGAGAGACAAACGTGTTCAACTAGTTAAATCCATCATGATATTGATTCGTTGATCATCGATTCTCTTGATTCTCTTCTCACTTGAATAATCTATTGTGGATAATGATCCTACTAAGGATTAAGATCCAAACTTCATATATAGTTGATAGAACTACCAGTCTAACAACCCTAATTAATTAATAACTTAGAAGACCTTCTAAATTCAATTAAATAACAACATGACAATTCAAGTTATCAATAGAAACAAACAACTTAGAGCAACCAGACATCTAAGTGACTCGTGAATTTATTCCCTTCTTTAACCAACTTGTCCAACCGGTACTAAATTGATTAAAGTATACTCTTGATCTAATTAACTCCAACCGGTAATTAATCAGATTCAGTTATAACTAGAAATTCAATTAGGTGATCAATCTAAGAAAACCCTAGTTTAGATTCAATTAATCACAAGGAATAGTTTCTATTCAAGTTTGTTGAGAATCAATCAAACCTCACAACTACATACAAATCATGACTTCAATAACTAGCCAAACACAAGAGAAATTAGCAATGCATAATTGAATTAAAATCAAACTTACAAAGGTTTCAAAGTCTGCCTCCAAAGAGAAAAACCCTAGTCTCCAAAAGTATGATCAAAAGTTATGACAAAATAATCTAACATAAAGTATTTATATGTCTACTAAAAATAACCCCAAACATTATATCTTAAACATATATCTCGGATTACATAAGCCCAAATACACAAGTACCAAAGCCCAAAACCAAAACCCCGGCCCAAACTATTGTCCGTGTAAAAGTCCCGATTGCGCGGGATCGACACCACATTGCGCGGCCGCGCATTTGCCATCCCGCGCTTTCCCCATTCAGTTGGGATTGCGCGACGTCATTGCTCGGGATCGATCCCGAGCTTTTGGCTTGTGCTTTGCTCTTGATTTAGCTCTTCTTCACCCATCATCCTATCACATCCTAGCACTCCTTAGCTTGCTTAGCTCGTCCACCACCTCCATGGTCAATCTGTACTCGCCCCGCTGTTGCTTCTGAACCTAAAAACCTGTAAAACCGAGCAAACCAGCGCATAATACCCAACAACACAAAAACCTAAAAACTACATAAAAGCTAACCTAAAACTAACTAAAACATATATAAAACATGCATCTTAACTAGTCCTATATGAAAGCTATCAAATTCCCCCATGCTTAACCCTTGCTTGTCCTCAAGCAAGACATAAATCCAATCACACCATAGAAATGCAATCACACATCCATCTCAAGTCAAACAAGTATTTCACATATAATTAATAACCCGACCAAGACTTCCTAGCATGCATTATAATAAGCATAGAGCAAAGACCATCCATTCATTCTAGACCTCACCAAGGTAATTGTGTTTGCACTCAAATCTCAAGTGTATAAAGGACGTGTTTCACTCGAAAATCACCCATGAAAACTAGACTACCATATGCTTGCATCAGAGTTCTAAATCTCCACCGCTGGGGATCAAACACATGACAAAAATCAAGAGGTCTTTTTCCGGCTTGTAATGGGGCCAAGGTAAAGAGAAATTTGGAAGGGATAACATTTGGTCTGTGGTGCTAAATCCGGGATAAAGAACTAATCCTAGACCCAACTCAACACTTTCTTTTCTTACTTCACTTCCCAACTTCCCCTCTCAACTCCATACATTTACATTCAAACTCTTTGCTTCTTTCTTTTTTTTCTTTTCTTTTGCCTCTTTTCAACTCTTTCTTGCTTTGCTAATGAAGACTACACATAATTTAAGCAATTTTCTTCATTTGCTTTGCACATAATTCATCTTAATTTTTTTCACTTTGAAACCCAAGAGTTCTATTTCCTCCTTTTCCACCTTTTTCCCCCATACTTACATCAAACTCACACAAATTAAAAACACAACCTAAAGTCCTAAATCCCGGCTTATGGGTCAAGCTTATTAGGCTAGGAATCATTTTGTGGAGCTAATAAAAATAGGCTTAAAGCTCAAAGCAATAGGGGTGTCAAAAACATGGATCTTGTAAGGTAGGAAGGGAAATAATAGGCTTATAAGAAACATTGCCTCAATCATTTTAATGTCATGCATTCAATCATATAAAGCAGCCTTGATAAAGAGTATTAACGCAAGTTCTAGAGCTAGATAGTCATGGTGATACACTCAAGAAATTTAGAGAACAAATATTTTATGAAAGGCCAAAAAATATCTCACAAGGCTAATTGTTGTCTAAAACTTCAGAATGAATCAAATACTCAAGCTAAATACATGCTCCATCCTATAATCAAGGTAATCAATCATTGATCATGCTCATATCATATCAACTTCAGTATATCATGCAAATCATGGGTTAGAACTTATACTTAGCATTGAAAACACAAGAGGTATCAAACAATGGGGAAATAAGAACCTAAATGTAATATTTTTGTGTTTTTCAAAAAAAAAAATCATTTTTTAAGATTTTAATCAATGCATGCAAAAATTTAAATATGACCTAAACTAATGCAACTACATGCAATGCAAAATTAAATCCCTTCCCCCATGTTTAAAACATACTTTGTCCCCAAAGTATAGTAAAAAGTAAAGGAAAGAGAAAAAACTCACAAAACTCTAGCTATCCGGGTAATGCAGTGGGAAATCCAACGGTGGTGAAGGCTTCTTCGGGTTATCAATCTTCGGACCTGGGGTATCTAACAAACACCAAAAACTACCTAAAAAACAAAAGATTATAACTGAAAAATAAAACTACTCTAAACCTTGGGTTGCCTCCCAAGAAGCGCTTGTTTAGCGTCATTAGCTTGACTCTGAGCATGAATTGACAAGATTAGACATTGTCAATGCCCTTAGCAACCTGTCAAATCCTTGTGCACACAACTCAAAAAAACATAAGTAACACCATGATAAATTAAAGATGCATATTATAACTTTCAAAGACCGTTTTAACTTATCAAACATGTGTGCCCAGTTAGCATGAAATGGCAGTTACTCAAATAAATTCAGCACAAGTAGTGGCTTTAGAAAATACTTACAGTATGAATCAAAGCACTTGTCAACAATACCACTTTTATCCAAGATGAACTCCATAGATTTCTCATCGTCCACCTTGTGTTGTAGACTTGGCTTCTCATCTTGGAACTCCATAAGCTCTTGATGTGAGAAGGTGGGGAAACTGAAGCATGGGATGTCAAGGCCTAACATCGGGTACACCATGACAACGGGAGCTTTAACAGTTGTATCATGTTGATTTTCTCCCTCATGGCTGTCTACTTCATCAGCAAAGAAGTCATCTTGGTCGACAAAAGAGTCTTCTTCCAAAACCGTAAAACCCTCAAGCAATTTACTCCACGTGAGTGACGATGACTCAGGCTCCCTAGGCTCTGTAAGAATTTCTATGCCAACACAAACTTCCTTTGGCTCTGTGAAGATCTGCTCAACTTGCCTTATAGGTGTGACTTCATATTGGGCATCAAATTCATCCTCATAACCCACATCAAGTGTCTTAGATTGCTCCTCAACTTGCATCTGGGTGTTTGACTCATGATTGTTTAACTCCAATGTGATTCCACCACCCTTTCCACACAACTCAAAAGGACATGAGATTGTGGAATGAAAACTTGAAGAACATGACTCACAATGCTCCATGATTATAGCATCCGCCCCTTTTGAGATATCCCTGATTATATCCTCAAGAGACTTATCAACCGATTGGGGTGGTTGAGAAGATGACTCAACCAAAAAGCTTTGATGGCTCATGAAACACAAGAAATCCCAGCATTCCTCAGGTCCCATAAATAAAAGCCTCTCATTGCTCATGTAGTCGGCCAACCCTCTTGTCTCAAGATTCATACCATGGATAACTCCCATGTTCACCTCTCTATCACTGTATCTTAATCCCCAAGCACCAAGTTCAAACACATGGTCTTGAAATCTAGAAAAATAATGATGGAAGTATTCATCCTATAGTTGTCTACATTCAAACAAAGCCATGAATTAGTAGCACGGGTGTTATGAACCGTAAGATAGGTTCACAACACCAAGAATAGCACAAAAGTAAAAACACAAATAGCGACGAGTCCCCGACAACGGCGCCAAATTTGATGAGGTATTTTCGATGGTCGTTAATACCTATCAAAGAAACCTTAGCTTAACCAACTCAGTAGAGCGGCAAGTAAGGGTCGATCCCACAGAGACTCTTGTATTTGTGTTATTACTTGTATGCCAAGTAACCAAAAGTTTTTTTTTTATGGATGACTATCTAAACTACTATGCAAAAATAGAAATAAATATGAATGCAAGGATGATTTGAATATATGAGAGACAAACGTGTTCAACTAGTTAAATCCATCATGATATTGATTCGTTGATCATCGATTCTCTTGATTCTCTTCTCACTTGAATAATCTATTGTGGATAATGATCCTACTAAGCAGGGGCGTAGCCAGAAACTTATCATTGTGGGGGCCAACAAAATTTTTCTAACATAGCTAAGGTACGTTTCGAGAAAGATGTAGAAATAAAAAATATAAATTTAGACAAAAAAGAGAACATATCTATAAAGGAGGGACTAAAATATTTCAAAATAAAGTTACATTAAGAAAACAAGAGTTTGTCATGACAACTTATATAATTATGAATTATGTTTCAGAACACATTTAGGTTAAGAAAACAAAATTGTTTTAGAATACAAATTAATTGAATCTATAAATATTAAAAGCTCGTAACTAAAAAAATAAAACACAAACTAAAACCCTCGTGCTAATAATGAATTGTATGATTCGAGATATCCCAATAATAACTTATTGTTTCAAAGTTTTCTAATTCAATCACATTATAAAAGTAGGATGTTTAGCAAAAGATAAAAGTATTCTAACTATATAAATAACTTGTTAGAAGTGGTTTGTATACGTCCAATCTTTAAACGTTCATAACTCTTTGCTCAAATGTCAGAACGGGGCGTATAATATATCAAATCGAAGCTATTGACAAGAGGAACATATATACGGAAAACGATTTGGGAGTGGGGGGGGGCATGGCCCCCACCCGCCCCCAAATACCTCCGCCCCTGCTACTAAGGATTAAGATCCAAACTTCATATATAGTTGATAGAACTACCAGTCTAACAACCCTAATTAATTAATAACTTAGAAGACCTTCTAAATTCAATTAAATAACAGCATGACGATTCAAGTTATCAATAGAAACAAACAACTTAGAGCAACCAGACATCTAAGTGACTCGTGAATTTATTCCCTTCTTTAACCAACTTGTCCAACCGGTACTAAATTGATTAAAGTATACTCTTGATCTAATTAACTCCAACCGGTAATTAATCAGATTCAGTTATAACTAGAAATTCAATTAGGTGATCAATCTAAGAAAATCCTAGTTTAGATTCAATTAAGCACAGGGAATAATTTCTATTCAAGTTTGTTGAGAATCAATCAAACCTCACAACTACATACAAATCATGACTTCAATAACTAGCCAAACACAAGAGAAATTAGCAATGCATAATTGAATTAAAATCAAACTTACAAAGGTTGTAAAGTCTGCCTCCGAAGAGAAAAACCCTAGCCTCCAAAAGTATGATCAAAAGTTATGACAAAATAATCTAACATAAAGTATTTATATGCCTACTAAAAATAACCCCAAACATTATATCTTAAACATATATCTCGGATTACATAAGCCCAAATACACAAGTACCAAAGCCCCAAACCAAAACCCCCACCCAAACTATTGTCCGTTTAAAAGTCCCGATTGCGCGGGATCGACACCACATTGCGCGGCCGAGCATTTGCCATCCCGCGCTTTCCCCATTTAGTTGGGATTGCGCGACGTCATTGCTCGGGATCGATCCCGAGCTTTTGGCTTGTTCTTTGCTCTTGATTTAGCTCTTCTTCACCCATCATCCTAGGACATCCTAGCACTCCTTAGCTTGCTTAGCTCGTCCACCACCGCCATGGTCAATCTGTACTCGCCCCGCTGTTGCTCTTGAACCTAAAAACCTGTAAAACCGAGCAAACCAGCCATAATACCCAACAACACAAAACCTAAAAACTACATAAAAGCTAACCTAAAACTAACTAAAACATATATAAAACATGCATCTTAACTACTCCTATATGCAAGCTATCAGCGGCTCAACGGCGCCGTAAACTACCTGGGAAGGTTTTGCTCCCGTTTAGCGGACATGTCCCTTCCCTTCTTTGCCGCCCTCAAGAAAAATGACAAGTTCGTCTGGGATGAGGGGTTCGAGGTCGCATTCACTGAATTAAAGACCTTTCTATCAAAGCTCCCAACTTTGTCACCCCCATTGGCGGGCGAAGATTTGCAGCTGTACGTCGCAGTGAGCCCAGAAACGGTGAGCGCGGTGCTGACGAGAGAGGCCATGCACCCCGTATACTTCATAAGTCGCGTGCTCCAACCTGCGGAGCAACGATACTCCCCAGCGGAAAAGATGGCACTGGCAGTTGTGACTGCCGCGAGGAGACTTCGCCCTTACTTCCATGCACACCCCATTCAATTCCACTCCGATCTCCCACTTCGCCAAATCCTCCATCAGCCCGCTCTCTCCGCGCGTATGAAAAAATGGGCGGTCGAGCTCTCCGAGTTCGACATCAGCTACCTCCCGAGAATCGCGATGAAGGGGCAGGCCCTCGCCGACTTTATGGTGGAGGTCACCTTCCCCGAGACCGACTCAAGCTCGAAAGAGTGGAAGGTCTTCATCTATGGCTCAAGATGTGATGTCGGTGGTGGGGCCGGTGTATTCCTCGCTGGACCCTCAAGCGAGACGGAGTACGCCCTCAACTTCGCCTTCGAAGCCACTAACAACGACGCTGAATACGAGGCCATGGTGGCATGACAGCTCAACGGCCAATACGACACCAGGACGGGATTACTGCCTGCCTACCGAGAGAAGGTAAAGGCCTTGGTGTCATGTCTAAAAACGTTCGCGGTAGAATCCATCCCACGCGCCTCGAACACGAAGGCGGATGCTCTCGCAAGGTTGGGATCTGCCATTCCCTTGGAAGTAGGGAACCGCGTGATGGTAGAGAGAAAACTCTCGTGAAGTGTGACCAGCGAGGTCCTCCCCATCAGAACCGAAGAATGGAGGTTCCCATTAACACGATATGTGGAGAGCGGCGTCCTCCCGGAAGACCCTGTGCTGGCCAGGAAGTTCAAAATGCAAGCGGCTCGCTACTGCGTGGTCGGCGGCCAGCTCTACCGCCGAGGCTATGCCGAGCCCAACTTGTTGTGCGTACCGCCCGAGGTCACGGATCACATCCTCTACGAGACGCATGAAGGGCTCTGTGGCGGACACCCGGGGTGGCGGGCCTTGGCACATAAAATCGTTCGTCTGGGATACTTTTGGCCCACTCTCCGACAAGATGCAAAGGCCTACGTCCAACGATGCGACGGATGCCAAAAGCACGGGAACGTCCAGCACATCCCTGCCTCTCGCCTCCAGTCCATCCATGCACCCTGCCCATTTGTGATGTGGGGAATGGACATCCTCGGACCATTTCCCAAAGCAGCTGGCCAAGTACAGTACGTCTTGGTTGTCGTCGATTACTTTACGAAGTGGATCGAGGCGCAGGCCATGGCAAAAATCACTGGGGCAAAGGTCTGCGAGTTCCTGTGGAAGAACCTCGTTTGTCGTTTCGGCGTCCCCATGACCATCATGACGGATCATGGCCCCCAGTTCGACTGCGAGGAAACCCGGACTTTCTGCTCCGAATTGGGCATAGCCCTCAAATTCTCCTCCGTGGCACACCCCCAGTCTAATGGCCAAGTAGAAAACGTCAACGCCTGCATCCTGACGGATCTAAAGAAGCGCCTGGGCATGGCGCAAGGTCGCTGGGCCGAGCTACTTCCACTCGTCCTCTGGACATATCGCACGACCACGCGCAGCGCAACGGGCGAGACGCCCTTCGCCCTAACTTACGGGGCAGAGGCGCTGGTCCCCGTGGAAACCCTGGTCCCATCGGCGAGAGTTTTTAACTTCAACGAGAAAGAGAACGAATCCAACCTTAAGGTCGAGCTACAGTTCAAAGACGAGCTGCGCGAGGTGGCCGACCTGCGTTCCAGAGAATACAAGCGTCACGTGGCTGTATATCATGACAAGAAGGTCAGACCTCGTTTTTTGACCACGGGAAACCTTGTTCTGAGGCGTACCAAAGGTGTCAAATTGGATCCCAACTGGGAGGGTCCATATCTTCTCGGGGAAGAGGTCGCACCCGGAGCCTTTAAGCTCAAGGATAGCGAGGGCCGTACCCTAAGCAAAACGTGGAATGTCGCGCGACTCAAAAAGTATTATGTGTAAACTCTCTACAAAACCTCCTTATCCCCTACCAGTTTTCGTGAATAAAGAAAGGCTTTTCAAAACTCTCGAAAGTGAAAATCTCGTTTGGAAAGTTAGTCCACCCATCGCTTCCCGCCTGGGGTTGGAGAACCTCGTTGAATCCACCCCTCGCTTCCCGCCTGGGGTTGGAGAATCTCGTTGAGTCCACCCCTCGCTTCCCGCTTGGGGTTGGAGAATCTCGTTGAATCCACCCCTTGCTTCCCGCTTGGGGTTGGAGAATCTCGTTTGGAAAGTTAGTCCACCCCTCACTTCCCGCCTGGGGTTGGAGAACCTCGTTGAATCCACCCCTCGCTTCCCGCCTGGGGTTGGAAAACCTCGTTGAATCCACCCCTCGCTTCCCGCCTGGGGTTGGATAATCTCGTTGAGTCCACCCCTCGCTTCCCGCCTAGGGTTGGAGAACCTCGTTGAATCCACCCCTCGCTTCCCGCCTGGAGCTGGAGAACCTCGTTGAATCCACCCCTCGCTTCCCGCCTGGGGTTGGAGAATCTCGTTGAGTCCACCCCTCGCTTCCCGCTTGGGGTTGGAGAATCTCGTTGAATCCACCCCTTGCTTCCCGCTTGGGGTTGGAGAATCTCGTTTGGAAAGTTAGTACACCCCTCGCTTCCCGCTTGGGGTTGGAGAATCTCGTTAAGTTCAAACCTCGCTTTTCGCTTGGTGTTGGAGAATCTCGTTTGGAAAGTTAGTCCACCCCTCGCTTCCCGCTTGGGGTTGGAGAATCTCGTTAAGTCCAAACCTCGCTTCCCGCTTGGTGTTGGAGAATCTTGTTGAGTCCACCCCTCGCTTCCTGCTTGGGGTTGGAGAATCTCGTTAAGTCCAAACCTCGCTTCTCGCTTGGTGTTGGAGAATCTTGTTGATTCCACCCCTCGCTTCCCGCTTGTGGTTGGAGAATCTCGTTAAGTCCAAACCTCGCTTCCCGCTTCGTGTTGGAGAATCTCGTTGAGTCCACCCCTCGCTTCCCGCTTGGGGTTGGAGAATCTCGTTAAGTCCAAACCTCGCTTCCCGCTTGGTGTTGGAGAATCTCGTTGAGTCCACCCCTCGCTTCCTGCTTGGTGTTGGAGAATCTCGTTGAGTCCACCCCTCGCTTCCCGCTTGGGGTTGGAGAATCTCGTTAAGTCCACCCCTCGCTTCCCGCTTGGGGTTGGAGAATCTCGTTAAGTCCAAACCTCGGTTCCCTTTTGGTGTTGAAGAATCTCGTTAAGTCCACCCCTCGCTTCCCGCTTGGGGTTGGAGAATCTCGTTAAGTCCAAACCTCGGTTCCCGCTTGGTGTTGAAGAATCTCGTTGAGTCCACCCCTCGCTTCCCGCTTGGGGTTGGAGAATCTCGTTTAGGATAAGAGCCCGCCCCTCGCTCCCCGCTTGGGGTTGGGAAACCTCAATAAATGCACATGAGGTCGGAGCAAAGCTCGTGACCTCGCCATATTAATCGTTGCGCGAGGTCCAAACAAGCCTCGAAATCTCAGCAAAGTCTCCATGTGGAAGTAAACACCCGCCGTGGCCTTAGTGTCACAATAGCTTTAACACTCAACCCATGGGGTTGGATGGATGTGGATAAACGAATACAAGCAGATCAAAAGCAAGAAAACACAAACAAGCAAACAATCATGAAATAAGAAAGGCAATATAAAACGAAAGCCCCAAGGGCCGATATGAGCATAAAACAAAGGCCACGAGGGCCAAGATGTTCAAATTACAAGCCCCGCAGGGCCACCAGCAAAACAAATTTTTTTTATTATTCACCAGCAACTTTAACTCTTCGAGGCCTCGACGGCGGAGTCGACGGACGCTTTGGGAGCCTCCGGGACAGGGGCTGAAGTGGCAGATGGCTAGAAGCTAGGTGCGTCCGCCGCGGGCAGAGGGCCCGTAACAACAACCTCTGGGTCTTCCTCGACGAGGTTCACCACGGAAGGAACCTCGCTTACAACGGTCCCGTCCGTATTAAGGAAGAACTCACATTCCCTCTCCAGCTCCTCCACGGTCTCTTCCCCCATAGTCTCCTCGTAGTTGGGGTTGAAGAAGGCAATGCGAGGATCCATGTGCCTATACTTGGCCACCGCCTGCTTAACGCCCATGCGAACGGCCTGGTGGAACATCTTCCTTACGCTTTCCACCATCGTCACCTTGTACTCCTCCGAGTCCACGTATTTGGGACCCGCAACCCCCACCTCGCGAAATGCCTTCCCGACCTCTTTAAACCTCGCACCCCATGGCCCCAAGGAACTTATGCCCTGCAACCCTCGACGCGAGGCCCCCGGGTCATGGGGTTGTGATGATGACCAAAATAGTAAAATAAGAAGCGGGCCCGGGATACGAGGAATAAACAGATCCGATTCGACTTCCAAAGTGGGTCCCGGGGCCACAGTCATGTCCATCCTTTATTTAAACAAAATTCCTACCCCCACGAAGTCTCCCAAAACCTCGGAACGAGGCCTAGACCTCGTAACCGACTCTACTCACACCCGCCCACACGGACCACTCATCGATGCTGCTCCCCCGAACCAATCACAAGCTACCTCACCCATGGACCAATCAGGAGCTCCCAATCTCGAGCGTCCCACATCGGACATTGGACAAAACTCGACTCTCCAATCCTCTATAAATAGAGAAGAACCTCGTACGAAGAAGGGGTCGAAAAAACATCTTGAACTCAAGAACTATCTTGCTCGTTGAAGATCGACGTGATAGAAATCTCGATAAAAGACCTCACTACAGACAAGAAAAAGTCCACAAAAATACTTCAAGTCATCAAGGAACCTCACTCACATCAAAGACCTCGCTACAAAACCTTGCAAGCCATCGCATGCCGTCGACACCGCATTCTCCGAAAGACCTCGCAACAAGACAACCAAGGGACACTCAGGTGTAAGAATCATTTAGCAACAAGGAGATCTCAGACCCTGTTTAATCGAGATCTCGAACCTCGTAGGAGGTCTAGGGTGTAAACCTCGATAGTTCATTAGCCTCGTTGGCTTGTAATCTCGCTGTAAAGAAAATCATAAATAAAGAAGCAAGTGTTTGCACTTTCGAATATAATTATCTCGTTCTTTGTCTTTTAGCGAGTCTTTATTTCGGGTTTCATCACCTATAATAGTGGTTATACCTTGATTGCGCAGTGATTCTCGTGGACAAACACCTAGTCTTAGCCTTGAATCGCTGGTGGACATCAACCCAGTTACGGGGGTGGGGTCATCAAGGGGAGGACTAAGCTCTAAAACAATTTAGAGGAAGATCATCTCTTGGTCATGAGTCCAGTTCATTGGCATTGCAACAATCTGTGAAGAAAAGAAATGGAAAAATATCAATTGTAATGACAAAAATATGTGGGAAAAATAGTCATGACATCAACCAATATTAATGTCAACTATGTCAACGGAAAAATATTCATGAAACCATCTTGATTGATCCTTATCTACTGAACTCACCAATGATGTCAATAATGGATACAAAGTGGATATACACACAAATATCACGTTCAATGAAAATGCCAACAATTAACCAAAAAAATGAAAATGCCAACACACAAATATCTAACAAAAGGAGCTACACTTTTTTTGTATTATAGTCGGGGCAAAAACTTTCATTGAAGAGTCAGCGAATCACAACGATCATCTACATAAACTCTACTTCTACAGCAAAACACAATGAAAATCAAACAGAAATGGAACAAAGCGAATTTCATACACACTATGCCTCTGTACAAAAAAAGAGTGTTTACACCGAAATTGATCAATCAAGGTGGTTTCCATTAATCAATCAAGGATCAATCAAGTTGCATTTTCAAGGTGGTTTTCGAAATTGATCACATACCAACTCAATAAAGTAACATAATGTTGCATTTTCAACTAAGTGTCAACAAAAAATCCAGATTCTTCTATGTTCTATCAAATTGAATTTTCAAGTTTCATACTTGTATGAAGAAAGTGGAGAAAGATAAGGAGAGCGAGAGAGATGTGTCGCCGATATGGTGGAAGGCGTTGCCGGTGTGGTGGGCGGTGTTTGCGATCTGGTCGATGGTGTTGCCGGTGGAGAGATCGAGAGCGAGAGAGAGGCGAGAAGAAGTGGCTCGAGAGAGGGAGAGGGAGAGGGAGATGACTCTCGAGAGATGTGAGAGGGAGAGGGAGAGGGAGAGGGAGATGGCGCTCGAGAGATGTGAGATGGAGATCGGCGATGGATGGCGAGGGAGATGGCGAGGGAGGGGCTCGAGAGAGGGAGAGGGAGAGGGAGATGGCGCTCGAGAGAGATGGAGAGGGAGAGGGAGAGGAAGATGGAGATCGGCGATGGATGGCGATGGAGATGGCGAGGGAGGGGCTCGAGAGTCAAATATGGGATATGGGATGGGTTGGCGAGAATGAGGGGCAAAGTCTTTGAAACCCTAAAATATGGGATGGGTTGGGCCGGAAATAAAACTAACCTCATTCAATTATATGGGCCGAATTGGATCTGGCCTTTTTAGTGAGCCCAAAATGTATTCGTGGCCAGTTTTGTGGCCATTTTTCTGGCTAATTTGAACTTGCATTTTTATTAAATGTTCCTCGTACCAACCTCATTCAATTCTCAACTACCATTGCCTATGATACGTCAATATGCTCATTCTCACCACTTGTTTCTCAACACTCTCTCTCAACATTCTCCCTCGCATTCTCCCAACAATATTCTCTCATAAAAAACAAACTCAAATCTTGAAGATAATACTCTACACATTTTGAAGATAAGATTAAGAGGTGTACATCTGATTTGGTCAGGTAAGTTAGTTGCAAAGAGGTTTTAGGGTTACAAGTTTTAGATTTAGGGTATTTAGCATATATTTGTGGTTTTGCTTTTTTGTTGATGTTAGCTTAAGTTTGTTTGGACAAATTTACAGAATTATCGATGGAGAATCGTGATTGGATGTATGATAGATGGCTTCCTGGTGGTGGTGGTTACAATAGCGAATTTGTTGATGGTGTTCAGAGATTTCTTGATTTTGAAAAATCTCAAAAGCATTTCATGGATGGGGATAAGATAAAATGTCCTTGTTTGAAATGTAAGAATGGGCGATTTGAGGATGTAGATAATGTCCGCGTTCATCTGTTGAAAAAAGGCTTCGTTGATAGTTATTATTGGTGGACTGCACATGGAGAGTCACCATTTGCCAATGCGCCCCCTTTGGAGGAGTTGTCTTCCACCTCAAATCCTAGTGATATGAATCTCTTTGGGATTGGGATGCATTTGTTTGATAATTTGAATCCCACCTAAAGAATGGTGTTTGATGAAACTGGTTCAAGTTTTATTCCACCCCCATGGTTTGACACATGCACTTCTTATAATGAGCCAAGTAGTAGTCCTTTAGAGGTGGGTGAAAACCATGACCTTGAAGAAGGAAGTTACTTAGAACAATTGGCAACGATGTTTGGTCCTGGAAATGAGGACATGTCCGTCTTATCTGAGCGCTTTTCTGATGTATTGAGAGCAGCAGATCAACCATTATATGAAGGTTCTCACATGTCACAATTAGCTACTGTTGGATCTTTTATGGAGTTGAAGACCAAATATAACATGTCACAAGCTGGATATGGTGCACTACTTCAAAAAGTCAATGAGGTTTTGCCAAGGGACAACAACTTCCCAAAACGTTTCTATGAGCAGAAGAAGATGACTAGAGAGTTAGGATTGCCCCAGCAAAAGATACACTTATGCCCCCAAGGTTGTATGTTGTTTTGGAAGGATGATGGTGATGCAATTGGGTGCAAATTTTGCCACAGTCCAAGGTATCAATCTTGTTTGTCCCAAAAAGGAAAGCCAATACCCAATCAAGTGTTACGATATTTTCCATTGATCCCACGGCTGCAACGATTGTACGCTATGGAAGAAACGACTTCAAAGATATGTTGGCATGCCGAGCATCAAGTAGATGAAGGATATATGAGTCACCCGTCTGATGTCGAGGCTTGGAAGCATTTTGATCGAACATACCCGAATTTTGCCAAGGAGATTCGTAATGTAAGATTATGCTTGTGTTCAGATGGATTCTCCCCCTTTGGTAAGTTTGGCAAGACATACTCGACATGGCCGGTGATTGTCACCCCTTACAACCTACCACCAGATATGTGCATGAAGGCTCCTTATTTGTTCTTAAGCACTATTGTTCCAGGCCCAAAAAATCCGAAGAAGTTAATAGATATTTTATGCAACCGTTGATTGATGAGTTGTTATTATTGTGGAAAACGGGTGTGCCAACATTTGATGTCTCTACGGGAAAGCATTTTAGGATGCATGCTGCACTTATGTGGACAGTGAATGACTTCCCAGCATATGGGATGTTATCTGGGTGGAGCACTGCTGGTATTTATTCTTGTCCTCGTTGCATGGAGAACACAAAAGCTATTCGATTACAAAATGGACGAAAGGCTTCATGGTTTGATTGTCATAGGTGCAGATTGGAACTAGATCACCCATTCAGGACCAACAGGAGAAACTTCTACAAAGGGCGAAAGGAGGACGATCCTCCTATTCCGTATTTGTCTAGTGAAGAGGTGTGAGAACGTGTTCACGATTTTCCGACCGCCATGGAGAGTCCACTTCAATATTCTAATGGTTATGGTGAAACTCATAGGTTCACGAAGAAAAGTATATTTTGGTTGCTTCCTTATTGGAAGCATAATTTGCTCCGCCACAACCTTGATGTCATGCGTATTGAGAAAAATGTGTTTGAGAATGTGATTAACACTGTGTTGGATGTTAAGGGTAAGACAAAGGACAACTTGAGCTCAAGGAAGGACCTATGCTTATATTGCCGTCACTCAGAGCTTCAAGTGGAGGATGACCACAAGGGCCCAAAACCAAAAGTACTGTATGCATTAGATTGAAGGAAAAAGGACAATGATGCTTACTTGGTTACAAGGGTTGAGATTTCCGGACGGTTATGCCTCTAATATTGGTCGATGCGTGCAATTGGAGGAGGGTAGACTACAAGGAATGAAGTGTCATGATTGCCATGTGTTCATGCAAAGACTTCTACCAACTGCTTTCAAAGAGCTTCTTCTCGTGGGTGTATGGGGGCCATTGACAAAGCTAAGCTTGTTTTTCCAATCATTATGTTCATCTACACTTGACAAACAAATAATTGAGGATCTTGCACCTCTTTTATTATGCCAATTGAAAAGGATATTTCCACCATCGTTCTTTGATTGCATGGAGCATCTCATTGTTAATTTACCATACGAGGCAAAGTTAGGAGGTCCGGTATAGAACAGATGGATGTATCCAGTCTCATTGTTCATTCACGTTGAAAGGGAACATGATGAACCCGCAAAAGGTGGAGGCGTCCATAGTGGATTCATATTTGTTTGAGGAGATAACAAGTTTCGCTCAACATTATCATCAACATCAAGACTCCAATAAAAGAAAAAAAACCACCGCGCATGAGGTGAGTGTGCATCCTTAAAGTTCAATTTTCAACCATCCGGGTCATGCAAGTGGAAAATGCAAGGCTATTTGGATGTCCGATGAGTCAGAATTTCATGCAACACATACATACATCCTACTTAATTGTAGAGAGGTCGACTCCTACGTCGAGTAAGTCAATTGAACTTGTATATATATCTATATATGTTATTTTAGACATGTATAAATAGTTGAGTGAAACTTTGAAGTACTATTCTTATGTTGTTCTTTTCATGTGCAGGGAATTTCAACACACTGTAGGACAAGGAGATCCGCTCGGACTTGCCAACTATTTTTGTACATGGTTTCATGAAATTGTAAGTACTAGTGCATATTGTGTCAACAATACAAAATCCTAACATCACACATGTATAAGGTCAATATATATGTGTCTATGTTTTGTAGGTTTTGGTTGCAAACGCCCTACACCCCCCACATGAGGATCATGATTTGATAAATAGTTTAGCTTGGGGGCCATCCCGAAAGGTGTTGTCATGGCCATCATATTGCATCAATGTCTATAAATTTAAAACGTTGCAACGCAGAGAAGGAAAGTTAACCATGAATACTGGTGTGTGTGTGTGCAAGCTTCTAATGGTGATACACAACCAGATTTCTTTGGGTTGATAGAACAGATTTTGGAGTTTGAGTTCACTGGGATGCCGTGTAAGAAGATTGTCATGTTCAAGTGTTTGTGGTTTGACCCTAGCCCTAATGGGACAAAAGTCCATCCATATTACCATTTCCAAGAGGTTAATGTGAAGAGGCGTTACAACAACCATGATCCTTTCGTCTTTGCTCAACAATGCATCCAAGTTTACTATCTTGACTACCCTGGTGCACCCCGAAGTCGTGCAGATTGGAGATATGTGTGTATGACAAAGCCAAGAGCCAATGTTGAGCAACGATGGGCAGAGAGCAATGTTGAACAACCAACGTTTGAACCATTACAACAGGATGACTTTGAGATTGATGGCTTCGTATGGTCGACAATTCATTCTTTACCTACAAATCTTAATGATCCAATTTCTTTGCATGAGGAAGCATACGATGTCGAAAGTGGCGATGATAGCTGCGATATTGCAAACGACAACGAAGAAGATGATTTTCCATCGGATTCAAGTTCCGAAAAATATGATTGGTAAATTCTTTTTTCTCCTCATTCTATCATCTTTGTAATTATTTGTTACTTTTACCATCTAGATTTTTGGTTAAGGAGGGGAATATTGAGTTAGGAGGGAAGAATTGATGTAGGATGGAATTATTCAATTAGGAGGGAAATTTAGGAGAGAAATTTTTGTTTGAGAGTGAATTTTCAATTTTGAGTTTTGAATGGGAGGGAAATTCCGAAATTTTGGGCTTGGAAGCATTTTTGGGCTCGAATCTAGGCCCGATAGTGGAAGTGTGGATTGAGGGTTGTTAGGGTTTCAGATTGAGAGAGTTCACTCTCACATCACACGCGTTCTTTCAGATTGAGAGGTTCTTTCAAATTGTTAGGGTTTCGTTGGAAGCTGCGGCGCCCTCTCCCGACGATTCGGTTCGATCTCCCCGGTAAGGCTCTCGCTCCTTTCCTTTGAGATGGTGTTCTTTCATGGCTCTATCTAATCAAGATTGTGTTCTTTCATGGCAAGCTCTTTGGTGTTCTTTGGAGTTCGATTCTGGAACAAGGCAGCCGTCGATTTGGTATGTCTCTCTCCCTCTCTCCCTTGCTCTCGCTCAATCCTCTCACTTTCCTTTGAAATGGTGTTCTTTCATGGCAAGCTTTTGGTGTTCTTTGGAGTTCTATTTTGGAACAAGGCAACGGTCGATTTGGTATGTCTCTCTCCCTCGCTCTCGCTCAATCCTCTCACTTTATGGGTCCATACTTCTTTTTTTGTTGGTTAATTGATCTCTAATCCCTCTCTCCCTTGTTCTTTGGTGTTCATGGCAACCTTTTTTTGCTGGGGTTTCGGGTTATTCATTCAGTAAAAGGTGCAAGTCCCTAATCTCTCCCTCTTTCTTTTATTGTTTTCATTTCTTGGATCAATTGCATGCTCAATTGCTCAACTCGAGTTCTATTGATGTTTCCTTCTATTTCTCTCATTCAGTTCATCATGCGACACCTTCGAAGCATAGCTCGTGGATGTGCTGGGGTCACTAGCTGCAACTTTGTGCGTGGTCTACCTCTTTCTTCTCCATCTGAGGGTGCTTTAATCCCTAGAAGACCTCCTATGAAACGAGCCCTCCAGCTCCCTGTTCGTAGTAGCCCAAGGTTTAAAAAATCAACACCACATGCAACCCCTCCACCACGAGTTGTTGCACGTTCAAAGGCTCCTTCAAAAGCTTCCCCACCAGCTCCACCACAAAGAGTTCCTACAAAAGCTTCCCCACCAGCTCCACCACAAAGAGTTCTCCCTACCTCAAGAACATGTAGCCCTAACCTTACTCCTACCCCTCCTGTCCGACGAGCACTCAACTCTTCAAAGGCTCCTTTAAATGCTCGTTTAAGAACTCCTAGCCCGGTTCCAAGACCAAGAGAAAAGCAAGTTGTTGCACCAGCCCTACTACCAGCTGAGGAAGAAAGTTATGACCAACATAGTGAGGATGAGTTCAATGTGAATAATGAGCCTGAGGTTGATTTGGAAGGAGATGCAGAAGTTGAGGAAGAAGAAGAAGTTTACAACGAAGGTGAGGACCAAGATGATGAAGTCGTTGAGGAAGACGGTGAGGAAGAGGAAGACGGTGACGAAGAACAAGTTGTGGAAGCGGGTGAGGAAGAACAAGTTGTGGAAAAGGGTGAGGAATAAGAGGAGCAAAGTAAAGGAGAACAAGATGTAGGAGATAAAGAACAAGGAGGTACAAAAGAAGGGGATGAAGATCAAGAAGAGGAAGAAGGTACACAACGGAAGCTTATATGGATCGTTGGGGAAGGCAGCCAGTCAGTGCTAAAACTCTTCTCTATTAATCCTAACTTTCATTTTATAGATTACTAATAATTGTATCTAATTCTTTGTAGGGACTATGAACCAAGGAAGTTAGCGTTTGCAAAGGCTAAGGAAATCGTCCATGGCCATTATAGAGGTCCTTGGACCAGTATATCTAGAGTGCCAAAACATGTGCAGACCACGTGGTTTCAAGAGTTTCAGGTTATTTTCTACTTCTTAAAATGCAAATTCGTTTACTCGTTGTTGTCTTGGTTGTTGGCTTTATAATGGCTTCATAATCTGGCTGATTTGAACAGAATGGAGTTTATTTGTTGTGTGATTTGAACATAATGGCTTCATAATTTGCCCAGAATGAGTTAAATTTGGTGATCTGTTGATCTGATTTGATCTGATTAGTTGTGTGATATGTATTATAGTCTAGTAAGGAAATAATGATTGAGATATTCTTGGTAATCTTTTGTTTGAAGTAAGAACTTAATTAGGTTGCTAAAAAAGAGATTAATTAGGAAAGCAATTGAATTTAGTGCTATAACAATGCTCACATGAGCCTAGTCGTCAGTCAATTGAGTTTATTAGTAGGTTGCATCTTATATGTCGAGTATCTATTTATGAGAGTCATTTTGAGCTATGATTTTCATGTAACAACAACTAGGTTAGGTCACATGAGCCTTGTCGTCGGTCAGTTGGTTAAAATGATTTGACATGTGCAAACTAATCACTCTATTACTGAAATTCTGCCTTTCTTTCTCTTTAAAAATGAAAGAACAATAAGTTTTAGTTTAAATTAGCCTATTGATGTAACATGCCTTCTATTTCTTTAAATTAATGAATCAAAGGTTGTCTTATTTCTTGTTTCTCAATGTAGAGGTATTTTTGTTGGAGGGAGACGGATGAGCTGATGAAGGATGCCTTTCTATACCAAATTGGAAGGCGCCTTAGCAATGTCTTCAAGAATGCGCGTGCTAGAAATGTACAACCAACCTGGTTAGCGAGCAGGCACTAGACAAGGATGAAGACCATGTGGAGAACTGATCCCAATTTGGTGCGCCAAGCTCAGGTGAATAAGGAGAACAGAAGATCAAAGAAATCACTCGAGTCTGGACCATACCGAGGGGGTTCTTGGAAGTTCACAAAGTGGATTGAAACGATGGTAATTGCAATCAGATTTCACAAATTACTTATGATTGTTTTGATGTTGTTGAACTCAATATTACTCTCTGTTTTTCAAGGGTGGTGAGTCTGGTACCATTCCTATGATTTATGAGGTTGTAAAGAAGTTGTGGTCAATCAAAGATGGACAAGGCCTTGGTGAACGACCAACTGCTATCATTGTAAGTATTAGGCTGAATATTACTTCTCATTTACAAATCTGATTGGGTTGCAATTGTTGTGAAAATATGGCTTTTATGGTTGCTTTATGGTTGCCTATTATGATGGGATGTACTGTTGACTTACTTTTCTAGTCCTCTCTAGTTGAGCCTTTATGGTTGCCTTTTATGGACGGTTGCTCAATTTTACTCTCTGTTTGACTGAGATTTTTATGCTAAGATTTTGATGCTATTATGAAATTGTTGGGTTGTTTGGATTATGTAAGAAGTCATGTTTAGTATATTTTGAAGCTAATGCTCCCTTAGTTAGCAAGTAATGATTTAATGAAGCTTAGAAGATGTGTAAATGAGAAGCAAGTCATGTTTATTATTATTTGTCATGTGTAATGCTCCTTTAGTTAGCAAGTCATGTTTATGAATGCAATTTTCTATAAGTTATGTGCTCGGTGCTCATGCTATATGTGATATGTCTTGTGCCAAGATAGAGATGTTTGTGAATCCAATCTGATGTTATTTTGTGTCAAAGATAGATTTTTGTGAATCTTTTGTAAATGAAATCTGTTTATGAATACAATGTGCTCTATCTTGCATACTTGTTTATTTTACATTTTTTACAGCTTGTTCTTAATGTCATATATTGCTTTCATATGTTCATTGTAATGCATTTTCATTCTATTCAAGGCTGAGTTTGAACGGCTGGTTGCTGAGGAACAAGTGAACAATGCATCGGGTCAACCATTGTCAAACACAAAGATGATAGAGCTGTAGATCAAAGCTGCTAAGGGGCATAAAGATCGGAAGATATTTGCATTTGCTGAGCATGGGATAGCCCTCCTTCGCAGCGGCATGGTTGATGCATGCTTTTCTTCTCCTTCCTCCAGCCTTGTCCACCCACAACCATCTACCGAGCCTCTCAGGGAAGAGATGAAGGAAATGCAGGACCAGATGAAGGCTCTTCAAGCTCAGAATCAAGAAATTCAAAGCCAAAACAAGGATTTGAAAGGCATGCTTGAAAAGTTGATGGAACACATTGCTAGCAATTAGCTCTTTCTCTCTCTCTCTCTCTCTCTCTCCCCATGGTAATTTAAGGTCTTTTGGGAAACTTGTTGGCAGTTGGTGATGCCGTTTTGTCTCTTTATGGATTTGATGTAAGGTTGTTGGATTGTTGGATTGCTCTTGTTTTTTTTTAAGCACACTTTGGTACTTAACAACAGGTAGTATCTAGCTAAAATGGTCTTGGTTTAGCTAGAACAATTGTGGAGGTTTTGCTTGGAACAATTGTGGATTTGGCCATTTGCCACATGGTTTGATGATCAAACCATTTTTGTATGATGTGATGCATATGGTATATATAGTTAATATTGCATTCAATTGCATGGTGTAGGTTAATATTGCAATTAAATAGGTGGATTATACTGATTTTTATGATCACAGAATTTGACACAAAACGCTTTCGGGGCTCTAATTTTGTGACAAAAGGCCAACATTTTGGCTATTAAATCCACTCAATCAATTCGAACCCAATTTTCATCCTAAATGGCCAAGACACTGGCCATTAAATGTATTCTGCCAATTCGTAGCCAAATTTCATGCTAAATGCTACAACTTTACCCACCAAATGTATTCGCGGCAAACTTTGATACTAAATGGCCACGACATGTGGATGATGAACACTACCGAATTTAGCCAGAAAAATACTTCGACGCTACGTTTCTGGTAAAATAGACTCAAACTTAGCCACGAAGTGTCTCTGGCTATACCATGTATTTAGCAGAACATGATATTCGTACCCAATATTGTGGTTACATAGGCACGAATCTAAGGTTTGTTGCCAATTTTCACGGTATGCTATACCCACGACCGTTTTAACCACAAATTTTTCGTCATGGGAAAACTGGTGGCTATCTTTGTGGCGAAGTATTATTCCTAGCTAACTTTGTGGCTTATCGCGTGCCAAAGCTCGTGGCTATAGACGCGTTTTCCAACAGTGGATCCATGGACAAAGACCGAATTCAAACTATACTCAGCCAACAAGCATGTCCATTAAATTAACTAAGCCATTAACGTATTTAGACTAACCCACCCGATTAACTATATTAGCAAGTTTAACTTCCCCTTAGATAACCTTACTCCTTCGATCAGGATAACTGAGATCACATCCCCCATTTACTTGAACAGGAACGAACCAAAACAACCTGTAGGAGAACTCTACCAACTACAAAACTCCTCATATAACTACAAACCAGAGATTTACCAACCCACACTCTCGACTCGCCCACGCTCGAACGAACTCCATACTACATGCCCGGCCCGAGTCCCTCGCCGACGCCTCTTCCCTAGAACTCGAAAGACTACTATGCAAATATTTGGAACGACGGTAACTGAGACCGAACGGAGAAAGAGTGGATCGATAGTTACCGCGATCGAAGTAAAAACAAGGAAGACAAGGACGACGATGATAAGTGACGACGACTAGTCGAGGATCCAAGCGATCGGCAAGCTAACGATGATAACGACAATGAGCAGCGGCTCATGAGGTTGATCAAAGGAGAAAACAAGAGAAAGCGAGATTGTGTCTTGGTTTTGAAAGGATAGGAGATCTAGTTTTTAAAGAATAGAAGTTCGGTGGCTAATAGATAAAAACAAGGTTAAGTCAATCATCCATCTTACTAACTAGGTAGTTAATTTAAATAAAGCTAAGGATAGGGGTTAAGTCTTAAGATCAATCGGCTAAGAAGATATAGCCGACGCCCATGTTTCTTTATTTTATTATTATTTCATTATTTAATTTTTAAAAAAATATTATCTAGATAATTAGTTTATAAAAGAAATTAAGGGTAATTCTAGCTGTTTAAGAATATCTAATCCTATCTCTGGAGTTACTTACGGACTAAGACACATGTTTGCTTTAAACTCAAGAAACTCGTTTTTCCGACCTACAAGACCTAAAACGAATACGGGTATTACACCGACATTAATTAAAAAATTGTCATACTTATTAATAAAAATAGTATAAAAAATCAACATTCTTATGGATAAAAAATTTAAAAAACTGTCATACTTGTGAATGAAAAATTAATATGAGAAAATTTAAAAGTTAATATAAATTCTACCATTAAAAACATGGTCCATATTAATTAAAAAGTGTGCATAGTAATGGATACAATATTAATATAAACAATTTCGTAATTAAAAATATGGTGACTGACATTAAAATTTAATGAGAATATTGCATTTAATTGTCATATTTATAGATAAAAAATTACTATATAAAACCCAACATATTTATGGATAGAAATTTAAAAAGCTATCATTCTTAAGCATAGAAAATTAATATTGAAAAATCCCAAATTAATATGAAAATATGTTCAATATTAATTAAAAACATTGACATACTTATAAACAAAAAAATTGTATAAAAATTCAAAATTAATATTAAAATACATGATTAAAAATATAGTTCATACTAATTAAAAAAATTATTATACTTTTTAATAAAAAATTAATATAAAAGAATTTAAAAATTTAATATTGAAAACCCATAAATTAAAATATGGTCCATATTGCATACTTATATATAAAAGTTATCTATTTTATTCAGATATACTAAATTAATTTAATATGGGATATTGATGTAACATCGCCATTTTTTCGCTGGAAATATGACCACCAGTAACCTCGAATTTCACTTTTCGAAGTCACCCAAGGCTTATAGCAACCAAACAAATAAAAAACTTCATATATTATAAACTATTCAACGTAAAACTCCAAAGTCTTATCAACATTACATAAATATGACTTAGTTCTTTGATTAATCCTTACAAGCCAAGGATCTCAATCCTAAAATTAAATTTGCGTAATTTAGAGGAAATCTTTAAATTAGAAATCTTCGACAACACGACAACGTTCTTCTCAACTTCAATCTCTAAGATCAACTCCTGATGTGCCGCCATGAGAAATACAGTTGACACCAACCGACCATGCAAATAACAAAAAGTGTTTGGGTTAGTCTTGTGATAGACTAAGCAAGTGAGGTTTTAAAATAGGTTCCTTGTGATTGTACTTAGCCACCAGCATCGAACTCTGGATGAAAACCGGTCAATGGTCCATTAACTAAACTACACTCACTAACTTCAAGACATGCAGCGGAAAAACAAAATGTCACAATAGTGTGGTCACTCGACGATTTTAGGTGGTTTGTTGGGAACTTTTATTACTCACACAAAGTTGAAAAGCCTCTATTAACTAAATGGATCCACATGCCAGCCTCACCGAATACGTGTTGTCCATATTCAGATTGGGAAGAGGATCTTCCTTAGTCGGGAGCCAGAGTGGTTTTCCAAGTTGTACTAACCACCTTGAACATGTTTTAATATGTGCGTCGTGTACTTATCTTATTTTAATTCCAAAACTTCACAAATCAAGTTGGTAGCTCTTAACATTTTCTCGACACATGTCGATGCGCAACGATAACGATTCCCGGGATTTGAATAAGGCACTAGTAGGTGCAACACCCCTCATACACGGATGAGGCGGTAGGGTCATGACCAGAATTAGGGTTTAGGGCCATTCTAATACGATGTTATAAAGATGCCACAAACATCGAGACCTAACTCCATACTAGCACAACCTAGTATAACAACAACTATGATAACAATATGGTCATTATTTCTATTAAATAAACAACAACCTAGTCCATTTTTATTTTCATATTATAGCATTCCCTACAACTAAAACATCATGATTCAAATCATTTTCATGCATCAAAACTTATGTGAAAACGAACCAAACCACTTGCCTTTTATTTGTAGACGAATGAACCGACGATCATATGTACGAATGAACTCTCGATCCTTAATGAGTTCCTGATTCACAAACACGCAAAATAAATTGTACAGAATTTATTTTGTATCACTCAACGACAATGATCTATATCGACGGAAATGAATAAGTTTAATCCTTAATAAACTTATAGATCATATTAATAATATTCTCTTTTACTAATATGATTGGAATTATAATACGAAAGATTATAAGATTTTATAAAGGATTATAACTTATTAATATTTTCTTATTCATAACATAATAACTTATTATTAAAAACTAGTTATACCCGTCGTGCATTAATTTAACACTTAATTTATTTAATAAATATGATTTTAATTTAATATAAAAAACTTATATATTAGAAAATAAAATTATATAAAATTTTACAATTGGTGTCATGTGAAAAGGGGCCAAAATATTAAGGTGATCCCACTATAATTTTGATGGCTTAATGATAATTTATTTATCTAAAAATATAAATAAAAATTATTTGAATTAGAATCATTTAATTTTAAAAATCGTTTTAAAAAATATAAAAAGGTAAAAATAATCTAAATTCTTGTAATTTTTTTATCAAATTCAATTCTTTAAAAAAATTTGAATAAAAAATAAAAATATACTTAATGATAAACGATGAAAAAATATAAATAAAGAATGAATTTTTTAATGCTAAGAAAATTGTTTATATTTAAATAAATAATTCAAAAAGAAAATTAAGGAAAAGCTAACGTAATTTTGTTTTATCAAAAGTCAATTTAGGCAAATAATTATCTAGATTGAAAGTTATAATTTTTATCAAAATTTTATTTAAGATAAATCTTTTACATAAATAGATAAAAAAATAAAGATAAAATAATTTTGTTTAATTTTAAATAAAATCCCAATTATTTTTTTTTCATATAATAGATAGAAATTTAATTGGAAAAACTAAATTAATATATCTATCTTAATATATAAGATCTAATATTCATAATTTATTTTAATTTTAGATAAAATCTTTTAGATCTATCCTAATTCCTAATATATAATAGATAGAGTTTAGTTCAAATGAAACAAACTATTATTCTAAAACGTGAAATGAATGCACTTTTCCTAGTTACTAGTGCACTTTTCATACAAAAGTGCATTGAAAAATACAAAAAGTGCAATACGAAAAAGTGCACTACAAAAAGTACAAAAAATGCACTACAAAGTACAAAAAGTGCAAATGCGAAAAAAGTGCACTCCGAAGTAGGAAACGTGCACTATAAACTAGGAAAAGTGCATTCGTTTCAGGATAAGAATTCGTTTCAGGATAAGAGTTTGTTTCATTTGAACCAAACTCATAGTAGATAACATCTTTATTTTAGATAGAATCTTTCCTAGATTAATTTATCCTATTTCTATATTATCCTAAAATAATTTAAACATATATAAATTCCCAAAATAAAAAATCCTATGTGGCAAAATCCTAGATGGCGCAACGTGGTGGCCTTATTTCTTGCGTCTTTTATATATATATACATAGATTTACCTACAATACGTACCAAATAAAATCCATATACATTCTTTTAAATACGTACCCATAACATAACTGTAACCAAAATCATTCATTTAACTATTTGTACATATTTTTATTATTTTCTTTTTCATGGAATAACAACTTATTCATAAATCTTACTTATAATACCAATTAAAATTCATATATTTCACTTAAATATTCATGAGATATAATTTTGTTGAAATTACCCATAAAACACAATTTTATTAAAATTATCCATATTATTTAATTTTTTTTATCCATTTTAAGTAAAAAAAAATACCCCCTTGATAAGCTCCTTCAATTTTGAAAGCTTGATAATTTCTCAATCTCCTTCAATTTCTAGAAAGCTTGATTTGGCTTTGCAGACCATTATAATTTCTCAATCTTATTCAGCACATTGAGGAAGGGAAAGGACATATCAGCCAATCTTGAACAAGAATTGGCTCAAATAATTAACATAACCATTTAATCTTCAAACATTGTAATTGTTCTTGGGTAAAGTCATTGCATTAATTGTTGCGAACTTCAAGCACTGATCACCTACAAACTTTCTAGAACTCAAACCAAACACACATTTCTCTAGATTCAAACTCAGTCCATACTTTTGAATAAAACTGAATACCTCTTGCAATTCCTTCAAGTGCTCCTCCTTATATTGACTCTTTAATACTATATCAATACATATATAAAAATGAAACGTTTGGCACAATTTCATAGGAACAGTACCAGCTGACTTTTTTTTTGTGGGCCCCAATTCACAAACGTAACCTATTTGGCCTTTGCTTTGTTCCTTTCTACCGCCTCTTTATTTCAGCGATTTATAAACAGCCCTAGGAATGAACACACAGAGAATCAGGAAGGAACGACGACTCGGGAGAAACAACCCTTCACCGCCGGCATATCTATCTGCGAGAGAATCAGGAAGGAACGACGCCTCGGGAGAAACAACCCTTCACCGCCGGCATACCTTATCTGCCTCATCAAAACAGCGAGAATTAGGACGGAACGACGGACTCGGGTGAAAGAATCCTTCACGGCCGGGCGCTGGTATATTTGTTGTTCGTCTCCAAAAATTGATCGGTTTTAACTTTTCCATCTCAATTTTAATTTTGCTTCTAATGTCTTGATCAACTGTTTTTCTTATTTCTCAATTCTGATAAACAACCCTAGGAAGGAACAGCGAAAGAATCGGGACAGAACGCTGGTCTCGGGTGAAAGAATCCTTCACCCCAGTTTCAAGCCCTGCGTTCCTCTATCGGCTTGTGACCCTCCTCTCTGGTGGTTCAAGCGTTCGAGGTTCCAGGTGATATATATATTGTTTTATCGTTTCTATCTAGGTTTTCATATGGTGTAGAAAGCTCTTCGATTTTTCTGTGATTATTAATTTCCGATAGTTCAAATCAATCACCTAAAACTCTAGCTCTAAAAGCCCTATAAAATTCAGCACCGATTGGTTTCCGATAGTTCAAATTAATTTCCATTAAGTGAGATTCCTGTCTTAGATTGGTTTAGTAGGACGATTCGTTTGGTATTTAGTTCTCCTTAGCCATGCCCCTCTGCACAATATCCTGCTGTCTGATTTGAAGACATTGCCTCAATAGGATCTTCAGAATAGTTAGCTGAGTTTTGAAGAATGGATAATTAGTGTTGATAGCTAGATAAGTGGTGCTGAAATTTTGAAAAAATACCGGAAAGAGGAAGAATTTAGAACTGGCATCCCCATCACTTGGTGTCTGTTTTGCAAAGTGTAATTTATCTATTATCATTAGACCTGCCAAATGGGTCGGGCGAGTCGGGTTCGGGTTCGGGTTCGGGTCAATCGGGTTCGGGTCAAAACGGGTCACGGGTCGTCGGGTCGTAAAATTTCCGGGTTCATATGGACCGGGTTGTTACGGGTTCGGGTTGATCCAACAGGTCATGATCGTCAATTTTTTCAACCTTTATCTTTATATTTATTAAAATAATTAATATTATATTGTATAAAATATTATTTAATAATAATAAAATAATAATTTTATATATAATTTATAATAAAATATTGAATTTTTAATTGAAATATTACTTTATCGGGTTGGTCGGGTCAACCCGGGTTGGTGACCTAACCCAGTTTTTTCCGGATCGACCGGGTTTGGGTTACTCTTGACCCATTAATTTTCGGGTCCGGTTTAAACCCGAAAAACTTCGGGCGGTTTGGGTCGGTTTTTCGGGTCGGGTCAAGTTTTGACAGGTCTAGTTATCATTGCATCACCATAAGTTGCCACTTGCCTTTAGCTTCATCAACACACCTTTTTAACAATCTTTCTTTTATGGAAAAATTGTATTTTATGTGCACCTTAATTCCATGTCTTGGTTATTGTATTCTGTCTTTATGCATTCTGAGATTGGGTTTTTAGGAAACTCTGATTCACAATTTCTAGGGAGTGTCTTCTCTTTGGTTATTGAAGTTTAATGGCCGCCCTTATTGCTATAATTATAGAAATATCTTCTTAGTTTGTGAGATTGATAACCATGGTTGACATATACTGTAAATAGTTTAAATTTCAAAATTTACCAGAGGATAGTTCTGGGAACTAATCATTGTAGTTCATTACATGAATAAGACTTAAAGCTAACTGTCTGTTGAGTCCATTTGGCCACCTTCATAAATATTTGAAGCTTTTTGGATAACTCCATGTAATTATTCTGAATGGTTTAAGTTGTGAATGTAGAACCCTTGAAAATTATTTCTACACCTGCCAAGCGTTTCATTTTTAGCTCTTGCTTTATTGGTAAAAACTCAGTTTGATTTTGTATTGTTTTTTGTTGTTGATTTAGGGCTCTATGAATTGGTCTGGCTCCCTTCTGATGTTGTTTCATCTGTATTGATTTTTCTCTTCTTTGACTGGTTTGGTAGTATTTTGGAAAAAAAAGAAATTCTCTTTTATTTCCTCCTTCAAATGATTATGTTAAGTAACTAAACTTTTTGAAGATGTTATTATAAATTTTACCTATCATAGTAATTGCAAGATCGGACATAATGGATTTCTATGACACGTTTTGTATGGTGGGTTCTTCTGGATAACGATTATGTATTGATTCATGTTCATTGTGATTAGCTTTTTGTTGTTTGGGGTTAGGGTTTCAGTGACATTGGGTATTCTGTGGCTTTCACTAATTTCTTGAACCCCCAAATTGCTCTTTGCTTAGGGTTTGGAATTTTTTGTGCCTTCTAAACTTGCAGGGAACAATTAGAGGACGGGAGATAATTTTCAGTCCAGAGCTTAAGGAGAAGATTAGTTCTTTGTTTATGCGCATGCTCTCGTTGGGAGAGAAATTTAAGTAATCCCCTTCTTTATTTTATTCCCCTCTGTCTGGATACTTTTTTAATCCATCTTTCACTAAAATCAACTAATTAGAAGAGCTTTCATTTTCAAGTTGTACATGTTGGAAACTTCAGTTCTTGAGTTTCTTGTTGGTTGATTTATCTGCCTCTACAAGCTGGTGACTTTTTCTCTGTCGTTTTTCGCCTTTGTATCTTCTCTCTTGTCCTCGCTCTCCAGCCGCCTCTTCTGCACCGCCTTAATCCTACAGTTGAAGAAACATCAAGCTATTGTATAAATATGCGAGGCTTCTCCTCCTTGGATCTATACTGAATTCCAACTATTTGTTTACAAGCTCATCACAAGACACCGCCAGCCCACAACTGTTGTCCTTCGCCGTTGCTGCTGCCAGAACTCGACCGCCTACTCTCTAGCCTCAGTCTGATTCTGGCCTCGGCAAGCGTCAGAAGTACAATAACTTTTAACACCCGACCTAGCTTCGGCCTCTATTTGTCACCCTGCCACCCAATTGTCGATTAGTCTTCCGGTCATCGTCGGTCATTCGTCGAGGTTAGCCTTCCAATCTTCACCTACTTTTGCCTACTCAAATAGGGTTAATTGTTTTTAAATGGTTTTTTTTTAAAATTTAGGGCTTTTAGATTGGATTTTAGATGAAGATTTGTACTGTGTTGAATTTTAGGGCTTTTAGATAGGGCTTTAGGTGATTGAGTTGAACTATGTTTTGATTTGGTTAAATTCCATGGTCTGAAGTGAGATTCCTATCTCAGATTGGTTATTAGGACATAGATTTGCAAATTAATGCTGCACTTAAGTTGTTTGATAATTTGCTTGTGAGTAAAATTTTGCCCGTTGAATTGTCTTCTTAATTTTTGCTCAATGTTAATGATGCACTTAACTTGTTGAAAATTTTTGCCACTGTAGTTGTCTTCTTGATTTTTTGCTCAATTTTAATTCTATATGACTTACTCTATTAATGGATTTTGCATGAAATTTTGATGAATTATTGTTGGATAGTTGAGGGCTTGTATTAAACTACTTAGCTACTTAATGAATGTGAGGCAAGCAAGCCTTCATGAGGCTTAGTTCCTATTTTTTTCCTTCTTCTTTGAGACTAACACCTCAACAATCTCTTTGTTGGTTCTTTTTTGACCTCTCCATAGCCTGCACTATATATATATTACATGACCTCCCTCAACAACTGGACTTGATTTTTCTATGCTGAATTTTAAAACCATATTTAATTCTCTGATCAGAGGAGATGTTATTCATGAAATTCATTTTGATACATGGATTGAATATTTCAAATCTTCTTCAATTATCACCTACAGAAGCTTGCCAACCTTTGTAACCTTCAATTTGGTATGCATTGAATCATATATATTCTAACATCGACAATGTTTAAATCTCTTATGGGATTCATGGTGTATTTGATCTTACACATCACTAAGACTTATGATATGAGGTTTTAGACGATTTTTTAAATCCTTCCATTATTTTTTATTATAAACCGTAGTCTTAAGAGTGTCTTTTGATTATTAAGATTAGGATATCATACACACTTTTTTTTCATTTTGTTGATTTTATTACTAGGAAGTAGAACATTAAAAGTTTGTTGCTTGCGAGGCTAGAATTGGAGAGAAAATCTCATGTGCAATCTTCAGATCAAAATTAAATTATAAAGAGACATTATTCCACCAAAATGGTGTGAATGGATTATTAGTTTATTATTTGTCAATTTCAATCCATATTATCAATTTATCATGCTTATCCAACCAAAATTGTATAAGATAGTAGAGAAGAAATGCTTATAATCCAACTACTGACTAAAGGTTATATGCATTTTGGTGTAGGTATTGGAACTTCTTAAGAAAAACAGGGACATGCTGTTTGGAGAGGTACGGGATGTGAAATTTTCCTTATTTTCAAAAATTTCCATTACTGAGTGCTGAGCATTAGTATCCAACATTGCAAGTCTAATATTTAATTTAGTCCTTTTTACTTTCTTTTCATTGTTTGGTTCCTATGTAGAGTTTATGTATGTTTTGATAGCTCTAAACAGAGATACATCTCACATTTGTAATTGGAGGATTTCATTCACTGTCAAAGTTGTTTCTCTTGGGGATTGAAAGCATATTTGACAGAATAGGTAATTGTATAAAATGGTGCAATTTGCATGTGAGTTCTCCTTTGTTTGTTGTCAAGAAATTGGGGATCCTACTTAGACACTAGATTTTTCTTTGTCGATCTTCTTATCATCCTTTTATCAATTAAGCTCTTACGTAATGTCACATTCAATGAATTGTAAGTTCACCAAAGGTGCCTTTGTCTCATTAAAATTCTACTTTTGCAAATGTGCTTTGTCTCATTGAATTTCTATTTTTAGTGAAACTCCTATGGGTGTATTGATGAACATAATTATATATCTGGCTACTTGTTTACCTTTTTTAAGCCAATTTTTTCACTTATACGGATGCCTAGAATTTTCTAAGCTGAATGTAACTTCAGCTTAGGGGGGTTTATGACACTGGATGAACTTGGGGTTTGCCTGTTTGGTCACTGATGAGTTTGCTACTCATTTTGTGCTGGGAACTATTGAAGCTCATCTTAATTCCATCTATATTGTGGGGATCTGCTGCTTTTGACCCATTTCCAATCTTATTTCCGAATTGATGTTATTTTTTTTTAAATTGATGAATTTGAGGGGGTTATTCAACTTGAATATTGCACACAGTTGTCATGTCAAACATTCTGAAATTTTCTTTTGGATTGAATGATATCTTTTTTTTTATGTTGATGGGTTGAATAATATCATTGTTTTTTTCCTAGAGATTATTGCATCTTTCATTTTCCTTTTTTTTTCCCTCTTGTGATTCAGAATTAGATTTAGATTCTGGTAGCTCTTTTGGCAGTGAACATGAATGCGATAAAGCTTTCAATCATGTGAATAGTTTGTAGGTATTTGTTATATCTTATATGCAAGATTAAGTATACTATGTAGGATAGACCAATTAACTTTCTCAAAGCGATTTATCAATTTGATTATCTCGGTCTACATAATCTTATATAGGGAATGAATATGCTGATGAAACTTGATCTCTACCCAAGTAATTCATGTGGTTTTCCCCTTCATTTTCATCTCCATGTTTTTTATTTTTGATATTTTCTTTTATAATTGACTAACTTTGCATGATATTTTGCAATACTATATATGGGTTTTTTGTAAAAAGGATTTATAGGGTGGTGTTAAAATATTTGCATGGTTAATGGTTTGTGGCCAAAGAACTACTCTCTTTTAGTAATATTTTCATTTAATATGCCTATTTGTTCTTGATTGACTTCCCATGGGGTTCGGATTCATTTAAGTTTGAGATTTATTCGTTATAGGAACCATTTCATTCATTAATGTTTTGAATTTACATCTTTTGTTTATCTTTCTATATTAGTTAATTAATTAATAGTTTTTTTTAACAAATTATTAGGGAAATCCATGAGGCATCAGATAAGCAGACAAACAAGGAAGCATTAATGAGACAAATAGACAAAACAAAGGAAGGAATGCTTCCATTGATAAATGATCAACCCCCATTTATGCAAAGACATTCACATTTGGCCTATTGAAAACAGCAACCAAGAACTTCAAGAAAGCTTCTTTCTAGGAGGGGGAGGATTTGATAACGTTTATATAGACAAGATAAATGTCATGTCATTAATCAAGTTGGTCAAGTCTACAAATTGTATGACATTTGCTACTAATAGCCTACAGTAAACCTTACTTCATTGTATATAATAACATTTATTGCACTTAATTACATTTCCTTGTAATATGGTTTAGACTGGTTATCAAACAACTCAGTCCAAATGGATGGCAAGGAAATAGAGCTCCGTGTGGAGAAACTTTTACTTCCAATTGATTTATGACTCGGGTTCCGGCGTGCTTCGCACGCCGTGGCCTACCTAGTCATCCACATAAGCTGCTATATTTCTGCCAAGTTGACGGGCAAAGACACGATCAATAAGTCATTGAAAACTAGCTCTTGCATTCTTGATACCAAATGGCACTACTTTATAACAAAAAGTTCCCTCGTTAGTGATGAATGTGGTATTCTCCTCATCCATTGGATCCGTCCTTATCTCGTTGTAACTCGAAGAAGCATTAAGAAAGCTCATCGTAATATGACCGACAAACGCATCTACTAACTTGTCAATCATTGGCAGTGGAAAAGAATCCTTCAGACAAGATTTATTAAAATCCTTGAAATCCACATAATTTAATATCCCTGTTTTGCAACTATGGGTTTTACTGCCAGTAACCTCGGATTTTACCCGTCTAAAGTCACCCAAGACTTTAAGATACGTAACACAATTTAAATAATGTGAAAATTTCAAAAAAAATTATATTACATCAAAAGTGTTCGAATGTTTGAGGCTTTAATTCGAGTTATTACAACTTCATCATTGGATTAAAAACTTACTATGAAATTGGATAAGCAACAGATTAAAGATAAATACAACTTATCGTTCTTAAAGCAACTAGTGGGACCCAAAATGTGGAAATACTTTTGAAACGTTTGGAGGTCTTCCTTCGACTCCTATAGCCTCTTCAACATTTTTGGAATTCTCCATTAGAGTCTGATATTTCTGCAGAAGGCAGGAAATATCAGGCAAATGCAGAAAATTAAACGCGTTAGTCTAAGGAGATTAAGCAAGTGGGAACAGATACTTCACACGGGTGGGATTGGTATTGCAACAATTATCAACATTCTTAAAAGAGGAGATATTTTGAGAACAATAACATGTATGTGGAGCTTAAAGAGAACAACAAATAGTTCATCTTGAAGAGAAAGGTATTATTTTACGCTTGAAGAGAAAGGTATTATTTTACGCGGAAACGGTACTACGAAAATTGTAGTTCATTTATGAATATGAGTATGGTTGGGAACTTTTATTTCACATACAGTTTTGAAAAATAGAACTTCGTTGACTTTATCGGATCTCAACCAACCTCATCAAATTCGGAGTCCGAATAAGAATTCGGGTTGGAATGAAAATCCTTCAGAAGTCGGTAGCTAGTTGTACTAATTCATCCTAGTTCATTAATTAATGTGCACTAGGCACTTATCTTTAGGTCATAAAAACATCGCACTCTAGGTGAAAATTTTTAAGTGTGTGGGCTACGAAGGTCGGTCCACTAAAAGGAACGAAGTTCTAGCACCTAACTAGGGTGCAGCAAACCCCCTAAGGTGAGCAGTGTTCACAAGATCATGATCCAAATATCGAGGAAAGAGAGGGCGTAATGATACCACTTGATAAGTTATAAAGAGATGTCAGGGAAAAATCCGCATCCCTTGTCCTATATTAATCCAAAATAAATCTCAAAAAGAGATTGAAACAAGCAAGGCCACAAACAATCGAACCTAAGTTCATTACTAGCGCAGTACAACAAGGTGATCCTTTGGGGCCTCTGTTGTTCACCCTAGCTTTGCATCCTCTGGTTCAGTCCATTAATCATGCATGCAATCTCTCCCTTCAGGCTTGGTATCTTGACGATGGCACCATTGTTGGAGATACTCTTATGGTGGCCAAGGCGCTTGACATTATTAGGTCTGATGGGCCCGCACGTGGTTTGTTCTTGAATGTTGATAAAATTGAGCTTTTCTGGCTTGTGGAGGATCCTAGAAGTTTGGTGGAGGGTGTTTTCCCATCAAACATCTCTCACCCACGTAGTGTTGTCAAACTTCTTGGTGGGTCGATCAGCTTGGATGTGGGCTTCAGTCAGGACTTGGCCTTGAAGAGGGTCTATAAAACAATTTCCTTAATGGATGCGGATAACCAGCTAAATGACCCCCAATGTGAGCTCCTTTTGCTTCGCAACTGTGTTGGGGTTGCAAAGTTGTCCTATGCCTTGGGAACTTGCTCCCATGTGCCTTTCAAGGATGCCCAAGTTCATTTTGACCATGCTCTGCGCCTCTCCCTTGAGAAGGATGTCACTGCATCAGGACCTAGTTTTGGTGATTGGCAATGGCGGTTGGCCACTCTCCCTATCAAAGGAGGTGGTCTTGGTATCTTTGCTGCTGTAGATGTAATCCGTTATGCTTTCCTTGCTTCTCGGTTTCAGACGAGCACACTGCAGGCCAAGATTCTGTTGAATACGGGTATAGTTTCTCCTGACTCTTCTTTTCAGCATGCTTTTGATGATTTCAATGCCTTTTGCAACGCCGATGCTATCTCTCTCACCACTGTTTCTCCTTTCCCCCAAATGATGAAAACCTTGGCAAGGTGTTACTTTGGCGTTGTTGAGAAAAGCTTCGTCGATAGGTACATGCTAAGCCCAAGGGAGGTTGTTGTTCTTAGCTGTATTCGTGCTCCTCATGCACAAGATTTTTTTGTTCACTATCGCTATTGATGGCTTGGGATAGAGGATGAACCATCGTCAGTTTCGTTCTATGTTGTGCTACAAACTTATGGTATCTCTGTTTTCTGATGGTAGTATTTGCCCGAGTTGCAATGCTCCCAAGATGGACAAATGGGGAGACCATGTTGTCCATTGTTCTAGTGAGGTGGCTGAGAAGTTCAGGCATAATTTGGTGTGTGATATCCTTGTTGATATTTGCTCCAAAGTTGGATCGCGGTTCGGAAGGAGGCTCCCATGGGTTTCCTCTCGGAGGATGGGCACGATCTTAGGCCTGCAGACCTTTTACTCTTTAATTGGCATCAAGGTAAGGATGTTTGTGTGGATGTAACCGGGGTCTCTCCCTTTGCTGGTATGGGTGCGAGTTCTTGGGCGCCAGGGTTGGCCTTGCACAACGTTGTGGAGAGGAAAAAGAAGAAGTATGTGTCCAAGTGTGAGCAGAACGGATACAAATTTATCCCTTTCGTTTTCTCTACGTTTGGGGAATTCGATAAGGAGACTTTGGACACACTTTCACGTATTAAGTCTCTTTCTGTTAGCTACTCTAACAATGCTAAGAGTGGTGTGTTCGTTTTTCATAGATTGAGTTTTTGCATTCAGAACCTAGCTTGTTTCTAGGCTCCCATCCAACTTTATGTAATTTGTATAGTTTTAACAATCATTTGAGGGTTTTCCTTCTAGGGCGATCGGGGGGCGACTTGGGGGTGGTTAGGGCTCGCCAATTGGTATGCCCAGCGGGCATACTCCGGTCGTCATTGTTCGTGCCGTGGATCTTGTGTCGGTCATCGTTCGGGTATTGGGGTGTGATCATCGGTTCGTTTGGTCGTCGTTCCGGTTGGGCGTTCGTTGTTCTGGTGCGATTTCTCTTTTGTTGTGTCCCTGGGTTGCTGTGTTGGTGTGTGTTGATATGTGTTGTTCTTCTTTCTGGTGCGCTTTAGTTTGTTTGTGATCGTGTTCTTCTTTCTGGTGCGCTTTACTCCGGTCGTCTTTGTTCGTGCCGTGTGTTGATCGTGTTTGTTGTGTCAGCGTGGGTTGCTGTTTTTATTTGTTCGTCACCGAGTGTTCTGCTGTGTTGTTGTGCCAGTATGTTGTTGTGCTTTTCTTCGTGCAGGTGTTGTTGTGTGTTCAGCGTGGGTTGTTTTTTTTTTTCGTCAGCGAGTGTTCTGTTGTGTTCTGTTGTGTTGCTGTGACAGTTTTTTTGTTACGGTCTGTGTGTTTGCTGCGTGTTTGTTGTGTGTTTTTTGCAGTAGGTGTTGATGCGTGTTTGCTGTGTGGCTTTGTTGTGTTTGTTTGTTGTGTGTTCGGTTCTTCTTGTTGGGTGTCGCGTTTGTTTTCGGCTAATGTCATGCTTGTGTTGGTTCTAATATGGCCAGTAATGGTGTTGTCCGTATCTCGTGCCCGTTGAAGGGCTACGATGGTTGCAATAGTGGGGGTGGTAGAGGGCTTACCAAGAAGTATTTTATTGACCACTTGGGGGCTCGTCATTTTAAAACCGCGGATTTAGCGGTTTCTCACAAAACGTGGGTTGCAAGTGACTTTGGCTTTTTCTCTGCTTTGGACTCTGCGCTTCATCAGGCTGGCATCTGGCTATGTGGTGAGTGTTTGTGCACTTATACTTTTAGTAAGAATTGTAAGCGTGCTGATGTTGTTGTGATCCATGCACCTAGTTTTGACGACGTTGCGATCCTTGGTATTTCCAAGCCTCCTAGGCTTGTTGTGTTGGTTACTGATGGTGTGGTTAGGGACGTTGATAGCGCTTCTGATGTTCTCTCTCAACAATCCTTACCTAGGGATACTCTTAATTGTTTTGACATCCACCTTCTTAATCGTGTTTTTTCAAGAAAGTTACGAACTGTCAAGTGTATTCCCCTAAGCTGAGTCTTGGCTTTGCTAGAGTTTTCCTTTGTGCTCTTGATAAGGTCCTTGTGAGCCCGAGCGACGTGTCAGCTTGGCTACAACTCCTTATTTTACCTTGCTGCATTTTGACTGCTTTTGTGCCTACCAATAGGGCTCAACGACGGTTGGGTGAACGAGAGCGGTGTCAGTTTGATTGTATTTCTCGCGCCATTCATAGGTGGAAGGATCCCGAGGATAGGCTTGGGTTGGTGCTTGATCGCTTATCAGAGGAGGCGACTCTCTCTAGGAGTGTGAAGAAATCAAGAAGCCCTGAGGAAGTTAACCTTTTCCAATGTAAGCGAAAGCTTGGTGACGGACACTTCACTGCTGCTATTAAAGTTCTTACGTCTTCTAGAGTTGCCCCATCTAATCCTGACACTCTCCATGAATTGGAGGCCAAACACCCCTACGCCCCCACTCCGGTTTTGCCTTCTACTCCTTTAGGTGAGGATGCTCTCTCTGTTAACAAAAATGTGGTGCTTGATAGGATCCACAGCTTCCCTAACGGGACTTCATGTGGCCGTGATGGGCTTAGGGCTCAACATTTTGTTGATATTTTGGGAGGATCTGCTTCTGCGGTGGCTGATGATTTTTTACATTCCATCACCGGGGTTGTTAACTTGTTACTTTGGGGTCAATGCCCTAGCCAGTTAGGAGAGTTCATTGCTAGTGCCCCACTGACTCCCTTGGTCAGCCGGGTGGTCGTTTGCGCCTTATTGTTGTTGGTACTGTATGCAGGAGGCTTGTTTCCAAGGTTGCTTCGTTCGCGGTTGGTCCTTCTATGAACCTTTATTTGCAGGACTTTCAGTTTGGCGTGGGCGTTCCGGGGGGTTGTGAGGCAGTTCTACACTCTATGAACATGCTTGTTGAGTCTAAGGGCAATGAGGTTGGGCTTTCTATGCTTTTGGTGGATTTCAAGAATGCTTTCAACCTTGTCGATAGGAGTGTCCTGCTCCAGGAAACCAGGCTTAGGTGTCCGTCTATTTGCTCCTTGGGTTCAGTTTTGCTACTCTCAACCTGCTAGGCTCTACTATGAAGACTCAGTACTTTGGTCATCTCACGGGGTACAACAAGGTGACCCTTTAGGGCCTTTATTGTTTGCTCTAGCTCTACATCCTTTGGTTCAGTCCATTAATCATGCATGCAGTCTAACCCTCCAGGCTTGGTATCTTGACGATGGCACCATTGTTGGTGATACCCTTATGGTGGCCAAGGCGCTTGACATTATTAGGTCTGATGGGCCTGCACGTGGTTTGTTCCTGAATGTTGATAAAATTGAGCTTTTATGGCCTGTGGAGGATCCTAGAAGTTTGGTGGAGGGTGTTTTCCCATCAAACATTTCTCGCTCATGTAGTGGTGTCAAACTTCTTGGTGGGTCGGTCAGTTTGGATGTGGGCTTCAGCCGGGACTTGGCCTTGAAGAGGGTTTCTAAAACTATTGCTTTAATGGAGACGGTTAACGGCTAAATGACCCCTAGTGTGAGCTTCTTCTTCTTCGTAACTATGCTGGGGTTGCGAAGCTATCATATGACTTGAGAACTTGCTCCCCTGTGTCTTTCAAGGATGCTCAAGGTCAGTTTGACCATGCTCTGCGCCTCTCCCTTGAGAAGGATGTCACTGCATCAGGACCTAGTTTTGGTGATTGGCAATGGCGGTTGGCCACTCTCCCTATCAAAGGAGGTGGTCTTGGTATCTTTGCTGCTGTAGATGTAATCCGTTATGCTTTCCTTGCTTCTCGGTTTCAGACGAGCACACTGCAGGCCAAGATTCTGTTGAATACGGGTATAGTTTCTCCTGACTCTTCTTTTCAGCATGCTTTTGATGATTTCAATGCCTTTTGCAACGCCGATGCTATCTCTCTCACCACTGTTTCTCCTGCCCCCAAATGATAAAAACCCTGGCAAGGTGTTACTTTGGTGTCGTTGAGAAAAGTCTCGTCAGTAGACACATGTTTAGCCCAAGGGAGGTTATTGTTCTTAGCTACATCCGTGCTCCTCATGCACAAGATTTTTTGTTCACTATCCCTATTGATGGCTTGGGACAGAGGATGAACCATCATCAGTTTCGTTTTGTGTTGTGTTACAGGCTTATGATACCTCTGTTTTCTGATGGTAGTATTTGCCCGAGTTTCAATGCTCCCAGGATGGACAAATGGGGGGGATCATGCCGTCCACTGTTCTAGTGAGGTGGGTGTGAAGTTTAGGCATAATTTGGTGCGTGATATCCTAGTTGATATTTGCTCCAAAGTTGGGATCGCGATGCGGAAGGAGGCTCCCATGGGTTTCCTCTCGGAGAATGGGCACGATCTTAGGCCGGTTGACCTTTTACTCTTTAATTGGCATCAGGGTAAGGATGCTTATGTGGATGTTACCGGGGTCTCTCCCTTTGCTGGTATGGGTGCGAGTTCTTGGGCGCCTGGGTTGGCCTTGCACAACGATGTGGAGAGGAAAAGGAAGAAGTGCGTGTCCAAATGTGAGGATAACGGATATGAATTTATCCCTTTCGCTTTCTCTACGTTTGGGGAATTCGATAAGGAGGCTTTGGACACGCTTTCACGTATTAGGGCTCTCTCTATTAGCCACTCTAACAATGCTAAGAGTGGTGCTTTTATTTTTCATAGTTTGTGCTTTTGCATTCAGAAGGGTGTGGGGCCCAACTTGTTTCTAGACTCCCATCCAACTTTATGTAATTTATTTAACAAATTGATTTGCTTTTATCTTTTAACCTAATAATAATAATAATAATAATAATAATAATAATAATAATAATAATAATTAATAATAATAATAATAAATGGGGGGATCATGCGGTCCACTGTTCTAGTGAGGTGGGTGTGAAGTTCAGGCATAATTTGGTGCGTGATATCCTAGTTGATATTTGTTCCAAAGTCGGGATCGCGGTGCGGAAGGAGGCTCCCATGGGTTTCCTCTCGGAGAATGGGCATGATCTTAGACCGGCTGACCTTTTACTGTTTAATTAGCATCAGGGTAAGGATGCTTGTGTGGATGTGACTGGGGTCTCTCCCTTTGCTGGTGGTGGTGCGAGTTCTTGGGCGCCTGGGTTGGACTTGCACAACGCCGTGGAGAGGAAAAAGAAGAAGTACGAGTCCAAATGTAAGGAGAACGGATACAAATTTATCCCATTCGCTTTCTCTACGTTTGGGGAATTTGATAAGGAGGCTTTGGACACGCTTTCACGTATTAAGTCTCTTTCTGTTAGCCACTCTAACAATATTAAGAGTTGTGTTTTTATTTTTCATAGATAGAGTTTTTGCATTCAGAAGGGTGTGGGAGCCCAACTTGTTTCTAGGCTTCCATCAAACTTCATGTAATTCAGCTTATTTGAAAATTAAATATAACAATATTTTCATAAAAAATAATAATAATAATAATAATAAGGAAAAATTGCGTTTAACCACCCTTTATTTTCACACCTTTGCAATTGACCACCCTTTATTTTAAAAGTTGCAAAGAACCACCCTTTATTTTAACTATGTTAACAAACTACCACCCCTCCGTTAGGATTAAATTCTTTATACAGAATAAAGCATTAAAATTTTATATTTAATGAGTTAATTGTATTTTCAACCATAGTTGCATTACATATTTTTTTTGGGTTTAGGTTTTACAAACGAGATTGATTTTCACCCAAAACAAATACAGTAAAGCCAAAAACAAATTACAAACGGACTAGTAATTTGATGTGTATTGTAATTTGATTTTCACCCAAAACAAACCAGTAAAGCCAAACCAACAAGAAGATGATTCTACAAATTTATGTAATGATTTTCACCCCTCTGTTATACAAACGAGTTTGAATTTCGTCTTGGTGTCAAGCTTTATTTTGATGATGGTGTACTTTGATGTGATTAATCTCAGATCCAACTGCCTTCTTCACTTTACAAAGCCCATCGAACAGATCCCGAATTTGACCCTTCCCGTCAACCCCCATCTCAGATCTGGCCACCCTTCTTCCCTTTACAAAGACCGTCGACCCATCCCGAATCTGACCCTTCCCATCAACCTCGTCCCAGATCTGGCCGCTTTCGTCGATATTTACTTTGCCTTTCATCGTTTCAAACATCTAAGCTCAAAATTTAACTCCGCTTTCCATCGTTATCGAGACCCGTGAGCTCTCTTCAATGGTCCTCTGACCAAGCTCTTTAATGGTCTTCCTAATAATCAACGGCCGGTGAGCTCGAATCTCCAACCTTCTCGACCCGACCAACACACTACTATCCTCGATAAATCTAAACTATGCCTTAATTTTGTTCCCATTCAACTTCGGCGAAGGCAAAAAGAAGATGACGAGGGTGCCACCTTCCATCCTCTTCTTAATTCTTACTGTACTTTTTTAGGTTAAATTTATATGTAAATAAAATAAAAACAAACAAAGGTAAAATAGTATTTTAATTATAGCTAACGGAGACTTAATATAATCTGTCAAAAAGGTGGTAAATTGTAGAAATTAGGTATATAGTGGGTGGTTTCTTGCAACTTTTAAGATAAAGGGTGGTTAAATACAAAAATATGAAAATAAAGGGTGGTTAAATGCAATTTTCCCTAATAATAAATAATGAGATCAAATGGAAATTAACCTTACGGTGTAAAATGAGAGCAAATCTAGTGCATTGGATCTCGGAAATCAACGACCATAAGAAGGCGCGCTTCCTTTCATATTTTTTTAAACCTAGGGGTATTTGTGTCTTTTCCTTCACAAAAATAGATCATGGTGCAGCGTCATCTTCATGCCCCATCTTCATCCACTGGACTAAACATATTTGATCCGAAATTTCGATCGTTACTTCTCCATAATCATTGCTACTTGCTCCTTCTATTTTAGCTTGATTTTATGTTTATTATCGACCTCTTTTGAAGTTCAATCTTCATGGAGTTAAGTATAAGTTGTTTTTGTAAGGCTTCAATTTGTATTTGGGGGGGGGGGGGTTTCAAATTTGGAGTTTTACACTTCGATTTTCATATATTTGGTCATGTTTTGTGTTCTTTGAATTGTTTTTTTGTTAATTTTACTCAAACTATGAAGGTTGTGTACGTTTTGCATTGCAATTTGATGTTTTTGATTGAAAATCTAGGTTAATGGTAAATGTTTATCTAAACACCCACCATGTGTTTGATGAAATGCCCAAATGATTAACTTAGAGTTTTTCCATATCTAATTTTCCTATAATTTTCATTGTTTCTTCTTTGATAAAATTGATATTAGTTTTTCTAGCAAGTTTGGTATGCAAGGATCCATAGAAGCGCTACAACAATAAGTCATTGCAAATGACATTCATGTTTATTTTTTATGAACCTGTATTTGGGTATTAATGAACTCATACTTGTATGTTTATGTACCATAATAAATAAAATTTATGAACTATATGTACCACTATCATTAGAGTTTTTGTGACGAAGGAGAATTTGAAATATTGCTTAATTATGGGTTGAGATGAAGAGGTAATTTTGTTATTATAGATGTTATGACTTAAAACATTGTACTGGTGTATTGATGAACCAATATATATAATTACGGTGTCATACTTTTTGTTGTGTACTTAAAATTTATTCTCTGTGTAATGATTGTGAAAAATCATTTTAAAGTCTTTTAACCAAAAAAGGAGAGTAATGTGTGTCATTGCAAATGATTTGGGTTCGAAACCTACACAGGAAACCACATAATAGAACCACTTTCATGAATCTAAAGCCATGACTCTAACTATTACGTGCAATAAATTCATGAACCGTAAGATTACTTATTATGAACCTTAACATTTAAATTTATGAACCCACATAATACCATTTATGAACTAGAATACACCACATAAAAAACAATTATTGTTAATTAAATTTCATGAACCTTTATGACATTTGTTATGAACTTAACCGTATAAAGACATGAACCAATATAATATTATTTATGAATATATGACACAAAATAACAAGTATTGTGAATTAAATTTAATGAACCTTATTGACAATTGTTATGAACCTAACCATGTAAGAACATGAATCAATAGACCAACTTTTTATGAACTAAAAGTCATGAACCGTGAGATGAAATATTATGAACATGTGCTTATAAAACATGAACCAAATGACAAATATCATGAACCTAAAGACGTGGACCAAAATAAAAATTAGTATGACTTAAAAGACATGAGTTATAAGATAAACTATCATGAACCTAAGCATATAAAAACATGAACCAAAAAAGAACTACCATGAACCAAAAGACATAAATCGTACGAAGAGTTAGCCTATGTGGGATTTGAACCCACATCTATGTGCACATTCACATTGCTCTACCATTTGAGCTAATAAGTTACCAAATGACATGAAATATAAGATAAACTACTAAGAATTAAAAGTCATGAACCATGAGAATTATTATGAACCTAGCTTACAAAAACATGAACCAAAAGAACAAAAATCATGAAATAAAAACCACGAAAGAAAATAATACCTATCATGAACTAAAAGGCATGAACCATAAGATGAACTTTGATGAACCTAAGGTTATTCAAATATGAACCAAAAGAACAATTGTTATAAACCAAAAAAGCATGGAACAAAATTTATGAACCATAAGAAGACATATTATGAACCTTACCTTAAAAAGTCATGAACCAATAGAACAACCAATACGAACAAAAAGACACGGATGTATCAAGAATTAGCCTATGTGAGATTTGAACCCACATCTATGTGCATATGCACATTGCTCTACCATTTGAGCTAATAGGCTACCAAATATACTATTTCTCAAGTGTCAAATGCACATTTTCCACTGATACAACAAGATATAGACTAAATTACATTGAGATTTCTCCCAAGAAGACTATATTAGACAACTTCAACATCGGCAACATATAATCAATTTAGTATTCTCCAAGGCTAATTGGAAGTATTAACTATATAGATTTCTACAAGTGATTATCATTTAAGTGCCAATGTTTTTCAAAAAAAAGGAAGAAAGATGTGCAAATGCCTCGCCCCCTCCAAACCAACATTGAAGAAAATAAGGGTCATGTTTTATGGTTTTCAGGCTCACTCCCCCCCTCCCCCTTAAAACCAAAATTGACGCAAACAAGTAACAAATCATGCGAGAACCACTCATGAAATTCCATGGTGGGAATGAATGTCACTACCCCTATCACAACAAGGCAAGTTCAGTTTGACTATGAACCTACATACTTGATATTTTGAACCTATACACTAAATATTCTGAACCATAAAATCAGAGACCGCGAACCAGATCGAGAAATTTCGAACCTAAACAGTAAACACAATCAAATACAAACACCCATCAAATCAACCATAAACACCCATTAAAGCTCAATAAACTTTTCTAATAATCAAAAACAAATCTTAGAACCCTTAAAAATCTAAATCAAAGGAATCCATAGATCTACCACATAAATAATAGCCGTATCAAATTAGGTCTAAAAAAACTCATCTTGAAACCAATGTCGCAAATCGATGCCATAGGCCCATAGCCAAATCAGAATTGGAAAGGAGTGAGCTTGAGGGTGAGATTTCGAGTTTGTGGTGTAGATTTTGAAGTGGATCTAGAGGTTGAAGATGAGTCTCCTTTTCCCCCAAAAAAGAATGTGTGTAATTAAAAAAGAATTTGTGTGAGGGTATTTTTGTCTTGTCATTCAAATTTTAAACAAATTACACTCCGTCCCATTGTAAATGAGTGAGACCCTTTTCCTTATTTTTTTTTTATCAAACTCGTTTTATTTAATCTAGGCCGTCGATCTGTTTAATCCAATGGCCATGATCTGCTCGCATTTTTACCGTAGCAATAATTTCCACCCGAGTGTGACTCTAATAATAATAATGTCGTGATGTCTAAACAATAAATAAACCTAAGTTCATTTATTTCACACACAAATAGTTCCCAACGCAGAGATGAACATTTTTATTGGAATTGAGAATATGTAAAGGGTACGAGAGAGAAATATCCACTTGCCATAAATTTCGGTTTGACCTTTTAAGGTGGAACGTCACGGACGGGATCCTTCTCGAGAGTTCAACCTAATTCGAGGTTGGATACCACATAATAAAAATGAAATATATTATAATATATTATTTTATTTCCTATCCCTGATTTAAAGTAATCTTTTTTTATAAGATAAATTAGTCTAAATTATTATCCTTAAATAATTTAGTCTAAACATGCTTATTAATAATATTCTCATGGATATTATTATTTAATGAAGTCATTTATAATTTTATACAAACTAGTTGAAGTCCCGTACCATGTACGAGTAATAATGGTATAATTATTCGAGGAAACAAAGACAAGTAATAATACTAACTCCATCATAACAATAAAACCAACATCCTAGAAAATCGTAAATAAACTAATGTAAACCCGACCTTACTATGACACACGCTCTTCACCGCTCCGGCCCGCCATCTGGCCTCGGTTCCTACACGGTTCCCTGGTTCATACCTGGAACTGAAAAATAATCCCCGAAGGGTCAGCTACTAATCTATCAAGTTAGAAAGAATACGGAAACTCCAAGACGTTTTAAAAACATTTCTAAAGTCAGCATCCAAGTCCACAAGCGCAATCATAACTCTAAAGGCCAATACCTAAATCAGCTATAATTAGTCATACATATCCACATACACATTCATAAATACAACCTCATAATAATGCAATTCCTCTTTTTCACAATCCGACTTCCAAGGTGCTCATCGCCGCGCCGAGTGCAGAGGCTGGCCCTCTCACTCCACTTCAAAATCTCCCTTCTAACCCCAGCTAAGCCTCCACTGGAGCACTTGCCAAAACACACAGATAATAATTTTTGTATTGAAGGGGCACGGTTTCCCTGTCACACGGGTCATACATAGCTAACTCTTCCTCCATGCCAGCTACGATGGGCCGTGTCGGAAACGGTACCAACACAGAGAAAACGTTCCAAAAATATCTTTCCGATAAAATACATTCAAAACCATTTTACGCACACAACAATTCAAGAAGTTCAAAACAATTTAAAAGGTATTCGGGACTAGTTCCCAAAACCCACCCTACAATAACGGTATGCAATCTAACAGGATAGAAAAGAACCGAGCAAGTCGAAAACGACTTACCTCAAAGTTAGGGATCCTTTGATAAAGACGACCCAAACCCAACAAATTTTTACACTACCAATTCGTATAACACATACCCCAACTTAATTAATTCCTTCCTAATAATAAAACACATATCCACACTTAATTAACTCCGTAATTTCGTCCACAATTGAACAACGCGTTCTGCCCGTCATCACCTTCGCCAGCAGTTCTGCAACATACCTCCCGCCCTCGCTGACCAACTCCGCCCCCATCGACAACCCCTACAGACCCCTGCCCCCGACCGACGGATCTCGCCCTCTATCCCGACAACACACTAACTAACCCGACAAACAAAGGAGGGTGGGTCGGAACTCACCAGAAAGTTGACCGTGAATCTCCTTCGTGAATGAGACGACTCCGGCGCAGATGTGGATCGATCGATGAATAGCACGAACTGAATCGAGGCAATAGGCGCCGATTCAGTATCCAGTTACGGTGGCCAACGCGCGATCGAACTCCAATGGGTCAAAAGCGGCGGTGGAGGAACGAGGGTGAAGGTCGACACCCGATTGCAACAATCGCGTACCAATGTGGAAGGAACGCGAACGGACAGCGGAAATTCAGTACTTGACGCTCTGGTGGGTCGAGGCTACTGTCCTTCGGTCTTCGATGATGGCAAAGCCTTGCTTTGAAGGTTGGTCTGACGGAAATTGACGGGGAAAGACTACGGCACAAAGAGCTCTTCCAAGATGGAGGAAGGGTTTACAGAATGAAAAGTGGCGGCGGATTTAGGTTGAAGAACGAACGACATGGATGGCTATATAATGGGTATATATATAATGGGTATATACATATATGGACGCTAGTTAAGATATGTATATTAGTTAGGATACGTACACTAGTTAGATAATCTCGGCTAGCTAATTTTACATAATTATTTATTTATCTATAGGGAAAGATAAAGGCTTGGTTAAGGAGAAATCTACTAGCAATCCCGCTCGAAAAAGCTTATAGTCAAGAAATGAGACCCATACGAGACCGATTAGAACCCATTATTACATACTACCCCCCTTAAGAAAGTTTCGTCCCGAAACTTTTATAACGAAGGAAAAGATATCTCAAGGTTCTTACAACCACTCCCCCTACAAAGGGTTCGTTCTCGGACCGAAATTTATCGATAAAGCAAACATAATCAATACTAAACATCCAAAACACACAACACGACAGTCAAATATTTAATCAGTCAAATAGGCAAGTCAAAGTGACAACAATCACGAAGTAATCACCGAATCTATAACAATTCACTAATTACTAACGTTCCCCTCAAACGCCTCTACTAAACTCGGATAGATCTTGGGGTACCTCTCACTCATCCGGGACTCAGTCTCCCAAGTGGCCTCCTCGACTCCCCGTCGAGACCACTGAATCAGCACCAAAGGAATCTCCTTGTTCCGCAGTTTCTTCATTCGTCGATCAAGAACCTTCAATGGTTGTTCCCGGAAAGTATGATCTGGATCTACCACCAACTCCTCATAATTTAGTCGGTGACTAGGATCCGGGACATACTGTCTCAGCTGTGAAACATGGAATACAGGGTGCACTCCTTCTAAAGCCGGCGGCAATGCTAGCCTGTAAGCCACCTTGCCTACTCTCTCCAGAATCTCGAACGGACCGATATATCGGGGACTCAGCTTCCCTTTCACCCCAAATCTCCTGACCCCACGGGTAGGCGATACTCTCAACCAGACGTGTGCTCCTACCTCAAACTCCAACGGTCTACGCCTTTTGTCTGCATAGGACTTCTGGCGACTCTGAGCAACTAACATTCTCTCTCTGATTAAGGCCACTTTCTCGATCGTCTCCTCAATCATTTGTGGCCTCTCACCTACTACATCTGAGTGATCATCCCAACACAATGGTGTCCTACATCTCCGACCATATAAAGCCTCATAAGGAGCCATCTGAATCGACGAGTGCCAGCTGTTATTATAAGCAAACTCTACCAAAGCCAAATGGTCTGACCATTGACCTCCCCAGTCTAGTACGCAGGACCTTAGCATGTCCTCTAAAGTCTGAATCGTCCTCTCTGTCTGGCCGTCTGACTGCGGATGGTAAGCAGTCGTGAAATGCAATCTCGACCCCAATGCCTCATGTACCTGCTGCTAGTATCTGGAAGTGAAACGTCCGTCACGATCAGACACGATCGTCTTAGGCACTCCATGTAGTCTAACTATCTGGTTGATAAACACCTCTACTGGCTTGCTTACTTGTCATGTCTCTCTGATAGGCAAAAAGCGAGCAGTCTTCGTTAGTCTATCCACCACTACCCAAATGGCATCGTGGCCTCTGCTGGGTCTCAAACCTATGACGAAATCCAGGGAGATGTCCTCCCACTTCCATTCTGGAATAGGGAGTGACTGGAGCATACCTCCAGGTCTTTGGTGCTCGATCTTCACCTGCTGGCAAACTTGACACTTTGCGAAAAATCTCGCTACATCTGGTTTCATGCCATCCCACCAATAAAACTGTCGCAAATCCTTGTACATCTTACTCGGCCCGGGGTGGATTGAGTAAGGTGTAGCATGGGCCTCTTGCAAAATTTTCTACCTCAACTCTACATCTCGAGGCACACAAATCCGACCGCGTATGCGCAAAATACCATCTGCTCTCTCCGCAAAGTCGGGTGCCTCTCCACGGCTCAATCTCTGCCTCAGATCCTGAATCATCAGGCAACTCTCCGGCTTCTGCCTCACTTCTTGAAGCAAGGACGGTTGACACTCCAAGGCTCTCAGATTGCCCTGATAACGCTGAATCTGCACCTCAATACCGTATCTCATCAATTCTCTCTGTAACTCTAGCTGAACTGTCAAATGAGCCAACATACGCTCCTGAGGCGTCTTCCTACTAAGGGCATCAGCGACCACATTCGCTTTCCCCGGGTGGTAAAGGATCTCAAGGTCGTAGTCCTTCAGTAACTCAAGCCATCTCCTCTGTCTCATATTCAACTCCCTCTGCGTGAAGATGTACTTGAGGCTCTTATGATCTGTCATTACTTTGCAGGTACTCCCATACAAGTAATGACGCCAAATCTTCAGAGCATGTACCACAACTGCCAGCTCCAAGTCATCAGTGGGGTAATTCTGCTCGTTTGGTTTCAACTTTCTGGAGGCGTAAGCAATCACCCTGTCCCTCTGCATCAGCACACAGCCCAGGCCTACCTTGGAGGCGTCACTGTAAATTACAAAATCCTCATTCCCCTACGGAAGAGAAAGTATAGGAGCTGAAGTCAACCTCCCCTTCAGCTCGTCAAAACTCCACTAGGAGGCTTCATTCCATTCAAAACGAGTGGTCTTTTTAAGCAGGTAGGTAAGTGGTTGGGCTATTCGGGAAAACCCTTCCACAAACCTTCTGTAGTACCCTGCTAATCCCAGCAAACTCTGCACTTCCTTCACATTCTTCGGAGGCTCCCAGGCCTTTACAGCTTCAATCTTCAAAGGGTCCACCATAACTCCCTGGACGAATACCACGTGACCTAGAAAGGTAACTTCAGGCAGCCAGAAATCACACTTGGATAGCTTAGCAAACAACCGATGATGTCTTAATACTCCTAACACCAGCCTAAGATGCTCGGCGTGCTCCTCCTTACTCCTAGAATAGATCAAAATATTGTCGATGAACACTACTACAAATCTGTCCAAGTAGTCTATAAACACCCGATTCATCAGCTCCATAAATACAGCGGGTGCATTCGTCAATCCGAATGGCATCACTACAAACTCATAATGTCCATATCTCGTTCGGAAGGTCGTATTGGGAATATCCTCTTCCCGAATTCTCAGTTGGTGGTATCCCGACCTCAAATCCACTTTGGAGAACATTGTAGACCCCTGTAACTGATCCAATAAATCATCGATACGTGGCAGCGGATACATGTTCTTGATGGTAACTCGATTCAACTCTCGGTAGTCGATACACAGACGGAGAGAACCATCCTTCTTCTTTACAAACAAGACTGGAGCTCCCCATGGCAAAGCACTCGGTCGTATGTACCCCTTCTCCAATAACTCCTCCAATTGAGCCTTCAGTTCCTGCATTTCCATCGGGGCCATGCGATATGGGGCTCTCGAAATCGGTCTCGTCCCAGGCTCCAACTCAATACCAAAATCTACCTCTCTCTGAGGAGGCAGTCCTCGAAGCTCCTCGGGAAAGACATCCTCAAACTCTCATACTACTGGTATATCCTAAATGTGTGATCTCTCCTTGTCCCCCTGTAGAGCATAACACCAATATCCTACACATCCATCACTGAGCAACTTGGCGGCCTTTACCATACTAATCACCGATCCGGGCCCCTCCTGCTCTAACTCCTGACACACATGTCTGGTCCCATCATCTGCTGTCACTATAACTGTACCTCTGTGTGCATCCAAAACTGCTCGGCAACGTATCATCCAGTCCATCCCCAGAATCACGTCATCATCTGGCGACAACTACATTACTATGGAATCCACATACCAATCCCTATTCTCTATTCTAATAGGGCACTGTAAAATCTCCTTATTCCCTCTCACTTTACTGCCATCAGGCAGCCCCACAACAAAAGACACCCCTTCAGTGCAAGTCAGTCCTAGTCTAGCCACGCAATCAGAAGACATAAAAGAATGGGTAGCACCCGTATCAAACAGGTATATGCACAGGTCTAGACTGAATCCAAATCATACCTGTAGCAGTCGGGGCATGTAAGGCATCAGCCCTCCTCATCTCAAACATACGAGGCTGATTGCCCCCAGTAGTACTAACTCCTGCGCCGCGACCTCTGTCCTAACTCGGTGCATGTTGAAACTGTTGAGGCAGACGACGAGGCATCTGGTTCACTGTCCCCGGTGAAGATCCCTGTGAGGGTGCTCCAATATTACAATACTGCTGTAAATGGCCAGGCCTCCCACAAGTGAAGCAACTCCTGACTGGCTTCAGACACTGACTCCTCAAATGAGTAGTGCTTCCACAGTTGAAGCACTCTCTCAGCCCTCCAATGGAATGACTTTAATGGCGCTGGTCCTGACGATCCTGTGACTGAAACCCTGATAATTGCGGCTGAGAAGAGCCGGGACGACTATCTCTCTTAGGTTCTGCCAGGGCAGACAACTTCTGCCTCTTGCTCCCAGTGGTATGCACCTCTAGCTGACTTTGTTGGGTCGTGGCCATAGCATAAGCCGAAGCAGACTGTTGAACGTCTATCAATGTCGCAAGTCGGAGACCAGACACATAAGCACGTAGATGCGGCTGCAACCTTTTTAGAAAGGTCGCAATCTTCAATTCCTCAATAGGGGCAGCATTCGGCACCGCCGCCAACTCTTGCTGAAACTTCAGAATAGTCTAAACTACTGTGATATTTTCGGGTCCAGCATCCCGAAAAGCAACCTCCCAAGTCGCCCTCACCATCGGAGCACAGTACTGATCTCGAATCCGCCTCTCAAACTCCTCGAAGGTCACCTCATTCTGGTGGTCCCTACACAACTCCCACCAATCAAAAGCACTCTCATGTAGCAGACTTTGTACTAAGGACCTCTTCCTCTCTTCCGGTGCCTTAATGGAGTCCAACGCAGATTTCACCCTCCTCAACCACTGCTCTACGTCAGAACCCTGAGCTCCAGCAAAATTCGGCACCCCAGTCTTCCAAAACTCCACGAGCCACTTGTCAGGCTGAGGCTCGCGATACTGTCTCCTCGGTTCGACCACACGATCAGCTACCACTGGTCCTCGCGAATCTGGCATTGCTCCTAACTGGGCAGCCAAAACAGAGTCTGGTCCTGGTGCCCTCCTCTCAGCCCCGCAACTGCGTTCAGATTAGGTGCAACCCCCGCACCCATCAAAGTCTACAATAACAGCTGGATCGCAGCGTTCACTTTTGGGGCCAGTCCTATTGGTGGCACTCCTCCTCCTACTTCAGCCCCGTTAGATGGGGGAAACCCCTCCCCGGCGACAGATGCACTGTCCTCTTGATGAACAGCAGCAGCCACATCCTGACTCTCAGCAACCTCCTCCTTGTGAATATTATGTTGTACCTCTGGCTCAGCAACTATAGGGGCCTCTCCCCTACCCCTGCCACGGCCTCGACCTCGGCCTCTACCACGACCTCTTCTACGGCCTCTTCCATTAGCTTCAGCAGCTCCTTCTCTGGTTGGTGGGGCCATCTATAACAGAAAGTCCCACAATCAAAACTTAAACATCCTATTTATTAACGTAATTCTTACTACTCTACGTGAGGTCCTTCGGCTGATGGGGCGGAGTCGCGACGTGTCACCTACCCCCTATATGCAACATGCCTACCCCAGTAAAAACATTTTGAAAACACCGACCGCTTTTGGTTTTAAGTTGGACCTCGGGTACACTCGTTGGTCAGTTCCATGTGCCCTGTTGTCAACCTGGCTCTGATACCAATTTGTAACACCCCGACTTCCGACGAGGCGCTACTTAGAAATAGACCTTACTAGGTACTATTTAAGTAGGTTGACAACTACACTTTAGGATCTTGCAACGCGGGCACGACGAGAAAACATAATAAAAACATCCAACCTTTCATTTTATAAAAATATAGAAAACATAGTTATGCATGTATTCCAGCAAAACGTAAATATTCAAATCCGACAAATCACTGCTAACAATAAATTATTCGAGGAAACAAAAGACAAGTAATAATACTAAATACATCATAACAGTAAAACCAACATCCTAGAAAATCATAAATAAACTAATGTAAACCCGACCCTACTATGACACGCGCTCTTCACCGCTCCAGCCCGCCATCTGGCCTCGGTTCTTGCACGGTTCCCTGGTTCATACCTAGAACTGAAAAATAATCCCAGAAGGGTCAGCTACTAATCTATCAAATTAGAAAGAATACGGAAACTGCAAGACGTTTTAAAAACATTTCTAAAGTCAACATCCAAGTCCACAAGCGCAATCATAACTCTAAAGGCCAATACCTAAATCAGTTATAATTAGTCACACATATCCACATACACATTCACAAATACAACCTCATAACAATGCAATTCCTCTTTTTCACAATTTTGACTTCCAAGGCGCTCATCGCCGCGCCGAGTGCAGAGACAGGCCCTCTCACTCCACTTCACAATCTCCCTTCTAACCCCGGCTAAGCCTCCACTGGAGCACTTTCCAAAACACACAGAAAATAATTTTCATTTTGAAGGGGCACGATTTCCCTGTCACACGGGTCACACATAGCCAACTCTTCCTCCACGCCAGCTACGATGGGCCGTGTCGGAAACGGTACCAATACAGAGAAAACGTTCCAAAAATATCTTTCCGATAAAATACATTCAAAACCATTTTACGCACACAACAATTCAAGAAGTTCAAAACAATTTAAAAGGTATTCGGAACTAGTTCCCAAAACCCGCCCTACAATAAAAGGTATGCAATCTAATAGGATAGAAAAGAACCGAGCAAGTCGAAAACGACTTACCTCGAAGTTAGGGATCCTTTGATGAAGAAAAAAATTTAAGAACATGAGCGGAAATGATTCCCTAGGAAATTATAAAGTGATAAGTTAGATTAAGTACAAGCGGAACCGAACTAACCCAATTAAGGAGCCACTTTTATTGCCATGAAATAACCGAACCTATATAAGGGGAATTCCTAATTAGTAGATATTAATATCTCTAATCCATGCCACCTATTATTATCCCTCTAATCTAGAAATCCTAGCCCACAAAGACAAACCAAATCCACCTAACAAGTTTCCCGATCCTCCATAAAGACGGCCCAAACCCAAGAAATTTTTACACTACCAATTCGTATAACACATACCCCAACTTAATTAATTCCTTCCTAATAATAAAACCCATATCCACACTTAATTAACTACGTAATTTTGTCCACAATTGAACAACGCGTTCTGCCCGTCATCACCTTCGCCGGTAGTTCTGCAACATACCTCCCGCCCTCGCTGACCAACTCCGCCCCCATCGACAACCCCTACAGACCCCTGCCCCCGACTGACGGATCTCGCCCTCTACCCCGAGAACACACTAACTAACCCGACAAACAAAGGAGGGTGGGACAGAACTCACCGGAAAGTTGACCGTGAATCTCCTTCGTGAATGAGACGACTCCGACGCAGATGTGGATCGATCGATGATTAGCACGAACCGAACCGAGGCAATAGGCGCCGGTTCAGTATCCAGCGACGGTGGCCAATGCGCGATCGAACTCCGGTGGATCAAAAGCGGCGGTGGAGGAACGGGGGTCAAGGTCGACACCCGATTGCAGCAATCGCGTACCAGTGTGGAAGGAATGCGAACGGACAACGGAAATCCAGTACTTGACGCTCTGGTGGGTCGAGGCTACTGTCCTTCGGTCTTCGATGATGGCAATGCCTTGCTTTGAAGGTTGGTCCGGCGGAAATTGACGGGGAAAGACTACGGCACAAAGAGCTCTTCGAAGATGGAGGAAGGGTTGACCGAATGAAAAGTGGCGGCGGATTTAGGTTGAAGAACGAATGACGTGGATGGCTATATAATGGGTATATACATATATGGACGCTAGTTAAGATATGTATATTAGTTAGGATACGTACGCTAGTTAGATAATCTCGGCTAGCTAATTTTAACTAATTATTTATTTATCTCTAGGGAAAGATAAAGGCTTGCTTAAGAAGAAATCTACTAGCAATCCCGCTCGAAAAAGCTTATAGTCAAGAAACGGGACCCATACGAGACCGATTAGAACCCATTATTACATAAAAAATAACTTAAATAAATTATTTTAAATAATATGCATCAGTAATATTGTACCAAACATTTAATGCTTTTATAGTTTATTTTATTTTAGATATAATCTTTTTATGTTAAATAAATTATCATATCAAATATTTATTATTTATCTATCTTAATATATAATATCTAATGTTCTATAATTTAGTTCAATTTTAGATAAAATCATTTAAATCTATCCTAATATATAATATTAAGTTTTTTATAATTTATTTTAATTCTAGATAAAATCTTTTAGACAAAATCAATTTATATATATCTTAATTCTTAATATGTAATTTAGTTTTCTATAATTTATTTAAATTTTTGGTAAAATTTTTTAGATCAATCATAATATATAATATTTAATGTTAAATAATTTATTTTAATTTTATATAAAATATTTTAGATATAATCAATTATATACTCAAAATCCATCCTAATATATATTATAGTTTATTTTATGTTAGATAGAATGTTTTCAATATATATAAATTGTAAGAATGACATGTACAAAAAATCCTTGGTGGCTAATGGTAAAATCTTATGTGGCAGATAGCTTATATTGTGATAGAAAAAATAACTTAAATAAATTATTATAAATAATATTCTATAATAATATTTTATCAAATATTTAATGCTTTTATAGTTTATTTTGTTTTAAATATAATCTTTTTAAGTTAAAACAATTATAATATCAAATATTTAACATTAATACTTAAGATTTAACATTAGATAACATCTTTATTTTAGATAGAATCTTTCCTAGATTAATTTATCATATTTCTATATTATCCTAAAATAATATCAACATATATAAATTCTCAAAATAAAAAATACTATGTGGCGAAATCCTAGGTGGCTTAATGTGGGAACGACACCTAGAAAAATCCTAGGTAACGCAACGTGGTGTCCTTATTCCTTGCGTCTTTTATATATATATATATATATACATAGATTATGGTAGATTATAAATTTCTAGGTGAGCATGCTATGGATTTTATTTAATAAACTCTTTAATAAAGCCTACTTTATGAAAATCCTTAATAATTATTCTTATGACAAAAATTTAATTTAAGATAATGATAGTTAAATATAGATCGGAAATTTATACCAAACAAGATGGAATGAAAATTTGGGCTCGAACACAAGGCGGAAATTGATGACTTGTTTTTAAATTAGATGGGCCAGCTCCAAACTCTAGTCTCAGCCCCAACCCACCAGTGCAAGTATCAGTCCGTCAGAATAGGCCTAACTCCACCTTCACACTTGTTTTTCCTCAGTTGTGTTGGAATGACGTAGCAACAGCAAGTCCCGACAGCAACAACAACAACGTGCAACAGCGAGCAGAGGTGCCCGGCGGCGGAGTCTCCTCCGACGCGGAGTTCCGACGAGGCATGCATCGGAGGTGCGTGTGTGTTTCGGTGGCAAAAGGAACCAGAAAAGAGAAGGGCGACTTTTATAAAAAAAATCAGATTTTGGGGATTTTGAAATCTAAATTTTGGAGACTTTGTTACTTGGTAATCTGTGGAACGAAAATACGGTTGAAGAGAGGTTTTTGGTGCCATTCCCCATTGTTACCCCCCTCTTTAATTAGGCAAAGAAACCAATTTTAAAATCGAACATGATTACACCTAGGTGGCTAGGTTTAGGGAGATTGCGATGGGGAGAAGAGGGAAATCCCGGGTGTCAAGGTCTTCCGCTGAGCTACTCCTTGGTTTCAAATAGACTTTGGTGTCATCTTCCAAATTAATAATCTCCCATGAATAGATGCTTTGACTTGTCTTCAAAGGGAGTGCCATACATTTGTCACATCCTCTTCGTGGTTGGGGACGACGTACGGTCTAGCTCCGCTGTCAACTCCACCATGCAAACTAATTTCGACTTCTACCCATTTCATTGTCATTCATCTTTTCCTTTGAACAACGGCTCTGTGATAAGATCCACGTTGAGATAATGTAACGATAACCTCACAACAGTGAATTCAACATATTCTGCTCTACAGACCAAAGTAAGCTTCAACAATGAATGCCACTAAGTTTCCAAAATAGGGACACAATGATTTTGGTAAAATTCCTAATTGCTCAAACACATCCCAGTATATATAAGACATCCACAAATTACCCTGTATCCACCAAAACCCACCTCGATCACCATCTTAGTTTCAATTTTTATATGAATAACCAAAGGGCTTGAATGAGGTGAATGAAGCCTTGTCCGCCATAACTGATAAAGACTAGATTAGAATGTCTCACCTTTCCTTGCGGCCACGCTCAAGATAGATGGATCTTGTCGATCTTCGTTAGGGTGTCATTTCCTTTCTTGATTAGAAGACCCACCAAGGGAAGGCCTCCCAAAAAAGGGTGTTGATATACCCATCATATCTCTCCACCTAAGGTCGTTGAGTCTTTTCCTCTTTGTTATGATTCCACAAGGATTTCTATTTGTACCATTGTTTTTGGTACCGGGGTTGATTTTTCCGAATGGTATTACAATGATCCCTTCACACCTCTTACACCGAGTCATGCCGTAGTTGGTAATCTTGGCGACATTTATGCTCCCGCGGTTTTATTTTTCTACATCGTGATGTGCCACTGGAGAGCGAGGTGGCTTGGGCTTTATTGATGCATGCCCGCATGCTTAACATTTTCCTCCACCTTATTCTTTTCTCGTGCTGCACATCGATCCCAACCACCCTTGAAAATATTTCTCAAATTCAAACATTCCTTCATCGACCGAGTTGTGGTCACTTTCAAGGCTTCCTCTGTGTGAACCTCTTTCTTAATTAGCTCCTTAATCTCCACATACTATGCAAGAGAATCTCGAAAAATTGACATCTTGAATGAGGAATTAGCCAAAATTTTATCAATGTAGCTTTGGCAATCACCTCGTCACGCAAGTGAATCTCTTAAAGAATGTACAGAGATACTCACGTTTAAGCTACTAGATGTTGAGAAGGTCCTTCACTACTCTTTTAGCCCTGGTTGTGCTTTCGAAGTGTAACTTGAAAACGTCTAAGAGCTCTTTCCACATCGTTATAAACCTTGATGTGAGACTATGGAACCAAGTTAAGGCACTATTCCCTAGGGTACAAGGAAAGACCCAACAATACAGTGCATTGCTAAAGAAGTTCATAACCATTAACATCTCAAAAAAGGGAAGATGGTCATCTCGGTTGCCAACACCATAATCTTTCTCCATTCTTGGTTGTTGTATGTTGTGAAGGAGAAGGTGAGCACGTTAGATTTCAGTAGAAGAAGCAAAATCAGCACTGTATTCCAATTATTGATCATCCCAATCACTTGGTGCGGGAAGATTCCCACCCGAAGAGAATAACTTCGTGACATACTCATGGTGGACATGACATACCCTAACCAGTGATGCCTACCCTCCTTGACATGCATTCTTTAAGGGAGTGAGTGATGTTGTTGGCCAAGAACTTTCCCACATGATTCTCTAGCGGTCACAGTTACCTCCATCGAGTGTGCGACTCCTCCGGACCACGCCTTGTGGTAGCATGTTCTAATGATGCCTAAAAAACATTTGATGATGTCTCATGTGATTATAAGAAGGTGTATACGATAGATGGTACATCAAAACGGAAAAACCTTGTTGTATGGGGACCTAGTGGTAATGATTACCTAGTGCCCACATCATGGGGCTTCTTGGGGGAAAATATAACTTGATCTCCCTCAAGATGCAGGTGTGTTGGTGATTTTAGTGTCATCACGTGATTGTTCCTACTAGGGAACTACTGATGCGCTGATACTCTATGATTATATTAGGATAATTAATTATATTTGTTATCTTTTCAATATTGTCATTCCTTTTATTTAGCGATTTGATTTTATCTTTTAGGAAGAGTATCTTCTTTATTATTCCAGCAATTAGGGTTTCTTGTTAGCTAGATATTAGAGTATTATAAATACTCGTGTAAGTTGTTATCAAAGCAATCAATCAAATGAATTAATAAAATTATCTTTTGCTTTGAATTTATCTCTCGTTCTTCCCGTGGCATGCCAACCAACCACGTTTGTCGAGCCAAACCCACATCGGGTGCGTCTCAACCCCATGGCAACCAACCACGTTTATCGATTCAATCCCACATCGAGTGCGTCTCAAACCCTTGACTAACAAGGTTCCGATACGAATCCACACCGGTCTCGTATCAATTGGTGCTTTTATTGAGAGTGAGTCCACATCGGACCAATCTCGCCTCCTCCGTATTAATTGGTGCTTTCATTCTTGAACTCTACAATCACCATGTCCGTCTTTACAGGCAATGATGTGGTTCCCCGTGACATCCGAGAACTCCTCCAAAACCTATCGTTGGAGATCCGCATCCGTCACGATATCAATTCTAGGGCCTATGTTGCGGAGTTCGACTTGAGTTCGTTGATTATTAGTGCCTATGGGGAGTCACAACAATTTGAGTTTCGGATGCTGACTCAAGTTGTGCTACATGTTAAATGGGACCCTGACGGATTAAACTCCAAGATCCGTTTCATGCGTCTCCTCCTGATTTACGACTTGAGGACAAGTCAATTCTCAACGGGGGAGAATTGATACGCTAGGATTATATTAGAATAATTAATTATATTTGTTATCTTTTCAATATTGTCATTCCTTTTATTTAGGGATTTGATTTTATCTTCTAGGAAGAGTATCTTCTTTATTATTCCAGAATTAGGGTTTCTTGTTAGCTAGATATTAGAGTATTATAAATACTCGTGTAAGTTGTTATCAAAGCAATCAATCAAATGAATTAATAAAATTATCTTTTGCTTTGAATTTATCTCTCGTTCTTCCCGTGGAAACCAACCACGTTTATCGAGCCAAACCCACATCGGGTGTGTCTCAACCCCGTGGCAACCAACCACGTTTATCGAGTCAAACCCACATTGGGTGCGTCTCAAACCCTTGACCAACAAGGTTCCGATACAATTCCACACCGGGCTCGTATCAATTGGTGCTTTCATTGAGAGTGAGTCCACATCGGACCAATCTCGCCTCCTCCGTATTAACTACGTAGGGAACAAAATCTTTTAGTGTGATCGGGTTCCTACGACTAATAGCGGAGATTTGGTCGTGCAAATCATGGTTATGAAAAAGAGTCCAAAGTAACCGAAAGACTGTAATCTTTAGTAAGTCAGGGTCGAATCCACTAAGAGACATATTGATCGTTTTGTATGAGTTTTATGTCAAATCAAGTAACAAAGGGGTTTTGTGAATTATATAACTAACTATCAAGCATGCAAAACTAACAAAGTAGAAAAGTTAGGATTATCAAGTTTTGGGAAAATACTTTGCCAAACATGTATCCACATTCGAATGATAATTTGATCATAGATTTCATTTAATAACGCATGCACATGGAACTTCCAATTCCTTTTCAAAGATAAATAATAGCACAACCAAATACTATCAATCCTAACTAGTTGAATAACCTTGAAACCATCAAGATTCAATTCAAAAGCAACAGTAAGAATTGACATATAATCAAGATACAATTTTAGCATAAAACAACTAGTTTTTATCCTAGAATGTAAATCAAATCTCTTTTGCATATATGACTAGCACAATCAGATACTAGTTCAATGCAGTTGCTACTATGAAATAGAGATACTCAACCTGTAGTACTCTAAATATAGCCATATAGATTTAATAACAACCCTATAAATTGTTGAAATCAATCAATTAATCAAATAAAGAAACAGAGAAGAATAGTTTCATACAATAGATAAGAAATAGAAATCTTACAACTAAATATTAAACGAATCTTCAAATAGTCTGACTAAGCAAAGGTGGCTTTGTTCTCCATGAAAGTAGAAAATGCTCTCCAAATAATGATAGAGAGTAGAATATGAGAGTTGCAACTCTGTACAAACCCTAATATAAGAAACTAGGTCTTCCAAAGATACAAACTCGGAATAATAGCTAATATAATGAGTGCCAATAAGAACATAACATGTGGCCAACTTCGGAATTGCCGGCTGTCAGAGCCGGCGGGCGCCGCCTGGTAGGCGGTGGTCGCCGCCAGCACCAGACCGTACCTCTTTAGTTTTTTCACATTCAGCTCTAAACTCCAACAAAATGTATCTTTGGGTCTTCTTCCTCCAAGCTCTAAAATGTCTCCAAAGCCACCTAAAACACCAGTAAAGATATGCTAAAACCCCATCTATATACACAACATAATTGTGCATATCAAACTTCCCCACACTTAAATCTCACTCATCTCGAGTGAAACAAAAAACTATCACTCATCAAACCTATAATCCCTAGATCATCAAAGTGCAAGAGAGCTCACAAAGAGAGGTAAAAGCATTCACATGAAAGCTCAACACCTACCCTACTCATCAAGATGATATAGCAAATAAGCACCAACACCCTACTAACATCCAAAGTACATCAGCCAAAGCAACAAGCACACCGAACTCAACCAAAAACCACAACCAAAACAGACCAAACAACCAATCTAAACATCAATCAAATAAGATCCTAGCAACAAACCACCAACAAGTCCATCATCAATACATCATCAAAGAGAGTGAAAGTAACTAAAAATCTACACCTTTATTCCTCTAAATGAAAACCTACCCAAAACTCTCCTATACTCCATTGCTTATGTCTCCTGCACTAGTAAAATGATAGTCCTAAATCACTCTTTTTTTCACTCATTTTGCTTAGGTGCCTTTTCAGGTTTTCACATAATACTCTCTTTTCATTTTTCAAAATTGGACTCACCACCTCACATCACTCTGAATCTATTTTTTCCAAGGCCTAGTGCCTACCAAATTACCTTCTTTTTACTTGAACTGCCCTTTCGGGTTTTCAGTCCATCCCATGATTTTTATTTGCCTTTTTTCAAAAAAAATTCAATTTTTTTATATAGCATAACAATAGTAATATATAATCAACTCCCCCACATTTAGAACACACATTGTCCTCAATGTAGAAAGACAAAATAAAATAGGGGAAGTAGAGAAATATACCACTACTGCTTAGAAAATGGTGGTGGATACGGTAGATTATTGGGATAAGATGGATACCCGGGCCACATGCACTGGAAAAACGATGGTTACTGCTGAAAGAAATAGGTCTGTTGTTGATAAACTGTGTTTGGTGCTGATGATACTGATGCATCCTATCCATAGAAACAACTAGAGCAATTTATTGAGTAGCCATCTCATCCTAACGTATTGAAAGTCGGCTCATCTCTCTCATCATCTCATCTTGCCAACTCGGACCAGTTCCACCTTCTACTGTACCAACACCCATATCATGTACTAGATGCCCAATCTCATCCTCAACCTACAAATCTATATCTCCTTGTGGAACAGCCTCTATAACAAGGTCCAAGGCTAGTCATGGGTCGGGTTAAGGGTGGGTGGAGCACTTCGACCACCCGACCCACGAATAAAAATGGATCACCCTACCCACCCATCACCCGTAAAGCCTTTCACCCATATCCGACCCACCCATCACCCATATAAAATTCTAGAGATAAGAAAAGAATCATTGACTTTTGGTGATGCTGAAAAGGGGTGGTTACCGAAGTGAGGAAGACTCGCAGTAAATTAACAAAGGAGAGTTATTAATGATAATGTTGAGAAGATGACAATAGAGATACAAAAAAGATGATCAAAAGAGTAGAAGTGGCAATGCCTATAGCAAAAGCCAAAGGCTGCAAACCAGAAAAAGAAAAATAACTAGATGAGGTTGGTAGGTTTGTTGGAAGTATTGGAATATAATATATATATATATATATATTAGGTTAAAATATGCGGATGGTAAATGGTTGAATCGGGTGATGGGTGGTGGATCGGGTTATGGGTCGGGTGAATTGGCTGTAAAATCTCACCAATATCTGACCCATCACCCCCGCTTCACCCGTCACCCGACCCATCCATCACCCACTTTGTTACAGATTTTTACCCGTATAATTGGGTCGGGTAAAGTGGGTGGGTCAGTCACCCACGGATAATGTCCAACCCTAACAGGCTTTGGAGTAGGCGCTGGAGCAGTAGAAGAGGATCCAACCCGTGTAAAACTAACCGAAAACCGCCACATATCAAAATCACTATAATCTAGTCCAAAGAGCATCGGGATAGGAATGGGAAAAGACATCTTTTACACACCATTAGGACCAAATAGATAATGGAGACTATCCCCAATCATAGATAAAACTCCAGCATTATTCAAATGCTTCTTACCATAAGTGTAACTAGAAGAGAGCCGCTCAGGTGGTGGAGGAAAAGAAATGCCCATCCACTCAGCAAGAAGAGAAACCATGCTGCCTATAATGATCCTACACTTCATATCGCCCCTGAACTTCTTACAACAGGCAAGAAACTAAGCCCTCCAATCTCTCACCAATGGACACTACGGTATCATACTCCACATCGTCTCCAAATCCAAACGAGGCACCTTATTCAGCTCAGATTGGCCCAACCAGGCCATACGAATCACCTTATGAGCCAGACGCAAACAGGGGTGAGACCACTTGTAATTATAATCCACATCAACATTAGAAGCAATACTCAAAGTTGGACAAGGAACTACGCTGACTATTCCGCATCAAGATACATAGTTCCTACAATCGAAATTAGAATTTTAATCAATGACGCTTGTGCGTGAGATGACGACGAAGTTCCAAAAGTTGGAGAAGATTGAGGGAATGGACTTCAGTCGTTGGGAAAAGAAAATGCATTTCCTCTTGACCACGCTCAAGGTGGTTTATGTCCTATCCACTCCGATGCCCGAAGTAGTCGATGATGAAGTGATGGTTGAATCCTTAAGGAAGAGAGCAAATGGGGGAACGATGACTACATTTGTCGAGGCCACATATATCTTAAATGGTATGTATGATTCCCTCTTTGATGTGTACCAAAATGTTGAATCAGCCAAGGAACATTGGGATTCACTAGAGTCCAAATACATGGTTGAGGACGCTTCAAGTGTAAAGTTCCTAGAGAGTAACTTCAATAGTTACAAGATGGTCGATGCAAGACCAGTGATGGAACAATTCAATGAGATACTTCATATCTTGGGGCAATTTGTCCAATACAAATTGAAGATGGACAAGTCCATCTCTATTTCAAGCATAATTGATAAGTTACCTCCATCATGGAAATTCTTTAAACACATGTTGAAGCACAAGAAGGAAGATATTTCCCTTGTAGAACTTGGAAGCCGTTTGTGTATCAAGGAGGGCCTTCATACACAAAAGAAAGGAAAGGAGAAAGAGACTCTAGGATCTTCATCCATTAATATGGTGGAAGATGGTTCCCAGAAGGGGAACAAGAATAAAGGCAAGAAGAGGTCACGTAACAACACAAGTAACAGTCCCAACAAGAAGTGCTCCCCAAAAGGAGATGGATGTTGGAATTGTGGTAAGCTTGAACATTTTAGATGGGATTGTCGGGCTGCAAAGGGGAAGAAGGACAAAGGTTCTAACCAACATGCTCAAGGTTCTAAGGAAAAAGGACAAAGGTTCTAACCAACCTGCTCAAGGTTCTAAGGAACAAGGGCAGAAATCTCATCAAAGTCAGAAAGGAATAATGATTGTTCCGAGTATAGTTACATCTCCTAGTTTGGATTTTGTTCCTATATTTTTGAGGCTTTCTTTGTGCAGGATGATAATATTTCTTGGTGGGTTGACTCAAGTGCTACCACTCACGTGTGTAAGGAAAGATTTATGTTCATGTCATTAATTACTGTGGATGATGGACGTGTCCTTCATATGGGAAACGAGTCAACTGCCCCCGTACTAGGTAAAGGCCAAGTGGATTTAGAGTTCTCATTTGAGAAGACTTTAATTCTTAAGAATGTGTTGTATGTACCCAGAATAAGGAAAAACTTAGTCTCTAGTAGTATCCTAAATAACTAGGCTTTCGTTTGGTGTTTGAAGCCAACAAATTCATATTCTCGAAAGGCAGTGTATTTGTTGGTCGTGGTTACCTATGTAATAGAATGTTTAACTTAAATATTAATAAAGTTATAAATTCTATTTACATGACTTGCACACATGAATATGTTCCATTGGGAACAATGAATGTTCCCTCAAGAACAATCTCCTCTCTTTGGCATGCTCAGGTGGGACATGTACACTACAAACGCATGCTTGATGTGTTTAGAACTGGATTAATTCCTCCTTTTGACATGAATATAGATAAATGTAGAACATGCATGCTTACCAAGATAACTAGACAATCTTTTCCGCATGTTCGAAGGAATAATGTCGTGCTTTATTTAATACATAGTGATTTGTGTGATTTTTCATGCTTTCCCATCTTTGGGTAATAATAAATATGTGGTTACCTACATAGATGATTATTCTCGTTATTGCTATGTAATTTTTTTCATGCTAAGAATGAGGCCCTAGAAAAATTTTAAGCTTTATAAAACTGAAGTAGCACTACAAATGGGAAAAACGATTAAAAGGTTGCGCATCGATAGAGGTGGTAAATATTTTGACCCAGAATACTTCCAATCCATATGTATTATCCATGAAACTACGACTCCCTATACATGTTGTAAGGGTTTCCTGACAAACAAATAAATTTATAAATCAAAACCCCGCTGAGTATAGCAGAGTTAGGTTCGTCCATGGGAGAGAGTCAGTATCAAGTTTTGTTTACTTAGGGCACAAGTAATAGAAAAATTTTGGATTTTTATCAATAAGAGAGAGAATTCTAAGGTTTAGGTATCACCACAACAACAATTATGTATGCCAACGCCAATGAAACACAAAGATCATGCTTGTATCACATAAATTTGTCAACTTTTGTCAACCATACAAGTAAATCAACTAACTTTCGTTAAATCAACAAACTTGTCTATCTATCTCTTTGCTTCAACTAGGATTGATCAACTTCCGTTTCAAAACCCTAATTGACTATTTTGATTCAAAGTTTTCACTTTCGCTTCAACTATGAACGAGAAATTCCTTTTCTACTTTCGTTTCAAAGATTTAAGAACAAGAGAATATATTCATAGATAAAAACCATTAAATCATGATCAAAGGCAAACATGCACAACCATTGTTGGGTTAACCCGAACCTTAGAAAGAAGAGAACTACTCACAAGTCATTATGAAAAATAATTATATTCAATTAAAATTAAACTCACAATCGAATCTGAAACACAAACGTCTTCTCCAAACCAAACCGTTCTCCTCTCTTCTCTCTAACGTGCTTCTCCTAACTTGAATGATAAAAATATGTGGCCCCCAAGACAAAGCTAAGAAAAGAGTATTCATACTAAAAGTTGCTCCTACTCCTAAGGAAATAAATCTTATAAAGATAAATCCCCAACGGAAACTATTTAAACGGGATATTTTATCAATTAAATGCACCGACTCGGATCGTCCCCTACCGACACGGGATGCCTCGGTACCGAACCCATCAAGTTCGGTAGGGTTTTCTTTAATTTCCTTCAATCGGCCTAGTGACCATCGGTACTGACCCCCATTGCTTCGTTAGCAGACTCGTAACTGAGAGAATACTTCGGTAGGGGGGTCCTTACACCTTGCTTTTGGCTCGATTCTTCATCCTTAGGCTCGGTAATAAGTCTCTATATTCATACTTGGCTTGAACTTGATTCTTCACCTCTTTCTTGGCTTCATTCCGACTCTATTACTCAAGTTCTTTTCATCGGCTTAGCTCCTCTCCTAAAAAATGCTCCAAACAGCTTCTAAAACCTACAAAAACACCACCAAAGCTTATGTAGACTCCATATCTTAAGAAAATACGAAAACCTACACAAATGGCTCTAACACAACTATAAAACTAAAGAAAAGCAACACAAACACATAAAAACACACCCTAAAACGCGACTAGAAAGGCGGACATCAATACACCACAACAAAATGGTGTATCGGATAGAAAGAATCGAGTTCTTAAGGAAAAGGTCAATTCCATACTTTCCTACTCGGGATTAAATGGGAGAAGCCATGTTGACAGCTTGTTACCTACTGAATAAAGTTCCAAATAAAAGGAACAAGACTACCCCGATGACCTTTGGTTCAAAAAGAAACCTAACTTGAATTATCTTTGAGTTTGGGGTTGTAGGGCAGTCGTAAGACTACCCAATCCTAAGTGGAAAACCTTAGGTGAAAGAGGTGTAGAGTGCATTTCTATTGGATATGATGAGCATTGCAAGGCATATAAGTTCTATGTTATTGAATCAAACAAGTCTATTTCAGTTCATTCTGTTATAGAGTTAAGAGATTCCATATTTGATGAAAATCGATTTTCATTGACACCTATACCAAAAGACATGGTTCCCTGTTCTAGTGGGAACAAAGACCGTGACGTCTCAATAGGGAACAATGATGAGAATAATGAACCAGAGATCTGGAAAAGTAAAAGAGTAATAAAAAACATCCTTTGTTGTTGATTTCCAAGTTTACTTGGTAGAGGGAACTAGGGACGAGATTGGTTCCCAATACTTGTATTGTTACAATATTGAGGATGAACCAATAACGTTTGATGAGGCAATGATGTCTCAAGAGATATCCTTTTGGAAGGAGGCCATTAATGATGTGATGGATTCTATCATGGGAACAATACGCGGGTAATGTCTTATCTTCTCCCTGGATGTAAACCATTGGAAAGTAAATGGATCTTCAAGAAGAAGATGAAAGTGGATGGAACTATAGACAAGTTTAAGGCCCGATTGGTAGTCCAAGGCTTTAGACAAATGTATGGAACCGACTACTTTGATACATATGCACCGGTTGCACGTATCAACACCATTATGTTGTTGATTGCCTTGGTAGCTATACATAACATGGTGATCCACCAAATGGACGTAAAATCTGTGTGTTCCTTAATGGGGATCTTGAATAGGAAGTTTATATGAAACAACATGAAGGATTTGTTATGATAGGACAAGAGCATAAGGTGTGCAAATTGATTAAATCTTTGTATAGGCTAAAGCAAGCAACAAAGCAATGGCATCGAAAGTTTGATGAGGTTGTGTTGTCCCATGGATTCAAATTGAACCAAGCGGACAAGTATGTATACAGAAAATTTGATGATTCCAATAAAGGAGTCATGATTTTTCTATATATGGATGACATGTTGATCGTTTGAACTGATTAGGAACAAGTAGATCTTGTTAAGGAATTCTTATCATCACAATTCTCCATGAAGAACATGGGGGTTGCCGATGTAATCTTAGGGATTAAGATAAAATGGGAAAAGGAGGATTATCGTTATCACAATCTCATTACATTGAGAAAGTGCTGGAAAAGTTTAATTCTGGTAACTATGTTCCTTTAAAAACTCCAAATGATCCAAATGTCAAGTTGTTCCCTAATGCGGGAACTACACTATTGCAACTTGATTACTCAAGGATAATTGGGTGCTTGATGTTTGTTATGACAAGTACTAGACCAGATATTGCTTTTGTAGTAGGGAAACTTAGTCGATACACTAGTAACCCTAGTGTATGTCATTGGCAAGCAGTTTTATAAGTACTTCAATACTTGAAGGGAACTATGGATTTTGGTCTTACATATGTTGGATCACCCTCGGTGTTATAGGGGTATTCAAATGCAAGTTGGTTTACGAATGAAGATGATATTTCTTCTACTAGTGGATAGGTATTCCTTCTTGATGGAGGTGCTATTTCTTGGGCTTCCAAGAAATAAACTTGCATCTCAAGTTTCACCATGGAATCTGAGTTTATTGTTCTAGCTATTGTTGGGAAAGAGGAAGAATGGTTGATGAACTTGGTATATGAAGTTCTCTTGTGGGAAAAAACAATTTCACCCATATCGATCCATTATGATAGCGCTACAACTTTGGCTAGGGAATATAGCCATGTGTATAATGGGAAATCACGTCACTTAGGCGTGAGGCATAGTGCGATAAGAGAGCTCATTACGCATGGGGTGATTTCGGTGGATTTTGTTAGGTCACAATAAAATTTGTCTGATCACTTGACGAAGGGGTTAGCTAGGGATTTGGTCTCCAAGTCAGCTAAGGGGATGTGATTAAGACCCGTATAAGCTTTCTAGTGTTGGGATACCCAATTCCTACCTAATGAAAATTAAGAGACATAATTCAATGTGGAAAGCCCACTACTAGAAACTGTGAGCACAAAGAAACAATCCCCAAATATTCTAACAAGTTAGAGGTTGAAGATTCAGTCTTCTTAATAGTTCTTTTGAAAAAGTGCAATTGTAGGTGTACGACTAAAGGATCTACCTATATGGGTGTGGAGTTTGGCTGCTTCATGAAGTTTGGGTTGACTTCACATACGCTCAAGAATGTATAAGGACTCAAGGCCGTTGAATGGAGTCATGTTAGACTACAAAATTGTAAAGTAACTTATGTGTGTGTTATCTTCATACATCCAAAGTGGTTGATTGGTTAAATCCTTAGGAAATCATGATTCCGGGGTGTTTGAAATGTGTAATTACACTAAGACATAAATTCAATCCTTTCGATATTTGTGTTTATGCATGTGTTTAGGATGAAGGCTAGCTTATTTTATGAATCAAGGATTATACTAAAATGGGGGAGGATTGTTGGTGATTTTAGTGTCATCAAGTCATTGTTCCCTACAAGGGAACTACGTAGGGAACAATGCCTTTTAGTGTGATCGGGGTTCATACGATGCTATGGGATCTCACTTAGCTATATCACAAGTTCGGATGTGTGGAGTACACGCTTGTTTAACTATACTTGAGGTCTAGAGGGATATATTAAGGATATGTTGCATTAGTCAATAAAGAACAATGGAACAACAGAATAGTAGTTCCATGTAAGGAACAATGTCTCTTAGAAGAGAAGTTTGCATATGACATTAAGGATAAACAAGACGGGTTGTTCCCTGGGAGAGAACAACAATTCTCCTGGTACGTAGTTCCTTGGTAGGGAACTACAATTCTGTTGTAGGGAACTACAATTCTGCGATATGTTATTTTCACCATGTGTCGATTGGTGAAAATCTCCTTGATAATCGATGTTAACCACGATGTTAACCACTTTGTAACTTCCTTTCTATGAATGGTTTCTATTTAAACACGTGGCTCTTCAATAAGAGACGTTGGTGACAAATGGAATAATGTGTAACCACCATCTAACTGCCCATAATCGTCATGTAACTTCTGAAAACTGCCAGAAACCACTCCTATGTATTTCCCATGACCTATTTAAGGACAATGGTAAATAGAGTCGAGGTTGGTTGAAAAGATCTCATTCTAGATCTAATCAAATCGAAGTCATACTCCATTAATACATTTTCTATAGTTTAGTTCTCACCGTAAGCCTTGGAGAGAACTAGAAGATTTTTCCTATCTCACATCAGATTTTGCGGATTCCCTACGGCTTATAAGGGGCAAAATTCTGATTTTTGAAAGTGTTCTCACGATTCAAATCTTATCCGAATACAAATTTCATTGATTCTTCCCTTGTGTATCGTAATCCACATCAACATTAGAAGTAAGACTCAAGGCTAGACAAGGAACTACGCTAACTGCTCCTCATCAAAACATAGTTCCTACATGGTGTACCAAGTTAGAGCCTGATCCGACCTCTCATATGCTACATCGAATGCAGTGATAGTTGTTATTATTGGATAGATACCTCCAAATAAAGCATCTACCTCCATTGCAGCAACGCCTTCCATTATAGCGAATCCAAGGGACCTTACAACATGCCAAAGATTTGCTCATTGAAGGGGTCTACATTTTCAACTTCATGATATATAGAAGCATAATCTTTTGCTTGCTTGTATGTCATATACACTCTATTCTAGTCCATGTAACCCATAATCCTGCCCCTCAAGATGCTCTACATTTTATTGGTGGCTCTGATTTCCTTAATGAGACATTTTTCAGCAAACAAAACTGAGCGACTACATAATCCCAGTCGGGAGAAAGTTTTCGTTGGCGGCTTTAGTAACGATGTTGGATTTGGATAGGGAAAATATGAAAAAAGGAAAAAGATCAAATTAAATCAATCGCTCAATTTTGTTGGCCAAGAATTCATATATAACTATTTAGACTTAGAAACCTCTATTCTTACAACACTCTCAAAGTAGAATGAAGAAAATGTTGAATAAAGTAATAGAAAAGAGAAAAACTACTGATGGGAGAAGCGAGATTTGGTGAAGTTTCTGCAATTTTCCACGCTTAGAATTGAAACAAGTACACTATTTAAAGGACTAATGAAATCATAAACTATCCACTACAAATAGCGTACCCACTAACCTAGAAATAAGCTAATCCACTAATTATTCCACTACCTAACAATCGATACTTCATCAATTGAAAAACTAAAAAATCCTTAATTAATTAATTAAAGTTTGAATTACATTTTCAACACCACCCCTTAATTCAAAATTGCATCTGTCTTAATGCGGATTGAAGCACTTCTCTTCAAATTCTTCAAATTTGGATGCACTTCTCACCCTTCTTTTGATTTGCAACGGGATGCACTTCTCATCCTCTTCTAATGGAATGGAGCACTTCTCTCCTTCAAAACAAATGTTCTTCTTGCACCATTATCGCCTTATTTGTTTGATCTCTATCTTGAACCTTACAATTCCTTTGCAGATGTCCAAACTGCTTACACTTGAAGCAGCGAGGCTTCCCTTTATTCCAACAATCATCTTCCTTGTGGCCAAATTTCTTGCAAGCATTGCACTTTACGAAACTCCATTGCTCATTGGAGTCCTCTTCTTTTGACCACCATTTGTTGGAGGTCTCTCCCTTCACTTGAAATGCCTTTTCTTCTCTTGTCTTCGCGGACCTATTGAGCCTGACTTGATTACCTTCTTAACTCCCATAAACTCTTGCTTTAGCGTCTCCCATGCCTTATGGGAAGTAGTTGCTGCTGCAATTCGAGGGAAGATCTCATCATCCAAGCCTTGTTGGATCATGAATAAGGCCTGTGAATCCTTCTTGCGTTTGTCCCGCAATTGCTAATTGAGCTCCTCCGCATCATCATCTTCAAACCCATTGTCAACAAGACCACATAGCTCTTCAGACTTGAAAAGGGTTTTCATGTTTAAACTCAAAAAATGGTAATTAATACCCTTAAATATTGGAATTTGAGTCGAGAAATTGGTAACCACACCATTGGTTTGCATCTTCCTGAGATGTTGATTTTCCTCTCAATTTCACTCGTGTTTACCCCTATTTGCCCCTTTGTATTTCCTCTCTTTCACTCTCAATTTTTCTTTTCCGATTTCATATCCCTAGACCCTTAAAATTAAGGTGCTCTAATACCACAATGTTGAATAAATTAATAGAAAAGAGAAAAAATACTGATGGGAGACGTGAGATTTGGTGAAGTTTTTGCAATTCTCCACACTTAGAATTGAAACAAGTACACTATTTAAAGGACTAATAAAATCATAAACTACCCATTATAAATAACGTGCCCACTAACCTAGAAATAAGCTAATCCACTAATTATTCCACTAGCTAAAAACCGATACTTCAGCAACTAAAAAACTAACAAATTCTTAATTAATTAAAGTTTGAATTACATTTTCAACAGAAAATCAGTTTTGACATGACAATCACTATTTCCTAATCTTTCTAGATATCCAATATCAATAAGCTTTTCACTGTCACTCTCTATCTACAAATGAACAGTCAAAAGTCATATTTATCTCTTCTGATCTCCCTTTATATCTCCCTATCCGATTGTATGATTACATTGAGAGAATATGCTTTTCTACATGAGTTTCATGTTCGTCACCTATCACTTGTTTATCGCCAAATGTTCTAAAGGGTATTTATGCAACTTCCCTCTTACTTTGGAGACTTTGTCACCTCATGACGTGATATATGTTCTCTACCGCAATACAATCACACCACGATAGATTACCTATCTTTCTCTCTCATAAATTCTATAGGGTTTACATAGACTTCTATTGCGATACAGATTAATTTGGCTTCTGATTCAAGCCATTCATCGTAATGATGGTAAAATTAAAGCTTTTGAACCTATTGTATTATGAAAAGTGTATAAGCTAGATTTAGGCTTCTTAGAGAATATTTATATAATAAGGAAGATTTCGAAGAAAGAAGATTTGACTCTTTACATGTATAGTTAATTAATCTTGTACCTTCCCGCTTTAGTCTTAATGACTAGTTCAACTTTTTTATTTCACTTTTGAAATTTGGTTTTCACTATGCATTCAATTATTTTTTGTTACTATATGTAGTCGAGATGTACCTTTGAGCTTATTATCCAAAATACAATCAATTTCCGATCTAATACATTCTCTCAATTACTCTCATCACCATTTTGCCTTTAATTGATCTTTCTTCCCATGAGATCGATTTCTCAAGTTTGGGATTCGATATTTGAGTTTAGTAAAATTTATGGATTGGAGTACTATCTTATTCTTGGAATCATGTTACACCATGATAATTTCCACAATCATGGCCAAATCAATTCGAATTTGCGAGTTGAAATGGCAAGGGAAAATTTATTCTTATGACTTTGGGAGGGGAGATCCGATTCAAAAGGCATATATAAAATAACCCCTCAACATTTTGAATATTGACAAAAATCCCCAAGAGTAGTGTCGCATTCATTTTTCATTAATTCTTCAGTCCAACATTCCTATTTAACCATGAACATCATTCTAAATTATATTTTGGCACAAAATTTTATCCATGGTTTCGAAATTACCCACTTTTCAACTTAAGACAAATTTTGTCCTTATTAAATAAAAAAAAATTATACTTTTCAATTTCATAATATATTTGGATAATATAAATTCTCAACTTTATATTTAAACCAAGAAATTCATTTAAGCCATAAGCTTAGAGTTTAAAACTATTTTTCATAATTCTTTTTGTGCAATATTTTACAAATAATTTAGATTAGGATTGTAACCTTTTTTTATAAAAATATAAATTTTAACCATTAAACCATTGGGCTATTATAACACTACCCCCTAAAAAACGTTTCGGCACGAAACTAGAATGGCAATAGTGAAGGAAAGTACTATATTACCCTTCCTCTGAAGAGAGGGTTATTACATACATTTTGATGACATTATTGTCACCAAAAACAAGAAAATCTTGGTTGATAATATTGTCAAGAGGTTAGCGGCAAAGTTTTTCTTGAAGAATTTGGGTGGTCTATTTTTACTTTCTTGGTTTTAAAGTGATCTTGATTCTTACTAGATTATTTCTCTCCCAAATAAAGTACATTTTAGATGTCTTGCTCAAAGTTAAGACAACAAAATCTATATAGGTTACTAGGGAACCCTAAGGGGTCATGTGTAACTATAAATAGGAGGGTCTTCCTAGGTTATAGTGTATGTTTTCATGTTGGAAAAAGATATGAAAGAGCTTATGTGAGTTGAGTATTAATTGATCATAGTAGTTCGAGACATGAGAGAATCAAGATTAGTAGTGAGGTTTAAGTCTCGATTCCAAGCTATAGGGTAAACTCATAAATCATCAATAAAAGGTTGGTAAGCACTTTCAAATCTTCTCAAGAGAGAGGCTCGTGGTTTACTTCCTTAAGCTAGTTAGCTAAACGAGTTTCACACTCTAAATCTTGGTGCCATTCGTTCTTTTTTGTTACTAATTATTTTGGTGCATACTTTGACCAAAAGACCTCATTTCGTTGCTATAAACACTAATCTTCAAGTATGCATGATTATTAGCCTTTTCAAAAATTATAATTTCATCTACAAAGGATAAGAACGTTATTATTGTTCCACCCCTCACCATTCTAAACCTAGTATCAGACATTTGTTTCTCACTCTCGAATTGCAATCCTCTTTCCAAAGGAGGAAGGGGTCTCTTTGGCATTGGCCTAGTTGTGAGTGGAATAAAATAATCAGATTGTTATTTACTAAAACTGAAAGGAAGCAATAGTAATACACACCCTTACCCAAATCAGAAATTTATCACAAAAGCCAAATTTCTTCATGATAGTGAGCATGAAATCGCAATCCACTCTGTCATAGGATTTTTCTCATACCTATTTAAATAGCAGCCTATTCTTCCATTCCTTTGTTTGATTGAAAAGAATGAAAAGCTTCATGAGCTATCAAGATATTATCTTGAATAGCTCTCTTTTCGATAAATGCACCCTGAAGCGGATGTATCACTTTACCCAGATCCGTAGATAAGAGTGTGGAAAAAGTCCAATTACACATGGTGATTAAGGATCTTCTTGTTGATTTTGGTGCAAGGCAATCCCGACACACTATCCAAAGGCAAATTTCAAGGGAAGGTGGAACTCGATGGTTGAACTTTGTCTGGGATCACAAGGGTAGATCTCCCTCTTATGGACTTAGAATTGGGTGATTTCAAATCCCATAGTGTTGGGACGTTGTTGGGACCTCTGGTTCTAGGCAACGGATCAACGATTCACCTCTCTTTAAGTTTTGATAATGACAAATACCATAGGGAACTAATGTGGTTTGTTCAAGTATTTCTAAGGAACACAGGTACAGCCAAGAACTCCTATGAATGACAAAGCCACTACTAGCCACAATGAAGAGTTTCCATCAAGGGAACTCTGAAGAGGAAAGTTCCCATGAAGTGGGAACTCCCAGAAACAAACAAGAAAACACAAACTTACAACGATGAAGAGTTTCCATCAAGGGAACTCTGAAGAGGAAAGTTTCCATCAAGGGAACTCTGAAGAAGTCAGTTCCCATGAAATGGGAACTCACATGTGAAGACAACGACCGTTCAGCGCAGATCGCGGGATTCTGTCTCAGACAGCCAGAGGGAACAGTCTGAGGATCAGACTGTCACGCTTCATCCAACGGTCCGATTGATTCAAGAAGTTGACCTAGTTCAAACCAAAGTCACATGTGAAGAAAGTACAACTTGGGCATCAAGCAAAGGGCATTTTGGACACAAACGAAAGATGCGACTGCCCAAGACAAATGGACTATAAAGCCAAATGAATAGTACTCGGTCTGAGTACTTCTCTCAGAACTTACAAACACCCACATCAGAGAAAAGAAAGAAAAGGAAGAGAAGTCCCCGCCGGCGAGTGTGTGATCTCGACGACGGTGAAGCTGAAGTTCCCTGGAGCAAGGGAACTGAGAAGTCAGTGTAAGGTTTGAGTTACTTGTGTTTTGCTGTTGTGAGCTTAGGAACTCAGTTGAGAGGATTTACTAGTGTTGCTAGAGTTAGGAAGAACTTGTAGGAACAGAGAAGTGTAAATCCGGCTGTGTAACTAAGGAACAAAGCAATCAATATAAGTAAGTCATTTAAAATCCTCCAAGCGGAGGTAGAGGTTTACCCATACAACTAGTTGGTTGTAGTGGGGTTCCTCTATAAAGGAACTGTGCCTTTCACTGTTTTTATTACTTGCGATTATTTACTTCCGCTGCCTTGGGAACAGCTTAATTGCCAGTTCTCAAGCTCACTGCTAACCGATTACGTGGAATAACCTCGATAACCGTTGCCCAATGAACGTGGGGCGCCGTTTCAACTTCTCAAGCACGCTTCTGGACACGCGTCACAATCTCTTGGGAAGTCCTTTTCAAATTTTGAATACTTGGCCTGTAACGCTTCAGAGCTTCTGACACGAAAGTCCGCTTCCCAAGTGACGGTTTTTCTTTGAAGATTAGTCAGTGTTCCCTTTGTAGATGCAACAGTTCCCATGATCTTTTCAAGGTCAGGGAGAGTGAAGTGGTTGAGGGAACTTCACACTCATCTTTTTGTGGGGCTAGGGAACTCAAAGGGAACCAGACAATTTGCAACTCGATAAAGGAAATGTTTTGGCTCATGAGAAGCATTTGTCTGGTCCCTAGCTTAAGGTGGGTCATATGATCAACCGTCATGGTGGCTTGTAATGAGGGATAAAGGGAACTCTGGTTGATCATTTTGGGCCAAAAGAAATAGAGTTCCTTTGTACACATTTTTCTCTAGACTAGTAATCATGGCATAGTGAAAGCAATGAATCCAAGTTCCTTATCATGCAATTTTAGATAAACTAGTCAGGCATTGAGAGAGAGATAAACAGGGACTTGTTTAGTTTAGAGTTATCATCCCTAGAAGTATTCGAAAACGCTGGTAGGGACGTCTGTCTAAAGCTTTGGTAAGAATATCCGCAATTTGCTCTTCAGTTCTACAGTGTTCCATCGAAATGTTCCCATTCTCAACATTGTCACGTAGAAAGTGATGCCTTATATCAATATGCTTAGTTCTAGAATGATGCACAGGATTTTTGGAAATGTTTATGGCACTAGTGTTATCACAGAGTATGGGAACTGGGCCAAAAGACATACCGTAATCCTGGAGTTGTGACTTAAGCCATAGAACCTGGGAACAGCATGATGCGGCAGCCACATATTCAGCTTCAGGTGTGGAGAGTGCCACTGAGTTTTGCTTTTTAGATCCCCACGAAACTAAGCAAGACCCTAGGAACTGGGCCATTCCTGAAGTGCTCTTTCTGTCAACCAAGTGCCCTGCAAAGTCAGCATCTGTGTATGCAATGAGCTCAAGGGAACTGTTCCTTGGATACCAAAGGCACAAGTTATTGTTCCCTTTGAGATACCTGAAAATTCTCTTCACCTCTTTCAGGTGTGATTCCTTAGGGTTAGCTTGAAAACGAGCACAAAGACATACGGAGAACATGATATCAGGTCTACTAGCTGTTAAGTAGGGAAGGGACCCGATCATACCTCGATAGTTCCTTTGGTCCACACTGATACCTGTTTCATCTGCATTTAGCCTTGAATTTGGTGAGATGGGAGTGTCAATGGGCTTTGAATGTTCCATCCCATACTTCACGAGCATTTCCTTGATGTATTTCTGTTGCTGGATCTTTGTTCCCTCCTTTGTTTGGGATATTTGAAGTCCCAAGAAGAACGTGAGTTCCCCAATGAGACTCATCTCAAACTCATTGCTCATGAGGTCCTTGAACTTTTCTACAAGAGTTTCGTTAGTTGCTCCAAACACAATGTCATCAACATATACTTGCACAATCAAAATGTCTTTAGATTCTTTCTTTAAAAACAAAGTCTTGTCTATGGAACCACGAATGTATCCATGGGACAAGAGGAATTGAGCAAACCTGTCATACCAAGCTCGGGGAGCTTGTTTGAGTCCGTAAAGGGCCCTTTCCAGGAAATAGACATGGTTGGGCATTTTCTCATCTTCGAATCCTGGAGGTTGGGCCACATACACTTCTTCCTTGAGATGTCCATTTAGGAAGGCTGTTTTCACATCCATTTGATAAAGTTTGAATCCCTTGTGAGCAGCATAGGCGATGAGGAGTCTGATTGCCTCGATCCTGGCAACTGGTGCGAAGGTCTCATCGTAGTCAATCCCTTCCTCTTGCATGTATCCTTGTGCTACTAACCTAGCCTTGTTCCTTGCTACAGCTCCAGTATCATCGAGCTTGTTCCTAAAAACCCATCGGGTTCCTATGATGTTCTTGTTTTTGGGCCTAGGAACTAGCTTCCAAACTTTGTTTCTCTCGAATTGGTGGAGTTCCTCTTGCATGGCTTGAATCCAATCTGGGTCCTTTAATGCTTCTTTGATATTTTTGGGTTCCACCATTGAAACAAACGCGTTAAAAGCACAAAAATTATTGAGAGAGGAACGAGTCTGCACACCTTTAACAAGAGGAGAGATGATGTTCTCAAGAGGGTGGTCCTTCCTTTGTTGAAAGGTTCTTATATGAGTGAGTTCCTTTGCATGTGTATCATCCTCAGTCGATGTTTCTTTGTCATGGGAACTCTCATCTCCAGCTTCTTCATTTGATGTTTCTTCAGAGATTTCTGGCAGGTTTCCTCTTTGTTCCCCTTGAATACTTGATTCTGGCAAGGTATTGTCTTGGGGAACAGCAGAGTTGTTCCCTGAAGAGGGGACCTCGAGTGAGTTGGAGGTGTCTTGTGGTTCTTCTGAGGAAGGAGCCTCGAGGAAGGTTTGATTAGTGAGGGTTGGACCTTCGTCGTTGTTCCCTGGTTGCGGGATATGGCTTGCACTTGGATAGTCTTCATCCCTTTTCCTTGGCTCATCCTCGTCATCATCATCGTCTTCATGTCTGACTAGCTTGAACAGAGTTCCCTTCCCTTGGGTCTCGGTTCCCATCTTTACAGACTTTTCATTGAAGACGACATGAATGCTTTCCTCTATCTTCTTGGTTCTTTTATTGTAGACCCTGTAAGCCTTGCTTTGTGATGAGTATCCCAGGAAGATCCCTTCGTCGCTTCTGGGGTCGAATTTGCCAAGATTGTATTTGCCGTTGTTGTGAACAAAACATGTGCAACCAAATGTTCTCAAGTGTGAGATGTTTGGTTTTCTCCCTTTGATGAGCTCATAGGAAGTCTTGTTGATCAGGGGCCTTGTCATGGCTCGATTTAGGATGTATGTAGATGTGGAGATTGCTTTAGTCCAGAAGTACTCAGGAACTCCACTTTCGATCATCATGGTTCTAGCCATGTCCTCCAGAGTTCTGTTCTTTCTCTCGACCACTCCATTTTGCTGAGGAGTGCGAGGAGCTGAAAATTTGTGAGAGATCCCATTTTGCTCACAGAAGTTTAGGAACTCCGAGTTTTGAAACTCAGTTCCGTGATCAGATCTGACTGCTTTCAGTTTCAGCCCCAAGCTTACTTCTGTACTTTTGATGAAGGGCTCAAATTCTTCAAACGCTTGTGATTTTGCCTTCAAGAAAACAACCCAGGTGAATCTTGAAAAATCATCAATTAAAACATACATGTACCTTTTTCCACCGTAGCTAGCTGTTCTCATGGGACCACAGAGATCCATGTGAATCAACTCCAGGGACCTGGTTGTGCTTACCACCTTTTTGGGTTTAAAGGAGGTTCTGGTCTGTTTCCCTCGAACACATGCTTCACACATTTTGACTCCTTCGAGATTAATTCGTGGAAGACCAATGACCAGATCCTGTAGATAAAGCTTCAGGATTTGATTTACACCAGCATGTCCCAATCTTCGATGCCAGAGTTCTGTGTCATCTTGGGAACTCGCAAGGCACAACTTCATTGGTGGTTCAAAGTTGTTGTCCACCACATACACATTGTTGTATCTTCTTCCTCTCAGAATTACTTTGTTGGTCTTCTTGTTGATGACGAGACATTCATCTGAGTCGAAAGTGACGATGTTGTTCCCTTGATCACACATCTGGGAGACACTCAGCAGATTGTATCTCAGATCCTTTACCAGATTTACGTTGTTGACTTTGATGGATTTGTTGAGCAACACTTCTCCTTTTCCAATAACTTCTCCTTTGTTCTTGTTGCCAAATGAGACGTGGCCTCCTTCGGCATGAGTGTGGAGTGAGATGAGGATATCCTTGTTTCCTGTCATATGGTTCGAGCATCCACTATCTATGAACCATGTACTGTTCCCTCTCACAGCCACCTACAAGGAAAAGTTAGTGTTTTGAGACCCAAGCAAGATGACTCTTGCCAGGTCCCTTGCAAGGGAAAACATTTTCATTCAAGATATAGTCAGAAATGTTGATGTCTTTGGAATTTTGAGAGTTGGAGTTCCTTTGGTGATGAGCATGACGTTTTTGTCTGTTTGGGAACTCATGGCTTCTAGAGGTTTGGGCTCTCTTCTTGGGACATGCATCCTTGTAGTGCCCATGAGCACCACAGTGCCAACATGTCTTGTAGTATTCTCCCAGGTAGTATTTTGGGTGTGGTCTCTGGATACGGTTCCTATCCATGGTTTCTTTGTTGTACACTCGAGACCCATTTCCCTTAGCAATTTTGACATAGATTCTATGTCCAGAGTTCCCAGTATAGTAGTCTTTCTCACCATTGTTTCCACTCTCTAGGACCCTGATTTTCTCCTCGAGATGAGCATTTTTCTGTTTCTCGCACTGGAGTTCTAAGGCCCTACACTCATGGATCTCATGTTCGCTCAGGGGTGATTTTCCGTTCTTGAAGCACTCACCTTTGTATCCTATGCCATGTCTGGCTGGGACAAACTTAATTTGGGAACTAGAGGCTTCAAGATGTTCGGGAGTCTTACTCAGGTGTTGCAGGAGGGTGTTCTCATCTTTCTCTAGAGTTTTGATTTCTCTTTCTATATCTACGATGTGAGACACATGGGACTTGAGTTTTTCTAGAAGGGATATGCAGTTGGGACAGGGCTCAAGACCAACTAATTGAGAATTTATGTGTTCTTGTTTTTCCAACTTGTTTTGTAGTTTTATGTTATCTTTGACAAGACTTGAAAGAATTTTCAACAACTCAGGTTTTTCATAATTACTCAAGGAATCAAGAACAGTTTCAGTGGTTACCTCACTGGGTTGTTCCCCAGTGGTGTCTCCTATGGCCATGCCACACATGTCTGGGAGTGCCCATGACTCAGGATCTTCATCTTCATCATCGCTCCAGGTAGCAATGTAGGCCTTCTTTCCTTGCTTCCTGCCATCAGTTCCTTGTGGACATTCCTTCGCAAAATGTCCTTTCCTGTTGCATTTGTAGCAAGTCACTTCTGAGAGATCCTTCTCTATGGGCTTTCTTTGGGAACTCTGTCCCTTTCCCCAGTTCCCACTGTTCCGTTGAGACTTTCCTTTGTAGAAATTTCGAAGAGCCTTTGTTACAAGAACTAGCTCTTCATCCTCTTCTTCTTCAGAGTCTTCATGTTGTTCTTGGGTTGATTTGAGCATCTTTTCGATCTTGAGTGCGATCCCTCGATGAGCTCGAGTTTGTTCCTTATCATCGATCTTCCTCTTCTCATGTCCTACTAGCTTTCCAAACACTTGATGAAGCATAAGTGTTCGATTTTCTGGGTTTTCCTTGAACATCGTTCTCTCGTTTGCCCATTCTCCAGTCAATCCATTGAAGAGCTGTTGGACCTTCATTTTGTGGGTGATTTCTTCTTTTGTGATCCCCAATCCTTCCATCTTGGTGCAAAGTCCTTCAAACCGGGATTGGTAGCTATCGACGGACTCTCCCATTTCCATTTGGAAGTTGTAGAACTCCCTTTTTGCATTCATCTGAAGATCTTCTCTAAGATCTGAGTTCCCAACGTGCATTTGTTGGATGGCTTCCCACATTTCCTTGGCTGTGTCAAGGTTTGCAACCCTGTCACAATCTTGTACGCACATGGACCTCTTTAGGTACTGTTTGGCTTTGTAGTTTGCCTCCATGCACTTGTACTCGTTGGGACCCCACCTTGAGAGGTCGTTGACAATAACTGGATCGATTTCGAAGTTCCCCCTTTCGATGACGCACAAGGCTTGGTAGTCTTGGCCACGCATCCAATCTTTCATGTCGCGTTGCCAGCTTTCAAATCTTCCTGTTATAAGCCTTGGCGGCTTGCTGGTATTGTTCCCCACCTGAGTAAGTTCCTGAGCCATTTTGGCACCTGCGATGCTAACACAAATCTAGAACCTCGCTCTGATACCAATTGTTGGATCGTAATCGGTTAGCAGTGAGCTTGGGAACTGGCAATTAAGCTGTTCCCAAGGCAGCGGAAGTAAATAATCGCAAGTAATAAAAACAGTGAAAGGCACAGTTCCTTTATAGAGGAACCCCACTACAACCAACTAGTTGTTTGGGTAAACCTCTACCTCCGCTTGGAGGATTTTGAATGACTTACTTATATTGATTGCTTTGTTCCTTAGTTACACAGCCGGATTTACACTTCTCTGTTCCTACAAGTTCTTCCTAACTCTAGCAACACTAGTAAATCCTCTCAACTGAGTTCCTAAGCTCACAACAGCAAAACACAAGTAACTCAAACCTTACGCTGACTTCTCAGTTCCCTTGCTCCAGGGAACTTCAGCTTCACCGTCGTCGAGATCACACACTCGCCGGCGGGGACTTCTCTTCCTTTTCTTTCTTTTCTCTGATGTGGGTGTTTGTAAGTTCTGAGAGAAGTACTCAGACCGAGTACTATTCATTTGGCTTTATAGTCCATTTGTCTTGGGCAGTCGCATCTTTCGTTTGTGTCCAAAATGCCCTTTGCTTGATGCCCAAGTTGTACTTTCTTCACATGTGACTTTGGTTTGAACTAGGTCAACTTCTTGAATCAATCGGGCCGTTGGATGAAGCGTGACAGTCTGATCCTCAGACTGTTCCCTCTGGCTGTCTGAGACAGAATCCCGCGATCTGCGCTGAACGGTCGTTATCTTCACATGTGAGTTCCCATTTCATGGGAACTGACTTCTTCAGAGTTCCCTTGATGGAAACTTTCCTCTTCAGAGTTCCCTTGATGGAAACTCTTCATCGTTGTAAGCTTGTGTTTTCTTGTTTGTTTCTGGGAGTTCCCACTTCATGGGAACTTTCCTCTTCAGAGTTCCCTTGATGGAAACTCTTCATTGTGGCCAGTAGTGGCTTTGTCATTCATAGGAGTTCTTGGTTGTACCTGTGTTCCTTAGAAATACTTGAACAAACCACATTAGTTCCCTATGGTATTTGTCATTATCAAAACTTAAAGAGAGGTGAATCGTTGATCCGTTGCTTAGAACCAGAGGTCCCAACAACGTCCCAACACATAGTTAGATCTATGACTCTAGTTGAACTTCTCAAAATTTCAGATCAATATCACATTTGGATCGAAAGTTATGCCAGTTTTACTGAGGTGTCATAGAATCCACCTAGAAGAGATTTCGATGGGAGATTGATTGAGATTGATGGAATGACGATGGAAGGGGACTGAGATGGGGATGGTTTTGTATGAGATGAAGTGATGAAAAATGGCTGATTGAAGGTTGGATATGGACGAGCTCAAGCAAAGGATATGACTCACCTTTGATCCACTTGAACTAGGAAGATCCGTTCTTGGATATGACTCACCAAGGAAGGATCTTCGATCTTTGATCGATATTACTCACTAAATAATCAAAACAAACTGAATTTGGAGTTCTTCTAACAAATAAAACACGAAATTCTAATGAAGACAAGGAGTTGGAATGGTTTTCGTCAAATCTTATCTAATTAGGAAACTAGAGCCCTAGTGGCTTATAAAGAAATACCTAAGGAAAAAGTGACATTTGCCTTAGGAAAAGTTTAACAAAAAAATAAAAAATAGACCGAATATTTCCAAATGTCATAAAACACTCTCACAAACCAAGCAATGAACCACACAAGTCGTCGCCTTCTAACAAGACAAGCACGCCTCACTTTCTCTCGATGTGATGGCCTTAGCATAGTCACATCATCCTACCTCCCTTCAAAAAGGATTCGTTCTCGAATCCGAGCATACTTCCAAGTGAAATTCCTAGAGCAACTTGACATGGTTACTTCTCTCTCTCTTCTTGCTTGGTGTGATTCTCTCCATGAAATAGAAAGGGCAAACTCGAGGGCACCATAGGAAAGGCATTCAACCATGGAGTAGCCAAAGAATGGATGGAGCTAGGAATAATTGTGGGGCGAGACTCGAGTTTACAAGGAGATGATTACACAACTTTCTCCACTTTTTCCTTCGAATCAAGCTTCTCTTCAGTTTGCGTTGGAGGATCCTCGATTGCCTTTGAAACATCCAAGGCATTGAAGGAAAACAAGGCGATTCTTCAAATGTGGCTTGTCCTTTAGGTGTTGGGTAACAAGGCATGACGTTGGCACCCCTTGTGGAAGCTTGGTCTTGATGATGAAAATCCCAAGCTCCATATCCTACAACGTTAGTGGTGCAAGTAGAATATGAAGGGTAAAAAGGATAAGACTCAATGTACCCTTGTGGTATATACTTCTTCATGAGAGCTCGTTTGAGCTCTTGCCACATACAAATGGAATGGTATCCTTCACGCCCCCTCCTCTCCTTGTGATCATACCACCAATTACAAGCCCCATGGATAAAGTGTTTAGTGGCATAAGTAACTTTCATATCTTCAAGATAATAATGGTAGTCAAAAAGATGATCGAGCTTGGCTATCCAAGCTAAGCAAGCTATATTGGATCGACCGTCAAAATATGGCATATTAAACCTCTCTCATGTGAACTACTCATACATCTCTGAACATTGCTAATGGTATTGTGGAGAACCCTTGGTGGTGGTCATATAAGGAGAAAAACTCCCATAAGATGTAACAAATTGAAAATCCAACAAACACAAGTAATGCAAAACCACAAGTTCCTCCTTAAACAACTAAGAAAGAGCAACAAATTGCAAGTGCAAGGTCAATGCAAGGAATTAGGTATGCCTAGGCAATGAACAAACCAATGCATGCATAAGCACCCAAACTCAACAAGGACATAAAGGCACGAATTATGATTTTTTTCCGAGTCTGAATTTTTCTTAAAGGCACGAATTATGATTTTTTTATATAGAAAGTAGCAAGCAACCATAATATTTTCAACAATTAAGTATATTAAATTATTTAATAGTTAAATTTTGATAAATAATTATTGCTGTTTAAGTTATGAATTACAATAAAAATAATTTTTTTTTAATTTCCTTAGTATCATACGTCAAAATTAAACTTATTCATAAAATATTTATATAATTATTTATTATTTTTAGAAGCCTAAATTTTAATAGTATAGAACAGGGTCCCAAAAATGTTGAGACATGCCTGGTTTTACCTATTATCTTCTTGAGTCTTTTGGTGAGTATTTTAGCAATAATCTTATAGATAGAAGAGCATAGGCTAATATGTCCAAATTTATTTTCCATGTTCATGTTTTCGCACTTTGGTATTAAGAAGATGAAAAAATGATTAATTTCGTTTGGGAATTTTGTTGAAGCAAAAAAACTTTTTAACTTTTAACTTCTTTAATAAACGAATTGCTCATAATATGTGAATATTTTTCATAGAATTCTATCATCATTCCACACAGACCTGGAATTTGTCCTTTTCAAGGTTAAACATAGCAATTTTTATTTCATCGTTATTCACTAGTTTAGTTAATTACCTGCTATCTACGTAGCTAATTTCATTGTAAATGAGTTCCAAATAGGCATTAGGTTGTTAGGTTCACAACCCCCATCTCTTCGAAATCTGCCTTGAAATTCCCTATTAATCTCGTTCCTTATATTCTCTTTCCTTGTGTTAGGAAATCCAGCTTTATCTAATAAATATGTATCTACAAATGCCCAACTTGAAAATATTCAAGAAATATCAATTCTGTCACAACTTTCGAGAAATCATCAAGATTGGACTTTCCTAAATGTGATCAATCATGAGGGCCAATGATAATTACAATAATAGTAATTAGATTATCGATTTTTCTAAGTTGTATTTTGATACGCAGCATGAGGGTCGTAGTGTGGCAACAACGAGACCGGCTCAGGATCGTCGTCTTCCAGTTCGTTTTACGGATTATTTAGTTAATTAATTTATGTAATTTTTTAAACAAAGTGTTATAAACTCCTTCTCGGGTTTTTTTACGGTTCTTTCCCGATACGTTTTTATTGAACCGTTAGGGCTAGTATAAATACTCTATTGTTATCATCTTTTTAATTAATCAGAAAATCATTCCTTTTCCCTAATCCTCTCTTATCTCGTCTCCTCTCTTCCTCCTTGGCTTCGGCCGCTCTTCTCCCCTTCCCCATTCACTGTGTTAATTTGGTACAACTTATTACGAGTGTATCAGTTGGTGCTTTCATCGTTGAACACGCCTAGATTACCATGTCGAAGGATGAGGAAACTTCGCAGGCGACGGGTATAGACAACGACATTTGTGAGATGCTACAGAATCAGACGGTGGAAATCCGACAAACTCGTCAAGAGCAGGATGTTCAATGTCGGAGAATGGATCAAGTCTTCCATATTTTGGATGCTCGAAATAACATTGATGATCAAACAAGGGGAGTGTATGCCGAGAACCCCTTCGTGGAACCGCGACAACAACAACAGGACGTTGTTCGCCAGCAACAACAACCGCTTGCGCAAATTGTGCCGCCGATGCAACCTGCCCAAATTATTCCGTCGGTGCAACCTGCGCAACTTATACCGCCGGGCCAACCATCAGATCGCATGCCGCCACTTGAAGAACAGTCGCGAATGGACCGTGTTCCAAAACTGCGAGTTGATGCGCCACGATTCAACGACATTGACCCCGCGGGTTGGGAATTTAAGGTACAAGCCTATTTCGATTACTTTCATACTTCTGATATTGATCATTTGAGATTAGTCGGAATGCTTTTTGACTACCCGACCTCTGACTGGTTTCGAAATCAACGCTGGAACAACTTTAATGGCACTTGGCCTGAGTTTCTGATTGCGGTTAAACAACATTTTGACCCGCACCATTATGAAGACTACATCGGTTTACTGGCAAAGCTACAACAGAAAACTATTGTTCTTGACTATCAGGCAGAATTTGAAAATTCATTGAATAAAGTTGAAGGGCTATCTGAGCACACTCTAATTTCTCTTTTTAAAGCGGGATTGAAACAACCGGTTAAGCGGGAATTAAATTTGAGACATCCAATCACGTTAGCCCAGGCTTTTGCCCTAGCCCGGGAACTTCGACATCCTATAATGACACCGTAACCAGTATTTCGACACAACATCGTAATTGGTAGAACTTGGGGTATAAGGCAAGCGGCGCGAGCAACTCGACAACCCAACCCAAAGCTACGCCCAATCCCAACCAGAATACCGCTCCTTCGAACCCTAATTATGCATCATTACCGATCAGACGCATATCCTTTGCTGAACGACAGGAGCGTACCCAAAAGGGCTTATGTTGGAATTGCGATGAGAAATACGCACCCGGGCACCGCTGTAAACATCGCTTTCTGGCCTTGTTAGGTATTGATGAAACTGATGAAGATGATATCGTCGAATCCGAGGATGCTAACTTAGCAGTTATGACCGATGTTTCTAGTATCCACTCCATAGACGGGTTTGCAAATCCTAAGTCCCTCAAAATTCTCGGTTCTATTAATGACATGGCGGTTCAAGTATTGATTGATGGCGGTAGCACACATAATTTTATTCATCCATCAACTACCGAACAACTCCATCTTACTTTCTCTTAAATACCACCATTCCGAGTTTATGTCGAAAATGGCGAGTCTTTGTTATGCACCCATCAATGTCAAGCAACACCATTACATATGACAGGCCATCTATTCTCGGTTGATATGTTTGTCTTAAAAGTGCATGGGCTGCAAGTTGTCCTCGGTGTTCAGTGGTTACAAACCTTGGGCAAAGTTTCACTTGATTATGCTAAGTTATTAATGGAGTTTACTTGGCAAGGTAAATCGGTGACTTTACAAGGTGATCGGCAAGCACCGCGACTGATTTCTATGAATGCCCTTCAAGCGCTATATGCTTCTGAATATGTAACCGATTGCTTTGAAATTTTGTTGTTGAATTCTGATTTGACCCACATTGATATGACGGGTGTTGAGTTCCCTTCGGACATTAATCCACAGATTCATGAAATCCTTCAGCTCCATGAATCGGTTTTTTGGTTACCAGTGGGTTTAACGCCGCCACGCCGATGGGATCATAGGATCCATCTTCACCGGGATTCTAAACCGGTAAATGTACGACCACATCGCTATCCTTATTTTCAAAAGTCGGAAATTGAGCGCCAAGTTCAGGAAATGTTGAGGCAAGGCATTATCCGACGTAGCATGAGTCCTTTTTCTTCTCCCGCACTCCTCGTAAAGAAAAAAGATGGCGGCTTTAGATTTTGTGTTGATTATAGAGCTCTGAATGTCGTTACGATAACTGACAAATTTTCGATCTCCACGACAGATGAGTTATTTGACGAGCTCGGTCAGGCCACCTTTTTCACTAAGCTGGATCTTCGGTCCGGCTATCATCAGATTAGGATGCATGATTCGGACATTTATAAAATGGCTTTTCGGACTCATGATGGGCATTTCGAGTTCCTTGTGATGCCGTTTGGGCTTACCAATGCTCCATTGACTTTTCAGGCAACCATGAATAACATCTTTTCAGCATACCTGCGTGATTTCGTCATCATTTTCTTTGATGACATTTTAATATATAGTCGTCTCTTTCCTTACATGTCCGACATATTGAACTCGCCCTACAGATACTACAAGATAATAATTTCTTCGTCAAGGGTTCGAAATGTTCCTTTGGGACGACAAAAGTTGAATATCTTGGCCATATTGTGTCAGCGGGAAAATTGTTAGCCGACACCGGTAAATTGGAAGCAATGGCGCAGTGGCCTACACGTAAAACCGTCCGCCAGCTGCGTGGCTTCCTCGACCTGACAGGTTATTATCGGAAATTTATCCGACTCTACGCGTCTCTCGCAGCTCCATTAACTTCCTTACTGCAGAAGGATAATCTTTTGTGGTCTGAAACCGCTGACGCTACTTTTAGTCGACTGAAGGCTGCAATGATGTCGCCACCTATGCTTCAATTACCGGATTTTACCGTTAAATTTGTGGTTGAAACAGACGCCTCTGACATGGGCATAGGAGTTGTGTTATTAAAGATTGAAAAACTGGTAGCATTCTTTAGCCAGGTACTCGGCATAGGTCGCACAGGTTCCTCTGCTTATCACAGGGAATTATTCGCCATCGTTTCAGCTGTGCAGAAATGGAGACAATATTTATTGGGCGGTGAGTGTCTTATCAGAACAGATCAGAAGAGCTTAAAAGAACTTCTTTCACATGTCATTCAAACCCCTGATCAACAATTTTTTATACGTAAGCTTATGGGGTACAAGTTCCGGATTGAGTACAAAACGGGCTCTAGTAACAAAGTTGCTAATGCTTTATCTCATTGTATGATAGACGCTGACTTGTCTTTACACCAATTATATGCCTTATCTCATCTAATGCCGGACCTGTGGCAAAAAGTGCGGATTGAGAATACTACTTTGACAGATTTGCTAGAGTTACACCGAGCTCATGTCGCCGATAATCTGCAGCCGCCCTTTCGAGTTCACGAGAGTGGCTTAATTATGAACATCGACTTGTGTTGAGTAAATTTTCGACACTGAAAACTGACGTCTTGCATGAATTTCACTCCTCGCCTAGTGTCGGCCATCGCGGGGTAGACCGCACTTTCCGACGTGTGGCAGCCGTGTTCTTTTGGCGTGGTACGCGTAAAGAGGTGAAGCAATTTGTGGATTCATGCCTCACATGTCACTTTACTAAATTCAGTACTAAGAAACCGGCAGGATTACTTCAGCCACTGCCCATACCCGTACAAGTTTGGGATTTGGTTTCAATGGATTTTATTACAAGCCTTCCTCCGTCCTGTGGTTTCTCTACTATTTAGTTGTGGTGGATCGTCTGTCCAAATATGCTCACTTCGGGGGCATTGGGGGCGTCTTATGATGCTGAAAAAGTCGCCTCGGTGTTTGTAGAAATTGTGGTCAAACACCATGGTATTTCGAATTCGATATTATCTGACCGTGATACTATTTTCACGAGTGCTTTTTGGAAGGAATTACACCTCTTGAGTGGCACCACTTTACGCCACAGTACAACGTATCACCTGCAAACGGACGGGCAAATAGAAGTTAAAAATCGTGGCCTTGAGCAATATTTACGGGTCTTCACACACGCGCGTCCGTCGCGTTGGATCTTGTTCTTGCCGTGGGCTGAGCTCGCACTAAACTGTACCTTTCATAATGTGAGATTCTAAACAATCTCCCATCCTTATTCATTCATTAACTTATCTCTACCTTAGTTTCGAGGACGAAACTTTCTTTAGGTGGGGGTATATGTAATACCCGAGGTTTTAATTTGGGGAAATTGTAATCTTCAAGCGTTATAGGGTTTACGTTTTAATTCGGGTATTTAAAGTTTGCGGCCAATCTATCCTTTTCCTATTTCATTCTATGTTTGGGCCAAAGACTTTCCTCCATTTATTTCTTTGGGCCGAAACCTTGCCCTTCTCCCTCATTTGTGTTCCTATCGGCCCAATTTAGTCACTCCCTCCTCTCTAGCCCTAAAAAGGGAGATGACACCTACTGTTCATCTTCTTGTTACCGTCGATCCCCTCTGAATCTCGTTCACCTCGCTTCACCAACATTCTGGGTATCACCTCCATCTCTTCTCTTCGTTTTCGTCTCCATTCCTCTCTCAATCCCTCGTTCCTGATCTCTTTTATCGCCTCCATTCGACATTCCAAACCGGTAAGGACCGACATCAATCTCGGAGAAGCAGGATGTTGCAACGAGCCTTCTCTCCCATCGGTAGTAGTCGGTGTGAGTCACGGAGAAGTCGTTGTCGTTGGTAGTCATCGTTCGCCGTCGTCGTTGACGCTCCCCGTTCACTATCGCCGTCCTTCGTCATCGTCGACCGGCACACCAGCGTTCCAACTTTGTGTTGGTCGTTCTCGCCGACAATTCATCACTTTCCAAACAAGAACGCAGACTCGGCCCTTGGTTGCTGAAGCTATCGAGAACGGGGGCGAGTTCGAGCGCTCTACCCGAAGTTCAGGCCCCCTGTTCGCGACCGCCGTCGTCACCGTTCAGAAGAGGCTCGATAGTGCTCTGTTTGGGAATGGCTCGATCAAGAGGCTGATTTCGAACAAGGAAATTTTTGGCCTGCGTCTCCAATTATTGCAATCAAGTAGAGGGCAGAAGGTTGTGCTCATTGCCCAATTCCTTTTTCATTCAATCGATATCCATGTAGTTGTTGTTGTATGGTTTAATGTTCGATCGAATTACAGGTTATTGTTGTTGTTTATGATAAGGGGCAATCGATGTTAGTCGAATTAGGATTAATGTTGTTAGTTTTTACAGTAAAGGAATGGTCAATCGTTGGGCTGTGTTAGCATCTGAGGGGTCAAACAATTAATTGAATGAAAGTTTGGCCAATTAATGGGGTACATAGTAAAAAAAAAATATGTTGACCCCCGACCCTGCTCCTCAAAGCGATATCGATGGCGATCAAAAAAACCCCAAAACCCAGAACCCTAAATCTCAACAATCTAGCTATCCTCCTCAACAAATCTCCAACAATTCTCAATGGCATACTATCAACTATCTCTCGTCTATAAACCGCTTGATTTCGGGGGATTTGTTCTCCCTTGGATGGCCAAATCTGATTGTGCCAAGAGGAAGTTGCTACTCAGCGATTAGGAGCCGATTTGTTAATATTTGGAACATCAATTGGAGAAAGAGGCATAAATTCAGATTATGGGGTCGTCTAATTGCTCGGGGGGAACAAATTCGTCACACCCTTAGGGCTTTAGAGTCGAGATGTAACTGGTATCTCGAGGGAATGATTGCAGATAAGATGGGGCGGTTTGATGAGCGGTTTTCCCGCTTCTCCTTAGTTCATCACGGGGAGATAGGTCGGAGGCTCCTCGATGGTGCGGTGTTTTCAACTGTTCTTTGCCGGCCTCTTCTGGCAAGTCTTTGGTGTGCGTGGTCTTCTCTAATGACGACAGAGAAGTCTGGTAAAAATCTTTCAAAACCACTCTTTGTTCTGATAAAAAGTCTCAATCTGAACAATTGCCCTCTATGAACAAATCAAAGAAATCGAACCCTGTGCCCACTATGGTCGAGGAGACCTGGGATAGTGATGCACCCTTGAACAATTCTGGTGTCAGTTCTTCTGGTACCAAGAGAACTAAACACAAAGAAAAATTGAACCTTTATATGTTAGCTTTTTTGGCACAATTGTCTGGTGGCAAGGAAAACATTATCCCAAGAGGGATAACAATGATGCATGTTGTGCATCTCTTTAACTCAAGAGTGCCCTATGGTGGACAACTTGGGGATGAATGCTGGCTTGCTAGCCAAAAGCATAATAAATTAGAACCTAAAACAAACTCGAATTGTCAATGTTGTTATCCTATAATTGTGAGGTGTAGTCTTATACTGCACAATGGACTCTATGGACTCATATGGTGCTTTGATAGGTGGCATAATACAATCTTTCACCCTTGTACAGGCATGGAGAGTAACATATAGTTGCTGAACAAAAGCTGCCTTGGACAGCTTATTATTTGTATATTTGATCTTCTTGCCTGCCCTAAAAAGCTGAACTCTAGTAAGAATAATGAAGGGATACAACAATTATCTGAGACTCCCATTCGAGTCTATGATGATAAACTCCACAGTACAAAGGAACCATTAGGAAATCCTGACATAGTAATTGTTGTTTATCTATTACAATGTGAAGATGAGAAGTTGTTGTATAGCCTATGGATAGGAAAGAATTGTTTTGTCCTATCTGTTATGCACCAAAATTTGAATGACTTTTTTAAAGACCCAAACTCTAAGCAGCCTCGAAGAATACCCTGCGTTGGGGTAATAATATATACAAAATGTTATTATGAAAGTCTGTATATGGAATAGCAGAGGCATTGGTCGGAAATCTTTTTGGCCGGAAATAGATTCCTTTTGTAAGATTGAAAAAATTCAACTAATGGCAGTTGTAGAAACAAAAACAGAAGACTTACCATCTGATCAAACATGGAGACGAGCTGGCTTTGATAACATTGTGTGGTCCCCTGCTAGAGGCCGATCAGGGGGAATATGCGTGTTATGGAAAGAACACCAGTTGAATAATGAAACCTTAGAAGTAGTAATACAGGAACCGCGTTTTGTCATACTTAAATATACAAATTTACTTACTCATTATATAATTGCTATTTGCTTAGTATATGCGCCACCACAAGAAAATGAAAAAGATGTTTTTTGGAACAACTTAACCCAATATCTACAAAACTTATACCTTCCTACCATTGTAATGGGTGATCTCAATGAAATTCAAGACCCGACAGAAAAGAAAGGAGGAGTATACCCTAATAGTCATAGATTTGAAAGATTAATAAAATTTAAAAATAAATGCGATCTACGGGATATCCCAACCTCAGGTAACCAATTCACTTGGAGGAAAAATAAAACAGAAATAGATAATATATATGAAAAATTAGACAGAACCCTAGTTAGTGATCAGATCCTCCAGTGGTTCCCTGGAATAATAACACAACACTATGCTTTCTCCTCCTCAGATCATTGTAAAATCTCTATTGAGCTATCTAATGGACAAAATATTAAAGCACAACCTTTTAAATTTGAAAAAATGTGGACTCAAAGAAAAGATTTTACAAACGTAGTTAAACAAGCATGGCGAGTAAGCTATAATGGCTCTCTCATGTACCAATTAGTGAAAAAAAAACAACTCCTTAAACATCATGCGAAACAATGGAACAAGAAGACATTTGGTAACACCTTTGAACAACTACGAACCATCGAAGATGATCTACAACATCTTCAAAACCAAATCCAGATCTCACCAACTCCAGAAAAGATCCAAAAACAACTTAGATTGATTGGGAAAAAGGAAAAAATTCTTAATTTCCACAAAACATATTGGAAACAGAGAGCCAAAACAAAGCACATTAAATTATCAGATACAAATACAGGATATTTTCATAAGATAGCCAACTAGGTAATGAAGTATTTAGGGTAAATAGGTAATGAAGTATCAAGAAATCAGAACATGGAACTAATAAAACCAGTATCAAATGAAGAAATCAAGAATGCAATTATGAATATAGGATTAGATAAATCACCAGGACCGGATGGTATGACTGCGGAGTTTTACAAGAAATATTGGGATATTGTGGGCCCAACTGTAATCAAAGCCATAAAGAGCTTCTTCCATTCCGGAAAAATACTAAAACAAATTAACCACACATTCATCACCTTGATTCCTAAAAAAGACAATCCAAGCTCAACAAATCATTACAGGCCCATCAGCTTATGTTCCACAATCTATAAGACGATTGCTAAAATAATCACTGAGCGCTTAAAGAAGGTTATGGAACACCTTATCCACCCTTTGCAAGGTGCATTCGTAGCCAATAGAGCCATACAAGACAATATACTAGTTGCACATGAAATCTTTAATTCATTCAAAAATAGGAAAAACAAGGATGGGTGGGTAGCAATCAAATTGGATATGGAAAAGGCCTATGATCGAGTAGATTGGGATTTCCTCTTCCTTGTTTTACGAAAATTTGGCTTTGACAACAAGTTTATAGGATGGATAGAAGAATGTGTCAAAACAGTTTCATTTTCTGTCTTGGTTAATAATGGGCCTACAGATCCTTTTATTCCCGAGCGAGGCCTACGACAGGGTGACCCACTCTCTCCTTACCTTTTCATCCTAGGAACGGAAATTCTAGCAAGGAAACTCCAACAAGTAAGCATGGAAACGAACAAAATTGCAGGTTTCGCACTTGCTCGAGGAGGAATCAAAATACCATTCCTATCCTTCGCTGTTGACATTATTAAATTCTCCAAAGCAACACACTCAGCTTGCATGTCTGTTCAAAAAATCATCGATGAATATTGCGCCCTGTCTGGTCAAAAAGTAAATTACCACAAATCGGCTTTCCAAACTTCCCGTGTAGTACCAAACCAGCAAAAAGTAAGGATCCAAACTGCTTTGCAAATCACTAATATGACGAACCTAGACAAGTACCTAGGTTGTCCAATTGTTAATGGCACAGTAAATAAGGACACCTTTAGGGACACGGTGGGGAAAACCAAAGATCAATTGAGCAAATGGAAAGCTAACTCACTATCTCAAGAAGGTCGAACGGTTCTAATCCGGTCAAATCTAGCAGCTAAACCCAATTACATTATGCAAAGCTTTATGCTACCAACGAGTGTACACACTGAACTTGACAAAACAAATAGGGGATTTTTTTTGGAACAAACATGAGAACTATAAACCTCTCATTGGTTGGGATAGAATTTGCAAACCAAAAACACACGGTGGCCTAGGGCTGAGAAAAACAGAACACATGAACAAAGCTTTACAAATGAAACTGCTCTGGAAAATTATTGCGGAACCTCATAACATTTGGGTTCGCATAATTAAAGAGAAATATCTCCGAAATAATGATATCTTTTCATATAAAATCAAACCCAACACTTCTTGGCAATGGAGAAATCTAATCAAACTAAAATCTCTATTTGAAAAAGGACTCATTTGGCAGGTAGGAGATGGAAAAACTATTAACTTTTGGACAAACAGATGGGTCATGAATGAACCACTAATAGACTATGCGACCAATAAAGATAGAATTAATACAAAGGCCAAAGTTATTGATTTCTTTAGAACAGGGAAAGAATGGAACACAACTGCCATGCAACAACATTTGCCAACAGAAATCGTGGATAAAATTAATGACATAGTCACCCCGGAAAATGATATTACAGACCGACTGTACTGGGCTCCGAGTAAAAATGGGTGGTTTTCCACTTCATCAGCCATAGACTACATAACAAAAATAAATAATTACAACCCAAGTATAAAGAATTGGATTTGGAAGCTTGATACTCTACCTAAAGTTAAAAACTTTCTTTGGAAAATAGACAATGATGGTGTACCAACGAAAACCCGATTACAGGCTAACCACATTGCGGTTCAGGGAGGTTGCCTCCTTTGCCATTGCACCTCGAAGGATATTAACCACCTCATTTGCAAATGCCCACATACACATCAAATATGCCAAAAAAATAAACCCTAAGTTCAAGCAAATTCTTAACAACATTGATATAAGTAACAAACAACCTCGGCAAATTATTAACGAGATAAGGCAACAATTAACCGAGAAAGAATTCAATGATCTTGCAGTATGCTGGTGGGGTATATGGCATCAACGAAACAAACTTGTGTTCCAACAAGCCTCAAACGACTTCATTCCAGACTTGGCTCAATATATTAAAATGCAAATACAAGCATGGGAAATTGCAAAGAAATGGACAGAAGATGAAACTAAAACAACACAAGCCCAACAAAGAAGACGTAAACCAAAGCAAAAGACTTGGAAAAAACCACCATTAGGATTTTGTAAACTTAATTTTGACGGATCTAAGATATCAAATGGATCGACAACTTCTGGAACAGTAATTCGAGGACATAATGCAGAGGTCATTGATATATCTACAACAAAACATGATGACATCTCGGTAAATAAAGTAGAAGCTTTGGCCCTTAGAGAAGGTTTATCAAGGGCCAAGTTTTTGGGAATCAAACATTTGGAAATTGAAGGAGACAACCTAATCATACTAAATGCAATTAGGAAACTGGGGCAGTGCCCTTGGGATACTGACATTGTCGTGTCTGATATCTCAGTTTCGCTTGCGTGGTTTGATTCTATTCGTATCAACCATGTTAATCGAAACTTTAATGATGTGGCTGATAAGATTGCTAAGCTGGGCCACAGCTTTCCGTTAGTTTCCATTTTGAATCATCAAGAACTTCTAATTCTCATCTGAAAGGATGCTCTAAGACAACCTCCGTAAGGAGGTTATCCTAATTCTTACCTTATCAAAAAAAACAATGGGGTACATAGTAGAGGGGAACTTTGCAATTGTTGTTGGCTGAATTCGATCGGGCTTGGTGGGTTATTGTTGACTTTTAGTCTATTGTTGTTGAGTTGTTGTCCATATTGTTGGATTTGTGGGTTTTGCCTTTATTGAAATTAATAATAGAGTCTGGAACCTAAAACCACCCGTAAAATAGGTCATATTACGCTAAACCACCCCGAATATAACTATTTATTTTGAACCACCCTTAAAAGATATTCCGTTAGTCAAACGCCACCCATGGCACTATTCCGTCAAAAAAATTCGTTAAGAGTGTGCATTTACAGATTTACCCTCAAATTTAAATATGAAATGCCAAAATTGCCCTCATCTTCCTTCTTAAAACAATCCTAAGTTCTTCATTCAACTGATAAACCCCTAGTTTAGCCCTCATCTCCGTTTTTCAGATCTGGAACCAGAGAAGATACGCCGGCGGTGAAGAATTCAGTCCGTCGTTCCGTCCTTCTCTGATTCTTGTTCTGGTTCGTTCAATTGAGAATGGGGAGTTCAAACCGATCAATATTGGTGGCGAATTTGTAGACTTTTGATGAGTCAGAGAAGGTATGTCGGCGGTGAAGAATTCAATCCATTGTTCAGTCCTTGTCTAGTTCTGGTTCCTTCAATTAAGAATGGGGAGTACAAACCGATAAATTGTGGAGGTGAATTTGTAGACTTTTGATGAGGCAGAGAAGGTATTTTGGCGATGAAGAATTCAGTCCGTCGTTCTGTCCTTCTCTGGTTCTGGTTCCTGTCTCCCATGGTTGTTCTGGTTCCTCACCTTCTAGTACTGCCTCCTCTCCCGTCGATTCGGCTTCCGCATGGCCGGATCTCCGACCACGAGGGAGTCGTATCCAGCAAGGCCTCCCCCAAACCTCCGCCTCATACACTATGCAGGTTGTAATTGGAGTCCGCGCGACGAGATTGGGCCGGAGGAGATAATAATCAGTGCGACGAGATTGGGACGGAGTTGGAATCTGGGTGGATCTCCAACCACGAGGGACTCGTCTCCGACGAGGTCATTGCACGAGATTCAAGCGCCTTTGAGATATTCCATGGATGTCGGGTGAGAACTCGCCGACGACTGCGAACACCGGGGCGGGTCGTGCTCCGTTTTCCCAATGGCGAGGCCAATTTTTTTTTCCAGATGTGATTTTGGTTCCTTCAATTTTTTTTCCAGATCCGAATTCAGTCCGTCGGAACTAGGGTTGTTTATCAGTTTAATGAAGAATTTAGGGTTGTTTTAAGAAGGAAGATGAGGGCAATGTTGGCATTTCATATTTAAATTTGAGGGTAAACATGTAAATGCACACTTTTAACGGATTTTTTTGACAGAATAGTGCCATGGGTGGCGTTTGACTAACGGAATATCTTTTAAGGGTGGTTCAAAATAAATAGTTATATTCGGGGTGGTTTAGCGGAATATGGCCTATTTTACGGGTGGTTTTAGGTTCCGGACTCTTAATAATATAATGTTATCAATGATACTGATTAATTGCTTAATTAGTAATGTTGGTTTCGAAATTGTTAATTGTTTTATTTGGATGTCTTGATCTAGATTAGTAGGTTAAAATACTACTAAATTGGTTAAGTAGATCTTTCTTGTAAAATCAAAGTGTTGCTTTAGAAACGCGCTAGTAGCTAGTAATCTAGGTTGGAATCGAACGGGTGACAAAGTTGAGTTGGTTTGGAAAATTGGAAGTTTTCACTTGAAAATCGATAACGTCAACAAGCATCAATTAGAAAGAACTCTTAGCTTGATTGAGGCGTTAAGTTTCGTGTTTTGCTCTCTTCGGGAGTTATAGTTTTGCTTATTGATTTGTTAGGAATCGGTAACGTTCACGTGTGACTAGTTCGAGCCTAAATTCTTCCGCTACATATTTGTGTTCATCTCTTGAGGTAAGTCGTTCTCGACTTGCTCGGCTTTATTCTATTCTTGTTAGATTTCATGTCGTGATTGTGAGATTGGTTTTGGGAGTTAGTCCCGAATGTATGTTTTCCATGTGAAATGTTTTCATACATGATGTGATGCACTTTCCATTTCAAACGTTTTTTCGTAAAAGAAATATTATCGCTTTCTCTGTGCTGGCAGCGTAACCGGCACGATCATGTGCGACGATTGTCGGTGGCGAAGAGGCGTCTAGCCATGGTCTTGTGTCGGCCGGGCCCCTTTAAAAATAAAAATGGATTGCTTGTTTTTGGCAAGTGCTCCAGTGGAGGCTTGACCAGGGGTTGGAAGGATGACGTATATGGAATGTGGGAGGGCCTGCCTCTGCACTCGAGCGCAGGGAGTTAGCTCCGTAGATGGGAATGCAGTGGTGGAAGGGAGAATGGCATTTCCCAATAGGATTGTGAATGATTTTGTTGTGTGCGCGTGTGTGATTACTTAGTTGGTTTTCGACCTTGTGAATTCTTGCTACGCTTGATGAATTGCTTGCTTCGTTGTATTTCCTTTATTTGTTGAATGTCGAAGTGTTGATTATTATTACGAATGCTTTACTTTTGTGCTTGTTAGTTTGATTGTGGTATGTCTTCTTGCCTTTATTTTCACCTATTTTCTAAGTTGTGGAAATGTGTGTTGGCCTATTCTGTTTTGTTCAATTCACTTGGTAAAGGTTATGTTGTTGGCTAATTGTTGATTTTCAAACGTCTTACCTTTGCCGCTTGTTATCTAGCTTGCCTAGGATAATAGCTGACCCCTCGGGGACTTATTTTTCAGTTCCAGGTACTCATACAGGTCCCGTGTTGGAGCCTAGGCCAGATGCTGCAGCGAATCGTTGTCGCACGTGTCATTAGGCGCTAGAGTGGTTTGGGTGTTCTTGTTTAGTCTTAGTTACGGTTTTTGGAAGCTTTCTCTTTTTTGTCGACTTATGTGGGTTATCAGGTTGTTTATGGTTTGTTTCAGTTGTTGGAACCTCTTGCATGAAATTTTACAGATATGTTTTAATAAATGATAGTTGGATGATTTAAATTCATTTTCTCGTCGTGCCCGAGTTGCAAGGTCCAGATGTTTAGTTGTCAAACTAGTTCTGGTAGTACCCGAGAGGGTCAACTACCGAGTAGCGCCCCGACGTCAAGACGGGGTGTTACACATAAAGGCTTGAAAATGACGCCTTTCCAAGCTTTGTATGTCCGTGAACCACCACCTCTCATTCGATTCACACAGCCTACCGTGAGTGACTCACTAACACCTGTCACAACTCAGGAGCGGGCACAAATTATTGAGCTATTGCGCCCCAATCTACAGAAAATGTAGCAGGGTATGCAGGCACAAGCTAACACTCGCAGGTGTGATGTCGAATTTCAGGTAGGTGACAAAGTTCTCTTGAAGCTACAACCGTACCGCCAGCATTCCGTAGCTCGGCCACTGTCAACAAAATTGGCCCGCCGATTTTAACGTCCCTTTGAAATTGTGGAGCGTATTGGACCCGTGGCGTATCGCTTGGCTCTACCCGACACTGCCAAGATTCATAACGTTTTTCACGTCTCCTTATTACGACCTTATATTCCTAGTGGGGAGTGTCCAGTTCAGTCCGCTTTTCCGAAGGAATTTATGCATGATCGGCCATTTTCTCGTCCATTACGAGCTATTGCCGAACGCCAAGTGCTAGTGGATGGTGTTCCTCGCCTCGAGTGGTTACTCGTTTGGGAAGATGGGTCACCGAGTGACGCTTCTTGGGAACCGCTTGAGCAGGTTAGTTTCTCTTTTCCCGATTTACGACTTGAGGACAAGTCGAATCTCAATGGGGGAGAGAATGATACGCATCATGAGGGTCGTAGTGTGGCAACAACGAGACCGGCTCGGGATCGTCGTCCTCCAGTTTGTTTTACGGATTATTTAGTTAATTAAACAGAGTATTATAAACTCCTTCTCCGGTTTTCTTTACGGTTCTTTCCCGGTACGCTTTTATTGAACTGTTAAGGCTAGTATAAATACTCTATTGTTATTATCTTTTTAATTAATCAGAAAATCATTCCTTTGCCCTAATCCTCTCTTATCTCGTCTCCTCTCTTTCTCCTTGGCTTCGACCGCTCTTCTCCCCTTCCCCATTCATTGTGTTAATTTGGTACAACTTATTACGAGTGTATCATAGTTATTTTTAATTAATAACTTTTTTAAAAGGGTTTATTATTTTCATTATAGGGTTAAAATGAAAAAAATTAACATATGCCTTTAGGATATAGGTTAGAAAAATTTTTAGATTATTAGTTATTGTTATGATATTTGACTTAACAAACACATGTTTACGTACATAATATATTTAAGATTTTAGAGATATCTTTTTAAAATTTGTAAGCATTATGTCTTATCTATGCAATAAATAAAATTACTCAAGTTCTACATTTTTTATAATCCAATAAGTCAACGATGAACTTATACAAATTACATAGACCATGGTGATCTTTATATAAACTTCGTAACCTTGTTTTTTTTTGTGATAAAAACACCCTTCATAACATTAACCACCGAACAAATCGTTTGACAGAACATTCACAAACTCAACCGGAAATTTGAAACAACTAGTAAAAAGTTTTGGGGACGCAGGTTTTCTTCTACTTAACCAATGTGCAACCTGGTTTGCTCCTCTTCTCACAAAATTCCAGTGGCAGACCGGAATATCATAACTGAGATCCACGGTAATAGCAAGGATAGTGCCCAGAGTAGTCCGTGGGATTTCACCACCCCTTAGAAGAGTAATAACTCTCTGACAGTCGGATTCAACAACAATCTTCGGCAGTCCCATTTTATCGCTTCTGCCTTTGCAACAACAGCTTCCGAACCCACTTCAACACGTTTTGCACCAACAAAAATAACAGAGCCTTTCGCATTACGCCCTATTATCCCGACACTGCAATCGCATCCCAGAACCGAAGCATCCCAATTTATTTTGATCCACCTGTCTTCAGGAGGTTCCCACTTTGAATTCAACACACTCTTTAAGCCGCCTTGATGTTGCAAAACTGATTCAGCCAGTTTAAAATCACCAGCACTTCGTTCACTGTCAGCAATTACCTTCCCCAGATCTGATTCTACTCCCTCAAAGATAAACAAATTTCTTGCTCTCCAAATTCCGTAGATTAAGTTAATCCACAGTTCCTGAGTATTGTCATCCTTGTTTTTTTTCTTTCTTTTATTTTTTACAAATTTTGTTTAAGTCATGGTTTTCTTTCTTTTATCTTCAAAATGCTTTGCTTTTTGAAAATTCCTTCCTTCCTTCCTTCCTTCAACGTCGTCTTGCCTTGACCTTCTATCCTTGTATAACTCTTCTCGAGCCTTCTAGACCTTGTCTTCAAAACTTCAATGTGAACTTCCTAGAGTCTGGCATTTGTCGCGAAGGGCGAGAAATACCAGGCAAAAATGCGGAAAAGCGGAATTAGTTTAAAGAGACTAAGCAAGTGATAATGGAACTTCCTAGCTAGGGTGCGCACCTCCCTCCTCCGAACAGGAGCAGATGGTGGATCATGATCCTTAAAGTCGCAGAATTTAGGCATGGTGTCATACGACTTAGTAGGTTATATAGAGGTGTCGGGTTAATCCCACACCCCTTACTATTTAATCCATACTAATCTCGAAAAGAGATCTTAAACTAGCAAGGTCACAAACAAGACTAGCTTAATAGTCCTATTGAACATTAATAAGTGTAATAACGATAACAAGTGGGTCATTATTTCTAACAATCGATATTCCTAGATTCGTTGTTTATTAGCAAACAAGTTGTTCCCAACATCGAGATATTTCATGGAAACAGAATATGGAGGTTACAAGGAGAAATTCCACTTGCCTTAGCTTAGCGAGCGTTTACGATCGAATGAACGGAAATTGACGACTTAGGAGGAACGGGATCTCGACCTAACGACACGAGAGACACGAGAAATTTTTTAATAAAAATCCTTAAATCTTCTAAGGTTTTATTTTTCTCTTATATTCCTTTTTATAAGAGAGTTTATAAACTAAATTATTATAATAATAATTTAGATAGAGGTGGTAAAATAATAATATTCTTTATTATTATTTCTTACTTGTAATATCCAAAGTATTCTTTAAAAAGATATTTATATTATATCAAGTATTATAAGGTTTCGAAAGTCAAGACATACTCTTATTTATATTGTTAAATATTAATTAATCTATGGTTAAAATCCAGTTGAATAGTCATACCTTTTTATTTAATCCCAAAGTTAAAAATAATATATTCTTAATATATTGGAAAATCTTTATTAATGACATGATAGGTGATAAAGTTTAATAAAGTCCATTAATAATATATTTTCTATATTATTTAAATTCCATAATGATCATATTAACTACTTTCCTTATAGAAAAATCAATAAAGCTCTTTTTATGCAGTATCTTTATTATATCTTTTTATTCTTCACTTTAACCATATAAAAATATCTCATGACAAAATATCTTATCAAAATATTTTTAAGTTTATAATATGATTTTTAAAGGACATGCAACCCTTTTTCAATATAAATAGTCTTAAGATAATATTTTCCATCAACTTGTTCTAATTATTTTATTCATTATAATAAGCTCTAAATAAGGTAAATATAATATTGATATTATACTTTTCATGTATTTAAAACTCATATTTTAATCCCATGAGTTTATCTAACAATTTTCCCATGTCTATTATAATGTATTTCTTTATATAAAAACACATGCAAATTATTTAATATATCCTTTTTTGTCTTCAACTTAATCATATTAAAATTATCTCATGATAAGAACATCTTATCCATATTATTTCTATGTTTATAATAAGATGAAAAGACATGCAACGCTATTTTTTTAATATAGTCTTATTTTAATAACTCCTTTTTAGCGTAAACTAGAGAGAGCTCACTTTCCTCCTTCTTCTTCTTCTTACGCATAAACTAGAGAGAGCTCAGGATGGAACGACGACTAGCACTAGGGCGAGACACCAACGACGACTCTGGCGGCTCCCTGGGCGGGCGGGCGGCGCGCGCACGGTGGCTGGCGGTCCGGTCGGAGGGGAGTGGTGGTCCGGCAACCCAAAGAGGAGAAACAAGGGTTTGGAGGATTTTTGTGGGAAAAAATTCAGCAAATAGAATAAATTGAATTGGTTGAAAATTCACTTGACTGAGAGTGAATTTTCTAGAGAAGGATGAAGGAATTTGATGTGATTTTTCTCCTTATAATTCACCCTTTTTATAGTGAAATATGACCCCTCCGTGGATCCCCCACACCATGGATTGACCACTTGTGGAGAAGGAGATCCACGGGGATTGGGTGGGTGGGTGTTTGTTGGAGGATGACACAAAGTGAGGTAGTCTTTGATGAGAAGGGCAAGCTACGATAGCCATTGGAGAAGAATTTTTCCATTCATTTATTGAACGTCAATTCAATCAGACATGTTTGATGTTCAAATTGGGAAGAAGAGAGAAATGAGTGTTTAAAATTAAAAGCATTCCAATATGAGTAGATAAGTTACCATAGCTTAGCGGATTTGTGTGTTTGTTAGTGTATGAAGGGAGCAAGAGGTCGCGAGTTCGAGCCCCCCTCTCACCCCTTTTTATTTTTGTCTATTCTTGTATTTTTACTTACATCTTAAATAAATATAAAACTTAAATCGAAATATTTATTAATTATTCTTTCTTAGATTTTATTTGTCATTCTGATAACCTTTTATAGACTTTTTAGGATATCTTATGAAATTACAAAAAAAATTATTAAATTCTCTATTTTTTAGAAAACATATTTAAATAAATAAACCTTTTGCTTAATATATTTAATTACATTCTTAATTGTCATCATAGTAAACTTTTATAACCTTTTATAATATAGTATGAAATTATAAAGATTATTAAATTCTCCATTTTAGAGAAAAAAAATTTATTGGAATAAATACCCGTTTTATTATCTTTAGAATTTAGCAGATATTATACTTCTAATCTTCACTTGTACCACTCTAAGCTTCATCAAACTCCACCATAGTCCTCTAATATCCATCTCGTCCATGCTTGTTTACCTAAAGATCTGCAAAACCGAACAAAACAAGCGCAAAACCCGAATTTCCTAGAAAACCTAAAAACCTAAGAACTAAGCTAAACTAAACTAAAACTAACCAAAACAAACATAAATATTCATCCTAAACACTACCTAAATGCAAGCTACCAGCGGCCACAGAGAGAGCAAACGGCCATAATTTAGCCGGAACTGAGGCATGAAAAAGAAGTGTACGAACCATGTTATTGATAGTGCGGATAGTTCGTTCAGCTTTTCCTTTTTGAGAAGAGGTGTATGGGCATGAGAACTGAAAAACGAAGCCATTTAATTGGAAAAATGTGTGGAAGTCATAATGGTCAAATTCTTTACCATTATCGCACTGAAAGGCTTTGATTGAGCAATGAAATTGTGTTTTAACGAATGTATGAAATCGAACAAAATGAGCATAAACTTGAGATTTGAACATAAGCGGAAACATCGAAAGAAAATTAGTATAATCATCAATGAACACAAGGTAATATTTATGACGAGCAGAACTAACAACAGGTGAAGTCCACAAACCACTATGAATTAATTGAAAAGGCGAACAAGTAAAGGTCCGAGATGGAAAAAACGGAAGGTAGGTGTGTTTGCCCAATTGACATGAATGACAAAGAGAGGAATCATACACTTTATTGCAACTAGGTAGACAAGATTTTCTAAGTAAATTAAAATTAGGTGCTTCCGGGTGATTGCAACGAGCATGCCAAACAGGAGACGACACGGCAGACAAAGACAATGGGCTGGACGATTTGGTGGTGGGGTACACCTCGTCGGAGCTAGTGCATGTCATTCGAGTTGTTCCCATTGGAAGATCCTTCACAGAAAAACTATATGGGTCAAACTCAATAGAAACATTATTATCAGCGGTGAATTGGCGGACAAAAATCAGGTTTTTGATTATATTAGGTGCAACAAGAACATTACGAAGGTAAAGGGCTTAGTCTTTTGTAGGGATAAGGGTGGTTCCATGACCCAAAGTTGGTATGTGTATGTCATCCCCAACAATAACAAAAGTAGAATTACTCTTAGAGGTAAGGGAAGAGAGCATACCTTGGTTGTTGATCATGTTTGGAGAGGCTCCAGTATCCATATACCAAGAGTTGTCTGGCGGGTACAGTGTCATTGAGTTGAATGCTTGAGTTGTTGGTGATTTGTGTAAAGTCATCAAATCCCATTGAGAGCATGTTGAGGTTATTAAGTCATAAAGATAATGTCGATTGAGATATTGACATGTATGACTTGCCATGATATGATAAAGAGAGTTTGTCATGATTAGAAAAGATCCAAAGTAATAGCCCACCAACACCAAGGAATGAACCTCACGTGCCACGACACTATGCGAGGATGCGCCTTGGAGGCGTCGTCACACATAGAGCGGCACGAAGCATCGGCACAATGCTAGAGCATGGCGCGCTAGGAGCTCACTACTACAAAATAGCAAATATAGCCCGGGCGTTTTTTCAAATATATACCAGATATATACAAAATTAGGTCCGCGCTTCAGGTTGGCGTAATAATAGAGCAAATAAACCGGATGTCAAAAACACACCGGGGTTAAAAAAGATTGACATTTTAGCCCGAACTAACGAATATCCGGTATAAAAAGTGCGTTGATTTTTTTTTTAAAAAAAAGGCTTTTTAGCCCGGATTTTAAAGGTCCGGGCTAAAAAGTTCATCATTTTTCAAAAAAAAAAAGGATGCCCTACCACTGCCTACCAGCCCTCTACTACCGTACCTACTACCTAGTGTATCATCCTACTTTAACATAATAGTGACCACTTGTTCAGTTATTCCATTAAAATTAAGAAGCAATCTTTATATATAACTACTTGCAACACCTCCAACTTAACATGAAAACTAATTAAAACAAAGAAAAAAAAGCATTTTTGCAATGTTCAACTCCACCAGAATAAAGCTATTAGAGCTCTCAACTACACAATGTTAAATAAGCCAACAAACTTCTATACATCTTCCCCTTTCAAGTTTCAAACTAGGTCAAAGAGGTAAATGAATCAAAATTAAACAAGCAAGCATGTAATAGCCTTATCCACAAATTACAGCTTCATTTGTTCATCATTACAAACTTTCAATGCGTTGGGTACTAACCAAGAGCACATATAACCAAGTACATAAGAATCTTCAATAAAACATTCAACACCTTATCTCACCATACTAATAAAACAGGGTCTCTATAGAAATCAAAGAGGTCGGCCTAAAAACTAAAAATAGAAAAAAAAACCTAGTAGAACAAATTTTCTATTGTAAAAGAAGTACCACTTACATTTGCTGAGATAGAACCACCACCAACTACAATTCTAGGATCAGCATCATGGAACAAAAACGATTCCCCGTTGTCATCTAGGGATCCATTCTCTACAAGGCTCAAAATTGTGAACTCTATGAACTTGAATGTTAAGAACTCTTGAGTTGTATATATGGTCATCTGAAAGGGACAATACACTACTTGTATAAGATAAGCACATACTCAAAAGAAAGTAAGAAACTACAACATTAAGTTATTTCACCTTTAAATATTGAATGGAGTTACTGTCTTATATATTAAATACAAAAGATAGATACTTCTATTAGCCAAGCATAGATTCAAAAGAAATTTCAGTATTCAGCTAAATCAATTTTGAATATCTGACCAAAAAATATCCCCTTTGAATATGAGTGCATTAGAACTTGAGCCCTACATCAAATGTTCCCACCATTCCTCAACTGATTACAAATTCAAACCTATGTCATATCAGCATTCTATTGGTTTACAAGTTGAACTAAGAACAATATTTCTTAAAAATGTCCCGAGAGTAAACTAATTGGATAAGTTCTACAGTTCACAATAGTTTCTATAAGCATAAATCTCTCAAACTCCACAATCTCAAATCTCTGAAGTAATTGGATAAGTTCTACAGTTTATAGTAATTGGATAAGTTACAAGTTGAACAACCATCATGTGACAAAAGAAGAAAATAACCCAACTCATGTGTTTCCATAGAGAAGTTTCTATAAGCTTAAATCTCTCAAACTCCATAATCTCAAATCTCTGAAGTGACAACAAAAATAACCACACAAAAAAATCGGCTCAAAACATATACAACCCCTGTACTTGTACAAATTGGTCATTTAGACACCCCACCTTTTGTTTGGACCTATTGAGCACTTGAACTTAACATTTTGGACCTATTAAACACCTGGTTGTTGACGTGGTTGTGCGCATGTAAATAACGTACAAATGGGCAAGTGAAATGTTATAATATCATTAAATGCCAAGCTGACATGGCATTTAGCTCATTAATTAACTTAATATTAAAAAAATGAAAAGAAACTTAATATCAATAAATTAAAAGGATCCGATCAAAAAAAATTAAAAGGAAAATGGAGTATAAAAAAATAAAAAGAAAACCTATTTTTAGGTCTTCTTCTCGTTGATGCAGATCCACGCCGCCGGGGGAATTAGTCTTCTATGCTCCAATTTCTCCATGCTAAGACCACATCAGACTATTGCAAATTCAAGCCTCAATTTCTCAACTTCTCCAATTTCTCACAAAGCGATTGTCACCGGCGAGCCCGACCACAAATAGATGGGTTGTATATATGAAGATCGATGGCGACGGCGAACTTGGGATGCTTCTGAAAAAACCAAACGCCATCGACGCCGTGGGTGAAGGGTCGCGTGCCATAAGAACGTTGGATCTGGTTCTCCGAGTCCGTCGTTCAGTCCCGACTCTCACTGGATCCGGTTGGAGTTTGCCGTTCCGTCCCGACTCTCTCTGGATCTGATTCAAGTCCTTTGTTCCGTCCCGACTCAAAGGTGTTGAAGAGTTGGAGATGAGCTTCAAAGCTTCAAAACCTTCGGCCATGGGAGATATCTTTGGAGCTTTCGAGTCCGTTGTTCCGCCCATACTCTCTCTGGATCCTCTTTGTTTTTGTTTTTTTGTTTTAATTAATCTTCAAATTTTGGGCTTATGTGGCAACATAGGTGACAAAATAGGCTTATATAGCACACATGTGAATAAAAAATTAGAATATATCAGTCAGTGACCAAGTGTTTAATAGTTCCAAAATGTTAAGTTTAAGTGTTCAATAGGTCCAAACTAAAGGTGAAGTGTCTAAATGACCAATTTACACAAGTACAGGGGTTGTATATGTTTTGAGCCCAAAAAAATCTACATATTAACACACACAAAAATGTGAAGATAAGTACCAGCCTAAGCAAATCCTTTTTTACTTTCTTGAATTGGAACATACCTTGTTCATAAAAAATAATTACCAGCCTAAGTATATCCTTTTTTACTTTCTAAGTACATGATTAACTAAGTGCAACAAGATACAAGTACATTAGGAGAAGGGCAAATGAGATCAAAGGAGGATAAAAACATACCCATTTCCAGCAAATTCAACTAAGACAACAAACCAGAAAAACAATCTTATAAACCAGTTGTGTAAAGCTGGTTTTCTTAAAAGAGAATCTAGAAATCAAAATAAATAAACGGAAATGGGTCTACTTTCAGCAACTATCATAATTTCATTTTAAAAAAAGGATAACTTCATACATTCTCTTCGTATAAATGCCAACGGAGCCTATGTTGTGGGTTTTTGGGCATAGTGTTCACCAATTGGTCAAATATAGAAGGTAATCAGTAGGCTATGCTAATTGTGTACTTGTATGGATAACAAACTTACTAATCTAAGCACTGACATAAATAAGATAAAGCTTTCCATGATACTTTTATCTACCTGATCCATAACCTTTCATGAATTTCTTGCATTTACATATCTTAAAGTATGTGTCTCTCAGGGCCGGCTAATTGGGTAGGCCGAAGGGGCGGTCGTCATGGGCCCCCGAAATATAAAGGCCCCATATTGAAAATTACTATTTGGCTTGTTTGGTTGAGAAAGAAATTCCTAGGAAGTTGAAAATTCCATGAAATGAGGTGAGAGGTCCATGTTTGGTTGAAGATTTTTTATCCAAAATCCTGGATGTTCCATTTCATGTGATTTTCCATTTCCTCCATTTTAAATAAATTCTAATTACCAAGACGGGGCTAGGTAAGATAATCTTCCCCAATTAATTCATGTGTATTAGAGCTTAACCAAACATAACTTATCAATTCCCATGAAATACAATTCCCATGAACTTAATTCTCAGGATCTAACTTCATGGGAATTTCACTTCTCGTGTTCAACCAAACGAGCACTTAGTAAAAATAGGTTCATTAATATTAAAAAAATCCATTAATGTTAAAAAAGGCCTATTGATTTTCTAATTAAAAAATGAATAAGAATTGTATGAAAATGTCTATTTATTTATGGGAATTTCTAATGTGTGTCCATGAGCACACAATAAAAATACTAATTTTAGTAAATCTTATTATTCTTTGTTAATTGTAATTTTTTTAAAAAGATTCATTAATTTCAATTTAGAGAATAGTTTTGAAATAATTTCCAAAAACATAGTTATTGTGTGTCCATAGACACACATTAGCCGGACCGTTTATTTATTATATTAAAAAAGATCTATTTATTTGTTATGTTTAAGGGGCCCAAAATTTTATTTCTCCCCAGGGCCCCTGAAATGATTAAGACGAGTCTGGTGTCTCTTACTAGCTTTGTTCACAACTATTTATTATGGAACAGTTAACCAGATTAAGGGGGGATAGTTTAATGTATGCAACCAAATGATCTTTAGTCATATGTGGTAAACTCATCTCAGGTTTTGAATCAAGTTTACATATTTGCTTGAATTTGTTGAGGATATGATTAAAAAATGCTAATATAATATAACTTTTTTAGGATAGTGATATGATCTAGGCTCTCACGTGTCAATCCTCACCCTAGAAGCATGAAGAGTGATTTTTTCCAACTTACTGAATCAATAATCGATCTATTATCTTCGCCTTCTCTACACGAGCTAAATATCTTATAAAAAAGGAAAACTATAAGACGAATTCTATCACACAACGTTGGCATTCTGAAAAATGAAGTATCCATCAATTTCAGTCCAATCATACCATTGACAGTCCGAAGCAGACATTAGATGGAAACTTCATAATGGCAAGCATTGAACTCAAGTTCATCAAATAGAAGGATAAATCTAAAAAGGACAAGAACAATTAACAATCACAAAGTCGAGATGCTTACCAGTGAACGACTAATGCTTAACGGCAAGGTCGGGATGCTTACACCAGCGAAGGCGATGAAGCTCCAATTTCTTGCCCCAAACTTGCTCACAGTCTGGCTTAAAACTTAGACCTCCTCAGGCGACCATGGGCCTTTGACTCGATCACCATGTCGTCCTCTATGTATGCCCATCCCCTCCCAAATCCACCTCATTGCTATCGGGCCTAAAGCAAGTGCTGCAACAAAGGGTCGTCCAACTCGCAACGACCGTTACCACCTGTTCCATGGCCACACTCGCACTCCCAATGGCCAAATCCTCGCTCGAACGCCGCTCTATCACCACCTCGAAACGGGAAAACCGCGAACCGAGATAAATCCAACCTAGAAGCTCAAATTGAGCTCGAAGATCGGTGTCCCAATCCTAGAAATCAACCACGAAAGAGGAGGGATTGATTCGAAGGGAGTTGGTGACATGAAGGGGTAATTGAGAGAGAGTTTTGAGGTTGGGAAATTGATTTGTATTTGATTGATTTCACCCGAAGGCACCAACAGACTACATATAGTTGATTACATAGACTTGGGGAAGGGGAAAGACTGATAATTATGTTGAACCGATCTAGTTAAAACAAGTAAACTGATTGAACCGGGTTACAATGAAGCCCCACAAATTCAGTTTTTGCTGATGAGTAGTAATTTGCTCCACATGGATAGTATAATTTGAAGATATCAAAGAGATGTTCGGGAAGAGCCTCATAGGAGCAATCATTTATTGGATCATGGCCCTTGTGAACTATTTTATGGTTGACAAGGAATCTTGTATATGATATCAAACCATTGCCATCATAATATGCCATGTAAGATACATGCAGTAATGATATATACCACTCACTTGCTAGGAACATGAAGTTTCTCTTTCCATGGCAAGGAAGCTCCAAATTCTGTCTAAAGCACCCATATATATTATTCTCAATGTCACCTAATAAAGCAACATCAGTAAGCACCAAGCCGATACCATCACTATATGCATGAAGATATGAAATTCCAACGTCATGATCATCAAATTGAAAATATTTTCTGGTGCAGCCCATCACAGAGTCAGCTTGTAAAGAAATGGCTTCAAATGGTATCCCAGCTGCAGCAAGTTTCAACTCATCTTCACTAGTAGACAATGTAAGCAAAACAGCCCATTGAAAATACATATTAGCAACAACAAAAGTGGCAACCATTGCTTCATTAGTTATGCTACCAAAATGTATTACATGAATCACCAACTCAAACTCCTTCCCATTGGTCAAGCACAAAGCACAAAATGATTTTGTAAAATCAGCAAATTGAGCTTCTATAGAATGAGGATTTTGTAAAATTGAGCTTCTACAAAGCATTGAAGAAATCTTAGTTTCAATTTCCCTTTCATCATTAAAGATGATTCCAGGATCAAAAACCAACAATTGGAAGCCAAAATATAAGCATAGACTCGAACAGCTTCTTATATTCATCATAACCCAACACAAGTGGAAATCTGAAGCATCTTAGCTGCCAGTTCTGCCCTCCAGGATCAAACACCATTTCACCATTCTCTCTTGCATCAGTCAAAGACTTGGGCCTTAATAGAGAAATTTCAGCTAGAAGAACATCAATTCCAGATTCATAATCAACTAAAATTTCTCCCGGATTACATGATTTGCCTAGGGATCCTAGAAGCTCCTTATTAAATCTTTTACTAACATAATTGTCTATGTACTCATCTTTGAGGGTAATCCCAGGGTCAAAAACCAACATTCCAGCACCAGACTCTTTCACCACTTGATCACTTGCTATTTCACATTCTAAAGCTAGCAGAGTGGATTGATTCAAAGCACATCCAAATGTAGCAACTCTTCGCAAATTTATCATCTCAGTTAGCCCTTCATCAGTAAATGGCAAGTTGCTATTCTTTAGGAGAACAAGTTTCGGTTTCAATGGATCACAAACATAGATTAATTCTCCTCCAGGGTCAAAGCTCAGTGCCATATCCTTTAGTTCTCCCATCTCCAAGGCTTTCAAGTTGTCTCGATCCTCATTCGAGCTCACTGACAGGTGATTGTCTTTATGCTCATCTAAGTTGACAGCTTCCAAACTGTCTTGTTTCCTGGTCATCATCAAGGTTGGAGCTCTAAGATGAAAAACATCTTGATTAACGATGTGGATATCCTTCGATAATGTAGCCTCAAGTTTGTGTTCAATGCAATTTTCTGAGTCTGGCATTTCATCAAACACTTGAGAGGCAATTTGATGTAGACCATCACCTTTTTTCAGCCTCTCCCCAGGCAAATTTCCTTCACTCGCCACTACAAGAGACTCATTATCCACGTAAGCAGCCTTAAATTCAACAAGCCTATGTTCATTCCATCTAATAATGTCATTAGGTCTATGGATCTCTAACTCACAACATCCTTGATGGAGAATTTTACCATTATAAAAGTGATATGCCCAATCACGATCGTATTTAGTTCGAAACTGAACTTGGGAATGAAATCCGCTCTCTACTGCTAAAGAGCTCACATCTTCAACCAATCCAATCTCAGATAAGACGTAATTAATCCCTAGATTGCTGACAAAATGCAATTGAGAGTTGATTTTAACTAGAATTGTTCGATCTCTTACCTCGTCTTCCATGGCCGAGAGACCTGAGATCCACAAAGGAGTCCCGAATGCCTCAATAATCAACTTCTTCACATCAGAAAACCATTTACTACAGCTTCTGTTGTCTGATCTGCTCGACATCTCAAATTTTCGCCCTGGAATCCGCACTGCTCTGATACCAATGAAACGAGAAAACCGCGAACCGAGATAAATCCAACCTAGAAGCTCAAAATACCAATGAAACGGGAAAACCGCGAACCGAGATAAATCCAACCTAGAAGCTCAAATTGAGCTCGAAGATCGGTGTCCCAATCCTAGAAATCACCCACGAAAGAGGAGGGATTGATTCGAAGGGAGTTGGTGACATGAAGGGGTAATTGAGAGAGAGTTTTGAGGTTGGGAAATTGATTTGTATTTGATTGATTTCACCCGAAGGCACCAGCAGACTACATATAGTTGATTACATAGACTTGGGGATAGGGCTGTCAATGGGTCGGGTTATGGGTGGGTGGAGCACTTCCACCACCCGACCCGCAAGTTAAAATGCCCCACCCGACCCACCCGTCACCCGTGAAATGTTCTACCCGTTACCCAAACCACCCATCACCCGCTGGTTATATGGGTGACCCGTTCACCCATATAACCATTATATAATCGCTGCATTTTATGTCTATAAATAAATTGTCATACATAAACTAAAACAAATATCCATAATCCATACATAAACAAAAACAAATCTCATAAGCAATAAATATCAAAATAGAGTCAAAGATGGGTTACAAATGGACTTATTTATCAAAGGCCCGAAAAGAATAATATGGGTGACTTCAAAAGCTAATACATATTAGAAATTAGAGTCTTTTGTCGAAAACCACCCGTAAAATAGGCCATATTGCGTTTAACCACCCGTTCAATAACTAATTATTTTAAACCACCCATAAAATCACTTCCGTTAAAAAGTAACCACCCGTGGGACATCTCCCGTTAAAAGCCCGTTAAGTGTGTGTGCGTTGATTTTTTTAATAATTTTTTTCTTATTTCTTTTTTTCTACCAAATTCATAAACCCTGCGTCTTTGTTGGGATTCCCTTGTGGAACCCTCGTAGAAATCGACATACTCCACCGCCTCCATGCCTTCTCTCGTCGCCACTATGAAGGACGATTGTCGGACTAATCCGGCCGATTTTTCTCTCTTCTCGCACCAGACCTACCACTCGACAGAGGATTTGCCTCGGGTTGGGAGAATTGGAGCTTGTTCTTACCGACGAGTTGCTTTTTGATGAGTTGTTTTGTTCTTACCGACGAAGAAGAGCGCGACGAGGCTAAGAATTAGGGATATGAGGAGGTTCTCGGATGTCGAGATCTCCAGATCTGACTTCAGATAACCAAAGATATGAAGGCCAATGCCGTCGCAACTGCGAGGAGGCGCAAGCACCGCAAAGGCGGTGATGAAGGTGCTTTCACCGCGGTTAGAGAATGATTGAGCGCAGCGGACGAGTTAGGCTTCAACGGCCGGTGAGGTTCCCGGTCTTCCTTGTCGCCATCTATTGCAATAAAAATGGAGGAGGAGGAATTCATTTTAGCGATGTTGGAGAGGTTGTGGATGGACGATCGAATGGTCGGAGATGTGCGGAGGAGCGAAGACTGAGTTCTGGTGAGCTTCACCCGAGTTTCCATTTTCTGCTCGCCGGAGGCTCGACTGGTTTCGGCGGATTATCGAGTTGCTTGTTGACGAATGCTCGACTGGTTTCGGCGTCGGGAAGTTGTCACCGTGAGTGGTGACGAGATTGAAGGTCTCCACTAGATGCTCCACCCCATCGGCTTCCTTCCCATTTCCAAAGGTTTTCTGGTGCCCAATCCGCCATTAATTCTGGTGAATCTAGGCAGTCGGAGTTCCGACCATAACTGATTTCAACCAGTTAGCAAGATGAATAGGAATGGAGAAGCTAATGCCCTAAACTAATTTGGATTTATGGCTAGTAAAATCGGGTCTAGATTTGTTAGGGTTTTTTTCAGATCTAATTAGATAATGGGAGAGGGGGATAGATCTTAGGGAAAGTGATAGTGTGGGTTCCAGATCTAGCATGTGGTTGTGTGGGTGGCGTTAGAGCGTCGCGAAGTGGGCGGAAGAGTCGATCTGCACTCGTGCTATTCGGTTCGAATGGCGGCGGAGCAACTCGAGGCGACCAATGTCACAGATTTGGGCCTGTGATGTCCGGTGGCTTGATGGTGGGGGAGAGGTGGCGGGATAAGCATCGACCCAACTCCTCACTCATTCTTCTCTGCCTTCCTATATAGATCTGATGATGGTATAAATTGCTTTTGTTCTTCCAAAAATTGTATGGGCTGGTATATGTGGTGCAGATTTGGGTTTTTACGATTTTGTTCTTGTTTTGGTTTGTTTTAATTAATTTTGAAGGCTTGATGTTTATCATTTTGATTTTTTTCTTTTTATGAATTAAAAGTGCATAAATATTATAAATTAGAGGGTTAAAATTGTATTTTCAATTTGATTAACGGATTTTGAGACGGAAAAGTGAGAGCGGGTGGTTGATTGTTAACGGAGATAAGTATATGGGTGGTTTTCAGTCATTTGTTTTTAGGCGGGTGGTTAAGTGAAATATGGCCTATCTTACGGGTGGTTTCCGACAAAAAACTCTAGAAATTATGGGTTGAAACGGGTTATACGGGTGGTTTGGGTGAAACGGGTGATGGGTCGGTTGATGGGTTGGGTTATTGGGTGATAAAATCTCACCCTTACCCGACCCATAACCCGTTTCGCCCGTCACCCGAACCGCCCATCACCTGCTTTGATTGGGTTTTCACCCGTTTATTTCGGGTGGGTTAAACGGGTGAGTCGGTCACCCGTGGGTAATTGACAGCCCTACTTGGGGAAGGGGAAAGACTGATAATTATGTTAAACCGATCTAGTTAAAATATGTAAACTGATTGAACCGGGTTCACAACCCCCATAGCTAACATGTGCCCAATATTCCTGTAACATCTCTTTACCAAGATTTGGGAAATTGGGGCGTTTTTTGTTTCTAGGGTTTGAAGAAAGAGAGCGATTGAGGGGTAAAGAAAGGGGTCAAGCCATCAAGTACATTAAAGGCAGACGGGAGTCCGCTTCTGTTTTTTTGGGTGAACAAAATAAACCGGGCGTGTTTCAATATGACATTATATGCGCTCTATTCCCGTGTCAACGGATTTATTATACCGGATATCAACAGTAAAAAACACGCCCGGGTTTTTAAAAACCATAGCTTTGTGAGTCAGGTACTTAAATTAACCGGGCGTGTATATTATATCCGTGTTATTTTCTCATTCTTTTCCAAAATTTAAAAGAAAAAAATATTAATCATTCGTGTATCTACTTCTTATACCGGATATTTGAGGTACGGTTTTTTATCTCGGGAGTTAAAAAAAGCATTTTTGTAGTAGTGGCTCGATCTTGAGGTTCGAGACTCGGAAGTTAGCGACGCGCCTTGTGCTCGGTTTTGAGGTTCTTGTGTCGGCGGTTGGGGCGCGCCTTGGCGCCACGATGGCAAGGCCAAGACTGCGCGAGGCTAGCGACACACCAAGGTGGTTTGCAAGGAGCTTGCGGCGCGCCTAGGGCATTTGCCCATGGCGCCGAGTCCGAGTTATGGAGCTAAGGTAAGATTTGAGCTTTGTATTTGAGTCTTATAGCTTAGTGCATGTTCTAATGTAAGTTAGGAAGCTTCTCTAAGCTTGGTAGATGCTCTAAGCAAGAAACAAAGCTTGGGAATAGCTTGGCACATAGCTATGTATGCTAGAAAGAAGTATTGAAGCTTCATACTAGTTTGGAGTTAGCTCTAGGAGCTTGAACAAGCTCTAGACTCATTGTATAAGCTTTATAAGAATCTCATGTAGCTAGGGTTTAGCTCATGGAAGCTCAAATTAGCTCACACTAGCTCAAGATAGCTCAAGAAGCTTGAAAGTCAGCTCAAACGCAGCTCAAGCCAGCTCAACTAGCTGGATGCTAGCTTAACTAGCTAAGGGCCAGCTACACTAGGTAAGTGACCAAGCTAGGTACCTAGCTATGCTAGCTAGGTGTGGGCCTTGGTGGGCCGGTCCATGGGGGCGCGCCTATGGGTTGTTGGGCCGCATGCATGTGCGCATGGCATGGGCCTCATGCCATGCGTTTTGGGACAAAGCATTGGGCCTTTGGATTGGTTTTTGGGCTTTCCATTTGGGCCATTTCTTGGCTGGTTTACACGCCCTTTTGGACTCCAAGGGGGGCTGCATTTGGATCCCTGTATGACAAGGAAAGAGAAGGGAGAAGTTGCAACTACTTTCCCCTAAAATCACTCTCGTCCTCCCATTTCATCTCTTGATTGTGTAACCGCCTTTGGGCAGTTTTTGGACAGATTTGAAACGCCTATTTATAGGGGGAACGTCATCCATTTGGAGGCATGTAATACACACGAAAATCAGTCCATAAGTCCACACAAATTCGGCAAGAAAAGAGAGGGAAAGACAACTCTTGTAGTCGGTTTTGACTAGGGTTTGTTTGTGTGAGTTTTCTCAAAGTAAATCAAACACAAGAGTGATATCATGGATCGATCTTCAAGTGTGAAGAAGGAACCTCAAGAGGCGATGGACAAGGAGTTCGTTCGAGTGAAGGATGAACCACAAATGTCTTGGGAAGAAGACTTCGTTCAAGTGAAGAATGAAGCGGAATCATGGAACTCGAATAAGGTACGTTGTTCTTAATAGATATGACTTGCCATCACGTCTATTATTTCGTTTGGTACATTTTATCCCACAACGGTATTGCATAACCCTTAGCATGGAATAGGGGCAATATACATTGAAGGAAAGCGGCATCTCATCCTGTGACTCGTAGCCTTTATCCAAGTAACTTAATAAAACATGTAAAGTGGGTTGATGATGATTGCCTTAGGGCCTACACCCAACGAGACTACTCTTGAATGAGTCTACTCATGAGATTACCTTTTGAGGTCTACTCAAGGTGCCTTGTATGTGCAAGGGTCGGCTTTCACTTCAACGATCAATGCAAAAATGTTTTCGTTTGCTTACTTACCCTACTAAAAAAACAACAATCTTCAACGTATATTTGTTTAAGTTTGCATTCATTTGTTTATGTTTATGTTTGCATTGTTGTGTTGTCTTGTTAAGTTTGAGGATTTGGCTAGATGAGAGGATAAAACGGTCGATGACGTTACCTCTTACTTGAGGGAAGTCAAAATCGAGCCTCCTAGTCCCATAAGGCCGATCGAAGTGGATCAAGGTGGACTCCAAGGCTTTGACGAATGGCTTGATGAGTACAATCGTGGCAACACGTTTTGGGATTGGTTCCTTGCTAATGTGAGGATTCAACCCGATCTCGAAGATGCTAAGGAAAATGATGTTCTTGTGCCTCAAACCTCCAAGGCGATGGAGGCTCGTGATCCAAGTTGTGGACATGAGGGTAGGCAAGGGTACTCGAGGTTCAAGCGTCGTACGAGGTCGAAGGCTAAGCACTCTCGTGCCAAGCCGAGGAGCTGCGTCCCTAGGGGCGCGCCTTTAGGTGATGGAGGAGCCTCGGTTGGTGGCAACTATTGGCAAGTTGTCTATGGAGACCGAAAGCCAATTAGGTCGGTTTATTGCTCTTTATGTGGCATGAAACGCCGTGATTAAACATAAGTATTGTAATGTTTCCTTTATACACGTGCGTGTGTGTTTTCTAGCATTAGAAGTGTGCTTTAAATTATGTGTGTTGTATACCTTGATTAAAGGGTAATAAGTGTGTTGATTGATCAAAGACATGATCGTGTAATGTTTATGGTTTATAATAAACTATGGTTTGATTCAATGATAATCTTAACAACGTGTGTGCAAGAAAAGGACTAAAGTCCAATTCTTAAGATCAACTTTAAAAGTTGATTCTAGGTTCATTCTTTGGATGATCCTAATCTGTAACACCCCCGTTTTTTTCCTCGGAGATATTACCGCCAGTGACCTCTGAATTTACTCTCCGAAGCCACCCAAGGCTTTCACGGAATTCAAGATATAAATAATAATGATAATTCAATAAATATTAAAACAAAATGTCCAACATTCAAAATCTTGAATAATCCAAAAACTTGCGGAAAAATGAGAATAAATATTTTTGAACAAAGTGGAAGTAAAATTCTTGAAGGCGGTCCTTACAGACCAAGGATCTCGACCTTAAACTAAAAATTTATTCAAAAGAAACGTGCAACAGTTCAACAGCTTCAATCTCGAATCACCACTCCTTTACTTCCCTGATGTTCCGTATAGGGACGGTTGACACCAGCCGGCCATGCAAAAGAAATAAAGCGGTCGGTCAGTCTAATGAAAGACTACGCAAGTGGAATTTTATGTGAGGTTCTTGTGATCTTAGTTGCATTATGACCATCGGTCTCTGAATGAAAGCCAGTCGATGACATAACCCAAATAATCTCACGGAATAAGAAATATGATGAAAAGAGATTAGGACACCACAAACTATGGTTCCTTAAGAATGAGAATGGTTATGTTGGGAACTTTAGTTATCAACCAATATTTTGAAAAGCCTCCGTCGACTTATCAAATCTACAACCAACCTCACCGAATGCGTGTTGTCCGAATTCAGATTGGAAAGTAGATTAATCAAAGGCGGGAGCCAGAGTGGTTTTCCAAGTTGTAGTCACCACCCTGAACACGTTTTAATGGGTGTGCACTAGCACTTATCTTATTTAATTACAAAACATTGCATTCAAGTTGGTAGCTTTTAAGACGGCAACGCGATATGCCATAAGATATAGAATCCCACAAAGGGCGGAACGGGTTCCTAAGTCCCGATACAAGGCACTAGCTAGGTGCCAAACACTCATCAAAGCGGTTGAGAGAGCAAGGTCATGACCAGCATTAGGGTCTAGGTCCATCCTAATGCAAAATATTATAAAGAGGTGTTCAGGGGTTAGTGAACCCCCACCCCTAATTCTACGCTATTCCAAAACAGCGAATCTCAAATGAGACCGTGAAACAAACATGTGCACAAACATTGCAACCTAAATATATCCTCTAGCGCATAATAATAAGAATAATAACAATAAGCTACCAGGGGGTCATTATTTCTATGCATAATAAACCCTAATTCATTTATAGATTTCACATGGTCATTAGTTCTATAATAACCTAAGTTCATTTTATTGAAACAAGCGTTCCCAACCCAACATGCAAACATGAATAAAAGTATTCATGATAAAAGTATGAGAGCGAACCACCACTTGCCTTGTTTCGAAGGCGAGCGAGAATTATCTTAGACGAGCTTGCAATCCAACGATTGATTTCCTTTTCCTGATTCATACATAAGATACAAAATAAATTATAATCAATTTATTTTGTTCAACTTTTCCTCGTAAGTTGAATTCTTATGACTCGTCTAAGTTTATATTTCTAATAAACTTATCTTATTAACATTAATAAAATGTTTCTTTATTAATGTAGGACCTTTTTAATTTCTTTGTATTGGATATTATAGATTCTTTATCTTTATGCATACATATTAATTAAAAATATTTACCCATATGTTATTTCAATAAAAAAAACATATCCTTTTGCAAAGTACATGTTTTTAAGACATAAAATCAATAATATTCATCATTTCCTTTCTATTTGCAAATTTTATCAAAATATATACTTGCTACTTTTCTTTCATAAAAGTATCATAAAAATATTTTAAACATCTTTTAAATTAAGATTTAAAAATATTTATTTTATTTTAAATACCCCAATTAATAAAATACCAAAATAAGGCATGAATGGGTAAAGAGGGTCAGCCAAACGGGCCGGGTCGGGCCCGCGGGCCTGCTACATACAGCAGCAGCAACACTCGCGCGTCTCCGACTTCAGCGGCTTCGTTCTCCTTCGTCTGGAATCGGTTCGAGGCGTGTGAGGTGTCGTTGGAACCGGGACGAGCGTGGATTTCTACTATTGGCAGAGGTGGCGCATGCGGTGGTCTGTGGTGGCCGGAAAACACCGCTGAACAGGCGGCTCCGGTGGGTTCGAACTAAAACAGAGCCGGATTTTTGTGTGTGTTTCTAGATCGATTTTTGACCAATTCTCGATTGGAAAGGGAGTGTTTTTGCTTAGGATTATATAGGCAAGCTCAAGATCTATTTATAGGCCAAGAATGAGCTTCAACGCTCCAAAAATGAGCCCGAAATCCTCCATTAAAGCCTTGGACACAATCCCGCTGATTTCGCCCATTTATGGGTGATTTATTTTGTAATTGAATCGGGATTGATTCCCTAATTCACTCCATTGATTCCTCTTTATCCTTTCCTTCTTAACTCCGACCTTATCCTCATCCATTCGGATTTAATTTGAATGTTTTTACAAAAACGTTACATTTGACTTAGAACGAGATAGAACGAGATTTACAGGATGATTTTGATTGAATGACCCCGAATTGATTGAGGGAACTTGTAGAGAGTGAGTAAAGTGACAAATAGGCTTTTACGAAATCCATTTCCGTTTAGAAATGAGCTTGAATTTCTCAATTGAAGTTCAAGAGCAAGGTGGGGAAGAAGATCCCCCATTCTTGAATTTTTTTTCAATAATTTACATAAACCACCCCCTTAGTTTAAGAAATGAACAAAAAGTGCCCTTGGTATCAATATTTATCCTTATTATCTTCTTAAAGAATAAAACTTTTATTTCAAAAATATTTTTTTATAATAATTCTCTTTTCTTATAAAAAAATATGTTTACACAATTTTGATATCTTTCTCTTAAAATTCTTATTTTATTTATTTTATTTTTCTTTTAACTTATGGGTAAGGTCCATTACTATTTCAAATAACCCTTTAGAGGTTAGTTGCTAAATTTTCATTTAATAAAATAACTTAGGTAAGTAATATATCATTATTATGAGAATATTGCCACAATTTATTTTATTAAACAAAATAAAAAGGAAATTACATAATTGTCCTTCTTCAAAAAGAGGGTTATTACATAATCAGACTACCCTTGAGTCGACCATTCTTTGATTGGGACGACTCATGCTCTAGATTACCTTCAGGTCTACTAGAGTAATTAGACTACCTTTGGGTCTACTAATGTAAGGGTCTACTGGATTGCCCCCCACATGAGAGGGTAGACACATGTTGGCCATGAATGCACTAAAGAACACATAAAAGAGATGATGAGAGTCTCTTGATAAGATGCATGTGGAAGTTCACATGGTGATTTCATGGAAATCATGCCTCTTATGGAAAAGGAAATATGAAAGTCTTGATTGGTTTAAATTAAGATTAGATGTATACTTATGGTGAGCAATGATTGCATGAGAGTAGGTTATCTCATGGATTGTTCAAACAAAGTTTGGCAAGGTTTGAAAGTGTCAAATGGAATTTTGATACTTTCACATGACAAAAGATGTTCATGTCTAGACCGTATTGTCATATGGTTGAATCCTAAGGATAATGACTTGTCCAAAATTATACGTATGGTTTGATGTTGACGTGTATAAATGTTAACATGATGATTTGCCTTGAATGGACAATTTAATGTCAAAAAGAATTGCTTTGATGAAGAGGATCGGCACATGAGATGTCTAGGTTTAAACCTAGATATGCCTTTGGCTTGGCCATAGGCGCGTCAGACGGTATCGACTCTCGGTATCGATCCTCTCGGCGCTAGGCGTTCGTGGTGGTGAAACCCACGATGCATCGGAGGCACGCCCATGTAGGGTCGTTGCTTAGATCCTCTCGGCGCGTGGTACAAGCCGCGGGACGTCGCACGAGGGAGCGTCGTGACAACGCAAGGCCTTGGCACGGTCTTGGGATCGCATGTGCTTTGTAACGCCGAGTTGTGATGCTAGGCACGCGGCATGGCTGGATTTGCAAATAAGGAAAGGGTGCGCACAAACCTGATGCGTCGCTAACGATGCGTATTGGCACTAGGCACTCGGCGATGTCGTGCATTGGATAAAACCATGGCACGATTATGAGGTGCACTAGGCACGCCGAGGCTGGTTGAAACCAAGCCTTGGCTTCGATGAGTGCTCGACGCTGTGCGACAGAGTGCTCTCGGTGGGTGAATAAGGCGCGCCTACTACAGGCTTTAATATTGATTTGATTAAATCAATGAAACCATATTTGAAGTCATGTTAGGTTTTCCTATGTTAGGATTTGAGAATCTTTGTGATTTAGTTGAGAAACTTGTCTTGTCACATGTACCATATGATTGTTTTGAAAGGCTCATGTTGTATGTCATTAGGTTGGATCAATAGAATTTGTTTGATTTGAAATGCTGGTTTTAAGACTTTCAAATTAACAAGTAGTAGTCTAGAAAAGACTATGAGGAAGTTATTCAATCCTCGGATTTATGGAAAGTGTCAATGTGCCATGAAGGCTTAAATTTGACAACTTTGATGAGTTAGTCTTATGGTTAAGAAAACCATTGAAAGGACTAATGGAGATTAATTGCATGGTTTATGAAAGAAAAATCTTAACATGTGTATAAACACTTGTGATTAGATGATTGTCTTATGAGCGTAATTCTTCAAGTGTTCTTGGATTAAGTTTTCTAAGAAAAGGAAGAATTGAATCATCTTATATAGTATATGGATGATGATCCTATGGAAACTCCCAATACTTTTGGTGGTTAGGATGAAAGTTTGAACATGAAGTGGAATACTTTATGTTGAATGGCCAAAAGGTTAAGGAATGTCATTTGGAAGTCTTTGTAAAGACTCCTTATTCGTAGAGCGTGAAAGAATATAGTGAACCACTTTGGTTCAGAAGTGTTTAAAGAATCTATATGAAATGACATGACTTATTTGGTGAGAAACCAAATGAAATAGATGAGATACTTAAGATCTTATCTATGAGGTTCTTCATTGATATTATGAAGATGCCAATGTAAAGAGGGGAAGGTGTATTAGATGTTCTAAATCTTCTTGGTTTGAAATACATTGGAATGGAAATGGAATTCCGTGCTAATACACATGTTTTAGAACACCTTTTGATCTATGAACACACGGTTATAAGTTAGGTGTGTCATGGCTTGAGGACGCTCAAGTGAATGTTAAGGGATTGATATCTTGACATAGGCCATTTGTCAAAGATATGATAGATGCTTAAGGCATTGGATGTGTTGAAATACTTTCTATGTTGAAAGTATAAAGGCAAGTTGGATCACTCAACTTAGGAAGACCTTTAGTCGCGAATTGGTCATGAATTCCTATTTGGGTGATGGGTCGACGTTCTTGGAGTTTCCAAGAGGCAATTTGCTATACTTCGACTTTGGGTCGGAAAGTGACATTTAAGTATGAGGGAACCTTTTTCTAAGGAATACTCCATGCTTAGATTCAACTCGTTTCAGTTTTGCTAATCACATCCAATTTGTTGATTTCTCCACCGAGAAGATTGGCATAAGTGTTTGTGTTAAATTCGAATCGAGGGATGGGGTTAAAATCCTAATAAACCCTATGATTTGGACGCCCAACTTAGAAGATTGGCATAGGTACCTAGCTAGGTACCTAGCTATGCTAGCTAGGTCAGGTTTATAGTAGGCATAAGACTAGCATAAGGATCCGTAAACACTGTGTTGGCCTGCTGATTTGGTGTACGATGACCCGCACCAAGTATGCCATGTGACTGTATGAAAGGGGCAAAGGCTCGGATTCCATCCCGGAAAAGGCCAAGCCATGGACTGAGAATTCTGTTGAGAGTGCTCGGGTACTTGCATCCATCCAAACGGAGTCCGCTGAAGATGAACAGCGCCAGACCCTCGCCCGCGGCCAGAATTCTGACAACCGTCGTTGTCTATTTGAGGCGGGGACTGAGATGGGTTTTCCGGTGGCGGGGCGGAGGAGATAGATGCCATTGTAAGAGCTTTGGCGTCGGCTGCTAGGGCGTCCTCAAGTAATACCATCGATCTCGCTTTAGAAAAATATGGCAACGGTTGCATTTGTTGGATGAAACTAGCCACCGTATCATATTCTGACGACAACCCGACAATCATCCGAATGACCATTTGACGCTCTGTAAGAGGAGAGTCGGCGTTTTTTAATTGATCAGCAAGATCCTTGAGTTGTTGACCATAGGCCGAAACAGAGGAGAAGGACTCCAATCGACAACGACAGAATTCATTTTGAAAATAGACAGATATGGACTCTTTGTTATCTTGGAAGATGTTCTTCGATTTGGTCCATGCCGAAAGAGCGGTAGAGTCGGACTCTAAGATAGTGAGAAGCAAATTCGACGAAATCGTAGCATAGATCCATTGAAGGATAATAGCGTCCAATTGATCCCAGAGAGCATCATCAACGTCAGCGGGGCGAGGGATATTGGCATCAATATGATCTAGAACGCGATGAGCGCGTGCAACAACTTTGAACAATTCAGCCCACAAGTTATACTTCGTGTTGGAGACATCCAACTTGAGCGGAATGAGATTTTTGATGTTGGAGATGGCTAGGGCAGAATGAAACGCCGATTTTCCGTGAGATCCGCTAGTCTCTGTGTGATCCTTGAGAGTGGGAATCACCGGATCCTTGTCCTTGGGCATTATGTTGCCGGAAGAGCCGTCATCGTTTTTTCCAAACATGGCAGCGGGCAGTTTTGAGAGAGGATTAGAGAAGCTGAGGGGATCGACGGTGAGGGTGGGAAACGGCCGGTTCTAGGACCGGTCGGTAGGAGGGGTTGAGGAGGCGGCGCGCGAAGAGAAAGAGCAGCTCATGTTAGGGCTACGCGAAGAGAGAGCCGGCGGCAGCTGATAGAGCATATAGGTATAGGTTTTAGAGCATGTTTTTATTCCCGTTTTATGCATTTTTTAGCTAGAATTTCGCTTTAAGTTGTAGTTTAAGTTTTATTTCGGTTTAGTTCGGAATCTACGCGTTTATATGCTATATTGCAGGTCAGATGGTGACGTATGGTTGGTGTGAGGCTAAGGAACGAACCGAAGAACGCGTGTAGAGTGATACAAGTGAAGATTGGAAGAACCAAGGCCCAAGAGCTTGTGTGAAAAGAACGCTTAAATCTGGGTCATGCATTGGAGTCTTGTTTTGACACCTCTATCTTGCAATGCTTGGTTTGGGAGTTATAGTGGTCGGATGAAGCTAAATTTGGTATCACTAGAAAGCTAACTCGAAGAGATACAATTCATATTTTTACTCCGAGTCCAAATTCCAACTGGAAGGGGGTCAAAACATCCTCTAAAGTGTCACTAGAGTTGCTGAGGCCGGAGCGCGGGCAGGATAGGTGGGAGCGCGACCGCGCTCTGGGGAGTTTGATCGCGCTTCGGCGCGTTTGTATGACGTTGACTTCGAGCCCTCCGTCTTATCTTTTGGGCCGACTTTATTAGTATTTTGGATGTTTTTAGCTATGATATAAATACTTTTCTTAGGGTTTCTTTGGAGGATTATGCTATTCTACTACTTTTGCTTTTACGTTAGTTTCAATTGAGAGAGAAGTTGGGAGACAAAACCCTAATTTGCAACATTGAAGAGAAATCGAACTCTTGTAAGATTAATTCTTCTTTAATGTCTTATTCTAGCTAATTTTCCCATGTCCAACTAGTTAGTTGAAGTTGTATGCATGATTGTTTGTGAGATTTGAATTATTTCAGTTTGCCTTGACTAGATTGAATTTCTCCATGCTTAATTGATTAAATTCACTTAGGATTATAATAGCTTGATCACCTATTCTATTTCTAGGTTGAATTACAACTAGAATAATTAAATAGACGCACTACAACAGAAATGCTTTTTTGCAACCATTATTTTAGCGAGAAATTTATTTTCCTCGCTAAATGTGGCTTTTGGCGAGGAATTTAATGATTTCTCATTAAATATGACTTTACTTTTAGCGAGAAACTTATATTACTTGTTAAACATCACATTCTACGACAAATATTTTGGTTCGTCGCTATTTGTACCCATAATTTGGCCTCATAAAATGTAAGGTCAATAACGACGAATGTTGAAGCATTTATCGAGGAATATTTTCGTCGTCGAAAACACTCAACGAGGACATAATAACTTCGTTGCTATATGCTTTTAGCGAGAAATTTATTTTCCTCGCTAAATGTGGCTTTTAGCGAGGAATTGTTAAATTCCTCTTTAAATGTGACTTCACATTTAGCGAGAAACTTATATTCATTGTTAAACATCACATTCTACGACAAATATATTGGTTCATCGCTATTTGTATGCAAGGTCAACAACGACGAATTTTGAAACATTTATTATTTTTCGTTGCTAAAAACATTCTACGAAGATACAATAAATTCGTCACTATATGTTTGGCAGACAATTATTTACAACCCGCAATATTCAACTATATATGATGAAATTGAGTGGATTCTTGATGAAATTGAAACCCACATTGATTGAATTGTGGAAAATAATAGAGGCGGAGAAATAATAGAGGTGGTATTGTGTAGCATGATCACAAAGATGGAATATGGGTGATAGAAGATACGAAGAAGTTTTAGCCTAGGATTATTTTCATTCTTTTAATATTTTTATGATCGAAATTATATTTGTTAGCTAAATATTTCTTTTATCTTTCGGATAAGGAAAGAACTAGATATGAACAAATCAATTCTTTGACCAAATTTTTTATTTGGAGAATATAGATCAAGTAAAATAATTTTTTTCTCTACTAAGAATAAACAACTATAGAAATATAAATAAAGTAAATAACCATAAATAAATAAGGAAAATTAAAATAAAAATATACTATCCGATTTTTTTACCAAAACATATCTGAATGCATGTTAATTATGATCTTTTACTTATTCACTGTTGATTTGACCTCATGATCAAAACGAACACATGAGATTTCTAATTTGGTAATCACTATATATTAAAGCTAATTTTTTTTGAGCCACCAATTGTGGTTCCAGCTTACATTTAAATTTAAATTTTAATTTATATCAATTTAGTTTTTTCAATTAAATTATTTTCAAACTATTTATGTGAAAAGCAATTTTTAATTTCGAAATTTATTTAAAAATTACGAAAATTATTTTAATTTTATCTTTTTATCTATTCATGTAAAAGATTTATCTTAAATTAAATTTTGATAAAAAAAATTCAATATCTAGATAATTACTTGCCTAAATTGAATTTTGAAGAAAAAATATTATGTTTTCCTTAATTTCCTTTTTGGCTTATTGATGTGAATATAGAAAAAAAAATCTTTAAAAAAATTTGTCTTCATTCATATTATATTTTATTATTTTTCTTAATTAAATAGGTGTAAAGGCTCTATGTGCATAAGAACTACTTAGTAAACATACTAGTATGTATTTCCGTACTTTGTACGGGTTTTGTTTAAACAAAATATTAATAATAGTTTTTTTAAATACATGAATTATTTAGGAACAAATAATCATGATCTTAAGGCGCAAATTAATTTTTAATTTGTATATACCTGAGATAAACCCTAAAGGTTTTTTAGAATCTAGAACTCTTTTTTATTAGTAATATCCCAATTTAATAATAAATCAAGCTATCCTAAATAAATTATTTTAATAAAATTATCTTTTAAGTTTTTCTAGAATTTAGAACTTTTTATTATTATTAATATTCAAATTGAATAATACTTAAAAATAAATTAAATCAAGTTATCTGAAATAAATTATGTGAATTAGTTTTTTTATTTTGTTTAACAAATCAATAAATAAATATAAATAATTTATTTTTTAAGATATAAATAAAATATTTATACATTGGTCTCCCATAGAATAAATATTCTAGAATTTTTATGATAGCATAAAAAATATCCTAATGATATTCCTATCTATCATATCCAAAAATAAAAGTTTGCTTAATAATGAGATTTTCTATCCTATATTTTACAAACATGAATAAGAATTTATCATATCCAAAAATAATAGATTATTTTTAAAAAAAGGGGTGATATGGTCCAATCTAAAAGTGACATGTGTCGTTTAATAATTTTTTTAACCTCCGCTTTAGGTTATAGTTATGATTATATTAAAAAAACATATTTAAAAAAATTAGTTTATACTAAGAGTATAGTTAATATTTATTTCCATTTTAAATATGAAGTTTTGAGCATTATCACATATAAGTGTTGATATGATTTAGCAATTTTGTAATTATTTCTAAATTTAAATTGATAATTTTTAAAAAACTTTACATATTTAGCTTCACAATTTACAATAAAGAGTTTTATTCATGGAGAAAATAAAATAAAAAATTTAACATATTTTATTATAAAAACATATTTCTAACAAGAGTCCGGTTCACTTGCGAATGGGCGCCCAGGTGCGAAATAAGAAAGAACAGGAGTCGTTGGATCAAGAAAAATCAAAGGCGCTGATCATTTCACTTAAAAAGGGGAAAAAACGGCACGGGAGAATTATTGGCGAATTATTCGCGTATTTTTGAAAAAAACGGAAATAGGACACGCGCCTAGATTGTTCATCAGTATTGTGGATTTGTTCATCAATAATGTGGATTTGTTCATCAAAACTGTGATTTTGTTCATCAAAACTGTGATTTTGTGCATAAATAAACTATTGCTTGTGCATCAAAAATCTATTATTTGTACATAAAAAATGAACAAATGTGTATCAAACTTACATGCAATATGTTCATCAACATTGTGATTTTGTTCATAAAAAACGAAAATATTTGTTCATCGGTTTGTGCATATTTGTTCATCGGTTTGTGCATATTTGTTCATTAGTAATATCAATTTGTTCACTGGTTTATGCATATTTGTTCATTGCCTTTTTCATATAATTGTTCATTACTAGATGCATATTTGTTCACTAGTAACCTCAATTTGTTCATTCCTATATGCATATTTGTTCATTAATAACATCAATTTGTTCATAGCTAAATAAGGCACAAGCACACCTCTTCGATTTGTTGCTATCTCGTTCTCTTAGCATACACCATATTATTGCAAAGTCAAATTCTTTATCTCTATTATCTTTTGCATTCAAGTTTCTACATCAAACTTATCTTATTGTGGTACTATATTGAGCACTTCATTCGTATTGACAAGTTAGCCTTAAAGCACTTCATTCGTATTATACTTTGAATTCAAGATAGCCTTAAAGAACAAAATAAATGCAAAAAATGCACAAATAGATAGTCCTAAATGTACAAGTTGATGGTATTAATAGTCCTAAATGTACAAGTTGATAGCATTGACAGATAAAACAAAAGTTTATTTCAATTCACAAATAAAGGGTATGATAATGAACAAATAAGGTTATATCAATGAACAAATAAGGGTATATCCATGAACAAATAGGGTATATCAATGAACAAATAATGGTATACCAATGAACAAAAAAGAAGTATACTAATGAACAAATAATAGTATACTAATGAACAAATAATGGTATATCAATGAACAAATAGGGGTGAACAAATACGACTATATCAATGAACAAATATGGGTATATCAAAACTAATTATATGTGCATAAAAAACTACATAATATTGTATTCCTACACATAAATAAGGTTAAAAAATAAAATTAAAAATTAAAAAAGTTCGAAATCGATGAACAATGTTATCAAAAACTCAAAGCACAATTAGTTAGTATTGATGAACAAGTGGTGAATATTGATGAACAAATCGCTATTTCTAATGAACAAACTGGGCGCGTCTCATAAAAACGTATTTTTCGAAAAATTCGTGAATAATTCGGGAAAAATTCGTCCGTGTCGTATTTTATTGAAAAACACGCGAATAATACGGGAAAAATTCGCTCGTGTCGTATTTTATTTTTTAATGAATGTTTAATCAGGGACGTTGATTTTTTGGAATGAACGATCGAGATTTATTCTTATTTCTCACCCAGGCGGCCATTCGCACGTGACTCTTTTTCTTCTAACAATAGGTCAACAATTTAGTTTATACCAAAATAATAGTTAACTAGTTGAATTCCTTTGATAATCACGGTGTGATTTTACTAAAGATTATACAATAATATGATATTAATATGAAATTTAAAATACTTGTATATAATATAGCAATAAAATCATGTAATTTATAAAAAAACGTAAAGATCGTGCCACGTATTTTAATTGAATATATTTAACAATTATTTTCGTTATTTGTTGAGATCTTGCCCCATATTAAAATCATAGAGATCTCACCTATTTTTCAATATATAAGACCCGAAAATTTAAACCCAAAATCAACCGAACCCGATAGAACCCGAAACCTGTTGGGTTGACGGATTTAGTATATTTATAGATTTTTTAAAATTTATTTTGAAAATTAAAATATATTCTATTGTTAAAATAATTGAAAATAATATATTATAATTAATTATTATTTAATTAAAATTTGATTTTAATCATCATAAAAAGGGATATTTTAGACTCGCTGGTCAACCCGACCGAAAACCTGCTACAACCCAACCCGATTGACCCGTGACCCATAATAAAACAGAACCCGAATTAAACCGATCCCGGAATGATCGAACCGGAACCTGCCCAACCTGACCTCATTGATAGGTCTAAGTACTAATGATTGTTTCCACATATAAGATTTTCTAAGATTAGAATTTTGATTAAATATTATCTATATTGGTCAAATTCACAAATATTATAAAAATAATGTAATCATGTAAAGACTCCAAAATAATGTACCATAAATCCGTGTCTGACCCCATCTTAAAATAATATAAACAAATACTTAATAAAATAATATAAAAAATTATATGTGGACAAATAATATAAAAAATATATATACATATATCCTCAAAAATTGGGGTGGGCTACAACAACCCCTAGCCCACCCCTAGATACCATAAATTCGCTACACCCCAATTTTTTAAGAAGTATAAAAAATAATATAAAAAATATCAACATATAGATCAATTTATTATAATATAAAAAATTGAATGTACAAAGAAAACAATGAGTTTGGTTCCCATAAAACATCCCCATAACATGAAACGGAAGGAGAATTTTGGACCCTTGGATCAAGGAGATCCAAGGGCTGATTTTCTTTCCCCTTTTATTAAAGGTAGGGGCAATTATGTCTTTTCCCTCTCTAATTAATAATCCTTTTTCTTTTTTTTTGTTTTGTCTAGGGTTCGTTCAAAAGCAGATCGAAGATTGTGCCCTTCGATTGAAACGGAAGGAGATCGCACGGAAGGAGATCGCCATCGCCGAATCCGAAATCCAACGAGTTTGAATCTGCGAGTCTCGTTCCAACCATGGCAGAAAGTGGTAATAGGGATTCACAAATCCATTGAACGAGATCGAACTGTGTGATTTTTTCGGAATCGATTGAACTGGTCAATCGAACTCGTTGAACGAGATCGAACAGTGTGATTTTCGGAATCGATTGAATTGGTCAATCGAATTGTGTGAATCTAGTTGGATTTCGATTGAACTGTGTGAATCGAACTTAATACTAGGCCAATCTTGAACTGTGTGAATCGATTGAATTGTGTGAATCGATTGAACTGTGTAAATTTTCCTGTAAACTAGGCCAATCTTGCAAAATTCGACGTTGCACTTTTCGGACTTAAGAATGCACTTTTAGGACTTACTAGTGCACTTTTCATACTTAAATAACGTTGATAATGCACTTTTAGGACTTAATAATGCACTTTTCATACTTACTAGTGCACTTTTCATACTTACTTGCACTTTTCATAAAGGAGTATAACTAGTATACGACAATGCACTTTTCAGCCTTACTAGTGCACTTTTTATACTTAACAACGCACTTTTCATTTTTGTTTAGAGAACATATATTTGACCTTATAGAGAACATATTTTTATTGCACTTTTCACAGTTAATAATGCACTTTTTTACACTTAAGAGTGCACTTTTTCTACTTAATAGCACTTTGTATATCTTTTACTTTTCACTGATTTAGTTAGTAGTTTAGGTAATGCACTTTTCCTAGTATACAATGCACTTTATTATACTTTCAATGCACTTTTACTGATTTTCAACTAACACCTTTATATTTTCCTTTTATGTTGTTGTAGTGGGGACATCAAACTCTTCTTCAACTACTATTCTGAATGAGGAATCACCTAAAAACAGTGGTGAATATTTCATTGAGCTATCTCAAGGGGGAACGACATACTATTTGCCCACATGTCCATCCGAGTTGAAACCATATGAAGGTCAAATTTTTGTTTTAGTACAAGTAGCCTATTAGCTCAAATGGTAGAGCGGTGTGCTTTGTGCACAAAGATGTAGGTTCGATTCCTACATGGGCTAATATGATATCTTACAAAAATTAATTCTTAACACATTTATTCCTAACCTAACTACCTAGGTACTAAAAGAAGTTATATTTTATCGTGTGTCAAATAACTAATAAACCACTATTTTTCAAAGAAGATCATGATCAAATTAGCTTATGTGGGATTCGAACCCACATCTCTGTGCATAAGCACATTGCTCTTCCATTTGAGCTAATAAGCTTTTCTTAAATTAATGCACTTTTACATGTTTTTAATGCACTTTTACATGTTTTTAATGCACTTTTTGACATTATACTTGCACTTCTTTCTTATGCGCTATTATTAATTTCTGGTGCACTTTTACATGTTTTTAATGCACTTTTTGACATTATACTTGCTCAGATTTCTTATGCGCTATTATTAGTTTCTGGTGCACTTTTACATGTTTTTAATGCACTTTTTCACATTATACTTGCACTTTTTTCTTATGCACTATTAATAGTTTCGGGTGCACTTTTACATGTTTTTAATGCACTTTTACATGTTTTTAATGCACTTTGACATGTTTTTAATGCACTTTTTGACATTATACTTGCTTCAGATTTCTTATGCGCTATTATTAGTTTCTGGTGCACTTTTAGCTGTTTTTAATGCACTTTTACATGTTTTTAATGCACTTTTTCACATTATACTTGCACTTTTTTCTTATGCGCTATTATTAGTTTCGGGTGCACTTTTACATGTTTTTAATGCACTTTTACTTGTTTTTAATGCACTTTTTGACATTATGCTTGCTCAGATTTCTTATGCACTATTATTAGTTTCTGGTGCACTTTTAGCTGTTTTTAATGCACTTTTACACGTTTTTAATGCACTTTCATGCCATGTACTCTCTTTTTGTTTTTCACAGGCAAACATCCCATATTTTCTCAGATAGATAAACTGAAGAACTCCAAGACTGAAATTTCCAACAGCACTGAAATTAGCACAAACCCTAGACCAGTCAAAAGTTCAAGCTACACAATTCTAACTAATCTAAGCGAGAAACACAGACCCTAAACAATTAAGCAGAAATCAAAACGAAAGACATGCATACAAATCCAACAATTTCACACACAGATATAGCGATTCAGACATACGACCCGCCAAATTGAACCAGAACATGAACCCACAAATTGGGATCGTGATCGTCCTTCGATCGTTTGGAGACTTTGAGCGTCCTTCGATCGTTTGGAGACTTTGAGCGTCCTTCGAGCGTCCAAATTGAAACAGACTCGATCGTCCTTCGATCATTTGGAGACTTTGAGCGTTTGGAGTAGATTGGGCTTACAAAATTGAGCGTTTCGATTTCGTTTGAAGTAGATTGAGCGTTTCGATCGTTTGAGCGTTTGGAGTCGATCCAAACTCCTTATTTTTGATATTTTAGGTTAAGGGTATAGGAGTTGGGTGTATTTACAAAATTGCCATCTTCCTGATTTGTTTTATTTTTTTTCAAAGTCACAGAAGTAATCTTAGCCCTTGGATCATGTGATCCGACGGCCCAAAATTCTCCTTCCGTTTCATGTTAAGGGTTGGTTTCATTTGAACCAAACTCAGAAAACAATACAAGTTATATAATATTTATTATTAAAAAATTTGTCATTATTTTATTCAAGTAATGCCACATGGTGTAATTTTTTCAACTAACATGGTTTCTGCTTTATTATAATGTATTAGGGTATATTATATATAAATTATTATAAAAAATATTTATAATTAATATTAAACATTCCTTTAGTATATTTTACATTAAATAGAATCTTTTTAAAATATGTAAATTGTCAAAAATATAAATTCTATATGGAAAAATTCTAGATGTTTAATGTGGGCATAACATGATTGAAAATTCTAAATAGAATCTTTATGTTTACTTGGAGATAAATTTTTTGTATAATTAACTATTTAAAATCATTATTTTAATAAAGGGGTGATGTGGCGCAATGTGGTGGCAGAAATTGCTCCGACTTTAGTTATTAGTAATAGATTAAGGTAGATAGATAAATTGATATGATATTCATTTGATATACATTATCTTAATTGATGACATTTTAATTAAAATTTTATTTGAAGATGAATTTTTAATAATATATTAGGATATAATAATTAATATAAAGAAGAAAATTTTAGTCATTTATTACCAAACTCATACGAATACCGTAAAAAGAATTTACTAAAAAAATGAAAAATGAGATATCTATTACTAATAACTAAAGCCGGAGCGATTTCTGCCACCACGTTGCGCCACATCACCCCTTTATTAAAATAACAATTTTAAATAGTTAATTATGCAAAAAAAATTATCTCCAACGAAACATAAAGATAAAATAATATCTATAAAAATTTATCCCCAAATAAACATAAAGATAAAATAATATTAGTAGATTTGACCAAAATAGATAAACAAAAATACATTATATTTATTATATTTATAAAAGATACATTCAAAAAAAGATAAGAAAAAATGTGTACACGTGATCACATATATATCTTTGAAATAAAAACAACTATATCTATCTATAACTATATGTTAAAGTTGTAACTTTTTAACCACCACATTAATTCTAGCCCCACCTATATTAAAAAAATTATTTATATTTTTTTCAATTAAATTCCTTTCTATTTATTCATGTGGAAAAAAGTTAATTTTAATTTTATTAAAAAACGAAAATTATTTTATCTTTATATTTTTATCTATTTATAAAAAATATTTATCTTAAATCAAATTTTGATAAAAAGGTAAAATTTTCAAATATCTATATAATTACTTGCCTAAATTAAATTTTTATAAGAAAATTATATTATATTTTCCTTAATTATCTTTTTGGATTTTTATGTAAATATAGAAGATTTTTTATCTTTAAAAAATCTATATTTTTTTTATCTTTTCTTATTAACTATCTTTTTAAATTTTTTTAGAAAATATTTTTAAAGAATTGAATTTGATTAATTTTTTTAAGAATTTACATTATTTTTTACTTTTTTTTGTATATTTACTTTATTAATATCATATTTATAATATATCTAAAAATTGATGAGTCCTAGTCGTGCATGGCACGACGGGTACAACTAGTAAGAAACTAAATTTGTTCATTGTAGTTCAATCAAATTAATAATGTAAGAAGTCGTGACTTATAGAATTTTTATGCCAAAATATCTCTTCATATAGTTTTTTAATTGGATGCTTCTATTTTTTGAAAGATTTTAAGAAAAAGAACATGATGAAAAAGAAAGGGAAAAAATCTACTATATATCTACTATAATTATAAGAATATACCTATAAATTATTTCAAAGTAGTCATAATTATATATGCTATGGCTATGGTAAACACGTAGAATTTTAGTTTTGGGGCTTAGAATTCTGGGTTAAGGTTTGGAATTTAGGGTTTAAGGTTAGGGGTTAAGTTTATGGTTTAGGGTATAGTGTTTAGGATATAGGGTTAGGGATTAGGCTTAAGGATTATGGTTTAGGATTTTGAGATGTATTTGGGTTAGAGTTAGGGATTATAGTTTGGGTTTAGGTTTTAAGGTTTAGAATGTAAGGTTAAATTTAAGGTTTAGAATTAGGTGTTAGAGTGTGTAAGGTTTAGAATTATGTTTTAGGATCTAACTAGTCTAAATTCGATGATTTTATAGAATTATTGTATTATTTATTTGTATTTGTTAAATTTTTATTACATTGATATATTCAAGATATTTCTAAAAACTATATGTATCTTATCTATAAAAATAATTATTAAAAATTGATAGAGGGAAAGATATTTAAAAAAAAATTATACATATCTTATTCAAAATAAAACTAATATATTGATTGATTTTTTGTTTAATATATAAATATAAATAATTAAAAATAATTCAATTAAATTTCAACCAATTAGACGTATTTAAGAAAGATGGATTCAATGTGGGATCACTTTATATATTATTTTAACCTCCGTTTTAGTATATAGTAATGATATATTTTAGCTTCAAAACTCATATTTTAATTTTTTGTATTTTATCTATTTTTATTCACGGTTAAATTTTGTATATTTAATTACATTTTTTAGGTTAATTATTAATATGAAAATAGTACTTGTGTATTTAAAAAATCTTTAAAAGGTAAAAGGCGGGAAACCAATCCTTAATATGTTAATGGCGGTAGAAAATTTTCAAATTTAACAAAATTAATTAGAGAAAATATCTTTTTTTTTTTATCAAGGGGGAAAACACCCGCAAGTTAGGGTTTGTTTGAGGTCTTTCTTCCCCAAATCAGATTCGTTCTCTCGCGAGTTTCTTCCCTAAATCAGACTCGAGAAAATTGCATCCTCCTTGTCGTCGGTCGTCAGTCTCCACTCACCACCCAACGAGTTCCTGATGTGTTGTGCCAATGTCGGAGAGGTGCGCCACTGCTAGATCAGGGACATCGAGGCTGGAATTTTCTTCACCGCCCGGGCTTTTGAGAAGGACCAAAATCTCAGATCTGGGGCTTTTGAACGAAGGCGGAGGTTCAGATCTAGGAGCCATATGCGTACACTAGCCAACAATCAACAACCATATGCGTACATCAGCCAACGGCCATCTGCCTCACGGGCCTCACGGTATGCTTAAATTAAGTCTGGTGACATCATTTGCTATCTGAGAATGAATTGAATCAAGTAATAATTTGGAATACTGTAAATTTGTTTTTGTTGGATTGAATCAAGATGGGGAAATTTACTTCTTGTTGGATTGAATCAAGTTGGAATGAATTGAATCAAGTCGAAATTTACTTCTTGTTGGTGTGCATTGTACTAATCTGTCGGCATTGAATCAAGATGGGGAAATCTCACCTGCAATTGGGAATCTTAAGGGCTTCAATTCACTTTAATGTGTTGCTATTCTCTTGTTTTTTTCCTCAAATCTTTTGTTTGCGTGAGATTCAGGGCCTTATCTAACAAGAGAAAATTTTCCCTTTATTTGAGTAGTGATCTAAGGGGAAATCGTCTGACTGGTTAAATCCCAGATGAGATTGGCGATTGTTCATCCGTGAAAAGCTTATGAGTACGTTTTTTTGTCATATGAACACCTAGGTCATTTTGCTTTATTGCATTGTTTGTGGCTGTAATTGCCAATTAATGCGTGCTCTTGTTGCTAGATTCATATTTGATGAGCCTTAGTTTAACTGTCTTCTGTCAGGGATTTGTCTTTGCAATGAGCTCTATGGTGATATACCATTTTCCATATCAAAGCTCAAACAACTGGAAACAATGTAAGCATTTTCACCGGTCCTAGAAGATTAAGTACTTTTCCTTTCACTGTAATTAATTGACCTCTGATGCATTATACCATTAATTACTACTTCAGGATTTTGAAGAACAATCAGTTAATTGGTTCAATTCCCTCCACACTATCCCAGATTCCAAATTTGAAGATCATGTAATCTTAGTTTCCCATATTTGAGACACATTCGATATAAATTACCCAATTACTGAATGTGGAAATTCCTGGTGTAGAGATTTGCCTTGGAACAATCTAATCGGAGAAACACCAAGGCTTATATATTGGAATGAAGTTTTGCAGTATCTGTAAGTACATGTGCTTTCTTAGAGATTCTTTCTTTGTTCTGATTTTCGAAGAAATCTCTATGTTGAGAATGAAAGGGTATGATTCAACATCAACGTTTCGAGGTATGATTCAACATCATTCCTAGCAGCACTAGAGCTACTAAGGTTAATTTCCTTTTCTTTCAGGTCTGGTTGCTCTGATCAATATTGATTTCAATTCCTATATGATGGTGATGCTCGTTTCAAATTTGAAGCCATGGGAGACATACAAGTCAGATATGTCGATAGATCTGAAAAAGCACCATCAATATTGGACTGTTGAGGCTCTTCGTTGGCCTACTGATTTGTTCTTCCAGGTTGCAAGACCCTCATTTTCCTGCTTTATTGTTCAAGATATTAATCACCGCTTCTCTTCAATTTCTTTCGCTTGATAATCGATTATGATGTATCCAATTCCAGAGGAGATACGGATGTCGTGCGATGATGCTAGAAACTGTTGCAGCAGTGCCAGGTAACACGAAATTGATTTTGAAGGACTCGATCTCAATTAATCAAACTGATGAGAATTTACATTCTTACAAAATTTTCTTTCGAATTCATACTAGGCATGGTAGGAGGCTTGCTATTACACTGCAAATCCCTGAGAAGCTTCGAGCAGAGTGGAGGATGGATCAAAGCGCTCTTGGAGGAAGCAGAAAACGAGCGGATGCATCTGATGACGTTCATGGAGGTTTCGCAGCCCAAGTGGTACGAGCGAGCACTTGTTTTCTCACTTTAGTGTTTTAATCGCACCACTCAGTTCATTAAATTGTATTAAATTCTATCCAATCAAGCTCTAAAAGTTTAATTGGGAAGTTTGGCGATTGCAAGTAAATTCCCAAATTATGTTTGATTTTGTGTAAATTTGTCTAATTCAAGAATTTTGTGTAAATTTGTCTAATTCAGGAATTTTGTGTATTATTTGAATACTCCCGTTCATAGGCAATTTTATAGGAATGATTTTGTCTAATTTATCATATATAAGTAGCGAACTACAATTTGAAATCAAAAGGAAAAAAATTGTGCAAAACTATATTTAGCGAAGATAAATGTATTTTCTACACCGACAAAATAATTTTATCGTTAAAAATACATGTATCGAGACAATATTTTCTCGCTAAAAGGATATAAATAACGAGGAATTTGATTTTCTCGATAAAAAGTACTTATGTTGAGAAAAAAATCGTCGCTAATATTATTTTAATTTTTTTTATTTATACTATTTTAATTACAAGTCATTTTTAACGAGGAAATAAAAGGATTAGCTAGAAATTTATTTCATCGACAATAATATTCAACGACTATTGTTTGATCCTTCATCTTATTTGGCAACGAAATTGTATACCTTTTGGCGAGAAAAATAATGGTCGCGAAATTATAATACCGACAATAAATTTTGTCATCGCGAAAAGGCTTCTCCGAGAAAATATTTTTTTCCTCGTTGAAACCCTTCCTTGACGAGCTTTCTGCGACGAACTCGCGAGGAAATTAATTTCATCGCCAAACACCTTTAGCGACAAAATCTCCGCTTTTAGCGAGAAAATTTTTTCTCGCTAAAACACCTTTTTGTTGTAGTGACGGTGGAATTTGGTTATTCATGGATGAATCCTTTGATTAAACTTATAGACGATGGAATAAGGTTAATCAAAGGAGGAGAATTTAATCACAAAACTTCATGAATAGACGGTGGAATTCATGAACTATGTTTCTATTGAATGCTTTAAACTTAATTGCATGATCAACTTGACATAGAAAGTTTTCTAGGTTAATTGGTTAAAAGGTTATTAAAGACGGTGTATATTAATAACCACTTTAAGCTTGAGTTCCATAAATTCACATTAGTCAAGGGAAACCGAAATAAGAATAATCAAGGATCAAAACTCATGTATGCAATGGATACAAAACTAGTTGGACGCTTTTCTCTATATTTGAATCCTCAATTACTTTACTTGCTTTATTTTATTTACTTAGATTGTTAGTTTGAATCATAAAAATGTAATATCCGCAATATTCCAAGCATTTATAATATAATATTTTCAATTATTTTCTCTAAGATTAAAAGAAGGATTTTTGATATCGAATTAATTTATCTTATTTTCTTTCGGAAGAGGCTAGTAATAAAAGTCGAAATAGATGAAAATGTAATAAAATAACCTGAGGGGTATAGTTTAATAAAGTGAGGTAGATGAATATTAATAAAAATAATATCCTTTGGCAATTTAATTTATTCTAGGAAATAAATTACATAAGAGCCTAGAAAACTAAATACAAGTTTTGCAAAAAGAATGCAAGAGCCGGGATTTGAACCCGAGATCTCTTGCACTCCAACCTCACACGCCCCTCACCAAATTCCGCTAGACCATTGCAATTTCTTGTCCACTTAACCCAACCTTTTAATCTTATATCAAATAAGCTTCATTCTTCCAATTTGAACATCAGACTAATGTCTGATTGATTTACGTTGATTTGAAAGTGTCCAATGCATGCTTCCTCCACCTCCTCTTTGCTTGCTTGACTCAACTTGTAGCATCACCTTTCATCACCATGGAAGAAGCACACCATTGCCCTATGCATGGCCTTCTTCTCCTCCTCCATTGGCCATCTTCCATTGCCATGGATTGATAACACTCTCAAATTGTCTATATAAAGCCTCTCTCAAGCCTCACTCAAAGCTTTTGCTCTCTTCTCTAGCAAGAACATCCATCCTTTCTATCAATTGTGCCTTCTAATCAAAAAAAAAATCAGCCTTCATTCAAACTAATTTCTCCATTAAAACACCACAATTTTTCCCTTCACCCTTCCCTTGGAGCTGCCGGCCGCCACCACCACTGCCGTCGGACCACCGCCGCCGCCTGGAGCCGCCGCCTGGCCGCGCCACCCCCCTGCCGCCGGACCCTCCTCCTCTGTTTTCTCCTCCTGTGTTCTGTATTCAACAGAATACCAAAGTATAATTTCTATCCTCAAAAATTATATTATCCTTATGTATTTCTTTAATTAAAAACCTTTTATAATTGTTAGAAATATATTTAGGAATTTATGGAATAAAAATATGAGAGGGAGATCTTGTTAGTTGGAAAAAGAACTAGAAACAATATGTTTTTACTATAGTAACTTAAGCTAAATAAATATAAGTAGATATATTCATGATTTTATTACATGCATGCTATTACAAGATATAAATAGATGGAATAAAATTAATATAGTATGAAAAGTCCATATTTAGTATTATCTTACCTTAGATCAAAATAAAAAGTTGAGAAACATTATGCATGTCTTTTATACAAAAGAGGATATAATATTATGACCTTAGAAATCAAAAGATTGTGCAATAAAAATAATACCATCTTTATAAAGATTTTTAATAAAAGTTCAAGTAGAGAAAAGTCTTGCATGGCCTAAATTATATAAGATATAGAAATTATAAAGTTGAGGAAAATATAAGGAATTTAGTATAAATTATTCATTCAATATCAACTTAGCATGTCTTATGTATGAAGAGCATATGAAAAAGGTGTTAGTTATTATGAAAAATATAATAAAATATTTTACTAACACATAAGTCTTGATTGTAAAATATGATAGAGATCAAGAAACTATAGTTTAACTTAGACCATGACTACATTAAAAGATACTAATATTAAATAAAATATTATTAGAATCTTATATAAGTATGTAGGATTATTAATGGGCTTCTAGTGTAGAGATTTATGGAAAGACCTAGGTTAAAAATTAAATATATCAAGTATGACATTATAATAAAACTAGTATGTTTTATAACATAAAGTAGACTTGCTTGAAAAGAAATCCCAATAGAAAAGATTCTATGTCATGAAATATAATATCATATTATATAATTATGATCCAAGAGGTTTTATGAGTCTTATAGTATAAAAGAGTTATGGAAATAGAACAATAAGAGAAAAAGTTATTCTAGGCAAGTTACCTTATAAACAAGAGTAGAGATTTCTATTTAAGGAAAACTTTCTAATAAAAAGGATTTATTTAAAATAATTATTGTAATAAAAGATTTTCGGAATTAAGGATATTACAAAAGAAAAATAAAAATAAAATAAATAATAATAATACAGGAATATTATTATTTTAAAGAAAATAATTTTCTAAATTATTATTATAATAATTTAGAAATTCAAACCTCTTATAAAAACATTATAAGAGGTGATCCGAACGTTAGTAGAGGAATCGTGTTTTTGAACTTTTCGTAAATTCTCTATCATTAGGTCGGAATCCTCGCTCGTAGTAGGAAATCGCCTAAGTTTCGTCAAAGCTCGTTACTAAACTCGTAACACTAAGGCAAGTAGAATTTCCCTTGTGCCCTTTTATATCCGTCTTTATGATATTTCTCGATGTTGGGAACTTCTTGTATGTTTAATAAAAATGAACCTAGGAAATATCGATTGCTAGAGATAACGACCCTTGGTAGTATAGTAGATATTATATTCCTTGCTAGGATTATATTTGCTAGTGTGTGTACTTTTGATTGATTGCAATCTCGTTCAGAGATTTGAATTGAATAAACTAGAAAGGGGTGCGAGTTAGTCGACACCTCTATATAACATTAATAAGTCGTACGTCCATACGACTTTCGGGATCATGATCTCCATCCACTCCGATTGCAAGGAGGGATTGAGCGCACTCTAGCTAAGTGCAGGGGAATTGATGTTCTCCTTCGGGTGGCTCGGTCTATCCGTGTCCCACCACTCTCTCTTGTAAAAGTCATCAACAAGATTGAATATTTTCATCACTAACTAAGATAAGTGCGTATGCACATTTAAGATATCAAAAACCGGACCGGTCTCAAATGATCGTTCCGGCTCTCGGTCCGTCCAAAAGCGCGAGAGGTTTTCACTTGTATGAATTAACAAATGTTCCCAACATCCTATCGAAATCTTAAGGAAGACTACAATCTGGTAGTACTTCTCTTGCTCATCAAGCTATCCCTTTTGGATATGCTATAGCTATCGTTCGTATCTTAGCTCCACATAATCAAGCCCATCGTAAACACAACCCTCTTTCCTCTCATTACACCGATAGGTTGAAATTACCAAATTACCCTCGGGAAGTTCTATTCCCGCTTGCTTAGTCTCCTAGACTAATTCTTCTTTCCGCATGTTTGCCTGGCATTCTATCGCCCCTCGCGAATTATGTCAGATTCAGGAAACCATAGCAAGGCGAAGTGAAGGGAAGTGAAGGAAGTCAAGATTGCTCAAGATGTACTTTTATTTCCATGTTGGTTTTAATATTACTTTATCTCCGAGACATGATGGATTTGGTATTTGTTTTCAAGTAGTCTTAAAGTTAAAGACTATGTAGGATATTTTGTAATGAACTAAGTCTCCTTCGGGAGCATGCTTTCCTATTTATGTAATATGTTTATTCCGCATTTAATCGTTCTATATCATTCTAAAAGCCTTGGGTGACTTTGGACGGAAAAGTCTGAGGTCACTGGCGGTAATACCCAATGTTGAAAAATAGGGGTGTTACAATTGTGGTATCAGAGCTAAACGTTTTCGTTTTAAAACCGAAAAGTTTTAAAACCGAGAATTTTCGAAAACCAGGAACTTTTAAAAACCTTAACTTTTACTTCCGCTACTTAGGACTTCAAATTTTAGAAGATCTTCTCCTTTACTCTTTTAAAAGAAAATCTAGGGATAATAACCTTCCAATCTCAAATTCTTAGCAAAAAAAAAAAAAATGATTCCTGAAAATATTAGAAACCTTAAATAGCAAATACTTAGTTCTAGAACTAACTAACTTTTCTCAAAGACCTCTTCTATCTTTAAAAAAAAAAAAAAAAAAAAAAAAAAAAAAAAAAAAAACTTAAAATGGTATGAACTTTTCTTATCAATAATGTAAGTGTTCCTTTAGGAAACCTATCACTAGAATCTTATACTTTCACCTTAGAAGAACTTATACTCTTATACGAGAAAACTTGATTAGTGATCACAAAACTCACTTCATAAAGTCATTAGGTTAAGAGAAGAAAACCTTAGCGTCATAAAAGGGCCAAGAAAATGAAAAGCATAAAGTGAAATTTTTGATTTAGCAATTTTCAAAGTCTTGACTTCATTCACTACATCTTCCTTTCCTAGAAACTAAGGAGGTTCTATAATAACGCCTTTTCTTTTCTTTCTTCCTCAGAAAAACCATGGCTAGCCCGAACCGCAACCACCTTGAGAACCACATCGACGGATCCAACTTCGGGATGCAAGCCCCGAACCCGTACTTCCCCTACATTGACGAGGATGGTCACCTCGGGGTCAATATGAAGATTAACCAAATCGGTGAGCCATGGGAGGAGTCGGAAGAAGATCCTGAGGAAGATCCTAACCTGCCCATAGGACTATCAGATGATGAGCTAGCACCCGTCGAATTGCCCCCATCGCCCGTGTACGAGCCCGAGGTTTACCCCTCGGAAGATGAGGAGATGGCACCGATGTATGAACCCGAAGATTACTTCGATGAGGAGAATGAGGAGTTGGTGCCCGATCATGACTTTGAGCATGGAGAAGAGGACGAGTTTGATGACGAGGAGCTGGAGCTATTGTGGCAGGCACAAGTAGATTGGGACGCTATGAATGAAGCGTCGGAGGAAGAAGATGAAGACGGGGTGGTAATCGACCCAGAAACACCACCTCCACCACCGCCGCCGGCGAGCCCCGAATGGGAATATGTTCCTCCGGCCCCGATGCCCCCTATGATCGAGGTCCCAAGGGTCATGCCGAGAATGGAAGTCGTCTCCCCACCACGGGCGTATGCGCCCGAAGAGCCTATGCCACCGATGAGACACTTTTGGTGTCACGAGGACGAGGAGCTCTTACGACAGCTCCAATCCATGAATGTTGATTACTCCGGGGAGAGACACTATGGACCGCCCTCTCTATTTGAGCGGGCAAGGCAGGCACCTAGGGAGATACAGATGGAAGGATTCACCACTTGGATGGAGGGGGAATCTTCCAACCGCCAGGCTCGTCAACCGTTAGTCACCACGCCCCCACCATCCGGCGTGGTCCCCACCAGAAGTTGGAGGATAAACCGTGGCCTACTTGAGAGCCACCAAAGAGAATGGATTATGGAGACGGAAAGGGAGCGAGCGGATAGGCTCCAACTTCGGATTTGCATCGCGGAGCTTCAGGCCCGTGAAAACCGTCGCCATCGTAGGATTGAGCAGGCCAACATCCTCCTTGGTAACGACACAGGGTTTATTGACGAGACCCTCTTCGAGGAAGGATTCCTCGATACTTACGCCGACCGTATTTAGATTTCCTTAGGGTTGTATTTCTCTTTCCAAGAAGTGAGCATAGACCACTTCTTTCGACTTTATTTTTTTCCTTAGAAAGTCGAAGCGGCTTAATTTTCTTTTCTAGTTGAAACGGATTAAGTTATAAAAGCCTTGTACTCGCTATTATGAACTTATTAATAAAGTTCCTCTTTTAATTATATGCGCTTGATCTATCTATTCTTTCTTCATACTACACCGAATTAACAAGTGGAAACTAACCCAAAACCTTCAGATGGTCAACACGAGAGCCACTAATCGCAGTACCACTGAACCTAGAGACGGCAATGACGATGTCGAGTCCGAAACTAGAAGAGAGCCAGGAGTGAATCCACCTCATGCACCAGTAACGCCAATCGCATTCAACGCAGAGACTGTGAATGCGCTACGCACTCTCGTACAACAATTGATACGAGAGGAGATTCCTGCTGGGGTTCCTAAACCTGTGGACCCCGAAGTCCCAAATGTAGTGCCAGATGAAGGGTTGGAAGAAGTAGGACAAACTGCTGAGGTGATTCCCGTGAAACAGAATCTGGTTAGCTTCACTGAGGGAATCAGGGCTTTCAACGCCATGAAGCCTGATTCGTACGACGGAACTGGGGATCCGTCAGGAGTACAATACTGGTTCTCTCATATGGAGCGACTCTTATGCAACATACCATGCTCGGAGACGGATAAAGTGCACATGGCTGCACTTAAATTGAAAGATGAAGCAGGCGAGTGGTGGGAAAGCTCTAGTCTAGCCGGCCGCCCAGACTTAAGCTGGGCAATGTTCAAAAGCAAGATGATGCGCAGATTCTTCACAGAATCAATGAGAGATGAGAAGCTGGATCAATTCCACTCCCCAAAGCTGCATGGGTTGAATGTGCTAGAAAGAGCTAAGAAGTTTAACCACTTACTACAGTATGCTGATGAGGAGATCACCACAGAAAAGCAGAAGATCAAACACTTTCATCGATGGATGAATGATCACATCAAACCTTGGATGGCAAACCGCTCCTTCACAACCCTGGAAGAATATGTGGATCATGCGCATAAAATGGAGTCGACTCTGAAAGTTCCCGAACGCAAGAAGTTTGGTGGAGGAAAGCCTCACCACTCTAGTCACAGTGGGTTTAAGAGGCCAGCATCGCCGCAAGGATCTCAGTGGTCAAAGAAAAGCAAGCATAAAGCTTCGTCGGTTGGTACAAGACCAAGCCATGGGACTGAATCCACGAAGACCTCAATCGTCTGTCACAACTGTGCTGAGCCCGGGCATATAAACCGGAAGTGTCCCAAGCCGCCAAGAAGATGTTACAACTGCAACAAGGACGGACATCTCCGGCAATTCTGCAGGCAACCAGCGAACCCATTAGGTCAGACCCGCTCAAACCCAGTTTCCCAGCGACCTCAGGCGTCAAACAGGCCAGCAGGAACCACTTCAGCTCAGTCCACGGCCAACCAGAAAGGCAAAGGGCCTGTGAACCCGCAAGGACAGGGACAGAGATTGTACGAGATGCGTACCACTGACAAGCCAGAAGAACCCATCTGCCAAGGTACTCTCCATGTCCGTTCTAAAGACGTGTTTATACTCTTTGATTCCGGTGCATCACATTCATTCATATCCGAAAAATGCATAGAACTTCTAGGTTTAGATAACCTCGAGAAGTGTGAGCCGTTCATAGTGAACCTTCCAAATGGAGAAAGGATTTTAGGAGCCAAACAATTAGGAAAATTTCCCTTATGCATTCAGGGAGTGAACTTCCGCTCCAACTTGATATGCATCCCTATGGATCCTTATGACATCATACTCGGAAGAGATTGGTTGTCTGAGCATGGAGCAATCATTGACTTCTACACCCGAACTGTGACCATCAACTCGGGAGGAAAACACATCTGCAAGTTCAAAGGGAAACGGGAAGAAGAAAATGGAAAGGTGATCAACGCCATGAGAGCCAGTAAACTACTAAGGTAGGGCTGCGTTGGATATCTTTGCTATCTCGAGGCAACAGAGAAGAGGATAGTAAACGTTCAAGAGATCCTCGTGGCCAGAGAGTTTCCCGACGTCTTTCCAGAAGAACTCCCCGGGTTACCTCCTCGACGAGAAGTCGAGTTTTCAATAAGCCTCGAGCCGGGTACTGGCCTAATCTCTAAGGCGCCATACAGAATGGCCCCGCTGGAGATGAAAGAACTCAAGAGTCAGCTCGAAGAACTGCTTGAGAAGGGTTACATTCGACCGAGTGCTTCGCCTTGGGGAGCGCCCGTGCTATTTGTGAAGAAGAAGGACGGAACCTTCCGTTTGTGCATCGACTACAGAGAACTGAACAAGGTCACCATCAAGAACAAGTATCCTCTTCCAAGGATAGACGATCTCTTAGATCAACTCAGAGGTGCAAAAGTTTTCTCAACGATCGACCTGAGGTCAGGCTATCACCAGCTTCGGATCCACGAGGAAGACATTCCGAAGACCGCCTTCCGTACCCGTTATGGTCACTACGAGTTTGTAGTAATGCCATTCGGGCTGACCAATGCACCTGCGATATTCATTGATCTAATGCACCGATACTTCCATGAATATCTCGACAAATTCGTCATCGTTTTCATAGACGACATCCTGGTATACTCCGGAGATCAAGCAGACCATGAAGAACACCTCCGAACCGTGCTACAGATCCTAAGGCACAACCAACTCTACGCCAAGCTGTCCAAGTGCGACCTATGGCTTAGAGAAGTGGCTTTCTTAGGCCACGTCATTAATCAAGACGGAGTATTAGTGGACCCAAAGAATATTGAGGTAGTCTCAGAATGGAAGCAACCCAAGAATGTAAAGGAAATTCGCAGCTTCCTAGGACTCGCCGGGTACTATAGAAGGTTCGTTGAAGGGTTTTCAAAGATTGCCCTTCCCATGACAAAGTTACTCCGAAAGACTCATAAGAAGTTCGTATGGGATGAGAAGTGCGAAGAAAGTTTCCAAGAACTCAAGAAGCGCCTCACCAGTGCGTCAGTGCTAGCATTGCCCAATGGACGCGACGATTATGTGGTCTACAGTGACGCCTCAAAGCAAGGGTTGGGATGCGTACTCATGCAGAATGGGAAGGTGATTGCCTACGCGTCTCGATAGCTCAAAACTTATGAAGTAAATTATCCGACGCACGACCTCGAACTGGCAGCAGTAGTATTCGCGTTAAAGATTTGGCGACACTACTTGTACGGGGTTAAAAGTCAGATCTACACAGACCACAAAAGCTTGAAGTATGTGTTCACCCAGAAGGAACTAAACATGAGACAAAGAAGATGGCTGGAACTACTGAAGGACTACGACATCGAGCTGCTCTACCATCCGGGCAAAGCTAATGTCGTAGCAGACGCTCTCAGTCGTAAGACACAACAAGAGGGCTTGATCGCAATGCTAACAGCCCAGCCAAAGCTGCAACAAGAACTGATCAGAGAAGGCATCGAGATCTGGTTCGAAAGACAACAGGGTTGTCTCAACACTTTGGAAATCCAATCCGATTTGTTGATGGAGATTAGAGAGAAGCAGACTGAGGACATCATGCTGATCAGGATAAGCGGCGAGGTACAAGAAGGCAAGGCACCAGGGTTCGTTATCCAAGATGACGGTTCCCTATTGTTTCAAAACCGAATTTGTGTGCCAGCAGTGGACGAGCTCCGAAAGATCATTTTAAAGGAAGCCCACTCATCTGCCTACTCAGTACACCCAGGAGCAAGTAAAATGTACAAGGATGTACGTAGAAATTTCTGGTGGCCAAATCTGAAACAAGATGTCACAGAGTTCATATCTAAGTGCTTGGTCTGCCAGAAAGTAAAGATCGAACATCGAAGACCAGGAGGAAAGTTGCAATCCCTTTCCGTGCCAGAATGGAAATGGGAAGATATTGCAATGGATTTTGTGACCGATCTGCCCAAGACCCAAAAGCAGAAGGATTCTATTTGGGTTATCGTGGATCGACTCACCAAGAGCGCCCACTTCATCCGCATTCAAAAGAAGTGGAAAGCTCCAAAGCTAGCAACAGTTTTCGTCAAGGAGATAGTCCGCCTCCATGGGACCCCAAAAACGATCATCTCCGATCGAGACGGTCGCTTCATGGCCTCTTTCTGGCAAGGACTACACAGGGCCATGGGCACAGAACTGAAATTCAGCACAGCTTTTCATCCTCAAACTGATGGTCAATCAGAAAGGACCATCCAAACTCTCGAGGATATGCTACGAGCTTGCGTGCTAGACCGCACCACAAGTTGGGATGACAGCTTACACCTCATAGAATTCACTTACAACAATAGCTGGCATTCTTCCATCAAGATGGCTCCCTTTGAAGCCTTGTATGGCCAGAAATGTCGTTCTCCGCTCTGTTGGGACGATAACGCCGACAAGATTCTCCTAGGCCCAGACCTAATAGAGCAAACTGCCTCCGAAGTCTCCCTCATCCGTCAAAGGATGTTGACCGCTCAAAGTCGACAGAAGTCTTATGCAGACCTGAAGAGACGAGACATAGAATTTGCTATAGGAGACAAAGTTGTCGTCAAAGTATCTCCTTCAAAGGGCGTGTTCCGCTTCGGAAGGCGAGGCAAGCTTAACCCTCGCTATGTAGGACCCTTCGAAGTCCTAGAAAGAGTCGGCAACCTGGCCTATCGGGTTGCTTTACCACCTTCTGCTCACCCTGTGCACAATGTTTTCCATGTGTCACTCTTAAGGAAGTATGTGCCCGACGAATCCCACGTGATCAATTTCGACGATGTCGAGATCCAGTCGGATGGCACATACGAAGAGAGACCGATCAAGATTGTAGAGCACCGAATCAAGCAATTGCGCAACAAATATGTACCTTTAGTCCGTGTACTCTGGTCCAAGGATGGAAACGAAGGTACAACTTGGGAAACCTGGGAAACCGAGCAAGACATGCAGAGGCGCTTCCCAGAGTTAATGTCTTCTTGAACACCACGAGTGTGATCCTTTTAAGGGGGTACTAGACCCCATAGAATCCTTGCAAGTCTTAAACTGTAATTGCTTTTGCCTCTACATCCCAGTACTGCCCTGTTTTCTCTAAGTTTCGGGGACGAAACTTAATTAAGGGGGTACTTTTGTAATATCCGCAATATTCCAAGCATTTATAATATAATATTTTCAATTATTTTCTCTAAGATTAAAAGAAGGATTTTTGATATCGAATTAATTTATCTTATTTTCTTTCGGAAGAGGCTAGTAATAAAAGTCGAAATAGATGAAAATGTAATAAAATAACTTGAGGGGTATAGTTTAATAAAGTGAGGTAGATGAATATTAATAAAAATAATATCCTTTGGCAATTTAATTTATTCTAGGAAATAAATTACATAAGAGCCTAGAAAACTAAATACAAGTTTTGCAAAAAGAATGCAAGAGTCGGGATTTGAACCCGAGATCTCTTGCACTCCAACCTCACACGCCCCTCACCAAATTCCGCTAGACCATTGCAATTTCTTGTCCACTTAACCCAACCTTTTAATCTTATATCAAATAAGCTTCCTTCTTCCAATTTGAACATCAGACTAATGTCTGATTGATTTACGTTGATTTGAAAGTGTCCAATGCATGCTTCCTCCACCTCCTCTTTGCTTGCTTGACTCAACTTGTAGCATCACCTTTCATCACCATGGAAGAAGCACACCATTGCCCTATGCATGGCCTTCTTCTCCTCCTCCATTGGCCATCTTCCATTGCCATGGATTGATAACACTCTCAAATTGTCTATATAAAGCCTCTCTCAAGCCTCACTCAAAGCTTTTGCTCTCTTCTCTAGCAAGAACATCCATCCTTTCTATCAATTGTGCCTTCTAATCAAAAAAAAAATCAGCCTTCATTCAAACTAATTTCTCCATTAAAACACCACAATTTTTCCCTTCACCCTTCCCTTGGAGCTGCCGGCCGCCACCACCACTGCCGCCGGACCACCGCCGCCGCCTGGAGCCGCCGCCGAACCGCCGCCGCCTGGCCGCGCCACCCCCCTGCCGCCGGACCCTCCTCCTCTGTTTTCTCCTCCTGTGTTCTGTATTCAACAGAATACCAAAGTATAATTTCTATCCTCAAAAATTATATTATCCTTATGTATTTCTTTAATTAAAAACCTTTTATAATTGTTAGAAATATATTTAGGAATTTATGGAATAAAAATATGAGAGGGAGATCTTGTTAGTTGGAAAAAGAACTAGAAACAATATGTTTTTACTATAGTAACTTAAGCTAAATAAATATAAGTAGATATATTCATGATTTTATTACATGCATGCTATTACAAGATATAAATAGATGGAATAAAATTAATATAGTATGAAAAGTCCATATTTAGTATTATCTTACCTTAGATCAAAATAAAAAGTTGAGAAACATTATGCATGTCTTTTATACAAAAGAGGATATAATATTATGACCTTAGAAATCAAAAGATTGTGCAATAAAAATAATACCATCTTTATAAAGATTTTTAATAAAAGTTCAAGTAGAGAAAAGTCTTGCATGGCCTAAATTATATAAGATATAGAAATTATAAAGTTGAGGAAAATATAAGGAATTTAGTATAAATTATTCATTCAATATCAACTTAGCATGTCTTATGTATGAAGAGCATATGAAAAAGGTGTTAGTTATTATGAAAAATATAATAAAATATTTTACTAACACATAAGTCTTGATTGTAAAATATGATAGAGATCAAGAAACTATAGTTTAACTTAGACCATGACTACATTAAAAGATACTAATATTAAATAAAATATTATTAGAATCTTATATAAGTATGTAGGATTATTAATGGGCTTCTAGTGTAGAGATTTATGGAAAGACCTAGGTTAAAAATTAAATATATCAAGTATGACATTATAATAAAACTAGTATGTTTTATAACATAAAGTAGACTTGCTTGAAAAGAAATCCCAATAGAAAAGATTCTATGTCATGAAATATAATATCATATTATATAATTATGATCCAAGAGGTTTTATGAGTCTTATAGTATAAAAGAGTTATGGAAATAGAACAATAAGAGAAAAAGTTATTCTAGGCAAGTTACCTTATAAACAAGAGTAGAGATTTCTATTTAAGGAAAACTTTCTAATAAAAAGGATTTATTTAAAATAATTATTGTAATAAAAGATTTTCGGAATTAAGGATATTACAAAAGAAAAATAAAAATAAAATAAATAATAATAATACAGGAATATTATTATTTTAAAGAAAATAATTTTCTAAATTATTATTATAATAATTTAGAAATTCAAACCTCTTATAAAAACATTATAAGAGGTGATCCGAACGTTAGTAGAGGAATCGTGTTTTTGAACTTTTCGTAAATTCTCTATCATTAGGTCGGAATCCTCGCTCGTAGTAGGAAATCGCCTAAGTTTCGTCAAAGCTCGTTACTAAACTCGTAACACTAAGGCAAGTAGAATTTCCCTTGTGCCCTTTTATATCCGTCTTTATGATATTTCTCGATGTTGGGAACTTCTTGTATGTTTAATAAAAATGAACCTAGGAAATATCGATTGCTAGAGATAACGACCCTTGGTAGTATAGTAGATATTATATTCCTTGCTAGGATTATATTTGCTAGTGTGTGTACTTTTGATTGATTGCAATCTCGTTCAGAGATTTGAATTGAATAAACTAGAAAGGGGTGCGAGTTAGTCGACACCTCTATATAACATTAATAAGTCGTACGTCCATACGACTTTCGGGATCATGATCTCCATCCACTCCGATTGCAAGGAGGGATTGAGCGCACTCTAGCTAAGTGCAGGGGAATTGATGTTCTCCTTCGGGTGGCTCGGTCTATCCGTGTCCCACCACTCTCTCTTGTAAAAGTCATCAACAAGATTGAATATTTTCATCACTAACTAAGATAAGTGCGTATGCACATTTAAGATATCAAAAACCGGACCGGTCTCAAATGATCGTTCCGGCTCTCGGTCCGCCCAAAAGCGCGAGAGGTTTTCACTTGTATGAATTAACAAATGTTCCCAACATCCTATCGAAATCTTAAGGAAGACTACAATCTGGTAGTACTTCTCTTGCTCATCAAGCTATCCCTTTTGGATATGCTATAGCTATCGTTCGTATCTTAGCTCCACATAATCAAGCCCATCGTAAACACAACCCTCTTTCCTCTCATTACACCGATAGGTTGAAATTACCAAATTACCCTCGGGAAGTTCTATTCCCGCTTGCTTAGTCTCCTAGACTAATTCTTCTTTCCGCATGTTTGCCTGGCATTCTATCGCCCCTCGCGAATTATGTCAGATTCAGGAAACCATAGCAAGGCGAAGTGAAGGGAAGTGAAGGAAGTCAAGATTGCTCAAGATGTACTTTTATTTCCATATTGGTTTTAATATTACTTTATCTCCGAGACATGATGGATTTGGTATTTGTTTTCAAGTAGTCTTAAAGTTAAAGACAATGTAGGATATTTTGTAATGAACTAAGTCTCCTTCGGGAGCATGCTTTCCTATTTATGTAATATGTTTATTCCGCATTTAATCGTTCTATATCATTCTAAAAGCCTTGGGTGACTTTGGACGGAAAAGTCTGAGGTCACTGGCGGTAATACCCAATGTTGAAAAATAGGGGTGTTACAAAAAAACCCTTATTACTTCGTAATATTATTTAGACACGAGTAACCTGAGTCCTTGTGGGTTCGACCCTTGCTTCCACTATACATAGGTTCGGAAGTTAGGATATTTCTTTGATAGCGCTTTTACCGCGACATAAAAGTGCTCGTCAAATTTGGCGCTGTTGTCGAGGACTCGACTATTTCTTTGTGTTTATTTAGTATTACTATTTTTTTGGTGTTGTGAACCTATCTTACGGTTCATAACACCCGTGCTACTGATCCATGGCTATGTTTGCATGTAGACAACTACAAGATGAATATTTTCATGAGTATTTTGCTAGACTACAACAACATATTCATAAATATGGTACTTTGCTGGGTTATTATCCATGTGAGAGAGAATTATGTGAATGCATCCTAGACGGTTTGAATTCTCAGACTCGAGGGCTCGCAGAGTACATGAGCAATTATAGGCTTTGGTGTATGGGACCAGAAGAGTGTTGGGATTTCTTTTGGTACATGAGCCATCAACGTATGCTAGTCGAATTATCTCCACCAATTCCCTATCCAATGATGGGAGAGGTTGCATTGGAATCAAATGCCCTTGAGTTAGACACCCAAGTACAATTTGGGTTATGAGGATGACTTTAATGTCCAATATGATTTTATTCTTATAATTCAACTTGAAGAGAGCACCATGGAGCCAAGTTCAATCCCTATTGACATGGAGAAGCCTATAGAACCAAGTGAGTTTAAGGTTGGTACTAGAGAATACTCACAATTTATATATTTGACTCATTATATTCCATGTAATAATATGTGTGTGTATGTGTGTGTGTGTGTGTGTGTCTTATAATAGGTGAAAAGGAAGAGTAAAAGAGATTCATTTGTGTGCACATTCTCTCATCTATTGTTTCTATAATTCAGATTTAGATTAATTTATAACACTTTATAAACATGAGTTGTTGTACATTGAAATTTTTTTTAAAATATTTTATTAGAACTTCATTCATTTAATTTTAATCACAATAATTTTTAAAATAAAAAGAATATATCTAACATTAATACAATAATATTTTACATATTGATAATAACTCGGTCATCAAGTAGTAAATATGTGATAATTATTTTTGAGTCCAATCAATTTATTGATGTCCTCTCTTTAATTACTGGTCAATCTACTATATATATAAAAGCAATAAGGTTTGGAGCCACCACGTTGCGCCACGTCAGCTTTGTCCACATGTCGCTTCTATAATACACCACATCGGATTTTGCCACATGTCGTCTTTTCTTTAAGCCATGTCATTTAATTTTTGACACGTCATATGCCACATCATATTATTTTCACCCGTCACTTACATGCCATATTTAACTACAATTATAAAAAAATCTACTATACAATTTTTGAATACAAAAATCTTTTCCTTAATGAAAAATTTTACTTACTAAATTTCCTAAATAGATTTACATACAAATCTTCCTCTAAAAAATTAGATACAAAATCAACCTAATAACATTTTATATTAACAAAATATTTGAAAGACATATTAACAAAATATATAGCGTTTTTGTTCAACAAAATATTAAAGTCTTTAAAGAAATATTAATTAAACATATTTATATTAATCTTTAATTTGTTCAATAACGTTTTATATTAAACAAAATATTTAAAAGATATATAACAAAATATTTAACGTTTTTGTTCAACAAAATATTAACGTTTTAAAATAAATATTAATTAAACATATTTATAATAATCTTTAATCTTTATTTTTTTTCAATTTTTAAAAGAAATATTAACGTTTTTGTATAATCTTTTTATAATAAGCTTTCAATTCATTATATTTTTACGAACTACAATTTTGATATGATTATTTTTCATATTTGACTTTAATCGTATTTTTTGGAAACAAATTTTCATTATATTTGATCTGTAATATATGTCTTATTATTTCGACTTTTTCCTATTAAATTTCATTTATCTATTTAAATATATCATGAAGATAAAAATCAATTCTTATTTAGTATATTTTAACTTTTCAACATATATATATACATATATATCTTCACACCATATTAAAATAAAAAAATAACAATATCTTTTGACAAATTTATTATAAAAATAATTAAAAAAAAAGAAGATAAATACATTAAATATGTTAAAAATAAGTATAAGTATCCTTTATCTTTTAGCAAGATGTCTTTTGATGAATTTATTTATAGATATATGTTGATTTTCTTTTACAATAAAAAATTAATGATAAATGTTTATAAAGTTTAAAAATAAAAAAATATAGATAATATAGTATTTAATATTATAGATATATTGAAATATTTGATAATATCAAAACTTACGTACATTAAAATTAGTCCAAAAATATAGATGGTATAATAATTAATCTTATCTAATGGTTACTTTATCGAGCCACGAGAACGATTTTGGCCCTATCATAAATTAAAGACAAATTAGTACTAAATATACCAAAAAAAAGTCAATATTGCGAAAAAGGTATACCTTTTTTCAAAATTGCAACTTTACCAAAATTAATTAAGTGGGTACCCATTTTTATTGCAAAAATACCCACTCATCCCCCAAATGCATTTTTTTGAATTAAAGAAAAAGTTAAATTAAATATTTATGTTTAATTTTGTTTAATACGAAAATTGAATCCTTCTTTCTTTTTCAGATCTACGCCTCCCCCATTACAAACTCGAATCCGAGATTTCCGTCTTCGCCTCAGCCTGACATTCGACGCATCCCCCTCGGCCTCCGCGCAATTAGGTGGATGACAATCGGAGTTGTCGCAAACGGTGTCCAAATAGAGGTCGTCGTAGAGAGACCAAGAATTGACTGCCAGGGCAGTGACGGCATGCTCCGAATCGTGGATTTCGGATCTTCTCGCACATCGGAAGAGCAGGGACTGGGATCACCGGTGGTTGAGTTTTTGTGATGGTGGCAGTAGATCTGGTCAGCGTCGAGCTCGCGGTCGAGGCCGAAGTTAGAGTTGTCGAGGAGGACGCCGGTGTCTAAGAGGTCGGGGCAGCAAACGACGATCTTGTGGAGAACGGACCATCCGCTTGGAAAGTGGGAGAGATCGGCGACGATGGAGGGCATGATGGAGAGGCAGCGGGAGCGCCAACAGACGGTGCGGATTAGGGTTGAGAATTTTGGGGAGACGCAGGCAAGGCGGGCCCAGTTCCTGGGATCGTCTTCCAACATGAAGAATACCTTTAGAACGACGTCGTCCGGCATCTTCGTGAACGGCGACCGATTCATCCTCAAATGGGAGCGACCGATTCATCCTCAAATGGGAATAATTTTGATTTTTGGTGCGTTCGAATGGGCATACTGATTGGTGTCACCACCGTCTGCCCCTCGGCCCACTGCCCCGCCTCGCCCCGGTGCCCCCTGCTCGGCGGCTACTCCATTCATCTTCAACCCTTCTTTCTTTTTCAGAACTACGCCTCCCCCATTACAAACTCGAATCCGACGCCTCCCCCTGCAAGTCTGCAACTCGAATCCGAAGCCTCCAGTGCCTCGCGCAGCTCGCCCCGATGCCCCTCGGCCCACTGCCCCGCCCCGCCCCGGTGCCCCCTGCTCGGCGGTTACTCCCAGTAAAAATTTTCCGGCGACAGGATAAAGTATACATAATGACAGGATGTACTATATAGAAAGACAGGATAGAATTTTAATATTTCTTTTAAAACTCATAAATCAAAAAAAAGAATTTTTATTTATTTAAAAAAAGATTTATTAATGTTCATTTTATAGCAAAGATGCCCACGTGGGTATTCAAATGCTATTTAAGTATAACATGGTCATTTTTGCAATAAACACTTTTAGTTGGTGTATTACTGCAAAATCGCCTAAATTAAATTAGTTATATTTTAACTATTTATAATAAATAAATTATCTTTATTTTTCTTATTAAATTATATATTATTATTAAATTAATTATTAATTTTCAAAATCTCATCTCTTCCATGTATTCAAAATATATCTTTTTTGCTTTATTTTCTTCATATTTTATCTCTTTATTTTAAATTAAACCTATTTATGAAATATTGATTATTTTATCTTAATAATATATGTTTATTCTCAATTTTAAACTTAATAATCTATATTTAATTTTTTTTATGTGGTTTTAAAAAACAAAATAATTTTCATACATATTACGGACAATAAATTACTTATATTATATTTTTATTCATTAATATCTTTTTTTATAGAATATGTAAATAAATATCGAGTCATAGTCGTGCAAGGCACGAAGGGGACAATTAGTTAATTATAATCAAACATATTTCAGTAAATCTCATGAAATGCGGAATGCAAGGGGTTAATATTTTGTATTTACCTTTCGAATTATACGTACGACATTGATGGGAAAAAAAATTAGAAAAATGGATAATAATTTCGTATATTCGGTAAATTGCATGAAATGCCAATAACAAACGTACAAAAAATCTAACAAACAAAACGACACATTAAAAAATATCTCGTTCCTCCCTCCCATGATCCCATCATCAAGAAGAGGGAATCAAAGATAAACTAGGAATCTTCCTTTCCCTATTTCGCCAAAAATTCCCCTTCACCAATTCACCCCCATTCTTCAATAATTGCATTCGCCCTTGAAAAACCAAACCCTAGCTCCTCCCCCTCCCTTCCCCCAAAACCAGAAGAATCGAAAAATCCTCCTTATTCTCTGTATTAATGCTGAGAATCAATCGCCATGTCCACCATCACCACCGCGACCATGCCAATCGGCGTCTCAATTTCGACTTCCCATCCCCCCCTTCCGCCGTCCGACCGCCATCGCCTGAAATCCAGCCGTCACCGACCCAGACTCCGGCGAAGCCCAACCCGAAGCTCCTCTCCTTCCTCCTCCAGGCCTTCATCATGACGCTCGTCTTCTCCCTCTTCTTCGTCTTCGTCGGAATCGCCGTCATCGTCTTCCTCCACCTCTGCCTCGTAGGCGGCGCCCTCCACCGCCGCCACCGCCGCTCCCGCAATCGCCCGCACGACGACCAATCCGGCCTCTCCGGCGACGATATCAGAGCCCTTCCGAAATTCAAATTCAGAGCCAGATCGGGGCAGAGAGCGAACGAGCTCTGCGCGATTTGCCTGGAGAATTGCGCGGAGAGGGACTGGTGCCGGGAATTGCCCGATTGCAAGCACGTCTTCCACGCGGGCTGCGTGGACAGGTGGCTGGCGAAGTCGCCGGGATGCCCTGTTTGCCGGACCGCCGTAAGGTTGGGCTCAAGGAGCGAGGAGGACTCCACCGGAGGAGTTGAAGATTGCCATGGTCAATTATGGTACGCCTTTGGCTAGGAATATTATTAGGTTTTGCAATTTCCGCTTGTTTTCCAAGATTTTGAGTAGTTGCTAATCTCTATTTTCTGATTCAAAAAAAAATCTTTTGGGTCATTTGGGTTGTAGCGCTGAATCATGTAAATTATTACTGGTTGCGATGTCATGGACGATTCTTGCATAGTTGCTTGTGTAACATCTCACACCGCTCTGTTTGTATTGTATACGCATGTATTGAGTCGGACAAACTAGATTGCTCTGTTCTGAGCTGATGAAGTTGGCAAGAAATAGAGAAGAAAATGAAAGTCGGAAATGCAAGAAAAGTGATGAGCTTGTAAAGGATGGTGGAGGAGACAAATAAAATATAATCTTATGAGGTTATGTAAGAGCACCTCCACCAACCGGTTCTCTACGAATTTCTTCATTTGGAGAAGTACAAGTCATAAATTTAATCTTATATCCAACTCCCGTAGCTTATTCATTTTGAAAAAGCCTCTATTGATTTGGGGAATTTGTTGGCAGTAGTCTAATCCGGCAGTGGAGGAACATGATACACAGTTGGGTCGTTGCAATACTGGATTCGCCATTAATGAATTAATGCAGCAGAAAATAACACTGATGAAACCCTGTTCAAAAAAACAAAAACAACTAGCAACAAAGCTAAGAAAAGGATAGGCCCTGCAAATTTGATCAATTGGTAATCTTATCCTGAAACTGTAGATTTTTTCCCTTGCAGGCTCAATCCATCATTATGGGCCAAAACTTAATTTCTTTCTGTCATGAGGTAAAAACTTTAATTCACCCTAGAGCCTTTTATGACTTATTTCGTTATTTGGCTATCTGGCATTATTATGGTATCCATTTCCTGAAATTCATAACGAATGTTTTGACTGTATAATTTAATGCTCTAGTATGAACTTATGCTTGCAATTCATTTTGCCATGCAATGAGCAGAAACCATTGCTGCTTTTGTGTACAAAGTTCACCATCCATTAATTGCATAGCTCTCACTTTATATAATCGTCACACTAACGTGCATGACTTTCTAAAGAACAAGAGATGTTTTACTTGGAAACTGTTTTTTTTTTTGTGGAAGGGCTTGGAAACTGTTGACTCATGTGATATGAATCACAATTTCAGTATCTATCTTTGCTATTTTGTCTGGCTTGCTTGTTGATCTTATCTTCTTTTGCTTTGACAATATTTTATCTGTTTGGTGAGAAGACTGATGCAATAAATAATACTTATTAGTCTTTTGGATTAGGCAAAAGTATTATTATGAATCTTAAACCACTATCCTGGATTAGATAATCTATGGGTTTGGCACGTTCATGGAATTTTCCTGTTCCTGGTTTCATACTTACTTTTCATACTCGGATATATCAAATGGAACACATCAAACAAATTTAGGTTGAAAGATTATTCAAGATTGTCACGTTCTCGTAGCTGTTCACCTCTTTTATTAGTTACTATCCTCCATATTTGACTTGTAAAACTGCATAAAGAGGGAGTGAAGAATATAGCCACGAAATCTAGGGTTTTTGGAAGTATGAGATCAAAAATTCCTCTCTTTTTGTGCATGCTATAGAATTAATTCACTGCCATTTGATCCAAAAGACAAAGTCTTACAAGGCTCTGATTCCAATTGGTTACACTGCGACAGGATGTGAACACTGCCAAATTTGGCTGGTTTTTCTTTCTGGCTACTTCCCACTTTGAATAATCAAACTACTTTAATTTCAGATGCCCAAATTCCTAAGTAATTTACGTGCTACCAAGTGTTACTTGGCTTGCTAGATCTCTCTGGAAATTGGGTGGATAAATACCAGGCAACCTCATCCTTACCAAATACCAACCAAAAATAAAGATATAAAAAAGACTGGCATTTTTAAAGATTGTCATAGTAATATAAGATAGTCGTTTGAAACAGGCAATTGTATATAATTCACAAATCATATCTATAACAGATAAGTATAAAATATGATACAAATACTTATACTGTATCTTGTTTGAACGCAATGGTCCAGTTTCTATCTAGAGGTCTTCCATTCCAATTTTAGGATCTTTGAAAGCGAGTTGATGTTCGTAGTTTGCCAACTCCCACAATGTTTGACATTTTGGTATGGTGTTATACAGCATTGGTCTCCACTGAAGAAACAAGATAAAAGCTTGTGCAGAACACCCTCTTTGTCTCCTTGAACAAATCTCTTGTACAGTATATATTAGCATTACCTTCACACTTGTACACAGTTACATTTCACATTTCTTCCAATGTTCTTGAAATGAGATAAATATCAAAAACATAAAAAATGAAACAAAAGAGAACAGTTTACAAGCAGTCAAGTAACTTTCGTGTATATTTGCTATTGTGGACACCTTTCCTATCTACACTTCCAACAAAAGAACAGTTTACATAGGACCTAAGGTACATTTTTCATGATTATCGTATCTTCTACATCCTGAGATAACTTTATGTCTAATGTACACGAGGAAATTCCAGCCTTAGAATTGATGTATCACATCCTAAGATAACCTACATTTTCATAACCTAAGTAAACCATGTACAAGCCCAGACAGGATATAATAATAGATGGATGACCCAGAAAGGTTTAATGAGCAAGTGATGCTTTCACCACACCTTGAAGCAAATTCACAACTTGGGTGGTATCATCAAGGTAATACTTGGCCATGCTCGGCTTCTGGCCAACCGTGCAAGCAAACACTTCAGCTATCGCTGGCAAAGTAGGGTTGGAAACCCACCGAGCTATGCTCTCAAACATGTCTTCATCAGATCGATCATCTCCTATGCACAACAAGAAGTTGGGGGACTTGCCCTTTTGCCTCATTGCTCCCATGAGCCTTTCTACCAACATGCCTTTGTTCACATCCTGCAAAAATAATAGTAGACATGATTCCATGACCAAATAACTTGGGAGTTGTGCGAGTATATGAACGATTTTTCAGACATATGCCCTAAGAGTCTTGTTTTTGAATTTTGTTTTTAAAGGGTTTTGATTCTCCAACAATGGGTGATAGTTTTCTAAAAACAGGGTCTAGGTTAAAATGACTGTCTATGAAAGCCATGGGGTGCTAATTTCCCTGTTTCGTACCTGAGGCTTCACTTCAACTGTATGCTGGCCTCGTTTGACAGCTACGGGCTCATTGGCCAGCACACTCTCCAGATGATCAAGAAGCTCCTTTGACTGGCATGAGGCAAAGTCAGGATCAGCCGCCCCATGATGCCAAACCAACGCACTCTCCTTTTCTTCTATATATGACCCGTCTGTTGTCTCTGTGTAAAGCACCATTATAGGCTTTACAATCTTCTTCCATTCAAAATCATTTCCCCAAGCGCTCGATTCCCAGGTTGATTGCCCAGGCCACCTAATAATAACATTGAACACATTGAATACAAGAACCAATAATATAGCCTCTAAATTCATCATGTACGTTGTGAAAATGAATTGCTTTACCTAGTTAGATAACCATGCTCCGCTGAAAGCCCCAACTTTTCACATTGGGAAAACCACTTGCTTAGATGCACTTTCTCCTTGCCACTGACCACAAAAACAACATTGTTTGGGTCACTGCACAAGTTATTCAGCACGGAAATAACCTGTTTGCCAGGCTCCTTGTGAGGTGAACCCTTGGGATTCAAAGTGCCATCATAGTCTAGCAAAAACAGCCTGTTCTGTGTTTTTCCATAAGCTGGTAAAATGTGCTCAACTGCCAGCCTTCTAAAGTAAGGGCTCAAGGCAACAACCCTAAATCCCAAACCGAAGCCCATTCCCCAAAACCTCTTCACATGATGATCCCCACATGCTCTCTTGAGATCCTGATCAAAGCTTCTCGCCCAATAAGCCACATCATGAGACTTTATATAATTATAGTGCTTCTCGTGTCTTAATTCCTTCTCCACCTTTGGCATTGAAATTGCATCATACAAGGCGTCCGCCAACCACTCCACATTCCAGGGATTAACCCTAATTGCCCCACTTAAAGAAGGCGAACACCCAATAAACTCTGACACAATTATCACACTAGTCCTTGGTTCAACAGCCCTATCAATACCCAACGCCTTTTCAAAATCAGGACAGCCTTGCCTATAGACAGTGTATTCATACGGCCCCAAATTCATCCCATCCCTAACCGCATTCACAATACAGCAGTTAGACAACGCATAGTATGCCGCTTTATCAGAAGTTGAAACAGGACGATCATTTATGAACACAATAGGCTTATAACCACCCGGCTCACCATACTTTCTATTGATCTCATCAGCGATCAATTGGGTTTCTAATTGAACCTCTTTCACGTCGCTCCCATGACTCCTAGGTGGGTTTGCAATTTGCACCAAAACCACCTTGCCCTTGAGCTCGGGGTGAACCTCAAGCAGTTTCCCCATTGCCCAAAACTTGAAGCTAATCCCCTTCAATACATCCATGTCATCTATACCAATGATCACTAATTTCCCCATGAAATCTTTCTGCAACTCCTTAACCTTATTTGCAGTCGCAGGTAAGGACAAAACAGATTGAAGCTGACCCAAATGGATTCCAACCGGTAAGATCTTAATGTTAACAGTTCTACCATAGTACTCCAACCCAATGTACCCTCTCCTAGACTTATATTCCAAACCCAGCATCCTCCTACAACATGACAGGAAATGCCTAGCATAATCAAAAGTATGAAACCCCACAAGATCAGCGTTCAAAAGGGACTTCAAAATCTCCTCCCTGACAGGAATTGTCCTGTAGATCTCAGAAGAAGGGAAAGGGCTGTGAAGGAAGAAACCTAATTTTACCCTGTGGGACTTTCTCCTAAGGATGGTGGGGAGCACCATAAGGTGGTAGTCGTGCACCCACACGAAATCTTCATCTGGATTCACCAACTCCATGATCTTATCCGCGAAAACCATGTTAACGGACACGTAGGCCTGCCAATCGGAGGCCTGGTAGCCAACCGCATCGGCGGCGTGATCGCCATGGCTAGGGTTCGGTGACATGGGGAGGATGTAGTGGAAAAGGGGCCAGAGGTAGTGCTTACAGAAGCCGTGGTAGAACCGGTTATGAACCTCCGGCGAGATAAACGCCGGCAGACACCGGAATCTCTCGGAGAGGAAGGTGGAAACGGAATCCTGCTCCGACGGGTCGATCTCGGCTTTCAAGCAGCCGACGTACCAGACCTCGGCGCCTGCGGGGAAACCGTCCTTGAGCTGGAGGGCGAGGGCGTCGTTATCGAGCTCGAAGCACCACCCGCCGGAGACAGGGTCGCGGTGGCATTTCACCGGCAACTGGTGAGCGACGACGATTCGGCGTTCGCGGGGCGTTTCCGGGGTGCTGCAATCGTAATCGGCGGTGGATACGGGCTCCTTCGGGAGGCGCTGGGGCGGGCGGGAGGCGGCGCTCCTCGGTGACGGCGCCGGAGCCACCGCCGCCGGCGAATCATCGAGATTGAGAAGGTTTAAGTAGGATCTGGACAGCATGAAATTGCTGTTCCAGTTCAAATACAGGGACTCAGGGAGAGAGAAGAGAAGAGGAATGAGGGATTGAAGAGAAGGCGTTGGTCTAGCTGTTGGACTTGGGTGTACAAAACAAGACAAGAAGAGGAAGGAGTTGATGAGTGAAATAAGAAGGGAAGAATCAAAGTGGGTACGAGTTTGGAAGGGCAAATTTGATTTTGCGAGAAGAGAAGATGGAAAAAGTAGGGGGAGAGTACGAGAGGATAAGAACAAACTCATTATACAAGAAGAGTCTTAAATTAAAGTATTTTTTCCATTACCAAGGAGGCAAGGACCAAGAAAGGAGGTTCAACCTCTTTTTATTTGGGTGGTTTATATTAATTATATAAATAAATATATTTGGGGCTTTTTATAAGAATATCAAGATTCAAGAGAGTTTTTTTTTTAAATCACCTTTATGATATTTTTTAAAACAACTTCAACTTTTATAATATAATTTTTAAATTAAATTGACTATTTTTTATTATTCAGTGAAATTTATATTCGTATGCATTTTTTAAAACAATTTATACCGGTGTAAGGGCTTGTTTGTTTGTTAAAATTTTGGGCTAGTGAAACTGAATGGGCTATTTCATTCAACCCGAGAGTGTTTTGGTGGTAATTTATTTGGTCTTTTCATTGAATTAAAAGTGAAACAAAAGCTCATCTGGTTTCCCTAAAAAAAAGCCCAAGTAATAATATGTTTCCCTATTGGCATATTATTCTCTCGTTCACATATCATGGTATCTCGCTCGACGCTCTCACTCCTTTTGGTTGCCTTCCTCTTCCCGATGTCTCTCTCCATCTGACACTTTCTCAATCTCATCTAATGTCTCCCTCTTCTTTTCATAGACGCTCGCCATGAGCTATGCGAGATTGTTGTCGGTTCGAGGCAGTGGAATCCGACGAGGTCATCAACAGAGGCGGCGAGAGGCTTGTAGAGAACATTATAGTCGGTGAGCAACTTCTGGTTGGAGCACTCGCATGATAGTGATGGCTCACATGTGAGGCGAAGTCGGCCTCCTTCGAGGATGAAAAAAAAGTGAAGAATTTAGGAGGGAAGGTGAGATCTGGAGAAGGGAAGAGGTAAATTTGATGAAAAGATATGAGGTGAGATTGGGAGAAATTGATGAAAAGAGTTGAGATTAATAAAAATTGTGATTTTTGAATGTGTAAGAAAAAACCTTAATTTCTTAAAATTGGGGATTTTTTCAATATGTTTTTCTTATACTAAACCAAACATTTATGACTTGTAACAGATTGTGTTTCCTTTCCCTTCAATTTTCAATCTGTTTATCTTTACATTTAACCTATACAAACCAAACGGGCCCTAAGTTTGATGAAAATATATCTCCTTCATACATTTAACTATTGAACAAAAATCACAGAACTACCTTTAAAAAACTTTTTATGTTAAAAAAACACACTTTATAAGATATTTTTTTCAAAAAGTCACCCAAAACTACAATAAAAAAGGTGAAATTTACTTTTAAAATTTATAATTTTTTTTAAAACGACAATATATTAATTTTATCCTTTGTTTATATAAGATAAAATAACAATATTACAAAATAAATGTATCATTGTAGCAAAGAAAGAGAAATGTAGAGCACAGAACATCTACCCTAATACATTATAAAGCAGAACCCAAGTCTGTTGTAAAATTTGTGCCACGTGGCATTTTTGAATAAATTAATGTGAAATTATATTTTAATAAATTTTGTAACAACTTATAGTATTCTTGCTATATATACTAATATTTTGCTATAAATTATGTATTAGTTTACTTATAGATAACATATTTGAAAAAGAGTCACGTGCGAATGGCCGCCTGGGTGAGAAATAAGAATAAATCTTGATCGTTCATTCCAAAAAATCAACGTCCCTGATTAAACATTCATTAAAAAAAAATAAAATACGGCACGGGCGAATTTTTCCCGTATTATTCGCGTATTTTTCAATAAAATACGACATGGATGAATTTTTCCCGAATTATTCACGAATTTTTCGAAAAATACGTTTTTATAAGACGTGCCCAGTTTGTTCATCAGAAATAACGATTTGTTCATCAATATTCACCAATTGTTCATCAATACTAACTAATTGTGCATTGAGTTTTTGATAACATTGTTCATTGATTTCGAACTTTTTTAATTTTTAATTTTATTTTTTAACCTTATTTATGTGTAGGAATACAATATTATGTGGTTTTTTTATGGACATATAATTAGTTTTGATATACTCATATTTTTTCATTGATATACTCGTATTTGTTCATTGATATACCCCTATTTGTTCATTGATATACCCATAGTATACCATTATTTGTTCATTAGTATACTTCTTTTTTGTTCATTGGTATACCATTATTTGTTCATTGATATACCCTATTTGTTCATGGATATAACCTTATTTGTTCATTATTATACCCTTATGTTTTAGGTGTGCTTGTGCCTTATTTAAGTATGAACAAATTGGTATACCATTATTTGTTCATTGATATACCCTATTTGTTCATGGATATACCCTTATTTGTTCATGGATATAACCTTATTTGTTCATTATTATACCCTTATGTTTTAGGTGTGCTTGTGCCTTATTTAGCTATGAACAAATTGATGTTATTAATGAACAAATATGCATATAGTAATGAACAAATTGAGGTTACTAGTGAACAAATATGCATCTAGTAATGAACAATTATATGAAAAAGGCAATGAACAAATATGCATAAACCAGTGAACAAATTGATATTACTAATGAACAAATATGCACAAACCGATGAACAAATATGCACAAACCGATGAACAAATATTTTCGTTTTTTATGAACAAAATCACAATGTTGATGAACATATTGCATGTAATTTTGATACACATTTGTTCATTTTTTATGTACAAACAATAGATTTTTGATGCACAAGCAATAGTTTATTTATGCACAAAATCACAGTTTTGATGAACAAAATCACAGTTTTGATGAACAAATCCACATTATTGATGAACAAATCCACAATACTGATGAACAATCTGGGCGCGTGTCCTATTTCCGTTTTTTTCAAAAATACGCGAATAATTCGCCAATAATTCGCCCGTGCCGTTTTTTCCTCTTTTTAAGTGAAATGATCAGCGCCTTTAATTTTTCTTTATCCAACCGCTTCTGTTCTTTTCTTATTTCGCACTTGGGCGCCCATTCGCACCTGAACCGGACTCAACATATATATATAATTTTTATATACATAAATTCTTATGAGATGATATTTTCCATATTAATTTAATATTTTTATCTCTTAACAAGATTTAGGGTCTTAATATATTTTTTTTTATCTTTTAACAAGGCTTGAGCTCCAAGTATAAAATTTATATCTATATAATGATATAATTTTAAATAATAAATTTTGTTATGTTAATATATTTTTATTCTGAGAAAAAGATATAATTTTATGTTGATGACTAAGATTATTTGTAAATGTCAAAAAAAAATCAAATTTTAATTTAAATTAATAAAATTAGATTTTCTTTATCTTTTTATGCATTTATATTAAAGATTTTTTCTTAAATCAAAGTTTGATAAGACAAAATAGAAAAATTTACGATCTTGATGATACTTGCTTAAATTGAATTTTGATAAAAATTTACATTAAATTTTTCTTAATTTCCTTTTTATTTTATTATGTAAATATAGAGTTTTTTTTTATCTAGCCCCACCTTACATTTAAATTTTTTTATCATCTTGATGATACTTGCTTAAATTGAATTTTGATAAAAATTTATTTTAAAATTTTCTTAATTTCCTTTTTATTTTATTATGTAAATATAGAATAATTTTTTTATCTAGCCCCACCTTACATATAAATTTTTTATCATCTTGATGATACTTGCTTAAATTGAATTTTGATAAAAATTTACATTCATTATGTAAATATAGAATATAATTTTTTAGCTAGCCCCACCTTACATTTAAATTTTTTTTATCTCTATGTTTTTTTATAATTTAATATGGATGATAAGTTGATTAATACATTGAATTTTGTAATTTTCATATACATTAATTTCCTTTATCCAGTTTTGGTGATAAATAGTGTTATCATGTAAAATGAGAACAAACATGAACCATTGGATTAGAAAAATGGATGGTTGAGATTAGTTTATATTGATTTGGAAAAATAGAATAATATAATTCGCGGTGGCATTTTTTGTAATTTTGCTAATTTTTTTAATTCACGTACAAAAATTCCCCACAAAAGCTAATATGTCTTGATTCAATGAATGCAAACAAATCTCACGCTCGTTCTCTTTCTCACACGAACGACAACCAAAGAACTCCAACTACACTCGCTCGAACGATTTCGTCTCCTTCCTTGTCTACTCTCGCTCGATTTCGATCGATTAATGCTTCAAATCAACAATGGTGAACGCATTTGATGAAGGTATGAACCAATTTTTACTTTTCTAGGGTTTAGGGTTTCGATTGTAGCTTCATTGTTTTGATTTATAGTTTACTTGGGCTTTCCAAGTCCTTTTGCATCTAGGTTTTTGTTACAGAGGCGAATTTTCCATCAAATGAATAAAAAACAGGGGTTTGAACATGCCATGATTGGGTTTTCTTTCTTTCGTAAAATTTGTCTGGACATTAGCATGCACATTGAACTTCACTCCATCGCTTTGTTGTTTATGTTTTATTTGCAATTTCCTTAAAATTTACACACAACATTTATATTAGGTTCTCTTAACTTTCAAAAATCAATATTCTAACATTATGACATTTAGATTCAATTTATATGGTGCACTAATCTTTGTTTTCATTTATAGTTTACTTGTTGATGGCAAACAATTCAATCCGTACATTTTAAATCATAGGTTCATGCTATTCTATAATATGGTTCATCCTACGTCAAAGTTTGGTTCATGTGTTTATAAGTTTACTTGTTAATTCAATTTGTATTTTTATATTTAAAACCATATATTCCTTGCAATTCAAATGCTTGTTTAAGCATAGGTTAATGTAATATCCGCTCTTTTAATAAAGAGATATTACTTTATTTCTTTCGAGTTAATATAGTTAAGTGAAGGATTACACTTAATATAAATCCTCTATAAATAGATAAAACTTGCAAAATAAAATTTATTCTTATGAATAAATTATTGCGAGTTAAATTGTATTTAGCGGAAAAATTTAAAGTTACATGTGTAAAATAATAAGATGGGTTTCTTTGGAGTAAGTCTTAAGGCAAAAAGGAAAAGAAAGAGAAGCAAAAATAAAGGATTAGAGGTGAGTTTCGAACTCAAAACCTCTTATGGAACGTTATTTGTTTATATTATGTTTTTTGCCCAAGTTTTTCCTTTCTTTCTTTCTTGCCCTTCTTCCCTACCTTGCGTGTGAACAGTTCTGGTCCGAGCCCCAAATGCTGCACCGTCTCTCATCACACCTTCGTCACCATGGCGTCATTCCGCCACCTAGCCAAGCTAGGGGATAGCCTTGCTGAATCATGTCGCCCCAACTCACCACCTCTTGCTTGTTTTTCTTCTCTTCGTGTGGTGTTGGCAGGAAGATGAGCCAAATGGCTCTCTGGCGTGTTTCATGGATAAGGAAGATGGGAAAGGATTGATGGTGGTATAAAAGGGGAGGATTGATCAGAAATTGCGGGGGTTCAATACGAGAACAATCCCGATTTCATCGTTCTCGGTTTTGACCTAAAACACCCCAAACTTCAAAATTCGATTGTGGGTTCGTTTCTTAACCAAAAATCGTGATTCAAGTCTCTAAGTGTCGAGGATCACTTGCTCTACAATAACCCTCAATCAATTGTAGAGAAACGATTGAAGAATCAAGTCGAAATCCACCAAATCAGATCGTGGTACTGATTTTCCAAATTTTCAAAGGTTGGTGACGAGTCGTTTTCTTGGGCTTCGATCTCCGTCTTCAAGAACCTATTCTGGGGAACTTTGCCAACAGTTAGAAGGTGGCAACGTGGTCTTCATACTGTTCCAAGTCCTGTAGCCATTTCGACTCTGGTGTCACCTCCATGATTCGATGAACAGGCCTTCACGACCAGCTTTGCTGCTGAGTTCTTTAACCCAGAAAATTCAGCATCGGCGAGTGGTTTTCGTCGCCTCCGTTCTCTGTCTTCCATCAATGAGTTAAAGTTCCGTTGCCAACAGTAGAAAGAGGGTGATGAGGAATTCTATCTGTCGCTTGAATCGCCCAAAACGCATATCAGACGAAGCCTTTAGACATCAACGAAGTTGGTTCGTCGCTCACTGATTTTCCGGCCTTTATATGTGTTAAAGTGAAAGGAAAAACGGAAAGGTGTGTAGACTCAGGTTTGCCTCGGTATGCGTGACATGGATTCCGATGGATCGCCTTGTTTTATATGTCTCGTTTTGTGTGCCACCTCGATTTGCGTGCAAGCAAATCCCGAAAGCGTATCGCTAGGTAATTTCCGTCTTTGGAGCTTGACTTATATTAAAGAATGATTTTTAGGATAAGATCATTCTAAGTCGGGTTTTCGTATTAAATCTCGTAAAGCGTGATTTATCGAATTGGTTAAATTATAAAGCCGGATTAAGTCAAGCAAGTGTTTGACAAATTATTATAAAGGTATAATAATTTGTAGTAGTAAATCTTGAAACGGAAATAAATTGATTATAATTTATTTCTCTATTCTTTTCTGGTACAACCCGAGCTCGAGTCTTGGATGCACATCGTTCGAGATGGGATTTAATCGCTTTAAGTGGAGATATCGTATAAGGCAAGTGGACGGTTCTCTCTTGCATTAATATTATTAAATGAGGAATTGAATCCCGTTTAATATTTGTGTTGGGAACAACTTGTGTGCTTATTAAAATATGATAGGTTGTTATATTTGTTTGAAATAATGACCATGATGTTATTTATTCAGTTTCGCGCTAGAATTGGATTTAGGTCCGTTGTGTGTGACCTTATGTGCTTAGTTGTCTCATGTTGAGACATTTTTGTGAAATAGAGTAGTTTAGAGATGGGAGTGTAGTCTCTAAAAACATCTATTTAGTTCTCTAATGCTGAGACATTGTTTTGAAGTAAGTTAGTTTCAGGGGTAGGAGTTGAGTCTCCAATGACCTCTTTATAATACAGTTTGTATTGGGGGTGTAGTTCGCTAACGTATCCCAATATTTGAGTCATGACTCATGCCTCGCTCAACGCTGGAGGAGGTGTTTATGCACTCTAGCTAAGTGCAATTGGTACTCGGCTGTTAGCCGAGCATGTACAAATGATCATGGATGAAATAGGCCCTCTGATCTCGATTATTGGTCGAGCATATGTGAATGATTATGGATGAAAGAGGCCCTCTAATCTCGGTTGTTGGCCGAACTACATAAAAACTATTAAATGGTGGGAGTGCACAATTTGAATGTAATGAAAGATAAGTGAGTTAGGCACATTAATGTACCAAGATGGTTAGTCCATTCGATAACCATTCTTGCTCTCAACTATGAATGGTTCTTAATCAAACTTTGATTAAGTTAATCCGATTAGTTGACGAAGGCCTTTCAAACTATTGTATGATTAGTATAAGTTCCCAATAGTTGTTCATGTTTCGTAAAGGAATCACAAGTTGTGGTGTCCTATCTTTTGAATATGCATGCCTCTCTTATTCTTTATGGGACTGCTAACTGTTGGATCATCGACCGGTTGTTATTCGGATTACGATGCCAATATGTTTAGTCACTACCATAGGAACCAATCAATTTCTCCACTTGCTTAGTCTTTCATTAGACTAACCCGACCACCTTATTCAATTGCATGATCGGCTGGTGTCCACCGTCTGTATACGACACATCAGGTATTTCTTGGAAGTTGATTTGAGAAGTGGGTCAAGAAGTTGAAGAAAAGTTTCCGGAAGTTGTGTTTGAGCGAAGTTTATGGTTGGGCCACTGCAAAGCTATGTTGGGAAAGAAGAAGCTAAGAGTTTACATACTAAAGACTTTGTTCAGATAGAAGACTGTTCTATCATCTTGTCATAAAAGCTAATATTGTTATAAGACCATTGGTATTTGTTCTGCTGTAATGTTTTCTTAACTTTGTAAAGTTTGAGTTAACAAATAATAAAGATTAAGTTCTTTTACAATATTTTGTGGTCTTTCATTTTCATACTTCTATTTTAAATGAATCCAGCTTTCGGATTTTTAGTTTGTTCAGTTAGTTTAAAGCCTTGGATAACTTCGGTTTAGTCTTAATCGGGGTTACTAGCGGTAATACCTCCAGGGTAAGGAAGGGAGTGTTACAGTTAATACTATTGTGTACTATATATGCAATGCATGCTAATGTATTAAAAGGCTTGAGATAATTCAAAGTCCGGTTCATGCATTTTAAAGCATAGGTTCATGCTATTCTATAGTATGGTTCATAGTATGTCAAATTTTAGTTTTGCCTTAGAAGCTAGTTTTTTTTTGTTGAAAATGAGCTTCATAATAATTATTCTATTGGTTCATTATTTTGTATGCTTAGATTCTTGGTAAATGTTTATATAATTTATGTCATTTAGTCGCCTATTAGCTCAAATGGTAGAGCAATGTGCCTATGCACATAGATGTGGGTTCAAATCCCACATAGGCTATTTTTCATACACTTCATGTCTTGTGGTTCATTATAATTCTTCTTTTGGTTCATATTTTTATAAGCTTTGGTTTATAATATTTATCTTAAGATTCATGTCTTTTTAAATCACACTAGTTGTTATTTAGGTTCATGACAATTGTTTATTTGGTTCATATATTTATCAACAAAGGTTCATAATATTTCATCTAATGGTTCATGTCTTTTAGTTGATAATAATTGGTCTATTGGTTCATGTCTTCATATTGTTAGATTTATAATAATTGTCAATAAAATTCATAAAATTGAACATAGTAGCTCGAGTGCATATGCATCAAAACTTTAAGAATTTTATTAGTTCCTTGATAAGAAAGATGACAATAATCTATCCTAATACAAGATTATAATAAAGCATACATAGGATAGCAACCACCTCCATGATCATTACCAACATCATAATTAAAATTATCCTTAGACGTAAACAAAGATGGAGCATGGAGTATCTCGGAGATTAAAAGAGCATGCATTTTCTGTAGTGGTGCATATGGAGTGATTGTAATTGATCCTTCCTTTAAGCATGCCAGGTTCCTTTGGCCAAAAGTTTGTATTACGATGACACGTTGAAGCAATGGATAACTCTTATCATTTAACGTGGTTCATAAATGTATTGGCCACATAACCGAGTATGCCGAAAAATTCGACCGGAGCTTGGTGAACAACCTACAATAATAAAAGGGAAAGGATTTAAGTTAATTTAGAAGCAACATGGAAATGAGCAATAAAAAATGTGTAAAATATTGTTGTTCATTTGGTTCACAAAGATTGTCATTGTGGTTCATAACATTACACAGTAAGGTTCATTGAAAATGACGATGCAGTTCATGATGAATCGGACTGAACCATATATATGTCACTTCATTCTGTTATGTACATATATGTCCAACTTATCCCGTCCGGATTGCACTAACTTATTATTATGATCATGTATTCAACACTTATGTATTGCTTCATGTGGCTAAGTAACAACCTACAAATAGATGGGTGGTTCAATTTGTTGACACAAGCAAGGGAGGCGTCAAGTCTTTGTACATGAACCCTAATTAATTAATTAATCTCAAATTGACATCTCTGAACATGACTTCTCAAATACACCAGACAATTTTTGTTATTGACACACAGAAAAGCTTAGCCGCTTTCACAAACACATAAGTATACTTAGTGAAACCAAAGGCTATGTCAAATCCTTGATACAAATTCACTAAGCCACCAACAAAGGGAACCTCCATGCTCAAGACAACAAGGCTTACAAAAATCTTAGCAAAGTTACAAAGATGCATATTAGTAGGGCTATACCACATGGCTCGATCGAAAACGCACACACCCATATTTATATAGCATAGGTTTATTTTCACTATCTTCTCATATGTAAGAATCATGTTTATTAAGGCATTTTATCAAACACTTGGTATGCAATCAAGCAAGCATACAAAATCAAACTCTATTTTCAATTGAATCCTTCAAATTGTAATACAAAAACATACATAAATCTTTATTTTGCAATCTTTATCATTTCTATGGTTCTCTTCACTAAAATCCATGAGCAAAGATGAAAAATAATACCTAAATTCATGAAAATCCATGAACAAAGATTGAAAATCTAAATCAACGAAAATCTTACCTAAATCCATTAATAAGGAGGAATTGAATGTCAAGTTGTTTGAGAGGAAGTTAGATGATAGTCAAATGAGTAGTCGAGACAATCAAGGAGACGAATTTGTAATTATCGAAAAATGAAATTCAGGAACGGAAGTGTGTGTGTGTGTGTGTGTGTGTGTGTGTGTGTGTGTGGGCTGAAAGTGAGGTTGAAGATAAAAAGTTGTTTTATTTTTTCACAAGGATTCCCTATGTGGTTCATAAATTTAAACAGTAAGGTTCATTAAAATTGACAAGACGGTTCATGTAAATTTATGCACTAGATGTGTTGGACATTTTATCGAACACATGGTGTGCGTCAACCACATTTTCAATTGAATCAGGCTAAAAGCTTAACAACTTGTGCAAGTACCACTCATACTCACAAATCTTAACTCAAATTCACAATTTGTGAGGATTAGTTGTACAGAAATCGCAAACCCAACGGAAGAGCATAAGTTCATCAAAAACCATACTAAAAACCTAGATCCAACTTCAAAATGAAAATTGTATGAACCTAGATCCATAAGGAGGATATTAAAAATTTGGACTGTTCAAACAACTAGCTATCAAATAAAGTTAAAACAATCAGATCTGGACGAATTTGTGCCGATCCATAAGTAGTTGAGATCAAGGAGACGAATTTGTGCCGATCGAAATAAGGAAAATAACGAAAGCAGGTGCGTGCTTATGGGTTGAATGTAAGGTTGAAGATAGAAGACAATAAAATGACTCAAATACCCCTCAAACTCCAAAATCAAAAAGTAGTGCGCGTGTCTTTAAAAATCAGACCTGGAACCTTAATCTCATAAAATCAAAAGCTAATAATTGTTCTCATTTTATAGGATAAAAATTGTTCTCATTTGATCCCCAATCTATATTTTATTTCTTCGTTATGTAAATTTAGTATGGAAAACAACTTATAATTTAAAGCTAAATTTGGACAAGATCTCAACAAATAATGAAAAAAATTTAAAAATATATTCAATTAAAATATGGAGTACAATCTAAAAAAATAATTTGTTTGCACAATTTATTATGATATTATATAAATATATTTAGTATTTTAAATTAATATCGTAGAATTGTATAGTTTTTTAGTAAAACTATGTCGTGAATCTCACGAGACTTTAACTAGTTATGATTTCAAGGTAAAATCTCCTACTTTTCAAGGTGGTTTTGCGTAATATTTGTTTTGAAAAATAAAGCTAGAAAAGAATTCAATGTTTTTTAAAACTTTTAAAAAAGAAAAAAAGTTAGGATGTTTTTTATTTTTTTTTACTAAATATATGAATAAATTAGGGATATTTTGGTCAAAACACGTTTTTGTTTTTTTATTAGAGGTCAAAGTACTATGAAATTTTTATTAAAAATAAATAAAAATCGATGGTTTAATTTAGAACATTAATTATAAAAAAGTGTTTAATTTATAGAGTTTCTTTTAAATGAAAATAGCCTCTTACTAGTGCTCGTTTGGTTAAAAGCGAGAAGTAGAAATTCTAGGAATTTAATTCATAGGAAATGTAATTTCCGCTAATTGAATTTCATGGGATTTGTCAAAATGTGTTTGGTTATAATTAATTACCCAATAGTTAAATTGCTACAACTTGTTTGGTTGAAAGAGAAAAATCATGAGAATTTATTTAAAATTACTATAAGAACCCTTATCCATAAAAAAATAATAATATAACTCAAGGGTAAATATGAAATTTATAATTTAAAAGGCAAAAAAGAAAAAAAATAATTTAAATAAAAATGGAGGAAGTTTATCTTACCCACTCCTACTATGGTAATTACAATTCCCCCATTTTGGAGGAATTACAATTCATGGGAATTTAAGTTCCTGGGTTTTTTTGTAAAAAATAATCCAACCAAACGCGTATATGAAAAAGCTACTTCCTGGGATTTTCAAAATCATGTGATTTTAAACTTTAACCAAACAAGCACTAGAAACAAATTTGGGCCATCTAATTAAAACACTAGAAATGATATAAATCTAGGCCATTCGATTAAAAAAATTTAAAAATTAAAAAAAAAACAAGTTTTTTTTGTTTTTTTTACTTTATATTTTAAAGTCTTTTTTACGTTCGTAGAATGATATAAATCAAGTATAAACATATGACCATAAAACGTTAACATGAAAAACTAATATGTGGACGTATTTATATTATATGTGAACGCATACTAATTTTTCTGAAGTTAAAAGGTGGTTATATGTGAACATCCCTTGTAATAATGTGAACAGAATGTAAAATGTCAAGGGTCGTGTTTTTGGCCAAAATAAGCGGAAAAAAAATTAATTTTTTAGTTTTTTTAGTTTATTTTTTTTGTCAAATTTTTTTAAGCCTTTTAACACTTGTATAATGATTTAATCGAACATGAACATATTACCATAAAACATGAACAAACAATACTAATATGTGAATGCACTTGCAATATTGTGAGCGTATTATAAAATCTCTGTACCGTTAAGGTGATAATATCTCAACATGTTTTATAATAGTGTGAACATATTCATAAAATATGTGAACGTAATGTAAAGAGTAAAATGTTGTGATTTTGACAAAAACAAGCGAAAATAACAAAATAATTTTTTTTTATTGTTATCCTAGACAACTCATATGATGATGAGGCTTAAAATGGAAGAGATGGTGCACAACCTTCTGAATGTTTTGCTCTAGGAAAATTCCTTCATTCCTTCAATGTCGTCTTGTCTTGATCTTCTATCCTTGAATAACTCTTCTCAAACCTGATGGCAAACTCTCTTAGAGTTTGATAATTGCGCATGTAAAGCCCAAGGCCTTAGCAGCGCAATCTCATGCCAACCTGAGAACTTCCCATTAGGCCACCCACCATGGTACTACTCTCTCCCTTACATGCTTAACTTCATAGTTCTTTGTCCTCACTTGAACCCTGAAAAGGAAGAACTCTTGTTGACATGGGAGCACCTCAACCCATTATAAATTATCGGGGTGTTACAGCGCAAAGGGCGAGAAATATCAGACAAAAGTGTGGAAACAAATGGAATTAGTCTAAGGAGACTAAGCAAGGGAGAATTCTCATGGGTAAGGGTTGGTAATATAATTAATTATCAACAATGTATTGGGGAAGATTTACTTGAATGTAGCAACATTTATGTGGAGCATATAAGAGCGGAAATGTATTTATCTTGAAGAGGGGTATATTATTTTACGAGAAGAAGGATACTACGAGATTTGTATTTCCTTTTAGTGTATGAATATTGTTGGGAACGTTTATTTCACATCAAGTTTTGAAAAGCCTCCCATAACTTTGTCAGACCTCAACCAATCTTATCATATTCAGAGCTACAGATCGGGGAGGTGGCCCGAAGATGCTTAAGTACAAAGCTCGCCTAGACAAGCCCGAATAAGCATTTAGATTGGAAAGACAATCGTTAATAGCCGGGAGCAAGAATGGACTTTCCAAGTTGTACCCGTAAAATCTTAAGGCCTCCAAAATCTCAAAACACAATATATTTGAAAAAAGTTATAAGAAATAGAATAATGGCCTAACCTAGTTGGCAAAGTGGGTTGTGCACTTCGTGCATATGTTAAAAAAATCTTGTTAAGGGCTTCTTGTCTTTATTTTTTTTAACAAAATCTTTGTTTATAAATTCTCTTTATTCAATTAAACTAAATAAAGAGTAAAAAAAATGACTTTTGTGTTACTCTCTTTGTAAAAAAATTAATTTTCATTCAATTATTTACTTTATTTTTTTCAAAGTTTTCGTTCATAAATACACTTTTTTCAATAAATTAATTTTCTATCATTATGAAAAGTTAATTTCTTCTCTCTTTTTAAAAAATGTAGTTTTCATCCATTTATTTATATTTTCATACGTCTATTTTCAAAAAAATGGAGCCCTTTACCCCTGCTGAAGTATGCGCACCACACGCTCCTCACACTTCCCCAAAAACCAGAAAACCCTAGCGAACCCTCTTCTGCCGCCGTCACCAACTAACACCATATGCGACCGACCTCCGACCACCACCACTAGGTGCTTCATACATGATAAGAACCAACCCAAAGGAGGAGAAATCGTCGACCTCCCATGCCCACCACCGATAAAGAAGCAACTCGATCCTAAGTCTGTTAGAAGATCAAAGAATGGGGTCGTCTGCCTTGTCCCTGTCTGGATCTCGTCCCGGTGGATCTTGTTCCGGTGGATCTCGAAGGCTTGGACTAAAAAGGCGATGCCTTGGCTTATGTCGATGAAAAGATGCAAGAAAGGTCCAAAGAGACTTTCTAATCTTGAATCCAAGCAAAAGATCGAGAAATTGGTTGAAAAGCCTAAACAAAATAATCAACTCCTTGTGGATCCTGGGACTTTCCGACGATGGTGCGGTCTGCCGGCATCGTCTCTTGGCGACCGCTGTCTAGCTAGAGGGAGCGTTAACTCTTCTTCACCAACTTGGGGTCGTGAAATTGGTGGTTGGGGAATCCTCTCCCTGTGGGGGTGGTGGTGCTGGATTGATGGTGCGTGGTATTTCGGTGGCCGGGCTTCTTTAGGAGTCCCTCGGCTCCGCACGATCCTTCTTCTCTCGCTCACTGAAATCTCTTTTTTGGTACTTTCTTTCCAATATTCATTCTCTCTTGCTATGTGGGCCTTAAGCCGGTCCTTTTCGGTCCTCAGTCAATGCAAGTTGTGTTCTTTGGGGTCATCTCGATCTGTAATTCAACTTTCTTCTTACTATCAAGCTAAGTCTACTATGTACTTTGCATCTAAAAGTTGCCTTGACAAACCATAGGGTGGTAAGAACCTCTTTGAAAATATCAATCTTGATTATGTTTGTTGCATTTTAATTTCTTGGTTCCTTGTTATAATAAAGTTTGGTGGGAATATCTCTTCACTATATGCAAATTGGTCCTTTGTTTGTGGTTTGCAGGACCTAAAATCTACTTTTAAACCCTCAAATTTCAAAGAAAAGGCAAATTTAAAAGCCAATGTGCACAACAACACTTGCAAGGGAGATTGCATGTGCAACTTAATCCCAAAAGTTACACTTAACAGCATGAAGACAAAATATGACATTAAGGAGACTTGCATTAAAGTAATAACCTCCAAAAGGCAAAAAAGCCATTCAAAAGCCACAAACATCTTAATCGATATAAAAATTGACATATTAAGCAACACTCAAAAGGGGGGGGGGGGGTAATCCATGGAATATGTGGTAAAGCAAGAAGGGGCGAGAGCTCGAGAAAATCGAACCAAAACAAGATAAAACCAAAAAATTGGAATATTTACATAAAAAAGAGAAAAGGGATAAATCCTAATTGTGTTAGGTATCCCACAAAATATAGAAGCACAACGAGGGCCATAAACCCCAAATGTATCATTAAAATAATTGATTTTGACACCCAATTTTTCAATGCCCTGGAGAACTTTAGAAATGCGCCGCTCTTAAATCCCAAAAACAAATTAATTAATTATAACCCACGTAGTTTGTGTAGAAACACAATGCTAATTAACCGGAACAAAAACAAAAAGCACAACACATGTTGCCGTAAGCAGATACACATATCAAAAATTATGTATAACTACCCCGTAGTCCACAAGTTATATAAAATGAAGAAAGAAAAGTATAGGAGCAATACAGCTCCACCCAAGGCCAAAAGCCACAACATAATCGGTTGCCTATGAAAGTTTGCACAAGGAACTCTAGGGGCATCAAACGCAAGTCCTTTTGGACGGAGGTTAACGCCTTCTACTACATTGAACGTATTAACCTCATTGCACTTATGGAAATCAAAGCCCAGTCGCTACCTGATAATGGGTGGAAAAAGGCGGTGTTCGACTCCGTGGAATTTATCCCTGCGAATGGATATTCGGGTGGTATATGCGTCCTTTGGAAGAGTACACTCCTTTCGAATGAAACAATTCAAACCATCCACAAAGACAGTCGCTTTGTTGGATACCTCTACGAGAACCTCAAACAAAAAGGAAAATAATCCTAATTTTTGCGTATGCACCTCATAGGCCGCAAGAAAAAGATCAATTCTGGAACACTTTGAAGGAATTTATACAAAATTGTAACCACCCATGTTTACTTATGGGCGACTTTAACGATATCCAACACCCAAACGAAAAAGTAGGGGGCGCGAACCCGACCCATTCCCGTTTCGAGCGACTCATCAATTTCAAAAATGATTGTGACATGTGCGACATCCCCACAATAGGGAATAAATATACATGGAGAAAATCCAAAAATCTTGATAATACCAAGCTAGAAAATTTGGATCGAACTCTGGTCGCCAACCAAATCATTCAATGGTTCCCGTCCATAGCGACCAAAAACCACGCTTTCTCTTCATCGGATCATTGCCCAATATCATGTGACCTCCCCACAGGGATCACATTTAAAGCACAACAATTTAAATTTGAAATGATATGGATATCTAGAAAAAAAATATCAAAACATTATCAAACAAGCCTGGAGACACAACATTGGAGGATCTCATATGTTCAATCTGGTAAAAAAAACACAACTTCTCAAAGTAAAAGCCAAAGCATGGAATAAACAAACATTCGACAATATATTCGAACAAATTAAAAAACTCGATGAAAACCTCGTTCAGATCCAAAAAGATTTAATTGAACACAACAACGTGGCACTCCTTCAAAAGCAAGAACGGCTTTTGAGAAAGCAGACATGCCTCCTGGACTTTCACAACTCCTATTGGAAACAAAGGGCCAAAAACACCCGCATTAGACTAAATGATAAAAAAAAAATACTTCCACCGGATTCCCACTAGGCGAAGGAACAGAACCAACATTAAAAAAATTCGTACATCGGAAGGTACACAAATTACGGGCGTTGAAAACATCAGAAAGGAAATTAAACGTGACTTCCATAACCGTTTTTGGGAATTGGAAATTAACCACGGAAAGCTCCAAAACATGACACAAACCATCCAAAGAGAATTTACTGATGAAGACAACTTAGAACTTACCAAACCAGTATCAAATAATTAAATCAAGAAGGCCTTATTCGACATCGGGGACGATAAATCTCCTGGCTCGGACGGTATGTCGGCATGCATTTATAAGAAGTACTGGCACATTCTAGGTCCGGATGTTATAAGGGTTGTTGAAAGTTTTTTCCACACCGAAAAACTCTTAAAACAAATAAACCACACATTCATATCCCTACTACCAAAATGCGAAAACCCCAGCTCCATCAACCATTATAGGCCTATGCAACACAATATACAAATTTATATCAAAAATCCTAACAAACCGCTTGGAAAACCTATTAAACAAGCTCATACATCCGATGCAAGGGGCGTTCGTCCAAAACCGAAATATCCACGATAATAACTTTATCGCGCACGAGATTTTCCATTCTTTCCGAAAAAAACAAGGTTGGGAGGGATGGATTATTGTCAAACTAGACATGAAAAAAGCCTATGACCGAATTAGTTGGGACTTCCTAGCAATAGTCCTACACAAATTTGGTTTTAATGATAAATTCTTGGGCTGGATCTGAGAATGCGTCAAAACGGTTTCTTTCTCTATGTTGGTCAATAACGGGCCAACAAAACAATTTTTCCCCTAAAGGGGACTTAGACAGGGAGACCCCCTATCACCTTATCTATTCATTCTCGCATCCGAAGTTCTTGCAAGACAACTCCACTTACAAAGCGTCAACCCCAAAAGTGGAATCGGAATCCAAATCACTAGAAATGGAACAAAAATCCCATTCATCGCTTTCGCCGATGACATCATCATGTTCGCTAAAGCAAATACCACTGCATGTAAAAACATCAAAGAAATTGCCGACAACTATTGCCAGGTATTTGGCCAGAAGGTCAACTTCCACAAATCCGCCTTCCAGGTCACCAAAAATACAAGTAATACAACTAAGGAGCAAATCAAACAGATTCTCCAAATCAAAACACGGTTGCGTTGGATAAATACCTAGGATGCCCGATTATCAATGGCAGAGTAACACAAAACACCTTTAAACCATTAATTATGCGGACCAGATCCCAAATTGCAAAATTGGAAGCAAACACTCTATCCCAGGAGGGACGTAAAACCCTAATTAAAGCAAATCTATCAGCACAACCCAACTATATAATGCAATCCTTTATGCTACCCCAAGCTACCTTACAAGAACTTGACCAAATCAATAAAAAATTCTTTTGGAACAACGATCACAATTACAAACCACTCATTAGTTGGAACTCCATTTGCCGACCACCCGCGCATGGTGGGGTGGGAATCGCCAAGGCAGAAGAGATAAACCAAGCACTCCAAATGAAACTGCTCTGGAAAATACTAGCTGAACTAGACAATCTATGGGTCAAAATTATTCTGGAAATATCTTAAACGGAAAACATCCTAAACTACAAGAAAAAACATAACACCTCTTCGCAGTGGTTCAAGCTAATAGGCCTAAAAGACCTATTCGTGAAAGGACTTATCTGGCAGATTGGGGATGGAAAAACCGTCCGAGTATAGAAAGGCAACTGGATCGGTAAGGGCCCTCTCAACCCAAGGATAGATGCGGAAAACTTCATTAACAGGGACGAAATAGTTGATGAGTACCTCAGAGAGGATAATTCGTGGAACATTGAGAAATTGAGCAAGGTCATTAATCCAAAGGACCTTGAAATCATATCCAAAATCATAAACCCTATAAACAAAATCCCGGACAAACTATACTGGCAACCTAGCAAAAATGGTTGGTACTCAACCCATTCAACCATGCAATGGATCCACAAATCTAAAGGCGAACAAAAAATAAACCTAGCTTGTATCAACAAACTTAACATCCCCCCAAAGTGAAAATTTTTGTTTGAAAAGTAGCCAGAAATGGTTTGCCAACAAAAATGAGGCTCGCTGCCAACCATATCCCGGTTCCGCCGGGCTGCGAGGCCTGTAACAACCTTGAGGAAGACACTAATCATGTGTTACTCTCGTGCGTATTAACCGAGGAAACCATCAAATCCGTAAATCCCAAACTTTGCCGAATCTTCAACCAAATTTCCCCTGGGGATAAAAAACCACACCTTGTCCTGGATGAGATAAGGATGCGATTAACAAAAGAGGAAATGAAACTCCTCGCTAACACCTGGTGGTGCCTATGATACTCTAGGAATAAAAGAATTTTCGACAACAACAATAACATGAATAATGCCACAAACATTTGCGACTTCATTCACAACCAAATTAAAAATTGGAAAAATGCGGAAGCCTCGACCTCGGATAACCCACGTCCCGGAATGGCCAGAGGTGTGCCTAAGAGAAAGCCCACAAAATGGGCAAAACCCAGAAAAGATTTTACTAAATTGAATTTTGATGGTACATTGAATGCGGATGGCGTGGCTTCTTACGAGTTCATTCTCAGGGACCATCGCCTTACGCCATCCGCATACACACGATTTCCCGATTTATGGCTCATAGACTTTAACACGAGAGTACAACTCCATTCATAACTCAATTCATAATCATTTAGGAGAGGTCAACAAAGTACATCATAAATTTTGTTTACACAAGTTGAAGAAAATCAGAACTTCTGGAACAATCTCTTGGCCGACCTATTTCTCACTTGTATTAGACAAAATGATTATAATAACGTCCAAATCCCGTGAAAACAAGAAGCTACGGAGTACATACGTAACCTTAGTTTAATTTGCATCAATCTTGATTCCACTTTTGACTGTTTGAATATTTGAATTGTGGGAGGCAATTTGGTTGATATCTTGCAGCCTTGATATATATGTCAAAAACAATTCCCACGTTCATCGTGTCTATCTAAATTCCATATTCCATATCACAAGGCCTTATCATTTTACATACGAGAGGCCTATAACATGAATACATCGATCTCATCAAATTAAACACGCACGTATGTATACACGAGACACGTACAAACTATACAAATTGTGCACGTTACTACTTACTATTACAACCTTAATTAATTAACCGCAGGCATAATCCTAATCGCTCGCTAATTATAAATCCGTCCATCTATCACAGGCCCACTCACTCGTGAAAAATGTGAAATACTAGTGTTTCTTGTTTCCTTTCAATCTTTATTAATTAGACAGCTAGCAAGGCGCAATTGTAATTTTTGTGCATTAAAGTGGTAGCGATGAACTATATTTGGTACAACAAGCGGAAGTTGATGTGATTTGAACCAACCATTAATTCAAATATAAATTTTACATGTACCTTTTGGTTTTTAAAACAAGCTTCATAAAAGCATAGCGATTGGAGTTGGGATTTCCACGTTAGCACCCAAAACAAGATTCCAAGAAATAGATGGATGAATACATATTTGTATATATAATCATGTTAAGAAAATGATATATTGATATATACTTCTCATTCCATTTATTCAGCCATCTTTTGTGTTATTTTGTATGCATTATGTTGAAAAACCGTTAGTTAATGTTATGATGATGATAAATATTAAGGGCTTGTTTGTTTCTATACCCGGAATCGGGTTGGAATGAGAAATGAGGTTAGAATAGGTTTCACTCATACCCATCTCAAAGAGAAGGTATGGGTTCATGTGTATTTTGAGGGAATGAGAATGAGTCATACCCAAACCTTGTTCCATATCAAACACCAAAAGGGGGATAGGCCATACCTATCCCGATTCCTTATACCTTAGGTATAGAACCAAACAGGCCATAAAGGGTTTAACAATTTAAGTATTTCTTGAGTGTTTTGGTGAAACAAGCATAGTAGGGAATAAGAGAGGCCATCGGGAGAAGAACCAGTGAAAGGAACAATCATTGGAGGAGGAAGCTTTGTTCCTGATCATCAGAGCAAAGAAATTAAGTCAGGGAACAGTGTGAGGAACAAGAGCATGGGAAAGCTAAGTTCGAAAGCATTAGAGCAAGGGACCTACGTAAGGGAACGACATAGGCAACGACGAACGATTATAGTGTGTATTGAGGTTATTCTGAAAGAGAATGTATGAGAACTAAAGATATTTTTATAGTTGAGACGCGGGGTTATCTTATATTTATAAGATAAGAATCTTTAGGATAATGTTTGTTTACTAATATTATAAATAAGTTTCTAATTTTATGGAGACTGTGTGATGAAAAATCTGTTATTTCGGGCAAGGAAGTAGTAGAGATAAAATATTACAAGGCTATAAATAGGGATAAGACTATTAGGTTAAAGTCGGGGATTTGCAAGAGACAAAAGGGCTTCAAACAGAGAGAAAAGATCAATCATCAAAGGGGTGTTCTTGAGAGTTCATGGGGATTTCTAAGGATTAATCGGAGAAGAAAGACGCATCCGTTCAAGATCTTATAGAAGAGCTTGAATGTGATTGTGGAAGGAAAAATGATCAACGTTTCTATGGGAACGGTGACAAAAAAACGAGCTTGTTGTTACTACAAAGATGTGCGATTTTTTATGCTTGAGAGAGCAAGCATTTGAGGTAACATTAGTCGGGTTTTTATTGTACTTGTGTTAAGAATCGTGAATGGGTCCTAGTGATACGTGATCGCCTCGGAATACTCCTTGTTGATCAAGTATTATAACCTCACAGGACCTGATCTTGCCTTGTAATTTAGTTATCCAACCTAATTCACCTCCAAAGTTAATAACTTGTAACGCAAGCAATAGAATTTTTGAACTTTGAGATGAATGAAACTGAAATTGAATCACTTGATTAAATTAATAGAGATAGTTCAATTGGGTTGGCTCTAACGCTAAATCCAATTGGTGAACTAGTTGATCTTTAACAATCAAACTAGAACTAATTCAATTGACTATTTTAATGAGACAAATCTGAGATCAAACTTAAGAACACAAGAGATAGAATCGAGTATGGTGAAGATGATCGACTCTTTGGATGCAAAACACATGAGTTTGGTGGCCCAAGAATTAGAATAAACCAATTAGGGTTCATCCAATTCAAAAGCTGATTTTTATTAATGAAATGCAAACTATTTATATGAAATACAAAGCAAAGTTGGCTTGGAAAAGAAGGCATCATGGTCGGCCCTAATAAGGGTAAATTCGTCCAATCAGCTTGCTTCCCAAGATAACTTATTATAATGAAAAAACATCTATCTAAATTCCCGTACTTAAATTAAATCAAATAAATATTTATCTGACTTAATGAGTAAGGAAATTATCCTAACAAACTCCTAACAACTTAATAGATAATAATAAATATAGGAGAGAGAATATCCAACCCTAACAAACCTTATGGCCGAAATTCTCTTTTTATTTGTTGAATAAAATTGTTCCATAAAATAAATAATAACTAAGATATTTTCCTATTTAGATTGTCAAGTCAAAGAGTTGACTTGGACCCATGTAAAAACTTATCTTACCCGGTCACTTACTAAATTCAGCCCTAAAGTAAGACAAGCTATTCCATGTATCTAAATTAGGAATTAATTATGAACAAGGCCCAATAAAGCAAAGTGGCGCCCCATTCAATGTGAAAGTCGGCCCATAATGTTAATCCATAGAATTCGGGCTCAGCTTGTGTTGAATCATTGCAACCCATCTCTTCTGGGTGGACTCTTCAACCATGGCTGCCAAGCGAACTAAGATAGATGTTGTTCCTTGAGCAATCTTCTTAGCTCGGCTTCTTGTGATTGGTCCATCAAAAGGCACTCGAATCAACTTATCGACGTCGGTACAAGACATGGCTGGTTTCATTGCATCATTCTCCTCCACTTGAGCTCGAATCGTCTCTGATTCGACGTCGGAATCAAAATTTGGCACATAAAGTGAGAGATCAGCCACATTAAACGTTGGATGGACATTATACTCACTAGGCAATTCAACATGATAAGCATTAGGGCCGATCCTTTTGAGGATTCGAAATGGTCCATCGCCACGCTGATCTAGCTTGTTCTTTCTCTGGTTGCGAAACCTCTCCTTCCTAAGATGCACTCAAACAAGATCACCTTCTTCAAAGACAACCTTTTTTCGCCCCTTGTCAGCATGGGCCTTATACTTCATGGATTTTCTCTCCAAGTGCATCTTGGTCCTCTCATGTAGCCTCTTCACAAACTCAGCCCTCTTGTTAGCTTCAAAGCTCTCTTTTCCCTTGTATGGCTGAGGCGTTAAGTCCACTGGCGTCCTTGGATTCAGCCCATAAACAACCTCAAAAGGGGTCATTTTAGTGGCTAAATGGATTGACATGTTATAAGCAAATTCCACAAAAGGCAAAAAATCTTCCCAACGTTTGAGGTTAGCTTTAAGCATATTCCTTAATAAAATCCCTAACGTACTAGTAGTCACTTTAGTTTGCCCATCAGTTTGTGGATGACATGAGGTAGAAAATAGTAATTTAGTTCCCAACTTAGACCACAAACTTTTCCAAAAATAACTAAAAAATTTAGCATCATGATCTTAAACAATAGTAGAAGGAATGCCATGCAATCTAACAATTTCCCTAAAGAACAAATCAGCAATATGCACAACATCATCAGTCATGTAACATGGAATAAAATGAGCCATCTTAAAAAAGCGGTCTACAACCACAAAAATAGAATCTCTACCTTTCCTAGTTCTAGGCAATCCAACAATGAAGTCCATAGAAATGTCCTCCCAAGGAGAACTAGGAATAGGCAAGGGCTGGTACAAGCCATGAGGGTTAAGTCTAGATTTAGCTTTAGCACAAACAACACAATAGTAGTGTTCTTTTAAGCCTTCAAGTGTTCTTTTAAGCCTTCAAGTGTTTTCTCTAACCCTCTATGTCCTCTTGATTCATGTACTTCTTTAGTTAATAGCCTATGTATGCTAGATGAAGGTATACATAATTTTCCAGCTTTGAACAAATAACCATCTTCAACAAAGTAACAGTTAACTTCTCCCCTAAACATGCAATTTTTGTAAATTTCAACAAAGTGAGGATCACTAGCATACAATTTCCTAATCATTTCAAATCCAAGGATTTTCACATCATATTGGTTCAAGAGAACGTACCTACGAGAAAGGGCTTCAACTACCACATTCTCTTTGCCTTTCTTATGCTTTACAACATAAGGAAAGGTCTCCATAAATTTAACCCATATTGCATGTCGCCTGTTGAGTCTGGATTGGCCTTTTAAATACTTCAAGGCATCATGATCAGAATGAATTACAAACTCTTTAGGCCACAAATAATGAGACAAAGTTTTCAAAACCCTAATCAAAGCATACAATTCTTTATCATAAGTAGGGTAATTCAACTCAGCCCCACTAAGCTTTTCACTAAAATAAGCTATGGGTTTCATGTCTTGCAAGAGGACGCCTCCTATGCCATGTCCTGATGCATCCACCTCAATCTCAAATGCCTTCGAGAAATCAGGGAGCTGAAGCATCGGGTCATTGCACAACCTGTCCTTCAAAGTGTTGAAGGCGTTCTCTTGTTGCTCTCTCCATTTGAATGATGTGTCTTTCTTTGTAAGCTCATGGAGAGGGGTTGCAATTGTGCTAAAATCACGTACAAACCATCTATAGAAGCCAGCCAAGCCGAGGAATGAGCGTACCATGGTGGGTGTAGTCGGTTGCGGCCTGTTGATAGGGTTTCTTGACAACAAATAAATTTATAATCAAGACCCCGCTGAGTATAGGGAGGTCAGGATCGTTCCACAGGAAGCAAGGTTGTTCGTTTATCAATTACTAAAAAAACAAACAAAATCAAACAAAAACACTCACAAGCAGCCTCGTTAACGACGTTGTCAGGGTCGTTAACGAACCACCGTACACAAAAGACTCAATCTAACGACCTAAATAAATTCGGTACCGAGCCAACTAACTCAGCAATGAAATTCACTTAAGATAATTCAAATAAAAACAAAGATCTAGGACTAGGGACACCACAACATAGTCATGCATATAAACTTGTAAGAAGAATAGATCATGCCTTTAAATAGATAGAGTCATCAACTTTCGTTGACTATCAAGTAAATTAACCTACTTTCGTAACCCAATTCACTTAATTGCTTGTTTTGGATCTAAAGCTTGAAACTTTCGTATTCAAACAATATCAACCTTCAAGTTACTAACTTTCTCTTTCAATTAAGTTAAAAACTCAAATTACCTCAACTTTCATCTTGGTATAAGCTCAACAAACAATCTCAATAATAGATAAAAGACATTCAACACACAATCTTACTCATCAAACATGCTTAACTATGCCGGGCTTAACCCCGATCCTAGAAAAGAAGACTACTCACTAATCATGACTACGAAACAAATAAATTCAACAAAAGAAATCATTGAAAACAAACTACTACTCAAATTAATAACAAAATATTGTCTTACAGAAAATCAGAAGAAACCGAAAAAATACAAAGCACCGAACCAAAATCTCGATCAACGAACTCGGTAACTTTCGTTCACCGACCTCCGAACTCGACTCCGATCCTCTCTCGGCTCTCTCGGCTCTCCAAAAAACAATCCTTAAAAGTCTGATCTCCTCCTTAAGATCCCCCCCCCTTCTAGGCTAAACAAGAGGGCTATTTATACTAAAAAGGCTAAAAACTAATGAGGCTAGAAGATAAAAACTTTCCTAAAAAGATAGAAATAAAATCCTAAAAAGATAGAAATAAAATCTAGAAAGATAACAAGACCTAAAATACATAATATAATAACCTTAAAAATCATAAAAAGATACTCTACCGACACGGAAATAATTTCCCGCACAGGATCGGTGAGTCACAAAGTCAACCCTCGAAATTTCTATCACGTGGCCTCGTTAACGAGCCCTCACAGCCTCGTTAACGAGCCTGGGCTTGGTTTCTTCCACACTTCGTCTCGTAAAACTTGGAATCTGACTTCTCCATACTTGTATTCCTCCGTCTTTCACTGTAGCGCTCCAAATTCAGCTCCATATAGCACCTTTTCCTTGCTAAATCCTACAAAATACACAAAATAGAGTAGCTTCCATACTTTCCATGAAAATATGCAAAACCATCCAAAAACACACAAAACTAAACCTAATTTTATCAAAACTAAACCTAATAAACAAAGAAAACCTACTAAAAACTATACTAAAAACACGAACATCAAGATCACTCCTTGATATCCTTGATCTTCTCTGCATCTACCTTCAATCCACCTTTAGACACAACAAAACCAAGAAAAACAGTAGATTCCGAGGAAAAAGAACACTTCTTTAAATTAACATAAAGCTTTTCTAATCTCAAAGTGTCCAAAACAGTCCTAAGATGATTTACATGTTCATGCAAAGTTTTGCTATAGACTAAGATGTCATCAAAGTAGACTACAACAAATTTTCCTAAGTATTTTCTTAAAACATGGTTTATAAGCCTCATAAAAGAACTAAGTGCATTAGTCAGTCTAAAAGGCATTACTAACCATTCATATAGGCCATACTTAGTTTTAAAAGCAGTTTTCCACTCATCCCCTTCCCTCATCCTAATTTGATGGTACCCACTTCATAAATCAATTTTAGAAAAGAAATTAACACCATGCAATTCATCAAGCATATCATCTAATCTAGGAATTGGATGGAGGTACTTAACTGTTATTTGATTCATTGCCGTACAATCAACACACATTCTCCAAGTGCCATCCTTCTTTGGCACCAAAATCACCAGAACCGCACAGGGGCTAAGTGACTCACGTACATAGCCCTTGTCCATGAGGTCTTGCACTTGTCTTTCAAGCTCATTGTTCTCCTCTGGACTTGCTCTATAAGCTGCACGATTTGGTAAAGAAGCACCCGACACCAAATCAATTTGATGCTCAATGCCTCTAATTGGTGGAAGGCCTTGTGGCAACTCTTCTGACATGACATCTTCAAATTCCTGTAAAAGATCCTAAATACACTTTGGAAGATGAGAGATATCTTGATTTATAATTAGTATTTCTTTCCTCATAAGCATCAAACAATAAGAATTAGGGAAAAAAGTACTAGACTGTGCTATTAGAGAGCGCTTCTCTACTCCGCCTTTTAAAGCGATTTTTGGTTCAGTTTTAGGGCGTTTTTCTTCCTGGATTGTATCTCTCTGAATTTCTGAGTTGCTCCCAAAATTTGAGTCAAAACGCTCGAGTGGTTTGGGAGATAGCCCCGTTTCCGTCTCAGCTATGCCGTATGAAGTGTGGCTCGGCACTTTCGATGATTTAGGGCGAATTTATGGGCGTTTTTGTCCCATTCAATAGCTCCACCCGTATTTGATGTTGTCCCAAAATTTGGACCAATTTGATCGGGTGGAGACTGGGTAACGCCGTCCATATTAGCAACTGCATCGTGCGCCGAACGCCGCTTGGCTGCCTTGGCCATTGCTTCGGCTGCCTCTTGCTCTTCTTTGGCACGCCTTAGTGTCCTAGTTTGGTTTCTTCGTACCTGGTCATGTAAAACTTGTTGGGGCGACAATGGTAGAAGAGAAACTCTCCTCTCGTCATAGTTAAACGAATAGGTATTAAGCATGCCATCATAAATAACTCTCCTATCGAATAACCATGGTCTACCAAGCAAGATATGAGTGCATTCCATGTTTACCACAACACACATAATATCATCAACATAATTACCAATGGAAACATAGACTAGTGATAACAAGATTAGGACCATCTGAATCATTAATGCCATTAAGACCATAACTAGTAACCCTAGGTTGTGTTTTTAATTGTAAGTGATCAACTGCCTTAGCATTTATAATGTTACAGCAGCTAGCACTATCAATTATCAGGCACACCACTTGCTTCTTCACTGTACACATAGTATAAAAAATGTTTTCTCTTTGATCTAGCCTAGGTGTTTCTTGCAAAGTAAGAATACGCATAGTTACCAAAGTTAAGGGTTGTTCTGTGCAATCAGGCTCAATTGCCTCTATGTCGTCCCCTTCATTGACAAGATTCTCCTCCTCCACTTGATTTGGAGGTATCTCTTCATCACTCACATAACCACCATTAGTGGTAAGGAGCACTTGCTTTTGGTTTGGAAAATCTTTAGCTAAATGGCCTCTTCCTTGACACTTGTAGCACACAATGTCTCTTGTCCTTGGCTGCGTTTGAGGGCCATTCATGGGACGTCTAGGCATCAGTGTACCTATTTTAGGTGAGCTAGAAGCTCCCTTTTGCTGCATGGAAGGATTAGAAGAATAAGAATTAGAATTTGAACTAGAGTTAGATGGATACCTTTTTGTAGCATTCTAAGCTTCTTTCTTCTTCCTTTGATGTTGATCATATAGTAGTTGGGTTGAATGTACTAATGCATTGAGATCCATGATTTGTTGAATCTCAAGTGTGTCTTTGATAGCTTGATTCAGTCCAGCCATGAATTGGGTCCTTAAAGACAGTGCGAATAGTGAATTCCAGCCTTAAAGCTCAAATTTTCAAGCTCATTAAAGTACTCGGTTGGTGACTTGAGAGTTGAGAGCTTGTTTGCACGTTACCACTTTAAGCCTCATGTGCTCGATGTGTTCTTCAAGCACATACTTCTTTCTCATGACAAACTTCAGCTGGTTCCAAGTCTTAATAGGAGCCAAAGCCTTTTGAGCTCTATCCTCCTTCATTCGAAACCACCAATTTCTAGCGGTCCCAACAAAGTGGATTACAACAACAACCACTTTTTCCCATTCTTCATAGCCCATGTGATCTAGAATGAAGCTAGTAGCTTGCTCCCACTCTAGATATTTTTCAGGATTAAGTTCTCCATTGAGAGGTCTAGGATCGTTAGTAGCTCTAGGTTGTCGACCTCAACTAAGTCGTCAACCTCTTAAGTGAAATGCAGCGGAAATGAACTACAAGAAAGACTTACTTGAACACGAAGTTTTTTACAGTGGAAACACTTGTTTGATCAACTCAATCAACCAAGTGTAAAAACCACTCCCTTCCAAGTTCTCGCTTGGAAGGATTAAAAGTCGTAGCTTGCTTTATTGATCTTTTGGATTAATTACACGAACACCCTGGATCTAGACCTACTTCCCAAGCACTCTAAAACTCGTTGTGAACTGAGTAATTACAACCCACACTCAATCTAACAAAAGCCTACGTCTTTCTCTCGAACTCTCGTTTCTTTCTTTGCACAAAATGGAGTATGAGTTCGTTCTCTATCTAACCTAAAACCTTAGATTAAATACACACAAACTAGGTCAGATAAGAGAGAATAATATCTTCCAATTCGGTTATGGCAAGAAATTATTTCTATTATCTTTACAAAATCATCCTAAGCATATAAAAGGATTACAATAAAATCGTCTTAGGACAAAGGCAATAATCGGATTACAATACAATGTACATGAGATCTTTCCTAAAACAAGAATATACTATCCAAACTGCCAAGATCTCATGCGTCTTCAAAATCTCCAAGATCTGCCTTCAACACACGTCACCGACCTAACTGACGTTGGCGACTCTTTTTAAAGACTCGAGGTCGTTCACGTGACAGACGTTTGGAACCATCAAAATCAAAGCCTCCAGCTTTTCTAACAAATTCCCCCTTTTTGATGGTGACGAACTCTTCTATCCTGTACAATCAAAGCAATACCGAAATCTCGAACAGGATATGCAATAATATTCAAGTTAGCCAAAAGTTCCCCCTAAGTTGGATAACCCACATGTAATTCAGCATAAAAAGTCCCATTATTTTATCTACCCCCAACATTTCCCCCCCTTTGGCATCATAAAAAAGAATAGCTTTAAATAATCATGCACAAAGAGATAAATAAAAGAGGGTAAATAAGAAAAATATCCAACGTACATACGCAAACCACAACAAAAGAAACAAAATAGTCTTAACCAGGCAACACAGAGAAAGCAAAAACACATAGATGAAACCGAAAAGATGTTTTTGAGATAGTAGATGTGCAAGGAAAATAAAGGGAACTGGATGTCGGCTACTCAAGCTAAGTCACTGACTTGATCAGATCATCGAGCGCAACAGATAAGTCACGAACATCAGATTTCAGCGCAGATTGATCATGCAGGAGTTGGCCAACTTTCTCAAGCAAATCCTGGTTGTGACGTTGGAGCTCAACTAACAGCTTCATAATTGCACCAGGTTACTCACCGTCCCTTCCCATAGCATGGATACTCAACTCAGCATCTTCCATTTCAGCATCGAAAACCACATCATTGCTTGCATCCCTTGACACCCATTGATCATTAATCAGCTTATAACCCATCTTGCGAACAATGTCAGAGTGCAGAAGGCGAACGTGCTCTACTTCTTTTTCATCCTCATAAACCTCATGATAAAGAAGCACTTTCTTGACAATAGAACAATATGGGAGAGCACGTGTGGGATTATCCTTCACAGATTCCATGTGTAGAAGCACCAAGCGAGAAAGATTAACCGGTTCCTTTTGAAGAATCTTATCCATGACAAGAATGTCTTGGATCATGGCCATACTTCTCTTTTGTTCCCTAGGAATCAGGTTGCTAATAACCCAGGTAAAGAGAACTTTCCTCTCAGCAGACATTGAATTAGTGGCAAAGGGACCACTTTCAACGTCGTCAACCTGTGTAACTTCTTTCAGTAGCGCTGCCGAGTCTACTTCATCAGGCCATGTACCTCTGTAATATTCTGCAAAACCTTTGTGTGGCACTTTTAGAAGAGTGGCCAGTTCCATGCTTGACAAGGTGAACTTCTCACCATTTAACTCATAATGACCCATGGTCATCTTCTCTTTGTCCTCTACAGTCAACGACGTGTAGAACTCTTTCACCAACCCCGGATTGAAACTTTCCTCATCATGAAACAGATGAGTCCACCCTTGAACAGACAACAACTCAGAAACACCCTGTAAACCAGTTGACTCGATGAACTCATCGTCCATGATAAGTTCCTCGACAAAATCCCGTCCAGCCATGTTGCTTCCTTCACCTTTTATTTCTCTACTGCCCTTCTTAGGTTTTCCACCTGCAGCAAGTCGTCCACTTGACCGAGTGGGCGCCTTCTTGCTCTTTTTAGACTTAACAGTTTTCTTGGAGACCACAAAGTCTCCACCTTCGAATCCTACTGGCATCGGAGACACCTCCCTTCCTCTTTTTCTAGTAACCTTAGCACTAGACTCCCTAGTCTTAGGTTTTCTAGATTCCTTAGTTATCACCACATCGTCCTCATCGGATTTTTCAGACTCAAACAGTTGCCTAGCAAATTCTTCTTTTGATTTTGCCTTAGAAGAGGATGCAACAGATTTGAGTAGAGAGAGCTTGGGATCACTAGGAGTACCTTGTTCTGAGTCATCTTGACCTTCAAAATTTAGAGGCTGGAGAGGTGAGTCTGGGTTGTCGACTGGGTCGACGACTTGGTTAAGGTCATCGACCTGAGCAATTTTTCCCGCCGAGTGTACATTAGTTGTCTTCTCCACAACGACTGGTTCTGATTCTCTTTCTTGAGACTCCATAGCCTCAATTGATTTTACTACCTCCTGAACGGAATCGAATTCCCCTTGCATGTTTTGAGATTTGGAGCTCTCAACCCCAAGCAAAGTCTCGGTTTTCTCTTGCTCATTCTTTGTGGGTTTCGGAGAATTGGGTAGAGAAATTTGTGGAGATGGGGCGAGGGTTCCTGGTAAGGTTTGAGTAGGAGGGATTTCTTGAGAAATTGGGAGGGATTCAGTTTGATTTGGAGATGATGGACCCGATTCTTGATTTTGAGTGGATTCGGGACCTTCAAGCATCAATGGTGTGGCGGGTTTGTTGGCGGTTTGAATGGCTGCTAAAAGTAGAGCCAGGGTTTGGGGATCAATGACTTTCCCAAGCTTTAGGGCTAGGGTTCGTGGGGATTCAGTACCGCGAATAGGGAATGAGGGGTTAGGGTTAGGGTTTGACGCCATTGATGATGAAAAGGTTGAAGCTGTTTGAGAGAGAAAGGGAATTGCTGAGAAATTGAGAAGAGCAAGAGAACGAGATAATGCACGAGAGAGAGAGAGAGAGAGAGAGAGAGAGAGAGAGAGAGAGAGAGAGAGAGAGAGAGAGAGAGAGAGAGAGAGAGAGAGAGAGAGAGAGAGAGAGAGAGAGAGAGAGAGTACCTTTTAACCAAAATCCCTCTCCTTATTTATTCTTGAACTGTAGTTGATTAGATAGAAACTAAATCTTCCCAAGATCTTTAATCAATGCAACTGAAAAGGCAATTTCCTTTGACAAAAAGATTTCCAGATTTTTGAAAAGATACCGTTGGAGAAAGGTGATTCTTGTCTTACTCTGAAACTGACGTGCTCAACCTGTTCTACATCAACCACTTAACCATCAAAAATTCCAGACAACTGACATTCCTCATATAGTGCACAATCACTAACCTCACTCAAGTTGCCAACATCCATTGAAAAGAGAATACGCCTGATTCTTTGGGGTTTTGCACAGGGGTGCCAAAGAGAACCAGGGGAAATAATTTTTGTGGATTTGTCAATCAAGTAGATAAGTCTCCGTTTATATCAAGACATACAAAAATAGGCTCATAGAGACTCTCTAACCTGATAGGCTGAGGTAGGCCGTAGAGTCAACCGTTATTTGAGCTTGTAATGAGGGTTAGGAACATCAGGTTTGGACTCTTTTGGGCTCAAAGAAAGGTTTCAACATGTAATTGATGCATAACTCAAGAAGCAAAGAATGAAGACATAATGATGTGCATGGTTCATGAGTATGTAACATGGAAACATTCAAATTTAACACCTCAAGATCATAAAACTTTTGAATCATAAATAGATCATCTAATCTAGTCAATCATTGAGGGAAAATAGATGGGAAATAGATTAGTTTAGGGAAATCATACCTAGCTCCATGCGGAACTGTACGAAGGGTTCACGATTGAGAGCTTTAGTGAATATATCGGCACGTTGTTCACCTGTTCGGCAGAAATCCATGGTCACCAACCCTTTCTCGACACAGTCACGAAGAAAGTGATGTCGAATCTCTATGTGCTTGGTTCGTGAATGTTGTACAGGGTTCTTTGAGATGTTGATGGCACTTGTGTTGTCACAAAGAATAGGTATGCCATCATACTTTAAGCCAAAGTCATGAAGTTGTTGCTTAAGCCAAAGAAGTTGGGTGCAGCACGCGGTAGCGGCGATGTACTCAGCTTCTGCAGTAGAGAGAGCAACTGAATTTTGCTTCTTGGACCCCCATGATACTAGACATGGTCCAAGAAATTGAGCCATTCCTGAAGTACTCTTACGATCAACTTTGCTCTCAGCAAAATCAGCGTCCGTGTACCCGACTAGACCAAAATCACATGAGGTTGGGTACCATAAGCACAAGTCATCGGACCCTTTGAGGTACCTCAGAATTCTCTTGACAACTTTGAGATGTGATTCTCTTGGATCAGACTGAAATCTGGCACATAAGCATACGCTGAACATAATGTCTGGTCTGCTTGTTGTGAGGTAGAGTAAGGAACCTATGATACCTCGATACAAAGTCTAATCAACCTTCTTTTCATTCTCATCTTTTCCTAGAGAAGTGATGGGGGTGATAGGTGTGTCAAAGGATTTTGAGTTGTCCAAACCAAATTTCTTGACACACTCCCTGAGATGCTTTTGTTGATGCACTCTTGTTCCTTCAATATCTTGAATAACTTGAAGTCCAAGGAAAAACTTAAGTTCACCAACCATACTCATTTCAAATTCACTTGCCATGAGGTTAGTGAACCTCTTCACAAGTTTTTCATCAGTAGAGCCAAAGATGATGTCGTCCACGTAGACCTGCACAACCAGAGTGTGCTTTTTTTCTTTGAGAAGAAAGAGTGTCTTATCCACCTGTCCTCGAACATATCCATGTTGAAGCAAGAACTGAGAAAGTCTGACATACCAAGCTCGAGGCGCTTGCTTCAAGCCATAAAGAGCTTTGTCGAGTTTAAAAACATGATCTGGGTGAGTGACGTCTTCGAACCCTGGGGTTTGTTCTACGAACACTTCTTCCTTAAGAAATCCATTCAGAAAGGTTGTTTTAACATCCATTTGTTGAAGTTTGAAACCATGATGAGCTGAATAAGCTATCAAGAGACGAATTGCCTCAAGACGTGCTACAGGAGCGAAAGTCTCATCATAATCTATCCCTTCTTATTGGTTATATCCCTTAACAACAAGTCTTGCTTTGTTTCTCACAACGTTTCCAGAATCATCAAGCTTATTTCTGAATACCCAATGTGTTCCAATCACAGTTCTATCTTTGGGTCGTGGAGTTCGGATAAGATTTGTAAAATAGCTTCTTTTCTCTCAAATTGATGAAGTTCTTCTTGCATATCACACACCCAATCTGGATCCTTTACTGTTGTTACCGAAGGTGATGTTGCTACCTTCTTGTTGATGAAGTGAGATAAATGACTCAAAGCGTCCCGTCATATGGGTTGAACATGCACTGTCGAAGAACCAGGGACCGCTTTCTCTCACTTCATTCTGCAAGGTAAAAGTCATTTTTTACGAACCTAGAGTTGTTTAACAACTCTTCTGGGTTGGGCAACGTGATGATTTGTAGAGCATCTTTCATTATAAACTCTCTCAGGATCTATGGTTGGCTCACGTTCATGAGCTTCCCAAAATCCATAAGATCTGCTATCCTTTATCTTTTTCTTGCACTCATGTTGAAGATGACCTTCTTTTCCACAATACCAGCAAGTTTTATGAGATTTAAGACCGACATACTTGCTATACCTAGGATAGATTGGTTTGTTATTGATACGAGCATGAAAATCAATTTTTGATGGTTTCAAGTTCTCAACTTATTTCATCCAGATTTTGTGTGCTTTCTGGCCTGAAAACCAAGGCCGTTTACCTTTGCCTAGGTTCCCCACATCTAATGTGGAACAACTTGCTTTGTTGTCGCACATAGGTGTTTTACCTTTAGACTCAGGTGGACACAAGGTTTTCAAGTCTTTAGGCACATAGGAATATCCAAGTACAGGTCTTGAAGTTACAAAGGTTTTTGCATACTCTTCAACAGTTTTCTTAGCTACAAACTCCTCTATCCATTTCTTTTTATTGGACTCATTACTTTTCTTTTCTTTTTCAAGGTCATTGACTAACTTAGCATTAGCAAGTTTAAGCATGAGATTTTCTCCTTCAAGGTTTGTGACTTTCTGTTCTAAGTCATCCACCTAAGATTTAAGATTATCATAGGTTTTGCAAGCAATAGACTCAGAAATCAAAGACTTTTTCTCTAACTTAGCACATTTGAGAGACCAACCATGATTATCATGCATTAAGTTAGAAATATTACCTTCCTTTTCTTCAAGCTTCTCACTGAGTTGAGTAACCTGAGTTCCCAACTTCTCAATGATAGCATGCAACTGTTCTTTAGTTTTATTGGAAAAAATAGACGAAAGTTCAGAATCATATACCTCTGTTGGAGCATCTATATCCATGAGACACACGTCTTCTTGTTGACTTGCCTCATCTTCAACATCGGAATCGTCCCAAGTAGCTAACAGAGCATTCTTGTCACCTTCCGACTTCCTCCTGACACAGTTTCGTGCAAAGTGTCCTTTTCTCGAACAATGATAGCATATAACGTCCTTCATGTCTTTGACAGGTTCGATTCCTTTAGATGGAGTTTTACTGTTGTGATTCCAAAGCCTTTTCACGGCTCTTGAAATGAATGTAACTTCTTCGTCACCGTCAACTTGATCATCATCACCTTGTGCAAGATCGAAGGCCCTTTCAACTTTCAAGGCAATGTTCTTAACCTTGTCAGTTTCAAGGCGATCATCTCGCCTTTGCTTTATTCCTCCATACATAGTCAACTTTCCTATGACATCTTCCAAGGTGAGTGTTTTAGTCTCGTTGTTGGTTAACATCGCAACAGCACCTTCATTCCATTTTGCATTGAGTCCTTGGATCAACTTGTTAACCTGCTTCCATTGAGGAAGTTTTTCACCAAGGGACTCAAGTTGGCTAACCACAACTTGAAATCTTGAATGATAGTCACCCAAGGATTCATTTTTTTTCTTGACTTACTCCTTCATACTCCCTTTCTAGAGCAATGATGTGATCCTTCTTCACATCATCATTTCCTTGGTGGAGTCTTTTAAGAGCATCCCAGATTTGCTTAGCCGTCTTGTACTGGACAACCTTCTTCAAGTCTCCAAGAGTTAGAGCATGGTGAAGAACCTTCTTAGCACGAGCATTCTTCTCTAACTTCTTGTAATCAGCATCATTATAGTCCTCTTTCTTCTTTTCTTCCTTTCCATCAGTAGTGAGAAAGGTTTTAGGACCCATCTCTATGACCTTCCAGAGTTATCCATCGAGTGAGAAAATATGGGTCTCCATTTGCTCGACCCACCAATCGTACTCACCAGCCTTGAGCACTAGTGGCTTCCAGAATGAATCATTGATCGCAGTGTTTGTTGAAGTCATCTTTCCTGTAAATTATGAGTACTAAAACAAATCTAGAGCCAAAGCTCTGATACCAATTTTAGGATCGTTAGTACGTCTAGGTTGTCGACATCAAATAAGTCGTCAACCTCTTAAGTGAATGTAGCGGAAATGAACTACAAGAAAGACTTACTTGAACACGAAGTTTTTTTATAGTGGAAACACTTGTTTGATCAACTCAATCAAAAAAGTGTAAAAACCACTCTCTTCCAAGTTCTCCCTTGGAAGGATTAAAAGCCGTAGCTTGCTTTATTGATCTTTTGGATTAATTACACGAACACCCTAGATCTAGACCTACTTCCCAAGCACTCTAGAACTCGTTGTGACCTGAGTAATTACAACCCACACTCAATCTAACAAAAGCCTACGTCTTTCTCTCGAACTCTTGTTTCTTTCTAAGCACAAAATGGAGTATGAGTTCGTGCTCTATCTAACCTAAAACCTTAGATTAAATACACACAAACTAGGTCAGATAAGAGAGAATAATATCTTCCAATTCGGTTATGGCAAGATATTATTTCTATTATCTTTACAAAATCATCCTAAGCATATAAAAGGATTACAATAAAAGCGGCTTAGGACAAAGGCAATAATCGGATTACAATACAATATACATGAGATCTTTCCTAAAACAAGAATATACTATCCAAACTGACAAGATCTCACGCGTCTTCAAGATCTCCGAGATCTGCCTTCAACACACGTCAACGACCTAACTGACGTGGGCGACTCTTTTCAAAGACTCGAGGTCGTTCACGTGACAGACGTTTGGAGCTATCAAAATCAAAGCCTCCAACTTTTCTAACAAGAGGTTCAATTTTGATCTTAATATCCCTTTTTCCAATTTGAGCCGTTTGTTGGTTGATGTTGTTGTTTATGATGTTTGGCCTCCGTACATCATAAGCCGGTGGAATTTCTTATACATCTTCAGCTTGATTGTAGAAATCATCAAGGGGAGGGTGCCATGGACGTTGTTCTTCTCCGGGATAGCCATAAGTCGTATCATCATAAGGATTGTTAAATTATTATTGTTGATGATGAGTGGCTTGATGGAAATGCGCCGACTACCTTGTGTATAGTGGCTGGTGGGTGATCGACGACTGCCTAAACACATTGCCATGTCCTCTTCCTCGACCACCATTAGGTGAATAATGAACTTGGAGGTCGTGGTCTCCCGGATAGTTAGCAAGTAGATCATGCTCTTTGTCTTCTACTTGTTGCTTGCCTTTGTTGCTAGCTGAGGCTTGATTTGGATCAACTTGTTGTTGTAGAGAAGGGACATCTTTTTGAATTGATTGTGAGCTTTCTCTAAGTGATGCAATTTGCTCTTCCATCCTCTACAATCTCGGATTCAAAGCTGCACTCACAACTTCGATTGCCCTTTGTTGACCCTCTTTCACGCCATCACTAGTGGCCAATCTAATGAAATCGATGGCCTCCTTAGACAAGTTCAAAACAGTTGGGTTGGGTTCTTCTTCAGTTGCCATTTCTTAGCATGCAAACGTCACAAAAAGAACAAGAGAGTAGTGTGTTCCAAAAGCAAAAACGATAAGCAATATCACACCGTTATCAAGCCAACACTTGCCTCAAAGCAATCCAAGTCAACCAATTCAGTTTTTGGGTTGAAAAGAGGTAGTAGTGGTGTAGATATGGTGTTCTAATGATAAATAAAGGAAAAACGCAGCTTAAGTAATTAGCAAATATGCAACTAGAAAAGCAATGCACACTTTCCCTTTATAAGCCTCAAGAACATGTAATCTCTCAATTGACCCTTTATCAAGACAAGTAATGCCAATCAATGCAAGCAAGGACAAAAAAAGGGTAGGTTTTGTGACTTTTGTAATGTTGTCACAATTTGCATACAAAGTGATTACCAACTAATTTTTCGCAAGCAATCACTAGGGGTGAAAGTGGCTTAAAACTAGATGGGGTAGATCACTCTTTTTAGATCAAGCGGATCAGATTTTTTATTTATTTATTTATTTTTGATTTATGCACAACTTCTTAGAATGTGCTGAAATTGAAGCAAACAAGCAATGAATGCAAACAAAGGGGTAACGAACTGACTTTATTTTATGTGATTTATGCTACCAATGATATCAACTAGAAGCCCAAAATAACAAGAAAAATAAAGGGGTAGGTCGAATGTATGGGATGCAACACAAAAATCAGCAAATACTAATCAAGCAATATGAATCTCAATCAATCATGCAATGTTAATTGAAAACTCATAAAATTGTAGGAAAAGAATGCTAATCTAAAATTGCAACAAAATTCAACCAATTAACCATAAACATGCATCAAATCCCTTAAATATCTCCTAGGTAGTTAGTTACTTGGGGGGGGGGGGGGGGGCAAGCAACAAACAAAGGGAAATTAGGGTTTGGTGCCGTGCGTTTAGGGTTAGGGTTTCAGGAGTGGGGTAGGCAATCTGGGGTTGTGGTGGTCCGAACACCAAGGGGTTGGTGGAGGATTAATGGTGGCATGATTGGTGGTGGTGCGGCTTGGTGGAGCGACACCAGTTTGATGGTGGTTGCCGACGATGAAAGTAGGTGGTGGCGGGATTATGGTGGAATGGTGGGGACAAATCAGATTTTGGTCCCAAAGTTTATAGATATGGATAAAGGTATGGACTTTAGGATCAAAAACTGAATTAATCAACTAGAAAGAAAATTAAGGTAAGAAAATATTACTTGGCAAGACGTTGGATGAATGATACCACTTGATACGTGATCGCCTCAAAATACTCCTTGTTGATCAAGTATTGTAACCTCACAGGACCCGATCTTGCCTTGTAATCGAGTTATCCAACCTAATTCACTTCCAAAGTTAATAACTTGTAACACAAGCAATAGAATTTTCGAACTTTGAGATGAATGAAACTGAAATTGAATCACTTGATTAAATCAATAGAGATAGTTCAATTGGATTAGCTCTAAAACTAAATCCAATTGATGAACTAGTTGATCTTTAACAATCAAACTAGAAATAATTCAATTGACTAACTGAATGAGACAAATCTAAGATCAAACTTAAGAACACAAGAGAGAGAATCGAGTATGGTGAAGATGATCGGCTCTTTGGATGCAAAACACGTGAGTTTGGTGGCCCAAGAATTAGAATAAACCAATTAGGGTTTATCCAATTCAAAAGCTGATTTTTATTAATGAAATGCAAACTATTTATATGAAATACAAAGCAAAGTTGCCTTGGAAAAGAAGGCATCATGGTCAGCCCTGATAAGGGTAAATACGTCTAATCAACTTGCTTCCCAAGATAACTTATTATAATGAAAAAGCATCTATCTAAATTCCCTTAATTAAATTAAATCAAATAAATATTTATCCGACTTAATGAGTAAGGAAATTGTCCTAACAAACTCCTAACAACTTAAAAGACAATAATAAATATAGGAGAGAGAATATCCAGCCCTAACAAACCCTATGACCGAAATTCTCTTTTTATTTGCTAAATAAAATTGTTCCATAAAATAAATAATAACTAAGATATTTTCCTATTTAGATTGGTCAAGTCAAAGAGTTGACTTGGACCCATGTAAGAACTTATCTTACCCAGTCACTTATTAAGTTCATGTTTTTAGTATAGTTTTGGGTGTTTTTCTTAGGTTGTTTAGTTTAGTTTTAGTGAGTTTTAGTGCTAGTTTTGTGTGTTTTTGGATAAGTTTACATATTTTGTGAAAAGTATGGAAGCTACTCCATTTTTGTGTTTTTTATAGGTTTTTCGAAGCAGAAGGGAGCATTTCGAGAGAGCTAAAGTCAAGTGGTTGATGGTGGAGGTTGTCGAGAGAAGAAAAGAAGGAATATGTCTTGAAGATCCCGTTGAATCCAAGGAGAAGCTATGAAGAATGTACAAAAACCCAAGACAGAGAGCTCGTTACCGACTTGTGAGGGTCGGTACCGAGCTGAGCGACAGTGTTTTATTTGGAGAATTCAGCAAGAGTCTACCGACCCTGTGCAGGTCGTTATCGAGGTGACCTGTGTCGGTAGGCGGTGCCGACTATCAGAAAATCTATCTTTTATTTCGTAATCTTTTTAGTTAGGAAAGTTTCTATCTTTTAGGACCCGTGTTAGATAGTTTCTTTTAGTATAAATACCCTTGTTCTAGTCTAGTTATAAGGGGGGGGGGGCTCGTTAGTTTTAGAGCACGTTAGTTTGAGAAGATCGATTGTTTAGAGAAATTGTTCGATCGATCGAGAGAGAAGATCGAACCTTTGTTTGATTGATTTGCTCTTCGATTTCGAACGTGGTATTGTTTTCCAAGACAAGATTTTTATAGTTCAAGTAAACTTTTGTTTCAATGTTTTCATTCAATCTAGTTGTTTGTTTTCTCTCAAACATGAGTGAGTAGTTAACTTTTCTAGGGTCGGGGTTGAAACCCGGCATAGTTATGCATGATTGAATGTGTGTGTTGAATGTTTGATTGCCTTATCTCCTTTAACTACTTGTTTTGTGCTTATACTTAGACGAAAGTCAAAGTAATTTGAGTTTATCGCTTGATCGAAAGAGAAAGTAGTGAACTTGAATGTTGATATTGTTCGATAACGAAAGTTTCGAGCTTTGGATTCAAAAATAAGTAGAAAGTGAATTGATTTGTGAAAATTGATTGATTTACTTGTTTAGGTCAACGAAAGTTGATAACTTTATCTTTAAGGCATGATAATTATCCTTCACACTAGTTCGTATGCATAATTATGTTTTGGTAGCCCTTGTCCTAGACTTTTTCTATCTTTGAATCACTTTCGTTCTACGCACGTACAAACTCGTTACCGAGGCACACAGGCCGGTACCGAGCCTGCAGTTCATTTGTGTTTGTTCGCTTTGTTAGTGTTGAAACCCAGCGTAGTTACCGACCCTGACAAGGTCGGTACCGAGGGCTGTCGTAGCCTTGTTTCCTTCTTTTGTTCCTGTTTTGTTTTGTTTCTGCGCTTTTGATTTTATAGTTTAGTAATCAAACAACCTTGCTTCTCGTGGACGATCCTGACTTCGCTATACTCAGCGGGGTCTTGACTACAAATTTATTTGTTGTCGAGTTAAAAAAACCCTACCAACAAATTGGCGTCGTTGTCGGGGAAGCAACAGTGCTTGTTTTCTTACTCGTGGGTCTGGGAATAGCCCGACCCCGTTTTTGTTTTTAATTTTGTTTTCTTTTTGTCTGTTTTCTCATCTTATGCCAGCAGGACGTCGAAGGCTCAAGTTTGATAACACTGGTTATTATTCTGAACCTGAACGCACCCTGCACAGCAGAAGAAGAAAAAACCAAGCCATGGCGATGACTCCTGAAGAGATGGCACAACAGATGGCCGCTCTCCAGAGGTAGATGGAGGCGTTACAAGCTGATCGAGACGTCGCTGCTGCAACAGCTGAACGTGAACGAGTAAACGCTGAACGTCACCGAGAGGACAATGCTCGTCTACAGGAGAAGTTGAATGCCTATCTGAGGAATGTTAAACAATATATGCATCCAGAACTGAGGGTGCCAGAGTCAGCAATTGTGCTTCCAGAGATAGAGAAGCCCTTTGAGATTAAGTATCAATTTATATCCTTAATTAAATGGGCTCAATTTGAAGGGAAACCTATTGAGTGCCCTATGGAACATATTAAAAATTTCTTGATTTATGTGACACTATTGCTGCTGAAGGTGTCTCTCTAGAATATGTTCTGTTAAAAGCTTTCAGGTGGTCTCTTACAGGAAAGGCCCTGAGCTGGTTAGAGATCTTACCTCCTAAGTCTATCAGGACTTGGAAGGCTTTGTATGATCAGTTTTTGACAAAGTTCTTCCCTCTTGCTAAGATAACAGAGTTGAGAAAGCGTATCACTTCCTACCACCAGCTGCCTAACGAGACCTTTGTGGAGACGTGTGAGAGATTCAAGGAGATGCTCAGACAGTGCCCTACCCATGGACAACCACTATATGTGCTCCAAGAAATCTTCTTTCAAGGGATTAATGCTGACACAAAGAACCGCATCAACATGCACACTACTTGCGGTTTTATTGAGAGGGATCCCACTGTTGCATGGGAGTTGCTGGACAAACTGTCTAATTATGATGCTATGTATGGGGCCCAGTAGTCGACCCAACCCCAAAAACAAATAAAGATGAAGTTGATCCTGATGTCAAAAATCAAATTTTACAGGATGAGATCAACCGTCTGAAAAAACAGGTAAGTTTTTTGAAAACCTCTCCAAATTGTCAAGAGTGTGGCTCTTTTGCCCATAGTACTTCTGCTTGCACTAACATTGAGCAGGTTAGAGCAGCTGAGACATATGCTGAGATCAATTATATGAGAGGGCAATACAGAAATCCTCCTACTAATTATGACAGGACAAACAACTACCTGACTTGGGGAAATCAAAATCCAAATCCAAACTATGAACCCCCCTCCGGATAGACGGCCCGCACCATATCAACCTCCAGGCTATCAAGAGCCACCATCTTGGGTGCAAGGACTTCATGAAGGTATTAATGGAGTAAAGAATGAAATCAATGGAGTCCAAGCCAAACTCAATAATCAAATGAAAACATGGGGAGAGTTCGATATTTGGAAGAAGAGCGTTGACTCACAACTAGGGAACCTAGCTGCACAGATTCCGAGGCCGCAAGTGCAACTCCCGGGCCGCCCCCACGAGAACCCTAGAGGACAGATAGCGGTCGTACACCTCAGGAGCGGAAAGACGCTACCAGATCGGGCCGAAGCTAAGGAAAGGGACCCTGGTACTGAAGAAGACGCCATGGCCCAATTCGATAACGTGCCGAAGAGGGTCGTTACCGATCCTAAAACACTCGGTACCGATGCGCCCAAGCTCGTCATCGACTCCAACCCAGGTAAGTTCTCTACACCGAGCCACTCTCTTAGTCCCAGGCTCGACACCGACCCCACCAGGGTCGGTACCGACCCTTCCGCGGCACCAATTGACCCGATTGTCGATCTGGTAGCGCCACCTCTCGAGCCCGCCTTGGTTCCGAGATTGGTGAAGTCTCTCCCTTTCCCTACTAAGAAGTCTAAGGACTCAACAGAGGGCAAGTTTAAGCATTTCGTTTAGATTCTTCAAGACTTAAATATTTCTATACCATTCGCTGAGGCCCTAAGCGAAATGCCGGATTACACCAAATTTTTTAAAGACATCCTTAGCAGGAAAAGGTTGATAACAGAGCTGACAGATGAGGTCCGATCCATAACCGTTCCGGAAAAACTAGGTGACATAGGGAGATTTGCTATCACTATCGGGATTGGCGACCACCGATTCAAAGCTCTATGCGATTTGGGAGCCAGTGCCAGTTTACTACCTTTATCGATCTGGTCAAAAGCTAATATGGGACCTCTAGAACATGTCGATATGAGGTTGTACATGGCAGACGGATCTAGTGTAAAGGCAACTGGAGTCGTTGATGATTTTCCCATTCAAGTGGGCAAATTCTTCATACCAAACGACTTTATTGTCCTTGATATGCCTGAAGACCCTCTAGTACCCATCATTATAGGCAGACCATTCCTTGCTACAGCAGTTGCTTGAGTCGATGTTCGAAAAGGACTCCTCACCTTTGACATAGGAGAAGAGCGGGTTGAGTTCAGCCTAAATCAAGATGCCAATGACACGGCCGCGGCCGCAAAGATCGAGACGCCCCAGCCAGAACTCGACATTGCTAAGCCCGAAGTTTCCCTTCCAAGCAATAATGATTATGAGAGCGCTACTAAGTTAGCTACTAACCCCCCTTGGGTCGGTAGCGAGCCCTTCGTACAATAATATGACGAGGGAGGCACATTTTGACACGATACCAAGGGAGGCTTTGCTTCAAACGGGTCGATAACGACCTCAACTGCCTCGGAACCGACTCCCTCACTGACGGGTCAAGGTGAGTATTCTAACTTTGTATTCGCTGTAACAGGTCATGATCATTCTTTATATCATATTCCTACACCATACCCTACTATTCATGCTATAGATGAGTCGAAACCTCCTTTGTTCTCGGACTTCACTAAACCCTGTGTAGGAATACCAAGCATACTATTAGAGGATGAGGGACCGAATTTAGTAAAAAGAAATAACAATGCCTTTACCACTAAGTATGGGGTTTTCCACGACCCCGACAAAGTTGAAAAGGAGCCACCTTGATTAGCCAGGTAAGTTCGTCGGGCTGACGACTTTAAAAATAGCGCTTACGGGAGGCAACCCGGTTTTAGTTTTAGTTTTAGCTTAGTTTTCTTTTCTTTTTATAGTTCTTTTTCTTAGTTTTCTTTTGAGTTTTCAGTAGTATAGAAGTTTGCGGGATAGGATAGTTTTTGAGCTAACATGCCACAGAAGTCGGGCTTGATAAAGCGCGAAAAAAGAGTCGCCAGGCTCGGTACCGACCTACGATAGAATCTAGAAACGAGATGCGCGGGCAGGTAAGTCTTCTAAACCTAAAATTCTTTCTTCCTTGCCTCTCTTCTCACGCCGCCTCTTTCCCAAGCCCTTCAAAAACACTCCCAAAACCAAAAAATCCCACCCCAATCCTCACCAATCTCTCAAGATCTAAACCGATTGCCACTCAGATTTCACGTTGCTGTCAACCGCACCGCATTCGTCCTTGAACCTACGCCCTCCCTTGATACCGAACAACACCTCATGTGTTCGTTACCGAAGCTTCAAGCCCTCGTTACCCTTGCAATTTGAATTTTCGTTCTTCAATTTTACGAAACTACGATATGATTTCTTGAACCCTAAACTCTTTTTTTGAAAATTCATGGTAAAATTGGGTAATTTTCATATCTAGATCTTTGTGTGAATTCGAGATTGCGTGTGTATATTGCATCGTGCTTCCATGCCTCTATATTGGTGATTAATCTTGTTGTTATTTTCAGTTCTTCATGCTCAATTTGCATTGAAATTTGATTATAGAAAAGCACGAAGTATCTTGTTCTTGATTTGCATGATTTTTACCATGATTTTTTTTTTGCAATTTTTGGCATGATTAGATAGAGTTTTGTGCAAGTATGGGGTTGCAAGTACTTGATTGTGTGTTTTTGTGTGGAATCTTGCTTGAAATTGTGCTAATTGTCAAAAAATTGGAGGTTAGAGATTCGGAATCACTCGCGTAATGTTCTCACCCAGGCTCGATACCGACATGTGAGGGTCGGTATCGACCTGTGATTACCAAGATCTTGAACTGAACCCAGGAACCTCGATACCGACCTTCACAGGTCGGTACCGAGGCAAGTCGAGGCCATTTTTGAAAGCAAGTATGGGGTTTTGCTTGTTGGTTTGATTGGATCTTACCTTGGTTATTAATGTCGATTTCAGGTACAAATGGCAAGCATAAGCAGAGCCAACTCTAGGGCAAGAAAGAAGAGGAGGACCGAAAGATCTCCATCTCCTCCGAGAATGGACGAAGTCATCCTGCCGACTCATGAGCAATTGATTATCTTCGACTCTGTCATTCAGAAGGACCGCCTCACAAGATGGTTCTCGAGGTCAAGTGCGAAGGCCAACGACATTTATGAGGATGTCAAGCACGCCTTCGTTATTCTCGGTGTGCCACATCTCCTCAAAAAGGAGAATGTCCCGCATTACCCGGCTCTCACCGTTGAGTTTATAGCCACTCTCCACATCAGCTTCAAGACCAAGACGTTTATAGGAAGGATTAGGTTCCGATTGGGCAATGTTGACCATGAGTTCACCATGGCCGAGTTCAACCGCCTCCTCGACTTCCCCAACCACTCCCGTGATTACAAGGCTCTCAATGATTTCAAGGTTACAAATACTTGGAGCTACATTTTTAGGGAGGTCAACCCTTCTACATCGGCACTTCTAGGGGCGCACATCATCAACCCCATTTTCAAGATCATTCTCCGAGTTTTTGGAGCAACTATTTGGCACAAAAAGGAGCTTTCCAGACCGACAAGGACGGAGGTAGGATGCCTCCGCACTATTCTCTTCGAGGACTTCGTGACTCGGCTAAAGTCGTTGTTGCCAAGATCAAAAATAAATTACCCTAAACTACAAACCAAGTATAGAATGCAAGTAAGGGATCGAACCCAAGAGAATCGGTTTTCTGAATAATCAACAAAGGACAAAACAGGGGTTTTGAGAGTTCAAGCAAACAAGCAAATTTAAGTATCAAATCAATTAAAGGAAAGCAGAGTTTATTCAATCAATTCCACCTTTTTGATCATTCGATCATCAATTCATCCACTTTTCTATTAATTCCCAGGTTAATTCCAATCCTTATAAAAGATTTCCGCTTGTCCACGGTCCATGCGAAAGTATGAAATGAACAAGAACGCTTAATTCAAATCATGCAAAATATTAAGGATAAAAGGAAATCAATTCATGCAATCAAACAACGATTCTCATGCATAAAATAATCATCAAATACTCTTTCTCAATTCCAATCCACGGTCTTGGAAAAGAGTTATTTCAAGGATAAATAAGATTGCACAGACAACAATCAAACCTAATCCAAACAGTAGATCTAAGTCAATCAAACAAGTTGATCAGGCTCATAAAATCAAACATAGATCATATAAATAAAAACAAGAGTTATGATATTAACCAAGGGATAGAAAAGTTACCAGAATCTCACGAATTACATAAAAAGGCTTCCTTGATCAAACAAACTCCAAGGGAAATTAGTTCTCCATAATAGAAAATAAAACTAGGTTAAAGTAAAAGTCTCCAAAAGTATGCTAGATATCAAAGTCTGCTACTAAACTAGGCTTAAATAGTAGAAAACAACAACCGAAACCTAAAGATATAAATATAGATAAAAGATAAAATAAAACCGAGTCGGCGCTCGGAATAACCGCCACTAGCGAGCGTGGGTCCCAACCCGCGAGCGCGGGTCCTTCAATCTCTCGACGTCCGCGGATCCTCGTCAAACCGCGAGCGCGGGTCCCAACTTCTTCTCACCCCTTGGATCTTCACTTCACCTCGATATCGGCTCCAAACCCGAGGGCACGGGTCTTGCTCTCCGTAAAATCTTCAGTTTTTTATTCCTTGCAACCGCTGTAAAGCGGGTCTTCAGCTCGAACTTAGGACTTCTATCTTCAAAAGATTCAACTGTAGGCTTTTCTGATATTACAAATAAACACCCTAATCTAGCCTAAAACACTCAGAAATCCTAATAAAAATACAGATTTACGCTGTACTAAAGCCAGTGTATCACCCGCCCCCATGAATTTGGGGTATGAATGGCTGAAGTATGTGGAGAAGCACGGGGCCTCTTCAAAAGAAGTTTATTGTGGCAACTTGGTGAGCCCTTTGGCAAAGGCTCTCGATGTCGACCTCTCGTGCTACAACGCACACCATCCCCAGAAGCTGGATACAAAGTATTGGTTATCTTCCGGCATCTTTCAGAGATATCCGGTGAAGTCGCTACCATGGTGCTTGGACAGACCGTGGTAATGACTCAGGACAAAATGGAGTTATTACATTTGTCGAACTGGTACGAAGCATGGACGTCTTAACCATTCCCCTTGGCCAAGAAGCCTCAAGACGAGCCGACACTACGGGACTATGAGAGAAGGTATGAGCGAGGAGGAGCTGCAATGGAAGAGGAAGAGTCAGCCCCTGTGGCAAGGCTCGGTACCGAGGTCCCACATGTCGGTACCGAGGCCCCAGAACATCACCTTGACATCGGTACCGAGCAACCTAGCCTCGGTATCGAGTTCTTCGAGGCTCATAACGAGGCGTTTCACTTCGACACCACACTAGCTCATCAGCCTACCAAGCCATCATCGTTTGGCATGGTGCCTTATGCTCCTTTTGTCCATCACGACCACTTCCAGCAGCACGCCCATTACCAGCCGCCACCCCAACCCAACTATGCTAGTTCTGATGTTCCTTCATGGGCTCAAGATTTGTCTTCTCAAATGCAGCAGCTGAACTTGCAGCAGACACAGCTCCAGCAACGGATGAGTCATTGGGAGGATGTGTACTCAACTCGCATGGCTCTAGATGATGCACGGCAGCAACGAGCTGATGCTCGCTGGATGACGATGGAGCAGCATGTGACGGTTGATGAGGAGCGATGGCGGACGATGTACCAGTTTATGGGCAACTTTGAGCATTACTTCCCACCACCAAACCAATGATGATCTCGTTTTCAAGGATGTTTCTTCTGCTTCAATGGTTACTTTGTGAGTTTCTTTCTTTTCCCTATTTTCTTTTCCCTATCTTCTTATGATTTGCTTTATTATAGTGGGGACATTGTAATTTTTAAGTATGGCGTAGGTAGGGAAAGAAAACTTGCTTGTTTGTTTTTGTTTGTTTTTATGTTCTTGCTTTAGTTTGCTTTTAGTTTTAGTTGCTCTTTTTATTTTAAAAATAAAATTCACAACAAAAAAATTGAAAAAATTTGAAAAAATTAAAAAAAAAAAGATTTTAGAGCAAATGAGTACCCTTTTTCTTATGGTTCTATGATAGTTAATTGCTTGCATGACCATGTAATTTCCTTTCAGCATGTTTTTTAGAGTATAGCCCGAGTCTTATGATGAAATTGTTTTTATAGAGAAATAGCATATGATGAAACTGAGCATGTATAACTGTAGCATGAGTAGTTGCAATCCAACAAAAAAAAATCTGACCTTGTGAGCTCTTATTTTTAGCCTTGATTTTTCATGTATGATTTGCTCTCTTTATGTATATTATCTCTTGGAATTGTGATGGTTTTCTATTTCTCAAGACCTATATAAGATTTTTAGTTCATTACTTGTGAAAGTCATATGATAGAGAACTTATTTTTCATGAGCCCATCATTACTTGTGAAAGCCATATGATAGAGAACTTATTTTTCATGAGCCCTATTAATCCCTATCCACCCTTGTTTTGATAGCCAATTTGAGCTTTAGCCTTTTTATTGTTGTTCCACAAAATTATCCCTAGCCGAATTAAGCTTGACCCTATCGGGGATTAGGACTTAGTTGGAGAGGTGATGCTTTGTAGAGTGCAGAGATATGTATTGGTTCAAAATAAAGGTTTGGGTGGGGTAGATTAGAAGTCTCTTGTTTTAAATTATGTAAAAAGGTCTCTTGGTTAAAAAGAATGCACAGAGGAAGAAAAGATATCAAATTGATACCAGCCTATGTGGGCTCGGTACCGAAGGAAGGAACGAGAAAAAAAAGAAGAGAAGAAGTGCAGCTCGTTACCGACCTTTTCAGGTCGGTACCGGGGTATGACGAGAGGAGAAAAATGAAAGAAAAAATGCAGAAAAAAAAGAAGAAGTGAAAGAATGAAAGAATTAGGAAGATGTGCAGTGTTTAAAAGTTTAAACCAAAAGAATCTTTATGTTTTTATGAGGCTTTCTAGTATTTAATGGTGAGTGAAGAAGAAGTGCATACTGTTTGAAAAGTGAGTTTGGTATGTTCTTGTTATGAGAATTTTGGTGAGATGTGAGTTTTTTTTTAGGATTCTTTGATTCCCGGATATTATTAGCACCACATAACCAAAATATTTCCACGCCTATTGTCTTTACCAAGCCCCATTACAACCCGGCCGAATGGAAGCTTCTATGAAGTTTTTCATTGAGCCAAAGTTCTCTTGATGATTTTTGCTTGTTTTGACAAATCTTTGGTGGAGAGTTTGGTGATATAAGTTCCAATTTATATGAGTTTTTGCATATAAGATTGAGTTGAGAGATTGAATTTATAGCCTAAACACATGAGGGTTGAGTGAAACACATTAACCTTGGTGAGGTTGGATTGTGGTTGCTTATGTCTATTTGTGCATATATATGTGTGATGACGTTAATAATCATTTACTATTTTTGCTATGTTTGGAAATTGCTTTTTAGATAAGGGCTATTGCTTGATGAGCATGTTGTTTGGTTTTGGTTATGTCTAGTGATTGCTTGAGGACAAGCAAGCTTAAGAATGGGGTATTTTGATGTTCATGTTTTTAGTATAGTTTTGGGTGTTTTTCTTAGGTTGTTTAGTTTAGTTTTAGTAAGTTTTAGTGCTAGTTTTGTGTGTTTTTGGATAAGTTTACATATTTTGTGAAAAGTATGGAAGCTACTCCGTTTTTGTGTTTTTTATAGGTTTTTCGAAGCAGAAGGGAGCATTTCGAGAGAGCTAAAGTCAAGTGGTTGATGGTGGAGGTTGTCGAGAGAAGAAAAGAAGGAATATGTCTTGAAGATCCCGTTGAATCCAAGGAGAAGCTATGAAGAGTGTACAAAAACCCAAGATAGAGAGCTCGCTACCGACCTGTGAGGGTCGGTACCGAGCTGAGCGACAGAGTTTTATTTCGAGAATTGAGCAAGAGTCTACCGACCCTATGCAGGTCGTTATCGAGGTGACCTGTGTCGGTAGGCGGTGCCGACTTTCAGAAAATCTATCTTTTATTTCGTAATCTTTTTAGTTAGGAAAGTTTCTATCTTTTAGGACCCGTGTTAGATAGTTTCTTTTAGTATAAATACCCTTGTTCTAGTCTAGTTTAAAGGGGGGGGCTCGTTAGTTTTAGAGCACGTTAGTTTGAGAAGATCGATTGTTTGGAGAAATTGTTCAATCGAGAGAGAAAGAAGATCGAGCCTTTGTTTGATTGATTTGCTCTTCGATTTCGAACGTGGTATTGTTTTCCAAGACAAGATTTTTATAGTTCAAGTAAGCTTTTGTTTCAATGTTTTCATTCAATCTAGTTGTTTGTTTTCTCTCAAACATGAGTGAGTAGTTAACTTTTCTAGGGTCGGGGTTGAAACTCGGCCTAGTTATGCATGATTGAATGTGTGTTGAATGTTTGATTGCCTTATATCCTTTAACTACTTGTTTTGTGCTTATACTTAGACGAAAGTCAAAGTAATTTGAGTTTATCGCTTGATCGAAAGAGAAAGTAGTGAACTTGAATGTTGATATTGTTCGATAACGAAAGTTTCGAGCTTTAGATTCAAAAATAAGTAGAAAGTGAATTGATTTGTGAAAATTGATTGATTTACTTGTTTAGGTCAACGAAAGTTGATAACTTTATCTTTAAGGCATGATACTTATCCTTCACACTAGTTCGTATGCATAATTATGTTGCCTTGTCCTAGACTTTTTCTATCTTTGAATCACTTTCGTTCTACGCACGTACAGACTCGTTACCGAGGCACACAGGTCGGTACCAAGCCTGCAGTTGATTTGTGTTTGTTTGCTTTGTTAGTGTTGAAACCCAGCGTTGTTACCGGCCCTGACAAGGTCGGTACCGAGGACTATTGTAGCCTTGTTTCCTTCTTTTGTTCCTGTTTTGTTTTGTTTCTGCGCTTTTTATTTTATAGTTTAGTAATCAAACAACCTTGCTTCCCGTGGACGATCCTGACTTCGCTATACTCAGCGGGGTCTTGACTACAAATTTATTTGTTGTCGAGTTAAAAAAAACCTATCAACAGAGATGAACTCTTTGCAAGAACTTTGGGCACACACAAGCTTTTTGAAAAGAGTAGGAGAAGAACAAAGTCGACCAAACTAAGGCTAAGAAGAAGCGAGTGTGGGTGGTAGGGTGCTCGAGAGAAGAAGACCCATCTTGAGTTTCACAAAGAGGCCTTGAAGGACATTTCTTCATCACGGCCGAAAGAAAATGAAGTAGTCAAGGTCACCGAGGAAAACTTAGTTTCCAAGAAGGGGCTGGCTAGCTTAGTTGTTGAGGAGCCGGTTGTTAATCTGGCCCAAGGTTATGGTGAAGCAAAGCTCGGGGGAGAGCTTGAAATAGGCTTGCTTGAAGAGGTTGAGCATGATAAAGAGGCTCGAGATGTTGAGGATCGAGAAGATGGGGAATTTGTTGATGATCAAGAGGTTGATGGTCAGGTTATTGAGCTAGCTTCTAGTGATCAAGATGATGTTAAGGAAGAAGGGGGTGTTGATATCCTTGGCTTAGAATTGGTGACGATGGAAGTTAACTATGCGGAGGATTTGGCTATGCTCACTCCTTCCCCCCATTGAGGAGGAGGTAGACATAGCCCTAAAGGCCGGATTGAAAGGTAAGAAAGAAAAAGGAAGGGAAGGCATTTTCAAGGGCGACCCGAAGAATGATAATGATGGGTGGAGTGTAGTAAGGGAAAAGGGGAAATACAAGTTAAGAACTACAAAGAATGTGAGCTATGAAGAGAAGGAAGAAGACATTGAGAAGATGTTGCCTCGATGGTGGAAACATGTTACAAATAGTGGTCATTAATCCGGGACGTATGTGGTTGTTGTGAGATCCGAAGGTGTTCGTAGTCTTGATGGAGTTTGTCTCCGACCAACTTATGCATGCAAAGGCCACGTTGGTGGATGGTAAGCTCGAAACCTTTATCTCAGTTATTTATGGTGCTAATACTATTCAGGAAAGGGTGCCTGCTTGAGAGTTCTTAAGGGAATTTGCCGACTCTTGTGAGATGCTATGGGTGTTCATGGGTGATCTTAATTGTTTGTTAAAGTCAGATGAAAAATGTAATGCTAGTAGGGAGGTTGTTAATGATTTGAGGAGCTCTTGAATGTGGTCACGGATTGTGGGATGGCCGACTTAGAATACTCGGGGTTCCGGTACACGTGGAATAACTCGAGGAAAGGAGTTGCTAGGATTTTGTGTAAGTTGGACCGGGTGATGGTTAATGATGCTTGGAGAGATCGGTTCCCCTTAGCCAAGGCACACTTTGGGGATCCCATGCTCTCGGATCACTCCACGAGGGTGGTCTCGGTGTTTGATGATTGGAGGTCATTGAAAGTGACTTTCAAGTTCAAGAACTTTTGGGTCAACAAGGATGGTTTAAAGGAGAGAGTGTTGTATGCTTGGGAGGGAGAAGTAAGAGGCTCCAAGCAATTTGCTCTTGTCTCAAAGTTGAAAAGGCTCAAAGGGGTGCTTAGGAGTTGGGATAAAACCTCGATGATCGAGTTGGAGATGAAGGTTAAAGAGGGTTTGGAGAGGGTGGCTATCTTGCAAAGGGAGTTTCATGATAGGCCTTTTGATGAAGCTCTTCATGAGGAGGTGGACTTACCCACAAAAGGGATCACGGAAGCGTTGGAAAATAGAGCGAGTTTTTTCAAGCAACAAGCTAAGATCAATTGGGTGAAGTTTGGAGAGGAAACATCCTCCCTTTTCTTTCGCTTGGTGAAGGAGAGAGGGCCTAAAAAATCTCTCTCTTACTCGTCTGGATGGCTCAATAGTAGAAGAGAGGGAGACCATAAAGACTCATATTGTGGACTTTTATAAGTCCTTGCTAGGGGAGAGGGGGACGAGGTAGGAGGGTTTCTTTGTACCCAAGGGTGCCTGAGTGGTGGATGATGGGGAACATATCTACCTTCTTGAGTTTCCGATCGAGGATGATGTAAAGAGGAATGTTTGGAGCATAGGGGATGAGAGATCACAAGGGCCGGAAGGGTTTGGTACAAAGTTTTACAAGGAATGTTGGGATATTATAGGGTCGAGTATGGTGGAGGCGGTTTGAGAGTTCTTTATGAGGGGCTCCTTGCTTAAGCAACAAAATGCTACCCTTATTAGCTTGGTGCCCAAGGTGGATAACCCTACCTTTGTGAACAACTTTAGGCTGATCTCCCTTTGCCATGTTACCGTCAAGGTGATCTCAAAGATTTTGGTGGAGAGGTTGAAAGGGGTGGTGGAGGATGTGGTTTTCGATGCTCAAGGGGCCTTTGTTCTGGGAAGGTCGATTACCCATAACCATGCCCTAGCTCAAGAGCTCCTATGCCGCTATGAATGTAAGGGGATCTCATCGAGATGCTTGGTGAAGATTGATTTGCACAAAGCCTATGATTGTGTGTCTCGGTCCTTCCTTGAAAAGACACTTGTGTACTTCAACCTCCCTCTCCCTTTTGTGAAATGGGTGATGGAATGTGTGACTTCGACTTTTTTCTCGGTCCTCATTTATGGAGAGATTGAGGGGTTGTTTTGGACAAAAATTGACAATCCAACTTCTGTCCTAAATTAGGGCAACGGTAGAATTGATTCTCGAAGAAACAATGAAAAGAACGAGTGTATTTGTTCTACAATTGGTTACAAGAGTTTTCTCTCAAAAGTCGGTCTTAGTTTTTGTGCAAACATTAGAATGAATCATAAAAATAGCCCATAACTCCTTAAACTAGCTGTTTTTCCTTAAACGTGAGAAGGATGATGTGACCTACCGTGTGCTTCACTTCTCCACTGAACCCCACCAGCGCGGTTGGGTTCTTTTCCACATCGTTCTCGATCAGTCCCATTTCTTTCAATGCTCCCAACGTCATGAGGTTGGTAGAACATCCGATATCGATGAGGACTCGTTTGACCAAGACGTTCCCTATCGAGAGAGAAATCACAAGACCATCGTGGTGAGGTCCTCCGAGACCATTGATGTCATCCTCATCAAAATGTATCGCAAGATTGATGATGTCTTTCTTCATCTGCATGGGACGATAGAAAGCATTTTCTTGTGTGTTCCTTTTGGCTGTTGAGTACGTAAGACCGCATACAATCGATCCCCCGGTGATTACGTTCACAACCTTGGCGAGTACTGACGACGCAGGCCTTCCCGCACGTGAGGCTTCTACCACGTTTGGAGGGACCTGTGCGTTGGGATCTACTTCTGCAATCCTTCCTCGGGATACGAGGTAAGCAATTTCTCTTCTCAACGCTATGCACTCTTTGGTTATATGACCATAATCGTCATGGAAGTCGCACCACTTGCTCATATCCTTGTTCGGGTAGAGCTACTCGTTTCTCTTTGGCCACCTGATGCCCCGTATCGTTAGGGCTATATTTTTCACGAGCTCCTCGAGGTATATTCCCAAGTTAAACTCTTCATACTTCGGTGGTAACGGCTTGGCTGGTCAAGCCTCAACGACGTTTACCTTCCCCGCGTCGAGGTATGGACGCCGAAACGGTTGATCGGGGCGTTCCCGGCGATGATCTGGTGTGACTTTCTTCTCCACCCTCTCCCAAATGCTCATGGGCTTTCTCATTTTCAAGTCTTCTTCAAGCCTGATCTTCGCTAAGGCCTTAGTTTGAACATCTTCAAAACTGTGGCAAGGGTGCCTGGTGAGTTCTTTGTAAAAATTTCCATCCTGGTTAACCCCCTGGGGGAAGGCTTCCATAGTAGTTGGCACGTCACAGTGCGGGATGGAAATCTTCTCTCGGTTGAACTTGTCTAAGTACTCCCGAGTGTATTCTTCCGGCTTTTGGATAACCTGGTACAAGTCGTTGGACTGCTTCTCGAACCTTCGGCTGATAGCAAACTGGACTCTGAAAGAATCCATCAACTCGGCGAAAAAATGCTCCCTCGGGGAAGATTAACGAACCATTTCAAAGTCGGCCACGCGAGAGCCGCTCCGAAGCCCTTACACATCAGCGCTTCCCGAGAGTGATACAGGATGGCACAAGTCATCATTTTCTGTTTGAAGATTGCCACGTGCTCATCGGGGTCTCCCGTTCCGTCATAAGGACTAATGCTCGGTATGGAGCAAAGAGTGACTCGTCGTAACCGTCAACCGCTTCCTTCTCGATGGCCCGAGGGACCCCAAGGATCTTCGTGAGTTGCTTGGTGAACATCTTAAACTAGTTTTGGACGATGTTTTCTAGATCTCGGGAGCGACGACGGTCCCAATCTTCCTCGTCATCCATCATATCATCTTTGAAGCGTCGAGGGCTAACTTCTCGAGCAGATCGAAGGCGAATAGGCGCTCTTGCCTCCCCACCAATATGGTCGTCCTGTGCGGTGGTGAAGGATGGAACCCTAGGGACATTTGCTTGAGGGGTAACGAACTCCGTTCCAAGGGGCCTCTCGCGTCGACCAGTAGGGTTTCGAGAGGAACCTTCTCCCCCACTAGTTCGCGTTCGGTCCGTCGTGCGGGCGCGTGGGCCGACAAAGGAGACGGATCGGAGTTGAGAGTGCAACCCTTCGTTGTCGGCAGTTAGTTGCTCAATGCTAGTTTTGTGATTCTCATTGCAAGCACGCTGATCCGTTAACTCCTTTTCAAGAGCTTGAAGCCTTTGGGCAAATTCTGACAACTCGGTGCGGAGTGTTGCTGATGCATCCTGGTGTGCGCCTCTGTCACCCCCAGCGTCCTATTCCTAGTTTCTTTCGTCGGAGTTGCTCATGCTGATCTTTCGATTTCTTCCGATCTAAAGCAATGAACCCTTTTTGGATCGCAAGGTCCCATGGTGGGCGCCAAATTGTTTTGGACAAAAAATTCACAATCCAACTTCTGTCCCAAATTGGGGCAACGATCGAATTGATTCTCGAAGAAACAATGAAAAGAACGAGTGTATTTGTTCTACAATTGGTTACAAAAGTTTTCTCTCAAAAGTCGGTCTTAGTTTTTGTGCATACATCAGAATGAATCATAAAACTAGCCCATAACTCCTTAAACTAGCCGTTTTTCCTTAGTCTCCACACGATCTCCACGTCAATAGGGCATATCTCCAACCGTTTAGCCACCTCCCACGTTTGTCGGAATGAATAACCGTCACGAACGGTCGAATCCTGGACGCGCATCCCTTTCTTATGAACGTAGCTTTCTTTATTCATTTTGGTGACTACTAACTTCTTCTCGCTCATGATGATGTTATCTTCTTGTTCCATCATGATGCGCCTTTCCTTTCTGAGCTGCTATTGCTGAATGGGCCGACTAATTTTTGGGCCTAACAATACCCCTAAATTCTGATCCAAATCCATGGCCGGGATTTCGATCAAATTTGCCGCTTTCTCCATACTTGATGTACAACACGTGGCTCCGCCCGATCCGTCCGATCATCTACTGGAAGGGAGAACGTCTTGTCGCTACAGACTATAATTACTTTGGTTTCAGGTGCTTCGGGAGAACGCATTTAATTGATTTTCTCCTCTTTCTCCTTCGTCTTCCTTTCGCCTCTTTTTGCTTCCGAACTCTTTTTCCCTTTTCACCATGGTTAGGGTAAGGAGTGTTGATATGGGCTTCAAGTCGTCCCACTCTCTTGAACCCCACGATTGTCGTCCATGCTCTATGTCTTTCCAAGAAGTGGAAAAGATCGTCAAAAACCATAGCTTTACTCCCGAAACTAACTTTTACTGCCCTACCCAGGAGACTATTGACTGGGTGAAAGAGGGGTGGGTTTGCTTCTTGGAGTACCCCTTTACTCTGGGAGCTCAATTTTCCCTTCTCGACCCTGATTCTGAATTTCTTGGTAGCCCTCAAGGTATCCCCGGTGCAATTGATGCCTGCCACCTGGAAAATCCTATACTAGATCAGCGAGATTTATGCTGAAGAACGGATAGAATTCACAATATCCGATCTCCTGTTTGCATATAGGGTTTGCCCTCTCAAAGTCGGGCGCTTCACACTCTACTCTAGGGATGCTAAAAATCAGTTCATTCTGAAGTCTAAGGTGAACGAAAAAGACTGGGTTTCCCATTTCTTTTTTGTCGAGAGATCGACTCTAGGCTCCATGTATCAAGCAGCTTTTATGACACTTGGAATTCCAAACGTAAGAACTTGTTTCTTCTACTTTGCATGTTACTGAGGGATGTCTTTCTTCTCTTTTTCTCATTATATTTCATTTCTTTTTCATGTTGGATGCATGCAGTTCCACCAGGATTAGATGCCCATGTCCTAGAATCCGAGGCGTGCAGAAAAATCTTTGCCCTGCTCGAGGGACGACAAACATATCGGAAGTCGGCGGAATCGACTCCAGAAGGTGAATCCAGCAACAAGACGACGATGTTATCTGAGGGCCAGTCTGCTTAGGATGATGAAGCAAAATCTGGGGACTCTAAGAAGACGGTCGAAGATGACCTCCCTGTGTCTGCTGTGGCTTCCAAAGTGACAGTAAAACCTCCAGGTGTGTATCTTGAATGTATATTCATGTGGTTCTTTTGTTTTATGCAATTGTTTTCAGCGGTATGACCTCTCTTTTCTTCCAACCCCTTATGGAAGTTCCATCTTCCTTAGGTCAAAATTTCTCTACGGTGGCTATGATTCAGCGAAAATTGCGGTCAAGTGATAAACGACCGCCGATAGTTCTGAAAGTGAAGACTGAGGCTGCTGTTAGCCTGATCCCAGCCAAGTGGTCGTCGCCAGAAGTAACCAAAGCCGTTGACCTTGAGAGCAAACTTCCACAAGAGTTGTGGCAAAAACTCCGTGGTACTCATGGCCCTAAGAAGGTTGCCCTTGATACTCCCACTCCTACTCTGGTATGGGATGCTGGCTTGACAATCTGGAAGGTAAGCCTTGTTATACTTACTGTTTTCCCCTCCTTTCTCTTTTCTTTTTTTTAGTGTGGCATGTGACCGTCATTTGCTTCTCGTGGGTAGGCTTTGCAGAGCATGTTATGGGTGGTTGATGTTGTGGAGACAGATGAGAAGGCTCTGGGGGAATGTAGGTTGGAATGGGATCTTGAGAAGAAAAATCTGGAAAAAGAAGTGGTTGCTGCTGTTGAGTGTCAGAAAAGTGATGCTGGGAAGATTGCAAGGTTGACTGAGACGGTCAAACGTTATTCATGACAAGCCGCCTCCGACAGATCTAGGATCGCCGAGTTGGAAGCTACTAACCAAAGAATTCTCAAGGTGGCTAGTGAAATCGGTGCCTATTTCTCCATGATATCGCGGGTGGAAACGATCAAACAATTCGTGGCGGGTGAGCATTCGAGTTGGAATCTGGACGCAAAGATTAAGACCTTCCACGAATGCTACCCTCCTAATAAAACGGCCCTAAGTGATGAGATTTTTGCGTCTTTGGAACCTCCGGAAGAAGAAGTATTGGAACTTGATGCTGGTGGCAGTAATGGAGTGGGTATCACGGTTGTGCCTGAAGTAAAAAGTGGTCTGAATGAACCTTCTGCAAACGGCGTGGATCATGCGATGGACGCGGCCGAGGAGGACGAAGGCTAGGGTCGTGTGCCCTTGTAATCTTTTTAGCTATCTTTTAGTATTACTCGGACAAGGTTTTAGTATTGGGGATTTTCTTTTTCTTTTGTGCTGGATCAGGCCGTCTTTAGGACTGGAGACAATTTCTATCCCATTTCGAGAATGGTTTCTTGCCGGGATGGGTCGTATTTTGTTTTTATGTGTGCATGCGTTTCTTGATCTTATTTTACTTGCATATTCTCGCATGCTTCTACTTTGTTGTGCCTTACCTTTGTGTGCAGGTGTTTCGGGACGACTAGGTGCTTCTTGCACAAGGCTTTGAGACGAAGACTCCTGCAGAAGTCATTCGTGCTAGTGGCAGTTGTGTTTACCATAGAGTGTCTCCCAACGAGTGACAGCTAGCGCGTCGATGCGTGCACTCGGGATGTCTCGTCGATCGAAGACGGCTTTAGTCTAGGGTTTTATACCTATGTCGTTTAAGATTTTAAATTGTACGAGTGTTTACCTAGATGATGTATTCTACCAAAGATGAATTGAATAGAATATGCTTTACGTTCTATAAACTTAAAAATATGTGAAACGAGGCATGGTTGATAACAAATAGAGATGCAAACAGGAGTTATTTATTTAGAAAAACAAAACATGGCAACATAGTTTTTGACATAACAAGTATTCTCATAGAGTGAAGTAGATTGCACACAAACTGATGAAGGAGCAAACGGAGATAAAAACAAACAAGCAACTAAGGATAGATGACCTCGAGTGTCTAGCATTTGACGTGCGGCGGCATCCTGCTGGGAGTGCCGGGAAAGATCTGGCTCGAGGAAGGAAGACTTCTTCAGAAGTGGTAATTTTTTAGGTGTACCGCATTCCAGCTTCGTGGCACGGCGTCACAATCTTTAGATTCGAACAGATACGCGCCTTGGCCGACGACCTTGATTATCTTGTACGGCCCTTCCATGCTGGGGCTAACTTGCCCAATTTAGTTTTGGGGGTGTTGTGGAAGACTTTCCATAACACCCAATCGCCCACTCAGAAAGTCTGAATCCTGACATTCTGATTGTAGCTCCGGATGACTTGTTGTTGGTGCCTAGCTAGGCGAAGTCGGGCTTGGTTGCGAAGCTCATCCTAGGTATCTAGGTCGGCCGATAACTCTAGATGATTCTGTTCTTCAGTAGGGAAACTCGAACGGGTTGTGGGGATGAGAATTTCGGCAGGAATAACTGCTTTGCATCCATGCATCAGAGAGAAGGGAGACTATCCGGTCGATACCTTAGGTTTTGTCCGGTCGGCCCAAAGGACGTAAGGTAACTCGTCGGCCCAATTCCCCTTGGCTTTGGCCAAACGCTTCTTTAGGTTGTTCACAATCACTTTATTGCTCGCTTCGGCTTGCCCATTAGACTAGGGGTAGCGAGGTGTTGAAGTAACCAAATTAATGTTCTAGTGACTGCAGAAGTCTCTGGTTCTCTGACTTATGAATTGAGAACCGTTGTCACATATGATCTCTGAAGGCACCCGAAACGACATAGGATATTTCTGATGATGAAGGAAATTACTTGTTTATCCTTGATTTCCCCATAGGCTTCCGCTTCGGTCCACTTGGAGAAGTAATCGGTCATGGCGAGGAAAAATAATCTTTGACCGGACGAGGGGGGTAACTTCCCGACTATGTACATTCCCCCATCGCATGAACAGCCATGGCGTGAGTGTGGGATAGAGTGGTTCGGGAGATTGGTGTGTTGTTGGTGCGTGTCTCTGGCAGGTGTCGCATTTACGGCAGAAGTCTATAGCATCCTTTCGCATGGTGGGCCAATACCACCCTTGACAAAGGGCCTTATTGGATAGACTTCTTCCTCCTATATGGTTCCCACAATCTCCTTCGTGAAACTCCTCAAGAAGTTTCTGAACACCTCACTTGGTCAAGCAGCGTTGAAATATGCATACCACCGATCGGTGGAAGAGCATCCCATTCTCAACTGTGAACCGCGTGGCTCTTATCTTAAGCATCATGGCTTCTGTTTTATCTTTTGGAAGTTTCCCTTCGATTAACCAATCAAGGTATGGCTGGGTCCATGGCTCCTCATTAACTTCGAAGGAAACGAGGGAGTTTTTGTCACGACCCAAATCGTCCAAAGAATGATCTGGATCTGGGTCATTCTTGAAGTTCTTGACGTCAATATCATCACTACTCATGAAGACGTCCTCGTGAAGTGTGGATTCGGGACGGATGACGTCTTCGACCGTTTCATGATGTTTATAACCATCATCAGTGTGGGTTCTCTTGATGGTAGGAACCATTATATGGACCATTGGAATTACAGGACCATTGGAATTAGAGAATCTGCTTGGGCGTTCAACTCTCTTGGGATTTGCGTGAAGGATACTTTCTCGAGCTGAGGGATTAAATCCTTCACCACTCCTAAATAAGCTTCCATTCTTTCGTCTCTAGCTTCGTACACCCCTAGAATCTAATTGACTATCATCAACGAATCACACTTAACTTCCATTTGCTGTATGGCCAGGTCCTTTGTAAGGGTCAACCCGAAAATTAGAGCCTCGTATTCAACTTCGTTGTTTGTGGCTTCGAAAATGCATCTCACAGATTGTTCCACCCTATCCCCCTATGTTGATTTTAAGACTACTCCTATCCTTGTTCCCTCGGCGTTAGATATGTCATCTGTGTGAAGCGTCTATTCGACTAGAGACTTTGCTTCTAGCGTCATCAACTCAGCTGATATTGTTCTTTCTTCCGTGGTAGGACTAAAATCAACCACAAAGTCAGCCAATGCTGGGGATTTCAGCGCGGTTCTAGGCTCATACTGGATGTCGAATCCGCTTAGGTGAATTGCCCACTTGGCTATTCTTCCCGTAAACTCGGGTTTATGCATGACCGTCTTCAAGGGATGCGTGGTGCTTACCACGATCTTGTGTGACTCCAAGTAAGGACGGAGTTTATTGGAGCACATGACCAGTGGTAACACCAATTTTTCCAGGGAAGAATAACGGGTTTCAGGTGGTAGGAGGGTCCTACTTACATAGCACACGGGTTGTTGTTGCTCATCCTATTCGCGAACAAGCACCCCCTGATAGCTTGCTTGGTGACAGCCAGGTACAAGGGTAAGGTCTCCCCCTCTTCCGACTTTGCTAGGATTAGAGGATCAGAGAAGTATTTTTTCAATTCTTGGAAAGCTTCTTCATGTCTGTGAGTCCACTGGAAGCACTTGTTCTTTCTGAGCACCTCGTAGAATAGACGGCATCGATCTACTGATTTGGAAATGAATCTATTCAATACAGTGATTTTCCCAGTGAGCTTTTGGACATGTTTCACGCATCTTGGAGATTTCAACGATACTATTGCGTCAACCTGTTTTGGGCTTAGTTTTATTCCTTTCTGGGTGACAAAGTACCCTAGGAATTTCCCAGACTTCACGCCGAAGGTACACTTCTATGGGTTTAACTTCATGTTGTACTGCTTCAGGATCTTGATCTCTCTCTATTTGGTGGTGTTTTCATATGTGATTTCCTTTGTAAATATGTTTCTTTTTCCCCTTTTCTTGTGCGTTTTGTTCCTTTTTAGCTTAGTTCCCGTATTTCTATGAGATTCGGAGACTACGCACATTTTATGTGTTTTGTAGGTAATCTGGCGTGAATCAAGGATCTATTTGAAGGAGGGTCGAGACATGGAGCAAAGGCCGAGCAAAGCGGGAAAGAGAGAAGCAAGCCATGAAGAAGAACAAGAGAAGCCAACTAAGAAGAAGGTGGAACGAGGTCAGGACCGAGTTGCAACCAACCTCGGGCCCGACTTGAAGTTTCAACCTCGGACCGACATACACAGTAACTCGGGCCCGAGGTCCTCCGTGTCGGTCCAAGTCGGTCACCGAACTACTTGGGCTCCAAGGCACGAAATTGTGAACTTCCACTTTTGCCCCTCATCTAATCCATAAAAGGCCCTCTTGTCTTCTATTTTAGGGGTTCCAAAAGTTGGTTCCAAAAAGGGAGGGGTTCCAAGGGAGCCAAGGGGATACTTGGAGAGCAAGGAGGAAGGAGAGGAGAAGGAGAAGAGAGAGAATCGGCCAAGGAGAGGAAGATTGATAGGTTTGGTTGATAGATTTGCTTTGCTTTGTTTTGATCTTGTGGATTTGGAAACCCTTGATTGGAATTTGTGGATTGCTTTTGATTTTGAATGAAACTTTGCTTTGTTTTGAGATTGATGATGTTGATTGCTTTCCCTTTTGATTTGTTTGCTTTCTTTGTTTGCCACATGGAGTAGATCTCCTTGATCTTGGGTTATGGGGGAAAACCCTAGCTAGGTTTGGGCTAGAAACCCCAATTCCATAGCCTTGAGTGTTTGATCTAAGGAACCCACTCTACATAGAGCTACAATTCCTTGCGAAAGTCGGGAATCAAGGCTTGAGATTGGCAAAGTAGCGAAAGTGAACATGTGTCAATCTCAAGACCTTGCTTCGAAGGGGATTTCCTCAATGATCGATGTGTAGAAGTGGTTGGAACGAGGGCGAAAGCACTCGATCCTAGTCCGATCATCACTCATTGCTTGAATTGGGGTGGATAAGCCTCAATCTACTAGAGAAGGAACCCAAAAGCCCAAGATCTACTTTTAATCTTTGAAGTTCGACAAACCCAGCTACCTCGGACCCGACTAACCCAACGTCGGTCCCGACTTCCTCTTGTCGCCAACATCGGGCCCGACGTGACCTCAGTGTCGGTCCCGACTGTTTTCTTTGTTTTCCTTTGTTTTATGCTCTCCTTTCTAGCTTCCTAGTATCTAGGCACATCGATCGAGTAGACTTCCCGAGTGTTCGACACCCACCACGTACTACAATGGGGTCGGGTTATAAATTGTATCTCTAGACCCTCGCACACCGTGAGAGGCGATCAAAAAGATTGGCACCGTTGCCGGGGAAGTCTAAGTGCATTGAGTGCCAATTTGGTGAGTTTCTTGTGTTTTGGTAGTGATTTGGGTGAGGGAATAGCCCAAACCCTTTGTTTGTTTGTGATTTGTTTTGGTTTGTGTTTTTGTTTCATAGGTGTATGCTAGCTCGTTCCTCCCGAGGAACACTTGAGCTTGAGTTTGTGAGTGATCCGGAAAGTATTCTCAAAGAAGCCCGAAGAAGGAAAAGGATGGAGAATCAAGCTCTCCATGTTGATGAGGAGTTGGCTCAACTTAGGGCCGAAATGGCTAGATTGCAACTCGAGAGGGACAATCAAGAGGAGGTGGCAAGAAGAGAACGGGAGCAACGGATGAGAGCCGAGGCTCAACTCAACGCTTTACCCCGGAATGCACGCCAATACATGCATCCGGAGTTGAGGGTACCCGAGCCGGCTATTGTGCTTCCCGAGGTTGCCAAGAATTTTGAGATCAAGACGCAATTCATCTCCCTCATCAAGCGTGATCAATTCGAGGGCCGTCCACATGAGTGTCCCATAGAGCACGTTAAACGATTTGTGGATATGTGTGAGACGATCTCCACCGACGAGGAGACATTGGAGTATGTGCTTCTAAAGGCGTTCAAATGGTCACTTGGGGGTAAGGCCACACATTGGCTCGAGAGCCAAGCTCCTAGGTCAATCACAACTTGGAAGACACTCTATGACGCTTTCTTGATGAAGTTCTTCCCGCCCTCAAAGACAACCGAGTTAAGAAGGAAGATTGCAAGCTTTCAACAAGGTCCGAATGAGCCCCTCTTCGAAGCATGGGACCGTTTCAAGGAGATGTTGCGCCAATGTCCTACTCATGGCCAACAACCATATGTGCTTCAAGACATCTTTTTCCAAGGCATCAATCCGGTAACGAAGGACAAGCTCAATCTCCACACCGATTGTGGGTTCATAGACTTGACACCGGATCAAGCTTGGGAGCTACTTGACAAGCTATCCGATTATGAGGCCATGTATGGGGTGAGTCAAGCTAGCAAGGAGGTGAAAGTTCAAGGTGAAGGTGCAAGGAAGTTATATGATCCAAAGGGAGAAGACATTGATAGGGATGTGAAGCTCCAATTCCTTGAAGGTGAAGTGAGCAAGCTTAAGAGGCAAGTCCACTACTACAAGCAAAATGCTAGAGCTTGTGAGGAGTGTGGATCCTTTGCACATGCTACACAAGTTTGTCCAAATGAGAGCCAAGTGCGCTTGGCCGAGCGAATTGAGGAGGCAAACTATGTTCGAGGAAATTTCGGTGGAAGAGGCAATTTCAACAATGGTGGCAATGGCCGGTGGAACAACGGTCAAGCTCAAGGCTACAACAACAACTTCAACCAAAACGAGCCAAGGGCGCCACCACCACCATATAGACCACCGGGATTCAATGAGTTACAAACATTTGCTCAAGAGATGAGAGATGGGTTCAACGAGATGAGGACCCAATTCAATGAGTTTGGTGCATGGAGGAGGCAAGTCGACAATCAATTTGCTCAAATTGCGACTCAAGCCCCGAGAGAGAATGGGAGACTTCCGGGCCGACCCGAGGAGAATCCTTGAGCTCAAAACAATCAAAATGAAGTCCGGGCAATTGGATTGAGAAGTGGCCGAAACCTACCCGAGCCACACGTGCCTAAGAAGAATGAAGAGAGTCGGACCAACTTACCCAGCAAGTCGGGTCCGACGTTCCCCGAAGTCGACCCAGCAAGAAGATCGACTCCTTCACCACGGACCGAGGTCGAGAGCAACTCGGGACCGACGTACACAGACCTCGATCCAACTCCTCTGCCTCGGACCGAGACTCACAACATCGGGCCCGATATGGTGCCCAAGTCGGTCCAACCAGGAAGTGTTGCAAGTGAATAGGGAAGTCCAAGGAGGTTGATCCAAGCAAGATTCAAGGTGCAAAGATTCTTCCATATCCCTCAAAGAAGCCGAAAGATGTTGTTGAGAACAAGTTCAAGAGGTTTCTCAAACTCTTGCAAGGCTTGAACATCTCCATCCCGTTCACCGACGCATTGAGTGAGATGCCATCTTATGCCAAGTTTTTAAAGGAGATTTTGAGCAAGAAGAGGTCCATAGTTGAAATGCAAGATGAGGTCAAGACCTTGGAGTTACCACAAAAGCTAGGAGATCCCGGTCGTTTTGCTATAACCATTGGTGTGGGGTCTCAAAATTTCCAAGCCTTATGTGACCTTGGGGCAAGTGTTTCGGTGATGCCCGCTAGCATTTGGAGAAGAGCAAATTTGGGTGAAATGGAGCCGGCCGATATGTCCCTAACTATGGCCGACGGTTCCATCATCAAGGCTAAGGGAATATTGGATGACGTTCCGGTGCGAGTTGGAAAGTATTTTGTCCCCGATGATTTCGTGATCTTGGACATGCACGAGGACCCCTTGGTCCCAATAATCTTAGGAAGACCATTCTTAGCTACGGCGGGGGCAAGGTTTGATGTCAAAAACGGCAAGGTTTCCTTTGAGATTGGTGAAGAAAAGGTCGATTTTCACTTCAACAAGGCCTTGAATGAGTCGGACGCCTTGGCCATCCTTAAACTTGAAGAGAGTGCTAAGAGAAAAGGAGAAGAAGTGGAAGTTGCTAGAGAGGTCGTTGTGTTAAGGAGTGATGAAAGGTTCAATAAACAAATACAAGCAAGGGAGTTGTTGGAGCAAATTGAGGATCAAGATGAGTCAAGGATCAATGCTAGCCCAAGGAGAAATAAAGAGTATCCTTACTTATATCCTTTTGATGTTGGTGATGACCACAATTCTTCCCAAACTTTTGATTCCTACATTTGTCTAAGTGATTTGAAAGATGACTTAGGAGACTCCTACATTTGCCTTAGTGACTTGAAAGATGAATTGGTAGAATCTCCTAGGAATTCTTTGGATAACTTTGGTGTAGGAAAAGAAAAACATGATGGAGCAAGTAAGGAGAAGAAATCTCATCCGTTGGAGGAGTATGATGAGAGAGGCCCGAGACCGGATAGCCATGCCTATGTAGACCATCATTGGTGGTTTTATGGGTATGAAGGCAATGGGAATGGGCATAACAATGGCGAGCAATTCACCGTGTTTCACCCGCCATAAGGTTGAGGTTAGGAAGTCAAGCTAGTGACTCTAAACGAGCGCTTCTCGGGAGGCAACCCGAGCTAGTAGCTTTCTTTTCGTAATTTTAGTTTGATTTTTCTTAGTTTAGCCTAGCTTTTCCCTAACCAATCTCTATCTAGTGTTTTGTGGATTTAGGGTGTCGTGCATTCTTCAAAGTTGTGTAGGATTTGAGGTGAAATATTTAAATGGAAATATGGGAAAGAAGTTGCAAGAGGATGGAGTAAAATTGGTGACCCGAATACTCCCACATCGAGCCCAGGTAAGTCGGGCCCGACATAGGGACGTCGGTCCATGAAGTCGGTCCAACTCGATTTGACTAGTTGGAATGCCAATTTTGCCCTTGACCTAATTTGTCCTTTTCCACCATTAAACACTATACCCCACCTACCTATCATCTTCATATCAACCACCATTCCCAAAATACAACCCCTCTCCCTCAAAAATTCTCAAAGTCGGCCGCCCCTACCCTCACCATACTCGATCCACATCCTCCCCACTTCATCTCGTTCCAACCACAAAAAGGCCTCCCAAACCCGAGTCCAAGTAGAAATCTCGAGTTCAATATAGTCCTTCATCCCCCATCTAGATCTAGACCTAGGAAATTTGAGTTCTAAGTTGCTTATTTGTTTAAAAGTTCAATACTCTTCGAATCCGGTATGTGTTACTCGATCTCTACTTATTTCTTTGAAAATTTTGTGCTTTCATTGCGTAGATTGAGTAATGCCATGTTTGATTGAGAGCTTGAGCTTGAGCATCAATGGTGGATTTGCATGATTTGTGAAATTGAGCTTTAAAGTTGTTTATGCATGCTTAGATCCATTTAGAACTTCGATTAGGGATGTTTGATGGTTGAATTTGAAATTTAAGTGCATGATAGAGTGATTTGGGTTGATTTAAGGCTAGAAGTCAAAGCATGAATTAGGTCGAGATCGAAGTGCCCAGGAGAGTCGGGCCCGAGTTGTGGAAGTCGGTCCATCAAGTCGGACCGAGGTTGAGGATGTGTCGGGCCCGACATAGGTTGGAAGTCGATCCATGTTGTTTTTGCCCTCTTCTTGTGATATCATGTGGATTCATGTGTTTCATTGTTGGCTATAGCCTAATCATGATGTAGTATGATCATTTGCTTAGCCATTGTTAGAAGATATCCATGATGATTCATGTTGGATTGTGATGCATGTGTGTTTAGAGACTAAGTATGGAGTTCCCTTGTGTTGATGTGTTGTTGTGTGTTGATGAGTGCTTTTGTTGAGTTGTATGGAGTTTATCTTGGACCCTTTTGTTTGGTTGGATGTGTGTAGGTACCATGGAGACTAGAGCTTCATCATCTCATGCGGAAAGGCCGAGGAAGAAGTCCAAGAAGTCAAGGAAAGAGCCAAAGTTGGATGATGTTTACTTGGAGGATGATGAGCAAGTTGAGAGTTATGCAAGGTATATGGCGCTTGAGCATCACACAAGGTGGCTTGATTGGGACGCCGTGAGGAAGATGGACATGGATCAAGCTCTTCCAAGGTGCTACTCCCATATCGGTCTCAATGGAATGCTAAGGTGGGACAACACCAACTATCCCGCCCTCACCTCGGAATTCATGGCCACTTTTGAATGCACTTATGATAATGTGGAGGATGAGGAAGGGGCGATCACTTTCCAATTGGGCAATGAGGACCACAATCTCTCTCTTAGGGACTTGGCTACCTACTTCGGGTTTCCATGCCCAAGAGAAGAGACCGGCGTCGACAACGAGAAGGTGAACCAAGTGTGGCGGCATGTGGCCAGGAAGAGCGAGATGAGAAAGGGCGCCTCCACAACCGAGATTGCTAGCCCTCTTTTTCGGGTCATGGTGCGAGTCTTGGGGTGTGCAATCTATGCTCGTCATGAGTTGAGCAAGCCGATGAAGGAGGAGATCATGTTGCTCCATGAGATGCTCTTCAACACCGAGAAGCCCATGAACCTTGCATGGGAGTGGGTCAAGATGGTGCGAGACTTCCAAAGCTCCTCTTGGATCTACTTCGGTGGGATGATAGCAAGGCTCGCCATGCGTCTAGGAGTTGATCTTGACAAGTATTCTCCGGCTCCGAATGGTGTTGAGTTCATGAACATGAAGTATTTCAAGAAGGCCAACATCATCAAGGAGAAGCTCTACATGATTTCCTTGGCCCCTCACTCAAACTATGAAGGTGTGTCGATCCGGTTAGTGCACAACCTCTATGACCTTTCTCGGTATCAAAATTGGTACCAAGTGTGGGCCGGCAAGCCACACTCATTTGGTGACCCCGAAGGTGCAAGAGAAGGGCGGCGACAACAATCTCAACACATTCGGTTTACCTCTCCTCCATCTACACCGGATTCCGACCAAGACAACTTCGTGTTTGCACCTCATGGGGAAGACATGGAAGTCGATCAAGAGCAAAATGAAGAAGATGAGCGCTTCCAAGGCTTGATGGCCGACCTCCGAGCCACGCACCATGCTCCAACACTGGCGGACCGAGGTACACACCAAGTCGGGCCCGACTTCCCTCAACGTCGGTCCACTTCATTCCATGGTGGTGAGGTCCCGAGGCATTATGAGCGTGGAGAAGGGAGCGGTGCAAGGCGAGAGCAATTCCAAGGTGGCGGTTATGAAGGATATGCCCAATGGTACGGTCCGGGAATGGTGTTTCCCGAGCAACAACAAACCGTGGACATGTCCTTCTTAGCCAACCAAATGGCTCATCTCCAACTTCAACAAGAAAATGTTCTCCAAGAGGTCCATCAAGTGAATCTCCAACAACAACAAATGTACCAACAACAACAACAAATGCTTCAACAACAAAGCTCTTTCCAAGCTAGCCAACAAGAGATGAACCGGGCCCTCGGCTACACTAGACGAGAGGTAGAGGAGCTTAGGGAGGTGGAAGACCAAAGGTGGCGGGTCCAAGATAGCTACAACACATGGATGAGCGGGAACTTCCCTTCCCGTGAGGACCAATGGACACGCCCGGAGCCTCAACTCCAACCACCACCACAAGACTTCTACCAAGAGCAAGTGTACGAGAGGGAGCGGCAAGCAAGGCTCCAAAGAGGACGTAGACGTGACAACCCCTTCGATTGATCCTATACATGCCATTGAAGAATAAGAAATTGTGAGCTTTTCATACTCTTCTCTCTTGCTTTTAAGTTTTGATTTCCTTGTTTGATGGGGACATCAAAATTTTAAGTATGGGGTGGGGGTAAGTGTGTTCATGATTTCACTTGTTTATGTTTGTTTATTATTTTGAGGATATTTAGTTTGTGTTTTTAATTTGTATTTGGGATGTTTGCTTCTTGGTTTGCGGTTTGATGAAAAACATGAATGATTAATTTGGTCTTGAATGGATGAGTTTTTGGTTTTAGAGAAATTTTTGCAAAAAAATCCATAAAAATTGAAAAATTGTGTTGAAAACAACAAAAAGATTTTGTGTTTTGTAGGTTTTGGACTAGAAATTCCCATCTTAGATTGCCAAAATAAAAGCTAATGATGATGTGAGCATGTAAATTCCTTTGCATATTTTTGGATAGTTTAGCCTCTTAAATGATGTTGCTTTTGATGTGATCATGATATCTTGCTTGTTTTATTGAACATGTGAGTTCTAGGATGAGTTCTTATGCAACTAAGTATGAGTGACCCTTGTGAGATTGATTTTTGGCCATTTTAGGGATGCTTGTTCATATTTGCATATCCCTCATTTTTCTTGTGTGATTAGCTCATTCATGCTTAGTAAAACTTGCTATTGCGGTGTTTATCTATTTTCCAAGACCGTCATGAGACTTGTCCTAGCATTGTCACATTGATTTTGAACTTTATTCTTCTAGTCACATAAATGTTCCATATCCTACCATGAAGATAATCCTTTGTTTGTAGCTCCGTTCTAGCCTAAGCCTTTGTTTGAAACTCCTCAAAAATATTATTCCTAGCCTTATATGACTTGACCCTTATGGGATTGGACTTTAGAAGAGAGGTTTGGATTGTATTTGAAGAGTTGAGATTCTCTTGGGTTTAAGGGCAAAGAATGGTGTTATGAATCATGTGGGTAGTGCATCTTTGTTGTACAAAAATGAAAAAAAGAAAGAAAAGGAAGAAAGAAAATGTTGGAAATGTAAGGTGGAATAAAGCAAAGAGCTTAAGTGAAGAAAAGGGTCCGACCGAGTTACAAGCAACATCGGGCCCGATGTCATAAGAAAGTCGGTCCAAATGTAGAAAGTGTTGAAAAATCCAACAAAAAGGCATAAGAGCAAAGATGAAGTGGAATGTTAAGTGAAATTTTGGGTTGAAAGGAAAATGTTAAGTCTTTTGGGTGGGTGTGAAAGTAATTGTGGAATTTGGTGAAGTTGGTGAGAGTTTAGGTTGTTCAATCCCCATTGTAAGCACCACAAGACCAAATAATTCCCACCTTGAGAAATACCAAAAGCCCCATTACAACCCGGCCGAATGGAACCTCTTTGAGGACCTCCATTGAGCCAAGTTCGAAATTCTTTGTGTACTTTGCATTAGGCATCTCTAGGTGGAGGAATTGGTGATATTAGCTTCAATAGTAAAGTCTTTACTTGCATGATTTTTGAGCTTGAGTGTTCATTGCTAAATCCAAACACATGATGAGTGATACACATTCACATATCCCTAAAGTGAGGCTTAGTTGCATTGACTTTATTCCTTGGAACACTTAATCATGTGTGATGATGTAATCTTGCTTGAATATCGATCACTTATGCTTAAAATGTGTTTTCATACGAGGCTTTACTTGAAGATTATGTTTCGGTCTTGCTCACATTGTTATTGCTTGAGGACAAGCAAGTTTAAGTATGGGGTATTTTGATGTCTCTCTATTTGGTGGTGTTTTCATATGTGATTTCCTTTGTAAATATGTTTCTTTTTCCCCTTTTCTTGTGCGTTTTGTTCCTTTTTAGCTTAGTTCCCGTATTTCTATGAGATTCGGAGACTACGCACATTTTATGTGTTTTGTAGGTAATCTGGCGTGAATCAAGGATCTATTTGAAGGAGGGTCGAGACATGGAGCAAAGGCCGAGCAAAGCGGGAAAGAGAGAAGCAAGCCATGAAGAAGAACAAGAGAAGCCAACTAAGAAGAAGGTGGAACGAGGTCAGGACCGAGTTGCAACCAACCTCGGGCCCGACTTGAAGTTTCAACCTCGGACCGACATACACAGTAACTCGGGCCCGAGGTCCTCCGTGTCGGTCCAAGTCGGTCACCGAACTACTTGGGCTCCAAGGCACGAAATTGTGAACTTCCACTTTTGCCCCTCATCTAATCCATAAAAGGCCCTCTTGTCTTCTATTTTAGGGGTTCCAAAAGTTGGTTCCAAAAAGGGAGGGGTTCCAAGGGAGCCAAGGGGATACTTGGAGAGCAAGGAGGAAGGAGAGGAGAAGGAGAAGAGAGAGAATCGGCCAAGGAGAGGAAGATTGATAGGTTTGGTTGATAGATTTGCTTTGCTTTGTTTTGATCTTGTGGATTTGGAAACCCTTGATTGGAATTTGTGGATTGCTTTTGATTTTGAATGAAACTTTGCTTTGTTTTGAGATTGATGATGTTGATTGCTTTCCCTTTTGATTTGTTTGCTTTCTTTGTTTGCCACATGGAGTAGATCTCCTTGATCTTGGGTTATGGGGGAAAACCCTAGCTAGGTTTGGGCTAGAAACCCCAATTCCATAGCCTTGAGTGTTTGATCTAAGGAACCCACTCTACATAGAGCTACAATTCCTTGCGAAAGTCGAGAATCAAGGCTTGAGATTGGCAAAGTAGCGAAAGTGAACATGTGTCAATCTCAAGACCTTGCTTCGAAGGGGATTTCCCCAATGATCGATGTGTAGAAGTGGTTGGAACGAGGGCGAAAGCACTCGATCCTAGTCCGATCATCACTCATTGCTTGAATTGGGGTGGATAAGCCTCAATCTACTAGAGAAGGAACCCAAAAGCCCAAGATCTACTTTTAATCTTTGAAGTTCGACAAACCCAGCTACCTCGGGCCCGACTAACCCAACGTCGGTCCCGACTTCCTCTTGTCGCCAACATCGGGCCCGACGTGACCTCAGTGTCGGTCCCGACTGTTTTCTTTGTTTTCCTTTGTTTTATGCTCTCCTTTCTAGCTTCCTAGTATCTAGGCACATCGATCGAGTAGACTTCCCGAGTGTTCGACACCCACCACGTACTACAACGGGGTCGGGTTATAAATTGTATCTCTAGACCCTCGCACACCGTGAGAGGCGATCAGATCTCGAATGCCTCCTCCAGATGACGGTGATGGTCTACATCTTTCTTTGACTTGACGAGCATATCATCTATATACACTTCCATGGTCTCTCCGATTTGGCCTTGGAACATTTTGTTCACTAGTCTCTGGTATGTGGCGCTAGCGTTTTACAGTCCAAAAGGCATGACTTTGTAGTAGTAGGTTCCTTTGTTGGTTATGAAAGTTGTCTTCTCTTGGTCACTTTCTTCCATCCGGATCTTCTTGTAGCCGCTGAAGGCGTCCAAGAAGGTTAACAACTGATGACCCACCGTGGCGTCTACTAGGGAGTCTATGTGAGGCAACAGAAATGAATCCTTGGGACAAGCCTTGTTCGAATCTATGAAGTCCACGCACATCCTCCACTTTCCATTTTTCTTGGGTACGACGACTACATTAGTTAGCCATTCCGAATACTTGACTTCTTTGATCTTGCCAGTCTCCATTAGCTTCCCTACTTCCTCGTTTACTATCTTGTTCCTTTCCGCGGTGAATTTTATTCTTTTCTGTTTTACTGGTGGGTGATTTGGATCCATATTCAACTTGTGTGTGATGACCTCCGGGTCGATTCCTACCATGTCTTCGTGAGACATGCGAATCATTCTGTATTCTTACTCAAGAAGTCTATCAGCTCGTCCGTCATAGATGTTTCCAAGTCTATTCCAATCTTTACGGACCGATTGAGGTCTGATTGGTCTAAGACCACTTCTTCTACCTGCTCGTCTTCCTTTTCTTTTTCTTTTGGGTCGGTAGAATTAGTGGCTTCCTTTAATTGCTATGCTGACTTCTGACTAGTGGTCGGCTTTAAAGCCGACTTGTAGCACTCTCTCGACGTCCTCTAATCTCCTTGAATCTCTTGAACCCCCCAGGGCGTTGGGAACTTTAACGTCTGGTGGTAGGTGTAAGGGACTGCCCTCATATCATGGAGCCATGGTCTCCCCATTATCACATTATAACATGAAGGACAATCCAGGATGGAGTATCTAACCTAGATATTTACGCCCTTCGCATACGTGAGAAGGATGATGTCACCTACCGTGTGCTTTACTTCTCCACTGAACCCCACCAGCGCGGTTGGGTTCTTTACCACATCGTTCTCGATCAGTCCCATTTCTTTCAATGCTCCCAACGTCATGAGGTTGGTAGAACTTCCGGTACCGATGAGGACTCGTTTGACCAAGACGTTCCCTATCGAGAGAGAAATCACAAGACCATCGTGGTGAGGTCCTTCGAGACCATTGATATCATCCTCATCAAAATGTATCGCAAGATTGATGATGTCTTTCTTCATCTTCATGGGACAATAGAAAGCATTTTCTTGTGCGTTCCCTTTGGCTGTTGAGTACGTAAGATCGCATACACTCGATCCCCTGGTGATTACGTTCACAACCTTGGCGAGTACTGACGACGCATGCCTTCCCGCACGTGAGGCTTCTACCACGTTTGGAGGGACCTGTGCGTTGGGCGCTACTTCTGCAATCCTTCCTCGGGATACGAGGTAAGCAATTTCTCTTCTCAGAGCTACGCACTCTTTGGTTATATGACCATAATCGTCATGGAAGTCGCACCACTTGCTCATATCCTTGTTCGGGTAGAGCTTCTCGTTTCTCTTTGGCACCTAACACACCGTATCGTTAGGGCTATATTTTTCACGAGCTCCTCGAGGGATATACCCAGGTTAAACTCTTCATAGTTCGGTGGTAACGGCTTGGCTGGTCTAGCCTCAACGACGTTTACCTTCCCCGCGTCAGGGTGTGGACGCCGAAACGGTTGATCAGGGCGTTTCCGGCGATGATCTGGTGTGACTTTCTTCTCCACCCTCTCCCAAATGCTCATGGGCTTTCTCATTTTCAAGTCTTCTTCAAGCCTGATCTTCGCTAAGGCCTTAGTTTGAACATCTTCAAAACTGTGGCAAGGGTGCCTGGTGAGTTCTTTGTAAAAATTTCCATCATGGTTAACCCCCTGGCGGAAGGCTTCCATAGTAGTTGGCACGTCACAGTGCGGGATGGAAATCTTCTCTCCGTTGAACTTGTCTAAGTACTCCCGAGTGTATTCTTCCGGCTTTTGGATAACCCGGTACAAGTCGTTGGACTGCTTCTCGAATCTTCGGTTGATAGCAAACTGGACTCTGAAAGAATCCATCAACTCGGCGAAAGAACGAATGCTCCCCCGGGGAAGATTAATGAACCATTTCAAAGTTGGCCACGTGAGAGCCGCTCCAAAGCCCTTACACATCAGCGCTTCCCGAGAGTGATACGGGACGGCACTAGTAATCATTTTCTGTTTGAAGATTGCCACGTGCTCATCGGGGTCTCCCGTTTCGTCATAAGGACTAATGCTCGGTATTGAGAACTTCTTCGGTATTTCGACCTGAGCGATGTGAGGAGCAAAGAGTGACTCGTCGTAACCGTCAACCGCTTCCTTCTCGATGGGCCGAGGGACCCCAATGATCTTCGCGAGTTGCTCGGTGAACATCTTAAACTGATTTTGGACAATGTTTTCTAGATCTCGGGGACGACGACGGTCCCAATCTTCCTCGTCATCCATCATATCATCTTCGAAGCTTCGAGGGCTAACTTCTCGTGCAGATCGAAGGCGAATAGGTGCTCTTGCCTCCCCACCAGTATGGTCGTCCTGTGCGGTGGTGAAGGATGGAACCCCAGGGACATTTTCTGGAGGGGTAACGAACTCCGTTTCAAGGGGCCTCTCGCGTCGACCAGTAGGGTTTCGAGAGGAACCTTCTCCCCCACTAGTTCGCATTCGGTCCGTTGTGCGGGCGCGCGGGCCGACAAAGGAGACGAATCGGAGTTGAGAGCGCAACCCTTCGTTGTCGGCAATTAGTTGCTCAATGCTAGTTTTTTGATTCTCATTGCAAGCACGATGATCCGTTAACTCCTTTCAAGAGCTTGAAGCCTTTGGGCAAATTCCGATAACTCGGTGCGGAGTGTTGTCGATGCATCCTGGCGTGCGCCTCTGTCGCCCCAGCGTCCTGTTCCAAGTTTCTTTCGTCGGAGTTGCTCATGCTGAACTTTCGATTTCTTCCAATCTGAAGCAATGAACCCTTTTTGGATCGTAAGGCCCCATGGTGGGCGCCAAATTGTTTTGGACAAAAAATTCACAATCCAACTTCTGTCCCAAATTGGGGCAACGATCGAATTGATTCTCGAAGAAACAATGAAAAGAACGAGTGTATTTGTTCTACAATTGGTTACAAAAGTTTTCTCTCAAAAATCGGTATTAGTTTTTGTGCATACATCAGAATGAATCATAAAACTAGCCCATAACTCCTTAAACTAGCCGTTTTTCCTTAGTCTCCCCACGATCTCCACGTCAATGGGGCATATCTCCAACCTCTTAGCCACCTCCCACGTTTGTCGGAATGAATAACCGTCGCGAACGGTCCAATCTTGGACGCGCATCCCTTTCTTATGACCGTAGCTTTCTTTCTTCATTTTGGTGACTGCTAACTTCTTCCCGCTCTCCATGACGTATGTCTTCTCGTTCCATCATGACACGCCTTTCCTTTTTGAGCCGCTATTACTGAATGGGTCGGCTAATTTTTGGGCCTAACAGGGGTACTTTAAAGGGGGGAGAGGGGTTGCGCCATGGAGATCCGATGTCTCCCTACCTCTTTGTGCTAGTCTTGGAGATGCTAAATAGGAGGTTAGGGGAGGCTAATCAAGAAATTGAGTTCAATTTTCATCCGAGTTGCGAAGAAATGAGGATGTGTCATGTGGCTTTTGCGGATGATTTGCTTGTGTTTTGTAGAGCGGATGTGTATTCGGCGGGGGTCTTGAGGCGTATGTTTGAAGATTTTTGGAGAGAATCCGGCCTAATGGTGAGCCCTAATAAGAGTCTCTTCTTTTGTGGGGGTTTGATGGAAGGGGAAAATGAGAGAGTGGTGGAGGCTCTTGGCTTTGAAAAGGGTGTGTGGCCCATGAAGTACTTAGGCCCCCCCTGAATTACAAGAAGTCTCCCGTGAGTGACTTTGGACCGCTCCTAAAGACCATCTCTTCCCACATCTCCCTCCGGGTGGTCGACTAAGAAGCTTTCTTATGCAGGGAGGATACAACTCATCAAAGAGGTGATCTTTGGGGTGTTGACTTTTTGGTATCAATCTCTATTAATCCCTCAAAGTGTCTCTTCGAAGATTGAGGGGTTGTGTTAGAGTTTCCTTTGGGCGGGGAAATAAGGGTCTAGGAGGAGCCCGGTTGCTTGGAATGCCTAGCCGCCCCTTATGAAGAATGGGGACTAGGATTTAAGGAGCTTCTAGCATGGGATAAGGCTAACCTCGTTATGATTGGGTTGGATATCCACTTTTGAAGAACTAATGTGTTGGACAAGGTGGTTCCATTATAATCTAAGTGATGGTAAGCCTTTCTTGAATGTCATAGCAAGGAAGAGGGCTTCATGGGTGTGGAGTGTTGGTGATTTGTGAAAAGTCATCAATCCCATTGTAAGCATGTTGAGGTAAAGGAGTCACAAGGGAATCTCGATTAAGAAAATTGACTAATGTGACTTGCAATGATATGATAAAGAGAAGTAGTTATAAGAAAGAAAAGAAATCCAAGAGATGCACACCGGCACCGAGGCACAAAACCTCGTGTGCGAAGGCCCAAGACGAGGGTGTGCCTAGGACTTATGAATCGCTAGGCTGCGGCACAAGGCATCGACACTCGGTGGAGACGCGCCAACGCACGGAGCGCGCGCTTGCATGGTTATGGCTTGGTGCAAGGGCAAGGCGCGCCGGTGTTTGCTTTTGAGGTGCTTGCGTTGGTAGTTGGGGCACGCCTATGTCGTTGCTTTGGCACGTCCATGGTTGCACGGTGCTAGCGGCGCGCCTAGGGTGTGTACAAGGTGCTTGCGGTGCGCCTAAGGCTTAGGCACAAGGCGCCGAGTCAAAGCATTTGAGCTAAGGTTTGGTTTTTAGCTTGTTGAATGAGTCTTATAGCTTTGTGCAAGTTTATATGAATGTTTGATAGCTTCTCTAAGCTTGATGTATGCATTATGCAAGGATCAAAGCTTAAGATTAGCTTGGCACATAGTTATGAATACTAGAAAGGAGTATTAAAGTTTTAAACTAGTTTAGAGTTAGCTCTAGAAGCTTGAATAAGCTATTGAATCAAAGTACAAGCTTGGTAAGAAGCTCATGAAGCTATGGTTTAGCTCAAGGAAGCTCAAACTAGCTCAAGGAAGCTCAAACTAGCTCAAGCTAGCTCAAATAGACTAAAAGTCAGCTCAACGAGCTAAAGCACAGCTCAAGCCAGCTCAACTAGTTGGATGCTAGCTCAACTAGTTGAGGGCCAACTACACTAGGTAAGTGACCTAGATAGGTACCTAGCTATGCTAGCTAGCTATGGGCCATGGTGGGCCGGCCCATGGGGCGTGCGTGTGGGCTGGATGGGCCGAAAGCATTGGTGTTAGAATGAGCCATATGCTTTGCCATTTTGGGCCTTTCTTTTGGGTTTTTGGATTGGATTTTCTAAGGAGTTTTGGACCATTTCCTTGGGCCTTTATGGGCTGGATTTGGACGGCAATAGACTCCATTTTGGGCTGGGCTTGGACGCCTCCCATGATGACAAGGAGAGAGGAAAATGGATAAGGAGAGTTGGTTACAACTTCCCCTACATTCACTCTTGGCCTCTCTTCTCTTCAACCAATTTTATAACCACCTTTTGGGCAGTTTTTGAACAACAATGAACGCCTATTTATAGAGGGTTGGTCGTCCATTTGATGACATGTGAGAAGTCACAAAAATATACACAAAATTGGTGCAAGTTTACACTAGTAGTCGGTCAAGACTAGACTTATGTAGTCGAGTGTTTCACTAAGAAAATCAAACACAAAGTGTGTGTATCATGGATCAGTTTTCACGAGTTCAAGTGAAAGAAGAACCTCAAGTGGAATGGCATGATGGTATCGTCCAAGTGAAGGAAGAACCACTAGAGTCATGGGAAAATGACTTCGTTCAAGTCACGAATGAAGAGGAGTCATGGGACTCGAATAAGGTACGTTTAATCTTGAAAGATATGTCTTGCCAACATGTCTATTGTTCGTATGGTACGTTTTATCTCGCAACAATATTGCGGTATCCCTTGGCATGGAATAGGGGCAATATTCGTTGAAGGAAAGTTCAATCCAATTGGATGACTCGTAGCCTTTATCCAAGACAACTTATAAAATGTTTTAAGTGGGTCGATGGTGATTGCCTTATGGTCTACACCCAACGAGACTACCCTTCGGGGTCTACTCACGAGATTACCTTTCGAGGTTTACTCAAACCGCCTTGTTTGAACAAGGATCAACTTTCACTTCAACTTGTTTATGCAAATGCTTTTTCGTTTAACATACCCTAAAATTCAATACTTAGGCCTCCCCCCTGAATTACAAGAAGTCTCCAGTGGGAAACTTTGGACCACTCCTAAAGACCATCTCTTCCCACATCTCCCTCCGGGTGGTCGACTAAGAAGCTTTCTTATGCAGGGAAGATACAACTCATCAAAGAGGTGGTCTTTGGGGTGTTGACTTTTTGGTGTCAATCTCTATTAATCCCTCAAAGTGTCTCTTCGAAGATTAAGGTGTTGTGTCGGAGTTTCTTTTGGGCGGGGAAATAAGGGTCTAGGAGGAGCCCGATTGCTTGGAATGCCTAGCCGCCCCTTATGAAGAACGGGGACTAGGATTTAAGGAGCTTCTAGCATGGAATAAGGCTAACCTCGTTATGCTTGGGTTTGATATCTACTTTTGAAGAACTAATGTTTGGACAAGGTGGTTCCATTATAATCTAAGTGATGGGGTGATGGTAAGCCTTTCTTGAATGTCGTAGCAAGGAAGAGGGCTTCATGGGTGTGGAGGTGCATTCTTAGAGCTCAGGATGATATTTTGAGGGACATGGGGACACGTCGCCAAGTTGGAGAGGAGGTGGAGGCCGACTTGTGAATGCTCCTTAAGTCTAATGGGAAATACGCTACAAGCGTCCTCTACGACTTCCTTAGAGAGAAGAAACCTACCTTGGCTTGGGGGGCTTGTGGAGGGGAATCTTTTATAATAAGAGGTGGAGCTTCCAAACGTGGATGGCCGGGCTTGACCGTATGACTTTGAGGGCGAAGTTGTATGCTTGGGGGATCTCGACGGAAGACACATGTGTACTTTGCAAACAAGGGAGGGAGGATAATGAGCATATATGGTTCAATTGCCCGGTAACTAGTGAGGTAATCAACCGAGTGTTTACTTGGTTGAACATTGGGGTAAGGAAGAGCTCCATGGAGGCTTGGTTGCTTTGGTTCCAAGAGTCTAGAGCCAAGGAAGCGGTCTCCTATAAGGTACGAGTTTTAGCTTTCACGTGCTTGGTTTATTTCATATGGATGATGAGGAATGATGTGATCTATGAGGGGGTGGATCCCAATGCAACAAGGTGCTTCTTGAGCATCCTCAAGGCATGTAGAATGAGGGTGGCTTGCAAGATAGACCTTAGGCCCCGTTTGGTTGCAGTTCATGGAAACGTAAACGGAATGAAAATGAATGTAGTCCATTTTAGTGTCATGATACATTGACAAAAAAATCAACTTGTTTTGCATAACCTCTTATCCATTGTAAAAAAGGGGCTTGCTCCACCTCAATAATTCTTCCATCAAAGGGGTGGGTAACAAAATGGTGAAATCACTCCCTTTTATCTCATTTTTACAATGGACAAGTTGTTAGACGATTTTTTATATAAATGTATTATGACACTAAAAATAGTCTAGATTCATTTCGTTTACGTTTTCATATATCACGACAAACCAAATGGGGCCTTAATGGGAAGAATGGGAGGAAATGGAGAGGGTTTTTGAGGCTCGAAAAATCATGTTTTACCATCCTTTCTTCTATTAAGCTAAGCTGGTCGACATAAACCGATTCACCTAGTTTGTGGCTCTCTTTAACTAGTTTAAGAGTTCGAGATTCGCCAACAAATGTAGATTCCACGTTATAAAAAAACTTATACCACCAAGCTAGAAAGACAAAAATGGGGAGAAAATATTCTCTTAATTGCTAAATTATTGAAAAATTATGTCATTTTATTTTCTGTTGCTGAATTGCTATATTCCACAAAATAAAGAATGAATCATATAATGCAAAGTTGTGAACTATTTGGAAGTACATGGGTTAAAAATTGGGTTGGAGAATTGGAGCTAGCCCTCCAAATTACTTATCAAACGGGGAGTGGGTGTGAAACCGGTCGCTGGAATCCGAATACTTCAGCCATCAGCACATGACCATACTTTAAAGTCAAGTGGTCTTCTCCTCCTCTATCCCTTTTTTTTTTTTTCCCTCTCCTGTGTGGTTGTATTCTATTCCTGATTCCCTCTTCTTCTCTCTTCCTTGTTAGGGTTAGTGTATTTCTTTAATCTAAAATCTTGGAATATATGTGTTTCCCCCCTCCTACAAGGTTGATTAATTACTGTCTGTTCCACCCTAATATTCTCTTCACTTCGGATTTTGCTGGGCAATTTTTTGTTCTTAAAAAACCTTGGTTCCCCAACTTTAGATTGGTGACCCATCAGTGAAAAAACCCTCACCTTTAACTGATTTCTATTCTGGGTTTTGCTTATCAATTTAAGTTATGCCCAGAATTTCTGGTCCTGATAAACCCCTTTAAGTTCTAGTGTGATTTCTCGAAGAAGCTGGGCATTGTGATGTGTTTATCGGATAATTAGTTCTCCATCTCAGCTTGCTGGAGGCCGAGCATGGAGTTGAAGCCACAGAAGATAGTAAGGTTAGCTGCTAAATAGAGAGTTCATAGATGTAGCTTTTCATTCTTACTTTTGATCTATTTGACACCCCCCATGATTTTGCACTGCTTAGATTTTATTCTGGTGGGAAGAGAGAGTCAGAAATTCAATTGCCCAAGTGCGACCCTTCGACACTAGAAAGATCATCTTCTTCCTACAAGGTCTCATCCTATTATTACAACAATGGCGGCGGGGGTGTTAAAACTGGACTCGTTAATGAGAAGTTTATGTTTGGTAAGCCTGGTAATAGCATTACTAAGATCTTGCCTCATGAACAAGAGACATGGAGGAAGAAGATACTCGATCCAGGGAGTGATATTGTGTTGAAATGGAACCGGATTTTCATCTTCACTTGCTTAGTAGCCCTTTTTGTGGACCCCTTGTACTTTTACTTGCCCAGTGTAGGAGGAGATGGGACGACCTCTTGTCTTAAGTCGGACCTAAATTTGAGGATCATAGTGACCCTTTTCAGAACAATTTGTGATCTCTTCTATTTGTTGCACATGGTAATTAAGTTCAGAACAGCTTATGTGGCGCCCAGTTCTCGTGTTTTCGGTAGGGGTGAACTCGTGCTGGATCCCGATAAGATAGCTCAGAGATACTTTAGATCTGATTTCTTTATTGATCTCATTGCCACATTGCCTTTACCTCAGGTGAGTTCATTGTTAGGTTATAAGTTATTCTTCGTTGCAGAAGATTATGTTAAGCTTTTTAAACTGATTGTGAGTTGCGCTGCTTACTGAGACTGTTAGTATAAGAGATTGTGTTTAATTACAGATACTTAGATATTGGAATAAAAAAAAAGGTAGATCTTTTAGTTGGTCTTGTAATTTTACTGAGTTTCCCTTGTCCAGAGGCATAGATGATGAGAAGTTTGCTGGATCAAAGCAGCGAAAAAGGAGGAAATGTTGAAATTAAACAATTTCCTTTCGTATAAACTCTTAATAATTCTATGTGGATGCTAGTCTTGGTAGGATGCTTTTTTAAAAGCGTAGGGGTCGTGGAATGGTTGAATTTGATTGATGAATGGAATGGAGGATACAAGCACCTTTGAAGAAGATGGTATTGGGATTGATATCATTATGTGTGTAATATTCCTGGTGCTATGTGGATTTTTTTCTTCAGAAATAGTAGTTAGCAGCCTGTCAAATACTTCTCTTATAATATTATTACTGAAGAATCATTGTGCTGCATCCGGGAAAGGGGATCCCTTTTACGTTTGGTGGAGAAAATTTAACCGAGAAATTCAATTTTTTTTATTATTAATTACAAAACTGCTCTTAGTTTATTCGTGGTTTGTGTTTCTTCCATATATTTTCTTGCAGATTGTCATCTGGTTCATCATACCTGCAGCAAGAAGTCTCCAGACTGCTCACAACAATAATGCCCTTGCTCTCATTGTCTTGATTCAGTATATTCCCCGGCTGTATCTAATTTTCCCATTAAGTCATCAGATTATAAAAGCTACTGGAGTTGTCACAAAGACTGCCTGGGCTGGAGCTGCATATAATCTGCTATTATATATGTTAGCAAGCCATGTATGTATTTCTCTGTTAGCAAGCCCATTTGTGACATTTGACCCTTGAATACACCATGCAACTCCTGCTCACTCTGAAATTAGGTTTTTTTGTTTTAACATAATATGAGGCATGCAACTCCTGCTCATTCTACCACCTGGGTTTTCTGTTTATTGTACATTGCAAGAAGTATATTTGCTGTTTTCCATAAAAATCCTTGATCAGCTTCAGATGTGGCTTTTACTATCACTCCACGTTTAAGCATTTTTATCTAAAAAAATCTTGGAGTAGGATATTATATAACAATTCTTATCTATTTCCAGGTTTTGGGGGCATCATGGTACTTAACATCTATTGAACGCTATACTCATTGTTGGAAGTCTCAATGCAAAGGGGAACTTAGCCCTGCAAAGTGCAATCTTGCTTTTCTGGACTGTGAATCTTTCTCTCACCCAGATCGCATGACTTGGGCAAAGAATACCACTATTTTTAGCCAATGTGACCCAAACCTAAATAATGGATTCCAATATGGCATATTCGAAAATGCAGTGACAAAGAATGTTGTCAGCTCTAACTTCATTAGGAAGTACTTTTACTGCTTGTGGTGGGGGTTGCAGCAATTAAGGTACATCTTCAAATTCAGTTTGATATTGCTTTGGCTTAGTTAGCAATACCAACTTAATACATACAGTCTAGATGTTAAATACATTTCGTTGTATGGATGTTAAATTTATAGTTGTTTTTGTATTTTAAGATATCTGAAATCTTGTACCTCTTTTCTTCTGCTGTGAAGTTCTTATGGTCAAAATCTTCAAACAAGCATGTTCATTGGAGAGACAGCATTTGCAATACTGATCGCTATATTAGGGCTTGTCCTATTTGCTCATTTGATAGGCAATATGCAGGTATTTTGTATTCCTCCTCTTAATGTCTTAAACATCAATAAAGCCAATAATTCTAGCTATGTATTTGGATTGCAACCCATATTTCATAGATTTTTGTCACTGTATCTTAAAATTGAATATTATTCCCTCTTTATTTTGTAGACATACCTTCAATCTATTACTGTGAGACTTGAGGAATGGAGACTAAAGCGGAGGGACACAGAAGAATGGATGAGACACCGACAACTCCCTGATGACTTGAGGCATCGCGTTAGACGCTATCTGCAATACAAATGGCTTGCAACACGAGGAGTTGATGAAGAAGCTATTTTGCGTAGCTTACCAGCAGATCTTCGACGAGATATTCAGCGTCACTTGTGCTTGGATCTTGTCACAAGGGTATCATATACTCTATACATGCCTTCTTCACTTCTTTAACTTCAGAATTCTTGCTTTAATCATTGCCCTTGTTTTAGCTATGAATTCTCTTGGGTCTAGAACGCCTACTTTCCATCAATTTACCCTAATATAGTACTCCCTCTGTTTACTAAAGATTATCATTTTAGACTTCGATACATCTATTAAGCAATCCTAAAACACTACAAAATTTTCTAAAATTTATAATAATTAACTACCCACCACATTAGCCAATGAATAAAGAGATTTTGTATTAAAAGAGTCAATTTGTGCACTTTCCAATAAAACCTCAATACCTCATAACTCACTGATAATTTATTACCTAGAAGTCTAAAATGACAAACATTTCCTAACAAAATTTAAGGGCTAAAATGAGATTTTTTTTTTCTCCTGAATGGAGCTACTATAAGGAGAGTCAACTTCTTTGTTGAAATTTAAGTCATGTAGTCTCATCTACATTAGGCACATGCCCCACCTCTTTTACCTAATATTCTTTTGAAAATTGCATTACATGTACTTATATGTATTTGTCATGTAATACTTCTTAATAACTAAAAAAAGTAACGTTAAGTATGCAAGCGTCTCGTTTCCTCATTTAAAAAAAAAGTTTCCTGACTCAATTGGCTGTTTGCAGGTTCCATTTTTCTCACAGATGGATAATCAGCTACTCGATGCCATATGCGAGCGTCTCGTTTCCTCATTAAACACGAAAGGCACCTTCATTGTTCGAGAAGGCGACCCTGTGACTGAGATTCTCTTTGTCATAAGAGGAATGCTAGATAGCTCAACCACAAACGGGGGGCGAACTGGTTTCTTCAACTCAATCACCTTGAGGCCAGGCGACTTTTGTGGGGAAGAGCTACTTGGATGGGCCCTACATCCAAAATCCTCCCTCAATTTACCCTCTTCAACACGAACTGTCAAGGCTTTAGTTGAGGTGGAGGCCTTTGCACTACGAGCTGAAGATCTCAAGTTTGTAGCTAATCAGTTCAGGAGGCTACACAGCAAGAAGCTTCAACACACTTTTCGGTTTTACTCCCACCATTGGAGGACTTGGGCTGCTTGTTTTATACAGGCTGCTTGGAGGAGGCATAAGAGGAGAATAATGGCAAAGGATCTTTTAACAACTGAGTCATTTATTATGGACGAGTGTGAAGAAGAGAACGAATCTTGCCTTGAGGGAGAGGAAACTGCTGTTTCGACTCCCTCATCAGCAAAAAGTAATCTGAATGTTACAGTTTGGGCTTCCCGGTTTGCAGCGAACACGAGAAGAGGTGCTCAGAGGATGAAGGCTTCTTCTGGTTTGCCCAAGTTGCAGAAGCCTGAAGAGCCTGATTTCTCTGCTGACCCAGAAGATGGTTGAAAAATCAAAAGTCTATATCTGCAGCTGATTTGGTATGTCTGTATTATATTATATACACACAAATACAGTGAGGACTGGTTTGGTGTTGTGAAATCATGATCTTGGTGAGGGCTGTTTTTTTTAACCCGTTCAAGGCTTAATCTGGAATTTGATTTTGCAATCACGTCAGAAAAGTTCTCTTGGTTTATGAAACCGTCCAAATGTAACGGGGCAAAGGAGCTTTGCCATGTCTTGATTGTATGGAAACCCTGTATCCACGAAACGTGTAATTTGAAATGGTTTTCTTGGTTGTTAATGTAATTTTAAGATAAAGCACACCATAGTTTTCGTTTCAGATGATAGTTATGATACTGCACAAATGGAAATTTGGGGGATCATGATGCTAAAAATTTCAAGTTTACAATTGTATTAGAAAGACGATCTCTTCAGAATGTTGTACACTTCCTAGTTAAGCTGCAATTCTTGCTGGAGAATAGCATCATCCTCCTGATATCACATATCTACATCTTGTCCAAATCATAGAATTCTATTGTCTTGTACTTCTGAGATATGATCTCAGCTTGAACTTTCCTTGCCGTGTCTGTGGCACAGCCAACCAGAATAAGAACAGACGTGCCTGCAAATCCTCGAAATGCAGTCAAGTGTGTGGTTTGCTCGATTACTGCTGGACCGGCAGCCAATATTGCCAGAAAAGCAGACCCCAGAACTGATATTCTACTCAGAACCTGTATCAATGGGAGAGATCAGAGTTACTCAACTCATCCTTTCAATTAAGCATTGCACAAGAGAAGGACTTCACTTTCTGTAATCACAGAGAGAATGTAATACCGTCTTTATAAACAGAGCAGTGCTTTTTCCTGGGCGGACAAGGGGAATTGATGCGCCTTGTCGCTTTAACTGCTCACTAACATCATCAGGATCCAATTGCAAGAATGTATAGTAGTAGTTGAAGAAGGCTATCAAAAGAATATTTGTTGGAAGGTAGAAGGAACCTACAAATATGCCAACCAGTTTGATGTAGAAACTTTTACTCAAATTAACAGAAAAGGACATCTGTAGTCTTTCAACCATATTAGATTGTTTCTGTATGGTTTAATTATGGGCATTTAAGTCGAATGCAAAGACAAAGATCCTGTTAGAACGCGAATTTGTATTTGATTGTCTTGAATTCATTAAATTACTCGTTTCTCATCCATAGCTTTATCTTTTTAAATAACCTCATCATCAGGAACTGGAAAGAGTGACTGGTCTTACCTCCTGGGTTTAATGCAATAGCAGCTTGTTTCAATGCATTTAAGCCAGTGAAGCGCGCCAAAGTACCAGGAAGAGCCAAGGAGGATGTAGAAAATATGATTGGCATAACTCCACCACTATTCACCTTCACAAGAAAATAAATACAATTCTTGTGAATTCCCCTTACTTTACTTTTTTTTTATAGCCAGTTGATTATAATTAGATGAATATAAAGATGTAAAATTTAGAGATGTGCAGAATATAATAACTGAGGAGTTGCAACAAGACAATTCTGTTACATTCTACAAATAAAGAAGCATATGCTACAATTGCTGATATGACATGATGTAGTATACATCAAGTGAATATGAGTACTAACCTTGAATGGTAAATAAGCGGACTTTTGAATTCCACCGCCTCTACTGGCATACCTTGAGGCATAGTTCAATGGAATTTTCCTCTCAGCCTCCTGAAAACTTTGTAAGAGTCATATGGAGTTGAACCTTTTCTTATACTCATCTATTCCTTGTAAAAAAAATTTATGGATAACCCTAATAATGTACCTGAACATAAACAATGCCAAATACCAACAGCAGGAATGATACAATAGTGGTGGCAAATCCAACATAATTCCCGTCTTGGTAAGCCTCTGCAACAGTCCTTCCAAAGGATGCTGGCAAGTAGGAGATGATGTTTGTGAAGATTAAAAGAGATGTTCCATTTCCAAGTTTGAGGTCAGAGATACGTTCGCCAAGATAAATGGTGAATGCAGAGCCAAGTGTTAACAGAATAACAGATGATAGAGCCCACTCCGTAGAGAAGTCATTCACATAAGGGCGAAGGAAAAGCACTTGCCCAATTGCCTGTCCCATGAATTCAGCACATTAGTCTCTTTTCCACACTCACCAAATCATTATTAGTCACAATATAAATCTGCAGACTTTCTCTGCACGAGTAGTTTAAGAAAGTAAGCTACATAATGCTTTCTTTTAGCACAGAAAAAGTTCACCCATACAATATTAGTACTCTCTGTTGTTCATCAAAAAAATGTCACTTTAGCATTTGATACAAATATTAAGAAAGCCATTAATTCAACTAAAAATAATATACTTTTCCTAAAATTTTAAATTTATCATTTGGAGCCAAGCCAATGAATAAAGAAAATTTGCATAACACGTGCAATTTGAACAACAAACCTCATAACTCAATATTTTAGTTCAAACCTAGTATCAAACCTCTAAAATAAAAAACATTTCTTAACAAGATTAAAGGGCTAAAATGACATCCTTTTTATGCAGGTATGTGGGGTTTCTCACCTGTACTATAGCAAACCCAACTGAAGCATACCGCGTATACTGCTGAAGCTTCTTTCTTCCAGCTTCGCCTTCTTTTTTCTGGAGGTCTTGTAGCTTGGGATAGATCTGAGCAAGAAGTTGGAACACAATCTGTGCATTGATGAAAGGAACAATTCCAAGGGAGCATATCCCAAGCCTGCCAATACCACCTCCAGAAAATGAATCCAAGGTGCCAAGGAAACTGTTCTGATCCAAGTTACCAACAAATGCCTCACGGTTTACTCCACCAAGTGGAACGTAAATTCCTAGGCGAGATAAAGCCAAGAGTCCCAAGAGTTTGAGAAACTTGCCCGGTAAAGGGCCTTTGAAGAAATCCCCAAAATCTATGGAACTATCTTCAATTGCAGCTGCCAGAGATTAAACTAGCCGTGTTAAAACTGAGATGAAAACCTTGTTTGATGCAGTTAGTCTTCATGTACAGCAAAGCAAGAAGCTAAACCTGCTACTCCTCTGCCTGAGGATGGCCTCTCCTTCTTTGTACCAGATGTGCTCTCAAGTTTATCTGACACAAGACTTCTCAAACTTTCCCAAGCCCCAATCAGGCCTTCTGGATTGATACCTAATGGGTCAAATACTGGGCTCTTGGAGCTGACAATAGATTCTAATCAACATAAGCAGATTAAAGGGATACTATACTAATACAATTGAAGTCTGTATTCCTCATTGAAAGAAGTAGTTTCATGTTATACCCAAAATTATCTACATGCCCACAAATCAGAACAAACATACAGATTAAGGTTAGCTCGTAAGAGGCCTAAGAGAAGTGCATCTTCAACAATTTGATAAAAAAAAAAATATAAAACTGGAAACAAGATAATCCCCATTAGACTCCAGCTGGAATAATTACCAGCCGCATATCGGGAACCTACAAGGCTTCAAATTACCTATGAAGGAAAGTGATAATGCAGGTGTATTCATTCTATCCGACATCTAGATTCTTGTAGGAATCCAAAAGAAATAAAGAGGGCCGAATGCATTTTTTACCTGGTGGAGAGAGCAAATGATACAGAAGTGGGTTTTCTAGGGACTCCAAGGCTGAATTTGAAACCCAAATTTGAAATCCTTGTGGAGAATTTTGGAGTGAAAGCGTAACTGGTGACGGGAGAACATGGTGCCAGGGCTTCAGTCGTGAACATTATCCTCGTCTCTATCCCTCCTCGAAATGTAAGCTACCGAGACAAATACTTTAATTTTTGTTATTTTTCAAACAAAAACGTAAATACTTTTACCCCTTTCATTATGCCATTTCGGAATAGCACCCCAATTTTTCAAAATAGCGTACCCCTTTACCGCTACGGTAGAACCGACGTTAGCCGTAACGGCCAAGCACAATTCCACCGTAGCGGCCCGACAATGCTCAGCCGTAACGGCCCGACACTACTCAGCCGTAACGGCCAAATATTATTCTCATCAAATTGTACATCGTGCACTATAGAAGTGGGTACACCGTGCACTATAAAAGTACATAGGTTAGGCCTCATCAAATTGTTGATGCGGTATATTTTAATCAACTATTGATTAAGAATGATAAAGTGATATTAATTATGGAAAAATAGTAGGTTTGAATGGGCACTAGTTAGTTGGTACAATGTAGCATTTGCACTAGCTAGTTGCAAATTTACCAACAAAAAATTAAATTCAACTAGCTAGAGTTGAATTTAATTTGTTAGGTTTGTATATAATGTGTATCATATATCAATTCAAGTAGTAACGGTTGGGGTCGTAGCATTTGCACTAGCTAGTTGCAAATTTACTAACAAAAAATTAAATTCAACTAGCTAGAGTTGAATTTAATTTGTTAGGTTTGTATATAATGTGTATCATATATCAATTCAAGTAGTAACGGTTGGGGTCGGTTTAGCCGTAATGGCCGGGATAGATTAGATAGTTGATTCTCTAAAATATTTGGAAAATACATCTTATATTACAGTTGATTCTCTTAACTTCCATGTCAGTTATACATATGGTAGGGCTTCCAACTTTATCATTTGATGTAGTAATGATTTATAACTAAAAAAGATATGGAATAATGATTCGATTGATGATTTACAACAAAACATTACAAGCTGTTATATAGGAATGATTAGATTAACTAACTATCACCAATACACTCAGCACTATGTAAACCATCTGCAATATTCTAGGAATGGTTTAGTTGGATGAGAGGAAGAAGACGATGTTGGCCGTTCCGGCCAAGGTCGAATTAACCATTACGGCACAAGTTGATATGACCGCTACGGCTGAGTACAGATTTGCCGTTACGGCCGAGTCGAGATTTGTCGTTACGATGGTGTCTTCTTCTCTAAAGCTAGGTTTCGATCGATTTGGATGGTCTGCAATCTACATCGCATAATATTCCTTCCTATTGTGTTTCATCTGGATTTAGTTATTTTGTATACTATCCCATATAGAATTCAAGACTACTTATATACAATAGATGCAACAAATCTGGACTAGCTAGTTGGTACAATTTAGCATTTGTATAAAGACATATAAATCTAATTTGATCTTCTTCACGAGCTTATGTATAAAGACATCTAAGGTGGTACAATTTAGGTTTATGGCAATGAACTCGTTCTTGAAGAAGATACCAAGCCTTTGGAGTTTCCAAAGGTTTTTGTGAAAGACGTGTCATCCAAGGTGGCCAATCTAGTCAAGATTGAAGAACTAGTTGCTAGTGAAGACCCTTCTGATGATGAGAATGTTAAACATGAGATTAAGTGAGGTATTGATCTCCTAATGGTGCCTTGTAATGTGCCTCGACCTGCACCACATATAAAATCATTAATTCTTTATTAGGAACTTCATGAAATCCATACATAACTACTTTTACTCAAAATCCATAATTTATTTCTATGGTGTGAAGTTTCAAGATTTGCATAATTTATTTTTACATGCATCTTCAAGTCTAACATCACTTTTACTCATGAATGCTTCTTCCAAAAAAATTTGTCTTCTTCAAATAGCAAGCTTTCCATAGAACCAAAACTACTCCGCTTTCAATCCTAACAAGTAACAACCCTGAAAAAATAAGAAGAAATTATGTTTGCTTCAAATTGCATAGATTTTAGCAAACAATTATGTCAAACTGAAAGTATATAAACTCATTGCGACACTAAACAGAAAGTATAGAGGAAACCTGCCATAGTAAACAATGGTTTTGGTGCCTGAATCTTTCATAAAGACAGTTACATAGGAGGTGTTGATTCCAAATCAAACTAGTACCCCCATCAGAATCAAAGTTCACGACACCATGGAAAGAAGCATTCAATCAGCATAACAAACTCAGTGACGGGCGTTACGGCGGAGTCGACTTCGGCCGTTACGGCGTGGTCGACTTCGGCCGTTACGGCGTGGTCTTCTTCTACCTTCGATCCATCGGCAATGGGGGATTTTATACTAAAAAAATGGAGCCCCAATCTAATGGGCGAATCTAATACATCCATAAATAGACCATTTGCAAATTCTAATGCATAAATTGAATCAAACCCTAAACTAATCCAACGAACTCTTACAATTAAAAACTTCAAATAGACTAAACCCTAATCTACTGTCAAAATTTAAAGGAAATAACAACAACAAATACCTTGTGTGGGAGAGAGACAAACGAATACTCAACTTTTACTTTGAATGCTTGGTTTTGCAGAGGATTAGATGTTCGATAGTGTAATCCGTTCAATTTGAAGAGGAAGAAGAAGAAGAGAGCAAGAACTCAGGGAGGGGAGAAACTGGATATGTGGGTGGACGTGTAATTTTGGGCCCTTTTTTTATATATGAGAAAGGGTGCATTAGAGTGAAATTTAGGGGGTGCGCTACCCTTTGTTTTACATAATAGAGCACCTTTTTTACATATAAATAAAATTTACTTCAAAATTACATCCCCACCCACATTCATTTCTACTCTCTCACCACTCTCTTCTTCCATTCCTCCACCTCTCCAACTCTTCATTTATCCAAATCTCAAGATTGTCCATTGAAATCACTACAAGGAGGCATTAAAGCAACATTTCAAGAGCAACCCCCATTATCAAGGTAAGTTTTGTTGTAAACATTGCATTTTTAGGGAAATTTCAGATTTGGGTTTAACAAGTTAGGATTTTTTATTTTATTTCGGATTTTAGAATGAAATGGGGGGAATTAAGGAGTTTTAATGTTAAAATGTCATGTACAAATGGCAATTACATGGTGGAAATGGGGGATTTGGGCTCGCATTGTCGCACGACTTCAGCCCGCTGGCCGCTGAGTCGAGGTCTCGAGGTTGAAGACGACGTTCGGCCGTTACGGCCGAACGTCGTCTAGCCATTACGGCCAGATCCCTTATGCTGCAAAATATGTACTTTGTTCCACGGCCCAAGCAAAGTTGTCCTCCCTCTCAAAGGCCAAGAAAGCTCCGGCTATAGTGTAATTCAGCCATGTTGAGGTAAATCCAACAATTTCTAAGAAAGGCATACCGTACATGTAGATTTAGCAATGGATTAGATGGGGGATTTTAATTCTGTTGAAACCAGCCGTACCGGCCAGAGGAGTTCCGGCCGTTACGGTTGAGGCACGTCCGGGCGTAACGGCCAGAGACGCGTCGGCCGTAACGGCCAGAGGCGCTCCGGCCATTACAGGCCGGAGACGCGCTGGCCGTTACGGTGATGTTCAAGAGAATCTAAATTCGATTCATAATAAGTGCATAAAACTTAAAAATAAAGTGTATGACTTACTTGTTTGTAGCGTATGTGCAGTCGATTACTAAGACGTAGGGAAATGCCTTAAGAAGTGATATCGAATCAGGACCAGCGAAGAAGACATCACTAATCCGATTGCTTTTATCATCTAATTTGTGCTCCATGAAATAGTTGTTCTCCTTAGCTCGGAGGAAGAACTCTTGAACAACAGTTCGCCTCTCCAACCCAGCCTTCTTTAAACCATATCTTGTTGTGTAGATCTATTTCTTACTCGTGAAGTTCATTGGGAAATCTTTCAATGCCACTACAATCTGGGTCGGGGTACAACTGCTTGATGACATAGACTCCACCAACTTCAGCTTTTGGCCGGTGAGTCTTCCAGCGAGTGCATGCCCATGCAAACTAGAATTTATCTTGTGGTTGTGAATTCCATGAACAACCTCAATCCTCCACGATCCTCTTGGACCCTTAATACAAGTCACTGCAAACTTGCAGCCACATTTTTTTGATTTAAAACAAAACTTTAAATGAAGAATCTGTAAAATATAGCCGTTACGACCAGAGGGCGTTGTGGCCGTTACGGCCACAAAGCTTCTTTTTTTTCAAAGATCGAATCTTTTTTCGTAAGAACACTTCGACGTCCCAAACCAAAAGTTATGATCTTTTGTGAACAAAGTAATCATCTTTAACCTAGTATTTTACTAATACTAATATACATTTGCCTAGTCAATACATGCAAGATTAAACACACTTTTTTTTCCCTACTTTAAAACCATCTCTAGAAAAGCATGTAGTTTTACACAAAAAAATAGCTAAATATGATAAAGTGAAGTGAAGTAGAGTGGTTAAAGAAAGAAAAGATGGAACAAACAAATAAAACATACCTCATTGTGATTGATGTTTAAGGCTTGATCTTCCAAATCCAAGAAATATTGGTAATCTCCTTTGTTGTTCATTGTTGAAAATTGAAAACCATGGAGAGGTTGTGTTTTTTAGAGAAGAGATGAAATGTAGTGGTTGGCTTACGGCTACGGCGAATTAAAAGACTACAGCAGAAAGAGTTAAGGTAGTTGAGTGCATTTAATTCCTCGGTTTCAGAAAAAATCCAACTGTTACGGCCTGAGGTACCCCAGTCATAACGGCCAGAGGGCTTCCAGCCGTAACGACCAGATGCGTTCCAGCCATTACGGCTGGGAGCCCTCTAGCCGTTACGGCTGGGGGACCTCTGGCCGTAACGGCTGGAGGGTGCGCTATTATGAACAAAGTGGCTTTTCTGTCCCATTTAAGGTTCTGATAACAGTATACCATCTAATGTTCTGGTGACACTCTTATGAGCTTTTCTTATGACAAGACCCATGCACATCACATTGAGGGTAGAGCAATTTTCACCAATAAAAGAAGACTTGATCTCTAACCTCAAACCCAAACCAGAATTCCATCTCCATCCATGGCTCCTAGGAAAGCAGCATGTTCCTCGCAAACCTATGCCATTGCTCCACACTTCATCAACTTCTCCATCGTGCTCGTGCAAGGTGTCAAGGAGAGAAGATCGGAATGGACCATGTTACCCGGGGGCACCCTAAGAAACGTGATCATATCTTGGAGCCAATCTGGCGAGGGGGTACCACCAGGATATTGCTGCTTTTTCTTGAACGACAACGATATAACAGATCGTATGTTAGCCAAAGAAACGGCCGCACAGTTTCGCCTATTCGAAGGTGCTGAGATTCGGGCAGTTGATAATATTTCGCCTGAGGATTAATGTAATTTGTTGTTTTTTCATGTTGAGGCTTTAAAAGCAAGTGTTGCTTGTTATTTTGTGATTCTGTAAGTCATATTTCGATGTTTTTTTTCATTTAAAAGCAAGTGTTCTTTGTAAGTTGGTTGTTTGGAAGCAATGAAGTAGTTTGTTTTTCTTACACTTGAGCTTGGTCACCTAATAGCGCACGAAAAATAGTAAAGTTGAACATGACACATTTGTTAGGGCTTTAACAATCCACCCAAAGATCCAAATGGAATCATATAGATACATACAACAATATATAAAGTATATAATACAAACATTAACTTCTCGGTTTAAAAGAAACCAAGCCGTAACGGCCAGTGTACCACCAGCTGTATCGGCCAGAGTACCACCAGCCGTTACAGCTAAGGCACGTCCAGCCGTAACGGCTGGTGGTACTCTGGCCGTTACGGCTGGGCACCCTTTGGTCGTAACAGCTAGAAGGTGAGCTATTCTGAAATTTTAAGGGTGCGCTATTTGGAAACCGCGTACTTTTAATAAAATGGATCCGACTAATATGTACCCAATAAAAATGCTAATTTAAAGATTAGGGGAGAATGGTGCGCTTGTAAGAAATAATAAAAAACAAAAGCCGTTGGATGGAGAAAGATCAAGGGCGTTGATCGTCTCACTTAAATAGAAGAAAAAAACGGTATGAACGAATTTTTGGCGAATTATTCGCATATTTTTGAAAAAAAAAACGAATATAGGGTGCACGCCCAGATTATTCATCAAAACTGTGATTTTGTTCATCAAAACTGTGATTTTCTTCATCAAAACTGTGATTTTGCTCATCAAGACTGTGATTTTGTTCATTAAGGCTGTGATTTTTTGCATCAAAAAACTATTATTTGTGAATCAAAAACCTATTGTTTGTGCAAAAAAAAAATGGCCGAATGTGTATCAAAAGTGTATGCATTAATATATGTTTGTGCATCATAATTAGTCGTACGTGAGACAAAACTAATTGTCTTGATGTCAATTTTTGTATTGCTTTGCTTGACTCATTTGGATTCGTCATTGTTGCTACTGCGAAAAGTGTGGCTACTTCTCGCTCCTAACATAGCTAAGGCACAAAGCACTCATCTTCAGTTTGCAATTGGCTCGTTCTCTTGGCGTACATCGTATTATTACAAAGTCAGATTCTTTATCTATTATCATTGGCATTCAAGCTTTTATATCAAACTTATCTTATTCAAGTACTATATTAGATGATACACGTTTATAGGGCACTTCATTTGTTTCTTTTTGTTGTGCTCATATAGGTAGACATGACAATTGTGTAGCTCACTTTATCACACAATTATATCTTAATCCGGACATGAACAAGTCTTTGTTACTTATATTCCGCCATGTATAATAGACTTAGCTGAATTGGATATTGCACGCTTAACTTTTGAGTTCTTTGTTCTCACTTGAACCCAGAAAAGGAAGAGCTTTTGTTGACATGGGGAGCACCTCAATCCCTAATAAATTATCAGGGTGCTACAATTTTCTCCCTTGAACTCGATCAACTCTTATCTCTTCTCTATTTCCCACCTCCAATTCTAAGACCTATCGTCACAAATCCCTTGCTTCTGCACTCTGCGAGACCCAATACGCTCTCCAAGTTCAAGATCCTCGGCTGCGTATCGCGACAGCGCAAAAATAGGGAAAATGAGCCCATGTGAAATGCAGAACCATTCAAGCGGCGTTTCTAGTGCCAATGGTCCTCAATTTCATGGAGCTACATGTCTAGAAAAGGCGCCTCTAGAAAGCTCAGATCCGAGGAGGATGTCGAGCCACCTTTATTGGGCACTTGCACCAATGCCTCATGCTTTGCCAACGTTACGACATTGCTAAGTCTCTTGAGGGGAGTAATACTTGTATCCTTTTATGTCCTTTACTTTCAGTTTCCGTTGATAAGGATAATACTCTCCCTAGTTTTATTCCCTCTCTTTTGCAGGAATACAAGGATGGCATGCTCGATGAAATCCTCGATGGGCTACCGCCTATTCGTGGGATCGAGCATCGGATTGACTTGATTCCCGACCCATCTTTACCGAACCGGGGTGCTTATAGGGCATCGCCAAAGGAAACTCAAGGGTTGCAACACCAAGTCCAATCTCTTTTGGACAAGGGGTTCGTTCGAGAGTCACTTAGCCTTTGTGCAGTCCTGGTGATCTTGGTGCTGAAGAAGGACGGTTCTTGGAGGACGTGTATGGATTTTCGTTCCATTAACCAAATTACCATCAAGTAACGCCATCCCATCCCTCGCTTGGACAACATGCTAGACGAGTTGCATGGTGTCGTGATGTTCTCGAAGATCGACCTTAGGAGCGGCTCCCATCAAATTCGAATGCAAGAAGGCGATGAATGGAAGACGACATTTAATACTAAGCACGGTCTTTACGAGTGGCTTGCGAAGCCCTCCGAGCTCACGAACGTTCCTAGCACTTTCATGCGTTTAATGAACTATGTACTTCGTAGGTTTTTAGGCAAGTTTGTCGTCGTGTATTTTGACGATATTTTAGTTTACTTTAGAACTTTGGACTCTCACGCGGGGCACCTTAGGACGGTGTTAGATTGCCTTCGCGAACAATGTTTAGATGTAAATTTGGAAAAGTGTATGTTTTGCACGGACACGATGAATTTTCTTGGTTTCGTCGTGTCCAATGATGGATTGCGAGTATCTAAGCCATTCGAGAGTGGTCAACTCCAATGACCCCATGATGGTTTGTTCCTTTTTGGGGCTCGCTGGGTTTTATAGGTGATTTGTCAAGGACTTTAGTTATATCGCTGGGCTACTCCATAATCTTACTAAGAAGAAAACCACAATAAAGTGGATGCCGCATCATACAACCACTTTCGGGGCCCTACAACATGCTTTGTGCCAAGCCTTGGTCCTGCAATTTTTGGACTTCTCTAAGTGCTTCGAGATCGAGTGCGACGTTTTCGACTATGACATAGACGGCGTACTCCTTCAAGAGTAACGACTGATCGCTTACTTTAGCGAGAAGCTAACAGGGGCTACCTTGAACTATCTGACCTATGAGAAAGAGTTATACGATCTAATTAGGGTCCTTAATGCGTGGAAACATTATTTATGGCCAAACAAGTTCGTAATTCATTCGGATCATGCGACCTTAGCATACTTGAATAGTCAAACGACTCTCAACAAACGCCACACACGCCGGGTTGAAACATTATCTATGACCTTAGCATCCTTGTCCGTACGCTCCGACGGACCCATCACTAGAGCTTGAAATCGCGCCATCTCGAGCCACGAACTCCATAGTGGCACACACTCAATAGCCACGGCCCGCCCACGATTGAACCATCGCTTGTATGCGTCATCACCATCGATATTGCGGAAGACCCGAGCCTCGACTTTGTGTGCGTCGTCACCACTGTGCCAGACTCGGCGCGCCTCGCCAGCCCTTGGCCAGCCTCGGCGTACCCCAACACAGCCACTTGAGGTTCATGCATCACGAGGATCCTTTACCACACTGCACACAGTGTCGCAACACCCCCGCGCGCGTGCCAACGCACGGCCGCGCCTTGTCGTGTCGTGCCATGGCCTTGTCGTGACACTCACGACACAACCACCATGACACTTATCTTTCTAGTACTATTTTCAACATGTTTCCTTTCTAAGACCTCCGAATGTTGGTCATTGCTTATTTTGGCTTATGTTAATGGGCTTGGATCGACGTTAGGCCCCTTTCATACATGCAACCCTATTCGCCACCCCATGTTATCTAGGTTTTCTTGTGACCCCTCTATATAAGGGGCCACACCCATTTGTTATTTGGCACACTTGAATTAATGATAAGGAGAATCTATTGAATTTATTCTAGAATTATCAATTGGGTGTCAACCTCCTATCCTCTTCCTCTTGATCCTTTTCTCCTTTGAACTCGATTAACTCTTATCTCTTCTCTATTTTCCACCTCCAATTCTAAGACCTCTCGTCACAAATCTCTTGCTTTCGCACTTTACGAGACCCAATACACTCTTTAAGTTCAAGATCCTCGAGTGAATACGACTTCTCAAGACGGGTTCACATCAATAACTATTGAGGCTAAAAATCGGGATTGGCAAAGAGAGTAAAAGAGAGATGGTGGTGATATTTGATGAAGTTCTCATCAGGGAAGAAAAGGAGAGGAGGAAAGATATTGTTGGAGGCAGTGGAATAACTCAATGACGGTGAAGATAGGCTCATAGGCACAAGTCATAAGCTGAAAGTGAAAACTAAAATTCTATAAGACTAATAAATGGATGATCGGATAGTAACAAATTGTTGGAGGCAGTGTCGAAGTCCTTTATATTGGGATAAAAAGGGTGTAGAAATTTTAGAAGGACCGGAGATTATACAAGACACATTTGATAAGATTGATATTGTTAAGAACAAAATGAAGGCGGCACAGGACAGACAAAAGAGCTATTTTGATCAGCATCGCAAGGAGATGGAATATCAGGTTGGAGATAAAGTATTCTTACGAGTTTCTCCATGGAAAGGTGTCATGAGATTTGGTAACAAAGGAAAACTGAGTCCTCGGTATATTGGGCCATATAATATCATAGAGAAGATGGGACCATTGGCATACAGATTAGCATTGCATTCAGAATTAGCTCAGATTCATAATGTTTTCCATCTTAGTATGTTACGACGGTATCGATCTGATCCATCACATGTGTTAAAGGATTCAGAAGTAAAAATTGCAAAGAATCTAAGTGATAGCTTTAGTTTAGGTAGTGTTTAGGATGCTTATTTATGTTTAGTTTGCATAGTTTTAGCTTAGTTTCTAGGTTTTTAGGTTTTCTAGGAAATTCGGATTTTTCGCTTGTTTTGTTCGGTTTTGCAGATCTTTAGGTAAAAAAGCGTGGATGGGATGGATCTTAGATGATTGTGGAGGATCAAGATGAAGCTTAAAGTGGTGCAAGTGAAGATTGGAAGAGCTAAGTCCCAAGAGCTTGAGGGATAAAAACGCTTAAACCCGGGTCATGCATTGGAGACTTATTTTAACACCTCTATCTTGCAATGCTTGATTTGGGAGCTACAATGGTCAGATGAAGCTGAGTTTGGTATCACTGGAAAGCTAACTCGAAGAGCTACAATTCATATTTTTACTCCGAGTCCAAATTCCAACTCTAAGGGGGTCAAAACAGGCTCTAAAGTGTCACTTCAATGCTGAGGCTTGAGCGAGGGTAAAGTGTGCCGAAGCGCGGTCCGGTGTGCCTTGACCGCGCTGCGGCGCATTTGTACGACACTGACTTCGCGCCTCCGTGTTATCTTTGGGCCGAATTTATTAGTATTTTAGAATGTTTTTGGATTGTGGTTTAAATACTCTTTTAGGGTTTCTTTGAAGACTAATACTTTGCTTTTTACGTTATTATTCAACTAGAGAGAACTCTTGGGAAGAAACCCTAGATTGCACAATTGAAGAGAAATCTAACTCTTGTAAGCTTAATTTCTTCTTTAATGTCATATTCTAGCTAATTTCCTATGTCCAACTAGTTAGTTGAAATTGTATGCATGATTGTTTGTGAGATTTGAATTATTTCAATTTGCCTTGACTAGATGCTTAATTGATAAGATTCGCTTAGGATTATAATAGCTTGATCACCTATTCTATTTCTAGGTTGAATTACAACTAGAGTAACTAAATAGACGGTGGAATTTGTTTATTCATGGATGAATCCTTTGATTAAATTTATAGACGGTGGAATAAGATTAATCAAAGGAGGAGAATTCAATCACAAAACGTCATGAATAGACGGTGAAATTCATGAACTATGTTTCTATTGAATGCTTTGAACTTATTTGCATGATCAATTTGACGTAGAATGTTTTCTAGGTTAATTGGTTAAAAGGTTATTAAAGACGGTGCATATTGTTAACCACTTTAAGCTTGAATTCCATAAATTCACAATAGATTAGTCAAGGGAATTGAAATAAGAATAATCAAGGATCAAAACTCATGTATGCAATGGATACGAAACTAGTTGGACGCTTTTCCTCTATTTGAAACCCAATTATTTTACTTGCTTTATTTTATTTACTTAAATTGATAGTTTGAATTCTAAAAATCCCATTTGTTACTTAGTAATATTATTTAAACAGGAGTAATCTGAGTCCTTGTGGGTACGACCCTTGCTTCTACTATACCTAGGTTCAGATGTTAGGATATTTCTTTGATAACGCATTTACCGCGACATAAAAGTGCTCATCAAAATTGGCGCTATTGCCGGAGACTCGGCTATTTGTTTGTGTTTACTTAGTATTACTATTTTTGGTGTTGTGAACCTATCTTACGGTTCATAACACCCGTTCTACTGATCCATGGCTTTGTTTGAATGTAGACAGCTGCAGGATAAACACTTCCACAACTATTTTATAAGATTTCAAGACCATGTGTTTGAACTTGGTACTTGGGGGTTACAATACAGTGATGGAGAGGTAAACATGGGAGTTATCCATGGTATGAATTTTGGGACAAGGGAATTGGCCGACTACATGAGCAATGAGAGGCTTTTATATATGGGATCTGAGGAATGCTGGGATTTCTTTTGTTTCATGAGCCATCAGAGCTTTTTGGTCGAATCATCTTCCCAACCACCCCATCCGGTTGATAAGTCTCTTGAGGATATAATTAGGGATCTCTCCAAAGGGGCGGATGCTATAATCATGGAGCATTGTGAGTCATGTTCTTCAAGTTTTCATTCCACAATCTCATGCCCTTTTGAGTTGTGTGAAAGGAGAGGTGGAGTCACATTGGAGTCAAACGATCATGAGTCAAACACTCAGATTCAAGTTGAGGAGCAATCTATTACACTTGATGTGAGTTATGAAGATAAATTTGATGTCCAACATAAATTCACACCTATAAGGCAAGTTGAGCAGATCATCATAGAGCCAAAGGAAGTCTGTGCTAGCATAGAGATACTTACATAGCCTAGGGAGCCTAAGTCATTTTCACCCATGTGGAGTAAATTGTTTGAGGGTTTTGTTGTTTTTGGAAGAAGACTCGTTTGTTGACCATGATGACTTCTTTGTTGATGAAGTAGACAACCATGAGGTTGAAAAACAACATGATATAAAGGATCCCGCTGGCATGGTGCATCTTATGTTAGGCCTTGACATCCCATGCTTCAGTTTCCCCATCTTCTCACATCTAGAGCTGATGGAGTTCCAAGATGAGGAGCCAAGACTACAACACAAGGTGGAAGATGAAGAATATATGGAGTTCATCTTGGATAAAAGTGGTATTGTTGATAAGTGCTTTGATTCATGTTGTAAGTATTTTCTAAAGCCACCACTTGTGTTGAATTTATTTGAACAAATGTCATCTCATGAAAATTGTGCACACAAGTTTGATAATTTAAAAAGGTCTTTAAAAGTTATATTATGCATATTTAATTTATCATTATGTTACTTATGTCTTTTTGAGATGTGTGCACAGGGGTTTGACAAGTTATTAAGGGCATTGACAATGTCTAATCTTGTCAATTCATGCTAACGTCAAGCTAATGACGTTAAATAAGCGCTTCTTGGGAGGCAACCCGATGCTTAGATAGATTTCTTTTTCAATTAATCTTTTGCTTTTTAGGTAGTTTTGTGTGTGTTTAGATATCCCAGGTCCAAAGATTGATAACCCGAAGAATCATCACCGTCGTCGGATTTCCCGCCGCACTACACGGATAGCTAGATTCTTTGTGAGTTTTTCTCTCTCCTTTACTTTTTACTTTACTTTGGGGACGAAGTATGTTTTAAGCATGGGGGAAAGAATTTACTTTTGCATTGCATATAGTTGCATTAGATTAGGCATATTTAAAATTTTTGCTTGCATTGATTAAAATCTTGAAAAAATGAAAAAAATCAGAAAAATTTGAAACAAAATACAAAAATATTGCATTTTAGGTTCTCATTTCCCCATTGTTTAATACCTCTTATGTTTCTATGCTAAGTATGAATTCTAACCCATGATTTGCATGATATGCTGATATTTCTATGATATGAGCATGATTGTTGATTGATTACTTTGACTATAGGACTGAGCATGTATTTAGTTTGAGTTTAGATTCATTTAGAAGTTCTAGACAACAATTTACCTTGTGAGATTTATTTGGCCTTTCGTTGACTATATTTGTTCTCTATATTCTTGAGTGTATCACCATGATTTTCTAGCTCTAGAACTTGCGTTTAGACTCTTTTTCAAGACTGCTTCATATGATTGAATGCATGACATTAAAATAATTGAGGCAATGTTTCTTATTAGCCTATTATTTCCTTTCCTACCTTACAAGATCCATGTTTTGACACCCCATTTCTTTGAGCTTTAAGCCTAATTTTTTATAGCTCCACAATATTTTCCTAGCCTATTAAGCTTGACCCATTCGGGATTTAGGACTTTAGGTTGTGTTTTTGTTTTGTGGGAGTTTGGTATAAGTATGGGGGAGGTTGAAAGAGAGGTTGAAAGAGGGAATACAACTCTAGTGTGCAAAGTGGAAAAAAATGAAGGTGAAAGATAAGTGCAAAGAAAGAAGAAGAATGAGCTTGAAAGGTTAGTAACCTTCAAAAATGAAAGAAGAGTTGAATAAAGAGGCAAGGGAAAAAATGATGAAAAGAAAGAAAGAGGAGAAACAAAGTGCTTTGATGAGTTTATGGAGTTGGTGAAGAAAGTTTTGGGAGTATAAAGAAAAGAAAAAGTGTGAAGTTTGGGTTTTAGAATTAGTTCTTTATCCCGGATTTAGCACCACATGACCAAAAATTTATCCCTTCCAAATTTCTCTTTACCTTGGCCCCATTACATCCCTTAAAAGTCCTCATGATTTTTGTTGTGTATTTGGTCCACAGCGGTGGAGATTTAGGACGCTGATGCAAGCATATGGTAGTCTAGTTTTCATGGTGGATTTGGAGTGAAACACGTCCTTTAAACACTTGAGAGTGAGAGCAAACACATTGCCTTTGGTGAGGTCTAGAATGAATGAATGATCTTTTCTCTATGCTTAATGTAATGCATGCTATGAAGTCTTGGTCAGGTGTTAATTATATGTTGAATTGCTCGGTTGATTATGAGATGGATGCATGATTGTATTGATGTGGTGTGACTTGGATTTATGTCTTGCTTGAGGACAAGCAAGGGTTAAGCATGGGGGAATTTGATAGCTTGCATTTAGGTACTATTTAGGATGCATATTTATGTTTAGTTTGCATGGTTTTAGCTTAGTTTAGCTTAGTTTCTAGGTTTTTAGGTTTTCTAGGAAATTCGAGTTTTTTGCTTGTTTTGTTCGGTTTTGCAGATCTTTAGGTAAACAAGCATGGACGGAATGGATCTTAGATTATTGTGGAGTATCAAGATGAAGCTTAAAGTGATGCAAGTGAAGATTGGAAGAGCTAAGGCCGAAGAGCTTGAGGGATAAAACGCTTAAACCCGGGTCATGCATTGGAGACTTTTTTTAACACCTCTATCTTGCAATGCTTGGTTTGGGAGCTACAGTGGTCGGATGAAGCTGAATTTGGTATCATTTGAAATCTAACTCGAAGAGCTATAATTCATATTTTTACTCCGAGTCCAAATTCCAACTCGAAGGGGGTCAAAATAGCCTCTAAAGTGTCACTTGAATGATGAGGCTTGAGCGCGGGTAAAGTGTGCCGGAGCGCGGGTGTGCCTTGACCGCACTACGGCGTGTTTGTACGACGCTGACTTCGGGCCTCCGTGTTATCTTTGGGCCAACTTTATTAGTATTTTAGTATGTTTTTGGATTGTGGTTTAAATACTCTTTTAGGGTTTCTTTGAAGACCGATGCTTTGCTTTTTACGTTATTATTCAACTAGAGACAACTCTTGGGAAAAAATCCTAGATTGCACAATTGAAGAGAAATCTAACTCTTGTAAGCTTAATTTCTTCTTTAATGTCATATTCTAGCTAATTTCCTATGTTCAACTAGTTAGTTGAAATTGTATGCATGATTGTTTGTGAGATTTGAATTATTTCAATTTGCCTTGATTAGATTGAATTTATCCGTGCTTAATTGATTAGATTCGCTTAGGATTATAATAGCTTGATCACCTATTCTATTTCTAGGTTGAATTGCAACTAGAGTAACTAAATAGACGGTGGAATTTGGTTATTCATGGATGAATCCTTTGATTAAACTTATAGACGCTGGAATAAGATTAATCAAAGGAGGAGAATTCAATCACAAAACTTCATGAATAGACGGTGGAATTCATGAACTATGTTTCTATTGAATGTTTTGAACTTATTTGCATGATCAATTTGACGTAGAATGTTTTCTAGGTTAATTGGTTAAAAGGTTATTAAGGACGGTGCATATTGATAACCACTTTAAGCTTGAATTCCATAAATTCACAATAGATTAGTCAAGGGAATTGAAATAAGAATAATCAAGGATCAAAACTCATGTATGCAATGGATACGAAACTAGTTGGACGCTTTTCCTCGATTTGAAACCCAATTATTTTACTTGCTTTATTTTATTTACTTAGATTGATAGTTTGAATTCTAAAACCCCACCTTTGTTACTTAGTAATATTATTTAAACACGGGTAATCTGAGTCCATGTGGGTACGACCCTTACTTCCACTATACCTAGGTTCGAAAGTTAGGATATTTGTTTGACAGCGCATTTACCGCGACATAAAAGTGCTTGTCACTAAGCTACATAGAGGAACCAGTTATGATCGTTGATTACAGAATCAAACAGTTGCGGAATAAGGAGATTTCGATGGTTAAAGTAATTTGGAAGAATCATGGTATAGAGGAAACGACTTGGGAAACTGAGGATAAGATGAGAAAGTCATACCCACATTTGTTTAATGGTAATTGATTCCCTATCATACTGCATCATATGAAGAGATAGTGAATTTTGAGGACAAAATTCTTATAGAGGGGGAGGATTGTAACATCCCCGACCGAAGTGCATACGTCATTTTGCATTCATATAATATTAATAGCATATGCATAGCATATTGGCATGATATATAGTGCATTTTTAAAAGTAATATTTATTTTCTAATTAAGTTTATTATATTTAAAAAAAATTTAACTTAAAGTTAATTATTAATTATTTTAGGGTAAAGTTTGTAGTAAAGGAAATTTCAGAGTGGAAATTATAATTTTGATAAAGATCATGGCCGATTTGTACGACTTTGTGTCTGTGTACTTTAAAATCAAGTTTGAGTTTGCTTTCTTATCACTTTATGTGTTGGAACTTGTGTTTGTCTCCTTATCTCTTTATATAGTTATATCTTCTCTATGAATATTCGTAAGAGCACCAGAAGAAAATTACACAGAGGGAGTTCGAGAGTTCAAAGAGAGAAAAAAAGATGGAAATGATGGTTTTCTTATTTTGATCTTGTTTTGGTATAAGATATCTTCTATCGGGTTTTAATCCTGAAGTATAAGCGTGATTTGGTAAGTTTTTAATTAGTTAATGGTTTATTTAGATTTTTCTAATTTTTCCAGCTCTAGATTTGTTGATAGGGTTTTTTGACAACAAATAAATTTATAGTCAAGACCCCGCTGAGTACAGGGGAGTCAGGTTCGTCCACGGGAGATAGTCAGTATCAAGTTCTGTTCTTACTTAGAGCTAGACCTGTACAAGTCCGGGTCGGCCCGCCCGACCCGCTTAAAACACGGGCTTGGACATGGGAATTAGCCCGAAAGGCCCGACCCGTAAAATATGGGACCGGGCTTGGACAACGAAAAAAGCCCGTATACCCGGCCCGACCCGTATATATATAATTTATATTTTATAATAATATTAATATATTATATCATTAATTATTTCTCCATATAAATACTTGCAATTTATATCTAGTTACAATTTTTAGGTTATCTAGTTACATTTAAAGGTTTAGCAAATGAAATTTTGCATAAGTTATCATTAATATAATTTTTTTATTCATCTACTTGCAATTTATAATGCAATTTTGGACATGATTTGTGGGTCGGGCGGGCCCGTGTTTGTCAGCGGGTATGGACAAAAAAATAGGCTCGAATTACCGGGTCGGGCCAAGCCCGACCCGTTGATGTGGACAAAAAAAAATTTGGCCCAGTCCGAACCCGCCCATGTACAGGTCTACTTAGAGCGCAAGTAAGAGAGAAAAGCAAGGATTTTTTTTATATCAATAAATAGAAAATCTAAGGTAAATGTATCCCCACAACAACAATTATGCATGTCAAACGTTATTGAAACACATAGATCATGCTTTTATCACATAAAGGCACTAACTTTCGTTAACTTTAAGCAAGTAAATCAATCAACTTTCTCTAAATTAATAAACTTACTATCTATCTCTTCTAATTCGACTAGGATTGATCCGCTTTCGCTTCAAAACCCTAAATTGACTATTCCGATTCAAAGTTTTCGCTTTCGCTTCAACTATGAATGAGAAATTCCCTTCAACTTTCGTTTCAAGGATTAAGAACAAGAGAAAAGATTCATGCAATAAAAACAATCAAACATGATCACAACCAAGCATGCACAGCCATTGTTGGGTTCAACCCCAATCTTAGAGAGAGAAAACTACTCACAATTCATCATTAAAAACATCTAAATTAAATTAAAGAGAAAGGAAAATCTTACAACCGAATCCACAATGAAACTTGTCTTCCAAGTAATCCCAAAAATTCGTTCCCCTCTCTCCCTCACGCCTCCTCTCTATCTTCTCTCTACTCTCTACCCTAAAACTAGGTTAATTGTGGCCTCCCTAACTAAAGCTAGAACAAGAGTATTTATAGAGAAAAACCTAATCTATCTAGAAGCTATCTATAAGGAAATAAATCTTTAAAAGACATATCCCTTCTATAAGGAAATAAATCTAATAAAAGATATATCCCTTCTATATAAAAAGAACCTAATAAAAAGGGATAAACATACATTAATTGCGCCGACTCTAATGTCTTCTACCGACACGGGACCCTCGGTATTGACCCCGTCAGGGTCGGTAGATTTGTCTTTTGAATTCTCGATTTTTGCTTCTCTGCGCACCTCGGTATCGACCTGGGCAGGGTCGATATCGACCTCCATCAACATTAATGAAAACAACTTTGAGTAAAACTTTCGTAGCGGGTTCGTTACACCTCGGTTTGACTTGATTCTTTTTCTTATGTCTTTGTAACGACTTTCTCTACCTCTTTCCAAGCTCGAACTTGATATTCAATGTCTTTATTGGAGTGCTTTTCTTCGGCTTTCACTTCATTCTTGAGTGCTATCTTCAAGTGCTTTCCTCCTTTCTTCAAAATATGCTTCAAAACAATACCAAAACCTATAAAAACACCACCATACCTTATGTAGACTCCATATCTTAAGGAAATACGAAAACCTACACAAACGACTCAAAACAAAACACAAAACTAAAGAAAAAGACTCAAAGACACAAAAACACACCCTAAAAACACAACTAAAAAGGCGGATATCAAGATCTACTATTGATTTTGATTTGAAAATCAGTCGATTTATAGTTCTCAGATGATGTTTTTGATATTGGATTTATATTCGATTAAAGATTTCAGAGTAATTTTAAGCTATTGCTTTGTAATCATATTATGGAGTCCTTTGATCAAGTTTTTCATAAAGGTTTGAACTAGAAAATTGTTCTTCTATATAAATAGTTTATTGTTGTCAATTTTTAAAGGATTTGGAATTATACACAAAAAGTTATAATGCATATTTGCATTTTATCGCATTTAGGGTTAGAGTTTGTAAGAATAAATAGCCTAGTTTGTATTGGATTACATACATGAGCACAAGTAATAGACCGTGGTCAGAGTCAAGGGGGAGAAATATAGTATCTGTCTTAAACAGGTGAGTATAGACCGGAGATTCAACCCTATGTGCTATATGGATATATGTGATATATGTATATATGTGCTATATGCCTATATAATGGATATATGTGCTATATGCCTATATAATGGATATATGTGCTATATGAGCTATATGGATATATGTGCTATATGAGTTATATGGATATATGTGTTATATGTGATAGCTCAGAAATTTCCAGAGTTGTTTGCACAGAAAGTATGTTAGCAGATGGTATATGATATATGATATATGACTACATGATGCACTTGATTGCATAGCATATTCCAATGAGATTAAAAGGACATGTGACTGTCTTGCCTTGAATTTGTATACAAAAGAGACCTACGGGTCGTACATGAGGCCTAAGATGCCTAAGAGATGGTATATGAGCAAATGAGGCCTAAAATGCCTAAAAGTCGATAATGGAAAAAAAGTTGGTATATGGAAAAAAAAGAAAAGAAAGGAAAAGTTGGTATATGGAAAAGAGTCGGTATATGGAAACCCGGGGCAGATTCAGGCTTGAACAATTCACAGAATAATAAATTGGATACATCGGCATTTGCATTTGCATAGTAAATTCCTATATGACATATGAATAATATGTATGTATATGTACATGGACTAAATGTTTGACTCTGTGTTAAATAATTGATGATGGTTTATATTCACTGAGTATGCGACTCACGTAAATCGCAAAATAATTTTTTAGGTTCAGCTAGAATTTTCTGACGTGTGTCTCTTTTAGAGGTCACATTCATACAAGCCGGCCGACTGAAGTTCAATGCAACCTTCTCCTCCTCATTTTGCATCTTAGACATATGAATTGTAATAAAGTTAGAGTAATAGATGTATTAGCACAAGAAGTAACGACATAGAACTTTGTGTTGTGTGTGTGTGTGCAACCTTATATGGTTATTAGTTTTGTTATATGTTTACGTGGATAGTTGTTATATGTAAGTTATATGTTTATATGTGAAATAAGTTATTACAAAGTATATGTCATAGGGTATAAGGGTGTCACATGCATTGCTGCGAGTTTACTCCTTTATGATTCTGAATACAAATGGTAAGTCGTAGACACGTTTATTGGTAAAACAATAGATATCAAAATAAATAGGCAAAAATATAAAATAATCGAGGATAAACTTCACTATGATTCCATTTAGATGTCGAAGAACAATTGAGAGGTGCACTAAAGAGGAGATGTGAATAAATATATCTCTTGAGGTCTTGAATGAATAATCGAAGAATAGAAACACAATTGTATGTAGATCGGTTTTCTAGTAGTGAGAGAGTTCCTTCGTTGATCTTCTTCTCCCCCTTTTATAGGTTCACCTCCTGATCATTTATGAGTGTAAATCCCAAGAATCTAGCCCTGTTGTTAATGCTTTCCAACGACTAGTTTGACCAATTACCACTTCCGTGATTTTCGCTAAAGTCGTCGACGCGTTTAGGCATTTAAGGTGTTCGTGATTTTCGCTATGTAGTTAATGCATTCCAACAACTCTTTTCTGCTCCTTGATTTCCTCCATTCAATTTAATGCCTCATTAATAGTTAATGATATCTTTAATTCCTTCCGATCTTTTCATATCTTCGTGACCCCCACCTCAGAATTTAGCCCGATGTTTTAGGGCCTAACATGACATATACTTCCACGTCCAGACAATGTTACTCTAATTTTAGTGTATTGATTCTATAATCCAGATCAACCAATATCTAAAATTAAAAACCCTAATATAGTAGATATAACATAAACATTAAAAATTGACGCTTCACAAACTTTAATCTTACAATGTATTTTAGTGTATTGATTCGATGTCCATGGGTCATCGAGAATTCGAGATTAGTCATTAGTTGATTATCCAAATCCTCTCATATGTACATGGCTTCAGAAATAACGTGTGCAGTTAAATTGTAAATGGGTGAGTAGGGGACAAGGGTAAAGTATGTGTTAATTTTAAGGGAAATTCCTTTTGCTACCCTTGAGTTTATGACTTTTCCTTTTGGTGCCCTAAAAAAAACTTATTCCTCTTGGTACCCCTCAGGTTTGTACATAGTTCTTTCCGTACCCCAACTTACAAATTTTTTAACTTCCATCCAATTTCCATTTAAAAACAAAAAGAAAAACTATTATTAAGAGAAAAAGAAAATATTAATATGAAATCACCCCCAGCCGGCGTTCTGTCTATGCGAGGTTCGAGATTTCGTAGTTAAACACTCCAACCACAATCCCGATGCCGGTGTTCCCGAGGGCTTGATTATTGTGGGGTCCGATCCCCGAAAGGCCTTGATGGTGGTGGATCGGAGAACGGAGCTTCGCGGTGGCGCTTCGCCGCTTCCGGCTTCGAGAGGTGGACTGACCATGATCCCGATGTCGATGTTTGCGAGGGCCTTGATTACCAATTTACTACGGGGTCGGATCGTACCACCGGTGGCCGGATAGTCTTGATGCTGGTGGATTGGAGGTCGAAGGTTCGCGGCGGCGCTTCCGGCTCCAGGAGGTTGTCGGCGACTTGGCCTTGCAGTTTAGGCCGATACAACAACAACGAGAACCATTTCAAAGCATATATATATATATGATTTAGTGCATGAAGAAACAGAGGAATTATACACATTTGGAGAGGTAGGAAGTTGGTTTAGAGAAGAGGAGCTGGAAGACATATACAAACGAGAACAATTTCTGCAACTTAGGCTATGAATTAACACAATCAGACCTAATTGAAGGTAAATTAACACGATTAAACCCAATCTTTTGTTTTCCCCTTTTTATTTTATTTTATATTAATTTTTCCTTTTCTTTTTAAATGAAAATTGGATGGAAGTTATTAAATTTTAAAGTTAGGTTACGGAAAGAACTAAATACAAACCTGAGGGGTACCAAGAGGAATAAGATTTTTTTGGACACCAAAAGGAAAAGTCAGAAACTCAGGGGTACCAAAAGGAATTTCCCTAATTTTAATGAATTGGTTTAGTTTAATTGAAATCAGTTTAATATATAACCAAACCGGCTAAACGAATGGATTTTTAGAAAAAATGCTTATTTTATCTATTTTAAGTCATTTTAAATATCTATTTATCTCTATTATATTTTAAAATATTAGAGTGTATCGAAAAGGTCACTATACTTTTTTTATGAGGAAAAAATTCGATAAACCGGACAAGCCCAAAGTACCGAGAGGCCATTAGAAGACGGCAGTCGAAATCGACTGGGTGAGTCACAACAAAGAGCCTCATGAGAAAGTTGAAAAACAACCAAGCAACACACAACAAGCAAGGCTAGGGGCAAACAACGCGAATCTATGGGAAAGCTTGAAGGGATGAGTATGACACTTTCGTGGGTTATAATCCAAGGCGTATAGTGTCGCCGGATAGCAAGTTAAGATCCAAATGACCAACTCTAACTGGAACCACAACTTGAACCAAAGCAAACACCCACAAATTCGAACTAAAAGAACACGTCAAGCCACAAACCAACCTAAAAGAGCAAAATAAAAACAAAGACCATCAAAGGCCACATTGAACACAAGGATTCCAAAGAAAATCTAAGGAGGACAAGCCTCTACATCATCATCTTCAACAAAGGACCAAAGCTAGGCAACCATGGGATTTCACGATCGGAACCGACACCAACAACATCCAAATCAGGCAACACCGATCATAAGCAAGCTAGAACAAAGCCACAAAGCCCTGCAGGCTAAACCGAAACCAACCACATAGAGCAACCAAAGGGGCCGAATCCGAGGGAATCAAGAGGCAAAGGCGACCAAACAATCAAACAACTAGAAAAATCCTCTTAGCCACAAAATCTGCAACACACTTGAAAACACAACGGGCAACAAAAACCTTATTAAGAAACTTCATCAAAGGGCTTTGCACTAGCTAGCGAAAAAACCTCGAGCGATATAGTCAAGTGATAAAAAGGGCAACAGACCCCTAAAATGATCTCAAAATCATTATAACTTGATAGGCTAACAGGGAATGGATCCCACAAATATCAAGCAACTGCACAAAAATAGTCTCTCAAAAACAACTAAGCTTTCTCAACATAGGTTGAGATTGCATATTTGGAGATCAATCTGAGTCTCCTCGATCTTTAGTGATTGATCGGAAAAATCAAGTTGAGATCTCTCATGTTAAAAAGACACACAACAACAACAACATTGACCCAGTTCAGTACTCCACAAGGGAGTATCTGGGGGGTCAAGATGGGGGCACCCCTGGCTTAAAGCTGAGGAGGTATGACCGAGAGACCCAACGAGACCGAAAGCCCACGACAGTTGTAGCAAGCAAAACAGAACAGGAAAAAGCCTAAAGACAGAACAAAGGAAGCAAAGCGAAAACAAAACACAAAAGCAAGCACGGGGAACGAAACACCATAGCCACGAAAAACCAAAACCAAGCTGAACCGTCTGTCCAGGCGACTAGCTGCTGTCTGCCACTCGTATCTTCTCCCTCCACCTATCCCTGCAAGCTGCCAACTCTGTTGAAATCCCCAACTGACTGATATCCTGTCTTATACTATCCTTCCAACATTTCTTTGGTCGTCCTCTCCCCCGACGAAAGTCTCCTAAGTCTAGATTCTCGCACCAGCGGACTGGCTCCCCGGGCCCTCGCCTCTATATATGTCCAAACCAGCGCAGTCTCAATTCTCTCACCTTGTCCCCTATGTTGGCCACGCCCACCTTGCTTTTGATCACTTCATTTTTGATCTTGTCTAGGAGCGTGTGTCCGCTCATCCACCGTAGCATCCTCATCTCTACTACCATCAACCTCTGTTCATGTGCCTTCGTGGTGGGCCAACATTCTGCCCCATATAGGATGGTTGGTCTAATGACTGTCCTATAAAACTTTCCCTTAAGCTTGAGCGACACCTTCTTGTCACAAAGGACCCCTGACGCTGCCCTCCACTTTTGCCAACCTCTCTATATTCGGTGTGTGATGTCCTCATCGATGCCCCCGTCACTTTGCAGGACTAACCCCAAATACATGAAACTATCTTTTTGCGTCACCACTTCTCCTCCTAAGAGCACCTCAGCATTGTCTGTCTCCCCCTACTTGAACCTGAACTCCACGTATTCCGTCTTGGTCCTGCTTAGTCTGAAGCCCTTAGACTCCAACTTCTGCTAACTCCGGCACTAGTCTCATGTTAAACAGGGAAGAACGATTTTTTTTATTGGGTAAGGATTAGGGTCGCCACAAGTACTACTTTATGGATGAGAACTAGTTACTCACCAATTCTAGAGAAGACCGCCGCCCGTAGGGTTCGAAACGATGACATCGGGATACAACCCCAAAGACCTAATCGTTGAACCAAATGCCCCAAGGCAAAAAGAAGAGCGATATCATATTATAATTTGTATGATTCTCTCAAATTTTGGATTTCTCTCTCTAAAAGAGAGAGTTTCTCGAAAAGGTCACTATACTTATTTGTCATTTAGGCCGCCGTTATTTTTTTAGAAAAAGCGTACACAAATTAGCCATTGCAAATTTGCAGCACAAAAATGGGCCCCAACTCCAAGCACATATGGTTTGGTTATGGGCCAATGCAAAACCCCCAAACGGCCCGAAATTTCATCTTTCTTCTTCTGAGGAGTCTTCCCTCGGCTTCTCGAACCGTCATGGCGCCGCCGCCGATCTCCGCTTGTGTAGCCGTTGGCGCCGCCTTTACCATCGCCTCCATATCCGGTAAAAATTCTCTCACTTTCTAGTATTGCAAGTAGCTGCTAGCTAAAATAATAATTCATGTTGTTTGATGATAGTTTGGTTACTGAGAACGAAATGGAAAGACATGGAATCGAAGCTCCGGGAGCTTGAAAAATCTCATGCAGTTTCCGTTGAAAACTATACCGCTGAACGGCTAGGTCGGATTCGAGCTCAGCAGGTACTTCAAAAGCCCCTGGAATTTGATAGTTGGATTTCTGTGTTCATTTTGAAGACAAATGCTGATGATAATTTTTCTAATACTTTTTAGGCTCTCAGGAAAGCAATGTTACAAGAGAAGTCGGACAAAAATGTGGAAGCAACATCTTTTCCAATGACACCAATAGGCACTGTGCAGTCGTGCTTCTCAACCAGGTATCTTTGATGATGTCTGAGTATTTTTGATGAACCTTGAAGTGATACGTGCCATTTGTCATCTCATCTTATTTGCATTTGTTTGTGAATAGTTTTAGAATCAATTGCAAATATGTTCCAATAGTCAGTCTCCTTTGATCCTCATGACAATCTATTCAATGGGTATGCGTGGATATCACTGTAGTGATCAATGAAGTACATGTAAAAAATTATAATTGATGCTAATAATGCAGGAATGGTACACCAAGACAACCTTTGCTTGTACCTCTTGCTAGAGCATGTTTGGTGTTTGATCCTGCAAGAGTTCCCAAGGCTTCTCTGGAAGGTCTTGAAGAATATTCTCATTGCTGGGTTATATTTGTATTCCATCTGAATACTAATCTAGATAAGCTATGGAAAGACCCTTCTCAATCAAAGATGAAGGCAAAGGTTTAAGGTTTTGTCTGTTGTTGTTTATTAGTTGTTAAAATTGAGCACATGTTAGGAGTATCCAGTGGATTAACTAAACAATGATGCTGGTTGGATGATAGGTTAGAGTACCAAGGTTGGAAGGTGGAAAAATGGGTGTACTTGCAACGAGATCTCCTCATCGCCCAATTCCTATTGGACTTACTGTGGCAAAGGCAAGTGATGAAATTATTTATTTATCCATGTCGTCTACATCTCATGAATCCAAGGTGGAAGAATGAGCATGTATCATGTTAACCTAAAATCTGTCATTGTTAACCTATTTTAATCAGGAGAAAAATATTGTAATTTAAAACTTCAGATTGAAGCTATCAAAGGGCATGTGGTTCTCCTGTCAGGGATCGATTTGGTTGATGGCACAGTAAGCTCTTTGTCTTGGATTGATGCTCAAACTTCAATCAACGGATCGAATTGTCTTAAAATTTTACTAATTGGGATATGAATATTTTGATGACAGCCAGTGCTGGATGTAAAGCCTTATCTTCCTTACTGTGACAGCATCCAAAACGCAAGTGTTCCTGATTGGATTATGGTAACGTTCTCATGCTTTATTGGAAGATCACGACAGCTTGTAATGATTATGTTTTTTGCTATACAGTATGTACCTAACATAATGATATAGTTTAGATTGGTTTGGATAGATTTTCTCTTTATTGCTTGGTTTAGATTGTTTTTTTTTGTTGTTGTTGTTGTTTGCTTGGTTATCATGCTAATTTACTGTTTCATGATTATGCCTACTTCACCTTTAGCATCTTGTTTCTTTCATCTTTACCATAATTGTCTCAGTTTTCATTGCAGGAGTTATTTCAATTCTTTTTGTATAGGAACTTTTTACGTTCGTAGCAACTTTATGTTGTATACTTGTATTGACTGTTTCCTACTTCACTGCCGGCATTGATCAACATATTATGACAAGTTCTATAGATCCTGTTAGAATGCATGCTTAATAATTAGTACTCTTTTCCTAGAGTATGATATAGGTTCAACTATAGACCTAGTAATTAATGTTAAGTCTACTTTTCCAGCTTGCTTTTTCAGTAGTATTAATTTCTAGCTTCTCTTGTAAGCTTTCTTTTTCTATTTAAGTTGTACTCTTTCTCTTTAATGAATTGAGATCAGATTTCTATCTTCTCCAACCCTCTCTTTTACCAACATGGTATCAGAGCTTTAGGTTTCGAAATGGACCTAAATGCATTTCATGGAGTTTCGGCCTTCATTGCTGAAATTTCCCTCCTTTCCACTGCCTTCTCAGCCTTCATTGCTGAGCTATCCTCTGTTTTTTCAGTTGTTGTAAACTTGTTCCCTAAAGATGAAGTCCCATCTACTCTTGTTTAATGCTCATGCATGCTGTTTTTTGAGCTTTGTTGTTGTCAGCAGTTTCGAACTCCTCCATTAAGGTCACCTCAGGGTTCATCTTCCCTTAATTCTCCTTAGCTATCCTTGAAAGGAACTTTAATTTCCTTAGTGGTAGGATGAGAAGGAAGATCTAGAAACAGAGGAAGTGGAATTGAAGATTGTTTCTCAATTGGGTAATTCGTATTGCTGATTTGTTTAAAAAAAAAAAGAGTTTTTCTCCCATCTCAGCCTTCATTGCTGAGAAATTGTCTTTACCCATTCCCAAAACCCTTTCATCTCAAGAAGAAGCTTTTGTGGAACTTGATATCTAAATAAAGAAAGAAAAAAAAAGAAAAAGAAAAGAGGGATGTTGAGGAGAATCTTGTTCTTGTTCCTGTTCCACAAGAAGAGTCCACTTGAAGTGCTCCAATTCCATCTTCTCACCTAATCTGTAGCAGTTCTCTACTTTTTTGGGTAGTTCTTGCAACTTCTTGTCTGTCTATGAGAACAAGATCAACTCTTTTGCTGAGAGCACTTGTAGAGATCAAGAAGCAGTTTGTTGGTGGATGATTTGGGATGATTGGTGTGCTCTGCTGGAATCCCTTCAGGAAGAGGATTGAAGAAGCTTTTGTTGTGATTGCTTGTTTTATGGCTGTTCTCTTTGGTTAAGAAGGAGCCTTGTTCCAGTTTCTTTTTGACTCCAAGCTTGGATTGGTACAAGTACCATCCAGCTTGAGGGGGAGTGTTAGAATGCATGCTTAATAATTAGTACTCTTTTCCTAGAGTATGATATAGGTTCAGCTATAGACCTAGTAATTAATGTTAAGTCTACTTTTCCAGCTTGCTTTTTCAGTAGTATTAATTTCTAGCTTCTCTTGTAAGCTTTCTTTTTCTATTTAAGTTGTACTCTTTCTCTTTAATGAATTGAGATCAGATTTCTATCTTCTCCAACCCTCTCTTTTACCAACAGATCCAAATTAATTTTTTATTCGGTATGATATATTTCAATTTCACAGTGAAAAGGGTTTTTAAGGATGATATGTTTGACTTTAAAGTTGATACATCTCGTTTGCTGATTTACTGAGATATCCCAATGGCGTGCTCTACTTGCTTCTGGATTGATTGACATAAATACTAGTATTTTGCCCCTTTTTTTAACTGTTTTGTAACTTGCAATAACATGCTGTCTTTATTTTTCCCTGGACTGATCAACAGGAGGATAATTTATTAGCTGTACCTTCTGTTAGCTTCACTGAGAGCTTTTCCTCTGCTCTTGCAAATTGTTGGGAGTTATTGGTATGCATTCCTCTGCTGAATTAAATGCTTCAGTTCAATTACATGCCTGTAAGATGCCGACTTGTTCCGTTCTTGTAACATTAACTTTCTTGTGTTGCTGAATTAAAATATGTTCAAATGTATTGCCATTATTCATGACTAGGCTGAAGTAGAGATGTCACTTTGGAAAGCATTTAAAAAGGTTTCCTTGGTATGTTGGGGGCTCGTTTCAGTATACATCTACACAAATTCCCCTTGAGAATAAGTCTCCGAGGAAGTTGGTGAATGTCATGTATAAAATCACCAGACATTTGCTTAAGTGGAAAGTTATGCTGACTTGATCTGCTTTCTACTCCCTTTAATCTTGCTTTCTAGAAGATACTCTTGCTTTTTTAACCCTTCATTTGCTCATTAGTAAATTACACTCCTTCCCAAAATAATTTTCAGTGTTTATTAACCCTGGTGCAGGATAACAACACTCTTTATGCATCAGCAGATGAGATCCGAAATTTGATTGAGCAGATTCTCTCGTGGGATATTCGGTCGTCATCTCAACGAAATCGGCCTCATAAATCTACCCTTGTATCAGTAAATTGTGAAGAAGTCAGCAATTCTTCTGATGTAGAAAAGCAAAAAGAGAATGGAGCTCTGGACTGTGTTATTGAACACGTTGCTGCTGGTGATGTCGTATATCACTTGATGGTTGAAAGTTTAAACATTTCATACAAGATTGATAGCCAAGGCAATGTTCTTGTAGAGGGTGTCTCGATTGACCCTGCAGGCTCAAAATGTAAGCGAAGACAATGCAATTACATGACGTGGGAAGACAAACTTAGGTGAAATCTCGGTTATATCATAGTCTTTGAGAAATTCTGTATTCTTATGTCATTGTGATTGCTGGAGAGTTAGGCTTTGACATTGTCTTTAATTTCTCCGATAATATTTACAGGAGCCTCAAATTCTTCCAAAATTCTCAGTAACTTTCGTATGGATCTTGGTTTAGAGTGGTTCTTGTTTGGTCTTGTCTTTTGATTGGATTGCCTACATCTTGAATAAAAAATCTGGATGACTTCTCCCTTTTATTCCCTTTTATTAGGAGGTTTCAAGTCATGAAAATAAAATGAGAAGATTGTTTTTGATAGTTTTTTTAATTTTTTCATTCATCTGAAAGGGCGAGGTTGAGTGAAATTCGTGTACGCTTAGTGTTGATTTATAAGTTCATTATTTATCATAATGAAATTCAATCACGTGTGGAGTGTGGGCGGTTAGTTCAGAAGTGATTGGTTGGAGTTTTCTTTGACCTTTATTCTCTTTTGTCGATTTGTTGCTCTCAATTGCTTTGGCCTTGTTGTAATTAAGATATCACATTCATATATCCTTTAGTTTGTGTTTCGATGCTTCATTTTTTTTTCGATCAACGATGCTTCATCTAGAACTGTTGAAGTTATAAAGTTTCCTCCGTTCCCTTCCCAATTCCCATTGCCAACTTAAAACATATAAAAAAAAAAGGTGAAATAACAGCAACATCACCTCTTACAACAAACTCAGTTTTTCATTCCTTCATATCTTTTTTTTTTTGAATTTTATTCGGTTGCCACCATTGACATAACAGGAAATTCTTCTCTCTCTCCACTCCCTGTTTCACCGGCGAAAAACAACTCAAACGATCGCTCCGACCGGCAACACATTGTCTGAAATCCTTGCATTTTTTACTCAGATTCCCCGTTCCTACACAAATTCTACCGAAAACAAATCCCTTACAACCAACAAGTCCGCTGTAACATACGGTGCCTCGGTGGCTTCCTTGCGAGGCATCATCGACGATTCGTCGATGATGGAATCCATCGGCTGCGCTTTTGCGGGGCTCCGAATCGACAAGGAGAATCTGAGACGGAGGGTCTCCATGCCCCAGTACCTCCGCCTCGCCATCCGCCGTGCAATCAACTCAAAGGACGTCTCCGCCGGCGTCGATTCCACCGTCCTCGTCCTCGGAAATGACGGCGCCGAGCCCGCCGAGTGCCCTATGGTCGTCTTCGTCAATTCCAAGAGCGGTGGACGCCACGGCTCCGAACTCAAGGGCCGCCTCCAACAATTGATGGGCGATGAACAGGTTCAGATGTCTCCCATTTGTTTTTTAATATAAATGTAATTCGTTGTAAGCATGTATGCGATTGTTTATTTCCAAGTGATCTTCAAGCTTGAATATTTCTATAGATTTACCTTTGAAACGTGGGAAGGATGAAACATTGCTACCTTTATGAACTTGCATATCTTTAAAACGTGGGAAGAATGATTCAAGCATGCAATTGATTTTTCCAAGTGATTTTCCTGTGATCTTTGAAGGGGGTTGGATATGTTTTTTAAATCACGATTACTCTTCATATGTTCCTTTTCGGGCTACATCTTAAGATGAGCGTGACAATGGCTGTGTTTCTTTGTTAAACAAATTGCAGCAGTACCTTTTAATTTAACCATGAGCTTCAACCCGATCTTTGACCCTCCACAAAAGAGCATTCCCTAGGTGCTATTTTTGTGGGTTATTTTTTTGTGCTGAATTTGGCTTTTGAGATTCAATTTTGTGTTCCAAGTTCATTAATACTCCAATTAGAATGTAAGCTTTATGAGGTACTTGTACATGAATGTATGAAATTACAAAGTTGCTAGTAGAAATGGTTGGTAATGAAAGGAAATTGGGAATTTGACCATTGTTAATTATTGCATTTGAATATTTGAGAAACATTTACAAGAGTAATTGATGGTTGGTGACGCTGCCCATTGAGATGATTCTGTTCAATGTTCTTCATCTACCTATTATGACAAGCTATAGCAGTAAAGATCACATCTGTTTGAAATCATTTTACTTTCCAAACCTTGGTACTTTTTTACGTGATTAAACCCCAAGCTTTTTGAACTTAGCTAAGATCTTATCTTCACACTAGTTCAAAGATTGCAGTTTCACTTAGTTTAGATCTTGTTTTCTCTCTGTATATTTGATGACCAATTAGACTGTAAGAGTAATGCCTGTGTAATTGAAAAGTAACTCTAGCGCTTGGCAATATTTTTCGGGTATCTCTAGGAACTTGTGCTTTGAAATAAATGATTCTGTTGGCATCTAAGGTACTTGACCTATCAAATGTGAAGCCCCAAGAATTCGTACAGTATGGATTGGGTTGCCTAGAGACACTGGCTGCTAATGGTGATGGTTGTGCTAAAGATACCCGGGACAAGTTAAGGGTGCTGGTATGTTTTAATGCACATTCTGTATGATTACTGGAGTTCTAAGAGTCTTGTAAAATTTGTCCAGGGTAGATTTATCATCATTCTTGAATGGTTAAAGTTGTATCTAGCAGCATAGCAATGTGTTCATCAAAATTAAAACACTCTTTGAATTCAGGTTGCAGGAGGAGATGGCACTGTTGGTTGGATACTTGGTAGTTTACAAGAACTTTATCAGGGTAGAGAGCCAATTCCTCCTGTAGCAATCATTCCACTTGGCACTGGAAATGATTTGTCTAGAAGCTTTGGCTGGGTAAATTTTTCATTTGGTACTTGATGTAGGAGCTCAATTATCTGTTCAGTTTTGCTCACTTGTGATAAATTTTCTCAGGGTGGCTCATTCCCATTTGGCTGGAAATATGCTGTTAAAAATTATCTCCATAAGGCTATTAGAGGTCCTATTAGCCGTCTAGACAGGTAGGGCTTATGAGCTTTGAATCAGTACTCAGAGAAGTATTGAGAATTTCTGTGATTGGTCATTCCTTCTCAAATGGAATTTACCTTTGATACTGCTGTGAGGGTGGCAACCGAATCCATGGCTTTCTTGCTCAGTTTATATATGCATGCCTTGTCATTCTAGAACTTGCTCATATTTTGGTTAGAACTTTTTGCAGGTTCATCTAGTTTTGATCTTATATAATTAGGCTATGTTCAAAGTGATGACATTGGTTCATTCTTAATGATCCCATTTATATTTAACCTCTAAGACTGCTCTTTCTGCTTATGTTCAAAGTTTTTTTAATGCATTGTTTACTAGATCTTGGTTCTTCATTGTCTGCTTCTCCAATGGGTTGGCTTTGTACATCAATTCTCGATCCGAAATTTGGGTGCATGATGTTTTTTCACTTATACCGAAAAAAATAGATCCAGGAGGTGTAGAATCCCCAAGCTGAAGCAACATCATTTTTTTGGCAAGTGATTGCTGATGAAGTTTTATCCAGAAATTTGTATAGAAACAGAAACTAATGAATGCATTAATATAGGAATAGCTTCTAAAGGGTAGCATTTTCTTTCTTATTCCTGAATTTGAAACCTTTGTGAATGATAATTTTGTAATATATTATGATATACTCTCTGGATCTTCCAAGTTCCAACTAGCACTTCTTTGCAATATTCTATGATGTACTCCGGCTCTTCTTTTCTTTTTTTTTTTTTTTTTGATTAAGTGGACATTTACTTTGAGTATAATCTAAGTGTTGAAAATGATTCATAGAAACACCACCATGTATGATAAAAAATTTATTTGAAAATGAATTCGATTAGTGATGCAAACCAATCTTTCATATGGTTTCTTACTACTATCTTAAATTTCTAAATTTTGTAGTCTCTTTTACTTCGACTCTGAATAGTTGGCCTTTAAATGCTGCAGTTGGAAAGTTTCAATAACAATGCCAGCTGGAGTTGTGGAACTGCCACATTCACTAAAGCTTTCAGAAGAGTGCACTCTTGATGAGGTATTGATCAGATCTTTCATGAGCAAGCCTTTTTGTTTTAGTTTCAGTCCATGTTCTGGTTAACTTGTTATGGAAATTGGATTTTCAATGAAGTGCTTAAGATCATCTGGATACTGCATAGTGTCCATGTATGGGTAAAATTGACATATTTAAGACCAATTTGTTCAGTAGATTCAAGCTTTACAAACTTGCATGCATATCCACGGTGTCCAAGCTTCTTTTGTTTACCACATCAACTTTGAATACTGAGCAGAAAGAGCTGATCAGTCGTCAACGTTCTTACAAGAAACCAACTTCTTTGACTGTTCTAAGTCATTTTTACACTTACCTTTTGCACTTGTCTATGTTTTATGACATCTGTTACATCACCAATTTCTGACTGCAGTTTTGGGTTATCTGTTACAGGATTTGGAAACTGATGCCCCAATCCCTGAGAAAGTGACTTGTTACGATGGAGTGTTCTATAACTACTTTAGCATAGGTAATGCATTTTCTACTATTGGAGTGATATATAATCAAATTGGGAGTAAAAAATTGTTAGAATATAGAAAGTAGCTTATGGGTTTATTATTATCCTTTGCCATATTTTTATCCAAATGAAAATATTGAGCTTCCTTGTACTATCTATATATTCCCACGCAGGGATGGATGCTGAGGTTGCATATGGCTTCCATAATTTACGAAATGAAAAGCCTTACCTTGCACAGGGTCCACTTTCAAATAAGGTTTGGTTGCTTTTCTTCCCCAATTGGAAAATGTTTTAGTCCAACTTGATTTTGTCGATAAAAGGAAGTGTGAACCACTTTTCATACATACACACAAAAAAAAGGAATTGTGAACCACTAAGAATTAATTACAAATTCTTCCTTTTCATCTTTGTTCTTTGTTCGTATTTTGGAGCCTACACACTTTTAGCATATGTAAGGGAGGGATGCTATCAACCCGATAATCCGAGATGAGGGCTGTTCTTTTATATAATGTGTAGATTTGGTTCTTAAAGAAACATGGTAGTTATTTATCTTCAGCTGTCAGCTTTGCTAGAAAATTAACTGGAAGCTTAGGGATTATGACATAACTACAGATTGAACTTATTAACATACAATTAATTGATTACAGATCTGTGTTTGTGAATATAGCTCTTGCTTTCACTTTAAGTTAGGGAATTCTTACAGATGGTCAAACTGATGATTCTGACTATGGCAGCTTATTTATTCCGGATACAGCTGTACACAAGGATGGTTTTTCACGCCTTGTGCAAGTGATTATGCTCTAAAGTGAGTTCCTTAAAACTACTGGCACCTTTGTTGATTAATTTGTTTTTCCAATTTTATCAGATTTTGTTGTCAAAAGACACATATGTTTTGTTTTACACTAAAAGGAACCGAGTTACAATTTTGTTTTTACAATACTAATATGCTGCTTTTGTAATCCTATTGAGAAGGGCTAAGAGATGGATACATATGTATTTCTTTCACTATGAACAGATCGAAGAAGAGTACAAGTACATATTTGTGATGAAAGATTGAGTGTCAACTGATAAATCAAAGATCCCTATGTCGTTACTATTTCTGATGACATATCTTTTGTGCAGGGGCCTAAGAAACATCCTGAAGATTTATATCAAAAAGGCCAAATGCTCAAACTGGGAGCAGATTCCTGTCCCTTCGAAGTAAACTTCAACTTTTTTACATATTTTTTCAAGCATTTTTAGCGATGTGTTTCTTATAATGCCACTTCCCATGGGAATCAGTTGTGTGTGGCTCATGACGAATAAACCCTTTGGCCATTTTAGCATTTTACAAAATTCTGATGCTCTTGACATCTTGTTTCTATCCAACTTTTAATCATATTTTAAATCTCGCCTTTGGTGTACATTTGCAGTCTAAGGTCCATTGTTGCTTTGAATCTTCATAATTATGCCAGTGGAAGGCATCCATGGGGAAATCTCAGTCCAGAGTATTTGGAAAAAGTAATACTCTCTATTCCTCTAAAACTTTTGGATTCTTTAAAGTGGCTTCACAATTTTTTATTGAATATCTACTTTTTACTGCTTAATTATCAAATATAGCCAAAAAGGAAACTACAAGATCCATGATCATTGCTTGCATAGGAAGTTTCTTCTTTGAATATATATTCTTGAGGAGGTTTTTTTAACTGAACAAACTTCTTGGTGATGTGTTTTCAGAGAGACTTTCATGAGGCCCGTGCCGATGATGGTATTCTCGAAATCTTTGGTCTAAAGCATGGATGGCATGCATCCTTTGTTATGGTAGAGCTCATATCTGCCAAGCACATTGCCCAGGTTGGTGATTCAGAGTCATTGCACATATTTATTTATAATGATAATGATCCAAGGAAGTCTTATTTTTTCTGAAATAATATAGTACGTAGACTTGTAATTGTGTAAAGGTAAAAAATAAAGCTTTGGAGCTTATTGGAACTTTTGCAGGCAACTGACATTAGACTAGAGATTCAAGGAGGGGAGTGGGTGCATCAATCTTTCATGCAAATTGATGGGGAGCCATGGAGACAGCCACTGGATGAATGCTACTCAACCTTCGTGGAGATTAAGAGGGTTCCTTTTCAATCTCTCATGATTAGAGGAGAGCCACGTTGACAAGTTAATAATCATCGTGATCAACAATTTCTTTGTCAGGAAATACCCTATATATTTATTGGTTGCTATTAATATTGTCAGCTGATCTAGCCATCTAGGTTCCACAAGTCCACGCCCTTGTAACAGAACAGAGGAGAAAGCTAGAAATGAAGGGGAATATTTTTTTTGTTGATATTGTTCACACGTGATTTGCACATATTACACACTTAACGGAAAAATACATCTAAAGACCCCTAAATTTGTACAGTTTTATCAACCAATACCCATTACCTTGAAATATTCAAATAAACACCTAAATTTAACTGAATTTATTCTATTAAACAGTCGACGCTGATTTGTCTAGAAGTTCAGGGTGTATGACTAAAGACCTAACATATATATATATATATATATAGTTGAAAATTCAGTTAAATTTAGTTGTGTATGACTAAAGACTTAACATATATATAGTTGAGTTCAAGTAAGGAGGCTTCTTAAGATAGGTTGGAAGGAACTTTTTCAGTCTTTAAATTTTAACTGGTTGATTTTCCATGCCATGTACGTAGACTTGTTAATTAGGGAGGCTTCTTAAGATAGGTTGGAAGGAACTTTTTCAGTCTTTAAATTTTAACTAGTTGATTTTCCATGCCATGTACGTAGACTTGTTAATCATGTTGGTTCAATCGAGTTTGACTTTGGTAATTTTAACTTTTTAAGTTCAAGTTGAGTATGGGTTCGAGTCAATCTGTTTATGGGTCAAATCGGGTCGGGCTATAATAGGTTATGGTGTTGGTTGGCCAACAGGTCAATAGCGTTATTTTTTAAATCTTATTTTACTATTAAATTATTTTAATTATTAAATAATAATATAAATATGTAAAATAACTATTTTTAAAAAATATATTAATATTTTAATACAATTTTACATTTATAGGCACCAATCAGATCGGGTCCTAGGTCTGTCAGGTTCGGACCGTATATTCTTGGGTTAGAACCAATTCGAGTCAAAATTGGGTTTCGGGTTAGTCGGGTTGGGTTTAATAGCGGATTGGTCGGATCGGTTTTTTGGGTTCGGTCAATTTTTGACACCTCTCTATATGCATGGGTTTTGTTTAATTTTTTTTGCACATATAAAATATTTTAAAATTTGAATAATTAAACAAATATTATGTATTTTTTTCAATTAGTATAAAAAATAAATTAGTTCAAATATATTGGCAACTAAACTATTGATACAAAATAATAATTCAAAACACTAGAAATTGACACGTAAACGAATTGTATAATAGGATGACATGTGACCAAGAAGCCTCTTCTTTAATGTATAGATAGATAAATTAATGGATAGGAATGGTCAATGGTCAATGGCTTCAGGGTTTTGTTCATCATATCGGCTCGTGTTCAGTGCCCATGGCAGAGCTTTGGGGTATCCATGACGGCCTGCAGCTTGCTTGGGACAAGAGTTTCAGACAGGTGATGCTGGAATCAGATTCTTCTTTAGCTATTAGTCTGTTAAAATTTAGAATAAATAAGAGTCACCCTCTGTTCAGCCTGGTAAAACAATGCCAAGGCTTTTTGAGTAGGGATTGGTTAGTCCAATTCCGTCATGTGTATCGAGAGGCGAATACGGTTGCCGATCGTCTCGCGTCTAGTGCTTTCTATTTTCCTATAGGTCTTCATGTATTGCTTGCCCCGCTGGAGGGGATTACTTTATTGTTGTTTGATGATGTAAGGGGTCGGGCTATCCCCCGTTTGCTGACTACTTAGCCCTCTTTTTATTATTAATAAAACGCCCCTTGAGGGCCCAAAGAGCACCGACTCTCCTTCTACCAAAACAATGGATAGGAATATTTTTAATTTTGATTAGTAAAAAACAAAAATCAAGCACATCTTTTCATACAAAGCTTCTCCCGTTGACAATGTTGATGGAGATTGCTGCCGTCGCTTTGCTGCCAGTCGTGGAAGACGAGCTTTGCTGGGGGCCGTCAAGTGATGGTAATTACACTGTGAAATCTGGTTTTGAGATGCTGAAATAGGAGCAGGATCGGACTGATGTTGATGATGCTTTGTATGCTAAGGTTTGGAAGCCGAATGTTGTGGAGTGTAATATTCGGGAATATTTTGATATTTTTTTAATTTTATTTTTACGCTTTTTGAATTTCGTGTTGGGATTATTTAGCTTATAAGTAATCTCGGATATATAAAAGTATCTGATTTTTAATTTTTAATTTAAAATAATTATATTTTGAAAAGTTTTTAAGTTAAAAGTAATTATTAATTATTTCAGGGTAAAGTTTGTAGTAAAGGAGATTTGTGGGTGAAAATTGTAAATTTCCAAAACTTTGGCCGACATTCACTTCTTTATATATATACGTACTTCTCATTCAAATTGGTAGATGAGGCCTAGAATTCACGAGAGAGAGGAGGAGGGAGAAAGAGAGAGAGAGAGAGAGAGAGAGAGGGAGAGGGAGAGTTTAGCCTGCGTGTAAGGTTCGTTCGTCGGGTCGGATTTTGGAGTTCAGGTGTGATTTGATAAGTTTTAATTAGTTAATAGTTTGTTTAGATTTTACTAATTTTTTCAGATTTGGCTTTATAATTGATTTGGATTTGAAAACCAGTTGATTTATAGTTCTCAGAGGGTATTTTTGATATCGGATTTATATTCGATAAAAGATTTCAGAGTAATTTTAGGGTTTTGCTTTGTAATGATATTAGGGAGACCTTTGATCCAGTTTTTCAGAAAGGTTTGAACTAGAAATATGTTCTTTTATATATTTAGTATGTTCTTGTCAAGTTTTAAAGGATTTGAAATTATACAAGAGAAGTTATAAAACATCTTGGCTTTTTGTTGATTTTAGGGTTAGAGTTTGTAAGAGTTAAAAGGCTACTATTATTTATTGGGGTTTATATATGCATATAGGAGTGTGAGTCCTAGGTTGTGATCAGAGACGAAGGGCAAAGACAGGCTATCTGTCTTAGACGGGGTTTCGCGTTGTATGATAATTAGTGGTTTCTTGGCGTTGGGAATTCGTCCTCAAGGTAAGTCGTTTACGACTTGCTCAATTGTTGTTCAATACTTGTTAGACTTCATGGTGTACTAGTAGGATTGGTTTTGGGGAACTAGTCCCTAGATGATTATTTTATGAAAAAGGTTTACTTGTGTATGATATGTGTGAAAAGAATTTCATTGGGCTTTCATTGAATGTGAAGTTTTCGAATATTTTCTCTATGTTGGTACCGTTCTCGGCATGGCCATGTGCGTAGTCATCTGGGTTGAAGTGACAGCTACGTATGGTTATGTGACAGAGAATTGTGCCCCTTCAAAAGAAAAGTTATCTGTGTTTTGGGCAAGTGCTCCCGAGGAGGCTTGACCCGGGGTTAGAAGGATGGAAATTGTGAAGGGTGGGAGGTCGCACCTCGGCACCTGGGACGTAGGGTTGATAAACGACATGGAATGGAACGGTGGAAGAATGGTTGTATTGTTTTGCTTGAACTTGTATGTGTGACTATGTAAGGAAGTTTGACATGTGGTTGTGCTTATGATCTGTGAGAAGTTGATGTATGGATTTATTCATGTGAATCGTGCTTGTGTGTGTGTGTGTTAGGTACTTGATTGGTTTTTAAACGTCTTATTAGTACCGTATGGATTCTAGCTTGTATTAGAATGGTAGCTGACCCTTCGGGGACTTGTTTTATTTTAGTTTCAGGTAAAGACAAGGGACCCATGATGGAACTTCGGCCGAATGATGGAACAGATCGTTGAAGGTCGTGTCATTAGGAGGGGTTCGTTTGGGAGAATGATGGTTTACTTTTTGGTATCTTTCGAATAATGTGTTGTTTTGATAAAGAAAGGGTAGTGGTATGTTAATGAAATGTTTCTAGGAAGTGTTGTAAATTATGTTGTTTTGGGTTTCATGCATGTTTTCTATACTTGGGTTTTATAAATATCGGTTGGATGTTTTATTCATGTTTTCTCGTCGTGCCCGAGTTGCAAGATCCAAGTAAACTCGTTGTCAAACTAGCCTAGGTAGTACCTAGTAAGGTCTACTACCGAGTAGCGCCCGGTGTAAAGACGGGGTGTTAAATGGAGAGAGTTAGATATTTTACGTGGCTCGCCTGTAAAGGGGGGGTGTTGTCGAATGTTGAACGCGTGAGGCGTCATATTGCCTCATCAGCCAGCTGTGTGTATTGCCAGGAGGAGGCGCTGGAGGAGTCGTATTTGCACCTTTCGGGATTTGCAACAGGTAAGTCCGATTTGGTTAAAATTAAACGCTATTAATCTCTTTCCGGATTTTTTTCAGGCTCCGTTTGCAAGCTGGATAAGGCTGAACATCATGGATATGAGAAAAGTTGGAGATGTGGAATGGAATGCAATTTTTGCCACGGCTATTTGGTGGATCTGGCGATGGCGGAATGCTAAAGTCTTTAATGATACCGTTGATTGCTCGGATAAGCCAAGCTTTATCATTGCTAGGGCTGTCGAGTAGTGAGAGTTAAATCTTCTTTGTTGGTTCCTAGTACTATTAAATGCGTGCATGAGATATCTTGGACTGCCGCTCTCGATGACTGGGTTAAAATCAATTCGGACGGAGCGGTGGTTGGTGGAAATAAAGCTAAAATAGGGGGAGTGATTCGGGATAGCCATGGGCGCTGGCTTGGAGGCTTTACACATAATATTGGGACGTTCACAGTGCCAATGGCTGAGTTGTGGGGAATCTTGGACAGCTTGAAGATTGCTTGGGAACAAGGGTACTGTAGAGTTTTAATTGAGTCTGACTCACAAATCGTGGTGAATTTGTTGAGTTCTAGGGTGGCTAAAACCCACCTGCTATCTAGCCTGGCATTTCAATGCCAAGGCTTTCTTAGTAGGGATTGGTCTATCCAACTCCGACACGTGTATCGAGAGGCAAATTCGGTTGCGGATCGCCTCGCGTCACTTGCTTTTAACTTTCCTATTGGCTTACATGTATTGTCTGCCCCGCCTGAGGGGATTAATTTATTGCTTCTTGATGATGTTAGGGGTCGGGCTATCCCCCGTTTGCTGACTACTTAGCCCTTTTTTATTATTAATAAAATGCCCCCTTGAGGGGCCGGAGAGTGCCGCCTCTCCTTCTACCAAAAAAAATAAATTAATTTTCTTTCTCATCTAATATCAATGGTGTCTATATTAGCATTGATTCTCAACTTTCTCTCTCCTATAATACATATTGAGCATTAAATATGTTATAAGTGAATAATAATGTTGATTATGAAAAAAGAAATAGAGTCGTGTGCGAACGCCCGCGTGTGTGGGAAATGCGAAAGCCCCCTGGCCGTTCGATCGTATCACACGTACGGTTGAGATTGCTACTTATTTTTTAAAAAAAACTGTAAAAAAACAAAACGCGCGACATAGAGCGTTTAGGAGACGCGCATTTTATAAACTTCTTCATATTCTCTTCTCTCACCATTTCTCTCTCACTCACTTTTTAGTTTTTCCAGGTTCCGAAGCGGTTTGAAGCAGTTCAAGTGTGATCTAAACTGTGTCGTAGCGATTTCGAGCCTGATTGTCACCATTAACAACATTAGAAACCTCAAGCTAGTTCTAAATGGAGAAGGAAAGTTCATCTCAAGAGAATCAAGGTTGTTATCTCTCCTTTTAAATTTACTGAAACCCTAGGTTCCGAAGCGGTTGAGAATCAAGGTCTTCGTTTTATCGAGTGTATTCATTCTAAATGTTTAATTTCGTTTCGTTTTTTAGTGATTATTTTAAGTTGTTTGAAGGAGATTGTGTCGATTTTGGTGTTTTTGTGCTTTTCTGAATAAAAGAATGCATGAATCGTCACTTTCTATTTACTCAATTTTTGGTTCTTCCACTTGAATAAAATACAAATTATGTGTGCATGTGCGTATATGATGTTTTTATCGAGGTTTTTGATGTTGAGTTTTGCAATAGGTGATTGTGGATTAGTTAGTTGCATGGAATGATTTGGTATACGTACGAGGGGGGAAGTGTAGTGATCTTGTGTTGACTTTTGTTCATTCATTTGTGCATATTTGTTCATTCAAACTGGCATAGCATTTGTTCATCAGAAATTAGCATTTGTTCATAAGAAACTTGCATTTTGTTCATCGAAAACTTGCATTTGTTCATCAGTAAATTGCATTTGTTCATTGGTAAGTTGCATTTGTTCATCGGAAACTTGCATTTGTTCATAAGAAACTTTGCATTTGTTCATCAGTAAATTGCATTTGTTCATCAGTAACTTGCATTTTGTTCATTCATTTGTGCATATTTGTTCATTCAAACTAGCATAGCATTTGTTCATCAGAAATTAGCATTTGTTCATAAGAAACTTGCATTTTGTTCATCAGAAACTTGCATTTGTTCATCAGTAAATTGCATTTGTTCATTGGTAACTTGCATTTTTTCATCGGAAACTTGCATTTGTTCATAAGAAACTTTGCATTTGTTCATCAGTAAATTGCATTTGTTCATGAGTAACTTGCATTTGTTCATCGGTAACTTGCATTTGTTCATCAGTAACTTGCATTTGTTTCATCAGTAACTTGCATTTGTTCATCCAGGATCTATTAAACAACGTTCTGCAAATTATAAACAAGTAAAACATCTAAGGTTTGGTACAATGACAATCGGAGAAGATGAAATATGTGCTATTCGAAGAGGTTTATTGTTGTGTTTGATATGTTTTTTTTGTTCCTTTAAAATAGATGGTTAAATATGTGTTTATACTGTTTTTTATCCCTTTTTTGTTATAGAAATAAGGAGCAAATCCGGATGTGATGCCTCTTCCATTGGCGAAAAGAATGTCAGAAGAAAATCAATTGCTAAGAAGCCGGTTTCAAAAGCAATCGCGACTGAAGTGCCTGTATTGAGGCAAAAGCCGATTGTTGAGTCTTCCCCATCAAATAAGAGACGTTGGCTTGACAAGGGTAAAAAGGTTGCCTCTGATGAATCCTCTGATGATGTTTTGCTTATTGATATGATCCCTAGAAAGGGAGTGAGTATAAATGAACCATCTGAGAGGAAGATGGATTCTACCGTTAGTGAATTACAAGTTGTCGGGAAGAAGAGGAAAGTTGATATTGTTGTCGGCAAAGGACAAGGTGGTGGGAAAAAGTCAAAAGCGAAGGTGTCATTGAGAGAGTTGAAGCGTGGGCACTTGTCGTTGAGTCACAGGAACTCTCCCAAGCTGCTTTGTGAAGTTATTGCTAGTTTTGAGGGGGGGGTCAAGTTTACTGCTCTTGAAGAGATGGGTTTTGAGCACCTCATACAGTGGGATGTGACTGATATACCTAGTAAGTTGTGCTACTATGTTGTTAGCTGTTTCGATCCTGCATCCTGTACATTGAAGATGGGTGATGGACCAGGTGTTAGGATAACACCTGAGCTTGTGCGATTCTACCTTGGTCTACCTCGTGGTCCAAGGATAATTTCTGTCCCGAAGACTGTCAAGCATTCAAACTTGTACAATAGTTTTAGAGAACAGTTTTTGTTGCCTGAAATTGATGAGGTGACAGGGAAGAACAAATTAATGGAGTTTGAGAAGATTAAAATTGGGCATTTGAGTGCAGTGATCAAGGAGGCTGATAACGGTGGTGCTTGGTTTAGGAGGAACTTCATTATATTGTTCTACACGCTCTGTATAGAGAGCATTCAAAATGGTGGTGTAAATTTAAGGTTTTTGGATCATTTGGTTGACTTGGATAAGATAAGTGAGTACGATTGGTGTGCTCATCTTGTGGAGAAGTTGGTTGAGAATGTTGATTCATGGAGGAAAACAAACAATGATTTTTTCAGAGGATCTATCATATTGTTGCTGGTATGATTGTTTAATTTGTTCATTAATATCATTATTTTGTTCATTTATTTTTGCATATTTGTTCATTAATAAGACTAATTTTGTTCATTAATTTGTGTTTTATGACAGATTGTATATTGTGATTGCATGCTGATCTACCATCGACCTGAAACTCTAAGATCCTTCCCCATTATCAAGCATTTCAACCGTGACTACTTTATTGAGAGAGAGACTTTCGAGGTTAAGAAGGATGGTTTTGGAAAAGGCTGGTTTCGAGGTTTGCATGATTTTGTTTATCCCGGTGTTGATCACGGCAAGAATGAAGGGAAAGCCCTTGCTGTTGAACATATTGAAGAACGAATTGATCTTGGTGATGGCGGTGATGTATGTGTTTTTTGATTTTTGCATGTTTTTTGCAGTATTGTGATCTATATTTATTTGTTCATTAAAACTGGCATATCATTTTTTGCATCACAAACTAGCATTTGTTCATCACAAACTAACATTTGTTCATCAGGAACTAACATTTGTTCATCACAAACTAACATTTTGTTCATATAATGTTGTGTCTTTTATGTACTTATATTGATTACTTCTTTTTGCAGTCATTTCTGAAAGAACATCTTGAGATGACTATGGAGCTTGCATCATCTTTAAAAAAATATCTTGATCATGTGCAAAGAGCTCTTACTGAAATTGTCAGCCATGGACTTTTCACCAAGATCAACGAAGCTTTTGAGAAGCTATTAGGGTTGAAGGTTGCTTCATCATCATCCCAATCTGGCACTCAAGAAGACGCTGAATCTCCAAGCCAAAATTCATTCTGGGAGGAAGCTACAAAGGTTTTGGATGAAATTGAGGCTGCAATGAAGGCAAAGAAGCGTTTTGAATTACCTTCTTTTGAACTGGGTGTGTTTCCACCTACTCTGGATGATGATTGGGCTGGTGTTACAGACATTGGTAGGGAAAGCGTTTTGATGCAAGAAGACGAGGCCAGGAAGGTTGATGGAAAAAGGAAGAAGGATTTGAAGATTTCCTTTGTTTGTAAGGGATTAACTGATGAACAAATTAGAAAGAAGGCTGAGGAAGACCGTATAAGGATTGAAGAGGAAGAGAGGTTGAAAAAGGATGACGAGGACAAGAGGATAAGAGAAGTAGAAGAAAAGAGGAAGTAGGAAGAGGAAGAGTTGGAAGCCATAAGGAGGGAGGATGCTTTAATACAATAGGAGGAGAAGAGAAAGAAAGAGGAGGAAGAGAAGAGGAAAACAGAAGAGGAGGAGAAGAAGAAGCGGGAAGAGGAGGAAGAGAAAAAGAGAAAAGCAGCTGAGGAGGAAGAGAAGTTACAAAGAGAAGAGGAAGAAAAGAAAAAGCGGGAAGAGGAGGAAGAGAAGAGGAAAGAGGAGGAAGAGAAGAGGAAAACAGAAGAGGAGGAGAAGAAGAAGCGGGAAGAGGAGGAAGAGAAAAAGAGAAAAGCAGCTGAGGAGGAAGAGAAGTTACAAAGAGAAGAGGAAGAAAAGAAAAAGCGGGAAGAGGAGGAAGAGAAAAGGCGTCTAGAAGAGGTTAAGAGGTTGAAAGATGAGGAAGAGAAGAAGAGGAACAAGGAAGAGGAAGATAAGAAGAGAGAAGCAGAGGAGAAAGAGAAGAAGAGGATTGAGGAGTTTGAACAACAGAGAAAGCAGGATGAGGTGAAGAAGAGGCAAGAGGAAAGAAGAAGAGGAAGAGAAGAGGAAGAAGGAATATGCCGAGGCAAAAAAGAAGATTGTTGAAGAGAAGAGAAAGGAAGAGGATAAAAAGAAGAAGAAACAGGAAAGGGATGCAGAAACAAAGAGAGTTGGTTTGGAGTTGAAGAAGAAACAAGAGGAGTTAGATAAAAAGAGGGAGGATGAAGCAAACAAGAAATTTGAAGAGGAGATGAACAAGATTCAGCATGAGGTTTGTTCATTGATATTTCTGATTTGTTTATCACAAAATAACATTTGTTCATCACAAAGTAGCATTTGTTCATCAGAAACTAGCATTTTGTTCATCACAAACTAACAATTGTTCATCAGAAACTAGCAATTGTTCATCACAAACTAACATTTGTTCATTGGTTTGTTTACATTTGTAGATGAAGAATGAGGTGCAGGAGGTTGGTTCTAGTTCGATTGACACTCCCGTTGGTGTTAAACTTATTGGTGAGGATGTACTTGATAAAAGAATATCTAAGCCTTCTGATTATGTGAAGTCACCTTACATGGGAAGGAGTGTTGTTTTGACAGAAAAAGTATCTCCTGCGGCGAATAAATTATTCGATTGGCTTATTGAAGACATTCCTGATCAAAGAGGGTAACAATGTGTAGAATAGTATATTTTTTTTTTACATATTGCTATTTTTATGAAAATTGATCATTTTTTTGTTTATATGTTTCTGATGTTTTTGTAGTGTTAAAATCTTTAAGATGATGCATGTATCCGCTATGAAAAAGGATTTTGTTTCAATGGCGGTAAAATCTGAAGTGGAATCAAATGTCATTGGGCTTTGGAGTAGTTATCTCAATATTCAAGAGCAGTGGAAAAGTGACTCAAAACCCTTGAGGTTTTTTATGCATCCTGAGGATTTGGTAAGAAAAAGATTTTTTATATTCACATTGTCTTATTTTTATGACTTTTTATTTTTCTCAATCTAATTTATGCTTATATGTATTTTTGCAGGCCTTTCCACTGAAAAAGGATTTTAGTGATGAGGATGCGAAATTGTTTTTCACAAATGTTGTTCATGAAAGTCTTGAAAAATTCAAGTGGATTAATGTGCACAAGATTGGCCTGGTATGACATTTTTTGTTCATTGGTATTCTTTTATTTGTTCATCAGTACTAGTTATTTGTTCATAAGCATTAGTTATTTATTCATTATAAGGTTTCTTTCATGATTGTTTTTCTCTGCATTTTTAACAGTTTGTGTTTCCTATCTGTATCGAATCACATTACTATTGTATTGCGTTGAATGTGAGAGTGCCACGTTTCCACATAATTGATAACTCAATGACTGATGTGCCCTTGGAAGCAAAGTATGAGCATGTACCTGCTAGATTGGTGAGTTTTATGTTTTTTTTGTAATATTTTGTTTTTCATCATTTACACGTGTGTTTAATATTGATTGAGTTTTGTTTGTTTTATTGTTCTTATTTTTATAGAGAATGCTCTTTGTTGATCTTTTGAAGACTCTCAAGATGTATGCGAGGGCTTCTTTGTTCGAGGATGTGGATAGGGTTCCATATGAACGTCTTGAGATGAAATGGAGAGATACCAGAAACAAGACTGATTGTGGAATTTTTATGACGCGACACATGGAAACATACTTTGGCAGCGGCTTGTCTGGTTGGGAGTGTGGAGTCAATAAACATGATCAACATCAACTTGATGACTTGAGGATAAGGTATTGTAATGAGTTGGTGTTGAGTCCATTGAATGAGCACAAGGCAACAGTTGAAAAGCTTGTACAAGAATTTGTCCCTCGTAAACCGACAGTCGCACCTCGTGCTCCTCTTACAAGGAAGGCAAAGAATAAGAAGTGATGTATGGCTTGAATTGTTGGAAAACAGTTTGTGAATGGATTTGTGTGTTTTTTGTATGGTTTGTTTAGAATACAATTTATGGTGGTGTATGGCTTGAATGGTGCAGACATTTGGTTTTCTTTTTTTTTTTTAGTTTTGCATTGTGAATGATGGTTATTGAACAAGTTCTTTTTGTGTTATACAGTTTGATTTTAGAAAACAAGATTTTATTGTAATTTGTTCATCGATACCATCGATTTGTTCATTCACACATTCGATTTGTTCATTCGCACATTCGATTTAATCATCGATTGAGAATGAATTTTTTATTTGAAGAAAGAAATTGTGATTTGTTATTCATGTTCTTTTTGTGTCAAGAGTAATTTTATTCGTAATTTTTCCAACAACACTTAAGATTTGTTCATCGATACATTCGATTTGTTCATCAACACATTAGATTTATGCATCATACATTCGATTTGATCATCGATTGAGAATGGTATTTATATTTTGTTCATCAATAACTTGGATTTGTTCATCCATGAATTAGATTTGTTCATCAAAACATTAGGTTTTGTTCATTTATTTTTTGTTCATTACGTAGTAAATTTGTTCATTACTAACTGCTAATTGTTCATCCAAAACCCAAATTTGTTCATTACGTAGTAAATTTGTTCATTACTAACTGATAATTGTTCATCCAAAACCCAAATTTGTTCATTGATAATGCGACAATTAAGAATACTATGCAACAATTATGTATCAGAAATCAATGATTAATGAGAGATCTAATTGGGAACATAGGTGCATGTCTTGCTGTTGTGTCCAAACTTCTTGCATTTTGCACAAGTCCTTTGCTCCTTGTTTGCTTTCTTCATTGCCTTCTCTTTACCTCCCATAATACGCCCTTCTTTCTTCCTGCCTTTTGCCATTGCTCGTTCAGGAGGGTGCACCTCAATAACACTCGGTTTGCTTCCCAAGAATGTTTGGATTGAACTCTGCCTTGTTGATGTAGATGATTCTCCTTCCAATAAGCTCAGATATGTTTCCTTTTTTTCCTTCAAGAAACATATCAGCTCTTTGAGTTGTTCGGTGTTGTCCCCTATTGCATTAATGCAAGAATGTACCTCGCCCAATAAATCAGCAATCAACAGCTTCTTCTCATTCATGACATCACAGTGTTCAACTGTTGAACCTTCTATCTCAAAAGTAGGAGTCAGATTCGATGTCTTCGTCCATCTATTCTTGATGTACTTAGCTGGCACCTTCCTCAACCCAATGTTTTTGAATACGAAAAACATATGGCAGCATGGAATCCCGATATTGATGAACTTATTGCACGAGCAAATGAACTCTTCATTTTGAAGCTCATGTTTCACAACATGTACCTTCCCAAACTGCCCGTTGATGTGATACTCGTGGATGTTGTCTTCCTTGAACAAATTGCTTAGACCACATTCAAATACAGAAGCAACAATTTCTGTCTGGATGTCATAGAAGACATTTATGGTGTAAACAGATGCACAATGTTTCTCTAGATCCAATGGTGTCATTAGAGTGGGAGAGCTTGTTGACGTTTCAAAGTCTAACCTCTGCTTATTGTGCCTTTGGGAATCAAGTGCACTCTCAAACTACATCATGAAGATAACTAGAGAAGATGTGGATCCAATGAAACGCGAGAAGAAAAAGTTCTGGCTTTCAGACCTTGAAGTTGTTCTAAGAAGCCCACCCATGTTTATATCATTGAAGTATGCAGGGATCCATAAGTGACGTAGCTCAAACATCAGCGGCAACCAAGTGTTTGACTCAAGTCCAAATTCAGCAATAATGGAATGCCAAGTCTCTTCAAAATCTTCCCGGCTAATTTCATTGCTCCAAACAAGCTTGTTGAACTTGCTTCTGAATTGATCATTGTTATACACATCATTTGTAACCTTTGACGGTACCTTGAACATGATATGCCACATGTAGAAACGATGCACAACCTTTTTAAAAACCTTTTCAATTGCCACTCTTACTGCAGGATCTTGATCAGTGAGAATGACAAATGGTTCATTGTCCATCATCGCATCTTTGAATCTTTGGAATAGCCAGACATAAGATTCGATATCTTCTTTTAGAAGCAACCCATATGCAAAAGTAATGCTCTTCTTGTTGTTGTCAACCCCTGTGAATGGTACAAACACCATTTCGTACCTGAAAGTCACAGAATTAAATTTGTTCATCAATATATGTGATTTTGTTCATCAGTATGTACGATTTGTTCATCAAAAGAATTAATTTGTTCATTGTAAATTCGTGAAGGCAAATATTAATTTTGTGCATCAGTATATACGATTTGTTCATCAGAAATAAACTTTTTTCATACCTGTTTGATTTGTATGTTGCATCAGCTGAGACAACATCTCCAAAATATGAGAAGTTCTTCCTTGCAATAGGATCACACCAGAATAATTTGGTTAATTGATGTTGTTCATCAACATCGTATTTAAAGAAAAACGCGTCACATCTTTCTTTTTTCTTGAACAAGTTGTCAATAACCATTTGAGCATCACACCCAATCATGAAGGAGTTCAGATCTCTTTTAAAATTCTTGAAATCAATTATAGTTGCACCAATTCTTGCATATGAACCAACAAACTCCTTGTAGACTTGGTATGACTTGCTTGTACCAATGTTTGCTCGTATGCAATTCATGATGAAATCTTGATGGAAGGAGGTCAGTTTCCTATTGCTCTTTGCAAAGTGTTTTTGTCCATCTTCAAACATAACATGGGTGTGACGCTCTTCAAATTTCTTAACAACATATCCGTTTTTTCCAGAAAGTCTCATAGCCAGTTTAGCAATGCAACCACACCTTTTGTTTACTCTTTTTCGCTTTTTAACTGTTCCTTGTTGTCCTTCTTCCTCATGATTCTCTTCATCATCTTCTTTATCATTATCTTCATCATCTTCTTTGTCTTCTTCTTTACTAGATGCAGTATGTTCAGGTTTTTCTTCTTCTTTTCGAGTTGAGTTTTTAAATCCTGCCCTATTACACAACATGTATTTCCAAACTGTAGTGTTAGTTCCATCTGAAGACTTTGTAATTGTACCAACACGTGCTTGGAAACCACATGCATCTGCGTATGCTTTGTAGAAATTTACTCCTTGTTCCCAGGTTTTAAACAACATCCCCTCTTTAGGTCTTAAATTGTCATCACAAAATGGTATGTAGTAATGTGTGTTTCCAGGCGAGATCACGATCTTTAATTCCTTTTTATCTTCTATTTTTTCCTTCATTACAGGCAAAAGAAGCATGTAAATACGCAATTGTATACACTACACGTACTATTGATATTATTGAACAAATGCATGATATGTATGAACAAATCAGAGTTAGCCATGCACAAATGCATGATATGTATGAACAAATCAGAGTTAGCCATGCACAAATGCATGATATGTATGAACAAATCAGAGTTAGCCATGCACAAATGCATGATATCTATGAACAAATCAGAGTTAGCCATGAACAAATGCTTGATATCTATAAACAAAATTTGGATTTAACAAATGTGTAATATCAATGAACAAATCCGAGATATTTCTGAACAAATGTGAACTAATGTGAACTAATGTACAGTATTCTCAAATAAATCATAGCAATGCTCCTCAAAACCATAAAATGGGAGTTTTCCTATTGGTAATGCTTAAACATAAACAAATTTTGACGTAAGCTCTTTTCAAAATCGTGTTGTATTAGTTTTAATCAGTGAAAAATCTGAACAAAGCTCTTTTTTTCGATGATCGTAAATCGTTGTGTTTAATCAGTGAAAAATTCATTTATTTACCTGGTTCCATTAATCGCAATGAGTCAGATCTTCAAATTTGTAAATCTGAACAAAGCTCCTTTCGAAGATCGTAAATCGTTGTGTTCCAATCCTTTTTAGAAGCTTTATTTTCGCAGAGGAAGAAAGATCTTTTTTGGTTTTGTTTTGGAAAGAGAAAAAAATTGCCTTTTCTTTCGGGTTAGCTTGGGCGACAAGTACGTTTGGAGCGTTTAGTTACACGCGCTGTTTTTTTTAATGAATTATTTGGATGCGCAGATGCATTCTCTTTTTGCACCCTAGCGCCCATTCGCACGTGATCCGCTCTCATGAAAAAATATTATAATATGGATGAATAAATGATGTACGCAAATGGTATAGTATTTACATCTCTCTACAACTAAACAACTACCTATTCATAAATGAGTTTTTCATAACCACTAATAAATAATTAATAATCTAATATAATAATTTTTTCCAAAGATGAAATAGTTAAATCAACACATAAATAACTAGTATAATCGAGTTGTTAATTTATGTGGTTTTTTTTAAGAAGGTAAAGTTTCTAGAGATCAGATAGAAGCAATGTACCAAGAGGCAGTTAGAGACAACATGCAAAACCGACAAGGTAAGGAACAAGAGAGATAGATGAGCAACGCGAGAAACCAAGAGTACAAACAATCAAACAGGCAGACTAAAGATGAGTTTAGGTTCGAGGCGAGTGACGCACTAATATATAGTGCTTGACAATAGTTCAAACCATCACGATATTGTGAAAAGAACTATTGACAATTCCCTGCATGGGGATGAAGGATCTTCAGAAGCTACAAAACACATTAACGACATGGCCCCAAACGACTCTAAACGAGACCACAACACCAGTCTATTTATTTGGAGATGTGTCAAGTAACACAATCAAGCCTGCTACAAAGAAACAAAAACCAACAAAAGGCAAAAAAAAAAAGATGTGCCAAGAAAGCCTAGATACACATACCCAAAAAAATCAACCGGCAACGTAAGACATGAGAACACAAAAGGCGTGAGATGGGCCAAAGTCCATGGACAAGCACCCACACCTAATTAAAAGACTACAAATGGCGACGTAAGGTCGCAAAGCAAAACGTGAGATGGGCCAAAGCCCATGCACAAGCGACGTAATTGCCAAGTCAACATAGCAACAAAGGCTAGGCCATGCTTTTGAATTAGTGTAGAAATTAACTAGTTGAATTCCCGTGTCATACACGAATTGTGTTTAAAATATTTTCCCAAGTAAATAATTCTTAAATTTAATTAATTAAATAATTTTTTTAATTTTGAAATTTTGAAATGCCTTGGTTTTAGGAATAATAAAGTACTTCTTAATTTAATTAGTATAAAAATAAAGTAGTTAAAATATAGTGGGGCCTAAATAATTAATAAATAATAATAATTCAAAAATACCAAAAAAATTAAACATAGGCGAGTTAAATGTAAGGTTGACATGAGGCCAAAAAGCCTCTTCTATAGTATATAGATAGAAGATTAGTTAAAATAAGATAAAACCAAATATATTGATAGTAATAATAATTCAAAAGCACCAAAAATTGACATATAAACAAAATAAATGAGAGGCTGACACGCAAAAAATAAGTACCCAATCCATATGAATTATTGGATATCTGATGAACTCTTGTTAGCATTACTTTCTTGTTCTTTTTAATCCCTTTTTATCTATTATACATTAGATGTGGAGGAAGTGATCCGATTCCACCTTATTGATGCTAGTGTTTCTAATTCTCTTTGATGATTCTATGAGAAGAGTGGGGAATTTTCGGTGCGATTGGAGTGGAATGGGTGAGTCTTCGGATTCTAGTGCATAACGTTCATTTTGGAAGAAAGTTTGAAAGATCCCGGTGTTACCTAGAATCCGAAATTTCTTATGGAGGGCATCAAAAGACACTTTGTCGGAGAATTACTGCTGATCCTTTTTGTGCTTTATGTGGAGAGCATGAATGGACTATTCATGTTCATCTTGAATGTAAACTGCCAAAGGTAGTCTGGAAACAGTTTAAGGGGTTGGCGTCGGTTGCAGTGGCGGAGTCATGAAAGTTTGTTAGCGGGGGTTGACCTTAAATAACCGTTCTTAAAAAAATCGGGTTATTTTAACATATCGACATGTATTTAAGATATATTGAAAATATAAAATACAAAAAAGTAAATTCAAAGGTAGTTTAACATAAAAAAAAATACAAATGAAGCTATATTTGTTTCTTTTCTACGTGATAATTGACATATAAGTTCGTTGACAATCTGCCAATGCCCAAATTGAAACTCGGAATTCAATTTAAGATTTGAGGCATTATGCTAGTATTTGACCTAACTGGTTAGTTTGTTTAAAAAAAATTAAAAAGTGCAACTCACTATATTGTAAAAGGCTCAATTCATTATATTATAAAGAGCCCAAAACAACTTACAAGCCTAATTGACAATTACTTAAATAGAATTAAAAAATTAAAAAAAAACTCTTCTTCCCTAAATGGATATTTGCCGTCAATTCGACTGAACTCCTGACTCCGATCTCCTGCAACCTTAGGCACCATTGAACTTCGATTCTGCCCAGTCGCCCATGCTCCAACATCCGGCTCACATTACTTCTCTGCGGCTCCACTCTGCCCTCACCCCAACCCCGAGGCCACTCTCTACATATCCCTACTCTTTCGACCACCAATGGAGGCTACAACCCCCACTCGCCCTCCTCTCCCTTCACCCTTGGTCGGTTGGCATGGGTTTAAGACAATTTGCTGAATGGGCAGATTGAGTGCTTCATGTGCTTGGAGAGGCAGAAATTGTCCTATGGGCTATTCTCAGGTGGGGATTGTGGAACGCTCGTCATGCTCAACTCTTTTCTTCAACCTATGTTGGTGTTGAGGAAATTATTGATCGGTCACTCTATTTGAATGAAGAATCTACATCCTCTTTATCTGATAATTTTGTTGGCAAGTCTTCAACTTTGTCCAGATGGAGAAAGCCAACTTCTAGAGTTGTCAAGAAAAATTGTGACGCCTCAGTTGCGGGCGATATGTTTGGTATAGGAGTTATTGGTTAGGACACTGCTGGTGTGCTGCTGTTCGCTGGTTCAAATGCCATTCAACGGGGCTTTGAGGTCGAAGTTATGGAGGCTAAAGTGGTCCTTTAGGGTCTAGAACTGGCTGCTCAATTTGGTGTGGACAGAGTTGTAATGGAGCCCGATTGTCTTTCTCTAGTGAACAAAATGAAGAAAGGTACGCTAAATCGATTGATCATGGGTGTGTTGGTGGCACACATTCTTGAAAAGGGTTGGGAGTTCAATTTCTGTGATTGGGCTTTCACGCGTAGGGGTGCAAATAGAGATGCTCACTGGCTGGCAACTCATCTCTTTTGTGTTCCTGTGCTTTTTAATTGTCTTTCTAGTATTCCGTTTGAACATTCTGGTACGCTACAATCTAGGATCTACGACTATCATTGGCCATCATGACCTTACAAGACCAAAAGTACTTTTATATTATTTAAAGTCAACAACAACAACAACAACATCTACATCTAACCAGGTGGAACCCGGTATGAACGGGATCTGGAGGGTCGAGATGTACCCACCCTTACCTCGACTCGAAGTCGGGATGGTATTTAAGGAGGGCCCAAAGCAAAAGGGAAAAGGGCGAGAACAAAAGAAAGGAAAAAGCTAGAGGGAGAATAGAAAGCGACTTCGAAATGATAAGGTTGGGCTAAATAATAAGGTTGATATTATTTAAAGTCATGAAAATAAAATAAGCAGACTGTTTTTGTTAATTTTTCATTCAAGTGAAATGATAAGGTTGAGCTAAATTTGTGTACATTTAGTGTTACTTGATACGTTCATAATTTCTTGTAAAAATTCAATGATGTAGGCGGTTATTTCAAAGCCAATCACTTGAGATTATTGAGTGAAGATCTCACATTTATATATCTTTTGTTTGTGTTTCAACAACGGGTGTTATAATGATATATTCAGAATTTCTGTGAAAACCACTATTATCACTAGCTTAATTTTTCTTGTCCAGATCGAGCTATTGCCTTCAAAAAAAAAGAATGCAAAGGTGAGGTTTCATCATAACCACACCAAAGACTCGAACAAAATCAAAATACATCAAACTAAATCTCACATATCAAACAAATCACAAGCTATTACTTTGCATGTACATGATCAGTCATACTAACTGGATGATCTTTATACTTCCACTTGAATTTGTAGCAACAACTAAATTTGATTTCCTTCTTCACGGACCACGGTATTGTACATCCAAATTAGACATAATGAGACATCAGTATTGCAATTATCATTCCATCATAATAGTTGACAGACATCCCAATTCTTTGATCTACAACATAATCAAATAGAACAACATAATTCGATTCCAAAAATATTTTGCAGCTTCTAAGTTACAAATAATGACAATTTCGCATTATACAAATTTACCTTTGATTTGACGACTAGTGAAAGAAAACTATCAGACATATAGGGTTGAACTAAGTATCTAACCTTAGATTGCTCAATGCATCTATGATTTCAAGCAACAAGCGCCCCTTCCATGGACATGTTATCTCAACTAAAGCATCGCCCCTTCCATGGACATGTTATCTCAACTAAAGCATCTTAGAGATACAAGGTTGTTCTCCGACTTCTCTCTGCTTGATTTTCTCTTGAAATTGGTTTTGTCAGTTTTATAATTGTTTGATGTCCTCTCCAACGCGTCTTGAGGGTTCATCTTAAAGAAGCATGAACATACTGGATCAAAGAAAAGTCGTCTGGAATCTTGAGTATTTAGAGAGAAACAATGCTAATAAAGATTTCTTTATAAATCAAATAAAGGAAAAATGGCTTAAGGAAATGTAGGCTTAAAACTAGATCAACTCGATTACACCCACTATGAATTGAAAGCACACCACGGTCTGAATTTTGAATGAACTTGTTTAGGATTGACTTAACATGTAACAAAAATAATCCTTGGTGTAGTAAAACAATAACTTCACTAAATCTTTCACCGTAAATATTATTGTTGGGAAAAGATAAAAGCATTGGGAGAGGATAAAATTGATTAGTACTTGAATGGAAGAACTTTGTTGAAGGCTTCGAAAAGAAAGTTAATCAATTAGTATTTAAGTAACCATAACAATTGTTTTTCAAAGACATTTTTTTTATTAGTCGATCTCCGATATCCTTGTCTCCCTGTCTGGAGGCCATGAAATTCTAATTAACCATATTCAAAGACAAATGATTAATGCCAAACAGTAAGTACTTTAGCTATTAGAGATCGACTAAACACCTTGATATCATCCTAGTATCCATTAAAAAGTCAAAATGGTTGATCATATTCGAACGTTTTCCATGGCAAACTATTGTAAAATTTGGAGACCTCATTAGCACACAAAAAACATTGTTTGAATAATCTAAAAATAAACAACGTCCAAAAGGCCTGCCTCCAAATCCAACAATAATAAAATTATAAGAGAATAAGAACAAGAATCTTCAAAGAGTTGTTTGTCAAATAGACATCATTAGTAGAAAAATTAATAAATCATTGAGCAAAATCAATCCCTTCATCAACGTGATTAGGATATTGTAGAAAAATTTGGCTCCTAACAAGAACAAAAATAAATTGGCCTACGGCCAAAGCCCACAAAAGAAGATTAGACAAGGTCACACAAAAAAAAACACAAAATAAGTACAAGAGAAGGCCCATGTATAATGAGCAAACAACACAAAATTGTGCAGGTAAATTCTAGAGCAAAACGAGCCACGTAGTCAGAGCAAAATAGGGGGGAGTGCCGGAACAAAAAACGCATCAAAGTCATGTCGTCGGTCGGCAAACACAGGGAAAACCAAAAGTCAAAATCAACCGAGTCTGAAAACAACGAGATGAGTTTGGAAAGGTAAAGACACATGCCGAAAAAACGAAATCGAGGCTTTCTCGTTCGCCTCGAAATTTTTGACAAAAACCTCGAAATTTCAACACCAGATCTTCATTAGGTATTTTAGGAGCAAATTAAGTAACAACCTGTTACAACCTACTTCCTCTGTCCCAAAACATTTGTCCATAAAGCAATAATGCACAATTATTAAGAAAATGAAAAAGAGTACAAAATTTGTCATAAAGGAAGAAATAGAAATGTGCCCCAAAAAGTGTAATCCACATGGGGATTTTTCAGCCAATAGAAACACAAAGAACAGAAAAGGGGACCAATCAAAACACAACATTCAATGCACACGGATTACACCCAAAGCCAATTTATGGATTTATAAATACACCTAGCCACATACAACAACTTACAATTTCAGAAGAGAACATTCTCTTACAAATCAGAAAAGGAAAGAAAATACAGATCCGTTTAAAGGGGAAATAATCTGGGTCCAATTTTTTTTCTACATCACTGCTTTAACCTCATGGCCTCAGTGCTTGACCTAAATGAAGATCCTCCTCCAGATTTTGTAGTCCCACTATTACAATCTCAGTACCGCTTCGATTTGAACGAGCCAACAGGGGAAAATGGAGGAAGATGGGGGACTACACACACCAGAGGCGACACAACAGCAACCAACACCATGTTCACCTCATCGGCCATCAAAGGCAAAGCTCAGCAGTGAAAAAAGGTTCCAAATTTTGATGAGACTGCATCAAATTCCAACAAAATGGGGACATCTTATGAGGGGAGCAATGCATGGAGTAGCAACAGAATTTAATGTCTCAACAAGGACAACATCAAGAATATGGAACATGGCCAAACAACAAGTTCAAGCAAGTCAAAGGCCTAATGTTAGCAAAATATCACAACGGAGGCAGAAAGAGAATTGAGGTAGATATTTCTAAAATCACAACAGTTAACATGGGAGACAGAACCTGCATAAGGGACTTGGTAGCCAAGCTAGAAATGTCAAAGAGCAGCACACACAGATTACTCAAAAGGGGACTCATATGACCACATACAAATGCCCTCAAACCAGGCCTCAAGGATGCAAACAAGATTACGAGGTTAGAATGGATTATAAGCCTTCTAAATGGAGCCACACCAGAAACAAAGACAAACTATTATCCCATGTTTGACTTTGTCCACATAGATGAGAAATGGTTCAATTTAAGCAAAAAAACTCAGCGTGTATATCTTGCACAAAATGAGAGAGGAAAATACAGAGCAACTAGTTCAAGCAAGTTCATTCCCAAGGTCATGTTCACAGCTGCAGTTGCTAGACCTAGGTTTGATGCAAGTGGACAATGCACATTTGATGGCAAGATTGGTGTTTTCCCATTTACATACAAGGAGGCAACAAAGAGGAACTCAAAAAACAGAGTCAAGGGGACTATGGTGACCAAGCTGGTTGAATCTATCAACAAAAAGGTCACAAGAACCATGTTGATAGAACAAATTGTACCAGTAATCAAGGCAAAGTGGCCACAAGATGGTGCAACTCACAGGGTCATTTTCATACAACAAGACAATACAAAGGCATACATAAGTCAACAAGATGCAGAATGGAAAAAGGTATACAAGCAAGATGGTTTCACTTTCATTTTAGTTCAACAGCCTCCAAACAGTCCTGATTTAAATATATTAGACCTAGGGTTTTTTAGGAGCATTCAATCTTTGATGCACAAAAAAATGCCTAAGGATATTGATGCAATGTTAGAGGCTGTTCATGGGGCATTCAGTGAGCTACAACTTAAGACTCTAAGTAATGTTTGGATGTCTCTTCAATATGTAATGAATGAAGTTTTAAAAGTCAAAGGTGGGAATGACTATGAATTACCACATGTCAATAAAAAGAGACTAGAAGCTCAAGGAAATTTGCCAACAACAGTTGAAGCACCAATGTGGGTTGTGCAAGAAGCATGGGACATCATTCATGCAAATAGAAATGGAGTGCAACCAGAACACGTGTTTGAAGACAACACACAAGCAAGTGAACTGGATCAGGGAATGCAACCAGAAGAAGGAAGTTAAGATGATCCATTTGCAGAAACAAACTCCATGTAGAAAAACTGTGGGGTTGGATATATTTTGTGTAGTTAAATTAAGAATGTGTAAGTATTTTGCTTTATGTACAAAAATTTTGGGAATGAAATGAACAAGTATGAAAAATGATCTCAGAAGTCCCCATACATCATCAATACAAGTTCACTCACATTACCCATGACAATTAGTTGCATGCCAAAGCCATTGTGATGGCTGGCTTCAACTAAAATGCCAAAGGTTGTAAGCCATAAAAGAACATGCATCTCAGTTTCAACATGCATCATCATGGATCAAAAAAAAAATCTCAGAAGTCCCCATACATCATCAATGCTTGTTCATCCTTACACATGACAGCAAGTGGCGTGCCAGAGCCATTATCATGGTTGGCTTCCACTTAAATGTCATTGGTAAAGAGGCATACAAAGAACAAGCATCTCAGTTGAAAGACATCATCATCATCGATAAAAAAACAAAATGTATCACAGAATAGCAAGCATCTCAATTCAAATGCATCAACCCTAGCTCTCTTAATCAATTGTGCCATAGTATGCAACAGGGGTAACAATCATGCAAACATCATGTATGGTTATCAAACAGGGTCACAACCATGAACAGATCAACCATGAACATGTCAATAGAGAACATATCAACAGAGAACAAAGAACAGGGAACAGAGAGCAGAGAACAAAGAACAGAGAACAGAGCACACAACAAACAACATGCAAGAAAATTGCAAGACAGAGAACAAGGGGACTTAGCTAATCATCCCCGAGAGAATCAAGGGCAAATTCACCATCAATAGAAGTCGAATCAGCATCGCTCTCTTCAAGATCAGGGGCCACTTCACCATTAGAGGACTTTATTGGACCGTTGACCTCACCAGACTCGGCCTCCGGCATATCAATATTGATTTCCACCAGCGATTCTAATCGCCATTGACTATATAAGTGTACTCCCTTGCATCCAGGTCCCCACTCACAGTTAGGCTCATTGGAGCATGCAGGCTCCGTCGAATCTAATGATCTTTGGGGACTGTCATCACCTCCAGTCAATGAATCCAAACTCATCTCAACTAGGGGACGTTGAATCTGCAATGACACACAAACAATGAAGCTAATGAAAGAGCGAGGAGGTAGAAGATGGCTCGATCCAAGAAAGGCAAACACAAACACAAACAACAGACTTACTAGAGGAGGTAGAAGATGGCTCGATCCAAGCAACCAACATGCATGCACGAACCAGAAAAGATCTTAGATTAATCGATCCGAGAAGTTAATCCAAAGGAGAAGCAAACAAGCATCAACGAACCAGGGGAAATGGATCGAATAACTCACCAGAGGAGGCTTCAAATGAATTGATCCAGGGAACAACCAAGCATCAACCAACCAGATTACATGGATGAAGGAGCAATCGACAACAAAACAAGTGAAATGGTGAGAAAGAGGTGCACACAAGACGTACAAATCAAAGAACGACGCGAGATAGCACTCACCAGACGAGATCGAGCCAACTTTAACACCAACAAAGCAAGACACAGAGGAGGACGAAGAGGGTTTCGATCGAGAGAGAGAGGGTTTTGATCGATCGAGAGAGTTTAGAGTGAGATCGAGAGTTTATAGTGAGATCGAGATTGAGAATCGAGGGTGGCGGCCAGAAGAAGTGAGAGAACTAGAGTTTTCTCATGGGGAGCTAGAGAGAGAGCATTCAATTGAGAGAGAGAGCTTATCAAGAACAAGGAGCACCACACAAATGAGAGAGAGAGCTAGGGTTAATGCATCATAGAGAGCTAGGGTCACAACACTTATATTGGCCACAAAATGGATCAGGCCCGAAAATGCCCAACAATGGAGGTCAAAATGGGTTTAGTGGTCCAACAATGGAAGAACTCCGAAAATGAACCCAAAATTTTTGACCCAAGCCCATCAATAGGGATTTCATATGAAAGAGAAAAAAATGCCAAATTTTTGTAAATAAAGTCATTTATAATTTTTTGTGTTTTTTGTTGCTTTAAATTGTTTAAGTAGAATGATTTTATTGAGTTAAAAATTTGGAGAGAGATTAGTCGGGAAGAAAGAGGTGGTAAATATAGGTAAAAGAGGTGATTGTGTAGGGGTAAGAGTATAAAAATGTATTGATATAAATGGAAATATTTGAAAGATGGACAAAAGTGTTGGGACGCTCGAAAAGGAAAGACGGACAAATATTATGGGATGGAGGGAGTATTTGGTTAAGGGAATTTAGGGGGATTTTAAAGGGAGTAAAGAAGGGGGGCATTTTAAGAAGAGAAATATAAAGAATCTTTCTAGAGAGAGAGAGGCTTGGCCTTCTCTCTAGAAAGTGGAAGCGATAGAACATAGCCGAGAGGGCTGTCGATCATCGACCGAGAAGGTCATCGATCCTCTAGGCTGAGAAAGCCGTCGTATGAGGTGGTTGTGGTGCCGAGAAGGCTATAGTCTTTGCTGAGATGATTTTAGAGTCACCGAGAAGGCATGTAATTTTGCAGAAATCGGTCTACTTTTCTACACTAGTTTAAGTCCACAAAAAATTATTTCTAATCCAAGGAACAACCCGGTTCTACTTTGCTACTCTCCTTGAAAAGTTTCTTGATGTTGAATCTGGATAAGTCGTCTCCTCCGCTCCTTTCCTGTGAGACAACTATGACATCCCATCGGTATATATTCATTTCTTTCTGGTGGCCATCTTGGATGACTCGCCACCGAAATAGATTGTTGTTTTTCTTACCATCGCTCTTGCCACTCTTGAGAAAATAATAGTCCTTTAAGAATAAGATGAATGAATAATATAATTGAACAGAAATTCTTCTCAAGATTGTATGGCGGATTCTCTTCCGTCTAGGTTGAGTTTGTGACGATATTCTTGCTTCTAGATGCGAACCTCTTGTTTTGTTATCGTTTGTCGCTTGGTTTCGGCTGTGGATTTTTTCTTCTCTAGATCGCCTTTTGTTCCCTTGCGCTTTGGTCGGTCTGTTTTGTTCGGCCATCGTCGACAATTTTTCTGATCGTTGTTGGCTGACGCGGCCTGTACTTGTCCCCATCTCTTCCCCGGCCTTTCAATCGGGCGTTTTCCTCTACTGGGTTGAACGACTAGGGTTTTGACCTCCAGTGGCCATGGTGTTTGTATGATTTCTGCTTAATTGCTTTGACGACGGCGATTTCTAGAACTCGCCGATGGCCATCGTCGTAGCTTTTTTGCACCTTGTTTCTTTGGTGTTGGTGATTGGCGGCGTGACCTAGTTGTTTTTTTGGGTTGTTGGCCCTTGTTGGGCTTCCTTGTGGTTTGTTGGCCCTTGTTGGGCTTCCTTGTGGTTTGTTGGTGGCTGTGGGCTTGGACCCTTTTCTTTGTTGTTGTTTGTGTGTGCAGAGCATATTTTGTACAACGCCGAGGTTGGATCTGGAATTAGGTGTGGCTTGTTCATGATTGGCGAGGTCGCTTGGACGTTCGTGGCTGCTGAAGATCCTTCATCCCGGTGGAAGGAACGTCAGTTGTCTAATTTCTTACCTGATTTGTCCGTTAATGACCCGAATGCTAAAGGCGTTGCCCTTTAGCCCCTCACTTTCCCACTACCCTTACGTTCTAGTTTTCCCTTTGCTAGTTGTACTCTCTTACTTGCTGTTGTTTTGCTTTTGTCTGCTCTAGTAGGTTTTGACTGTCGTCTACTCGGCCTCTCGGTTCTTACCTAATCAAAAAAAAAGAAGAGAAATATAAAGAAATAAGAAAAGGGGTGAACATAATAGTGGAAGGTAAGTGAGGGGAATTGAATCTTTCCAATTCGGTGGAATTTGGAGAGAAAATTTTACACAACGCAGCAGCCTGCTATATAGCAAGTCACTCAGCAATCAGCATGCTTCTCGGCCGCCTACACAAGTCGAGATCTCCAAACATCCTTCCTTCAAATCCAGCGGTGGAATCTATCCTTCTGTTAAGTGGATTTTATGAAGTCGAGATCTCCAAACAGCCTGCTACAGTAAGATTTCTTATTCTCCTTTCCTTCTTTTCTAAAAAATTTCCTCACTCTTTCTGGTAGGATTTGGGTTACTATTCTGTTTCGGTCGATGATTTTGAGTCCTTGCTCTTTATACGATTCACCCTGTTTCCCTTCGTCGTTTCTTTGTTGAAATAATATCTTCCGCTACGAGTTGTTTAATTTTGTTGCAGTTGCTTTTGCTATTGTATAAATTGGTGTTCTCGGGATGTGAGGTTTCAACTGTGTGGAATGGATCGACTTCTTTCTGCTTATAATGGCGAAAATTTTAACTTTGACTGCCTCTCTTGTCTGTCTGTGAAGTATGGCTTCAACTGTTCAAGCTTCATCTTCCCTTAAAAGACGGGTTGCGCCGGTTTCAAGGGAAGGAGATCGGCTCATAATAACCCCTCTGGGTGCGGGAAGCGAAGTGGGAAGATCCTGCCTTCACATGACCTACAAGGGCAAGACTGTCATGGTATAGTCTAATGTGCTTTGGCCCTGAATTATCTCTTATAAGTTTTTCTCAGAAATTCATGTTTTGTATGTATGTTGTGACAGTTTGACTGTGGGATTCACCCTGCGTTCTCGGGAATGGCTGCTTTGCCATACTTTGATGAGATTGATCCTTCAGATGTGGACGTTCTTCTTGTGACACAGTATGCCCTTAATTTTCTTTTCGTTGTAAAGCTATTTAGTTATTCTCATTTCATTATTATCTATTATATATGATCTATCTTAGATGGTTGTGAGAATTGTGCTTATTGATAGCGGACAACAATTTTTAGATTGTGGAGTTTCCCAGGTTAAGTCAAATTGTTCTCGATGGGTTCCAATAGTGGATTCAGAATGTTTTTATTTATATATTTATCGCTATGTATTTGTTATTTGAAAGATTACTTTTTTGAGTTTTGTTTCATTGTTTGTCACACAAGGAACACCCTAGCATAGCTGAAAACTGACTTTTCATTGAGAATCATTGTGTTTTAACCTTGTCAAGAAACAATTGGGGCCATGAAGGCATGAATCTCTTGTTTGTATCTTGTTTCAGATATGTGCACATAGTCGTGATAGTCTATTTAATTAAGCACGCCTTAATCATTAGAAATTGGATGTTAAGGTAGTTTCATCGTATATTAGCTTCACACTCCAATATATGTTCTATAATCTTTCCTAAGGTCCATGTCTTGGGTAAGTTTTGGATCAAATTTTGTTGGTGGTACGAGTAACACGTATTAGAGAGTTTGTCTTATGCGTGGCAATCAAAATTATCTCCAATTCCACTCATTCAGTTTTCAAGAGAATACGCTATTGAATAGCAAAGAAATGCCACAGCCACAACAGCAGCATGCTATATTGTTTTGAGAAAAAATGCTCCATTTGAATACATATAAACTATAAACCCCCAGGGAATCCTGATTTGATGATTTTTTAGTTCAAAGTTAGGGTAGGTCAAAGTCTACATCTTCTTATTCAGTTTGGGGTGTGAGATTATTACTCTTAGAAGTTTATCCATCTGGAAATATTTTTATTACAACTTGCACATGAGAAGTGAACTTGTTCCTACTTGGAGTAGATTGCTTGCATAATTACATCTGTCTCTTCTTTTCAATTATAATTGTCTATTTGTCCCATGTATGGCATGTTTTGGGTTTTACAATATGTTGCTTTTTTGTTGCAGTTTTCATCTGGATCATGCTGCTTCCCTTCCCTATTTTCTAGAAAAGGTCAACCATTGATGAACTTCATTGCTCTTTACTAATTTTTGAGATACAAATTGCATCCTATTTATGCATTCTTTTTTCTACAATCTGAGATGCAGACAACATTCAAAGGCCGAGTTTTTATGACTCATGCCACAAAAGCTATTTACAAACTGCTTTTGACTGATTATGTAAAAGTGAGCAAAGTCTCAGTTGAAGATATGTTATTCGATGAGCATGATATCAATCGATCCATGGATAAAATTGAGGTTGGTGGCTTTCTTTCTTCTCTATCCAATCATTTTTAAGTTAATCCTCATACTTGGAACTTCCTGTTTTTTTTCCCCACTCATACGTTCTAATTTTATTCTGGTCCAAATTGTCCTTACAGATATAAGGTCATTACTATAATGCACTTTGATATGTGGTAACAGTGTAGCAATTGCTTGAGACCAGACAGATTTGATTTTCAGTTCAAATATTTTACTCATTTCTTACAAAAGTGTGCAATCTAACTGGTTGGTTAGCTATATATTTCATTACACAACAAATTGAGACTTTGTTTAACAGTTCAATGTTTTATGGTTGATGTGTTTGAGGAGGAAAAAGGTTTGCATGTGTATGCTTAAGGTATTGCTGATTATGTGATATCTATGCAAGTTAAACTTGAGCTCTGTGCGATATAAATGTGCCGTTCTTGATATCTACACTAAATTATAGCTACTACTTCTGCCTTTTGATACCTACAGTATAAGTTATAGCTGCTACTTCTGCCTTTTGGTATCTACAGTATAAATTTAAGCTACTACTTCTGCACTTTTCTGATGATTTTGTTTTCTACATTATTTTGACTTATAAGTTTTATTTTTTACGGGCACTTATAAGTTTATCTATTTGTGTGTGTATGTTTGTCAGCCTTCTCTCTCTCTCGTTTTTTTAAAATTTACTGAACCTTTCTCCTGTCAATTGAGGCTATACAATAATCACTGCACATCCTTTATAGGTAATTGATTTCCATCAAACTCTTGAAGTAAATGGTATTCGTTTTTGGTGCTATACTGCTGGCCATGTCCTTGGGGCTGCTATGTTCATGGTGGATATTGCTGGTGTCAGAGTCCTTTACACAGGAGACTATTCACGTGAAGAGGATAGGCATCTTCGAGCTGCTGAGATTCCACCCTTCTCTCCTGACATATGTATAATCGAATCCACATTTGGTGTTCAACTTCACCAGCCTCGCCACGTAAGAGAGAAGCTCTTCACTGATGTTATCCACAAAACAGTCGCCCAAGGAGGCCGTGTGATTATTCCAGCATATGCTCTCGGTCGTGCCCAAGAGCTTCTGTTAATTCTTGACGAGTATTGGTCAAACCACCCTGAACTTCATAACATCCCCATATACTATGCTTCTCCATTAGCCAAGAAGTGTATTGCTGTTTACCAAACCTATATCAATTCTATGAATGATAGGATCCGTAGGAAGTTTGCAAACTCAAATCCATTTGACTTCAAGCATATCTCTCCACTGAAGAGCATAGAGAATTTCGATGATGTGGGTCCCTCAGTGGTGATGGCGACTCCAGGAGGTCTCCAAAGTGGGATGTCAAGACAGCTTTTTGACAAGTGGTGTACTGATAAGAAGAATGCTTGTGTGATCCCCGGGTTTCTCGTTGAAGGCACTCTGGCAAAGACCATCATCAATGAACCCAAGGATGTGACCCTAATGAATGGTCTGATTGCGCCATTGAATATGTCAGTTCACTACATATCTTTTGCCGCTCATGCTGATTTTGCACAGACGAGCGCATTCCTAAAGGAGTTGATGCCCCCAAACATTATCTTAGTCCATGGAGAGGCTAACGAAATGGGTAGGCTTAAGCAGAAGCTAATAAGCATGTACTCAGACCAGAATACTAACATTATTACTCCTAAGAACTGCCAGACTGTGGAGATGTACTTCAACTCTGAAAAAACAGCGAAAACAATAGGAAGACTAGCTGAGAAGAATAACCCAGAAACCGGGGAGACTGTCAGTGGCTTGTTGGTGAAGAAGGGGTTCACATACCAGATAATGGCTCCTGATGATCTCCATGTATTCTCACAACTCTCCACTGCAAGTGTAAACCAGAGAATCACCATTCCTTACACCGGCGCCTTGAGTGTGTTGAAGCACCGGCTAAACAAGATATACGACAGTGTAGATCAAGATTTGGATGAAGAGGATCCAACCATCCAAATCCTTCTTGTTCATGGCTCTGTGACTATTAAACAGGATTCAGAGAAGCATTTATCCTTGCACTGGATAGCCAATCCTATAGACGACATGGTCTCTGACTCCATAGTTGCCATGGTGCTCAACATGAGCAGGGAAATGCCACAGGTGGTGGTTATGGAGTCTGACTTGGAAGAGAATGAAAAGAAGGTAGCTAAGGTCATACACACACTTCTAGTGTCGTTGTTTGGAGATGTCAAGTATGGAGAAGGTGGGAAGCTGGTTGTAACAGTTGACGACGAAGTCGTATATCTTGACAAACTGAGTGGGGAAATTGAGGGCGAGAACGAAGGGCTTAGGGAGAGAGTGAAAACAGCATTTAGACGTATCCAGAGTGTTGTTAAGCCAATTCCTCTTCTTTCTTCATCTGGACATTGATAATTAACTTCCTTGTTATAGGCTTTTGTATATTCCAAACCACTTTTTTTTCATTGCAAATACATGACATTGGGCAATATATCTTTATGTATTTCAAGTAACATTGTACATATTATGACTTGTAAGTATTGTTCTTACTATGATATTGGAATTTTCATGTTACGGCAACATGAACATAATTTCAAATTAGTGACACATCTTAAGCTACTATGTTTTGTACTATTTTTCCATTTTGAACTCTGAAAAGTTGGCCGCTTGATCTAGGTTGAGTTAGGTGGTCCATGGCATCTTAGGCTCGAATCAAGCACCTGTCCTAGCCTCTACCTAACATATGCTTGCAATATTTGTAATATATAATGTTTTTTTTGGTAGCTGTAATATATAATGTTTACATACTTACATATTACAACTCGGGATTATACAAATATTACACTTATGTTAAATTCTCTAATTTAAATCTATGTATTCATATATATAAATCTTAATATTATATGTTTATAATAGTTTTAAGTCATTTAAGAATCCAATAATTAAATATACCAACAAATAGGGCTGTCAATGGGTTGGGTTATGGGTGGGTGGACCGCTTCCACCACCCGACCCGCAAGTTAAAACGCTCCACCTGACCCACCCGTCACCCGTGAAATGTTCTATCCGTCACCCAAACCACCCGTCACCCGCTGGTTATATGGGTGACCCGTTCACCCATATAGCCGTTGTATAACCACTATATTTTATGTCTATAAATAAATTGTCATACATAAACTAAAACAAATATCCATAATCCATACACAAACAAAAACAAATCCCATAAACAATAAATATCAAAATGGGGTCAAAGATGGGTTACAAACGGGCTTATTTATCAAAGGCCTGAAATGTGTTATTTAGGTGACTTCAAAGGCTCATACATATTAGAAATTATTGGCCGAAACGGGTTAAATGGGTGGTTTGGGTGAAATGGATGATTAGGCTTGACAATTTTACCCGCACCTGCTGGGTACCCGAAAAACCGACCCAAAAAACCTCGAAAAAAACCGATCAAATCCGGGTGAAAACGGGTTTCGGGTGATCGGGTGATGGAGCGGGTACGGTTTAGGGTATGGCCTCACCCGACCGGTTCACCCGACCCGATCACCCGGTTTTTTGTCCCACATCGAAAAATTGGTAGAAGAAGAGAAGAAGAGGAGCTTATAAAAAAAGGAAGGAGAGGAGAAGGGGGTTAAGTGTTTGAAGCTTAACCATAAAGATGGGCTTTGAGGCTCTATAATTAAATCTATTTTTTGGGTTAACCCATTATGTAGTCCCTATATAAATAGGTTTAAAATTTAAAGTTTATTAGATGGATTAAACAGGTTGACCCGTAATCCGACCCGTAAACACGGGTTACGGGTTAAGTTTATTTTGTTTACGAGTCATCGGGTTGATTCGTTGAACAAATGAACTTAAGTTTTAGCATCTTTTTATAACACCCGAAAAAAACCCGACCCGACCTGAAAACTGACGGGTTTTGGGTAGGTCGGTTTCGGGTGGAACCCGTTGGGTGAAAATACCGGGCCGGGTGGGCGGTTTACAACCGCGGGTCGGGTGGTGGAAGTAGTCCACCCGCACCCGACCCGACCCATTGCCATGCCTACGGGTGATGGGTCAATTGATGGGTCGGGTTATTGGGTGATAAAATCTCACCCTTACCCGACCCATAACCCGTTTCACCCGTCACCCGAACCGCCCGTCACCCGCTTTGATTGGGTTTTCAGCCGTTTATTTCGGGTGGATTAAACGGGTGAGTCGATCACCCGTAGGTAATTGACAACCCTACCAACAAATAAAAGAATTGTTGTTCAATTACCCACTAGTCTCCTTGAGCTGAGGCAAATGTAAATCCACTCGTAAGAGCTGTCTAAGCCCTTGGATTGGGGCGACATCCCTCTCGTCCTAAATATTTTCTACCAAAAAAAATAAAAATATAAGAATTGTTGAAGTTACAAAATATTAAATTATATAGATTGAGATTTAATATAGATTGAGATTTAAGGTGGAAAATTAAATAGAAAAAAATTAAAATTATTGGTGGAAAACCACAATTTTTAAATTGGGCATTTGTCAGTACTCAGTAATGGTTGGGATAAAAGAAAAACCACTTGCAATTTTGACTTTTAGGATGGCGGTGAAAATGCAAGAAAGCTGCTACATCGAGGCAATCCAGTATTTATTGGAGATTGATTGGGTCATACTTCGGGCGCTCAACTTGAACTCACAATTCTCCAAATTTCTTCTCTTTGATCTGCTTTGTTTTGGTCAATTTCTCTTTTTCGGATCTGAGTGCTCTATTCGTTCGTGCGTTCCATATTTCTTCCATCTTCTTCAGCATTGAGGTTCTTTTCTCTCTCTTGGATGCTTCCATTTTGCCTTAATTTTATGTTGCATTGTGGTGTGAAAATAGAAGACAAGAACTCAACGTGTATGATATTTTAAAGATCATAAGCTGCCTGTAATTTATGTTTGAAGTACTTATTATATTTATGCTTTGAGCTTTTGTGATTCTCTCATCTTGTTTAAGGGATTTGATTTGAGTAGTTCATGTTTTTCCTAATTTCACCATGGAATGGAGGCGATTTCGTGTAAGAAAACATTTCCCTTTTCTTCTTTGTCCTTGTTGACTCTTAGAAATGTCTGTCATCAATTACTTGGCTTCCTAGCACTTAATTTGCTGAATCGATCATATCATATCTTATAATACTGCAGATCGGATTGACGGCCAAAATGGAGCCCGGGCTGAATGGAAGCGAAACGGGAGATTCAAGGGATCAACAACAAGTGCTATTGCCATTTAGCAGTGAATTAGTCAATATGACCACCTGCCATTGCCGTTTCAAGGGCTTCTTCCGAGAGCGGGGAGCCATCCATTTTAATAACCTTATAGCATATTGGATGGCGGGTGGATATCTGGGCCCTGTTGAATCTGTGGAGGAAGCATATCGATTAGGGTATTGTTTGTTACATGATCTCATTTATGAGAAAGGGGTGCTCAAGTTTTCAGATGGCCGGGATAAGAATACCATTGAATTTGTTGTGGAGTCAGAGCCTAATTCTTGCCAGCATCCTCCTGGATCCAGCAGCATTAGTTGGGAAAACGTATGGTCTTACATATTCAAGAATTTTAAGGAAATTGACAACATTATGCTAACTGATGGGGTGCTGAAGAAGCGGCAAGTTGCAGTCAACTTGGATTGTCAGCCATCCTCCGGCGAAGAAGGCCATAGTAAATATATAGCCCACTTCAATCCCACTCTGGACTCCTTGAAACCTCTCCTTGAAGATATTACAGAGCTCTCTGTGCTGGTGCTTCGAGGCTGTGAGTCAGTAATGCTGCCTCTTGAAATATTGACAAGCTTAACCGCTCTTGAAATCTCTGGTTCGAGCTACTTGACCACTATTCCTCAAAACACCATTTCCCAACTAATTCACCTCGAGTACCTCAATTTATCTGATCTTCTCATTGAAAGCTTACCAAATGATTGCTTTAGTGAATTTCGTGGTCTCTGCTGTCTCGTTATGAGAAGGTGTTCTAAACTACGTTCCCTCCCACCAATTGACCTCACAAAACTTAAGATTCTTGATCTTTCTCACTGCACCGTCTTTGAAGAATTAGCCGCCCTTCCTGGTAGCAAATATGTACGACTTCGTCTAGTTGACTTTTCTTATACGGCCTTGACTGAGTTACCTCGTCTGTATTTCGACAACGTCACTCATTTGATTCTAAGAGGTTCAAAATTGGGAGCGTTAACAAGGAAAGATGCGAAACATATGCATTCTCTTGAGATACTTGACCTTTCAGATTCTGAACACTTCCATGAATTGCATGACGATTTCAAGTATATACAGTTGTTGGAGCTCAATCTTTCTGGTTGTATTAGTTTGAGAATCTTGAGGGAGGATATTTTTAGCAGTAGGTCAGGCCTTTGGAAACTCAACCTCTCTCGGACAAAACTCAAGCGTCTACCATCTTTAGCTAATCTTACCCGTCTCTCTGAACTCTCGCTAAGAGATCTGGAGCTGGATTCCCTTGAAAGCTTGAAATCTTTATCAGCCCTAGTGAAACTTGACCTCAAAGGTCTAAAGCTCACCTCCTCACAAGAGCAGCTCCATTTAGATGATGATTTCTTTGAGTCTCTTGAGAAGCTTCAGGTTCTCAACCTTTCACAAACCACCGTGGCAAAACTACCAAACATGTCAAAGCTTGCAAACCTCAGAGAGCTCATATTGGCAGATTGTCAGCGCTTAAATATTGTGCCTGATCTAAGAACTCTCCCGAATTTGGAGGTATTGGATCTCTCATTAGCAGACGGTTCTGCTGTCAATTGCCAGCAAGTAGCGATTGATTTTGGCGCATGTTTCTCATCTCTTTCGACAAGTCTTCGGAAGCTAGTATTGACAAATCGCTCCGGTGTGCAAAAGTTGTTTCCTCTGACGTCAGTTGGCAACTTGGAGTTTCTTGATCTTCGTGGCACAGATGTGACAAGTATTCCGCCTCAGTATGTGGATCAAATCAAGTGCATTCACTTACCTTCGTCTGTGATCGATCTTAGTGAAGCTCAATCGAGTGGAGTGGGGAACCTTCAACGAGAAAACAACTTGGACTGTAATAATATTCAAGGAGAAGATCATCCAGGAAGAAGAAGAGCTTCTAAGCCTGCTGAAATTCATATTGTTTCCAGCTTTGAAATGAAATCCTCTTCCCACTCCTCCAACAAAGCCTCTTCTTCCAACCTGCCCTCAGGTTTTGAACGCTTCAAGAAAGATTTTAAGGTACTTGAGGCTCTTATTTCTGAGATTCAGGAGAATTTCAAATCCTCCGCTGCAAAGGACAGTAATCAGATTTTCAAGTTGCAAAGTTTGCATTCTGATTTGGAACACATACAAAAAAATATAGACTCGCTCAAGAGCTCCCGTAGTTGCAAGATGAGTGAGGAGCTTCTGCAGGAGCTCATGGGTGCCGCAACCCATCTCTCAGCCGCCGATTTTCTAAAAGATTCCACCAATTTTACGCAACTGCTTCGAATAGTCATCAAGCTGAAGCTCTTGATCCCCCGTACAGAAGCAGAAACCCCAGAGGCTTCAGAAATTACCAAGAAGAAGAAGAAACCATGGTTCGAGAAAAGCAAGAAGAAAGAAAATGGTGCAGAAATTTCCAAGGAATTGTCCAGAAGCGAGTACCAAGACCTCCTTAGCTCATATGAGGCATTGACCGCCATTGAAAAGAATTGCTTGTTGTGCTTTTCAGTTTTTCCTTATAATGAAGACAACGATGACAACAACAATACAGCAGCTGGGCCTGGGAGCTTAGCTATTAAAAAGAGGATGCTACTCTACTGGTGGGTTGGAGAAGGATTCATTGGCCCAAATGCAAATGCCTGTCCGAACACAGCTATATCTAGGAGCATTGAAACTGGGGCAAATGAGCCAAAGACAATCGAAGAAGTGGGGGAATGCATCTTCAAGGTTCTGACAAATAAGGGCTTTATTGAGCCTGTGATGGAGAAAGGCCGAGAAACGACAAGTTGTCGGATGCACCCTTCTGTGCACGCGTTTCTGACTGCAAAGGCAAAGGAAGCAGGGTTCTTTGATTTCAACCAGGAGAATGGCAAGCTCACGTCACATTTTACGCGCTCCCTAAGGGCTTGTTTGCTAAAATCCCAAGACAACTTCACGTCCTCCTCTTGTAAGCTTTGGGAGGAAACCTATGCCCATTCTCCACAAAGCCTGGAAAGTTTCACAAATGTTCGTACACTGTTCAATGTTAACGACTCTATGGTTGACATTAAACCAGAATGGTTCTCTAAGATGAAACATCTGTCAGTGCTTCATCTAGGGAGTTGGCGTTCTGACAATTTGGAGCCCATTGAAGTGAAGAATCAAATGTTTTTCGAGGGATTGAAGAAGATGAAGCAGCTAAGACTTTTGAGCATGCAGGGGATGTCAACAATCATGAAGCTTCCAGATTCAGTTTGTAAGCTGACGGAACTCATCATACTGGATCTTAGAGAGTGTACTTACTTGGAAGAGTTGCCTACTGATATTGGATCCCTCAAAAATCTTACCCATCTGGATATGACCAATTGTAGCCTCCTCACTATGTTGCCGAAAGGAATCAGGTTGCTATCGAAGCTTGAGGTTCTCAAGGGGTTTGCCATCACGAACCTGGGTAGTGGTGGAAACACGTGCATCTTTACAGATTTGTTGAATCTAATGAAGCTGAGGAAACTAAGCATTATTGTGAATGTTAATACATTCCCCAACGATAAAGAGCTTCAGGTGCTGAAGGAAATGTGTAATCTTCGCAAGCTAAAGATTTCATGGGAAAATGATTACAATGTCAAGGATAGGAAACTGTGTCAATCAGCAGCACAGGAAGACTCGAGGATCTCAAAATTGAAGAAGCTAAAATGGTGGGAGCATAAGCATGATAAGGAGACATCAAGAAGCAAGCATCTGGATAATATAGAGAAGTTAGAGCTATGGTGTTACCCTAACAAAACTGCGCCGCATTGGTTAGATCCAACTGAATTGAAGAAGCTTAAGAAACTCTACATTGTAGGGGGGAGCCTTACAAATTTGCACGGTGGAACCAATCAGAATAAGTGGAATGTCACCGCTTTGCGGTTGAAGTATTTGCCAAAACTAGAGAGCATCAGATGGAGAGATTTGAGGACCATGTTTCCAAATTTGACTTATTTGGAGAAGCACCAATGTCCTACCCTTCCTATCTATCCATGTGATGATAAGGGCATCTGGAAACTAGAATTACCCTGAATTTAATTCATTTTCCTTTCAAATTTGGTGTGTGCAACTTTCAAGTAAACTCCGTTTCTTTCCAAAATCGCTGATTAATTTGGTTACATTGTGTTTCCTTACAATAAAATTTTGAATTCTTCTTTTTTTTTTAGTTTTTTTCAACACTTGATCCTTGATGTAATCACATGGACTTTTGCCTGGAATCCATGAAACTGGATCTGAGGTATTAGCTTCTGCTCTTTTCATATGCTTGTATCTATTGAGATTCTTTGACCTCTTGCATGCTGGTTTTTTTTTTCTATATACAATCATGAACATATATGTTTTGCATAAATCTTATGTTTGGAGATGCATTGATGCAGACATTTTATGGAACCAACTAAAGCTTGAGACTGCAATAGAACATGTAATTCAAGCTGACAGGTTTATATTTTTACTTACAGGTAAGCTACTGCACCGTCTTTTTGGTGGTGGTGTTATTTTTTATGAGAAGCTCACTTTTTTTTCCTTATAAGTAATATGGTTTTGTTTTAACGCAAAACAAAAGGTAATCTTGATATATTTTTTTTCAGTTGTTCTACAGATTCTGGTTTGTTCAGAAATAAAATTGGAAGATGGCAAGTTCTAAAACAAAGACAAGAAGAGAGAATCAAATGAAGACGCTGCTTTATAGAATTGAGGGACATAATGATAGCCTGATGATTGTTAAAGACTTGGAAGATGTAGATAGCTGCTCGGCTGAAATTTACATGATTGTGCACAATTTTTTTCTAAAAGTTCCATTCTTTCTTAGTTTATGCTGGTCTCTATGGAATATAGGGGTACTATGTGTAATAAATAAAGTTTTGGGGTATTATGTGTAATATAGTTTTCTGTATAAATACCCCTATCTGCATCTTGTTGAGTAAGAGAGTTGTAACAGAACTATTGTATTCTCTGAAGTTTGTTCAAAGAGAGTGAAAGGCGGTCATGGTTGAATGATGCGTCTGTGTATTCTTTTCTAAGATTTCTTCTCTTAATCTTCATTTTATAGTCTCATATTAGTGGAAGTGGCAATGGTGTAGCTGACGAGTTTGCTAGGTCACAACCTTGGGCAGTTGGTGTAAGGTTTGGGGATGGTTCTGTCTCAACAAATGTTTGGTCTTGTAAGGTAGTATATCCTAAGTTGTAATGTAAACACTTGAGTTTTTTTACTAATGCAAGCACTATACTAGGTAGGGTAAGGGGAACCACTTAAGACGAGCCACAAGATGCTCCTTGGACCATTGGCACGAACCATGATGACTCACGGGTCCAATGTGGCTAGACTTGGCTTGATTCTGTCTCATGAGATGTCGGTTCGATGCTTGTGATTCATGTTCATGCAACTTGGGCTCTTTCTCAAGTTGTTGGGTTGTTTTTGTATTTGAGTGATTAGGCCCAATCTGTCATGTGGCCCATTACTCATGTGATAAGCTCAATAATCGCGACGACGATGCTTTGGATGAGCTCTGATTACTTAAGCGAGCAAAATATAGATCTCTTGTCGTCTTGCTCATTTCTCTCTAGTTGCTCTAGCGTTTGTAGGGTTTGCTCTCTCGAGCTCCTCCTTGGTTCTCTTATGTCGACTTTGAGGCTTTGATCCTAAACCATGACAAAAAGAAAAAGAAAAAGAAGAAGAGGGAAGAGTCGGCTACTGTGGTTGGTGGTCTTGAGTGTGAATCTTCTTCAAAGTTTCACGGTGTCCTTCAAGGGACTTTGCTATCCTTTTGCTTGATCTCTATTGATGATGTGTGCACTGCTACAAAAAAGCCATTTTAACCTGGGCGTTTTTAAACAAATAAACCGGATATAGCACAAAATAGGTCTGGGTTTTAGGTTGGTCTAATAATAGAGTATATAGCCCGGACATAAAAAACATGCCCTATTTAAAAAAACTAGACTTTATAACCCAGACCTTTTTTATACCACGGCTAAAAAGTCGATTTATTTATTTGAAAAAAAATAGATTTCTAACCCGAATCTTAGGCCTTGTTCTTGTTTGATTCAAAATGTCATTTTACCCCAAAATCACATTTTTTACATTCTCAAAATACGTGCATTCTCTCTATTTTTTACGTTTTTCAAGACAATCAAGATAACATTTTAACCCAAAATGACATTTTGACCCAAAGTGAAACACACCCTTAGATGACCGGGCTAAAAAGTCCTCTGCTTTTTAAAAAAAATATTTGCGATGCACCTACTGTACAACCACTCTTGCATTACAAATTCTATTATTTCTAATGGTTTATTTCACTAGTATGAAGCCCTTAAAAGTGCTTGAGCTTTTAATGAGGTATTTAAGAGTGCAAACACAGGCTCATTATTGCACTATCCCATATGTTCCAAGAAACAAGAATTTCGGCTTAATAAGAAAATCAGAAAAATTGATACACCTACATATAAAAATGCGCTATTTACTAGGGAAGAGCACAAGAAACATAAGTGAAATGAAGTATGCTAAGTGAAACAAAATCACATAGTCACAGATGTTAGATATGTAATGCCTAACAAACTCGGTGGATAGCAAGTTCCAAGATCTAATGGAATTAGGCCACAAATTTTGGAACCACTTTAGGGCTCTTTTCCCCAAACTTTCGGGAACATCTTGCACATGATTGCGTCGTCGGAGACCCACAAAGCCATTTTTATGGGAAAATGACTCCACATGATTGACCGTGTCCGAGTGACTATCATACAGGTCGAATATCAAGGGAGAGAACTTAGCGGGAGGTTTATCCTTCCGAATGTTTCGATGAAAAGGTGTAGAGGTTACCAAGGCCAATTTTTTCTCCGCTTGTTCTTGAGCCGATTGCAAGGATCCGCCTTGTGCTCTTAACAAGTCGAGGAGTCTCCTTTCGGTCCTCTCCACAACCCGGCTTCTCCTTGCGGCATCACGAGTCCGATGCTTCACCGGAATTTTCCCGCCTTTAGTCGCGCACATTCCCACTTGCGCGGTGCCTCTTGCGGTCGCGATGATCTTCCTCGGACCCGCGGCCTCCACTCGTCGAGCTATCGGAAAGGGAACCTCGGACTCCTTTTCGGGCTCGGTTATTGCCACCTTGGCGACCTTTAGGTGATCGCCCTCTTTTCCGGGATGCCCCAACATCTTGTTGGTCTTCCCATTGTCCTCGGGGTGCCCTACGATCACTTTCATAGTCAATTTTCATCCTTTCCGGGTTGTCTCTTTCATCGAAATCTGATGGTACGGGATCAAGGCCGTCATCGGCGAGTTCGATGATGCTAGCAATCTTTTGAGTGGTCTCGACCGTCTCTTCTTCTTCAATAGGACGTTTCCCTTGGATCTTATCCATTGCATGTTTTAAATGGGAAACCTCTTCAAGTGCTTCTTCAAGACGAGACTCTACACGGGCTTGCTCAGATTGTTCTTTCTCATTCCAATGCATTTGCCAAAGTGCATACTAATTCCGCCTCATCTTCGTTTTCCGTCGTAGTTGAAGCGTCGTTACCTCCATTAGGGTCAGCGTGGTAGGCTTTGATGCTTGCCCCACGCTCATGGCCCACTCTGTTACTTGATTGCCCGCGCTCCATGGTGGGACCCGTCAAGTTCGTGCTCCAATCACGACCTCAATCTAATTCGCGTCTTTCAAGATCAGTCTCGTTCTCGATCCCGCGGTGCACACGATCTTCCAACCATGGCTCAGAGAACGCCTAGGATCGTGCGACCCTTCTCGCACGATTGTGCGGTCTTGGCTTGGAGAACGGTCGGGATCGTGTGACCCTTCCTGTACGATCATGCGGTCGTGCCCTAGGGGGTCTTTGGCTCCTGCGATCGGCCGTTGTTGTTGGGGTTTTCTGACGGGTCTTTCTCGTTCTTAATCCTAGTATCCAACGCACCCTCATGAATGGTTAGGGCGTGATTTTTGGGATTTTCTTTGTCCCCAAGTAACGTTCTTTCCTCAGGGATTGTTGGTAGAACCATCTTTTCTACTCAGAGCGAGAAATTCCGAGGATCAATAATTTGTTTCCCACAGACAACACCAATTGTTAGTGCACAATTTCGATCTAGGGTTGCACTAATTATTCTATGCTTTCACCAATTGATCTTTCTTCTTCTCCAAGCAACACTTTGTATTCTTCCTGACCTGCAAAACAATGGAATAAGGGAGGTGGAGCCTCTTAATCCACCTCCGATTCCTAAGTCAGAAAGCGCAACAGTCAATGTGTGTCGAGATAATGAATAGAGAGCGATTATCTCTAGAGCTAGAAAACATACATTTCAATGGCTATGACCTTTGATATTTATATGGAAAAAAAGGAGGAAGCAGGAGACTTAGGGCAGGCCGAATATGTAGGATATCGGGCCGTTTGGGTGTCTTGCAATCCAAGCAAGGCGAAATTCTTGTCTTGCAAGTAAAGATAGAATCCTTGAATCCCATAATTAATATCCAAATACCCATAACTACCATATTTATATAATAATAATATCCCTCACCAATTTATATCTATCTAGGATAATAAATATCCTAAAATAAATATATCTTGTAGGGCAAAATAAAAATAATAGCTTATTTATTAAAAACATAATATTTAAATTACCGTAAAGTTATCCACACACGTACAACGAGTATTAGTCTTAGGGCGGACTTTTTAGAATAGTTGTGAAGTTTGTCTATCTATTTTGTCCATATTTTGCTTTCAAAGACTTATACAAACATGAGAAATTTGTCGCAATCAAAAGGGGGGATTTGTTTGAAGATGATTTGAAGATTTTGATGGTTTCAAACATGAAGGAAGTCTACAACCTAGATTGACCGAAAAGCAGTCTACGACATGATAAAGTTATAGACATTAGAGTTGAGATGGAATAAAAGATCTTGAAGACGTGTAGAAGATTGCATGAGATTTTGTATCCATATAAAAGAATATCATATCATGCCAAAGATAAGATGTTATGTCGATTTTACTTGTTCTCTAAGTTGCTAGAAGATATTAGGAGATCTTTTATCTTAGGCAGATTGTACGTTTGATTTTATATTATTTTATTTAACTGAATAAAAAATAATGTATTCTAAATAATAGAGAATCGGCTATTTAAACAAAGCTTTGAGACTTCAAGAAGTACGAGTTTACATTGCTTATTTTAAGAGAGTGTTTTAGTGTATTCTTAATTCGTTTTAGAGAAGAGCTAAGGCGTTACGAGTGAGAGTAGGATTAGTCATAGAGTAGACAAGAGTCAAACTATCATAGAGTTGTAGTAGGTAACTCCGACCTATTCTTGTTAACATACTTAAGAAATTGTGAGCGGGTAAAACAAACATAGTTACCACAGTTATTTTCGCTATTAAAAGGTATTTCTTAAATTACAGCGTATTTATTATTATTTTTATTATTTTCCATATTATTAAATATATGGTAGTTGTGCAACTTTATGGAAGATTCTATCCTACAAATATGATAGAATTAAACTTGGAAAAGCTGAGAATATTCCTAGCTTGGGCTTTAAACAACCCTAGGAGATAAGTAAAATCAGGCCCCCTGATGTCCTTCTTCCATTATAAATACACGCCCTAGGCGTGTAGGGAGAGCCACATGCGCACATTGGCGTATTCAGAAAACTTGAACAGGCTAATACTCGCTTAGCTCGACTGTTCAGGGATTCACCGTTCTCTTGTTGTACCTCGACGCTCGAAACGACAATTCGCTCTTTTGACTTAGTCATCGGAGGTGGATTAGGGGGTCCCCGCCCCTTGTGTCCATTGTTTTGCAGGTTTTAAGTCAGAAGATTGAAGGCGGAGCGTAAGGGGAAGGAGCATTCAATTAGTGCATTGAAGACGGAATTTTTATGCACTAATAATTGGCGCCGTCTGTGGGAAGCGAGTAATCGATCCACACAGTCTCATCGATGGATTCGATCCCAAACGAAAAAGTAAAGTTTCTTCAAAACCCTGGGGCACCTTCGGCTCGCGAAACCGATCGCGGTGCCCCAATCGAGCGAAACTGCGATCGTGGATTATCACACCGCGATCGCGGAACAGGGAACCGCGACCGCGGCCCTTCATGTCGCGATCGCGGTCGGCAGTGCGATCAAGCGAAATCCAATTTTCGATTGGACGATCAAACCCTAATAATTCCCGAGGTCGAAAATCAGGAAAAAGGTGACAGTTTGGGGGCAGGTGCGTGCCTTAAACCCCAAAAGCGAAAATTGGATCACGAAAGACCCGTCAATCGATCTCCAAAGAGACAAAACCCAAGCAGAACGGAGTCGAAAGATCCCAGGGCCAAAAACGAGGATCACGCAAGCGGTGACAATCAAGGGGAGCCCGATCACTCGCACGCGATCTCGAAAACCCGCCCGAAAACTAGCTGCGAACGCCGAATCTCAGCCCGCGTTCGCAAATCTCCAAACCGCGACCGCGGTTCGCCTCGCCGCGATCGCGGCCAACCCGGGGTCGAAAATTTCCGAGAGAGGCAAGAACCTCTCGACTTTGCTAATATAGGCTCGGAACCAACCCAAAAATCCGTAGATGAACTTCAAGAGATCTCGGTCGGAGAGCATGAACCTGAGAAGAAGTTTTTCATGGGCGCAAACCTCTCAAGTAATGAGCTTTTGGCTATCACACATCTATTGCGAAGTAATCGTGACGTCTTCGCTTGAAGTCCATATGATATGCCCGGAATATACCCGACTCTTTCTTGCCATAGGCTGAACGTCTACCCCGACGCAAAGCCAATCATACAACGAACAAGACGGTCCTCTAATCAGCACACCGAAGCTGTAATTGCTGAAGTGAAGAAATTGCAGGAGGCTAACGCTATAAGAGAAGTGTGGTACCCAACTGGGCTAGCAAATACCGTCGTAGTTAAGAAAAAGACGGGAGATTGGAGGGTCTGTGTGGACTTTACTGATCTCAATAAAGCTTGTCCAAAAGATTTATTCCCACTTCCAAAGATCGATCAACTAGTAGATGCTACCGCAGGCCATGAGTGCATGAGCTTTTTAGATGCATATCAGAGATACCATCAAATCCCAATGCATGAAGATGATCGAGAAAAGACAACCATTATTACCCCCACAGGGGATATTTTGTTACAAGGTGATGCCTTTTGGATTGAAGAACGTTGGGGCAACCTTTCAGCGCTTACACACCAAACTGTTTAGCCAGAAGATCGGAAAGACTGATGAAGCCTACATCGACGACATGGTTGTCAAGAGTAGAAGGGCCTCGACTCATCTTGAAGACTTACAGGATGTTTTCGACATCCTAAGAGCATCCAGACTTAGGCTTAACCCCGCAAAATGCGCATTTGCGGTTGGGTCGGGCAAGTTTTTGGGGCACCTCGTTACTCACCGAGGCATCGAAGCAAGTCCAAATAAAATCCGAGCCCTTGACACCATTACAAGCCCAAAGAGCATCAAAGAAGTACAAAGGCTAACCGGAATGGATGCGGCTCTTAACCGGTTCATTAGCCGGTCCTCCGATAAATGCCAATCGTTCTTCAAAGCTTTGAAGAAAGGCCGATCTTTTGAGTGGACCCAAGAATGCGAAGGGGACTTGCAAAGATTAAAGGCTTACTTACAGTCCCCCCCCCCCCCCCATTTTTGATTGTGCCTAATAAAGGAGACACCTTGAAGCTTTACCTAGTTGTGTCTCCTCGGGCAGTTAGCGTGGTCCTAATTAGAGAAGAGGACGGAAATCAGAGGTATGTTTACTATACTAGTAAAACACTGCTCGACGCAGAAACAAGATATTCGCCCATGGAGCAACTACTTTTGGCTTTGGTTACCACATCGCGCAAACTCAATCATTATTTCCAAGAGCATCCGATTCAAGTCATTACAGCCTATCCTATTCGAGCGCTCCTTTCTAGCTCGGATCTCGCAGGGTGGGTTGCTAAATGGGCTGTGGAATTGGGGCAATATGATATTGAGTACATGCCTCGGACCGCCATGAAAGCACAAGTGCTCGCAAATTTCATAACGGAATTTGCTCGAAATCCAGCGAGCGAAACCGCAGGCCGAAGAAACCGCGATCGCGACCGATAATACCGTGGTCGCTGCGCGTTCTCCAGAGAACTACGAGTCCAAGTCAAGCAGAGTCGCGGTAGCGAATCCCATTGCCGCGGCCGCGAATCTTCCTCCGAGTTCAGAAGACTAATACTGGATTCTCGAGATTGATGGTACAAGTAATAACTAAGGCTCCGGAGTTGGAATTGTGCTCTCATCGCCTACTGGAGAAGCTCTACAATTAGCCGTCCACCTCGGTTTTGATGCCACCAACAATGAAGCTGAGTATTAAGCATTAATACTCGGATTAGAAACGGCGGCTAGTCTTGGAGTCGCCAGACTGCTTGTCCTATCCGATTCTCAACTTATTGTTAATCAAGTGTTGGGGCATTACGAAGCTAAGGGAGCAAAGACGATCAAATACATGGAGAAGGCAAGAGCCATGATAGGCGAGTTCGAGCATTGCGAGCTTGAACAAAGATCGTGTGATCAAAACAAGTCCGCCGATGCTTTGGCAACTCTGGCTGCTTGCTCAGGAGACACGCTCACGACATCAATTCAGATAGAAGTTTCAAATTGTCCGGTAATCAATGCCTCTAGCATATCTGCAGAGATCTCCTCGACGGAGGCCGCGGTTGATGACTATCTTAGCTGGAAAACGCCCTTGATTCGTTACTTGGATGAGAAGGTCTTACCCTCGGATGTCACCGAGGCAAGAAAAGTTCGCTTAAGGGCTCATAGATTTTGGCTATCACCAGAAAAGATTCTATATCGTCGATCTTTCTCTGGACCAAACTTGAGATGCGTACCCCAAGCAAGGTTGAGCCTTTATTATATGAGATTCATGAGGGCATATGCGGAATGCACATTGGAGCTCGCAGTTTGGCGTTTCGAGCTCGTTCTCAAGGATATTGGTGGCCTTACATGCAGAGAGACGCCGAGCTATATGTAAAGAAGTGTGACAAGTGTCAAAGGTTTGCCAAATTCTCACACATACCAGCAAAAGACCTCCACTCTTTGACTAGTCCATTGCCATTTGCACAATGGGGTCTTGATATCGTCGACCCTTTACCCAGAGCGCCTGGGAATGTGCGTTATCTCATCACCGCCACAGACTACTTCACTAAATGGGTGGAGGCAAAACCGTTAGCGAACATCCGTGATTCTGACACCCAGAAATTCATCTGGGAGCACATTATCACGCGTTTCGGCATCCCTTTTTCTCTTATTTCTTACAATGGAACTCAATTCAATAGTGAAAAGTTCAAAGAGTATTGCAAAGGGATGGGAATCAAGAATATTTACTCCTGAGTCGGCTACCCACAAGCGAATGGGCAAGAAGAGGCTACAAATAAAGTGATCGTTGAAGGGCTAAAAAAACGCCTTGAGAGAGCCAAGGGAAGATGGGCTGAAGAGCTGCAAGCCGTCCTATGGGCTTATCGAACCACCCCGCGTAGATCGACCAGGGAATCGCCTTTTGCCTTAGCTTATGGCACGGAAGCGGTAATACCGCTAGAGATCGGATTACAAAAGTTGAGAACGACGTTGTTTGATCTCGAGAGAAATAGCCAAACGCTCTCCGCCCACCTCGACTTCGCCGAGGAACGCAGAGATATTGCAGGCGTACGTCTTGCAACTTATCAAGGGGAAGCCTAACGGGTTATTGCACGACGTGTGGGATATCGTACTTTTCGAGTCGGTGATTGTTTTGGACAAAAACTTGATCAACAAATCCCTGTCCTAAATCGGGGCACGATCGAATTCAAAGGAAAACAATGATTAAGAGAAAGCTCGAATCTTCTGAATGCCGAGGGCTAAAGTCCTCTCTTTTTGATTGATTTTTATCGGTTACAATCGTGTCCTTTACACGTTGCGTAATCCTACCTATATACACCCTCGTTACAACGGTTACTTCCTACATGCCATGATTCCCGGATTTCTAGGGCGTATGTTTTAACTATCCCCCACTTCCCGCATAGATCGGAGATGAGAAACGCTCCAGCCAATACCTTCTGAACATGCTTCTCCGCTTCGTGACGGAAGCTTTCTTTCTTCAATCGAGTGACTGATGCCTTCTCTTCATTCTTGGGTCCTTTCGCAATCAAACCGACTGATGACTTCTCTGTCTATTTGTGGGCTCGGTTTACCAAATGGGGTGATGGAAATTTGGGCCTAACAATACCCCCAAATCCCGATCCAAATCTTTTAGTCGGGATTTGGATCGGATTTGCCGCGTGAGCTACAAGCAGCGTGTGACACGTGGCTTGTACCCGTCCGTTCGATCATCCTCGAGAACTTGAAGAGTCACATCACTCAGACTTTAAATGTTCAATCCCAGACCTCTTCAAAGATATGGGCTAATCCCTTCCTTCTTTTTTGTCTCATCGTCTTCTCGTTTCTCCCAAAACTTGAAGAGTCGCTTCACCCTCCACGCGAGGGATGCTAAGAACCCATTGATCTCTAATCAAAAGTTAACGGCAAGGATTGGGCCTCGCGCTTCTTCTTCGTGGAGAAATCTACTCTGGGAGAGATGTATCAAGCAGCTTTCTTCGATTCTAGGACCACTAAAAGTAAGTGTTCCTAACCCTAATTTCCGCACCTCTCCTATTGTTACTTCGTTGTTTCTTCTTGAGTTTCTGATTTCGAGGGTTTCTCATGCAGTTCCGCCTAGTTTGGAGACCCATGTTTTGGAATCGGAAGCATGTAGGAAACTCTTCTCTCTTCCTGAAGCAAAGATGACATATCGGAGGTCTGGGGAACAAGTACTTGAAGGCGAATCCAATAACAAGACGACGGAAGTCACTAGGGATCCACGGGACGGCGAAGATGATGCGAGATCGAGAAACTCTAAGAAGACGATTGAGGATAGTGCTCTGGCGTCTGGGAAGCTCGCTGAAGTGGCCACGAACCCCGTCAAGAACCCTGCCAGTATGTGCTTCCTTCATTTGCTCTTGAATTTGATATCGATTGTTTCCATGGATTTTAACGTTTGTCTTCCTAGAAGCTTCTTCTTCCTTGGGGAGGAGTTTCCCTGCTGCAGCCTTGATTCAGCGTAAGCTTCGGTCGAGTGACAAGAGACCCCCCTTGGATCCCAAGTTGAAGATGGAGGCCGCGGTGAAAGTGACCCCTGCCAAGAGGTCATCACCTGGTGCTACTGAAGTTATTGATCTGAATGAGAAAGGCCTCTCAGATATGTGGCAAAAACTTCGTAGTGCCCATGGCTTAGAGAAGCCTCGCTTGGATGTTCCTAGCTCAGCACTAGTTAGAGATGCCGGGTTGCGGATGCCGTTGACAAAGAAGAGCTGATCCTTAGAGAACATCAGGCTAGGTGGGACGCCGAGAAGGCTGCTTTGGAGAGGGAAACAACTTTTGCGGTTGAACGCCAGAAGATGGATGCGAGTAAGCTTGCAAAACTTGCTGAGACGGTCAAGCGTCAATCTTCCCAGGCTGTTTCGGATCGATCCAAGATCGCTGGGCTCGAGGCTGAGAACAGGAGAATTCTTAAGGAGGCTGGGGAGATTGGAGCCTACTATTCGATGATGTCTAGGGTGGAAACTATCAAGCAGTTCACGGCTGGTCAACACTCGGACTGGGATTCGGACGCTGAGATCGCGTCCTTCCATGATTGCTATCCTCCAGACCAGCCGGCTCCGGGTGACGAGCTTTTTGCATCTCTTGTCGCGGAAGAAGAAAGTGGTGACCGTGATCCGAGCACGGGCGTGACACCTGAGCAAGGCGATGGGCTTTCGACGGACGCAGTGGAGCAACTAAGGGGTACTTCTGTTAATGATGAAGATTAGGGTCGTGAGCCCTTGTAAAAGATTTCTGTTGTGGTGCTTTTTTTTGTTTTGTTTGAACAAACTGTTGTTGGGATGTGTGGGCCGCGTAGGGGCCGTGAATAATATTTGTCCATTGCACGGACGTCTCCTCTTCCCTAGGAAGAGGGATTAGATAATTTGATGCATGCATATTTTCTTTCTTGCGTATTTTCGTTTGGTATTGTCTTTCTTTTGTGTACAGGATTTTTCAGGACGCGTGGGTGCTTCGGACTGAAGGCTTCAAGACGAGGACTCCTGTAGAAGTCTCGGGTCACGGGTGGCAGCTGCGTTTACCGAAGAAGTTTCCAGGCAGGTGACGGGTATCGTGTCGGAACTCGCGCTCGGGAAGTTCGGTTGATTAGAGATGTCTTTAGTCTAGGGTTGGTTACCTCAGCTGTTTGAACTTGTGTTCGATTGTATGACGTATTCTACATGACGATAAATAAAGTATGTTGTTGATTTTCTAGTTCTACTTATGCAAAGAGGAAATAAATGTGATTAAGCGGTGATGCAGAAACGTCATTCATTTAACGAAAAACTATAGCATAGGAGTCACACAACAAAGAGTCTTCACACAAATAAATTGATCACAAACATACTATGAAAAGGATGAACTTAAAGCAAAAGCAAGATAATAACTATGGATAGATGACCTCGAGTGTCTTGAGTGTCTGGCACTGAAACCTTCCATTGGGGGTTCCAGAGAAGTTTGCGCTCCGATAAAAGGAGATTTCTCTCAGAAGTGATACTTCTTCAAATGTATTGCGTTCCAACTTCTTGGGATGGCTTCTCCGTCCTTGGATTCCAGCTGGTAGGCGCCCTGTCCAACGACCCCTGTTATCTTGTAGGGTCCCTCCCATGTCGGGGCTAGCTTTCCCGACTTGGTTTTGTGGGTATTCTGGAAGACTCGTTGTAGTACCCAGTCACTGACTCGGAAAGTCCGGATCCTGACGTTCTAGTTGTAGCTTCAGGTGACTTGTTGCTAGTGCCTTGCCAGGCGTAACCGGGCTTGGTCACGAAGCTCGCCAGAAGTATCCAAATCAGCCGATAGCTCCAGATGATTACGCTCTTCGGTCAAAAAGCTAGTGCGAGCGGTTGGGATGAGAATTTCGGCGGGAATGACTGCTTCACATCCGTGTGTTAACGAGAAAGGAGATTGACCGGTTGCTACCTTTGGCGTCGTTCGATCGGCCCAAAGGACGTAAGGGAGCTCATCAGCCCAGTTCCCTTTAGCTTTCGCAAGCCGCTTCTTCAAATTATTTATGATCACTTTGTTGCTAGCCTCGGCCTGCCCATTTGACTGGGGATAGCGGGGGGTTGAGGTGACCAGACTGATTTTCCAGTGACTGCAGAAGTCTCTGGTTATCTGGCTTATGAATTGGGACCCGTTGTCACACACAATCTCCGCGGGTACCCCGAAATGACAGAGGATATTTCTGATAATGAAAGAGATCATCGGTTTATCTTTGATCTCTCGATAAGCTTCAGCCTCGATCCACTTAGAGAGGTAATCGGTCATAGCGAGGAAGAATACTCTCTGTCCGGACGAAGGGGGTAACTTCCCGACTATGTCCATCCCCCAGCGCATAAAGGGCCATGGTGTGGGTGTGGGGTAAAGTGGCTCAGGAGGTTGGTGAGCGGTTGGCGCGTGTCTTTGGCAGGCATCGCATTTACGGCAAAAGTCTGCAGCGTCCTTCCTCATAGTAGGCCAAAACCACCCTTGCCGAAGGGCTTTGTTGCATAGACTTCTCCCTCCGGTATGGTTTCCGCAATCTCCCTCATGAAGTTCTTCAAGAAGTCTCTGGACACCTTCCTTGGCTAGGCAACGTTGTAGTGTTCCTACTGCCGATTTGTGGAACAGCTTCCCGCCCTCTACTGTAAACTTTGTAGCCTTCATCCTTAGCAACTTAGCTTTAATTTTGTCTTCCGGAAGTTTTCCCTTGGTTAGCCAGTCTAGGTACGGCTGAGTCCAAGGTGTTTCATTGGCCTCCGAAGGATCAAAGGGAGTTCTCTCGTAGTTTGGGTTACTCAGGGGCAGATCTGGGTCGGGATCATTCCGATAACTCCTAGCGTCGACGTCGTCACTTCTCATGAAGACGTCGTCGTGGGGAGTAGCTCTGAGAAGGTTGACGTCATAAGTCGTGCTATCAGATTTCTTGCTATCGCCAGTGTGAGTTCTTCTAATAGCAGGAACCATGATGTGAATCATCGGGATTACAGGATATTCGTTAGGGTCAATGGCTGACGCTAAGCGGGTGAGAGAATCCGCTTGAGCATTCTGCTCTCTTGGGATCTGTGCGAAGGATACTTTCTCGAACTGAGGAATCAGATTTTTGACCACATCCAGATAAGCTATCATCCTCTCATCCCTCGCTTCATATAACCCCGGAACTTGATTGACTATCAACAATGAGTCGCAATTGACTTCTATCTGCTGTATGCCCAGGTCCTTGGCAAGAATCAGACCGAAGATCAGAGCTTCATACTCAACTTCATTGTTCGTGGCTTCAAACGTGCATCTTACGGATTATGCCACCCTATCCCCCTTTGTTGATTTTAGGACTACTCATATCCTCGTTCCCCCAGCGTTAGAGGCGCCATCCGTGTGAAGCGTCCATTTAACTGGAGACCTAGCTTCTAGCGTCATTGGCTCTGCTGGATCAGACCCTTCTTCCGTCGTAGGGCTAAAATCAACCACAAAATCAGCTAGCGCCTAAGATTTCAATGCAGTTCTAGGATCGTACTTAATGTCGAACACACTCAAATGAATCACCCACTTAGCCATTCTTCTTGTGAATTCAGGCTTATGCATCACCGTCTTCAAGGGGTGTGTGGTTCTTACCACTATAGGGTGTGCCTCGAAGTATGGGCGAAGCTTGTTGGAGCACATGACTAGGGCAAGGACCAACTTTTCTAAGGAAGAGTATCGGGTCTCGGCTGGTAGGAGAGTCCTACTAACATAGTACACGGGTTGCTGCTGCCCGTCTTGTTCCCGGGCCAGCACTCCACTGATGGCTTGTTTGGTGACGGCCAGGTATAAGGGTAGAGCTTCTCCTGCTTCGGGTTTGGCCAAGATCAGGGGATTGGAGAAGTATTTCTTCAGTCCTTGGAAAGCCTCCTCGTGTCTGGCGGTCCATTGGAAACATTTGTTCTTTCTAAGTACTTCGTAAAAGAGACGACATCGGTCTGCTGACTTAGATATGAACCTGTTCAGAGCAGCAATTTGTCCAGTGAGCTTTTGAACGTCTTTCACACACCTGGGGGATTTCAGCGTCGTTATGGCTCGAATCTGCTCGGGGCTGGCTTCTATCCCTCTCTATGTGACTAGGTACCCTAGGAACTTTCCCGACTTCACACCGAAAGTACACTTCTATGGGTTCAACTTCATGTTATATTGCTTCAGGATTTCAAAAGCTTTCTTTAGGTGACTTCTGTGATCTACAACTTTCTTTGATTTGACGAGCATGTCATCTATGTACACCTTCATAGTTTCTCCGATTTGGTCTTGGAACATTTTATTCACTAGCCTTTGATATGTGGCTCCAGCATTCCGCAACCCAAAGGGCATCACCTTATAGCAGTATGTTCCCTTGCTGGTGATGAAGTATGTCTTCTCCTGATCGCTTTCTTCCATCCTAATCTGGTTGTAACCACTGAAGGCGTCCATGAAAGTCAACAATTCATGGCCCGCCAAGGCGTCTACTAGGGCGTCAATGTGAGGTAATGGAAATGAATCCTTGGGACAAGCCTTGTTCAAATCCGTGAAATCTACGCACATCCTCCACTTTCCGTTCTTCTTGGGAACGACGACTACGTTTTTTCCAGCCATTCAGGATACTTGACTTCTTTGATCTTTCCAGTTTCCATCAACTTTTTCACTTCTTCATCTACTATTTTATTTCTCTCGGCGGCGAACTTCCTCCTTTTCTGCTTTACCGGTGGGTGATTGGGGTCCACGTTTAATTTGTGTGTGATGACATCCGGATCGATTCCTACCATATCCTCATGGGACCAAGCAAAACATTCTGCATTTTTACTCAGGAAGTCTACTAGCTCATTTTTCATAGACGGCTCTAAATCCTTTCCAATCTTCACGGACCGATTGAGGTCAGACTGGTCTAGGACCACTTCCTCTACATGTTCATCTTTCTTTTCTTTTTCTTTTAGAGAGGTAGAGTTAGTGGTCTCCTTTAATTGCTATGTGGATTTTTGACTGGCGGCTGGCTTCAGCGCCGACTTGTAACACTCTCGGGACGTTCTTTGATCACCTCGGATCTCTTGAACCCCCCATGGTGTTGGGAACTTCACCGTCTGGTGGTAAGTAGATGGGACAGCTCTCATGTCATGGAGCCATGGCCTTCCCATTATTACATTATAACATGAAGGGCAATCCATAACAGAATACCTAAACTGGATATTTATGCCCTTTGCGTACATGGGAAGGATGATGTCTCCTACGATGTGCTTCACTTCTCCACTGAAGCCTACGAGTGTTGTGGGGTTCTTTTCCACGTCCTTCTCCCTCAAACCCATTCCTCTCAAAGCCTCCAGCGTCATGAGATTGGTTGAGCTCCTGGTATCAATGAGGACTCGCTTCATTAAGACGTTTCCGATCGACAGAGAAATCACGAGGCCGTCATGGTGGGGTCCGTCGAGACCATTGACGGCATCCTCGTCAAAGTATATCGCGAGGTTGATGACGTCATTCTTCTCTTGTGCTGGGCGATGAAGAATGCTTTCTCGTGCGTTCCTCTTGGCCTCTGAATAATTAAGGTCGCACACACTTGATCCTCCGGTGAGCACGTTCACGACTTTAGCAGGTACTGGCGACGCTAGCCTTCCCGCGCGCGAGGCCTCTATCACGTCCGGGGGAACTTGCGCATTCGGTGCGACTTCTATAATCCTTCCCCGAGATACAAGGTAGGCAATCTCTCTTCTTAGGGCTACACATTCCTTGGTCACGTGGCCATAATCGTCATGGAAGTCACACCACCTGCTCATATCCTTGTTTGGATAGGGCTTTTCATTTCTATTTGGCCACCTAACGCTTCGTATTGTTTGAGCTATATTCTTCACGAGGTCCTCGGGGGATATACCCAGGTTGAACTCATCATACTTCGGCGGTAATGGTTTGGACGGTTTGGTTTCGGCGACGTTCACCTTCACCGCGTCAGGATGAGGGCGCTGGTACGGTTGGTCACGACGTTCCCGACGGTGATCTGGCGCTGCTTTCTTGTCTACCCTCTCCAAGACACTTGCGGGTTTCCTCATCTTCAAATCCTCCTCGAGCCTGATTTGAGCCAAGGCTTTGGTTTGCACATCCTCGAAGTTGTGGCAAGGATGCCTAGTGAGCTCTTTGTAGAGATCTCCGTCTTGATTTACCCTCTGACGGAAGGCTTCCATCGCCATCGGCACGTCACAGTGCGGGATGGAGATCTTCTCTCAGTTAAACCTGTCTAGGTACTCTCGGGTGGATTCTTCCAGTTTTTGGATAACCCGGTACAGGACGCTAGATTGCTTCTCGAATCTCCGACTACTAGCAAATTGTACCCGGAATGAGTCCATCAATTCAGCGAAAGAACGGATGCTTCCCCTTGGGAGTTTGACGAACCATTTCAAGGTCGGCCCCACAAGAGCTGCTCCGAACCCCTTGCACATCAGCGCTTCGCGGGAGTGGTACGGTACCGTGTTGGTCATCATCTTTTGCTTGAATATGGCCACATGTTCGTCAGGATCCCCCGTGCCGTCGTATGGGGTCATACTGGGTACCGAGAACTTCTTTGGTATCTCGACCTGGGCAATGTGAAGGGAGAAAGGTGACTCGTCGTAACCGTCAACCGCCTCCTTTTCTATGGGCCGTGGAACCCCGGGTATCTTCGCTAATTGCTCGGTGAACATCCTGAATTGGTTCCGGACGATACTCTCGAGGTCTCGGGGACGGAAACGGTCCTAATCACGCCTCCATCATCCCCGGTGTTTAGCTCTTGGCTACCTTTGTTAGGGTTGCTCATGGCAATCTACCTAAACTCCCTTCAACGTGAAGAACCGAATCTTTTTCGATCGTAGGGCCCCACGGTGGGCGCCAAATTATTTTGGACAAAAACTTGATCAACAAATCCTTGTCCTGAATCGGGGCACGATCGAATTCAAAGGAAAACAATGATTAAGAGAAAGCTCGAATCTTCTGAATGCCGAGGGATAAAGTCCTCTCTTTTTGATTGATTTTTATCGGTTACAATCGTGTCCTTTACAAGTTGCGTAATCCTACCGATATACACCCTCGTTCCAATGGTTACTTCCTACATGCCATGATTCCCGGATTTCTAGGGCGTATCTTTTAACTACCCCCCACTTCCCGCATAGATCGGAGATGAGAAATGCTCCAGCCAATACCTTCTGAACATGCTTCTCTGCTTCGTGACGGATGCTTTCTTTCTTTAATCGAGTGACTGATGCCTTCTCTTCATTCCTGGCATGGGTCCTTTCGCAATCAAACCGACTGATGACTTCTCTGCCTATTTGTGGGCTCGGTTTACCAAATGGCCCGATGGAAATTTGGGCCTAACAGTGACCTAGTACTTTGACGGGTCATAGGAAGCGCACGGGACCCCGTAGAAGGCAAACTTGGCCCAAATTGGGAAGGCCCATATCGAGTGACGACAGCGTACGGGTGGGGAGCGTATAAGTTGAAAAGTCTTGATGGTAAGGATGTGCGTCGGACTTGGAATGTCGCACACCTAAAGAAATTTTTTCCTTGAAAAGAGAAAACCGTTGCCGAGGGATCATCGACCGCGACCGCGACCTCTTGGGCCGCGATCGCGGGTTCGTCGGCAATCAGTTTTATATCAGAGGCTTCTTGCGTGGATGTTGAGCTAAGGCTGGAATCGCTAGGATGAACATCTTTTTTGTATTCTTTTGTTTTCTTAAAATAAAAGGCTTGGCCAAGCACTTTTTTAATATAAACGTTCTGTTCTTCCTAGTCTGTTTTTGTTTATTCTAGAGGTTCTACCTTAATCCTTGGCAGAGGACACGACTCGAAAAGATAGCATGCGCCCCATGATACTCGTTCATGGATGTACGAATATACGAATGTACGAATATACGAATATACGTACGCGTTAGGGGACCTCAAATCGCTAAATCCATATGGCCACTTCGATTAGAAACCCTCTGTATCCTACGCCGCCGAACATGGTAAAACATGTAAGGCGATGTAGGTGGGGCATTTGTGAGCGGGTAAAACAAACATAGTTACCATAGTTATTTTCGCTATTAAAAGGTATTTCTTAAATTACTACGCATTTATTATTATTTTTATTATTTTCCATATTATTAAATATATGGTAGTTGTGCAACTTTATGGAAGATTCTATCCTGCAAATATGATAAAATTAAACTTGGAGAAGGTGGGAATATTCCTAGCTTGGACTTTAAGCAACCCTAGGAGATAAGTAAAATTTGGCCCCTGATCTCCTTCTTCCATTATAAATACACGCCCTAGGCGTGTAGGGAGAGCCACATGCGCACATCGGCGTATTCAGAAAACTTGAACAGGCTAATACTCGCTTAGCTCGACTGTTCAGGGATTCACCGTTCTCTTGTTGTACTTCGACGCTCGAAACGACAATTCTCTCTTTTGACTTAGGCATAGGAGGTGGATTAGGGGGTCCCCGCCCCCTGTGTCCATTGTTTTGCAGTTTTAGGTCAGAATATTGAAGGCGGAGCGGAAGGGGAAGGAGCATTCAATTAGTGCATTGAAGACGGAATTTTTATGCACTAACAGAAATCAATAAAGACAAGCAAATAACTTTTGAGGTTCATCCAAGTGAGAAACTTGGAAAGGAGTATTTTTCTCTTAGTTAACTAGTTGGTTGGTTGAGTGTTCCACTAAACATCGATGAGTCTAGTAAGTCTCTCATGTTAATTTATTTCCGCTACATATATCAAGTTGTGGACTTTACTCAAGTTTACGACTTCTAAGTACTAATGATTCTAAAATAAGGTTAAGCACAAGTTAATGCAAAATTGAATGCTACAAAGCTAACTTGTTGCCAAAGGTTTCAATTAGGAGGAAGATATTGACTACTTTGTCACTTTCAATAGTATAGTTAAGCCTACTACCATTTGTATTGTGCTTTCCATTGACCTCACTTACAATTAAACTATTAATCATGTTGACTTTAATAACACCTTTCTCAATAACAATCTAAAAACAAAGGCTTATATAAGTCAACCTCTAGGTTTCATTGATCAATCATGCCCTATCAATGTTAGTCTATTATAGAAGGCTTTTTATAGTCTAAATCAAGCAACATGTAGTATTTGCTTGTCAATCTAACACTACATTTCTTATCAATGACAAGGTCACTTTATGATATATCCCTTTTTTTATGTAGATATCTTCTTATTACAAGCTTTTATTTCTACTGAGATTGCTTAACACATCAAGCTTCTCAAATCCACCTTCTCCCTGCGTGATCTTAGTAACCTTCATTACTTTGTTGGTATTGAACTTGCTAGTACTAAGGATTCCATTGTTCTTTCTCAACATAAGTACATTAGGATCTTCTCATTCGAAAAAAGATGCAAGTTGCCAAGCCTATTTATTCGTCTACTAAACCACACTCTCTTTTGACCAAGTTTGGTGATTCATCAATTCATCCTCATCGATCTCTACAAAAGTGTTGTTAGTGCTCCCAATATGCTATCATCACCCATTTAGAATTGTCCTATGTTTTTAACAAGGTTTGTTAGTTTATGCACTGTCGTATTGAGACTTGCTGATAGGTAGTCAAATGCATTTTCAGTACCTAAAGGGCATGATTACTTCAGGTCTTGTTCTTTAGCAGACTTTTGACAATCGTCTAGTTGCATTCTCTAATGCTAGTTGGGATTTAAATCGTGATGATTGTTGCTCCCAACATGATTTTTCCATTTATTATGTTGGCAACTTGATCAATTAGGCCTCCAAGAAGTAGAATCTTATTGCCAAATCCAAATCTATATCTATACTTCTATATCTATACTTCTATACTACTAAAAAAGAGCGAGTTTGTGCATGAACAATAACTCTAACTAAACAACGTTGTAAACGTATGCTAATATGTCATTTTGCACTACGATTGGTGCAAGTGAGTACTTGTATTTAGTTCTTATTATACTTAATACTAATAAAGCGTATTTGCGTTGTTTCGGCCGCAATTTGCAGCCGCAATTGATTGTACAATTATTATAATGTTTTTTTTAATATTGTGAAAGTTTGTGCATTTGTTTTTAGCTGTCCAATGATTTCTAATCATTATAATGTTTTTTTAACATTGTGAAAGTTTGTGCACTTGTTTTTATCTGTCAAATGATTTGTGCAATCATGTTCATTTGCGTTTTTTGTCACTTATATTTACGAGTAGTATACGTCTACATTATTAAAACATTATATTTATAGTACACAAATTCAAATTTGTTACGTTTCCATTTATTTGTATGTGTTGCTCAAGTTAATTCCGCTATAAATATATATCGTCGTCTGTTCTTTTTTCCTACAACAGCCAAAAGCCAAATAGGCTCCTTCTTATTTTCTAATTCTTCTTCCTTTGTTCTTCTTCCCAGCCTCGTTAGTCCTTCATTTGTGATAATCGTGGCAATTTATTGTGCTAATTTCGTTACGCATTTTATTGTTTACTACATTTCATTGTTGGCTGCTTAAGTATTTATATGTACATATATTTATTTGTGCATATTTTCTCTGTTAAGTTGCTTCCTCTAATATGATAATGTTTTCACGTTTGTGTTTTGTAAATGTTGAGATGCATTATGATTTGGTAATATGTTACTCAATTGTTTTGTGTTTTTTTATATGTAGGTGTTGCCGTACGTTGCTTCGGGAATTCGAATTGCGAGGTATATATATTTTGATATATTTCTCGAAGATTAATGTTCGTCGTTTATGATGACGTGCTAGCCATTCTCATTTTCATTCGTATAATATTTTGATATTGTAATTTATTTATGCGATTTGTATTGTGTAGTTTTGCAGAGTTTTATTTCTTCTTATTATGTAAATTTATTTTTTCCTGTTCGTTTATGAATGCAGTGTACTTCCTTCAACCGCTAAGAAGGCAATTACATCGAAGACGATGATTATTACGAATTCGTTGAACGTAACAAAACATGCATGGAGATGATTACTACCGCACTTTTGAATTATGAAATGATTCGTCAACTTTAAAGGTTCATTAGATTATTAATTTTGTCTTTATTAGTATAACATGTAAGTTGGTGCGCATATAAATAAATTGTATTTATGTATGTAACAAAAAACACAAATTGATTTGTCTTTATAACATAAAGTTTGGAATATCTCACTGGAAATTGCATAGATTGTTTCACTGTCTCGTCCACTTTGTAACAACAAAGTGTATCACTAATTTTTGTTGCAAGTTTATTATTATAAGTCGTAGATGCCAATGGGAATTACGTTGCCATTTCTGCAGATTTTTTTTTAAGCATCCATTCTTCATAAAATTCTAATTTTTTAAAAGTATTCAAATAATTTTATATGTTATATTCAATCGTATGACAAAGTAATTGAATAATTTTATATCTTATATATTACAGTATATGCATCTGAATCGGTAACTCCAAAGAGTACCCAATTCAAGATATGTGCTCGTACTTTTATATTGTTAGAATTCAACGATATGTTCATAAAATAATGATTAGAATTGAAAAGATCTAATGAATGCACATAAATTCAACACTCCATTAGCATCTATGCCTTGTACATATGAATACATGATGTCACATGTTAGGAAGACAAATTTTTTTTGTATGGCGCTTACTTTTTTGAATTGGAAAAAGTGGAGTAATGTATTGTATAATTTTATTCGGTGTAAATTTAATCACACCACCATACATATAAACCTTGCGTGGAGTCGTGGACTACCCTGATAGCCATTTTAATTGACTTTTCAAACTAAATAACTATATATATATATATATATTCTATCTAGACAAATTTAAGTATGTGTGTGTGAGCTAGCTATTAGATAAAAGAAGGATGTAATGATATGAATAAACCTTACGTGGACTATCATAATTGATAGCCATTTCTATTGATTTTTCAAACTAAATTGCTCCATATTCTATCAAGACACATTTAAATATGTATGTGAGAGCTATCTTGTAACCGATAAAATCAGGATGTACTGTACCGTATAATTTTAATCCATCTTTTTTTTGTCTTTTTTCCTCTCATTAGAATAGCTGACAAATTTTTTTTCTTTTATCGTCTCGGTATTAGCACTTTATTTGTATCGTAAGATATAAATACATATGGGTTTAACTTTCATGGTAGTTGATATATATTGATAAATACGTACGTCTATATTTGTGTTTGTGTGTGGGCTTTTGTGTCTTAACCAAGCAATGACCAATCACTCTTTTGTCTTGTCAGGCATGTTAAGCCGACCTCATACCCTCCTCCTCACATATGTTTCTTGATCTCCCTGCATGTATTTATCTTCTTGTCCCCTCTTCTATATCTCCTTAATTTCCTCAATCTTATTTTGCTTCCTTCCCACCGCCTATCTAATTCATCCTTTTATAAATAGCTCTAGGAAGTTATAGACACAAGTGGAGTATTGTACTGTATTGTCGTAATAAAATATTCATGTCGCTCAGTTTATTACTCCCTCCGTATAAGTCTAATTGTCTTAATAAAATATCCATACCAATTTAAAAAAAAATTGAATTCACATAAAATAAGTGATCGGCGCATATGATATGGCCACCGGATATAAAAATGCATTTAATTAAATGTTTACCTTATTCATTGAAAATGAAAATGTAGTAAATTTATTTCAATTTATCATTAAATGTAAAGGTTAAAATGGGAAAATTGGGTTTAAAATATATAAAAAAACAAATGTATTTGTTTTTATTTCACCAATGATTTGTGCAATCATTTTTTTGAAGATGCTTTTAGAAATATTGCGCATGCATTTGTTTTTATTTGGTACTGATATGTGCATTCATTAGGTCTTGCTTGTTTGTCACTGCACTTTTGTTAATTTACATGCACTAACTTTTATGTACAATCGGATGGAGTAGTGTCCAAATTTAGCCTAAACTCCTTATATTATTATAAGGCTATCTAGCTGAGCGAAAGAGAGATAACTTACTTGTGTAGTGTTTCACTATTAACCAAGGTTATCATGATCGGAATTCTAGCTTGGATCGTTGGGGGTCTTTTGGATCGGATCGCAGAATCGTAAGATCCTACATTATAACTAAAACTATGCAGGAATAACCTAATAGATTGTATATTTTGTTATATATGAAGTAAGAAAACGATAAACCTTCTTTATTTGATTATTAAAAATGTTGTAGGATGAACTAGTCAACTATTTTAATGGAAATGACACGTTAAATCGTAAAATTATTAACAATATATAGTTAAAATTGTCATTTTATAGGATCGTTAGAATCGTTTGTAGGATCGTTAGAATCGTTTATAGGATCGTTAAAATCATATGTAAAATCGGGATCGAATCAAGATTGTATCCTAAATCATTTAAGATCCTACTTCAATAAGATCTTACTTGGGATCGTGGATCGTTTCATGTGTTATGGATCGTAGGATCGCTAGAATCGTAGAATCGGATCGGGATTCTAATAACATTGCTATTAACAGCTGTGCGCATGCATTTGCATTTAATTGGTAATGATATGTGTTGAAATCGGATACTTTTGTCAGCTATAAACACAAATACTAATTCAGTGCAATTCAATTTGGATTTTGAGACATGGCCGCAAAGTTATATCTGCAACTCCTGTAAACTACAACCGTCATTTTTATTTGTTTTATCTTTAGGCTCGATTGTGGCATATAAAATATCGGCGCATTAAATGAATCAATGATGAACTTTACTACAAATTTATCACAACAAAAAAGTATGTATGCTAACTTCTCTGCACAATCAATAAAATTATTGTTGGAACCAAGGTTATCGGGATCATCAAAAGGTCGCAAATTAAACTGATAATTCTAGAGCACTACACAAATTGATCAGTTCAAGGCGATAACATTATCTAAAATTGTATAAGATACGTTTTTTGACACATAAAATGATCTCCTCCCAAAGTATTGAGTTATCTACACAAATTGATCATATGCTTATCCAATACTAATATCTGAATTCTAAGTTGATCCGTTCAAGCCGATAACATTATCTACACAAATTGATGATAAAAATTTTTAATCAAAAGGCCTCTTTTCTAATTTCAATCTATATTATCAATTTATCATGCTTATCCAGCCAAAATTGTATAAGATAGTATTTTTTCATTTGTAATATAGACTAACCTGTATAAGTTAGGTAATTGGCCTGAACTATCTAATTGAATCAAGTTAAAATATATAAGATTGAAATATAGTGAACAGTGGAAGACTAACCTGTTAACCAAAGTATATTATATGTAAACAAATGAAAAAATACTGTTTTGTAATATAGAGTGGAAGACTAACCTGTGAAAAAATATATGTAACTTGAGCATTTCATGTTATATACAGTGAATGAATAAGGCTAAAAAATTTGATATGTACATATTATTCTTCCTCGGTTAAATTAACTAACTTATACATTATTTATACAATATAAGCTAGGTTTGCTTCTAAACTCATGTTTTAGAGACTGAAAAAATTTATTATGGGACTTTTCTTGTCAACGTGTATGTGTTCAGTCGGAGTACATTGAACAATTTCCTTTCTATATTATTCTCTTATATTGATTGAATAGGATCTTGTGACAGAAGTTGGAAATAGTGAATAGGTTTATTTTTTTGGCAGTATACGATTTCAATTTAAAACCCAATAACAGAATATCAGTATCTATATTAAAAACCTCTATACTTTTCGTTTTACCCAAAAAAAACGTAGTATTACCTACCACTTTTGTAAGGGAATTAATTACCAATTTAATTAGGCATTGATGTCGCTCAATTTTATTGTTTTTTTATACGTCGTTTTGGTTTTATCCGTTTTGTGAGGTTAGTGCACGTATTTGTTTTTATTTGTTAAATAATTTGTGTAACCATTTGTTTTATTTGTAGGCGCTTTTAGAAAGATTGGTCGCCACGCTTTATTAGTATGGAGAAAACAAATTAGTCCATGTAGTAAGAATTTTAAACAATCATGGCCTCCTTGAGGACAATTTTCTAATTTGCGGTGCAAGCAAGACATAATTGCACATATCATTGCCAAATATAAACAAGTGTCCAATGATTGCATACTTATTATGGACATATGTGTGGATTAACGTGGACAAATTAAGGACGCCAGCAACATAACAAATTCAACACACAAGCAATCATTGGACACTCATTACTATCATGTACTCCAATAATTTGCAAATGAACAACAGTTCTCTAAGAGAGAAAAAAAAAATCTAATTCACTTGTCTAATACATCTGTCGATTAAAAAAAAAATTGCACTTGCATTTATGTCTCACGTTATAAATGAATAGCTATCATTCACTGGCCATTTAATGCTTTCACATAGTGGTAAGAAAAACGGACAAAAAAATACTCACTAGAGCATGAAAAATAAATATTGTAAAAAAAGTAAAGCAAAAGGTGCAGTTTTCTAGGTCTGCACACCTGCACATCATCCAAACTAACCTAGATGATATATTTATGTACATCTTTTTTTATGAAAGTAATAATACGTGGGCAGAATACATCAACAAACACTCGAACTTGTAACTTTTGTTCAACCAGCCTCCTGTACTTTGAAAATTTCAAATAAACACCTCAACTTAACATTTTTTACACTTTTAAACACTGAATGCTTATCTGGCAAAGAGCATGTATTTGACGTTCGTAAATGCGCGTTTTTATAAGGTGACGTGGAAAACCCTTAAACCCTAAATACAAAAAAAAAATGAACCTAAATATGACCGTTGCCTCCATCTATCTCCCCTCATTAAAACCCCCAACCCACCATTGTTACACTAACGAAGCTCTCTTCTGCTCATTCACAACCCCGCACTCATCCACTTCGTCCTCTACATTTCTCCCTCCCCCAAGTGGAATAATGAGAGACAGGAGCTCTACATCTGGAGCTTCAATCGGGATGTCTCAAATCGATGCCGAGCAACAATTTGCATATCCAGCATGTATGTGTGGACAAGCGGCATCATTGAGGATTTCGTGGACTGTAGGAAATCCGGGGAGGAGGTTTGTTGGTTGTCCAAATTATGGGGTAAGTTAGATTTCTTGAATTTTTTCAATTTCCTTACATCCCCAAAATCTAGGGTTTGTAATCTCTCATTTTTCAACCCAATTTCGTGGCCTTTTTATAAAATTGGTAATTGTTTCATACAAAAGGGCGAGGTTTGGGACTGAATTCGCGTTTTGTTGCAGAAAAGCAGAGCTTGCGGATTTTTCAAGTGGCATGATGATCCTTTGCCAGACCATGCTAGGCATGTAATTTCAGGATTACTAAGAAGAGTCAAGGAGCGAGAAGCAGAGAGGGACAAGGCCAGGCGTACAAGGAATGTTTTAGTTGTGGTTCTAGTGTTGCTTTTGTCAATCGAGTTCTTGAAATTAATAATGTAAAGGTGGTTTATGCAAGCTGTTGAACTGTTGTTGGTGTAATGTTGCACAAGGTTGTTGGTGAAGAGCTAATGTAATGTGATTGGGATGGTTTAGGACAGTAAGCTAAGCTAATGTAATCTGTACTGAATTAGTTTATGCAAGCTGTTGAAATGTTCTTGTTTTATGACAGTAAGCTACTGAATACAATGATTCTGTACTGAATTGGTTTTTTGTATTTTACTGGTGTTCTTTGTCTACTGAATGCAATGACAGTAAGCTAAGCTAATGTTCTTTGTCTATTGAACTGGTAAAGGCAAGTTTTATGACAGTAAGATTGGAACTGAAAATAGAGGTTTGAAACTGAGTATAAAGTGACATGTTGAGCTTGAAACTAAAAATATATATAAGCTTTCCGAGAACCATAATGCTGTTTACAAAAGGTAGGCAATAGCTACAGCAAAATCAAAATATAAGCTTGCCTACATCTAATCATTCTTGGTTGTTCTGGTAATATATGCTAAACAGACAGCTATAACATTCTTGACCATTGTTCTAATTCTGTTGCAACAGATAGACAACTACATAAGGCTAAATCAAACCCATTAAGACAACTACAAAATGGACAGCTACAAAATACACATCACACATCACACACAATGTCAACTAGGGGTTGCTTGAACTGGCTTGGCTACCAAATGGGACTTCAACAGGCTTGGCTCCAGCATTAGCACCTCTCTTTAGTTGCCTTCTTGTAATATGAACTCCTTGACTTGCATCTTTCAACTGACTTGGAAACCTTAAGATCTTGCTTGCTTCATGCCCAGGCTGTTGAGACACATCAAATTTAGTACAAGTATGAAATAGATGACACTAAGATTAAATTAGACAACTTACTAACATTTTGAATTGTTAAGCCAGTACTAGGGTTTATGTAGGTGCCTAAACCCACCATCCTACTCCTTTTTTACCAACAGATTCTCCATGTTGCTTTCTTCTCCCTCCTTCCCTAGCATACTGAAAAATACAAGTTAACCATAGTGTGAGCCAAAAAGTTACAAAAGTTACAAATTTGTTACAAAAAGTTACAAACCTGGTCTGTTGGGGCAACTGTTGGAGCTGCTGCAGGCTTTCTTCCTCTACCACTCCCTTTGCCAGTAGGAGCCATTGATGTTGACTCTGTTGCAGTTGAATTCCCCTTGTTAGGGCACCCTCTTTTGTTGTGTCCTTTACTCTTACATATGGCACAAGTCATCTCAGTTCCTCTTCTAGACATCTTCCCAACCCTCCTTATCTCATCCCTTGGTTTTCTTCTACTAATCTTCCTCCTTCCCCTTTTCTTCCTAACTTGAGGTGGCTCAACAGGTGGGTGCTGAGAGGGTGGCCACAACCTCATGCCCATTACAGGCTGAATGGGATTAGCATAAGACTTCAAGTATGTGGATTTCTTATGCCAATGGACGACATGATCATCTGGATTGATATTCATATGAGCCATTGCACAAATGGCATGGGGACATGGGATGCCTTTCAACTGCCAGCTCCTACAAGTGCATGTCATTTGCCTCAAATCAACAGTATGGCCATATCCACCATCTTCAATCTCAAACCCCCTGTCACCATTCCATAACAGGTTGCATTGCATAGACAAATCCTTGTTGCTCTCCAATCTGTGCAGGGCCATGGGAGCAATATCACAAATCCAAGTTCTTGAGAAGGCATTCATCTTAACATTCCTAGCCATCACCTGTTTCCTAATTTTTTCAAGCATGGATATGATAGATTTGTGTCTAGCAGCCAGAATCCAGCTATTAAAGGTTTCACACATATTGTTTTCACATGCATCACACTTGACATCAGATTTGAAGAAAGCCTTGCAGAAATTCTCTTGACCATATGATAGGAAGTCATCAGCGAGCTCCTCCCCTAACTTAGCTAGCTCATCAATATTGTCTTTCAACTGCACTGGAAAAGTTGACCAACAACATTGCCAAAATCTTATTCTCTTATCACTGCCTCTCCATTTTTTTGCCCAATTAGCATAAATGTGTCTTGCACACAACCTGTGCTCAGCCTCCGGTAACTCATTCTTCACTGCAGCTCTAATTCCCTGCATCACAAACATCACACACAAACAATTAAATAAACCATTGAATGAAAAAGGAACAAAAATCACATATATGTAAAGGACTTACCAAATGCATGTCAGAAACAATTGTCAACCCTTCTCCTTTGCCAAGGTCCAAATCCTGTTGCAATGTTCTAATGAACTTGGTCCATGTGGAAGTTGATTCTGATGAGGTAACCTCCCATGCAATGGGATACATCTGACCATTTCCATCCTTTCCCACTGCCACAAAGAGCTGGCCCTCTACTGCCCCTTTCAAAAAGCACCCATCAATGTCAATTATTCTCCTACAACCTTCCCTCCAACCTTGATTCAATGCCTTGAAATAAGTGTACAGCCTCCTAAACAGGTGCTTCCCTGGCATAGAGTCCTTGTCAACCACTACGAAGCATGTACTCCCTGGGTTTGATCTATTGATTTCATCTACATAGTCATGAATCTTGCCATATTCTGCAGTGTAGTCCCCCATGTTCTTACCTAAAACTATAGCTTTTGCTCTCCTACAAGTAGCCAAACCCACATATAGCTTCAACTCTTTCCTACAAAGCTGCTGAATTTCCCATAACTTCAGTGATGGTTGTGAAATGATTCTCTCCTCTAAGTGTTTAGCAAGAAATTTGGAACTGCAAAGCTTGTTGGTGTTGTACCTACGACAGTTATGTCTGGGACTATAAGTCTTGATCATAAAGTTCTGACTTGGTCCATCAATGCTAGCATGTATTTTCCATTCACAACCTTCATGCTCACACTTAGCTGTGACTCTCTTGGCTTCATTAGGCCTCAACTATAACTTCACACCCCTATGCACTGCATACTTAGCTATAGCATCCCTAAACTGTTGAACAGACTCAAACACCATACCAAGCTCCCACACTGGATACTTGCACCCAGGGTTGTAGACAACATGCCTACTCCTCCTTCTTCTTACCTCTCTTACTCCTTCCTCATCTTCAGACAACTCACTGTCCATACTATAATCTGAGTCACTTGCAAAGTAGGGCTCATCTCCCCCAACCTTCCCTTTATAACTATGTCCATCCTCAGTCCAGTTCTCATACCCATCATCTGCCCCTACCTCACCTAAAGGAACCTCCACATTTTCCTTATGCACCTTCTTCCTATCCCTAAGTTGTCTTGCTGCTTCTCTAACTTCTCTCAACTCATCATCCACTTCACTGTCATCAGTAATCTCAAAGGACACACTCTCACTTGACTCTGTTGAATCACCCCAACTACTGGAAGAGCCATCATCATCCCCATCACTGGAAGAGCCATCATCATCCCCATCACTGGAAGAGCCATCATCATCAAATTCTTCTATAACTGGTTCATCACCACATTCACCCTCTACATCATCCTCACATTCCTCTATAATTGGTTCTCTCACAGTTGGGGGCTCACCCTCATCAATTGGCCCAGTATAAACCACAAGTTCTTTGCATGGCTCATCTTCCACCAGCACTGGGTCTGCTTCACTTAACCCTTTAGGGATACCTCCCACAATCTGGCCTTCCACCACATCTGTCACTATAGCTTCCTGAATGCTATGCTCAACATAGAAATGAACTTCCTCCCCATCATTTACTTTGTTGGCAAGTTCCATAAGAGTTTGATCATTCATTTGCATAAACTCAACACCATTTACCTTGTAATACACACCAGAAAATGTTGCATGTCCAATTGACTTTATATACCAACTTAATTCAAACAAACTCAGATAATCAGTGTCGACATTTTCGCTGTATACCAGAGGAAACTCGTTCATGTATTCAGGGCCATCCCCAAACGTACCCCCGTGGTGCCACACTATGTTCACCTTCTTCATCACCAAGCCTATCAAGAATATAAGCCAACAATTAAACCTATTTTGTACCAACAGTTAAACCTATTTCACATTCTAAACCCAAAATTGCAACATCTAACCCTAGGTACCAAGCTTTCAAATTTTGCTTAAATTGGAACCATTTACACTAGTATATCCCAATTTCACAAAGCCATGAACAGATTCAAACCCTAAACCCTAAATTTCTTGCAAATGGAAAGCACACTAACCTTATAATCCGAACAGCTTCAATCGCACTTAGGGCTCTCCTCTCTCCAATTCAGTGAAGATCGTTCCTTCGTGCCTCTCCTCTCTCCGATTCGATATGGTTGATGGCTGTTTCCAGGTAAAGATCGTCTCCTCTCTCCAATCGCACTTAGGGCTCCATCTCCTCCATCGAAAGCGACAGTGAACGTTTTTTTTTTGTCTGTATTAAGTTGGAGATATTGAATGGGGCCTTTAAAACTGTCTTATGTGTGATACTTGGCTTAGGTGGCAAAATGACACACCCATTTATGCTTATTTGGCATAATTAAACGACACATAAGCGCGCGTGATTTGCACCGGAAGGAGATTAAGATCGTTAGTGTTTAAAAGTGCAAAAAATGTTAAGTTGAGGTGTTTATTTGAAACTTTAAAAGTACAGGGGGTTGGTTGAACAAAAGTTACAAGTTCGAGTGTCTGTTGATGTATTCTGCCATAATACGTGTTATGATATGAAAGTGTGATGACATTTATGCTATTTCTACTATGTTGTACACGTGTTGTATTTGTCTCATTCTTAAACAATTTGCTGTATATGTAAATAGTCTAACATATGGCATTTCCATTTTAAATTACTAAATAGATTTCGTTCTTTGCTAGCAAATAGTCAACAAAATCATGATTGCATATATCTTTTATTCTCCATAGGTGCCTACATAAATTTTTTTGGTAGCAATATCTGATGATGCTCAAAATAGAGAAGCGAGAGGTGGGCCCGAAGTATGAGGGTCAAACCAGCTCAAAGGGACCCCCGAGGATGATCCTGGGGCCCACAATCATACCCACCTTTTATTTTAACAAAGTTCCTACCCCACGAGGTCCCCCGAGATCTCGGAGCGAGGTATCGACCTCGTAACCGACTCTACTAGCGCCCGCCCACCATGACCACTCAACGAACGCCGCTCTTCGGGCCAATCACCGACTGCCTCGCCTCTAGGCCAATCAGAGCCCTTGATCTCGGGCGTCCCACATCGGACAATGACCAAAACTCGACTCCCCAATCCTCTATAAATAGAGGAGAATTTCGTATGGAAAAGGGGTCGAAAAACATCTTGAACTCAAGAACTATCTTGCTCGTTGAAGATCGACGTGATCGAAACATCGTCAAAAGGCCTCGCTATAGATAAGTGAAGTCCACAAAAAGACTTCAAGTCTCACAGAGTTTCTTCTCACATCAAAGACCTCGCTACACCATCTCGCAAGCCTCTCACACCTCGTTCTACCTCACATCAAAGATTCCGCTACCAAACCTCGCTAGTCAGCAGCATTGCCCCGCCAACCCAACCTCGCTCAAAGGGACCGGCAAGTGACACTTAGAGCTAGCTAGCAACTAGGAGATCTCGGACATTATTTGGCCGAGATCTCGGATAATCGTAGGAGGTCTAGGGTGTAACTCTCAAATAATCTATTAGCCTCGTTGGCTTGTAAACCTCGCTGTAAAGAAAATCATAAATAAAGAAGCATGTGTTTGCACTTTCGAATATAATAATCTCGTTTCTTGTCCTCTAGCGAGTCCTTCTAGCGATGCACTACCCGAGGTCTCGATCGCATAATTCGAGGGCACCGCCCCAAAATCAGGAGGAAGCCAAGATCACCTCCCCATTCATGGATGCGATCCGGAACGCGCCCATGCCCGAGGGCTTCTTGAGGCCGCAAATGGGGCTTTATGATGGTTCAGCGGACCCCGAGGAGCACGTAAAACACTTCGCGGTCCAGATGAACGTCAATGCCTACAATGACGCGATATTCTACAGGGTTTTCCCGACCACCCTGGAAAAGGCCGCGTTGACGTGGTTCTCAAGTAAGAAGGTCGGCTCTGTGACCTCGTTCGCCCAGCTGTGTGATTCCTTTGTCACGCACTTCAGCCGCTCCAAGAAGCGCAAGAAGAACATGCGGGACCTCCGTGGGATCGAGCAGGGGGAGAGCGAATCCTTAGGCGCTTTCTTCACGAGGTTCACGACCGCGGTGGCGGAGATCGCGCACATCGACGAGTCGTCGGTGCGCGACACCCTCATGGGCAACCTGCGCATCGGGGAATTCAAAAACCGCATTTTTTATAAGAATCCGGAGACATACAAAAACATGTGCGCCCGGATCACGGCGCAAGTATACGCCGAGGATGCCGCCAACCAGAGCTCGCGACCACGAACTGACAAAGAGATCGTCGCCGACGCAAAGGTGAAGGCAAAGGCGGCCGCGCCGGCTGCGCGCGATGCGTATGTGACGCAGGCACATAACCCCAACAACAACAACAACAACAACAGCAACAGAAACAACAATAACAACCGGAACAACAACAACAATAACAACCGGAACAACAACCGCGTAGGCGGCGGCGGAGGTTGGAGCTGCTTCGGCGGAAAACCGCGGGGTTATCAAGGCAAGGGGGGTCCCGCGTACAACCCAAATGAAAAGGGCCGCGCCAACCCCGCGTCAGGAGCCAACCTCGAGCCGCAAGGCCCGAATCGGGCCCAGGCTAACAACAACAACAACGTCGAGCAGCAGGCGCCCGCGAAGCAGGCCCGGTCTGGGCAAGCGACGGCACCCGATGGGTACATCCATACCATCTCGGGCGGACCATCACCGGCTGGGTCGAGCCAGGCAGAGCGGAAAAGATACGCGAGGGAAAGCCATCATGAGCCCTCGGTATTTAGCGTCGCACAAACCTCGCGTGCCCACGTAGGTTTGTCCTTCTCGTCCGAAGATGCCGAGGGGCTTCACATGCCACACTCCGACCCCTTGGTGGTCCACGCGCAGATGGGCTCGAAGATGGTTAAGCGAGTGCTGGTGGACACGGAATCCTCCGTGGACATCATGTACTATGGCGCGTTCGAGCAATTAGGCATCTCCGAGACCTCCTTGAAGCCCTACGCTGGGAAACTCATCTCCTTCTCGGGAGACGAAGTCGACGTGGCCGAACTCATCGACCTCTGGATGACGCTCGGCACCGGGTCCACCAGGAGGACCGAGATGGTGGAGTTCACAGTGGTGCGCCTGCCTTCGGTGTGGAACGCAATCACTGGGAGGGTCTCCCTGATGAAGTTCCAGGCGGTAGTTTCTATCTATCACCTGAAGATGAAGTTCCCCGTCAATGGCGGGGTTGGAGAGGTAAAGGGCAATCAGGAGGAAGGTCGCGTTTGCTACGCGATCTCTGCAAAGCAAAAGTGCCCGGTGTTCATGGTGGAATCTCCCGGCGAGGCCGACCTCGAAGTCCGGGATTTCACAGTCCCCACTCCAGAGCTAGAAAGAAGGGTGATATCCCCTTTCGAGAGCGAGTCCGAGAAGATCTACATCGGGGAATGCCTCTCGGGGGCGTCGGCGACGTCGCTAGAAGCCTTGCTCGCTGGGTCCTGTGACGTGTTCGCTTGGACTGCGAAGGACCTCCGAGGTGTCCCGCGGACCGTAGCCCAGCACTCTCTGAACGTCGATGTCACCACTCGCCCTGTGGTGCAGCGACGAAGAAAAATGAACGAGGAAAGGGCGAGCGCCGCAAATGACGAGGTGGCAAAATTGCTGGCTGCGGGATTTATACGCAAGGTCCAATACCCCCGGTGGTTGTCCAACGTCGTGCTTGTCAAAAAAGCCAGCGGGAAGTGGAGAATGTGCGTCGATTTCAAGGACCTCAACAAAGCCTGTCCCAAGGACAGCTACCCCTTGCCCTTGATCGACGAGCTCGTTGACTCAACCGAAAGTCACGGGGTTTTAAGCTTCCTCGACGCGTACTCGGGGTACAATCAAGTCCTGATGAACCCGCGAGAAGAGGAGGAGACATCCTTCATCACCCAACGAGGCACTTATTGCTACAAAGTCATGCCGTTTGGGCTGAAGAACGCGGGGGCAACCTTTCAACGCCTCGTCGACCGCGTTTTCAAGAGCCTGCTCGGACGAAACGTGTCTGCTTATGTCGACGACATTGTTGTTCGGAGCAAGACCCCTGAGGAGCATCTGGTCGACCTCGCTGAGGTCTTCGCAACTCTTAGGCACAACCGTCTCAGCCTGAACCCCGAGAAGTGCGTCTTCGGCTTGTCATCGGGAAAATTCTTGGGCTTTATGATTAGCGAACGGGGCATCGACGTAAACCCTGCCAAGGTCGAGTCGATCCTCTCTATGAGGTCACCGCGGTCTCGCACCGAGGTGCAACGGCTCAACGGTGCCGTCAACTACCTTGGGAGGTTCTGCTCCCGCTTGGCGGAAAGGTCCCTGCCCTTTTTCGCGGCTCTCAAGCAAAATGACAAGTTCGTGTGGGATGAGAATCTGGAGCTCGCTTTCTCTAAGCTAAAGGCATTCTTGACAAAGCTCCCCACATTGTCGCCCCTGCTGGCGGGTGAAGACTTGCAGCTTTATGTGGCCGTCAGCCCCGAGAGGGTCAGCGTGGTGCTCACCAGAAAGGCCACGCACCCAGTTTATTTTGTGAGTCGTGCGCTTCAGCCTGCGGAGCAGCGATATTCCCCAGCAGAGAAGATGGTGCTGGCAGTTGTGACTGCCGCGAAGCGTCTGCGCCCTTACTTCCATACGCACCCCATTCAGGTCCTGTCTGACCTCCCACTTCGACAAATCCTCCACCAGCCCGCCCTCTCCGGGCGAATGACGAAGTGGGCGGTTGAGCTCTCCGAGTTCGACATCAGCTACCTCCCAAGAACCGCCATGAAGGGCCAGGCCCTCGCTGACTTCATGGTGGAAGTCACTTTCCCCGAGACAGATACAAGCTCAGAAGAGTGGAAGGTGTTCGTTGACGGCTCGCGATGTGACGCCGGTGGTGGGGCTGGCGTATTCCTCGCTGGGCCCTCGATCGAAACGGAGTACTCACTTAACTTCGCCTTCGACGCCACCAATAACGAGGCCGGGTATGAAGCCCCACTGAGAAGGCGCTCCTCAGTGGGGCCTGAAAAACCAGGGTCTACACCGACTCCGAGCTGGTGGCGCGCCAGCTCAACGGTCAGTACCACACCAGAACGGGGTTCCTGCCCGCGTATCGAGAAAAGGTCAAAGCCTTGGTATCATGCCTTGAAACCTTCGCGGTGGAGTCCATCCCTCGAACCTCGAACACCAAGGCAGACGCGCTTGCGAGGTTAGGATCCGCCCTCCCCCTTGAAGTGGGGAACCGCGTAATGGTAGAACGAAAACTCTCGCAGAGTGTGAACAGTGAGGTTCTATCTGTCACCGCGGGGGATTGGAGGATCCCGATAACACGGTATGTGGAGAGCGGAGTCCTCCCAGAGGACCCCGCGCAGGCTAGGAAGCTGAAAATACAGGCGGCGCGGTATTGCGTCATAGGTGGCTGCCTTTATCGTCGAGGCTACGCCGAACCCAATCTATTGTGCGTCCCGACCGAGTCTACGGAGCACATCCTCTATGAGGCCCATGAAGGGGTCTGTGGCGGGCACCCCGGATGGCGAACCCTTTCGCATAAGATCGCCCACCTGGGGTACTCTGGCCCACCCTCCGGCAAGACGCAAGGGACTATGTCCAGCGATGTGATGGATGCCAGAAGCACGGTAACCTCTTGCACGCCTCGACCTCGCAGTGTCGCTCCATCCACGCACCGTGCCCCTTCGCGATGTGGGGGATGGACATCCTCGGCCCCTTCTCCAAGGCCCCCGGTCAGGTGCGGTATATCCTGGTCATCGTCGACTACTTCACAAAGTGGGTTGAGGCACAAGCAATGGCGAAGATCACGGGGAATAAGGTCTGCGACTTTCTGTGGAAGAACCTTGTCTGCCGCTTCGGCGTTCCCATGACCATCATGACCGACCATGGCCCCCAATTTGATTGTGAAGAAACTCGGACATTCTGCTCAGAACTCGGCATAACCCTCAAGTTCTCCTTCGTGGCCCATCCTCAGTCCAACGGCCAGGTAGAGAACGTCAACGCCCGCATCCTGCCCGATCTAAAAAAGCGGCTGGGCATGGCACAAGGTCGTTGGGCAGAGCTTCTCCCACTCGTCCTATGGACGTACCGCACCACCACGCGCCGCGCCACCGGAGAAACGCCGTTCGCCCTAACCTACGGGGCAGAGGCCCTAGTCCCGGTAGAACCCTGGTCCCATCGGCAAGGGTGTTCGATTTTGATGAAAAGGATAACAAGGCCAATCTCAAGGTCGAGTTGCTCTTCCGTGACGAGCTACGCGAAGTAGCCGACCTTCGCTCCAGGGAATACAAGCGCCGCGTGGCTGTCTCCCACGACAAGAACGTGAGACCTCGGTTCCTGGCCACAGGCAATCTCGTCTTGAGAAGAACCGAAGGTGGCAAACTGGACCCCAACTGGGAGGGACCATACATCCTCGGGGAGGAGGTCGCTCCCGGAGCCTTTAAGCTCAAAGACAACGAGGGGCGAACCCTCAGTAAGACGTGGAACGTCGACCGGTTAAAGAAATATTTCATGTAAACTCTCTGAATTCCGTTACTTCTTTTTGTGAATAAAGGGTTGTGGGACTTTCAAACTCTATCTCAAAAATAAAAACTTCAGGTTTTAAGTCCAAACCTCGCTCCCCGCGAGGTGTTGGAGAATCTCGTTGAGTCCATCCCTCGCTTCCCGCTTGGGGTTGGAGATTTTCGTTAAAGTCCAAACCTCGCTCCCCGTGAGGTGTTGGAGAATCTCGTTGAGTCCATCCCTCGCTTCCCGCTTGGGGCTGGAGATTTTCGTTAAAGTCCAAACCTCGCTCCTCGCGAGGTATTGGAGAATCTCGTTAAGTCCATCCCTCGCTTCCCGCTTGGGGTTGGAGATTTTCGTTAAAATCCAAACCTCGCTTCCCGCGTGGTGTTGGAGAATTTCATTAAGTCCATCCCTCGCTTCCCGCTTGGGGTTGGGGATTTTCGTTAAAAGTCCAAACCTCGCTTCACGCAAGGTGTTGGAGAATCTTGTTGAGTCCATCCCTCGCTCCCCGCGAGGTGTTGGAGAATCTCGTTGAGTCCATCCCTCGCTTCCCGCTTGGGGTTGGAGATTTTCGTTAAAAGTCCAAACCTCGCTTCACGCGAGGTATTGGAGAATCTCGTTGAGTCCATCCCTCGCTCCCCACGAGGTGTTGGAGAATCTCGTTGAGTCCATCCCTCGCTTCCCGCTTGGGATTGGAGATTTTCGTTAAAGTCCAAACCTCGCTTCCCGCGAGGTACTGGAGAATCTCGTTAAGTCCATCCCTCGCTTCCCGCTTGGGGTTGGAGATTCTCGATTAAGTCCAAACCTCGCTTCCCGCGTGGTGTTGGAGAATTTCGTTAAGTCCATCCCTCGCTTCCCGCTTGGGTTGGAGATTTTCGTTAAAATTCCAAACCTCGCTTCACGCGAGGTGTTGGAGAATCTTGTTGAGTCCATCCCTCGCTTCCCGCTTGGGGTTGGAGATTTTCGTTTAAGTCCAAACCTCGCTCCCCGCGAGGTGTTGGAGAATCTTATTGAGTCCATCCCTCGCTTCCCGCTTGGGGTTGGAGATTTTCGATAAAGTCCAAACCTCGCTCCTCGCGAGGTATTGGAGAATCTCGTTAAGTCCATCCCTCGCTTCCCGCTTGGGGTTGGAGATTCTCGATTAAATCCAAACCCCGCTTCCCGCGTGGTGTTGGAGAATCTTGTTAAGTTCAAACCTCGCTTCCCGCTTGGTGTTGGAGAAACTCGAACAAAATACGCGAGGTCCGAGCAGGGCTCATGGCCTCGGCACATCCGTTGTGCGAAGTCCGAAAAAGGCTCGGGTCCTCGGCGAATTCTTGTAAAAATCCGAGCAAAGCTCGAGATCTCGATGCAGAATTAGAAACACCCGATGTGGCCCGAATACCACAATAGTTGTGACACTCGGACTATGGGGTTGGGTAGATATGTGCGAGCATATACGAGAAAGCTAGAACAAACAAGCAATCATGAGGTAAGGAAAATAACATAAAAAGCTGGGGCACGTGTGCCTAGATGTTTAATTACAAGCCCCGCAGGGCCACCAGCAAAAAAAAAAAAAACAGAAGCAGACAACGACATCCTTTACATCTTCGAGGCTTCGGCGGCAGGGTCGGAGGTCTTCGGAGGATCTTCAGGGGCTTGAACAGTAGGTCCTTGGGGAGTCTCCAGGGCAGGGGCGGCGATGGCAGAAGGTTGGGAGCTTGGCGCATCTTCCCGAGCGATGGCTGCCGAGGTAGGCGACTCGCTGGCCACAGTTCCGTCCTCGTGGAGAAAGAACTCGCACTCTCCCTCAAGCTCTTCCCCGTCAAGTTCCCCCATAGTCTCCTGGTAGTTGGGGATGAAGAACTTGATGCGGGGGTCGATGTGCCCATACTTCGCGACCGCCTGCTTGACCCCCATCTTGACGGACTGGTGGAACATCTTCCTCACACTCTCCACCATCTCAGCCTGAAAGGCCTCGGACTTGACATACCGGGGCTCCTCGGCTTCCACCTCCTCGCTAAGCTCAACAACGCGTCGTTGGAGCCTGGTAATTTCCTCCTCCGCTTTCTGGAGCTCCGCCTCCTTTTCTCTAAAGAATAGTTGCTCCGCGGATAGCTGCCCCTTGAGCTTTGCGACTTCGTCCTTGAAGTCCCCGTTCTCTTCCTTCAAACCCCTATTCTCCTCCTTCGCCTTCCTCAAATCCTCCCTGACCCTCGAGGCGTCCTTAGCCTCATCTGCCGTCGCGACCTCTGCGACGCGAACACGCCTTTCGGCCTCCGCGAGGTCTTTTCCCCTCTTCTCGATCTCGGTGTCGCGCTCTTTGAGCCTCACCTCCAGCATGTCCATCTTCTTATGGAGGAGGGTGACGCGACCACAGTTGTAGTTCGCGAAGAAGGTGTTCTGGAACAAACGGAGAATACGTTAAAGACAAGAACAATGATAGTGAAACCAACAAAAAAACGACCTCATAAGAATAAGACGTACCATCGTTGCATAACGGAGGATCTCGTCATTAATGGCGGCCTCCGAAAGGTTGTTGCTCCACGCAACCTCCTCCTTCCAGACTGTCTTGTACCAGTCCTCGGACACGCCCCGGGCAGGTCCGGGACAATGAAACTTATCAGCGGGAGGCCCGGTGGCCGAGATAACCCGACTCGCGGGCCCAGGGTGTTCAACCATCACGCCCCCTTGGGTCTCCCTCTGCTCGTCCCCTTTGTGTTTCTTCCTTTTTTCCCCGCGGGGAGACCCCGAATCCTTCCTCTTGACCCGGCTTCATCCTCGGACCCTCGAGGGATTTGAGAAGACGTCCTCGCAGCGTCCCCTTTGGACGCTGCCCCCCGCTCGGCTTCGCCTCCGATACCTTCTTCGTTGGGGCTGGCGCCTTCGGCTGCGAGGCAAGGGGCTTCGCCTGCGAGGTCGGATCCTTTATGACGACCCCATGTTGGCCTTGGGGTCTCGGAGCGTTGGAGGAAGAAGTCATAGGCCTTTTGCCTTGTGACTTCGAGGTAAGAGCGCCGAGTAGGTCCACTGTCAAAACAAAAAACGGGGACGTAAAAATTAGATAAGAAAAGCGAGAAACAAGTTAGCAAGGTTTAAACCCTCGCAGCTCAATGACAGTAATGAGACAAAATAGGCCAGCGAGGTTATAGGCCTTGCTCCTCAACAAAAAAAAGAAAAAAAAATCAGGAAAGAGATTGAGTACCCTCTTTTCCCTCGCTAGGAGGGAGGTTGAGGCTCAGACCAGCCCGCTCAAGCTGGTCCTGAGAAAGATACACCTGGTGCGGTGTCTGACTCGCTGTAGCGTATCGGACCCTGAGTGCCTTAAGCTCATCAACCTCCAGCGGGGTTACGCATCGAACGAATTCGCCCGGCGCCACCGGAAAATTGAGATATCTCCCGGTGGGGTCACCAAGAACCAATTCGGCTTCCACGACCCGATGTTCGAAGGGGCCGTGGTGATCTTGATGAGCGGAGTGCTAAGATTGATAAGGCTTCGGGACCGAGTGTCTCTCCTCGCTAGGAATAAAGCCGACAGGAAGTCGAGTCTCGGTCCGTCCCCAAGTTCGCGACTGCGAATCGTGTAGGCACACAACAACCGCCAAGCATTCGGAAACAACTGCGTGGGGCAGATCTTCATGGCCCATAGATAATCAACAATATGCTGGGCCAAGGGCAGCCTGAAGCCCGCCTGAAGGCTGAAGAGGTGCACAACCACGCACCTGTCGTAAGATGCCAAGGAGTGGCCCCCCTCCTCGGGAAGCGCCAGCTCAACCCCCTCGGGCCAAGCAAAGTCCTTGGCAATGTCTGCAAGGTCCTTCAGCTCGAGTTCGGTGGCCACCCCCTCGGATAGACGAGCCTCGACAGAACCCGGGGTCATGGGGATCCGTTCCTCCAGGACGCTCGGGACGCGGGACACAGCGTCAGTAATATACGCCGCAGGGAAGCTCAGAGGCACGTAAGGAGGCGGCGCTGAGGTCGTTCCCACGTCCGGCCGCACTTCGACCTCAATAACAACCTCGTCTGGGGTGGAAGACGAAGCCATTTCAACGCCCGACGACATTCGAAGATGGGAGAAGCACGAATTAATAGAGACCTCGGAGTCGCTTGAAGAAGGCTCGCTGAAAACCAGCGAAGGGGACCTCAGGTTCTGAGAGTCGCTGAGTTCTACGCTTCCTGCGGACTCCGAAACCTCCTCGTAAAAACCCTCTTGGACTCTGAAAGCGAAGCCGGGCGGAGGGCTCGCAGAGGCTCTCCTAGGCATGAAAAGAACGATGTCCAGGCCGCGGAAGGCTAGCACCTGGAAAAGAAAGAAGCGTTGAGACGTCGGGCACTATAACCAAGGAAAAACAATGCGAGGTCACAACCTCGGGAGAAAAACAATGCGAGGTCATAACCTCAGAAGAAAAGCAATGCGAGGTCATAACCTCGTGAGAAAGAGAAATTCCGGATCATAAGAGGCGAGGAGCCACGTGGCACCTTAGGGGCTACTCTAACAAGATAGGACGGCGAGGGAGAAGGCGAAGCGCCAAAAAGGGAGAAGTCGAAGCGCCAGAAAGAGGAAAAAGAAGGTGAAATGGAAGCCAGCGGTGGAAAACGGCGGTGGAGACTCTAACGTCCCATCAATCAGCCGTCAGGACGTTTGGGTTTCCAAGAACTTCAATATCCAAAACCACCGAAAAAGAAAAAGAGACGGCCATCGGTTGGGGGGCGAGAGGTTCAAGTGCATGGCGTTTGCCACCCTCACCCCACCGTTGTTTCGCCACCATGACGCCGGTGCAAAACACCAAGAGGCAACCACTGCCCGCTAGGGCACAAGGCGAAACGAAAGAGAAAAGAAGAGAAAGGAGCAAAGGAAAAAACGGCGAGAAAAAGCATGCGGAAACTCACGCCGACCTCACCACCGCTGTTTCGCCACCGTGACGCCGGCGCGAAACATCAGGCGACACTCCATCGCCTCTCCAAAACGCGGCACAAAAAACAAGCAGGGAGAAATCAAAAGTGAACAAAAAGCGGGAGAAGAAAAGTCGAAGACTTACTTGTTCAGAATCGACAAGGAGGAAGTGGTGGTGCAACCGGAAGGTGGTTGAGGCTCGCCGGAAACCGTCTGGAGAAACCGCTCGCAGGAAGCCAAAGAGACAGAAAGAGAGAAGGCGAGAATTTTGGAAGAAGAGATAAATGGGGAAGCGTGTGAGGTGCGCACTTATAAAGGGCAGGCTTGGGCCTCCCCTACCCAGTTAGGCTTATTGGGCCTGTCCCTCCTGAGCGGCCCATTAAGCAAAACGCGAAGAGCAAGCCCAGAAAAGCTTTACCTTTGCCAACCAAAGAAAAGCTAAGTGTAGAACCTCGCAAAGGGAGGGCTTCGCAAGATGCCCCCAGGAACCTCGGAAACCCTTAAAACCTCGCAAAATGCCTACCCACCTCTCAGAGCCTCGCACCCCGCGATCTTTGAGAACTTATGCCCTGCGGCCCTCGAGGCGAGGTCCCCAGGCCATGGGGTTGTGATGATGCTCAAAATAGCGAAGCGAGAGGTGGGCCCGGAGTATGAGGGTCAAACCAGGTCAAAGGGACCCCCGAGGATGATCCTGGGACCCACAACCATACCCACCTTTTATTTTAACAAAGTTCCTACCCCACGAGGTCCCCCGAGACCTCGGAGCGAGGTCTCGACCTCGTAACCGACTCTACTAGCGCCCGCCCACCATGACCACTCAGCGAACGCCGCTCTTCGGGCCAATCACCGACTGCCTCGCCTCTAGGCCAATCAGAGCCCTTGATCTCGAGCGTCCCACATCGGACAATGACCAAAACTCGACTCCCCAATCCTCTATAAATAGAGGAGAATTTCGTATGGAAAAGGGGTCGAAAAACATCTTGAACTCAAGAACTATCTTGCTCGTTGAAGATCGACGTGATCGAAACATCGTCAAAAGGCCTCGCTATAGATAAGTGAAGTCCACAAAAAGACTTCAAGTCTCACAGAGTTTCTGCTCACATCAAAGACCTCGCTACACCATCTCGCAAGCCTCTCACATCTCGTTCTACCTCACATCAAAGATTCCGCTACCCAACCTCGCTAGTCAGCAGCATTGCCCCGCCAACCCAACCTCGCTCAAAGGGACCGGCAAGTGACACTTAGAGCTAGCTAGCAACTAGGAGATCTCGGACATTATTCGGCCGAGATCTCGGATAATCGTAGGAGGTCTAGGGTGTAACTCTCAAATAATCTATTAGCCTCGTTGGCTTGTAAACCTCGCTGTAAAGAAAATCATAAATAAAGAAGCAAGTGTTTGCACTTTCGAATATAATAATCTCGTTTCTTGTCCTCTAGCAAGTCCTTCATTTCGGGTTTCATCAATATCTATCTACCTAAATCCTAATGATTACATGCAAATGTTATCCAAATGTTAAGTCAAAATTTAAAACTAAGTAATAGGTACTATAATAGTTAAACCAACTGCTATATGTAATTTTTTACTATTTTTAAGTATAGAAAATTATAAAATATTAAATCAAAGATCTTTTATTATACTTCGTATATAGTAATAATTTATATATTTAACGTATAAATTTTTTTATACTCAAATTTTACTATAGTTTGCAAAGACTACCTTTCATATGAGTGAGGGCGTCTAACTAAACGTATTGATCAAGATAGAGTACCGTTTCGTATTAAAATTGTAGGAAAATATGCACACTTCTCAAGTGTGAAGTTCTGAGTCAACTTGTACTTTACCTATGCCATTCGTTATATAGTTTATACTCTCTCCGATCAATATTAAGTGTCGTTTTAGCCTTCTTTTCTTGATCGAAAATAACTAACGTTGGGCTGCCATTTTACTTTAATTAATTACAAACTCCATTTTCCAATTTACCTAGAAAAAATAACGACGTCAATTTAGAGTTAAAAATTTATGAACGTGTGAGTGAATCATTAAATACTACATTTCATAGCCTATCAAAGTGAGTTATATATAAGCAACGGATGAGTTAGCATTGAAAAAGCAAATCAATACATAATTATTTACTGGTATTTGTGGGTTAAACGGGGACTTTTAAGGCTCCTTAATATATGTCTAAATATCGAAAATAATACTTAATTTAGGTCAGATGGAGTAGTATATAATTTGATGAGAACATATTGTATAGGTTCACTGTAAATGGTAAAGGTATGTCCTAGCCAAAACAATATTAAATGACCATTTAATTACACGTGTATGACATGCGAGTCTTTATTTTAACTTACAGTAGTACATAGTAGAAAAAAAAATAAACTTACTCGTATTTAGTAGGTCAACATTGAGGCAATGAATATGCATGCGATATAGAAACCATCCCAGAATTCGACCCAAAAAAAAAGAAACCATCCCAGAAAAAACGTCCGAATTTGATAAACGTTTTCAGTATTGAAATATGACACGGAAATCAACGGGGCAAGATAACCGAGCCCAAATGAATAGGAAAAAATAGGTTGAGTCACTAACCTGTTTTATTGATTGGGATAAAATTGATAAAATAATTTAAGTGTGTATATTTTATTGTAAAAGTTGTGTACAATTATTACCTTAGTAGTAGTAAATATTTTTTTGTTATAATATTATTTTACTAATTTTCATATACATGTGTACGAGTATTTGTAATGATATTGGTAATAATGAATTAGTGTTAACGATTTTTTTAATTTGCATGCAATTATACATATGCTCATATTATATGGTGCAAATGAATTATTAAGTAATAGTACTTCTTTCGTACATGTCTTTTGGACTTATTAGATGTTATTGATGTACACAGTACAATGCCTAACTATGATTTTCGTACATGATTATTACAAGTTATTGATGTATATACTGTAATGACTAACTATGTTTTTATATTTTCATTTGCATAAAGTTAGGAAAAAAAATTGACAACTGAGAATAACTAACACGTTGCATAGCAGTTGTAAATGAAATAAAATCAATATTATCTTTAACCAATCACAAAGTAGTATAAGTATTTCAATCAACAAACAAAGCTAATTTAAACTATGTAAGATATAACAAAAAAAGAGGACTTACACATATATGACCAAACTATATATAAAGGTGATATATAACAACAGTTGTAAATAACATATGAAGCAAAATTGTGTTTGAAAAATCAAATTATACACTTTATTTAGCTAGACACGTTGCAAAAACAAATATGTGTGACATCAATCATTATCAGTAAATCACATACTCCAAAAAAACAAGTATCTAATAAGATCTAAGATATGCTAAAAAGAAAAAAATCTAAGATATGAGAAAAAAGAAGACACCTGCACATATGAATGTGCCTGAAAAAACAAAATTGTGCACTATGTTTAATGCGACACATATGTACATGTATAAATGACCCTAAAAACCAAAATTGTATTGTGTTTGGAGTATATGATTTAAAATTTAGAATAGAAATAGAAGTATGTGTATGATTTTTGTTTGTCAACACACATGTTCCAATGCCATACTTTTGCTCCAAGTTTCATATGCAATTTTAAAAAATATTTAATTTTGTTTGTAACAATTACTGTTAAGTTATAATAAGATTTCTCATTTGTGCTTGCCAAAAAATAATGTATTAATTCATATATAATTTACACCCATATTTATAATGGTTATACGACACGTTATAAACTTTGAGGTTGCTACGCTTATATTCAAGTTAATATATACACACTTAATATTTTCATTGTGTACGTCCTATGAAATGAACAACGGCTCTTGTCAAGCATACGTCGTCGCGTTATACGGAGCACCATAACAATTAATGTCCAATGATTTGATTATATAGCACATTGCGGCCACACGCGGTTAATCTATTTGACGATTTCTAATTCAAATCGAACTTGAATACTACTCCCTAATAGTTTAAATGATTTTAACACATAGTGTAATGATTGATATGCTATATCTATTTATTAGTAACACATAGATGTGTGTATATATAGCAATCCCAATTTCTCACTGGACAGCTGCAAAGCATGTTCTAAGGTATCTTAAGAATACACCAGGTCAAGGTTTAGGGTTACGCAGCAAATCGGATCGAAAATTAAGGACTTTTTGTGATGCTGACTGGCAAAGTTGTCCCATAACTAGGAAATCTCTAATTGGATTCTGTGTCATGTTGGGATCATCTCTGATTTCCTGGAGAACCAAAAAGCAATCCTATGTTGCGGAAGACATAGCAGCAGGATTGCATTCACAGGTATATACAAAAAATAATTGTACCCGTTAAATCTTCTCTCAGGAATATTTTTAGTGTTAAAAAACTATAACTTATCCAAACTATAATGTAAAAATGGGTATTTAAACAAATCAATGTATACTATAACTTATCCTATAAATTGAATATTTAGGCAATTAATTATAATCCAACTTATCATCACTTACTAGATAATTTTGTTTAAGATTCAGAACCTATAAATTTTTTCTTAATGTATTTTGCTACAGACATAAAAGCTTTAATGGGTACTTAGTGCAGAGTATTACATATTTTATTACATGACTAATACTTTAATGTGTAGACTATTGGGACAAATGATGTTACAAGTGCTCTATGTGTACTAACTTCATAAAATACACATGTGCAGTTTAACGGGCAGATTTCCCCAATTTCGTTTGAGGCTTTGAGCTGGATTTGGTGCAGAAGATATACATGGTCAAATTGTAGTTGTTTTATGTGTACAACAATTAAACGAGAATAAAGGTAACTTCATATATCTTTGCAGCAAACATAATTATTGTATTTACACAAACATACGGACTATAATTTAATGGAGCGACAGAAGTGTAAAATAAAATATTTTATTTTATGAAACATATTTATTACGATTTTTTTATTTATGTGGAGTGACTGAACCCAAAAATAATTAGTTTTGGATTGTTCATGTGAAAAGTACATATGTTGCAAGAAATGAGATCCTTGTACTTATATTACTATTTAATTTTTCGTTGTCGGCGTTTCGATGTTAATGTATACGATTTGTATGTTTGAAATTAATTTATTTAATTAATTTGTTTTTAACATACATTGCGCTTGTAGATTTGGTGTGAATTCATTTGGCTTCTACGAATTTGCAATGCGTGGTAATTCATCTACAACAAGTGCTTCAAAAGATGCCCCTACTAGGGGTAAGAGGTCACGACCTAATGTGGATGAGGTTAGACATAAACCATGTGCAGTTAGAAGACGTGGCCTTATTCCTCAAAATGTTGTACAAGTTTACAAAGGTATTGGTTTAGCGCATTTGCATACAAGTCCATTAGTTTTGCCTACGCCTATAATTTGTTCTTTATGCAGAGCTAAGAAATTTGCCAATGAAACACCAACAATGTGTTGCTACAATGGTGAAATAAAATTATCCGTACATATATTTCCTGATAGATTGCGTGAGCTTTTTACAGGTTCGGATGATATGAGTATCCATTTTCGTACATATGCACGCGTGTATAATAATTTCTTTGCTTTTAGCTCACTTGGTGGGAACATGAAGGCACATAATCATAAGGGCAATCATATATTACAGTTGCATGGACAATTGTATCATTTCATTCCCAGTTTACTTCCACACCCTGATATGCAGTCGAAATATCTACAAATGTACTTTTACGATGGTGCGCTTGAGTTGAATGCACGTGCAAATTATTTTAAAGAATTGCGTACTGAAACGATCGAATATCTCATGAGAATCACGTATACAAATCCATACGCTCTCTTTTTTAGATCTTTACGTGAGTTTGCTATACCACCTCATTTACGCATTAAAATAGTAAAAAACCCAGTGTTTGATCAACGCGTTTTTAATGCGCCTTCATCTGATGAGGTTGCTGCTATTTTAGTAGATGATGGTTGTACATCAAACATTAATAGTCCACATATTATTGTAAATGGAATTGCTGGTGAAGAACATCGTATAATGCATTACTATGGATGCTATGATCCTCTTCAATACCCACTTCTTTTTTGTAGAGGGGAACCAGGATGGCATCAGGGACTTAAGCGTTTATGTAAAGGTAGTGTTCGGAATTGTGATGATGCTCCATTTCCTATATCTACTTGTTTAGTTCAAGACGCTTCGGATCTAATCGTACGTGAAATGAAAGGTAACAAAATGTGTACTATTAAATTTGTTTTCTTACATGATGTACAAACAATACAAGGACAATATAAAAAATAATTCATTTATTATATATTGTCTTTTATGTATGCAGCTTCTTCCAAGAAACCTCCTAAAGAAGATAAGGAGGTATCATGTCGAGAGTATTATGCTTACATGTTTCAAATACGACCAGGTAATTTTATAGTGCATACCGGTCGTGTTTTCTTACAATATATAGTTGATATGTATGTAAAAATTGAGAACACACGCTTGGATTATCTTAGACGAAATCAAAGTGTGTTGTGTAGTGAACTCTATCAAGGTATATATGACAGTGTTAATAATGGGAAAGTAAAAGCGTCTGCAGTTGGACATCGTATAATTTTGCCTGCAACTTTTATTGGTGGTCCTAGAGATATGGGATGTAGATACTACAATGCAATGACTCTTGTGCAGAAATTTGGCAAACCATATATTTTTATAACTATGACATTCAATCCTAATTGGCCTGAAATACAACAAGAATTGCGCAATGGTGAAAAGAGTAGTGACCGGCCGGATTTAGAAGCTCGTATTTTTCGCGTAAAATTATTACAATTAAAACACTTAATAGTGAAGGAGCAAATATTTGGTCCTGTTGCTGCTAGAATTTATGTGGTAGAGTTCCAAAAGCGTGGATTACCGCATGCACACTTGCTTATAATTTTGGAAAAAGACAAAAAAAATTCTTAGTCCCGATACGTTTGATCAATATATATGTGCTGAACTTCCACCAATTGAAAATCAATTTTTACGTGAACTTGTAATACAACATATGATGCATGGTCCTTGTGGAGAATTGAATAAAAAATGTGGATGTATGAAGGAAAAAGACGGTCATGTTGCATGTAAATTTGATTATCCAAAATATTTTACTGAATATACAACATGCGGTGATGATTCCTACCCTGTTTATAGGAGACGAAACAATGGTGATTCTGTACTTGTGCGTCATAAATGGCTTGATAATAGATGGGTCGTTCCTTATAATCCGTATCTTTTGTCAGTTTTTAATTGCCATATTAATGTTGAAATTTGTTCAACAGTGAAGGTCGTGAAATATATCTACAAGTACTTATACAAAGGTCATGACCGCATTTGTTTTGATATAGATGGAAACGCTATAGAAATACAAGATGAAATTACTTCATTTCAAAGTGGTCGGTGGATTAGTCCTTCTGAGGCAGCGTGGCGAATTTTCAAGTTCGATTTATTTGATACGTATCCATTTGTTACGCCTTTGCAAATACATCTTCCTAATATGCAGCCATTAGTGTTTAATACGTATGAAAATTTGGAAGGCATTATTGTTAATGAAGTGCGGAAAAAAACAATGTTAACTGCCTTTTTTGAAGCAAACTCAAAAAACTTAATGCAGGATAAACATTTGTATGCTGATTTCCCAATTTTTTTCCGTTGGGATAAGGCAAGCAAAAAATGGTACACACGTAAGCAAAGGGATTGCATTGGAAGATTGAACTATGTTAATCCTTCCGAAGGTGAAAGGTATTTTCTGCGCTTATTACTTGCTAATGTGAAAGCGCCTGTATCATATGCTGATCTATTAACTGTTGATGGTGTTACATACGCGACGTTTAAAGAATCAGCAGCCAAAAGTGCACTTATTGTAGAGGATGATTATGCTCAAATATGTCTGGAGGAAGCATGTACAGTGCAGATGCCAAGTACTTTGCGTAGATTATTTGCTACACTTTTATTATTCTCTGAGGTTAATGACCCGTCTAAACTGTACAAGCAATTTTACACATCTCTTTCTGAAGATTATGCACACTCATATCCAAACGCATTGAATAAAATTGCTTCTCTAACCTTTTGTGATATTGAAAATTACCTACGTGGCATGGGAAAGAGCATGAATCAGTACAATTTGCATCCACCTGTACATGTTGACACGTTTACTTCTAGAATAACCCGTGATATTAGTGATGCACTTGCTGCGCCAATTCCTAAAGTATATATAAATGTTGTGTCAAAATTGAATTCAGAACAACGCATTGCCTTTGACTGCATCTATGAACATGTTGTACAAAATAAAGGGGGTGTTTTTTTTGTTGATGGCCCAGGTGGAACAGGCAAAACTTTTTTATATTGTGTTTTATATGCTGCAATTAGATCGCTTGGTAAAATTGTTATTCCGACTGCGACCTCTGGAATTGTTGCATCTAATATTCCTACTGGTAGAACAGCACATTCAAGATTTAAAATACCAATAGATACTGAAGGTAATCGTAGTTGTAATGTGTCAAAGCAAAGTGGATTAGCGCATCTTTTACAAGCCGCCTCCTTATTTATATGGGATGAAGCTTTAATGGCCAACAAAAATGACATTGAGGTTGTCAATTACCTTTTGCAAGACATATGTGACAACAAACAATTGTTCGGTGGTAAGGTCTTTGTGTTCGGCGGCGACTTTAGGCAGGTACTACTTGTGTTACCTTTAAAGACTCAATTTGAGGCTGTTAATGCAAGTTTTGTTAGTTCTTACTTATGGCCACATATGATCAAATTCCGATTGACTATGAATATGCGAGCAAAAGAAGATCCTGAGTTCTCACGTTTTTTGTTAGAATTAGGAAATGGAGCTTTTCAACAAGAGGAAAAAGAGTGTGTCAAAATCCCACATAAATTAATTACTTGTTGTAATATTGACGAATATTATATTGATACACTTGTTGCGAATGTTTTTCCTGAGATGTTAACTTGCAGGTGGCAAACTGAGATATATAGTGAACGTGCAATTTTTACACTAACGAATGAAAGTGTTGACAGTATAAACGCTGCATTAATTGACCGCTTTCCAGGACAATGTACCACCTATTTTGGCAGTGATGAAGTTGTTGATGACAATTGCAACTTATATCCTAATGAGTTTATTAATACTTTGTGTCCATCAGGTACGAGCCCGCACACTTTAATATTGAAAAAAGGATGCCCTGTTATTTTATTGCGCAGTTTGGATCCTCCTAATGGACTATGTAATGGTACTAGATTAATTTGCAAAGATTTTCATAAAAATTTGATACATTGTGAAATTGCTTCTGGATACCATAAAGGAGAACAAGTGTTTTTACCACGTATTAATTTAAGTCCTACAGCTTCTGCACACTATCCTTTTAAGCTTCAGAGGAAACAGTTTCCTATTAAATTATGCTTTGCAATGACAATTAATAAGTCACAAGGACAGACTCTTAAACAAGTTGCCCTGTTTTTACAACGTCCTTGCTTTTCTCATGGACAATTATATGTCGGTTGTTCTAGAGCACGTAAGCGTACGGATTTGACAATCTTTTTACCTTCTACTGATATGATGTATTCTACATCGGCGCATGTATCAAATGTTGTATCCTTTGATGTGTTATCAAAGGCAAATGTTTTGTAGATATGTTTTCGACATTCTATATGGTTGTTTAATTTGAAACTATGGGGTTTTTATGAAGATTAAGTACACTTGTAAAGGTTGTTGTTTGTATGAAATAAAATAAATTTTTAACTTTGATAGTAAGTAGATTGTACAATCGTTTAGAGTGTTTGCATTTTTAGTTAGTAAATGTATCAAATGATAATAATATGTGTCTAAAATATGTACAATAAAGTACGCATGTGTGCTTCTTATGAAAATTGTAAAAAAAAATTGCATCGTTATTAGTCTAATATGATTGCATATAAATAGGTTTAAACAAATCGTGTTTCTTGTGCATGCCACTTGCCACTTACAAATTGGAGTATACGCCCTCTGTTCGACCAGAAAAGTAAAGTAACTTATGCTACATGCAAAGGTTGCGCATTTAAAAAAAATTCAAACATATACAAAGTGTACATGCACCCGTTTCGTAAAATGAAGTGTCAAACATATACAGAAATTGTCTTACATGTATACAGATGTGTGAAAAAATATGTTTCTTTTGTAAGACAACATGCAATTACAAATTGCATTATATGTACAAGGCCCTAAGAAATGATGTTATGTTATATGCGTAAGTTGTCAGAAGAAATAAAAAAAATGCGTGCAATCATATATATATAAATTAGTTCAAGTTCCAAAACCGTCTACTTTTCAACTAAAGACAAAAATGTGTTAACAACTTTATTGTCGTCTTAATAAAAGCAAATTAAGTGAACAATTGCATTGTATATATACAAGTGCCAAAGCAAAAATGGTAGCTACACAATTCAAAAGTTAGCATATAAAACAATTCAGTTGAATAATGCCCAAACGTGAGCATATAAAACAAATGAAAGCATACTCATGACATATAGATGAAAAAATCCAATTGTTCACTATGTTTACATGTAGTAGACAAAATGATGACCTAATGAAGTCATGCAATATCCAAAATGGTAGCTACAACAACAAATGTCAAACATTAGTACCGACATCATTTCTGTATATGCATAGAAGCAAACTTTTGTTCTGTCTTGAAATGTGTGTTTGTATACATAGAAGACAAATGCTGTCATTTATCGATGTACTAAAAAATAAACAAATCTTTATATAATGTAATGCGTTGAAATATGTGTATATTCCAAATTACTGCTGACACAACAATTAAAAGTGCCTGAAAAGGGTCGTGATTGTGTCGAACAGTTACAGTTATACTCCGTATATAACAGTGTAATGAATTACAGATAGATATAATAATGTAGAGAATTCAAAGCGAAGTTGTAGACTAATATTGTAATAATTTTTATTTACACATAGCGTATATAAAAACAAAAGAAAAGGATGCAAAAAACAGAATAACTACACGTATTCACATACAATCTAACACATGCACACAGTCGCATTCTGAAAAAGGCTGCACTTGTAACATGTACGACAAAACAATCACAATTATTACAATATTAGTCTACAACTTCGCTTTGAATTCTCTACATTATTATATCTATCTGTAATTCTTTACATTGTTATATATAACTGTAATTGTTCGACACACAATCATGACCCTTTTCAAGCACTTTTAATACGAAAGTTTCTAGGGTTTATTTACCCCTTTATTTATTCACATGGGCCCAACCCACATCATCAATGGAATTAATGTGGAAGGCCCAATTAGTAACAGTACAACTCTCATTTGACAATTTTATTCCCGTTGTTTTTGCCTGCGCAATTCTTGGTAGAGCTCGCTTACTAATACATGCAGACTTATTACCAATACAGGCACTTGCCTAGTCTAAAGCAAAAGATAGAGTTATTGTCTTTACAATGATTGAATTTATTTGCATTTGGTAGTAGCTTCTTCAAGAATTACAAGCTCTTCTTCAATCTTGTATTCCATCAAAGGTTTAAAATATCAAAATCATTATATAATATAAAAGTTGGCCGTTTTCGATCCACCACATCGATTCTTGTCCAACCTCATATTTAAAAAAAATTATTCATAGTATTTCTATTTTTCCAATTAAATTCCTTTAAATCTATTTATGTAAAAATAGAAAAAATAGAATTTTGATTAGAGAAATATATTAAAATTCGAATTTTAATTACAAAATGATAAACAGTACATCATCTTTTTCTTTTTATTCATTATGTAAAAGATTTTTTTAAAATCTAATTTTGATAAAAAAAAATATTAAAACATATCTTATCTCATAAAAGATTCATGATTGCTTTCCTAAATTGAATTTTTGATAAAAAAAATTACATTATCATTTTTTATTGTTGTTTTAGTCTATTAGTGTAAATTTAAAAGATTTTTTTAAATTTATTAAAAATGATGAAATTTTATAGTATCATGGCCTCTGTAAGTATCAATAACTATATATTAAAGTTGCATCTTTTTTAGTCAACTGAATGATTCTAGGCCTACTTCACCTTAAATAAGTTATATTTTTAACTTTTTCAATAAATAAATTATCTTTATCTTTGAAACTAAATTAAATCTTAGTTATTAATTCAAATATTATTTTCTTTATATTTTATTTCTACAATGTGGACAATATCTATCTTTTTTATATTCTTTTTATTTTATCTCTTTGATGAAAAAACTCCTTCTAAACACAACTAAATATTTAATAACATGTTTATACATTTTTAATATTTCAAAAGTGAATACATTAGGTTTTATTATAGATAAAAACTTATTTCAACAATCATTATTCACAATATATAAATATCATTCTCTAAATAATATTTATAAACAAGTCATGATAGTCCTTGAGATTTTGTATCATATATAGTTTTAGTTTTAGTTTTTTATTTTATTACAAAAATAAAATAATTGCCATATGTGAATATAAAAAATTTATCTTCTACATATCATTGCAGTAATACCAAACTTAAAAACAATCTATTATTTTTAAAAAATAGCATGTTCATACCTAATTTTATTAAATTTGACATTATATTTTTCTCTGTTAATATCTAAAAAAATTTTAAATCTGAATCGAAGTTGTGCATGAGCAGCAGGTATAACTAGTTTTATTATTACTTTGTTAGGGAATAGGTGGATTGACTCTCTTATCGTTTGTCATGTCAGAGTTGAAGATCAAATTATTGACATCTTTACTAAAGTTGTTGGTAGTGCTAGATTTTAAAACTTGCCTTCCAAGTTGCATGTCTACTTCCCTCTATGAGCTTCCGGGGTCTTAAGATAGAAAACATCTTGTGTATTTGTTTCTAGCTTTCAAAAAAACTATTCTTAAGCAATCTCTACATGTTTACAAGCACACCTTCAATCAATGAAAAAGAGATTCTTTCAAGCATATTTCAATAAATTCTTTACATTATAAGTACTGGTTGTTAAGCTTTATAGACTAAGAATTGTTGAATCAAATTAAGTAGAGAGCCATAGTCTCTGTTTCTCCTTTAGTTTCTATATATATATATAGAGAGAGAGAGAGAGAGTTGGGTTCAAGTAAGGAGGCTCCTTACGGTAAATAATAAGGAGCTTTTACAGCCTTTAGATTTTAAGAAAATCGATGGATATAATTTTAGGTATTAAAAGAAAAGGGAAAAAAATCTAATGATATATCTTAATTTCTCTCTCTTCTTTCCTTATTGTTTGCATCTAATTTTCTCTCTCTTCTAAGTTTCATCGCGCCTATATATAAGCGCTGATGAAAAACTCCCTAATATTCTAATGCATATTGAACAACTAATTATTATAAATGAACAACTACTTAATCGCGAATGAACAACTAAAAACTCAGCACTATTAATAAGAATTGTGAGACTGTAGTTGTTCATTTACCAATAAGTAGTTGTTCATTTTTGATCAAGTAGTTGTTCATTGTTTGTTATTAATAATTGTGAGATTGTAGGTGTTTATTCACGAATAAATAGTTCTTCATTCACGAAGAAGTAGTTGTTCATTAAATAATAAGTAGTTGTTCATTCACGAATAAGTAGTTTTTCATTGTTTATATTAATAATTGTGATATTGTAGTTGTTCATTCACGAATAAATAGTTGTTCATTCATGAATAAGTAGTTGTTCATTAAAGAATAAGTAGTTGTTCATTCACGAATAAGTAGTTGTTCATTCGCGAATAAGTAGTTTTTCATTGTTTATATTAATAATTGGGAGATTGTAGTTGTTCATTCACGAATAAGTAGTTGTTCATTAAAGAATAAGTAGTTGTTCATTGTTTATATTAATAATTGTGAGATTGTAGTTGTTCATTCACGAATAAGTAGTTGTTCATTCGCGAATAAATGGTTGTTTTTGTTCATTATCTATTATGTGGTTGTTCATTAGGTCATTGTACTTGTTCATTATATTCTTCATCCTGATCCTCACATGTGTTTTGATTTGTTCATAATGTCTGATGTAGTTGTTCATGTGTGTATTGTTGGCATTCAATGTATTAAGTAAGTTGTTCATTTGTATTATTGAAGTAATAGAATAAACAATTTAGATAGAAGATCTTGTCCGGTTATCATTATTGATTTTTTCAAAATAAAATAAATAGTATCCTACAATTACGGTGATTTGATTTGTGCTTATTTATTAAATCATAATTCAACAAATTTCATCCCTTAATTTTTTTTAAATCTAAAGGATGAAAAATCTCTTCACTATTTACCGTAAGGAACCTCCTTACTTGAACCTAACCCTATATATATATATATATATATATATATATATATATATATATATCATCTCACTGAATTCATATGAATAACCCCTAAATAATTAAAAAATAGCAAAATCTTTCCAATTGAGACTTCCTCATAAAATCTTATAAAATTCCATTGCGTACGGATATTTGAACATAAATCCGTTCCAAAGAAATGGCATAATTAATTACATATATTCAAATTTACTTTTCCTACACAAAAACTGACCTCTCGTACAACTTCCCCAAAACAGTTGCTCCTTTATATATTATAAATAAACACATGTTGACAAAATAAACAAATTCAATCACTTTACAACAACACATAAGTGGTCAAACGCTGAACCCGTCGTTCCCATCACACCCACCTTCCATTCAAACAAACGTGAACTTCTCAGAATATCAACCCGTCCATGCATGATGCACATTCAACTCTCCACATTTCTATCCAAAACACCCCCAAATCATTGCCTTTTCTACTATTGCTCTTGAGTCTTGACCTTCCAATAATCATTTGACACAAAACCCAACAAAAAAAACACAACACGTTGAGATTGAATGAATTGAATATCTCCATTCTCCGCCTCTCACGTATTTGAAGAGACAGAAACAAAAAGGGGAAAAAGAAAAGTAAAAGAAAAAGGATTGGGATTGAACCAGATCAATTCCAGCACCAGCAGAGTGATTCCCAAGCCGAATTCCCATTAAAACCTTCAACACAATTGAAGAGTTCAATTAACAGTGGAATAAACCCAGAAACTGAGGCGGCAGGGCGGAGAAAGATAAGTGGAAGATGAAGTGTACAGGCAAAATAGGCAAGTATCAGCTCATCCAGACAATTGGAGAAGGAACCTTCGCCAAGGTGAAACGGGCTAAGAACATCATTAATGATCAGCAAGTGGCCATTAAGATCATAGACAAGCACATGATTATCCAGAACAAGCTCATGTATCAGGCAAGTATCCTAAATGTTTCATTCACTTCTGGGGTTCCAAGTTTAATCATTCAAAAACCACGGTTTCAGGTGCAGAGAGAGATCAGAACTATGAAGCTTCTGAACCATCCAAACATTGTAAGAATACATGAGGTATATATCCTTGATAGAATTTTCTTGCTGAATTTGTATAGTTCCATGGCCTACAAAATCCATTTTTAAGGTCATTCTTCGGTGATTTTAGGTTTTGGGATCAAAGACAAAGATTTACATAGTAATGGAGTACGTACCAGGAGGACAGCTCTCTGACAAACTGGTGAGCATTGTCTTAATTGACCTATATCATGATCTTATGAGATAAATAAAAATTAGGCCCCTTTTCCACCTCTTGATGACTCTTCTGCTTCTGAGCAGTCATATGCAACAAAGTTAAGTGACAAGGAAGCAAGGAAACTCTTTCAGCAACTAACTGATGCAGTAGAATATTGCCATTGCAGAGGAGTATATCACAGGGATCTAAAGGTAATCAAACACTGACCTACCTGCTTACTGCTTACAAGCTTGTACAACAGGTTCATCAAATCAAAAGCTTTAACTTCATGAAACCGAATCGAATAATTTTTTTTATTATTATTTCTGCAGCCTCAAAATCTACTCCTGGACAACCACGGAAACCTCAAGGTTTCAGACTTTGGGCTCAGTGCATTTTGGAAGGTAATAGTCCAAAACCATTGTTTTTCTTGGACATTTTTCTCCATCATGTACTCAGGAGAGTTTAAGGCTTCTCTGCATTCGAATTTGATTCCTTGCAGCCTGAAAGTTTGCTATCAACAGCATGCGGTTCACCAAGTTATGTAGCACCTGAGGTAAGAAAGAAGCAAATTCCTTTATATTCATTCAGACAATGGAAACCGGATAAATTGAGTACTCGTTTTGAACAAGATAAATATTCCAAACGAATGGAAGAACCTTAATTAGACTTCTCGTCTTTACATTGTGCACGAAACAGCTCATACGAAACAGAGGATATGATGGGGCAGCAGCGGACATTTGGGCTTGTGGAGTGATTCTTTTTGAAATGCTATCTGGGTATCTACCATTCAATGACCAAAATGTTGCGAAATTATACAAAAAGGTAACTCCCTTGACAAGATTTTTTTGGATCCTAAAAACCCGAAATTCTCATAGTCTGATCGTTTTTATATCCTCAACCTCAGATTTTGGAAGCAGACTACAAATGCCCAGGGTGGTTCACAACAGGCCAAAAGCGGTTGCTGTCCCGAATATTTGAAATTGATCCCAGACAGGTAAGGGATTTGATTAAAGGGAACTTGGTAATAATCAATTTCTTCAAGACAACCAACTCAAGAGAATGCTCCTTGCAGAGAATCACAATCCCTGAGATATTAGAAGATGAATGGTTTCAAACAGATTATGAGCCTGCAATGGGAGCAGATCTTATGGAGAGAAGTAGCTCAAATTTCTATCAAGTAGCTCCTAATTTGGCTGAGGTAATATGACAAGAGATAGACAAACACCAGCTCTTGTTTCCCCTAAGAAAAGAACAAAGAAGAATACTTATTCATTTGTGCCGAAATATCAATGCAGGAGTCTCTAACAGACAACGTCGAATCACAGAATCCTCGTTTCATCAATGCCTTCAAACTAATAGCAATGTCACGGGAACTGGACTTGTCGGGCTTATTTGAAGATAAGGTACATTATGAAATAAAACAAAATCAGAACCCTATGATTCCTTTCACTATTCAGCTTCTCTGGTTGTTTATAAATGAATCCATCAACGTGCTCAAATAGGAAAACCAAAATGGAAAGCACAAGATGATTCTTGGCTCCAAGCACACAATCGGTCAAACCATAGAGTTAATACAAGTTGCTGCAAGAGATTCGTGCCTCTTAGCTGAGAAGAAATGTAATTCTAAGGTAGCATTTGCTCACATCCTTCTCATATTTATTTCACCAATAAAGTATACTCCTTTTCTCTGATAACTTGCTCCTAATATTACTTCAGATCAAAATGCTTCCACAGCAAAGATCCAAGTCCTGTAGGCCATTTGCTAATCTATTAGCAGAGGTAAATTTCACAGATACTAAGCCTTGGTTTGGTTGATTGTAGGAATAACAATTCATAGGCAGTTACTTCTCGAGAATTAACTTTCTGTGAATTGGAATTCTAGGGATTTCATTTTAAAACTAAATCAGGGAAGATGAGGTTTCACAAGTAAAATTAATGGAAGTCTAATTTCTAGTTAAGTATACTTTCTATATTTGATTCGATTGTCAACCAAACGACCACCAGCTCACTCTGACCAACCAAAGAAGTAAAGAACTTACTGGTGCTCATGGAAAATTTCAGGTGTACGAGGTTTCTCCCACAGATTGTGTTGTACAACTATCAAAATCCACAGGAGAGTTGCGAATGTACCAAGAGGTACTCGAGAATCCTCTTTGTATCTCTTAAGGTGTCTGATTTGAATCCAATACCGACTACTAATTTGCAACTGATGTGGAACAGTTCTGCAATACCTTAACAAACCTGCTAGAAGAAACATACCAGCCATTGACAAGGCAAATGTCCAAGGACGATAGTCTTATTCCTATTAGTATACATACTGAGCATGAAAGGTAAAGTTCGTCCCCTCAGATTGTATAATGATATATGGATATATATAGTAGATTCTCATGTCATGTGTTTGTTTCTATCACGCAGCTCTACATCGATCGATAACATCGATCTGCATGGCTACTTTTCATCATAAGATCACTTTATCCGTGAATTTTGCCTCAATCCTTCAATACATCTTGTGCATATAAGATATCGCAAGGGCTTCAAACAGCACAAAAGTGAGCTCATAGACAGAATGTGAGGCTTCTATATTGTTTCCTTATAAAAAAAAGTGTGGGAAAAGCTTCTTCTTTTTTTGTATATAAGTAAGTAACGAAACTGGTGTTATGGTAGAGATTGGTGAAAACTTGAGGATATCATAGACACAAAACCAGCTTGCTTCATCCTAGAAAAAAGCATAAAATCAATGCCACAAAAATTTTGCATAAATCTTGGACCAGTTTTTTTTATCTTCACAGTTTTCCCTGGTTTCACTTACATACAATTAATTTCTAAACTTGCAACTCAAGTTGATGAAAAGCTGAATGACAATGTTAGCTAGCTATAAGGTAATTAATTACGTAAGAGGCCTAAAATCACAGAAATGGGATGTAACAAGCCTGAATCGAATTAAGAAAGCAAACAGAATGTTTGAGAAGAAAATGGAGAAATTTCTATCATCAATGCTCTGAATGGAAGGCAAATGACAACATATATGAAATAAAAGCCCTAACACCGAGATAGGGTTTGGCAAGAGAGAAAAGAAAAGCCAAAAATTTATGCACAATTATAGCAAGCGACTACCTCCATTGGCGTCTCTTTGGAACGTCGTTTGTCCGCCGATGGCTCTTCAGTCTGTAACCGAAGCAACGGATCCAAATGATTCATTCATCTAAATCAATCAAATTATCGATGCCAAATCATTTAGCGTGGCGCTCTCATAAATTGCAGGGAAATTTTGGATCGTAAAGTCCAAATTGGAAGAACAAACAGCAGAAGCCAGAAAACGGATTAAGCAACAGAGCAAGCATATTCTTTTTTATAAGCTAAGAATTAGGATAGTCAGAAGTACTTTTTGCCTACAACATCCATTAGAGAGGACAATGGGTTACTAATCAATTATAAAGAGGAAAAGGCAAACTGCCGTCTTAGAGATTCGAAATGATGACTTCGGAGTACTACTACAAAGGCCCAACCACCAAACCAAATATCCAAAGGCAACAACATAAGCATATTAAACGGGGATGGTTAGGAGAGATGTTTGAAAAAAAAGTAATAATAATTTTTTTTGAATAGGAAAAGATTCGATTGACCAAATCATGCATGGTGCAATCGAGAGACCGGTAAAACCGGTGACCAGACAAGTCGGTGCAAGACGAAACTGGAAGCAAATAGGCAATGTCAGGAGGGAGCTCCACACCACCACGATCCAGCTCGAGACAGGGAAGAAACCCCAAAGAAGCTCCGCAGACGGAGAAGGACGTGCACCAAACTTAAGAGCTTGGGCCAAGCCTAACACAAGGTTGAACTTGAAACATCCTGAAAAGTAGAGCAACAACCAACCCAACCTAACCTGAAAAAAACAAGGCCCAAAAAGCCAAACCAAACAAAGCAAAACAACCAACAACCCACAAAAATGGGCCAAGGCCCAAACAAGCAAACCACAAAAAACAAAACAACATTCTCCCAATAGCCACGTGATAATAGTATTAGTATTTATGATTATTATTTATGTTATCTTCTAACTAGATAGAATTAGTCAAAGGTTGTTACCTTGAAACTAGGTCACACGTGTGATCTCCATATCTCACATATTTGTAGGGTTTGTTCATTATGGTTTAGCTCTAATCATTTGTGTATTTATATCTCAGTTGTTCATCAATATTATTCACAACAATTTCTACATCTTTTACAAATACAAAACTCTATATGGTATTAGAGCCATTTTGCCTAACGACTTTCGATCCTCAACTTTCTTTTTTACCATGGCTTTTGATGTTTATGATCAGTTTCCAATAACTACTAAAAAATCGCTTCGGCAATACAAAACCTCCACAAACGGAATCTCTCTTGACAACCGAGACCGCCTCCCGGGGTCTCTGACGAAACCGAGACCGCCTCCCGGCCTCTCCGACGAAACCGAGACCGCCTCTCGGCGTCTCCGACGAAACCGAGACCACCACCTAGTGTCTCCGACAAACGGCTTAAGGATCCTCAAAAACCCTAGCCACCCCAACAAAAAAAAAGCTTTTGCTTTAACTTCTAGTGATGCAGAAAATCTCTCCTCACAATCAAGGACAAATGGGCCAATTTTTGGTTCCGTTTGTTCCGACTCAACCACAAAAATTCACCAACTCTACAACTTTACACCCTGGGAACCATGTGATCTACAAAACTAAGGTCTATTTTCCGATCTTCGAATGAAATCGAGATCCGCTCTAGAAGACTCTGACAAAATTAGGACCCGAGATCAAATCAGATGAAATCGAGATCGGCCTCATCTAATGCAATATCGGTTCTGATGGTGCGCGAAATAACCGCTAGACAATATATGATTAACTAAAAAGGATAAAACTCATGCGTGGTTCATTTAATAAACGATGTCATCGGCACATGAATGTGCATTAATCGGCCCAAACAGTAAAAATGGGCTTGACCCATCAAAACAATATAAACACATTTGGCCCATTAAGCAAATGTACACCAAACTTCTCGGTCCATTAGCAAAACAAACAACAATCCATTAGAACGTCTTGGTGGCCCACATGTGCATCCCAACCGAACTTCAAAGTTAATCACATCTGCAAAAGTGTGGTTCTTGCTTTGGTCCAGTTAAAATACAACAACAACACCCCATGCATATACTGTCCACGTATGATTCAAAAACAAGTAGCTGGTGAGCTGCTTAAATCTCTCATGAGAAGTATCCCACATCGGCCATTAATTAGTAAACAAGCAGCTCACCGATACTATAAATAGGAATGAGGTGAGACGGAATAAAGGGTCGAAAAACCGCTCTGGCTTGAGAACTATCTCGCTTGCCAAAGCTCGACGTGTTTGATCTCCGAGTGAGATCGCGCTATTTACGGTATAAAGTTCAAAAGCTTTATTAAAATCGTTTGGTTGTACGAAACCTGAGAGTTAGTATTTATTAAAATCCCGTTTATAGAGCGTATTATATCAGGTTTCAACACTGGCGCCGTCTGTGGGAACTAACTCTCCCTATCCGACCTACTCTCGGGTAACAAGCGAAGAAAGCACGTCCTCTCCCCTCAAAATTCCACGAGGTGCAAATTGCGAGGTCTCCCAAGGTACTGTGCAAGTTGCAAGGTCTCCCAAGGTAGCGCGATGTATGGCCATCGCGATTCGCGATGCATGGACGGCACAAGCATATCACCATCGCCGTCTTCATGAGTGGCCACCACTGTGTTGTTGCCGCGAATTTGCCGTCGAACGCCGAATTCTTGGCATCTCGGCCTCTCCCCTGTGATGGCAACCTCCGTGGCCATAGCCTCCGTTGCGCCGCGAAACTCGGGTTCACTCTTGGTATGCTCGCATCCCTTGCGTTTTAAATATGCATAATCCTCATGGCATGCACATAGGGCATGCATGGTGGGCGTACGAGGTGCATGTCACTGAGAGGTGCGCGGTCTTTTGTTGGAGACCATACACCTCGGTCCTTGTGTGGGAGGCCAAAAACATCTCGGCCTTCGTTGGACCAAAACATCGCGGTCATTATATTCTCCGACATTCAAACACCGCGGTTGCTACTAGGGCTGTCAAAACTTGACCCGACCCGAAAAACACGCCCGACCCGCCCGACTCCGAACCCGACCCGACCAGAGAAAACAATAAAAAGTTTTATACCCGAGACATGTTTGACCCGAACTGATTTGACCCGAATCCGAAAAAAACCCGAACTCGAGATTAACCCAAAACCGATTATACCCGAATGGACTAGCCTAATGCAACCCGATATCCGATTCTACCCGACCCGAAGTCATCCAAAAATCCGAAGTTACCCGACCCTAAACCATCCGAAAATCTGAAGTTACTCGACCCGGAACCATCCGAAAATTACATTATGTTATAAAATATTAATAATAGTGAATATTTATTATAATTATGTTTAAATTAAATGTTAAATTAAATATTTAGACCCTAGAGTAGTTAAACTACAAAAAATAATCATTCGATATATGGTCTGAATCAAAATTCGGCTTACTCGAAATCATATTAACCCGAAATTCGGTCAAAGTCGAAAACCGATTCACCCAAAATCTGAAAAACCTGAAACCCGACTTACCCGAAATCCGACTAAACCCGAAACCGAACTAAAACCGAAATCAAACTTATCCGATATCAAGTTGGACCGAAAACCGAATGACCCGACCGAAATTGACCCGAAACCCAACTTAGCCCAATTAATTGAGCACCCGACCCGAAATGATCCAACCCAATTTGACCCGATTTTCAAAATATCCGAATTTGACCCGAATCCGAACTTACCCGAAATTGAATTGACCCGACCCGACCCGCCCGATTGACACCCCTAGTTGCTACTGCATATGCACTAGCATGATGACATGTTCAACCCAAGGCAAATGGGCGCGGTCTTTGGGCCACGATGTTTGGCCAAGGAATACTCGCGCGTTGTTCTTCCAAGTCAAGTTCCCGCAGTCTTCGATCGAAGCAAAGAGAGGGACTTGGGGCCATCTTTCAAGGCCGACTCACTACGAGTTCATCCTTCGAGGCATGGAGCACAACGCTCTTCACCCTCGGCTAGCTTGTGAGCTCTTCGGGGCGAGACTTTGAGCTTGCGGGGTTTGTGTAAAGAAGCACAAATCGACAGATAAAAGAGCAATCAAAGCTCTAGAAATCGATACTAATCGAAAGACAAAGTGAGAATTACATAATTTGGATTCGTGGGGAGGACGAAACCCACAATCTCTAGAGTTTTCCCATTCTGTAAAACTAAGCAAAATAGGCAACTTTGAGCTATATATATTAGTGCAGCAAAAGCGAGATAACGGAAAGCATCTAGGCTAAAACGAGAAATTAAAAGATAATGGGCCGCTTGGCCCAATGCCGGCTCAGATGAGCTGAGCCCATACACCCCCCTCAAGTCGGACTTAGGAGGACAAGTCCGAGCTTGCGAGTTAAGAAATGATGTTGCTGCGCTCCTAGTGCTTTTGTCGAGACATCAGCAAGTTGCAATGTTGATCGAACATGAATTGGGACAATGAAGCCTTCTTGGACTAGCTCTCGGATGTAATGGCAATCTACTCGCAAGTGTTTGGTAATCTCGTGAAATACTGGGTTCATGGAAACCTGGAGGGCTGCAGTATTATCACAATAAAGAGAGATTGGCCGAGGCAGAGTGATTGTGACATCTTTGAGAAGGCCATCAAGCCAAACCAGCTCACTAGCAGTTTGTGACATGGCGCGATATTCACTCTTCGCAGAAGACTTGGATACCACCTTTTGTTTCTTGGTTTTCCAAGAGATCAAGGATCGGCCAAGGAAAGCACAGTATCCAGTCAGAGAGTGAAAAGAAAAGGTACAAGCGCCCCAATCTGCATCACAATAAGCAGTGAGAGATAAAGAGGACTGAACTGGATAGAATAAAAAGTTGTTGACAGTCCCTTTGAGATAGCGTAAGAGGTACTAGGTTGCTTGCATATGAGGGAGCCTTGGAGTTGACATGAACTGTCTTAATTGTTGGACAGTATATGAGATGTCACGTCGAGAGAGATTAAGATACAGAAATCGACCTATGAGGCGCCTATAACTCTATAGATCATCAAGAGGATCACCATGATCAGGATGTAGTTTAAGATTGCGCTGCATAGGAAAGGAAGCTGCCTTGCAGTCAAGCATATGTGTATCTTGTAGCATGTCCAGGATGTATTTGCGTTGATTGATTTGTATGCCTTTAGGTGTGCAAGCAAGTTCAAGGCCAAGGAAATATCTGGCATGGCCAAGATCTTTGATAGTGAAGGCCTTATCAAGACTGGCTTTGAGGAGATCAATCTCAGGTAAAGAGTTGCCAGTGATGAGTACATCATCAACATATACCAGTGCAAGCACAAGAGAGCCCTGAGATTGCTTAACAAATAGTGAGTAGTCTTGCTTAGATTGTATGTAGCTCAGCTGAAGCAGATGTTTAGTCAACTCAATGTTCCATTGGCGACTTGCTTGTTTGAGACCATAGATTGAGCGTTTAAATTTGCAGACTTGATCATCGTGAGCTTTAAAGTTGCCCGGGGGGAAGCATATAGACTTCTTCATCTAAGAAGCCATGAAGAAATGCGTTATTGATATCAAGCTGGTGTAAGGGCCATTCAAAAGCTGCAGATAGGGAAATAAGGACACGAACTGTTGAGAATTTGGCAACAAGAGAAAAGGTGTGTTTGTAGTCCTTATTCTTGATTTGATTATAACCCTTTGCCACCAGTCGTGCCTTGTAGCGTTCAACTTCTCCATTAGGTTTAAATTTGATTTTATAAACCCATTTAGAGCCTATGGCCTTCTTGCTTAGAGGAAGATTAACAAGATCCCATGTTTGATTCTCCTCTAAGGCAGCCAACTCCTTATTCATGGCTTGGATCCAAGAAGGATCCAATTTAGCCTGAGAATATGTGGTTGGTTCAGCTACAGAAAACATATTAAAAAGAGACTGAATATATTCAGTTGAATGCCCCTGCAAGTCATGAATAGAGACAATATGGAAAGCCTGAGAGAATGAATCTGTGGCTGGTGAATCAGAATCTGCAGCAACTAGTTGAGGAGGAACATGTCTGTTTGGTAAGTTAGGATGTACATAATCCTGTAAATATGCAAGGGTTTTGATGGCTCGAGTAGACTGTCTAACAGGTGGTGGTAATGCAGGGGGTTGTGGGGATGGTATAGTTGAAGAAGTGGAGGGTAAAAATGAAGGAGAAGTACCATTAGATAAACATGGAGAAGGGGAAGTCTGTGTAAATGGAGGAGATGAAAATTCATCTTGATCATCAAGATCAAAGGAGACAAAAGGTAAATGTTTGGGTGGTAACATAGAGTTGGCATCTTTAAAAGGGAACTCATGCTCTCGAAAGGTAACATGTCTTGCTATGATAACTTGTTTAGTGGCAAGATCATAGAGTTTATAGGCCTTTTGGCCCGGTGGATAGCCAAGTAAAACACACCTTTTAGAGGTAGCCTCAAACTTGCTACGAAGAGAATGAGGGATGAGAGCATAACACAAACAACCAATTACCCTTAAATGAGAATAATCAAGTGGATTGCCATGAAGATACTCATAAGGAGACTTCCATTTCAAGATAGAGGATGGTAATAGATTGATAAGATAAGTTGTTGCAAGAATGCAATCACCCCAGAACTGAGAAGGCAAACCTGCATGTAGTTTAAGAGCTCTGGCCATTTCCACTAGGTGTCTGTGCTTGCGTTCTACTCGGCCATTTTGTTGAGGCACATATGGTGTAGATTTCTGATGAATGATTCCATACTCAGAAAATAAAGAGGCCACATTCCTGTTAGTAAACTCTGTACCATTGTCAAATCAAACACATTTTGTAACCCCAAACTGAGTCTGTATTTGCTTCAGAAATTGACCCAGCAATCTGCATACATGCTCCTTATTATTCATAAGAAATGTCCAATTACCTCTTGAACAGTCTTCAACTATGGTTAAAAAGTACTTAGCTCCTTCATATGTAGGGGTTTTGTAGGGACCCCATACATCAACATGAATCAAGTCAAACAAATGTGTAGTAACAGAAGAACTAATAGAGAAAGGCAATTTATGGTGTTTACCCATAGCACAAACATCACATTCATACTTAATCAAAGCAATCTTGTTATAAAAAGGGAGATGATGCATCTTAGATAATGAAACATGACCAAGTCTAGCATGATGTAAATCCATTGTATCAACGTTATTACAAACAGTGGAAACAAAACTAGAATTTAGATTGTTTGTGCAGCCTAAGGGGAAACTGTCTTGGTGATCAGCTCCATGTGACTTCTCTTGTGTCATCACAAATTTGTAGAAACCCCCTTGATTCTTGCCTAAAGCCATGACCTCATTAGTTGTAAGGTCCTGCAAATGGCAATCATGCTTTCCAAATGAGAATATGGAATTCTGATCAACCAGTAATCAAGATACTGAAAGAAGGTTATGCTTAAACTCGGGCATATAGAGAACATTCTTTAGATGCAAAGTAGGAGTTAAAGCAACAGTTCCATGAGATTCAACCAACTGTGTAGAGCCATCGGGCAGGCCAATCCTGATAGGCTGAGCTAACTTCTCAAAATCCAATAAAAGCTTCTTGTCATATGTAACGTGATCGGTTGCACCTGATCAACAATCCAAGTATAGTGCAAAGCTTTAGGAGAATATTCATGAGTTAGAAAAATTGCATTACCTGCAAAATTGATAGTATTTGCATAGCTATGACTGCTCCCTTAATTTGTTGGACCCTTTCCTTTCATAGCCTTGAATAATTCCTGCACAACTGCGTTCACCAGACCTTTATCAACTTTGGAGATGTCTTTGTCTTCATGCTCCAAAGGACTGTCAAAGGACCCATTGTCCTGAATATTTGCCATCATCCTTCCTGAGCCCTCTGTGCGTGGACCTTTCCACCATTCAAGATATCCTACAATTTTAAAGCAGGTCTCCTTGACATGACCACTCTCATGACAGTAGGTGCATTTTCTGTCATGTTTTGCCTTCTTAAAGTCCCTTGTAAAATCAGAGTTGTTGTCCTTGGCATAACTCTTCTAAGAGTCCATATTACCAGAGTTAGAGCTTCCTCCATAACCATTGCCTTTGTTGTTGGAGGAGTAATTTCTGTTGACATTGGAACCACCATGGCCGAAACGGTTGACAGCTAAGGCATCATGAGTCTGTGGAGCTGTACTAGTGATGTTCTTCTGGCACTCAATGCACAAAATGGTATGATATGCAATGCCAACCTTGGGCAAAGATGTAGTAGAGAGAATGGTGCTTCGAGCCCCTTCATAAGCTTCTGAAAGCCCCATAAGAAATTGCATCAGTTTGGTAGTCTCTTCACGCTCAACAATGCGAGATATGAGTGCACAACCACAATTGTTGAGTGCTCCACAGGAACAAAAAGGCACTCCATCAACAGATTGAAGCTCATCCCATACTCTCTTTAGCTGAGTGTAATATGTTGTGACACTCAGATTGTCCTGCTTAATAGTAGTGAGCTCATGTTGTAACTGATAAACCATTGGAGCATTTGATTTAGCATACTGTTCAGTTAACTGATCCCATAAGATTTTAGCACTAGGTGGAAACACGAAGTTCGGTGAGATGTCACTAGTCATAGAATTAATAAGCCAGCTACGAACCATACAATCACATCGTTCCCATTTGTCAAATTCTTCAAAATCCTCATCAGGCTTGGGGAAAACACCATTAATAAACCCAAGCTTCATTTTAGCACCAAGAGCAGTCTTAATATTTCTACTCCAACTACGAAATCGAGTGCCATCGAATAAAGCAGTAACGAGTTGCATACCAGGATTATCCGAGTTAGATAGATGATAAGGATCAAAGGTATTTGTACCTCCTGGCAGAGCACCTTGCTTCCGAGCTCGACGATAAGCTTCTCGTCGCTCAACAAAGTTGTAAAGTCCATATCCGTCACCTCTGGTAACCGACTCACGATCTTTGAGCACCATCATGACATAGAAATCTGAAGAAGAAGAAGAGCTCAAAAGCACAAAGAGCTTGAAACAGCAAAGATCAAGCAAAAATACGCAGTAGGAGAAGCGTTGCAGAAATCAATTTCTGCAAGCTCTGATACTATGTAAAGAAGCACAAATCGACAGATAAAAGAGCAATCAAAGCTCTAGAAATCGATACTAATTAAAAGACAAAGTGAGAAATACAGAATTTGGATTCGTGGGGAGGACGAAACCCACAATCTCTAGAGTTTTCCCATTCTGTAAACTAAGCAAAAGAGGCAACTTTGAGCTATATATATTAGTGCAGCAAAAGCGAGATAACGGAAAGCATCTAGGCTAAAATGAGAAATTAAAAGATAATGGGCCGCTTGGCCCAATGCCGGCTCAGATGAGCTGAGCCCATAGTTTGTCCACATGGGCGAGGTGCGCGCCCATTTGCGTGATATACATTCTTCATAGATTCTTGGTAAGCTTTTCTAGCCATATAATTAATTAAGCATGGCAATCTAATGATCGGTCTTGATGGTGGGCCTGTGTAAACAAGCGGTCTTAGTATTCGGCCTAAGTTGGCGGTTGCCATCAACCAAACTCGACGTTGTCTTTGGTCTAAGACCAACAAGCGGGATCTTATATATATGAAGGGCCAAGGTGACGTTTCAGCATAGGCTTGTTATCTCCCTTCTCATAAGCATGGTGTGCATGTGAACTCGCTCAGGCGTTCATGTGCCATCGTTTTCTATATGGGCATGGTGGTGATCATAGGGCTCGGAGCTCACTGCGCGCACTGATTACAACGCGTGTGACCATCTTCAATATTGATCGGGTCATCTTCGAGATGCGACGAACTCTTGGCATGGCACCGGGTTGCCTCAACCTCATTTTCGTGATCGTTATGGCTGGGCCGCGTTGTGCGGCGCCCACTCCGAGCTTCATGCCGATATGGACCGCGGTGTTTCCATGGTTCATTCTCTTGACTCCTCTAAAGATATAAAATCATGCATGTGGCATAAACATCGCACATAAGTATGCCATAAAAAGCCATGCATGAGTTGCATAGAAAATCATATATAGCTGGCAGAGAAAGCTACGTGCAAGTAAAGACACGTGAGTTCCTTAAATTGGCATGTGACGTGGGCCATCAATATTAAAGTGGATGATGAGAAGAATTGGGCTGATCCTCTGTCTTGGGCGGGTCCACCTTCTTGGGCCCAATCCGATATGGCACGCCATTTTCGATGGAGTTGGTGGGGATGGCAACGCAACATCTGGGGCAATATCCTCCGTTCCAAAAATCCCACGTTGCATTACCGTGGAATGAGGTAAGCCTTGTAAACTTGACTCGCTAATTCATTATACTTGGTATATACTCATGTGCTAGGGCGAGGTCCTAAATGATCGTAATAATCAATCCACCCCTCGCTTCCCGCTTGGGGTTGGAGACTCTCGGTTCTAAGTGCGCTAATCCGCCCCTCGCTTCCCGCTTGGGGTTGGAAACTCTCGGTTAATCCACCCCTCGCTTCCCGCTTGGGGTTGGAAACTCTCGGTTCTAATTGCGCTAATCCACCCCTCGCTTCCCGCTTGGGGTTGGAAACTCTCGGTTGTAAGTGCGCAAATACACCCCTCGCTTCCCGCTTGGGGTTGGAACTCTTGGTTCTAAGTGCGCTAATCCACCCCTCGCTTCCCGCTTGGGGTTGGAAATTCTCTGTTCTATGTGCTCTAATCCACCCCTCGCTTCCCGCTTGGGGTTGGAAATTCCCTGTTCTATGTGCGCTAATCCACCCCTCGCTTCCCGCTTGGGGTTGGAAACTCTCTAAGCGAACGAGGTTCGCCAACTCTTAAAGGACGAGGTCTTGAAAATCTAAAAGGACGAGGTCCTAACAATCTAAAGGACGAGTTCCTGACAATCTAAAGGACGAGGTCCTAATCTAAAGGACGAGGCCTTGACAATCTAAAAGGACGAGGTCCTGACAATCTAAAGGACGAGGTCCTGACAATCTAAAAGGACGAGATCTTGACAATCTAAAGGACGAGGTCCTGACAATCTAAAAGGACGAGATCTTGACAATCTAAAGGACGAGGTCCTGACAATCAAAAGGACGAGGTCCTAACTCTCTAAGTGAACGAGGTTCGCTAACTCTCAAAAGGACGAGGTCCTAACTCTCTAAGCGGACGAGGTCCTAACTCTCTAAGCGAACAAGGTTCGCTAACTCTCAAAAGGACGAGGTCCTAACTCTTTAAGCGAACGAGGTCTGCTAAACTCTCTAAATGAACGAGGTCCCAACTCTCGAAAAGTGCGCGAACTCCACCTAATCTCGGGTTTAGATCGCGTTGCATGGCTATAACCGATAAAGCGCAAGCATTTTTATGCAAGCACGCACCTATTTATCGTCTCGTTACCCTCGTGGAACGAGAACTCTGAGCCAAGGGGTTGTGATGGTGCGCGAAATAACCGCTAGACAATATATGATTAACTGAAAAGGATAAAACTCATGTGTGGTCCATTTAATAAACGACGCCATCGGCACACGAATTGCTCTTTCATAAAAGCATGTTTGACATGTATTAATTCAAAAGGAAGTACGTGATCACCCTCTTGACCCCACATGGCCATGTGCATTAATCGGCCCAAACAGTAAAGGTGGGCTTGACCCATCAAAACAAAATAAACACATTTGGCCCATTCAGCAAATGTACATCAAACTTCTCGGCCCATTAGCAAAACAAACAACAATCCATTAGAACGTCTTGGTGTCCCACATGTGCATCCCAACAGAACTTCAAAATTAATCATATCTGCAAAAGTGTGGTTCTTGTTTTGGTCCAGTTAAAATATAACAACAACACCTCATGCATATACTCTCCACGTATGATTCAAAACCAAGTAGTTGGTGAGCTGCTTAAATCTCTCATGAGAAGTATCCCACATCGGCCATTAATTAGTAAACAAGCAGCTCACCGATACTATAAATAGGAATGAGGTGAGACGGAATAAAGGGTCGAAAAACCCCTCTGGCTCGAGAACTATCTCGCTTGCCGAAGCTCGACGTGTTTGATCTCCGAGTGAGATCGTGCTATTTACGATATAGAGTTCAAAAGCTTTATAAAAACCGTTCGGTTGTACGAAACCCGAGAGTTAGTATTTATTAAAATCCCGTTTATAGCGCGTATTATATCGGGTTTCAACAGGTTCCTCTTTCAACAAACTGTCTTCAAGCTTCGACTTTCCCGCAGGACGTCAAGCTTGAGGGGGCATGATAATAGTATTAGTAATTATGATTATTATTGATGCTATCTTCTAACTAGATAGAATTAGTCAAAGGTTGTTACCTTGAAACTAGGTCAAACGTGTGATCTCCATATCTCACGTATTTGTAGGGTTTATTAATTATGGTTTAGCTCTACTCATTCGTGTATTTATATCTCAGTTGTTCATCAATATTAATCACAACAATTTCTCACGTAGGCCATCTCCCTTCCAAAAATGAAAGAAAGGTTGGCAACGTCACACGCACAAACGCAGATGAATCTCCCATCGGACGGTGGCTACCAAAACCACCGGTGAACCACTCCGCTAGAACGCAAGGCCGGAAACAAGGCCGGAAATGGAGACCTGAAAAGATCAACCAATACCAGAGGCAAAGTCGGAAACAAAATCGGAACGTGGTCTAAACAATGCACCATCCCGAATCTACACCTTCACGAATTTCACTTAAACTTGAGTTTTTCACTGAAATCAGGATATTCAAAACTAACAACTCAAAATATCACAAATCGCTGGAACTAGTTCATACAACTAAGGCCTCCATAGTCCATAGCCAACGACGATAGATCAAATCCTTCTCGACGAAGCCTTATGGCGGGTGCCTTCTCGGCGGTGCCTCTAGGCGGGTGCCTTCCTGACGGTGCCTCTAGGCGATGGCCTTCTCGGCGCTGCCTCTAAAAAGTCATCAACAATAAAGGAACTTTAAAAAGGAGAAGTGAAGCTCTCACCTCTTTCTTAGTCCTAGAGAGATGTATGGAAATAGGTTAAGAAGGTACAATTTTATGATCTCATCTTTGTTTCAAACAGACTACTAAATTGATGTCATCTTGAATTTTGTGGATTCAAGATCTAATTGCTTTCCGCCTCTATTGTCTTTTTGAGGAAATAAGACAGAGTTTTTTTCAAATAAAAATGAAGAATGGAACTTTGAACTCCTACAAAGATAATTTTTGATGCCCATATTGTTTTTGGAAGCTTGTTCTATGGCTTTTCGATCTCTCCTTGTTTCCATGTGTCTTGTCGACGTCCTTCCTCTTCCCTCGATGTTCGCTAGGTTTGCCTGGGATTGTGTGCGACTCATTTTCTTTCGTTATTCATGGTTATTGACTCATCTGCCGCTCACCGAACTTTACGTCGTCGTGGAGCACGGTTGTTGTTTTGCGAGTGTGATATGTTCAAGATTAGTGACCTACTTGAGCTTGGGCTTAGTCCTGGCCTTCAAGCTTCATTTGAGGTTCAGTTTTGATCTGCAGTTCGATATAATCATTCGGTGTTGTCCATATGGTGTGTTTCTTAGACGTCTTGTCACACTTCCTCAAGTCAACTTCTTGTTGACTTGCTCTCCGGTGGCTTTTCTACTTGTGTTAGGCCCTTGCTAACCCGTGGAATTGCTTTTCTCTTACCCTATATCATATATTCACCTTTGTGTTTGATGCTTGTAGCTTTGTTGTGTGATGGGTTCATTGTTTAACTTGTCTAGTCGATTTCGACTACCATCTTTTGATGGCCTCTCGATTTGTTAGGCTTGTCTGACAAACCAAATTCTTACCTTATCAAAAAAAAATTAAAAAAAAGGAACTGAAAATAACAAGAATTGTAGAATTCAGCATAGTGTTTAGACAGACAGACAGATGAGTGATTAACTAGACGATCAACAAGAGGTCCAAATGTCCCCTAGTGCAAGATGAATCAAACGTCAACATTGGTCAAGAATGTAGAAATCAGGATGAGGAAGGATTTTTTTAGCTTGTAGAAGGGTCACATGGATGCTAGTTGAAGACCATATAAGAGCATCCACAACAATATATCAGCTACAATATCATGCACCCTTACGTTTTTCATTTCTCTCTGCCACTTCATCCATTTACCCCATTACAAATTATATATAGATCCATGCACCCCATGAAGCCCTATTGTAGAAGGGGCTTCGGACAACACGTATTAGGTCATGTTGGTTATAGACTCGGTTAGTCAATAAAGGCTTTTCAAAACATATGTGTGTAATAATTAAACATTCTCGACAAACCTCATACCTTCCTTATGGAACCATGGTCCCGTAGTGTCATGTCTCTTTCTATGCATTCTTTTTTCCTTTCCGTGGAAGTATTCTAGTTGCTAAATCATTTACCGTCTTTCATGCGGATTTCAATGTTAGTAATTTAATACAACCACAAGAACCACTCACAAAATCTCACTTGCTTAGTTTGTCACAAGACTAACCTTAACGCTTTCTTTATTTTGCATGGTCGGCTGTCACCCATCCATATACGGAACATCAGAATTCAAAGGACTGAAGTTGAAGGACTAGGGTTGAAGATTTGAAAAGTTACAAGTTGAAGAAGTTTACAAGTTTTTATCTTTTTTCTAAAATGAGTATTTCCTTAATAGATAGGATACTTAGTTTGTAAGGATCGCCTAGTTTCCGCATTCTGAATCACTTCCGCATTTGAAATGTTATACTTTCGCATTTATTAAATTGGTTCATTTATGTAAAGAATGTATTCTAATCGTCTTTATAATATCTTTTTGTTTCTTATGAATTTCGTATTTAAGTTTTGTCACTATAAAGTCTTGGGTGACTTTGGAGGATAAATCTAAAGTCACTAGCGTGTAATATCTCTGAGGGAAAAATAGGGGTGTTACAAATTCTTCATTAGTACCATAACAAAATAAAAAAAAACAACTCAAAAGAGGAAATTTAATAGATTCCCAAGTTGGTAAAGTGACACTAATCAAATCCAATCTAGTAGTATAACATTATGTAGAGCTTCATACTTCCAAAATCAATCCATAAACAAACTTGATTAGATTAACAGAAGCTTCTTTTAGAACAAAGACACAAACTACAAACCTTTTAATAGATATGACAAAGTATGAAATTCTATAATGTATGACATTCAGTAAAGTCGCCGACCTATAAATACGCAGATTCAGCAAAGGGATGATTACTCAAGGCAGGTTCAATGGACAATGGGGATGGAATAATTGTTGCATGGTTAGGACACCCAATATTTAGAGATAAAGAAGGGCGTAAGCTATTTGTATATCGAACATTTCAAGTCGTTTTGATAGACAGAGATGGAACTGTTATATAGAGCCGATGTTCCTTTTAGAAGAGTAGAGTCGAAATATAGCGTCGAATAGGTAGGTGTAACTGTTGAGTTCAATGGTTTCAAAATCAATGGATTCAGTTAGGAAATATCACTTAAACAAGAAAGACTTACTAGCTCGTGAATTTTTTATAGTGGGACACTTAGGCACCTAACTCAGTTAACTAAGCGAATGCCACGCTCTTCTAAATCTCGCTTGGTCGAATTAAAAGCCATAACTTGCTTTATAAATCTCTTGATTATGTTTACAAGAGTCAATTACTACAACTTTTTGGTAGTTTGACACTCTTTTACTCTATGATAAAGCCCTACTCTCACTCTTAAAGCTTAAGACTTTCTCTTCTTCTTTTGAACATCGAACACTCAAACTTTTCTCTCAATAATATGAAATGTAGGTTGGTGCCTATTCTACCTAATCTCTAGGTTTAATTGTTTAAATAGGTGTAACACTAGGGTTTAGAAAATATATCACTTACAACTTCAGAAAATAATATTTTTCTAATCCTTACAAATCTTTCTAGGAACATAATATATTTCTAATCAATATATATCTTCTAAACCAGAAGCACTTTTGGGCAGATTCGTCATAAAGAATCTATATCACAACCACCCTATATTTTATAATGATAATTCTAATTAATTATATATTTTATAATTCAATCACCTTATGGAATTTTCAATTTTATGCACTCACTTTATTTAATAATTTTTTATCAATTTACTATGAGATTGGATAAAATTTTATCTCTACCGTACCCATTATTTTTTTATCTTTGTTCATGTTCATTATATTATAATATTTAATTACCATCTATTCATATAGTATAGATAAAAATATATTGTATAATAATTTATGTATTTTTTTCAATTTACTATGAGGTTGTGTTAATTTTTATCTCTACTCGTTACTTTTATCTTTGTTCGTGTTCATGTAATATTTAATTATCTTTTATCCATACAATATAGATAAAATATACTACATCTATCTTTAACTATATATTCAAGATAAACCTTTTCGTGCCACCACATTAAATCTGGCCCCACCATATATTAATAAAATTAATTTTTATTTTTATTAATTTTTAGTTTTCAATTAAATTCCTTTTCATCTATTTCTATGAAAATAAATTTAAATTCGACCCTCTTGTTCTCTGTCATGATGTACCAGCCCCCCTTTTATGAAAAAATTGGCTATAGTGTACTTTGATACGGTAGAGAACAATTTGGTGAGTCAGTAAAAACCGAGTGTTAGGGAAAAGGCTATCCTCATTAGCAACAGGTCATCCCACTCTTTGGACTTCTCGAGAACCCTCCCCATTGAAGGGTTAGGACAGACTATGCATCCAAAACAATTCAGGTGTGTTTTGTGCTATCTCCTTGCTATTCCTATGTATCCTGCTGGTTTTACTTGCCCATGTTGCTCATCTAAAATCATGGATTGTTTTGGTGATCATGTTGTCCACTGTGGAAATGATATTGGTCTTAAGTTTCGCCATAACCTAGTTCGGGACGTGTTGGGTGATATATGAACTCAGGCTGGTGTCTTTGTGCAAAAGGAGGTACCTCTTGGTTTTTTGTTCGAGGAAGGTAGAGATCTTCGACCCACGGATCTTCTGGTTTACTCTTGGGAAAAAGGGAGGAACGTCTGCTTAGATGTTACATGTGTCTCTCCCTTCACAGGGGCTGGAGTTGATGGTTTTGTTCATGGTGTTGCTGTTTCTAATGCTGTTGTCCGAAAGAAGAGGAAATATGAATTAAAGTGCACATCCAATGGATATAGTTTTATTGCTTTTGTCTTCTCTACTTTTGGAGAGTTAGGGAGTGATGCCCTTGAGTTTGTGTCTAGGGTCGCACGGGCTGCTTATAGTAACACGGCTAACGCTAATATTCGTTCCTTTATTTTTCAGAGCCTGTGTGTTGCCTTGAATAAGGGTGTCGGAGCCCAGTTAGTGGTTAGGCTCCCATCCAACTTTGTGTAAACTGGACATCCATCTTATTAAATGTTTTGTCTAAAAGACAAATAAAAAATTCGACTTTTAAAAAAATAATGAAAGTTATTTTATCTTTTGAAGTCACCACATTGAATCTGTCTCCATCTTATATTTAAAAATAATAATTTTTTATTTATATTTTCAATTAAATTCCTTTATATCTATTTATATTAAAAATGTTTAATTCGAAATTTAAATAAAACTAATGAAAATTGTTTTATCTTTATCCCTTAATTTATTTATGTAAAAGATTTATCTTAAATCTAGACTTGTCAAATGGGTCGGACGGGTTGGGTTCGGGTTCGGTTCGTGTCAAAACAGGTTTCAGGTAGTTGGATTGTTAAATTCACGGGTTCATATGGACCGGGTTATTACGGGTTTGGCACGGTGGGTTGATCCAACGAGCCACGATCATCAATTTTGTTTAACCTTTATTTTTATGTTTATTAACATAATTAATATTATATTATATAAAATATTATTTAATAATAATAAAATAACTATTTTATACAAATTTTACAATAAAATATTTAATTTTTAATTGAAATAATACTTTATCGGATTGGTTTGGTGAACCCAACCCAATTTTTTCGGGTCGACCGAATTCGGGTTACTCTTGACCCATTGATTTCTAGGCCGGGTTTCAACCCAAAATATTTCGGGTGGATCGGGTCGGTTTTTTGGGTCGGGTGAAGTTCTGACAAGTTTACTTAAATCTCCTCTTCCCTTAATATAGAGAATTCTCCATCATATTCCCTATAAGTTTTATTATTTATTTTATATGGTAAAAAATAAATATTAAATACAATTTTTCAAAATAGAGAATGTATTGGAGTTAGGTTGAATTTTTTTGAGAGAATATGATAGTTGATTCTCCATTTTGGAGAAAATTTTAGAGAAGTTGTTGGAGATGACCTTAGTCACCATATTGTTAGTTAAGAAATTATTTATATTAATATTTTATCCATAATTATTACAACCTTTTTAATTTTTATGAACCATAATAATTAAATAAAAATTATTGATCCCTTAATATTAATTACGGATCAATAATTATTGTTGGAGATAGCCTTTTTTAATTAATCTTAATTAATTCGGTATGGATATGACGTGTCTTACAATATATTAAATTTCTATTTATAAGTATGTCTATAAACTATTACTAAACTCGAATCTCTCTATCCTATTTGTCGCCCATCTAATTATGCCACATAAGCATCTTAATTTTTAAATTTACTTCTACACTTTCTTTTTTTAATATTTACAATCCTTCAAAATATATAATAAAATAATATTACTATTGCTATTAATATACAATAATCTACTACTTTTTTATGAACAAAATTTAAATATTTTATAATTGTACATCATCATCTTTAATATGTATCGTTATCTTTTTTCAAGGGCAAGTATGAAACTATCCATACATAATATCTCTAACATACAATGATCTACTACTTTTTTAAGGATAAAATTTTAATATTATATAATTGTACATCATCATCTTTAATATGTATCATTATTTTTTCAATGACAAGTCTGGACTATCCATACATAATATCTTTAATATCTCTATGATATATAAATTAATCGACGAGTGATTCCTACATAAAAAATTTCCATCTCATAGTCGTGCATGACACGACTGGATGTTGCTAGTTAATTTCTATTTGAAATATTGGTAAACATTTTAATAATAAAATATATTATGATAATTAAAATAATTATAGATTTAATATTAATTTAATTATTTATATTATTATTTTTTATTATATAAATAATAATACCTATATTTTATTTTTTTGTCGAATACCAATATTTTATTTAAATTAACATATTAAAATTTTTATTTAGAAAAGCACCCGGGCAAGGCCTGATCATCAACTAGTATATTGCTAAACTAGTTATACCCGTCGTGCCCTGCACGACTATATGAATTTAATTCTTAATTTATTTATTAAATGTGATTTTAATTTAGAATAAAAAATAAAAATAACTTATATATTAGAAAACGTTTACATAAAATTTTATAATTATTAAAATGTGAGACGGAGCCAAAATCATTAAGGTGAGCGCAATATGATTTTGATGACTTAATGATAATTTGTTTATTAAAACATATGAATAAAATTATTTTAAATAAAGAAAAATAATGTAAATTCTTATAATTTTTTAATCAAACTCAATTCTTTAAAATCTTTTAAATAAAAAGTTAAAAAGGTAATAAATAAAAAAGATAAAAAAATAGGAGTAAATATTGAATTTTTTAAAGATAAAAAATCTAATGATAAATCTTTACAGTATATATAAATTAATATAAGGTGGGGCCAAAATATAAGGTGGGGCCAAAATCAATATTGTGGTTCAAAAAGAAACAAATTTAGTATATAATTAAATATAAATTATTATAACATATATTTAGCATTAATATTAAATATTTCTTTAGTTTATTTTACATTAAATAGATTTTTTTAAATATGTAAATTGCCAAAAATACAAAATTCTATATCGAAAAATCCTATATAGTTTAATGTGGGAATAATAGGTATGAAAAATCCTAGGTGGAACATGATAAGATCTTAGGTGACATGTAGTTTATAATTTCGTAAAAAAAATGAACAACTATATTTCCTAGATGAATTTAATACTTAATTTATTTAATAAATATGATTTTAATTTAATATAAAAAAATTATTTATTAGAAAAAAATTATATAAAATATAATCTAATTTCTAATTTCTAATTTTTTTTTTTTTAGAAATCTACCCTAGTACATTATAAAGCGAAACCCAAGTGTGTTGTAAAATTTACGTCACGTGGCATTTTTGAATAAATTAATGTAAAATTATATTTTAATAAATTTTGTAACAACTTATTGTATTCTTGCTATATATACTAAATAGATAACATGTTTATATAATTTTTTATGTATATAATTTTCTATGTATGAATTATGTATTAGTTTAATACAATAGATAACATATTTATATAATTTTTATATACATAAATTCCTATGAGATGATATTTTCCATATTAATTTAATTTTTTTATCTCTTAACAAAATTTAGGGTCTTAATATATTTTTTTTAATCTTTTAACAAGGATTGAGCTCCAAGTATAAAATTTATATCTATATAATGATATAATTTTAAATAATAAATTTTTTTATGTTGATATATTTTTATTTTGAGAAAAAAGATATAAATTTACGTTGATGACTAAAATTATATGTAAATTTCAAAAATAAATAAAAATTTTAATTTTAATTTAAATTAATAAAATTAGATTTTCTTTATCTTTTATGAATTTATATTAAAGATTTTTTTCTTAAATCAAAGTTGATAAAAAAAAGAAAAATTTACAAATCTTGAGGAATACTTGCTTAAATTGAATTTTGATAAAAATTTACATTACATTTTCTTAATTTACTTTTTATTTTATTTATGTAAATATAGAATTTTTTTTATCTAGACCCACCTTACATTTAAATTTTTTTTATCTCTATGTTTTTTTTTGTAATTTAATATGGATGATAGGTTGATTAATACATTGAATTTTGTAAATTTCATATACATTAATTTCCTTTATATTTTATTTCTTTGTTATGTAAATTTAGTATGGAAACAATTTTATAGATGGATTGAATTTTGCAAAATAATACATAGATAATTTTCTCTATATTTTATCTCTTAAATCAAGTACAATGTTCTCTTCTATACTAATCTTTATATTGTATTTTTCATATTTACAAACATTGTTATTATTATAGATTAAAATATAAGAACCCTAATATATAATTTTTAATAAATTAACTTTAAAAAAATATTTTAATAAATTATATTATGCTTTGTAGATAACCTATCCTGATTCTTATTATCTTTATAAAAATAACCAAGTATTTTATACATATTAGTGTCTAAAAAAAGAAAATATTATTTAAAAATATTCAATAAAAAATAAAATTAATATTTTAATAATTTCAATCTAAATTTGGACAAGATCTCCACAGGTAATGGAAAAATATTTAAAAATATATTCAATTAAAATATGGAGTACAATCTTAAAAAAATAATTTGTCTATTGCATAATTTACTATGATATTATATGAATATATTTAGTATTTTAAATTAATATCGTAGGATTGTATAGTTTTTTAGTAAAATTATCCCGTGAATAACGGGCCTTCAACTAGTTAACTCATAAATCTAAATTTAGAATAATAATGAAGTTCAAGTAGAGAAAAGTTGAACAAGATTAAAATTAAATAACGGTGGAGACAAAAATTAATAAACAGATTTATAACAGTGCATTCAACTCATAATTAGGCTGTAAACACTTAGTTACATTAAAATTAAAGAAAAATAGAGAAACACAACCCTCTAGCCCGCAACCGCAATCAGCTAGCTGACATCTCTCTCTACCTCTCGACCATAATTAATTAAACAAATTACACCAGGTAGAACCACAAAACACGTCGAATTATCGATCCATCAAACAAATTAACAAAAACAAAACGAATAATTAATTTATTACGAAACGCGCGCGTATAAATCAAACTTTTCAGTAGGGGCGGCCGCCGATGACGTTACCGGGTGGGTCATAGTTGCAAGTAACAAAGACGCCGGCGTCGTTATCACAGACGACGCGGGCGCAGCCGAGGCGAGTGGTGTGGCGCCACACGATCTGCGTGTAGTGGCCGCAATCGCCCTCGCCACAAGAGTTAGTGTTGACGTCATAGTACTGCCCCTCGTCGGTCCACGACCTGACGGCGTCCATGGGGGTCCACTCGGACCCGCTCCCCCAGAAGATGTTCTCCCCGTAGGGCCCACCGGAGTGGACCAGGGCGCAGTCCTGACGCCGTTGCTCGGCGTACGTGGCTGCGTACCCGGCTAGACCCGCGTCCCACTCTAGCGGGGGAAGCCCGAGGGCGGTGCGCAACGCGTTGTGTGGGGCCAGGAATTGGTAGGCCACAGAGTTGTAGCTCACACGTGGCACGTGGTGGGGCGTCTGGTACGTCGGGGTGGTCGGGACGGGTTCGGAGTTGTATGGAGTTGGCTGGACGTAGTAGGAAGCGTGGGCGACGGAGACCACGAGGAGGAGGGCGGCGACCGCCACACAATGGGGTTTCAGAGACATCCTTTTTTTGTGTTGGATCCTTGATTATATTTAGTGTGTTTTGGTGGTTTGATGAGGGAGTACGTTAGAGTAAGATTTATATATAGGAAGTACAATAAGACCGGGTCGTTTTGATTTGTTCAGACTTTAGAGTGGTGGTGGGATGCATGTTATACTACATTTGGGACAATAGTGGTGACCATGCTCGCAAAGCTGCACGTTGTCTTAGCTTGGATAATATTACTTGTCAAAGGTTATTATAAAACACAACGTGACAAAAGATAAAAGCTAGACATATATGATGATTTATGGTGAATTCGACTGATCAAGTTAATTATTGTGTACATATTTGATGATTTATGGTCAAGTTCCCAAATGCAATCCCATGGTAATTAATGTTTTTTTTTTCTTGTTCGTTGGACCGGCCGATCGAGTTGTGTAGTTCCGAACGAGGTCAAGAATTAAACATCTTTCCGGCACCACTCAATCGTTTGTAGCTACTTGTCTGGGATAATAACGCTCTCAATTGTAGACCCCTACTATGTAAATATTTAAATTTTAGAATAAAACAAGTAATATAAGCAATGTCATGGTTTTCCACTCACTCGGCCTTCGCCTTAATATCAAATGAATTAAACATGAATGATTGGAAATTAGATTGGATTTGAAAACTTGACCTAATGCCTAAAATAAAAATGTTTCTATGGAAGATTTGCATCAAAGGCCTTCCTATTAAAGACCTTCTTATACAAAGACATATAGTTGTCACTTCAGAATGTCTATTATGCAGTCATCAAGATGAGACAAATGAGCATCTTTTTCTCAAATGTCCATTTACTTTACAAAAACTACATTCTATTAATCCTCAATTTCGTGACATCCTACGAGACATAACACATAATCACAACACTATGTCTCAAATCATTCAGAATTTGAAGAAGACACTACTGCAAGAGATTTTATGCCATCTGTTTACTGACTGGTGGGGAATATGGTTCTGGAGAAACCAAGTGGTATTTAATCGAGACATGCACTACTGGATCATGTAGGAGTGTCGAGGAATTCATTCAAAACCATATCATGTGGTGGAGCAAAGCAAAGAATTTTATTGAAGAGGCTAGGTGGCCAAGAAAATGCAAAAGAAAATGGGAGAAACTTCAAAACGAATTTGCAAAAATAAATTTCGATGTATCGAAAAAAGATAATGGAAAAGCGACTGCTTCGTTTATCATAAGAGACCAATTTGGAAATACTATAAGCATGAATTAATGCAACGAAAAATGACTATTGGACAATAGAACAATCAGAAGCAATGAGACTATTTGAGGCTATACAAGAAGCTCATAGGAGGAATCTCAAGCACATAGAAATTGAAGGCGATAGTCTAGTTGTGATCAATGCGCTTAAGGGCAGTTGTTCCAGTCCCTGGACAATTGAAATGCTAATAGCGGATACTTTGGTTATGTTGCAGTCTTTCGAGGAGGTCATTACCAAACATATCCCTCGAGAATGCAATTCTGTGGCTGATTTGATTGCAAAGCTACACCACGATTGTAGTATCAATCAAATTCTTAACCATGGAGGGGTCCTGACCCTAATACGTAAGGATGCCCTAAGCTAACCTAGTCTTTATGCACATACAAGGCGAATCGATGCACAAAGTGCATTTTATTTATGCATGTGCATCAAAACTAACCATATGTTCATCAAAACAACCACAAAGTGTATCTTATTTTGCAAGTGCATTGAATCTATCAGTATATGCATAAAAAACTAGCTAACTAAACAAGTACGGTAAAAAACAGTTTGAAATTGACACACAATAATGTGCACCAAAAAATTGATGCACATAGAGTTAGCTTTGTTTCTTGGAATGCGCATGTCCCTCAAAAACAAATTTTTTGAAAAATTAGTCGAAGAACAAATAATTTATCATTTATTAGGTTCAGATTCTATAATATTTTATTTTCTTATGTAAGATAATACATTATATAATTAGCTATTGTAATTTATATGGTAAAATAAAAATATTAAATGCAATGTTCTCCACAATAGAGAATCTATTGGAGTTGAGCTAATTTTTTTTTTTGGAAAATATGGTAGTTGGTTCTTCATTTTGGAAAAAATTATGACAAATTTGTTGGGCTTGCTCTTAGGGATGGAAATCATCCATGGATGCCCATCCGCACACCCGATCCAAATATATGGATAAAACTCGATCTAAGACGGATGAAGGATGAGTGACGGATGGACTAAATAATTGGTGGGTTGGATGTGGGGGAAGGGTCATCCGACCCACCACCCGATCCATCACCCATGCAACCACCCGACCCGTTTCATCCACTTAATAATTGTATATACATTTGAGTTTATTCTTTATTTTGTTTTAATGTATTGAATTTGTATTGAATATTTTATAAATTTAAATTATTATTGGCTACACTTGTATTTTATACTTCGTTTTGTAATTTTATTAGGTTGAATTCTATATAATTAGGATGATTTCTACATAATGTTTCATTTTTATACTTCGTTTTGTAATTTTATGCACTGCACTTGTATTTTTATGGTGAAATATAACTATTATACATGTTTTGATGGGCTAGACCAAAAAAATATGTAAAATTAAACACCCGATTTTTCACCCGACCCAAGCAAATACCCGACGGATGATGAACGGACGGTTGACGGATGATGACTTTCACGGATGGTAAACGGGTTGGGTGGAGCATTTATTTCGTAGGTTGTGTGATGGTATTGGATTATCCATGTATAACCTGATCCATTTCCATCCCTACTTTGATCCATTTCCATCCCTACTTTATCTAATGAACTAGTAAGTAGCTCATTGTATTTGAAAACAAACATACATTCCAACGAAAATATAACAACCATGGAAAATATAATAATAAAAACGGTTTTTCTATCTTACGCCCTTAGGACATAGGTTAAGAATACTAATAAAGGAAACTAAAATCCTAATAGAAAACTAATAAACCCTATTAAAAAAATAATTAAATCTCAATAAATATAATTTTAAAATAAATTATCATTTTTAGTCTCTTAACCTATGCATCGTAATAAAAAATCCATATTTCCAATCCCTCCATTTTCAATAGCCGTTGTGAATTGTGGCACCAACTCTCCTAGCTACCCAAAACCCAATCCATGGCTGCTCCCACCACTACTTCCGCCCGCCGCCTCTCTCTCTCCCAACCTCTTGCCCTCCTCCTTCGCCACCACCTCCGCCTCTTCTCCTCCTCCTCCTCATCCAACCCACCTCCTCCAAACCCTATCGAATTCCCTCTCTCCCACCCCACTTACACCATCTGGGGCGCCAACACCTCCGTCGGCAAAACCCTTGTCTCCGCCGGCCTAGCCTCCTCCGTCCTCCTCCCCTCTCCCACTTCCAAGCTCACCTACATCAAGCCCGTCCAGACGGGTTTCCCCGCGGACTCCGACTCCCGCTTCGTGTACCGCAAGGTTTCCGAGATCTTCCGCCGCCGTCGGCCTCCTGGAACCCTCCTCGCCTCCAATTTAACACTTGGAGCGTCTGAATCCGCCGCGGAAGAGGCGCTGGTGGCCGGTATTGGGGAGAAGGGGGCAAATGGGAACGGATTGAGGAATTTGGGATTGTACGAGGAGACGATGGTGGAAGGAGAGTTGGATTCTAGGGTTTCGCGGTCAAGAGAGCTGGTTTGCAAGACGCTGTGCGCGTGGAGGGATCCGATTTCGCCTCATTTGGCTGTGGAGAGGGAGGGTGGTGCTGTGGCCGATACGGAGTTGGTGGAGATGGTGGAGAAGTGTCTATGGAAGGCGGTGGATGGTGGTGGGAGGGAAGAAATGTGGAGCTTAATTGAGACTGCTGGCGGTGTTGCTAGCCCTGGCCCTTCTGGCACTCTTCAATGTGACCTGTATAGGTATTTGCTGTTCCTGTATCAGCTGAATTGTTTGATCACCTTTCACTTTATTCTAAATGAGGTACACTTAATAGGCCTTTCCGATCACCAGCTGTGCTTGTTGGAGACGGGCGATTAGGTGGGATATCTGGAACAGTTTCAGCATATGAGACCCTCAAGCTTCGAGGATATGATGTTGCAGCTATCATTCTTGAAGATCGTGGCCTTATGAATGATAGCTTCTTGTTGTCTTATCTTCAAAATAGGTAATGAGAATTGAATAGAGATCTTTCACAATTTTGCCCCTCCAGATTAGTTTCAAGGGGGAGTGCTGAATAGGTTTTTATTTTTGTAATCGTGCTACAAGCTGTTATTATTCTGATTTGCTATAATTCATTCAGTCTGAAATGTAAGTTTTTTTTTGTCTATTTTGTATTATTTAGAGATGTATTCCTGTACTAATTTGGTTGCTCAACTTAGCATGCCGGTCCTTCTACTGCCACCAGTACCAGAAGATCTCTCAGATAACCTGATGGAGTGGTTTGATGAATCTCTTGATGCATTTAGTTCTCTGAAGCAAATATTACTCTCAGCATTTGTAGACAGAGTAGAGCGATTGCGCAGCATGTCAAAGAAGGCTGGAGATATCTTTTGGTGGCCATTTACTCAGCACCAACTAGTTCCAAAGGAGAAGGTCACTGTTATTGATTCGCGTCATGGTGAAAGTTTTGGTGTTTACAAGGTTGTACTAGATACTTTATTTCTGCTGTGTAAAATCTGCATTCTCTTATTGCATAACAAATCATTATGAAAATGTAGAGACATGAGCCTACATGTTTATGTTTTCTGCTTTAGTGGTTCACAATTTAAAAACATCTGAGAATGGGTTTTGTGTAATTTGATCAAGTACAGGTTCAAAACTAATTTATTACTTGCCATCTCAGGACCGTAATAATGATCTAATAACTCAGCAGTTTGATGCATGCGCTAGTTGGTGGACTCAAGGACCGGACTCTACTCTACAGGTCATACTTTGTATTTTCATTGCCATTACCTATTGTTTTAAGAGGTTCAATTAGAATAGCTCAAGAGTTTTATTCTTTTTTGTAGAGTCCCTTTTGCTTCTTGTTTCCTAATTGGTAGTATAGTATGCTTTTTGGTATTAAGAAGATTGAACCCCAAAATATGAGATTGGATCTCCATGCTCTGTCAGAGGATTCATTAATCCCTCCTCTTTCTATTTGATAAATGCATCCGTAGTTTTGGTTTTTATAGAATTGTGTTGGTGCAATAACATTTTGGACAAAGTTTAGATGTCTTTGTAATGCAAGCTTGATGTCTTAATGTTGATTAGCATCTATTAGCTCTTTATTGTGGTTTTTTATTTAGATATTGTAGATTGAGCTTGCGAGAGAGATGGGATATGCTGCTGCGAGATATGGGCATGTAATGTTTCCTGAGAATGTACATGAACCAGCTCTAGAATATTAGCTCTTTATTGTGGTTTTTTATTTAGATATTGTAGATTGAGCTTGCGAGAGAGATGGGATATGCTGCTGCGAGATATGGGCATGTAATGTTTCCTGAGAATGTACATGAACCAGCTCTAGAATGTGCTGAGCTTTTGCTTGAAGGTGTGGGGAAGGGTAAGTCATTCTTGTAATTTATACTGTTATATATAGGAAAGAAATTATGCTCAGCATCAGTTATCTTGCTTACCACTAAAATATGTATCAGTGTTGGCATATGATACAATTCAATTCACTGGAATGCAAGCTTCCAAGAAATGATTTTAATAAATCCAAATACAACTTCATTCTGTCCAAAAGTGCTATTTATTTGTCAAATTTCCAAACAATTTTCTTATCTCTTAGGCAAAATAAGAAACCTCATTTGATACCCCTTGGATGTACAAGGGGGATCTTAAAATCCAGAAAATCTTTTCTATTGCTCATGACTCGTCATTAGTGATGGTAGTATTGTAGACTGCATATTATTATTTTCTGATTTTATTCACCGACCTGTGCAAGTTAGTTTCCAGTTTGGTCGTCATTCATATTTTTTTCCTATGACCGATTACATTTTTCCCCTAATCAAGTTGATACTTTACATAGTTTACTATGTTATAATGCAAAGCATTACATGTGATAGGCTCAATTTTTTACCTGTGCAGGTTGGGCTTCACGAACATACTTCTCAGATAATGGATCTACAGCAATTGAGATTGCTATAAAGATGGCTTTTCGGAAATTCTTATCTAATTATGGGATGTTACTGGATCCTGTTCAAGACAACAAAATGACGACATGCTTGGAACTCAAGGTTGATCATACTACTATAATTACTTTAGCATATTGCTATGGCCTGTGTATTGAATTTACTTGGAAAATGCATGTGCTTGCCTTTCTTACTTCATCTATTGTCTTATTTAAATTTTCTCAAAGAAAATGCTCCTTTATATCATTGCTAAGATAGTAATGATGACCTTGGGTAGAATCTGACTTTATTTTAGAGCCCTATATCTTCCATTAATGTACTGAAAAAAGTGTGTTATGTTTAAAATCTGCCAAGTAAATTTTTTTTTTTGGATCAGGTCCTAGCCCTTGAAGGATCTTATCATGGGGACACCTTAGGTGCCATGGAAGCGCAAGCACCTTCACCTTATACAGGCTTTCTCCAGCAGCCCTGGTATAAAGCCGAATTTTATTATCTTGTCTGTGCATGCCTTGACATAAAGACTTAATCTTTCTTCTTCTTCCTTTGTTTGTATTGGAGCTCCTGTTACTATGGGTTGCCAATGTGTATATTCATTAACTAGTTCATTGGCACCAAACCATTTGTGATTAGACCAAGATTTTCATTGTACTACCTTTTAGAACCCGTATTCTGCACCTTAATATTTAGCAGGCATCATTCTTAGTATCAGCGTGATTTCATGGCAACTTTTCCACATTCCTATCATCAAATAACTCAGACTGGCACTATACTTGGGTACAGTGTACTGCAATTATGTTTAGTGTCATATACTATATGGAAATGTTATTACATCTAAACTTGTCCCCTGCCCCAAACCCCACCCCATAAGATCCCGTACGAAGTGTCATTGAGATTGGGTTTTGAAGCTAAATGTTTAAGTATGCATCTCTGCATGATGCTTTTTTGTTCTTTTCTCTCATCTCTTAAAAATTTTGATTTCTTTGATTTTTCGAAGATAGTATATCTTACACTTTTAGTTAAACAAAGAGATTTTTCTCTTTTTTTTTTCCGGTTTTCTATAGGTATACAGGGAGAGGTGTTTTTATGGATCCTCCCACAATATACATGCATGATGGAATGTGGAATCTTTCCTTGCCTAAAGGGCCTCTTTCAGAGGGCTATAGACCAGAGGATTGTAGTAAGTAGAGCTGCAATTGTCCTTTGGTGAGAGAACCACTTATCTTCCTATCAATAAAGTTCATAAATTGGCATTATTTTTCTTGCAGTTTTCAGACTGCGAGAGGAAGTTTTTGACAAAAGTAGGGATGGGTTACAAATTGCGAAGCATTATAAATCATATATATTGCAGCAGCTATCACCATACATGGAAGGAAACAGTCGAATAGGAGCATTGATTATAGAACCAGGCAAGACATTGTTCTAGTTTGTTCATTTGCAGCCTTCAAGCTGACTTTTTCAATTGATGTCAGAAGCGTAATTAATTCAACAAGCTATTTCTTCTGAACAACTGCTTGAAGGGTTCTTGATTTCTTGTTTAACATGCATGTGCTGCAGTTATACAAGGTGCCGGAGGGATGCTTATGATTGATCCATTATTTCAAAGAGTCCTTGTCAATGAGTGTCGAAATAACAAAATTCCAGTGATCTTTGACGAAGTCTTTACTGGCTTTTGGCGTTTGGGAATGGAGGTCGGTTGCTATAGTGTGTGTAAACTTCATTTCTACTTTCACTAGCATCCAACTGATTTAGGCATAATATATCTCTCCACAGTCTGCAGCAGAATTACTTCATTGTTCGCCAGATATAGCCTGCTATGCAAAGCTGTTGACTGGTGGCATTATACCACTAGCAGTTACTGTGGCGAAAGAAGATGTATTTAGTGCATTTATGGGAGAATCAAAGGTGATGATGGAGTTATTATGCATTCAGTTTTTCGCTTGACTCATTTTTTTTGTCAGATGCATATATCATATTATTGACCCTAAATTCATTCTCAACATTTTCACAGTCCATGCAAATTTGAACCCGACATTGTTTTGCACTGTTTGCAGCTGAAAGCACTTCTCCATGGGCATTCGTATACTGCACATGCAATGGGGTGTGCCGCAGCTAGAAGATCAATCAAATGGTTTAAAAACCCAGAGACAAATGTTAACCTGACATCTGAAGGAAAGTGCTTGAAGGAGGTAAGTATGTTTTGCTTAGTTCATGCCTTCATGGTAGACTTCTGAAGACAAGATTCCAATTGATACGATGGCATTATATCCCTGCTTGTTGATAAAACTTACATATGGTTTTTTCAAAACATTTAAAAGACTAGAGTTGCATGAGTTGAAGGTTCACTAAAATGTTGTTACATAGACCTATCAAAATGTGATCTAACCCGTCCCAAACCCAAAGATAGCCCGTGATAAAATTACTTGAAACCCAAATCTACTCCTATTTAGAATTGCAAAATACATAATGCAATCCGAACTCAACCAATTCAACTTGTCTGACCTTAGAATTTTCTGATTTAGTTTGAGAACCTTTCATAGTGCGGCCTAAAACCATTCAAACTGATAAAAGACCCGAATCTGGATAATATGCATTTGACTCGATTCACAACTCTACTAGTGATGAACACTAATGCAACGTCTTCAATGTACTTTCCCCTGACGCTGTGGTTGCATTGCAGTTATGGGATGCACAACTTGTTCAGAAGATCTCATCACACCCAACAGTTAAAAGATTGGTTGTGTTAGGAACATTGTTCGCCCTTGAACTCCAAGCAGAAGGTTCTAATGCAGGGTATGCGTCCCTCTATGCGACGTCTCTACTTAAAAGTCTCCGAGAAGAAGATGGGATCTATATGAGGCCTCTGGGTAATGTCATTTACATGATGTGTGGCCCCTGCACATCCCCTCATCTATGCAGCCAATTGCTAGACAAATTGAAACTTAGATTAGATGAGTTTCACCAAGAAACTTCCAGGTCCTCTGGAGAATTATAACTTTTTTCAGGTGCTTGTTCAAGTGTGTGCAGCTGTGGTGTATCTTTCCATGGTAATTGTTGTATTTCCTACATCGATGTATTAGGATTGTTGCAAGGGGATCTGGTTTCGATGTAAGATTGTGGGGTAATCTTGGGATATTAATCTTTATAACGAAGAATTTCACAATTTTCACCTTTTTTTCACCTTTTGGATGCATTTTGGTAATTATATAAAGCCTCTGTGTCAACCTAAAATGGAGAATGACGTCGTTCTCACAGTAGAAAATTGCTGTAAACTTGAAGATGAAAATTGCCCATATTTTGGACCGGCTTAAATATCAGCTCAGATTGCTGTCTGTATTTTATTCGGCCAGAGCTCCCTCGATGGTCAAACCCTCGGCATGACTTCATTTTCTCGTCAGCCATTCTCCAACTCCTTCCCGCCAGAAAGCTCGATTTTCTTTTGGTTGATCAATCATGTATAGCAGTATAGGGTCGCAGGTTCTCGTGTTTGAGCTCTCAAGGTTAATGCTTTATTACATCCAAACATTTTGCTAATGATTTATATGATTAGGATGTCAATGGACACACTTTAAGAGTTTAGAGTTGGAAACTTAATCCAAATGAGTACCAAAAATCCAATAAAGTCAGTTTATAATAACAAACAAACAAGTATTAACATGTCCTTGTGGACATGTTTAAAAAAATTCTTTCCTAGCATAATTTAGTACTCCCTCCGTCCCTTAATAATCCTACCATTTCCATTTAAGGTGTCCCCTTAAGTTCTCCACATTTCTGAAAATTACCCATTTGGGATATGGAAAATTGACATTTCTATCCTCATGAGGCTTGTAATTTACAAGCAATACCCAAGCCCATTTATATACTCACAAGAGCTCCCATTTCTCACCTAACCCTATTTCACTTGCTCTTCCGCCTCTCTCATTCAAGGAGCTCCTCTCGATCTAGGGCTTTCGAGATTGGCCCCTCTCAAGCTTGATCTCTCAAATTCGTATGTGTTCTTGTGTTTGGGTCTCTCATTTATGCCCAAAACTCACTTTGTCCCCTAATTTCAACGATTGTTCGTCAGATTGGTGCGATTTGATCCACTCTAAGGCTCGATCCACTTGATTTGTCCCCCAAATCACCATTGGTGGCGTTGATTTCCATTGATCTTGCTTCGGTTGTGGTGAATCGGTTTGCTACCTCCATTCCACTTTTGATCTCGGTGAGTTCATTCGATCTATGGTTTTTGGTTGTGAAACTTGTTTTCTTGGCTGGATATGGAGTTCGATCTTGCAATTTTGAGCCCAAATTTTCTCTTGATAACATGTTTGTTCATGTATGTTGCTTGCATGTTCGTGGATAGAGTTCTTGGAGCCTTTTTCTGGTCCGATTTGGTGAGTTCCTCCTTTCTTGCAAATTTAATTGAGCTACATTTCGTTTGTTCACCTCCTTGATCTTCGATTTTGCTTTTAGGGTTCGTGAACCCATATTTGAGGCACACTTCAAATTGTCCCTGATTTGGTGAGCTATTGCAAAAATTTGTTATATTTTGCCTATTTTCTAAACTAGGTTTTCTTGCAATTTTAATTGAGCTTATTGACATTTTTTGCAATTTTTTTCAGGTTTAGGCATGAGTTTGTCCCCTCAATCTGATTTTGAAATTTCTACATGCTCTATGTATCCATATTGCGAGTGGGGTCCTGAATGTAAGGGAATTCACTCATTTAGTCCCCGTCGTTCTGAAGACATTGTGTCGTGGATGAAAGATGAGATTGAGTTGGTTGATGATGGTGATTCTGGCCAGCCATCTGAGCCTCCTTGTGATGTTGATAATGATCCTGATTCTGAAGGGCTTGTTGATGATTACAATGGGCTTGTTGTCCCTGATTCTGAAGATGAGTAGCTAAGTCCCTAATCCTCCTTTAATTGTAGATTGATGTGGTTTCCTATTTCTTATGTATGATGGATGATGATGATGAATATGACTTGTGTTTGGATGCTAATGTCCCTAAATCTGAATTTCTATCTCTACATTGTGGTGGTGATGCTTTGTTGGGTATATATATTTGGGCTTGTTGATGATTGCAATGGGCTTGTTGTCCCTTTGGTTGGGTGATTGTTGTGTATGTGTATGCTTCATGTTGATGTCCCCTGCTTGAGCCTCATTTTAAAGTGTCCCTTTCTGTATTTGTGTTATTCACATTACTTTCCCCTTTTGTTAATGTCATTTCTTAAAAAAATGGTCAATGATGAGGTCCATAGGATGAGACAATTCACTCTAATGAAGCTTGGACCTAATTTTACTTGAGCAACCAATCTCTTTGAGACTTAGGATGGCTCATGTTTAATTTTGTTTTTTAGCTAAAGGGTGAATTAGTCAATGATTGATGGGGACATCTGAGACCATGTTTTTATCAACTAAATCCATTAAGAAATTTACAACATGGATGTCCCATGTTCAAAAATTACAACTTTCCAAAATACAACATGGATCCTATTATAATGTTGCATATAATCCTAGAATAGCACATTGATGTAATCAAATGTGCTATTTTAGGATGATAGGCTGATGTTTCATGCTTGAATTGTTGAGGTCCCCTGGCTGTCTTGTGCATGATTTGTTGTTGTCCCTTGGTTGTTTTCTGCTTGATTTGTTGTTGTCCCTTGGCTGTCTTGTGTTGGATTTGGTGATGGTCCTTGACTGTCTTGTGCTTCAGTTGGTGATGCCCCTTGACTGGTTTCTGCTTGACTTGCATTTGCACCATTATGTACAATATCCCATGCATCTATAACTGCCCACAATGGTGCCTTGACTTGAGTTTGTAGGTTTCCTTGAGCTTGCAATTTGTTTTTGTTTACATGTGGCAACTCATAATCATTGCCCCCTTTTGCTTTGAGAATCTCATTCATTACAAATTGTAGTGTCATCCACACATTACTCAGGGTTTTGGGGTCTAACTCATAGAATGCCTCATGCACAGCTTCTAACATCTTGTCAACATCCTTAGGCATCTTTTTATGCATCAATGATTGTATGCTTCTAAAGAAGCCTAAGTCTAAAATGTTTAGGTCAGGGCTGTTAGGTGGCTGTTGAATGAGTATAAAAGTAAACCCATCTTGCTTATATACCTGTTGCCACTCTGGATCATCTTGTGTAATATGGGCCTTAGCATTGTCTTGTTGAATGAAGATTATTTTTTCATGACCATCTTCTGGCCATTTTGCCTTGATTGTTGGAATAATGGTGTTGATGAGCATGTTTCTTGTCACTTTCTTATTGACTGATTCTACTAACTTTGTGACAATTGTCCCCTTATCCCTGTTTTTGGATTTCCTCTTGGCTGCCTCTTTGAAAGTGAATGGGAAGATTCCTATCTTTCCATCAAAAGTGCATTGGCCTGTTGAATTGAATCTGGGCCTGGCAACAACAGTTGTGAACATCACTTTTGGGATAAACTTACTTGAACTTGCAGCCCTATACTGACCTTTTTCTGTTGCTTCAAGATAAACTCTTTGTGATTTCTTGCTTAGATAAAACCACTTTTCATCTAAATGCACAAAATCGTACATTGTATAGTACTCCCTCTTTGTGAATGGTGTGTCTCCTTGAAGAAGCATTAAGATCCACTCCAACGTGGTTTTTTTATTTGCATCTTTCAAACCAGGATGGAGTGAATTTGTGTGTGGTTTGATTTGTCCCCTTTTAACCATCCTGTGCACTGTGCTCTTTGATGTTCAGTTTTGCTGCTAAATCCCTAATGCAAGATCGATCTCCCATATTGAGTGATGTAATTGCTTCAGTTGGGACTTGAATTCGTTTTCTCCCACAATTATTGAATTTTTTACTGACATTGTATACCTGTCCTTGGCTTCTCTGTTTTTTAGTTGTGTTCCAGATTTGGCCAATGCACCATCTTGATACTTTGAACTCATGTGCAACCTCTTTGATTGCCCCATGTTCAAGTCTTCCATCTTTTGCCTTGTTAAGCAGCCATATCAAAACCTGGAACTTCTCCTCACTGCTGAGTCTGCGGCTTGATGGTTGATGATGGTTGGATGGTTCTGTTTCTTCTTGCTCATCAACTGGTTGATTAAGATCAAAAAGGCCTTGGCTGTCTTCTATGTCCCCTACTGCCTCGTTGAGGTCAAATAGAAACTGTGCTGAATCACCTTCTGATTGCAATGGAAATGGAGCCCCATTTAAGGCTGAAGCCATCCTAGCAGCATTCAATGATGCTCTCTCTTGTCCCCTTTTTCTTTTTAAATTCTGGTTGTTGGAGCTTAAAAACTTTTAAGCTTTGAATGGTTTAGTTATGGCTGTATTAGGAAATGATGGAAGACTTAAATACACAATTTGTACTTGTAAATTTGGTGTGATATTGGTGGTGATCCGTGGCATTATGAATCCTTGAATTCTATTGGTCCATTTTTTTTGTATTGGATTCATACATATTTAAATATACTTGTTTCTCTTTCTATCATTAATTGCTCCACTTTATGTCATATCATACAACTTTCAAATTTCTCCTTCTTAATTCTTGTGCTTTTTGTGAAATGGGGGATCATTAAGGGACGGAGGGAGTAATAAAAATCAATTGTCTACTTTTTTGATGCAGACCTCTCGAGGAGCATATAGTGATTCAGAATTGCTACCCTCAATGTCTTAATGGTGGCAACTTGGTCTTGTTTAGGTCTTGATCTTGACAAGTTGTTGTCTTTGCTTGAATCACAAACTCAATCTCTCTTCTAACTTAGCTGCCAAAGTTTGCCTTTGGATCCTCTTGAAAAAAGGTTGAAACTGTTGGGAAAATCAATCACCTACTAGCAATAAAAGCAGCAACATAGATCCACAAGAAAAATTAGAAACAAACAATAACAAGAACACAAGAGATTTGTTGACTCAGTTCGTCATAATGACTACGTCTGGGGGCACTACCAAGCCAGGGATATCTACTAGATCTGAGAGTTACAAGGATTACAAGACCTGTCAGTCTAACCTAATTTCTCTTGCACTCTGATTTTTTCCTCTCTCTGCTCTCTGGTTTTCAGCACACTAATTACAATAACCTAGTTGGGTTTAAATAGAGAAAACTAGGCCTAAAAGATGCTTACAAGATATTACAAGATATATGCAAGGATAGAATATTCCAATGTCTCCCAGATATTATTCTCTCCTAATATCCTATATCTTCTACTCATTAATGATAGAATATCTTATCTATCAAAAATAACCCGAAGCCTTGCAAGACACGAAACCCTCGGAAATCAACGCGCAAGGAGCCGCGAGCGCCACCCCAGACAGCACGATCGCTCTCCTCCATGGCGCGGGCGCGCCGCCCGCTGCTCAGACCTCGTCGAGCCCATTGTTGGCATAACGCGGGCACCGACATTTGTGCCGCGGTCGCGCCAACCTGCTCTAAGCCCGCGTCGGCGGTCTTCTCTCGAGCCCCTTCGTTCCATCTTCGCTTCTTCTTTTCGCCTTTGTCTCTATTCCGCCTAATTTTGAATCAGGCTCCAAAATCCCAACAGAAATTTGTCTCTATTTCGTCTTCGCTTCTTCTCTTTGCTTCTTCTTCTTTTCATCTTCGCTTCTTCTTTTCGTTTTTGTATCTTGCACATCTCTTACTAAAACACGTTTTGACCTTCTTCATGTTGGAGTTTAGATTCAACATGAAATATTGACTTGTAGACTTTGAATTTGATTTCTAATGCATTTTGAATAAGCTTGGGAACAATTTTCTAGCCAAAGATATGAACATTACATTGAGTATAAATTAAACTTTGATTGGATCTTAAATATCCACAAATACCTAGATCTCATTTTTTCCTCGGTGGAATTTGATGTCGTCTTCCATGATAGTCTTCAATCATCCATCATTAAGAAATCATGTGGCTTTCAAGATGACGATTCAATTTAAGAGATATCAATCCCATTGAATGTGCCACCAAGGCTTTCAAGACAACAACCAATCTAAGCCACCTTGTGGAAATAAAGACTCGTACATTCGGAATTTGGAGAAACTACACCTTGTATATAAGCTTGGTGGGTTAGTCTTCCTATTGTCAGTTGATTTGAAGATGGAACTCCATTGAGCTTATGTGGTGGGCTTATCACACATTTGTGCACCGAAGGACACCCCCTTTGATTGGCCTACCAAACTTTAACATGGTATTAGAGTCAGTTTCAGTTTGGGCCCGAATCTTGGTTGATTGGGCTTGTCAGCTTTAAAATATGAGTATGCTTTCCAACTTGAAAGCATAGATGTCAAGTACCAACTAGGTCGGGCCAGTTGATACTTGATGGGCGCGTGAAAACAAAGAGTTCCACTTTGAAAATGTGGAGACATTATGCCTAGTTATCTTGATGGACTACATCTCTTGTTGCCTATTTGTTTTAGGATGGAACCTCATTACGCTTATCTGTTGGGCCTGTCATACATGTGTGCATGAACGATCACCCCCAATTGATTGACCCACCTGACTTTAACATGGTATCAGAGCAAGTTCTGGTTAGGGCATGATTCCTACTTGATTGGGCTTATTATCCTTAAGTTTGCCTTTGGATCCTCTTGAAAAAAGGTTGAAACTACATTGGTGAACAACATGTATAAGCTTGTAGAAGAAAGGCACAAAGTGTTGTCTTCTACTTCAATGATGAACAAATGAATCGCTAATTAAATTGACTAAATTAATCAAGGCATATGATGAGGAGGAAAACCTAATTCTACTCCAAAGAAATCTACTTAATAATCAAAACTAATCAAACTACTATAAATACCAAATACTAAAATAATGTTAAAGCAACTTAATAAATAAGCTAACTTCTAGCTAATTATAAAAACCACATTTGAAAATATGATTCTTTTAAGAAACCATCTTTTAATTTTTTTAAAAGTAAAAACACCTTTTATAATACAAACAACCAAATTGAACCACCTTAAGTCATTTTCCGGTGGAATTTTATCTTAACTGGACCGATATGCCCTTATACCAAATAATTAAATTATTTTAAAAAATATAAGGTGGTTTAGTAAAAAGTTTATAATTTAATAGATGTTTCTTTTGAAAAGATATACAAAAATTGTTATAGTTAGATATTTTTATTTCATTATTAACTAATCAAACAATTAATATTTTAATTATTCTACGTAGTAATTTACAACAATAGAATAACGATTATGCAAATATTTATATTCTTTCATTAAAATAAGGATGGTCAAAATTTTGATAAAATATAAGAATAGAAAGAAATTTTATGCAAATAATTTATATTCTTTCATTAAAATAAGGATGGTAAAAAAATTTCATTAATTTTTTTATGTAGAAAAAAATATAATTATACAAAGTATTATTTTTAATTAGTTAAGAATGAAATAAAATCTTATAAAAATAAAAATATTTAACTAAATTTTTTATAAGCATCTATTAAATAATGAAATTTTTGCTAAACCACCTTATTATTTTTTAGAAAATAATTTAATTATTTTGTATGAGGGCATATCGGTCCGGTTAGGATAAAATTCCATCGAAAAATTATTTAAGGTGGTTGAATTTGAGTGTTTGTATTATAAAAGGTGTTTTCACTTTAAAAAAATTTAAAAGGTGGTTTCTTAAAAAAATCATATTTTAAAAGGTGGTTTTTGGAGAAAAAAAACCCTAATTATATAAAGTAAATACTCTAATTTTTGTTGGGATCTTTCACATCTCTTAGTAAAAACACGTTTTGACCTTCTTCATGTTGGAGTTTAGATTCAACAAGAACTATGGACTTGTAGACTTTTAATTTGATTTTAATGCATTTTGAATAAGTTTGATAACAATTTTCTAGCCAAAGATATGAACATTACATTGAGTATAAATCAAACTTTGATAGGATCTTAAATATCCACAAATACCTAGATCTCATTTTTTCCTCGGTTGGATTTGATGTCGTCTTCCATGATAGTCTTCAATCATCCATCCTCTTAAGATATCATGTGGCTTTCAAGATGGCAATTCAATTTAAGAGATACCAATCTCATTGCGTGTGTCACTTGTACTTCAAGATAAGGCTTTCAAGACAACAACCAACCTAAGCCACCTAGTGGAAATAAAGACTCGTACATTGAGAATTTGTAAAAACTATACCTTGTATATAAGCTTGGTGTGTTAGTCTTCCTATTGTCAATTGATTTGAAGATGGAACTCTATTGAGCTTATGTGGTGGGCTTATCGCACATCTGTGCACCGATGGATTCCCCCTTTGATTGGCCTACCAAACTTTAACATGGTATCAGAACTAGTTTCGGTTTAGGCCTGAATCTTGGTTGATTGGGCTTGTTAGCTTTAAAATATGAGTATGCTTGCCAACTTGAAAGCATAGATGTCAAGTACGTCTGGTTCGGGCCTGTTGATACTTGATGGGCCCGTTAAAATAAAGAGTTCTTCATTGAAAATTTGGAGAAACTATGTCTAGTATATTATCTTGATGGACTGCATCTCTTGTTGCCTATTTGTTTTAGTATGGAACCCCATTACGCTTATGTGTTGGGCCTATTACACATGAGTGCATGAATCACTCCAATTGATTGACCCACAAGACTTTAACATGGTATTAGAGCAATTTTTTGTTAGGGCATGATTCCTACTTAATTGGGCTTGTTATCCTTAAGACAAGATTGGGCTAGCCGGTGTGAAGGCCTAATGTCAAGTGAAAATTGGGCTAGGCTAGTTGCCACTTGAAGAAGCGAGTGTGTGTATAAGGATTCCCATATTGGGGATTTAGGCACCGTTCGGCACTAGCGTAATTGGGAGCGTTTTCAGCTAGGGGGAGCGGAAAAATGAGCAGATTCAAGAAGCTCCTCCTCACAAGCTCCTTCAATTTCCGCTAGCTAATTGGAAAAAAAAAGCTCCCGCTACTGTTTGTCGAACGGAGCCTTAGAGAGACTATATATACCTACTATATAAGCTTTGTGGGCTACTCTTCCTATTTCCAATTGGTTTTTCAATCAAATCTCATTGGACTTTATGTGTTGGGTAAACCGCACATGTGCACATTATAATAATCCCCTCTTTTTAGAAAGATAAATTGATAATCACTATTTGCTCATAATAATGATTTTAATTATTACACAATAATAATTATTAAATCTCATTGGACTTGAAAGTGATAATTTCTTTTCACCAGTCTGAGCAATCTCTCTACTATAATAACATCATCATCCAAAACAGAAACCGATTTAAAGTGGGCAAAAATTTCTCAAAAGATCAAAACCTCACACCGTGTTACAATGCTTCCGAGCTAATGCATAATTTAACTAATACTGAGCAAATTGGCGAGTATCATTTGCCCCTTTTCTACCATATGGGTTACTGTCATTAAACCCGTGTTTGCCTCCTTCAACTTTGCGCATCTTCTTCCTTAACTTGGAAGCGATGTTGTCTATGTTAAGGTTCACCTTTGGCGGGCAAGAAAAGTAGAAGGAAGTAACCACAACTTGCAATAACTTACATTGTCAGCGAGATGCCATCGAAGATTGGGTTGGAAACGAGATTAGCCTTCTCAGGTGGAAGAAGATATGAAAATGGGTTGAAAACGAGATTTGGAATTTGGATTGGGGAAGGAGACCCGAAAGCCAAATCTAGAATGGTGTTGAAAGCGTGAAGTGGGATGAAATCCAGATCTCGGTGTTGAAAGCCAAAGCTGGAATTTGGAAATGGTTTGAAAGCTTAAGCCAGATCTGGAATTTGAAAACGAGATCTGGAATTTGTGTTCTATTGAATATTTTTTTCCTTTTTAATTAATGCTGGATTTAATATCCCTTGTTTTCTTTTCTTTTTTTATTTTGTTAAAATGATGATATGGCATATACATAGTGCCCTCATGGCAAAAAAAATTGCATAAGTCAGCGCGAGTGCAACACACCGAAAAAGGTTTTAGCGATCAAGTGTTCAATAGGTCTCAATTTGTTAAATTCAAGTGCTCAATAGAACAAATCAAAAGATCAGGTGTATAAATGACTATTTTGAACAAGTACATGTGTCTGTATATATATTCTGCCCGTTAATATATAGGAGTCCGGTTCAGGTGCGAATGGGCGCCCATGTGCGAAATAAGAAAGAACAGGAGCCGTTGGATCAAGAAAAATCAAAGGCGCTGATCATTTCACTTAAAAGGGGGTAAAACGGCACTAGCGAATTATTGGCGAATTATTCGCGTATTTTTGAAAAAAAAAACAGAAATAGGACACGCGCCCAGATTGTTCATCAATATTGTGGATTTGTTCATCAATAATGTGGATTTGTTCATCAAAACTGTGATTTTGTTCATCAAAACTGTGATTTTGTGTATAAATAAACTATTGTTTGTGTATCAAAAATCTATTGTTTGTACATAAAAAATGAACAAATGTGTATCAAAATTACATGCAATATGTTCATCAACATTGTGATTTTGTTCATAAAAAAACGAAAATATTTGTTCATCGGTTTGTTCATATTTGTTCATCGGTTTGTGCATATTTGTTCATTAATAATATCAATTTGTTCACTGGTTTATGCATATTTGTTCATTGCCTTTTTCATATAATTGTTCATTACTAGATGCATATTTGTTCACTAGTAACCTCAATTTGTTCATTACTATATTCATATTTGTTCATTAATAACATCAATTTGTTCATAGCTAAATAAGGCACAAGCACTCCTCTTCGATTTGTTGCTATCTCATTCTCTTAGCATACACCATATTATTGCAAAGTCAAATTCTTTATCTATTATCTTTTGCATTCAAGTTTCTACATCAAACTTATCTTATTTTGGTACTATATTGAACACTTCATTCGTATTGACAAGTTAGCCTTAAAGCACTTCATTCATATTATACTTTGAATTCAAGATAGCCTTAAAGCACAAAATAAATGCAAAAAATGCACAAATAGATAATCCTAAATGTACAAGTTGATGGTATTAATAGTCCTAAATGTACAAGTTGATAACATTGACACATAAAACATAAGTTTATTTCAATTCACAAATAAGGGTATAATAATGAACAAATAAGGTTATATCAATGAACAAATAAGGGCGTATCCATGAACAAATAGGGTATATCAATAAACAAATAATGGTATACCAATGAACAAAAAAGAAGTATACTAATGAACAAATAATAGTATATCATGGGTATATCAATGAACAAATAGGGGTATATCAATGAACAAATACGACTATATCAATGAACAAATATGGGTATATCAAAACTAATTATATGTGCATAAAAAACTACATAATATTGTATTCGTACACATAAATAAGGTTAAAAAATAAAATAAAAAAATAAAAAAGTTCGAAATCGATGAACAATGTTATCAAAAACTCAATGCACAATTAGTTAGTATTGATGAACAATTGGTGAATATTGATGAACAAATCGCTATTTCTGATGAACAAACTGGGCGCGTCTCATAAAAATGTATTTTTTGAAAAATTCGTTAATAATACGGGACCGTGTCGTATTTTATTGAAAAATACGCGAATAATACGGAAAAATTCGTCCGTGCCGTATTTTATTTTTTTAATGAATGTTTAATCAAGGACGTTGATTTTTTGGAATGAACGAGCGAGATTTATTCTTATTTCTTACACAGGCGCCCATTCGCACGAGACTCTTTTTCAATATATGGTAATGATTGCTTTCTCTTAGGGGAAGAAATGTTAATTTGTGAGCCTAATTTTCCATGCTGTGCTTACAATTTGTCCATATTTACCGCATTTAGTCATGTTTGGGCCGGCCCAAATATCGGCCCAGTTTGCAGTCCCTGTATATTTAAAGTGAAATCGTTCAGCCTCCAAGTACCTCAAAGCTCTTTGAAGCAAGTGTTTAATTTTCTCGTTGTTATTGTGGCTATTCTCTGTCTCCTATACCCGAGAGAGAAAGTCGTCAGCGCTCCAAATTTATTAGGGTTTCATTTGTCTTCGATCAACTATGTACCGGGTCGCAGGTTCCCGTGCTCGAGCTCTCAAGGTTAGGGGCTCTCTACATTTGGCCCTTTCTGTGAAACTGGAAATCTCCTAATTTTCTGCCGTTCCTTATTGGTGATGATTTGAATGATTGTTGCTTATCGCTATTTTATCTTTTTGGACTTTCAAATTTCGCAATACGTATTGTGTGATTGTTTAGTGTAGATGAATGACATTGCATATGGATTTACCTGTTTTTAGATCAGATACCGTAATTTTTAGATGGCTTCGTTCCTATTTCATTTTGTAGTGATTAAATACAACAGCAAATAGAATTTTCAATAGTTTTCAGGTTTTTGTAGTTGTAAAATGTTCTTCTTGGCAAAAATTTGAAAGCTAGAGTTGCGGCTATTCCTAATTTCTTAGCTCTAGAAATTTTGGATTAATCCGATCTCTCGAGGAAACATTAAAAAACGACATTTTGTGATGGATTATGTAGTGACTGAATGACATAAATTTATCAGTCTCTTGGCGTTTATTTTACTATTGCAATATTTTTTAGAAGTGATGGAGAAGATTCTATCTTTTTGCATTTGATTGTTCGTGATTTTAACATATTTGGCTTTGAAAAGGAATGAGTTATGTTGAGCTTCTCTCTAGCTTCCTAACCGGATATGCGATTGGTTTTTCTATTAGCTTGTGATTGGTGTTGATTTTGTGAACTTATTAGATGAAATAATTCCGCTATAAAGCTTTCATATGAGTTGATATTGTATGTGACTTTGCCTTGGTTAGTAAAACTACCATCATCTCAATGGTTGGTGGGTACTTTCTCTGTTTGATTACTATCTATTCTAATAAAGTTAAGCTAGAAAAACATCTGTGGTGTCCTTTATGTTGCAATTTGACCCTAGTTTTAGTTATTCTAATCTTGCCTTAGTTTTATTAGATTTGAGCTTATTATCACTCTTGGTATAGTACAAAACCTCATTTTTAGTAACTTTTTTGTGAGTATAGGATAGTTTGGGAAGCAAATGTCTATCAAGGTTTGCTACTTCAAGTGCTGTAGCCTCCAAGACATCCACTTTAGGTGGCTTGTTTGGTTGGCTAACAGGGGGATCATCTTCTGTTCCATCATTAGATTTCCCACTTGAAGGTGTTCAGGTGCCTCCGCATCTTCCAGACTATGTGGAACCTGCTAAAACCAAGATAACAACACTCCGTAATGGTGTCAAAGTAGCCTCTGAGATGTCACCTGTAAGTCTGGTCTTTTTCTTATTTCTGAATCATGTTTTTCTTGCCATATTCCTCGCATAATTTCATGATGGAGTCAGCCTAATAAATTAATAATAATTGATGGAACGCTTTTCTATTCAGAACCCTGCAGCTTCTATTGGTTTGTATGTTGATTGTGGTTCAATTTACGAGACACCAATGTCTTTTGGTGCAACACATCTGCTGGAGCGCATGGCTTTCAAGACAACAATCCACCGGAGCCATCTCCGCATAGTGCGGGAAGTGGAGGCAATTGGTGGAAATGTTACAGCTTCTGCTTCTCGAGAGCAGATGTGTTATACTTTTGATGCCCTTAAGACACATGTCCCGGAAATGGTAGAGCTGCTTGTAGATTGTGTGAGGAATCCAGCGTTCTTAGATTGGGAGGTCAATGAGTCGGTAAGCATTTTTACATCCTTCATATTGCCTGCCTCTTGTCTTCCCAACTGCAAGTGAAGTGATTCTAGTCAATATGCCATGCAGCTTCTGAAGCTAAAGTCTGAGATTAGTGAGGCTTCCAACAACCCTCAAGGTTTGCTCTTGGAGGCCCTTCATTCTGCTGGTTACTCTGGTGCCCTGGCACATCCGCTCTTGGCTTCAGAATCTTCTATCAACCAACTGAACTCTGAAAGCTTGGCTCGCTTTGTTACTGTAAGTTTGTTGCATTTTTTCTACATCTGTTCTGACTTTTGAACATCTAAGACATTGAGATCTTACCTTCATCTTAATCCCAATATATCATGATAAATCTCTTATTAGTACAATTCGTTGAGAAATGCAGGAGAACTACACTGCTCCTAGGATGGTATTGGCTGCTTCTGGTGTGGAGCACGATGACCTAATGACCATTGCTGAACCACTTTTGTGTGATTTACCTGGTGGTTCTCGCCCCGAGGAGCCAAAATCTGTTTACATTGGTGGTGATTACCGTTGTCAAGCTGATTCAGGGGTGTGTACAGTATCTTTGCTTTAGTCTCATCTTAAATATTCCAACTTGAAGTTCCTGTCGAATCTTGATTAACTCAAAGTCGTATCTTCTATGCCCAGATAACACATTTTGCCCTTGGGTTTGAGGCTCCTGGTGGTTGGTTGAAGGAGAAAGAAGCTATATGTTTGACTGTTCTTCAGGTACTGCTTTTTGTTTCAATGATATTTTATAAGCTTTTCTGTTGTGCATCTATTGCTTAATCCATCTGTAGCTTTTCTCTTGGAGTACATCTAAGATGCAATAATGAGTTTTAACTTGTAGATGCTTATGGGAGGTGGTGGATCTTTCTCAGCTGGTGGTCCTGGAAAGGGAATGTATTCTCGACTATGTAAGTTGTAATTTTTTTTTTCTATATCTTTATCATGTAGTTCCTGTACAGCTGTTAGCTTTAGTTAAGTATATCATTCAGATCATGCTGTTTGTATTGAAATATTCATTTATGAACAAAATTGCTTCTTCTGTATAATCAGATCTGCGCGTGCTAAATGAATATCCACAAATTCAGGCTTTTTCTGCATTCAATAGCCTCTACAATAACACTGGTCTATTTGGAATCCAAGCTACCACTGTAAGCTCTTCTCAGTTCTCTCATAAACTCAATAATGCAATGTTTTAATGCTTATATGACATCATGTTATCTGTTTTTATTTCCATTTAATCTTTGTCTCTATTTGACTCCTGGAACCCAACTGCCCATATCCTTGTTTTGTCATCTTCTTTCATTTTCTTCGTGTCAAGATGTAACTTGCCTTCTGTATGAAACGGAATTTACCATCTAACCTGCTGACTTGAATGTTTAAAATCACTGCAACAAATTTTACATTGACTCTTTGGTGTTAATAGTAGTGAAAACATAGGAAACAGTGTGACACGGCATGGAAATGAAAGTGGAAACATGAAACAAAAGCAGTGGGACACAAGGAAGTGGTATTCCTGAAAGACATAGGAAATGGGAACGGAAATAGATATTAATATATTACTCCCTCCGTTCTATTCTACTTGACACTTTAGAATAATTCACACATATTAAGAAATTTATTGAAAATATAAGAAATATTATTGGAAATCCAAATTTTTCTATATGTAATCAAAAATTAATTACTACCCCATCCTTAAAGCCAATAGAATTAAAGAAAAAAGTCAATAGAAACACTTTCCAATACATTAATTAAATAAATACTCCAAAATGACAAAGTTTTAATGAAAATGATTTTAGCTCTAAAGTGTCAAATAGAATAGAACAGAGGGAGTATTTTAAAAGTCTTGTAAAGAGGAATGCAATAATCTTTATCTTAATAAGAGACATAACAATAGTGTTTTCTAAACCCCACATATTTACTAGGTGATCTATCATTTCAGGACAGGAAAATGTTAGTTTCTAATTTAAACATTAACAGTCAATAAATACTATAGTAAAAAAATAAAACATAACAACAACAACATTGACCCGGTATAGTTCCTCTGCAACGGAGTTTGGGGGGTCAAGATGGGGGCACCCCTGTCCTGAGATACATTAGGGGCTTGTTTCACTTCTTGTAGAAAATGGCTTTTGGGTGAAAAGTGATTTTTAGTGTCTTGAAAAACGTAAAAACTAGAGAGAGTTGCATGGATTTTAAGAGTATTAAAAGTGGTTTTTGGGTACAAATGACTTTTGTGGGGAAAGTGAAACAAGGCCTAGGAGGGTGTGCCCGATAGACCCAAGAGAAACAAACAACAACAACAACAACCATGGGTGTTTCTGAAAGGCTAAAAAAAAAAGAGCAACCTCTCTATCTCAACAATTATGTGCCACCTAGATCTTCTCCCCCCAGCGGTCTCTGCACTCTACCAGAATTGCTGAAATCCCCAACTGGTTGATATTCTGCTTTTTTCTATCCTTTTAACACATTTTTTCTATCTCCCTCTCCCCTTGCTCTCCTCTTTCTCTTCCCCCCTTTACACTTGCTCTTCTGATGATCTCAATTCCATTTTAAGATTTTAAAGCCTTTGTAGATCTTAATCCCTAGGTTTCTCTCTCCTCTGTTAACTCTTCTCCTTTGTAGTGAATCTGATAATAGCTATTTGTCAAATTTCAAGATCGTTACTGCTTAAATTCGTGTTGCTCTTCTCATATGCCTTGAAGTGATGGATGAAGGTGTGATGCTGGGTCATGACAGTGAAACATCAATGGTAAGGACTGAGGTGATGTGCATTGTTGCGGCTGGCTGTTCAGATCGGAGGAGGAGAACACAAATGTCATGCTTGGGTTCCATTTGTTCTTCTTTTTCTTATAAGGTGGGGGGGGGGGGGGGGGGGGGTTAGCTGGTTTGACTGACATTGACCTAAAAAAGTAAAGTAAAGCAGATAATCTGTTCTTTATTATTGAAGATAGGAAATCTTAAGTTTAGATGTAGTCTCTTGCAATTAGGAAAGCATGCTGATGACAAAACTGCGACATTTTGCAGTTTTACAGTAGTCTGCATTCTGGATATGATGCATGCAACTAAAAATATATCACTGAAGGGTTTCCTTTCTATGTTTTAGAGCTCTGATTTTGCATCAAAAGCCATTGAGATTGCAGTGAAGGAGCTGATTGCCGTTGCAACTCCTGGAGATGGTATGTTAATGCACCTTTTAAGGCCCTTTTTTTATATCTAGAAAAATTATGCGGAGCCGGTTTCTGATTTGCTCTTTTCTACCAATCTTTGAGTTACAGTTGACCAAGTACAGATTGACCGTGCTAAAGCAGCAACTAAGTCAGCAATTTTGATGAACTTGGAATCAAGAGTATGATCGAAAATTCCGCTTACATTATGGGCAAAGAGCAGTATCTTTGATTTTGTTTTGCTGTATCACAGTATACTATAATAATCCATGACTTCTGCTAGTTCTTTCCTAAATTGATTATGCTTATTCTGCAGATGGTGGCATCTGAAGATGTTGGTAGACAAATTTTGACTTATGGAGAGAGGTAAAGATAATTCATATAACTACATGCAAACTTGGCCCCCCTTTTTTTGCATGATTGTCAGACGAAGGGAACCTAAGCATCTGAAGATGTTGGTAGACAAATTCATATAACTATAATGCTTAGGTTCCCTTCGTCTGAGTCCTGATCAGATATCAAGGGCCATGCTTGTGATGCATATTAAGTAATCCCTAATTTCTGTAAACATATTCATCAAATAGTTTCAGCCAGTCTTGATAACCCAAGGGCCACAATCATTTTGTAACTTATTGGTGGCATGTATGGAAGAGTACTTTTGTGGAATTAGAAAGATTGTGTGCAAGTAATTCTTCTTTATCTTTTTAGGAAACCTGTGGATCACTTCCTTAGGGCTGTTGATGAAGTTACAGCAAAGGATATAGCTTCCCTTGCGGGAAAGCTCATATCTACTCCCCTAACAATGGCTTCTTATGGAGATGGTAATATATCTATCAATTCTAATGTCTCTCTTATTCTCTTATTTCTTTTCATCTCTGAATTATTTCTCTCTTATCATCACTGCAGTCCTTCATGTACCAAGCTACGAACAAGTCAGCAGCAAGTTCAAATCCAAGTGAAATTGCTTGGTGAGATAGCATCTACTTTTCATCTCCGCTGTTCAGTTCCATTTGATTCCATTTGAATGCCCAGGTTTGCACAAGCAAGTTGCTCCTAAAATAATGTAAGAAAAATGGAAGGATTGTCTTTCATGATAAAACAACTTGCAAATATCTCAAACTCAGCGTTACAAGTTCCCATCCTTTTATTCTTTTGTTGGTGGCGGAATTTGAGAGCCCAAAAACATGGAATTCAGACCCTATAATGTTGTAATCTTGAACAATAAAACCTCGGTCATCATACAAAATTTTGGATTTATTTATAAATTTCTACTGGAATTTGTTGCTTTAAAATGTGTTTTGGCGGTTCTTCTATGGTTCTACTAAATCATCTTGTGGCTTTATATCACCTGTCAATGCCATCAAAACTTGCTCATTTCCGTCTGCTAATTCTTTAACGATTAAACAAAAATCTCAAGGGAAGCGTAAACTTAATGAAATTTAGTTTAAACTCCCGCCTCATTGGTTAAATCTAAACTAACAAGGTTTTTTGTACTTTTTTTTTCCTTCTTGTTTTATTTGAAATTTATGTATTTTTTGAAATAGGGTTTTAGTTTTCAAAAAGATAAATACTCAGTTATACTCGTCGTGCCGTGCATGACTAAATGATTTAATATTATACTTATTTAATGAATATAATTTTAATTTAAAATAAAAAATAAAAATAACTTATTTATGACTATTATTAAGATGAGCCCAACATGATTTTGGTGGCTTCATGATAATTTATTTATGAAAAATATAAATATAAATTATCTTAACTAGTTTTACCCGTCGTACCATGTACGACTACGATTCGATATTTTATAAAAATTATAAATAAGATATTAATAAATAAATAAAAATATAATATAAAATATAATAAAATTTATTTATTGTTCCTAGAATGTACATAATTTTTTAATCAAATATTATATTCTTCCTATTTTATTATTTTTCATGTACGTAAATTTAGAGTTTATTAAATATTTCAATATTTATTAAATAATTTATTATCTATTTTATTAATTTTAAAAAATTTAACTATTTATCATTAATTTTTTTATAAAAGAAAATCACTATATTTCTATAAATAAATTCGTCAAAAGATATATGATAAAATATTTATATTTATTTTAAAATATTTAAATATTTTATCTTTAATTTTAAATACTTGTATAAGGAAGCTTTCAAAAAATATTGTTATACTAAATAAATATTTTTTTGATGTTAGAGATAAGTTTAAATAGTTAAAAAGAATTTAATAGAAAGAAGTTATAATAATAGAAATAAAAATTAATTTTTTAAATATGAGGTGGGGCTAGGATCGTTATGTGGCTCGAAAAGGTACAACTTTAATATATAGTTATAGATATTACTATTGTTTTATTTTTAAACATTATAAGTATTTATCATTAATTTTTTTATTATAAAAGAAAAATATATCTATAAATAATTTCATGAAAAGACATCATGCTAAAAGGTAAAAGATATTTATACTTATTTAAAAATATTTTAAATTTTTTATCTTTAATTTTAAATATTTGTATAAGGAATTTTTCAAAAGATATTGTTATACTAAATAGATATTTGTTTGATGTTAAAGATATATTTAAATAGTTAAAAAAGAATATAATAGGAAAAAAATTAAAATATTAGAAATAAAAATTAATTATGTAAATATGAGGTGGGGTCAAAATCGTTCTGGTGGCTCAAAAAGGGTTAGCTTTAATATATAGTTATTGATTAGAATCATTCAATTTTAAAAATATTTTGCAAAAATAGATAAAAATGCAACAACAATGTAAATTCTTATAATTTTTTAATCAAATTCAATTCATTAAATAAATTATTAAAAAGTAAAAAAGATAATTATAGGAAAGATGAAAGTTAAGAATAAAGATTGAATTTTGTAAAGATCAAAATCTTTTATATTTACATGAATAAATAAAAAAAGGAAATAAGAGAAAAGATAATATAATTTTTTTATATCAAAATTCAATGTAGGCAAGTAATTATCTAAATATTGATTTTTTTTATCAAATTTGATTTAAGATAAATCTTTTACATAAATGGATAAAAAGATGAAGATAGAATATTTTTATTTTTAAATAAATTTCGAATTTAAAATTTATTTTTTACATACACAGATAGAAAAGGATTTAATGTAAAGACTAAATGAATATAAACAAAAATTAATTTTTAAATGAATGGTGGGGCCAAAATCAGCGTGGTGGCTCGATTAGCTTTAATATATAGTTATAGATCAATTATCTTATAAAATATTTAACACTAATACTAAATATTTAACATTGGATAAAATCTTTATTTTAGATATATAGAATCTTCCCTAGATTAATTTATCTTATTTTTTTATATTATCCTAAAATAATATCAACATATTCAAATTGCCAAAATAGAGAATCCTATGTGGCAAGATTCTAGGTGGCTTAACGTGGGAACGACACGTAGGAAAATCCTAGGTGGCGCAACGTGGTTGCCTTATTTCTTGCGTCTTTTATATATATACATAGATTATTATGTCCTTAGGGCATAGGATAGGATAGAAAAATTGTTGCTAATATTATTATTGAGGGTGATATTTTAACTGTAATTTCTTAAAACAAATTTGGAAAATCTATTGGAAAATTGTTATGATCATCTCTAAAATTATGAATTTGCTCCATCAAATTCCTTATAATTTGCTTTTCATTTTTACATTGAACAATTAATTTCTTAGCTTGAAGACACATCAATACCATCTTCAACACATGCATCATGATTCATCTTCTAGGATTCAATCTTCTTCTTTAGGATTGTCTCCCTCCGTCCCATTATGTTTTCACACAAATTAAGAAAATAAAGTGAAGAAAAAGTAGCCAATGGGAATGAGAGAGAGAGTGTGATGTTGATGGATAAAGATAGCAAGAAAGAGAAGGAACAAAGGAAATGACTAAAATTGGTATTGGAGTAGATTTTTGATTGGATAATATGGATAAAGGTGATATTGAATGAGGGTAATATGGTAAGAAAGATATAGATATAAAAGGAAAGTGGACAAACATTTTGGGACGACGAAAAAGGAAACAAGACAAACTTTATGGGACGGAGGGAGTAATCAACAACCACCGTTATTTAATTTTTTTTTAAAGATCACACGCTCTATAATTTAAATTGGCCTTTACAATAATCAAGTATCCTAATATTTACCTTGTATTGTTCTAAAAAAAAAGAGTTTGCGCAAAATCAGAAAATCAGAAAATTTGTATAGGGATCGACAAGTGAGTAGCGCAAAATCCATTTGCTAGGATGGGAGAAAATAGCAAAGCCTAAAAATAAGGGCGGGTTAGGACTTAAATCTATGAAAAGTTTGAACTCGGCTTTATTGGCTAAGCTTGATTGGAGGTTGCTCAACGAGCCCGAGTCGATTTGGAGTCGGGTTATTCTGGGAAAATATTGTAATAACATGATGGATGTTGAAATGTTCCAACCACTCCCTCATTCTTCTTATAGGTGGAAGGGGTTGGTGCATGGAGTTGTAATCCTGTCTAAAGGAATTCGTATCTCGGTTGGCAATGGAAAAACACGATGTTTTGGTCTGATATTTGGCTCATTGATGGGCCACTGATTCACGATGCGATCACTGAGGTGCCTATTGCTGAACGCCTTTCGTCTGTGGCAGACTACTATACTCCAAGTGAGTGGCATTGGGCGTTTCTGTCAAAGTTCTTGGGACCAACTATCCTCCAAAGTCTGTTCATGGTTACTTTGAAGCTGATGAGGCTGCTGTTGACAGATTTTATTGGAGACCTTCGAATTTAGGTTTATTCACAACATCCTCTGGTAATGAGCTCCTTCGTGATTCTCGAGCAGAGCCGATTCTTCCGATTTGGTCCAAGCTTTGGAACATACCGATGCAGCAACGCGCTCGTCACTTTCTTTATCTTGTGGCTCATCAATCGACTATGTGCAATGAGCTCCGTTTGAGAAGGCACAATTGCAACTCAGCTACCTGCCCAAGGTGTGGTTCAAATGAGAATGTGCTCCATCTTCTACGGGATTGCAAAGCTATTTCTGATGTTTGGTTGGCTCTTTCGGGTAATCATCTCCCTTCTAATTTCTTTTTGTTATTGGAAATCAAGGATTGGTTACTCTTAAATGTCCAGCGCCAAGATAATTGGAGTTCAGTTTTTACAACAATGCTTTGGTTTACTTGGAAAACTCATAATGCCTTGATTCATGAGGGCAAAGATGGTGTTAATCGCCTTAGCCTAATTGTGAACACGACTGTTGAAGCTTGCATGACCTCCAAGGCTGAATTTCACAAGATCCGATCGACAGTGACCCCTGCTGCCGCGCCAACAGCTTGGACTCCTCCGCCCACAAGATGGCTAGCCCTTAACACAGATGGGGCCTCAAAAGGGAACCCTGGAGCCGCTGGTGGAGGTGGAACTTTTCGAGATGAAAAGGGTCAGTTTTTACAAGCCTATTCCTTCACATGTGGGCATACTAATGCTCTTACTGTAGAGCTAAAATCCATCTTCCAGGGTTTAAAAATTGCTAAACACATGGGCATATCTCGCCTTGTTATTCAAACTGACTCCTCCCAAGCGGTTCAGCTGCCGAATCAAAAGCAAATTAGTCCTCATAGAAATTACCACCTAATCAAGGATTGTATCCAGCTCCTCCATGAAGATCGTTGGTCGACCAAACTAAGCCATGTCCCAAGAACAGCTAATTCTGTAGCGGATGCTTTAGCAAACCATTCCTATAGTTTAAATGTTCCTTTAGTTGAATTTTTCCACATTCATGCTTGTTTTGCTGATGTTTTAAACTTGATGTACCTCCTTTTATGGAGTTTGCTACTACTAGCTAATAAATAAAACTACCGTAGGAGCTCTTGCTCCGTTTCCTGACTAAAATAAAAATAAAATAAGAGTTTGCAACCTAAATCCACCCGTAACATACCCACTTTCCAAATAATCACCCTAAATATAACTATTTATTTTTAACCGCCCATGAAACACCCTTCGTTATCTTTAATACCACCTTCTGTTACTTGGCTCGTAAAAAAAAAAAGAGAAAACCACCAGTATAGTACATTTTACTCTTTGTTTAACTTGTTGACTGCCCATAGCCGATCTCCATTGGACTAATACCCTTACACGAGTGTTTAGAGCCTTAGAGGCATGAATCGTAGGTTGTTCATCCCCAATTCGGTCCACTCTCAATTTGGCCAATTCCATATTCAATCCACTCCCTTTCGAGCTTCCTGATCGCGTGTCATCCTCGGAAAAGTTCCTCGTAGCTGATCTTCTTTGTAAGTTCATCCAATTTATGATTTTAATGAAATAGCCTTGTTTCCATTGATGCGTGTAAGTTGATAATACAACCTATAATGTGCCAATTTGGATTAATATAGGTTGAAAATGTCTAGATCTAGTTCTACGAGTTGCAATTCCCAACATAGGATGTGCTATTGTGAATACAAAGCTAGACATTCTATCGCACACATAGAGAGAAATTGGGGGAGAAGTTTTTATGGATGTCCATAATATGCAACATCTATGAAATGCAAATATTTTGTGTGGGTGGATGAAGAATATAAAGAAAGAGCAGTTGTTGTCATCAACAACCTCATAAAGGATAAAGAGAAGATTGAAGAGGACAACATGAAACTGCAGGTTTCACTTGCTTTGCATCAAACTGAATTGGAGAAATTGAGACATGAACTTGAAACTTCAAAATCGTCAATTGATAGGTTGAAGATGGAGAAGGAATCATACAAATTCGACTCGTAGACTGTCATGATGAAGTCGAAGGCACATGATCAAAACAAAATTGGTTATCATGCTCTGTTTTATGACAGTTGCAATGGTGTTGAATGTGGTGTATTTAGGGATCTGTCTTGCCATTGAATTTGACAAATTCTCATGCTCTATTATTCAATGATGTAATTCATGTCATGTTCCTGGTTATTTGCCATTGTCATGTACTGAATTTTACATGTCTTTGAGTACCGAATGTCGTTAGACTTGGACGACGAGAAGCGAGGAGCCAGAGTAGAGGGATCAGTAGTGGATCGCAACAACTATGATGGGCGAGAACGCCGCTGCTGACCATAATTAGCGGCCGGCTGAGAAGCTAGGGAGCGTGATTCCTCAGCCAGGCACTCCTCTTCCTGTAATAAATAGCCGAGGAGATCATCAAGAGTAATGACAGACTGATTCATGTTGAGCGCCACTCGAAATGGACCATAAGACGAGTCCAAACCATGAACAACACAGGTGATGAAGTCATCATCCTAGATGGGCTGAAGAGTGAAGACAATCGGCTAGGGCATCCGCAAGGGCTCGCTTTTTCTCGAAATATTCAAGAATGCTCATGAAACCCTTCAGAATAGATTGTAATTGCTACTTAAGATGCATGGATCTGGCCCTAGAATGAGCCTGAAACATGTGTTCGAGCGCAATCCAAGCTTGATGAGATGCCGTGGTTTTGACCACATAGCCGAGAAGAGGAGCGGAGATTGTTGTAAGAAGCCATAAGAGGATGAACTTGTCATGATGCTTCCACACAACATACTCGGGATTGGAATTGGTCTTAGTAGCGACCGTGCCATTGGCAGGAGTGTGGATCGTTTCCGATGGAGCATTGCTAGAGAGAACAAAGTGCTCAAGTTCATATGCATCTAGAACAACATTAGCACACCAGATAGAATAGTTGGAACGATCCAACTTGTAAGGGAAGATGGGGAATTGAAGACTGCCATTAGAAGAGGTGTTGTCGCCGAGAGCTGCTTGCCGAAGATTAGTACTGGTGCGTGTGAGAGCAACTAGTTCTTCGTGAGACACCGACGTGGAGTCGCCAGATCCCGACGAAGCAGAGGATGTCGAAGAAGAAGTGGACATGGCCGAAATTGTTTTTTAGAAGCGGAAGAATTTAGGTCAAGAATGATTGCTCCGATACCATGTAAGATTACGCTAGTTTGGGAAAGTGTTTAGGTAACGAAAAGCCAGAGGAAGCAATAATACATAGAATAATAAAGAGAAAAGAGTTTACAAGATAGAAAGAAATAATACATAGAATAATACAAAGAGGGATTTGATATTATCTTATCCCATAGAACCTAAACTATCCATAACTAAAATATATCTATCTCTAATAGAAGTGAAGATGAAGGAGACAATGGGTCAATGGCCCGAGAACGAAAGGACGCGACATAAGGCGGGAACGGAGCTAGTTCGGGTGGCAACTCACACCGCCAGAAGAGATGGCAAAAAATGAGAGATGGTGAAGGTAATGGTGGTGGCGGCAGTGGTGCGAAGGTTGAAGATGGGGATGGCTCATTAGGCTTTAATTTGAGTTTCTTTTGATAAGGAAAGAGATTAGGGTGGCCACTAACAAGCTAGTGGTCACCCTAGAGCATCCTGATGGATGAGGGTAAGAAAACCCGAGTCAACTACAAACGGGATAGAGGAGACACATCCGAAGGATCCAGTGATGAAGTCCGCCACAGAATTGCACTCACGAACGACATGAGAAATACTCCAATCCTGAAACCGGGCAAGCAAGAAGTGGATGTCCGCACGCAACAGCTCAATCTCCCACGGGTAGCGCCAGTCACCAAGAACGGCCTTGACCAGCTGCAGATTATCGCCTTCAATCTAGATCCAGGGAATGCCACAATGAATGGCCTCGAGAAGTCCCTGGCGCAAGGCGATGGTCTCGGAGATCAAAATAGATTGCCGACCAATCAGTCCTCCGTCAAAGTGGATGGGGGAGCCACCAGAGTCCCTGAGGATGAACCCGAAAGAAGCCACACTATCTACACACACTGCACCATCAAAATTCAATTTAATGTAATCCATTTTGGGTTTTTCCCACTTAGCAAGTTTTCTCCCTGCTCCAACTCTCACAATGTTAGTGCGAGAGCTGAGGGAATCAGACGCTGCTGCAATTTGCAATTCTTTAACCTGGTTTCGAGTAAACTCGCTTAGGTTACCCGCATTATTCAAGTTCGTTCCGTTGTTGTTGTCAAAGACTCTCTTATTTCTAGAGAACCAAAGGCTCCACCAGGTGCTAGTAAGGAGTTCCATTTCCTCTTTTGTTGACATTGTCCTAATCTCCTCCAAAACTTGGTGTGGTTTTTTGTCGTCCGGGGATATTTGGTCGATAATGCAACGTAGTTTTGGGGTTACGGAATTGAGGGTCGCCCTAGTAAGGGGGCATGAGAGTAAGATGTGGTTTGTATCTTCAACCTGGTTATTACACGCTTCATGTTTTTTCTTTGTAAGGGGGATGAAAGTAAGCTGGAATTCCATTTTTTCTTGTAGTTCAAGATACTCTCCGTTTTGAGGTATTTTTCTGTCACTATTTTGATCCAGAGGTTGTCTGGTTTCGTTAAGCTTTTCCATAGAAATTTCATCTGGAGTGCTTGGTTCATTTCTTCCGCCTTGGCGATACCCACCCCTCCATGAGCGGGTGGACGACAAATGGAATTCCAACTTATCAGTGGTTTGTAGTTGTTTTCCTTGTTCCAAAAAAATTCTTGTTAATTTGGTCTAGTTCTTTTAAAGTTGCCTGAGGTAGCAAAAACGATTGCATAATATAGTTTGGTTGTGCTGATAGGTTTGCTTTGATTAGGGTTTTATGCCCCTCCTGAGAAAGGATGTTTGCTTTCCATTTTGATAATTGGGATCTGGTTCGCAGAATCAAAGGTTTAAAGGTGTTTTGTGTTACTCTCTCGTTGATAATTGGGCATCCTAGATATTTGTCCAAAGCAACTGTGTTCGCTATTTGGAGAATCTGTTTTATTTGTTCTTTAGTGTTATTGCTTGTGTTTTTGGTAACCTAGAAGGCGGATTTTTGAAAATTGACTTTCTGGCCAGAAATCTGGCAGAAGTCATCGACAAAATCTTTGATATTTTTGCAGGCTTGGCCATTAGCTTTAGCAAAGATGATGGTATCATCTGCGAAGGCCAGGAATGGGATTTTTGTTCCATTTCTTGAGATTTGGATTCCGATGCCACTTTTTGGGTTGGTGCTTAATAGGTGGAGTTGTCTTGCTAGAATCTCGGCGACAAGAATAAATAAGTATGGTGATAAGGGATCTCCTTGTCTGAGGCCCCTTTGGGGGTAGAATTGTTCTGTTGGTCCGTTGTTGACTAGGATTGAGAAGGAGATAGTTTCCACACACTCTCGGATCCAATCCAAGAATTTATCGTGAAAGACGAATTTGTGAAGGATATTAGCCAGGAATTCCCATCTGATATGATCATAAGCTTTTTCCATGTCAAGTTTGATCGCGATCCAGCCCTCCCGCCCACGTTTGTTGCGGAAGGAATGGAAAATCTCATGTGCGTCGAGTGTGTTATCGTGGATACTCCTGTTCTGGACGAACGCCCCTTGCATTGGGTGGATGAGTTTATTCAAGACGTTTTTAGGCGGTTTGTTAGGATCTTTGAAATTACTTTATATATAGTGTTGCATAGGCTAATTGGCCTATAGTGGTTCGTTGAGTTGAGGTTTTCGCATTTGGGCAGTAGGGTTATAATTTATAAATGTGTGGTTAATTTGTTTTAAAATTTTACCACTATGAAAAAAAGCTTTTGACAGCTTTGATAACGTCAGGGCCAGCAATGTGCCAATATTTTTTTATAGAAACTTGCCGGCATTCCGTCCGGGCCAAGGGATTTGTCATATCCGATATCGAACAAAGCATTCTTAATTTCGGTGTTCGATACCGGTTTTGTGAGCTCTGTGTTGTCTGCATCGGTTATTTCTTTTTGGATAGTTTGGGTCATGTTCAAGAGTTTTCCACGGTTTATTTCCAAGGCCCGAAAGCGATTCTGGAAGTCTCGTTTGGAATCTGTTCTAATGTTTTCTAATCTTGTGATTTGTATGCCCTCCGTTGTTCGGATTTCTTTGATATTAGTTCTGTTCCTTCTACCATTTGCAATCTGGTGGAATTATTTAGTGTTTTTGTCATTAAGTTTGATATGAGTGTTTTTCGCCCTTTGCTTCCAATAGGAGTTATGGAAAATCAAGAGACAAGATCGTTTCTTCGACAATCTCTCTTGCTTTTGAAGTAGTTGCAAATTTTTGTGCTCGATGATCTCTTTTTGGATTTGGAGATGTTCTTCGTCAAGTTTTCTAATTTGTTTGAATATATTACCGAAGGTGTGTTTATTCCACGTTTTCGCCTTTGCTTTAAGCAGTTGGGTTTTCTTCGTTAGGTTAAACATATGGGACCCTCCGACATTGAACCGCCAGGCTTGTTTGATGACGTGTTGGAAATCCTTTCGAAATGTCCACATCATTTCAAATTTGAATGTTTGTGCTTTGAAAGGGACCCCAGTTGGGAGGTCGCACGAAATGGGGCAGTGGTCGGAAGACGAAAATGGGTGATTTTTGGTGGCGGTTGAGGGGTACCATTGTATAATTTGATTGCTAACTAGGGTACGGTCTAGTTTCTCGTAGGTTGTGTTTTCTAGATGTTTGGATCTTTTCCATGTGAATTTGTTCCCAATAGTCGGGATATCACAAACGTCGCATTCATTCTTAAAGTTAATAAGACACTCATATCGGGAGTGATTTGGGGTGGCTCCCCCTTGTTTTTCATCTGGGTGTTGGATTTCATTTAAATCTCCCATTTGAATGCATGGGAGGTTACAGTTTTTGATGAATTCCGTCAGTTTTCTCCAAAATATATGGTTCCTTTTCTTGCGCTTGTGGTGGTGCATAGGCAAATGACAATAATCATTTCATAACGAGATTCCATATTAGTGTAGTGAAATCTTATGAAACGATCGTCTTTATGGATTGTGTCTGGCGTTTCGTTCGCCATTTGATATCCCTTCCATAGGATGCAGATTCCACCAGAGTATCTATTAGCCGGCAAGAATTCAATTGTGTCAAAACCCGCCTTTTGCCAGCTTTTACAATTCGGTGGGTTTTGGGCTTTTGTTTCCACTAAAGCGATTAGATTAATTTGTTCTAGGCGGCATAAAGCGTTGATTTCAGTCTAAAAGGACTTGCGCTTTATGCCCCTGCAATTCCATAGGGCTATCTTCAAAAGGAACCGATCTTGTTGTGGCTTTTGGCCGTTGAGTTTCTAGATTTTTTTCCATAGTAGCGAGTACTTCGTTTTGAAATGTTTTTTAATATAATCCCCGATCGTTTCGATCGTAACGAGAATTTTAGCTTTTGCACCTGCTGGATTACCAACTTTCGTGTAGCTTTTGGCATTTTGGTTTTTGGTATATGTCCCTTTTTGTTTACATGTGGTTTTAATAGGGATTTGGGTTTGCTTTGCAGATTGTATTTCCCAATAGTACTTAGCACTGTTAGTAGTGGTAATGTAAGACACAAAATTGTTGCACTTAATGGTATTTGCAACGGTATTTGCAACGGTGATTTCCATGAGTTTGTTGAGTTTTATTTTTGCTTTTGCATAATCGATACACTTTTTTAGTCGGATTTGGTACACATTGTTTTTTAGTCGGATTTGGTACACAGTGGGTCGAGTTTTTCGACATATGTGGCTTTTGAAGGCCGGAGTTCCTAGGGGTCTCCCTTTGATTCTCATTGTTATTTTAGTAAGATAGAACCCACTGGTTTCACAACAAATTTTACAACACCCCATTGTGTAATGATAAACACAAGGGCAGACATTAAACCTGGTGGTTACACCATAACAAGGTAGGTGTGCACAGCAGTGTACACAAGTGGTCATATAGTCACCAAGCAGATGTAATTGATCCTTTAAAAAAAGAACAGAAATGTATGGAGCAACAGGGGTGGGTTCTCCACCTGAATTGGGGTTGTTAAGAATTTTACTTTGTTTAACAAAGTACACATTGATCATGATTTGGATAAGATGGACAACATGTTTAACTAAGGAAAACATGAGCAGGTTAAAAACCAAACAAATTTTACTGGTAGAAAAAGTGGTGTCAGCACCACAATAACTTCGATTGTAATCAAGCTTAATTGGTTTTAGTATAAGCAACCGGAACACAAGTTGGCAAAGATTCAACACTAAGACTCCCAAGGAAGCCTTAACAGCCCGCTCCCATAAAGGAGAACAGGTAGAAGGTCTAAAAAAAATAAACCAAGAACCAACACCAAGCTGGTAATTTACAAGTAAACTACTACGGTTAAAGGGTGCTCTTTTGGGCTTGTTGTCACAACAAGAACACGATGCGATCGCCTAGAACGCATGAGTGAATGCCAAGGGGAGAGATGTTACCGGGATCGATGCTCGGACCAAATGTGTTGGCCGGAAACAGGAAAGGATGGCGCCAAAAGACACGGAACGGTCATCCGGACCCGCACCCCAGCCCCGTCTCCACCTCCACCACTTAGGGGAAAACCCCCAACTGTCACGCACCGGCGAGGTGCGCCTACGGGCACTCCGCCTCCTTGTTGAACGTCGAAGGACCCACCGCACTGAGATTGGAATCCAGACCAACCGGGATGCAAAAGATTGATCCCCGGCGTCCACCGGCGGCATCGAGGTTGTTGATTTCTGCTGCCATTCAAACGAGAGAGCCCCGAAGGGGCCAAGAGAGGCAAAGCGTTTGCTAACTTTTGACGGTATCGCGGTTGCTGAATTTTGACGCCATAGAAACGACATGACTTGAAGGAGGTTGAACAGCAGTGCCAACGAGGAGCCCAGGGGACCCGAAGTCGCCGACCGCCGCCGCTCCAGACCGACTTGATTTTTCAAATCTTGACACTTGAGAGCAGCATTCTAGTGGGATTTTTGTAGGTGGATTGTATTCCAATGGTTTCTTGTCCATGGTAGGCATGGAGAGGTTGCTTTTTTAGTTGGTGGCCGGTCGGATTCGGGCTCCTTTATTGGCGGCGGCATGAGACTCGCTAGGGTTTGGGACATCTTTTGGAAGACGAAGGAAGCGCGTGTAGCACGTTCTCTTTTTAATTTGAGTTGATGTGTAATATTATTGTAATATGAGGTGTAAATAGAAAATAAAAAAATAAAATGAGGTGTACAAAAAAAATTGCCATGTGTGTATTCTGATGGCCATGTAGTCAATTATACCGGAAAATATTTTGTATTGTTTTGAGTTAATATACCAAAAAATAGTTCATATATAGTTTGGTAATTTTTAAATTTCATATTATTATTGGTTTAGAATAGATACTAGTCTTAGTTTCCGTGCACGGGGATTTATAAAATTATTTTATTATTTATTTGTATTTGTTAAGTTTTGATTAAATTGATATTGGTAAGGATATTTAAATAAAATTATACGTGTCTTATCTACAAAAAACTATCATTTCTAAAAATAATTATTAAAAATTGATATAGGGAATGATATTTTTAAGAAACTTGTATTCCTATTTATCATATCCAAAAATAAAAGATTATTTTTTTTAAAATTAAGAATGAGATTTTCTATCTATTGATTATAGTAAGGAAAAATTGCTCCAAATATCCCAACTTTTCATTTTGTTGCGCACTCTACTCCGACCTTTCCAAATTTCACAAAATATCCTATACTTTGGGGATAGTTGCGCACTATGCCCTCAAAGTGTCCACAACTTGAGTACAATTATGAATAAGCCCCTCACTTTTTCATTTTGTAACAAAAATGTCCAATCTATGTATAATTTTTTTTTCATTTATAACATAGCCTTATAAGTTTAATTTTCTCATTTCTAAAAAAATAATATAATTACTATTATTATTTGCTAATATAAATCTTGCCTTTATAATAATCACATATATCATTAAACCATAACTTTTACTTTACAAAGTAGTTCATCTTAATACTCTTTTCATTATTACTTTTTTTTTTTAAAAAAAGGGACACAAGTAAAAAAAGATTTTATAACCTTTTTCTTACAAAAATTTTACTTTACAAAGTAGCTCATTTTAATACTTTTTCCATTATTATTTTCGAAATAAATTTAGACACAAGAAAAAAAAATCATAACTTTTTTTTATATAAAAGTTTAAAAACTTGCATTCTATCTTGTCCAACTTAACCAACAAGATAGTGTACGCCTTATGTTCTAGCTTGTTTGTTTAAACACGGTGACAAAAACTAATTAATTAAATTAAATTAAACATAAAATCCAAATTTTCTTTTTTAGTAAATGGAAAACTAAAAACTCAATTATTTTTGTAAAAAAAGAAACACAAAAAAGGCATTAAAAATATTAATAACTATTTTTTTTCGACAAACAAAAGTTGGACTCGATGATTATGTAATAACTCAAAAATTTGAAACTTTTATAAAATAAGTTTATAAAAATTGTTATTAATTTTTGTCTAAAATTATTTCAAAAATGATAATGGACAAAAAGTATTAAGATAAACTACTTTTAATGTCAAAGTTATGACTATAGATTTATGTGGTAAATTATGAAGTGGAGAATTTATATTAGCCAAATAAAAGTAATGACAATATTTCCATGTAAATGAAAAAAGTAAATCTATAAGGCTATATTATTACTTTGGACCTTACCCAAAATGTTATTAACCTTAACCAAATATATTTTTATATAAAGAAAATTGATTATTTTAAATTAATTTGCACTAAAACTAATTTAGAAAAAGAAGAGATCTAAAATGATTATTTTTCAATGTTTTAATCCTTATAAGGACAAGATTTATAATTTTTAAAAATGATTGTACACTAGTTGGGTATTTTTGTCACAAAATGATAAGGTGAGAGTCAATGCACAAATTTACACAAAATGTGGACACTTCGAGGGTAGAGTGCACAACTATCCCCAAAGTATAGGATATTTAGTGAAATTCGAAAAGGTCGGGGTAGAGTGTGCAACTGAATGAAAGGTTGGGATATTTTGAGCAATTTTTACTTATAGTAATATAAGATTGTTCGTACATTACACTATCTTTATATTAAACTTAATTATCTAAACCTAGCATATGCATTCTATCTAAAAATAAAATAATTATCCTAATATTTGTATAATATATAGCATAAAAAAATCTTAATAATCTTCCTATTTATCACATCCAAAAATAAAAGATTAATTTTTTTAAAATTAATGGTTATTTTGCCAAAGATTGGTTTTAAAAAAATGGTGGTGTGGTCCAATCTAAAAGCGACATGTTTCGTTTAATAATTTTTTTAACCTCCGCTTTAGTATATAGTTATGGTTTCGTATTATTATAAATTATTTATTCAAAAAAGAAATAGTAAGAGAAAGCAACATAGGGATGGCAAGCAATAATATTTCAAAATTTAAACTAAGTACATTCTAGTCTAATCATTATGTGCAGTTGCATTTCATGAACTCCTCGCCACTTGCTGTATGAATTTATCCTCTCCAGACTGCATCAAGAAGCCATTAAATTTACATGACAAGAAAAAAAGCTTCAAAAACAAAATGGCAAGAACTTAAGCATAGAGAGCCAATGCATTGCCTTCTTTGTTTCGTCACAGTCCTTTCATTGAATCAAGAAGCAAAGGAAAGAGAAAAGTAGGCACCCGGAAACCCAAATGACTGGTTCTGGTTGGTTCTTCATGGAGGAGGATGTGGTTGAAGCCGCCAACGTGGCATTACTCAGTGATGTATTACTGCTTCTGCAGAAGAGCAGAAGCTGGATTAGATAGAAATTAGAACCCTGCATCTAGTTTCTATTGCAAAATTGAAATCCATAGCATTTATTATAAGGCATTGTAGATTGTGTAGAAATGCTACCCTGCGGTCATGTATATGCAGTTGTCATAGCCTGCAGATTGTAAAAAAGGAATTTGGTTAGTTCAGACTTTGGACTTTTCAAGTCTTTTGCATAAGAGAGTCTATATGGAAATCTGAGGTCCAAAGGTCAAATTTTACATGTAAATGAACTAGCTCTACGAATAAAGATTAATTTGTGATTATTTATATACAATTATACAAATGCAATGCCAAATCAGTTATCATAACAACCATTAGCTAGGGTATGTCTAAACTAGTAAGAAATTGAGGGGGTAAGAACTTACTAGGATTCTTGGTAACCTTGACGGCTGCCCCTCCAAAGCCACAAGCCAAATCAGTGGCTCCATTCTGCTGGTAATAGCTATTAAACGCATAAGACGCATGAGAAACCAAAGTATTGGGTTCATAACATGGCTGGCTCGGCTGAATTGCAGTACAATCCACATTCCCTGTCCCACAAGCCCAATCCAACGCGCTCTGCAGGCCCACATCAGAGGCTGTAGACGAAGCTATACACCACATCGACCCGGTTGAGTTACCACTCGAGTTTGCAACTGCCACCCCCTTCCCACCAAAATCCAAGTTATAAACACTCGTCCCGTCAGGGTAAAAAACACCCCAATTCCTCTCGGAATCAACCCCAGATTTCCGGTTTTCGTTAAACAATGAGAAGATATAAACATCGAGCCCCTCCCCTGGCTTAGCTGGTGTGCCCGAGTCTTTGATGACGTGACGGATCAAGTTTGTGTTATATGTCTGAGCATTGTCCGGATTTGCAGCTTTCTCTTTACTGGAGGACCCTTTAGAAGGCCACCCGGTTTCAGTGACCATGATTCTGATGGTCCTGAAATTGAGCGCGGTAAGTGCAAAGTAGAGCGCGTCAATCTGTGCATCGAACAAGTTAGTATAAAGCAACCCAGTGTTGGGATCAACCTGCTCTGATGAAGATTCAAATAGAGCATAGTCCAAAGAGACGTTGCTCGGTGAATCCCGATAGGCGTAGTAAGGGTAGATGTCAACCATAAATGGGGATTGGTTATCTGCAAGAAACTCCAAAAGGGGTTTCAGAAAGAAAGCGTACTTGCTGTCGAAAGCGCCTGCTGATGGAGGAAACGATCGCGACAAGATACCGAGTGAGTGAGTAGTTGAAACCTTTATCTTCTTGTGAAGACCCGCTTTCCTTAGAGATGTGAAGATGTTTTGCATTGCAGGGACAGCTAAGGAAGAAGCATTGTTTGGGGATTCAGTGACTTCGGCTCCAACGGTTATGTATGTGATTTTAGTGGACGGGTAGTACGGGAGGATATTGTTCTTTAGCCATGTGTCGGCATTGGATTGGGATTGGGAGAAGGATAGCAAGTCTGAGTTTGGAATGCCAATTATGAGTTCAATTCTGGTGTTGTTGAAGGCCTTGAGAATTTGGACATTGAAATCGTAGATTCGGACTGCTTTGATTTTGTGACTCTGGACTAATTCCGCCACCTTATCCGGCGTTGGAAGGTCATCAGCGTTTCGACCATAACAAACACCAATTGTACTTGCTATGCAGAGGTCTAATAAGAAGAAAAAATATGATAAGACTAATGCAGATAATTTCATTGTAATTTTCACTTCTCAGCATGATGTCATTGATTGTCCAAACAACAATCACTACCAAGCTAGTATATATAGAGAGAGAGCTTAATGAACTACTTCACTTAATGCCAATTTTTCTCATGCTGGAATTTCATTTTTAAGATATAACACCCTCATTAGGCAAAGGATTTTGGTCAATTCACAAGTCGCCACATTGATCTTCCCTTTGAATTCTTTCAATTATGAATGATTCAATAAAGATCAGAACATTCAAATGTTAGATAAAGAAAAAATTGGATGTTTCAAAGCTAGAGATCGGTTGAGGATTCCTAATCTAATATGCCTTTTTAATTCAACAGCTTTGACAAGAAAGTAACCATTATATCCATTTTTTTTAATCTCTGAGCAACAACATAGCAGAACTCATCCAACTCAGACACAGATTTGATACAAAAATCGAAATGCGTCACATATAAAAGGGGGTTTTAACTTCAATTAGATGGTCATAATCAAGTTTGTATAGATAAGCATCATGATTAGCAATTTAATCAATACCCATTACAGAGACGGAGCCAAAAAAAGGAGACTAACCTATGAATGCGAGGAAAATCAGAGCAACTAAAACGAATTCGACCCATTTCACCATTGCCCCTTTTCAATAGTTAACTCCTCTCACTGTCACTGCAAGTAGAAATCTCGAACAACTACAACAGGAGGAGAGATAAGAATAGCTAAAATCTTACTCTAATCAGAAATTGAAGAGGAATTGTATAGTTTACCTTTACCATGGGGGCGGAATTGAGGATGAAACATCAAAGTCGACCTTCAAAGAATTGTCTGGATTTTGCAACCTCACTGTTTTGCTGGGGTATGTTTGCTCTCTGTGTATCCCAATTCCTTTTATTTTTTGGTCACGCTGTATCCAACTTTTGGGCTGTGTTGGGTCTCTGGAATTTTTCTAATTTTGTGTTTTTATTTATTTATTATATTCCTCCTGGTGCGCGTGCACTTTTACAGATCACATTCGGAGGTGAAAGCCGCAAAAGTGCGAATCGAATGGAAATGCGATAAAGGAAGAGGTTTATAAACAATATTTTTCAAGGGTAAATCAGTCGTTTGCCCCTAAATTTTGAAAGAGTCAGGAGGTTAATGCTATATTACAAAATGCGAGTAAATCTAAACTATTAGATTAAAATAATGGACGGACTGGATTAATAAAAGGAGTTGATAAAAAAAATAAGGAAAAGGGTCCCTTTATTAAAAATGACATGCGGATAAATAGTTTAATTTTTTTATTCATAGACGAAATTACCCTTTGAATAAATAATACCCTAAAAGCTAAAAACTCACACGCTCTCTTTCCCGGCCTCTTCTCCTTCTCCCTCACTCTCTTCCAACTACTCCCACTCCCACTCCACCATGGATCTAAATGATGAAATTCACTCGCATCGCTACGCAAATCGCTCCCACCATCCTTTAGCTGATTCAAATCGTTGATTGTTCTAATTTTATGGAGAAACAAACACAAGAAGGTATGCATAAACATATAGGATTTTCTAATGTTTGATTTTGATTTTCTAGGGTTTTAGGGTTTGATTTCCAGTAATAGAAGTGTTTATGGTTTTTTTTTGGGTGATTTTCGATGGTTTTGGTGTGGTGAACTATTTAGTCTATTATTGCTCACTTTGTGTTTATTTTTCTAGAAAAATGGTTACCTATTGATGTATTGTCATGTTTTGAGCTTGTGGTTCATAAGTTATCAGAAATATGGTTAATTTGGAAGTGAAATTGATTCTTTGATGACATGCTTTCGGTATAGAAGGCATGATTCATGATATGTTGTCATTGTTGAAGTTGTCTACTAAGTCTTTCTAGGAGAAATCTCAATGTAAGTTTGTCTTGATCAAATTGTATTTGTGAGAAATGAGCAATGTGCATTTGACACTTGAGATATAATATATTTTGCAGCCTATTAGCTCAAATGGTGAAGCAATGTGCATGCGCACATAGATGTGGGTTCAAATCCCACATAGGCTAATTCTTGATACGATCATGTCGTCTTGTTCATATCGATTGTTCTTTTGGTTAATTACTTTTTAAGGTAAGGTTCATAATATTTCTTCTTATGGTTCATAAGTTTGTTCCATGCTTTTTTGTGTATAATAATTGTTCTTTTTGTTCATGTTTGAATAACCTTAGATTCATCAAAGTTTATCTTATGATTCATGTCTTTTAGTTCATGCTAGTTATTATTTTCTTTCGTGATTTTTGGTTCATGGTACTTGTTCTTTCAGTTCATGTTTTTTTAAGCTAGGTTCATAATAATTCTTATGGTTCATGACTTTTAGTTCTTAATAGTTGATCTTATAGTTCATGTCTTTTAAGTCATACTAGTTATTTTGGTTCATGACTTTTGCTCTTTTAGTTCATGTTGCATAAGTTTATAATATTTTATCTTACGATTTTTAGTTCATAAAAGTTGGACTAATGGTTCATTGCTTTATATGGTCAAGTTCATAACAATTGTCAATAAGGTTCATGAAATTTAATTCACAATAACATGTGTTATGATTTGTAAATGGTATTATGTTGGTTCATGTTATACGGTTAAGTTCATAAACATTATCAATAAGGTTCATGAAAATTATCCTTAAAAGCATAATATTGTATTACATGAAGTTGGACCTAAAGTTGAGACTAAATTTCAAGCATGTAAAAGAAGGCTAAAATAAAAATGAACCAAGATTTCAAACTCATCCAATCTTTATAAAATTTCAAACATACATACTAAAAAGCTTTATTCAATGATTTTGGCATGCTAGGTTCATAAGTTCACGACAGTTGTCAATAAAGTTCATGAAATTTAATTAATACTTGTTATTTTTGTCACATAATCTAGTATGTACATCGTATTTTGTCGGTTCATGTCTTTATATGGTTAGGTTCATAACAATTATCAATAAGGTTCATGGAATTTAATTTATAATACTTCGTACGTGTGTCATGCATTCTTGTTCATAAATGGTATGAATTTAAAATTTGATATACTAGGTTCATAATTTATGAACAATAGGTAAAAACAAATGTTCTAAGCTCGAAGTTGATCATTTGGGCATTTTTTCGAACACATGGTGGGCGGTTAGAAAAGCATTGCCCATTAGCCTTTGTTTTCAATTAAAAACTTGAAATCGTAAAGCAAAGCATACATAATCTTCATAGGTTTGATTAAAAGCAACACAAATCAGTTTAAAAACACACAAAAAACATGTAAATCAAAGTACCAAGCTCTCAAATTTGAAAAACCCCAAATGTAAACTTGAAACCATACAAAAGAGATTTATACCAGAATCCATGAAGAGAGAACACAAATTTGGGCCGAGATCAACAAAAAAAAAGCAAACCAAATTAAAAGAAAGCAATGGACAACAGATTTGGAGAAGAATCGATCGAAAAACCTGACTTAATTCTCCACATTTCAATAGGAAGAAGATGACCCTTGTATGTTGTGTTCTAATTAAACGGATAAAAGTCCAAAATACCCCTCCGTTTAAAAATAACTTACAATTGTGTATTGATCGTGGCCGTAGATGTGTAATGATCAAACAAAGTAGATTTGCCCGCATAATTCACTGTAGTATTTAGATGCACCTGATAGTGATTCTATTTTTCTTATTAGCCCGAATCGAAAAGTGATATTTTTCTTATTAGTCCTTAAACTTTAAATCATGCTTTAGAAGATAAACTAGTGTAAGGGTCCGTACATTGTACGAATGTTTTATTAAATATAAATAAAAAATAGTTAAAAAGTATAAATTTTTATTATGGATTTATTTATTTATGTAAATGGATTTATTTATTTTTCTTAGAAAAATATAGAGTCAAAACTAATATTCATTAACGTTTATGGTTTAATTGAAAAAATATAAAACTTTTCAAGGAAAAATTGGTTTTGGAGAGCCATAATTGAAGAGAATTGCACATTTTTTAATTCTAATCTTTATTCTGTATTTATATAAAATATTTCATCTATCTCTTAACTAATATTTTAGAACAAAAATTATTATAATTAATTTTTCAGGGAAAGTGTATTTTTTGTAGATGACCAATCTTATTGAAATAATTATATAATCATTATAGATGACAAAAAGTTCTTTATTCTTATAAAATGTACAATTTTATTGTCATAAATATCCAAATTGAAAGGAGATATTAAATAATAAATAATTTTAAAATTGGAGAATTTCTTTTATGAATAAAAATTATCAAATTCAAATCTTATGGAATTTCACCAATAAAAAAATACAATTAAATTTCAAAAAATTATGTGAATATTCTAATATTAGTGGCATATTTTTTCATGTATTTTTAAAAAAAATTAGATTTAAAAAAATATTTTATCAAAATTTGATTTTAGGCAAAGTTTTTATCAATTTTTTTAATCATAGTTCGTTTTTAAGAGAAAGTTTGGATAAATAAATAATTGACAATCTTTTAAAAGATAAAATAAATTTCTATCTTTTTAAATAAAAACTCGATTTTTAAAAGAAAATTTACATAAATAGATCATTGTCAATATTATAAAAGGAAAAAGAGTCACGTGTGAATGGTCGCCTGTGTGGGAAATAAGAATAAATCTCGATCGTTCATTCCAAAAAATCAACGTCCCTGATTAAACATTCATTAAAAAAAATAAAATACGGCACGGGAGAATTTTTCCCGTATTATTTGTGTATTTTTCAATAAAATACGACACAAACGAATTTTTCCGGAATTATTCACGATATTTTCGAAAAACACGTTTTTATGAGACGCGCCCAGTTTGTTCATCAGAAATAGCGATTTGTTCATCAATGTTCACCAATTGTTCATCAATACTAACTAATTGTGCATTGAGTTTTTGATAACATTGTTCATTGATTTCGAACTTTTTTAATTTTTAATTTTATTTTTTAACCTTATTTATGTGTAGGAATACAATATTATGTAGTTTTTTATGCACATATAACTAGTTTTGATATATCCATATTTGTTCATTGATATACTCGTATTTGTTCATTGATATACCCCTATTTGTTTATTGATATACCCATGGTATACCATTATTTGTTCATTAGTATACTTCTTTTTTTGTTCATTGGTATACCATTATTTGTTCATTGATATACCCTATTTGTTCATGGATATACCCTTATTTGTTCATTGATATAACCTTATTAGTTCATTATTATACCTTTATTTGTGAATTGAAATAAAATTATGTTTTATGTGTCAAGGCTATCAATTTGTACATTTAGGACTATTAATACCATCAACTTGTACATTTAGGACTATCTATTTGTGCATTTTGCATTTATTTTGTGCTTTAAGGCTATCTTGAATTCAAAGTATGATACGAATGAAGTGATTTAAGGCTAACTTGTCAATACGAATGAAGTGCTCAATATAGTACCAAATTAAGATAAGTTTGTTGTAGAACTTGAATGCAAAAGATAATAGATAAAGAAATTGACTTTGCAGTAATATGGTGTATGCTAAGAAAACGAGATAGCAACAAATCGAAGAGGAGTGCTTGTGCCTTATTTAGCTATGAACAAATTGATGTTATTAATGAACAAATATGCATATAGCAATGAACAAATTGAAGGTTACTAGTGAACAAATATGCATCTAGTAATAAACAATTATATGAAAAAGGCAATGAACAAAAATGCATAAACCAATGAACAAATTGATGTTACTAATGAACAAATATGCACAAACCGATAAACAAATATGCCAAAACCAATGAATACATATTTTCGTTTTTTATGAACAAAATCACAATGTTGATGAACATATTGCATGTAATTTTGATACACATTTGTTCATTTTTTTTATGTACAAACAATAGATTTTTGATGCACAAGCAATAGTTTATTTATGCACAAAATCACAGTTTTGATGAACAAAATCACAGTTTTGATGAACAAATCCACATTATTGATGAACAAATCCACAATACTGATGAACAATCTGGGCGCGTGTCCTATTTCCGTTTTTTTCAAAAATACGCGAATAATTTGCCAATAATTCGCCCGTGCTGTTTTTTCCCCTTTTTAAGTGAAATGATCAGCGCCTTTGATTTTTCTTGATCCAACGACTCTTGTTCTTTCTTATTTCGCACATGAGCGCTCATTCGCACGTGAACCTGACTCTTGTAAAAGATAATGTAAATTTCTATCTTATGTTTTTTTAATAAAAATTCTATTTTAATAAAATATTTTGCATAAATAGATAAAAGGAAAAGATAATTTAAATATTTATTTTACTATCACTGACTCTATCCAATTTTTCTATTTTAATGAACTCTATTGAGTAATGTGAATATTTTTCAATCTGGTACGGAACATGTTATTTTCTTACTAATATTTTTTGGGATTTTAATACGGTAGAAAAAAATTATTATATTAATAAAAAGGGTGACGTGGCACAATATGGTCGTAGAATTTGCTACCGCTTTAGTATATAGTAGTGATAGATAGATAATAGATAGTAGATTAGAGTTTTTATTATTTCGTAGTTATTTTGGAGAAAATTTTCAAACAATGAAATATTTCTTAGAATTGGATAATTTTTTTTCTTTTATAGTTTTACTTTTGAACAATATTATATATATGGAAGATTGTTAATTTTAAACATTATGAAATATTTCATATATTTTTTTATACCTTGTAGAAAATTACAGATTTATAGAATTAGATATTTTTTTATGTAATGGTTATTTTGCCAAATCCAAATATTTCACATGGATGTAAATAATAATTTTTTTATATGTGAGTTCTACAATTATTTTTTAACCATTAGAAAAATATCCAATTAAACTTTAACCAATGAGATTGATTTTAAAAAAAAGGGTGGTGTGGTCCAATCTAAAAGCGACATGTGTTATTTAATAACTTTTTTAACCTCCACTTTAGTATATAAATGATTAGTGTCACGAAATTGCAAGTAGTTGAGGGAGAAAAGAGAAAATAAGCAGTTGAGGGAGAAAAAAGAAAGAAAAAATATGAGGATTGTGCCACAAATTGTGACTACGTCTAAGGGCATTACCAAGTCAGAGATTTTCACTCCAATTTGTGGATACAAGTTACAATAACCAATGTGGGTATTTATGGAGAACAAGAAATTAAAGATAGAAACAATCCTAAACCTCCTAGATATCTTTCTTGCACCACCAGAAATTGCCTTTTCTCGGACACGGGGCAAGACGCGGGGCAGGATGCCCGAAGACGCGGTCGCGTTTCACCCTTCTCCAAGCCGCGTCTCTCACCTGAGCTTCCTATCGCCAAGACACGAGTTGCACCTTCAAGACACGGTCGCTTCATGCCCCTCCATGTCGTGTCTTTGGCTTTTTATTCTTCTCCCAAACGAAATCAGGCTCCATACTCAACAATCTCCCACCGGGAAACTGATTCTAATTGCAATCATTTTCAGTCTTCACCTTGATCATCCCATCTAGTAGATGTAGTCTCAAGCCTTCAACTTAAGTACTAAGGCCAGTTGAAGCCATGCATAGCTTCAACTCTTCTAAGGTCACAACCTTAGTTAATATGTCAATAGGGTTTTCACTTCCTGAAATTCTCACTAGCTACAAGATCTTCCTTTCCAAGAGATGTCGTATGAAGTGAAACTTCACCTTTATATGCTTTGTCCTTAAATGAAAAGTTAGATTCTCAGCCACGTAAATGAAATTCTGACTATCTATAAGGCCCGAGGCCTTACAAGTGCTATCATATGCCAACCCGAGGACTTCCCAAGAGGTCACCCAACCTGGTACTACTATCGCCCTTGCACGCTTACCTTCTGAGTTTTTTGTCCTCACTTGAACCTGAAAAAGGAAGAGCACTTGTTGACATGAGTAGCACCTCATTCCCTTATAAACCATTGGGTTGTTACACTATCACTTACTGTAAAGAATGGTATCCACTTGTTCTTTCTCAATTCACACAAGAAATTCTACAACCATACCATATCTTTGCTTGCCTCAGTCATTGCAATATAGTCAACTTCTATAGTAGACAAAGCAATGCCCTTCTATAATTTAGAAGCCCAATAAACTAAAATACCACCTAGTGTAAACACATACCCTGTTGTACTTCTTCTCTTGTCAAGATCACTTGAAGTAAAATCTACATCAACATGTCTTGCCAACTTGACTTTCTTGCCCTCAAAGCATAAGGCATGTTCAGTAGTACTCCTCAAGTATCTTAAGCTCCACTTCACTGCTTCCTAGTGTTTCTTCCCCAGATTGCTCATGAATTGGACGACAACTCCCACAACATGTGCAATATCCGGCCTAGTACACATCATTTGCATACATTAAACTACCAATTGTTGAAGCATATGGAGTCTTCTGCATATGGGTGCGTTCTTCTTCATTCTTGGGATTGTCCTTATTAGACAACTTGAATTGGTTGCCTAACGGAACATTAGCAAGCTTTGCATTCTCCATATTGAACCTCTTCAAGACCTTTTTGATGTACTCAACCTGTGAAAGATACAATTTTCCTGCCACCATATCTCTCTCAATAAACATACCCAAAATCTGCTTAGCATCACCCAAGTCCTTCGTAGCAAACCGTTCAAATAATTTCTTATTCATCTTACTCACTTCTCGTGCACTAGTCTCTGATATCAACATGTCATCAACATATAGCAACAATATGATATAGCCCTCTCCAAACCTCTTGAAGTAGCAGTAGTGATCAACTTCAATCCTTAACAACTTGATTTCATGCATAAATGCATCAAAAAATTTGTACCACCGTCTTGTTTCAAGCCATACAAGCTCTTCTTTAGTCTACATACGAGCTCATTGTTACCTTTTGACATGGGCGTAACCATAAACTTCTCATTGTAGGGGGTAAAGAAATTTTCTAACATAGCCAACATTTTTTCAATCCATAAAAAAATATTCAAAGGTAGAGGATTTTTTTTGCACTATTTGGAGAGTTTTTGTCTCGAAATCCGAATGCCTTAACTAAAGCGGGTTTTTGGGATTCACATAAAGAAAGGAATTGCTTCAAATTTGACTAGTTGAAATAGCAAGAAACGTTTTTTTGCTTTCGAAGCAAACTCTTATTTTTAGTTGATTTCTGTATTCTTCTAATATTCTTCCAAATTATCAAATGAAGGACTAATTACCGAATCACAAATAAAAAACAGAGAATGATTCGCTACCTTGGAATAACACTCTTTGGGTAAAATGAAAAAGAAAATATAAATATTGTGTAACTAGAATAAGTAATTAAAAACATGTATATTTAATTGTACAAGGTAAAATATTTTAATATAAAACATGATTAAGAAAGATAATAGAAATAAAAACATACAAATTTAAATAAAGAAGAGAACATATTTTATTGAGGAGGGACTGGAATGTTTCATAATATAATTAAGTTAAGAAAACAAGAATGTTTTAGAACATAAACGGGCCGAATCCGTAATTAGTAAATGCTCATAACTAAAAACTAAAATCCGCACTAAATTCCTTGTGCTAATAAATAAACTGTGTGATTCAAGACATTCCAACAAAAACTTATTATTTGGAAGCTCTTAGATTCAATTATAGTACGAAACTATGTAGTTTAGAAAAAGATAAAAACATTATGACTAAGTAAATGACTTGTAAAAGTAGTTTGCGTACCATCAATATTAAAACGCTCATAACTTTTTGCCCAAGTGTCAAGCGTATTATATATCACATCAAAACTCTCGACAAGATGAACATATATACTAAAAAAATTGGATTAGGGGGGCCATGCCCACTTTTGGGCCTATACTAGTTCTGCCATTGTTTTTATAAGCAACCCTCTGGTTACATCATATAGATATCCTTCTCTAGATCACCACGTAGAAAAGCTTTTTTTTTACATCTATTTTTTTGTAACTCTAAGTTTCTGCAACCACCATACTCAACACTAGTCGTATGGTTGTCATCTTCACAACAGGAGTAAGACATCAGTGTAGTCAATCCAATACTTCTGCTGAAATTCCTTCACAAACATCCTTGCCTTGTAATGTTTGCTCACATTACTCAATGTGGGTTACAATCAAGTCGCCATAGATCCGCAAGATGAAGAGGACACCACATTCATTACTCCATGTAGGACTTTTTGTTATAAAGTTATGCCCTTCGAATTGAAAAATCCAAGGGCTACCTTCTAAAGACTCGTGGATTGCGTATTCAGGGAGCAGTTGAGAAAGAACATGTCACCCGACCCTATCTAAATGACATAGTGGTTAAGAGTAAAACAACGGAAGAACACCTAGTCGATTTTGCCAAGGTGTTTGATATCCTCAGGAAATTCAAGCTAAGCCTCAACTCCGAGAAATGCATCTTTGGCGTTTCGTTTGGTAGTTCCTAGGTTTCAAGATCAGTACACAGAGAATTGATGTCAGCTCGACAAAGATCGCATCCATCATTGAGATGCGGTCGCCCTAGTCCCGCATTGAGGCGCAACAGCGAAATGAGGCGGTCAACTTTCTCTGGAGATTTTGTTCTCGTTTGACTGACCGCGCGCTTCCCTTCTTCACGATGCTCAAGAAGAAATGAGAAGTTTACATGAAGATTTGGAGCGATTGTTCCAAGAATTGAAAGAGTTTATGTCGAAGTTGCCAATCTTATCACCTCCCATCAATGGAGAGGAATTGCAACTATACATAGCCATGAATTAGCAAACAATCAACGCTGTCCTAATGAGGGAGTCAATGCTCCCTGTCTATTTCGTTAGTAGCGTGCTTTAGCCCACTGAACAACGCTACTCCCCCGACAGAAAAGATGGCACTAGCATTAGTCACCCCAATGCGAAGATTGAGGCCCTATTTGCAAGCCCATCCACTCTAGGCCTTGTTGGACCTCCCACTTCGCATGATAATACACTACTAGCCCACACTTTTTGGGCGGGTGACGAAATGGGTTGCTGAGCTGTTAGAATTTGATATTGTGTACCTATCAAGAACTGCGATAAAAGGTCAAATCCCGACCGACTTTATAGTAGAGTGACGTTCTCAAAAACAAACGACAACCCCAAAGAGTGGAAGATTTTTGTTGACAGATTGCTCTCTGTGACAGGCGGCGAGAGGTGCTGAGATTGTTCCGAAAAAAACATAAAACTTAAGACCTAAGAACCCAACCACTCAAATTAGTAAGCATAAATAACACAAATTCTACCAAAAAAAAGTAAGCATAAATAACACAAAATCGTAAATTAGCACCAATATGAACCAAATTTAGCACAAGAAAACACAAATCAAAACAAGATGAAAATGGATCTCGCGGTTGCCGAGCTGTAGTGGTCTGGTAGTCAACGATAGTCAAGCTAGGGGAAGGGGCTTCTCAACAGGGAAGGATGATGAATTCCCAAATTGGGAGATGGAAATTGGAAATGGTCCAATAATTCATTATTACCTCTTTTTCTTTATTTTCTTTTTGCGACTGACTAGTGGAAGTGTTTTTCTCTAAAGCAGACTTTCGTAATTTCCGCGGTCTTTAAGCATTTGAATTTCTCTGGCTTAATTAAGCTTTAAGATCTCTCTTTCCCCTGTCCATTTAAAACCCTAACCAGAAGAAGCAACAGAAGCATATCAATCGGAGCAATCCCATGTCGAAGATGAAGAGCAAGACGCCATTGAAGCCTCTCAATCTCTCCGTTCCAGCCGAAGAAACTCCCATTACTAGCTTCTTGTGAGTACCACCTTATGTCTCTCGTCTTGGTCGATTGTGCGAATCTATCAGCTATAGCTACCGCTGAATTGTCATCTTGTGAATGATGTGAGAAAGATCGATCATCTTTTCCCCCGCTTTTTTAGGACTGCTAGCGGTACATTTCAGGATGGCGACTTGCTGTTGAATCAGAAGGGATTGCGTTTGATATCAGAAGAGAAAGAGCTCAATGTAAGCTTCTAGATCTAGTCAAATTTTTCAGCTCGTCACTTGTCCTCATATTCTGATTGATTCTTTTGTGTCCTGTAAAGGTTAAAAAAACCAGAAAAGTCACATTGTATTTGTGTTTTTTTTTTCCTGCTGTCTTCGAGTTTAATTTTCTCCAAGCTACCAAGATTCGTAGACTACTGTTGGATTTTGATTCTTGGACTATGGTTTTCATGATACATTATCTTAAGAGCTGTAGTTATGTTAGAATTTGGGACACCAGTTTGATAAGTTGACACGTCAAGGGGACTCCATTGTTAAAACAACATTTTGAGTACGAATGCTCATTGTTATTATTAATTCATTTAGGTAAAACATCTTGACATGTCAAAGCAGAAAATGGACGAGAAAAACATTAAACTAGACGAAGAAATTTCTAATAAAACTTGAGAGGCTGATCAGATAATATGATTCCTTTCTACATCCATATACTATTCACTGACTTGCTCAGTTATGATGATCTTTGGGATTGTTGATGTACTTATAAGTTATAACGTTCTTGTTAGGACCAATAATAAAGATATTATTGTGCCAGAAGAACGCACATTAAACCTATCTTAACATTTTTCAATTGATTATCTCTACTGTATGATTAAACAGAATTCTGATGCTAAGGAGCTTGATTTTCAAATCTCCTTGGAGGACCTTGAGACCATAAAAGTAATTGGCAAAGGCAGTGGTGGAGTAGTGCAGCTTGTACGCCACAAATGGGTCGGAACATTTTTTGCTTTGAAGGTGAAACACCGACACTGATTAGGTTACTAAAGAAACTCTCTAGTCCCATCACACTTCTTCAAATACAACATTCTTTTACTCAATTATGCTTCAAAATGAAAGATTCTGTACAAAGAGTGTTTGAGGATTCTTAGTTAAATTCTCTCGTGCAAAAATATATCAAATTTCTAGATACTATTATTTCCCTAGTCCCTAAAGTTGAGTACTGGTATTGATGAAACTGTCTTCCTTCTTTTGATATTCGCGGTATTGAGTTGGATTAATCATAAATGAATTGTTGCTGGAAAAATCTTGTTTTTTTTTAATGATCAAATAACACCTTTCTACTGTAGGTCATTCGAATGAACATACAAGAGGACATCCGTAAACAGATTGTGCAGGAGCTGAAAATCAACCAAGCTGCTCAATGTCCTCATATTGTTGTGTGCTACCACTCCTTTTATCACAATGGAGCTATTTCTCTTGTTCTAGAATACATGGACCGTGGCTCTCTAGCAGATGTAATCAGACAAGTGAATACAATTCTGGAGCCTTACCTTGCAGTTGTTTGTAAGCAGGTGCAAACCGTGCAATAGGATCTTCCATGTTGCTTTTCAATTTTTTTTTTTGTGTTTTTGTATCCATTTGTGTCCTTTATTTACAGGAATTGTATCTAATCTGATATGATACTTCACACCGCCCACCACCACCCCCCGAAAAAAAGTCTCACATGATACTTTTTATGTTTCAGGTTTTACAAGGTCTTATGTACCTCCATAATGAAAGACATGTTATTCATCGGGACATAAAGCCATCAAATCTACTTGTGAATCACAAGGGAGAAGTAAAGATTACAGATTTTGGTGTGAGTGCAACACTAGCTAGCTCTATGGGTCAACGTGATACCTTTGTTGGGACGTACAACTACATGTCGGTATGTGTATAGGTTCACTCCGAAAAAATTGGATATATATGTTTCTAACATTTTCAAATGTGAATGTGAGCGCTATGGCTTATGATCAAATGCTTATGTTTTTCAAATTTAAAGATCTGACTTTACAATGCCATTTCTAGCCAGAAAGAATCAGTGGAAGTGCCTATGACTACAGCAGCGATATATGGAGTTTGGGCATGGTGATGCTAGAGTGTGCCATTGGTCGTTTTCCTTACATAAAATCTGAAGATCAGCATAGTGGTCCTAGCTATTTTGAATTGCTAGAGGCCATTGTGGAAACCCCTCCACCATCTGCTCCATCTGATCAGTTCTCACCAGAGTTCTGTTCATTTATCTCTTTCTGGTGAGTTCAAAGTTGTGCCCTGCCCTATTTCTATGATACAATGTCCACAAATAAAGTCAATTGTTGCGGTCTGGGTGCCTTTGCTAGTAGCTACATGCTCACACTTTCTTTTTTGTTTGTAATGATGGTTTCTTAACTACTCTTTGGATGTCATGTGAATGCTATTTGCTGCAACAGCTTATTTTAGTCCTCTACTTTTGCATGCTATTTACCTCTGGCATAATGCAATAGATCTCTGGTATCTTTTGTGAGAATTATATGGAAAATGTAAACTTGAAAGAATATATATCATTTGTACAGGTAAGGTCATTAACCATACCATGGGTATATATTTGTTTGCTCTAACATTTTGAGCCGTACAATTTAAAGGCAAATGAAATGTAAATTTGTGTACTAGAAGTCCAGAACTAACACGGAAAATCAACATTATGTATTTGAAAGGTTTAGATTTTAAATGGGAACAACAAACTCTAGTTGTTGATTGATGTCTAATGCATTGCAGCATACAGAAGGACCCTAAGAAGAGATGGTCATCATCAGACCTTCTGGTTGGTACAATTTTTGTGATTCATATTCTACTTTTGTTTTGGTACTATGTAGCTCTTTTGTAAGGCGATTTTTTTTTTCCAATATTACAGGCCCATCCATTCATCAAGAAGTTTGAAGACAAAGACATAGACCTAGAAATCCTGGTTGGCAGCTTAGAGCCTCCTGTAAATATCCCTAGATAGGAGCTGCTGCCATCACTCATCTATACACTGAAATGTACAATAGTCAACTGTTTGATCTGAACATACTATACCTGTTTTTTGTGTTCCTGTCAATGTTATAACTGATAACTGCATTTAGCACCATATTCATATTTGAATATGGTGTCAAATTTTGTTCCCCCTTGACTTGAGTAATGCAGTCTGAACAACAAAAATTCAACAGTATCCTTGTGTCTGGAGGAGGAAGAGAGGGCTGAGGGGAACACATGACTTCCCAATGCAGAGGTATTTTTCTTTTTCACGTGTGCAAATCATATGTGACTATAGTCCTATGGTTGTATCAATATCCAATAATTAACAGGTTCTATACTGTTTATGAGTTAATAGCTTGTTTCGAGGAGCCAGCTTTGAGGATTACATGCCCTTGAAATATAGCTGCTCATAGCCTGCTGATTTGTAATGAGGCAACAAAAAACATGACTAAGTTAAAAAAAAATGCTTTAGTATTATACCTTGCTGGTAGGTATCATTTGTTAATTTGATTAGGGTTGTAAATGAACCAAGTTGTTCATGAGTAACTCGGTGTTCGGCTTGGTTAAGTTTCGTTCGTATTCGACTCGATTTGTAAACGAGCTGTGCTTGAGTAACATTTTAAGGCTTAAAAGATTTTTGAGCCAAGCTTGAGCAAAAGAAAAACTGGACTCGTTCATTCATGAGTAAATTCGATTATATGTTTGTGAGCAAGCTCGATTATACATTCATAAACAAGCTAAATCATATGTTCATTAATAAGCTCCACTATATTATATATTTATTAGTTATTACATTATACATATAAATGATATAATCTAACTAAAACTATGAATTTGGTAGTTTTTTTCAAACTACGTAGTTTAAACTTTACCCTCATCTACTCATATAGATGATCAGGTACATAAGTTGTTCATTAGCTTGTCTTATGAACAATGTAAACAACCAGTTTGTGTGTTGTACTCGAACTTGATTACCCTTTAAATATTTTGAACTCAAACAAGATTTTGAGCTCGAGCTTGGCTATTATAAACCTAAGCAATTCAAAGCTCGACTCAATTCAACTCGATTACAACCCTAAATGTGGTATGATAATCTAAATGGCCACATTTTTTGTATTTGCGTTTGCGTTTGTACATGTGCAAGCTATATATAAAGCTGTAGGGACTATTGGGGTGTGAAGTGCTAACATAGTAATCTGGTTGGGACGTTGGATAGCTATTTTTGAATTTGGGTCGTTAAGGTTTTGTGGTGGTTAAGTCGTGACAATCCTAACCCTTACATTTATTTGTTCGCTTGCTTATTTCGAGTTATGACTCGTCTAGTTTAAGCCTCGTATTTGTTTAAACTTATTCAATTGTGGATTCCGACCTTCTTCAATTCTTTGATAATGTTGATAAAAATTTAAAAGTTTCTTTTTTCATAACGCCTCTTAATATTTGGAAAGGCTGTAATGTTCTTGCTTTATCTTACTAGTTCCTCCTCATCTTGTTGACTCAATTTCTTCTTTAAGAATTCCTCTTGGTTTTTCTCTGGATCGGTTTTTGTGGATTCCGTCCTCTGATGGTGAGTTCTCGATCCATTAGCTTCGTCATTGCTTGATTCTTCTCGACCATTGCAGGCGTTGGGTTTTTCTTGGATTTGGAAATCAAATCTTCCGCCTAAAGTGTAAATTTTTTTGTGGAAAGCTTGTGCAGATTTTCTCCCTACTACTAATCGATTGAACCGTTATTTAAATTGTGTTCCAAAATGTTGTTCTCTTTGTGAAATTGAAAACGAAAATTTAAATCATCTTTTTTTTCCATTGCCAATTTACTCAATCAATGATATATAAACTAAAATCAAAATTAAATATTTCTTTCCAACTTGAGTCTTCTGGAAGCTTTAACGATAATTTAATTTAATTGGTACTTGTTAGTGCACAAAAACGTCTTTAATGCACTGATTGAATACTCCACTTCACCTACCGCTCCAAGCTATTCTTCAACCTAGAACCTGCAAAACAATGGACACAGAGGCGTGTACCCCCTAATTCACCTCCGATGCCTAAGTCAAAAGAGCAGTTTGTCGATCGCACGTCGAGGTAAAGGATAAGACTTGCCAGCGAGATCAGCAAATATGAGTGTGTTCATCATACATGGTGAAGACATGTATTTATAATGGAGGAGAAGGAGAGAGAAGATCGAAAATCTATCCTCTAGGGTCGGTCGATAATGTTCAAGGTCCAACAAGCGATTTTTTATTCCCCAAACCACGCAGAAATTCTATCTTTTGACTAAGCAGAATCCATCATAACGAATAACCACCATATTTAATTTTATAACAAAATATATAATTGAAAACAAGCATAATAAATAAAAATACATGTTTGGCGGATAATAGCGAAAATAATAATGGTAATTAATTTTACCCACTCACAAATGCTCCACTGAGGATATTACCGCCAGTGACCTCGGAATTTACACTCCGAAGCCACCCAAGGCTTTCAGGGTATTCAAGATATAAATAATAATGATAATTCAATAAATATTAAAACAAAATGTCCAACTTTCACAATCTTGAATAATCCAAATACTTGCGGAAAAATGAGAATAAATATTCAGAACAAAGCGGAAGTAAATTTTTTGAAGGCGGTCCTTACAGATCAAGGATCTCGACCTTAAAACTATAAACGAGTTATTCAAAAGAAACTTGAAAAGTCTTCAACTGCTTCAATCTCTAATCACCACTCCTTTACTCCCTGATGTTCCGTATAGGGACGGTTGACACCAGCCGGCCATGCAAAAGTAATAAAGCGGTTGGTCAGTCTAATGAAAGACTACGCAAGTGGAATTTTATGTGAGGTTCTTGTGATCTTATTTGCATTATGACCATCGGTCTCCGAAAGCCGGCCGATGGCATAACCTAAATAATTTCACGGAATGAGGAATATGATGAAAAGAGATTAGGACACCACAAGGCTATGGTTCCTTACGAACGAGAAAGGTTATGTTGGGAACTTTAGTTATCAACCAAGATTTCGAAAAGCCTCCGTCGACTTATCAAATCTACAGCCAACCTCACCGAATGCGTGTTGTCCGAATTCAGATTGGAAAATATATTTATCAACGCCAGGAGCCAGAGTGGTTTTCCAAGTTGTAGTCACCACCTTCAACACATTTTAATGGGTGTGTGTGTTGAGGAGGGTTTCTTTACTCGGGACAACAAATAAATTTATAAGTCAAGACCCCGCTGTGTATAGCGAAGTCAGGATCGTTCCACGAGAAGCAAGGTTGTTCGTTTATCGACTACTAAAAATCAAACAAAGCAAGCAAAACACTCACAAGCAGCCTCGTTAACGACGTTGTCAGGGTCGTTAACGAACCACCGTAAACAAAAAAAACAAAACCAACGACCTAAACAGATTCGGTACCGAGCCTACAAACTCAGCAACGAATATCACTTCAAGAGAATTCAAATAAAACAAAGATCTAGGACAAGGGACACCACAACATAGTCATGCATATAAACTCATAAGAAGATAAGATCATACCTTTAAACAGATAAATTCATCAACTTTCGTCGACTATCGAGTAAATTAACCTATTTTCATAAACCAATCCGCTCAATTACTTGTTTTTGATCTAAAGCTTGAAACTTTCGTATTCAAACAATATCAACCTTCAAGTCTATAACTTTCTCTCTCAATCAAGTTAAAAACTCAAATCACCTTGACTTTCATCTAGGTCTAAGCACAACAAACAATCTCAAAATAGATAAAAGGCAATCAACACACATTCTTACTCCTCAAACATGCATAACTATGCCGGGTTTAACCCCGACCCTAGAAAAGAAGACTACTCACTACTCACTACTCATCACTGAGAAACAAATAAATTCAACAAAAGAAATCATTGAAAACAAAACACTACTCAAATTAATAGGAAATATCGTCTTACAGAAATTCAGAAGAAACCGAAAAGAATACAAACACCGAACCAAAATCACGATTAACGACCTCGGTAACTCTCATCCACCGAACCTTCAATCTCGACTCCGATCCTCTCTCTCTATTCTCGGCTCTTCCTCCTCTCTTCAATCGATCCGTCCACCTCCTTTTCAGACTAATAAGGGGCTATTTATACTAAAAAGCTAGAAAATAAAAAAACTAGAAGATAAAAACTTTCCTAAAAAGATAGAATTAAAATCTTAAAAGATAGAGATAAAATCTAGAAAGATAACAAGACCTAAAATACATAATATAATAACCCTAAAATCATAAAAAGATACTCTACCGACACGGAAATAAATTTCCGCACAGGATCGGTGAGTCACAGAATCAAACTCTCGAAATCTTCATCTCGTGGCCTCGTTAACGACCCCTTACAGCCTCGTTAACGAGCCTGGGTTTGGCTTTCTTCCACACTTTATCGTCTAAAATTTAGACTTCGACTTCTTCATCTTGCATTCTTCCGTCTTTCATCATAGCACTCCAAATTCAGCTCCAAATAGCATCTTTTTCTTGCTAAAACCTACAAAAACACACAAAATGGAATAGCTTCCATACTTTTCACAAAATATGCAAAACTATAAAAAAACACACAAAACTAATCCTAAAACTACTAAAACTAAGCCTAACAAACTAAGAAAACATACTAAAAACTATACTAAAAATACGCACATCAGTGTGCACTAGCACTTATCTTATTTAATTACAAAACATTGCATTCAAGTGGGTAGCTTTTAAGACGGCAACACGATATGCCATAAGATATAGAATCCCACAAAGGGCGTAAAGGGTTCCTAAGTCCCGATACAAGGCACTAGCTAGGTGCCAAACACTCCTCAAAGCGGTTGAGCGAGCAGGGTCATGACCAGCATTAGGGTCTAGGTCTATCCTAATGCAAAATATTATAAAGAGGTGTTCAGGGGTTAGTGAACCCCCACCCCTAATTCTACGCTAGTCTAAAACAACGAATCTCAAAATGAGAACATGAAACAAACATGTGCACACACATTGCAACCTAAATATAACTTATAGCGTATAATAGTAATAATAATAACAATAAGCTACTATGGGTCATTATTTCTATGCATAATAAACCCTAATTCATTTATACGTTTCACATGGTCATTATTTCTATAATAACCTAAGTTCATTTTATTCAAACAAGCGTTCCCAACACAACATGCAAACATAAATAAAAGTATTCATGATAAAATATGAGAGCAAACCACCACTTGCCTTGTTTCAAATGCGAGCGAGAATTATCTTAGATGAGCTTGCAATCCAACAATTGATTTCTTTTTCAGCAGAAACAGCAGTGGGTGTCTCCGACTTCAGTAGCTTCGTTCTCCTTCATCTGGAATCGGTTCGAGGCGTGTGAGGTGTCGTTGGAACCGGGACAAGTAGCCCTACCAACTGTTGGCAGAATCGGCAGCTAAGGTGGTCTGTGGTGGCCGGAAAACACCGCTGAACAGAAGGATCCGGTGAGTTCGAACTAAAACAGAGCCGGATTTTTGTATGGGTTTCTAGATCGATTTTTGGCCAAACCTCGATGGGAAAGGGAGTGTTTTTGCTTAGGATTAGATAGGAAATGTTAAGAGCTATTTATAGGGCCAAGAATGAGCTTCAACACTCCAAAAACGAGCCCGAAATCCTCCATTAATGCCTTAGACACAATCCTGTTGATTTCGCCCATTTATGGGTGATTTATCTTGTAATTGAATCGAGATTGATTCTCTAATCCGTCCTTTGACTCCTCCCATTCATTTCTGTTGGAACAATGGTTGTTCCATGGTTTCTCTTAGTTTTGATGATAACAAACTTAGTTAACATAACTTGCTTCTACATGCAAGTGTTTCAGGAAAACAGGTACATACTCACGAGTGACGGAACATTGTGAGGAACGATGGAGGGAACGAGTGACAAATTTAGGAAGCGCATCTCAGACGGATCGTGGCTTTCTATTAATGGCAAGTTACCAAATCTTCTACGAGCAATCTTCTACGAAGATATGACAGCTGTAGGCGGTTGTTTGAGGAGATCAAAGGAAGGATAAGATCAAGCTTCACACGATCTTATCTAAAGAAATCCGAGATGTTTTGGAAAGAATCGACATGGTTGAGGATCCGAAATCACAAACTATACTTTCTCCTTATTGTGTGGGATTTGTTAAGTGGAATATCCGCGTAATTAGGCAAGAATTACGTATGAGATCAGACTTGACATATCTTATAAATAGCTAGGTTATAGCTAGGGTTTAAGTGTGGTTGTAGACGACGAACTTGGAGAGAGAGCTTTTCAAGTGTACGAGTGTGTAGCTTTTTCCGGTGAAGAATCCACAAGTAAGTCAATAGATTACTTTGATTTAGGTTTACACTTAGGGTTGTAGAAGTCTAGTTGGTTGAACTTTGGTTGGTGCCTTAGTTACCAAGGAACTTGACTTGCCTTGTAATCGTTGAAACTTAATAAAAGTATTCTATTAAAAATCCTCTGAGAAGGAGTCTTAGAGGTAGAGGTTTTTTCTTTCTACGACTTGTTGGTCGGACAGAAAGTTTTCCTCTCTAAATTCTGTGTTCTTATTGTTTATTTCCGCTGCCCAAGGAACATTACTAGTTCCCTGACTTGTTACTAACGCGTCACGATCCAACAATTGGTATCAGAGCAGGTTTGCTCTAGATTGTGTGTTAGTACAGGAATACAGAAAGACTTCAAACAACACTCACAATGTCGGGATTGGAAACAACAAGCCTCCACTGCTTGTTGTTGGAGAGTATGACCACTGGAAGATCCTCTTCGCTACATGGCTCAAAAGCAATGACTACCAAGCCTGGACGATCATTGAGGATGGAGACTATGTCGTTCCTGGGGACAAGAAGAACAAGAAATCCGAATGGGGACCAACTGAATGGTTAGAAATGGAGAAGAACTACAAGGCACAAATGTTGCTGAACAATGCATTGGGCGCTGAAGATCTGCTGAGGGTGGTAAACTGCAAAACCGCTAAAGAGGCATGGGCTGCTCTTGAGCAAATGCACATCGGCAGTACAGATCTGAAGGAAAGCCATCAAAAGGAAGCCAAAAAGGAGTTCTATAACTTTTAAATGAAAGATGGTGAAACCATTGCCACCTACCAATCTTGGTTCGAGGCATTGGTGAATCACATTAATCATCTTGGTATCGAGAAGGACATCACACAATCAGAGAAAATCTGTACAATTGTTGATGGTCTTGGTCCTAAGTATGTGGTTACCAGAGGCTTGCTCAGAGGAAATCCAATCATAAAGACATGCACTCTTCATGAGATCTTTGGAAAGCTTACAGACTACGAGCGATGTGAGACAATCAAAAGTAGCACCTTGAGCTCTGACAAGGGTATTGCTCTCAAAGTGGAGAAGGCCCATGAGAACATTAAGGCCGAAAGGGGAGTTTATACTACAGAGGAGGATTCTGATGTGGCCCTCATAACAAAAATGATGAGGGCATTCTACAAGAGAGGCAAGAAGCAAGGGGCCTTGAAGGAAAAAGAAAAGCTCAATTCTGAGAAGAAGGAGATCAAGGACGTTACCTGCTACAATTGTCAAGAAAAGGGTCACTATGCTAAGAGTTGTACCAAAGGTAACGAGTCTGGGAACGAGAAGAAAAAGGCCTACATCGCTGCATGGGATCTTGACTCAGATGATGAATCAGAATCAAAGATCTGTGCCATGACTCTAAAGACTGAAAATGTCGACCCAGAGGTAACTCCTGAACAATTTCTTGCTAGTTTAGAAAGTGCTAAACAATCTGATCTTGTCATTCTTGTTAAAAATCTTTTTGAAGATAACTTGAAAATGCAAGATGAAATAGAAGTGGCTGATGAGAAATGTCTTAATCTTGAAGAAAAACTATCAAAGACTACTGTTACTAATGTTGTTCCTTGTCTAAAGTGTGAAGATCTAAAGAAAGATATTAAAACTCTCACTGAAACCAATAACGAACTTAGAACGGATTTGGTTATCTATAAACTCAAAGGAGAGGAGTTAGAGAATGAGCTTAATAAACGAACTCATATTGTGTTTAATCCGGCTAGGTGTGGTATTGGTTATGATAAAGATAAATCTGAATTTCCTCCTGATGACCTTAGCTTTGAAGAGAAGATGGAAAGAAAAGCTAGGGAACTTCAATCTGCTAGAGATAAAGTTACGTATTTAGAGGGTAGGGTTAAGATTCTTGAGAGTAATTTAAATGACAACTCAGAGTGGTATTCTGGAAAAACGGCTCATAATATATATGTAAAACAGTCTCAAGGGAACCAACACAGAATTCCTTCCAAGGAACGTGCAAAGGAACGTACCCTCCAGAAACCACATCTTAAACGCTATCTCGGCGAATATTATAGGGTGTGCTATCACTGTGGTGGGAGAGGTCATGTTCAAAAGGACTGTAAGGTTAGATTAGAAGTGTCTAACAAACAGGTTCAAAACCAGAATACAGGGAACAATAAGAAACAGTGGTCTGGTAAGAAAAATTAAGGATATGACAAATCTCATCAAAACAAAAAGAAACCGGCTCAACAACCACAAAAGAAGCAAGATTCTAAAACTGATAAAGGGAAAAACCATGTTGATCCCTCAAATATTGCTTCTAGTTCCAAGAGTCCACAGAAAGCTACTTTAGTTCAATCTCAAATTTATCATTCTGTGAGCTCTGCTAACCGACCCGGGAAGGCTAAGCAGGCCTGGGTCGTTAAAACGTGATTTCTTTCTTGCAGGTTGAAGTGAGGGGGAACATCCGCTGGATCCTTGACAGCGGGTGTTCATGTCACATGACAGGGAACGAGAGTATTTTGTCCTCACTTCAGATCAATGCTGGAGGAAACATTTCCTTTGGCAACAACAATCAAGGAGAAATCATTGGAACAGGGGAAGTCAAGCTAAATGATAAAACCAACGTTAAAGATGTGAACTTGGTGAAAGGTCTTGGTTACAATCTGTTGAGTATTGCTCAGCTTTGTGACCAAGGGAACAACGAGGTTTCATTTACCTCAGATGGTTGTATGATCAAGAAAAAAATTCAAATCTTGTGGTCCTGATGGGAAAGAGGCGCAACAATGTATATTTTGTCGACTCAAGTTTCCAACCACATAAAGAGATATGCTTTATTACAATAGATGATAAGACCGATCTCTGGCATAGGAGGTTTGGTCACGCAAATCATCGAAGAATTCACAAGCTCTACTCACAAAATCTGGTGATAGGACTTCCCAAAGTTCTTACAGAAAAGGAAAGCTTGTGTGAAGAGTGTGTGAAAGGGAAACAAAGCAAATCATCTTTTCAGCCAAAGTTGTCGATTAGCACCTCTCATCCCCTTGAGATGATACACATGGACTTGTGTGGTCCCATGTGGGTGAGAAGTCATGGAGGTAGCAGGTACATTTTTGTTATTATTGATGATTTTACTAGATATACATGGACTTTCTTTCTAGGTTCCAAAGATGAGACATTCATGGCATTCAAAAGCTGGATCAAGAAGGTAGAAGCATCAATATGAAAAAAATTGAAGGCTATCAGGTCGGACAATGTAACATAGTTCAAGAATTCCATGTTTCATAGCTTTTGTGATGAACAAGGAGTGTCTCAGAACTTTTATGCGCCGAGGAATCCTCAACAAACGGCATAGCAGAAAAAAAGAATGGAACACTGCAAAACATGGCTCGTTCTATGATGTTGGCAAGTAACTTGCCTCGGTCCTTTTGGGCTGAGGCAGTCGGTACCGCTCGCTACATTATTAACCGAGTCACTATACGTTCCAACTTTTCTAAAACTCCATATGAACTAATCAAGGGAAGAAAGCCAAATATTTCCCACTTGAAAGTCTTTGGATGCAGGTGCTTTATTCACAACAACGGAAAGAACGAGCTAGGCAAGTTTGATCCAAGGAGTGATGAAGGCATCTTTCTGGGGTATGCATCCAACAACAAGGCTTACAAGGTGTTCAATAAAAGGACGAAAAAGTTTGAAGAAAGCATTCATGTTGTCTTTGACGAGTCTAAAAATGGAGGGAACCTGTCAAGTAACGAGGATATACTGAAGGTTCTAAATACAGACTCAGATGATGAAGTCGATCCAGATTCAAGTACACAAGTTCCAAATGTAGAAGTTACTCCTCCCAGTCCTGACTTGGATGAAGATAACACAGAATGCACTATGATTCCTGAAGATGATACTCCACAAAATGAAAATCAAGTGGAAGGAGCATCTCTTGGAACGACAGACCAATAGGAACAAGAGGAGTCAAGAACATATCCCACTCAAATCGAAGTCAGAAATTATCATCAAAAGAGGGATCATCCTATTGACAACATCATCACTCCATACGATAAAGGTGTGCTTAGTCATTCCTCTATTAAGAATTTTTGTGCTTTCAATGCGTTTATCTCTCTTGCAGAGCCAAAGAATGTGAAGGAAGCATTAAAAGACCCGAACTGGATAGTTGCTATGTAAGAGGAACTACACCAGTTTGAGAGGAACAAAGTATGGAGATTGGTTCCCAAGCCAAAGCACAAAATGGCTATAGGAACAAAGTGGGTATTTAGAAACAAACTTGATGACATCGGAGCTGTCACAAGGAACAAGGCAAGGCTTGTAGCAAAAGGGTACAATCAACAAGAAGGGATTGACTATGATGAAACGTACGCTCCTGTTGCAAGAATAGAAGCCATCCGTCTTCTAATCGCCTATCCTGCTCACATGGGATTCAAATTATATCAAATGGACGTGAAGACATCATTCCTGAATGGGTACCTACAAGAGGAGGTTTATGTGTTGCAACCTCCAGGGTTTGAAGATGTTGATCATCCTGACCATGTCTACGTACTAGATAAGGCTCTCTATGGTCTTAAACAGGCTCCTCGTGCTTGGTATGATAGATTTGCTCAGTTTCTATTAGCCAATGGATATAGACGTGGTGTGATCGACAAGACGTTGTTCCTAAGGGAACAAGACGGTGAGGTTTTAGTAGTTCAAGTTTATGTTGATGATATTATATTTGGGTCTACTAACCCTAAACTTATAGAAAGCTTCAAGAACCTAATGAGCAGTGAGTTTGAGATGAGCATGATCGGTAAACTCACTTTTTTTCTGGATCTACAAGTGGTACAAAGTGATGAGGGAACGAAGGTACATCAACAAAAGTACATCAAAGAGCTATTGAAGAAGTATGGTATGGATTCTACAAAATCTTTTGATACTCCTATTTCTCCTAATACTCGTCTTGATGCTGACCTTAATGGTGTTGATGTTGATCAAACGATGTACCGTGGCATGATTGGTTCCCTATTGTACCTAACGGCCAGTCGGCCAGATATTATGTTCAGTGTGTGTCTCTGTGCTAGATTCCAAGCTAATCCTAAAGAAACACATCTGAAAGAAGTGAAGAGAATTCTGCACTACTTGAAAGGGAACGATGGGTTGTGTCTATGGTATCTAAGACATAACTCGTTCCATCTTGTCGGATTCTCGGATGCAGATTTTGCAGGTCACTTGGTAGATAGGAAGAGCACATCAGGCATGGCCCAATTTCTTGGCCCTTGCTTGGTGTCTTGGGGATCGAAGAAGCAAAATTCGGTTGCTCTTTCAACGGCTGAAGTGGAGTATGTCGCAGCAGCAGCCTGTTGTTCCCAAGTATTATGGTTAAAACAGCAACTGGTGGATTTTGGTATGTCTCTTGGAACTATCCCTATCCTATGTGATAATACAAGTGCAATCAATATCTCCAAGAATCCTGTGCATCATTCTAGAACCAAAGACATAGATATTCGACATCATTTCTTAAGAGATAATGTTGAAAAAGGTTTTATCAAGATGGATCATTGTAGGACTGAAAATCAAGTGGCAGATATTTTTATCAAGGCTCTGGACAGAAAACCCTATGAGCATCTGAGGATGTTGCTAGGAATGATTTCCTTGGAGTAAACAAGTCTCGGTCCTCTATTCCCTCAGTGCCTGACTAAAGAGGTAACTTCTCAGGGAACTACGTATCATTTGACAAATTTTCTAATGGCTTATATCTTTCCTCTATGCATAGATGTTGTATATATTAGAAATTGTTAAGTGTTGCATGCTAAAATGAACTGAAACTAAATTGTTTACATCCAAGATCTTCTTTTAGCCCAAAATAACCAACTTGATCTATTCTATCCCTCACTTCAAGCCGAAATGATAGTTGGTTATAAGCTGTCCCTTAGCCTGGTCCAAGCAAACGTTCCCTATGAACCCCCTTTGATTACCTTAAACGGGGAATAATTGTCTGGATGTGAAAAATATTCCAAGCCCACAAAAGTTTGAATGGAACGTCTCTTGTCCCTTGTCTGTTCAAACAAAGCCTTTTATCCACTCATGGTAACGAGGTAAGGAACTAGTGGTTTGGAAATAGTATCAATTAAAGAAACGTCTTTGATTACAATTGAAGATTTTTGTGGAAAGGAATAGTTATCAATCAGTTCAGAGAACGCAACAGAGTTATAGCCGTTGTGGCTGCTAGTTTGAAAAATCCAACTTTTGCACAGTGCTTTTGCAGGGAACGATAGGATGTTTGGCGCAATCGAGAATTAATGGAGGTGTAATTTCATCATTATGGAAACTCTTAGCCGTTAAGATTTGGATAGAAAATCTTGGGAAGATTACGATCTTTATCAACAAGGAAAGAGGTGTGCTTTATAATCCCTTCTCTCGGTCATTTTTTTTCCGCATCTCTGTTTTTACATTCCAAAACCCTAATCTTCTTCAAGCTTCAAACTTTCTTCTCTACTGCTTCAATGGTTTCCTCTTCAAACACCCCTATCCTCAACTTTGATGGCCTCGACGCCTCCGAGATCGAAGCTCTTCAAGCTCGACTCGAATCCCTTAAAAAAGGCCAAGCTTTCCTCACCCTCTTCCGTTTCCAATCTTGAAACTCAGTTTGATGCTGTAGCCAACATCAGAGTAGAGGCCGCTGCTAAGGTCTCTAGTGAGAAGGAGACTCTGCCCGAGGAGTCTGAAAAGGATCCATCCTTGGTTCCTTAAAGAAACCCTTCCGAAAATCCTGCTGAAACAGGGGAAGGTAAGGAGGGCAAGGATGAGTCTGAAAAAGAAGAGGTGAACTCGCCTCCTAAGGAAACCGCCGACGATCAAGAAAAGGTGGAAACTTTGCCAGTGCATCTGCGTCCAGGATGGGTCAAGCCGACGAGCCAAGGCAAACGAAAGGCCAGGAAGAAGGTTCCTCCTCATCCTTCTCAAATTCTCCATATCTCTGAGTCGGATCGAACCCCTTCCCTTGCCTCCAAAAAGGCGAAGCTTGCTCCCACATGAACAAAGTATAACCTTCGCTCCACCGTTTCAAAGAAACCGGTGGCTCAGGAGTCCTCTGAGGAAGAAGATCCCGAAGAAGACGATGAGGAGGTTGGGTCTGAGCCTGAGGAGGTCGAGGATGAAGAAAAGAAGGAGTATGGTGATGAAGAAGAGGAGGAGTTGGAAGAAGAGGTTGAGACGGACCTCATGTCTGCCAAGGCAAAAGGGAAATTGCCAATGAAACCTGAGGCTAGATCCAAGAAGGTTTCAAAGAAGGTCGTCGCTCCTCTGGTGATCGACGAAGAGTTTCTGAAAGGGCATGACTTGGAGGAGTTCTGGGAACTTCTCAAGTTTCAAGGATGGGAGAAGATCTGTGCTTTTGGTGTCAAGGTAGATGTGTCAATTCTTACCCAATTCTTTTCAACCTACCAACTAGTTGATCTCGTGACTGGTCCTATGGGGTTCTCTACTGTTGGTGGCTCGAAATTTTTTTTTTCTCTGGGGTCTGTTGCCAAGATTCTTAAGGTTCCTGGTCAAGGTTATGGTGAGGTGCATACTTCAAGCAACTGGCCAACGAACAAAGCTCAACTGATTAAGCGCATCATAGGAAAGGCGTCTGACGTTGTTCCTTATTCAACAAATGATTTAAGCTACACTGCAAGGATTGCGCATCAGTTTTTGATCAAGGTTGTTGTTCCTAGGCTGGAGAAAAGGACTACTCTCACCATCAATGACATGATTCTGCTGGACAAGTTTCTAAGGAGGGAACGTATCAGTCTTCCTTAGATTGTGATGAGGCAAATGGCTATGTGTGCAGGAAAGAAACATGGTTTGCCTTATCCACAGTTTGTGAAGGAAATCCTGAAGGAGAGGAAGGTGTACAAGCCTTGAAGTGAGGAGTTCTTTGGATAACCGCTGGATATGCGCAATATCTCGAGGATGAATTTCCAGGGTGATTCAAAGGGAAGAACTGCAAAGAAGACTACCCAGATGGATGTTGGGAGCTCTTCGATGAGTGAAAGTGTTACTGCCAAGATGCTGTCTGAGCTTCAAAAGATTTCCTCTCAGCTGAGTACCATCATTGGTTACCTGGATAAGAGAGACACTGACACTGCTGCTGTTGATTCCACCTCCTCCGAACCATGATGTGGACCCTCTCTAGTTCCCTAGCTTATCTATCCTCAATTTAAAAGTTTTTTTTGTTATTTCTCTTGGATGTTTAGACTTTTTATGTTTTATGTCTTCTCTGGCTATGTTTTCCGCGACAATTATCTATAATAATAAATATGTTTTGCTTATGAATGGTTTGAGTTTCAATTGAATTTGTTCATTTGCTCTAAGTTTTTGCTTGATGATTGTTGACCTTTTGATGATGTCAAAAGGGGGAAGTTAGGAAAAATACAAAGATGCGTTCTATCCAGGAAATACAGAGGGAACTTTGGCTAAGGGGGAATATGTTGTTACCTCTGATGAGTAGGAACAACTATGCATCTGTTAAGGGGGAACCATACATGAATTTTTTTCTGATCTATATTTCTACTGGTTTCTAAGACACGCATTTTTTAGTATAGGTTTGTCATCATCAAAAAGGGGGAAATTGTTGGAACAATGGTTGTTCCATGGTTTCTCTTAGTTTTGATGATAACAAACTTAGTTAATATAACTTGCTTCTACATGTAAGTGTTTCAAGAAAACAGGTACATACTCACGAGTGACGGAACATTGTGAGGAACGATGGAGGGAACGAGTGACATATTTAGGAAGCGCGTCTCAAACGGAACGTAGCTTTCAATTAATGGCAAGTTACCAGATCTTCTAGGAGCAATCTTCTACGAAGATATGACAACTGTAGGCGGTTGTTTGAGGAGAGCAAAGGAAGGATAAGATCAAGCTTCACACGATCTTATCTAAAGAAATCCGAGATCATTCAGTTTTGGAAAGGATCGACATGGTTGAGTATCCGAAATCACAAACAATACTTTCTCCTTATTGTGTGGGATTTGTTAAGTGGAATATCTACGTAATTAGGCAAGAATTACGTATGAGATCAGTCTTGACATATCTTATAAATACCTAGGTTATAGCTAGGGTTTAAGTGTGGTTGTAGACGACGAAATTGGAGAGAGAGATTTTCAAGTGTACGAGTGTGTGGCTTTTTCCGGTGAAGAATCCACAAATAAGTCAGTAGATTACTTTGATTTAGGTTTACGCTTTGGGTTGTAGAAGTCTAGTTGGTTGAACTTTGGTTGGTGCCTTAGTTACCAGGGAACTTGACTTGCCTTGTAATCGTTGAAACTTAATAAAAGTATTCTATTGAAAATCCTCTGAGAAGGAGTCTCAGAGGTAGAGGTTTTTTCTTTCTACAACTTGTTGGTCGGACAGAAAGTTTTCCTCTCTAAATTCTGTGTTCTTATTGTTTAATTCCCCTGCCCAGGGAACATTACTAGATCCCTGACTTGTTACTAACGCGTCACGATCCAACAATTTCCATCTTAAATCCGACCTTATCCCTCTTCAATTCGGATTTAATTTGAAGGATTCCAAAAACGTTGCACTTGACCTAGAACGAGATAGAACGATATTTCCGGGATGATTTTGATTGAATGACCCCGAATTGATTGAGAGAACTTGTAGAGGGTGAAGAAAGTGACAAATAGGCTTTTACGGAATCCATTTCCGTTTAGAAATGAGCTTGAATTTCTCATTGAAGTTTAAGAGCAAGGTGGGAAAGAAGAACCCCCATATTTGAATCTATTTTCAAGAATTTGCACAAACAACCCCTTTAGTTTAAGAAATGGACAAGAAATGCCCTTGATATTAATAAATATCCTTAATATCTTTTTAAAGAATAAAACTTTTAATTGAAAAATATTTTTATAATGATTCTCTTTGTTTATAAAAATATGTTTAAACAATTTTGATATCTTTCTCTTAAAATTCTAATTTTATTTATTTTATCTTCCTTTAACATATGGGTAATGTTCATTATTATTTCAAATAACCCTTTAGAGGTTAGTTGCTTAACTTTCATTTAATAAAATAACTTAGGTAAGCAATATATCATTATTATGAGAATATTGCCACAATTTATTTTATTAAACAAAATAAAAGGAAATTACATAATTGTCCTTCTTGAAAAAGAGGGTTATTACATTCGAAGTGGCCATGCAGATTAGTCAACGGGTTCCCCTTAGCGCATTCATATATTCGTACATTCGTATATTCATGTATTCATACATTCATATATTCGTATACTCGTATATTCATACATCCATGAGCGAATATCATGGGATCCTTGCTCTCCCTTAAGCATTTCATTCGTCGGATTTTGAGATACACTCGTTGGAATAAGCAAAACAGAGGAGGGAGAACAAAACATTGAAAAAAGGTTCCTGGCCGAGATTTTATTTTAGAAAACAAATAAAAAACAAAAAAACAGAGCTTTTTCCATTAGTCATTTTCAAAAATCGACATCCATGCAAGGGGCTCCCAAAAAAAGCTCTTTGTCGGCGATCCGCGACCGCGACTAAGTGGCCCGCAGTCGCGGTTGACAGACCCATGGTCGCGACGATAATTTGCGGCCGCGGTTTGCTCTACGGGAATAACTTCTTCAAAAAGTGGGCGAAATCTCAAGTCTGAGGGATGACATTCCCGTCAAGACTCTTCAACGATTAGGCTCCTCGAATGTATGTTGCGGTCACTTAATACAGTTCCTCCCAATTTGGGAGGAGCTAGGCCATACACTGGATCGCGTGCGCTTCCCATTACCCTTCGAAGTATAGGTCACCGACTCGAAAAGTATGGTATCTCATGCGTTGGGCTCGGCTGCCCGTTGGTAGACGAGATCCGTGTAGTTGTAGTGTCTCGGCGATCCTTGGCGAAGACGAGGTGGTCGGAAAGAGTGCGACCATTCTTCTATTTGCTTTCTCGAGGCACTTTTCACGTGTAAGGCCACCAATACCTTTGTTGCTCGAGGAATTCCACGATTTCGGTAATTGCTCTCGTAGTGAGCTTGCATCCCTTCGGACTTTTCATCGGTGCTTATCGGCTCGGGACATGTTGGTTATCAGCGAATTCGATAGCGCTAGCGAGTTGTCAATTGGTCCTTTCAATCGCCGATTCGCTGATGAAGTGCTTCCCTTGAAATTTAACCAAGGTATGCTTTAGTCTAGCGATTTCTTCCGAGGCTTGATCGCAACAAGACTCCATTTGATCATGCTTGCTTTTGAATCTGCTTGTTCTCGTTTAAGCTGAAGCTAGGGTGTGTAAGTACAATCCTGTCTTCATTCTTGAGGTGGTCGATGCCCCATTATCGTCGTTTGACCCCCGATGTTCTAGATATGCGTGTGCCACCATGAACAAGTTCATTCCCGACGTGGCTCGATTAGCTTTGTTCAAATCTAGGGCTAGTCGGGCTATTCTAACGATATTTCAAAATGACTATTATATTTATATATCACTAAAATGCTCAAGGTTTTTCTCTCCATTTCATTTAATTATTAATCTCATTTATAAGACGAAGGTAGGAATGTAGGATGCATCTATTCAAATGTGCAATGAGATGACTTCTCCACACATCATTTGTAGGAAATTTTAAAACATATAACGTGTTTATACAATCTGTCATAGCACAAATACATTAAAGATCTACACGCATAAGGCAGCAAGACCGCAAGATCATAGACTGAGACCTCAACCTGACATGCTTAATATTCATCATAAGGTGGTGCATTGAAGGAATTCCCACCTGCAAATGTTACCAAAATTGCAATGTTGATATCATTCAGTGAGCATTTTTGTTTTGGCAGCTGTAAATAGTCATCAAAGTACAACAGAAAGATATTGTCAAGAGATATAATATGATAATTTTTTGAAGAGGACTCTAATACAAGTTAATGTGTATAAGTCGAATTATTACCTAATACAAGGACATTGGCAATGGTTAGTGTGTCAAAGAAAAGTAACAGGGAGGATAAAAGATTGCCCCATTTAAAAATAGATCCAAACCGATAACAGCGCGAGGAACCAACTTGAACTAAAACCACCTGCCTAATTGACACCACTAGTTCGAGAAAGGTGACCAAGGAGAAAATGACAAGAGCCGGTGAAAATTGTGAAATGATTACTAAAGACAGGTGACATCTTGCATTCTATGCACTCAATCTATAACAACATTTTTCCCTTGTGATTTGACAGAGTAAAAATCAGAAATGTGAGCTTTGTATATCAGTTCACCCATAAGTAAGCAAGTACGACTGCAAAAGACAAGCGAAGAAAACAAAACAACAACAACAACAACATTGACCCAGTATCAGCCTATCTTATGAACCACAAGCGAAGAAAACAAAAGCACAACTTAAATTGAACCTTGTATATGTATAGTACAAGGAAAGAAACAAAGGACTTTTTATCAACAGAATCAAAAGCTTATGTAGTGTAACCTGATGATCCATTCGATCCAGTACCCATAGATTCCATAGCTAGCATCTTCAATGATATACGCCGGAGATAGTCACTCTGCAATAACAGTGTTAGTGATCTTAGAATCAGCCGCCGTGGTTTAATTATTTAGCAAATCAACATCAAACAGGTTAATGAGGTTTTTCATAAAAATTGAGGAGGATATATGTAAGAGAACTGAAATTTGAAGAGGAAAAGCACACTTTTATGTGAAACTTCTAGCTATCTTCAACGTAGCTTATGAATGCATACATGAAACTTATTTCAATTAAGCATCCATAATTCATTTATAACACACCTGGCTTTCGGCTGCAGCATACATTTTCTCCTCAAACCTTGTTGCTATTCTCCTTATTTCTTGCAATGCATCAGGGACACCATCACTTGAAATATGCCTCGTCAAAGTCTCACTTCTGAAAATCATGCCAGATATTGCAGACGACATCAGTGCAAAACAAACATTGATTATACAAGTGATTTTTACATAGAAGCCTCAAATTTCATAGGATTGAAGCAATTACTTTTGGAGAAACAATCACATTGGTATAGCCCATTTCTGTGTAGCCCATTTTTGTGTTTTCATTTATAGAGGATCACATAAAACAATAAAAGCACACTCGTACCTGAATTTTGGCATCAGAAAAAACTCAACAGGTTGTGATAAAAAAAACCTGAATTTTGTTATGGGCCCAAAAGGCAATCAACTAACTATTAGAAGTTAGAACCCCCAAAGTATTCAAATTGGGCATGTCTCAAGTTGGATAATAAATTTTCCAATTATGAAGTTGGGTCAGTTATTTACTAAAAATGCAGTTTCAGTTCTTCAGTCAACAAAGAAAAGTCTAACCCTAGCACTAATAAACCTCAAATCGGAATTCTTAACCTATGGCATAATATAAGGAGGCTGTTTCAAGTGATTCAAGGATGCCCGAAAGTCAAATCAAACGAGAATTGAGTCACGGATCAAATTCTTGGCCGGTACAGCCGATAGTTAGTTTTCAAATATGAAGTTTACCTAATCGGTCGACGGAACAAAAGGGGAAAGAAAATTTAATTTGCAAATATGTATAAAAACTGGAAATTTTAATTTGCAAATTATGTATAGAAACTGGGAGCTCACATCTTGTTGACGATCCTTGTTCTTGATCCCGGGGGAAGATTTAGCCTCCGGTTCCTACTGTCCACATCTGCCATCTTTGAATCCGGCGCTGGGTTTTTTTTTTCCTGTGAAGCAGACCAGATATTGTGTTTTAAGCTATGGTGAATTTTGCAAGGATATAAATTGCGATTTGCGAATATGTACTATGAAAGAGAAATCCTCTCTCTAAGAAGAAATGAGAGAAATGGTCAGGTTTAAACTAGAAATGAATTTGGATCATTCGATTAAAACAATAGAAATGAATCTAGGTTATTAGATTAAAAAAATTCAAAAGTTTAAAAATTCAAAAAATTAAAAGTTAAAAAAATTATTTTTTAAGTTGTTTTACATATATAGAATGATACAAATCGAGTATGAACATAAGGCATAAAACGTGAACATGCAATACTTTTTTTTTGGTAGAAGGAGAGGCGGTACTCTCCGGCCTCTCAAGGGGGCATTTTATTAATAATGTAAAAAAGGGCTAAGTAGTACTCAAGCGGGGATAGCCCGACCCCTTCCTTACATCGTCAAACAGCAATAAATTAACTCCCTCAGGCGGGGCAAGCAATGTGAACTTACTTACGCACCTATATTATATGTGAACGTATACTAATATGTGAACTTACTTACGTACCTATATTATATGTGAACGTATACTAAATTTTCTGAAGTTAAAATGTAGTTATATGTGAACATCCCTTGTAATAATGTGAACATATGTATAAAATATGTGAACAAAATGTAAAATGTCAAGCGTCGCGTTTTGGCAAAAATAAGCGAAAAAATAATTTTTTTCTTTGCCAATTATTTTAAGTTGTTTAACATCTGCATGATGATTTAATCAAACATGAACATGTCACATGTGACCATAAAACATGAACAAAAAGTACTAATATGTGAACACACTTGTAATATATGTGAACGTATTATAAAATCTCTAAACTGAAAAGGTGATAATATGTGAACATGTCTTATAATAGTGTGAGTATATGCATAAAATATGTGAACGTAGCGTAAAAAATCAAATGTCGTGTTTTTGGCAAAAAAACAAGCGAAAATAAGAAAAAACCATTTTGCCCTTATCTATTTGTCAAAATTACCATTTTGCCCTTATCTGTTTTAATCTTAGCCATCCATTTCTCAAATTCAAGGGTCCTCATTTGTTTCTAGTTTTTATGATAACACTCATTTCCATGTGAATTAACCTCTATATTTTATACTTTTTTTGGTAGAACAATTTTATACTTATATTTATTCATCATTTGAAACCATGTCCTTCCAACCTTCAACAATCAATATTATTTATTGCATTCTAATCTACCCTAAATTTAAAACAATAACTAAATGGTTTTGCTCGTCCATTGGACGGGGTCATTTTTTTATGTTAGTTGTTAATTAATTTAAGCAAAATGGAAGGAAGAAGTGTTAATATGAGAGCAGAATGTTACCTATATTGTTTGCAAGTTGGCTCTCAAGAGGAAATGACAACTGGTTGTTGGTTGCCTGTTGATTTCTAAAAATAGATGAAAGGTACATACTTTAGAGGTCATGACTATATATATAATGCAAGGGATGCTGGCGGTTAGGAAGGCAAAATATTGACTGATTTATATGCTATTACAACATTGAAGAAGGAAATTCAAAAGGCTGAATAATTTATATGCTAATTGATGCGTTCCGGTCCTAGACCGAGAACGATCATGACGAGCCCGAGTCTACCGAGACCTTGGCGTCCGCCTTGGATTCCGACCTAGCTCATTATTATTATTATATTTACTATATTTCTTATTTTGGCATGTTTCTATTTATAGCTAGTTTCTATTTATGTTTCTGCTATTTATTAAAATAACGAGATGGGTTGGGCTTACATGTTCGGGCCCATTCTCGATTAGCTTCTAGGGTTAGGTTTTCTAAATCTATTTATTATGTCAGACTATGCTTGAAATATTTACGCTTGAATGAAATTGCAATTGCCTCAGTGAATTGATGTTCATGTTTTTAGTATAGTTTTAGGTGTTTTTCTTAAGTTGTTTAGCTTAGTTTTAGTAAGTTTTAGTGCTTGTTTTGTGTGCTTTTAGATAAGTTTACATATTTTGTGAAAATATGGAAGCTACTCCATTTTTGTGTTTTTTATAGGTTTTTCGAAGCAGAAAGGAGCATTCCGAGGAAGTTTAGATCGAGAGGTTGATGGTGGTGTGTGTGGAAGAGAAGAGAAGAAAGAATAAGCTTTGAAGATCCCGTCGAGTCCAAGAGAAGCTATGAAAAGTGTACAAAAGATCCAAGACAGAGAGCTCGTTACCAATCTGTGAGGGTCGGTACCGAGCTGTGCAAAGGAATTTTGGCCGAGGAATTCAGCAAGAGTCTACCGACCCTGTGCAGGTCGTTACCGAGGTGACCTGTGTCGGTAGGCGGCGCCGACTTTCAGTATTTCTATCTTTTATCTTGTAATCTTTTTAGTTAGGAAAGTTTCTATCTTTTAGGACCCTTGTTAGATAGTTTCTCTTATTATAAATACCCTTGTTTTAGTTTAGTTTGGATACGTTTTTAGAGATTTTGGGACGAGTTGGAGAGAGAGTCGAGAGGGAAGCATAGATCTTCTGACGAGCTTATTTTGTTCTTTGTTTTCGGAGTGGATTGTATTCAAAGACGAGATTATTATAATTCAAGTAAGCTTTTTTTTTAGTTCTTATTCGATGTTTTCATTCAATTTTGTTGCTTGTTTTATTTCGATCATGAGTGAGTAGTTCGCTTTTGTAGGATCGGGGTTGAAAATCCGACGTAGTTATGCATGATTGAATGTGTGTGATGAATGTTTGATTGCTTTCTATCCTTTAACTGCTTGTTTTATGGTTATACTTAGACGAAAGTCGAAGTAATTTGAGTTTATCGCTTGATCGAAAGAGAAAGTTGTAACCTTGAATGTTGATATTGTTTGATAACGAAAGTTTCGAGCTTTGGATTCAAAAATAAGTAGAAAGTAAATTGATTTGTGAAAATTGATTGATTTGCTTACTTAGGTCAACGAAAGTTGATAGCTTTATCCTTGAGGCATGATATTTATCCTTCACACTATTTCATATGCATGATTATGTCGTGGTAACCCCTTGTCCTAGATCTTTTCTTCATTTGAATCGTTTTCGTGTTCTTACGTTCAGACTCGTTACCGAAGTAGACAGGTCGGTACCGAGCCTGCAGTTGGTCGGTGTTAGTTTGCTTAGTTAGTGTTGAAACCCAGCATCGCTACCGACCCTGATAAGGTCGGTATCGAGGGCTGTCGTAGCCTTGTTTTCTTTATTTGTTTCTGTTTTGCTTTGTTTCTGTGTCTTTGTTTTATAGTTTAGTAATCAAACAACCTTGCTTCCCGTGGACGATCCTAACCTCCCTATACTCAGCGGGGTCTTCATTACAAATTTATTTATTGTCGAGTAAAAACCCTCTCAACAAATTGGCGTCGTTGTCGGGGAAGCAACAGTGCTTGTTTGATTACTCGTGGGTCTGGGAATAGCCCGACCCCGTATTTATTTTTAATTTGGTTTTCTTTTGTCTGATTTCTCAGCTTATGCCAACAGAACGTCGTAGGCTCGAGTTTGATCACACTGGTTATTATTGTGAACCCGAACGCGCCCTTCACCACAGAAGAAGAGGAAACCAAGCCATGGCGATGACTCCTGAAGAGATGGCACAACAGATGGCCGCTCTCTAGAGGCAGATGGAGGCGTTACAAGCTGATCGAGACGCTGCTGCTGCAACAGCTGAACGTCACCGAGAGGACAATGCTCGTCTACAGGAGCAGTTGAATGCCTATCCAAGGAATGCTAAAGAGTACATGCATCCAGAACTGAAGGTGCCAGAGTTCGCAATTGTGCTTCCGGAGATAGAGAAGACTTTTGAGATTAAATCTCCATTCATATCCTTAATTAAACGGGCTCAGTTTGAAGGGAAACCTACTGAGTGCCCTATGGAACATATTAAATTTTTTCTTGATTTATGTGACACTATTGCTGCTGAAGGTGTCTCTTTAGAATATGTTCTGTTAAAAGCTTTCAGGTGGTCTCTTACAAAAAAGGCCCTGAGCTGGTTAGAGAGCTTACCTCCTAAGTCTATCAGGACTTGGAAGGCTTTGTATGATCAATTTTTGACAAAGTTCTTCCCTCCCGCTAAGACAAAAGAGTTGAGAAAGTGTATCACCTCCTACCACCAGCTGCCTAACGAGACCTTTGTGGAGACGTGGGAGAGATTCAAGGAGATGCTCAGACAGTGCCCCACTCATGGGCAACCACAATATGTGCTCCAAGAAATCTTCTTTCAAGGGATTAATGCTGACACAAAGAACCGTATCAACATGCACACTGCTTACGGTTTTATTGAGATGGATCCCACTGCTGCATGTGAGTTGCTAGACAAACTGACCAATTACGATGCTATGTATGGGGCCCAGCAGCCACCTCAGCCACAAAAACGTCTCTACATGCCAAATAAAGACGAAGTTGATCCTAACGTTAAAAATCAACTTACAAGATGAGGTCAACCGTCTGAAGAAACAGGTAAGTTTTCTGAAAACCTCTCAAATTTGTCAAGAGTGTGGCTCTTCCGCCCATAGTACTTCTGCTTGCACTAACATTGAGCAGGTTAGAGTCGCTGAGACATATGCTGAGATGAATTATATGAGAGGGCAATACAGAAATCCTCCTGCTAATTATGACATGCCAAGCAATTATCCGACTTGGGGAAATAAAAATCAAAGTCAGAATATACAGCCCCTCCTTCGGATAGACGACCCGCACCGTATCGACCTCCAGGCTATCAAGAGCCACCATCCTGGGTTCAAGGACTTCAAGAAGGAATCAATGGTGTCCAAGCCAACCTCAATAATCAAATGAAAAGGTGGGGAGAGTTCGATAATTGGAATAAGAGCGTTGACTCACAACTAGGGAACCTAGTTGCATAAATTCCGAGGCCGCAAGGGCAACTCCCGGGCCGCCCCGATGAGAACCCTAAAGGACAGATAGTAGACATACACCTCAAGAGCGGAAAGACGCTACCAGATCGTGCTGAATCCAAGGGAAAGGACCCCGGTACTGAAGAAGATGCCACGGCCAATATCGATAAAGTGCCAAAGAGGGTCGTTACCGAGCCTAACACACTAGGTACCGATGCTCCAAAGCTCGTTACCGACCCCAACCCATGTAAGTTTTCTAAATCGAGCCACTCCCTTAGTTCCAGGTTCGATACCGACCCCACCAAGGTCGGTACCGACCCTTCCACGACACCGATCGACCCGATTGTCGATCTAGTAGCGCCACCTCTCGAACCCGCTTTGGTTCCGAGATTGGCGAAGTCTCTCCCCTTCCCTACTAAGAAGTCTAAGGACTCAACAGAAGGCAAGTTTAAGCGTTTCGTTAAGATTCTCCAGGGCTTAAATATTTCTATATCATTCGCTGAGGCCCTAAGCGAAATGCCGGCTTACAACAAATTCTTGAAAGACATTCTTAGCAGGAAAAGGTCGATATCAGAGCTAACAGATGAGGTCCGATCTCTAGAACTTCCAGAAAAGCTCGGTGACCTAGGAAAATTTGCAATCACCATTGGCATAGGCACCCACAAACTCAAAGCTTTATGTGATCTTGGTGCCAGTGAAAGTCTTCTACCATTGTCAATCTGGTCCAAGGCCAACATGGGACCGTTAGAGCCGATCATTATGCGGTTATACATGGCGGATGGATCATGCGTCAAGCCAAGAGGAGTTGTATAAGACTTTCCGATACAAGTGGGTAAATTTTTCGTACCAAACGACTTTATTGTCCTTGATATGCTTGAAGACCCGCTAGTGCCCATTATTCTAGGCAGACCATTCCTTGCTACAACAAGTGCTCGAGTCGATGTTCGAAAAGGACTCCTCACCTTTGACATAGGAGAAGAGCGGGTCGAGTTCAGTCTCAATCAAGCTTCCAATGACACAGCCGCAACCGCAAAGATCGAGACACCCTATCTAGAGCTCGACATTGCTAAGCCCGAAGCTTCCCTTTCAAGCAACAACGATTATGAGAGCGCTATTAAGCCAGCTACCGACCCCCTTAGGGTCGGTACCGAGTCCTTCATACAACAATATGATGAGGGAGGCGCATTTTGGCACGATACCAAGGGAGGCTTTGCTTCAGACTGGTCGATAACGACCTTAACTGCCTCAGTACCGGCGCCCTCACTAACTGATCAAGGTTAGTATTCTAACTCTAGTTTCACTATCACCGGTCATGATCATTCCTTATATTGTATTCCTACACCATACCCTACTATTCATGATATAGATAAGTCAAAACCTCCTTGGTTCTCGGTCTACACTAACCCTTGTGTAGGAATATCAAGCATATTGTTAGAGGATGAAAGACCGAATTTAGTGCAAAGAAACAACAATGCCTTTACCTCTAAGTATGGGATTTTCCACGAACCCGACAAAATTGAAATGGAACCACCTTGATTTAGCCAGGTAACTTCGTCGGGCTAACGACGTTAAAAATAACGCTTATGGGAGGCAACCCGATTTTTAGTTTAGTTTTCTTTTCTTTTTTTTAGTTCTTTTTTTTATCTTTTTTTTGAGTTTTTAGTAGTATAGAAGTTTGCGGGATAGAATATTTTTGGGCTAACATGTCACAGAAGTCGGGCATGATAGGGCGCTGGAAAAGAGTCGTGCCAGGCTCGATACCGAGCTGTGAGGGTCGGTACCGACCTGCGTCAAACTCCAGAATCGAGACGCTCGGCAGGTAAGTCTCCTAAACCTAAAAACTCTTCCTTCCCTTACCTCTCTTTTCACACGCCGCCCTTTGCCCAATCTTTTAAAACACTCTCAAGCCACAAATCCCACTCCAATCCTGAACCAAAATCTCAAGATCTAGCCGATCTCACCCGGATTCTACGCACCGCATTGCCTTCGACCCATTCACCCTCAAAAACCGCACCCCTTTCGATACCGAGCAACACCCCGTTTGTTTGTTACCGAAGCTTCACGCCCTCGTTACTCTTGTAATCCAATTTTCGTTCTTCAAATTCACAAGACAACGGTATGATTTCTTAACCCTAAACTCTTTTCTTGAAGATTCATGGTAATTTTGGGTAGTTTTCATATCTAGATTTATGTGTAGATCCGAGATTGCGTGTGCTTATTTCCATCGTGCTTCCTTGCCTCTATATTGGTGATTAATCTTGTTTAATTTTCGGTTCTTCATGCTCGAATTGCAATGAATTTTGATGATAGAAAAGCATGAAGTAACTTGTTCTTGATTTGCATGATTTTCTCCATGATATTTGGCATGATTAGATAGGGCTTTAAGCAATTATGGGGTTGCAAGTGTTTGATTGTGAGGAATATTGCTTGAAATTGTGCTAATTGTCGAAAATTTGGGGATTAGAGATTCGGAACCTCTTGCGTAACATTCTCGCCCAGGCTCGTTACCGATCTGTGAGGGTTGGTACCGACCTGTGATTGCCCAAAACTAGACCTGAACCCAATAACCTCGATACCGACCCTCTTGGCTCGGTAACGAGGTAGGTCGAGGCCATTTCCGAATGCAAGTATGGGGTTTTTCTTATTGGTTTAAGTGGATCTTACCTTGGTTATTAATATTATTTTCAGGTACCAAATGGCAAGCTCATGCAGAGCCAACTCTAGGGCATGAAAGAAGAGGAGGACTGAAAGATCTCCATCTCCTCCGAGAAGGGACGAGGTCATCCTGCCGACTAGGGAGCAATTGATGATATTCAACTCTGTCATCGAAAAGGACCACCTCACAAGATGGTTCTCAAGATCAAGTGCAAAAGCCTCCGGTATCTATGAGGACGTCAAGCATGCATTCGCTATCCTCGGTGTACCACATCTCCTCAAAAAGGAGAATGTCCCGCATTATCCGGCTCTCACTGCCGAGTTCATAGCCACTCTCTGCATCAGCTTCAAGACCAAGACGTCTATAGGAAGGATCAGGTTCCGGTTAGGCAACGCTGAGCATGACTTCAACATGGCCGAGTTCAACCGCCTCCTCGACTTCCCAAAGCACTCCCGAGATTACAAGGCTCCTGATGATTTCAAAGTCACAGACACTTGGAGCTACATTTCTGGGGAATTCAATCCGACTGCACCGACACTTCCAGGGGCGCACATCATCAACCCCATTTTCAGGATCATTCTTCGAGTTTTGGGTGCAACCATTTGGCCCAAAAAGGAGCTTTCCAGGCCGACTAGGACAAAAGTTGGATGCCTTCGGACTATTCTCTTTGAGGACCCCGCCCCCATGAACTTGGGTTATGAATGGCTGAAGTATGTAGAGAAGCACGGGGCCTCTTCAAAAGAGGTTTATTGTGGCTACTTGGTGAGCCTCTTGGCGATGGCTTTCAATGTTGACCTCTCGCGCTACAACGCGCACAGTCCCCAGAAGCTGGATATGAAGTACTGGCTGTCTTGTAGCATTTTTCAGAGAATTTTAGGGGGAGTCGCCACCACGGTGCTTGGACATACCGTGGTAGTTACTCGGGACAAGCTAGAGCTATTGCATGTGCCGAACTGGTATGAAGCATGGACGTCTCAACAGTTTTCCTTGGCCAAGAAGCCTCAAGACGAGCCGACACTACGGGAATTTGAGACGAGGTATGAGCGAGAAGGAGTTGCTATGGAAGAAGACGAGCCAGCCTCTAGGGCAGGCTCGGTACCGAGGACCCACAGGTCGGTACCGACGCCCTAGAACATCACACCGACCTCGGTACCGAGCAACATGGCCTCGGTACAGAGTACTTCAAGGCTAGTAACGAGGCGTTTCAATTCGACACCGTGCCTGCTCATCAGCCTACCGAGCCACACTCATTCGACATGGTGCCTTACGCCCCTTTTGTCCATCACGACCACTTCCAGCAGCACAACCATTACGAGCCGCCACCCCAAACCAACTACGCTAGCTCCGATGTTCCTTCATGGGAACAAGATTTGTCATCTCAGATGCAACAGCTGAACTTGCAGCATACTCAGCTCCACCAAAGGATGAATCATTGGGAGGATGTCTATTCAGCTCGCATGGCATTAGAGGATGCACGACAACAAATGGATGACGCTCGTTGGAGGACGATGGAGCAGCGTGTGACGGATGATGAAGAACGCTGGTGGATGATGTACTAGTTTATGGGCAACTTTGAGCACTACTTCCCACCACCAAACCGATGAGGATCTCGCTTTCAAGGATGTTTCTTCTGCTTCGACTGTTGCTTTGTGAGTTTCTTTTCTAATCCCTATCTTTTCTTTTGTTTTATTCTTACAGTGGGGACACTATAATGTTTACGTATGGGGTAGGGAGGGAAAAGAAAACTTGTTTCTTGTTTGTTTGTTTTTATGTTATTGCTTTAGTTTTTTTTTCTTGTTTTAGTTGTTCTTTTTCTAAAAAATCAAAATCAAAAAAAAAAAAAAAAATTTGAAAAATTCAAAAAGATTTTAGAACAAATGAGTACCCTTAATCTTTTGGTTCTATGATTGCTTTCACTTTGCATGACCGTGTAATTTCCTTTCAGCATGTTTTTGATGGTATAGCCCGAGTCTCATGATGAAATTGTTTTTATAGTGGAATAGCATATGATGAAATTGAGCATGTATAACTGTTAGCATGAGTAGTTGCAATCCAACAAAATTGACCTTGTGAGTTCTTATTTTTAGTCTTGATTTTCCATGTGTGATTTACTCTCTTTATGTATATTATCTCTTGGAATTGTGATGGTTATCTATTTCTCAAGACCTGTATAAGATTTTTAGTTTTACTTGTGAAAGTCATATGATAGAGAACTTATTTTTCATAAGCCCTATTAATCCGTATCCACCCTTACATTATCCTTGTTTTTGATAAGCCAATTTGAGCCTTAAGCCTTTTTATTGTTGCTCCACAAAATTATCCTTAGCCGAGATAAGCTTGACCCTATCCGGGGATTAGGACTTAGCTGGAGAGGGATTGTTTGTTGAGTACAAGATGTTTATTAGTTCAAAATAAAGGTTTGAGTGGGGTAGATTGGAAGTCTCTTGTTTTAATTGTGTAAAAAGATCTCTTGGTTAAAAAGAATGCACAAAGGAAGAAAAGGAATATAAGATCGATACCAACCTTTGTCGGCTCGGTACCGAATTTTAAAAAAAAGAGAGAAGAACAACACAACTCGATACCGATCCTCTCAAGTCGGTACAGAGGCATGTTGAGAAAAAAAATGCAGAAAAAAGAAAAAATATATAAGTGTTCAAAATAAGGAAGATGTGCAGTGTTCAAAAGTTTAAACCAGAGATTCTTTATGTTTTTATGAGGCTTTCTAGGATTTGATGGGTGAGTGAAGAAGAAGTGCAGAAAGAGAAGTGAGTTTGGTATATGTTTTTGAAAGTTTTGGGTATGTGTGAGTTTTAGGAGTCTTTGATTCCCGGATATTATTAGCACCACATGACCAAAATATTTCCACGCCTATTTGTTATCACCAAGCCCCATTACAAACCGGCCGAATGGAAGCTTCTATGAAGTTTTTCATTGAGCCTAAGTTCTCTTGATGATTTTTGCTTGTTTTGACAAATCTTTGGTGGAGAGTTTGGTGATATAAATTCCAATTTCTATGAGTTTTTGCATATAAGATTGAGTTGAGAGATAAATTTATAGCCCAAACACATGAGAGTTGAGTGCAACACATTGCCATTGGTGAGGTTGGATTGTGGTTGCTTATGTCTATTAGTGCTTATATATGTCTGATGACGTTAATAGTCATTTGCTATTTTTTCTATGTTTTGAGGTTGCTTTTTAGATAGGGCTATTGCTTGATGAACATGTTGATTGGTTTTGGTTATTGTCTAGTGATTGCTTGAGGACAAGCATGCTTAAGTATGTGGTATTTTGATGTTCATGTTTTTAGTATAGTTTTAGGTGTTTTTCTTAAGTTGTTTAGCTTAGTTTTAGTGCTTGTTTTGTGTGTTTTTGGATAAGTTTACATATTTTGTGAAAAGTTAGGAAGCTACTCCGTTTTTGTGTTTTTTTATAGGTTTTTCGAAGCAGAAAGGAGCATTCCGAGGGAGTTTAGATCAAGAGGTTGATGGTGGTGTGTGTGGAAGAGAAGAGAAGAATGAATACGCTTTGAAGATCCCGTCGAGTCCAAGAGAAGCTATGAAAAGTTTACACAAGATCCAAGACAAAGAGCTTGTTACCGATCTGTGAGGGTCGGTACCGAGCTGTGCAAAGGAATTTTGGCCGAGGAATTCAGCAAGAGTCTACCGACCCTGTGCAGGTCGTTACCGAGGTGACTTGTGTCGGTAGGCGGCGCCGACTTTCAGTATTTCTATCTTTTATCTCATAATCTTTTTAGTTAGGAAAGTTTCTATCTTTTAGGACCCTTCTTAGATAGTTTCTCTTAGTATAAATACCCTTGTTTTAGTTTAGTTTGGAGGAGAACACGTTTTTAGAGATTTTGGGACGAGTTGGAGAGAGAGACGAGTCGAGAGGGAAGCACCGATCTTCTGACGAGCTTGTTTTTTCTTCGTTTCGGAGTGGATTGTATTCAAAGACGAGATTTTTATAATTCAAGTAAGCATTTCTTTTAGTTCTTATTCGATGTTTTCATTCAATTTAGTTGCTTGTTTTATTTCGATCATGAGTGAGTAGTTCGCTTTTCTAGGATCTGGGTTGAAAACCCGACGTATTTATGCATGATTGAATGTGTGTGATGTATATTTGGTTGCTTTCTATCCTTTAAATGCTTGTTTTGTGCTTATACTTAGACGAAAGTCGAAGTAATTTGAGTTTATCGCTTGATCGAAAGAGAAAGTTGTAACCTTGAATGTTGATATTGTTCGATAACGAAAGTTTCCAGCTTTGGATTCAAAAATAAGTAGGAAGTGAATTGATTTGTGAAAATTGATTGATTTGCTTGCTTAGGTCAACAAAAGTTGATAGCTTTATCCTTGAGGCATGATGTTTATCCTTCACACTATTTCATATGCATGATTATGGCGTGTTAAACCCTTGTCCTAGATTTTTTTCTTCATTTGAATCGTTTTCGTGTTCTTACGTTTAGACTCGTTACCGAAGTAGACAGGTCGGTACCGAGCCTGCTGTTGGTCTGTGTTAGTTTGCTTGGTTAGTGTTGAAACCCAGCATCGCTACCGACCCTGATAAGGTCGATACCGAGGGCTATCGTAGCCTTGTTTTCTTTATTTGTTTCTGTTTTGCTTTGTTTCTGTGTCTCTGTTTTATAGTTTAGTAATCAAACAACCTTGCTTCCCGTGGAAGATCCTGACCTCCCTATACTCAGCGAGTCTTGACTACAAATTTATTTGTTGTCGAGTAAAAACCCTCTCAATGAATCGAGATTCTCTTCCTCAGGCCTTCAGGCGTCAAATCCTTCTAACCCTTTTCCCAATCGCTCTTCAATCTTTCTAAGGTTTCGTTTGTCGGAATCAACTCCATCTCGAGACACCGCTAGAGCCCTAGCGTCGTACCTATCATTGTCGCGCCCGTACTTGACCTTGTGTCATCTTTGGAACCTGAGTTTGTTTTTCTTATTATAGACGTGTCGAATGACGACACCGAGCCCGACGATGTCTTTGTGATGCCTACTGATCTCTGCCTCTCCCCGGACCATCCGAGCTCGAAGCGAGGACGCTTCGATTCTAAGGGAGGGAGGATGATGAGTTCCGGTCCTAGATCGAGAACAATCATGACGAGCCCGATTCTACCGAGAACTTGGCATCCGCCTTGGATTCCGACCTAACTCGTTATTATTATATTTATTATATTTCTTATTTTGGCATGTTTTGATTATAGCTAGTTTCTATTTATGTTTCCGCTATTTATTAAAATAACGAGATGGGTTGGGCTTGCATGTTCAGGCCCATTCTCGATAGCTTCTAGGGTTAGGTTTTCTAAATCTATTTATTATGTCAGACTATGCTTGAAACATTTACGCTTGAATGAAATTGCAATTGCCTCAGTGAATTGAGATTCTCTTCCTCAGGCCTTCATGTGTCAAATCCTTCTAACCCTTTTCCCAATCGCTCTTCAATCTTTCTAAGGTTTCGTTCGTCGGAATCAACTCCATCTCGAGATTCCGCTAGAGCCCTAGCGTCGTACCTATCATCCATCGATTCGCGCGCCCATGAATGCTTAGTTCGTTTATTGCTTCCGCTCCATTTTCAGTCCTAGGCCGAGACATGATTCATAAAACGAGACATTGGTCCTTGTAGCGTGACGAAACGCATCACTATTACAACATTGAAGAAGGAAGTTCAAAAGAGTATTGTCACGCCATTGAAGAAGGAAGTTCAAAGGAACATAAGAAAATTAGAAGCTGAAAGGAGTGCTATTAAAATGCTGATTGTAGAAGGTCAAATGTATAAGCCTATTAAGAAATTAAATTCAAACAAAAAATTGAGCATTTATTTTTTCAATGAGGGACAACTTTATATGTTGTATATAGATTAAATATGAAATTTTATAAATAATTAATCAATTTCTATACAAAAAATTGGTCTATAAATAGAGTCCAATATTCTTATTTTTTTTCACAAACACATTTATTACATTTTCTCTCTCCATGAATCAACACAATAATCCAAACAACTTAAAGTTTCGAAATAATCCAAAACACCCAATATCATCCAAATACATTCAATTTTGATCCAAATCTTCTCCATACTCCCCAAATTCAAGTTATTTTTTTAGTAGGAAAACATTAGGCTGAATCCAGTCAACCTATGGCATCCTTACGGATGAGGACACGAAGGCTTGAATGGGTCTGAATTTGATGAGCACTACACGAATGGCGTAGGCTAGCAATCAAGTCAGCCACTTTGGTATAGTCGCTAGGTACATGAGCGATTCGAACGACCTCAAAAGACTGCAAAATAACCAACGTATCAGTAATTAACATTTCAATTTGCCACGGGTAGGATTTGCTTCTTTTCAAAGCATTTATCACAATAAGACTGTCTCCTTCAATTTGATTCCTGCCTCACACCTCCTCATACATTCCTCTTGCTTCTGCTTGATTTACATTCCAGAATTCGCTTACATAGGCATTTATTGAGATATTGATTCACCAAAAATAACGTGGGGAAAAAACCAAAAACAAATTGTCATGGAAGAGGTGCCACCACGACGCAAATCAATGGCCCCTTCAGATCCTCTTCATCCTTCGTCATAGCAGACACCAACCCACTTCCGCCAGCATTACATGCCATCTTCCATGCTCGCTCTGCTTGGTGGGCCCAATCTGTGGCCCCACGACATAAAACATCATCCTAGCGCAACATATTGGGCCACCAAAAGCAAATAATATGCCAATACCGCTTGTATTTGGGTCACTTGTATTCACCATGTTCAAGCTTTACTTGGACAAACTCACATGCAAGAGTTTTGCATGCTTATCTTAGAAACATACTATTTATAGTATTTCCATATTTATTTTACTATTTATAGGTTTTCTACATATATGGACCATGTGTTATGGGTCATAATATATGGGCTTGAGGTTTTTAACTCAAGGAACATGTCATCTTATCAATTGGACCATGCAAGATTAGTGGGGGTGATTTAGATGATGATATGGGCCTTACTTGGAACCCAAGTTATTAGTTGTCTTTCATTATTATTCTAGCATAAGATAGAAGTTTATTTTAGGATAGAATAGCTTGAGAATATCAACCCCTTATGGCTATTTAAACTCATGTTTCCCAATTGTAATTTTTATGTTGAATTTATATCTTTGGAATAGAAACTTTTGTATATGCTTTCTTATTCCAAGGATTTTCAACCAAATTATCTATCTTGTTCTTCCATTCACACCTCCAAAAATAACACAAAAATTAGTTTTATTATTCCATTGTTCACGTGAAAATCAAACACAAAACACCATTCAAAGATCGTTACTTGTTAGTTAAGTTACTATTCTACAAACCTTCTTCCCTTGCAATCCAAGGAAATGAATAAGATCAATAAAGGTGAAGCTTGAAGTTTGCAAGTAGAAGAGAGGAGAATTACACTTGACAATATCGGGTCTGGCAAACAACACGGAAGCGAAGCACGCAAGCCAATCAATTCCGTATTAAATATAGGCATAATTCACCCTAAGAACGATCTTTGAATGATCGGACATAAGTTGATTGAAAACCCCCTCTACTAATCCTAAGAACGATCCAACTCAAAGAGGATATTAAGTATGTAGAAACACTTTCCACAAATCAGACTATGTCCATGTAAAATCCATTAAAACAAATAATATGTCAATACCGCTTGTTGGACAGCAAAAGACCCGGTAGGAGTCAGTTTATTGCTGAGATTGTTGATATTTTCAACAACCCCCTCACTAGTGACTACTACATTGCATGTATAAGCAATATAACTAAAAATCTTAACTTGGATTAATTGCCATAAACTCGAAGAAACATGTTCGACAAAAAAAAAAGAATCAAAGAATCATGGATTAATATAGTATAATGGCTTTAGAAAAATAGAACTATCAAACATCCAGTTTAATATAATGCAAAATCCTGAACATACATCAATTTAAAAGTAAGGAATTTGAATAAATTATGTGAAATTCATTTAGACGTCAATTTATGTCAAATTCATTTACACGTCAATTTGAACAAATATGAAGATATCAAATCTTTACATGAACCCAAAGTTGTTGGAAATCCTTAACCAATACAATCCCTAAACTTCTTAATCGAACTCCCTAACAAATCAATAAACCCTGAAATTTGAAAAGTATACCAAAATTAGAAAAGAGTTCGTTGGTTGCGCCAACCTCTTCTCCAAACGAGTCAACCAACAATGTCAAGTTCTCCACCAACAATGTTCACATATATAAGCCTTTTCTCCAAGCGAATCAATTAGAAGCTCTGGACCCCCCTTTCATCAAAGTCTTGGTCGCCTGCCTCATCAAACACTTGAGAAGTTAACCCATCCACTTCTTATCTATCACAGTATCATGCGGGTCTGAGGAGTTCACTTGTCGAGCTATACACTATCAGGGTTATATTTTATTTTAAATTTTCTTTTTTTTGTTTGCAACAACCCAAAAGTGAACGACTTTTATTTAAGTTCAATAGGATAGGACACGAGGTGAATATTGTACAAACCTCAATATGTCAACTTTTGGTATACCTTGTAAATTAGGTAAAATCTCGAGTTACAAGGCAAAATTTCTGAGAAAAAAACATTACGTGTATATAGCGGAAAAAGAATAGGAGGCAAAATAATGTACGCATACTAATGTGGAGGACGGTGTGCTGGAGCCTGGAGTGGTCAACAATGCAGCAAAACATGAAGTTGAAAATTAACCAATCCCCACTAAAAAGTTTAGTAGGAAAAAAACCAATTAATCCAGCGACACATTTAGGAGAGAAAATTATGAAGTTACTAATTAGAGTTGCAAGATCACATGCATCCTGTATTACTACTCCCTTTGAAAATTTGAAATTTATCCACCGAAAATAACTCGGGGAAAAACCTAAAATAAAATGTCAATATGTTATGGAAGGGGCGGCAGGCACCACGACGCAAATCAATGGCTCCTTCAGTTCCTCTTCCTCCTCCGTCGCAACAGACACCACCAACCTGCTTCCGCTAGCATCACACGCCATCTTATGTGCTCGCTCAGCCTGGTGGGCCCAATCGGTTATCCCGACGATATAAAACATCATCCCAGCACAACATATTTGGGCCTCCAAAAGCCCTACCCAAAGCCCAACGAATCCAACCCTCCATAAAACCCCAACCAAATCGTCACCGGCGTCTCCACCAAGTAAAACGCCCCGAGGTTAACATTCGCCGCCGTACTCCATTTGGTGGGTGGTTTCTTTGATTTTCTGAGTTTGGGTTAGCCGGAGGTCCTCAAACTGGCGATTCAACTCTTGAATCGACTGGTTCTCGGAATGGCGTGTCTCGTGTTGGCTGCGAGTCTCCACCATGGCTCAAGTGATTGGATGCTTTGATACCAGTGTAACCGGAAGGTTGGAATTCCCAACTAGAAGCTCGTAATTGAGCTCGAAGCAGGGCACACCAAATATAGAAATTGCTCACGAAGGTAGAAGGAGCAACTCGAAGATTCCTGGACGTGGGAGATATTTTGAGGGAGAGAGATTTTGAGGAAATTGGATAATTGTTTGATTAATTTCTACAAAACGTCCAGTGACGAATACATATAGCCAGCTAAGGGTTTGAGACTATTCAAACCATTTTTTGAAACAAAGCAGAACCGAAAGTTTAAGCCTAAACCAGAGAAAGATATAAAAGACTAAACCGGTTTATAAAGTCACCGATTACACATATTCCTATCACATACTCACCTCCTGTACTTGGAGCTCTTCTTGATGCCATACTCATCCTCAGTTTTGGATTTTGCTAAGGTTGATTTTGTTTGTAATTTTGCTAGATTTGATTTGAATTGATGTGATTGGAAACATAGGCTGGACTTCTAATTTTGATAATTAGGCTTGTGAATTTTGCTTTGTTAGAAGGTAATAAAAATCGAGGTTGTGGATTTTGAAATTGGGAATTTCACATAAGCTAACGTGATTCTTGCTAGTTTTCATGGTGATGAAGATGATGTTTGATTTTGAAATGTGAATTAGATAAGGGGTAATTTTGGACTTTTCTTAATAGCTAGTAGCTACTTAGCGGGAGATGTGACGGAATATGGCATTGGGTGGTCTTGTGCAAATGGATTTTTTTTATGGGTGGTTTGCTATAATTCAAGTTTTTATGGTTGTTTTGTGCACAACCCTATAATTAGCAGGTGGTTTTGTGAAATTCACTCTAATAAGAAATAGAAAAACAGGTATGTTGATTTGGAATTTAACACATGGACCAATTAATTTTAGGGTACACATATTTAGGAGACAAAGCCAATGTGCATATCTATTACGTGCCAGTGCAATATCCCCACATCTACTACACCCAATGTGCATCTCTATTACGTGAATCTGATTATAGGAGATATTGGTGGTGTATCTTCCATCAATCAAACTCCTTAATAGGGCAATTCACATGTCCAACTATAGATATCAACAACCAAGTCTTTTGAATCTAACGAGACTCATTGCCTAGAAAAACTTGTCGCCAGGGAAAATAAGATTTTTTTTTGATAACCAAACCAACTAAAATAATTAACAAGCATCATTCACAACAACATCAAAAACAGAAGGAGGTAATGAAAAGACATCAAACATAAGAAAAGGAGTTCAAGGCAACAATCTACTAATTAAGTGTGCAACCAGGTTTGAAGTCCTCTTCACATATTGCCATTGACACTCATCAACTTCATAACCCAAAGCAAGCAGCTGCGCCACTAAAATCCCAACAACGGTTCGGGGAAGAGATTGAGACCGTAGTTTCTGTATAGCAAGCTGACAATCCGACGCCATTATAACCTTGGACACACCATGTTGTACCTCACACTCCAACCCCCGTCTAAGTGCCTCTAATTCAGCAACCTCAATCGAAGAGCCAACTTGAATAACTTTTGCACCAGCAAGCCTTACACTGCCTTCTGAATCCCTTCAAACAAACCCAATTCCACACTTCCCTTGCATAACAGTGGCATCACAATTCAACATTAACTACCCCTGCTCAGGTTTCTTCCATCTCTCCTCCTGAGACTCCGAGCGAGCACCTTGGACTGTATGAATGTCGACGTACTGCTGCTACTCAGCCCACACTCGAACATGATCAATCAATTCCGACGGATCAGTCTCCTCACCTTAAAAAACAAGCAAATTTCGAGCCCGCCATAGTCGCCACACCAGCTCAGCCCATAATCCCAACCTCTCACTGTCAAAAGCATGAAATAAAAACTCAAGCCAGTTCATAAACGAGCGATATTGTCAACGAGGTCTAAACTCAGGGAACTGAACCCAAACCAACCGCGGAAGTGTACAATCCAACAGTGCATGGAAAACCGACTCCTCCCTCCCACACCTTGGACACTCAGCAGAAGGCACAACCTTTCGAGACATAAGATTAACTTTACAAGGAAGAATATCCTTGCAAGCTCTCCAAAGAAATGATCTAACTCTAGGAAGAACTTTCAACCTCCAGAGATGCTTCCAAAAACGCCCAACTCCACCACCCTCGCCGCTCCCCTGAGCACTCGACATCAAGCATTGAAACTGCAGGACATAAGCAGACTTCACCGTAAACTCTCCATGCGGGGAATAAAATCAAACCATAGTATCAGGGACAGCCGCATCAACCAAGTGAATACCCAACACTAAATCAACATCGCATGGTTCCAAACAAGAACGCACCACTTGCTCTTGCCAACAGATATTAGACTAATCAATAAGATCAACAACTCGCAACTGATCATCTGCCCCATAAAAGTTCCCTGCCATACGAAAAGAACCAGGACGAAGAATCCATTTATCATGCCACACCGAAATAGAAGAACCATTCCCAACATGCAAATAAACACCCTTCTCTAAGAGATCCCTAGCCCTAATCAAACTTCTCCATGCATAACTAGGATTGAATCCAACCGAAGCATCCATAAAAGAAGATGCGGAAAGTACCGGGCGTTGTACAAACGAGCTAAAAGAGAGTCGTGAAATTGTAAAATTTGCCACCCTTGAAGTGCAAGAATAGCCATATTAAATGCCTTGAGATCACGAAACCCAAGACCCCCCTGATTCTTAAGCAAGCAAAGCCGCTTCCAGCTCATCCAATTAATCTTTTGTTTTGAATCACCTCCATCAACTGCTCAATCTCCCTACATAAAGAGGTCGGAAAGAGAAAGCACGACATAGCATACATGGGAATAGACTGGACAACCGACTTAATAAGAATCTCCTTCCCTGCCCGCGATAAAGAACTAGCTTTCCAACCATGCAATTTCTTACAAACTCTCTCCTTGATTTGGCCAAAAATCACCTTTTTTTTTATCTCCCAACCATAATTGGAAGACCCAAATATCGCTCATGTTTTTCAACCTCATGTACCTGAAGAATCTCCTGAATCTCCTCCCGAAGAGGAGAACTTACATTTTTGCTAAAAGATAGCTTAGATTTCGCAAAGTTGACTTGTTGTCCCGACGCTGCTCCATAAAGCTGGAGAATATTAACAATTTCTGAAGCCTGTTGACAAGTAGCCCTTGCAAACATCAAACTATCATCCGCAAAAAATAAATGAGAAACTGTCGGCGCAGCATGAGCAATTCTGATTCCTTTCAAATTCCTTGTCATCTCACTTTGCCAAATCAGAGCAGAAAAACCTTCAGCACAAAGAAGAAACAAATAAGGTGACAAAGGATCGCCTTGACGAATACCCCTTGACGGACAAAAAAACTTTGAAGGACACCCATCCATCAACACAGAAAACGACACACTGGTAACACACCTCATAATCAGATTCAACAACCTGTTAGCAAAACCCAATTGTCTCATACATTGCTCCAAAAAACCCCACTCAACTCTGTCGTACGCCTTCGCCATATCCAACTTGACAGCAAGATAGCCTGACTTACTAGCTCTCAAGCTCTTCATATAGTGAAAGATCTCAAAAGCAACAAGTACATTATCCGTAATCATTCGACCCGGGACAAACACACTTTTAGTCAAAGAAATGACCTTATCGAGCACAAGCTTAAGTCTATTAGCCAGCACCTTAGAGACAATTTTATAGATGACATTGCAAAGGCTAATAGGCCTCAAATCTCGCATTCGAAACGGATTAGTAACTTTTGGGATTAAAGAAATAAAAGTGTGATTAAGATTTTCAGGAAACGGAGCACCATTAAGAATATCAAGAACAAAAGAAATAATATCATTCCCAATAATATGTCAGTGTTTTTGAAAAAGCAAAGCTGGCATACCATCAAGGCCAGGAGAATTAGTAGGATGCATAGAAAAAAGAGCAGGTCGTACCTCCTCACCTGAAAATGGATGAAGCAGCTCGAAATGCTCCACCTCCGTTAAAATAGGCGAGATTCCTTGAGGAGCCGGATTCGAATTAGTGTCATGATGAGATTTAAAAAGTTTCTCAAAGTATTCCACATCAACCCTTGACATATTCTCCAAACTCCGCCATTCCATACTGCCATCATCAACAAGCCTCCTAACACGATTTCTTTTTCTTCTTCTCAACGCTTTCCTATGAAAATATGTCGTATTCCTATCCCCACACTTCAGTTCATTAGCCTTCGCCCACTGGAACCATAAAACTTCCTCCTTCTCCATCCAAAATCTCTCTTGAGGTTCCAACTCAATACGACGCCCCACAAGAGCCCCACTCATACCCTGCTTCGGCAAAAAACGCAGCTCATCACGCACTTGTTTGAGCTTCACCATAATATTACCAAATTCAACTCTATTCCACTCCTTCAAATCCTGTGCACACAAAGCTAATTTTCCCATCACACTATCCCCCCAAGATCGCGCACTCGGATTTTTCCACACATTCTCCACCACCACCTGACAACTCTCATTCTGTACCCACATCGCCTCAAAGCGAAAAGGCCTTCTAACATACACACGCTCATCTGAAACTTCTTCAACAGTAAAGACTTCAAGAATTATCGGAATATGGTCAGAACCTTCCCCATGAAGATGTCTAATACAACCCCCCGGAAACAAATTCATCCAACTCTCATTTGCCAACCCCATATCAATCCTTTCTTGGGTAAAATCATCTCCAACTCGACCATTATCCCAAGTAAATCTAGGACCCGAAAATTTGATTTCTTCTAAACCACAAAAATCCATCGCCCCCCGAAAACCCATCATATCATTCAGATCCAAAGCATTACCCCCCTCATTATCCTCACTCGTTAAAACTTGATTAAAATCTCCAATACACACCCAAGTATCATGATCAAACTCATTAAGCTTCTTTACAACTCCCACGTAAATTTCTTCTCATCCTTTCGAGGCCATCCATACAAACACGTAAGCCTCCAATCCGAACCCCCACCAGCATCCAAGATCACAACATCAATATGATGTTGCATATAAGACTTTGCCGCCACCCGCAGAGACTTCTCCCACATTAAACAAAGACCACCCGCTTTCTCTATACAATCCATCATAAAACACCCTTCAAAACCAAGCTTCTGCCTTATCTCCTCCATCTTCTTTATTTCACATTTAGTTTCCATCAAAAAAACTAAATTCGGGGCCTCTCGTCTTACCAAATTGGTAAGTCTTGTAATTGCTCGGGCCTTCCCCAATTCCCGATAATTGTAGCTTAAGGTATTCATGGCATCCGGCAAGAGAGACCTCCCGTCTCTCCCGCCGATATCATTTTCAAATGTTTACCCTCCCCCACACCAATATCAACTTCCATTAGCTCAAACACCATCCACCTTGCGTTTTCCATGTTGAACTGCTTCAATATCTCCCTTCTCGTTTCTAGCCAACCGTTTCCACTTTTTTCCATTATTTGCCTCACTCAACTTACCCTTCTCTCCCTCCCCAACCTCCGGACTCGCACTCTTCTCATTTATTTCAGTGTTATCCCCACCCTCTTTTTGTACCACAACACCCTCCTTCTTCTCCCTCAAAACCTCCTCTTCAGTATTTTGCCCTACCTTACAAGCCAAGTTATCCCCTCCCTCGTCATTCCCAAGCAAATTACTCCCCAAACCAACAGTAGGTTCACCCCCATTCAAAGATAATCTCGCTACTCCCTCCACTGTATCATCTCCTACATTCTCATCAGGCTCCGACGCTTCACCCGACTCCTCACTATGATCATCATGCAACAGCTCAAACAAAGATTTCCGAGGAACAGTCTTAGCTTTGTCAGATTTGGAAACTTCCCCCGACGTCCTCCTCTCACCTCTCAAAATCGACATTTAAATCACCCTCTCAACCTCATCTCTTTGAGAATTCACCCTCAACGGAGAAGCACGCAACCGATCACCATATTCATGTTGTAATGCCCTGGCCTGATCATCCATACATTCCATTTCAGTATGCCCTAGAACACCACATGAGTAACAAAAATTTGGAAGCCTCTCATATTTAATTTCGGCCCAAAACTTCTTACCACACACCTTCAACATAATACCCCTTCGCAAAGGCTTTGTGATATCCAGCGTAATTCGAAGCCTTATGAACTTTGTACATCCAATAAAATCCATATCATCTATCTCCTCCAACCCACCAAGTGCTTCCCCAACTGCCTCAGCAGTCACAACTGTCATCGCTTCAAGAGGCAAATCATACACTCTAATCTAAAAAGACGCTTTATCAATCACAACTTTAAATGGCTGCTCAAGGCCCGGTTCCTTTAACGCCAGAAGGGCACGATCAAAAGACCATGGACCCTCCCTCAAAACCTTCTCCTTATCCTCCAATGCAGCAAACGTAAACAAGAACAAATTACTCCGCAATTCCCTGAACATAAAACCATTCTTCAACCTCCATGCACCCCTCATAGTTGTTTTTAGGGCATAAGAGTTGAAAGGACGATTAGACAAAAGCGTCCCAATTAGGGTTAGTGAACCCCTACTATAACTTGCCCACACATTCATCCCTAGCCTTTCCTTCGACCACCACACATTCATCCAAAGTGAGTTGGAGATCACGTCGATGATCACTAGTTGCCATGGAAACTTGAGTAAACTTAACCGACCGATCGTCAAACACAGAAGTCAAACCCGGTGAAACCCGCACGAGAACGGCGAGAGAACCCTAGCTCCCACAGCCAAGACCGGAGAGAAGCAAAACAAGCCAGAGACTGCCAAAAGACAATCGCCGGAAAATCGTCCCAAGAACGCTCTAGGGTTTTTTGTAGATCTCACACTCTTTTATTTTGAGAGCTCACGTAAAAGATGGGGAAAATAAGATTTGAAACCTCATTCATCACATTCTGAAGAATACATAACATCAAAATAATCGGAGGGTGTTATTTCAATCTCCATAATGGATAGGCATAGCTACCTCATTCATCACATTCTTTAAGGAATAAATAGTGTGGTTTATACTCTTAATTAAAGTGAGTCCTCCACGAGAACCATAGTACGAGCGTTGAGATTGCTTGATTCTGAGACCAAGTCTTCTTTGGGTTATATTTACAAGGCCAATGAATCAAGTAAAAGAAGCTATAATAGCAAAAGTTATCAACTTTTGATTCGATCCTACATTTCTAATGATTTTACAGATCTATAACTAGCTTAATAATCCATGATTATACGAAAGATCTTATTAAAGGTAGAATCTTATATAATTCATACACCCGGTAGAATCTTTTGTATGTCCCAATTTTACAAACGGTTCTCTAAAATCCTTTCAATGATTCTAACAATGCTACACACTATTCTAAGATATTACAAAATGACTATTATGTTTATATATCATTGAAATGGTCAAGGTTTTTCTCCTTATATTTGATTATTATTTATTAATCTCATCTATAAGACGAAGGTAGGACGCAGAAATTCATATATGCAATGAGATGAGTTCACATATCATTTGTAGGAAACTTTGAACATATAAAGTGTTTATAAAATCATTCATAGCACAAGTACATTAAATATCTACGCACATAAGGCAGGGAAGACCGCAAGATCATAGACTGAGACCTCTCAACCTGACATGGTTAATATTCATCATAGGGTGGTGCGTTGAAGGAATTCCCACCTGCAAATGTTACCAAAGTACAGCAGAAAGATATTGTCAAGAGCTACAATATGATAATTTTCTGAAGAGGACTATAAAGGGACAAATGATATCTCAATGAACCAAGGCCATATGCTCTTAACTTGCAGCATCCTTTAGCTGAAGATGATTTTAGTGTTTAAATTCAATGTCAGGCAGTATATGAGGATTCCATTTAATGTGTGTAAGTTGGATTGTTACCTAATACAAGGACATTGGCACTGGTTATTGTGTCAAAGAAAAGTAACAGGGAGGATAAAAGATTGCCCCATTTAAAAATAGATCCAAACCGATAATAGCACGAGGAACCAACTTGAACTAAATCCAAACCGATAAAATTAGATCAAATTGAACCTTGTATATGTATAGTACAAGGAAAGAAACAGAGGACTTTTTATCAACAGAATCAAAAGCTTGTGTTGTGTAACCTGATGATCCATTCGATCCAGTACCCATAGTTAGCATCTTCAATGATATACGCAGGAGATAGTCACTCTGCAATAACAGTGTTACTGATCTTATTAGAGTGCCATGGTTTAATTATTTAGCAAATAAACATCAAACAGGTTAACGGGGTTTTTCATAGAAATTGAGGAGGATATATGTACGAGAACTGAAATTTGAAGAGGAAAAGCGCACTTTTATGTGAAACTTCTAGCTATCTTCAACGTAGCTTATGAATGCATACATGAAACTTATTTCAATTAAGTTCATATTGACTTTCAACAATTTTGCAAAATACACATCCCTCAGTTACTTCAATGTATACTTATTCCAGCCCGTTTTTCATATCATGAATGTTATGTCTTCTATGATTTGTCTACACAATAATATATTTTCCCATTTCTGTAGCATCTGAATACATGTAAGACGACAGCCAAACAATCACAACAAACTCCTGTAAATGAAAAACCAAATAAAGCATCCATAATTCATTTATAACACACACACCTGGGTTTCAGCTGCAGCATAAATTTTCTCCTCAACCCTTGTTGCTGTTCTCCTTATTTCTTGCAAGGCATCAGGGACACCATTACTTGCAAAATGCCTCGTCAACATCCCACTTCTGAAAATCATGCCAGATATTTGCAGACGACATCAGTGCAAAACAAACATTGATTATATAAGTGATTTTTACATAGCAGCCTCAAATTTCATAGGATTGAAGCAATTATTTTTGGAGAACCAATCACACTGGTATAGCCCATTTGCTCGTTTCATTTATAGAGGATCACATAAAACAATAAAAGCACACTCGTACAGTCGTACCTCTTTCGTAAAATGGAGCAAATACAATTTTGGCATCAGAAAAAACTCAACAGGATGTGGTAAAGAACCATGAATTTTGTTTATGGCCCAAGAGGCAATCATTAGAACCCCAAAGTATTCAAATTGGGCATGTCTCAAGTTGGATAATAAAATTTCCATAATTCCATTGATGAAGTTGGGTCACTTTGGGTTATTTACTAAAAACGCAGTTTCAGTTCTCAAGTCAACAAAGAAAAGTCTAACCCTATGCACTAATAAACCTCAAATCGGGTTTCTTAACCTATTGCATAATCTGAGAAGGCTGTTTTTCAAGTGATTCAAGGATGCCCAAAAGTCAATCAAACGAGAATTGAGTCACGGATCAAATTCTTGGCCGGTACAGCCGATAGTTAGTTTTCAAATATGAAGTTTACCTAATCGGTTGACGGAAAAAAAGGGGAAAGAAAATTTAATTTGCAAATATGTATAGAAAACTGGGAGCTCACAACTTGTTGACGATCCGTGTTCTTGATTCCGGGGGAAGATCTACCCTCCAGTTCTTACTGTCCACATCTGCCATCTGAATCCGGTGCTAGGGGTTTTCCGTGGAGCGGAGCAAATCTTGTATTTCAACTTATGGTGAATTTTCCAAGGAGAAAAATTGCGAATTGTGTACAAAAAGAACTAGTTTTTTTTAAGAATAAAAGAACTAGTTAAGGTAACAAAGGTATAATTTGAAATATTTTATGTACTCATACTTTTTAGGGAGAAATTAGAACAAAATAATATACTTTTTTTTTTATTCCGTTGGACTTGTCTTTCTAGGTCTTTTTTAGCTATATCCGTCGTGACATGCATAGGGATGCACAAAAAACTCGTGGGGACGGGGATTCGCGGGGACCCGCCCCTAATGGGGCGGGGATTCCCCGACTTAGTGGGGAACGAGGCGGGGACAGGGATCATTTTCGTATCCCCGATTTTAAACGGGGCGGGGACGAGGAATGTACTATCCGCCTGAATCCCCGCTATATATACCCGATATGTTTTTTTTTTAATTTTTAAAACATGGAATAAAAATAGATTTTAAATATAATGGTAGTTTTTAATTTAAAAACTTATATATATCTACAAATTATATAATGAAATTTAAAATTTATGTTATTAAATTTGATATTTGTAAATTTCTTTAAAGTTTAAAATATTTTTTTATAATAAACAGGGCCCCGTTAACAACCCGAAAATCGACGGCGATTCCCCGCAGGGATTAAACGGGGACGGGGCGGGGATGGGGGGCGTAATATTATTCGGGGATGGGGACGGGGAATGCATTCCCCGCCCCGCCCCGCCCCCATGTGCATCCCTAGCCATGCACGACTATATGAATTTAATACTTAATTTATTTAATAAATATGATTTTAATTTAATATAAAGAAACTTATTCATCAGAAAAAAATATATAAAATTTTACAATTGGTGTCATGTGAAACGGGGCCAAAATTATTAAGGTGAGCCTAGCATAATTTTGATGGGTTAATGATAATTTATTTATGCAAAAATATAAATAAAATTTATTTGAATTAGAATCATTTAATTTTAAAAATATTTTACAAAAATATAAAAAGGTAAAAATAATTTAAATTCTTGTAATTTTTTATCAAAGTCAATTCTTTAAAAAAAAAAATTGAATAAAAATTAAAAGTATACATAATAAGAAACGATGAAAAATTATAACTAAATAATGAATTTTTAATGATAAGAAAATCATTTATATTTACATAAATAATTCAAAAAGAAATTTAAGGAAATGATAACATAATTTTTTTTTTTATCAAAAGTCAATTTAGGTAAGCAGTTATGTAGATAATGTAATAACCGCAATTTTCGTCGAATGAATATATTTAATTTTGTAATATTTAATTATTTTATTGAATAAAATAATTTCATAAAATTTCTAAAAAGGAAAAAGAGATTATAATATTCACATAAAATCCTCATTCGAGTTAATGAATTTATTAACGACGGAACTTAATAAATTCTTTGTTAACGGAAAATTCCTTTCTTAAGACCCGATCGTTCCGACGCGTGTCACAAACCGACTCTCGGTCCGTTTGCAAACGCGTCGGACTAATCATTACAAGATACATGGAGATTTTTGGAAGAGATTCACTAGATTGCCTCATTTATGAAGCAATCTCTACAAAATCTACTAAGAAGATTAATGTATTAGTTAATTGTTATGTTAGTCAAAAACCATCATTAGGAGAATATCCTCTCTTATTCTCAAATCTCTACCAATCTCCCATCATCATTTTCTCTATTTAAAAAGAGATATGACATGAGAGAGAGGCTTAAGAAGCTCTCATCATCCTCTCTTCTAGCTCTCTCTCTTCCACCATAAAACTCCATTTGTGTCTTCCACCACACCATCACACCACCACACCACCACCACTTCCGGCCACCACCATTGCCGGCCACCACCAGACACTGCCACCAGCCGCTGTGCGCCGCTGCCCAGTCCCGGAGCCGCCGCTGTCCAGCCGTGCCGCCGCCCCCTTTCCTCCCCTCTAGTGGTGTGTTCTTGTTCCAAAAATCCCACAAATTAAGGGTATAAAACTCTAACTCTTTTACACCCTTTTAAGTTGTTTTTAGCATGATTAACCTTGATTTAAAATCTGATTTTTCCTCTCAAAATTCAGAATATAAAAAGTTATAAAAAAGGCTTAATTTCCCTTGATTTTTACATGCATGCATACTTTGTTAGAAAGAATGGTGTCTTCTACAAATCATGCGAACAAATGCTAAAATCCTACATCTTTTTAGGGTGATCTTTACCATTTAAATTCTGATTTTTTTTATTTTATTTAAATGATTCAAAGAAGCCTCTCTTCTTGTTGGAAATCTATAAGTTATACTAGTATTTTCCATGGTAAACACTTAAGACTTTTGGATCTTGTGTAACACCCCTATTTTGCAACATTGAGTATTACCGCCAGTGACCTCGGATTTTACCGTCCAAAGTCACCCTAGGCTTTATAATGATATTAAAACTTATAGAAATGCGGAAATTTACATAAACGTTACATAAATAAACGGATGCTCACGAATGAGACTTGGTGATAGGCTATTTTCCTACACCGCAAGTATACGGTTCGGTTGTAGTAATCAAGGTGTCGAACTCAGGGAACTTTATAGTACCAATTGATATTCGAACAAGTAGATCAAGTCAAATAAATAAGAAAAAAGAGTTTATGATTGATTTGAAAAGTTAACAAGTAATCGAGAATAACTAGGAAATATCAGTGGAGAAAAGCTTCCAAGGTTAGGATTCCCACAATGATGTTTCAGTAGATTTTAAGCGATGTCTATTTGGATTTCAACTTGAATGGTGTTTGAAGGAACTCACTATCTAAAACCAACACAAATCTCTTTTCAGAAAATATGTGAATGTGCCTAGACTCAACTAATAATCGTTGTCGCGTAAGATTAATCAGTTTTAGACCCTTTAAGCTCTTTAGAGACTAGGGGCAAACAAACCCAGCATTCGCTGTCGCGTTCCGCTAGAATTATTCAACCCCAGAACTACTACGATAGTTGAAATTCACACAAGAGAAATTAAGTTGTCGTCGCATAAATAACTCTCTAGTTTAATACCTAGGGATCTTATTCAGAACCAATTTTTGGTACTTGTCAAATCAATATCTTGTTACGATTATCTCCGATCGGTCTCAAATTATAACAAGAATCCTATATGCAAAGCAAATAGGGCATAAAGCAACCTAAGATTAAATCAAACTTCAATCAAGTTTCCATTCAACCAAACATCACAATCAGATCTACCTACTTCATCATTGGGTTCACCCAACCTCAGAATAAGAAAATTAGCTAGACATGGTAAAGGAAGAGAGAAATTTAAATTCAATAAACATACCAAATTGTTTGCAAATCGATTCAATCTTCAATCCCAACAGATCTAGAAAAGTCTCCAAGTAATCTCCACCTACGGTTCTCTCTAGAGAGGCTAAAAAGAATAATACGTAATGATCTCCAAAACTAGGTTAAAGATATATTTTAAGCAACAAGATAGAAGAAAAATCTCGGCCCAATCCCGACGCGGGGAAAAGCGCGGTCCAGGACACCCAAACCGCGGCCGCGGTTTGCTCTTCCTAGCCTACGTTCTTCTCTGCAGTCCAAAACATGTTTTAGAACAGCCAAAACTTGGGTGTGGTTTACCCGTCCTGGCCCATGTTCTTCCTTTTGCTTCAATTGGCCTCCAATCTTCAACCTTAGCGTCCTCCTTCTTCAAGCTCTTACTTCAAATCTTCTATGACAACTCTTCTGTCATCTTGGCTCGTCTTTCAACCTCTTCGGGTCTCCAAAAACACCTGAAATCCAACATATAGGCGTGTAGATCCCGATTTCACAAGAAAACTATAAAAACTAAGAAACTAAGCTAAGCATGTAAAATTAAACCACTAAAAGAGACTAAAACTAACCTAAAACTACTATGTAAATGCATGCTATCAAAATCCCCCATGCTTAAACCTTACTTGTCCTCAAGTAAGAAATTAAACCCAACACCCCACAAGACAAGCAAGTCATGCATCCATCTCGACAACGAACTAGACAAAGAGTTTAGAAGCAAGAACAACAATCAAAATCATAGCAAGCATTTGTGAAATTCAAAGAAACCGAGTCAACATATTCATTCTAGACCTCACTTAGGATAATGTGTTTTTTGCTCTATCTCAAGTGTTTAAATAGGACACGTTTCACTCAAATCTCACATTTGAAAGCTTAGCTACCATAAGCTTGCAAAAGCGTTCTAAATCTCCCCCGCAAGAGACCTTGCATTCAACAATGATCAAGAGGTCTTTATTAGGTTGTAATGGGACCAAGGTGATAAGAAATAGGCGGGGAAATATTTAGGCCATGTGGTGCTAAATCCGGGAATCTAGATTTAACTAAACTCGACTGAACACCATGTCTCATGATTTTCTTTCCAAGCAACTTATTCTCATACACCACCACCCTTTATTCCCTTATTTCTCGTACTCTTTTTTTTTCGTTTCGCTTTTTTTTTCATTGCATTTTCTGATTTTTTATTATTTTTTTCTTTTTCTTTTTCTTTTGATTTTTCAAGATAAAAAGTACTAGTACATTACACAACCCAATCACCAAATACATATAGGTCTCCCCCAAGCTTAGCTGTAAACCACAAATTCAATCAAGTAACAATCCTAATTCCCGGATGGGTCAGGCTTATAAAGGCTCGGAATAAATTTTGTGGAGCTTCAAAAGAATAAGGCTAATTTAGGCTCAAAAGGAGATTCAAAAAGAGGATAATATGCATGGTGGATAAGGAGTATAAAGGTTAAGAAAATAGTGCCTCAATCACTTCAAAGTCGCATGCAAGAGTCATAAGAGCGGTCTTGAAAAAGAGTCAAAAGCAAGTTCTAGAGGAAGCAATCAAAGTGAGCATCACACATAAAAAGAAAGGACATCATGACATTATTTAGTCCTAAGAAAGGCAAACAAGAATCCTCACAAGGCTTTTTGTCTAGAACTTCAATATTTACTCAAATTTCAAAGAATATGCATGCTCATTCAATCATCAAACTTATTCAAAACATAGCTAGTCATCATCGAAACTTCAAGCATTTCAAACAAGTCAAGGGGATAGGATTCCATTCAAAGACTTTGGAGGACAAGGGGCTTTTCATAAGAAGGGATCTCAACAACACATAATATGCATGAATTTTTAAATTTTTTTTAAAACAAATGCAAAAACTTTAAACATGCTAACTAAAAAATGCAAAAGCTAACTATATGCAATGCAAACTGCTCTAACTAACATTAAGTTTCCCCTCCCCCATGTTTAAACCATATATTGTCCCCAATGTATAAATAAAAGAGAGAGATAAGAAAACACTAACCTTGGGTTGCCTCCCAAGCAGGGCTTGCTTAAGGTCGTTAGCTTGACCTCCCATCTTCTTTCAAGTGCTCGGGTCAGGAGGGTCTTTGGTACCCACCCTGACTGGATCAGGCTCATCTACAAGCTTCAACCTATGTTTTTGCACTTTGAACTTCCCCGAGTTTTTATGCCAAAGCTCAGTTCCCCCTCCTTTTAAAACTCGAGTCACTATATATGGCCCTGACCATCTTGTTCCCTTGCTCCCAGGAAACATGTTGGATCTTTCATGAAATAGCATAACCTTGTCTCCTCTTTTAATCTCAGCTTTTGCTCGGTCCTTCTTCTTTTTCTTGTGATCTCTACCCTTCAAATCCTTAGCAATATCACCATCCATGAAGCTTTTAACTTCTAAGAATTCTTGAGAAGGTTGAGCACTATTAGATTGAATCTCCTCATTAGCCAACATCACTTCAATATTACAACAAGCTACTTTTACAGTCTCTTGTGGAGGATTCTTGTGCACTTCAAGGAAGTTATCTTTGAAATATTCATACTCTATCTCCTCTTCCCCTATAGTGAGTGAGATCTTGTCATTCCTAACATCAATGTTAGCTCCAACAGTGGCTAAAAAGGGTCTCCTAAAGATGATAGGAGTCCTATCATTCATCACCTCCATATCAAGGATCACAAAATCTCCTGGTATAAAGAACTTGCCCACCTTCACTGGAAAGTTCTCAATAATGCCCACAGGATAAGTGACTAAATTATCAGCCATGATAAGACGCATCTTGGTTGGAACAAGATCACCCAAATTCAGATTTTTGCAGATTGATAATGGCATGATATTAACACTAGAACCAAGATCACAGAGGCAATTGTATTGGAGAGAACCAAAACCAGCAGGGATAAAGAGCTCACCTGGATCTTTTAGCTTTCTTGGCATCTTCTCAACTTGATCCATCACCAAAGCTACTGTCTCATAGTCCTCAATCCTCCTCTTTTTCCATAGAATCTCCTTTAAGAATTTTGCATATGTTGGCATTTGAGTGAGGACATCGATGAAAGGAATGTCAATGTGGAGCTTCTTTACCATACGCATGAATTTCCCAAATAGTTGCTCTTGCACCACCTGAATCTTCCTTTGTGGGAAAGGTAGAGGTGGTGTGTAAGGTGGGGGAGCAACATATTTAGGTTCTTCATCATTAGATGGCTTCTCCGTTGTCGTTTCTGCAACTCCTTTTTTCACCGGTGGGAGCTCTTCAAGCTCTTTTCCACTCCTTAGAATGACAGCCCGACATTGCTCCTTAGGATTGACTTCAGGTTGCCCAGACAATTGACCAGGAGGTCTAGGAACATTGAAAGCTTGTTGAGCCACTTGTTGTTCTATAATCTTCAAATTCTTCCCCTGAGCTCTCACTTCTTCTGTTAGCGTCTTCATAGAGGTGGAAAGGCTCTTAATAGCAATCTCCCATGCTGGCTTTTGGGAGGGTTGATCATCTTGGTTGGGTGCAGTGGTGGAGTCCTTGGTGGAAACCCAAGAGGTGCTCGCTGTTGTGACTGATTGTTTCCATAAGAGAAGTTAGGGTGATTTCTCCAACCAGGGTTGTAGGAATTAGAGTAGGGACCATTCCTAGGCCCCTTGTCAATGTTATTCATGTATCTCACCTCCTCCTTATGTGGTTCATCCTTAGAGGCAAACACTTCACAAGATCTAATCGTATGATCACTAGCTCCACAAAACTGACAAACCACACTTGAAACAGCTTGAGAAGGACCTCCACCAGTAGAAACGTGAGAACCATTCATCTTTAATTTCAGTTGCTTGATCTCTTAATTCATGGCTTCAATCTGTGCCTGGTGCAAAGTCTCTGTATCAACCTCATACAAACCTGCTGACTTCTTAGAACTTGGAAGAGAACGAGCATCATTATAATAGTGAGTGTGTTGAGCAATGTCCTCAATCTGATTCCAAGCGTCATCAACATTCATCTTCATAATAGTACCTCCAGAGGAGGCATCAATAAGCAGCCTAGTAGTGTTGTCGACAGCATTGTAGAAAGTGTGAAGCAGCACCCACTTGTCTTGTCCATGGTGATGACATAATAGTAGAAGCTCTTTAAACCGCTCCCAACCTTCATAAAGAGACTCCCCATCCCTCATTTGAAAGGAACTAATCTGGTTCCTCATCTCTGTTGTCTTCTTGGGAGGGTAGTACTTGGTTAAGAAAGCTTTGGCCATCTCATCCCATGTAGTGATCGTCCCTTGAGGCAAGGCTTTAAACCATGCCTTATCCCTGTCTCGTAGAGAGAATGAGAAGGCGCGCAAATAAAGCGCATCATCAGTTACATCATGAATCTTCACTGTGTCCATAAGCTCTAGAAAAGTGTTCAGATGTTGGTGAGGATTCTCAGTAGGTGAACCTCCAAACTGATTTTGCTGAACCATGTTGATCAGAGATGCCTTCAGCTCAAAATTTCTAGCTTGCACCGGAGGTCTAACAACACCAGATGTCTGTCCCTGGTGACAAGGTAGCACAAGTCACCAAGAGTCATTTGTTGTGGCTGATTTTCTTGCATCAGTTGTACTTGTTGTTGGAGCTGATGTAATTGCTCTCATTGTTGTTGAATCAGTTATTGTTGTTCATCTCCTTCCATAGCTTGGGCTTTAGCTTTTTTCAGCTCTCTATTTCTTCTGTGAAAAGTACGCTCTGGTTCAGAATCAAAGTCGTATAATGAACTAGCGCTCTTGGCTTTTCGCATGAAAAAGAGAACAAAACCTGAAACCAAAGCAAAAAGAAACAAATTAAAAATAAAACAAGACTTAATCTACCGGTTGCGAGAAACAACCAATACTATCAATAGGTCCCCGGCAACAGTGCCAAAAACTTGATAGGCTATTTTCCTACACCGCAAGTATACGGTTCAGTGGTAGTAATCAAGGTGTCGAACTCAGGGAACTTTGTAGTACCAATTGATATTCGAACAAGTAGATCAAGTCAAATCAATAAGAAAAAAGAGTTTATGATTGAATTGAAAAGTTAACAAGTAATCGAGAATAACTAGGAAATATCAGTGGAGAAAAGCTTCCAAGGTTAGGATTTCCACAATGATGTTTCAGTAGATTTTAAACGATGTCTATTTGGATTTCAACTTGAATGTTGTTTGAAGGAACTCACTATCTAAAACCAACACAAATCTCTTTTCAGAAAATATGTGAATGTGCCTAGACTCAACTAATAATCGTTGTCGCGTAAGATTAATCGGTTTTAGACCCTTTAAGCTCTTTAGAGACTAGGGGCAAACAAACCCAGCATTCGCTGTCGCGTTCCGCTAGAATTATTCAACCCTAGAACTACTACGATAGTTGAAATTCACACAAGAGAAATTAAGTTGATGTCGCATAAATAACTCTCTAGTTTAATATCTAGGGATCTTATTCAGAACCAATTTTTGGTACTTGTCAGATCAATATCTTGTTACGATTATCTCCAGTCGGTCTCAAATTATAACAAGAATCCTATATGCAAAGCAAATAGGGCATAAAGCAACCTAAGATTACATCAAACTTCAATCAAGTTTCCATTCAACCAAACATCACAATTCAGATCTACCTACTTCATCATTGGGTTCACCCAACCTCAGAATAAGAAAATTAGCTAGACATGGTAAAGGAAGAGAGAAATTTAAATTCAATAAACATACCAAATTGTTTGCAAATCGATTCAATCTTCAACCCCAACATATCTAGAAAAGTCTCCAATTAATCTCCACCTAGGGTTCTCTCTAGAGAGGCTAAAAAGAATAATACGTAATGATCTCCAAAACTAGGTTAAAGATATATTTTAAGCAACAAGATAGAAGAAAAATCTCGGCCCAATCTCGACGCGGGGAAAAGCGTGGTCCAGGACACCCAAACCGCGGTCGTGGTTTGCTCTTCCTAGCCCACGTTCTTCTCTGCAGTCCAAAACATGGTCCAGAACAGCAAAAACTTGGGTGCGGTTTACCCGTCCTGGCCCATGTTCTTTCTTTTGCTTCAATTGGCCTCCAATCTTCAACCTTAGCGTCCTCCTTCTTCAAGCTCTTACTTCAAATCTTCTATGGCAACTCTTCTGTCATCTTGGCTCGTCTTTCAACCTCTTCGGGTCTCCAAAAACACCTGAAATCCAACATATAGGCGTGTAGATCCCGATTTCACAAGAAAACTAAAAAAACTAAGAAACTAAGCTAAGCATGTAAAATTAAACCACTAAAAGAGACTAAAACTAACCTAAAACTACTATGTAAATGCATGTTATCACTTGGTTCTTTAATTGAAGATGAAATTGACTAAAAGCGGAATTTTATTTATTGATAAGAACTTTCGTTCATTACATTGAGAGTCGTTTTACAAATGTAGCAGCGGAAAGTAAAGCCCATTTAGAAAGGGTTTAAAGGACGTAATTAAAAATACAAGTATGTTTTCCCAAGACAACTCATGTGATGATGATTTGCTTGGTTTTAAAAAGGGGAGAGCTGGTGCACTATCTTCAGAATGCCTCGCTCTTATGAGAATTCCTTCCTTCCTTCAACGTCGTCTTGCCTTGACCTTCGATTCTCGCCTAACGCTTCTCGAACCTTCTAGACTTCGTCTTCAACACTTCGGTGTACACTCCTACAGTCTGGCATTTGTCGCGAAGGGCGAGAAATACCAGGCAAAAATGCGAAAATAGGGGAATTAGTCTAAGGGGACTAAGCAAGTGAGAATGGAAATTCTCAAGGGTATTATGGTAATTTTATAATATTCGAAAAATATTATCGGGATGTGTTTTAAGGTATAAGTCTTTATGTGGGGCTTATCGGGATGGAGAAGAGTGTATCTCGAGAGGAGATAACTCGATAATCGAGAGAAGAACTACGAGATTGTAGACTTCTTAGAATAGAAAGTATGTTGGGAACGTTATTAATTCATACAAGTTTTTGAAAACCTCTCGCGCCCTTGCGAACCGAGAGCCGAATCGATCATTTGAGACCGGTCTGGTTTCAGTTTCTTTTAAATGTGCTTGGGCACTTATCTTGTATAGTGATGAAAAACTTTCATTTACGTTAACGTGTTTTAAGAGTGTGGGGCCATGAATGGGCCGAATTCCACTTAAAAGAAAATGAAGGATTTCAGGCCTCTTTCATCCCGAGTGTTCAGGCCTCTTTCATCTTGAGTGTGCAGGCCTCTTTCATCCTGAGGATACTGGGCCTCTTTCATCCCAAGTATATAGGCAACTAGCTAGTGCATAATATAATATCGCCTATGCTAATCCATAACGAATCTCGAAAAGAGATTGAAACAAACAAGGCCACAAATCATCGGTCCTAAAGTTCAGTACTAGCGTAGTACGAATCATAATAACAATATGTCATTATTTCTAAGAATCGATATTCCTAGATTCATTTATTTATTTATCAAACAAGTTGTTCCCAACATCGAGAAATTTCACAGAAACGAATTATCGAGGCTTCAAGGAGAAAATCCACTTGCCTTAGCTTTTACGATTGTGTAATAACGATTGAGCGGGAAAACGTTGTTCTCGAAACGGAACGGGAGCTCGACCTATCGACACGGAATATACGAACGAGCTTTAATAAGAATTTCTTTAAATTCTTTTAAAGTTCTAAATTATCTCTTATATTTATAAGAGAATTAATTTACTAAATTATTGTAATAATAATTTAGGTGGAGATGAATAAAATAATAATATTCTCTATTATTATTTTATATTTGTAATATCCTTTTATTCTTTATAAACTCTTTATTTTATTTTAATTATTATAAGATTTTGAAGATCAAGGTTTAACATTATTCAAATTATTAAATATTCATTAAATTGAATTTAATATTCTATTTATAATTCTTTTATTATTCAAAGCATGCAAGTTGATAAATTAAATAAAATCTATTAAAATATACTTTCCATATTTATATTTCCAATTGATTATAAAAACATTCTTATGATATAGAAAGTCCATTATGCCCTTACCTTATTATAACTTTTATTTTCCTTAAAAATATCTTTCATCCAACTTGATCATAAAAAATATCTTTTTAATACTAGAATATATTGTTATTTTATTTTTCTCTTTTCATCTATTCTTTTTAAAGACATGCAACCACCTTATTAATATATCATATTATATTATACGTATTCTAGGACTTTATCCAACTAATAAAATCCCAAGTATTATTTTAAACAATAAATATCTCATACTTTCCATATCTATTTTAACAATAGAATTTATTTAACTTATTAAAAAGGGTTTTCCATGTCTAGAAATATTATCTTATAAAATATGGCATGCAACCATTTATTTTATATCTATAAGCATTAATAATTATTCTTAGCACATCTTTCCTTATCAACTTATGTCTTTATACTATATTATCTTGAAGGTCTAGTATACTCAATATTTTTATAATATTTACCATGTATACAAAATACTGTTAATAAGACTATTATTTGTATTTAAGAAATTTCCATGTCTTCTATAATGTATTTCTTTATATAAAACACATGCAAATTATTTAATATATCTTTTTAATCTTCAACTTAATCATATAAAATTATCTTTTGATACGAAATATCTTATCCATATTATTTCCAAGTTTATAATATGATTTTGGAAGACATGCAACTATTTTCTATTAATAAAGTCTTAAATTAATAAATCCCTTCATCTAGTTCTATTTTCTTTTATTAATTATAATAAAAATCCAAGCAAGGTAAAAATATTAATAAATCATACTCTTTATGCTTAGAAGTCACATATAACAATCTTGTAATTTATTTAAAGTTTTTCCCATGTCTAACCATATTTTATTCCTTTTATAAAATCTACAAGCATGTTAATTTATTAAAACTATGTACTAACAATCACATTTAATAAATAAGATTTTTAATGTTTCATAAATTATTAAGGTTAGATCTGATTTTAGTTGGTATTTTGGGCCTAAAATTAATGACCCATGTTTAATTATAGGAAAATTCCGTCTGGTACCCTTGAACTTTACACTTTTCCGAGTGGTGCCCCCCAAAAAAAAGTTATTCCGGGTATTACCCCTGAATTTTGGTTCTAGTTTGCCCCGTACCCTTCTGTCCGTTTTTCCTTAACTCCGTCAAATTTTTATATTAAAAATAATTCAGAAAAAAGGCTTTTAACCCTAAAAAACCTACTAACCCATTACTGTACATCTCCTCCCCTCTCCAATCTCTTCCTTTTTCCTTTTAGAAAACATTATTACTGTACATTTCTCACCATAACAGCTACCACCATGTCTATTCAAATTTTAAACCCTCTTCTTCTTCCCCTTTCTCCCCCTCTCTTTTGAAATTTGTTTCTCCGTCACCACTAATCCACCCCCAATAATTCGCAGATCTGAAATTTGAAACAAATAATCTTCAGCAGATGTCAAATTTATAGCCCCCTTTTAAATTTGAAACGCCTAATATATTGTGGGCTCACTTCATACAATCATTCTTGAATGATTATATGAAATCTTCCAATTCTTAATTTGGTATCCAGTTGTAGAATGTTACTTTTCATTTTGCTGAAATAGTTCTATTGAAAATTGGAATATAATCAACCTTAATAGTGGATGATTATATCAAAATGGTGATTGAATTTAGTAGGAAATTTGAAAATTATTCACTCTTAAATGAAAATATAGTGCACCTACTGCAATGATGTTGGCAGGAGTGTCATTCTCCATGTTCAGCATGAATTAGAAACTCTCGGTTCATGGCAAAATGACCTTTGTGATGTTGTTTTTTTAGAGCAAAAACCTTTGTTTTTTTATTTCTGTTGTGAGAATTTGGGAGAAAGCTTATGAAATCAGATCTGATTGTTACTTGCTTGATTATTTTGATATGTACATGCTATTTATAGGGGCAAGATTTTGGTTTGATCTTGCCGTACAAAGTTAAATTGATAGAAGGCCGTTAAGCCATATATTACAATCCGTAGGAAACAAAGCCTACTAAAACAAAATATGTATGGATATAGGTGAATCATTCATCTTCAGGTTTATCTCATAACACTCCCCCTTGAATATTCACCTTTTATTCAGGGTTATGTATATGCTGCCTCGTTAAAAACCAGGCTAGGAAAAACCCAGTGGGATAAAAACCATAGCACAGGGAAAAAGAGTACAGCTTGTCTTATACGCTTTCATAGTATTGCCTCATTAAAAACCTTGTCAGATAAAACCCAGTGGGAAAAAACCTGAACGAAGGGAAAAAGAGTGCAACGCGTATAGTTCTCCCCCTGAAATCAACGTACTTCTCGAAATCTGCGCATTCCGATCTTGTACACAAGTTCTTCAAACTTCTTGGGTTGTAAGGATTTTGTGAACAAATCTGCAACATTTTCACTTGATCGGATTTGCTGGATTTCAATCTTGCCCTCCTTCTCTAGGTCATGAGTTGAGAACAACTTTGGTGAAATGTGCTTCGTCCGATCTCCTTTGATGTAGCCTCCTTTGACTTGTGTGACACATGCAGAATTGTCTTCATATATCATTGTTGGATTACCTACAATTGATCTTATTTTGCATTCTTTTTGTATGTATCCAATCATTGATCTAAACCAGACACATTCTCTTCCTGCTTCATAAAGAGCGATTAATTCTGCATGGTTTGATGATGTAGCGGTAAGCGTTTGCTTAGTTGACTTCCATAAGATCGCCGTATCTCCATATGTGAATACATAACCATTATGAGATTTTGCTTTGTGCGGATCTGATAGATATCCTGCATCTGCATATCCAACAAGAGTAGCATTTGCATTTCTATGATAATATAACCCAAGGTCAAGAGTACCTCGTAGGTATCGAAACACATGTTTAATTCCGTTCCAATGCCGTCTTGTTGGAAATGAGTTGTATCTTGATAACAAGCTTACGACAAAAGCAATATCTGGTCTTGTATTGTTTGCGAGATACATTAATGCACCAATTGCGCTTAGGTAGGGGACTTCAGGACCAAGAATCTCTTCATCATCTTCTCGGGGTCTGAATTGGTCATCCTGTATACTAAGAGAACGAACTATCATGGGTGAACTCAATGGATGTGCTTTGTCCATGTAGAACCTTTTCAAAATTTTCTCGGTGTAATTTGTTTGATGAATGAAAATTCCATCCTTTAAATGTTCAATTTGTAAACCGAGACAAAATTTGGTTCTTCCAAGATCTTTCATTTCAAATTCTTTCATCAAGTATTTTGCAGCATTTTCAAGTTCATCAGATGTACCGATAATATTTAAATCATCAACATATACTGCAATAATAGCAAATCCATTTTTGGATCGTTTGATGAAAACACATAGACAAACGATATCATTTTGATATCCTTCTTTAAGAAGATATTTGTGACACCCCTACACCCTATGACATATACTTTGTAAAACTTATCTCTCATATAAAGAGATAATTCACATATAACAATTATCCACTTAAGCACATAGCAGACATTAACAACCATACAAGGTTGCAAACACACATCTATGTCGATACTTCTCATACTAAAACATCTATTACTCTAACTTCTATTACAACCCATATGTCTATGATGCAAAATGAGGAGGAGAAGGTTGCATTGAGCTTCAGCCGGCCGACCTGTATGAATGTGACCTCTAACAGAGACACACGTCAGCAAAAACTAGCTGAACCTGAAAAATTGGTTTGCAATTTACGTGAGTCGCATACTCAGTGAATATAAACCATCATCAATTATTTCACACAATGCCAAGCATTTAGTCCATGTACATATACATACATATTATTTATATCATATATGAATTTACTATGCAAATGCAAATGCTGATGTTTCCGATTCTTTATTCTGTGAACTGTTCAAGCCTGAATCTGCCCCGGGTTTACTGTATATGGACTCTTATGGTCCCTGTAAGAATTATGACCCGTAGGTCCTGTATGATCCGAAGATCCTGTATGCTTTAAGAAAGAAATCCGAAAATTTCCTCATTACAGTTCAGGGCAAGACAGTCACAGTTCCTTTTAATCTCATGCAATATGCTATGCAATCAAGTGCATCATGTAACCATATATATCATATATCATATACCATCTGCTAACATACTTTCTGTGCAAACAACTCTGGAAATTTCAGAGCTATCATACTAAAACACATATATCCATATAATCCATATAGCATATATATCCATATAGCTCATATAGCACATATATTCATATAGCTCATATAGCACATATATTCATATAGCTCATATAGCACATATATCCATATAGCACATAGGGTTGAATCTCCGGTCTATACTCACTTGTTCAAGACGATTACTATATTTCTCCCCCTTGACTCTGACCACGGTCTATTACTTGGGCTCCTATATGTAACCCAATGCAAATTAGGCTATTTACTCTTATAAACTCTAACCCCAAATGCAATGAAATGCCAGAATGCATTATAACTTCTTGCATATATATCCAAATACTTTAAAACTTGACAACAATAAACTATATATATAAAGGAACATTTTTCTAGTTCAAACCTTTATGAAAAACTTGATCAAAGGGCTCCCTAATATCATTACAAGGAAAACCCTAAAATTACTCTGAAATCTTTTACCAAATATAAATCTGATATCGAAAACACCCTCTGAGAACTATAGATCAACCGATTTTCAAATCAAAAGCAACTGTAGATCTAGATCTGGAAAAATTAGGAAAATCCAGATAAATCATTAACTAATTAAAAACTTACCAAATCAAGCTTGTACTACGAGATTAAAACCCGATAGAACAGATCTCGTACCAAAATCAATATCAAAACAACAAAACCTTTGCTTTTATTTTCTTTTCTCCTCTCTTTTTCTTTCTCTCTGTACTTTGTTTTTCATCTACGTAGATTAAGTAATAAGCAATGAGCTCACATGAATTTATATGCCATATAAGTCGGCAAACAAGGTAGTCGGCAAAATTTTGTCAAAACTATACTTTTCACCCTAAAATCTCATTTACTACAAACTTTACCCTGAAATAATTATTAATTAATTTTTAGTTAAAAACTTTTTAAAATATAATAAACTTAATCAAAAAATAAATATTACTTTTAAAAATCCACTATATATCATGTCAATATGCTATGCATATGCTCTTTATATTCTATGAATGCAAAATGACGTATGCACTTGGGTCGGGGATGTTACATTTCTCCCCCTCTATAAGAATTTTGTCCTCAAAATTCGCTATCTCTTCATATGACTTTCTCATCTTATCCTTAGTTTCACAAGTCGTTTCCTCTATACCATGATTCTTCCAAATTACTTTCAGAATCTCCCTATGTAACTGTTTGATACTGTAATCTGCTATCATGATCAGTCCTCTATGTAGCTCAGATTTTCTACAAGCTGTACTTCTGAATCTCTTAACACATGTGATGGATCAGCTCAATATCGTCGTAAATTACTAACATGAAAAACATTATGAATATGAGCCAATTCGGAAGGTAATGCTAATCTGTATGCCAAACATCAACGTGTCATCTTGAATTTCAAATGGCGTATATGTTCCTTGTCGAACCAATTCAATAATTTCTATCAACTTCTCATCTCTTACTTGTGCATCTTTAACTTTCTGTCTCAGCACTGGCCGAATCTCAAAAGTAGCAATCAATACAACATCTGTGTCAAACTGTAGTCTAGCATTTACACCTCACAAAGCAATCAAATATAACACTGAAGTCATGTGCATATCTGCCATCATACCATTAGACTTTTGACTCAAAGCATCTGCTACAACATTGGCCTTTTCCTAGAAGATACTCGATTGCACAATCATAATCTTTCAGTAGTTCTATCAAGCGCCTCTGTCGCATGTTCAACTGCTTTTGGCTCATCAAATACTTCAAACTCTTATGATCTGTAAAGATATAGAATGTTTCTCCATATAGATAATGTCACCAAATCTTTAGGGCAAATACTACTGCTGTCAGTTCTAAATTATGTACAAGATAAGAAACTTCATGTGATCGATACTGTCGTGATGCATAAGCAATTACTCTCCATTCATCATGAAGACATAGCCATAACCCTGATATGAAACATCACTGTAAATACCAAATCCTCTTGTACCTATAATAATCCTCAGTATTGTTGTTGTAGTCAAACGGTGCTTTAACTTATCAAAGTACTGTTGGCACGCAAAATTCCAGTGTAATGGAGCATTCTTTTGCAACAATTTAGTGAGCAGTGCAGCTATAATAGAGAATCCTTCCACTAATAGTCTGTAGTATCCAACCATACTAAGAAAGATACGAACTTCTGTAACTGTAGTTGATGCTTTCTAGTTTACCACTGCTTCAAACTTTTTAGAATCAATCCTCTATACATCTTCCAGATACTATATGTCCTAAAAATACCATATGATCCAACCAGAATTCACACTTTCTCAGTTTAGCAAACAACTATTTTTCCCTCAAGACTTGTAGCATAGTTAGGGCTGTAATCAAACCGAGCCGAGCCGAATATAAAAATGTTCGGGCTCGGCTCGATCATCTAAAGCCTTGTTCGGGCTCGGGCTCGAGCTCGATTCGAGCTCAGATTTTTGTTCGGGCTCGGTTCATTTAGGGGCTCGTCGAGCTCGAGCTCGTTCGCGAGCCTGCTCGTTTATTTTGCTTGTAAACGAGCTAACATGTTGCTCTTTCAGTTCATTCATGAGCAAACTAAACGAGCATACATGCTCATTGTTTTACAAATCATTCAAATACAACATGTTCATATTCTATTCTAAATGCTACCTGAACATGTTCATTGTTTAAAAAACAAAACCAAACATGAATAAGTTAAACATACATAATAAGTTTAGTCAGATCTCAAAAACATACAAATCCAACTAAAACTACAAGAGTCCCTCTCACAACATTTTTTACTTTTTTTTTTCTTTTGATAATGAATTTCCTCTGTAGTATTTTCTTCAGTTGAGGCTTTGACAAGAATTGCAACTTCAATTTCAATGTTCCATTTTCTCCCAAAGTTGGTCCAATAACTTCATCCAATTGCCTATAAGAATTAAAAAACAAAGAATAACACATTATAAAAAGATAGTTTATAGATAGAATAAAAAGACAAGAGATTGTAAAAGAAGCCCTTCCTAAACAAGAATGAAAAACAAAAGGCAATTCAACATCCTAATCAAGAATGTAAAACAGGAGAACAATAAATGATAAACAAGACAATCAGATTAAGAAACTACCCACAATGGTTTATAGGCTCTATTGCATTAGTTAATGGATCATGGATAGGAATATAGGATTCGGAAAACAACCAATGTTTCTCACTTCAACATCAATAAAATCCATTCAAACACCAATTACACATATAAACTAGAAACACATTTCAGGAATTAAACATTGGATGATCAATGTTCAATAATGTTACTATAACAATAAGTAGGGTAATAGAACAAGACAATAAAACCAAGTAAAAAGACCAAATATTCAGTTGAAATGAGAAAAGAAAATATTCATCAAATTCTACATCACTAAACAAGTCACCAGAAATAACAAGTCACATGCACTTTCATAATTTCAATTTCGCTACTAGCTAGCATATATATCACGAAGTCAAAAATAGTTTCAACACCTCAAAACAGATGAAAAAAATTCACTTGACATCCCAACACTAACAAAATAAACCTTTGCAACAATTACACTACAAGTGCTTAACTTAAGCTAACAAAAAAAATTAGGTTGCGATTAGTGATTAACTTACGATAAATGTATGAAGTCCGGTTGCTTTCCCCCTTGCTACGAGTGCTATTTTCAAAGAAGATCTGATCAAACCCAACACCAAAGTTCAGATCCATTAATGTACAAATGGATTTAAAATTCAAAGGGAGCTTCAAATGATTCAACACACAACAACCACAAACCCTAATAGTCAGAGTTCATATTCGGTAAATCTACACATACAACCCGAAAATTCAAGTGATTCAAGACATAATATTACCTTTAGATAAGTGGGCTTGCCAGAGAGCGGGGCTACATGCGGCAAAACTTAGATTTATTCTCGCCGGAGAGAAGCAGTCGTCAGTTGGTGGTGAGGAGCAGGAGCGAATGCCGGACGCGAGGGGAGAGTCTGAGATCTGAGAGGGGAGAGTCGGGGAGATCTGAATCACAAGTCTGAGATCGACTGAGTGAGAGAGGACTAGAGGAGAGACTCAGAGAGAGCGGCGGGCAACTGACGAGATAGATCTATCTAGGTTTAGAAATTAGAAGGAAGGGCGGAAATGGGCCGGTTATCATATATTGGGCCTCTCAAAAATGGGCAGCTTAATGGGTTATATGTTGTTTAATATTTGTATTTTATACCTATAATTAAATTTGTTTGTGACATATAATCGAACGTGTTCACGAATATGTAATCGAGCTTGTTCATGAACATATAATCGAGCTTGTTCACGAACAAACGAGTCGAATTCTCTTGTGTTCAAGCTCGGTTCATTTATTTTTCGAGCTTGCTCGTGTTCAGCTCATTATAAATCGAATCGAACACGAACGGACTTTAATCGAGCCGAACGCCGAATTTCTCGTGAACGGCTCGGTTCGCTTACAACCCTTAGCATAGTACGCAAATAAACGACATGCTCAGTTGTACTCCACGAATATACCAATATATCAAGAAATAATGATGATCACAAATCTGTCTAGAAAAGATTGAAACACCGTGTTCATCAAAGTCATAAATGTCGTTGCTGCATTAGTCAAACCAAATGGAATTATCAGAAACTCATAATGTTCATATCGACTCCTGAATGTTGTCTTGGTAATGTCATCTTTAGCTATCTTTAACTGATGATATCTTGATCGAATGTCTATCTTCAAAAATACCTTTGCACACTGAAGTTGATCAAATAAGTCATTTGTTCTTGGCAATAGATATTTGTTCTTCATTGTCACCTGATTCAACTTTCTGTAATCTATGCACAGTCATGAGATACACTAGCACTAATGAATACTTTGTCCAACAAATCCTGTAACTGTTTCTTCAGTTCTTGTTATTCTAGAAGAGTCATCCGATATGGAGGAATAGAAATCGGTGCAGTACCTAACATTAATTTCATAGTAAACTCTATCTCTCTATGATGACAATCCAGGAAGATCCTTTGGAAACACATCAGGAACATCTTTAACAATTGAATATCTTCAACCTCATCAAATTCAACTATACAGTCTATAACATAGGCCAGATATGTCTCACATCCCTCTCTGATCATATGAAAAGCCGCTATTGCAGATATTAAGCAACTGGGTACCATTTCTCTATTACCATAGAAAATCACGGTAGATTTCCCAAGCGAGTCTATCACTACTTCTTTGGTATAACAATCCACTTTAGCATGATGTCTTATCAGCAAGTCCATACTCAAAATAACATCAAACTCATACAAGAATAGCAAAATCAGATCAAACGGTAACTCTACTGTATCCACTCGCATTATACATTCTCAATATACTGTATTTACCTTTACCATTTCCTCTGTACTTCCTCTTCTAATAGTTCATGTGTATGAAATATATGCTCATGTAGTGCTGTATGAGATGCTCTTATAGACTGACATGGTGCGGTTGAACCTTCTCTCCTTTATGCATCATGCTCATGAATGCAATTCTAATGTCAATTACATATGCTTATGAATGCATGCCTTTAAAGAATCATATCCCTGCTCTGATACCAAACTAACTGGGTGTGACACCCCTACACCCTATGACATATACTTTGTAAAACTTATCTCTCATATAAAGAGATAATTCACATATAACAATTATCCACTTAAGCACATAACAGACATTAACAACCATACAAGGTTGCAAACACACATCTATGTCGATACTTCTCATACTAAAACATCTATTACTCTAACTTCTATTACAACCCATATGTCTATGATGCAAAATGAGGAGGAGAAGGTTGCATTGAGCTTCAGCCGGCCGACCTGTATGAATGTGACCTCTAACAGAGACACACGTCAACAAAAACTAGCTGAACCTGAAAAATTGGTTTGCGATTTACTTGAGTCGCATACTCAGTGAATATAAACCATCATCAATTATTTCACACAATGCTCCCTTGGGGGGTCGGCACCGACCACTTCGGGCATGATTATGCCCATAAATTCGGCCCTATGTCCATGGAATTGGTACCAAAAATTCCGGAAAAATCTAACACTCTCACAATCAACCAAACAACCAAGTATGCATCAAAAAATCCACATACAACCCGCAATTAATCATTATATCATATAGATCTACCCTCTTAAGCATGCAAACAACCCAATCTTCCATATTCAAACTCAAGAACACCCAAAACCTAAGTTTTCAACTAATCCCTCAAACATAAATCAAGTAAGCTTGAATATAAGATCAAAGGAGTAGAGAAACATACCAAGGATGAGTAAAAATAGAAGAATGAAAGTAGAAGGGGGTCGTAGACGAGCACTAAAGCGGTTCCAAAAATTGAAAAATTGTTGGAAAGGGTGAAATTTCTGGTTTTTGTTGGATGATTTGGAGGGTTTGTGTAGCACAAGGAAGAATTTTGGTAGATTTGGGATGGGAATGGAGGATTTGTGAGGTTTAAGAGGCAAAGAGAGTGGGAGGAGGCTATGGAGTTTTGAGGGAAGGGGAGGTCGGCCGTGTGGGGGAAAAGAGAGGGAAGGGGGGTAGGGTTAAAAGAGGTAAAAGTTGAGGGACTTACCTGCAATTTCCAATTTTCTGAAATTTTTTCCATATTTGCATGGAAGTGGTCGGTGACGACCCAAAATAGGTCGGAGACGACCATCCAGGACCCTTCCTTTCCCTATTGTTCGAGCATCGCAGCCTCTTTTGTCCTCTTCAGCCGTTCTCGTATCCCTACAAAACGTTAGTGGAGAACCAAAACAAAAATCCTACCTATTCTAAACTAAGAAAATCAAAAGAAATTCAAACTAAAAAGTCCAAAAGAAACAAAAGAAAAAGAAAAAGCAAAAGAAAAAGCGGGTTGCCTCCCGTAAGCGCTTAATTTAACGTCTTTAGCTAGACGTGGAGTACCTCAGCATAGTCAGAAGATGTGAGAGCCCATGTGGCTCGGATTTCCTCATCGGGTTCGGCTCTTGCATAGTATTTCTTCAATCGATGCCCGTTGACCTTAAAAATCCCTCCATTCTCATCTAAGAGATCAACCGCTCCATGTGGGTAGATGTGATGAACTATGAATGGTCCACTCCATCGAGATCGTAATTTTCCGGGGAAGAGTCGAAGTCTAGAATTGAAAAGGAGTACTTGATCACCATTGTGGAAGGTCTTCGGGATGAGCTTCTTATCATGCCATTTCTTGGTTCTTTCTTTGTAAATTTTGGCATTTTCATACGCCTTGAGCCTTAACTCCTCCAATTCTTGCAAGTCCATAAATCCCTTTGCTCCGGCCGCGTCAAGATCCATGTTGAGCTCCTTGAGAGCCCATAGAGCCTTATGTTCGAGCTCGACGGGCAAATGGCATGACTTGCCATACACAAGATTGTAGGGAGTAGTGCGGAGTGGCGTCTTGTAGGCGGTGCGGTATGCCCAAAGTGCATCATCGAGCTTGGAAGCCCAATCCTTCCTTGAGCGGGAAACCGTTTTCTCCAAGATGTTTTTAATTTGCCGGTTGGAGATCTCCACTTGACCACTAGTTTGGGGATGGTAAGGAGTTGCCACCCTGTGTAGGACCCCATACTTAGTCAAAAGTGCCTCAAAACTCCGCTCAATAAAGTGAGAACCGCCATCATTAATAAGGGCTCGGGGAACACCAAAGCGGGGGAAAATATTGGACTTCATAAACTTGGCCACCACTCGTGCATCATTAGTTCTCGTGGCAATGGCCTCAACCCACTTAGATACGTAGTCAACCGCTACGAGGATGTACTTGTAGGGGCCCGAAGAGGGGAAGGGTCCCATAAAATCAATTCCCCATACGTCGAAAAGCTCAACTTCTAGAATTCCTGTGAGTGGGTTCTCATTCCGCCATGTGATATTTCCCGTACGCTGACACTCATCACAAGCTGTGACATAGGCATGAACATCCTTGAAAAGGGTGGGCCAATAGAATCCGCTTTGAAGAATTTTTGCGGTGGTCTTGAATCCCTTCGCATGGCCTCCCGCTGGAAGAGTATGACAATGTCGGATTACTCCCTCTATCTCATTGTCCGGCACACAACGCCTACAGATATGATCACTCCCTTGCTTGAAAAGGTAGGGGTCGTCCCAATAGTATTGCTTGACGTCGTGGAGGAACTTCTTTCTGACTTGGGAAGTCAATCCATCCGGAATAATGCCTCCTACAACATAGTTAGCAAAATCCGCAAACCAAGGGGTTTTCGCCCCTTGAATAGCATATACAGAATGGCTAGGGAAAATGGGAGGAGAAGAATGAATAGTGGAAAACACACAAGAAGAGTTAGAAGAATGACCTGGATCGGCCGTGGTGGGGGTCGGTGCCATGCTATCTAGCTCGGTGTCGTCCCAAGGCTGCATATGGGAGGTCGTCTCCGACCCAAGAATGGTCGTCTCCGACCCAGGAATGGTCGTCTCCGACCCAGGAATGGTCGTTTCCGACCCAGGAATGGTCGTCTCCGACCCAGGAATGGTCGTCTCCGACCCAGGCTTGTTCACCTCGATCCGTAAAACTTCATTACTCATTAGAATTTCATCCGGGCGAGAGTCGTTGATGGGAATTGAATTGTCGGACTCCTTAATGTGCTCCATAGGTAACCGAGAAAGGTGGTCCGCCACAAGATTTTCCGCTCCTTTCTTATCCCTTATTTCAAGGTCAAATTCTTGCAATAGAAGCATCCATCGGAGCAATCTCAGTTTGGCGTCCTTCTTATCCATAAGATAACGGATAGCTGCATGATCAGTGTAGACGATTACCTTGGAACCCACCAAGTACGACCGAAACTTCTCAAAAGCAAACACAACGGCTAGGAATTCCTTCTCTGTGGTCGTGTATTTGCTTTGGACCTCATCTAATGTCTTGCTCGCATAATAGATAGCATGAAGCTTCTTCTCTCTTCGTTGCCCAAGGACCGCGCCCACGGCGTAGTCACTAGCGTCACACATGATCTCGAAGGGAATGGTCCAATCCGGAGGTTGCATGATAGGTGCCGACACAAGTGCATCCCTGATCCTGTGGAAAGCTTCAAGACACTCGGAAGAAAACTCAAACACAACATCCTTCATTAATAGGTTAGTTAATGGTTTGGTAATCTTAGAGAAATCTTGAATAAACCTCCTATAAAACCCGGTATGTCCTAAAAAGCTCCTAACATCTTTCACTGAGGAAGGGGGTGGCAATTTTTCAATTAATTCAATTTTGGCTTTGTCAACCTCAATCCCCCTTTTTGACACAACATGACCTAGAACAATTCCTTCTTGAACCATAAAGTGACACTTTTCCCAATTAAGCACTAGGTTAGTCTCCTCACATCTCCTAAGTACTCTAGTAAGATTGGCAAGGCAAGAGTCAAAAGTGGTACCGTAAACCGAAAAATCATCCATGAATACTTCCACAATGTCCTCAATCATGTCGGAGAAGATAGCCATCATACACCGTTGAAAGGTGGCCGGGGCATTGCAAAGCCCGAATGGCATCCTCCTATAGGCAAATGTGCCATAAGAACACGTGAAGGTGGTTTTCTCTTGATCATCGGGATGTATCGGAACCTGCCAAAAACCACTATAGCCATCGAGATAACAAAAATAATCATGCAAAGCTAATCTCTCTAGCACTTGGTCAATAAAAGGCAAAGGAAAATGGTCCTTTCTAGTGGCGCTATTTAGCTTTCTATAGTCAATACACATGCGCCAACTAGTGGTAGTCCTAGTGGGAACTAACTCGCCTTTTTCATTCTCAACAACAGTAAGACCACTCTTTTTAGGCACAACATGAACGGGGCTTACCCACTTACTATCTGAAATTGGAAAGATGATACCTGCGTCGAGCATTCTCAAGATCTCCTTTTTTACCACTTCCTTCGAATTCGGGTTAAGCCTCCGTTGGTGCTCTATGGTTGGCCTGTGTCCTTCCTCAAGAAAAATACGATGCATACACAAAGACGGTGAGAGGCCACTCAAATCCTCAAGTGAGTATCCAATGGCCTTCCTATGAGTCCTAAGAACATTCAACAACTTTCCAACTTCTTCCGCATTAAGGTTAGAATTAATAATCACAGGAAAAGTGGAATTAGGGCCAAGAAACTCATACCTCAAAGACTCGGGGAGAGTCTTAAGCTCTGGAGTAGGTGGTGGTGGTGTAACAATGTCCTCAACTTTCTCCATTTTGAAAATCTCTTCAAAGTAAGCATCATCATCCGCCTCTAGAAGGGTCGGCTCCGACCATAAGGGGGTCATCACCGAGCCAGAGGCAAGCATAAAATCCTCAGCAACGATCGGAATAGAGGTGGGCGCCGAGCTGGATGTGGTCGGTGCCAACCTAGATGTGGTCGGTGCCGACCTAGATGTGGTCGGTATCGAGTGTCTAGGTCTTGCTCCTTTCTTATCCCTTATTTCAAGGTCGAATTCTGTTGAAAGGGTTTCTTGACAACAAATAAATTTATAATCAAGACCCCGCTGAGTACAGGGAGGTCAGGTTCATCCACGGGAGATAGTCAATATCAAGTTTTGCTACTTTTTCACGCAAGCAATCAATCAAAAGCAAGGAGTTTTTATCAAGGAAGAGAAATTCTAAGGTTTAGGGTATCCCCACAACAACAATCATGCATACAAACGCTCATGAAACACATAGATCATGCTTTTATCACATAAAGATGTCAACTTTCGTCAACCTAAGCAAGTAAATCAACTAACTTTAGTTCAATTAATAAACTTACTATCTAAACTCTTCTACTTCAACTAGGATAGATCCGCTTTCGCTTCAAAACCCTAAATTAACTATTCTGATTCAAGGTTTCCATTTTCGCTTTAACTATGAATGAGAAATTCCTTTCAACTTTCGTTTCAAGGATTAAGAGCAAGAGAATAGATTCATGCAATAAAAACAATCAAAACATGATCATGAACAAGCATGCACAACCATTGTTGGGTTTAACCCCAACCTTAGAGAGGAGAACTACTCACAAATCATAATTAAAAACAAACAACTAAATTAAATAAAAGAGAAAGCTTACAACTTTGAATACAAACAATAGTTCTTCTCCACAAACCCTACTCTCTCTCTCGCCCCTCCTCTCACACGTCTCTCCTCTCTTCCACACGTCTCTCTCTCTTCTCTCCTCCTCTAACTCCAATGATCGCCCCCCTCACTTGCCCTCCAAGGCAATTGATTGTGTAGAGAAAATTAAAGGGTATACAAGAGTATTTATAGAGAAACTATTCTATCTTAAATCTATCTATAAGGAAATAATATCTTCTAATAAGATATATTCCTTCTATCTATCTAATAACATAAAAGGAAATAGGATAAAAGCTCATTAAGTGCACCGACTCGGATCTCCGCTACTCTCGGGGTAGCTCGGCACCGACCCAAAGTGGGTCGTCACCGACCTCATTCAGCACTTCGAACAGCCTTGAGTAAAACTTGCGTAGAAGATTCGTTACAACTCCGTTTGACTCGATTCTTTTTCCTATGTTCTTGTAACGAATTTCTCTATCTCTTTCTAAGCTCAAACTTTATCTTCAATGACTTTACTTGAGCATTTAATATTCATCTTCTCTTCATTCTTGAATGCTATCTTCACCGGCTTTTCTCCTTTCTTCAAAAATGCTCCAAATAGCTTCTAAAAACCTACAAAACACCACCAAAGCTTATGTAGACTCCATATCTTAAGGAAATACGAAAACCTACACAAACGACTCAAAATAAAACACAAAACTGAAGAAAAAGACTCAAAGACACAAAAAACACACCCTAAAAACATGACTAAAAAGGCGGACATTAAAATACCCCATACTTAGACTTGCTTGTCCTCAAGCAATAAACAAGACATCAACCAAAACCATCAACACATATATCAAGTCAATGCCCTCATCAAAAAGCAACATCAAAGCTCAAGTAGAAATAGGTAGACAAGTGAATCTAACGTCATCACACATATATGAGCAACCTCAAGCAAAAGCAACCAAAAATCCAACCTCACAAGGGATATGTGTTTCACTCAACTCTCAAGTGTTTAGGCTTTGAATAACAACTCTCAACTCAATCCAATATACAAAAATCAACATAGTCATTGTTATTTATATCACCAAACTCTCCACCCGAGATGTCAAAACATATAAAAAAAACATCAAGAGAACTTAGGGGGCTCAATGAAAACTTCAAAGAAGTCTCCATTCGGCCGGGTTGTAATGGGGCTTGGTAATGACAATAAGGCGTGGAAATATTTTGGCTATGTGGTGCTAATAATATCCGGGAATCAAAGACTCCTAAAAACTCACACATCTCCAAAACTCTCATAAAAGATTATACCAAACTCACTCTCATTATGCTTTTCTCTTCACTCAACCCTTTAAATATCCCAATTTAATCTTGCTTACAAACACTAAGGAAAATTTGGCTCATGCACATTATTCACTATTCAACACTTTCTTCATTTTCTCCCCTTCTGATTTTTTTCATTTTTTTTTCTATGGGAGGTCGGTACCGAACCTGCAGAGTTGGTAACGAGTTCTGATTGTACTAGTTTTTCTTCTTTTAACTTTCAACTTCTTTTGTAAGTGCATTCAGAGAACCAAACTCTTCTTACATGATAAACTGCAAGATCTTTTAACCATTTAACCCATATTACCCCACACTTGAACCAATATAACTCACTCAACAATACCATCACAACAACCAATACTAAGTCCTAATCCCGGATAGGGTCAAGCTTTATCGGCTAGGGAATAATTTTGTGGAGCTAAAAATAAAAGGCTTCAGGCTCAAAATTGGCTTCAAAAAGAGGATAATGCAAGGTAGGATAAGGATTAATAGGGCTTATGAAAAATAAGTTCTCAATCATTTGATTTCACATGCAATGAACTAATATCTCATATAGGTCTCAAGAAATAGATAACCATATCAATGACAAGAGATAATATGCATAAGGAGAGTAAATCACACAAGAAAAGAAGAGGGATTTTTGATGTTCTCCCTATATGGCCAAAAATAACTCACAAGGAAATTTTTGTTGGATTTCAGTCACTTCTACCTAAGATCATATGTGCTCAATTTCATCACATGCTAAATATCCACATAAAAACAATTTTCAACATGATTCAGGGAAAGCTATCCAAACATGCTATGGAATTATATGATCTAGCAAGTTAAAGCATATCATAGGACATCTAAGTGGAATATTATCAATCCTAAAAACACAAAACAAAGACACAAAAACTGAGTTTCCTTTTCCCATACCCCATACTTAAATCAAACAGTGTCCTCACTGTTTAAAGCAAAGACAAACAAATAAAGAGGATAAGGAAAAAGATACTCACAAAGACAAACTGAAGCTATTTGGAACCATCAAGCATTGAGGAGTTTGAAAGTCTCTCGGTTTTGTAGGGGTCGGTACCGACCCTAGGGAGGTCGGTACCGAGCTTGTTGCTCGTACACCGATTGCTCATTATTGCGCTCAACACCGAGTGTCTTTGAATCGTTTTTCTTTGTAGCACGTCTTCTTTATTGTACCTGAGTCACTATAGAAAAACTTCTATCCCTACTATACTAATCGAACCTAAAAACAAGTCAAAAGAAAGCTAGCAAAAAGATCTAAGAAAGCAAAAACTAAAAGCGAAAACAAAAAGCGGGTTGCCTCCCGAAAGCGCTATTTTTAACGTCGTTAGCCCGACGTACTTACCTTGCCTCTAATCATGGTGGTTTCCATCCAAATATGTTGGGATCAAGAGGGACCCCATACTTAGCCGAAACAACATTCTCCAAGATATTTGGCCCTCGATTATCCACAAGAATACTTGGTAATCCTACAACAGGGTTAGTAAAATACAAAAACCAAGGAGGTTTTGGCTCCTTCATAGGACTAACAGTAGGATATAATATAGAATAAGAAATGGAGAAGCGATCATCACCAGAATTGATTGAATAAGAACAAGAAAACTCACCTGGGTCTTTCGGAAAAGGGGTCGTTACCGAGGAGAAGTGGGTCGTTACCGTCCTTGGGGGGTTGGTAGGCTCCGTGATATGCACGTCCTCTTTGAAGTTGGTCGTTTTTGTACTCAGAGAGGGGTCGATACCGACCCATGGTGGGTCGGTAGGCTCCTCAGTACTACAACTAGCCACTTCGTTTCTTGAAATAGCATCCAATTGCTCTCGTAGACGGGCACTGTACGCTCGTTGACGTTCAGCTTCAGCAACTGCAGTGTCTCTCTCAGCTTGAATGGTCTCTATCTGCTTCCGGAGATCGGCTATCTGTCGTGCCATCTCTTCCAGAGTTATGGCCATGGTTTTCATATACTGAAAGCAAAAACAAAAACAAAAACAAAATAAAAAAGCAAAACGGGGTCTCGGAGAGGGTCGTTACCGAGGCCTAGAGGGTCGGTTTCGAGCCTAGAGTGATCCCGTAAAACAAAAACTAAAAAGAAAGAAACAACTACCTGTCAATAGGGTCGGTGCCGACCTAGATAGGGTCGGTGTCGACCTAGATAGGGTCGGTGCCGACCTAAATAGGGTCGGTGCCGACCTGACCGTGACCTAGAAAATAAACAAAACAAAAACACAGAAAATTAGGTTGCCCAGCAGGGTCGGTACCGACCCTAGGGGGGTCGTTACCGACTCGGCGGAGTCCCGAAAAACGTAAGAAGAACAAAACTTGGCACTATTGAAATCTCCCCGGTAATGGCACCAATTTGTTGCCTAGTTGAAAAGTTATTTTTCGAGAATGCGCTTATGTGCCAAGCCGCGCATTCTGGGCGAGTTGGAAGATTCGTCTGCACCTCTTCTGAAAGCTTATGTACCTGTCCCACCTTTCCCGGAAGCCTTAAAAGAAACCCGGAAATTGAAGAATGATAAAGAGCTGTTCGAGGTCTTCAGTACATGCAGAGTTAATGTCCCATTGCTGAATCTGATCAAGAGTGTACCTCGGTATGCTAAATTTTTGAAGGAGTTGTGCACTCTAAAAAGGGGACAGAAGGAGAAATGTCAGAAGCAAGTTAAAGAGAAAGAACATGTGTCTGCTGTGTTTCAGAAGCGTTTGCCTGAGAAGTGCAGTGATCCTGGCATGTTCACCATTCCTTGCATGATTGGGAGCACCAAGGTGAATGACGCTTTAATTGATTTAGGTGCATCTGTCAATGTGATTTCTTCATCCTTATACGAGAAGCTCGGTATGGGACCATTGAAAGAGACCCGAACCATAGTGGAGTTGGTTGATCATTCCACTGTAAGGCCCAAAGGAAAACTTGAAGATATATGGGTTACAGTGGATTCCCTGCAATTTCCGGCTGATTTTCTAGTGATGGACATGGGATCGGGAGCTGGAAAGATGTCTATGTTGCTAGGACGACCATTCTTGAAGACTGCAAATACAAGAATTGACATACCGCAAGGCACACTGAAGATGGGATTCGATAGGAAGGAGATCGAATTCCATAGCTCGTATCCTTCTTGATATCCTTTTACGTCTAGCTAAAGACGTTAAACAAGCGCTTCTTGGGAGGCAACCCATGTTTTAGGATAGATTTGCTTTGATTTTTGCTTTCTGTTTTATAGTTTTTGTTTTTATTATTTAGTTTAGATAGAAATAATCCTCAAAAATTTCAGATAAATCGGGCAATTACAGAATAACAGGGGCTAAAATAACTCGAGCCTGCAAAGCTCGGGATCGATCCCGAGCAATGCAGGCCCAGTCGAGAAAGCGCGGCTTGGGCAAGGGAAAGCGCGACCGCGCAATCCAAGCCCCAATGCCGGCCGCGCATTGCGCGGGATCGCAAATGCGCGGCCGCGCATTTCCGTGCAATCCCGCGCATTGGGCCGCTTTTCAGCGACGTCCCTTAATTAAAACCGAAGCCCTATTTTTACACCCCCACTCGTGCAGCCTCCTTCTCCTTCCTCACCTCTTCCTCCATTAAAGCTCAAGAGCTCAAGCTTCACCCAAGCCATTCAAGTCGGATTTTCAAGCAAATTCAAGCAAGGAACTCACATTCAAGCGGAATTCAAGTAAGTTTTTCACAATCTCCTCTTAAAATTCGGTTTTAGTCGAATTAAATCTAGATCTAGGTTTGATTAGAAAAACCCGAATTTGACCCCTTTAGGCTCGGATTTAGGCTTAAGACCTTTACAAAAGTTCGTTTATTGCATGATTCTAGGCTAGATTCGTGTTTTATTTGAACTTTGCATGCAAATCCGAAAATTACCTAGAAATTAATTAGAATTTGATTAAATTTTGATTAATTTGTTCTAGGTAGTGGGGGAAGAGAGCGTTTGAGTGATTATTTGTGAAATATTGTTGTGGTTGTCCTTGCCGGGACAACGGAATTGCGCTTGCTTGTTTGTTGTGTGGTGTTTGTGCAGGTTTACTTGAAATTCTGATATCATGGGTAACAAGAGAGGCCGAACTGATGGATCTTCATCATCCCGAGCCGCTTTAGCTCCCCCTGCTGTGGTGGGGGAGGTCACCCAAGAGACTTTTGGGATCACTTTGACCAAAGACAGTCATGTGATTAGGTTTGAGCTTCTGAAAGATAGAGAGTGGAAAGCAACTCGGTTCATTGACTGGGATCTCATGAACCAGATTGGGATAGCTCATCTGTTGAATGAAATAGGAGCGTATCTGCATATGCGTGAGTTCTTAAAGCTGTGTGAACCGACCTTTAAGGGGTTAACTTTGGAGTTTCTGAGCACCTTGTCCACCAATTTTAAAGGAGAAGAGGAGATTAAGTTTTGGCTAGGGGGAGTTAGAAGGAAGATGACCTTGAAAGAGGTCAACCGAGTGTTTGGGTTCTGTAATTTTCCTATCAGTAGAGATTTGGTGCTTACAGAGGCAGGTGCTACATGGGCTGACAGACACTTCTGGAAAGCCATCACAGGGAGATCTCAGTACAATCCGTCTAGAGAAAAGGCCTCTCCCATCACTCATCCCGCTATTAAGGTGTTCCAGCGGTTCATTGCTAGCACTCTGAATGGGAGAGGTGATGGGGGAAACAATTGTCCCAAGAAAGACGTCACTGTATTGGCTGCAAGCTTGAAGAGGAAACCGTTGAACTTGGGTGCTATGCTGATGCACCACGTGGCTTATGTTGGGAACAAAGGCGGTGGAGCCATTTGTATTGGCGGGATTGTGACTTTCCTAGCCAAGCATTTTGGTATCGATCTTAGCAGGTTACATGTTGATATTCCGCCTTCACCTGTTGACTTCATCATGTTGAAGAAAATGGGGGCTCTCTACAAGTACAGAAACTCTTACTTCTGGGCGATTGGTGATTCTGGGAGAGCAATGAAGCTTCCTGATGGACATCGAGTGCAGATTGGGGATAGTCCAGCTAACTGGTTCATCAAGGTTCAGGTTGGAGACTTGGATGTGGCTACCGTTAAGGGCCCGGTTAGGGGTAAGAAGGCGGTTTCAGTTCCTATTGTAGTGGATTCTGATGAAGAGGAGATGGATGAAGATTTCACCATGGCTGAAGAAGAAGAAGAAGAGGAAGAATCTGCTGAAGATGCTGACACTTATGAGGATGATGAGTCTGAGAAGGAGGATCAGCAGAGGCAGTTTGATCCGTCTCGACCTGCTGGAGGTGTACATTACTCTGATGCTCAGTATAACCAGATGATGGAAATGATGAGACAGATGCAGCTGGACAACACGCAGCGATACAATGATATGTCTTCTCACATCGATCAGAGCTTTCAGGGCATGAGAGGTTATGTGGATCAACGGTTCACATCATTTCAGACTCATCAGGATCAGCAGCTTGCTGCTTTTCAGGCTCGCCAGGATGAGCAGTTCAGACTGCTCAACACCAGATTGGATGGATGGAGCTCAGCAGGCTATCCGCCTCATCCGTCGTATCCTCAGTATGCCTTCCCAAATCCGCCGTATCCTCAGTTTCCGCCATACCAGCCACCGCCGGCACAGGAGATCCCACCGTACCATCCCCAGCCAGAGTATCCACTGGAGTACCAGCCACCGCCACCACAAGATTTTCCGCCTTACTACCCGAACAACTAGAGTTTTGTGAATTTTTCTCTTTTCTTTACCTTTTTACTATACTTTGGGGACAAAGTATGTTTTAAGCATGGGGGAAGGGAATTACTTGTTTGCATTGCATGTAGTTGCATTAGTTTAGGTCATATTTAAAATTTTTGCATGCATTGATTAAAATCCTGAAAAATGAAAAAAAAATCAGAAAAATTTGAAAAAAATACAAAAATATTGCATTTAGGTTCTTATTTCCCCATTGTTTGATTCCTCTTGTTTTTCTAAGTTAAGTATAAGTTCTAACCCATGATTTGCATGATTTACTGAAGTTGATATGATATGAGCATGATCATTGTTTGATTACCTTGATTATAGGATGGAGCATGTATTTAGATTGAGTATTTGATTCATTCTGAAGTTCTAGACAACAATTAGCCTTGTGAGATATTTTTGGCTTTTCATGATATATTTGTTCTCTACATTCTTGAGTGTATCACCATGATTATCTAGCTCTAGAACTTGCGTTAATACTCTTTTTCAAGACTGCTTTATATGATTGAATGCATGACATTAAAATGATTGAGGCAATATTTCTTTTAAGCCTATTATTTCCCTTCCTACCCTACAAGATCCATGTTTTTGACACCCCACTTATTTGAGCCTTAAGCCTATTTTTATTAGCTCCACAAAATGATTCCTAGCCTAATAAGCTTGACCCATAATTCGGGATTTAGGACTTTAGGTTGTGTTTTTACTTTATGTGAGTTTGATGTAAGTATGGGGGAATTGGAGGAAAGTTGGAAAAGAGGAAATACAACTCTTGAGTTTCAAAGTGAAAAAAAATGAAGATGAATTATGTTGCAAAGCAAAAAGAAAAATCGCTTGAACTGTGTGTAGTCTTCATTAGCAAAGTAAGAAAGAGTTGAAGAAGAAAGAAAAAGAGAAGCAAAGTGCTTAATTGTAAATGTAAGGAGTTGGTAGAGTGGAAGTTGGGGAAGTGTTATGAGAAAGAAAGTGTTGAATTTTGGGTTAGGATTAGTTCTTTATCCCAGATTTAGCACCACATGCCAAATAAGATTCCTTCCTAATTTCTCTTTACCTTGGCCCCATTACAAGCCTTAAAAAGACCTCATGATTGTTGTTATGTATTTGATCCCCAGCGGTGGAGATTTAGAACTCTGATGCAAGCATATGGTAGTCTAGTTTTCATGGTTGATTTCGAGTGAAACACGTCCTTAAACGCTTGAGAGTTTGAGTGCAAACACATTAACCCTGGTGAGGTCTAGAATGAATGAATGGTCTTTGCTCTATGCTTATGATGATGCATGTTAGGAAGTCTTGGTTAGGTTTTCAATTATATGTGAAATGTTTGTTTGACTTAAGATGAATCTATGATTGTATTTCTATGGCGTGATTTGGATTTATGTCTTGCTTGAGGACAAGCAAGGGTTAAGCATGGGGGAATTTGATAGCTCGCATATAGGAGTAGTTTAGATGCATGTTTTATATATGTTTTAGTTAGTTTTAGGTTAGTTTTTATGTAGTTTTTAGGTTTTTGTGTTATCGGGTATTATGCGCTGGTTTGCTCGGTTTTACAGGTTTTTAGGTTCAGGAGCAACAGCGGGGCGAGTACAGATGGATCATGGTGGTGATGGACGAGGCAAAGGAGCCAAGAGAGCTAGGACATGCTAGGAGAAGGGCCAAGGCAAGGAGGAAGACAAGCCAAAGACAAGCCAAGTGCTCGGGATGAAGCCGAGCAACGAAGCCGCGCAATCCCAACTGAATAGGGAAAGCCCGGGGTTGCAAGAGAAAGCGCGGCCGCGCTTTCTGGTGTCGAAGCCGCGCATTCGGGATTTTACACGGAGCAAGTGCTTTGGGCCGAGATTGGTTTTGGGCTTTGGAATGTTGATTTTTGGGCTTGTGTTATCCGAGTATGAGGTTTAAGATATAGTGTTTGAGGATATTTTTAGGAGCATATAAATACTTTATGATAGATTATTTTCTAAAAAACTTTTGATCATACTTTTGGAGGCTAGGGTTTTTCTCTCAAGGAAGACTTTGAAACCTTTGTAAGTTTGATTTTAATTCAATTATGCATTGCTAATTTTCCTTTGTGTTTGGCTAGTTATTGAAGTCATGATTTGTATGTAGGTGTGAGGTTTAATTGATTCTCAACAAACTTGAATAGAAATTATTCCCTGTGCTTAACTGAATCAGAATTATTCTAGGGTTTTATTAGATTAGCTACCTAATTGAATTTCTAGGTTAATTTACAACTGAATCTGATTAATTACCGGTTGGAGTTAATTAGATCAAGAGTAGACTTTAATTAATTTAGTACCGGTTGGACAAGTTGATTAAAGTAGGGAATAAATTCACAAGTCACTTAGATGTCTGGTTGCTCTAAGTGTTTGTTTCTATTGATAATTTGAATCATCATGCTGTTATTTAATTGAATCTAGAAGGTCTTCTAGGTTATTATTTAATTAGGGTTGTTAGACTGGTTGTTCTATCAACTATATATGAAGTTTGGGTTTTAATCCTTAGTAGGATCACTATCCACAATAGATTATTCAAGTGAGAAGAGAATCAAGAGAATCAATGATCAATGAACCAATATCATGATGGATTTAACTAGTTGAACATGTTTGTCTTTCATATATTCAAATCATATTTTGCATTCATAGTTAGTTTTATTCTTGCATATTAGTTTAGATAATCATTCTGAAAACCCCCTTTAGTTACTTGGCACAAAAGTAATAACATTAATACACGAGTCTCTGTGGGATCGACCCTTGCTTACCATTCTACTCAGATTGGTTAAGTTAGGATTCTTTGATAGGTAAAACGACTGAAAAATACCTCATCAAATTTGGCGCCGTTGCCGGGGAGTTAGTTTAGTTTTTTGTCTATTTATTTTTCCGGTTTGGGAATAGCCCATACCCTTTTGTCTTTACTAATTCGTTTTCTCGTGATTGTGTGTGTAGGTGTATGCCCTCTAGTTCTAGAAGGGAAGTTGACTGTTTTCCTTTTTGATTCCGAGCTTGAGAGAACTCTTCACCGCAGGCTAAGAGAACGAAGAGCAATGGCCAACGCCGAGGAACTTGCTCGCCAGATGGCTGATCTTCGCCTTCAGATGGAAGGCATTCAAAGAGAGCGTGATGCTCAAACTGCTGCTGCACAAAGAGAGAGAGATGCGGCTGCTCGTCTTCAGCAACAACTCGATGCTATTCCACGAAATGCAAAGCAGTATATGCATCCTGAATTCAAGGTTCCTGAATCTGCTATTGTGCTCCCTGCTATCGAGCACGCTTTTGAGATAAAGTCACACTTCATCACTCTTATCAAGAGGTCTCAATTTGAAGGCAAGCCCACCGAGTGCCCTATGGAGCACATCAAGAACTTCACTGACCTCTGTGACACAATAGTCGCTGATGATGTATCGCTTGAATATGTGCTTTTGAAAGCATTCAAATGGTCTTTGGCCGGAAAAGCTCTTACTTGGCTTGAAAGTTTACCCTCTAGATCTATTACTACATGGAAGACTCTGCATGATCAGTTTCTGACAAAGTTCTTTCCGCCGGCTAAGACTACAGAGTTAAGGAAGCGCATCACTTCTTATCATCAACTTCCCAATGAGACTTTTGTGGAAACTTGGGAGCGGTTTAAAGAACTTCTTCGGCAATGTCCAACTCATGGACAACCTCCTTATGTACTTCAAGAAATATTCTTCCAGGGAATTAATGCTGCTACAACAGATCGGATCAACCTCCACACCGACTGCGGGTTCATTGAGATGGATCCCGATCAAGCGTGGGCCTTGTTGGATAAACTCACCAATTATGATGCAATGTATGGCACCCAACAAGCCGTCAAGGTTCCACAGAAGAGACTTTATGATCCCAATGCTGAGCCAATTGATCCGGATGTGAGGTTTCAATTTATGCAAGATGAGATAAATCGGCTTAAGAAGCAAGTGGGTCACTACAAGTCCACCGCTCAACCTTGTCTAGAATGTGGTTCCCATGCTCATCCTACTTCTTCTTGCACAAGCGTGGAACAAGTCCGAGCCGCCGAGGCTTATGCGGAGGCAAATTATATGAGGGGGGCCTATCGTGGCCAAAACAATGCTTATCCGGCGAGGAACAACAACAACTTTTCTCAATGGAACAATAATGGCTACGGTCAAGGTTTTCAAGCACCACCACAAGAGCAAAGAGCCCCTCCCTATAGACCTCCCGGTTTCCAAGAGCCACCAACCTGGGCTCAAGGACTCCTTGAAGGAATGAATGGCATCCGAACCGATCTTAAAGGGGTGCAAAATCAACTAGGAGACTTTGAAGCTTGGAGGAAAAATGTGAATTCTCAACTCGGTGATTTAGCGGCCCAAATTCCACGACCTCAAGGGCGATTACCGGGCCATTCTGATGAGAATCCAAGGGGTCAAATTGCTGCAGTGCATCTGAGAAGCGGAAAGAAGTTGCCGGATCGAGAAACAGGCAAGAAAGCGGCGGACGATGAGGACCGGTCTAGCTCAGAGGAGGTCGTAACCGACCAACCAAGGGTCGTGGCCGACCCCCTCCCTACTACAGACAAGGTCGTAACCGACCCACCAAGGGTCGTGGCCGACCCTCTCTCCGGAATTCTTCCTTCCGTTCCTTCTACCTCAACAACAAAGGTGCTTCCTTTTCCAACCAAGAAGGCTAAGGACTCCACGGAAGGCAAATTCAAGCGTTTTGTGCAGGTTCTTCAAGGGCTAAACATCACTATTCCTTTTGCCGAAGCTTTGAATGAGATGCTAGCTTACACCAAATTTCTTAAAGAGATCTTGTCCAAGAAGAGGTCGATGTCTGAACTAACCAATGAGGTACGATCTTTAGAGCTCCCGGAAAAACTCGGTGATCCGGGTAAATTTGCAATTACTATTGGCATTGGTGCCCATCGCTTCAAGGCTTTGTGTGATCTTGGTGCAAGTGCTAGTCTTCTTCCGCTCTCTATATGGTCCAAAACCAATATGGGCCCTTTGGTTCCGGTGAATATGAAGCTTTATATGGCAGATGGTTCTTGTGTAAAACCAACTGGAGTTGTCGATGATTTCCCTATACAAGTTGGCAAGTTCTTTGTGCCTAATGATTTTATTGTCATGGAGATGCCGGAGGATCCTGTCGTCCCGATTATTCTTGGGCGACCTTTTCTTGCAACCGCCGGGGCCATTATTGATGTGAAGAAAGGCCTTCTTACTTTTGAAATCGGCAATGAGGTGGTTGAGTTCCGGTTCAATCCAACAATGAAGGAAACCGATGAAGCTATGGAAGTGAAGATGTTGTACACCCGCTCGGATTACATTGACTATGAAGATCCGATTGAGCGCTTGTTCGGAGCTTATACACGTGTAGCTGAAACCGAGGAGGAAACTGCTAGGTCGGCACCGACCACATCTAGGTCGGCACCGACCACATCTAGGTTGGCACCGACCACATCCAGCTCGGTGCCCACCTCTATTCCGATCGTTGCTGAGGATTTTATGCTTGCCTCTGGCTCGGTGATGACCCCCTTATGGTCGAAGCCGACCCTTCTGGAGGCGGATGATGATGCTTACTTTGAAGAGCTTTTCAAAATGGAGAAAGTTGAGGACATTGTTACACCACCACCACCTACTCCAGAGCTTAAGACTCTCCCCGAGTCTTTGAGGTATGAGTTTCTTGGCCCTAATTCCACTTTTCCTGTGATTATTAATTCTAACCTTAATGCGGAAGAAGTTGGAAAGTTGTTGAATGTTCTTAGGACTCATAGGAAGGCCATTGGATACTCACTTGAGGATTTGAGTGGCCTCTCACCGTCTTTGTGTATGCATCGTATTTTTCTTGAGGAAGGACACAAGCCAACCATAGAGCACCAACGGAGGCTTAACCCGAATATGAAGGAAGTGGTAAAAAAGGAGATCTTGAGAATGCTCGACGCAGGTATCATCTTTCCAATTTCAGATAGTAAGTGGGTAAGCCCCGTTCATGTTGTGCCTAAAAAGAGTGGTCTTACTGTTGTTGAGAATGAAAAAGGTGAGTTAGTTCCCACTAGGACTACCACTAGTTGGCGCATGTGTATTGACTATAGAAAGCTAAATAGCGCCACTAGAAAGGACCATTTTCCTTTGCCTTTTATTGACCAAGTGCTAGAGAGATTAGCTTTGCATGATTATTTTTGTTATCTTGATGGCTATAGTGGTTTTTGGCAGGTTCCGATACATCCCGATGATCAAGAGAAAACCACCTTCACGTGTCCTTATGGCACATTTGCCTATAGGAGGATGCCATTCGGGCTTTGCAATGCCCCGGCCACCTTTCAACGGTGTATGATGGCTATCTTCTCCGACATGATTGAGGACATTGTGGAAGTATTCATGGATGATTTCTCGGTTTACGGTACCACTTTTGACTCTTGCCTTGCCAATCTTACTAGAGTACTTAGGAGATGTGAGGAGACTAACCTAGTGCTTAATTGGGAAAAGTGTCACTTTATGGTTCAAGAAGGAATTGTTCTAGGTCATGTTGTGTCAAAAAGGGGGATTGAGGTTGACAAAGCCAAAATTGAATTAATTGAAAAATTGCCACCCCCTTCCTCAGTGAAAGATGTTAGGAGCTTTTTAGGACATGCCGGGTTTTATAGGAGGTTTATTCAAGATTTCTCTAAGATTACCAAACCATTAACTAACCTATTAATGAAGGATGTTGTGTTTGAGTTTTCTTCCGAGTGTCTTGAAGCTTTCCACAGGATCAGGGATGCACTTGTGTCGGCAACTATCATGCAACCTCCGGATTGGACCATTCCCTTCGAGATCATGTGTGACGCTAGTGACTACGCCGTGGGCGCGGTCCTTGGGCAACGAAGAGAGAAGAAGCTTCATGCTATCTATTATGCGAGCAAGACATTAGATGAGGTCCAAAGCAAATACACGACCACAGAGAAGGAATTCCTAGCCGTTGTGTTTGCTTTTGAGAAGTTTCGGTCGTACTTGGTGGGTTCCAAGGTAATCGTCTACACTGATCATGCAGCTATCCGTTATCTTATGGATAAGAAGGACGCCAAACCGAGATTGCTCCGATGGATGCTTCTATTGCAAGAATTTGACCTTGAAATAAGGGATAAGAAAGGAGCGGAAAATCTTGTAGCGGACCACCTTTCTCGGTTACCTATGGAGCACATTAAGGAGTCCGGCAATTCAATTCCCATCAACGACTCTCGCTCGGATGAAATTCTAATGAGTAATGAAGTTTTACGGATCGAGGTGAACAAGCCTGGGTCGGAGACGACCATTCCTGGGTCGGAGACGACCATTCTTGGGTCGGAGACGACCATTCTTGGGTCGGAGACGACCTCCCATATGCAGCCTTGGGCCGACACCGAGCTAGATAGCATGGCACCGACCCCCACCACGGCCGATCAAGGTCATTCTTCTAACTCTTCTTGTGTGTTTTCCACTATTCATTCTTCTCCTCCCATTTTCCCTAGCCATTCTGTATATGCTATTCAAGGGGCGAAAACCCCTTGGTTTGCGGATTTTGCTAACTATGTTGTAGGAGGAATTATTCCGGATGGATTGACTTCCCAAGCCAGAAAGAAGTTCCTCCACGACGTCAAGCAATACTATTGGGACGACCCCTACCTGTTCAAGCAAGGGAGTGATCATATCTGTAGGCGTTGTGTGCCGAACAATGAGATAGAGGGAGTAATCCGACATTGTCATACTCTTCCAGCGGGAGGCCATGCGAAGGGATTCAAGACCACCGCAAAAATTCTTCAAAGCGGATTCTATTGGCCCACCCTTTTCAAGGATGTTCATGCCTATGTCACAGCTTGTGATGAGTTTCAGCGTACGAGAAATATCACATGGCGGAATGAGAACCCACTCACAGGAATTCTAGAAGTTGAGCTTTTCGACGTATGGGGAATTGATTTTATGGGACCCTTCCCCTCTTTGGGCCCCTACAAGTACATCCTCGTAGCGGTTGACTACGTATCTAAGTGGGTTGAGGCCATTGCCACGAGAACTAATGATGCACGAGTGGTGGCCAAGTTTATGAAGTCCAATATTTTCCCCCGCTTTGGTGTTCCCCGAGCCCTTATTAGTGATGGCGGTTCTCACTTTATTGAGCGGAGTTTTGAGGCACTTTTGACTAAGTATGGGGCCCTACACAGGGTGGCAACTCCTTACCATCCCCAAACTAGTGGTCAAGTGGAGATCTCCAACCGGCAAATTAAAAACATCTTGGAGAAAAAGGTTTCCCGCTCAAGGAAGGATTGGGCTTCCAAGCTCGATGATGCACTTTGGGCGTACCGCACCGCCTACAAGACGCCACTCCGCACTACTCCCTACAATCTTGTGTATGGCAAGTCATGCCATTTTCCCGTCGAGCTCGAACATAAGGCTCTATGGGCTCTCAAGGAGCTCAACATGGATCTTGACGCGGCCGGAGCAAAGGGATTTATGGACTTGCAAGAATTGGAGGAGTTAAGGCTCAAGGCGTATGAAAATGCCAAAATTTAAAAAGAAAGAACCAAGAAATGGCATGATAAGAAGCTCATCCCGAAGACCTTCCACAATGGTGATCAAGTACTCCTTTTCAATACTAGACTTCGACTCTTCCCCGTAAAATTACGATCTCGATGGAGTGGACCATTCATAGTTCATCACATCTACCCACATGGAGCGGTTGATCTCTTAGATGAGAATGGAGGGATTTTTAAGGTCAACGGGCATCGATTGAAGAAATACTATGCAAGAGCCGAACCCGATGAGGAAATCCGAGCCACATGGGCTCTCACATCTTCTGACTAAGCTGAGGTACTCCACGTCTAGCTAAAGACGTTAAATTAAGCGCTTACGGGAGGCAACCCGCTTTTTCTTTTGCTTTTTCTTTTTCTTTTGTTTCTTTTGGACTTTTTAGTTTGAATTTCTTTTGATTTTCTTAGTTTAGAATAGGTAGGATTTTTATTTTGGTTCTCCACTAACGTTTTGTAGGGATACGAGAACGGCTGAAGAGGACAAAAGGGGTTGCGATGCTCGAACAATAGGGAAAGGAAGGGTCCTGGATGGTCGTCTCCGACCTATTTTGGGTCGTCACCGACCACTTCCATGCAAATATGGTAAAATTTTCAGAAAATTGGAAATTGCAGGTAAGTCCCTCAACTTTTACCTCTTTTAACCCTACCCCCCTTCCCTCTCTTTTCCCCCACACGGCCGACCTCCCCTTCCCTCAAAACTCCATAGCCTCCTCCCACTCTCTTTGCCTCTCAAACCTCACAAATCCTCCATTCCCATCCCAAATCTACCAAAATTCTTCCTTGTGCTACACAAACCCTCCAAATCATCCAACAAAAATCGGAAATTTCACCCTTTCCAACAATTTTTCAATTTTTGGAACCGCTTTAGTGCTCGTCTACGACCCCCTTCTACTTTCATTCTTCTATTTTTACTCATCCTTGGTATGTTTCTCTACTCCTTTGATCTTATATTCAAGCTTACTTGATTTATGTTTGAGGGATTAGTTGAAAACTTAGGTTTTGGGTGTTCTTGAGTTTGAATATGGAAGATTGGGTTGTTTGCATGCTTAAGAGGGTACATCTATATGATATAGTGATTAATTGCGGGTTGTATGTGGAATTTTTGATGCATACTTGGTTGTTTGGTTGATTGTGAGAGTGTTAGATTTTTCCGGAATTTTTGGTACCAATTCCATGGACATAGGGCCGAATTTGTGGGCATAATCATGCCCGAAGTGGTCGGTGGCGACCCCCCAAGGGTCGGTGACGACCCACCAGTGTCCTTTTCCGGGTGTTTTGCTCGGCACCGAACCTCCAAGGGTCGGTTCCGACCCCGGTTACCTAGTATTTTGCCATGCTTTGGGTGTTTTTAGCATGATCTTTCCCCCTCCTTACCTACTTTTCATGAATTAAGCATGCTCGGTTGAGATTCTTTCTAAATTTAAGCATGTTTCTTTGAGTAAGTATGGGGTACTTCTTCGGGTGGTGGCATGTATGTTCTTTGATTTGACATTGTCCTTAAAACTATGGAGATTATTTTGGAAAGTTTGATTGTTTTGTAGGACTATGGCTTCTTCTTCTTCTCATCACCCCGCCAAGAAGCACAAGAAAGACAAGCAAAAAGTGGATAGTGTGATCTTTGATGATGAGGAGCAAAAGGCAAGATTTCTTGAAATGTGGAATGGGGACGTTACCGTCCGAGCTTATCATAGGGGAGGGGCGATGAAGGTTGGTTTTCATAGGGAGGTGCTCACTGCTTTCTCTTGGATTGGCGCTCAACACCTTATCTTGCATCCAATCGAGGAACACTACATTGCGCTCACATGCGAGTTCATGTCCAACTTCCGCTTATACCGCAATGAAACCGACTTCAACAAGTCAAGGGTTACTTTTCAACTTGGCAACATGGACCACGCTATGAGCATTAAAAGATTTAACCACCATCTTGGTTTCCGTGCCCCTTCAGGAGCATATACCTCATCAAGCTTTCCCACCCAGGATTTGTGGCATTACCTCACTGGCCGGGCCGAATACCCCACCAACCACCTTCCCGGTCGATGCATTGCTAGCCCGGTTTTCCGGCTTATCCTACGCATCCTTGGCTCCACCATTTGGCCACGATACGAACTCTCCCGCCCACACAAGCACGAAATTGCTTGCCTCTCCACCATGCTCTTCGAGCCAACAATTCACATGAATTTGGGATTTGAGTTTGCTAATGCCGTTGTGAGTCACCAAGCCCTCAAGAACCAAACCACCACTTACTTTGGTTGGCTTGTGGCCATTCTTGCCAAGTCTTTGAAAGTCAATCTTTCCGCTTACTCTTCAAGAAAGATCCTTGCTATGGATGTGAAGTACTTCTTGAATACTAAAATGCTTGCGCAATCTTCCGATGGTTTCATCAACAAGTTCTATGTTAGCCAACATGAGACTCATGATGTGGTCCTTACCCCCGAAAATCTTGAGCTTTTCTACCGTCCTAATTGGTATGATGTGTGGGAACCCGCCCCTTACCCTTTGTCGCCAAATGTCCGGCTTGATCGAAGAATTAGACACCAGGCAAGCAGGTTTCCAAGAACCAAAATTGACCCACTACGAGAAGCCTCCTCCGAGCCGGAATCACCACGGACACATGCTGGGGTGGTCGGTGACGACCAACAGGGGGTCAGTACCGACCCACCAGTGGGCAACAATTTCCACAACCAGCCCGGTTTCGACCCTATGGATTTCACGATGGGACCTCAGACTGATATGGTCCCTTACTACTCCCACCCCTATGGCTTTGATGGGTCCGGTGGCTCTCATTTTCAAGGACAAGGCACATATCATACCGGTTCAAGTTCGGGTGGCGATTCCGATATCTCTCGTCTCTCGGCTAAGATGGATGCCCTCATGCTCCACCAACACCAACTTTATGGGGCACTTAATCATCACCACAACCAATTTGTTGAGCATCATAAAGAGCTTAAGGATTTCCGCATTGAGTACTATGAGGATCACAAGTTAGATGTCGCAAGATGGGATGCTCAAGTGGAATATAACAATTGGTTGGCGCAACAACTTTTTCCACCGCCACCACCTCATCACCCTCCTCCAGAATGATTCTCCTCCTTTGCCAACGCTTCAAAATGTGTCCAAGTTAGTTTCTCTTTCCTTTCTCTTTACTTTCTTAATCAATGGGGACATTGATGTTTAAGTATGGGGTGGTTTGGGAGATTACTTGTTTGAGTCATGTGTTGTTTTGTGTTTTGATTGATGTGTTGTGTGTTTAGTTCTTGTTTTGAGTCTTTTTCTTTTTGATTTTAGATGGATAAATCCCCTATTGCTTAGATGTCCTAGGATGGAAATTGCTTGCATCATCATGTAAAACCTATGACATGCTTTAAAGAATTGCCTAAATCATGATCTTGATTTTTGAATTTTGAGCTTATAATGGACATTGAGCATGCATATTTCTAAGTGAAAGCAATCCAACAAAAATTGAACCTAAGTGAGATATATTTTGGCCTATAAAGGATGTGCATTTTTTTTACTCCTTTCTCTTTCATGTGTGAATTACTCTTCCAAATGCAATATACCAATTGACAATGGCATGGTTATTTTAAACTTGAGACCAATGAAGATATGCTCATTACTTGATTGAATCAAATGATTTTGAACTCATTTTATAAGCCTATTATATTCCTTTTCCTACCTATACATGATCCCTCTGTTTGTAGCCCTTTGTTTTGATCTTAAAGCCTATTTCTAGCTCCACAAAAAAATTCCCTAGGCATGATAAGCTTGACCCTTTGATCCAGGAATTAGGACTTAGAAGAAGTTGATGAAGAATGTTATGGAGTAATTAGGTGAAAACAAAGTGATTGTGAAGGGTGGATAAGGAATGTTGTCTTAGGAAAGTGCAAGTATAAGTGTTTTTTGGACTTGAAGTGCGTGTATGTAGGTTGTAACCGACCCAAAGAAGGTCGGTGCCGACCCCCCACACGAAAAAAAAAAAAAAGAGAAATAAACGGGGAAAGTCAAATGATAAGTACTAGAGTCCAGAGCCTTCAAAGAATAGAGGAAAGACAATGATAATAGGTGAAAGGGGTAGTGCATTGTAAAGTTTTAAGTGTTGGTGGTTGAAGAAGGGGAAGAATGTTGGTTAAGTGATGTGTAGTCTAGGAGTCTTGATTCTCGGATTATATAGCACCACAAGGCCAAATATTTCCACACCCTTTGAATTACCAAGCCCCATTACAACCCGGCCGAATGGAGACTTCTTTGAAGTTTTCATTGAGCCACCCGAGTTCATTTGATGATTTGACTTGTTTTGACTTCTTCGGTGGAGAGTTTGCTTATATAAGTTCCATTGACTATGCGATTTTGTGTTTGGAATTTGAGTCGAGTGATCATTGCTATAGTGTAAACACTTTGAGAGTTGAGTGAAACACATTCCTTGGTGAGGTTGGATTGTGATTGCTTAGGATGTTCATGTGTGCTAGGATGTGGAAATTGTTTGCTCACTGCTCTACTTGTGCTTCTTTCTCTATAAAGGTGATTCTTGAGTTTTGTTGATTGGTATTGATGCATGTTAAGTGATTGCTTGAGGACAAGCAAGTTTAAGTATGGGGTATTTTGATGTCGCACTTTTTAGTCGGGTTTTATGGGTAGTTTTCTAGCTAGGATTGAGTCTTTTCTAAGTTTATTCTGTTGTCTTGAGTCATTTGTGTAGGTTTTCATATTATCTTAAGATATGGAGTCTACATAAGTTTGTTTGATGTTTTGTAGGTATTTGAAGCGTTGAAGAGGAGATGTTTAGGTTTTTCAAGCTTTCTAGGAGGTGATGTTCAAGCGGTCTTGTGGTGATGTTGATAGAAGAGTGAGAGTCGGCACAATTGAGGATTCCGAGTTGAAGATTTCAAGAACAAGGTGCTTTTGAAGGAGCTAAAGGAAGTCTTAGAAGGCCAAGAGCGATTAAAGAAGAAACATTGAAGAAGAACCAAGCTTTGGAGCAAGTTTTGAGCGAAGAAATGAAGAAATCAAGTGCAGCCAATGGTCGGAGACGACCTCCATATGGTCGGTGACGACCCAATCCGTGTGTGGCGGATTTGTTTCTTGCGTTTTAAGCTAGGTTTAGTAAATGTTTTATTTATGGGCCTTTTTAAGATAGAATTTAGTTTCCTTGTAGGTATATTTCCACTACTATATAAGGATTGCTAGGGTTTTATTTTAGAGAAACGTTTTGAGAGGAGATTCTAGGGGATGTTGGAGACGTTATTTTGTGGAAGACGGAACGAGTTGCAGTGGGATTTCTAGGTTATCTTATTCCAAGCTCTTGGACAATTTTAGAGAGACTTGGAGGTTTGCTTGAGATTGTAAGTATTCTTTTAATTGAAGTTTGTTTGGATTCGAATCATGTCTTCTCTTTCGTATATGATTATTGATTGTGCCATGGATCGTGAGTAGTCTATTTTCTAGGGTTAGGGTGAAACCCGACGAGTTGTGCATGATTAAAGCATGAATCTTTGATTGATCAACCCTTTTGAATCTCTATCCTTGTCTACTTGTTTTCTATCAATTCCTTAATGAAAGTTGAGGCATGTTCAAGTTTATGATTGAATTGAAGGATTGAATTGTGAATTTGGATAATACTTGGTTGAAAACGAAAGTTGAAACTTTTAGAAACAAGTAGGGTTGCAAGTTTAGATCTTTATGAAAGTTTAGATTTTTACTTGATTGTTTGTGACGAAAGTCATTTATGAGATTATTATGGGATGATTTTGATTCATGTTTGCATGCATAGCTTGTTGTGGTGAATCCTTTGCTCTAGATCTCTTTTAATTTGGTTTTCGAAGTTTTCTAGTTACCCGGATAGGTCGGTTACGACCACTTTCAGGTCGGGGCCGAGCTCCTAGTTCCCTTAGTTTTTCTCCTGCGTTTGTGTTGAGTGGTTGGTCGGTTACGACCTGTTGTGGGTCGGTGCCGAGCGTTTGATTGTGTGTTTTGCTTTGCTTTGTTCTCTTTTATTAGGAGTAGTAGCTAGACGTAGATTCTTCTATCTCCCGTGGACGAACCTGACCTCCCTGTACTCAACGGGTCTTGATTATAAATTTATTTGTTGTTAAGAAACTCTTTCAACAACAATGCCAAGCATTTAGTCCATGTACATATACATACATATTATTTATATCATATATGAATTTACTATGCAAATGCAAATGCTGATGTTTCCGATTCTTTATTCTGTGAACTGTTCAAGCCTGAATCTGCCCCGGGTTTACTGTATATGGACTCTTATGGTCCCTGTAAGAATTATGACCCGTAGGTCCTGTATGATCCGAAGATCTTGTATGCTTTAAGAAAGAAATCTGAAGATTTCCTCATTACAGTTCAGGGCAAGACAGTCACAGTTCCTTTTAATCTCATGCAATATGCTATGCAATCAAGTGCATCATGTAACCATATATATCATATATCATATACCATCTGCTAACATACTTTATGTGCAAACAACTCTGGAAATTTCAGAGCTATCATATTAAAACACATATATCCATATAATCCATATAGCATATATATCCATATAGCTCATATAGCACATATATTCATATAGCTCATATAGCACATATATTCATATCGCTCATATAGCACATATATCCATATAGCACATAGGGTTGAATCTCCGGTCTATACTCACTTGTTCAAGACGATTACTATATTTCTCCCCCTTGACTCTGACCACGGTCTATTACTTGGGCTCCTATATGTAACCCAATGCAAATTAGGCTATTTACTCTTATAAACTCTAACCTCAAATGCAATGAAATGCCAGAATGCATTATAACTTCTTGCATATATATCCAAATACTTTAAAACTTGACAACAATAAACTATATATATAAAGGAACATTTTTCTAGTTCAAACCTTTATGAAAAACTTGATCAAAGGGCTCCCTAATATCATTACAAGGAAAACCCTAAAATTACTCTGAAATCTTTTACTAAATATAAATCCGATATCGAAAACACCCTCTGAGAACTATAGATCAACCGATTTTCAAATCAAAAGCAACTGTAGATCTAGATCTGGAAAAATTAGGAAAATCCAGATAAATCATTAACTAATTAAAAACTTAGCAAATCAAGCTTGTACTACGAGATTAAAACCCGATAGAACATATCTCGTACCAAAATCAATATCAAAACAACAAAACCTTTTCTTTTCTTTTCTTTTCTCCTCTCTTTTTCTTTCTCTCTGTACTTTGTTTTTCATCTACGTAGATTAAGTAATAAGCAATGAGCTCACATGAATTTATATGCCATATAAGTCGGCAAACAAGGAAGTCGGCAAAATTTTGTCAAAACTACACTTTTCACCCTAAAATCTCATTTACTACAAACTTTACCCTGAAATAATTATTAATTAATTTTTAGTTAAAAACTTTTTAAAATATAATAAACTTAATCAAAAAATAAATATTACTTTTAAAAAATCCACTATATATCATGTCAATATGTTATGCATATGCTCTTTATATTCTATGAATGCAAAATGACGTATGCACTTGGGTCGGGGATGTTACAATATTCACTAAGCCGATTGTACCACATCCGTCCAGATTGTTTTAGACCATATAATGATCTTTGTAATTTTATAGAAAACATTTCCCGAGATTTTGCTTTTTACACCTCGGATAGTTTTAATCCTTCGGGAACTTTTATGTAAATATCACTATCGAGTGAACCATATAAATATGCAGTTACGACATCCATAAGTCGCATTTGTAGTTCCTCTGAAACAGTTAGGCTAATTAAAAATCTTAATGTAGTTGCATCAACTACAGGGGAATATGTTTGCTCATAATCTATCCCGGGTATCTGAGAAAAACCTTGAGCTACAAGCCTTGCCTTGTATCTCACAATTTCATTTTTCTCATTACGTTTTCGTACAAATACCCATTTATAGCCTACTGGTTTCAAGCCCATTGGTGTGGGCTTTATTGGGCCAAAAACATTACGCTTTTCAAGTGATTTTAATTCAGTTTGCATAGCCTCTTTTCATTTTGGCCAATCGTGTCTAGCACGACACTCATCAATAGTTTGTGGTTCAATATCATCGTCATCAACCACTATTTCGGTGGCAACAGAGTATGCGAACACCTCATCAAGGATAGTGTCTTTCCTGTTCCACTGTATTCCAGAATAGACATAATTTACCGCAATTTCGTAATTATCAATGCTTTTGTCATTATCCGGAACATGTTCCATTTTGTTCTTGTCCAGAACATTCTCTGTTTTGTTCTTATCCGGAACAGTTTTCATTTCTGACACATTTCCTAGATTTTTGGAGGTATTTTTGTCATGTTCTCCCCATGAATAGGAAATCGGTGCGGCTTCATTTGGATTATTCAGCCGCCTATTCTTTCTTGGTTTTAGATCTTTTGATCCAGGCGGGCGGCCGCGTTTTCGGCGCGTTGTACATTTCTTTTCAGGAATCTTATCTAGCTGTCCAACAGGAATTTCAATCCTTTCAGGGGCATTTACAGCTGGCACATGTGACTTTGTCACTTTCTTTGTATCTGTAAATGAATCAGGTAATTGATTTGCTATACTCTGCAAATGTATAATCTTTTGTACTTCTTGTTCACACATTTTTGTACGTGAATCAAGATAAGATAATGATGAAGCGTTCCAAGCAATTTCTTTATGCATTTTTCCACCAAGATTTGGAAATTCATTTTCATTAAAATGGCAATCATCAAATCTTGCCGTAAATAGGTCACCGGTGGTTGGTTCAAGATATTTAATAATTGATCGAGATTCAAAACCAACATATATTCTCAATCTTCGTTGGGGACCCATTTTTGTGCGTTGCGATGGAGCAATAGGAACATAAACTGCACAACCAAATATCTTTAGATGTGATATATTTGGTTCTTTACCAGTCACTAATTGTAATGGGGAATACTTATGATATGCAGTAGGTCTTAATCGGACTAGGGCTGCAGCATGTAATATAGCATGTCCCCAAACCGATGTTGGCAGTTTAGACTTCATCAATAATGGTCTAGCTATTAATTGTAATCGTTTGATTAGAGATTCAACAAGACCATTTTGTGTGTGAACATGAGCCACCGGATGCTCAACTGTAATCCCAATCGACATACAATAGTCATTGAATGTTTGGGAAGTAAACTCTCCTGCATTATCAAGTCGGATTCTTTTGATTGTATAATCCGGAAATTGAGCTCGTAAGCGAATGATTTGTGCTAGGAGTTTAGCAAAAGCTGTATTTCTTGTTGATAAGAGGCTAACATGTGACCATCTTGTTGATGCATCAATTAATACCATAAAGTATCGAAATGGTCCACATGGTGGGACTATCGGTCCACAAATATCACCTTGTATTCGTTTTAAAAACGTTGGATTTTCAATCCCAACTTTATTCTTGGATGGTCTGGTGATTAGTTTACCAAGTGAACAACCACTACAGTTAAAATCACTTGATTTAAGGACACTAGCTTTCTTTATTGAATGCCCAGTTGAACTTTCAACTATTTTATGCATCATTCCATTACGGCTTAAAACATATACAGCCCCCTGTACTTGTGCAAATTTGTCAGATAGACACCCCACCTTTGGTTTGGACCTATTGAACACTTAAACTTAACAATTTGGACCTATTAAACACTTGATCGCTGACGTGGCGAAGTACGTGTAAGTCAAACGCACATATACAGCCCCCTGTACTTGTGCAATTTTTTTTTTCTTTTTGTGTTTTTTATATTTTCTGATTTTATTAAAATAATGGTGTTAAAGATTGGGCTTATGTGGCATCTTATGTGGCAAAATAAGCTTATGTGGAACACATTTGGACAAAAAATTGGAATATGTCAACATGCGTGTGTTACACTCAACGAGATTGTTAGCGACCAGGTGTTTAATAGGTCCAAATTGTTAAGTTTAAGTGTTCAATAGGTTCAAACCAAAGGTGGGGTGTCTATCTGACAAATTTGCACAAGTAAGGGGGGCTGTATATGTTTTAAGCCATTCCATTACCTGGATGACCCAAACGGTCATGCCATAATGTAAATATCTCTTTATCATTTAATCTCTTATAAGATGTTACATTTGTCTCTATTGGACTTATATATGTGTGATAAAGTCCAGTAGAATGGGCTGGCAGTTTTTCTAAAATCTGCTTCTTGCCACATACTTGTTTTGTGATGCACAAATATTCTTTATTGTTTTCATTTATGGTTTCTACATGAAAACCATTCCGACGCATATCTTTAAAGCTTAGTAAGTTCCTTTGAGACTTACTTGAATATAATGTGTCATTTATGATCAGTTTTGTTCCTTTAGGGAGCAAAACACAAGCTCTACCAGAGCCTTCGATTAATTTTATCACACCAGAGATTGTTTTAACATTTGCTTCAAGCAAATTTAACAAAGTGAAGTAGTCTTTATTTCTCAAGATGGTGTGTGTAGTAGCGTTGTCCACCAGACATTGATTCTTGCTACTTGATATATCTTTAATTGTTTCCATATCTTCAAGATAAAGAAAAACTGAATTAAAAACATAAACAACAGATTTATTTATGATACATAGATTATTTTACAAGGATGCTGGGAATGGAAAACATACTGCAATATTTTACATAATATTACATGGATCAGGATTTTAGTTTTCATTTATCTCAAATCCATCATCTATGATGAAATCAGAGATGTCCAGGCTCGGTGTAGGTTCAGTGTCGTCAACAAAATGAGTCTCCACGTTCTTCCCTTTATCTTTCTGAGAAGCTTGGTACAACTCAACCAAGTGTTTGGCTGTGCGACACACCCTTGCCCAGTGACCCGACATACCACATCTGTAACATATAGATTTCGTCTTTTGGGAGGGTCCTATAGTACCTTTCTGGACCATTTGTTTATCATTCCCCTTGGATGTGGATGCATCAGAAAAGTTACGCTTCTGATAATCACCAAAACCTCTACCACGGCCACGTCCTCGACCACGGCCTCGACCACGACCTCGACCACGGCCACGACCACGGTTACCATCTTGTCCACGGTTATCTTGATGCCTACTATCATTTCTTTGAGAGGCATATGTGACATTTGTTTCAAGGTACGGTGCAGTACCAGTTGGCCTCAGGTTGTGGTTTTTCATGAGCAGCTCATTATTCTGCTCAGCTACAAGTAGTACTTGTATAAAATCTGAATATTTCTTAAAATTCCTCTCTTTGTATTGTTGTTGTAGCAACACATTAGTAGCATGCATGGTTGAAAAAGTTTTATCCAGCATGTTCTCTTCAGAGATTTTCTGCCCGCATAAGCGTAATTGAGAGGTTATTCAAAATATGGCAGAATTATAATCACTGACTGATTTAAAGTCTTGAAACCTTAAAGTAGCATATTCATAACTTGCTTTAGGTAGCAAAACTTGTTGTTGGTGCCCATACCTTTGTTCTAGGCTTTCCCATAATTCTTTGGGATCTTCAACCAACAGATATTCAGATTTTAGGCTTTCATGTATATGATGGCGAAGAAAGATAATCGCCTTAGCCTTTTCCTGTGGGGAGGTATTTTCATTATCTTTTATGGTCTCTTGTAGACCATTTGCTTGGAGGTGAGACAGTGCATCAACCCTTCATTCCAAATATCTCTGACCCGATAAGTCGAGAATATCAAATTCCCGCTTTGCAATATTTGCCATTTGATCAACTACAAAATTAAATCGAATATTAATTAGTGATTCACATGTATTCATATATAAGAAATTAATATTTTATCAATATTTATATGAATATGTAATTTAACAATTATATTAAATATACATGTAAACCCACAAAAGAAACATATCTATATATAATTGTACCTTAATAAACCTCCATTCCAAACATATCTATATATAATTTGTATAAAGACAAAAAAAAATCATACGTACGCCAAAGCAAAAAAAATCTTAATATGAGTACATGCTTTTATTGTATAAGGACAAAGTGGAAAGATTCATATCATAATTCAATATCCACGTGTATCTTTGTGCAGTAGTAAAAGAGTGTAATGATATCATGAAATAGCAGAGTTTATTTTATGTGTACACGCAAGCCAGAACGTTCAAACTAGTCTATGAGTATATTTCTAGAACAGTAGTTTAGGTTATTCAATTGTCTTGTCAAGTTAGTAGATTTGAATGAATTTTATTCACGAGACAGGAAAGCTAAAATTTAGAATAGTGTTCAGTAGTATTTAGATCAAGTGTCTTGTACGTGAAAAGCTATCTATCATATGAATCTTTAAAAACTCTCTATCCCTTTTCAGAAAAACACTCTCTTTAAAAATTTTGCATCAGAACATGAAGAAGAAGGAGGTTGTATATTCAATACACATGAAGAAGACGAAAGCCATGTTTATATGCAATCAAAGGACAAGGTTCTTAATAAACATACCCTACAAATTCTTATAGGTATTTTGACGTTTCATCTATTTCTCCCATCTTCTTAATCTCTACCCCATAATCACTCTTTTTCTCCTTTATATTTCCTCCACATATTTGTCTGCTCCCTTGTTATCCGCTCTCGACTTCTCCTATTCATCTTCTTCCTCCTCGTCGTTTTTTTTCGATCGACATGTCTCACTCCGATCAATTTTTCATTGAAGCTTTCGTATGCCTTACAATTATCATGATAATCCTATGGATCCTTATCTGGATCAACCGACCTCAGTTTTAATAGGTATGTAAAATCCCTTTTTTTCAAATTTAGTTTAGATCTGATGTAAACTAGGGGTTTTATTTCGATCTTGAATGTAAAATTCGATCTTGTTGTAAAAGCCTTTCAGATCTAATAAAATACCGAGGTTTATGCTCAAAAATCTTTCGTTTCGTATGAGAAAATAATTTTTGATGCAAGCTCTCGTATCATTGAGCTATTAAAACGGATAATCTATAAAAAATGATTTGAAAAATTGAAAGCAGTATGAAATCTGTACTACCTTCAAGAGATCTAGCCACTCAGTTGGTATTTTTAATTTGAGAAATCTCTCGTGCTGATAACGTGTTGTGAGAATTTGGGAGAAAGCTTATGAAATCAGATCTGATTGTTGCTTGCTTGACTATTTTGATATGTACATGCTATTTATAGGGGCAAGATTTTGGTTTGATCTTGTCGTACAAAGTTAAACTGATAGAAGGCCGTTAAGTCGTATATTACAATCCGTATGAAACAAAGCCTACTAAAACAAAATATGTATGGATATAGGTGAATCATTCATCTTCAGGTTTATCTCATAACAATTTCTAATTTTTTATATAAAAATCTGACGGGGTTCTATTTGAATGGAAGAAAAAATGGACGGAAGGGTACGGGGCAAACTAGAACCAAAACTCAGGGGTAATACCCGGAATAACTTTTTTTTGGGCACCACTCGAAAAAGTGTAAAGTTCAGGGGTACCAGACGGAATTTCCCTTAATTATAATTACCCAAAATTTAGGATTAAGCCCACCTTATTATCTCTTCTTCTCCCTTCTTCTTTTAAGTGAACAGGACAGAACGATGATGATGGACCAGGGCAGCAGCAAGGCAGCGGCGATGACGTCCCTGGGCGGCTCCGGCGACGGCCCGTGGTGGTGCGTGGTAGGGAGGGGCGGCCAAGGGGTGGTCCGGCGGCCCGGGAGAGGAATTAGGGGTTTTTTGTGGGTTTTTGTAAAAAAATCAGCAAGTATAAAAATTTGATTTAGGCTGAAAATTGACTTGAATGGGAGTGAATTTGGACAAAATTGAAGAGAAGGAAGAGAAGTATTTGTTGTGTAATTTTTCCTCTTGATTCTACCCCCTTTTATAGTGAATTTTGAAGCTTCTCTTGGTCCATGGCAATGGGATTTGGCCATTGAAGAAGAAGGTTGATGTCTATTGGTGGAGAGTGCGCTAGTTTAGGATGACACAAGATGATGCAAGTCTTTGGGTGGTCTTACAAGCTACAATGGAGATTGGAAGTCAAATTGGACATGTATTGGTTTGTCGTCAAATCAATCAGGCACATATTAGACTCTTTGAGGAAGAAGAAGAATTGGTAGAGTTTATAATTAAAAGAGTGGGTTTATGAGTAGTTAAGTTACAATGGCATAGTGGAAGAGGAGGTGTGTGTTTATGAGAATATGCAAGAGGACTCAGGTTGGAGTCCCACCTCTTGCATTTTTATTTTGGCCCTTTCCCCTTATTTTTATTTGTATTATAAATTTAATTAAATTAAATTTCGGAATTTTTATTTAATCTCAACTAATTAAATTTTATTTTTCATTTTGTTAATCCTTTGTAAACTTTTTATAATCTATTAAGAAAATTATAAAAATATTTAAACTCTCTTTTTAAGAGAAAAGTATTTAAATAAATACCCGACTTGCTTAATATATTTAAGTAAATTCTTAATTGTCATTATAGTAAACATTTATAACTTTTCATAATATAATATGAAATTATAAAGATTATTAAATTCTCCATTTTAGAGAAAAGAGAGAGAAAGAAGAAAAAAAAATTATTGGAATAAATATCCGTTTTATTTTATTTAGAATTTAGCGGATATTACATCTTGCTTAAAATCCACATGCATGTCATTTTTAATACTTGAAATAGACTTTTATGAGGTTTATAAAATTTAAGATCAATAAACTTAAGCTAGAAAGATTTTTAATGGAAATTGTTCTTGCATGTTTTAATAAAGGAATTTTTATGAAGAAAATCAACATGCATGTTTCAATTGAGTAAGAAATGGAATTTTGATGATGTTTGAGGAATAACTTAGTCTTATGGATTTATAATATGCTTTGATGATCTTATAAGTTCTTACATGCTACTTTAAATAAATTTTTATTAAGAAAAACCACCTTGCATGTAAATTCCTAGCAATTTTAACACTTAAATGGATTTTTATTTATTTTAATAAAACCGGTTATATATATATATATAAAATTTCTAGACTTTTAAATAAATTCTATAAACTTTGCATGTAGAAATTATGGAGTTTTTAGAATAAATATTATTGTTGAATGTACTCTAAGTTTACTAAGATGGAATTTTTACCATATTTTTTAAATAAAAAGAAGTATAACCTTTAACATAAGCTTTGTTAAAATCTTTCAAAATATGATTGTGAGATTAAATAGTTTTTCTAGAAGTCATTTATACACATGCATGACCATACTAGAATTTTCCTTTGAATAAATAATGATTTACATGAAAGTTGTAATAAACACAATCTTCTTTAAAAAGAAGTCCTCTTCAAAAAAGGATGCATACAAATATTTTTATGAACTACTTTAAATATACTTAAATATTTGTTTGTAAGTTAAAAAGAACTTTCCTTAGGCTAAGTAAAGCCTTATATTCATATTATTAACTAAGTATTTTTTAAGTTACAAAACCCTTAATAAGTGTCACCTAGAAAATAATAATATAAAGAGTTATTATTATTTTACCCTTCTTCCTAACTAAATTATTTAACCAAATAATTTAGTTTAACTCACTTTCTCTTAGAAGAGGAAACTAAGAGAAATGTTGTCTTTAAATTAAAATAAGGATTTTAATAAGTGTTCATTATCCTTCTTGCGGTTAAATAGGTCAAGGTTCTCGAACGACATTAGATCGTCCTATTTCCGAGTTAGTAACATCTCCGAAGGATATTCAAGGCAAGTGGACATTCCTACTTGAACCTTTCGATAAATTCGATTTCGTTAACTTGTTCGATGTTGGGAACACCTTGTTTGCTAAATAAAACGAACTTAGGAAATATCGATTGTTAGAAATAATGACCATTGTTAGCATTATTACTATTATTATTGTTAGTAGATATAATTCTAGGCTTGTTTGTTTGGCCTTTGTTTGTTTAAAATCTCTTTTCGAGATTCGTAAGTAGTGTAGTAAGGGGTGCGGGCCCTGCCCGACACCTCTATATAACATCTTAAGTCGTATCGTGAAATACCAACTTTCCTACGACTTTAAGGATCATGATCTATTGTTTGTTCCTACTCGGAGGAGGGAGTGCACCCTAGCTAAGTGCCGGAACTCAGTTCCCGTAAGTGGTACGTCGGCCCATTCATTGCCCCCCCCACTCTTAAAAATAGTTAACTAATGTGAAAGTTTTGATCACGAAAGAAAGTAAGTGCTAAAGCACATTAAAAGAAACCAAAACCGGACCGGTCTCAAAGATCGATCCGGCTCTCGGTCCGCAAGGGCGCGATAGTTTTCCAAAAGCTTATGTGTAATTAACGTTCCCAACATTATTCTATTCTAAGACGTTCTACAATCTAGTGGTTCGTTCTTTCGGTTTAAGAGTTATCTCATCTCGAGATCTACTCAATTTCGTTCTTAATAGCTCCACCTAAAGTATACACTTCTTGAAACACATCTCGAATACCTCATAATAAGTTCGATACTTTACCAAACTACCTTAAGGATGTCCGTTCTCGCTTGGTTAGTCTCCTTTATTTTTCCGCATCTTTGCGTGGCATTGCTCGCCTTTCGCGCCAAATGCCAGACGCTAAGAAACCTCCATCGAAGGCATAAAAGACGAAGACTACTCAAAGTGAAGGAAGGAAGGTCGGGTATTTTCAAGAATTGCATTTTGTGTACGCATGGGTTTTCTCCACGCGGGTTTTAAACAATGTTAATTTTATATTTCGCTGCGTAAACAACTCTTAAGCTTTATGATTTGTTAAGCCAAGTAAAAACTATGTAATGGATACTTTTAAAGTCTCATATGTAATACCTGAGTATTCTTATATAGGTTCGTGTGAACAGATAGAACAAAATTAATGTTATGATATCTAATTCCTAAGATCGACGTGTCGACTAAGTTAATATCCTATGCAAATAAAATATTGTCGACCTTGTTAATAGAATAGCATGAGTTACCGACCGTAAATTACATATAGAAGTATAGGTAGGGATACGTGTATGCACAAGCTACTAAAGATACATGTTCATAATTAAGGAGCCGTCATCTTTGACCATTCCAAGGTGATAAATGAAACTTATCAAATGTTAATATTTAGAGAGCCGAACCTATTTGTACATATGTATCTTAAACATGGTTGAATATATCTCTAGCCATCATTTTTGACTTTTCAACCAACTTGTATGTGTTATTCTTATCTTCTTGTCTCCTTATCTACATATATTCCTACCTTTCTATCTTCTTGATAATACAAATTGCTATCTTTGAATTATTAAGATGATTTCTACGTACACATGTTCATTCCCCTTTCCCTTATTTACTTTTGATTCCATCTCTTATATATATGAGTGAGTTGGCTAGCAAGGTTCCAAATAATATATATAGAAGAGACGTTATTATTGACTTCAAACCTCTTTCCTTGCCTTGGAATTGTGTAATCCAACCGCACGCATGATTACAAGGTTATCTTAGCTTCAATTGTAGACTCAGGAGGGTATGTAAATTGACTTTTGTCTCTTATATATACGTGTCTGTGTCTAAGTTCAGAGTAAGCCAACCATATTTGACTTTCAACTTCAATGTATTATTTGAATTCCTTCTTTGTTAACTTTTGTATGCTAGTAGTTGCCAACCTCCTCTGCTTATATATATATTATGTACGTAGATAGGAGAGGAAGGTGGATCTGATTCCATTTCTAGCTTTCTCTCTAGACTCCTCCTTTCTTTTTATATCCAGTAACCACCGAGAACCTTAAACCACCACCATCATCATTCTATTGTTCGACCTTGGCCCAATTCAATAACCACCTCCGTTCCGTCGTCTTTGATCGCTGGTGTTGGTATCTAGCTTGATTGAGTTCGTTTCGTTATATTTGGAAACTCTTCGTTCAAGGTAAGTCGTCTAGACTTACTTAGCTTGCGATCATGTTATGTGTTAAACTAGTAAATTGAATGTGTGGTCTTCTATTTTGGAATATTCTTCCATAGTATATTTTCATATTTGAAAGCTATTGGAATAGTTTCAATGATTTTTATTGTGTGCAACTTGATCTCTGCGGGTGTGATTATGGACACGGACAAGTCGGTGGAGAAGAGACCCCGGACATAGTCATGCGGCGTGTGGAGATCACCTTCAAGAATTGATTGTTTTGGCAAGTGCTCTAGTAGAGGCTTAGTTGGGGAAAGAAGGGTGATGGGAAAGAAAATGGGCATGAGCTTAGCGCACGCTAGCCGTGTACCATGTTTCAAAGGCAGGTTTGGGTTGCCTGAATTGGAGAATGATTATGGTTTGGATTATGGAGGAATTGTTGTTGGTTGTTATGATATATGTTGCATGAGCATTACATTAATTAATCTCGTGCTTATTTGTTGTTGTGGAATTGAGTGTTGGTTTGGGAATTGATATGTTAGTCTATATAACTATATGACGTGTTTTGGTGTACATATTAGTTTGATATGTATATAAATGACTGAGTGCGTTATTTTGATAATCTATGTTTTGTTCTACATGTTTGATTTGCTTGTTTGGCCCATACCGGGATTGTTAGCTAATGTGTTCATGTTCCATGTTTTTAGGTAAAGATTCTGGTATGGGAGATGTGCCAGGAGATCAATTTCTGGATGGCGATGCTCGTTCTCGACGTAACGTGTCATAGGGAAAAGATGTTGGTTTATGTTTTTTGTTGTTAAGCTAGTTAGTTTTGGTTGTAAGACAGTCGAAGGTAGTGTTGTATAGAAACTCAGTAGTATAGTCAGTTTAGTACGTGGTTTTAGTTTTCTTTATAGTTGCATGCATAATGTTTTCTTAAACCGATTATAAATATAAGTTGGATGTTTTCTTGGCTTTTCTTGCCGTGCCTTTGTTGCAAGGTCCAATATCGGTGAATTTGTTGTCAGACTTGTTTTGGTGGACCCAGGTGAGGTCCACAACCAGGTAACAACCCGGATTATAAAGATGGGGTGTTACATCATATGTGAGCAACTCTCTTTTATTTGTAATAACTTTATAATTCCGCATGCTTTTAATTAACTTAATACCTTATAAAGCCTTGGGTGACTTTGGATGGTAAAATCTGAGGTCATTGGCGGTAACACCTATTGTTGCAAAATAGGGGTGTTATAGATAAAAAGTTCTATTTTTTTATCAAAATTTTATTTAAGATAAATCTTTTACATAAATAGATAAAAAAAATAAAGATAAAATAATTTTTTTTAATTTTAAATAAAATTCAAATTTAATTTTTTTTCATTTAAATAGATAGAAATTTAATTGAAAAAACTAAATTAATATATATATCTTAATATATAATATCTAATGTTCTATAATTTATTTTAATTTTAGATAAGATCTTTTAAATCTATACTAATTCCTAATATATATATATATATATAAAATAGATAACATCTTTATTTTAGATAGAATCTTTTCTAGATTAATTTATCATATTTCTATATTATCCTAAAATAATATCAACATATAAATTCTCAAAATAAAAAATCTTATGTGGCGAAATCCGAGGTGGCTTAACATGGGAACGACACGTAGGAAAATCGTAGGTGGCGCAACGTGGTGGCCTTATTCCTTGCGTCATGTTTTCAAGCTTAAAATGCTAGTGTTTAGCTTTTAAAATTCTATTTTAAACACTACTAGAGTGTTTGATATATCAACGGTACGATAGAGTTATTTCTAGCGTTTAGAAACTTGATTTTTTACAGCTTCTCTAGAAATTTTTTGGGATTTGAACTAGTGTTTGGGATTTCTTTCCCATATCAACCAAAAAGGAAAATAACATCTTCTTTAATAAAGCATATGTCTTATTTCGTCATTTTATAAGTATAAGTTAAATCCAAAAGCTAGCGTGTTGTCTTTCATTGGACCGTTAATTTCAACCGTTATGTCAACCGCTACAACTATTACTACAGCTACAGCCTACAACTATTCGCTACCACTAGTTTCACACAAGCCTTCTCGAGGCAACAAGTGAGCACACCGCCGACACTGTCGCCGATGGGCGCGCCCACGCCTCAACTCTGGACGAGGTCACCACCGATTCCGCTCACTTTTCCTCAAGACATATTTTGGGTGAAGACTTGGTGGACCCCATGGGACAAGATGGCCTCAAAAGTGCCGCTCAAAATGCTACAAAAAGGGATGAGTGTCAGTCACCCCTTGAAGGCGCCGATTCCACCGCCACGACCAAGCAAGCGTCGGGCACTTCACCTTTTTTGGGCCGGATCACTCGGGCACGAGCTCTAGCTTCATCTTACCACCATTTTTGTCGTATGTGTATAAGCTGTAAAATCTGAGTGTGGTCCTCCAAAGGTTGAAGAAAGGGGCCATTAACATTGACCTTAAATGAACTAGAGTTTGGTAATAAAGAGTCTCCAAAAAAGTTAATGAAGTGACTCTTAATTCATTGCCTTTTACTAGACTTTTATTGGCTGAAATTACAACCTTTTGTCTCCATTTTTTTCGGCCATATTGTCATAAAACTGACCTTGGGCCGCACTTGCATGAACGATATAAGACAAGTTTGCAATATATGTTATAACTTTATAAGATCAAGAAAGTTCCTAAAAGAAAATTTCAGACTCAAAAAGGAAAAGAAACGGGACTTATAAAAACTCGGACCTGACGAAAGTGAAAATGAGGGCGGACATAGAAAAAGTCGGATCCCGTGAGAAAGAGAATCCGAGCTAGGCATGAAAAATTTTGTTTGAAAATTTTGGTACCTAGTAGCGTCCTAATTTGAATAGTTCAAACAAATTTGCTTGCTTGTGAAATTGTTGTGCTTGTGCCTTGTTGTTGAACCACACTTTGCCTTTGCCAAACCCGAATCCTAGTCCTTGCAATTTGAGTAACTTTCATTTCTAGGTTGAGTTTAGTATAGCGTGGTTCAAAGTATCCTTGTGTTTAGATTTAATCTTGTTGGTATAGTGTGTGTAATGATGTTAGGAACAGGTACATCTTATGAGAGTTTTTCTCCTTATATGGGAGTTTTAGTCTATGAACTCCCGAAAAAATGTACGCATACTAATGTGGAGGGTATGTTGGAGGTAGGGGTGTCAATCGGGTGGGTTGGGTCGGGTCATTTCAGTTACCTGTAAGTTTAGATTCATGTAAAATTCGGATATTTTGACAATCGGGTCAAATCGGGTTGGACCATTTCGGGTCGGGTGCTCAATTAATCGAGCAAAGTTCGTTTTCGAGTCAGTTTTTGGTCCAACCAGATTTCGAATAAGTCGAGTTTAAGATTTCTAAGACTTTAGGTTTAGTCGGATTTCGAGTGAGTCAGGTTTTTTGGTTTATCGGATTTCGGGTAAGCCGAATTTCGATTGAGATCATATATCGAATGATAATTTTTGTAGTTTAATTACTCTAGGGTCTAAATATTTAATACTCCATTTGTCCCCATTTGTTTGTCCACTTTCCTTCGTAAATTACAAAGGAAAGTGGAAAAACAAATGGGGACGGAGGGAGTATAACATTTAAACTAAAACATAATTATAATAAATGTTCATTATTATTGATATTTTAAAAACATAATGTAACTTTCGAATGATTTTGGGTTGGATAACATCGGATTTTTGGATGATTTTGGATGTGGTAACTTCAGATTTTCGGATGATTTCAGGTCGCGTAACTTCGGACTTTGGGATGATTTCGGGTTAGGTAGCATCAGGTATGTAGTTGAATCGGGGTAGTCCATTCAGATATAATCGTTTTCGGATTTATCTCGGACTCGGATTTTTTACCAGTTCGGGTCAAACCAATTTCAGGTATACACTTTTTGGTTTTTTCGAGTGTTGGGTCGTGTTCAGAGTTGGACGGTTGGGATTGTTTCTCGAGTCGGGTTAAGTTTTGACAACCCTAGCTGGACGGGACAAAATGCAGCAAAACATGAAGTTGAAAATTAACAATACGCACTAAAAAGTTTAGGAAAAAAAATCACGAATTAATTGAGCGACACATTTAGGAGGAAAAATTACGAAGTTACTAATTAAAGTTCCAAGATCACAGTATTACTCTACTCCCTTCGAAAATTTGAAATCTATCCACTAAAAATAATGCGGGGAACCAAAAATAAGTTGTCATGGAAGAGGCGCCACCACGACGCAAATTAACGGCTCCTTCAGATCCTCTTCCTCCTCCGCGGCAACAGACACCAACCCACTTCCGCCACGATCACACGTCATCTTCTGTGCTCGCTCAGCCTGGTGGGCCCAATCCGTGGTCCCGACGACATAAAACATCAGCCCAGCACAGCATATTTGGGCCGCCAAGAGCCCTACCCAAAGCCCAACAAACCCAACCCCTCCGTAAAACCCCAACCAAATCGCCACCGGCGTCCCCACCAAGTAAAACGCCCCGAGGTTAACATTCGCCGCCGTACTCGGCCGCGCACTCCCCCTCACCACCCCACACGCCACCGTCTGCGGGCAGTTCCCGAGCTCGCACAACCCCAGTATAGGAAGCGCCGCCGCCGTCAGCCCCAGAATCCTCTCGTCCCCGGTGTACATCCTCCCCCACCGGTCCCTCATCCCGGCGGCGAACCCCGCCGCCGCCACTCCCATCCCGATGGCGACCCCGATCCCCACCACCGCCGCCGTCCACGCCCGACCCGGCCGGTTCGCGCCGAGCTCATTCCCGATCCGCGTGGAAACAGCGAACCCGAGCGCGCTGGGGAAGTTATATATCAAACCGGTGGTCTGGATTAGGATCCCCATGGACGCCACGGTGGCAGTGGGATCCACGAGAAGCCCACAGAGAACAATCATGATCTCATACCACCACCACTCCAGGCAAACCGATACGCAGCTGGGCCCCGCGAGGCGGACGAGCGGTCCCCACCCGAAGAGGCACGCGCGCGTGGGCGCCTGGAGGTTAGGGCTTAGGGCGAGCAGGACGAGGAGGGAGAAGAGATTGGAGGCTGCGGCGGCCGAGGCGACTCCGGCGATGCCAAGGTGGGCGAGGACAAGGTTGGCCGGGACGTGGACGAGGGTTCCGGCGATTGCGGCTAGCGTGAGGGGGCGCGGACAAGGTTGGCCGGGACGTGGACGAGGGTTCCGGCGATTGCGGCTAGCGTGAGGGGGCGCGTGACTCCCTGGGCGCGTAGGTAGAGTTTGATCGGGTGGAGGAAGGAGTTGGTGAGGAGCTCGGGGAGAGAGTAGAGGATGTAGGTGTGAGCCATGGCGGAGACGGAGGCGTCCTGATGTAAATAAGGCAAGATTTTGGGGACTTGAAGCCATAGAAGGGATATGGGGAGGGAGGCGGTGAGGAGGAAGAGCACGGCGCGGTGGAGGGTGAGGCAGAGGAGATTCCGGCGGCCGGCGCCGAACGCCTGCGAGCAGATGGGCTCCATTCCGAGGGAGAGGCCCGAGAGTACCGAGTAGCCGGTGATGTTGGCGAAGGCAATGGCCAGGGCGCCACCCGCGAGCTCGGAGTCGCCCAGGCGTCCTAGGAATAGCATGGAGAGAAGCGCTCGTACGTATAGGACGAGGTTTGTTAGCAAGATGGGAAGCGCCAATTGGAACAGCGACTTTGCCTCGTTCATGAGATCATGAACGTTAGGCCTTTCCCACGACGTCGTCGTTTTGGGGACGTTGATGTTCTCTTCTTCATCTGGTGGGGTCGAGAAATCGAGGAAAATCCGGGTTTTCGGGGTTTCGCGGGGCTTTGGGAGCAATTCAGGTATAGGGTTACACATTTTTGTGAAATTCCAAGACAAGGAACAAGGGAGGACAAAGAGATACTCCCGTACGTAGAGAGCACTCTGATTGATGTTGAAGGATGTATGGAAAGACTAAAGAGGAGATACTCCCGTAGAGAGCACTCTGAATTATAAGCTTTAGACTACCTTCTTGTATTTGTACGGTTGAAACCCAGGCTGAGGGACTACCTATAAATATATGCGGGAGACGACAATGAGCGGCACTTAATGCGATTAATACTAACTTAACAACACCACCACCAAAAGTAAATAAGTAATTTAATATGGTGAGGTTTAGTAGAGCACCATTGATTGATCCAAATTTGTAACTAAATGTGCAATATTTTATATTTCTATATTTTACTATTCTATGGGTGGTGAATTGTGATTCTCTACTCAATTGTGGTCTTGTTCTAATAAAATTTGTTATAAAAATTTTATGGATGAAATTCTAAAACCTTATATAAAATTAGTAAATATGTAAATTAGAATTGAAAAGTTAAAAAATTAATATTGAGAGAGAAAAATCTAATTCCAAAAATTTTGATTTCTTCAACTTTATATATGAAGTTAATAAAAAAAAAATAATATGGAGAGAGAAAAATTTAATTCCAAAAGTCATAATTTCTTCAACTTTATATTCTCTCTCTGTTACAAAATGTTTGTCATTGTACTCTTGAACAAGGGAATACACCCATTTTTTTAAATGTAATCTTAACTAAACAAGGGCATATTTGGAGAAAATAGTTTAAATGATAAATATTTTATAATAAAATAAGGGTAGAATGACAAATATTTTATAACAGAGGGAGATTATAAAGTTTTTTCGGAATTGCAACTAAATCCACTCATCAATTGTAATTCTCTACTCATTTCTCTAAAAAAAACATCCATTAGGTATATTTCTGCGGAACACGTGCGGCGGGTATGACTGTAACATGTGTCAGAAAACTGAAATGCTTTGTTTAAAAAGGAAAAAGGGAGAGAGCAACATCAAAGGAGGCCAAAAACGGAAATCAACGAGGTGTTAGTTGAAATCTTCAGTTAGATCTGATTGGACGATCACTGGCTTTAGAAAGTGCGCTGGTAAGAAACCACAAGGGAGAAGGAAAGAATATACCAACAAAGAACTACACAATACACACCGTGCAACTTTTTTTTCTTCTGTTTTTCTAATTAGAACGAATGAAAAAGAAGGGCTATAAACAAGTCGTCAGCTAGGTTTCCGATTACACGAACAAAGTCGCACCAAAACAACCATTTTTAATGCGGGGAAACCCGCAGGTGTTAGTCTGAGAGCAGCTTAATTTGGCAAGGGGGCCTGTTGATTAGCTGTGATGATTAATTAATATTTATTACATACAGTAAAAACAAGAGATGTGGACTTCCATTTATAATCCTAGTGGTCTGAAAATGGGGGGAGGGATCCCACTAAAAAAAACCCTGAAAAACCAATTATAAAATCGAGGCTTACCAAACTAATATTCCATTATATAAAAATCTGTTCAATCAAGATATATTTTTTAGGCTCTGTTTATTAAGTAATTTATAAACTAGATGAAAATGTAGATGATAAATTAATTAAATTAGTAAATTCTTTGAGAGCGGTTCAGGTGCGAATGGTCGCGTGTGTGCGAATAGATAATGAATCTCCGCCGTCCATCTATTCGCGCGTCTAAATAATTCAAAAAAAAAGAGCGCGTGTACGTAAACCTCTACCAAAAGCTACTTGTCGCGCGCTCAAGCAAACCTCTAAAAAAAGGCAATTTTTTATCCTCTTTCCAAATCGAAACCAAAATCTCTTTTTTTCTATGCAAAAATTAAGCTTATAAACTGGAATGAAATACAGAGATTTACGATTTGGCATATATGGTCTAATTTTTACTCTAATCTTGCTATATGAGTGTACATTCATTATTTAGAGCTTCAATTTAACTGGATTTTCTCTTTTATTAGAGAAAACTATACCTTTTTGAAGGAGCTTTGTTCAGATTTACGATTTCCTCAAAGTTACAAAGAAGATCTGACTGATTACATTTAATGGAACCGGGTAATCATTGATTTTTCCCTGATAAAAGCTAATACAACTCGATTTTGAGGTTTTCATCACATATATCGTCAAAATTTTGTTTATGTTTACGCATTAGCAATAGGAAACACCATTTTATGGTTTTGAGGGACATTGTATGATTTATTTGGGATGACAACCATTAGTATGAACAATGTGTAATATTCCAAATTTGTTCATACGTATCGCACATTTCTTCATAGGTATCACACTTTTGTTCACAGATATTGCACATTTGTTCATCCAATATTTGTTCATAGGTATTATGCGTTTGTTCATAGATATCACGCATTTGTTTATAGGTAGTACACAATTGTTCATTGGTATTACCTATTGTTGAAAAAAATAAAAATAACAAATTGTACGTGTAGTGGATACCGATACGTATTTACATGTTTCTTTTCCCTATAATGAAGGAAAAATAGAAGATAACAAGGAATTAAAGATCGTGATCTCGCTTGACAGCACACAATACTGCATTCCATTTGTGAAGACAACTAATTAAGACCCAAAGAGGGGATGGTGTTTAGAACCGGGGAACAAGGAGTAAATTTCTACAAGGCATACGCAGAAGCATGTGGTTTCCAAGCACGTGCTGACACCATTACAAAGTCTTCAGATGGAACTAACACTACGATTTGGAAATACATGTTGTGTAACCGGGTAGGATTTAAAAAAACAAAACAACATAACAATGACTCAACTGGCAAACCTGCACATACCGCATCTAGTAAAGAAGAAGAAAAAGAAGATGACGAAGAAGATGATGAAGAAAATGATGAAAAAGAAGGACAACAAGGGGAACTAAAAAAGCGAAAAAGAGTAACCAAAAGGTGTGGTTGCATTGCTAAAATGGCTATAAGACTTTCTGGAAAAAACGGATACACCCATGTTGTGTTTGAAGATGGGCAAAAACACTTTGCAAAGAGTAATAGGAAACTTACCTCCTTCCATGAAGATTTCATCATGAATTGCATCCGAGCAATGTTGGTACAAGCAAGTCATATAAGGTCTACAAGGAGTTTGTTGGTTCATATGCAAAAATTGGTGCAACCATAATTGATTTCAAGAATTTTAAAAGAGATCTGAACTCCTTTATAATCCTAGTGGTCTGAAAATGGGGGGAGGGATCCCACTAAAAAAAACCCTGAAAAACCAATTATAAAATCGAGGCTTACCAAACTAATATTCCATTATATAAAAATCTGTTCAATCAAGATATATTTTTTAGGCTCTGTTTATTAAGTAATTTATAAACTAGATGAAAATGTAGATGATAAATTAATTAAATTAGTAAATTCTGTTGAGAGCGGTTCAGGTGCGAATGGCCGCGTGTGTGCGAATAGATAATGAATCTCCACCGTCCATCTATTCGCGCGTCCAAATAATTCAAAAAAAAAAAAGAGCGCGTGTACGTAAACCTCTACCAAAAGCTACTTGTCGCGCGCTCAAGCAAACCTCCAAAAAAAGGCATATCATGTGCATCGTTTCTGCATGTGGCATATCATGTTCAAGGTACCGTCAAAGGTTACGAATGATGTGTATAAAAATGATCAATTCAGAAGCAAGTTCAACAAGCTTGTTTGGAGTAATGAAATTAGTCGGGAAGAGTTTGAGGAGACTTGACATTCCATTATTGCTGAATTTGGACTTGAGTCAAACACTTGGTTGTCGCTGATGTTTGAGCTACGTCACTTATGGATCCTTGCGTACTTCAATGATGTAAACATGGGTGGGCTTCGTAGAACAACTTCAAAGAATGAGAGCCAGAACTTCTTCTTCTCGCATTTCATTAGATCCACATCTTTTCTAGTTATTTTTATGATGCAATTTGAGAGTGCAATTGATTCACAAAGGCACAATCAATAGAGGTTAGACTTTGAATCTTCAACAAGCTCCCCCACTCTAATGACACCATTGGATTTAGAGAAACATTGCTCATCTGTTTACACCATAAACGTCTTCTATGACGTCCAGACATAAATTGTTTCTTATGTATTTGAATGTGGTCTAAGCAATTTGGTCAAGGAAGACAACATCCACGAGTATCACATCAACGGGCAGTTTGGGAAGGTACATGTTGTGAAACATGAGCTACAACACGAAGAGTTTATTTGTTCATGCAATAAGTTCATCAATATCGGGATTCCATGTTGCCATATGTTTTTCGTATTAAAAAACATTGGCTTGAAGAAGGTGCCAACTAAATACATCAAGAACAGATGGACGAAGAAATCAAATCTGACTCCTATTTTTGAGATAGAAGGTTCAACAGTTGAACAATATGATGTGATGGATGAGAAGAAGCTGTTGATTGCTGATTTATTGGGCGATGTACATTCTTGCATTAATGCCATAAGGGACAACACAGAACACCTCAAATACTTGATATGTTTCTTGAAGGAAAAAAAGAAAACCTATTTGAGCTTATTGGGAGGGGAATCATCTACATCAACAAGGCAGAGTTCAATTCAAACATTCTTGGGAAACAGACCGAGTGTTATTGAGGTACACTCTCCTGAACGAGCAGTGACAAAAGGCAGGAAGAAAGAAGGGCGTATTATGGGAGCTAAAGAGAAAGCAATGAAGAAAGCAAAAAAGGAGCAAAGGGCTTGTCTAAAATGCAAGAAGTTTGGACACAACAGCAAGACATGCACTGATGTTCCCAATTAGTTCTCTCATTAATCTTTGATTTCGGATACATAATTGTTGCATTAGGGTGAAATACATAGTATTCATAATTGTTGCAATATCAATGAACAAATTTCTGGTTGCGATGAAGAATTAGTAGTTAGTATTAAAAAAATTTAATATCTAATGAACAGAACTTTTCATTCTTCAATAAATATATTTCCATGTACATGTAGATATTTTCCATGAACAAAGCATACATTAATGATGAACAAAACCTTTAAATAAAATGAAACAATCTTAAAACACATATTCTTTATCGATGAACAAATCTAAGTTATGGATGAAAAAATATAAGGTATTGATGAACAAAATTAAGAACACATATTCTTAATCGATGAACAAATCGAAGGCATTGATGAACAAATCTAAGGTGTTGCAGAACAGAGTACGATTAAATCATGTTTTCTGAATCAAATGTCACACCAACCCAAAAAACCTATTCAACAACCATCATTCCACAACTCCATTGAAATTGAATATACCACACTATTCAAAAAGAAAAACCTAAATGTCTGCAACATTCAAGCCATACACCACCATAAACTGAATTATAAGAAACAATACACAAAAACAAACCAATTCCAAACTGTTTTCCAACCAACACATCATTGTACATCACTTCTTGTTCTTTGACTTCCTTGTAAGAGGAGCACGAGATACGACTGTCGTTTACGCGGGTTAAATTCTTGAACAAGCTTTTCAGCTGTTGCCTTGTGTTCATTCAATGGACTCAACAACAACTCATCACAGTACCTTATCCTTAAGTCATCAAGTTGATGTTGATTGTGTTTATTGAGTCCACATGCCCAACCAGACAAGTCGTTTCCGAAGTAAGTTTCCATGTGCCGCATCATAAAAATTCCACAATCAGTCTTGTTTCTGTTATCTCTCCATTTCATCTCAAGACGTTCATATGGGATCCTATCCACATCCTCGAAAAAAGCAACCCTCGCATCCATATTGAGCGTCTTCATTAACTCGACAAAGAGCATTCTCTAAATAAATAACAACAAGAAACAAAACAACTCATTCAATATTAAACACACGTGTCAATGATGATTAACAAACTATTACAAAAAAATTCCAAAAACAAATAAAACTCACAAATTTAACAGGTACGTGTTGATACTTTGCTTCCAAGGGCACATCCATCATCGAGTTATCAATTATGTGGAAACTTGGCACTCTCACATTCAACGCAATACAATAGTAATACGATGAAGTACGGATAGGAAATACAAACTGTAAAAATGTAGAGGGAAACAAGCATGAAAAAACCTTATATTGATTAAAAACAACATAGTGAAGAGTCAATCTTTCTAATGAACAAATAGCTAATACCTCTGAACAAATAAGTAGTACTGATGAGCAAATAAAAGAACATCAATGAACAAAAATGTTATATCAATGAACAAAAATGCATACTAGGCCAATCTTGTGCGCATTAATCCACTTGAATTTTTCAAGAGTGCGATGAATGACATCAATGAAAAACTCTATGGAATCCTCATCACTAAAATCCTTTTTCAGTAGAAATAACTGCAATATATATAAGTATAAATTAGATTGAGAATATCAAAAGTCATGAAATAAGACAATGTGAATATAAAAAACCTTTTTCTTACCAAATCTTCAAGAGACATAAAAAACCTCAAGGGTTTTGAGTCGCTTTTCCACTGCTCTTGTATATTGAGATAACAAATCCAAAGCTCGATTATATTTGTTTCCACTTCAGATTTTACCGCCATTGAAACAAAATCCTTTTTACATGGCGGAAACATGCATCATCTTCAAGATTTCAATACTACACAAATCAGAAACATAACACAAATTAATGATTAATTTTAATAATAAAATTAACTTGAAGATATAAAAAGAGCAATATGTACAAAAAAAATACTATTCTACCCTCTTTGATCAAGAATGTCTTCAATCAGCCAATCAAACAATTTCTTGGCCGCAGGAGATACTTTTTGTCAAAAAAACACTCCTTCCCATGTAAGGCGACTTCACATAATCAGAAGACTTAGATATTCTTTTATCAAGTACATCCTCACCAGTAAGTTTAACACCAATGAGAGTGTCAATTGAACTAGAACCAACCTCCTGTGCCTGCTTCTTGATCTACAAATGTAAAAACATATATTATTTCATGAACAAACTACATACAAAATTGATGTTCATGTTTTTAGTATAGTTTTTGGGAGTTTTTCTTAGTTGTTTAGATTAGTTTTGTTGAGTTTTAGTGTTTGTTTTGTGTGTTTTTGGATAACTTTACATATTTTTTAAAAATTATGGAAGCTACTCCGTTTTCGTGTTTTTTTGTAGGTTTTTGAAGCAGAAAGGAGCATTCCGAGGGAATTTAGGTCAAGAGGTTGATGGTGGAATATGGTGAAAGAGAAGAGAAGAAGAAGACACTTTGAAAATCCCATTGAATCCAAAAGGAGCTATGCAAAATGTACAAAAGAATCAAGACAGAGACCTCGATACCGAGCTGTGCAACAGAGTTTAGCTGGAGAAGTTCAGCAAGAGCCCTACCGATCTTGTGCAGGTCGAAACCGAGGTGGCCTGTGTCGGTAGGCAGCGCTGACTCTCAATTTTTATATCTTTTATCTCGCAATCTTTTAAGTTAGGAAGTTTTATCTCTTAGGAATCTTGTTAGATAGTTTCTTTTAGTATAAATACCTTGTTTTAAGTCTCGTTAAAAGAGGATTTTCGGGGGAGATTCGGATAAGTTTTAGAGAAGTCGAGAGAGAAAGGGACGAGCTTTGTTCTATCTGTTTTCTCTGTTTATGAGTTTGACATTGTGTTTGAAGACGAGTTTTGATTTTAATTCAAGTAAGCTTTTGTTTGTTTTCATTCAATGTTCTCATTCATTTTAATTGCTTGTTTTGTTTCGATCATGAGTGAGTAGTTATCTTTTCTAGGGCCGAGGTTGAAAACCCGACATAGTTATGCATGATTGAATGTGTGATGAATGTTTGATTGCCTTCTATCCTTTATCTACTTGTTTTGTGCTTATACTTAGACGAAAGTCGAAGTAATGCGAGTCTATTGCTTGATCAAAAGAGAATGTTGTAACCTTGAATGTTGATATTGTTCAATAACGAAAGTTTCGAGCTTTGGATAAAAAATAAGTAGAGAGTGAATTGATTTATGAAAATTGATTGATTTGCTTGCTTGAATCAACAAAAGTTGATAGCTTTATCCTTAAGGCATGTTATTTATCCTTCAGACTATTTCGTGAATTGATTTATGAAAATCTCAGTTTGTCTGTGTTAGTTACCGAGGGGTATAGGTCGGTATTCAGCCTGCAGTTTGTCTGTGTTAGTTGCTTTGTTCGTGTCGAAACCAAGTATCTTTACCGACCTTGACAAGGTCAGTACCGAGGTTGTCGTAGCCTTGTTTTCACTGTTGTTTCTGTTTTGCTTTGTGTATGTGTTTTCTTGTTTCTAGATAGTAATCAAACAAAACTTGCTTCCCGTGGACGATCCTGACCTCCCTATACACAGTGGGGTCTTGACTAGAAATTTATTTGTAGTCGGGAAACCCTCCCAACAACTTGGCTCCATTGCTGGGGAAACAACAATGCTAGTTTGATTACTCGTGGGTTTGGGAATAGCCAGACCCAATTTTTATTTATAACTTTGTTTCTTTTGTTTGTTTTCTCAGCTTATGCCAGCAGGGTGATGCCGGCTTGAATTTGATCACACTGATTATTATTCTGAACCAGAACGCGTCCTTCATCGCAGAAGACGAGAAAACCAAGCCATGGCCATGACACCTGAAGAGATGGCACAACAGATAGCTTGTTGTCATCTAGTTTTGCATGGTTTTTCATAAACATTTTGGATTAGATTTCATCCTTTTCTAGCATAGGTTTTGCATTTTGTGTTGATTTCTAGTATTATTCGTGGTATGGTTATCTACACAAGCTTTGTTTGCATTTTCAGGTTTTTGGAGGTGTTTTCGGGTCTTAAGGATGGTTAAGGAGCTTAATGATATTAGAGGAGTCAAAGAGAGGTGAAACAAGCCTTTGAGGGTGCTCGTGGGACGAGAATATGAGGTTAAAGGGGTGCCAGAGACGAGTCAACAAGCCAGAGATGAAGGTAGAGACGAGAAAAAGAGGGGAAAATTGACTAAGTCATGGTCTCGGTCGAGACGGTGCTCGTGTCGGTCGAGACGGCGGGCAGGCAGCCGGGAGATCATTGTTTTCTTGCGCGAGGGGTTATTTTTATGTTATATTTTTGGATATTTTTAGCCTTTAATATAAATACTCTTTAGAAAAATCTTTTAGAGGGGACTTTTATGCATTATTATTATTTCTAATTTCAAGTAGAGAGAAGAGAGAATTTATAGGGTTTTTAGTTTACGCTCTTTCAGTTTGGAGAATTGCACTCTTGGATCTACTTTGTTCTTTCAATTGAATCTCAAGTGAGTTTCTCTTTCAATTATTGTTCTTATTTGTATTCCATGTTTGAATTTATTGCTTTGATCATAAATTTAGTTATCCTAGGCTAAACTCTATAGTTCTAGGGTTGGTTGATCCCAACAATGTGAAGCGGATTAGATTCAATACCTTTTGCTTGAATTGAGTTGGAAAACTAATATGATTTGATTCTAGGGCTTAATCTAATAGGTTTTAACTTGTTAGAGTCTTGTTTAGATTGCACATCGAGAGGTGGTAGTCTAAGTAAGTAAACAAAATAGAGAGAACACATCGAGAGGTGGTTCTATCTATTTGGAAAAACTAGAATTGAACTTGAGAATTAGTTTCTCATGTGGTTAATTGTCATAGAACTTCTAGGTGATTGAGTCAAGTTTGATGCATCACGAGAGTCGGGAAAGTTTGGTTTACCATCTAGATTTCTAAGTGCTTAAAGGGTTTCTATCGGTTTTGTTTCGTCACGAGAGTGAGTTCTTAATTTGATAGAAGTACATTAAGTTAAACTTTGAGAAAAGTTAATTTATGACATTAGACAATAACCTTCATAAGAAAATATCCAACTCAGTTTAGGTAGAGGTGCGATTCAAACTCCGTGGATCAAAGCTGTGGGGATTCCTTGCCTTGGAACTTTGCTTTCTCATATATATTTACATCGCTATTTACTTGTTTTAATTGCTTTATTTAGTTAGAATTACTTCACAATCATCATATTTGGCTTAGGAACTTGTTTCTAGAATTTACTAAAACAGAAATAATCCACGTGATTCGATCCTGATCTAATACTACGATAGATCTCGTATTCTTGCGAGTGTGTGGGAAACCATCACATCAAGTTTTGGCGCCGTTGCCGGGGATTATTGATAGTTTTAGTTGGTTCTAATGGACTAGTTCATCTAAGTCCCCTTTTGTTTTTTGATTTGTTTCTTTTTGTCTTTGGTTTTAGGTGATTCCTTTAGTGTATGCGCAGAGGGAGAAGTTCTAGCACCCCACTACACGATCCCGACCCCGAGCCTGAACGATCTCTTCACGCTAGATTAAGGGAAACCCGAGAAGCTTAAAGAATAAAGACATAACATGGGTGATCGTGACGAAGCTATGGAAGCTCTACAACAGACGATTGCTGATATGACAGTCCGTTTGCAAGGCTTCACACAACGTGAGGCTAAGCGATTGGAAGCGGTTCAGCGAGCTGAAGCTGAGAGGGCTCGACTTTCGCCACAACCCGCCACTCTTGGCGAGTACATGATGCCCGTCAATCGCGACCCAATCTCTGGGGTCGTGTTTCCACAGGTTACAACTCAACACTTTGAGTTGAAGTCTGGCTTGATCAACATGATTCAAGCAAATCAGTTTTGGGGTCTGCCTTTTGAAAATCCCCACCAACACATTGAAACCTTCTTGGAGCTGATGAATACAATGCATATTCAGAATGTGCCTAAGGAAGCTATGCACCTACTTGCTTTTCACTTTTCTCTTACAGGCAAGGCGAAGATGTGGTACCGGTCTCTTCCGGCGAACTCTATCACTACTTGGGATGAGCTCTATGAGCCTTTTATGGCCAAATTCTTTCCTCCGAAAAAGACTGCTGAGATGAGAGCTCAAATAAGCTCATTTTCCATGGCTACCGGTGAAACTTATTTTGAAGCATGGGAGAGATTCAAAGACCTCCTTATTCAATGCCCTCATCATGGGTTCACTAAGTATGTGCTTCTCCAAATCTTCTATAGTGCCATTGATGATGCTACAAGACTACATATTGATACATCTTCATCAGGAAATTTCATGGAGATGCCGATTGATGATGCTTGGGCGCTAATTGAGAAGACCGCCCTCCATGCTCAACGTTTTTCCAATGCCCGCTCTTCTTCTTCCTCTATTGCTAAGAAGAGTATGGGATTATATGAGGTTGATTCTAGTATTCGCAAGGAGGCTCAAAATAGTGCTCTTATTCATGAGATTGCACAACTGAGGAAGCAAGTTGGTGAGATGAACATGTCAAAATCAAGCCCGACTGAACCGTCAACTCCAAAGGTTGTTTGTCAAATGTGTGGTGTTCCCAACCATACCGCTCTTACTTGTCAACTTTATATGGCCCAACCTGTGGAGGTTCCTACTGAAGAAGCTAGTAATGTTAAAGATGGTTATCGGGCTCCATATCCAAACCCGAAGAACGATCCTTATTCGCCCACCTACAATCCAGGGTGGAGAAATCATCCAAATCTGAGGTATGGAAATAATGCTTCTTCAACATCTCAACCTCAATTTCAAAACCCAGCTGCATATCAAGCTCCTTATGGGGCTAGAGATGACCCTCCTCCTGGCTATCAAGGCAATTTTTCGGGCTATCAAGCTAGGCCCCTCCAGCTCCACCTGTGGCTCCTAAGAAATCTCTTGAGGTGATTGCTATGGAGAATATGATGGCTGAAATGAAAGCACTTTCTAATAAGGTGCAAGCTCTTGAGCAAGCACAAAAGATGACGGAAACTCAAGTGGCTCAAAATGCCGCCAATGCTCCTAGACCTTTGGGTACTCTACCGGGACACCCCGAAGAGAATCCGAAAGGCCAAATTTCAGCGGTGTCCTTGAGGAATGGCAAGCAACTACATGAAAATGAAAAGGAGCCTATGAAAGCTAAGGAGACAACAAAATCGGATGGCCCGGTTGAAGAAGACGGGACGCCTTCAAATTCCGCCAAGGAGAAGGTGGTTCCATATGTGCCACCACCTCCTTATGTTCCTCCACTCCCATTTCCCCAAAGGAAGAATCAAGCTTTGCTAGAGAAGAAGTATGGGAATTTCCTTGAAGTATTGAAGAAATTGCATATCAACCTTCCATTCACTGATGCTTTAAAGGAGATGCCCTCTTATGTGAAGTTCTTGAAGGAGATCCTCTCCAACAAGAGGAAGCTTGATGAGTGTCAAGTGTCCGTGAACCGGGAGTGCAGTGCCTTGATTCAAAACAAGCTCCCACCAAAGCTCCAAGATCCAGGTAGTTTCTGTATACCTATTAATGTGGGTGCTTATTCTTATAATGCCTTATGTGATTTAGGAGCTAGTGTTAGTTTACTTCCACTATCTATTTGTGAAAAAATTGGCATGAAGGAATTAAGACCTGTGAAAATGCAACTTTACATGGCGGATAGATCTATTGCTCACCCTGCAGGTATACTTGAGGATATTCCAATTCGTGTTGGAAAATTTTATGTGCCTATAGACTTTGTTGTGTTAGATATTAAGGCTGATTCTCCTATTCCTATTATACTTGGTAGGCCTTTCTTAGCCACTGCAGGTACACTGATTAATGTGAAGGAAGGAATCCTCTCTTTCACCATTGGTGAAGAGAAGATTGAATTTAATTTTGCTAAATCTGTGAAATCACCTTCTTTTGATGATTATTGTAGTAAGATTGATGTTGTGGATAGTGAAGCTCAAGAACATTTAATGTCCATTGTTTGTAATGATCCATTGGAGCTTTGCCTAACCATTACCTGCCAAGGTAGAAATCTAGCCTGTGCCGTTGCAGATTTAGAGGTGTCTCCTGAAGCACCTGAGCTTGGAAAAGTTGCTCCTGAAATTCCATTGGGCGAGCCTAACGTCCCAAAGCTTGAGTTAAAGCCACTTCCCTCCAACTTGAGGTATGCATTTCTAGGACCAAATTCTACGTATCCTGTGATTGTGAATTCTAAATTGAATGATGATGAAGTTGAAAAACTTTTGGTTGTTATTAGGAATCACAAAAAGGCCCTAGGATATTCTATTGATGATTTGAAAGGAATCTCTCCATCATTATGCATGCATAGAATTTTTATGCAAGACAATCACAAACCTACCATAGAACACCAAAGAAGGCTCAATCCTAACATGAAAGAAGTAGTGAAAAAAGAAATTTTAAAATTGCTTGATGTTGGAATTATTTTTCCTATTTCTGATAGTAAATGGGTGAGCCCTGTCCATGTTGTGCCTAAGAAGGGTGGGTTAACAGTTGTCAAAAATGAAAATGATGAATTGATTCCTACTAGGACCGTCACTGGGTGGAGAATGTGTATTGATTACATGAAGTTGAACACTGCCACTAGAAAAGATCATTTTCCTCTTCTTTTTATCAATCAAGTTCTTGAAAGACTAGCCAAGCATGCTTATTTTTGTTATTTAGATGGGTATAATGGGTTTTGGAAAATTCCTATTCATCCCGAGGACCAAGAAAAGACTACTTTCACATGCCCTTATGGCACTTTTGCCTATAGGAGAATGCCTTTTGGTCTTTGTAATGCTCCTGCTACCTTCCAAAGATGCATGATGGCTATATTTTCCGATATGATTGAAGATATTATGGAAGTATTTATGGATGACTTTTCTGTCTATGGCACTACTTTTGAGACTTGTTTGATTAATCTGGCTAAAGTGTTGAAAAGATGTGAAGAGTCTAATCTTGTGCTAAAATGGGAAAAATGTCACTTTATGGTTAATGAAGGAATTGTCCTAGGACATTTAGTTTCTAATAGAGGAATAGAAGTGGATCGTGCTAAAATTGAACTCATTGAAAAGATGCCACCCCCTACCTCTATAAAAGGAATTAGAAGGTTTTTAGGACATGCTGGCTTTTATAGGAGATTTATTAAGGATTTCGCAAAAATTGCTAAGCCTTTGACTAACCTATTATTGAAGGATGTAGCCTTCCATTTTTCTCCAGAGTATCTTGAGTCATTTAACATGTTGAAAAAGGAGTTGGTGTCGGCCCCTATCATGCAATCTCCAGATTGGGACCTCCCATTTGAGGTCATGTGTGATGCTAGTGATTTTGCTGTTGGTGCTGTCCTTGGCCAAAGGAAAGACATGAAGCTTCATGCCATTTATTACGCTAGCAAGACACTTGATGAGGCTCAGATGAATTATACCACCACTGAGAAAGAGTTGCTTGTTTTGGTGTTTTCCTTTGAGAAATTTCGATCCTACTTGGTAGGTTCCAAGGTTATTGTCTATATCGATCATGCTGTTGTCCGCTATTTGATGCATAAAAAGGGTGCTAAGCCTCGTCTTATTCAGTGGATTTTGTTGCTCCAAGAGTTCGATTTGGAGATTAGGGATAAAAAGGGTGCTGAAAATTTGGTAGCTGACCACTTATCTAGGCTCCCTTTGGAGTAAATTGAGGAGAAGAAGTGTGAAATGCCAATTGATGATTCCTTCCCTGATGATCATTTATTTTCCATCACTTTGGCTCATGATATGGAAGAAGTGAGACGTCTTTCTGATGAAGATACTCCTTGGTATGCTGATTTTGTGAATTATCTTATTTGTAGAGAGCTTCCACCGGGTCTCACATATCATCAAAAGAAGAAATTCCTACATGATGTGCGCCAATATTATTGGGATGAGCCATTTCTCTTCAAACAAGGTAGTGATTTGATATTTAGAAGATGCATTCCTTATGAAGAAGTTGAGAGTGTAATCTAGCATTGTCATTCTCTGCCTACTGGGGGTCATGCAAAAGCATTCAAGACCACTGCAAAGATTCTAGAATTTGGTCTCTACTGGCCTACTATGTTTGAAGATGTGCAGAAATTTGTTGTGTCTTGTGATGAGTGCCAATGAGCAGGGAATATTTCTTGGAAGAATGAGATGCCACTTAATGGTATTTTGGAGGTAGAGCTCTTTGATGTTTGGGGAATCGACTTCATGGGTCTGTTTCCTAATTCTGGACCTTACAAATACATTCAGGTGGCAGTAGACTAGGTCTCTAAGTGGGTGGAAGCAATTGCCACTCCCACTAATGATTCTAGAGTGGTAGCCAAGTTTATGAAGTCCACCATCTTCCTTAGATTTGGAGTTCCTCGTGTTCTTATTGGATGGAGGATCACATTTTATTGAGAGGAGCTTTGAGGCACTTTTGAGGAAGTATGGGGTAAATCACCGAATTGCTACTCCTTACCATCCTCAAACAAGTGGTCAGGTTGAGGTCTCTAACTGACAAATTAAGAGCATCTTGGAGAAAAATGTGTCCCGATCAAGGAAGGATTGGGCAATGAAGCTTGATGATGCTTTGTGGGCCTATAGAACTGCATACAAGACTCCCCTTGGTACTACTCCATATCGGCTTGTTTATGGAAAGTCTTGTCATTTACCGGTTGAGCTTGAGCACAAGGTGTTTTGGGCAGTTAAGACGCTTAACTTTCAATTAGAAGCAGCCGGTGAAAAGAGGAAATTGCAACTCCAAGAACTCGAGGAGTTGAGGCTTGAAGCTTATGAGAATGCTTGGATTTACAAGGAAAGAACCAAAAGGTGGCATGATAAGAGGATTACTCCCAAGGAGTTCAAGGAAGGTGATCTAGTTTTGCTCTACAATTCTCGCCTAAAACTATTTCCTGGAAAGTTGAAGTCAAGATGGAGCGGTCCTTATTTTGTAAAGAAGGTACATCCTTATGGCGCAGTCGACATATGGAGTGAAGAAAAAGGCGAATTCAAGTTAAATGGTCAATGCCTAAAGATTTATCATTCATCCGAGCCAATTGAGGTAATGTCTTCCTTAGACTTGCTCATTCCACATGCTTAAAAAGAGGTACTTGGTCCAGCTAATGACCTTAAAGAAGCGCTTATCGGGAGGCAACCCGAGGTTTTTTCTTTTGTTTTTTTTTAGTTTTTTCTTGTTGAAAAAAAACTAAAATCGGAATTTAGCATGATATGCTAGAGACTGTGCTGGTCTCGATCGAGACGGCTATTATCTCGACCAAGACCAAAAGTCCCTTGCTCTCGGCAGCTCATCTCGATCGAGACGAGTGTTGTCTCAGTCGAGACGGCGGTATTTTCCGAAAATTAAAATAATTTTTTTTACGTAAAACCTAAAAAATAGAAGCTGTTTTCCTCCTACGCTGCTGTTTCTCTCTCTCGATACTCTCTGAAGAACAGCAGCCTCGCTCGCCCAATCTTCACCACAACAGCTCGCCCGGCCCTGGGCTCGCCCAAGCACCACCGCCTTCTGCGCCAGTCGACCGCCGCACCAGCAACGCCTCTAGTCACGAATCCCAGCCGCGCAGCCCCCAGCGAGCGGACTGTGCGCGAACAACCCTTTTGTGGGTCGAAATTCCGGTGATTTCAGCCCCTCTTGCTTAGTTTGGTACAAATTCCAACCCTATTCTTGCTCTTCTATTGAATTTGTGCCATTAAATCTCTAGAATTTGCATGTTTACAATTGATTTAAGAGATTTAAAATTTTAGGGTTTTTAGGTCCGAATTTGGGGAATTTTAGTGTTTGCTATTAATTCCGACATTATTGGTGCTTTATTGCTTAATTGTATGCTCTTAACTTTTTGTTCATTCTTGATTTGGTTAACTTGTGTTCACTCTTGCTTGTTTGAGTTGCCTTAATGATTGAAATTATTGGAAGGTTGGTTCTTGGCTTGAGCATGCACTAAGCTTTGCTATTAGAACTTGTTTGATATTGTTTTAGCATAAGATTCAAGTATGGGGTTGTGGTTTGCTTGTGAGTTATGGTTATTTGTATGCTTTGGAGCTTGAGTTTTTGGTTCTTTGACTTGATTTGAGGACTAACAACTTGTATGCACTAATTGCTACCCGTTCGTTTGATTGAGTGATTTTATTTTTATTTTGTGGGTAGCTTGTGTTGTTGTTTGATCTTTTGTGTGTAGGTTTTTGTCTCTAACAATGGCTAGTGGTCCTCAAAAGAGAAGTAAATCTTAATTGGTTAGTCTGAAAGGCGAGCAACTGGCTCATTATAAAGAATATCTTACTAGAGTGCATGTTGGGACACACTATTATGATCAATAATCCATGGAGACTCTGGGGATCCATGAGGAGGTTACTCGGCTTTGCAACATAATGGGTATGACGTATTTGGTTCAAACACCATATCCTACCCACCCTCAGCTTACTTCAGAGTTGTTAAGCACATTCCAGTTTGAAGATGGTCGACCTGCATTTAGAGCAAAAGAAACCATTCTCAAATTTCGCTTGGGAAATGTTGATCGAGTTTTGACACTTAGTGATCTGAATGACATCTTGGGTCTTCCTAATCATGATCGCATTCAAAAGAAGACTCCAAAGCACCTCCAGTTGTTTTGGTATCAAATATCAGGCAAGTCAACTTGTATGACTAGGTATTTTACTACTTTGGACATTGTTCATCCTTGTTTCAAGATCATTCAACGCCTTTTGGGTAACACCATATATGGTAGGAGTGAAAGCAACAAGATGAGAGTTGGAGAGTTAGCTTGTCTATGGGCTATAGTGAACAATGAGCCATTCAACTTGGGCTATGAATTTGCTAAGAAACTACGTGATATGTCTTCGGGTCCTATTCATATAGGCGGCCTGGTCACTCGGTTAGCACACCATTTTCGGGCAGACACGGCGCGGTACGAGACTGTGGAGCATTGTACTCTTGATATTGCACATACCATCAATGCTAACTTGATTACAGTAGACAAGGGACGATATTCCAACGTTGTCCAGATTTCCGGGAAGTATTTCCACATATTATTTTCCAGTCATCCCGTCAGTACTAGTGACCCGAAGTCGTGGTATGAGGCTTGGACGGGGAAGCGCCTTCCTCCACATCCGGAATTAGAAGTTGAGAATGGCGGTGAAGACACCATTGATGTAGGGCCTGTTGGCAATGATGTGCTGATGCTTCAGGCTCCAGAGATCCCTTCTACTAGCCATTCTGAGCCGGATTTCATGGGTCGTCTTGATGCTCTTGAGAGGAGTATGGCTGAGATGAAGGTTCAGCAAAACCATCTTATGCAGATGAGTGCACATATGTACCACCACGCCTTTGGCTATTACTATGATCCAACGGCTCCTTACCCACGACCACCTGACTACACACCTCATTAGGATCTTGTGAATTTCGTTCTCCCTCTTGTTTATTTTCTATATTGGGGACAATATAGGGTTTAAGTATGGGTGATAGAGCATATAGATGTAGTTGTTAGAGCATGTTTTTATTTCTGTTTTATGCATGTTTAGCTAGAGTTTTGCTTTAAGTTGTAGTTTAAGTTTTATTTCGGTTTAGTTCGGAATCTACGCGTTTATGTTCTTTATTGCAGGTTGGAAGGTGAAGCATGATGGATATGAAGCTAAGGGACGGAGCTTAGGGGACTATGGCAGAGTTTGATGAAGCTTAGAGTGATACAAGTGAAGATTGAAAGAGCTAAGGCCCAAGAGCTTGTGTGAGAAGAACGCTTAAATCCGGGTCAAGCATTCGAGTCTTATTTTGACACTTCTATCTTGAAATGCTTGGTTTGGGAGCTATAGTGGTCGGATGAAGCTGAATTTGGTATCACTGGAAAGCTAACTCGAAGAGCTACAATTCATATTTTTACTCCGAGTCCAAATTCCAACTAAAAAGGGGTCAAAACATCCTCTGAAGTGTCGTTTGAATGTTGAACCGAGGCTGAGCGCGGGCAAGAAGGCCATAGCGCGACCGCGCTCCTCAGTGCCAAACCGCGCCGCGGAGATGAAGTTTCTGCAGCCAAAGCGCGGGGAGGGTAGGCCATAGCGCGACCGCGCTCTCACAGGACCAAACCGCGCTCCGGCGCATTTGCTCGACGCTGACTTGGGCTCCGTAATATCTTGTGGGCCGACTTTAGTTTATGTTTTTGGATATTTTTAGAGATAATATAAATACTTTCCTTAGGTTTATTTGGATATTATGCTATCTATTATTCTTGTATTCTAAGTTTGATTGAGTTTGGAGATTTGTGGGAGACAAAACCCTAGTTTTGCAATTGAAGATCAATTTGACTCTTGTAAGTTTTATTTTTCTTCAATGACAATTTCTAGCTAATTTTCTCATGTCCAACTAGTTAGTTGAAGTTGTATGCATGATTGTTTGTGAGGTTTGAATTATTTTAGTTTGCCTTGACTAGATTGAATCTCTCCGTGCTTAATCGATTAAATTCACTTAGGATTATAATAGCTTGATCACCTATTTTACTTCTAGGTTGAATTACAACTAGAATAATTGAATAGACGGTGGAATTTGATTATTCATGGATGAATCCTTTGATCAAACTTATAGACGGTGGAATAAGGTTAATCAAAGGCGGAGAATTTAATCACAAGACGTCATGAATAGACGGTGGAATTCATGATTATTGTTCCTATTAAATGCTTTGAACTTAATTGCATGATCAACTTGACATAGAAGGTTTTCTAGGTTAATTGATTAAAAGGTTGTTAAAGATGGTGTATATTAATAACCACTTTAAGCTTGAATTCATAAATTCACAATAGATTAGTCAAGGGAAATTGAAATAAGGATAATCGATGATCAAAACTCATGTATGCAATGGATACGAAACTGGTTGGACGTTTCTCTCCATATTTGAATCTTAAATTATATTTACTTGCTTTGTTTTAGTTAGTTTTAATAATTTAGATTTTAGTTTATAATCACAAAATCCCCCTTTTACCTTAGTAACATTACTTAAATACGAATATTCCGAGTCTATGTGGGTTCGACCCTTACTTCCACTTTGCTAAGGTTAGGAAGTTAGGAATTTTCTTTGACAGTGCTTTTATAACGACGTAAAAGTGATCGTTAATGGGCTAGGGCGTATTCACTTTAGCTTGTTATGCATTGCATGCTTATTTTTCTTGCTTGTTTTATTTTGTTTGATAAAAAAAAATGTAAAAAAAAGAGAGTTTTATGATGAGTTGATGAGTATCCTTACTTGAAAAATTGGCCACAATGATTAGATATTTGTCTATGATGCTAAGTTTTTGAATTTCTCTAAAATGCATTGATTGTTCTTTGATGATTTGCCTAGCATGGAGTTATTGATAAGATTTTAGCTTGAATAGGTCCCTAGACAAAAAGCCTTGTGAGAATTTTTGGCCTGATGGACTTCATAAATGTGTCCTCTTTCATTTTTTTGTGTGTGATTCTTGCTTTGATTACTTATTCTCTAGAACTTGCGTTAAAACCTTTTTCAAGGCCACATATATGACTTTTGTTCATGACATAGAAATGATTGAGGCATTTGTTTTATTAGCCTACTCCCTTGACTACCCTTACATATAATTTCTTGTGTTTCAAGCCATGTTCTAGCCTTTTATAGCCTTATTTTTGAAGCTCCACAAAAGCATTTCGAGCCTAATTATAGCCTTCTACCCATCCGGGAATTAGGATATTTGCTTAAGTTTGTTATGTGAAAGCCAAGCTTGAAGAAGTTGTATGTTTTGGTATTGGAGGTGATTGTTGGAAATAAAGCAAGTTGTAAGTAAAAAAAAAAAGAAAAAAAAGAAGGGAAAAGCAATGAAAAAGAAAAAAAAAAGTTTAAGTAAAAAAGTTGTTAATGGAGTTGAAGTTTGGTTGTGAAAAGGTAGTGAAAAAGAAGTAAAGAAGAGAAAGTGAAAAAAGTTAAGCTTGGTGTGTTGTTTAATTTGGTTAGATTCCTCTTTCCCGGATTTAGCACCACATGACCAAATAATTCCCTACCTTTTTCCCTTACCTTGACCCCATTACAACCTAATAAAAGTCCTCTTGATTTATGTCATGTGCATTGTCCCAAGTGGTGGAGATTTAGGACTCTGATGCAAGCATATGGTAGATGGTTTTCAAAGTTAAGATTTGAGCGATATTGATTACCCTAAACACATTGAGAGTGAGTGAAACACATTTATCCTTGTAAGGTCTAGGGACTAAGTAGGGCATGTCTTGTTGATAATCATGATTATGCTATGATGGTACTTGTCTTTGATCTTTCAATTAGCATGATTATGAGAATTTGAACAAGTTGAGGCAAAATATCTTTTCTTGCACTTGTGGTTTAATTTTACGTTTTGCTTGGGGACAAGCAAAGTCTAAGTATGTGTAATATCCGCTCTTTTTAATAAAGAGATATTACTTTAATTCTTGGAGTTAATAATAAGTGAAGATTTACATTTATTTTAATTCCGTTATAAATGAATAGAACTTGCAAATAAAATAAAATAAAATTTATTCTTATGAATGAATTTTTTTTGGCAAGTTAAATTGTACTTAGCGGAAAATTTTAAAGTTTAAAGAAGTGTAAGAATATAAATTTTTGCTTTCTTTAAGTTTGGTTATTGCTAAAGCAAATAAAAGAGGAAAATTTTAGTAAAAAAAAAATAAATGACATGAGGGTTGTTGGATTCGAACCCGAGCCCTCTCGTCCTCCTCGTATAAGTCCAAGCTACCAACTCTACTATGTAACATTGTAGTAATGGATGGCATGAATTTTAATGTATCCTTTGCCTCCCTATGTGTTCCGTGCAAGAGCAAGCAAGGCAGCTCTTGCTTTGTTTTGCCCATTCCGGCGCCGCCATCGTCCTCGTCATGTTGTGCGTGTCCTCTAATGTGCAATCCGAGCTGGCCCTCTGCACCTCCTTATTTTTCCTCATCTTGATCGAAATCTGGAGGTGGTGGAAGAGCCACGAACTCGTTCGTTTCTTCCCGACCTAATTACACTCGAAACTTCAAAAGACCATATCTCCTTCGTTACTCAACCATTTTTGATGATTCAAGTTAATAATTGTCGAGGATGGAGTTCTCTACAATAAACCTCAATCTATTGTGGATAAATGATTCAAGAATCGAGCCAAAATCAACCCAAACAGATCGGGTACTGAAATTTTCCAGATTTTGGAGTTGGCAAGTAGCGATGTTCGCGAGCCTTTTGCGCCGTTGTTCTACAACTAATCTCGGTTCCTTTGCCAACAGTTGGAAGTTGGTAATGGGTTCTTTCAACTGTTGCCAATATTCGCTCCATCCCACGCTTTGTTTCGTCTCCAATAGTCGGAGAAAATAGTTTGATGAACACTGATTTTCAGCTTAGAAATCCGGTTGTCATGGGGCTGTTTAACGGGTCTCGTACTCCGCCTTCCGGGTACATCTCAGGCCGAAAAAGCCGGCAATAAGTAGATGGGGATGTATATTTCATCTGTCGCAGGTATCGTCTCCATCCCACCCCTGGTGTCGCGGCTAGAAGCCGGTGAATAAGCGTCCCCGAGCAGCTTTGCTGCTGGTTTATTTTGCCCAGAAAATTCAGATTCGACGAGTGCTTTTCGTTGCCTATGTTCTCTGTCTTCCTGCAACCAATATCCGATCTGTTGCCAACAGTTGCAAGGTGGAAAGGTGAGCTTTCTACTGTTACAAATAGACGCGCCACGCCGCTCCTGGTGTCTCCTCTGGAAGCCGGTGAACAGACCTTCATGACCAGCTTTGGTACTGGTTTATTGTGCCCAGAAATTCAGCCTCGACGAGTAATTTTTGTAGCCTTCTTTCTCCGTATTCTCTCAACTACTTAAAGTTCCGTTGCCAACAGTAGAAAGAGGGTGATGAGGTCTTCTAACTGTCGCTTGAATCTCACAAAACGGATGTCATACGAAGTCTCTAGCTATCGACGAAGTTGGTTCGTCGCTCACTGATTTTCCGGCCTTTATATGTGTTAAAGTGAAAGGAAAAAAATGGAAAGGTGTGTAGACTCGGGTTTGCCTCGGTATGCGTGACATGGATTCCGATGGATCGTTATGATTCACATGTAGCCTCGTTTTACGCATCGATTTACGTGCCACCTCGATTTGCGTGCAAGCAAATCCCGAAAGCGTATCGCTAGGTAATTTCCGTCTTTCAATCTTGACTTATATTATAGAATGATATTACCGTGATTTATCAATCTTGCTATTGGGTAAGTTATAAAGCCGGATTAAGTCAAGCATGTGTTTGACAAATTATTATAAGGGCATAATAATTTGTAGTAGTTAATCTTGAAACATAAATAAATTGATTATAATTTATTTCTCTATTCTTTTCCGGTACAACCCGAGCTTGAGTCTTGGATGCACGTCGTTCGAGATGGAACTAATCACCTTAAGAAGAGTTGTCTCGTATAAGGCAAGTGGACGATTCTCTCTTGCATTATTGTTATTAAATGAGGAATTGAATCCCATTTAATATTTGTGTTGGGAACAACTTGTGCGCTTAATAAAATATGATAGGTTGTTATATTTGTTAGAAATAATGACCATGTTGTTTATTCTGTTTTGCGGTAGAACTAGATTTAGGTCTGTTATGTGTGACCTTGTATGTTGTCTCACGCTGAGACATTGTTGTTGAATTAAGGTAGTTTCAGGGAGGGGAACGTGGTTCCATATCCTCTCTTTAAAAAGATTACATTAGGAGGGGCCTAATCCTAATGGTGGGTCATGACTCTTCCCCTGCTCTTCGTGTGAGAGGGGTGATGCGCACTCTAGCTAAGTGCAAGTTTGGCACGGTGCAGTGTAGAGGACAGGGTAATAGACCTCTCTCATCTCTACATCACCATATGCAAATGAAAGATCAAGGATAACTTAAGTCCTGTGATCTTCGTACAGGGTAGATGACCATGGATGAAATACTCCGATGATCTCTACAATACCAAAATATTTCGGCAGTAGTTCGAGCCGATTATGAATAACCAACCTGTTTGTGAAAAGTTTTGAAAGTAATATAAGATAAGTGTGTTAGGCACATTAATATATCCGAATAGTTCGTCCATTCGGAAAGCCATTCTTGCTCCCCGATTATGAATGATTCTTAATCAAACTTTGATTAAGTCAATCTGATTAGTCGATGGAGGCTTTTCAAAATGTTATGTGATTATGATGAGTTCCCAACAAGTTGTTCATGTTTCGTAATGGAACCACAAGTTGTGGTGTTCTATCTCTTGAATATGCATGCCTCATTCTTATCCTCTATGGGACTGCTAACTGTTGGATCATCGACCGGTTGTTATTCGGATTTCGATGCCAATATGTTTAGTCACTACCATAGGAACCAGTCAATTTCTCCACTTGTTTAGTCTTTCATTAGACTAACCCGACCACTTTATTCAATTGCATGGTCGGCTGGTGTCCACCGTTGTATACGACACATCAGGTATTTCTTGGAAGTTGATTTGAGAAGTGGATCAAGAAGTTGAAGAAAAGTTTTCAGAAGTTGTGTTTGAACGAAGCTTATGGATGGGCCACTATAAAGTTATGTTGGGAAAGAAGAAGCTAAGAGTTTACATACTAAAGGCTTTGTTCAGATAGAAGACTGTTCTATCATCTTGTCATAAAAGCTAATGTTGTTTTAAGACCATTTGTATTTATTCCGCTTTAATGTTTTCTTAAACTTTGTAAAGTTGAGTTATCAAGTAATAAAGATTAAGTGCTTTTGACATTTTATTGTTTCCGGTTATGATTTAAATGAATCCAACTTTTAGATTTTTAGTTTGTTCAGTCAGTTTAAAGCCTTGGGTAGCTTCGGTTTAGTCTTAATCGGGGTTACTGGCGTTAATACCTCCAGGGTAGGAAGGGGATGTTACAAAAGTGGTATTAGAGCCAAAAGTTCCTAAGTCTTGCTTAAGTCTTTCATCTTCTATATAGAATTACGAAGAATTCTATATGGGTGTTATCTTAGAACCATTTATGGAAAGTGGCTAAGATTGGAAGTCAGACTCGTGAAGAGATAGAAGGAGAAAAGGGAATTGGAGATCATGAGGTAATAAGTTTTTCCTATGGTGGACATTTGATTTCCTGGAGATGGGAATGGATTCCGAGAAGGATCCAAAGTAAGATTAGGTGAAGATTTCTAAAGTTGACCCGGTTCTAGACCAAGTTCTCAATGAATTCCTATTCTCTCTTGAGAGTCTGAATTGAGTGTACCCTCGTTGTTTCTTCCAAGTTATTAGGAAACTTTTTGTGAGATTTTGAAGTTAAGTACTATACTTCATAAAGACTTTCTATTTTGAAGATTTCCTATTTTAAGATCGTATGATGGAAGATTCCAATTTAAGATTTTTGTTGAAAAAGGGTCATGATTCAAACTTATGTGAAAGAAAATGTTAATTATTTTTCTTGAAATATGAAATTTCAAGTGTTGTCTTGAAGTCATGAGATTAAGAGTCTTCTCGGAGTACTTTTATAGGAATGGTTGAACTTTGAAATTCGAGTATCAAGAGAAGTTTGGAGTTGGAACCTTTACTTCTCAATGTTAAGATTTGGAAAATCTTATGAGTCTTGAGTGATTCTAAAAAGATCAATAAAGATCACGAACTGATGCAAAAAAATCCTGAAAAGAAAAGCTTTGCATTTGGAAGCTTTCTTCAACGATTGTGATCCTGAAAAGAAATGGATATTCTATACTTGTCTTTGCCAAGTGGGGAGTTAAAGAGCTTTGAAGTACTCAAATGTTGGATCAATTGAGGTGTTAACCTAGTGGGAAATACAATTCAATTTGATAGTGTTCAAGTTCAGATTCCCTTATTTGTTGTTATCCTTTGAAATTAAGAGGATTGAGAATCCTAAATGGAATGCGAATTTCTTGTGATTATAGTAAGTAAGAAAGGAAGAATGCTGGTTCAGTTTATGTTGTGTACAAGTGGTTAATCATCAGGATTGTTGTGAATAAGGTTGATTGGTCAAAATAGATTGAACAAGTAAAAGTTCATCGGTAATGTGTTTATGTTCAATTAACTACTTAGTACAAGTGTTAATTGATTACATGAGTGGTGGATATCCAAATGATTAACCTATGTGTCAACGTAATGGGAATTTTGTTGTATGATACCCAACTAGGGATAATGAGAAGAGACTTGAGGTCTATGATTGACTAGTAATGGAAACAGTAGTAAGATGTTCTAAATTGCCAATAGTATTGGCTTATGTTTCTTCAAGGATGGAAATGATAAAGTTCAGTTTTGAGAAGATCATTCAAGGAATAATTTTGGGCATGTTCATCTTGATATTTTAAATGGTTGGGAGAAAAATATCAATCATTTAATACTATGGTCAATAAAGCTTAGACCTTATCCTTGGAAAAATAATTCCAGGTGGGTCTGATTTTGAAGATAGCTATTGCAAGCAGATTTGATGCATGTAATGGTAAGAGAGAAACTGTTGGATTGTTTTAAGTTTCTCGGATTGAGCAATTTATTAGGAAATATAGTTTGCACAGTGAATGATAAGGAAATTTGGTTTGATTACCCAATGTAGATTTGAGAAATGTTTAAGAATATCATGTTTGATCATGTGCTTTTCCCTACTATAAGATATAGGAAATTAAAGGAACATCTTGACTTGAAGATAAAAGGATTGAAAGGCCTTAAACTCATCAGAAGAGTTTGATAGTTTACTTTTGGATATCAGAATGTATATGAAGATTCACTTGCAGAAGGCTCGTTGTTTTGTGAATGGATGAACTCAAGTATTGAAATTTTGTCAATGGATCATATTTGCCTAACTTTAAAGTAGTATGTCAAGGAGGCATACAAGTTGAGAATGATCGAAGAAGAATCTTTGTTATGAGTATGAAGATGTTGGAATCACATTTTCCGTAAGGATTGCAAGTAAATGGACGCAAGCAATCAACTCCTTTTACGAAACTTGTGAAGTTAAGTTGGGCTAAGAACGAGTTAGATGAAGGAAGGACTACTCAAATACTATGGATTGTAGAAAAGTCTGGCAGTATGTTCTATGTAAGAAAAAGTCAAGGTATGTAATCAGATTCTACCTTGAGGAAGGAATGAAGTGTTACATTCGAAAGGAAATTTAGTACCCATAAGTAAATTGGATTATCTTAGCTCCTTTGAGGCTCAATTTTGATTCAAAAGTTTGTCCAAGTTGGTAAAGTCAGCTAATGTACAAGTGTCAGCACAGAACTAGGCCAAAGCGTTAGTAGCATCATTAAGATAGGGTCAACAATTTTATATGATGCATTGGCCTGACGCACTCAATTCTTCATAGAGTACCTAATCTTTGTTTCCGTAGTTTTCAAAGTTAAAGCAAGTATGCTAGTAGCCTATGTCAAGCTCCTGTCAAGCCTCAACATCTTTTAAGATTCGTTGATAGCTATTCCTTTTCATGAGTAATTTTAATCGTGTTACCCATTTGTTAATCTTTGTAAAATTGTTATATTTTACTCTTGGGGTTGTGATCTTATATGATCTTATTGGACTTCTCTATGTCAAATTGGGTAAAGATTTATGTGAGTCAAGATGTCTTGATTTTAAGGATATTTGAGATCGTTTCATGATTTTCTCTTTTGAGAAAATTCTTTGGACTTTATAAAATTCAAGTATGAATTTCTTAAAGTAATGGTAGTTTGTTATAAAGGATTCATGAATAAATTTTTCTACGGTTTTCATGGTGGTGAGTAAGAATGTATTTTGTCTTCCATCTTGATCACATGGTAAGGCAAGATTACATGTCTTATTCCTATGAGAATGCAGTAAAGGGTTGTGTTGGTTTTGTTTCCCCATCTTGATCACATGGTGGAATAAGATCACATAATTCCAGAGGTTTAAATTTGAAATAAGAAATTTGTAGAAGTTACATTTCTTGTCAAGGTTGGAATGATTTTCACAAAAGTTGTGATGGGAGTTTGGAAATAACCATTTGATAAGTGATTTCACTTGGGTCTTAAAGAATAAAACATTTCTACTATGATTTGACAATCATATAAGTTTGGCAAGTATAGTTGTTTGAGATGAAAAGATGCAAGCTTTCTTTTGCATTATAGCAATTTCTATATCCAGTATCTTGTAAAATTCCTTTGAGTTAGTATATCCATGATATCTTATACCATTTAAGGAGTATAGTCAAGCTTCCCAAAGCAGTTCGATTATAAGCAAAGAGATTTGGGAAGATCCTTTACAAATCTTTGGTGGTCTCTGATGAGCCTAGAGTAACTCCATACTTTTCTGAAAGTTTATGATTGTTTTCAATTAACGATTAGTGGAATTCTCTAAGCAGTTTGCTAATAGTCCGTCTTATTTGACATCATGATCTAAGGAAGTCGTTGCCTTTTTAGCGGAATTGTCCTTGGAAGTAAGTTGATATGGACTCCTGGAATGGAACCCTTTCTAAGGAATGATACTGTAGTAATCCTTTCTTTGGAATAAAGGATATACTAGTATTTTCTCCATTGGTAGCTATTGCTTTCATGTTGCCCTGAAGAATTAAATCTCTTTGAGATAAGATTGTCAAGTCGGGACTTTAAGCAGAGCTCCAATAGGTCTGGAGTTTGGATATGTAAATTAGTATTGTTATACAATCTCAGTCTGATAAGTTGTTGGATGTAGAGAATGGACATTTGACGATATGTTTTCAATCCTAAAGGCTGGATTGCCCAACAAGTCATGATGTCAAGTAAAGTTTTAACCGTTCTTCAATGACAAGGGCTTATAATTGTCAATGGAAACAATTATGCTAGAAATCCCTTGGATTGGAAGTGTTATTGTGCAATATGTTGGAATGATAATATTGAAGATATGGTTTTGAATTAAGATGGATATAAGATGATTATGAATGGATATAAGTATATCCAAGACAAGTTTTGATAGCGAAATGTCAATAAAAGTTCTAGGTCATTATGAAGCAAGGAGTTGCTAAATTGACATGGTTGATAGGTTTTGTCAAGTGACTTTATTAAAGGATGTATTCTTGTTTATAAGGAAACAAGGTAACTTTCAACTTTGTTATGTTGAACCTTACGAAAGGTTGGAATGAATTGGCAAGATAGGTTATTATCTTGTCATACTTATTGTGTTATCTAATCCATAACAACTTTTAAATGTTGTTATCCAGAGAGGATAAGTCGGATGAATCTCACGTTCTTGGTGAAGACGATGTTGAGATTTTATCCATAAGAAAGTCGAGTAAGGATTGCGAGACCTCCTTGTAAAGAAGTTATGATATAAGAAATAACCATTAGTATGAAAACTTTGGTTCAAACATGGTGGTACAGAAACCTCAAGTAAGGTGACATGGAAGTTTTTAGATGAACGCTTGGAAAACCGAGCAAGTGATGCAAAGGTGTTTTCCTGAGTTGTCTTACCCTAGTTAAGAATGAAATGTTCTTTAAGGAGGTACTTATGTGATAAATCATTTCTCTTCGGATAGAGAATGGTTTTCAGTATACGTTCCTATATTCATATGTGTACACCCTAGACCTTTGTAGTTTCGAGGACGAAGCTATTTTTAAGGGGGTACTAATATAATATCCGCTCTTTTTAATAAAGAGATATTACTTTAATTCTTGGAGTTAATAATAAGTGAAGAGTTACATGTATTTTAATTCCGTTATAAATGAATAGAACTTGCAAATAAAATAAAATAAAATTTATTCTTATGAATGAATTTTTTTTGGCAAGTTAAATTGTACTTAGCGAAAAATTTTAAAGTTTGAAGAATTGTAAGAATATAAATTTTTGTTTTCTTTAAGTTTGGTTATTGCTAAAGCAAATAAAAGAGGAAAATTTTAGTAAAAAAGAAATAAATGACATGAGGGTTGTTGGATTCGAACCCGAGCCCTCTCGTCCTCCTCGTATAAGTCCAAGCTACCAACTCTACTATGTAACATTGTAGTATTGGATGGCATGAATTTTAATGTATCCTTTGCCTCCCTATGTGTTCCGTGCAAGAGCAAGCAAGGCAGCTCTTGCTTTGTTTTGCCCATTCCGGCGCCGCCATCGTCCTCGTCATGTTGTGCGTGGCCTCTTCTGTGCAATCCGAGCTGCCCCTCTGCCCCTCCTTATTTTTCCTCATCTTGATCGAAATCTGGAGGTGGTGGAAGAGCCACGAACTCGTTCGTTTCTTCCCGACCTAATTACACTCGAAACTTCAAAAGACCATATCTCCTTCGTTACTCAACCATTTTTGATGATTCAAGTTACTAATTGTCGAGGATGGAGTTCTCTACAATAAACCTCAATCTATTGTGGATAAATGATTCAAGAATTGAGCCAAAATCAACCCAAACAGATCGGGTACTGAAAATTTCCAGATTTTGGAGTTGGCAAGTAGCGATGTTCGCGAGCCTTTTGCGCCGTTGTTCTACAACTAATCTCGGTTACTTTGCCAACAGTTGGAAGTTGGTAATGGGTTCTTTCAACTGTTTCCAATAGTCGCTCCATCCCACGCTTTGTTTCGTCTCCAATAGTCGGAGAAAATAGCTTGATGAACACGGATTTTCAGCTTAGAAATCCGGTTGTCAAGGGGCTGTTTAACGGGTCTCGTACTCCGCCTTCCGGGTACCTCTCAGGCCGAAAAAGCCTACAATAAGTAGATGGGGATGTATATTTCAGCTGTCGCAGGTACCGTCTCCATCCCACCCCTGGTGTCGCGGCTAGAAGCCGGTGAATAAGCGTCCCGGAGCAGCTTTGCTGGTGGTTTATTTTGCCCAGAAAATTCAGATTCGACGAGTGCTTTTCGTTGCCTTTGTTCTCTGTCTTCCGGCAACTAATATCCGATCTGTTGCCAACAGTTGCTGATGTCTCTCTATTTGGTGGTGTTTTCATATGTGATTTCCTTTGTAAATATGTTTCTTTTTCCCCTTTTCTTGTGCGTTTTGTTCCTTTTTAGCGTAGTTCCCGTATTTCTATGAGATTCGGAGACTACGCACATTTTATGTGTTTTGTAGGTAATCTGGCGTGAATCAAGGATCTATTTGAAGGAGGGTCGAGACATGGAGCAAAGGCCGAGCAAAGCGGGAAAGAGAGAAGCAAGCCATGAAGAAGAACAAGAGAAGCCAACTAAGAAGAAGGTGGAACGAGGTCAGGACCGAGTTGCAACCAACCTCGGGCCCGACTTGAAGTTTCAACCTCGGACCGACATACACAGTAACTCGGGCCCGAGGTCCTCCGTGTCGGTCCAAGTCGGTCACCGAACTACTTGGGCTCCAAGGCACGAAATTGTGAACTTCCACTTTTGCCCCTCATCTAATCCATAAAAGGCCCTCTTGTCTTCTATTTTAGGGGTTCCAAAAGTTGGTTCCAAAAAGGGAGGGGTTCCAAGGGAGCCAAGGGGATACTTGGAGAGCAAGGAGGAAGGAGAGGAGAAGGAGAAGAGAGAGAATCGGCCAAGGAGAGGAAGATTGATAGGTTTGGTTGATAGATTTGCTTTGCTTTGTTTTGATCTTGTGGATTTGGAAACCCTTGATTGGAATTTGTGGATTGCTTTTGATTTTGAATGAAACGTTGCTTTGTTTTGAGATTGATGATGTTGATTGCTTTCCCTTTTGATTTGTTTGCTTTCTTTGTTTGCCACATGGAGTAGATCTCCTTGATCTTGGGTTATGGGGGAAAACCCCAGCTAGGTTTGGGCTAGAAACCCCAATTCCATAGCCTTGAGTGTTTGATCTAAGGAACCCACTCTACATAGAGCTACAATTCCTTGCGAAAGTCGGGAATCAAGGCTTGAGATTGGCAAAGTAGCGAAAGTGAACATGTGTCAATCTCAAGACCTTGCTTCGAAGGGGATTTCCCCAATGATCGATGTGTAGAAGTGGTTGGAACGAGGGCGAAAGCACTCGATCCTAGTCCGATCATCACTCATTGCTTGAATTGGGGTGGATAAGCCTCAATCTACTAGAGAAGGAACCCAAAAGCCCAAGATCTACTTTTAATCTTTGAAGTTCGACAAACCCAGCTACCTCGGGCCCGACTTACCCAACGTCGGTCCCGACTTCCTCTTGTCGCCAACATCGGGCCCGACGTGACCTCAGTGTCGGTCCCGACTGTTTTCTTTGTTTTCCTTTGTTTTATGCTCTCCTTTCTAGCTTCCTAGTATCTAGGCACATCGATCGAGTAGACTTCCCGAGTGTTCGACACCCACCACGTACTACAACGGGGTCGGGTTATAAATTGTATCTCTAGACCCTCGCACACCGTGAGAGGCGATCAAAAAGATTGGCGCCGTTGCCGGGGAAGTCTAAGTGCATTGAGTGCCAATTTGGTGAGTTTCTTGTGTTTTGGTAGTGATTTGGGTGAGGGAATAGCCCAAACCCTTTGTTTGTTTTTGATTTGTTTTGATTTGGGTGAGGGTACCCGAGCCGGCTATTGTGCTTCCCGAGGTTGCCAAGAATTTTGAGATCAAGACGCAATTCATCTCCCTCATCAAGCGTGATCAATTCGAGGGCCGTCCACATGAGTGTCCCATAGAGCACGTTAAACGATTTGTGGATATGTGTGAGACGATCTCGACCGACGAGGAGACATTGGAGTATGTGCTTCTAAAGGCGTTCAAATGGTCACTTGAGGGCAAGGCCACACATTGGCTCGAGAGCCAAGCTCCTAGGTCAATCACAACTTGGAAGACACTCTATGACACTTTCTTGATGAAGTTCTTCCCGCCCTCAAAGACAATCGAGTTAAGAAGGAAGATTGCAAGCTTTCAACAAGGTCCGAATGAGCCCCTCTTCGAAGCATGGGACCGTTTCAAGGAGATGTTGCGCCAATGTCCTACTCATGGCCAACAACCATATGTGCTTCAAGACATCTTTTTCCAAGGCATCAATCCGGTAACGAAGGACAAGCTCAATCTCCACACCGATTGTGGGTTCATAGACTTGACACCGGATCAAGCTTGGGAGCTACTTGACAAGCTATCCGATTATGAGGCCATGTATGGGGTGAGTCAAGTTAGCAAGGAGGTGAAAGTTCAAGGTGAAGGTGCAAGGAAGTTATATGATCCAAAGGGAGAAGACATTGATAGGGATGTGAATCTCCAATTCCTTGAAGGTGAAGTGAGCAAGCTTAAGAGGCAAGTCCACTACTACAAGCAAAATGCTAGAGCTTGTGAGGAGTGTGGATCCTTCGCACATGCTACACAAGTTTGTCCGAATGAGAACCAAGTGCGCTTGGCCGAGCGAATTGAGGAGGCAAACTATGTTCGAGGAAATTTCGGTGGAAGAGGCAATTTCAACAATGGTGGCAATGGCCGGTGGAACAACGGTCAAGCTCAAGGCTACAACAACAACTTCAACCAAAACGAGCCAAGGGCGCCACCACCACCATATAGACCACCGGGATTCAATGAGTTACAAACATTTGCTCAAGAGATGAGAGATGGGTTCAAGGAGTTGAGGACCCAATTCAATGAGTTTGGTGCATGGAGGAGGCAAGTCGACAATCAATTTGCTCAAATTGCGACTCAAGCCCCGAGAGAGAATGGGAGACTTCCGGGCCGACCCGAGGAGAATCCTCGAGCTCAAAACAATCAAAATGAAGTCCGGGCAATTGGATTGAGAAGTGGCCGAAACCTACTCGAGCCACACGTGCCTAAGAAGAATGAAGAGAGTCGGACCAACTTACCCAGCAAGTCGGGTCCGACGTTCCCCGAAGTCGACCCAGCAAGAAGATCGACTCCTTCACCACGGACCGAGGTCGAGAGCAACTCGGGACCGACGTACACAGACCTCGATCCAACTCCTCTGCCTCGGACCGAGACTCACAACATCGGGCCCGATATGGTGCTCAAGTCGGTCCAACCAGGAAGTGTTGCAAGTGAAGTAGGGAAGTCCAAGGAGGTTGATCCAAGCAAGATTCAAGGTGCAACGATTCTTCCATATCCCTCAAAGAAGCCGAAAGATGTTGTTGAGAACAAGTTCAAGAGGTTTCTCAAACTCTTGCAAGGCTTGAACATCTGCATCCCGTTCACCGACGCATTGAGTGAGATGCCATCTTATGCCAAGTTTTTAAAGGAGATTTTGAGCAAGAAGAGGTCCATAGTTGAAATGCAAGATGAGGTCAAGACCTTGGAGTTACCACAAAAGCTAGGAGATCTCGGTCGTTTTGCTATAACCATTGGTGTGGGGTCTCAAAATTTCCAAGCCTTATGTGACCTTGGGGCAAGTGTTTCGGTGATGCCCGCTAGCATTTGGAGAAGAGCAAATTTGGGTGAAATGGAGCCGGCCGATATGTCCCTAACTATGGCCGACGGTTCCATCATCAAGGCTAAGGGAATATTGGATGACGTTCCGGTGCGAGTTGGAAAGTATTTTGTCCCCGATGATTTCGTGATCTTGGACATGCACGAGGACCCCTTGGTCCCAATAATCTTAGGAAGACCATTCTTAGCTACGGCGGGGGCAAGGTTTGATGTCAAAAACGGCAAGGTTTCCTTTGAGATTGGTGAAGAAAAGGTCGATTTTCACTTCAACAAGGCCTTGAATGAGCCGGACGCCTTGGCTATCCTCAAACTTGAAGAGAGTGCCAAGAGAGAAAGTGAAGAAGTGGAAGTTGCTAGAGAGGTCGTTGTGTTAAGGAGTGATGAAAGGTTCAATAAACAAATACAAGCAAGGGAGTTGTTGGAGCAAATTGAGGATCAAGATGAGTCAAGGATCAATGCTAGCCCAAGGAGAAATAAAGAGTATCCTTACTTATATCCTTTTGATGTTGGTGATGACCACAATTCTTCCCAAACTTTTGATTCCTACATTTGTCTAAGTGATTTGAAAGATGACTTAGGAGACTCCTACATTTGCCTTAGTGACTTGAAAGATGAATTGGTAGAATCTCCTAGGAATTCTTTGGATAACTTTGGTGTAGGAAAAGAAAAACATGATGGAGCAAGTAAGGAGAAGAAATCTCATCCGTTGGAGGAGTATGATGAGAGAGGCCCGAGACCGGATAGCCATGCCTATGTAGACCATCATTGGTGGTTTTATGGGTATGAAGGCAATGGGAATGGGCATAACAATGGCGAGCAATTCACCGTGTTTCACCCGCCATAAGGTTGAGGTTAGGAAGTCAAGCTAGTGACTCTAAACGAGCGCTCCTCGGGAGGCAACCCGAGCTAGTAGCTTTCTTTTCGTAATTTTAGTTTGATTTTTCTTAGTTTAGCCTAGCTTTTCCCTAACCAATCTCTATCTAGTGTTTTGTGGATTTAGGGTGTCGTGCATTCTTCAAAGTTGTGTAGGATTTGAGGTGAAATATTTAAATGGAAATATGGGAAAGAAGTTGCAAGAGGATGGAGTAAAATTGGTGACCCGAATACTCCCACATCGAGCCCAGGTAAGTCGGGCCCGACATAGGGACGTCGGTCCATGAAGTCGGTCCAACTCGATTTGACTAGTTGGAATGCCAATTTTGCCCTTGACCTAATTTGTCCTTTTCCCCCATTAAATACTATCCCCCACCTACCTATCATCTTCATATCAACCACCATTCCCAAAATACAACCCCTCTCCCTCAAAAATTCTCAAAGTCGGTCGCCCCTACCCTCACCATACTCGATCCACATCCTCCCCACTTCATCTCGTTCCAACCACAAAAAGGCCTCCCAAACCCGAGTCCAAGTAGAAATCTCGAGTTCAATATAGTCCTTCATCCCCCATCTAGATCTAGATCTAGGAAATTTGAGTTCTAAGTTGCTTATTTGTTTAAAAGTTCAATACTCTTCGAATCCGGTATGTGTTACTCGATCTCTACTTATTTCTTTGAAAATTTTGTGCTTTCATTGCGTAGATTGAGTAATGCCATGTTTGATTGAGAGCTTGAGCTTGAGCATCAATGGTGGATTTGCATGATTTGTGAAATTGAGCTTTAAAGTTGTTTATGCATGCTTAGATCCATTTAGAACTTCGATTAGGGATGTTTGATGGTTGAATTTGAAATTTAAGTGCATGATAGAGTGATTTGGGTTGATTTAAGGCTAGAAGTCGAAGCATGAATTAGGTCGAGATCGAAGTGCCCAGGAGAGTCGGGCCCGAGTTGTGGAAGTCGGTCCATCAAGTCGGACCGAGGTTGAGGATGTGTCGGGCCCGACATAGGTTGGAAGTCGATCCATGTTGTTTTTGCCCTCTTCTTGTGATATCATGTGGATTCATGTGTTTCATTGTTGGCTATAGCCTAATCATGATGTAGTATGATCATTTGCTTAGCCATTGTTAGAAGATATCCATGATGATTCATGTTGGATTGTGATGCATGTGTGTTTAGAGACTAAGTATGGAGTTCCCTTGTGTTGATGTGTTGTTGTGTGTTGATGAGTGCTTTTGTTGAGTTGTATGGAGTTTATCTTGGACCCTTTTGTTTGGTTGGATGTGTGTAGGTACCATGGAGACTAGAGCTTCATCATCTCATGCGGAAAGGCCGAGGAAGAAGTCCAAGAAGTCAAGGAAAGAGCCAAAGTTGGATGATGTCTACTTGGAGGATGATGAGCAAGTTGAGAGTTATGCAAGGTATATGGCGCTTGAGCATCACACAAGGTGGCTTGATTGGGACGCCGTGAGGAAGATGGACATGGATCAAGCTCTTCCAAGGTGCTACTCCCATATCGGTCTCAATGGAATGCTAAGGTGGGACAACACCCACTATCCCGCCCTCACCTCGGAATTCATGGCCACTTTTGAATGCACTTATGATAATGTGGAGGATGAGGAAGGGGCGATCACTTTCCAATTGGGCAATGAGGACCACAATCTCTCTCTTAGGGACTTGGCTACCTACTTCGGGTTTCCATGCCCAAGAGAAGAGACCGGCGTCGACAACGAGAAGGTGAACCAAGTGTGGCGGCATGTGGCCGGGAAGAGCGAGATTGGAAAGGGTGCCTCCACAACCGAGATTGCTAGCCCTCTTTTTCGGGTCATGGTGCGAGTCTTGGGGTGTGCAATCTATGCTCGTCATGAGTTGAGCAAGCCGATGAAGGAGGAGATCATGTTGCTCCATGAGATGCTCTTCAACACCGAGAAGCCCATGAACCTTGCATGGGAGTGGGTCAAGATGGTGCGAGACTTCCAAAGCTCCTCTTGGATCTACTTCGGTGGGATGATAGCAAGGCTCGCCATGCGTCTAGGAGTTGATCTTGACAAGTATTCTCCGGCTCCGAATGGTGTTGAGTTCATGAACATGAAGTATTTCAAGAAGGCCAACATCATCAAGGAGAAGCTCTACATGATTTCCTTGGCCCCTCACTCAAACTATGAAGGTGTGTCGATCCGGTTAGTGCACAACCTCTATGACCTTTCTCGGTATCAAAATTGGTACCAAGTGTGGGCCGGCAAGCCACACTCATTTGGTGACCCCGAAGGTGCAAGAGAAGGGCGGCGACAACAATCTCAACACATTCGGTTTACCTCTCCTCCATCTACACCGGATTCCGACCAAGACAACTTCGTGTTTGCACCTCGTGGGGAAGACATGGAAGTCGATCAAGAGCAAAATGAAGAAGATGAGCGCTTCCAAGGCTTGATGGCCGACCTCCGAGCCACGCACCATGCTCAAACACTGGCGGACCGAGGTACACACCAAGTCGGGCCCGACTTCCCTCAACGTCGGTCCACTTCATTCCATGGTGGTGAGGTCCCGAGGCATTATGAGCGTGGAGAAGGGAGCGGTGCAAGGCGAGAGCAATTCCAAGGTGGCGGTTATGAAGGCTATGCCCAATGGTACGGTCCGGGAATGGTGTTTCCCGAGCAACAACAAACCGTGGACATGTCCTTCTTAGCCAACCAAATGGCTCATCTCCAACTTCAACAAGAAAATGTTCTCCAAGAGGTCCATCAAGTGAATCTACAACAACAACAAATGCTTCAACAACAAAGCTCTTTCCAAGCTAGCCAACAAGAGATGAACCGGGCCCTCGGCTACACTAGACGAGAGGTAGAGGAGCTTAGGGAGGTGGAAGACCAAAGGTGGCGGGTCCAAGATAGCTACAACACATGGATGAGCGGGAACTTCCCTTCCCGTGAGGACCAATGGACACGCCCGGAGCCTCAACTCCAACCACCACCACAAGACTTCTACCAAGAGCAAGTGTACGAGAGGGAGCGGCAAGCAAGGCTCCAAAGAGGACGTAGACGTGACAACCCCTTCGATTGATCCTATACATGCCATTGAAGAATAAGAAATTGTGAGCTTTTCATACTCTTCTCTCTTGCTTTTAAGTTTTGATTTCCTTGTTTGATGGGGACATCAAAATTTTAAGTATGGGGTGGGGGTAAGTGTGTTCATGATTTCACTTGTTTATGTTTGTTTATTATTTTGAGGATATTTAGTTTGTGTTTTTAATTTGTGTTTGGGATGTTTGCTTCTTGGTTTGCGGTTTGATGAAAAACATGAATGATTAATTTGGTCTTGAATGGATGAGTTTTTGGTTTTAGAGAAATTTTTGCAAAAAAATCCATAAAAATTGAAAAATTGTGTTGAAAACAACAAAACGATTTTGTGTTTTGTAGGTTTTGGACTAGAAATTCCCATCTTAGATTGCCACAATAAAAGCTAATGATGATGTGAGCATGTAAATTCCTTTGCATATTTTTGGATAGTTTAGCCTCTTAAATGATGTTGCTTTTGATGTGATCATGATATCTTGCTTGTTTTATTGAACATGTGAGTTCTAGGATGAGTTCTTATGCAACTAAGTATGAGTGACCCTTGTGAGATTGATTTTTGGCCATTTTAGGGATGCTTGTTCATATTTGCATATCCCTCATTTTTCTTGTGTGATTAGCTCATTCATGCTTAGTAAAACTTGCTATTGCGGTGTTTATCTATTTTCCAAGACCGTCATGAGACTAGTCCTAGCATTGTCACATTGATTTTGAACTTTATTCTTCTAGTCACATAAATGTTCCATATCCTACCATGAAGATAATCCTTTGTTTGTAGCCCCGTTCTAGCCTAAGCCTTTGTTTGAAACTCCAAAAAAAAATTATTCCTAGCCTTATATGACTTGACCCTTATGGGATTGGACTTTAGAAGAGAGGTTTGGATTGTATTTGAAGAGTTGAGATTCTCTTGGGTTTAAGGGCAAAGAATGGTGTTATGAATCATGTGGGTAGTGCATCTTTGTTGTACAAAAATGAAAAAAAGAAAGAAAAGGAAGAAAGAAAATGTTGGAAATGTAAGGTGGAATAAAGCAAAGAGCTTAAGTGAAGAAAAGGGTCCGACCGAGTTACAAGCAACATCGGGCCCGATGTCATAAGAAAGTCGGTCCAAATGTAGAAAGTGTTGAAAAATCCAACAAAAAGGCATAAGAGCAAAGATGAAGTGGAATGTTAAGTGAAATTTTGGGTTGAAAGGAAAATGTTAAGTCTTTTGGGTGGGTGTGAAAGTAATTGTGGAATTTGGTGAAGTTGGTGAGAGTTTAGGTTGTTCAATCCCCATTGTAAGCACCACAAGACCAAATAATTCCCACCTTGAGAAATACCAAAAGCCCCATTACAACCCGACCGAATGGAACCTCTTTGAGGACCTCCATTGAGCCAAGTTCGAAATTCTTTGTGTACTTTGCATTAGGCATCTCTAGGTGGAGGAATTGGTGATATTAGCTTCAATAGTAAAGTCTTTACTTGCATGATTTTTGAGCTTGAGTGTTCATTGCTAAATCCAAACACATGATGAGTGATACACATTCACATATCCCTAAAGTGAGGCTTAGTTGCATTGACTTTATTCCTTGGAACACTTAATCATGTGTGATGATGTAATCTTGCTTGAATATCGATCACTTGTGCTTAAAATGTGTTTTCATACGAGGCTTTACTTGAATATTATGTTTCGGTCTTGCTCACATTGTTATTGCTTGAGGACAAGCAAGTTTAAGTATGGGGTATTTTGATGTCTCTCTATTTGGTGGTGTTTTCATATGTGATTTCCTTTGTAAATATGTTTCTTTTTCCCCTTTTCTTGTGCGTTTTGTTCCTTTTTAGCGTAGTTCCCGTATTTCTATGAGATTCGGAGACTACGCACATTTTATGTGTTTTGTAGGTAATCTGGCGTGAATCAAGGATCTATTTGAAGGAGGGTCGAGACATGGAGCAAAGGCCGAGCAAAGCGGGAAAGAGAGAAGCAAGCCATGAAGAAGAACAAGAGAAGCCAACTAAGAAGAAGGTGGAACGAGGTCAGGACCGATTTGCAACCAACCTCGGCCCCGACTTGAAGTTTCAACCTCGGACCGACATACACAGTAACTCGGGCCCGAGGTCCTCCGTGTCGGTCCAAGTCGGTCACCGAACTACTTGGGCTCCAAGGCACGAAATTGTGAACTTCCACTTTTGCCCCTCATCTAATCCATAAAAGGCCCTCTTGTCTTCTATTTTAGGGGTTCCAAAAGTTGGTTCCAAAAAGGGAGGGGTTCCAAGGGAGCCAAGGGGATACTTGGAGAGCAAGGAGGAAGGAGAGGAGAAGGAGAAGAGAGAGAATCGGCCAAGGAGAGGAAGATTGATAGGTTTGGTTGATAGATTTGCTTTGCTTTGTTTTGATCTTGTGGATTTGGAAACCCTTGATTGGAATTTGTGGATTGCTTTTGATTTTGAATGAAACTTTGCTTTGTTTTGAGATTGATGATGTTGATTGCTTTCCCTTTTGATTTGTTTGCTTTCTTTGTTTGCCACATGGAGTAGATCTCCTTGATCTTGGGTTATGGGGGAAAACCCCAACTAGGTTTGGGCTAGAAACCCCAATTCCATAGCCTTGAGTGTTTGATCTAAGGAACCCACTCTACATAGAGCTACAATTCCTTGCGAAAGTCGGGAATCAAGGCTTGAGATTGGCAAAGTAGCGAAAGTGAACATGTGTCAATCTCAAGACCTTGCTTCGAAGGGGATTTCCCCAATGATCGATGTGTAGAAGTGGTTGGAACGAGGGCGAAAGCACTCGATCCTAGTCCGATCATCACTCATTGCTTGAATTGGGGTGGATAAGCCTCAATCTACTAGAGAAGGAACCCAAAAGCCCAAGATCTACTTTTAATCTTTGAAGTTCGACAAACCCAGCTACCTCAGGCCCGACTTACCCAACGTCGGTCCCGACTTCCTCTTGTCGCCAACATCGGGCCCGACGTGACCTCAGTGTCGGTCCCGACTGTTTTCTTTGTTTTCCTTTGTTTTATGCTCTCCTTTCTAGCTTCCTAGTATCTAGGCACATCGATCGAGTAGACTTCCCGAGTGTTCGACACCCACCACGTACTACAACGGGGTCGGGTTATAAATTGTATCTCTAGACCCTCGCACACCGTGAGAGGCGATCAGTTTCAAGGTGGAAAGGTGAGCTTTCTACCGTTGCAAATAGACGCGCCATGCCGCTCCTAGTGTCTCCTCTGGAAGCCGGTGAACAGACCTTCACGACCAGCTTTGGTACTGGTTTATTGTGCCCAGAAATTCAGCCTCGACGAGTGATTTTTGTAGCCTTCTTTCTCCGTATTCCCTCAACTACGTAAAGTTCCGTTGCCAGCAGTAGAAAGCGGGTGATGAGGTCTCCTAACTGTCGCTTGAATCTCCCAAAACGGATGTCATACGAAGTCGCTAGCTATCGACGAAGTTGGTTCGTCGCTCACTGATTTTCCGGCCTTTATATGTGTTAAAGTGAAAGGAAAAAAATGGAAAGGTGTGTAGACTCGGGTTTGCCTCGGTATGCGTGACATGGATTCCATGGATCGTTATGATTCACATGTTGCCTCGTTTTGCGCATCGATTTGCGTGCCACCTCGATTTGCGTGCAAGCAAATCCCGAAAGCGTATCGCTAGGTAATTTCCGTCTTTCAAGCTTGACTTATATTATAGAATGATATTAGGATAAGATCATTCAAGGTTGGATTTTCGTATTAAATCTCGTAAAGCGTGATTTATCAATCTTGCTATTGGGTAAGTTATAAAGCCGGATTAAGTCAAGCAAGTGTTTGACAAATTATTATAAGGACATAATAATTTGTAGTAGTTAATCTTGAAACATAAATAAATTGATTATAATTTATTTCTCTATTCTTTTCCGGTACAACCCGAGCTTGAGTCTTGGATGCACGTCGTTCGAGATGGAACTAATCGCCTTAAGAAGAGTTGTCTCGTATAAGGCAAGTGGACGGTTCTCTCTTGCATTATTGTTATTAAATGAGGAATTGAATCCCATTTAATATTTGTGTTGGGAACAACTTGTGTGCTTAATAAAATATGATAGGCTGTTATATTTGTTAGAAATAATGACCATGTTGTTTATTCTGTTTTGCGGTAGAACTAGATTTAGGTCTGTTATGTGTGACCTTGTATGTTGTCTCACGCTGAGACATTGTTGTTGAATTAAGGTAGTTTCAGGGAGGGGAACGTGGTTCCATATCCTCTCTTTAAAAAGATTACATTAGGAGGGGCCTAATCCTAATGGTGGGTCATGACTCTTCCCCTGCTCTTCGTGTGAGAGGGGTGATGCGCACTCTAGCTAAGTGCAAGTTTGGCACGGTGCAGTGTAGAGGACAGGGTAATAGGCCTCTCTCATCTCTACATCACCATATGCAAATGGAAGATCAAGGATAGCTTAAGTCCTGTGATCTTGGTACAGGGTAGATGACCATGGATGAAATACTCCGATGATCTCTACAATACCAAAATATTTCGGCAGTAGTTCGAGCCGATTATGAATAACCAACCTGTTTGTGAAAAGTTTTGAAAGTAATACAAGATAAGTGTGTTTGGCACATTAATATATCCGAAGAGTTCATCCAGTCGGAAAGCCATTCTTGCTCCCCGATTATGAATGATTCTTAATCAAACTTTGATTAAGTCAATCTGATTATTCGATGGAGGCTTTTCAAAATGTTATGTGATTATGATGAGTTCCCAACAAGTTGTTCATGTTTCGTAATGGAACCACAAGTTGTGGTGTCCTATCTCTTGAATTTGCATGCCTCATTCTTATCCTCTATGGGACTGCTAATTGTTGGATCATCGACCGGTTGTTATTCAGATTTCGATGCCAATATGTTTAGTCACTACCATAGGAACCCGTCAATTTCTCCACTTGTTTAGTCTTTCATTAGACTAACCCGGCCACTTTATTCAATTGCATGGTCGGCTGGTGTCCACCGTTGTATACGACACATCAGGTATTTCTTGGAAGTTGATTTGAGAAGTGGATCAAGAAGTTGAAGAAAAGTTTTCAGAAGTTGTGTTTGAACGAAGCTTATGGATGGGCCACTATAAAGTTATGTTGGGAAAGAAGAAGCTAAGAGTTTACATACTAAAGGCTTTGTTCAGATAGAAGACTGTTCTATCATCTTGTCATAAAAGCTAATGTTGTTTTAAGACCATTTGTATTTATTCCGCTTTAATGTTTTCTTAAACTTTGTAAAGTTGAGTTATCAAGTAATAAAGATCAAGTGCTTTTGACATTTTATTGTTTCCGGTTATGATTTAAATGAATCCAACTTTTAGATTTTTAGTTTGTTCAGTCAGTTTAAAGCCTTGGGTAGCTTCAGTTTAGTCTTAATCGGGGTTACTGGCGGTAATACCTCCACGGTAGGAAGGGGATGTTACAAAAGATTAACTTATCTTGTCATACTTATTGTGTTATCTAATCCATAACAACTTTTAAATGTTGTTATCCTGAGAGGATAATTCGGATGAATCTCACGTTCTTGGTGAAGACGATGTTGAGATTTTATCCATAAGAAAGTCGAGTAAGGATTGCGAGACATCCTTGTAAAGAAGTTATGATATAAGAAAGAACCATTAGTAAGAAAACATTGGTTCAAACATGGTGGTACAGAAACCTCAAGTAAGGGGACATGGAAGTTTTTAGACGAACGCTTGGAAAACCGAGCAAGTGATGCAAAGGTGTTTTCCTGAGTTGTCTTACCCTAGTTAAGAATGAAATGTTCTTTAAGGAGGTACTTATGTGATAAATCATTTCTCTTCGGATAGAGAATGGTTTTCAGTATACGTTCCTATATTCATATGTGTACCACCCTAGACCTTTGTAGTTTCGAGGACGAAGCTATTTTTAAGGGGGTACTAATGTAATATCCGCTCTTTTTAATAAAGAGATATTACCTTAATTCTTGGAGTTAATAATAAGTGAAGAGTTACATGTATTTTAATTCCGTTATAAATGAATAGAACTTGCAAATAAAATAAAATAAAATTTATTCTTATGAATTAATTTTTTTTTTGGCAAGTTAAATTGTACTTAGCGGAAAATTTTAAAGTTTGAAGAAGTGTAAGAATATAAATTTTTGTTTTCTTTAGGTTTGGTTATTGCTAAAGCAAATAAAAGAGGAAAATTTTAGTAAAAAAGAAATAAATGACATGAGGGTTGTTGGATTCGAACCCGAGCCCTCTCGTCCTCCTCGTATAAGTCCAAGCTACCAACTCTACTATGTAACATTTTAGTATTGGATGGCATGAATTTTAATGTATCCTTTGCCTCCCTTTGTGTTCCGTGCAAGAGCAAGCAAGGCAACTCTTGCTTTGTTTTGCCCATTCCGGCGCCGCCATCGTCCTCGTCATGTTGTGCGTGGCCTCTTCTGTGCAATCCGAGCTGCCCCTCTGCACCTCCTTATTTTTCCTCATCTTGATCGAAATCTGGAGGTGGTGGAAGAGCGACGAACTCGTTCGTTTCTTCCAGACCTAATTACACTCGAAACTTCAAAAGACCATATCTCCTTCGTTACTCAACCATTTTTGATGATTCAAGTTACTAATTGTCGAGGATGGAGTTCTCTACAATAACCCTCAATCTATTGTGGATAAATGATTCAAGAATCGAGCCAAAATCAACCCAAACAGATCGGGTACTGGAAATTTCCAGATTTTGGAGTTGGCAAGTAGCGATGTTCGCGAGCCTTTTGCGCCGTTGTTCTACAACTAATCTCGGTTCCTTTGCCAACGGTTGGAAGTTGGTAATGGGTTCTTTCAACTGTTTCCAATAGTCGCTCCATCCCACGCTTTGTTTCGACTCCAATAGTCGGAGAAAATAGCTTGACGAACACTGATTTTCAGCTTAGAAATCCGGTTGTCAAGGGGCTGTTTAACTGGTCTCGTACTCCACCTTCCGGGTACCTCTCAGGCCGAAAAAGCCGACAATAAGTAGATGGGGATGTATATTTCAGCTGTCGCAGGTACCGTCTCCATCCCACCGCTGGTGTCGCGGCTAGAAGCCGGTGAATAAGCGTCCCCGAGCAGCTTTGCTGCTGGTTTATTCAATTGCATGGTCGGCTGGTGTCCACCGTTGTATACGACACATCAGGTATTTCTTGGAAGTTTATTTGAGAAGTGGATCAAGAAGGTGAAGAAAAGTTTTCAGAAGTTGTGTTTGAACGAAGCTTATGGATGGGCCACTATAAAGTTATGTTGGGAAAGAAGAAGCTAAGAGTTTACATACTAAAGGCTTTGTTCAGATAGAAGACTGGTCTATCATCTTGTCATAAAAGCTAATGTTGTTTTAAGACCATTTGTATTTATTCCGCTTTAATGTTTTCTTAAACTTTGTAAAGTTGAGTTATCGAGTAATAAAGATTAAGTGCTTTTGACATTTTATTGTTTCCGGTTATGATTTAAATGAATCCAACTTTTAGATTTTTAGTTTGTTCAGTCAACTTAAAGCCTTGGGTAGCTTCGGTTTAGTCTTAATCGGGGTTACTGGCGGTAACACCTCCAGGGTAGGAAGGGGATGTTACAGTATGGGGTATTTTGATGTCATCTAGTTTTGCATTGTTTTTCATAAGCATTTAGGATTAGATTTCATCCTTTTCTAGCTTAGGTTTTGCATTTTGTGTTGATTTCTAGTATTATTCGTGGTATGGTTATCTACACAAGCTTTGTTTGCATTTTCAGGTTTTTGGAGGTGTTTTCGGGTCTTAAGGATGGTTAAGGAGCTTAATGATATTAGAGGAGTCAAAGAGAGGTGAAACAAGCCTTTGAGGGTGCTCGTGGGACGAGAATATGAGGTTAAAGGGGTGCCAGAGACGAGTCAACAAGCCAGAGATGAAGGTAGAGACGAGAAAAAGAGGGGAAAATTGACTAAGTCATGGTCTCGGTCGAGACGGTGCTCGTGTCGGTCGAGACGGCGGGCAGGCAGCCGGGAGATCATTGTTTTCTTGCGCGAGGGGTTATTTTTATGTTATATTTTTGGATATTTTTAGCCTTTAATATAAATACTCTTTAGAAAAATCTTTTAGAGGGGACTTTTATGCATTATTATTATTTCTAATTTCAAGTAGAGAGAAGAGAGAATTTATAGGGTTTTTAGTTTACGCTCTTTCAGTTTGGAGAATTGCACTCTTGGATCTACTTTGTTCTTTCAATTGAATCTCAAGTGAGTTTCTCTTTCAATTATTGTTCTTATTTGTATTCCATGTTTGAATTTATTGCTTTGATCATGAATTTAGTTATGCTAGGCTAAACTCTATAGTTCTAGGGTTGGTTGATCCCAACAATGTGAAGCGGATTTGATTCTAGGGGCTTAATCTAATAGATTTTAACTTGTTAGAGTCTTGTTTAGGTTGCGCATCGAGAGGTGGTAGTCTAAGTAAGTAATAAAAATAGAGAGAACACATCGAGAGGTGGTTCTATCTATTTGGAAAAACTAGAATTGAACTTGAGAATTAGTTTCTCATGTGGTTAATTGTCATAGAACGTCTAGGTGATTGAGTCAAGTTTGATGCATCACGAGAGTGGGGCAAGTTTGGTTTACCATCTAGATTTCTAAGTGCTTAAAGGGTTTCTATCGGTTTTGTTTCGTCACGAGAGTGGGTTCTTAATTTGATAGAAGTACATTAAGTTAAACTTTGAGAAAAATTAATTTATGACATTAGACAATAACCTTCATAAGAAAATATCTAACTCAGTTTAGGTAGAGGTGCGATTCAAACTCCGTGGATCAAAGTTGTGGGGATTCCATTCCTTGGAACTTTGCTTTCTCATATATATTTACATCGCTATTTACTTGTTTTAATTTCTTTATTTAGTTAGTATTACTTCACAATCATCACATTTGGCATAAGAACTTGTTTCTTGAATGTACTAAAACAGAAATAATCCCTGTGATTCGATCCTGATCTAATACTACGATAGATCTCGTATTCTTGCGAGTGTGTGGGAAACCATCACATCATAGCTGCACTCCAGAGGCAGCTCGAAGCCACACAACTTGAAAAAACTGCTCTTTAGGAACAACTCAATTTCTATCCAAGGAATGCTAAACAATATATGCATCCACAATTGAGGGTGCCAGAGTTTGCAATTATGCTTCCAGAGATAGAGAAGAATTTTGAGATTAAGTCTCAATTCATATTCTTAATAAAACGGGCTCGGTTTGAAGGGAAACCTACTGAGTGCCCTATGGAACGTATTAAAAATTTTCTTAATTTATGTGATATTATTGCTGCTGAAGGTTTCTCTTTGGAATATGTTCTGTTTAAAGCTTTCAGCTGGTCTCTTACAGGAAAGGCCCTGAGTTGGTTAGAGAGCTTACCTTCTAAGTCTATCAGGACTTGGAAGGCTTTGTATGATCAATTTTTGACAAAGTTATTTCCTCTTGCTAACACAACGCAGTTAAGAAAACGTATCACCTCCTACCACCAGCTGCCTAACGAGACCTTTGTGGAGACATGGGAGAGATTCAAGGAGATGCTTAGACAATGCCCTACCCATGGACAACCACCATATATGCTCCAAGAAATCTTCTTTCAAGGGATTAATGCTGACATAAATAACCGCATCAACATGCACACTGCTTGCGGTTTTATTGAGATGGATCCTACTGCTGCATGGGAGTTGCTGGACAAATTGACCAATTACGATGCCATGTATGGGACACAACAGACATCCTATCCTAAAAAACGTCTCTACATTCCAAATAAAGACGAAGTTGATCTTGACGTTAAAAATCGATTCTTACAAGATGAGATCAATCGTTTGAAGAAACAGGTAATTTTTCTGAAAACCTCTCAAACTTGTCAAGAGTGTGGCTCTTATACCCATAGTACTTCTGCCTGCACTAACATTGAGCAGGTTAGAGCCGCTGAGACTTACGTTGAAATGAATTATATGAGAGAGCAGTACAGAAAACCCACCTAACAATTATGAGAGGCCAGCCAACTATCCTAGTTGGGGAGGTTACAATCAAAATCAAAACCAAGCATGTCCACCACAAGAAAGGAAGGCTCCTCCTTATAGACCCCCAAGCTATCAAGAAACGCCATCATGGGTGAATGGACTCCATGAAGGGATCAATGGAGTGAAAAATGAAATCAGTGGAGTCCGTTCTAACCTAAAAGGTGTACAAGCACAGTTGGGAGAGATTGAGACATGGAGAAAGAATGTAAACTCCCAACTTGGCAACCTAGCTGCACAAATTCCAAGACCTCAAGGGCAACTTCCGGGCCTTCCCGAAGAGAACTCGAGAGGACGAATAGTAGTTGTACACCTCAGGAGCAGAAAGACACTACCAGGCCGTGCTAAAGCCAAGGAGAAAGAGCCCGGTACCGAAGAAGATGCCCCGACCAAGATCGATAACGCGCCAAAAAGGGTCGTTAACGAGCCTAACATCCTCGGTACCGATGCTCCAAAGCTCGTTTCCGACCCCAATCCAGGTAAGTCTTCGACACCGAGCTACTCCCTTAATCCCAGGCTCGATCCCGACCCCAATAGGGTCGGTATCGAACCTTCTGCAACACCAATCGACCCGATTGTTGATTCGGTAGCACCATCTCTCGAGCCTGCTTTGGTTCCGAGATTGGGGAAGTCTCTCCCCTTCCCTACTAAGAAGTCTAAGCACTCAATAGAAGGAAAGTTTAAGCGTTTCATTATGATTCTTCAGGCTTAAATATTTCTATACCTTTCGCTTAGGCCCTAAGAGAAATGCCGGCTTACACCAAATATCTTGAAAGACATTCTTAGTAGGAAAAGGTCGATGTCAGAGCTGAAGGATGAGTTCAGATTCATAACCTTTCCAAAAAAACTAGGTGACCCAGGGAGATTAGCTATCACTATCGGGATTTACGATCACCATTTCAAAGCACTATGTTATTTGGGGGCTAGTGCCAGTTTACTTCCCTTATCTATTTGGTCAAAAGCTAACATGGGACCTCAGGAACCCATTGATATGAGGTTGTACAAGGCAGACAGGTCTAGTGTAAAAGCTACAGGAGTCATTGATGATTTTCCCATTCAAGTGGGCAAATTCTTCATACCAAACGACTTTATTGTCCTTGATATGCCTGAAGACCTGCGGTACCCATCATTCTAGGCAGACCATTCCTTGCCACAACAGGTGCTCGAGTCGATGTTCGGAAAGGACTCCTCACCTTTGAAATAGGGGAAGAGCGGGTCGAGTTTAGTCTCAATCAAGCTGCTAATGACACAGCCGCAACCGCAAAGATCGAAGCGCTCCAGTCAGAGTCTAACATTGTTAAGACAGAAGTTTCCCTCCCAAGCAACAACGAATACAAGAGCAGTACTGATGTGATCCACCCCGAGGTCAATCAAGATTCCTCTTCAAGCTTGTGTCGTCACTCTCGAGGCTCATGTTCAATTCCGTTTGCGTCCAAGTCTCTGATAATTTTGTCGAATATATTTATTTATTGTAAATATTCTAAATTTTTATTATTATATGAAAGCAATAAAGAGGTAGTAGGTAAGGTGGTAGGTGAGGTGGTAGGTGAATGTGAACACAAAGGGTTGTTTGTAACCTTATTTTGTGTGCCTATTTATAGGCATTTTGTTCTTCTTGTTTAAGAACATTTTGAAACCTAATGAAAATGAAACTTTGAGTTTTTCTTTGTATTCTTGATCCACTAGTCCTTAAGGCTAGTGAATCCCCTTGGTTCGTGAGTCATATCGAGTCATCTTCAAGGATCCTTTCAAGGTGGGTCATATCCTTGTTTGAATCCATAGTTTATGTTGTTGGAGAGTGAGTCATATCTCTCTAATTCCAAATCCATATCTATCACTTAATCTCATGCAAAACCATCGCATTTCATTCTTCTTCAATCGCCACTCCATCAATTCCAATCAATTTCATTCAAATTCCCATCAAAATATCTTCTCGATGGATTCTGCAACACCTCAGTAAAATCGACATAACTTTCAACCTATTCATCATCTGGCTCTCAAATTTTGAGGAGTTCAACTAGACGCATATATCTAACTCCTCGAGTTGAAATCAATCAAATCCAAGTACGGACCAGGGAGAAAACGCCAGTTGAAGAAAGGCCAGATTTCTGGGTGTTTGTTGTCGAATTCCTTGGAAGTCTAGGGGGATTACCTTGCATTGTGGACTTCACGATCCTTGATTCTCATCAAGTAACAAGCCAAATACCGACCCACCTTGGGTCGGTACCGAGCCCTTCATACAAAAATATGACGAGGGAGGCACATTCTGGCACGATACCCAGGGAGTCCTTGCCCCAGACCAGTCGGTAATGACCTTGACCACCTCGGTACCGGTGCCCTCTCTGACTGATCAAGGTGAGTATTCTAATTCCAATTTCACTATTTTCGGTTACAATCCTTCCTTATATCATATTCCTACACCATACCCTACTATCCATACAATAGATGAGTCGAAACTTCCTTGGTTCTCGGACTTCACTAACCCTTGTGTAGGAATACCAAGCATATTGTTAGAGGATGAAGGATCGAATCTAGTGCGAAACAACAATACCTTTTCTGCTAAATATGGGATCCTCCACAACCCCGATAAAGATGAAACATAACCACCTTGAGCTAGCTAAGGTAAGTTCATCGGGCTAACGACGTTAAAAATAGCGGTAACGGGAGGCAACCCAGTTTAGTTTAGTTTTGCTTTCTTTTTATAGCTCTTCTTTTTGTCAGCTTTCTTTTGAGTTTTTTAGTAGAATAGAATTTTGCGGAATAGAATATCTTTGGGGCTAACATGTCACATAAGTAGGGAACGATAACGACGCTGAAAAACAGTCGTGCCAGGCTCGGTATGGAGTTGTGAGGGTCGGTAACGACCTGGGATTAAACCCAGATTCAAAACGCACGGCATAGGTAAGTGTTCTTAACCTAAAAACTCTTCCTTCCCTTGCCCTTATTTTCCACGCCGCACCTCTCAAGCTCTCAAAACACTCCCAAGCAAAACAAATCCTCACAAATTCCTCAAGATCTAGCCAACTTACTCCTTCTTCCATGCACCGCACTCAATCCATACCACTCAAAATTCGCAACCACCTTTGATACCGAGCAACACATTGTTTGTTCATTACCGAAGCCATACACCCTCGTTGCTCTTGCAATTCAATTTTCGGTTCTTCAAATTCACAAGTCTATGGTATGATTTCTTGAACCCTAACTCTTTTCTTGAAGATTCATGGTAATTTTGGGTAGTTTTCATATCTAGATCTATGTATAGATCCGAGATTGCATATTCTTATTGCCATCATGCCTCTTTGCCTTTATATTGGTGCTTAATCTTAAATGATTTTCGTTTCCTCATGCTTAATATATAATGTATTTCAATTATTAGAAAAGCATGAAGTAACTTGTTCTTGTATTGCATGATTTTCACCATGAATTTGGCAATTTTTAGCATGCTTGGATAGGGCTTTGAGTAAGTATGGGGTTGCAAGTACTTCATTGTGTGGTTTTATGAGGAATCTTGCTTGAATTGTGCTTATCGTCAAAAAATTTAGGGTTTAGAGATTCGAGATTCCTTGTGTAATGTTCTCGCACCAGGCTCGGTACCGACCTGTGAGCCTCGGTACCGACCTGTGAGCCTCGATACCGACCTGTGATCAGCCAGAACCAAAACTAAACCTAGAGACCTCGATACTGACATTGAAGGCTCGGTACCGAGGTCGGCCGAGACTATTTTGTAATGCAAGTTTGGGGTTTCTTGTTGGTATGAGTTGATTTTACCTTGGTTATTGATGACATTTCAGGTACTAAATGGCAAGCTCAAGCAGGGCCAACTCAAGGGCGGGCAAGAAAAGGAGGACCCAAAGATCTCCATCTCCTCCGAGACTGGACGAGGTCATCTTGCCGACTAGAGATCAACTGGCAGTCTTCAATTCAATCATTGAAAAGAACCATCTCACAAGATGGTTTTCAAGTTCAAGTGCAAAGTCCTCAGGCATCTATGAGGATGTGAAACATGCATTTGCTATTCTCGGTGTGCCACATCTCTTCAAAAAGGAAGATGTCCCTTATTATCCGGCTCTTACCTTAGAGTTTATAGCCACTCTCCGCGTTAGCTTCAAGTCCAAAACATCTGCAGGAAGGATCATGTTTCGGTTAGGCAATGTTGACCATGACTTCAATATGGAAGAGTTCAACAAACTCCTCGACTTCCCTAACCACTCCCGAGATTACAAGGCACCTGATGACTTCAAGGGCACGAATGCTTGGAGCTACATCTCTGGAAAAATTAATCCTACCTCACCGGCATTTCCAGGGGCACATATCATCAACCACATTTCCCGAATTATTCTCAGAATTTTGGGGGCGAACATTTGGCCCAAAAAGGAGCTCTCTTGGCCGACAAGGACGGAGGTTGGATGCCTCCGTACCATTCTCTTTGAAGATCCCGCCCCCATGAACTTGGAGTTTGAATGGTTGAAATATGTAGAGAAACACGGGGCCACTTCACAAGGATTTTGTTGTGGAAACTTGGTGAGCCTCTTGGCAATGGCTCTCAACGTCGACCTCTCACGCTACAATGCACACAGTCCACATAAGCTGAACTTGAGCTACTGGTTAGCTTCTGGCATTTTTCAGAGACACGAGAGGGGAGTCGCTACCTCGGTTTTTGGACAGACCGTGGTAATCACTCGGGACAAGTTGGAGTTGTTGCATGTGCCCAACTAGTATGAAGCATGGATGTCTCAATCGTTCCCCTTGGCCAAGAAACCTCAAGACGAGCTGGCATTGTGGGAATTCGAGACAAGGTAAGAGCGTGAGGAGGCCGCTATGGAAGAGGACGAGCCAGCCTCTGTGGAAGGGCTCGGTACCGAGGACCCACAGGTCAGTACCGAGGCCCCAACACACAATGCCAACCTCAGTACTGAGCATCCTGGCCTCGGTACCGAGTACTTCGAGGCTAGCACCGAGGTGTTTCACTTCGATACCGAACCTGCTCATCATCCTATCGAGCCACCATCGTTCGGTGTAGTGCCCTACGCCCCTTTCGTCCAGCACAACCACTACCAGCAGCCGCCCCATGCCGATCACTCTGGTTCAGATGCTCCTCCTCAATGGGCACAAGATTTGTCATCCCAGATGCAGCAGTTGAATTTGCAGCATTCCCAGCTCCACCAACGGATGAATCATTGGCGGGATGTCTATTCAGCTCGCATGGCACTTGAGGATGCACGACAGCAAAGGGTTGACGCTCGCTAGAGGACGATGGAGCAGCGCGTAACAGTTGATGAGGAACGCTGGCGCACATTGTATCAGTTTATGGGAAACTTTGAGCACTACTTCCCACCACCAAACCAATGAGGATCTCGCTTTCAAGGATGTTTCCTTTGCTTCGACAGTTGCTTTGTGAGTTTATTTTCTTTTCCCTATCTTTTTTTATGCTTTGCTTTATTCTTACAGTGGGGACGCTGTAATGTTTAAGTATGGGGTAAGGAGGGAAAAGAAAACTTGTTTGCTTTTGTGTGTTTTCATGTTTCTTGTTTTAGTTTGTTTTCCTTAATACTTGTTTTAGTTGTTTTCGTTTTCTTAAAAAATAATCACAAAAAATTGAAAAATTTGAAAAATCAAAAATATTTTAGAATAGATGAGTACCCTTAATCTTTTGGTTCTATGATAGCTTTTACTTAGCATGACCATGTAATTTCCTTTTAGCATGTTTTTGATAGTATAGCTTGAGCCTCATGAAATTAATTGTTTTTATGGTGAAATAGCATGTGATGAAATTTAGCATGTATAACTGTTAGCATGAGTAGTTGCAATCCAACAATAAATTACCTTGTGAGCTTTATTTTTTTTAGCCTAGTGTGATGGTTATCTATTTCCCAAGACTTGTATAAGATTTTTAGTTCATTACTTGTGAGAGTCATATGATAGAGAACTTATTTTTCATAAGCCCTATTAATCCGTATCCACCCTTATATTATCCCTGTTTTTGATAGTCAATTTGAGCTTAAACTTTTTATTTGTTGCTCCAAAAAATTATCCCTAGCCGAGATAAACTTGACCCTATCCGGGGATTAGGACTTAGTTGGAGAGGAATTGTTTGTTGAGGGCGAAGATATTTGTTGGTTCAAAAATAAAGGTTTGGTTGGGGTAGATTGGAAGTCTCTTGTTTCAATTATGTAAAAGATCTCTTGGTTAGAAGAAAGCCCAAAGGAAGAAAATATATTTCAAGTTTGATACCAGCCTATGTGGGCTCGGCACCGAAGTTTTCAAAGGGATTCAAAAGAAGAAAAGTACAGCTCGATACCGACCCTCTTAGGTTGGTACAGAGGCATGCCGTGAAGAGAAAAAAAAGAAAGAAAAAATGCAAAAAAAGGAAGAGAAAGAAAGGAAAAAAAGGAAGGAATAAGGTAGAAAATGTGCAAGTGCTTCAAAAGTTTAAAACCAAGAGTTTCTTTATGTTCTTATGAGGCTTTCTAGGATTTAATGGGAGAGTGAAGAAAAAGTGCATAAAGAAAAGTGAGTTTGGTAAGTCTTTTATGAGAGTTTTGGTGATGTGTGAGTTTTTAGGAGTCTTTATTTTCGGATATTATTAGCACCACATATCCAAAATATTTCCACGCCTAATTGTTTTTACCAAGCCCCATTACAACCCGGCCAAATGGAAGCTTCTATGAACTTAAATCACCAAACTCTCCACCAAAGTTTGACAAATCTTTGGTGGAGAGTTTGGTGATTTAAGTTCCAATTTCTATGAGTTTTTGCATATAAGATTGAGTTGAGAGATGAATTTATAACCCAAACACATGAGAGTTGAGTGAAACACATTATCCTTGGTGAGGTTGGATTGTGGTTGCTTATGTCTATAGGTGCATATATATGTGTGATGAGATTAAGAGTCATTTTGCTATTTTTGCTATGCTTTGAAGTTGCTTTTTAGATGAGGGCTATTACTTGATGGGCATGTTGATTGGTTTTGGTTTATGTCTAGTGATTGCTTGAGGACAAGCAAGCCTAAGTATGGGGTATTTTGATGTTCATGTTTTTAGTATAGTTTTTGGGAGTTTTTCTTAGTTGTTTAGATTAGTTTAGTTGAGTTTTAGTGTTTGTTTTGTGTGTTTTTGGATAAGTTTACATATTTTGCAAAACGTATGGAAGCTACTCCGTTTTCTTGTTTTTTGTAGGTTTTTGAAGCGGAAAGGAGCATTTCGAGGGAATTTAGGTCAAGAGGTTGACGGAGGAGTATGGTGAAAGAGAATAGAAGAAGACGCTTTGAAAATCTCGTCGAATCCAAAAGGAGCTGTGCAAAATGTACAAAAGAAGCAAGACAGAGACCTCGATACCTAGTTGTGCAACAGAGTTTAGTTGGAGAAGTTCAGTAAGAGTCCTACCGACCCTGTGAAGGTCGACACCGAGGTGGCCTGTGTTAGTAGGCGGCGCTGAATCTCAATTTTCATATCTTTTATCTCACAATTGATGTTCATGTTTTTAGTATAGTGTTAGGTGTTTTTCTTGAGCTGTTTAGCTTAGTTTTAGTGAGTAATTTATCCCTCAAAAGATATAGCTAATTTGGGTGTCTAATTAATTGATGGAATGAGAAAAGTAGAATCTAGTTTTTCAGAAAACTCTCTCTTTTGAAAGTCGATAGTCATGTCCCAGTCACCTCCGGCGGGGGAGACACCGACAACTTTTGATGTGATCAATGAAGTTACGATGGATGAAAGGGGAAAGGATAGGCCCCCGGATGATCCACCGGACTCTAGAGGATCTTGGAAAGATGTAGTGGTTGTTGGGGGTGCGTTACAACAGAAGACGTTGATCGATGAGAAGTTTTTGGAAGGGAAAATTCAGATTCAGTTCCAAATGGCGAGGATGGAGATCCCGCGATCTCCATTGATGATGAGGTGATGAATGCTCTCGCTTCAGTTTGGAAATGGTCCGTCGTGGTTAAGCTCTTGGGTAACCCTATTTCTTTCCAAATCATGGAGAAGAAGATAAGGGAGATGTGGCGTTCAAATGTGAGATATCAAATTTTGGATCTTACGAATGGATGCTATCTTGTGCGCTTTAGCAGAGAGGAAGAATTTATGTCGGCCCTCACGGAGGGACCATGGACAATTTTTGGTAGATGCTTGATTGTTCGGAGTTTGTCGCCGAGTTTCCGTACGACTGAGCCGATTAAGACAGCACCAACTTGGATTAGGTTATCCGATCTTCCGGCCACGTTATATGAGCAAAATTTTTTGTTGAAAATTGTGGCTGCCATCGGAAGCCCGATCAAAGTGGATCAGAAGACAATGTACACTAATCGAGGAAGGTTTGCCAGGATTTGCGTGGAGCTCGATCTTGAGAAACCTCTAAAAGGATCGATAACCATTAATGGGGATAGATTTTTAATTGAGTACGAAGGTCTTCCGACTATTTGTTTCAATTGTGGGAGGTTTGGTCACGTTAAGGGGAATTGTCCTTTCCGACCGAGTAATGAGAGGCAGCCGACTTCTCTAACTACTCAAGGGGGGTCTAAAAATGGCGAAAGCATGAAGTCTGTCAATCCAGGGAACGTGTCAAATTCGCTGGTTTGCCAAGATCAAGGGCAGGGTAAAGACGCTGGTGTTATCCCGGAGCAAGCTGCTTCGGCAAGTAGTTCGACCGCCGACGATAAGAAAGGTCTCTATGGGGAATGGATGAAAGTTGAAAAAAGGAAAGTAGTGTCAAATGGAAAGCAACAGAATCCTCGTCCGAGTAATTCGAGGAAGGGTGTGGTGAAAGAGGGAAAGGTGCACAATGAGAAGGGAAAGAATAAAATGGTGAGTGTAGAATCAGGCGCCCCAATCTCGCAAATCAATCGATTTGGAGCACTAAGAATATTGGAAAAAGATAGTGATGACGTCATTTCTAAATCGGTTATGGAAAATGTGGCCCAGTGATACGCTATATTTTAGTATAGGTTAACTCTTGTATTTTAGGTATGATTTGATGTGTTTAGGTTAGTTTTGAGCATAATTGTCATATGAAGACCGAAGACACGATTTGAAGAATTGCAAGAGTTTTGAAGACAAGTGTTGATTTGGAGTTGTTTTGACACCACTTTATTGTGATGCATCGTTGGGGAGCTACATTGATTGGATGAAGCTGAATTTGGTATCATCGTAAAGCTAAGTCGAAGATCTACAATTCATGTTTGTACGGAGAGTCCAAATTCCAACTCTAAGCGGGTCCAAACCACCTCTGAAGTTGACACCAATAAGTTGTCAAAAGATCGGCGACCGCGGATTCAAACCGCGCTCGCGGTTGTTGAGTATCCGCGGCCGAGGGTTCGAGTGGATCCGCGCCCGTGGATTATTTCCGCGCTCGCGGATCGAGGATTTTCAGCGCCGCCTTCGTGTCGTTTTATTTTATCTTTTTCGTATTTTTATATCTTAGGATTTCGGACTTATTTCTACTATTTAAGCTTTGTTTCGAGTTTCACTTTAGGGTTGGAGACATTCTAGCATACTTTAAGAGATTATTTCAGTTTTTAGTTTTATTATGAAGAACTAATTTCCCTTGGAGTTTGTTTGATCAAGGAAGCCTTTTTATGTAATTCGTGAGATTCTGGTAACTTTTCTATCCCTTGGTTAATATCAAAACTCTTGTGCTTAATTTCATGATTATCAATTGATTTCTCTTGGTGCGCAACTTGTTGAATTTGATTGATATTCTACTGTTTGGATTAGTTTGATTGTTGTCTGTGCAATCTTATTTATCCTTGAAGCAACTCTTTTCTAGGGTCGTGGACTAGAATTGAGAAAGAGTGTTTGATTTTTATTTTATGCATGAGACTCGTAGCTTGATTGCGTGAATTAATATCCTTCTATCCTTAATATTTTGTATGATTTGAATTAAGCGTTCTTGTTCATATCATCGTTTCGCTTGGACCGTGGACAAGCGGAAATCTTTTATAAGGATTGGAATTAACTAGGGAATTAATAGAAAAGTGGATGAATCAATGATCGAATGATTAAAAAGGTGGAATTGATTGAATAAACTCTGCTTTCTTCTAATTGATTTAATCCCAACAATATTTTCTTGTTTAATTGCTTGCTTAAACTTCCAAAAACCCCTGCCCTATTATCTGCTGATTGTTCAGAAAACCGATTCTCTTGGGTTCGACCCCTTGCTTGCTTGCTATACTAGTTAGTAGTTTAGGGTTATTTATTTTTGATCTTGGCAACAACGATTATGGCCGAGTCAAATTTTGGCGCCGTTGCCGGGGAATCGGTTTTAATTTTTTGATAAATCGGCGTTTTTGACGATCCGCGCCCTTGGATATATTCCGCGCCCGCGGACGATCCGCGCCCTCGGATTATTTCCGCGTCCGCGGTTTCTGTCGTCTAGAAATCTCGGATCTCTTGTGTAGACCTATCTTACGGTCTACACTTGTATATACTAATGTCTGCGTTTAGTTTTCTTTAGTTACAGGATGAATTATTTCATGAGTACTTCACTAGGTGCCAGGAAATCTTGCATGATCTCTCTGTCTGGGGGTTAACCATAGGGCTTGATGATGCTTGCAATCACATCTTTAGTGGGATGACTCTTGAGAACCAACTAAGGATGTACCGCGAGAGCGATGCAAAATACGTCGTTTGGAAACCCATTGACCGATGGAATTTCTTTTGTTATATCCGAGCCAAAGAGATCGAGATGCAGAAATTGGAGAACCAAATTGCTGAACAAAGAAAATTAGAGGAGGTGTTGGCCATCAAGACGGAAATTCTTGAAGAACCAACAAATCTCCCTGAAGAGCCAGTTCCACCCTCTCTAGAGGCACCCAAAGACCCTTCATTGGATGAAGAGATGGATGATCATACTCATGTAATGACAGAGGAGGAATATTTCATTAAGTTTGATAGCTCCTGGAGTGATGACGATGAGCCTGATGACTCGAAGAATGAGCTAGATGATGATATGGAGGTTTCCTTTCCACCTGAGGAGATGTCTATGTCTCCTGCCGTGGAGCCCTTTGTTGTGATCGATCATGATCCTTGTATCCTCTCCTCTTCTTCCTTACTTTCTATTGATATCTGTTTGCCTAATATTTCTGCAAAAGGTCCTGAGCATGATAGTTTACCTAGTGATTTCTCAAATTTTAAGGGTGGTAGTGCTAACATGAAAATCATTACTCTTGATTTATATTTTGATAAACTACCTCGTCCTTTCAACTGGTTCTATCCTAAATCTACTAATCCTGATTTTTCTAGTGGGTTTGATAAACTGAAATGGTGTCTGAATGCTATATTATTTAGTTTCAAGTTATCATTATACTATATTTGCTTGCATGAGTGTTGTTCGCAGGATTTTGACAGATTGCTTAGGGCTTTGACGATGTTCGAGTCTTGAGACAATAAGGACGTCGGGCCAAACGACGTTAAACAAAGGCGCTGCTCAGGAGGCAACCCGAGGTACAATTTTTTCCATCAAAAAGAAGCCAACCCAAGGCGAGGCCGAGTCCGCGGCTCGATCCGCGCCCGCGGATCGGCCTGACAAAATTAATTTTCGTTTTCTTCAGAAAAAAATAAAAAAAATAAAAAATAAAAAAATATAAAAATAAAAGGTTTTCAGGTGAAACCCCCGAGATAAGTTAGGAAAAAAAAAGAAGAGAGAAAAAAAAAGAGTGTTCTTCCATATTCTATCATCACCCACCAATCCACTTTTCTAATTCTTTCCATGTCTAGTTCCTTGGAATTCCTAAGTATGGGGGAATATTCATCTTCAAGGCTCGTACTACATTAATGCTTAAGGTGAGATTCAGAGTTCGTTTGTGTGTTCGTGTTCAGTTTTTTTTTATCGTGTTCTCTAACCATTTTTTTTCACGATCGGAGCACCACCCGCGCCCGCGGTTCCGGACCCGCGCCCGCGGTTTTTCCTGACGACAGATCATCTGGAGATTTCCGAGCTATTCATCCAAGCCTTTGAAGAGTTCTTCCATCTCTTCTTTCGTATGTGAGTCTTCTGATTTTCCTCTTCTATGCTTAATTCCTTTCTCTTTACTTCATTGAGGACAATGAAGGATTTAAGTATGGGGGAGGAAGTACTCACTACGCTTATCGTAGATAGTTGTTTTTTAGTTTATTTTTTGTTATTTTTATGGGATTTTTTTGTTCCATGTTTTGTATAGAGAAAATTTTGAAAAAAAAAATGAAAAAAGCCATAAAAAAATAGAGAAAAAGGCATATAAAATCTTGGGATGAGTTGAAAACCCGAAAGGGCGGCTCAGGTAATAAGTAGGTAACTCGGACCAGCATTAGGCTGGGGTAATATGAGGTCTATGAGAGATGTGAGTATTTATGAGCACACCTAAAGAAAAATGAAAAGAGTGATTAGATGAAAACCCGAAAGGGCGCCTAAGTAGAATGATTGGTAAAATCAGAGTGTTTAGGATTCATATTCTACTTTGGGGTCTGGGGATTACATTTTAGATGTTGGGTAGATCCTAGGTTATTCTACACTTTATAGAGCTTGAGTGATATATTCTGTATTATGTGAGGTGTGTGTTTGAGCTTTCATGTTGTTGCTCATTATTTCTCTATTTTGGGTTCGGGGTTGGTGAGGTGAGTGATTTTTGTCTTCCCTTGTACTACGTTGTAAACCTTGATAGGATTTATTGTTAGATTTATTTTGAGCTTACTCGAGTACGAGCAAGGTTTAAGTATGGGGGAATTTGATACACTATATTTTAGTATAGGTTAACTCTTGTATTTTCGGTATGATTTGAGTGTGTTTAGGTTAGGTTTGAGCATAATTGTCATATGAAGACCGAAGACACGATTTGAAGAATTGCAAGAGTTTTGAAGACAAGTGTCGATTTGGAGTTGTTTTGACACCACTTTCTTGTGACGCATTGTTCGAGAGCTACGGTGATCGGATGAAGCTGAATTTGGTATCATTAGAAAGCTAACTCGAAGGGCTACAATTCACGTTTTTACGGCAAGTTCAAATTCCAACTCTAAGCGGGTCAAAACCACCTCCGAAGTTGACACCAGTAAGTTGTCAGAAGATCCGCGCCCGCGGATTCAAACCGCGCTCGCGGTTGTTGAGCATCCACGGCCGAGGGTTCGAGTCGATCCGCGCCCGCATATTATTTCCGCGCTCGCGGATTGAGGATTTTCAGCGCCGTCTTCTTGTCGTTTTATTTTATCTTTTTAGTATTTTTATATCTTAGGGTTTCGGACTTATTTCTACTATTTAAGCTTTGTTTCGAGTTTCACTTTAGGGTTGGACACATTCTAGCATACTTTAAGAGATTATTCCAGTTTTTAGTTTTATTATGAAGAACTAATTTCTCTTGGAGTTTGTTTGATCAAGGAAGCCTTTTTATGTAATTCGTGAGATTTTGGTAACTTTTCTATCCCTTGGTTAATATCAAAACTCTTGTGCTTAATTTCATGATTATCAATTGATTTCTCTTGGTGCGCAACTTGTTGAATTTGATTGATATTCTACTGTTTGGATTAGTTTGATTGTTGTCTGTGCAATCTTATTTATCCTTGAAAGAACTCTTTTCTAGGACCGTGGACTAGAATTGAGAAAGAGTGTTTGATTGTTATTTTATGCATGAGACTTGTAGCTTGATTGCATGAATTAATATCCTTCTATCCTTAATATTTTGTATGATTTGAATTAAGCGTTCTTGTTCATATCATCGTTTCGCTTGGACCGTGGACAAGCGGAAATCTTTTATAAGGATTGGAATTAACTAGGGAATTAATAGAAAAGTGGATGAATCAATGATCGAATGATTAAAAAGGTGGAATTGATTGAATAAACTCTGCTCGCTTCTAATTGATTTAATCCCAACAATATTTGCTTGTTTAATTGCTTGCTTAAACTTCCAAAAACCCCTGCCCTGTTATCTGCTGATTGTTCAGAAAACCGATTCTCTTGGGTTCGACCCCTTGCTTGTTTGCTATACTAGTTAGTAGTTTAGGGTTATTTATTTTTGATCTTGCCAACAACGATTTTAGGCGAGTCACCTAGGTGCAAAAAGATTATGTTAGACCTGTTTCTGTGGAGCTTAATTTGTGGATCATTCAGACCAAGTCGGTTGAGAAAAATGATGGTATGAAGGAAGCAAAGGCTTTGGGAGGGGATTAAGCCCAAGAGCATTTTGACCAGGTTTTCAATAATGGTTTGTTCCAGCCCAAAACTCTAAATGGGAAGAGGTCTATCAAATTGGGCCGTAAGAAAGGGATTTTTACTCCGAATGCTAGTGATGGAGTTGAGACATGTTGGCCGAAAGCTGGGCTAAGCAATATCCTTACTAAAAGGCCCAGACGGGGGTCAAGAGATATTGAAGTGGTGAGGGTTTCACGTGATCCTGGCGTTCGTAATGAGACTGAAGGCGTTCGTAATGAGACTGAAAGTTTGCATGAGAACGTTTGCATGGATATCTTGCATGGTGCGGTGGAAAACAATAGTGCTCCGACAGTTCAACATCCTCAATTTCAACGAGTCGATTTGCAGAATGCAGATGCTACAATGGCGGAGAGCACTAATGCTCAAGGGCCAAACTGATTCCTTTGTTTGTCGTTTTATTTCCTCCCTTTTTATTATGATGAATATCTTATTCTGGAATTGTTTCGGTGCAGGAAAGCCAGGTTTTAGGAGAGCTATCCGTTATCTTTGTCGAAATAATAAAGTGGATATTTTGGCGCTTTTTGAGACAAGAGTGTCTGGGGATAGAGCCGATCATATTTGTAATAAGATGATAAAAAAGGATTTTTCTCACTTTGAGAGAGTTGAGGCTGTTGGTTTTGCTGGAGGTGTGTGGATCTTTTGGAAGAATGAGAGAGTGCAACTCATTGTGATTGATAAAAATAAGAATTTCATTCACACCAAGTATGTTGAGAATGGAGTCTCTATACATTTGTTTATTGTGTATGGTCCTCCTACGGATGGCCGTAGGAAAGAGTTTTGGAATGATCTTGAGCGTGCGGTGAAGAACGTCAGTGGACTGGTGATTATTGGGTGTGACTTCAATTGTATTCTATTTCATTCGGAGCGCGAAGGGGGCGCTGTTGGCCTTCATGCGGATTCCCATGTGTTTAATAAATGGAGGAATGATCTTTGTCTTATTGATCTTGAGTGTGTCGGTCCTAGATTTACTTGGAGTAGGCAGTTATCTCCGTCTTCGGTTGTGTCTAAGCGTTTGGATCGGGTTTTTACGAATGGGTCAGGGCGAAATCTTTGGCCTAATGCTGTTGTGAGACACTTACCCCGATTTTCTTCTGATCATAATCCGATGCTGCTGTCATTGAGTCCTCCCATTACCCGTAATAAGAGTAGAAGACCTTTTCGGTTTGAGGCAGCGTGGTTCTCGCATCCCGAGTTTGATGGGGAAGTGAAGAAGAGTTGGTGACCGGATTTGGATGCGCCTAATGCTTTGACGGCTCTTAAGGAGTGTCTTCTGAGATGGAACAAAAGGACTTTTGGTAATATTCATATTAGGAAGAAGTGTCTTCTGGATAGACTTGAACGGGTTCAAACCGATCCAAACAGAATCAATTCTAGGAGGTTATTGGATTTAGAGGCTTGTATCCAAAGTGATTTGGAGAAGGTTCTCGAACAAGAGGAGATGTTATGGATGCAAAAGTCGAGGGTCCAATGGTTACAACATGGAGACCGAAACACGTCGTTTTTCCACTCTTCTACAATTGTTCGTAGGAGACATAATAGGATCGATGGTTTGAAGAATATGGAGGGTACGTGGATTGACAACAGTATTGAGCTTGAGCATATGGCTGTTGATTATTTCAGAAATTTGTACAACCTGGAGAAAGATTTGAATTCTGCTTGATTGATCGCCTCTCACGGTGTGCGAGGGTCTAGAGATACAATTTATAACCCGACCCCGTTGTAGTACGTGGTGGGTGTCGAACACTCGGGAAGTCTACTCGATCGATGTGCCTAGATACTAGGAAGCTAGAAAGGAGAGCATAAAACAAAGGAAAACAAAGAAAACAGTCGGGACCGACACTGAGGTCACGTCGGGCCCGAGGTTGACGACGAGAGGAAGTCGGGACCGACACTGGGGTAAGTCGGGCCCGAGGTAGCTGGGTTTGTCGAACTTCAAAGATTAAAAGTAGATCTTGGGATTTTGGGTTCCTTCTCTAGTAGATTAAGGCTTATCCAGCCCAATTCAAGCAATGAGTGATGATCGGACTAGGATCGAGTGCTTTCGCCCTCATTCCAACCACTTCTACACATCGATCATTGGGGAAATCCCCTTCGAAGCAAGGTCTTGAGATTGACACATGTTCACTTTCGCTACTTTGCCAATCTCAAGCCTTGATTCCTGACTTTCGCAAGGAATTGTAGCTCTATGTAGAGTGGGTTCCTTAGATCAAACACTCAAGGCTATGGAATTGGGGTTTCTAGCCCAAACCTAGCTAGGGTTTTCCCCCAAAACCCAAGATCAAGGAGATCTACTCCATGTGGCAAACAAAGAAAGCAAACAAATCAAAAGGGAAAGCAATCAACATCATCAATCTCAAAACAAAGCAAAGTTTCATTCAAAATCAAAAGCAATCCACAAATTCCAATCAAGGGTTTCCAAATCCACAAGATCAAAACAAAGCAAAGCAAATCTATCAACCAAACCTATCAATCTTCCTCTCCTTGGCCGATTCTCTCTCTTCTCCTCCTCCTCTCCTTCCTCCTTGCTCTCCAAGTATCCCCTTGAGAGTTTTTGAGGGTTGGGTCCCTTGCTAAGTGTGGGAACCCCTCTCTTAGAAGACAAGAGGGCCTTTTATTAGATGAGGGGCAAAAGTGGAAGTTCACAATTTCGTGCCTTGGAGACCAAGTAGTTCGGAGACCGACTTGGACCGACACGGAGGACCTCGGGCCCGAGTTACTGTGTATGTCGGTACGAGGTTGAAACTTCAAATCGGGCCCGAGGTTGGTTGCAACTCGGTCCGAACCTCGTTCCACCTTCTTCTTGTTGGCTTTGCTCTTGTTCTTCTTCATGGCTTGCTTCTCTCTTTCCCGCTTTAACTCGGCCTTTGCTCTATGTCTCAACCCTCCTTTAAATCGATCCTTGATTCATGCCAAACTACCTACAAAACACATAAAAGGTGCGTAGTCTCCGAATCTCATAGAAATACGGGAACTAAGCTAAAAAGGAACAAAACGCACAAGAAAAGGGGAAAAAGAAACATATTTACAAAGGAAATCACATATGAAAACACCACCAAATAGAGAGACATCAAAATACCCCATACTTAAACTTGCTTGTCCTCAAGCAATAACAATGTGAGCAAGACCGAAACATAATCTTCAAGTAAAGCCTCGTATGAAAACACATTTTAAGCACAAGTGATCGATATTCAAGCAAGATTACATCATCACACATGATTAAGTGTTCCAAGGAATAAAGTCAATGCAACTAAGCCTCACTTTAGGGATATGTGAATGTGTATCACTCATCATGTGTTTGGGTTTAGCAATGAACACTCAAGCTCAAAAATCATGCAAGTAAGAACTTTACTATTGAAGCTAATATCACCAATTCCTCCACCTAGAGATGCCTACTGCAAAGTACACAAAGAATTTCGAACTTGGCTCAATGGAGGTCCTCAAAGAGGTTCCATTCGGCCGGGTTGTAATGGGGCTTTTGGTATTTCTCAAGGTGGGAATTATTTGGTCTTGTGGTGCTTACAATGGGGATTGAACAACCTAAACTCTCACCAACTTCACCAAATTCCACAATTACTTTCACACTCACCCAAAAGACTTAACATTTTCCTTTCAACCCAAAATTTCACTTAACATTCCACTTCATCTTTGCTCTTATGCTTTTTGTTGGATTTTCAACACTTTCTACATTTGGACCGACTTTCTTATGACATCGGGCCCGATGTTGCTTGTAACTCGGTCGGACCCTTTTCTTCACTTAAGCTCTTTGCTTTATTCCACTTTACATTTCCAACATTTTCTTTCTTCCTTTTCTTTCTTTGTTCATTTTTGTACAACAAAGATGCACTACCCACATGATTCATAACACCATTCTTTGCCCTTAAACCCAAGAGAATCTCAACTCTTCAAATACAATCCAAACCTCTCTTCTAAAGTCCAATCCCATAAGGGTCAAGTCATATAAGGCTAGGGATAATATTTTTGAGGAGTTTCAAACAAAGGCTTAGGCTAGAACGGGGCTACAAACAAAGGATTATCTTCATGGTAGGATATGGAACATTTATGTGACTAGAAGAATAAAGTTCAAGATCAATGTGACCATGCTAGGACAAATCTCATGACGGTCTTGGAAAATAGATAAACACCGCAATAGCAAGTTTTACTAAGCATGAATGAGCTAATCACACAAGAAAAATGAGGGATATGCAAATATGAACAAGCATCCCTAAAATGGCCAAAAATCAATCTCACAAGGGTCACTCATACTTAGTTGCATAAGAACTCGTCCTAGAACTCACATGTTCAATAAAACAAGCAAGATATCATGATCACATCAAAAGCAACATCATTTAAGAGGCTAAACTATCCAAAAATATGCAAAGGAATTTACATGCTCACATCATCATTAGCTTTTATTTTGGCAATCTAAGATGGGAATTTCTAGTCCAAAACCTACAAAACACAAAATCGTTTTATTGTTTTCAACACAATTTTTCAATTTTTATGGATTTTTTTGCAAAAATTTCTCTAAAACCAAAAAACTAACTCATCCATTCAAGACCAAATTAATCATTCATGTTTTTCATCAAACCACAAACCAAGAAGCAAACATCCCAAACACAAACTAGAAACACAAACTAAATATCCTCAAAATAATAAACAAACATAAACAAGTGAAATCATGAACACACTTACCCCCACCCCATACTTAAAATTTTGATGTCCCCATCAAACAAGGAAATCAAAACTTAAAAGCAAGAGAGAAGAGTATGAAAAGCTCACAATTTCTTATTCTTCAATGGCATGTATAGGATCAATCGGCGAGGACGAGAGCCCATGAGGCTCTAACTTCTTCGTTTGGACCGTCCTTGTCATAGAACTTCTTCACTCGATGACCATTCACTTTGAAAATATGTCCTTGTTCATCAACCAAGTCCACCGCACCATGAGCATAGATACGGTGGACCACAAATGGTCCGCTCCACCTAGTCCTTAACTTTCCGGGGAAAAGTTTAAGCCTTGAATTGAAAAGGAGAACCTTGTCACCGGTTTGATAGGTCTTTGGAATTAACTTCCTATCATGCCACTTCTTGGTCTTCTCCTTGTATAGCTTGGAGTTCTCATAGGCTTTCAACCTTAATTCCCCCAACTCATGAAGTTCTAGAAACCTTTTCTCACCGGCCAAGTTGATATCCCAATTCATCTCTTTGAGTGCCCATTTTGCCTTGTGCTCAAGCTCTACCGGAAGATGACATGCCTTGCCATAAACTAGATTGAAGGGTGTAGTTCCCAAAGGTGTCTTGAAGGCGGTTCTATAAGCCCAAAGTGCATCATCGAGCTTAGAGGCCCAATCTTTCCTTGATCGAGATACGGTCTTCTCCAAGATAGCCTTGATTTGACGGTTTGACACCTCGACTTGCCCGCTTGTTTGAGGATGATAAGGAGTAGCAACTCGATGAGACACCCCATACTTGATCAACACATTCTCGAAACACCTCTCAATGAAATGAGGTCCGCCATCACTTATGAGAACCCTAGGCACTCCAAACCTTGCAAAAATGTTGCTTTTTAAGAACTTCATCACCACCCTAGCATCATTGGTTCTTGTTGGTATGGCCTCCACCCATTTTGAGACATAGTCCACGGCTACCAAGATGTACTTGTAAGGCCCCGATGTGGGAAATGGTCCCATGAAATCAATACCCCATACATCAAATAATTCAACTTCTAGAATGCCAGTTTGAGGAGTCTCATTCCTCCTTGATAGGTTCCCCTCTCTTTGGCACTCCTCACACTTCCTCACATAATCATGCACATCCTTGAACATGGTTGGCCAATAATAACCACATTGAAGAATTTTTGAGGTGGTTTTGGAACTCTTAGCGTGACCCCCCGTAGGCAAGGAATGGCAATGGTGAATTATGCTCTCAACCTCTTCACTTGACACACATCGTCTATAGATTTGATCACGCCCTTCCTTGTAGAGATATGAATCATCCCAAAAATATTGTCTAGCATCATGTAAGAATTTCTTCCTAGCTTGATAAGACAAATTTGGTGGGATCACTCCCCCTACGGCAAAGTTAGCAAAATCCGCAAACCAAGGGGAAACCCCTCGTCTTACGGCACTAATAGAAAGAAGGCCAGTGGGAGAGAAAGAATCAATCAATTGAGAACGAGAAGGAATGGAGATCGGGTTAGGAAACTTACTTTCTTCCACGGATCGACATTGAAGTGTACCGAGCCCGACAAGGTGGGACGCCGGTCCAGCTTCGCAGACACACAGGTCACTCGGGCCCGATGTTGAAGTCCTCGGTCCCGACTCACTCGTGCTTGCCTTGCCTTCGGTCCGATGTTCTGAACCTCGGGCCCGACTTACTCGGTTCGTCGATCCACCCTTCCTTTCCTCCTTTCCGCTCATGAGAACTTCATCTGCTCTTGAATCATCTATAGTCAAACCATCCTCCATCTCCAACATGTACTCGATGGGCAAACGGGATAGATGATCCGCTACCACATTTTCCGCACCAGTTTTGTCCTTGATCTCATAGTCAAACTCTTGGAGAAGGAGCATCCATATTAGAAGCCTCGGCTTTGCATCTTTCTTCTTCATGAGGTATTTGATTGCCGCATGGTCCGTGAAGACTACCACCTTTGATCCCACAAGATATGAACGGAATTTCTCAAATGCAAACACTATCGCAAGAAACTCTTTCTCCGTTGTTGTGTAATTGCACTGAGTTTCATCCAAAGTTTTGCTTGCGTAGTAGATGGCATGCAACTTTCCATCCTTCCTTTGCCCAAGGACGGCCCCTACGGCGAAATCACTAGCATCACACATTACCTCGAATGGAAGATTCCAATCAGGTGCCGCCATTATTGGAGCCGAGATCAAGGCATCTCTCAACCTACAAAAAGAACTCATGCAATCCTCGGAAAATACAAAGGGAACATCCTTCATCAAGAGGTTAGACAATGGTTTTGCAATTTTAGAAAAATCCTTGATGAACCGTCTATAAAATCCTGCATGACCCAAGAAACTCCTAACATCACGAACACAAGAGGGAGGAGGTAGTTTTTCAATTATTTCAACTTTAGCTTTATCTACTTCTATCCCCCTACTAGAAACTAGGTGTCCTAGTACTATGCCTTCCTTCACCATGAAGTGGCATTTTTCCCAATTAAGCACCAAGCTAGTCTCCTCACATCTAGTCAAAACCTTGTCTAAGTTAGCTAAGCAAACATCAAATGAGGAACCATAGACGGAGAAATCATCCATAAACACTTCTACTATATCCTCAACTATATCGGAGAAGATGGACATCATGCATCTTTGAAATGTTGTCGGCGCATTACATAAACCAAAAGGCATGCGTCTATAGGCAAAAGTCCCATAAGGACATGTGAATGTCGTCTTCTCTTGATCATCGGGATGAATAGGGATTTGCCAAAACCCGCTATACCCGTCTAGGTAGCAAAAATATTCATGTTGTGCTAATCTTTCTAGGACTTGGTCTATGAAAGGAAGAGGAAAATGGTCCTTGCGAGTGCCACTATTAAGCTTACGGTAATCAATACACATACGCCATTTTGTTGTGGTTCTCATAGGTATCATTTCTCCCTTTTCATTTTGCACAACGGTGAGACCTCCTTTCTTAGGAACTACATGCATGGGACTCACATACTTGCTATCGGAAATTGGGAAGATAATTCCCGCATCCAACATCCTAAGTATTTCACTCTTTACCACTTCCTTCATGTTAGGATTTAATCTTCTTTGGGGTTCAATAGTGGGTTTATGGTTATCCTCCATATAAATCCTATGCATGCAAATTGAGGGAGAGATTCCCTTTAGTTCCTCTAGTGAATACCCTAAAGCTCCTCTATGTTTTCTTAGAACCTCTAACAACTTAGACTCCTCCTCATCATTCAAGTTTGCATTTATGATTACGGATAGAGAAGAGTTGGGACCAAGAAATGCGTACCTCAAATCTTTTGGAAGCTCCTTGAGTTCTTGAGATGGTTCCAGTGGTGCTTGAACTTCTTCTTTCTCGGCCTTGAACACCTCCAAATAAGACATCCTTTCCTCCAATTGTTCATGCTCAATCATATTGAGGGCTAGACCTTGGCGCTCTATCTCAATTTCTCTAGGTGGTGGGGTGGCTTTCAACCTAAGCTCCCTTGGCCTTGACTTCTTATAAACGGCTTCCCATTGCAATCCAAGAGGAACTTGGATCATCTTAGCTTCCTTATGTACGGTCCCTTTTGAAGTTGGCCTAAAGAAAAACTCAATCTCTCTTCCTCCAATGTCAAGAGACAAGTGGCCCTTTTTTACATCAATGATTGCCCCAATCGTAGCAAGGAAAGGTCTCCCTAGTATAATCGGTTCACCCGACACTTCTATCATGTCCACCACAACAAAGTCGATTGGGACATAGTGGCCTTCAATGCAAACGGGGTAATCCTCGACGATACCAATTGGCTCGATGGACGACCCATCCGCTATCGTTAACCTCATGTTGACCGGAGCTATGAGACCCATGGATGTGGATTTCCATATGGTGTGAGGAATGATGCTCGTGCTTGCTCCAAGATCACACAAGGCTTGGAAGTTTTGGGACCCCACACCAATGGTTATAGCAAAGCGACCGGGATCTCCTAGCTTTTGCGGTAACTCCAAGGTCTTGACCTCATCTTGCATTTCAACTATGGACCTCTTCTTGCTCAAAATCTCCTTTAAAAACTTGGCAAAAGATGGCATCTCGCTCAATGCATCGGTAAACGGGATAGAGATGTTCAAGCCTTGCAAGAGTTTGAGAAACCTCTTGAACTTGTTCTCAACAACATCTTTCGGCTTCTTCGAAGGATATGGAAGAATTGTTTCACCTTGAATCTTGCTTGGATCAACCTCCTTGGACTTCCCTACTTCACTTGCAACATTTCCTGGTTGGACCGACTTGGGCACCATGTCGGGCCCGATGTTGTGACTCTCGGTCCGAGGCAGAGGAGTTGGATCGAGGTCTATGTACGTCGGTCCCGAGTTGCTCTCGACCTCGGTCCGTGGTGAAGGAGTCGATCTTCTTGCTGGGTCGACTTCGGGGAATGTCGGACCCGACTCGCTGGGTAAGTTGGTCCGACTCTCTTCATTCTTCTTAGGCACGTGTGGCTCGGGTAGGTTTCGGCCACTTCTCAATCCAATTGCCCGGACTTCATTTTGATTGTTTTGAGCTCGAGGATTCTCCTCGGGTCGGCCCAGAAGTCTCCCATTCTATCTCGTGGCTTGAGTCGCAATTTGAGCAAATTGATTGTCGACTTGCCTCCTCCATGCACCAAACTCATTGAATTGGGTCCTCATCTCGTTGAACCCATCTCTCATCTCTTGAGCAAATGTTTGTAACTCATTGAATCCCGGTGGTCTATATGGTGGTGGTGGCGCCCTTGGCTCGTTTTGGTTGAAGTTGTGGTTGTAGCCTTGAGCTTGACCGTTGTTCCACCGGCCATTGCCACCATTGTTGAAATTGCCTCTTCCACCAAAATTTCCTCGAACATAGTTTGCCTCCTCAATTTGCTCGGCCAAGCGCACTTGGCTCTCATTCGGACAAACATGTGTAGCATGTGCAAAGGATCCACACTCCTCACAAGCTCTAGCATTTTGCTTGTAGTAGTGGACTTGCCTCTTAAGCTTGCTCACTTCACCTTCAAGGAATTGGAGCTTCACATCCCTATCAATGTCTTCTCCCTTTGGATCATATAACTTCCTTGCACCTTCACCTTGAACTTTCACCTCCTTGCTAGCTTGACTCACCCCATACATGGCCTCATAATCGGATAGCTTGTCAAGTAGCTCCCAAGCTTGATCCGGTGTCAAGTCTATGAACCCACAATCGGTGTGGAGATTGAGCTTGTCCTTCGTTACCGGATTGATGCCTTGGAAAAAGATGTCTTGAAGTACATATGGTTGTTGGCCATGAGTAGGACATTGGCGCAACATCTCCTTGAAACGGTCCCATGCTTCGAAGAGAGGCTCATTCGGACCTTGTTGAAAGCTTGCAATCTTCCTTCTTAACTCGGTTGTCTTTGAGGGCGGGAAGAACTTCATCAAGAAAGCATCATAGAGTGTCTTCCAAGTTGTGATTGACCTAGGAGCTTGGCTCTCGAGCCAATGTATGGCCTTGCCCCCAAGTGACCATTTGAACGCCTTTAGAAGCACATACTCCAATGTCTCCTCGTCGGTGGAGATCGTCTCACACATATCCACAAATCGTTTAACATGCTCTATGGGACACTCATGTGGACGGCCCTCGAATTGATCACGCTTGATGAGGGAGATGAATTGCGTCTTGATCTCAAAATTCTTGGCAACCTCGGGAAGCACAATAGCCGGCTCGGGTACCCTCAACTCCGGATGCATGTATTGGCGTGCATTCCGGGGTAGAGCGTTGAGTTGAGCCTCGGCTCTCATCGGTTGCTCCCGTTCTCTTCTTGCCACCTCCTCTTGGTTGTCCCTCTCAAGTTGCAATCTAGCCATTTCTGCCCTAAGTCGAGCCAACTCCTCATCAACATGGAGAGCTTGATTCTCCATCCTTTTCCTTCTTCGGGCTTCTTTGAGAATACTTTCCGGATCACTCACAAACTCAAGCTCAAGTGTTCCTCGGGAGGAACGAGCTAGCATACACCTATGAAGCAAAGACACAAACCAAAACAAATCAAAAACAAACAAAGGGTTTGGGCTATTCCCTCACCCAAATCACTACCAAAACACAAGAAACTCACCAAATTGGCACTCAATGCACTTAGACTTCCCCGGCAACGGCGCCATTCTTTTGATCGCCTCTCACGGTGTGCGAGGGTCAAGAGATACAATTTATAACCCGACCCCGTTGTAGTACGTGGTGGGTGTCGAACACTCGGGAAGTCTACTCGATCGATGTGCCTAGATACTAGGAAGCTAGAAAGGAGAGCATAAAACAAAAGAAAACAAAGAAAACAGTCGGGACCGACACTGAGGTCACCTCAGGCCCGAGGTTGGCGACGAGAGGAAGTCGGGACCGACACTGGGGTAAGTCGGGCCCGAGGTATCTGGGTATGTCGAACTTCAAAGATTTTAAAAGTAGATCTTGGGCTTTTGGGTTCCTTCTCTAGTAGATTAAGGCTTTTCCACCCCAATTCAAGCAATGAGTGATGATCGGACTAGGATCGAGTGCTTTCGCCCTCATTCCAACCACTTCTACACATCGATCATTGGGGAAATCCCCTTCGAAGCAAGGTCTTGAGATTGACACATGTTCGCTTTCGCTACTTTGCCAATCTCAAGCCTTGATTCCCGACTTTCGCAAGGAATTGTAGCTCTATGTAGAGTGGGTTCCTTAGATCAAACACTCAAGGCTATGGAATTGGGGTTTCTAGCCCAAACCTAGCTAGGGTTTTCCCCCATAACCCAATATCAAGGAGATCTACTCCATAAGGCAAACAAAGAAAGCAAACAAATCAAAAGGGAAAGCAATCAACATCATCAATCTCAAGACAAAGCAAAGTTTCATTCAAAATCAAAAGCAATCCACAAATTCCAATCAAGGGTTTCCAAATCCACAAGATCAAAACAAAGCAAAGCAAATCTATCAACCAAACCTATCAATTTTCCTCTCTCTTGGCCGATTCTCTCTCTTCTCCTTCTCCTCTCCTTCCTCCTTGCTCTCCAAGTATCCCCTTGAGAGATTTTGAGGGTTGGCTCCCTTGCTAAGTGTGGGAACCCCTTTCTTAGAAGACAAGAGGGCCTTTTATTAGATGAGGGGCAAAAGTGGAAGTCCACAAATTCGTGCCTTGGAGCCCAAGTAGTTCGGTGACGTCTTGGACCGACACGGAGGACCTCGGGCCCGAGGTACTGTGCAACTCGGTCCGAGGTTGAAACTTCAAGTCGGGCCCGAGGTTGGTTGCAACTCGGTCCTGACCTCGTTCCACCTTCTTCTTAGTTGGCTTCTCTTGTTCTTCTTCATGGCTTGCTCCTCTCTTTCCTCCTTTGCTCGGGCCTTGCTCCATGTCTCGACCCTCCTTCAAAACGACCCTTGATCCATGCCAAATTACCTACAAAACACATAAAATGCGCGTAGTCTCCGAATCTCATTGAAATACGGGAACTAAGCTAAAAAGGAACAAAACGCACAAGAAAAGGGGAAAAAGAAACATATTTACAAAGGAAATCACATATGAAAACACCACCAAATAGAGAGACATCAGTGTGCGAGGGTCTAGAGATACAATTTATAACCCGACCCCGTTGTAGTACGTGGTGGGTGTCGAACACTCGGGAAGTCTACTCGATCGATGTGCCTAGATACTAGGAAGCTAGAAAGGAGAGCATAAAACAAAGGAAAATAAAGAAAACAGTCGGGACCGACACTGAGGTCACGTCGGGCCCGAGGTTGACGACGAGAGGAAGTCGGGACCGACACTGGGGTAAGTCGGGCCCGAGGTAGCTGGGTTTGTCGAACTTCAAAGATTAAAAGTAGATCTTGGGCTTTTGGGTTCCTTCTCTAGTAGATTAAGGCTTATCCACCCCAATTCAAGCAATGAGTGATGATCGGACTAGGATCGAGTGCTTTCGCCCTTGTTCCAACCACTTCTACACATCGATCATTGGGGAAATCCCCTTCGAAGCAAGGTCTTGAGATTAACACATGTTCACTTTCGCTACTTTGCCAATCTCAAGCCTTGATTCCCGACTTTCGCAAGGAATTGTAGCTCTATGTAGAGTGGGTTCCTTAGATCAAACACTCAAGGCTATGGAATTGGGGTTTCTAGCCCAAACCTAGCTAGGGTTTTCCCCCATAACCCAAGATCAAGGAGATCTACTCCATGTGGAAAACAAAGAAAGCAAACAAATCAAAAGGGAAAGCAATCAACATCATCAATCTCAAAACAAAGCGAAGTTTCATTGAAAATCAAAAGCAATCCACAAATTCCAATCAAGGGTTTCCAAATCCACAAGATCAAAACAAAGCAAAGCAAATCTATCAACCAAACCTATCAATCTTCCTCTCCTTGGCCGATTCTCTCTCTTCTCCTCCTCCTCTCCTTCCTCCTTGCTCTCCAAGTATCCCCTTGAGAGTTTTTGAGGGTTGGGTCCCTTGCTAAGTGTGGGAACCCCTCTCTTAGAAGACAAGAGGGCCTTTTATTAGATGAGGGGCAAAAGTGGAAGTTCACAATTTCGTGCCTTGGAGCCCAAGTAGTTCGGAGACCGACTTGGACCGACACGGAGGACCTCGGGCCCGAGTTACTGTGTATGTCGGTCCGAGGTTGAAACTTCAAGTCGGGCCCGAGGTTGGTTGCAACTCGGTCCGAACCTCGTTCCACCTTCTTTTTGTTGGCTTTCCTCTTGTTCTTCTTCATGGCTTGCTTCTCTCTTTCCCGCTTTAACTCGGCCTTTGCTCCATGTCTCGATCCTCCTTTAAATCGATCCTTGATTCATGCCAAACTACCTACAAAACACATAAAAGGTGCGTAGTCTCCGAATCTCATAGAAATACGGGAACTAAGCTAAAAAGGAACAAAACGCACAAGAAAAGGGGAAAAAGAAACATATTTACAAAGGAAATCACATATGAAAACACCACCAAATAGAGAGACATCACTGCTCGTATTGATAATTTGAGTTGCGGGTTTCCTGTGATTTGCCAAGAGAATATGGAGAAGCTGACTCGGCCGGTTACGGGAGGTGAAATCTGGAATGTATTCAAATGCATGGGCGCTTTCAAATCGTCTGGCCTTGACGGTTTCCAACCGGTGTTTTACCACAAGTGTTGGAGTAGTGTTGGGGTTTCTGTGATTCAGTTCATTAGAGAGTTCTTTAGGCGTTCTGTTTTGCCTGAAGGAATTAATGATACGCTTATTGTGCTTATTCCTAAAGTTGATAAACCGGAGAGTTTAAGTCAATTTAGGCCTATTAGCCTTTGCAATGTCTTGTTCAAGGCTATAACCTAAAATTTTGGCTAATCGGCTTCAACCGGTTCTGAATACGATCATTGGGCCTACACAAGGGAGTTTCATTCCGGGTCGTATGATCATGGATAATATTGTGATTGCTTAGGAGGTTATCCATTCGATGAGAAGGAAGAGAGGTCGTAATGGGTGGATGATCCTCAAGCTTGACTTAGAAAAGGCGTACGATAGAGTGCGATGGGATTTTATTGAGGCCACGTTAATGAATGCTGGTTTCCCGAGGCAATGGATTAGGTCGGTGATGGAGTGTGTGTCAACTACTAGAATGCAACTTTTATGGAATAGTGAGGTTACGAGACAATTCAATACTTCTCGGGGGGTGCATCAAGGTGACCCGATATCTCCTTATTTGTTTCTGCTTTGCATTGAAAGGTTGAGCCATATTATTAATGCCGCTGTGGGGGACGGGGATTGGAAACCGATTAAGCTTACGAGAGCGGGCCCAACGCTTTCACACTTGTTCTTCGCCGATGACATTTTGCTCTTTGCGGAAGCTTCGGTTGATCAAATTCATGTCATCAAGCAATGCCTGAATGTCTTTTGTGAGGCGTCGGGGCAAAGGGTTAGTGCTCCTAAGTCTAATATTTTCGTTTCCAAAAATGTGTCCTGTGGGGTGAGGAGAAGACTTAAAGAGGAAAGCGGATTTACGGTTACGGATGATTTGGGGAGTTACCTTGGTATGCCCATGTTACATAAACAGGTGAACAAGGATACGTTCTCGCATTTGGTGGATAAGTTTAATGCTAGAGTTTCAGGTTGGAAATCGAAGTCGCTGAGCTTCGCAGGCCGTGTTACTTTGGTTAATTCGTTGCCGGTGTACACTATGTCGTCGGTTTTGCTTCCGGTTGGTATGTGCAATAAGATTGACGAGATTAATCGTGCTTTTGTTTGGGGAAGCAGTAACGAACGTAAACGCATTCATAAAGTCGCCTGGGAGGAGATTATCAAGCCAAGGAATAATGGTGGGCTGGAGGTGAAGTCTATGCGTGATATGAATGTCGCGCTGGTCGGGAAACTCGGATGGCTTTTCATTATGGATGAGAATAGCCTTTGGACGTCGGTTCTTAAGAAGAAATATGTGGATTGTGCACTGGGCAATTCCCACGCTTGCTCTCATGTTTGGAAAGGGATAAGGTTTGGCCTAGCTGAGGTGGTGAGTAAAGGTGTGAAGTGGTTGTTAAGGAATGGGCGAATAATCAGATTTTGGTTGGATATTTGGGCTACTAAAGCGCCCCTTATTGAGAGTGCTATTGGGGTGGTCGACGACAGGTTCATTCAGGCGAGGGTTCGTGATTTTGGATAGAAGGAACTGGTTGGAACTAGGTTGTGTTGGCGCACAATGTTCCGGCTGCGGTGATGATGAGTTTGGCCTCCATTGTTGTTCTTCCAAATGATGCTGAAGAGGAAGACTCAATCTGCTGGAAGTTTTCGGCGGATGGGAATTACTCTACTAAATCTGGATACAATTTGTTGCAAGGTCATTTGACGAGGACTGATGTGGATACGTTGGTTTATCGTCGTATTTGGAATCTGAAAGTGCCAGAAAGGGTTCGTTATTTTTCCTGGACAGTCTGCAGGGGCGGAATTTTATCAAATTCAGAGAGAAGACGTCGTCATTTGGCAACTATGGCTGATTGCGCAGTCTGCCAAGATCACCGAGAGGAGTCCTATATTCATCTCTTTAGGGATTGTTCCCATGTTATTAATATTTGGCTGAACTTAAATGTTACTGATTTCATTCCTTTGTTTTTTCAAATGACATTTGCGGAATGGTTCAGATGTTGCATCTTGTGGAATAGTAAAATCAATGACATGGAGTGGAGTGCTTTGTTTGCTATTACTCTTTGGTGGATATGGAGGTGGTGAAATGCGAAGGTTTTCAACGAAGAAGTTAAAGTGATCGACAAGACGGCTTTTGTTATGGGAATGACTAAAGAATTTGCAGAAGCTACAGGCAGTTTAAGTTAAATTCAAGTTTGAGTATGAAGTATGTACAAGATGTTGCTTGAATCTTTCCGGAAGATGGGTGGGTCAAAATCAACACGGATGGATCGGTGAAGGATGGCGATGCTGCTGGTGTTGGTGGTATTATTAGAGATGACCGTGGAAGATGGATAAAGGGCTTCGTTCATAATCTTGGAAGCTGCTCGGTCCCGTTGGCAGAGTTGTGGGGCGTCCTGAATGGCCTTAAGATGGCTTGGGAGTGCGGCTTCCGTCGTGTTATTCTTGAATCAGACTCCCAACTTGTTATTAGTCTTATTGAGTCGAGGGTGAAGAATACTCACCCTATTTATAGCCTGGTCATGCAGTGCCAAGGCTTTATTAGTAGGGATTGGATTATCCAATTCCATCATGTTTACCGCAAGGCCAATTCGGTTGCGGATTATCTTGTGTCTTTATCGTTTTCGTTTCCCTTAGGACTTCATGTATTGTGTGCCCCGCCTGAGGGGATTAAATTATTGCTCTTTGATGATGTTAGGGGTCGGGCTATCCCCCGTTTGCTGACTACTTAGCCCACTTTTTCAAAATTAATAAAACGCCTCCTTGAGAGGCCGGAGAGCACCGACTCTCCTTCTACAAAAAAAAGCTTAATTTTAGTGAGTTTTAGTACTAGTTTTGTGTGCTTTTTGATAAGTTTACATATTTTGTAAAAAGTATGGAAGCTACTCCGTTTCGAGAGAGTTGAAGTCAAGTTGTAGATGGTGGAGTGTGTAGAGGAGAAGAGAAGAAGGAATACGCCTTGAAGATCCAATTGAATTTAAAGAGAAGCTGTGAAGAGTGTACAAAAATCCAAAACAGAGAGCTCGTTACCGACCTGTGAGGGTCAGTACCGAGTTGTGCAACAAAGTTTTACTTGGAGGAATTCAACAAGAGTCTACCGACCCTATGCAGGTCGTTCCCGAGGTGACCTATGTCGGTAGGCGGCGCCGACTTTCAACAATTCTATCTTTTATCTCGTAATCTTTTTATTTAAGAAAGTTTATATATTTTAGGACCCTTGTTAGATAGTTTCTTTTAGTAAAAATGCTCTTGTTCTAGTCTAGTTTTAGGGGAGTTCGTGAGTTTTTGGGAAGAGCGATTGTTAGGAGAACACGCCTGGTTCCATCGAGAGAGAGAGGAACCGAGTTCGAGTTTTGTTCGCTTTTGTCCTGTTTTCGAACGTGGTTGTTTCAAAGACAAGATTTTTATATTTGAAATAAGCTTTTATTTTAGTTCTTATTTCAATGTTTTCATTCAATTTAGTTGTTTATTTTATCTCGATCATGAGTGAGTAGTTTACTTTTCTAGGATCGGGGTTAAAACCCGACATAGTTATGCATGATTGAATGTGTGTGATGAATGTTTGATTGCCTTTTATCTTTTAACTACTTGTTTTGTGCTTATACTTAGACGAAAGTCGAAGTAATTTGAGTTTATCACTTGATTGAAAGAGAAAGTAGTGAGCTTGAATGTTGATATTGTGTGATAACGAAAGTTTTGAGCTTTGGATTCAAAAATAAGTATAAAGTGAATTGATTTATGAAAATTGATTGATTTGCTTGCTTTGGTCAACGAAAGTTGATAGCTTTATCTTTGAGGCATGATATTTATCCTTCACACTAGTTCATATGCATGATTATGTTGTGGTAGCCCTTGTCCTAGATCTTTTTACCTTTGAATTACCTTCGTTTTACTTTTGTACAGACTCGTTACCGAAGTACATAGGTCGGTACCGAGCCTACAGTTGTTTGTGTCTTGTTTGCTTAGTTTGTGTCTAAATCCAGCATCGTTACCGACCCTGACAAGGTCGGTACCGAGGGTTGTCGTAGCCTTGTTTCCTTCTTTTGTTTCTGTTTTGCATTGTTTCTGTGCTTTTTGTTTTATATTTTAGTAATCAAACAAACTTGCTTCCTGTGGACGATCTTGACTTCGCTATACTCAATGGGGTCTTGACTACAAATTTATTTGTTGTCGAGTAAATCCCTCTCAACAAATTGGCGTCATTGTCGGGGAAGCAATAGTGCTTGTTTGATTATTAGTGGGTCTGGGAATAGCCCGACCTCGTTTTTGTTTTTAATTTTGTTCTCTTTTGTTTGTTTTCTCAGCTTATGCCAGCAAGACGTCGCAGGCTCGAGTTTGATAACACTGGTTATTATTCTGAACCTGAACGCACCCTTCACCGCAGAAGAAGAGGAAAGCAAGCCATGGAGATGACTCCTGAAGAGAAGGCTCAACAGATGGATGCGCTCCAGAGGCAGCTTGAAGCCACATAGATTGAGAAGACCACTCTACAAGAACGACTCAATGCCTATCCGAGGAATGCTAAACAATACATGCATCCAGAACTGAGGGTGCTAGAGTCTGCAATCGTGCTTCCGGAGATAGAGAAGACTTTTGAGATTAAGTCTCAATTCATATCCTTAATTAAATGGGATCAGTTTGAAGGGAAACCTACCGAGTGCCCTATGGAACATGTTAAAATTTTTCTTGATTTATGTGACACTATTGTTGCTGAAGGTTTCTCTCTAGAACATGTTTTGTTAAAAGCTTTCAGGTGGTCTCTTACAGGAAAGGCCCTGAGCTGGTTAGAGAGCTTACCTCCTAAGTCTATCAAGACTTGGAAGGCTTTGTATGATCAATTTTTGACGAAGTTCTTCCCTCCTGCTAAGAAAACGGAGTTGAGAAAGCGTATCACATCCTACCACCAGCTGCCTAACGAGACCTTTGTGGAGATGTGGGAGAGATTCAAGGAGATGCTCATATAGTGCCCTACTCATGGGCAACCACCATATTTGCTCCAAGAAATCTTCTTTCAAGGGATTAATGCTGACACAAAGAACCGCATCAACATGCACACTGCTTGCGGTTTTATTGAGATGGATCCCACTGCTACATGGGAGTTGTTGGACAAACTGACCAATTACGATGCTATGTATGGGGCCCAACAGCCACCTCAGCCACAAAAATGTCTCTACATCCCAAATAAAGACGAAGTTCACCCTGATATTAAAAATCAATTTTTGCAAGATGAGGTCAACCGTTTGAAGAAACATGTAAGTTTTTTGAAAACCTCTCAAATTTGTCAAGAGCGTGGCTCTTCTGCCCATAGTACTTCTTCTTGCACTAACATTGAGTAGGTTAGAGCCACTGAGGCATATGTTGAGATGAATTATATGAGAGGACAATACAGGAATCCTCCTGCTAATTATGACAGGCCAAACAACTACCCGGCTTGGGGAAATCAAAATCAAAATCAAAACTATGTAGCCCCTCCTCCAGAAAGACGACCCACACCGTATCGGCCTCCCGGCTATCAAGAGCCACCATCTTGGGTGCAAGGACTTCATGAAGGGACTAATGGAGTAAAGAATGAAATCAATGGAGTCTAAGCCAACCTCAATAATCAAATGAAAAGATGGGGAGAGTTCAATAATTGGAAGAAGAGCATTGACGCACAACTAGGGAACCTAGCTGCACAAGATCCGAGGCCACACGGGCAACTCTTCTTCACTTAAAGCTTCGACTTTGACTTCCTTATCTTCATGTTCTTCCGACCTCCACCACAACACTTCAATTCAGCTTAAAAAGTGCTCTTTCCTGCTCAAAACCTACAAAAAGACACAAAATGGAGTAGCTTCCATACTTTTCACAAAATATGCAAACTTATCCAAAAAACACACAAAACTAACTCTAAAAACTACTAAAACTAAACTAAACAAACTAAGAAACACACCAAAAACTAGACCAAAAACATGAATATCAAAATACCCCATACTTAGACTTGCTTGTCCTCAAGCAATCAACAAAACAATAACCAAAACCAAACAATCATGCTTATCAAGCAAATAACCATCAACTAAAAAGCAACATCAAAACCATAGAAGAAAATAGCAAATGACTATTAATGTCATCACACATATATAAGCACTAAATAAACATAAGCAAATACAATCCAACCTCACAAGGGAAATATGTGTTTCACTCAACTCTCAAGTGTTTAGGCTTATAAATTCAACTCTGAACTCATCTTATATGCAAAAACTCATAGAAATTGGAACTTATATCACCAAAACTCTCCAGTTAAGATTTGTCAAAACAAGCAAAAATCATCAAGAGAAACTTAGGCTCAATGAAAAACTTCATAGAAGCTTCCATTCGGCCGGGTTGTAATAGGGCTTGGCAATAACAATAAGACGTGGGAATTTTTTGGCTATGTGGTGCTAATAATATCCGGGAATCAAAGACTCCTAAAAACTCACACATCTCACCAAAAACTTTCATAAAAACAGTACCAAACTCTCTCTTCTTTTATGTACTTTCCTTTCACTCACCCAATATATCCTAGAAAGTCTCATAAAAGAACTCAAAAGAATCTCCAGCTTATCTTTTAAACACAAATGCACATCTTACTTTTCTTATTTGCTTCTCATATTTCTTTCAACTCTTTTCTTCACTCTTTTTCTTTTTAGCAGCCTCGTATAGCCTCGTTAACGAACCTACTAGGTCATTAACGAGCTTCATCGTGAACTCATTCTCTTCATTTTTTTAACCACAACTACTTTGTTTTGTGCATCCTTTCTTTACCAAGAGATCTTTTTACAAATCAACACAAGAGACTTCCAATCTACCCTTCCCAAAAAACCTTTAATTTCGAACCAATTACATCTTTTTACTCTACAAAACAAACCTCTCCAAATCTAAGTCATAATCCCTGGATAGGGTCAAGCTTATCTCGGCTAGTGAAATATTTTGTGGAGCTAAAAATAAAAGGCTTAAAGGCTCAAATTGGCTATCAAAAGAAAGATCATGATAAGGTAGATAAAAAAAAGAGGATAAAAAGTGGGTTAACGAAAATAAGTTCTCCATCATATGATTTTCACAAGTAATGAACTATAAATCTTATATAGGTCTCAAGAAATAGATAACCATTACAATTCCAAGAGATAATATGCATAAAGAGAGTAAATCACACAAGTAAAGAAGGAGGGATTTTTGATATTCTCCCTATAAGGCCAAAAATAACTCACAAGGTCATTATTTGTTGGATTGCATCACTTATGCTAAAAAGTATACATGCTCAATTTCATCAAATGCTATTCCTCTATAAAAACACTTCATATCAAGAATCAGGCTATACTATCAAAGACATGCTTGCAAGGAATTACATGATCATGCTAGCAATTACTATCATAGAACCAAAAGAAAGGGTATCTATCCATTCTAAAAACTCTTTTTTGGAATTTTTTCAATTTTTCAATTTTTTTTTATTTTTGTTTTTTATGAAACAAAGAACTACCTAAAACACACAAGACACATAAAACAAACAAGACACAAGTTTTCTACCCTTTCCCACCCCATACTTAAAATTACAGTGTCCCACTGTAATAAAAATAAGCAGAAGAAAAGAATAGAAAAGAAAAAGAAAAAGAAAGAAAAACTTACAAGATTTTTGAAGTAGAAAAGGAACAACTCTCAAACTGAATCAACGCCCTTGTGGTGGAAACCGGTGCTCAAAGTTGCTCATAAAGTCATACATTGTCCTCTAGCGCTCCGCATCATTCGCCTCTCTTTGCTGATGCCTCGTATCATCTAACGCGATGCGAGAAGAATAGACACTCTCCCACCTATCCATCCTCTGGTGAATGTGTGTCTGATGTAGGTTAAGTTGTTGCATCTGAGACAAAAAATCTTCGGCCCATGGAGGTGGGATACTCGATCCAGTGTAAGCGGGCTGAGGAGGTGGTTGATAGTGGTTGTGAGGCTGGAAGTGGTCTTGAAAAATTACCGGATTTTAAGACATAAGACAATAAGGGTGTGGCTCGGCAGGTGGCGGCGGGGGGTCGTTACCGAAGTTGTGTGCTTCGGTAGTAGCCTCGAAGTGGTCGTTAACGACCTTGGTGGGCTCGTTAACGAAGCTGTTGTTGCCCAGAATCTCGGTGTCGAGGTCAGATTCCTCGATGTCGAGCTTCCGTGCCCGCCTCTATAGTTGCCTCAGTCTCATCATCATCTTCTTCCATATCTTCTCCCTCCTTCTCAAATCGTGTCTCACACGGCCTTAGCGATGGCTCATCCTGCGACTTATGCTCTAACGGGAATGCATGACCTATCCATGACTCGTACCAATTTGGTACGTATAGCAACTCCAACTTGGCCAGGGTGGGTATGACATCTCAGCCTTGAACTTTGGTAGTATACCCTCCCTCAATCTGAGTAAAAATGTTGGAGCTAAACCAGTAGTTCTTGTTGAGCAATTGGGCGTGGGACGGCGTGTAGAGGGAGAGATCGACTCCGAGATTGGTCGCCAAGAGACTAACCAAATTCCCGCACCACACTTCCTTTGACTTGTTCCCTTGCTTCTCCACATATTGTAGCCATTCATACCCCAAGTTCAATAGGGTGGGATCCTCAAAGAGTATGGTTCGGAGGCATGCAACTTCCATCCTTGTTGGCTTGTTCAACTCTTTCTTGGGCCAAAAAGTAGCAGCTAGGACTCGGAGAATGATCCAGAAAATGGGGTTGACGATGCTTGCCCTAGAAAGTGCCGCAGCGGAAGGTTCAACTTCCCCGGTAATATAGCTCCAAGTCCTTATAACCTTGTAGTCCTTTTAGATTGTAATCCCGAGAAGGATTAGGGAGCTTGAGAATACCATTGAACTCCTCCATGGTGTACTCATGACTGACATTGCCCAACCTGAATCTAATCCGTCCTATTGAGGTCTTTGTCGGGAATCTTGTCTCAAGAGTAGCCAGGAACTCAGAAGTGAGAGCTGGGAAGTGCAGTACCTCTTCCTTCTTCAACAAGTGAGGCACGCCGAGAATAGTAAAGGCTTCCTTGACATCGTCGTAAAGCCTCATTGCCTTAGCACTCGACCTCGAGAACCACCTAGTGTAGTGGTCCTTGTCTAATATGGCATTGAAGCGGTCGACTTGTGCTTTGGTGCGCAAAATCACATTATCCATGCACGGAGGAGAGGGGGACCGTTGAGTCCTTTTCTTCTTATCGGCTCTAGTTGCAGCTCGACTAGAACTTGCCATATGGACCTAAAAAAATATGAATTGTCCAAGATAAGATCCATACAAATCAATAGAAAAGAGACCCCATACTTGGTCTCAAAATTGCTCTCAAAGTGCCTCGTTAACGACCCAACTGGGGTCGGTAACGAGCCTGGACTGATGTTTAGAACCGGACAATTTGCAGGGTCGTTAACGAGCTTGGACAGGTCGTTAACGAGCTTGGATAGTTCGTTAACGAGCCTGATCGAGAACCAGTCGCGGTTTCCGAGTTCTAAAAACTCCACAATTTTGAAATAAATCAAGCATGCATCAAACACAATCCCACATAAGACACACAATCAGGTATATGCACCCCATACTTACTCGATTACCCATCCTGAACATGCCAAAATTGCCCCAAAAACTCAAGGTGAAGATCAAACTCAATTCAAAGAACAAGGAAATTCATGTTTTTCCTAATCAAATTTCAATGGAAAATCAAGCAAGAACAAACCAATATAAATCAAGATCAACCACCAATATATGAAGCAATAAAATCATTGAGCAATAATAGACATGCAATTCAACCACTTCAAACAAGATCAAGATATGAAACTTTTACCCCTAAAATCATGAATCATGAAAATATAGAGTTAGGGTTTAGAAATCATACCGTTGGATCGAGAAATTGAAGAACGAGATTTAAAATCGGGAGTGGTTAACGAGCTTGATTTCTCGCCGGTAATGAATGCAAGGGTGGCGAGTTCGTTAACGGGGTAAAATTCCGGGGGTAGGGCGTTGGTGCGAATTTCGATCGGTGGTGAGGAAAACCGGTAGGATTTTGAGAGATTTGAGCTTTAGATTGAGAGATTTTGTAATATCCCTCATTTTTATAAAGGGTAAAAATGTAATTTTACATTTTCCTTTAATATAATAAAATATTTCCATAATCTATTTCTTAAAGTTATAATTTTATAACATTTTAAATGTTATAAGGTTGGTTTATAAGTTTAAGACCATATTAAAGGTTACAAAAATTATTGTCTCGTATTATAAATATTAATTATGAACCATAAGAATTATGGTTTTATGATTATTATAATATGATAAAATGTAACTATTAATAATATGTGTCTTATTTATTAGGTAAAATTATAAAAGAATAATTATGAGAACAAAACATAAGAAGTGTTGTAATAATATTTCTAAAACTTATATAAATGTTTTAAAGATAAAGCTTAAGCGAATAAAATAGATTAAAGTTTATATGATGTTATTTCAAGTACAAAGGTTAAGATGGAAGGGTATTTTTATCACTTTTATAAAACTAGAGGGGTTGTTTGTGTAATTAAAACCAAATGGATTAAACCCGTCATACTTCATCTTCAACCTTTGGTTGGAAACTTCGAATGGGCATAACTTCTTCATTTCGTAACGGATTTTCGATCCAAAAGATGTTCCGGAAAGCCCATGACATGCTCTATCAAAACCCTCAATCAATTGTTCGAAACAATACGATTTTTCGGGGTCGAAATTTTGTTCTTGAATGTGACCTAAAATGGCTAAGTGGATCGTTATTGCTTTAATTCAATCAATTGGGGAAGTATCTGACGTTAATAGGTATTGGATAAGTCATGGAAGGATAAGAGCATGATTATTACGCAATTAGTTGGATTTATTACGCCATTAATCTTGGGAAATTGAAGGGATTGGATAAGAACATCATAAAGAACACCATTGATGTGGAGGTGATCTTTGGGCTGATTCCGGATGCGTTTTAGATCGATTCGAGCCCTATAAAAACCCACATTGTAGTTCTTATCGTCATCTACAATTTTCCTTCACAAATCATCTCTTAAAAACACCGTTTGAAACCCCAAATTTCGATTGAAACTCGGGTAGTCGAGTTCGAAACAAAACAGAGCAAGCCTCGGTTTTTGGTCTCTTTCTCCTTCCACACTCAACGAAAAATAAATCCGAAACCAGATCCATATTCTACACAAAATTCCCTACAAAACTCTATATTTTCACGTCCAAATTACTCCTCTAATGTGTCCAAAAACTCGATCAAACACTCGAGTTATGCCCAGAAAATCTGAACGACATACCCTCAGTAAAACGTGAATATCTCCTTCATTTCTCAACCTTTTTACGATCCGTTTAAACCAATGTAAACTAGACTTCGAGACGGTCTAGGGATAACAACCATGCCTCAATCCGTCGCCGAACCATCGAGAACAAGTTGATTGAAGTTGCCTCTGTTTTTGGGATGCTGCTGCGCGTGAAGGGCATATGATGGTCGCGGCCCGCGGGCCCGACCCGGCCCGTCCGACCCTTCCTTGGTCTATTGGGTATTTTATGGTATTTTGGATATTTTTTATTTAATAAATTATGGTTAAATTTTATATAAAAAAATATGTTTTAGTTAATTTCTATAGTGGTTCAAGTGAATTTCAAAATTTTAACAATATTAACCTTTATAGTAAAAATGATTTGTAGTTGTAAAGTTTATATCAAATATAAACTTAGTTATGTCCGTCGTTCCTAAATCAACGTCGTTGGGTTACAAAATAAATTGACGGTAATTTATTTTGTGGTTGATTGAAACAGGAACAAGTATAAGTAGTAACCTCGAGTGATCCTTTCCGTAACCAATTATCGTCAAAATCAAGGCAAGTGAACTCGGTTCTTTTTCCGTATTCGTTTTAAAAGCATGATTTCTATCATGGCGTTTTTAATATATGTTGGGAACTTTTGTGTGAATAAAATTGGACTTAGGATTGTTTTACGTTCCTAGATTTAACGACTGTAATTCCTAGTCATATTTTAGGCTGCATTAGTTATGGATGTAGGCCTTATTGCTCTATGATGCTGTGTGTGTATTTATTTAAGCTCTATTGTAAGGAGTCGAACGTAAATTCGTATGGCTTATTTTATATAATAATTAATTCTCGCTAGGTCGTTTTTTTTAAAAACCCTAGCTAAGGTCATGACCCATATCCCTCAACCGCTGAGGGGTGTTCGCACTTTTTAAGTGCCATGGGACGTAGGTGCCTGTATAATCTTATTAAGAATTCCGAGTAATTTCCTGGGGTCGTAACCCACATTCTGTTCCTGCTTAAAAAGTATGCTTAATCTCAAGTGGAACGATATTGTGATCCTTAAAATTGGTAAGATTAAATAGGCGCTCGTTGGCGACAATTAAAATGATAGAAAGGCTAGTACAAAATGGAATGTCGTCCTCGCTCTCGGGTTCCGTTGTCATCTGGTTCGAATCTGAATTCGCACAACATGTATGCAGTGAGGTTGGTTGAGGTGCGCGGGGTCAACGAGAGTTTAATGAACCGACTATAACGATTTGTGTGTAACAATGTTCCCAACATATCTGCATTAAAGTCTGAGACGTCACCTTTGTGATTGTCTCTTCTTAACTCTTCAAAAATTCATAACGTTTTCCTGGAAGGATGTAGCTATTGGGTTTCGCCTGGCTTTAATTCGGTTTTCGATCCCCGTAGTTACACTCTCTCCCTAAATAGGAACCACCTTAGAAAACCCACTTGTTTAGTCTGTCACAAGACTAACCCGACCGTTTATTTTCCTTGCATGGTCGGCTGGTGTCAACCGTATTTCTCGTCGCGGCACATCAGGCGATCTTTCCATTCAGGTTGTGAGAAGTATGTTGGAGATGGGACGAGCTGCAGTTGGATATTCCGTCAAAAGTTACAAGGTCAACTATATTTTTGAAATTAAGTTAAATGTGTCTAGGGTTTTATTTCCTAGATAATGTATAGGCACAAGAGTTATAGTCTTGATTTAATTTCAAATACAAATTTTTATGAAATTTTCCCACTGTAAGATTTCGCTCTTCCTTAAGTAAATAAGTTCAATAAAAGAAAAAAAAATTCTATCGCATTTTTATCGAGCATTATGTTTCAATTTCTCTTGTTTATTATGATTAATTGTTCGGATTCAAGCCTTGGGTGGCGTCGGACTTCAAATCCGAGGTCACTGGCGTGTGACATTCCCGATGTTAAATTGGGGTGTTACAGATTTGAGGGTGGGATTTTGGGAGTTTAGGAAGGGATTTATAGGAGAGGGCTAGAGGTAGGGGAAGAGGGTAAAAGGGTGGCATAAGTAAAAGATATAGGATAGATTAGGTCAAAAATACTTACTTGCCCGTTTCCGAATTCGGGTTGCCGAACTGGGTCGTTAACGACGTTGGTGGGGGTCGTTAACGAGCCTGCGTGTCCTCTTTCGAGTGATTTTCCGAGCCCAACTCCTGTTTCAGGTTAGCCTAAAAACAATTCTATCTTGCTACCTTATAAACTACTTAAAACTCAAAAGAAAGCTAGAAAAAAGATCTAAAAAGAAAGGAAAAATCTAAACTACACTAAAACTGGGTTGCCTCCCGTAAGTGCTATTTTTAATGTCGTCAGCCCGACGTACTTACCTTGCTCAAGGTGGTTCTCTTGCAGCTAGGTCAGGGTTTTGAGGGACCCCATACTTAGCTTTGTAAACATTATCTGCTCTTGTCACTAAATTTGGTCCTCTATCTTCTAGTAATATGCCCGGTATTCCTACACAAGGGTTAGTGAAATCTGAAAACCATGGGAGTTTGGACTCCTCTATTGCATAAATGGTGGGGTACGATGTAGGAACAAAATATGTAGAAGAATTATAACCAGTAATAGTGAATTCATAGTTTGGACTCCTCTATTGGAAACGATGTTGACACTGAGGTCGTTGGAGCCGTTACCGATCCTATGCTAACGATTCCTTCATTATAGCTTTGCAGGAGGGACTCTGTAATGGGCCAAGGAGGGTCGTTAAGGATCTGTGTGAAATTCTCGTCCTCTTTGGTGATTGGAGGAGGGTTGTTAGGAACAACTATGTCGAGTTCTGGTTGGGTCAACTCAATCTGTTCGGCCACAATTGGGTCATTAGCGTTCTGATCAAGGCTGAATTCCACGCGTTGCTCTCCAATATCAAAAGTGAGGAGTCCTTTCCGCACATCTACCCTAGCACCTGCTGTAGCTAGGAATGGCCTGCCTAAGATAATGGGGACGTGAGGGTCTTCAGGCATGTCGAGAACTATAAAATCATTTGGAATAATGAATTTCCCAACATGAATGGGATAATCGTCCACGACTCCTGTAGCTTTTACGCTTGATCCGTCTGCCATGTAGAGATTCATGTCTACAGGCTCCAATGGTCCCATGCTGGCCTTTGACCAGATTGAAAGAGGGAGCAAACTAGCACTGGCTCCCAAATCACATTAAGCCTTGAATTTGTGGTCGCCTATGACAATTGTTATGGCAAATCTCCCTAGGTCGCCTAATTTTTCTGGTAGAGCAATGGACCGAACTTCATTTTGCAGCTCTGTAATGGATAGTTTCCTGCTAAGAATATCTTTCAAGAATTTTGTGTAAGTCGGCATTTCGCTTAGGGCCTCAGCGAATGGGATAGAAATATTTATGCCTTGGAGAATCTTTACGAAACGCTTGAACTTACTCTCGGTAGAGTCCTTAGATTTCTTAATAGGAAAAGGAAGAGATTTCACCATTCTCGGAACCAAATCGGGCTCGAGGGGTGATGCTACCGGGTCGACATTAGGGTCGATTGGTATGCTTGGAGGATCGTTACCGACCCTGGAGGGGTCGTTAACGAGTCTAGGATTAGGAGAGGAGCTCGGAATAGGAAACTTACCTGGGTTGGGGTCGTTAACGACCCTGGGAGCATCTTCACCATGGTGTGCAGGTTCGGTAACGACTCTCTCTGGCTCGTTACCGAGCTGAGCTGTGGCTTCCTCATCAGTCGTGGGGCTCTTCTCTTTAGCTTGGATATGCTCTGGTAGTGTCTTTCCGCTCCTAAGGTGCACCGATGCTATTTGTCCTCTAGGGTTCTCCTCGGGGCGGCCCGGGAGTTGCCCTTGTGGCCTTGGAATCTGTGCAGCAAGGTTCCCTAGTTGGGAGTCGACATTCTTCTTCTATACATCAAACTCTCCTCATAGTTTTAATTGGATGTTAAGGTTGGCTTGAACTCCGTCAATGCCTTCCTGTAACCCTTGTACCCATGATGGTGGATCTTGATAGCCTGGAGGTCGATACGGTGTAGGTCGTCTATCCGGTGGAGGCGCTGCATAGTTTGAATTCTGGTTATGGTTTCCCCATGTTGGATAATTGTTTGACCTGTCAAAATTACTAGGCTGGTTCCTGTATGGGCCTCTCATGTAGTTCACTTCAGCATATATCTCAGCGACTCTTACATGCTCTATGTTAGTGCAAGCAGAAGTACTATGGGCAGAAGAACCACATTCTTGACAAGATTGAGAGGATTTCAGAAAATTTACCTGCTTCTTCAGGCGGTTGACCTCGTCTTGTAGAAATTGATTTTTGACATCTGGGTCAACATCTTCCTTGTTAGGCATGTAGAGACGCCTCTGGGGCTAGGGTGATTGTTGGGTACCATACATGGCATCATAGTTGGACAGCTTGTCCAGCCATTCCAATGCAGCCGTGGGATCCATCTCTATAAAACCGCACGCTGTATGCGTTTTGATGCGGTTCTTCGTCTCTGCATTAATACCATGGAAAAAGATTTCTTGGAGCACATATAAAGGTTGCCCATGAGTTGGGCACTGTCTAAGCATTTCCTTAAATCTTTCACATGTCTCTACAAAGGACTCATTAGGCAGTTGGTGATAGGAGGTGATGGGTTTTCTCAACTCCGTTGTCTTGGCAGGAGGGAAAAACTTTGTAAGAAATTGATCATACAAAGCCTTCCAAGTCTTGATAGACTTAGGAGGTAAGCTCTCCAACCAGCTCAGGGCCTTTCTAGTAAGAGACCACCTAAAAGCTTTTAACAGAACATATTCAAGTGAGACACCTTCAACAGCTATAGTGTCACATAAATCAAGAAAGTTTCTAATATGTTCCATAGGGCACACAGTAGGTTTCCCTTCAAACTGAGCGCTTTTAATCAAGGATATAAATTGAGACTTAATCTCAAAAGTCTTCTCTATCTCCGAAGCACAATCGCAGACTCCGACACCCTCAATTCTGGATGCATGTATCCTTTGGCATTCCTCGGATAGGCATTCAACTCTTCCTGCAAACGAGTATTGTTAACTCGATGACGTTCAGCCTCAGCAGCAGCGGCATCTCTATCATCTTGTAGCTCCTCCATCCGCTTCTGGAGGACTTCCATCTGTCGAGCCATCTCTTCCTGTGTAGCCCTGGCTCTGTTTTCTTTGAGTCTACGGTGTAGGGAACGTTCAGGTTCTGAATAATAACCGGTGTTGTCAAATTCGAGCCTACGACGTCCAGCTGGCATACGCTGAGAAAACGGGGTCTGGCTATTCCCAGACCCACGGATAAACAAACACAAACTGTTGCTTCCCCGGCAACGGCGCCAATTTGTTGAGTAGGGTTTCTTGACAACAAATAAATTTATAAGTCAAGACCCCGCTGAGTATAGCGAAGTCAGGATCGTTCCTCGGGAAGCACGGTTGTTTGTCTATCAACTATTAAAAATAAAACAAAGAAAAACAAAGCAAAACACCCTACGACCAACCTCGTTAACGACTTTGTCAGGGTCGTTAACGAGACAAAGTCGTTAACGAACCTGGATAAACTATGAACACAGATTAACGACCTAAACACAGGTTCGGTACCGAGGCAAAAAAACTCGATAACGAATGTAAACTCAATTAAGAATAAAAATCTAGGGCAAGGGTTACCACAACATAGCATTGCATATAAACTTATAAGAAGATAACGATCATGCCTTTAAATAGATAAATTCATCAACTTTTGCTGACTAGCAAGTAAATCAATCAATTGTCATAAATTAATTCACTCAATCACTTGTTTTGGATCCAAAGCTCGAAACTTTCGTAATCGAACAATATCAGCCTTCAAGTTAACAACTTTCTCTTTCGATCAAATTGTGAACTCAAATTACTTCGAATATTGTCTAAGCATAAACTCAAAAAGCAATCTAAAAATAGATAAAAGGCATTCAAAACATCAACTCACTCATCAAACATGCATAACTATGCCGGGTTTCAACCCCGACCCTAGATAAGAAAACTACTCACTACTCATAGTAATAAAGCAAACAACTTCAATAAAAGAAAGCATTGAAAACAAAACAAACTTACTTGAAATTAATAAGAAAAATATCGTCTTACAATATCCTGAAGAAACCGAAAATACATAACAAAAACCCGAGCAAATCCGACTAACGACCCTAGCTCTTCTCTCGAACGAACCAGCTCGTTATTCTTCTCCACTCTTCTCTCGTCAATTTCGGCTCTCCAAAGAGAAATAAAACTGTCCCCCCTCCCCTTTCTAGGCTAGAAAGAAGGGTATTTATACTAAGAAAGCTATCTATTAAAAAGCCTAAAAGATAAAAACTTACTCTAAAAGATAACAAGATAAAAGATATAAGATATAACAACCCTAAATCCAGTTAAAACCCTACCGACATGGAGCCTTAGTTAACAACCTCCGCACAGGGTCGGTAGAAATCACAAAATCCACTCTAAAATTCTATCTCTAAGCCTCGTTAACGACCTTCACAGGATCGTTAACGAGCCTCTTGTTTGGCTTTCTTCAACTCTTCTTCACTTAAAGCTTGGACTTTGACTTCCTTATCTTCATGTTCTTCCGACCTCCACCACAACACTTCAATTCAGCTTAAAAAGTGCTCTTTTCTGCTCAAAACCTACAAAAAGACACAAAACGGAGTAGCTTCCATACTTCTCACAAAATAGGCAAACTTATCCAAAAACACACAAAACTAACTCTAACAACTACTAAAACTAAACTAAACAAACTAAGAAACACACCAAAAACTAGACCAAAAACATGAATATCAATTATGCAGTCCCCAGACTGGACCTTGCCCTTTGAGATTATGTGTGACGCCAGTGATTATGTTGTTGGCACAGTTCTAGGACAACGGAAGGACAAAAATCTCCACGCCATCCACTATGCGAGTAAGACGCTTGATGAGGCGCATAGTAAGTATACTACGACGGAGAAGGAATTCCTCGTTGTAGTATTTGCTTTTGAAAAATTCCGTTCCTATCTTGTTGGTTCAAAAGCGATAGTTTATACTGATCATGAGGCTGTTAGATATCTAATGGCCAAAAAGGATGCCAAGCCTAGGCTACTCCGTTGGATGCTCTTATTGCAGGAATTTGATCATGAGATCAGAGATAAAAAAGGAGCAGAAAACTTGGTGGCGGATCACTTATCCAGGTTACCAGTTGGAACACATCACCGAATCCAACAATGTAGTGCCAATCAACGACTCCAGATCGGATGAACACCTCATGCTGAATGAGGTTGGAAAAGGCAAAACCCTCGTTACCGACCCTAAAGGGATCGGTACCGAGCCATCGCCAAAGCCTGAGGACGTCGATCACATCGGCACCAAATCAGGGCGCATCGATACCATAATCGAGAAGCTCGATACCGAGCCACAAGAGGTCATTACCGATGGGAACATAGAAGCTTCAGGGTCGATACCGACCCAATCAGATTCGGTAACGACCCAATCAGGTACGTTTTCTCAACCTGAACTCATTTCTTTTAATTCAATTCCTTCTTTGTCTCTTGCTTCTACTTCTTTGCACTCAATTCATGATATTAGAGGGTCAAAAGCCCCTTGGTTTGCGGATTTTGCTAACTACATTGTAGGAGGCGTAATTCCCGAGGGACTAACCCCACAAAAGAAAAAGAAGTTTCTACATGATGTGAAACAGTACTATTGGGATGACCCTTACTTGTTCAAACAAGGAAGTGATCACCTCTTTAGGCACTGTATCCCGGAAGAAGAAATAGAGAGTGTGATCCGTCAATGTCCCACACTTCCTACCGGTGGCCATGCAAAGGATTCAAAACCACGGCGAAGATTCTTCAAAGTGGTCTCTATTGGCCAACCATTTTCAGGGACGTACATGACTATGTGACAGCATGTGATGAATGTCAACGCTCTGGCAACATCACTTGCAAACATGAGAACCCGCTGACAGGGATACTAGAGGTCGAATTATTCGACGTATGGGGCATAGACTTCATGGGACCTTTCCCTTCATCGGGCCCCTACAAGTATATCCAGGTTGCGGTCGATTATGTCTCTAAGTGGGTGGAGGCCGTTGCTACAAGGACTAATGATGCTAAAACTGTGACTAAATTTATTAAGACTAACATTTTCCTAAGTTTGGCGTACCAAGATTCCTCATTAGTGATGGTGGATCTCATTTCATAGAGCGGAGTTTTGAAGCACTTCTGGCTAAGTATCCCCAAACTAGTGGCCAAGTTGAAGTTTCAAATAGGAAAATCATGAGCATATTAGAAAATACGGTTTCCCGCTCAAGGAAGGATTGGTCATCTAAACTGGATGACGCTCTATGGGTTTATAGGACGGCGTATAAAACACCCCTACGCACCACTCCTTACAATCTAGTGTATGACAAGGCATGCCATTTGCCGGTCGAGATGGAGCACAAGGCATTAGGGCACTCAAAGAGCTCAATATGATCCTTGATACAGCATGAGCAAAAAGATTCATGGATTTGCAAGCACTAAAGGAGTTGAGGCTAAAGGCGTACGAAAGTGTCGAGATCTACAAGGAGCGTACCAAACGATGGCATGATCAGAAATTGGTGCCCAAAACTTATGAAGTTGGTGACAAGGTACTTCTCTTCAACTCTAGACTCCGTTTATTCCCAGGGAAGCTAAGGACAAGATGGAGTGGACCATTTGTTGTTCACCACATCAATCCTCATGGAGAAGTAGAGCTAGTCCATAACAATGGTGCCATCTTCAAAGTCAATAGACACAGATTGAAGAAGTTCTATGAGCAACCCGACCCGGAAGAAGAGATTAGAGTCACTTTGGCTCTCACATCGTTGGATTAGCCAGGTAAGTACGTCGGGCTAACGACGTTATAAATAGCGCTTACGGGAGGCAACCCGGTTTTAGTTTAGTTTTCTTTTCTTTTTATAGTTCTTTTTCTTAGCTTTCTTTTGAGTTTTTAGTAGAATAGAAGTTTGCGGGATAGAATATTTTTGAGCTAACACGTCACAGAAGTCGGGCACGATAAGGCACTGGAAAAAGGAGTCGCACAGGCTCGGTACCGAGCTGTGAGGGTCGGTACCGACCCGTGACAAACCCAGATCGAGACGCACGGGCAGGTAAGTAATTCTAACCTAAAAATTCTTCCTTCTCTAAACCTTTACCCCCACACCGCCTCTCTAAACCTTCAAAAACACTCCAAAAACCACAAATCCCACACCATTCCTCAAACCAAGCACTCAAAGATCTAACCGATTCCCATTCAAATTCCGCGCACCGCATTCGTCCTCAAATTCGCACCCCATTCGATACCAAACAACACCCCGTTTGTTCGTTACCGAAGCTTCATGCCCTCGTTAACCTTGCAATCCAATTCTCGTTCTTCAATTTCACAAGACTACGGTATGATTTCTTGACCCTAAACTCTTTTCTTGAAGATTCATGTTGAAATTGGGTAGTTTTCATATCTAGATCTTTGTGTAAATTCGGAGATTGTGTGTCTAAATTGCATCGTGCTACCTTGTTTCTATGTTGGTGTTTAATCTTGTTTGATTTTCGGTTATTCATGCTTGAATTCCAAAAAATTTCGATGATAGAAAAGCATGAAGTAACTTGTTCTTGATGTGCATGATTTTCACCATGATTTTTGGCAAGTTTTGGCATGATTAGATAGGGCTTTGAGTAAGTATGGGGTTGCAAGTAAAGTTCTCGCCCAGTCTCGTTACCGACCTATGAGGGTCGATACCGAGTTGTGATTTCCCAGAACCAGAGCTAAACCTAGAAACCTCGATACCGACCCTCTTGGCTCGGTACCGAGGTGGGTAGAGGCCATTTCCGAATGCAAGTATGGGGTTTCTCTTGTTGGTTTAAGTGGATCTTACCTTGGTTATTAATATTATTTTCAGGTACAAAATGACAAGCACAAGAAGAGCCAACTCTAGGGAAGGAAAGAAGAGGAGGACCGAAAGATCTCCATCTCCTCCGAGAATGGAAAAGGTCATCCTGCTGACTAGTGAGCAATTGATGATCTTCAACTCCATCATTGAAAAGGACCACCTCACAAGATGGTTCTCGAAGTCAAGTGCCAAGGTTAATGGCATCTATGAGGATGTCAAGCATGCGTTTGCTATTCTCGGCGTGCCACATCTCCTCAAAAAGGAGGATGTCCCGCATCAGCTCTCACTGTACATTTCATTGCCACTCTTCGCATCGGCTTCAAGACCAAGACATCGGTAGGACGTATTAGGTTCCGATTGGGCAATGTTGACCATGAGTTCAACATGGCCGAGTTCAATTGCCTCCTCGACTTCCCCAACCACTCCCGTGATTACAAGGCTTCTGATGATTTCAAGGTCACAGATACATGGAGCTACATTTCTGGGGAAGTCAACCCGACTGCACCGGCACTTCCAGGGGCGCACATCATCAACCCCATTTTCAGGATTATCCTTCGAGTTTTGGGTGCAACTATTTGGCCCAAAAAGTAGCTTTCTAGGCCGACGAGGACGGAGGTTGGATGCCTTCAGACTATTCTATTTGAGGACCCCGCCCACATGAACTTGGGGTATGAATGGCTGAAGTATGTGGAGAAGCACGGGGCCTCTTCAAAAGAGGTTTATTGTGGCAACTTGGTGAGCCTCTTGGCGATGGCTCTCAATGTCGATGATACGGAATTATCTCCTCGAATGCTCGATGATGACAATTCGGTCGTGTTTTGGCCCGAACTTGATAAGTAATTCTCTTTCCAACCTGATCAGCCTTCAAAGTTAATAACTTGATGTACAAGAAACTCAATTTATGAATGATAATGATGTAGAACGAATCTGATTTGAAGAGTTAAGATAATTAAAGAGATAGCTCAATTGAATTGGCTCTAACGCTAAATTCAATTGATGAACTAGGTTTGATCTTTACCAATCAAACTAGAACTAACTTAATTAATCAAATTAACAAACCAAATCTGAATTGAAACAAGAACGAATTGGTGATGATGATGATCGAAATAGTTGAACACAATAGTTGCTTTAATGGCCCATAAACTAGATAAACAAATAGGGGTTTATCTAATTCAAGCTGATTTTTATTGAATGAAATAACATGCTATTTAAAGAGAATACAAAAGAGTCTCCTTGGAGAGCAAGTAACAAGGTGGCCAACCTTAGAGGGGTATAATGGACCTTTTGCTTGCCTCACAAGATAACCTAATATATTCCTAAAACTCCTATCTAAGTCCCCTTACCATAAATAAATCAAATAAATAATTATCTGACTTATTTAGATAAGAAAACTAAAAAGCTAATCCTAAAACTCAAAAAGATATAAATCATAATAAAGCAAGACAATTCAGCCATCTAACAAACTCCTATGGCCGAAATTATTCATAAATATAAAATCTAATTAAAGATAGAATTAAAACTAAAGATAAGATTCCCGTAAGACTTGAACAGCTCTCAGTAAATTGCATTTTACGCCTCTTTGCTGTTGGATTCTGGATTCGATGTAAACTACAAAGTTGTAGATCTGTTAATTATCTATCCAACGCAATTTGAACGGACTTGAGATCAATTTTCTAGCCCAAGTTATGACCATTTTACTGAGCAGTGTTTTTAATTTGACGGGCTTCTTAACATTCCGAACTTTCAAGACTTCATCCTCTTCCTTGGTGGCCTTGGACGCCATTGATGAACATAATCAAAGGACAATATGGAATCCATGAAAACCTTCTTGAACTTGAATGCTCGGGACCTTAGTAAAGGTCTTGGTGTTTGGCCTCCATTCGTCTTCAACGAATCATTCGCTTGGATCCTCCCTTGATTTGTATCAGTCGACCTCTCGCGCTACAACGCACACCGTCCCCAGAAGTTGGATACAAAGTATTGGTTGTCTGTCAACATTTTTCAGAGAATTCCAGGTGGAGTAGCCACCACGGTGCTTGGACAGACCGTGGTGATTACTCGGGACAAGCTGGAGTTATTACATGTGTCGAGCTGGTATGAAGTTTGGACGTCTCCACCATTCCCCTTGGACAAAAAGCCTCAAGACGAGCCGACACTACAAGAATTTGAGACGAGGTATGAGCGAGAAGGAGCTGCCATGGAAGAGGACGAGCCAGCCGTTGCGGCAGGGCTCGGTACCGATGACCCACAGGTCGGTATCGAGGCCCCATCACATCACGCCAACATTGGTACAGAGCAACCTGGCCTCGATACCGAGTACTTCGAGGCTAGCACCGAGGCGTTCCACTTCGACATCACACCTGCTTATCAGCCTACCAAGCCACAATCATTCAGCATGGTGCCTTATGCTCCTTCTATTCATCACGACCACTTCCAGCAGCAGACCCATTACCAGCCGTCTCCCCAACCCAACTACTCTAGTTCTGATGTTCCTTCATGGGCTCAAGATTTGTCTTCTTAGATGCAGCAACTGAATTTGCAACATACTCAGCTCCACCATAGAATGAACAATTGGAAGGATGTGTATTCAGTTCGCATGGCACTTGAGGATGCACGACAGCAAAGGGCTGATGCTCGCTAGAGGACGATGGAGCAGCGTTTGACGGTTGATGAGGAACGCTGGCGGACGATGTACCAGTTTATGGGCAACTTTGAGCACTACTTCCCACCACCAAACAAATGATGATCTCGCTTTCAAGGATTTTTCTTCTGCCTCGACAATTATTTTGTGAGTTTCTTTCTTTTCCCTATCTTTTTCTTATAATTTGCTTTATTACAGTGGGGTGATAGCTTGCATATAGGAATAGTTAAGTTGCATGTTTTATATATGTTTTAGTTAATTTTAGGTTAGTTTTTATGTAGTTTTTAGGTTTTTGTGTTATCGGGTATTATGCGCTGGTTTGCTCGGTTTTACAGGTTTTTAGGTTCAGGAGCAACAGCGGGGCGAGTACAGATGGATCATGGTGGTGATGGATGAGGCAAAGGAGCTAAGGAAGCTAGGACATGCTAGGAGAAGAGCCAAGACAAGAAAGACAAGACAAGCCAAGCCATAGGAGAAAGCTCGGGATTGATCCCGAGCACCGAAGCCGCGCATTCCTCACTGGTGGACAAGTGCGCGGGATGGTAAGAAAGCGCGGCCGCGCTTTCTGGTGTCGAAGCCGCGCAATCGGGATTTTACACGGAGCAAGAGTTTGGGCCGAGTTTTGATTTGGGCTTTGGTTTTGATTTGTGGGCTTGTATGTCATCCGAGTATGTGTGTTTAAGATAGCTTTTGAGGGATATTTTTAGGAGCATATAAATACTTTATGTTAGTTTTATTTTTCATAACTTTTGATCATACTTTTGGAGGCTAGGGTTTTCTCTCAAGGAAGAACCATTGAACCTTTGTAAGTTTGATTTTAATTTCATTATGCATTGCTAATTTATCTAGTGTTTGGCTAGTTATTGAAGTCATGATTTGTATGTAGTTGTGAGGTTTGATTGATTCTCAACAAACTTGAATAGAAATTATTCCATGTGCTTAATTGAATCTAAACTAGGGTTTTGCTAGATTGATCACCTAATTGAATTTCTAGTTAAAACTGAATCTGATTAATTATCGGTTGGAGTTAATTAGATCAAGAGTAGACTTTAATTAATTTAGTACCGGTTGGACAAGTTGATTAAAGTAGGGAATAAATTCACAAATCACTTAGATGTCTGGTTGCTCTAAGTGTTTGTTTCTATTGATAACTTGAATCGTCATGCTGTTATTTAATTGAATCTAGAAGGTCTTCTAGGTTATTATTTAATTAGGGTTGTTAGACTGGTTGTTCTATCAACTATATATGAAGTTTGGGTTTTAATCCTTAGTAGGATCACTATCCACAATAGATTCTTCAAGTGAGAAGAGAATCGATGATCAATGAATCAATATCATGATGGATCTAACTAGTTGAACACGTTTGTTTCTCATATATTCAAATCATCTTTTGCATTCATAGTTAAGTTTCATTCTTGCATATTAGTTTAGATAATCATTCTGAAAACCCCCCTTTGGTTACTTGGCACACAAGTAATAACATTAATACACGAGTCTCTGTGGGATCGACCCTTGCTTACCATTCTACTCAGATTGGTTAAGTTAGGATTTTTTGATAGGTAAAACGACTGAAAAATACCTCATCAAATTTGGCGCCGTTGCCGGGGACTCGTCGCTATTTGTGTTTATTACTTTCGTGTTGTTTTGGGTGTGAACCTGTTTTATGGTTCATACCCGTGCTACTAACTCATCTCCCCTGTTGTTTGATCCAGATATTGACAGGACACTCTTCAAGCTAAGGAACGAAATCCGGAATCACTTTCAGGCATTGCCATTCTTTCTTGAAGACTCTGACTCGGAATCTGAATCTGCTGAATCCGTCGAGATGGGTGACCGAACATTGAGAGAGTTGACTACACCGAATCTGGCACAACAACCGTTGGCGGTGCAATTTCCTGCTCTTGCTGAGGGAGTCAAGTTTGAGCTGAAATCCGGGTTGATCCACCTTTTGCCTTCATTCCATGGGCATAGTGGTGAAGACCCCAACAAACATCTTTCTGAATTTCATGCTGTGTTCTCAAGCATGAAGCCTGCTGATGTGACTCATGACCAGATCGCGCTGAGAGCCTTTCCCTTTTCTCTCAAGGATCAGGCTAAAGATTTGTTTTACTACTTGGCTCCGGGAAGTATTGATACATGGGCTAAGATGAAAGAAGCTTTTCTGGAGAAGTACTTCCCTGCTACAAGGCTCAATGATCTGAAAAAGCGAATCAGTAATATCGAACAAGAAGCAAGTGAGTCCTTGTACGAATACTATGAGAGATTCAAGAGGTTGATAGCCAGTTGTCCTTTCCATGGCTACACTGATCAAGACTTGATTTTATATCTTTTCAATGGCCTCTTGGATGATGAGAGAAGAATGGTCAATGCAGCTTGCCAAGGTCACATTCTCAACAAAACTCCTGCTGCTGCGTTTGACCTGTTCACACAACTGTCTCAGGGCACAAGACAGTTCAAAAGAGAGACTAGCTCGAAAGCTGCAAATTCTGTGGTGGCTAACACAAGAACTAAAGATGAAGTCACAGAGTTGAAAATGATGATGAAGCAGCTGTTGCAGCAAGGTGGTAGACAACAGGTGAAGTCCTGTGAAATTTGCTTTGATAACATGCATCCCACTGATTCTTGCCCTACACTTCAAGATCAGAATGCTGAGGTGAATGCAGTGGGAGGATATGGACCACCTAGGCCGAGGTATGACCCCTTCTCCAACACCTACAATCCAGGCTGGAGGGATCATCCTAATTTGAGGTATGGAAATTCCAACAATCAGCAGTTCAACCATCTAGGTGGCCAAGCTCAGTACAGACCGCCTTTCCAACCTCAGGCCCAGGGAGTGAATCAGAATGCTATGTCCACAGAGGAGATGGTCCGATAGTTGACTCAGTCAATTTCTACAATGCATGGTTCTCTAACTCAGCTTCAACAGGAAACCAAGTCTAGTATAAAGAATTTAGAGAACCAAGTTAGTCAGATTGCTGAGGCAGTGAGTAAACTGGAAGCTAGAGATTCAAGTAAGCTGCCGTCTCAGACAGAACTTAACCCGAGGGCAAATGTCAGTTTTATCTCCATTTATGGTGGTTCTGAGGCAAGACAAGTATGCCAGCTGAGCAAGGTTACAGAAACCGAGGAACAGAACGAAGACCGATTGCTCGGCCTGGCTGCTAAAAGCGCGACCGAGCAATGTGCATCCCGCGCAATACAGTCCCAGTTGGGATTGCGCGGGATCGAGGAGAAAAGCGCGGCCGCGCATTTGGATGTGAAGCCGCGCATTCTGGGCGAGTTAGAACATACGTCTGCACCTCTTCTAAAGGCTTATGTACCGGTTCCACCCTTTCCGAAAGCTTTGAAAGAAACCCGGAAATTGAAGAATGATAAAGAGCTGTTCGAGGTCTTCAGTACATGCAGAGTTAATGTCCCATTACTGAATCTGATCAAGAGTGTACCTCGGTATGCTAAGTTTTTGAAGGAGTTGTGCACTCTGAAAAGGGGACAGAAGGAGAAAAGTCAGAAGCAAGTTAAAGAAAAAGAACATGTGTCTGTTGTGTTTCAGAAGCGTTTGCCTGAGAAGTGCAGGGACCCTGGCATGTTCACCCTTCCTTGCATGATTGGAAGCACTAAGGTGAATGAAGCTCTGATCGATTTAGGTGCATCCGTCAATGTAATTTCTTCATCCTTATATGAGAAACTCGGTATGGGACCGTTGAAAGAGACCCGAACCATAGTGGAGTTGGCTGATCATTCCACTGTGAGGCCCAAAGGAAAAATTAAAGATGTATGGGTTACAGTGAATTCCTTGCAATTTCCGGCTGACTTTCTAGTAATGGACATGGGATCGGGAGCTGGAAAAATGTCTATGTTGCTAGGACGACCATTCTTGAATATTGCAAATACAAAGATTGACATACCGCAAGGCACATTGAAGATGGGATTCGATGGGAAGGAGATCGAATTCCATAACTCGTATCCTTCTTGATATCCTTTTTGCGTCAAGCTAATGACATTAAACAAGCGCTTCTTGGGAGGCAACCCATGTTTTAGGATAGATGTGCTTTGATTTTTGCTTTCTGTTTTACAGTTTTTGTTTTGATTAGTTAGTCTAGGCAGAAATAATCCTCAAAAAATTTCAGATAACTCGGGCAATTTTAGAATAAAAGGGGCTAAAATAACTCGAGCCTGCAAAGCTCGGGATCGATCCCGAGCAATGCAGGCTCAGAGGAGAAAGCGCGGCATGGGCTGCGCAATTGCGCGGCCGCGCTTTCCCAGGGCCGAAGCCGACCAATTGCAACTGGGGCATGAAAGCGCGGGATCACAATTGCGCGGCCGCGCAATCCAGTGCAATCCCGCGCTTTGGCCCGTCTTCAGCGAAATAACCTAAAAATAAACCCGAGCCCTTGTCTTTTATTCAGCCCATTCGTGCAGCCCTCTCCTTCCTCACTCTCCTCTAAAACTCCATTGAAGCAAACTCCCAAGCTCTATTCAAGTGATTCAAGGCGGATTTTCGAGTAGATTCAAGCAAGGAACTCACATTCAAGCGGAATTCAAGTAAGTTTTTCACAATCTCCTCTTAAATTTCGGTTTTTGATAGTTTAAATCTAGATCTAGGTTTGACTAGAAAAACCCGAATTTGACCCCTTTAGGCTCGGATTTAGGCTTAATTCCTTTACAAAAGTTTGTTTATTGCATGATTCTAGACTAGTTTCGTGTTTTATTCGAACTTTACATGAAATCCGAGAATCACTTAGAAATTTGATTAAAATTTGATTAATTTTAATTAAATTGTTCTAGGTAGTGGGGGAAGAGAGCGTTTGAGAGCTTTTCTGTGAAATATTGTTGTGGTTGTCCTTGCCGGCACAACGGAATTGCGTTTGTTTGTTTGTTTTGTGGTGTTGTGCAGGTTGTTTTCTGAAATTATGAATTAATGGATCCAAAGAGAAGTAGAAGGGATGGTGCATCATTATCACAGTTTGCTAGTCAGGGAGTACATCTTGTTCCACCTGTTGTGGTGGGGGAGACCACCCAAGAAACTTTTGGAATTAACCTGACAAAGAACAGTCACATAGTCCGGTTTGAGCTTCTAAAGGACAGGGAATGGAAAGCAACTCGGTTCATTGATTGGAACCTAATGAATGAAATTGGGATTGCTCATCTGTTGAATGAGGTAGGATCATATTTGCATATGGGTGAGTTTTTGAAGCTGTGTGAACCGACCTTTAAGGGGTTAACTTTAGAGTTTTTGAGCACTCTGTCTACCGATTTCAAGGGTGAAGGAGAGATTAAGTTTTGGTTAGGAGGTGTTAGGAGAAAGATGACCTTGAAAGAGGTCAACCGGGTATTTGGATTCGCTTATTCCTATGAGAAGGATGTTGTGTTGACCGAGGCAAGTGCTACTTGGGCTGACAGGCATTTGTGGAGAGCCATCACAGGGAGACAAAAGTATGAGCCATCTAGGGAAAAGGCTTCTCCCATCACTCATCCCGCTATTAAAGTCTTCCAGCGGTTCATTGCGAGCACTCTGAATGGAAGAGGTGACGGGGGAAACAACTGTCCAAAGAAAGATGTAATTGTATTAGCTGCTTGCTTGAAGAGAAAGAGACTGAACTTGGGTGCTATGCTGATGCACCACATGGTTCATGTTGGGAACAAAGGCGGTGGAGCCATTTGTATTGGCGGGATTGTGACTTTCCTAGCCAAGCATTTTGGTATCGATCTTAGCAGGTTACATGTTGATATTCCGCCTTCACCTATTGACTTCATCATGTTGAAGAAAATGGGCGCTCTCTACAAGTACAGGAACTCTTACTTTTGGGTGATTGGTGATTCTGGGAGACCAATGAAGCTCCCTGATGGACACCGTGTGCAGATAGGAAACAGTCCATCAAACTGGTTCATTGAAGTACAGGCTGGAGATTTAGATGTGGCTACTGTTAAGGGCCCTGTTAGGGGTAAGAAGGCGGTTTCAGTTCCTATTGTGGTGGAGTCTGATGATGAGGAGATGGATGAGGATTTCATCATGGAAGAAGAGGAAGAATCTGTTGAAGATGTTGATGCTGATGAGGAGGATGAGTCTGAGAAGGAAGATCAGCAAAGACAGTTTGATCCGTTTATACCTGCTGGAGGTGTACATTACTCTGATGCTCAATATAACCAGATGATGGAGATGATGAGACAGATGCAGCTAGACAACACGCAGCGATACAACGATATGTCTTCTCACATCGATCAGAGCTTTCAGGGCATGAGAGGCTATGTGGATCAGAGGTTCACATCTTATCAGACTCATCAGGATCAGCAGCTTGCTGCTTTTCAGGCTCGCCAGGATGAGCAGTTCAGACTGCTCAACACCAGATTGGATGGATGGAGCTCAGCAGGCTATCCGCCTCATCAGTTGTATCCTCAGTATGCCTTTCCAGATCCTCCATATCCTCAGTTCCCGCCATATCAGCCACCACCAGCACAGGAGATCCCACCGTACCATCCACAGCCAGAGTATCCACCGGAGTACCAGCCACCGCCACCACAAGATTTTCCGCCTTATTACCCAACACACAACTAGAGTTTTGTGAGTTTTTCTCTTTCCTTTACTTTTTACTATACTTTGGGGACAAAGTACGTTTTAAGCATGGGGGAAGGGAATTACTTTTGCATTGCATGTAGTTGCATTAGTTTAGGTCATATTTAAATTTTTGCATGCATTGATTAAAATCTTAAAAAATGAAAAAAAAATTCAGAAAATTTGAAAAAATACAAAAATATTGCATTTAGGTTCTTATTTCCCCATTGTTTGATTCCTCTTGTGTTTCTAAGTTAAGTATAAGTTCTAACCCATGATTTACTGAAGTTGATATGATATAAGCATGATCATTGATTGATTACCTTGATTATAGGATGGAGCATGTATTTAGCTTCAGTATCTGATTCATTTTGAAGTTCTAGACAACAATTAGCCTTGTCAGATATTTTTGGCCTTTCATGATTATTTGTTCTCTACATTTTTGAGTGTATCACCATGATTATCTAGCTCTAGAACTTGCGTTAATACTCTTTGTCAAGACTGTTTTATATGATTGAATGCATAACACTAAAATGATTGAGGCAATGTTTCTTATAGCCTATTATTTCCCTTCCTACCCTACAAGATCCATGTTCTTGACACCCCATTTCTTTTAAGCTTTAAGCCTATTTTTGATAGCTCCACAAAATTTCCCTAGCCTAATAAGCTTGACCCAGGATCCGGGATTTAGGACTTTAGGTTTTGTTATTGATTTTGTGTGAGTTATGTACAAGTATGGGGGAGTTGGAAAAAGAGGAGGAAAAGAGGAAATAAAACTCTTGGGTTTCAAAGTGAAAAAAATGGAGATGAATTATGTTGCAAAGCAAAAGAAAGAAATTGCTTAAATTGTGTGTAGTCTTCATTAACAAAGCAAGAAAGAGTTGAAAAGAGGCAAAAGAAGAAAAAAAAAAAAAGAAGCAGAGTGCTTAAGTGTTAATGTAAGGAGTTGGTAGAGTAATGTTGGAAGTGTTATGAAAAAGTGTTGAGTTTTGGGTTTAGATTAGTTCTTTATCCCGGATTTAGCACCACAGGCCAAATATGATTCCTTCCTAATTTCTCTTTACCTTGGCCCCATTACAAGCCTTAAAAAGACCTCATGATTTTTGTTATGTATTTGATCCCCAACGGTGGAGATTTAGAACTCTGATGCAAGCATATGGTAGTCTAGTTTTCATGGGTGATTTTGAGTGCAACACATACCTTTAAACACTTGAGAGTGAGAGCAAAACACATTATCCTTGGTGAGGTCTAGAATGAATGAATGGTCTTTGCTCTATGCTTATGATAATGCATGCTAGGAAGTCTTGGTTGGGTTTTCGATTATATGTGAAATGTTTGTTTGACTTGAGATGGATGTAAGATTGCATTTTTATGGTGTGATTGGATTTATGTCTTGCTTGAGGACAAGCAAGGGTTAAGCATGGGGGAGTTTGATAGCTTGCATATAGGAATAGTTAAGTTGCATGTTTTATATATGTTTTAGTTAATTTTAGGTTAGTTTTTATGTAGTTTTTAGGTTTGTGTGTTATCGGGTATTATGCGCTGGTTTGCTCGGTTTTACAGGTTTTTAGGTTCAGGAGCAATAGCGGGGCGAGTACAGATGGATCATGGTGGTGATGGACGAGGCAAAGGAGCTAAGGAAGCTAGGACATGCTAGGAGAAGAGCCAAGACAAGAAAGACAAGACAAGCCAAGCCATAGGAGAAAGCTCGGGATTGATCCCGAGCACCGAAGCCGCGCATTCCTCACTGGTGGACAAGTGCGCGAGATGGTAAGAAAGCGCGGTCGCGCTTTCTGGTGTCGAAGCCGCGCAATCGGAATTTTACACGGAGCAAGAGTTTGGGCCGAGTTTTGATTTGGGCTTTGGTTTTGATTTGTGGGCTTGTATGTCATCCGAGTATGTGTGTTTAAGATAGCTTTTGAGGGATATTTTTAGGAGCATATAAATACTTTATGTTAGTTTTATTTTTCATAACTTTTGATCATACTTTTGGAGGCTAGGGTTTTCTCTCAAGGAAGAACCATTGAACCTTTGTAAGTTTGATTTTAATTTCATTATGCATTGCTAATTTATCTAGTGTTTGGCTAGTTATTGAAGTCATGATTTGTATGTAGTTGTGAGGTTTGATTGATTCTCAACAAACTTGAATAGAAATTATTCCCTGTGCTTAATTGAATCTAAACTAGGGTTTTGCTAGATTGATCACCTAATTGAATTTCTAGTTAAAACTGAATCTGATTAATTACCGGTTGGAGTTAATTAGATCAAGAGTAGACTTTAATTAATTTAGTACCGGTTGGACTAAATTCACAAATCACTTAGATGTCTGGTTGCTCTAAGTGTTTGTTTCTATTGATAACTTGAATCGTCATGCTGTTATTTAATTGAATCTAGAAGGTCTTCTAGGTTATTATTTAATTAGGGTTGTTAGACTGGTTGTTCTATCAACTATATATGAAGTTCGGGTTTTAATCCTTAGTAGGATCACTATACACAATAGATTCTTCAAGTGAGAAGAGAATCGATGATCAATGAATCAATATCATGATGGATCTAACTAGTTGAACACGTTTGTTTCTCATATATTCAAATCATCTTTTGCATTCATAGTTAAGTTTCATTCTTGCATATTAGTTTAGATAATCATTCAGAAAACCCCCCTTTGGTTACTTGGCACACAAGTAATAACATTAATACACGAGTCTCTGTGGGATCGACCCTTGCTTACCATTCTACTCAGATTGGTTAAGTTAGGATTCTTTGATAGGTAAAACGACTGAAAAATACCTCATCATGGGGACACTTAAATTTTAAGTATGGGGTAGGGAGGGACAAGAAAACTTGTGTTTTTTCTTGTTTGTTTTTATGTTCTTGCTTTAGTTTGTTTCTTTTTTCAGTGGTTCTTTTTCTAAGAAATATAAAATCACAAAAAAATTGAAAATTTTGAAAAATCCAAAAAGATTTTAGAGCAGATGAGTACCCTTAATCTTTTGGTTCTATGATTGCTTTCATTTTGCATGACCACGTAATTTTCTTTTAGCATGTTTTTGATAGTATAGGCTGAGTCTTATGATGAAATTGTTTTTATAGAGGAATAGCATATGATGAAACTTAGCATGTATAACTGTAGCATGAGTAGTTGCAATCCAACAAAAAAATTGACCTTGTGAGTTCTTATTTTTAGCCTTGATTTTTCATGTGTGATTTGTTCTCTTTATGTATATTATCTCTTGGAATTATGATGGTTATCTATTTCTCAAGACCTGTATAAGATTTTTAGTTCATTACTTGTGAAAATCATATGATAGAGAACTTATTTGTCATAAGCCCTATTAATCCATATCCACCCTTACATTATCTTTGTTTTTGATAGCCAATTTGAGCCTTTAAGCCTTTTTATTGTTGCTCCACAAAATTATCCCTAGCCGAGATAAGCTTGACCCTATCCGGGGATTAGGACTTAGTTGGAGAGGAGTTGTTTTGTAGAGTGCAAAGATATGTGTTGGTTCAAAAATAATGGTTTGGGTTGGGTAGATTGGAAGTATCTTGTTTTTAATTATGTAAAAAGGTCTCTTGGTTAAAAAGAATGAACAAAAGAAGAAAGGGAATATTAGATCGATACCAGCCTATGTGGGCTCGGTACCAAAGTTTTCTAGAGGAAAGAAAGGAAAAACGCGGCTCGATACCGACCCTCTTAGGTGGTATCGAGGCATGTCGAGAGAAAAATGCAAAAAAAAAAGAAAGAAGAAGGAAGATGTGTAGTGTTTAAAAGTTTAAACCAGAGATTCTTTCAGTTTTATGAGGCTTTCTAGGATTTTAATAGGTAAGTGAAGAGAGTGTGCTTATGAAGAGTGAGTATGGTAGATGTGTTTATGAGAGTTTTGGTATTGTGTGAGTTTTTAGGAGTCTTTTATTCCCGAATATTATTAGCACCACATAGCCAAAGTATTTTCCATGCCTAATTGTCTTTACTAAGCCCCATTACAACCTGGCCGAATGGAAGCTTCTATGAAGTTTTTCATTGAGCCTAGTTCTCTTGATGATTTTTACTTGTTTTGACATATCATTGGTAGAGAGTTTGGTGATATAAGTTCCAATTTCTATTAGTTTTTACATATAAGATTGAGTTGAGAGATGAATTTATAACCCAAACACATGAGAGTTGAGTGAAACACATTGCCTTGATGAGGTTGGATTGTGGTTGCTTGTGTCTATTAGTATTATATATGTGTGATGACGTTAATAGTCATTTGCTATCTTCGCTATGATTTGGAAATTGCTTTTTAGATGAAGGCTATTGCTTGATGAGCATGTTGACTGGTTTTGGTTATTGTCTAATGATTGCTTGAGGACAAGCAAGCTTAAGTATGGGGTATTTTGATGTTCATGTTTTTAGTATAGTTTTAGGTGTTTTTCTTAAGTTGTTTAGCTTAGTTTTAGTGAGTTTTAGTACTAGTTTGTGTGTTTTTGGATAAGTTTATATATTTTGTGAAAAGTATGGAAGCTACTCCGTTTTTGTGTTTTTTATAGGTTTTTCGAAGCAAAAAGGAGCATTTTCGAGAGAGCTGAAGTCAAGTGGTGGATGGTGGAGTGTGTAAAGGATAAGAGAAGAACGAATACGCCTTGAAGATCCCATTGAATTCAAAGAGAAGCTGTGAAGAGTGTACAAAAATCCAAAACAGAGAGCTCGTTACCGACCTGTGAGGGTCGGTACCGAGCTGTGCAACAAAGTTTTACTTGGAGGAATTCAGCAAGAGTCTACCGACCCTGTGCAGGTCGTTACCGAGGTGACTTGTGTCGGTAGGTGACGCCGACTTTCAACTAGTTGTCTCCTTTTCCTCCTCCTCTTCCCGCTTTCTCTTTTTTTCCTCTTCTCTTTGTCTCTTCTCTTCCTCCTCACGCTTTTTCTTATCTTCCTCTTCTCTTTGTCTCTTCTCTTCCTCCTCAATTGCTTTTCTCTTTTTCTCTTCCTTTTCTTCCCGCTTCTTCTTCTCTTCCTCTTTTGTTTTCCTCTTCTCTTCCTCCTCTTTCTTTCTCTTCTCCTCCTCTTGTATTAATGCATCCTCTCTCCTTATGGCTTCCAACTCTTCCTTTTCATGCTTCCTCTTTTCTTCTTCTTCTCTTATTCTCTTGTCCACTTCATCCCTTTTCAACTTCTCTTCTTCTTCAATCCTTCTCCTGTCTCCCTCAGCCTTTTCCCTCGAAACTTCCTCCTCCTCAGCCTTTTTTCTAATTTTTTTCGTCATTTAATCCCTTGCAAACAAAGGAAATCTTTATTTCTTTTTTCCTTGTCGCATCAACTTTCTTGGACTCATCTTCTTGCATAATAAACTTTACCTATCGATATTTGCAACACCATCCCAATCATACCTCAATGGAGACACGCCCATGTCAAAAGAAGGTAATTCAAACCGCTCCTCCGCCTTCATTGCAGCCTCAATTTCATCCAAAACCTTTGTTGTTTCCTCCCATTATGAATTTTGGCTTGGCGATTCAGAATCTTCTTGAGTACTAGGTTGGGATGATGATGAAACACTCTTAAACCCTAATAGCTTCTCAAAAGCATCATTGATCTTGTTGAAAAGTCCGTGGCTGGCAATTTCTGTTGGAACTTTTTGCACATGATCAAGATATCTCTTCAAAGCTGATGTAAGTTCCATTGACATCTTAAGATGTTCTTTCATAAATGACTGCCCAAGAAGTAATCTATATAAGTACAATAAAAAGAAACAACATGCTATGAACAAATGCTAGTTTCTGATGAACAAATGCTAGTTTCTTATCAACAAATGATATGCCAGTTTTAATGAACAAAATAAACATACATCACCAGCATCATGCAAAAAATAAAGACAAAACATGCAAAAATAAAAAATATTTTACAATAAAATCAAACAAACATACGCCACTGCCATCGCCAAGATCAATTCCTTCTTCAAAATGTTCAGAAGTAGGGGCTTTCCCTTCATTCTTGTCAGCATCAACACCAGGGTAAACAAACTCTGGCAAACCTCTAAAATACCCTTTTCCAAACCCACCCTTCGAAATCTCGAAACTATCTCTCAACAAAGTAATCATGATTAAAATGCTTGATCACTGGGAAGGATCTTGGAGTTTTAGAATGATGGTAGATGAGCATACAATCGCAATAGACAATCTATCATGAACAAATATGTATATGCAAATGAACAAATTAATCTTACTAATGAACAAATATGCATAAACCAATGAACAAATTGATGCTAGTAATGATCAAATTAGAAATCATACCAACAACAACATTGTAACATCTTCGACCAAAGTGCATACGTCATTTCGCATTCATATAGTATTAGTAGCATATGAATAGCATATTGACATGATATATAGTGTATTTTTATAAGTAATATTTATTTTCTAATTAAGTATTTATATTTTTTAAAAAAATTAACTAAAAGTTAATTTATAATTATTTTAGGATAAAGTTTGTAGTAAAGAAGTTTTGAGGGTGAAAACTGTAATTTGCTACTGAGTTTTAGCCGACTTCGGCTTTGTATTTATATGGTGATATGAGAATTCATTCTCGTTAAGTTAAGTACACTTTTGGGGAAAAAAACAATATAGAGAGGGGAGGTCGAGAGAAAGAAATCTGGCAAGAAGAATTTTGGTGTTTTGGATTTCGGTTGTTTTTGTTGGATCTGGTACAAGATTTTATCTATCGGGTTTTAATCCTGAAGTATAAGCGTGATTTGGTAAGTTTTTAATTAGTTAATGGTTTATTTAGATTTTTCTAATTTTTCCAAATCTAGATCTACAATTGATTTTTATTTTAAAATCAGTCGATTTATAGTTCTCAAAGTGTGTTTTCGATATTGGATTTATTTTCGGAAATAGATTTTAGAGTAATTTTAGGTTTTTGCTTTGTAATAATATTATGGAGACTTTTGATCAAGTTTTACAGAAAGGTTTGAACTAGAAAAATGTTCTTCTATATATATAGTTTATCGTTGTCAAGTTTTAAAGGATTTGGAATTATGCACAAGAAGTTATAATGCATATTGGCATTTCATTGCATTTGGGGTTAAAGTTTGTAAGAGTAAATAGCCTAAATTTGCATTGGGTTATATATAGGAGCACAAGTCATAGATCATGGTCAAACACAAGGGGAAGAGAAATAGTATTTATCTTGAATAGGTGAGTATAGACCTGAGATTCAACCCTATGTGCTATATGTGAAATATGAATATATGGTTATATGTTCTATATGCGCTATATGAGTATATGTGTTATATGAGCTATATGGATATATGTGTTATATGTGATAGCTGTGAAAATTTCCAGAGTTGTTTGCATAAAAAATGTGTTAGCATATGGTATATGATATATGATATATATGACTACATGATGCACTTGATTACATAGCATATTGCAATGAGATTAAAAGGACATGTGACTATGTTGCCCTGAATTTCTATACAAAAGAGACCTACGGATCATACATGAGGCCTAAGATGCCTAAGAGATGGTATATGAGCAAATGAGGCCTAAGATGCCTAAAAGTCGGTAATGGAAAAGAGAAAAAATTTGGTATATGGAAAAAAAAAGAAAGGAAAATCTGGTATACGGAAAAGAGTCGGTAATGGAAACCCGGGGCAGATTCAGGCTTGAACAGTTCACAGAATAATGAATCGGATACATCGGCATTCGCATTTGCATAGTAAATTCCTATATGACATATGTATATTATGTATGTATATGTACATGGACTAAATATTTGACTCTGTTTGAAATAATTTATGATGGTTTATATTCACTGAGTATGAGACTCACGTAAATCGCAAAATAATTTTTCAGGTTCAGCTAGAATTTTCTAACGTGTGTCTCTTTTAGAGGTCACATTCATACAGGTCGGCCGGCTGAAGCTCTATGCAACCTTCTCCTCCTCTCTTTGCATCATAGACATATATGTTGTGATAAAGTTAGAGTAATAGATGTATTAGCACAGGACGCAATGACATAGAACTTTGTGTGTGTGTGTGTGTGTGCAACCTTATATGGTTGTTAGTTTTGTTATATGTTTACGTGGATAGTTGTTATTTGTAAATTATATGCTTATATGTGAAATAAGTTATTACTAAGTATATGTCATAGGGTATAAGGGTGTCGTATCTAGTTTTTGGTATCAGAGTAGTGGTATGATTCTTTAGGGGCATTCTGCATTCATAAGCATATGTAATTGACATTAGAGTTGCATTTAATTGAATAGGAACATGGAAATGCATGAACATGATGCACCAAGGAGAGAAGGTTCAGCCATGCCACGTCAGTCTATAGGAGCATCTCATATAGCACAACATGAGCATATATCTCATACACAGGAGCCAATAGAACATGAAGTACAAGGACCAACTATGAGGTCTAGAGGAGGAAATTTCAAGGAGCATCGTAAGTTAGAAGCAGTTGATTTCTATGGGACTACGGATCTTGTAGAGGCCGAGACATGGCTCAAGAGAACAGAGAGAGTATTTTGTATGATGAGATGCACAGAAGTGGAAAGGTTTGATTTCTCAGTATCACTTTTACAGAGGGATGCTTTTGATTGGTGGGAAACTGTTTCACATGCTACAGTACAGTGTCCAATTCTTACATGGGAAGATTTTCTCACTGTTTTCAAATATAAGTATATGCCAGAGGTATATCGAGATGTAAAGCAAAATGAGTTTTTGTCTCTTAAGCAAGGAAATATGTTTGTGGCTGAGTATGAGTTAAATTTACACATCTATCACATTATGCAACCGCCAATGTGGCTATAGAGAGAGATAGATGCAGGCATTTTGAGGAGGGACTGTCTTATAATATCCGGAATAAGATTACGCCATGAGATCTTCTTACCTTTACAAATTTGCGTAATGCAACAATTGAAGCATGGACATTGTTAAAGGAAAGACAGACATTCTTCCAAAAGCAATAGAGGGAATCATCAGTTCATATGGGTGAGTCGAGTGGAAGGCCATCTAAGCGTCAGAGTTTTTCTTCTCCAGCACCAATAATTGGTAGAGGTGGCTCAAATAGTCAAAGAGGTGGACACACCTTGACTTTTGGTCGTAGTAATGACAAAGGATCTGGTATGTTGGTACAGACACGACCTATGTGTACTTATTGTGGTCGATCTCATGCTGGAAAGTTTCGAGTACGTACTGGAGCATGTTATCATTGTCGACAACAAGGGCGCTTTTATAAAGATTGTCCAGCTAGATTAGATAGATCAAATATTGGAAGAGTAACATCTGAAACAACTGTACAAAATGTTCAATCAGAAGCACTAGTATGGAGTTTTGGTAGAGGTCATGGAAGAGGTCAGAACATGAATAACACTGCTAGCAGAGGAAGACCACAAACACAAGAATCTCGATCACAAGGTCAGGCTCAAGTTTTTGCTATGTCCCAACAAGAAGCATCCAAAGCACATGAGGTTATTACTGGTAAACTTTATTTACATGATCTTGAGATAGAAGCATTAATAGATTCAAGATCTACTCATTCATTCATATCATCTACCATAGCATCTCAAATGCATAAGAAACCTAAACCCTTAGATTACAGTTTAGGAGTACAGACTCCCTTGGGAGAAATGGTAAAGGTACATACAGCATATTGAGATAGTATAATACGAGTGGATACAATAGAGTTACCAACTGATCTGATCTTGCTATTCTTGTATGAGTTTGATGTTATTTTGGACATGGATTGGTTGTCAAGACATCATGCTTAAGTGGATTGTTATACTAAAGAGGTAGTGATAGATTCGCTTGGGAAATCCAGAGTGATTTTCTATGGTGATAGACAAATGGTTCCCACTTGCTTAATATATGCAACAATGGGTTTTCGCATGATCAGAGAGGGGTGTGAGGCATATCTCGCCCATGTTATAGATCGTACAGTTGAATGTGATGAGGTTGGAGATATTCCTGTTCTTAAAGATTTTCCTGATGTGTTTCCAAAGGATCTTCCTGGATTGCCACCTGATAGAGAGATAGAGTTTATTGTGGAATTAATGCCAAGTACTACACCCATTTCTATTCCTCCATATCGCATGGCTCCACTAGAGTTACAGAAACTGAAGAAGCAGTTACAGAAATTATTAGACAAAGGATTCATTAGAGCTAGTGTATCACCTTGGGGTGCACCAGTTTTATTTGTTAAAAAGAAAGATGGTACTTACGGTTGTGCATAGATTACAGAAAGTTGAATCAGGTAACAGTAAAGAACAAGTATCCATTGCCAAGGATAGATGATCAGGTGCAAATGTATTTTCAAAGATAGACCTTCAATCAGGATACCATCAATTGAAGATAGCTAAAGATGACATTACCAAGACAATATTAAGGACTCGATATGGGCATTATGAGTTTCTGGTAATGCCATTTCGTTTGACTAATGCACCAGCGACATTCATGGCTTCTATGAACAAGGTGTTTCAACCTTTTCTAGACAGATTTGTGGTTATCTTTATTGATGATATATTCGTGTATTCACGAAGTACAGAGGAGCATGCTAATCATTTGTGTAGTGCTACAAGTCTTGAGGGAAAAACAATTGTATGTTAAATTGAGTAAGTGTGAATTCTGGTTGGATCATGTGATATTCTTAGGACATATAGTATTTGGAAAAGGTATAGAGGTTGATCCCAAGAAGGTTGAAGTAGTGGTAAACTAGAAAGTACCAACTACAATTACAGAAGTTCGTAGTTTTCTTGGGATGGTTGGATACTACAGACGATTTGTTGAAGGATTCTCTATTTTAGCTGCACCGCTAACTAAATTGTTGAGGAAAAATGCTCTATTTCATTGGAATTTTGCATGCCGACAAAGCTTTGATGAGTTAAAGCACCGTTTAACTACAACACCAATATTGACAATTCCTACAGGTTCAATAGGATTTGTTGTTTACACTGATGCTTCATACCAGGGTCTTGGTTGTGTTTTGATGTTGAATGAAAAATTAATTGCTTATGCATCACGACAATTATGACCACATGAGGTTTCTTATCATGTACATGATTTAGAGCTAGCAGCATCAGTAGTTATATTGTGATATGAGAATTCATTCTCATTAAGTTACGTACACTTTTGGGAAAAAAACAAAACAAAGAGGGGAGGTTGAGAGAAAGAAATCTGGCAAGAAGAAATTTGGTGTTTTGGATTTCGGTTGTTTTTGTTGGATCCGGTACAAGATTTCTTTTATCGGGTTTTAATCATGAAGTATAAGCGTGATTTGGTAAGTTTTTTATTAGTTAATGGTTTATTTAGATTTTTTCTAATTTTTCCAGATCTAGATGTACAGTTGATTTTTATTTTAAAATCAGTCGATTTATAGTTCTCAAAGCGTGTTTTTGATAGTGGATTTATATTCGGAAAAAGATTTCAGAGTAATTTTAGGGTTTTGCTTTGTAATGATATTATGGAGACCTTTGATCAAGTTTTACAGAAAGGTTTGAACTAGAAAAATGTTCTTCTATATATATAGTGTATTGTTGTCAAGTTTAAGGGATTTGGAATTATGCACAAGAAGTTATAATGCATATTGGCATTACATTGCATTTGGGGTTAAAGTTTGTAAGAGTAAATAGCCTAAATTTGCATTGGGTTATATATAGGAGCACAAGTCATAGATCGTGGTCAAAAACAAGGGGAAGAGAAATAGTATTTGTCTTGAACAGGTGAGTATAGACCGGAGATTCAACCCTATTTGCTATATGTGAAATATGAATATATGGATATATGTTCTATATGTGGTATATGGATATATGTGCTATATGCTCTATATGGGTATATGTGTTATATGAGTTATATGGATATATGTGTTATATGTGATAGCTCTGAAAATTTCCAGAGTTTTTTGCACAGAAAGTATGTTAGCAGATGGTATATGATATATGATATATATGAATACATGATGCACCTGATTGCATAGCATATTACAATGAGATTAAAAGGTCATGTGACTGTCTTGCCCTGAATTTTATACAAAAGAGACCTACAGGTCATACATGAGGCCTAAGATGCCTAAGAGATCGTATATGAGCAAATGAGGCCTAAGATGCCTAAAAGTCGGTAATGGAAAAGAAGAAAAGGTTAGTATATGGAAAAAAAAGAAAGGAAAAGTTGGTATATGGAAAAGAGTCGGTAATGGAAACCCGGGGCAGATTCAGGATTGAACAGTTCACAAAATAATGAATCGGATACATTGACATTTGCATTTGCATAGTAAATTCCTATATGACATATGCATATTATGTATGTATATGTACATGGACTAAATGTTTGACTCTGTGTGAAATAATTGATGATGGTTTATATTCACTGAGTATGTGACTCACGTAAATCGCAAAACAAGTTTTCAAGTTCAGCTAGAATTTTCTGACGTGTGTCTCTTTTAGAGGTCAATTCATACAGGTCGGCCGGCTGAAGCTCTATGCAACCTTCTCCTCCTCATTTTGCATCATAGACATATGGGTTGTAATACAGTTAGAGTAATAGACGTATTAGCACAAGACGTAACGACATAGAACTTTGTGTGTGTGTGTGTGTTCAACCTTATATGGTTGTTAGTTTAGGGGTATATGTTTACGCGGATAGTTGTTATATGTAAATAATATGTTTATATGTGAAATAAGTTATTAATAAGTATATGTCATAGGGTATAAGGGTGTCACAACTATAATATGTCCTCTGAAAACCCCATTATTTGTTTTCCTCCATGAATCAACATTCTCAACCAACTTCTCAACAAGATAAGCACACCAATCGTACTCACTGATCTTCTTCAAGTCTACCAAATGACCCAAGAACTTTAAGTTTACACCACCAATTTGAATGCTCTCTATACAGAGGGTGAAGAAAAATATGATAAAGTTCCTCCTAAACCAAGCACCACCGTTCTCAGCCTCCTTGATCACTGAACTCAAATTCCCTATTTTGATCTTCTCAAAATCCATTAGTTTATTCTTCCCTGTCACCTCATCAATTTCAGCCAACGCAAACTGTTCTCTAAATCTATTGTACATATCTGAATGCTTGACAGTCTTCGAGACATAAATTGTCCTTGGACCACGAGGTAGACCAAGGTATAATTGCACAAGTTCAGGTGTTATTCTAACACTTGGTCCATCACCAATCTTCAATGGGCATAATGCAAGGTCGAAACAGCTAGCGACATGATAGCACATCTTACTAGGTATATCAGGCACATACCACTATATGAGGTACTCAAACCCCATCTCTTTAAGAGCAGCAAACTTGCTTTCACCTTTAAAACCAGCAATTACTTCACAAATCAGCTTTGGAGAGTTCTATAACACCCCGGATTTAAATACTAGAATGTCACTTGGTTGTGGACCTCACTTGGGTCCACTCAGAAAAATTTAACAACAATTTCACAATGAGGAACCTTGCAACAAAGGCACGACGAGAAATACAAGAAAAACACCCAACTATGTTTATTTAAAAGTAACAAACTCATGCACGTGTGCATTAACCTACTCCAACACAACTCTCATTACTGATTTCTAAACTTTAACCAATATTTACAAACATCTAACTTAATAAGATAACATAGACTCCTAGGACCTATAGTCCTACAAATCATTATCCGACTGTATCCTAAGACACACCACGTCGATCTGGCTCACCATCATCTTGGAGAAGATTCCGTGGAGCACTATTCATTCCAGAGTGATTACATAAAATAAAAACAACACCCCGAAGGGTTAGCTAACAATTCCAATATACACTGGATAGTATATGCAACATGTAGAAACAAAATCAATCTATTCAATTACATAATAAGAGCCGTAATATAATAGTTCACATATAGCACATTCACCATAACAAACAAACGCACATCAATACTTATAACTATAAAACGCACATAATAATACTTACAGCCATGCAATGCATACTAATAATAGCACATCATTTCACATAAGTATCACCTCAATCACTTTTCGTCTCAATAATTGTTCAATCGCAACTCATCAATTTTAATCGACATAATTTATTAAACAAGTATGGCATCCTCCAGCCTTACGCGGGGTAGTGGACGGCGGCCTCCACCATTTATCCGAACCACTCACACCCTCATCATTCACCTTCTTACCCCTGGTCAAGCCTCCTCGGGAGCACTCGCCAAAACATTTTATTATAATTTTGAAGGGGCCCTCCTTGACATACAACTAAGTTAGGGATGTCTTCACCTTCCCGACTACCCCTAATCATAGCCGTATCGGTTAGGTGCCAATATTTAGAAATCCAAATAAAATACAAAATATTATTCATCTATTATATTTTTCCAAAATAACGAATTATTTTCAAATAGACATATATAATATATAGGAATGAATCCCGAAAGACAGTTCTACACATCATATCTACACATCCAACACACATCATAATTGATAACTAAGTAAGTCTAGGCGACTTACCTCAAAGACGAATTCCCAAAACCAAGAAACAACTAACTATCGCGCAACACGGAACCCTGTCCAAGACAGACAACCTGTCTCTTCTCGTCGTCTCTGTTCACTTCCTAAGACTCACGCTCCTATATACATATGTATAACTCAATGAATAATAGTAGTTGTTTTACTCTTACAAACTCTAACCCTAAAAATGACAAAAAGCAAGCATGCATTATAACTTCTTATGTATACTTCCCAATCCTTTGAAATTTTACAAGATTATACTAAATATATAAAAGAAACTTTTTCTAGTTCAAACCTCTTTGTAAAACTTGATCTAAGGACTCCATAAAATCATTACAAATGAAACCCTAAAATTACTCTGAAATCTTTTACCGAATATAAATACAATATCGAAAACACCCTCTACGAACTATAAATCAACCGATTTTCAAATCAAAATCAACGGTAGACCTAGATCTGGAAAAATCAATGAAATCCAAATAAAACATTAATTAATTAAAACTTACCAAACCATGCTCATGCTTCAAGATTAAAATCAATTGACGAAATCTTGTACCAGGATCCAACAAAACAACAAATCACCAAACTCTCATCTTTCTCTTCTCGCAAAATCTCTGAAATTTTTTTGTCTTTGAATACTTAATGAATAAGAAAAAAAGATGACATATATATATATAGAGAATGTGAAGTCGGCAGAGAAAGTTGGATTTACTTTTGAAAAATCTCGTTTTCTACCCTTAAATCTTCTTTACTACAAACTTCACCCTAAAATAATAATTAATTAATTTTAAGTTAAAACTTTTTAAAATATATTTAATTTAAATTCAAAATCAAATATTAAATATTATTATTTAGCCGAGATTACTTACAAGCAAAGTAATCCTAATACGAATATCAAGAAGCATAAAATAGGATAAAAGCATCAAAATATTTCCGAATGTTACAATCTACTCCCCTTAAAGAAAATTTCGTCCCGAAACTTCTAGAGATATACGAAAACAAGCACGTATCACTACTTAAAATCTTTCACACGAGTCGAACAACACACATATCATACCCTTAGTATACCACAAGCAGCAACCAACTAAGTCAAACATCATGTAACTCATACTACTAGTACACTACAAACAACTATCAAACAAGTCAAGCATACAAAGTCAAGTCAAACAAAGCACACACTTAGTTACCGTCCATAAGGTTCTCACACATTTCTAACTTTTACTCTTTAAGATCTTAACTAAACTCGACTACACTCTGGATAGCTTTATCATATTCTCATCCTAAAATCATGTAATCAACTTAGTAAATCATCAAGCACTTAAGGAAATTCACCAAGTTTTCATAATCTATAAGCAAAGTCAAGTCCTGGGTAGTAACTAACCTGCCAAATCTCTAATGTCTGTATTGTCCTCTCAGACTGACCATCTGACAGTGGGTGGTAAGCAGTTGTGAAATGTAGTTCTGTGCCTAAGGCTTTATGTTCTTGCTTCCAGAAATTAGAGGTAAACCGCCCATCACGATCAGACACTATTGTCTTAGGTACTCCATGCAATCTCACTATTTCTTTTACGAATACCTTTACTAGTTTAATCACTGGCCAAGTCTCTTTAATGGGCAGAAAATGAGCAGTCTTTGTCAGTCTATATACAACAACCCATATTGTATCATGTCCTCTACTAATCTGCAATCCGGTAACAAAATCCATGGAAATGTCCTCCCACTTCCATTCTGGAATGGGAAGCGGTTGGAGTATTCCCCCTGGTCCTTGGTGCTCTATCTTCACTGGTTGACATACCTGACACTTTGCCACAAATCTAGCTACATCAGGCTTCATGCCATCCAACCAATAACATTGTCTCAAATCCTTGTACATTTTACTAGCTCCTGGGTGGACTGAATATAATGTAGAATGAGCTTCTTGAAGTATTTTCCGTCTTAACTCGTGATCTTGGGGCACACATACTCTTCCATGAATTCTCAGAATTCCATCTCCTCGAATTTCAAATCCCGGTGCTTCACCTCGATACACTTGCTGACAAATATCTTGAATCTTTGAGCAAGTCTCCTGCTTTTTACGAATCTCTTCTATCAGACTGGGTTGGTATTCTAAGGTATGCAACTAACCCTGGTATCTTTGAATCCATACTTCAATCTCATTTCTCATCAAGTCCTTTTGCAAAGATGGTTGAGCAGTCAAGTAAGACAATATTCGTTTCTGAGATGATTTCCGGTTAAGTGCCTCAGCAACAACATTTGCTTTTCCCGGGTGGTAAAGGATCTCTAAGTCATAATCTTTAATCAGTTCCAGCCACCTACGTTGTCTCATATTGAGCTCTCGCTGAGTGAAGATGTACTTAAGACTCTTATGATCTGTCAGAATTTGACAGGTTTCTCCATATAGATAGTGACGCCAAATCTTCAATGCATGAACCACAACTGCCAACTCTAGATCATGTGTTGGGTAATTCTATGTGTTCGGCTTTAACTGCCTTGAAGCATAAGCAATCACTTTACCATTCTGCATCAGGACACAACCTAGTCCCAATTTTAAAGCATCACAATATATTACATAACCTTCATTCCCTTGAGGAAGAACTAAGATCGGAGCTGAAGTCAACCTATTCTTCAACTCATCAAAACTTTTCTGACATGCATCTGACCATTCAAATTTTGTTGTTTTTCGTAGTAGATTGGTTAATGGTTGGGCTAGACGAGAAAATCCTTCTACAAACCGTCTATAGTACCCAGCCAAACACAAGAAGCTACGTACTTCCTTCACATTTCTTGGAGGTTCCCAAGCTGCCACAACATCAATCTTTGTTGGGTCTACCATTACAACTCTAGAAGATACCACATGTCCTAAAAATGTTACCTCTAGCATCCAAAATTCACACTTTGATAATTTTGCGAACAATTGTTGTTGTCTCAAAACTCCCAAGACTGTTCTTAGATGGTCAGCATGCTCCTCATGACTTCGTGAATATACCAAGATATCATCTATGAAACTACGACACACCGATCTAAATAATCAATAAAGATTCGGTTCATCAATTCCATGAACACAACTGGGGCATTTGTTAACCCGAAAGGCATCACCACAAACTCGTAATGCCCATATCTTCTACGGAATGCTGTCTTTGGAATGTCTTCCTCTCGGATCCTCAACTGATGATACCCATATCGCAGATTGATCTTAGAGAATACCACAACTCCTTGCAGTTGATCTAGTAAATCATCAATTCGTGGTAATGGGTACTTATTCTTGATGGTGACCCGATTCAGCTCTCGATAGTCGATACACAATCTCAACGACCCATCTTTCTTCTTGAAAAATAGAACTGGAGCTCCCCAAGGTGACGCGCTGGGGCGCACATTTCCCTTTTCTAACAACTCCTCCAATTGAGTCTTCAACTCTTGCATCTCCATTGGATCCATGCGATAAGGATCTCGCGATATTGGTCTTGTACCGGGCTCCAAGTCAATGTTGAAGTCTACCTCTTGCTGAGGTGGTAGTCCTAGCAACTTCTCAGGAAAGACATCCTCAAACTCTCGTACTACTCGAATATCTCTAACTCTCGGAATTTCTTTATTCCCTAGTAAGACATAACACCAATAGCCTACACATCCATTCTTTATCAACTTAGCCGCCTTCATTGCGCTAATTATTACTCCATCTTTCTCCTTCTTTGATTCTTGCCATACATGTTTAGAACCGTCATCAACAGTTACTGTTACGTTCCACTATGAATATCTGACACTGCCCGAAATTGCCTCATCCAATCCATTCCCAAAATTACATCATCATCGGATGCTATTTGCACTACTATGAAATCCACTAACCAGTCCTTATTTCCAATCCGTATCGGACACTGCATGATCTCTCTATCCCCACTAATATTACTACCGTCTGGCAGTCTAACAAGAAAAGAGGCACTACTACTACATGTCAATTGCAATCTATGTGCACATGTAGATGCCATAGATGAATGCATATCACCAGTATCAAACAGAATGTGTACAGGTTTAGATTGAATCCAAATCGTACCTGTCGTAGTAGGAGCATTTAAAGCATCATTTCTCTTCATCTCAAACATTTGAGGTTGAGTGGCACCCAAATTAGTAACCACATTACCGCGACCTCTGCCACGACTCTGTGATGGTGGTGGATACTGTTGTGGTGGGACAAGGCGATGAGCCATAAATTTACCAGTTCCTGGAGATGATCCTTGGGACGAAGCTACTCCCTTATTAAAGCAGAATTGTGAACGATGTCCCACTCTTCCACAAGAAAAACAAGTAGCTAGTGGTTTCGGGCAACTACTCTTCACATGCTCAGTACTTGCACAATTGTAGCACTTCCTTGGGCTCCCAAAAGTACGACCTTGTTGTGATTGACCATGACGGCTTTGAAACTGACTAACTGGACCCTTGTGTTGAAACTTACTAGGCCGTCCATCTTTCTTAAAGCTTGATGATGATGTTTTTTGTCTCTTACTGTCTCTTGGATTAACATCAGATGGCCCAAGCCTTGGACTAGCTAGAGCATATGCCAAAGCTGAGTTGTAATCCAAAGACATAGGCACGTAGCTGCGGTTGTAACCGCTTTAGAAAAGCAGAGATCCAAAGTTTTTCTGTAGGTGCAGCGTTAGGCGCAGCTGCTAACTCCTTTTGAAATTTATTAATTGTTTCAGTTACCAGAATGTTCTCTGGTCCAGCATCTCGGAATGCAACTTCCCTTGCACTCCTCACGGGCTCGAGACAATAATGTTCTCAAATCTTTTCTCCAAATTCTCCAAAGGTCATGACTTTTTCATGATCATGTTTCAGATTCCACCAGTGAAATGCACCTTCTTGTAATAAACTTTGCACTAAGGTCATCCTCCTCTCCTCTAGCGCTTGGATTGAATCTAATGTAGAAGCGACCCTTCTCAACCATTGTTCCACATCAGTACCTAAAGCTCCGGTGAAGTTTCGTACTCCCTTCTTCTTAAACTCTCCAAGCCACTTATCTGGTTTTGGCTCTCGTAGACTGATGAGGTATTTTTCAGTCGTTTTACCTACCAAAGAAACCTTAGCTTAACCAACTCAGTAGAGCGGTAAGTAAGGGTCGATCCCACAGAGACTCTTGTAAATGTGTTATTACTTAAGTGCCAAGTAACCAAATAAGGGGGGTTTTATTGAATGATTTATCTAATCTAATATGCAAATAAAAACTAACTAAGAATGCAAAGATGATTGAGTTTGACAAATATGAGAAATATATGTTCAACTAGTTAAATCCATCATAGATATGCTTATTGATCATTGATTCTCTTGACTCTCAATTCACTTGAATAATCTATTGTGGATTATACTCCTACTAAGGATTATGACCCAAACTTCATAAATAGTTGAAAGAACTAACAGTCTAAACAACCCTAATCATTTAACAACCTAAAACAACGTCTAGATTCAATTGAATAACAGCTTTACGAATCAAGTTATCAATAGAAACAAACAGTCAGAGCAAACAGACATCTAAGTTATTTGTGGATTTATTCCCCTCTACAATTGAATAGCCCAAACGGGTCCAAACAATTATAAATGCTACTTTATCTAATCAACCCCGAACGGGCATCAATCAGATTAGTTGTAAATTAACCTAGAAATTCTATTAGGTAGCTAATCTAACAAAACCCTAGATAAATTCTGATTCAATTAAGCACAGGGAATAAAACCTATTCCAGTTGATGAGAATCAATCAAACCTCACAATAATATGCAATCTATGATTTCAATAACTAGTCAAACACAAAGAAATTAGCAACGCATAATTAAATTAAAATCAAACTTACAAAGTTTCAAAGGTTCTTTCTTGAGAGAAAACCCTAGCCTCCAAAAGTATGATCAAAGTTATGAGAAAATAATCTAACATAAAGTTTTTATATGTCTTCTAAAAATATCCCTCAAAAAGATATATTAAACACACATCTCGGCCAAAATACAAGCCCATAAGTCAAAATATCAAAGCCCAAAACCATAGCTCGGCCCAAATCCTTGTCCGTGTAAAAGTCCCGATTGTGCGGGATCGGCCCAGAAAAGCGCGGCCACGCACTTGCCTCCCCGCGCTCTTGTGCTTCAGATGGGATTGGGCGGGATCGTTGCTCGCGTTCGATCCCGAGCACTTGGCTTGACTTGGCTTTGCATTATCTTTTCTTGGCTCTTCTTCTTCCATGCTCCTAGCATCCCTTAGCTCTCTTGGCTCGTCCACCACCGCCATGGTCAATCTGTATTCGCCCCGCTGTTGCTCCTGAACCTAAAAACCTGTAAAACCGAGCAAACCAGCGCATAATACCCGATAACACAAAAACCTAAAAACTACATAAAAACTATCCTAAAACTAACTAAAACATATATAAAGCATGCAACTAAGCTACTCCTATATGCAAGCTATCAAATTCCCCCATGCTTAACCCTTGCTTTTCCTCAAGCAAGACATAAATCCAATCACACCATAGAAATGCAATCTTGCATCCATCTCAAGTCAAACAAGCATTTCACATATAATTAAAACCCAACCAAGACTTCCTAGCATGCATTATAATAAGCAAAAAGTAAAGACCATTCATTCATTCCAGACCTCACCAAGGTAAATCGTGTTTACACTCAAACTCTCAAGTGTTTAAGGACGTGTTTCACTCAAAATCAACCATGAAAACTAGACTACCATATGCTTGCATCAGAGTTCTAAATCTCCACCGCTGGGGATCAAATACATAACAAAAATCAAGAGGTCTTTTTAAGGCTTGTAATGGGGCCAAGGTAAAGAGAAATTTGGAAGGGATAACATTTGGCCTGTGTTGCTAAATCCGGGATAAAGAACTAATCCTAACCTAAAATTCAACACTTTTTTCATAACACTTCCAACTTCACTCTACCAACTCCTTACATTTACAATTAAGCACTTTGCTTCTTTTCTTTTTTTTCTTTCTTTGCCTCTTCTTCAACTCTTTCTTTGCTTCTAATGAAGACTACTAACATTTAAGCTCAATTTTCTTTCTTTACATAAAGTTTTCATCTTCATTTTTTCGCTTTGCTCACACAAGAGTTGTTTCCCTATTTTTCACTTTTTCCTCCAACTCCCCCATACTTACATCAAACTCACACAAAACACAATCACAACCTAAAGTCCTAAATCCCGGATTATGGGTCAAGCTTATTAGGCTAGGAATCATTTTGAGGAGCTAATAAAAATAGGCTTAAAGCTCAAATAAGTGGGATGTCAAAAACATGGATCTTGTATGGTAGGAAGGGAAATAATAGGCTAATAAGAAACATTGCCTCAATCATTTTAATGTCATGCATTCAATCATATAAAGCAGCCTTGAAATAGAGTATTAACGCAAGTTCTAGAGCTAGATAATCATGGTGATACACTCAAGAATGTAGAGAACAAATATATCATGAAAGGCCAAAAATATCTCACAAGGCTAATTTTTGTCTAGAACTTCAAAATGAATCAAATACTCAAGCTAAATACATGCTCCATCCTATAATCAAGGTAATTAATCAATGATCATGCTTATATCATATCCACTTCAGCAAATCATGCAAATCATGGGTTAGAATTTATACTCAACTTAGAAACACAAGAGGAATTAAACAATGGGGAAATAAGAACCTAAATGCAATATTTTTTTATTTTTTTTCAAATTTTTCTGATTTTTTTTTTCATTTTCCAATATTTTAATCAATGCATGCAAATTTTTTTAAATATGACCTACACTAATGCAACTACATGTAATTGCAACAAGTAATTCCCTTCCCCCATGCTTAAAACATACTTTGTCCCCAAAGCATAGTAAAAAGTAGAGAAGAAAAAAACTCACAGAACCTAGTTGTGTGGCGGGTAATAGGGCGGAAAATCTTGTGGTGGCGGTGGCTGGTACTCCGGATGATACTCTGGATGCTGTGGATGGTACGGTGGAATCTGCTGTGCTGGTGGTGGCTGGTATGGCGGGAACTGAGGGTAAGGAGGATCGGGAAAGGCATACTGAGGATAAGACTGATGAGGTGGATAGCCCGCTGAACTCCATCCATCCTACCTGGTGTTGAGCAGTCTGAACTGCTCATCCTGGCGGGCCTGAAAAGCAGCAAGCTGCTGATCCTGATGAGTCTGATATGATGTGAACCTCTGATCCACATACCCCCTCATGCTCTGAAAGCTCTGATCGATATGAGATGACATGTATTTGTATCACTGCGTGTTGTCCAGCTGCATCTGTCTCATCATCTCCATCATCTGGTTGTATTGTGCATCAGAATACTGGTGATCACCTCCAGCAGGTCGAGACGGATCAAACTGTCTCTGCTGATCATCCTCCTCAAACTCATCATCCTCATTAGTGTCTACATCTTCAGCAGATTCTTCCTCTTCTTCTTCTTCAGCCATAGTGAAATCCTCATCCATCTCCTCTTCATCAGAATCCACCACAATAGGAACTGAAACCGTCTTTTTACCCCTAACCAGGCCCTTAACGGTAGCCACATCTAAATCTTCAGCCTGAACCTTAATGAACCAATTAGTTGGACTATCCCCAATCTACACTCGGTGTCCATCAGGAAGCTTCATTACTCTCCCAGAATCACCAATCACCCAGAAATAGGAGTTCTTATACTTATAGAGAGCACCCATTTTCTTCAACATGGTGAAATCAATAGGCAAAGGCGGGATATCAACCTTTAACCTGCTAAGATCGACTCCAAAGTGCTTGGCTAGGAAAGTCAAAATCCCGCCAATACAAATAGCTCCACCACCTTTGTTTCCAACATGGGCCATGTGGTGCATCAGCATAGCACCCATATTCAACGGCTTCCTCTTCAAACTAGCAGCCAACACAATGACATCTTTCTTGGGACCCCATCACCTCTCCCATTCAGAGTACTAGCAATAAACCGCTGGAAAACCTTAATAGCGGGATGAGTAATGGGAGAAGCTTTTTCTTTAGAAGGCTCATACTTGGGTCTCCCTGTGATGGCTTTCCAGAAGTGCTTGTCAGCCCATGTAGCACCTGCCTCAGTAAGCACTAAATCTCTACTAATATTCTCCCCTTCTCCTTTAAAATTAGTGGACAAAGTGCTCAGAAACTCAAGTGTTAACCCCTTGAAGGTGGGTTCACACAGCTTAAAGAACTCGCCTATATGCAAATATGCCCCCATCTCATTCAACAGATGAGCTATCCCAATCTCATTCATCAGGTCCCAGTCTATGAATCGAGTTGCTTTCCATTGCCTATCCTTCAGAAGCTCAAACCTAATCACATGATTGTTGTTTGTCAGAGTGATCCCAAAAGTCTCTTGGGTGGCCTCCCCCACCACAGCAGGGGGAGCTAAAGCAGCTCGGGATGATGAAGATCCATCAGTTCTGCCTCTCTTGTTACCCATGATTTCAGAATCTCAATTAAACCTGCCCAAACACCACACACAAACCAAACACATGCAATTCCGTTGTCCCGGCAAGGACAACCACAACAATATTTCACAGATAATCACTCAAACACTCCCTTCCCCCACTACCTAGAACAATTTAATCAAAATTTAATTAAAATTTTAATCAAATTCTAGGTAATTTTCGGATTTGCATGTAAAGCTCAAATAAAACACGAATCTAGGTTAGAATCATGCAATAAACGAACTTTTGTGAAGAACTTAAGCCTAAATCCGAGCCTAAAGGGTCAAATTCAGGTTTTTAGAACAAAATCTAGATCTAGATTTAGTCTAAAAAAAACGAAATTTAAAGGGAGTTTTGAGAAATCTTACTTGAATCCCGCTTGAATGTGAGTTCCTTGCTTGATTTTGATTGAAAATCCGACTTGAATGGGCTTGAATGGAGCTTTGAGTGATGACCTTCAATGGAGGTAGAGGAGAGGTAGGGGACGGGCTGTACGAATGGGAGGGGAAAGAAAGGGGAACTCGGTTTTAATTAAAAAGGATGCCCGAAAAAACTGTTAAATGCGCGGGATCGCACGCAAATGCGCGGCCGCGCAATTGCGAAGCCGCGCAATGTGCTCCCAGTTGAGATTGCGCGGCTTAGGGGCTTGGATTGCTCGGCCGCGCATTTAGCAGCCCAAGCCACGCAATCCTGACTGAGACTGCATTGCTCGGGTTGGCTCAGATTCCTTTGGCCACGCAATTTTTGTCCCCCTTCCGAGTCCTACTGTTCTTCAAGGCTTGCCCGAGTTATCTGAAATTTTGAGGATTATTTCTATCTAAACTAACTAATAAAAACAAAAACTGTAAAACAGAAAACAAAAATCAAAGCAAATCTATCCTAAAACATGGGTTGCCTCCCAAGAAGCGCTTGTTTAACGTCATTAGCTTGACGTAAAAGGATATCAAGAAGGATACGAGCTATGGAATTCGATCTCCTTCCCATCGAACCCCATCTTCAGTGTTCCTTGCGGTATGTCAATCCTTGTATTTACAGTCTTCAAGAATGGTCGTCCTAGCAACATAGATGTTTTTCCAACTCCCGATCCCATGTCCATTACCAGAAAATCAGCCGGAAATTTCAAGGAGTCCGCCGTAACCCACACATCTTCAATCTTTCCTTTGGGCCTCATAGTGGAGTGATCAGCCAACTCCACTATGGTTCGGGTCTCTTTCAATGGTCCCATATCGAGTTTCTCATATAAGGAGGAAGAAATCACATTGACAGATGCACCTAAATCAATCAAAGCCTCATTCACCTTGGTGCTTCCAATCATGCAAGGAATGGTGAACATGCCAGGGTCACTGCACTTCTCAGGCAAACGCTTTTGAAACACAGCAAACACATGTTCTTTCTCTTTCACTTGCTTCTGACTTTTCTCCTTCTGTCCCCTTTTCAGAGTGCACAACTCCTTCAAAACCTTAGCATACCGAGGTACACTCTTGATCAATTTCAACAACGGGACATTTACTCTGCATGTACTGAAGACCTCGAACAGCTCTTTATCATTCTTCAATTTCCGAGTCTCTTTCAAGGCTTCAGGAAAGGGTGGGACAGGTACATAGGCTCTCAGATGAGGTGCAGAAGTATCTTCCAATTCGCCCAGATTGCGCGGCTTCGCATCAAATTGCGCGGCCGCGCTTTCGCCTTCTTGCCCGTGCAATCCCAACTGGGACTGTGTTGCGCGGGGTGCACATTGCTCGGCCGCGCTTTTAGCAGCTAAGCCGAGCAATTGCCCTTCGTTCTTCTGTTCCTCTGTTTCTTCAGCCTTGCTCAACTGGCATACTTGTCTTGCCTCAGAACCACCATAAACGGAGATCAAACTGACATTTGCCCTCGGGTTAAGCTCTGTCTAAGACGGTAGCTTACATGAATCTCTAGCTTCCAGTTTACTTACTGCCTCAGCAATCTGACTAACTTGGTTCTCTAAATTCTTTATACTAGACTTAGTTTCCTGTTGAAGCTGAGTTAGGGAACCATGCATTGTAGACACTGACTGAGTCATTTTTCGGACCATTTCCTCAGTGGACATAGCATTCTGATTCACTCCCTGAGCCTGAGGTTGGAAACGTGGTCTGTACTGAGCTTGGCCACCTTGATGGTTGAACTGTTGATTGCTAGAATTGCCATACCTCAGATTAGGATGATCCCTCCAACCTGGATTGTAGGTGTTGGAGAAGGGGTCATACCTCGGCCTAGGTGGTCTATATCCTCCCACTGCATTCACCTCAGCATTTTGATCTTGAAGTGTAGGGCAAGAATCAGTGGGATGCATATTATCAAAACAAATCTCACAGGCTTTCACCTGTTGTCTTCCACCTTGTTGCAAAAGCTGCTTCATCATCGTTTTCAACTCAGTGACTTCATCTTGGATTCTTGAGTTAGCCACCATAGCATTTGCAGCTCTTGAACCAGTCTCTTTTCTGAACTGTCTTGTGCCCTCAGACAGTTGTGTGAATAGTTCAAACGCAGCAGCATGAGTCTTGTTGAGAATGTTACCTTGGCAACCAGCATTGACCATTCTTCTCTCATCATCCATGAGGCCATTGAAAAGATATAAAATCAGATCTTGATCAGTGTAGCCATGGAAAGGACAGCTGGCAATCAACCTCTTGAATCTTTCATAGTATTCGTACAAGGACTCATTAGCTTCTTGTTCAATATTAGTGATTCGCTTTTTCAGATCATTGAGCCTTGGGAAGTACTTCTCCAGAAAAGCTTCCTTCATCTTAGCCCATGTATTAATACTTCTCGGAGCCAAGTAGTAAAACCAGTCTTTAAAGGCTCTCAGCGCGATCTGGTCATGAGTCACATCAGCAGGCTTCATGCTTGAGCACACATCATGAAATTCAGAAAGATGTTTGTTGGGGTCTTCACCACTAAGCCCATGGAATGAAGGCAACAGGTGGATCAACCCGGATTTCAGCTCAAACTTGACTCCCTCAGCAAGAGCAGGGAATTGCACCGCCAACGGTTGTTGTGTCAGATTCGGTGCAGTTAACTGTCTCAATGTTTGGTCACCCATATCGACAAATTCAGCAGATTCAGATTCAGAGTCAAATTCTTCAAGAAAGAACGGCAAGGCCTGAAAGTGATTTCGGATTTCCTTCCTTAGCTTGAAGAGTGTCCTGTCAATATCTGGATCAAACAACAGGGGAGATGAGTTAGTAGCACGGGTATGAACCATATAACAGGTTCACACCCAAAACAGCATGAAAGTAATAAACACAAATAGCGACGAGTGCCCGACAACGGCGCCAAATTTGATGAGGTATTTTTCAGTCGTTTTACCTACCAAAGAACCTTAGCTTAACCAACTCAGTAGAGCGGTAAGTAAGGGTCGATCCCACAGAGACTCGTGTAAATGTGTTATTACTTAAGTGCCAAGTAACCAAATAAGGGGGGTTTTATTGAATGATTTATCTAATCTAATATGCAAATAAAAACTAACTAAGAATGCAAAGATGATTGAGTTTGACAAATATGAGAAATATATGTTCAACTAGTTAAATCCATCATAGATATGCTTATTGATCATTGATTCTCTTGACTCTCAATTCACTTGAATAATCTATTGTGGATTATACTCCTACTAAGGATTATGACCCAAACTTCATAAATAGTTGAAAGAACTAACAGTCTAAACAACCCTAATCATTTAACAACCTAAAACAACGTCTAGATTCAATTGAATAACAGCTTTACGAATCAAGTTATCAATAGAAACAAACAGTCAGAGCAAACAGACATCTAAGTTATTTGTGGATTTATTCCCCTCTACAATTGAATAGCCCAAACGGGTCCAAACAATTATAAATGCTACTTTATCTAATCAACCCCGAACGGGCATCAATCAGATTAGTTGTAAATTAACCTAGAAATTCTATTAGGTAGCTAATCTAACAAAACCCTAGATAAATTCTGATTCAATTAAGCACAGGGAATAAAACCTATTCCAGTTGATGAGAATCAATCAAACCTCACAATAATATGCAATCTATGATTTCAATAACTAGTCAAACACAAAGAAATTAGCAACGCATAATTAAATTAAAATCAAACTTACAAAGTTTCAAAGGTTCTTTCTTGAGAGAAAACCCTAGCCTCCAAAAGTATGATCAAAGTTATGAGAAAATAATCTAACATAAAGTATTTATATGTCTTCTAAAAATATCCCTCAAAAGATATATTAAACACACATCTCGGCCAAAATACAAGCCCATAAGTCAAAATATCAAAGCCCAAGACCATAGCTCGACCCAAATCCTTGTCCGTGTAAAAGTCCCGATAGCGCGGGATCGGCCCAGAAAAGCGCGGTCGCGCACTTGCCTCCCCGCGCTCTTGTGCTTCAGATGGGATTGCGCGGGATCGTTGCTCGGGTTCGATCCCGAGCACTTGGCTTGACTTGGCTTTGCATTATCTTTGCTTGGCTCTTCTTCTTCCATGCTCCTAGCATCCCTTAGCTCTCTTGGCTCGTCCACCACCGCCATGGTCAATCTGTATTCGCCCCCGCTGTTTCTCCTGAACCTAAAAACCTGTAAAACCGAGCAAACCAACGCATAATACCCGATAACACAAAAACCTAAAAACTACATAAAAACTATCCTAAAACTAACTAAAACATATTTAAAGCATGCAACTAAGCTACTCCTATATGCAAGCTATCATAGACCTCCTCCCAACTCAAATACCCTTCTAGAGCATTCAGGTCTCGTGATGCCTTGTAGTATTGCAACTTGGCTTACTTGGGGAGGCATCTTCATATTTGGTGCATGTATCTCAGGTTCAGGAGGCACATTAGATGGCCTAGGTACTTCTGGGTCAACCCTTGGCCTAGCTCCAACAATAGAGACAACATCTTCTTCTACAAATGGTGATTCATATCTCCGAGGGTCATTAGCAACAGAAGCTTCAAATTGTCCTTGTCGAACACCCAATGTCGGTCCTTCACTTTCCGCAACTTCTTCAGCATAGAGATTAGCTGGAGCTGTATTTGTGCTTTCTGTACCCCTTCCACGGCCACGTCCTCGGCCTCGGGGTCTTCCTCTTCCTCTAACAACATTAGTAGTCTTCTTCGGCGGTGCCATAACTAATCTGCGAGTACTAGTATTATTAAGCCTAAGCAATACTAAACAAATTACATAAGAAAATGCTTACAGGATTACTCCCCATCCGATGGTGGCCGTTCTCGACGTGTCCTTCTACCCAACTATGCAATATGCCTAACTTTTATCAAAATGTTTTAAAAAGGAAAACTAGGTCTGAGTTTTCGTTTAAGTTGGACCTCTCATACTTTTATTGTTAGGTTCCTTGTGCCCTTGTTGTCAACCTCGCTCTGATACCAATTTCTAACACCCCGGTTTTAAATACCAGAATGTCATTTGGTTGTGGACCTCACTTGGGTCCACTCAGGAAAATTTAACAACAATTTCACAATGGGGGACCTTGCAACAAAGGCACGACGAGAAACACAAGAAAAACATCCAACTATGTTTATTTAAAAGTAACAAAGTCTTGCACGTGTGCATTAACCCACTCCAACACAACTCTCATTTCTGATCTCTAATCTTTAACCAATATTTACAAACATCTAACTTAATAAGATAACATAGACTCCTAGGACCTACAGTCCTACAAATCATTATCCGATTGCATCCTAAGACACACCACGTCGATCTGGCTCACCATCATCTTGGATAAGATTCCGTGGAGCATTATTCATTCTAGAGTGATTACCTAAAATAAAAACAACACCCCGAAGGGTCAGCTAACAATTCCAATATACACTGGATAGTAAATGCAACATGTAGAAACAAAATCAATCTATTCAATTACATAATAAGAGTCCTAATATAATAGTTCACATATAGAACATTCACCATAACAAACAAACGCACATCAATACTTATAATTATTAAACGCACATAATAATACTTACAGCCATGCAATGCATATTAATAATAGCACATCATTTCACTTAAGTATCACCTCAATCACTTTTCGTCTCAATAATTGTTCAATCGCAACTCATCAATTTTAATCGACATAAATTATTAAACAAGCATGGCATCCTCCAGCCTTACGCGGGGTAGTGGAAGGCGGCTTCCACCGTTTATCCGAACCACTCACACCCTCATCATTCACCTTCTTACTCCTGGTCAAGCCTCTTCGAGAGCACTCGCCAAAATATTTTATTATAATTTTGAAGGGGCCCTCCTTGACATACAACAAAGTTAGGGATGTCTCCGCCTTGCCGACTACCCCTAATCATAGCCGTATCGGTTAGGTGCCAATATTTAGAAATCCAAATAAAATATAAAATAGTATTCATCTATTATATTTTTCCAAAATAACGAATTATTTTCAAATAGACATATATAATATATAGGAATGAATCCCGAAATACAGTTCTACACATCATATCTACACATCCAATGCACATCAAAATTGATAACTAAGTAAGTCTAGGCGACTTACCTCGAAGACGAATTCCCAAAACCAAGAAACAACTAACTATCGTGCAACGCGGAGCCCTGTCCAAGACAGACAACCTGTCTCTTCTCGTCGTCTCTGTTCACTTCCTAAGACTCACACTCCTATATACATATGTATAACTCAATGAATAATAATAATTGATTTACTCTTACAAACTCTAACCCTAAAAATGACGAAAAGCCAGCATGCATTATAACTTCTTAGAGGAATTGGCTGAAAATCACCCGTATAATATGGCATATTTCACTTAACCACCCGTATTTTCAATAATTATAAAAAACCACCCATATTACAAGCTCCGTTAGTAATTCACCACCCAATTCATAGATCCGTTCACTTCCGTTAAAAAATGGTGACATGACACTCACATTTTAATTTCTCTTTTTTTAAACCTTGCCAAATCAGATTATGTCCCACTTATATTTGTCATCGTCACCACCAACCAAAACCCCCCAACCTAAACCGTAAGAATGAATCTGCAGATCTGGCACAATCACAAGGTTCCGACCACCAACGGACCCCGTAGTACCACCGCCGACACGCCGCGTCGATATATTCGCTGAGAACCGGCGCCTCCTGGCCGAATTCATACCGAGCAAGTTCCTGGTCGAATTCCTCGATGCCAAATCCCCACAGTCCTGAACATTCATCAACTAACCACAAATTCATCAAAACCCTAGCCAAACACAAATCCGATCAATTTCTTCAATCCAGACATCGCAAAATCAAAATTGTCCGTTGCAATCAATGGCGAAGGAGCAAAACGACGCCTCAATCGGATGAATTCGTTCGTCTAAATTGTAGGTGAAGGCCGCCACCAATCCTCGCCGCTCCTCCTCCGACATCCTCCTGCACCACCGCTTCACCTCCTCCCTCTCGGATCTCATCTTCAGGTACACACATAGCTCGTCGAAGAGCATCTTCGTGCTCTTCCTCATCGTGCTCTCTCGATCCTCCGCCTGAACCTTCATCTTCTTCGCCTCCACCACCAACTCCAGCGCGAGCTGCACGTCGCTCATCACCGGCGGAGGCCTCTTCTTCCTAGGGCTCCAGATCGGCCTCCGTCATCGCCGTTGTTGCTGTTGCATTTGAGGGGAAGTGGAATCGGGAATCAGAGACGGGGAGGATCTGAAATTTTTTATTGGGAATTTTTTTAGGGTTTTTACTTAATTGGGGATTTTTGATGTGGCAAGGTTTAAGAAAAAAAATAAAATAAAATGGAGTGCCATGTCACTCTTACTTAACGGAAGTTAACGGATCTAGGTTTTGGGTGGTGAATTACTAACGGAGCTTATAATATGGGTGATTTTAAATAATTATTGAAAATACGGGTGGTTAAGTGAAATATGTCATATTATACGGGTGGTTTTCAACCAATTCCTCAACTTCTTATGTATACTTCCCAATCCTTTAAAATTTTACAAGATTATACTAAATATATAAAAAGAACATTTTTCTAGTTCAAACTTCTTTGTAAAACTTGATCTAAGGACTCCATAAAATCAGTATAAACAAAACCCTAAAATTACTCTGAAATCTTTTACCGAATATAAATACAATATCGAAAACACCCTCTACGAACTATAAATCAACCGATTTTCAAATCAAAATCAACGGTAGACCTAGATCTGGAAAAATCAATGAAATCCAAATAAAATTAAAACTTACCAAACCATGCTCATGCTTCAAGATTAAAATCAATTGACAAAATCTTTTACCAGGATCCAACAAAACAACAAATCACCAAACTCTCATCTTTCTCTTCTCACAAACTCTCTGAATTTTTTTATCTTTGAATACTTAATGAATAAGAAACAAAGATGACATATATATATAGAGATTGTGAAGTCGGCAGAGAAAGTCGGATTTACTTTTGAAAAATCTCGTTTTCTACCCTTGAATCTTCTTTACTACAAACTTTACCCTAAAATAATAATTAATTAATTTTAAGTTAAAACTTTTTAAAATATATTTAATTTAAATTCAAAATCAAATATTAAATATTATTATTTAGCCGAGATTACTTAAAAGAAAAGTAATCCTAATACGAATATCAAGAAGCATAAAATAGGATAAAAGCATCAAAATATTTCCGAATGTTATAAGTTCCTGTGATTCAATGACAAATGTTCACGCTTCAAAGCTCTGAATTGCACCTTCGCTTTTGACTTGTTTCCTACTACAACCTTTTTCCCAACACCTTGTTCCTTACCAACAACAATATCCACTTTCCTCTTCTTCCCAACAACTTGTAATTCCGCAACAACCCTATCCATTTTCCTCTCAGATGGTTCATTTTTCATTACTCTCTTTCTAGGGATCATATCAATAAGCAACACATCATCGGGACATCATCAGAAGCAACCTTTGTGCCCTTGTCCAGCCGAGATCTCTTCTTTGATGGAGACGACTCAACAGCCGGCCTTTGCCTCAATACAGGTACTTCAGTATCCTTGAACAACTTATTAGCTTTTGAAACCGGCTTCTTAGCCATTGATTTTCTTCTCCCATTCTTTTCGTCTGTAGAAGAAGCATCACTTCCAGATTTTCTTCTGATTTCTATTACAAAAAAATGGATAAAAGACAGTGTAAACACATATTTTAAAAACACAAAAAAACATGTCAAAAACAACAATACAAAAAATAAAAAATGGAAAACCTCTTTGAATAGAAGAGATTTCATCTTCTCTGATTTTCATTGTCCCAAACCTTAGATGTTTTACCTGTTTATTATTTGCAGAACGTTGTTTAATAGATCCTGAATGTTTATTCCCTAAATAAAAAAGAAATACAAAGCATAAATTCACACATGTATCCACCACAATGTTTGATTTTATTGGTGAACAAATGCAAGTTTCTGATGAACAAATGCCAATTTCTAATGAACAAATGTCAGTTTCTGATGAACAAATGCTATGCCAGTTTTAATGAAGAAATATGCACAAATGAATGAACAAAATTCAACACAAGATCACCAACACTTTCCCACTGTTGAAGGAGGGTTTATTGACAATAAATAAATTTATAATCAAGACCCCGCTGAGTATAGCGAAGTCAGGATCGTTCCACGGGAAGCACGGTTGTTTGTTTATAAAACTACTAAGAGAAATAAAACAAAGAAAAACAACACGCCACACCTACGACCAACCTCGTTAACCACTTTGTCAGGGTCGTTAACGAACTTGGGTAAACTACGAAAACACACACTAACGACCTAAGAGCAGGTTCGGTACCGAGGCAACGAACTCAGTAACGAATATAATCGAAGAAATTCAAATAAGAACAAAAATCTAGGACAAGGGTCACCACAACATAGTCATGCATATAAACTTGTAAGAAGATAAAGATCATGCCTTTAAATAGATAAGTTCATCAACTTTCGTTGATTAGCAAGCAAATCAATTCATTCTCATAAACTAATTCACTCAATCACTTGTTTTTTATCCAAAGCTCGAAACTTTCGCAATTGAACAATATCAACATTCAAGTTACTAACTTTTCCTTTCGAACAAGTTAAGAACTCAAATTACCTCGATTCTCATCCAGGCATAAACACAACAAGCAATCTTAAAAATAGATAAAAGGCATTCAACACAATCTACTTACTCATAAAACCATGCATAACTATGCCGGGTTTAAACCCCGACCCTAGATAGGAAAACTACTCACTACTCATAATTATAAAGCAAACAACTTCAATAAAAGAAAACATTGAAAACAAAACAAACTACTTCTAATTAATAAGAAATATTGTCTTACAGACTTAAGAAGAAACCGAAAACAACAAGAATACCAAACAGAATAACGATTAACGACCTGTCTCACTCTCATTCCACCTCGGTACGACCTCTCCTCCGACTCGGTTCTCTCTCGGCTCTCCTAAATCTGATCTACCACTCTAACACCTCCCTTAGGCTAGAAAGGAAGGATATTTATACTAATAAAGCTATCTAATAAAAAAGGCTAGAAGATAAAAACTTTCCTAAAAGATAGAAACTAACTCTAAAAAGATAGAAATAAAACCTAAAAAGATAACAAGACCTAAAATATAAAATATAATAACCCTAAAACTCGTTAAAAACCCTACCGACACAGAATAAATTTCCGCACAGGGTCGGTAGACACAACAGCGAACTCTCGAAAAACTCTATCTCTAAGCCTCGTTAACGACCCTTCACAGCCTCGTTAACGATCCTGGATTTGGCTTTCTTCAACACTTCAACTCTAAAAATCTTGACTTCGACTCCTTTATCCTCGTATTATTCCGTCTTCCACCATAGTACTCCATTCAGGTCCAAAAAGCGCTCCTTCCTTGCTAAAAACCTACAAAAAGACACAAAACGGAGTAGCTTCCATACTTCTCACAAAATATGCAAACTCATCCAAAAACTCACAAAACTAACTCTAAAACTACTAAAACTAAACCTAACAAACTAAGAAAACACACTAAAAACTATACCAAAAACATGTATATCACCCACGCACGTATAACAAATCATTTCATGCAACTACCAAAAAGCCACAATCACCTATTGCAAACTTCCATATCAAAAAACTGGATAAAACATCACATACGCACATGCACACACAATTTATATTTTATTCAAGTGGTAGGACCAAAAATCGAGTAAAAGAAAGTGACGATTCATGCAATTTTTTATTCACAAAAGCACAAAACACCAAATTCGAACTATCAACTTCAAACAACTCAAATAAGCACGAAAATACACACAATCGATCAAACATTTAGTATATATACACTTGACAAACACAAATAACAACCAAAAAGCCTAGGTTTCAATGATATTCAAACGATAGATAAAAACCTTGATTCTCTTGAGATGAACTTTGAGAATTCTCCATCAAGAACTGGATTGAGCTTTTTAATGGCTTTAATGGTAAGAATCCGGCTTGAAATGACTTCAAAAAAGCTTCGAACGATTTTCCGTTTGAACTGCTTGAAATGCTTCGGAAATTGTAAAAGTGAGAGAGAGAAGTGGCGAGAAAGAGATGACGATTGACTTTATAAACAGCGCGTGACTTGTACACCCGCGTCACGGCGTGCACTTTTTTCACAGTTTTTTTTAAAATAAGAGCAATCTCAACCGTCGCACGAGACTCTTTTTCAATTCTCAACCGTCGCACGATTAACTTTGGAAGTTTGTTGTCTGGTAGTAAAAGTCTATGTACATCACAAATAATTTGATTATACCCTGCTTATGAGGAGATGTACTCTATCTTGTGCCTCAAAAAATTACACACTGTAGACAATAATGGCACAGGACAACCAGAATACAATGGCTCATTTGCTGGTCTCAACACATCAAAGAACCGATCAGATAACAAGGAGATGTCGTCTAGTTATCACAAGAAGATGTTGGTGGTGGTGGATTTAATTCTTCTTCATGAACCATATAATTTCCCCACTCCTGTATTAAGCCACTTTGTTGATTAGAAGGATCAATTGAAGTGCCAACATTGAATTGATCATGAGGTGGAACAAAACTAGGTCCAAGCCGCATCAAACACCATCCTTTGACAAGGAATTAAATTATCAAATATATGCATCCCAATCCCAAAGAAGTTCAAGTTATTAAGGCTTGAGTTAGAAGGTTCCTCCACAATTGCGAACAGTGGAGCCAAAGGTGTCTCTCCATGTGCAATCCATTGATGATTGTTCTCAACAAAACCTTAAGTATAAATGAACCCGAACTGTTTCCACATCCTGAAATTTCCCATTCTTACATTTCATATAGGGACATCTTATTTTTTTCCCGTCCATCAAATGCACTTGTGAAGTTGCGAACTCGATGAAATCCTTAACTCCATCAAGAAATTGTTGATTCCAGTCTCCTTCATCTGGTAAACGTCTAGTGTACATCTAATTGCGATTATCCATTTGTATTGAATGACCTGCATCAAAATATACCACTAAATTACATTTAAAGAAAAAAAGTCTTTATATAAAACATCTATGAATATGGTTTTGAATTTAATCCAAATTAAATAACATATATATATCCAATGATTTTAGCCGCTAAATATGCCATAAAACATACAATTGAGGCTAAAATGCACATAGAGGGCTTCAATACTATCCTTTAAGTTGTTCAAGCTAAAATTTAAAATATACGATTAGCCTCAAAATTAACCACATGTAAGAATTTTGTGGTTAAATAGCCTCGAAATAATGATAACGAGGCCAGATTTGAAGCTTGTAGCCACGAGTTCATCTTTTCGAGCCTATGTTAAACAATTTTGAAACAAGTTCACTTTCCTTTGCTCTTCACTATTATACTTATGCATTGGATCCCTTGTTTTCTTTTCATACATCAAAAAATAACTTTTTGAATGACTACACATGATGTGTACGTATGCTTTACACACTTTAATTGTAACACCCCAACTTCCGACAGGACGCTACTTAGAAACAGACCTTACTAGGTACTATTACATAGGTTGACAACTACACTTTAGGATCTTGCAACGCGAGCACGACGAGAAAACAAAATAAAAACATCCAACCTTTCTTTTAATAAAAATATAGAAAACGTAGTTATGCATGAATTCCCGAAAAACCTAAATATTCAAATCCGACGAATCACTGCTAACAATAAATCATTCGAGAAAACAAAGACAAGCAATAGTACTAACTCCATCATAATATAAAATCCAACAGCCTAAAAAGTCATAAATAAGCTAGCGTAAACACCCATCCCACTATGACACGCGCTCTTTACCGCTCCGGCCCGCCATCTGGCCTCGGTTCCTGCACGGCTCCCTGGTTCATACCTGGAACTGAAAAATATTCCCCGAAGGGTCAGCTTCTAATCTACCAAGTTAGAGAGAATACGGAAATTGCAGAACGTTTTGAAAACATTTCTAAAGTTAGCATACAAATCCACAATCACAATCATATCACTAAATTCCAATACCTAAATTGGTTATAATCAGTCACACATAGCCCCATACACATTTACAGTCACAACCTCATAACAGTGCAATTCCTCCTTTTCCACAAACCGACTCCCAAGGCGCTCATCACCGCGCCGAGTGCAGAGGCAGGCCCTCTCACTCCACTTCACAATCTCCCTTCTAACCCCGGCTAAGCCTCCACTGGAGCACTTGCCAAAACACATAGATAATAGTTTTCGTTTTGAAGGGGCACGATTTCCCGGTCACATGGTTCATACATAGCCAACCCTTCCTCTACGCCAGCTACGATGGGCCGTGTCGGAAACGGTACCAACACAGAGAAAACGTTTCCAAATATATCGTCCGATAAAATACATTCAAAACCATTTTACGCACACAGCAATCAAGAAGTTCAAAACAATTTAAAAGGTATTCGGGACTAGTTCGCAAAACCCGCCCTACAATAACGGTACACAATCTAACATGATAGAGAAGAACCGAGCAAGTTGAAAAACGACTTACCTCGAAACGAAGGATCCTCGAAGAAGACGGAAGTTAAGACCTCGAGCGGAAACGATTTTCTAAAGAATTATAAAGTGATAAATTAGATTAAGTACAAGTCGAACCGAACTAACCCAATTAAGGAACCACTTTTATTGCCATTTAATAACCGAACCTATGTAAGGGGAGTTCCTAATTAGTAGATATTAGTATCTCTAATCTATGCCACTTATTAATATCCCACTAGTCTAACAAATACTAGCCCATCAAGACCAACCCCGTAATTACTTGTCTTCCCCTTTACCCAAGAAGATCGACCCGCCCCAACTAGTTAAAAGAATGGCCCAACCCAATCATTTTAGGCCTACAATTATTTTGATCAAGTCCATTCGCTTCCCCTAGGATTCATTCAGGAGTAAAGCAAGGACCCACCCCCTTTTGACCTTTCAACGCGGGCCCATCCCTTCCATCTTCAACCTAAAGAATTCGAGAGTTCCAACACCTTTGCCCTCTAGTTCGCTTCCTAGCCTATCTATTTACTTGATCCAACTATGATTAAATTAAACACCCATTTAAGGTTTAAGCTATACATCCAATACCCATGTGGTTACAATTTAACTAGTTAGCCACCAAACTAAAACTTCCAAATACAGCTAACTCTAACATTAAACAAAACCGACGATCACCCAAGCCTAATTACTTTTCCTAATCTAAACATACCCACTGTTTATTAAATTCAAGGGTTACTTAATTTGACGTGCTCTTTGCCCCTCTAAAATTTAGTTAACCAACCTATTTAATCACCTCACCTTATACGCACTAGGAAACCGTATTGAGTAAACGATTTCAAACCGGATTAATTAGTCACGCCCATTATATACGAACCGGATTGACGATCGAAACAAAAGGGCAGAGAAAGCAAGTGACTTGATTACTCAAACGGAATCGAGACACACCGTGTGCTAGCCCGACAACCACCATCCCCCCAATTTCTTCTTCACCGACGGTACTGGAACAGGCCTCCCGCCCTCCCCTAACCAACACTAAATAAAACAGAGGTACACAAGGGCGGAATTACTTACCGAAGTATCGATCGAAACGTCGAGGCAATGGACGACCAATCGAGAGCCTGAATTGGCGATCTAAACGGAACAACGATCGGCGGTTAGCTACCGACCGGACGGGACGGATTTCGTTCTCGGCGGCGAGAGCTTGAATAAATTCTTGCCCAGGGAAATCGTTGGGGAAGCTTGAACAGAATTGTATACGTATATATATATAGTTAAGTTTTTAGCAGTTTAGATTATCCCAATTAGATAGATTCTAGTTTATCTCAAGTCGATAAATGATAGATAATTAAGTATTATCCAATGGTTTTGATAAAAATACAACCCACCAGCAATTGATAGATATGGTTGATTTAGGACGAGTTTCTCGGCTCAATTTTAGCTATTCGGTACTTTCTCGGGAATGGGTTTCTCGGCCCATAATTTATCTAGAAAGAAAGAAAGAATATATATATATCTTAGGTATAATTTACATAAGAAAACCAAGGGTATAGGTCGCTGATTATCAAAACGGATTACTAATTAATTGGTTTTACGAGTTTAGTTGCGGATCAAGAACTCAAATGCTTGTAAACGAAGGAACCCGTTTTCCGACTTACGAGACCTAAAATGAATACGGATATTACATACTACCCCCATTAAGAAAGTTTCGTCCCGAAACATAGGAATGAACGGAACTGAAGTAACTGAGGAATAATTACGAGATTACTAGACCTATTGTCAAGTTCTACAAATACTTCCCTCTAAGCAAACGGTTCGTCCCCGAACCGCTGTTCTAAAACATCTTACGAAACTAGGGTATTAAATTAAGGCCATCATAAACAAACAAAAACAATCCCGTTTTCATGAACAACGTCCAAACAAAACAATTATCCAAGCAACAATCAATAAAACAAACAGTCATAAACAAAGCAACAAATTCCCGATTCAAACAACCGAACAAACCTACTGAACAACGAAAGGTCCCCATGTCCTGAAAAAACTAAACTACTAGCAGCTAAACCATACTATCAACCGACAACTAGAAATCTCAAGCTAGGTCGTCGGGTGGAGCGAAGACATCCGATCCTTCCATTCCCTTCATCCCAAACACTCGAGTAGGAACTGCGCCAGTGTTACTAGCTCCTGCACTCCGACCAACACTCTGATCTGGTGTCTGCCGTGCTGGTGGCCGATGATGGACTCCCTGCGAAGGCGCGCCAACCGTACAGAACCTTTGAAGATGTCCGGGCTTCCCACATGTAAAGCAATCCTTCACTAGACTAGGACACTGGTTCCTCAAGTGCTCAGTGCTTCCACAGTTGTAGCACTGTCTTTGATTCCCGGCAGCCCGACTCTGCTGTGATCGTTCTTGGCGTCCCGATGGCTGGAACTCTAGTCTACTCTGCGGGTACTGTCCAGACTGATCGTCACCCCTAGAAGTCGATGCAATTGCCATTTTCCGTCTCTTACCCCCTCCTACCTGAGCATCCACCTGTTTCGGCCTCAGAGTGGCCATAGCATACGCCAAAGCAGACTGTTGAACCTCTCCCAACGTCGCGAGTCGGAGACCAAACACATAGGCACGTAAATGCGGCTGCAATCTTTTCAGGAAGGTCGCAATCTTCAACTCCTCAGTAGGGGCAGCATTCGGCACCGCCGCCAACTCTTGCTGAAACTTTAGAATAGTCTCAGCTACTATGATATTTTCAGGTCCAGCATCCCGAAAAGCAACCTCCCGAGCCGCCCTCACCACCGGAGGACAGTACTGATCTCGAATCCGCCTCTCAAACTCCTCGAAAGTCACCTCATTCTGATGGTCCTTACACAATTCCCACCAGTCAAAAGCACTCTCCTGTAGCAGACTCTGTACTAAGGACATCTTCCTCTCTTCCGGTGCCTTAATGGAGTCCAACGCAGATTTCACCCTCCTTAACCACTGCTCCACGTCGGAACCTTGAGCTCCAGCAAAATTCGACACTCCAGTCTTCCTAAACTCCGCGAGCCACTTGTCAGGCTGAGGCTCGCGATACTGTCTCCTCAGTTCGACCACATGATCAACTACCACTGGTCCTCGCGAATCTGGCATTGCTCCTAACTGGGCAGCCAAAACAGAGTCTGGTCCTGGTGCCCTCCTCTCAGCCCCTTGTTGCCCCACAACTGCGTCCAAATTAGGTGCAGCCCCCGCACCCATCAAAGTCTGCAATAACAGCTGGATCGCAGCGTTCACTTCTGGGCCAGTCCCGCCGGAGGCACTCCTCCTCCCACTTGAGCCTCGTTAGCTAGGGGAACCCCTCCAGCGACAGATGCACTGTCCTCTTGATGAACAGCAGCAGCTACATCTTGACTCTCAGCAACCTCCTCCTGGTGGGTATTATGTTGTACCTCTGGCTCAGCAGATACAGGGGCCTCTCCTCTACCCCTGCCACGACCTCTACCTCGGCCTCTACCGCGGCCTCTTCCATTGGCTTCAGCAGCTCTTGCTCTGGTTGGTGGGGCCATCTATAATAGAATGTCCCACAGTCAAGACATAAACATCCTATTTATTAATGTAATTCTTACTATTCTACGTGAGGTCCTTCGGCTGATGGGGCGGAGTCGCAACGTGTCACCTACCCCCCTATATGCAACATGCCTACCCCAGTAAAACATTTTGAAAACACCGGCCGGTTTTGATTTTAAGTTGGACCTCGGGTACTCTTTGTTGGTCAATTCCATGTGCCTTGTTGTCAACCTCGCTCTGATACCAATTTGTAACACCCCGACTTCCGACGGGACGCTACATAGAAATAGACCTTACTAGGTACTATTACATAGGTTGACAACTACACTTTAGGATCTTGCAACGCGGGCACGACGAGAAAACAAAATAAAAACATCCAACCTTTCTTTTAATAAAAATATAGAAAACGTAGTTATGCATGAATTCCCGAAAAACCTAAATATTCAAATCCGACGAATCACTGCTAACAATAAATCATTAGAGAAAACAAAGACAAGCAATAGTACTAACTCCATCATAATATAAAATCCAACATCCTAAAAAGTCATAAATAAGCTAGCGTAAACACCCATCCCACTATGACACGCGCTCTTTACCGCTCCGGCCCGCCATCTGGCCTCGGTTCCTGCACGGCTCCCTGGTTCATACCTGGAACTGAAAAATATTCCCCGAAGGGTCAGCTTCTAATCTACCAAGTTAGAGAGAATACGGAAATTGCAGAACATTTTGAAAACATTTCTAAAGTCAGCATACAAATCCACAATCACAATCATATCACTAAAGTCCAATACCTAAATTAGTTATAATCAGTCACACATAGCCCCACACACATTTACAGTCACAACCTCATAACACTGCAATTCCTCCTTTTCCACAAACCGACTCCCAAGGCGCTCATCACCACGCAGAGTGCAGAGGCAGGCCCTCTCACTCCACTTCACAATCTCCCTTCTAACCCCGACTAAGCCTCCACTGGAGCACTTGCCAAAACACATAGATAATAGTTTTCGTTTTGAAGGGGCACGATTTCCAGGTCACACGGGTCATACATAGCCAACCCTTCCTCTACGCCAGCTACGATGGGCCGTGTCGGAAACGGTACCAACACAGAGAAAACGTTTCCAAATATATCTTCCGATAAAATACATTCAAAACCATTTTACGCACACAACAATCAAGAAGTTCAAAACAATTTAAAAGGTATTCGGGACTAGTTCCCAAAACCCGCCCTACAATAAGGGTACGCAATCTAACAAGATAGAGAAGAACCGAGCAAGTCGAAAAACGACTTACCTCGAAACAACGAAGGATCCTCGAAGAAGACGGAAGTTAAGACCTCGAGCGAAAACGATTTTCTAAAGAATTATAAAGTGATAAATTAGATTAAGTACAAGTCGAACCGAACTAACCCAATTAAGGAACCACTTTTATTGCCATTTAATAACCGAACCTATGTAAGGGGAGTTCCTAATTAGTAGATATTAGTATCTCTAATCTATGCCACTTATTAATATCCCACTAGTCTAACAAATACTAGCCCATCAAGACCAACCCCGTAATTACTTGTCTTCCCCTTTACCCAAGAAGATCGACCCGCCCCAACTAGTTAAAAGAATGGCCCAACCCAATCATTTTAGGCCTACAATTATTTTGATCAAGTTCATTCGCTTCCCCTAGGATTCATTCAGGAGCAAAGCAAGGACCCACCCCCTCTTGACCTTTCAACGCGGGCCCATCCCTTCCATCTTCAACCTAAAGAATTCGAGAGTTCCAACACCTTTGCCCTCTGGTTCGCTTCCTAGCCTATCTATTTACTTGATCCAACTATGATTAAATTAAACACCCATATTAAGGTTTAAGCTATACATCCAATACCCATGTGGTTACAATTGAACTAGTTAGTCACCAAACTAAAACTTCCAAATACAGCTAACTCTAACAATAAACAAAACCGACGATCACCCAAGCCTAATTACTTTTCCTAATCTAAACATACCCACTGTTTATTAAATACAAGGGTTACTTAATTTGACGTGCTCTTTGCCCCTCTAAAACTTAGTTAACCAACCTATTTAATCACCTCACCTTATACGCACTAGGAAACCGTATTGAGTAAACGATTTCAAACCGGATTAATTAGTCACGCCCATTATATACGAACCGGATTGACGATCGAAACAAAAAGGTAGAGAAAGCAAGTGACTTGATTACTCAAACGGAATCGAGACACACCGTGTGCTAGCCCGACAACCACCATCCCCCCAATTTCTTCTTCACCGACGGTACTAGAACAGGCCTCCCGCCCCTCCCCTAACCAACACTAAATAAAACAGAGGTACACAAGGGCGGAATTACTTACCGAAGTATCGATCGAAACGTCGAGGCAATGGACGACCAATCGAGAGCTTGAATTGGCGATCTAAACGGAACAACGATCGGCGGTTAGCTACCGACCGGACGGGACGGATTTCGTTCTCGGCGGCGACAGCTTGAATAAATTCTTGCCCAGGGAAATCGTTGGGGAAGCTTGAACAGAATTGTATACGTATATATATATATATAGTTAAGTTTTTAGCAGTTTAGATTATCCCAATTAGATAGATTCTAGCTTATCTCAATTAGATAAATGATAGATAATTAAGTATTATCCAATGGTTTTGATAAAAATACAACCCACCAGCAATTGATAGATATGGTTGATTTAGGACGAGTTTCTCGGCTCAATTTTAGCTATTCGGTACTTTCTCGGGAATGGGTTTCTCGGCCCATAATTTAGCTAGAAAGAAAGAAAGAATATATATATATATCTTAGGTATAATTTACATAAGAAAACCAAGGGTATAGGTCGCTGATTATCAAAACGGATTACTAATTAATGGGTTTTACGAGTTTACTTACGGATCAAGAACTCAAATGCTTGTAAACGAAGGAACCCGTTTTCCGACTTACGAGACCTAAAACGAATACGGATATTACATTAATCACATATATGAAGTATAACACAAATTAAGTATTCAACGACAAAAATATTTACATAAATAACAATAATTACCTAAATCCTAACCCCAAAATTAAAAAAGAGGATGATACATACCAATTAGTTTGATCAAGTAGTGCAAAGCTTTCCAACTAGATCTTTCCAAGCAAGAGTTGTGTGTAATTACAAAGATTTAAAAATGAGCAAAGAGAGGAAAATAGTGTAGAAGGAAATGAGAAGTCTTGAAAATGGGATTGTGCATGATTTGGTAGAAACTAAACCCTAACCGCAATAAATAAGGTTGGTAAAGAAGTGTTCAAACATTAAATAAGGTTGGTGCACTTTACCCTTAAAGCTAACCTTGAATATGACCTCGAAATTCAGTGTCTTCAATTTAACCTCGCTTTTAGCCTCAAAAACAAGTTTGAGGCTAAATACCTACGAATATCGTCACATAACTAGCTTTGATGACATTTTGGGGGAAAATTAGCCTCGAATATTGGCCTCAAAATTAGCCATGATTGTTGTTCGGGTCTATTCAGTATCAAATTTGGCTTCGATTTTACTTTTCGAGGTTATTTAGCCTTGAATTATAGCCTCGAAAAAATATTTAAGGTTATTTAGCCACGAATATGATTCCGGTACTAAATTCGGTGGCAATAGCCTCAAATATGCCCTCAAATATTTTCGAGGCTATACGCTCGTAGCTATAGCGTCGTTTTTTAGCAGTGATTTTAATTTTCTCCTACAAATTCCTTAGCTTGGGAGGAACCAAATAGGTCCGAACATCATATTTTTATATATAGTGGTCTGGGAGAAACAAAATGGGTCCGAACACCGTACCCTTAGAACCGAATGGGTCCAAAAATAGTACAATCAAACCATCCTAGTCGTTATAATGCCCAACTGATTTCTGGTGACACCCATGAATGGGACAAGTTGAACAAGAGTACATGACTCTAATATGTTTATAATGCTGATCGTGAATATTGAGTTCGGAAAAAAAATTGAACAAGGCAGAGAACTCCTTATAATTTTGACGAACAAACAAATAATGAAAACGAGATATGGAGGGCATCTCGTTTTATTCATTGGACATGAGATTACAGAGGCTTGATTAAATACTATATGTGACAATTGAGAGTTTCACATTCAAGTTCATTCATAGAACCATACATATGCTCAAAGTCGCTCTTGTTTTAAAGACCTAATATCAAGACTTGTTTCACTTTGAGGAAGACTTGTTTCACTTTGTAAAGACCTAATATGATTTAACAAAGATTATTAAAAAGCCCACATTAATTTGCTGGGAGTAGTATGTGAATCGGCTTTGATGAATTTGGACTTTTGGTAATATGGACAAGGTCCATATTACCAGAAGTCCAAATTTACGTATGCTTGGCTAATACTATATTTTTAGCTATGCATTAAGATATAAATACTTGCCTTACTTATGTACATAGGCTTTTGTTATTTGGCATGGTTTATTGCCAAATTTACCCATAAAAATGGCATATTTATAAAATTTGTCATGAGTTTTGTTCTAACTCTTATAAATTTAGGGTTTAGAATAAAAATATGCCTTTTGGTAGAACTATGTTAAGACTTGATATTTTTTTATAAAGCTACGTATGTGCTCGATATTAAATATAATATGTATCGAGTACAGTCGCACCTAAAAATTATTATTATTATAAAATTAAATTAACAATTTTAAAAGAACTAAATATGACTTGATCCCTTTTCAAAAGGGTATGTAGGAAACTTAACTTAAAATATATATATATTTGTTAAGTTCAATCAACCTTAAGTTAAAAATTAAATATGTATATCTAGAACTACAATTGACTTGATTCCACATCATATAGGTGGATACGTAAGAGATTTGACATAAAATAAGTATCTCATATTCAGTCAGAATCAAACAAAACAACTAAAGACAAAAATTAAAATGCTTTGAACTACGTAAGGCTTGATTCTCTTTAAAAAGATACATAGGCAAACCCATGCAAACTGGGTGCAGCCCAAATCCTAAAAATTACTTAAATATTTTGTATTGGTATTTCTTTTTAATCAAAAGAGTCACAAGAGAGGGTGGAACTAAAACAAAAGTAATTTAAATGTGTTTTGCAATTTTGTATATATTTTTGCTCAACAAACTTCATCCGTGTTTGTATTGTAAGTTTGTAACACATCCGATCCAATGAGTGGTATTATAATACATCCTATCAGTGTTTGTATTGTAACACATTTAATCTAACAAGTGGTATCAAAGTTGATGGTTCAGCTTAGGGACTAGGTGGGTCTACAATTTAGGCTTGTAAGGAATTCACACCTGAGGGCGAAATTGTTGGTGTTCAATTATGAATCCTACATTGGAAAATTGGGAGATCTAAGTCTATTATAAGGTAATGGGTTACTCTCCACCTATTGTTAATTGATTTTGGTATGGAACCCCTATTGGACTTGTATGCTATGCTGGGTAATTGGAACTGTTTCCCCTATAACAACTAGTATCAGAGCTTTGTCACCTATAGATTATGTGTAATCTCGTAAGTAACAAAGACAATTTCTTCGAACTATGAGGTTGGCTTTACGAAAAACAAACAACATCTACTTCTTCCAAGACAATATGATCAATGGAAAAAAACTAGATGTCTGATTGCTTATTTTTTTATCGATTGGTTGTTTTATGTATACAAATCACTCACGGAATATTTTCTCTTCTACCCAATTATTAGCTTTTGCATTCAATTTTTTTGGAAATGTTAAATTTCCATTAGAAAAGAAGAGTATACAAAAGCTCGCATCAGGAAGAGTTTATACAAAAAGAATCAAGACAAGATTCAACCCCATCCTACAACAACCGAGAGGATGAAAAATAAAACAACAGTAGACCAAACTCAACTAGGCTCATACAACATACAATCAAATCAAAGCAAAATGATATAGGTCATTCATTAATCCAAGGCTTCAACATTGCTCTTGATGAGCTGAATTGTGCGTTGAGTGCATTCGGAAGGGTCAAGAGCAATGCTGTGGAAGAAAGCAAGATTTCGTTGGTGCCAAATTTCATAGGCATTTTTCGTTAGGGCGACAATTCTGAGCTGGAATATTGGGGACCTCTGCCGTCTTCTGCTAGAGAACCAGGAGAGCCACCTCTCAATGCTACCAAGCTGAACCCATTACCTTTTGCATTCATTTTTCTTAACATATTTGTGCATGTATTATGGGACGTTTGTCATTGCACTATCTTAGAAGTTTTTGTTGTAATGCCTTCAACAAGGCTTGCGATGTTTGATTTTTGTCCTCATAGAGTTTGATGATTTAAATGTGCACAACCCTTTCTGAATTTGATATTTACATTGTTGTAGAGTAAGGTAAGAAGGTATTCGGTTAGTCATATGGATATAAATTTCTTACAGGATTGCTTTTATGAAATTCCTCATTATGTTGGTGGTTTTTAGTGAAGGAAAACTGCACACAGGAAACCCTTTTTTATTCTATTGTTATGTCCCACAGTCCCAATGTTTTAGATAGTGTGTATCGGGAGGTCAATCTTTGACTATCCATCCATCATTTATGCCTAAGGGAACAAGCATGGATGTATTAACAAACGAATTTTTCACCAGTGAGACAAATTATATGAACATATAAAGATAATATTATCCCGAAATGATAATTTTCATAATATTCATTCCCTGAAGTGAATATAACATCAATATATATTCCCTAAAGTGATTATTTCCATTTCTTGAAGTGATTAGAACATCATTGTAAATATCCCTAAAGCGACAATTATTTCCTCCGAAAGAGTTGAATTTATAAATAAAATTATCCCCGAAGCGATAATTATTTCCTCATGAAAAGTTGAATTTACAAATAAAATTATCTTTGAAGTAATAATCCTCATTCCCTGAAGGCTGAAGTGAATGAATTATTTTATTTATTTAATTATCTTATTTATTTAATTGTTCATATATTTTTTATTTTTTATTTTCATCGACATTATATTATGTCATGATTATCTCCTCTTCAAGTGTTAAATTTGCAATGCAATATTATCCCTGAAGTGATAATTTCCATCCCCCGAAGTGGATGAAACAAATAAAATAACCCCCTGAAGTGGATGAAACAATAAAAGTTTACTCCTTGAAGTGAGTAATGAAAATAAAATCATCTCTTGAAGTAGATGACATAATTCTCTTGCAAATTGAAAGGGAAAAATTTCATCTCCAGAAGTAGATGATAAAGTTTAGACTTATGACAATTACAATCTCTTGGAATAGATAATAAAAAAACCTACATAAATATCACATCTTGAAATATGTGACTGAAATGTCTAAAAGACTTTCATAATTAGTCATCAGAAATTGACAATGTTTTATTTTCTTTTCTTTATTAATTTACGTTTCTAAATTTAATTATTTGTGTTATTATTTATGTATTCTATTATTTAATTTTTTTAAGTTAAAAGAAAAATTGTCATTCCCTGAAGTGGATGCATATATAGTATTTGTCCTAATATAGTCAATTTATAATCATCCTTGAAGAGAGGAAATAATAAGTCTCATTACTCCCTAAAGTGAGTAATGATAAAAAAAAATATCATAACTATAACCTAAAGCGGAGGTTAAAAAAATTATTAAACGACACATGTCACTTTTAGATTGGACCACACCACCCCTTTTTTTTAAAAAATAATCTTTCATTTTTGGATATGATAAATTCTTATCCATTTTTTTAGAATATAGAATAGAATATCTTATTGTTAAATAATCTTTTATTTTTGGATATAATAGATAGGAAGATCATTATTATAATCCAATAATTTGTTACCTTATATGAAAATATCTTAATTATTTATATGATGATAATTCTGTTATCTTTTTACGCATATCATAACAAAAATTTATATTTAAGTATTTATATTATTAATATTTTATTTAAGAAAAATCCGTACAAAGTACGGGAATACATACTAGTTACTTCCTAAAGAAGGTGATAAAATTTCTATGACAATTATAAGGTAATAAAATTTCTATGACATTTATCATCTCCTAAACTAGATGATTAATCTATACATAAGAATAATGGTTATTTTACTTGTCACCTGAAGTTGACAAAATATTATGATTTTTTTAGTATTTCATTTCAATTAATATTAATATTCTTCTTCTTCTTCTTCTTCTTCTTCTTATTATTATTATTATTATTATTATTATTATTATTATTATTATTATTATTTTATAACTTATAAAAACTTACAAAGACAAAAAAAATTACATAAAATTAGTGGGAAGCCGAGATACAATATGGACCCCCACTCCTCTAGTTATAGCAAAGTCTATTCTAGTGAAGACATGAGCAGCAACACGAGCCCAAATGTCTTGAGTCTTAGAGAACTGCTGCACACGCTTCAGCAACGCTACATCATTCTTATCCAATTCTCCAAGAGAAGAAAAGGAGAAAGGAAGAAAACCATAACCAATAGCCCGACACCTAGCTTCGTACTTGACCCTCTTTCGATTAGCCGCATTAGTCACAGCCCGTTCCGGAACAAAGTCAGAGAAACCAGATTGTGTCAAAGGAGAAGATCTTGTCAAGTCAACACATACATCACGACCTCGATCGCAAGAATAGAGTAACACGTCTACAGTTATTATTATTATTATTATTATTATTATTATATTCATGTAATATTATCATTCTTTATCTTCAATGTTTAATAAAATATCTATATACTAGCTCTTACTAAACTCGAATCTCTCTATCCTATTTGTCACCCATCTAATTATGCCACATAAGCATCTTAATTTTTAAATTTACTTCTTTATCCTTTCTTCTTTTTAGTATTTACAATCCTTAAAAATATATAATATAATAATATTACTATTCCTATTAATATAAAATGATCTACTACTTTTTTATGGACAAAATTTAAATATTATATAATTTTCCATCATCATATGTATCGTTATTTTTTTCAATGGCTAATATGAAACTATCCATACATAATATCTCTAATATACAATAATCTACTACTTTTTTATGGACAAAATTTAAATATTATACAATTGTACATCATCATCTTTAATATGTATCGTTATTTTTTTTCAATCGCAAGTATGAAACTATCCATACGTAATATCATCAATATATATAATCATCAATATCAATCAATCAATATCAATATATCAATATACCATTACTAAAGTCGAATCCTTCTCTCTTATATGTCGCCCATCTAACTATGCCACATAGACATATTTAATTGTTTATTTACCTCTTTATCCTTAATTTTTTTTAGAATTTATATTCCCTACATATTATATTATACATAATAGTAGTATCTCATTTATCATTAGTACTTACCATATTATATAAAAAAATCAATAAAATATGTTATTGATAAGCATTTCATGCCAATCATAATATTTTACCTCATTTATTACTATTACTTACCATATTCAACTGAGTTTGTAAATATTATTTATTCTTTTCATTATTTATTTTCTTGTATATTATAATAATATTATTTAATTCAAAAATTAAATCACCCATGCTATTATAAATGAATAAATACTATTAGTTAAATATTATTTTACAATCCCTACATATTATAATAATTTTCTCTTGAAAATTTTTATTGAGGAGAATATTTTATTTTATAGAATAATTTTATGTAAAATTCGATCGGCGAGTACGGTTCCTACATAAAAAATATTCTCAAGTCATAGTCGTGCATGGTACGACCGGGTCTTGCTAGTTATAACCCTAAAGTGTGATATATAAGTTGTGTGAATATTATCCCTAGAAGTAAATTTACATACACAACTCATTACTTATAGTAAATGATAAGAAGATATTCATCTCTAAAAGTAGATGAATACTAGTATGTATTCCCGTACCTTGTACGGGTTTTTCTTAAATAAAATTTTAATAATAAAATATTTTCAAATATTTTTATTATCCGAAAAAATAATTATGTAAATGCTTAAATATAAATTTTTAGTACGATTGCGTAAAACGATAAGACAATTATCATATAGCTAATCAAGATCTTTTCATATAAGGTAACAAATGATTGGATTATAATAATAACCAAATTGGCAAGGAGATTGCTAGTAATGTATGATTATAAATATAACTATTCAATTAAGATATCTTAGTTAAAAAAACAATTCTATCTAAAATTAAAATAAATGTTCTAGAATTTTATGATCGCATAAAAAAATGTCATAATGATATTCCTATCTATCATATCCAAAAATAAAAGATTGCTGATTATAAATATAACTATTCAATTAAGATATCTTAGTTAAAAAAACAATTCTATCTAAAATTAAAATAAATGTTCTAGAATTTTATGATAGCATAAAAAAATGTCATAATGATATTCCTATCTATCATATCCAAAAATAAAAGATTGTTTAATAATTAGATTCTTTATCCTATGTTCTAAAACCATGGATAAGAATTTATCATATCTAAAAATAAAAGATTAATTTTTTAAGAAAAAGGGTGATTTGGTCCAATTTAAAAGTGACATGAGTCGTTTAATAATTTTTTTAACCTCCGCTTTAGGTTATAGTTATGATATCATCTCTTGTAGTAGATGATTAAAATGTTTCATAAATGAAATGAAAATATATCTATAGTTGAGTTTCGTTTTTCCTTCTAGTTCGGAAAAATGAATTTCTTAGGTTACAACCAAACGCGTATATTGACCCACGACCAATCTCGGGTATAAGATTTAAAGTGTATCATTCGTTAGACTTATCTACGCCACAAGTTAATTAATAGTGCATTAACTTATTCCGTTTTACTTAAATCTTATCTTTAGCTAAAATCTTATCTACCCTAACCAACCCATCTACTTAATCCTAATCCTAATCCATCTATCTCGTTCTTTCGTTTTAACCACCCGATCTTTTGAGCCATAAGTCCAAGATTGAACTATCGCTTCTCCGTTCTTCTTCCCATCACTCCCGAGCACTCTTCTCGTCTTCACAATCGGGCAACTATAGCGGCGTGCCTAGAGATCGCATCCTCCTGAGTCGAGCCAACAGGAAGACGCCGAACTGCAACCTCGTCATTCTTTCAGACCGTCGACAATTACGGGTATCAGATTATCCTTGCAAGCAACGAAGACGTCCCACCCTTGCCGAACACGCTAGTTATCCTTCCCTACGTGGCGTTCGAGGCCGGTTCTGATTGAACCATAGACCGGTAAGGCTGTTCGACCCCTCAATCTTCTTTCTTGTTGTTCTTCCTTTCCTTTCGCTCTTCGGAGTCGGGTGTCGGAGGACGCCGGGGATGATCTCGAAAAGACACCGGTGGCGGTGGCCTGGTAGAGCTGAGAGCTCACTCTTTTAAATTTTGGTACCTCGGGTTAGTTTTGTGCAGAAGGTTGTGAACTAGTTTTTCTTTTTGAAACCGTTTGGATTCGAATTTTTAAAGGGACTGGGGAAAGTTGTTGACTGATCGAGTGTTGTTTAACCAATCAATCGGTTTGTGCAGAAGATGGTTGTTTAATTGATCTCACTTATCATTAACAGTAAAAATAGACATCTTGTTTTTTAAGCCTAGTGGTTGTCCTCTTTAAATTATTTATATATGTTAGTGTTAATTAGTGAAGTTGAATTAGAAAAAAAATGATCATGGCTAGTTATAAGATACAAAGATGGTTACGTGGTATTATAGGTTAGTTTGTGGGTAGGATTTAGTTATCGTGGACATAGAACATTTTTTTGTAATATACTAGGCAGGCCCGTCCATTGGGCTGTGCAAACAGCCCAACGGAACAGGGCCCCCAAATATTTGGGGCCCCAAAATTTGTACATTTTATATATAAAATAAATATAATAGATGAAACTACGTCAAAACTCTAGTAGTGCAGTGGAGGGGAATACTATCACGTTTGCTCCAGACTTGTGTTCGAAACACACGGGGCTACATTCTGTTACTTTTTTTTTGAAAATTTACGTGTTAATCTCTTAGTACACAACCCATACTCCCATAGTTTTCCCCTTGTCCATACTACGTTTTTACTCTTTTTTTTAGCACCACCCAAACTTATAGCACCTTTTTATATCTTCTCATCGAAATTGTTTACGGAGTAACATTTTGTTTAGCCTCTCTCTCTCTCTCTCTCATGTCTATTTATACATATAAACTAAATCTAGCAATTATTTTATCTTGTTGGCTTTATCATTTATTTGTTGAGTTTATGAATATATTTTCCATTTAAATGATCAACTATTTTAACTTATTATATTTTTGCTTGGTTATATCTAACTAGATAATCATTCAATTATATAAGTTGTGTATCATTAGTTACAAAAGGTGGTAAAATCCAACTTGGATGGAGAACAAACTTACAAATTATGTATTGTTGTTTAGTATCGTTATTAATTAAATCTAAAATATTTACTAACACTTTCTCTATCCTTTTTAAAATGATTTTTTTAATTTTTAAAAAACCCATCTTATTACTATTTTTTAATAACTTTTTGATATTTATTTGTTATTCTAATAGAAAAAATAATGATAAAATTGTTATTGCATTAAATTAGAATTTTAATGACATTACTAGATTAATAGTTAATAATAATTAATAATTTAAATAATTTAAATTTAATACTTGCACAGGGCCCCCTAATTCGATTGGACGGCCCTGATACTAGGTTGGAAGATGTAAGTGAATGTAGTTACAATTAATTAGGAAGAAATCATATTAAGTTGGAATTGTTTAGAAATAGACCGGTTGGCATCCTAATTTGTATAAGTGACTTTGTTAGGATTTTTAAGTGCAAAGTGGTCGGGATTTGTTCGACTCATAACTTAATATCTTTCGTAATCCAACGTTTCCGCGTTCTAAATACCCGTTGTTACTTTAATCAGGAAACCGATTTCTTTGATGTTCCCCAACTTTAATTATCAACTAGGAAGCAAGTGAAGAGGTAAGTCGTTTTCGACTTGCTCGGTTCTTCTCTATCCTGTTAGATTGCATACCGTTATTGTAGGGTGGGTTTTGGGAACTAGTCCCGAATACCTTTTTAAATTGTTTTGAACTTCTTGCATTGTTGTGTGTGTAAAATGGTTTTGGACGCATTTTATCGGCAAGATATTTTTGGAACGTAGCTGGCGTGGAGGAAGAGTTGGCTATGTATGACCCGTGTGACAGGGAAACCGTGCCCCTTCAAAACGAAAATTATTATCTATGTGTTTTGGCAAGTGCTCCAGTGGAGGCTTAGCCGGGGTTAGAAGGGAGATTGTGAAGTGGAGTGAGAGGGTCTGCCTCTGCACTCGGCGCGGCGATGAGCGCCTTGGAAGTCGGATTGCGAGATGGAGGAATTGCATTGTTATATTGTTGTATTCGTAAACGTGTATGTGGCTATGTGTGATTAATTATGATTAATTTAGGTATTGGCCTTTAGAGTTATGGTTGCGGTTGTGGACTTGAATGCTGACTTTAGAAATGTTTTAAAACGTCTTGCAATTTCCGTATTCTTTCTAACTTGATAGATTATTAGCTGACCCTTCGGGGAATATTTTTCAGTTCCAGGTATGAATCAGGGAACCGTGCAAGAACCGAGGCCAGATGGCGGGGCAGAGCGGTAAAGAGCGCGTGTCATAGTGGGATGGGTTTTACGTTAGTTTATTTATGACTTTCTAGGATGTTGGTTTTACTATTATGATGGAGTTAGTATTTGTTTATTACTTGTCTTTGTTTCCTTGAGTAATTTATTGTTAGTAGTGATTCGTCGGATTTGAATATTTAAGTTTTCGGGAATACATGCATAATTACGTTTTCTATGTTTTAAGAAATGAAAGGTTGGATGTTTTATTATGTTTTCTCGTCGTGTCCGCGTTGCAAGATCCTAAAGTGTAGTTGTCAACCTATTTAAATAGTACCTTATAAGGTCTATATCTAAGTAGCGCCTCGTCGAAAGTCGGGGTGTTACAAATTGGTATCAGAGCCAGGTTGACAACAAGGCACATGGAACTGACCAACAAAGAGTACCCGAGGTCCAACTTAAAACCAAAACCGGCCGATGTTTTCAAAATGTTTTTAACTGGGGTAGACATGTTGCATATAGTGGGTAGGTGACACGTCGCGACTCCGCCATCGTCAGCTGAAGGACCTCCGGTAGTTTAGTACTTTTAACCTTCCAATTATAAGTGTAAGTTTGACAAAAGCTAATCTTGTTCATAGTATTTGAATTTTTAGGGGAGTGTTGATGTCTCTCTATTTGGTGGTGTTTTCATATGTGATTTCCTTTGTAAATATGTTTCTTTTTCCCCTTTTCTTGTGCGTTTTGTTCCTTTTTAGCTTAGTTCCCGTATTTCTATGAGATTCGGAGACTACGCACATTTTATGTGTTTTGTAGGTAATCTGGCATGAATCAAGGATCGATTTGAAGGAGGGTCGAGACATGGAGCAAAGGCCGAGCAAAGCGGGAAAGAGAGGAGCAAGCCATGAAGAAGAACAAGAGGAAAGCCAACAAGAAGAAGGTGCAACGAGGTTCGGACCGAGTTGCAACCACGTCGGGCCCGACTTTGAAATCTCCAACCTCGGACCGAGTTGCACAGTAACTCGGGCCCGAGGTCCTCCGTGTCGGTCCAAGTCGGTCACCGAACTACTTGGGCTCCAAGGCACGAAATTGTGAACTTCCACTTTTGCCCCTCATCTAATAAAAGGCCCTCTTGTCTCACACAAAAAGAGGGGTTCCCTCACACAAAAGGGGGGTTCTCTCACACAAAAAGGGGGTTCTCCACCACAAAAAAAGGGGGGGGGGGTTCCAAGGGAGCCAAGAGGATACTTGGAGAGCAAGGAGGAAGGAGAGGAGAAGGAGAAGAGAGAGAATCGGCCAAGGAGAGGAAGATTGATAGGTTTGGTTGATAGATTAGCTTTGCTTTGTTTTGATCTTGTGGATTTGGAAACCCTTGATTGGAATTTGTGGATTGCTTTTGATTTTGAATGAAACTTTGCTTTGTTTTGAGATTGATGATGTTGATTGCTTTCCCTTTTGATTTGTTTGCTTTCTTTGTTTGCCACATGGAGTAGATCTCCTTGATCTTGGGTTATGGTGGAAGACCCTAGCTAGGTTTGGGCTAGAAACCCCAATTCCATAGCCTTGAGTGTTTGATCTAAGGAACCCACTCTACATAGAGCTACAATTCCTTGCGAAAGTCGGGAATCAAGGCTTGAGATTGGCAAAGTAGCGAAAGTGAACATGTGTCAATCTCAAGACCTTGCTTCGAAGGGGATTTCCCCAATGATCGATGTGTAGAAGTGGTTGGAACGAGGGCGAAAGCACTCGATCCTAGTCCGATCATCACTCATTGCCTGAATTGGGGTGGATAAGCCTTAATCTACTAGAGAAGGAACCCAAAAGCCCAAGATCTACTTTTAATCGTTGAAGTTCGACAACCCAGCTACCTCGGGCCCGACTTACCTTACGTCGGTCCCGACTTCCTCTTGTCGCCAACATCGGGCCCGACGTGACCTCTGTGTCGGTCCCGACTGTTCTCTTTGTTTTCCTTTGTTTTAAGCTCTCTTTTCTAGCTTCCTAGTGTCTAGGCACATCGATCGAGTAGACTTCCCGAGCGTTCGACACCCACCACGTGCTACAACGAGGTCGGGTTATAAATGGTATCTCTAGACCCTCGCACACCGTGAGAGGCGATCAAAAAGATTGGCGCCGTTGTCGGGGAAGTCTAAGTGCATTGAGTGCCAATTTGGTGAGTTTCTTGTGTTTTGGTAGTGATTTGGGTGAGGGAATAACCCAAACCCTTTGTTTGTTTTTGATTTGTTTTGGTTTGTGCTTTTGTTTCATAGGTGTATGCTAGCTCGTTCCTCCCGAGGAACACTTGAGCTTGAGTTTGTGAGTGATCCGGAAAGTATTCTCAAGGAAGCCCGAAGAAGGAAAAGGATGGAGAATCAAGCTCTCCATGTTGATGAGGAGTTGGCTCAACTTAGGGCCGAAATGGCTAGATTGCAACTTGAGAGGGACAATCAAGAGGAGGTGGCAAGAAGAGAACGAGAGCAACGGATGAGAGCCGAGGCTCAACTCAACGCTCTACCCCGGAATGCACGCCAATACATGCATCCGGAGTTGAGGGTACCCGAGCCGGCTATTGTGCTTCCCGAGGTTGCCAAGAATTTTGAGATCAAGACGCAATTCATCTCCCTCATCAAGCGTGATCAATTCGAGGGCCGTCCACATGAGTGTCCCATAGAGCATGTTAAACGATTTGTGGATATGTGTGAGACGATCTCCACCGACGAGGAGACATTGGAGTATGTGCTTCTAAAGGCGTTCAAATGGTCACTTGGGGGCAAGGCCACAAATTGGCTCGAGAGCCAAGCTCCTAGGTCAATCACAACTTGGAAGACACTCTATGACGCTTTCTTGATGAAGTTCTTCCCGCCCTCAAAGACAACCGAGTTAAGAAGGAAGATTGCAAGCTTTCAACAAGGTCCGAATGAGCCCCTCTTCGAAGCATGGGACCGTTTCAAGGAGATGTTGCGCCAATGTCCTACTCATGGCCAACAACCATATGTACTTCAAGACATCTTTTTCCAAGGCATCAATCCGGTAACGAAGGACAAGCTCAATCTCCACACCGATTGTGGGTTCATAGACTTGACACCGGATCAAGCTTGGGAGCTACTTGACAAGCTATCCGATTATGAGGCCATGTATGGGGTGAGTCAAGCTAGCAAGGAGGTGAAAGTTCAAGGTGAAGGTGCAAGGAAGTTATATGATCCAAAGGGAGAAGACATTGATAGGGATGTGAAGCTCCAATTCCTTGAAGGTGAAGTGAGCAAGCTTAAAAGGCAAGTCCACTACTACAAGCAAAATGCTAGAGCTTGTGAGGAGTGTGGATCCTTTGCACATGCTACACAAGTTTGTCCAAATGAGAGCCAAGTGCGCTTGGCCGAGCGAATTGAGGAGGCAAACTATGTTCGAGGAAATTTCGGTGGAAGAGGCAATTTCAACAATGGTGGCAATGGCCGGTGGAACAACGGTCAACCTCAAGGCTACAACAACAACTTCAACCAAAACGAGCCAAGGGCGCCACCACCACCATATAGACCACCGGGATTCAATGAGTTACAAACATTTGCTCAAGAGATGAGAGATGGGTTCAAGGAGATGAGGACCCAATTCAATGAGTTTGGTGCATGGAGGAGGCAAGTCGACAATCAATTTGCTCAAATTGCGACTCAAGCCCCGAGAGAGAATGGGAGACTTCCGGGCCGACCCGAGGAGAATCCTCGAGCTCAAAACAATCAAAATGAAGTCCGGGCAATTGGATTGAGAAGTGGCCGAAACCTACCCGAGCCACACGTGCCTAAGAAGAATGAAGAGAGTCGGACCAACTTACCCAGCAAGTCGGGTCCGACATTCCCCGAAGTCGACCCAGCAAGAAGATCGACTCCTTCACCACGGACCGAGGTCGAGAGCAACTCGGGACCGACGTACACAGACCTCAATCCAACTCCTCTGTCCAGGACCGAGACTCACAACATCGGGCCCGATATGGTGCCCAAGTCGGTCCAACCAGGAAGTGTTGCGAGTGAAGTAGGGAAGTCCAAGGAGGTTGATCCAAGCAAGATTCAAGGTGCAACGATTCTTCCATATCCCTCAAAGAAGCCGAAAGATGTTGTTGAGAACAAGTTCAAGAGGTTTCTCAAACTCTTGCAAGGCTTGAACATCTCCATCCCGTTCACCGATGCATTGAGTGAGATGCCATCATATGCCAAGTTTTTAAAGGAGATTTTGAGCAAGAAGAGGTCCATAGTTGAAATGCAAGATGAGGTCAAGACCTTGGAGATACCACAAAAGCTAGGAGATCCCGGTCGCTTTGCTATAACCATTGGTGTGGGGTCTCAAAACTTCCAAGCCTTATGTGACCTTGGGGCAAGTGTTTCGGTGATGCCCGCTAGCATTTGGAGAAGAGCAAATTTGGGTGAAATGGAGCCGGCCGATATGTCCCTAACTATGGCCGACGGTTCCATCATCAAGGCTAAGGGAATATTGGATGACGTTCCGGTGCGAGTTGGAAAGTATTTTGTCCCCGATGATTTCGTGATCTTGGACATGCATGAGGATCCCTTGGTCCCAATAATCTTAGGAATACCATTCTTAGCTACGGCGGGGGCAAGGTTTGATGTCAAAAACGGCAAGGTTTCCTTTGAGATTGGTGAAGAAAAGGTCGATTTTCACTTCAACAAGGCCTTGAATGAGCCGGACGCCTTGGCTATCCTCAAACTTGAAGAGAGTGCTAAGAGAAAAGGTGAAGAAGTGGAAGTTGCTAGAGAGGTCGTTGTGTTGAGAAGTGATGAAGGGTTGAATAAACAAATACAAGCAAGGGAGTTGTTGGAGCAAATTGAGGATCAAGATGAGTCAAGGATCAATGGTAGCCCAAGAAGAAATGAAGAGTATCCTTACTTATATCCTTTTGATGTTCGTGATGATCACAATTCTTCCCAAACTTTTGATTCCTACATTTGTTTAAGTGATTTGAAAGATGACTTAGGAGACTCCTACATTTGCCTTAGTGACTTGAAAGATGAATTGGTAGAATCTCCTAGGAATTCTTTGGATAACTTTGGTGTAGGAAAAGAAAAACATGATGGAGCAAGTAAGGAGAAGAAATCTCATCCGTTGGAGGAGTATGATGAGAGAGGCCCGAGACCGGATAGCCATGCCTATGTAGACCATCATTGGTGGTTTTATGGGTATGAAGGCAATGGGAATGGGCATAACAATGGCGAGCAATTCACCGTGTTTCACCCGCCATAAGGTTGAGGTTAGGAAGTCAAGCTAGTGACTCTAAACGAGCGCTTCTCAGGAGGCAACCCGAGCTAGTAGCTTTCTTTTCGTAATTTTAGTTTGATTTTTCTTAGTTTAGCCTAGCTTTTCCCTAACCAATCTCTATCTAGTGTTTTGTGGATTTATGGTGTCGTGCATTCTTCAAAGTTGTGTAGGATTTGAGGTGAAATATTTAAATGGAAATATGGGAAAGAAGTTGCAAGAGGATGGAGTAAAATTGGTGACCCGAATACTCCCACATCAAGCCCAGGTAAGTCGGGCCCGACATAGGGACGTCGGTCCATGAAGTCGGTCCAACTCGATTTGACTAGTTGGAATGCCAATTTTGCCCTTGACCTAATTTTTCCTTTTCCCCCATTAAATACTATCCCCCACCTACCTATCATCTTCATATCAACTACCAATCCCAAAATACAACCCCTCTCCCTCAAAAATTCTCAAAGTCGGCCGCCCCCTCCCCTTCCATACTCGATCCACACACTTCCCTTCTTCATCTCGATCCAACCATAAAAAGACCTCCCTAACCCGATTCCAAATAGAAATTTCGAGTTCAATCTCGTTCTTCATCCCCCATCTAGATCTAGATCTAGGAAATTTGAGTTCTAAGTTGCTTATTTGTTTAAAAGTTCAATACTCTTCGAATCCGGTATGTGTTACTCGATCTCTACTTATTTTTTTGAAAATTTTGTGCTTTCATTGCGTAGATTGAGTAATGCCATGTTTGATTGAGAGCTTGAGCATCAATGGTGGATTTGCATGATTTGTGAAATTGAGCTTTAAAGTTGTTTATGCATGCTTAGATCCATTTAGAACTTCGATTAGGGATGTTTGATGGTTGAATTTGAAATTTAAGTGCATGATAGAGTGATTTGGGTTGATTTAAGGCTAGAAGTCGAAGCATGAATTAGGTCGAGATCGAAGTGCCCAGGAGAGTCGGGCCCGAGTTGTGGAAGTCGGTCCATCAAGTCGGACCGAGGTTGAGGATGTGTCGGGCCCGACATAGGTTGGAAGTCGATCCATGATGTTTTTGCTCTCTTCTTGTGATATCATGTGGATTCATGTGTTTCAGTGTTGGCTATAGCCTAATCATGATGTAGTATGAACATTTGCTTAGCCATTGTTAGAAGATGTCCATGATGATTTATGTTGGATTGAGATGCATGTGAGTCTAGAGACTAAGTATGGGGTTCCCTTTGTGTTGAAATGTTGTTGTGTGTCGATGAGTGCTTTGTTAAGTTGTATGGAGTTTATCTTGGATCCTTTTGTTTGGTTGGATGTGTGTAGGTACCATGGAGACTAGAGCTATGCCCAATGGTACGGTCCGGGAATGGTGTTTCCCGAGCAACAACAAACCGTGGACATGTCCTTCTTAGCCAACCAAATGGCTCATCTCCAACTTCAACAAGAAAATGTTCTCCAAGAGGTCCATCAAGTGAATCTCCAACAACAACAAATGTACCAACATCAACAACAAATGTACCAACAACAACAACAAATGCTTCAACAACAAAGCTCTTTCCAAGCTAGCCAACAAGAGATGAACCGAGCCCTCGGCTACACTAGACGAGAGGTAGAGGAGCTTAGGGAGGTGGAAGACCAAAGGTGGCGGGTCCAAGATAGCTACAACACATGGATGAGCGGGAACTTCCCTTCCCGTGAGGACCAATGGACACGCCCGGAGCCTCAACTCCAACCACCACCACAAGACTTTTACCAAGAGCAAGTGTACGAGAGGGAGCGGCAAGCAAGGCTCCAAAGAGGACGTAGACGTGACAACCCCTTCGATTGATCCTATACATGCCATTGAAGAATAAGAAATTGTGAGCTTTTCATACTCTTCTCTCTTGCTTTTAAGTTTTGATTTCCTTGTTTGATGGGGACATCAAAATTTTAAGTATGGGGTGGGGGTAAGTGTGTTCATGATTTCACTTGTTTATGTTTGTTTATTATTTTGAGGATATTTAGTTTGTGTTTTTAATTTGTGTTTGGGATGTTTGCTTCTTGGTTTGTGGTTTGATGAAAAACATGAATGATTAATTTGGTCTTGAATGGATGAGTTTTTGGTTTTAGAGAAATTTTTGCAAAAAATCCATAAAAATTGAAAAATTGTGTTGAAAACAACAAAAAGATTTTGTGTTTTGTAGGTTTTGGACTAGAAATTCCCATCTTAGATTGCCAAAATAAAAGCTAATGATGATGTGAGCATGTAAATTCCTTTGCATATTTTTGGATAGTTTAGCCTCTAAAATGATGTTGCTTTTGATGTGATCATGATATCTTGCTTGTTTTATTGAACATGTGAGTTCTAGGACGAGTTCTTATGCAACTAAGTATGAGTGACCCTTGTGAGATTGATTTTTGGCCATTTTAGGGATGCTTGTTCATATTTGCATATCCCTCATTTTTCTTGTGTGATTAGCTCATTCATGCTTAGTAAAACTTGCTATTGCGGTGTTTATCTATTTTCCAAGACCGTCATGAGATTTGTCCTAGCATTGTCACATTGATTTTGAACTTTATTCTTCTAGTCACATAAATGTTCCATATCCTACCATGAAGATAATCCTTTATTTGTAGCCCCGTTCTAGCCTAAGCCTTTGTTTGAAACTCCTCAAAAATATTATTCCTAGCCTTATATGACTTGACCCTTATGGGATTGGACTTTAGAAGAGAGGTTGGGATTGTATTTGAAGAGTTGAGATTCTCTTGGGTTTAAGGGCAAAGAATGGTGTTATGAATCATGTGGGTAGTGCATCTTTGTTGTACAAAAATGAAAAAAAGAAAGAAAAGGAAGAAAGAAAATGTTGGAAATGTAAAGTGGAATAAAGCAAAGAGCTTAAGTGAAGAAAAGGGTCCGACCGAGTTACAAGCAACATCGGGCCCGATGTCATAAGAAAGTCGGTCCAAATGTAGAAAGTGTTGAAAAATCCAACAAAAAGGCATAAGCGCAAAGATGAAGTGGAATGTTAAGTGAAATTTTGGGTTGAAAGGAAAATGTTAAGTCTTTTGGGTGGGTGTGAAAGTAATTGTGGAATTTGGTGAAGTTGGTGAGAGTTTAGGTTGTTCAATCCCCATTGTAAGCACCACAAGACCAAATAATTCCCACCTTGAAAAATACCAAAAGCCCCATTACAACCCGGCCGAATGGAACCTCTTTGAGGACCTCCATTGAGCCAAGTTCGAAATTCTTTGTGTACTTTGCATTAGGCATCTCTAGGTGGAGGAATTGGTGATACTAGCTTCAATAGTAAAGTCTTTACTTGCATGATTTTTGAGCTTGAGTGTTCATTGTTAAACCCAAACACATGATGAGTGATACACATTCACATATCCCTAAAGTGAGGCTTAGTTGCATTGACTTTATTCCTTGGAACACTTAATCATGTGTGATGATGTAATCTTGCTTGAATATCGATCACTTGTGCTTAAAATGTGTTTTCATACGAGGCTTTACTTGAAGATTATGTTTCGGTCTTGCTCACATTGTTATTGCTTGAGGACAAGCAAGTTTAAGTATGGGGTATTTTGATGTCTCTCTATTTGGTGGTGTTTTCATATGTGATTTCCTTTGTAAATATGTTTCTTTTTCCCCTTTTCTTGTGCGTTTTGTTCCTTTTTAGCTTAGTTCCCATATTTCTATGAGATTCGGAGACTACGCACATTTTATGTGTTTTGTAGGTAATCTCGCATGAATCAAGGATCGATTTGAAGGAGGGTCGAGACATGGAGCAAAGGCCGAGCAAAGCGGGAAAGAGAGGAGCAAGCCATGAAGAAGAACAAGAGGAAAGCCAACAAGAAGAAGGTGGAACGAGGTTCGGACCGAGTTGCAACCACGTCGGGCCCGACTTTGAAATCTCCAACCTCGGACCGAGTTGCACAGTAACTCGGGCCCGAGGTCCTCCGTGTCGGTCCAAGTCGGTCACCGAACTACTTGGGCTCCAAGGCACGAAATTGTGAACTTCCACTTTTGCCCCTCATCTAATAAAAGGCCCTCTTGTCTCACACAAAAAGAGGGGTTCCCTCACACAAAAAGGGGGGTTCTCTCACACAAAAAGGGGGTTCTCCACCACAAAAAAAGGGGGGGGGGGGTTCCAAGGGAGCCAAGAGGATACTTGGAGAGCAAGGAGGAAGGAGAGGAGAAGGAGAAGAGAGAGAATCGGCCAAGGAGAGGAAGATTGATAGGTTTGGTTGATAGATTAGCTTTGCTTTGTTTTGATCTTGTGGATTTGGAAACCCTTGATTGGAATTTGTGGATTGCTTTTGATTTTGAATGAAGCTTTGCTTTGTTTTGAGATTGATGATGTTGATTGCTTTCCCTTTTGATTTGTTTGCTTTCTTTGTTTGCCACATGGAGTAGATCTCCTTGATCTTGGGTTATGGGGGAAGACCCTAGCTAGGTTTGGGCTAGAAACCCCAATTCCATAGCCTTGAGTGTTTGATCTAAGGAACCCACTCTACATAGAGCTACAATTCCTTGCGAAAGTCGGGAATCAAGGCTTGAGATTGGCAAAGTAGCGAAAGTGAACATGTGTCAATCTCAAGACCTTGCTTCGAAGGGGATTTCCCCAATGATCAATGTGTAGAAGTGGTTGGAACGAGGGCGAAAGCACTCGATCCTAGTCCGATCATCACTCATTGCTTGAATTGGGGTGGATAAGCCTTAATCTACTAGAGAAGGAACCCAAAAGCCCAAGATCTACTTTTAATCCTTGAAGTTCGACAACCCAGCTACCTCGGGCCCGACTTACCTTACGTCGGTCCCGACTTCCTCTTGTCGCCAACATCGGGCCCGACGTGACCTCTGTGTCGGTCCCGATTGTTCTCTTTGTTTTCCTTTGTTTTAAGCTCTCTTTTCTAGCTTCCTAGTGTCTAGGCACATCGATCGAGTAGACTTCCCGAGCGTTCGACACCCACCACATGTTACAACGGGGTGGGGTTATAAATGGTATCTCTAGACCCTCGCACACCGTGAGAGGCGATCAAGTGTGAGGAAGCAAATAGAGTAGGATTGAAGTGTGTATGGTCTCCAAGAATACTGGTCATCGGGTTGTTGAACCTAGTACAAGAAGATGCGGAAGTGGTCGATATAGAAGGAAATGGAGCAAGCTGGAGCAAATCAAACCTAAGCATCTAAGTTATCGTATTGGAAGTAGTCGAACCCAAACTAGGAATGTTGGTTGAAGAAAGAATGTTGCTCATTTTAGAAAGAGATGAACCCCCGACATAAGGTGTTTAGCGTGGAGTTCGGAGTAGAGGACAGTAAAGGAATGTAGTTATTCACAATTGATCTCATTTACACGGAGTTTGATCATATAAGAAGTGAGTCGTAGGTCGAGATCAACTTGTTGACGAGGCAAGTCCATACCTTGTGAATCCATGCGGACCATATTGAAGAATATGTGTGAGATAACAAGAAGGGTAACTCCCACTTTGAAGGTTGTGAGATCAAGTAGGGTAAAGGTAGGAAGGAAGGACTCAGACAATGACATGCAGGAATTCTCATGGAAATCATCGTTGGCAAAGTTATCGGAAAAAGAGACACGACTATCTCACGAATACATTTGGCTAAAGAATACCATGGTTCATGCTTACTTGGGAAGAGGAAGATTGGGAAGTTCCACATGAAAAACATGCGTAGTTATTAAGATATTGATGGACGGTGGAGTTAGAGCCGAGTAATAAGGAAGTTTTGTGAACGATTCTCGAGAAAGTAGTAACCATAGCATTGCACTATCAAGTAAAGGAAGACAGAGTTGAGACCAAAATAGTCACGACAACTAAACCCAGTTTGTTGATGGGATATGAAATTGAACTAAGACCATGACCTGGAAATATGTACTTGAGAACTCGCCTTCATTAAGTGCCTAGGATGACTGGAATACAAGTTAGTATCATAAAGAGAGAAGGAATTGTTTGCATCTAGTTTGAGTTGAACATGGATGTAGACTCTATTTTGTTGTGGTCATCAAATCTTAACGAGTATTTAGATGGAAGGAGAAATTAACAATGTCTAGTCATCGAAAGGAGGTCTAGACTTGTAACTTAACCAAACGAAACATAGGGATCAAACAATAAAGAGCTTGAGGAGCGAATTGGACAATGGAGGATAAAGGCCTTTTTGGGTACTGACAATAATACAAGGATAATGGTAAGAAGGGATCAATCCAGGGGGAGCTAAGGATATGATCCTCGACATGAGGAGAACTTATCTATGTTGTTGAAATAGGATTGTATTGGTTAGTTGAGACAAGTTCACCGCAAGTCAACTATTGCATGTGATTTTGGATATCTAAGTCATGCGAGCAGAAACAAGATAAGGAACGAGTGACCAAATCCAGGAATTGGACACAACCGATTTGGTATATGCTTAGTTTGGAAAGAAAACTTTGACTTTAGAGAACCTCCTTAAGTAAAAGTTGAAGCTAAAGACGGAAGGATGACTTAGGTTGTTCGAATAGCATGAGTTGGAAGTTTAGTGACATTCAACAAAGAGATTTAGGAAGAAGGCTTTGAAAGAAGGATAGATGGAGTGTGTTATTTCGACTCTATAACACGGAGGCTTAGGGTGAAGTGCTAGTCGATTATAACTTAGGGGTAGACGTTGTTCACTTGATCGATCCATAACTTACAAGGAATAATTGGATGAAGGATTGGAACCATAGTAGAAGTTCAAGGATGCTATGACCAAGTCATGTAGGAGAGAATATCAGTCTAGTAGATGGAGAAATTTAATGGAGTCATGAAACATGCGAGGGTTGAATAATAATAGAGACAACCTGACATACCCAAAAGGAAATTACCGTTTTGGCAGCAAGGGTATAAGGCATAGGGTAAGTAGTTTCATTTCACGACAGATTACCATTCGCAGCCAGATGGTCAATCTTAGAGGATGATTCAAACATTAGGGGACGATTCAATCTTAGACCGGGGAGGTCACTGGTTAGATCACTTGGCTTTGGTGTAGTTTGCTTATAATAACAATTGGCACTCCTTAAATTCAACTGGCCCTCTATGAGGCTTTAAATGTGTAGAGATATAGGACACCGCTGTATTGGGATGATCCCTTAGATGTAGTAGGAGAGAGGCCACATATGATTAAGGAGACAATTCGAAAAGTGGCCTTGATTCGAAAGAGAATGTTGGCTGCCTAGAGTCGCCATAAGTCCTATGCGGACAAGAGGCGTCGACTGCTAGAGTTTGAGATAGGAGCACACGTCTGGTTGAGGGTGTCACCTACTCGCGGGGTTAGGAGATTTGGGGGGGTGAAAGGGAATCTAAGTCTCCGCTATATTGGTTCGTCCGAGATAGTAGAGAGAGTGGGCGACGTTGCCTAAAGGATAGCGTTGTCGTCGAGTTTGGACGAAATTCATCTAGTTTACCATGTTTTGCAGCTGAGATAGTATGTTCTAGATCCTAGTCACAGACTTAATTATGAGAAGTAAGAAGTGGAGTCAGATCATACTTTTCGGGAATAGCCGTTGAAGATTTTGGATCGACGAATGAAGAAGTTGTTCAACAAGCAGATTCCATTGGTGTTAATTCAGTGGTCTCGACGAGGAGTCGAGGAAGCCACTTGAGAGACCGAGTCTAGTACGAGAGAAAGTTACATGGAGCTCTACCCGGGTTTAGTTGATGTGTTTGAGGGAGAGTTAGTAGCTAGCGAGGTTGTAGAGTGGATAATTGTTCGCATGCCTGTCTTTTAATCTGACTTGACTGTTTGATGTATGGTTTCCATATTGCGTGTTTTGGATGTTTAGTACGTATTGATTGTGTTTTCTATTTTTATTGATAAATTTCGGTTCGAGGACGAACCCTTTTTAGGGGGAGTGATTTGTGAAACCTCGAGATATCTTTTCCCTTCGATATAAAAGTTTCGGGACGAAACTTTCTTAAGGGGGTAGTATGTAATAGTTGAGTTTCGTTTTTCCTTCTAGTTCGGAAAAATGAATTTCTTAGGTTACAACCAAACGCGTATATTGACCCACGACCAATCTCGGGTATAAGATTTAAAGTGTATCATTCGTTAGACTTATCTACGCCACAAGTTAATTAATAGTGCATTAACTTATTCCGTTTGACTTAAATCTTATCTTTAGCTAAAATCTTATCTACCCTAACCAACCCATCTACTTAATCCTAATCCTAATCCATCTATCTCGTTCTTTCGTTTTAACCACCCGATCTTCTGAGCCATAAGTCCAAGATTGAACTATCGCTTCTCCGTTCTTCTTCCCATCACTCCCGAGCACTCTTCTCGTCTTCACAATCGGGCAACTATAGCGGCGTGCCTAGAGATCGCATCCTCCTGAGTCGAGCCAACAGGAAGACGCCGAACTGCAACCTCGTCATTCTTTCAGACCGTCGACAATTACGGGTATCCGATTATCCTTGCAAGCAACGAAGACGTCCCACCCTTGCCGAACACGCTAGCTATCCTTCCCTACGTGGCGTTCGAGGCCGGTTCTGATTGAACCATAGACCGGTAAGGCTGTTCGACCCCTCAATCTTCTTTCTTGTTGTTCTTCCTTTCCTTTCACTCTTCGGAGTCGGGTGTCGGAGGACGTCGGGGATGATCTCGGAAAGACACCGGTGGCGGTGGCCTGGTAGAGCTGAGAGCTCACTCTTTTAAATTTTGGTACCTCGGGTTAGTTTTGTGCAGAAGGTTGTGAACTAGTTTTTCTTTTTGAAACCGTTTGGATTCGAATTTTTAAAGGGACTGGGGAAAGTTGTTGACTGATCGAGTGTTGTTTAACCAATCAATCGGTTTGTGCAGAAGATGGTTGTTTAATTGATCTCACTTATCATTAACAGTAAAAATAGACATCTTGTTTTTTAAGCCTAGTGGTTGTCCTCTTTAAATTATTTATATATGTTAGTGTTAATTAGTGAAGTTGAATTAGAAAAAAAATGATCATGGCTAGTTATAAGATACAAAGATGGTTACGTGGTATTATAGGTTAGTTTGTGGGTAGGATTTAGTTATCGTGGACATAGAACATTTTTTTATAATATACTAGGCAGGCCCGTCCATTGGGCTGTGCAAACAGCCCAACGGAACAGGGCCCCCAAATATTTGGTGCCCCAAAATTTGTACATTTTATATATAAAATAAATATAATAGATGAAGCTACGTCAAAACTCTAGTAGTGCAGTGGAGGGGAATACTATCACGTTTGCTCCAGACTTGTGTTCGAAACACACGGGGCTACATTCAGTTACTTTTTTTTTTGAAAATTTACGTGTTAATCTCTTAGTACACAACCCATACTCCCATAGTTTTTCCCTTGTCCATACTACGTTTTTACTCTTTTTTTTAGCAACACCCAAACTTATAGCACCTTTTTATATCTTCTCATCGAAATTGTTTACGGAGTAACATTTTGTTTAGCCTCTCTCTCTCTCTCTCTCATGTCTATTTATACATATAAAATAAATCTAGCAATTATTTTATCTTGTTGGCTTTATCATTTATTTACTTCACAAAAATAGATTTGAACTAATTAGCCACCTAATTTATTTTATTGGGAAAATTTTATTTGTTGAGTTTATGAATATATTTTATGTAATATAATTTTCCATTTAAATGATCAACTATTTCAACTTATTATATTTTTGCTTGGTTATATCTAACTAGATAATAATTCAATTATATAAGTTGTGTATCATTAGTTACAAAAGGTGGTAAAATCCAACTTGGATGGAGAACAAACTTACAAATTATGTATTGTTGTTATTAGTATCGTTATTAATTAAATCTAAAATATTTACTAACACTTTCTCTATCCTTTTTAAAATGATTTTTTTAATTTTTTAAAAACCCATCTTATTACTATTTTTTAATAACTTTTTGATATTTATTTGTTATTCTAATAGAAAAAATAATGATAAAATTGTTATTGCATTAAATTAGAATTTTAATGACATTACTAGATTAATAGTTAATAATAATTAATAATTTAAATTTAATACTTGCACAGGGCCCCCTAATTCGATTGGACGGCCCTGATACTAGGTTGGAAGATGTAAGTGAATGTAGTTACAATTAATTAGGAAGAAATCATATTAAGTTGGAATTGTTTAGAAATAGACCGGTTGGCATCCTAATTTGTATAAGTGACTTTGTTAGGATTTTTTAGTGCAAAGTGGTCGGGATTTGTTCGACTCATAACTTAATATCTTTCGTAATCCAACGTTTCTGCGTTCTAAATACCCGTTGTTACTTTAATCAGGAAACCGATTTCTTTGATGTTCCCCAACTTTAATTATCAACTAGGAAGCAAGTGAAGAGGTAAGTCGTTTTCGACTTGCTCGGTTCTTCTCTATCCTGTTAGATTGCATACCGTTATTGTAGGGCGGGTTTTGGGAACTAGTCCCGAATACCTTTTTAAATTGTTTTGAACTTCTTGAATTGTTGTGTGTGTAAAATGGTTTTGGACGCATTTTATCGGCAAGATATTTTTGGAACGTTTTCTCTGTGTTGGTACCGTTTCCGACACGGCCCATCGTAGCTGGCGTGGAGGAAGAGTTGGCTATGTATGACCCGTGTGACAGGGAAACCGTGCCCCTTCAAAACGAAAATTATTATCTATGTGTTTTGGCAAGTGCTCCAGTGGAGGCTTAGCCGGGGTTAGAAGGGAGATTGTGAAGTGGAGTGAGAGGGCCTGCCTCTGCACTCGGCGCGGCGATGAGCGCCTTGGAAGTCGGATTGTGAGATGGAGGAATTGCATTGTTATATGGTTGTATTCGTAAACGTGTATGTGGCTATGTGTGATTAATTATGATTAATTTAGGTATTGTCCTTTAGAGTTATGGTTGCGGTTGTGGACTTGAATGCTGACTTTAGAAATGTTTTAAAACGTCTTGCAATTTCCGTATTCTTTCTAACTTGATAGATTAGTAGCTGACCCTTCGGGGAATATTTTTCAGTTCCAGGTATGAATCAGGGAACCGTGCAGGAACCGAGGCCAGATGGAGGGGCGGAGCGGTAAAGAGCGCGTGTCATAGTGGGATGGGTTTTACGTTAGTTTATTTATGACTTTCTAGGATGTTGGTTTTACTATTATGATGGAGTTAGTATTTGTTTATTACTTGTGTTTGTTTCCTTGAGTAATTTATTGTTAGTAGTGATTCGTCGGATTTGAATATTTAAGTTTTCGGGAATACATGCATAATTACGTTTTCTATGTTTTAAGAAATGAAAGGTTGGATGTTTTATTATGTTTTCTCGTCGTGCCCGCGTTGCAAGATCCTAAGGTGTAGTTGTCAACCTATTTAAATAGTACCTAGTAAGGTCTATATCTAAGTAGCGCCTCGTCGAAAGTCGGGGTGTTACAAATATATCATCTCTAGAAGTAGATGAATATATCATCTCCCGTCGTAGATCATAATAGTGTTAATAAATAAATTTTCTTTGTCACTTGAAGTTGACAAATGAGATTTTTGTGAAATTCATTCTCGAACATGACAATTTATTATTTGTCACCTGAAGTGAACAAATAAATTTTTATTATGCTTGCTTAAATTTGTTTGGCAAGAAAAATTGGGAGAATTATGTAGCACTTGAAATTCAAGAAGAATTGTGCTAAACTGTAATGATAGTTTATCATCATCAACCTCTTGAGAGTATTGTGAAGAACCGAATTTTGACAATTAGAGATCACTATACTCCTGAAGAGTTAGGAGATCTTATGTCAAATTATGTACTCCAGCAGTAGTACAAGAAATGTGGGTTTATGTAATATTCAGAATTGTTTATAAATGACCACATATCTAGCATAAACTAGAAGTCGAGGTCATTTTTTTGACCAACCTCTTGCATGTTGGAAGCATACCTCCTCTAGAAGTGTGTGTGAAAGAGGTTACAGTATATTACGAATGCGGCCGTTAGTCATGGTTATGACTTATAGCTAGGATGTTGTGACTTAATTTTGATGTCTAGAAGAACATCTGAGATATAGAGAAGGGATATCCCATAAATGACATAATTGATCATCAGTCTTGTACCAGTTGTACAAGAACCACACCTTATCAGTATAAGTGTGGAGACCGGTCTAGTCTATATTAAAATTTCTGAATGCACCCATTTTGAGGCATCTAATTTTGGTATATAGTTAGAAATCAAGATAATAGTTTATCTTATTTGAATTGATGAGCTCCCAAAAACATATATATGGATCGTCGTCATTTTTCAATGGTGTCACACCACATATTATTTGGAAACTAGAAGTTTTCACAATCATGCGCGTGAAAAATTTGGTGTAAAGGGAATGATGACTCCAAAAGAGTATATCCCATTGAATAATGTACTATCACTAACTAGAGGTTATTGGACAATAAGATATTTTTTGTGGCATGATCGACTCGGTCACTCAATTGAAATAATAATGCGCATGAACATATAGGACCAGAAGATCCTGAGATCTGAAGTGTCCTCCTAAGAGTGACCTTCTATATATGTAAGGTATGTTCTCTTGGCAAGTTAGTAGCAAAGCCAACATAATATCCAAGTAAATACAAAGTCTCATATGCTCCTTGACTAAGTTCAAGTGATATAAGAGAACCAAATACATCGCCATGTGAACCATTGTGGGTTATCATATAATGTTGAAAGATACCTCAACCCATTGGTTCCATTGAAAAAGGAGAGGAATGAAAATAAATTAGTGTAGTCGTTGAGCATTGAGTAGCTCTCACACACATTCACAAAAACGACCTAGTAGAGTCGTCAATAATGCGGTCATAATTGATATCTAGGGATGTGTTATACATGAAATTGTAATATCCTTAGTTTTATGGATAATTTTGGAAATTTTTTTCAGTCCATTTTCTAAGACCCGTTCAATCAATATCATTACTAATACGATCGAATTAATGGAAATTGTTCCTAGAAAATTCAGGGTGATAGAATAAAATCATTGGAGTTGATTTTAGTCACCTATATAATTTTTGGGATCACTTCCATGAAAGAAGTATTTTGATCGGATTAGATCCACGTAATTAATTATATACCCGTTAAGGTTCTACTCTGAAACGGAAGCCTTAAAATTTGAAAGTAGCAAGATAAAATCATCTGAGTTGATATTATTGGCCTACATAATTTTTAGGACCATTTCTATAAAAAGAGTATTAAAATCCGGGATATATAATTGTACTACCTGAATACAAGTCCCGATCCAATACGAGTAGATTGTTCCTATCGAAATTTGAGGATAGATATCTTGACTTTGATGTTATATGGGGAAGAGGAATTGTAATTCTCCACTTGTTGCTCTGCAAAATTACAACTTCGTATTCTTAATGCCAATTTAAGCCTCCTCTCATATTGTATATGTGTGTGTTGGATATCTCGGTAAACCTCCACTTGGTGAGGCTATCTATTGATCGCCTCTCACGGTGTGCGAGGGTCTAGAGATACAATTTATAACCCGACCCCGTTGTAGTACGTGGTGGGTGTCGAACACTCGGGAAGTCTACTCGATCGATGTGCCTAGATGCTAGAAAGCTAGAAAGGAGAGCATAAAACAAAGGAAAACAAAGAAAACAGTCGGGACCGACACTGAGGTCACGTCGGGCCCGAGGTTGGCGACGAGAGGAAGTCGGGACCGACACTGGGTAAGTCGGGCCCGAGGTAGCTGGGGATGTCGAACTCAAAGATTTTAAAAGTAGATCTTGGGCTTTTGTGTTCCTTTTCTAGTAGATTAAGGCTTATACACCCCAATTCAAGCAATGAGTGATGATCGGACTAGGATCGAGTGCTTTCGCCCTCGTTCCAACCACTTCTACACATCGATCATTGGGGAAATCCCCTTCGAAGCAAGGTCTTGAGATTGACACATGTTCACTTTCGCTACTTTACCAATCTCAAGCCTTGATTCCCGACTTTCGCAAGGAATTGTAGCTCTATGTAGAGTGGGTTCCTTAGATCAAACACTCAAGGCTATGGAATTGGGGTTTCTAGCCTAAACCTAGCTAGGGTTTTCCCCCATAACCCAAGATCAAGGAGATCTACTCCATGTGACAAGCAAAGAAAGCAAACAAATCAAAAGGGAAAGCAATCAACATCATCAATATCAAAACAAAGCAAAGTTTCATTCAAATCAAAAGCAATCCACAAATTCCAATCAAGGGTTTCCAAATCCACAAGATCAAAACAAAGCAAAGCTAATCTATCAACCAAACCTCTTCCTCTCCTTGGCCGATTCTCTCTCTTCTCCTTCTCCTCTCCTTCCTCCTTGCTCTCCAAGTATCCCCTTGAGAGTTTTTGAGGGTTGGGTTCCTTGCTAAGTGTGGGAACCCCTTTCTTAGAAGACAAGAGGGCCTTTTATTAGATGAGGGGCAAAAGTGGAAGTTCACAATTTCGTGCCTTGGAGCCCAAGTAGTTCGGTGACCGACTTGGACCGACACGGAGGACCTCGGGCCCGAGTTACTGTGTATGTCGGTCCGAGGTTGAAACTTCAAGTCGGGCCCGAGGTTGGTTGCAACTCGGTCCTGACCTCGTTCCACCTTCTTCTTAGTTGGCTTCTCTTGTTCTTCTTCATGGCTTGCTTCTCTCTTTCCTCCTTTGCTCGGGCCTTGCTCCATGTCTCAACCCTCCTTCATATAGATCCTTGATTCACGCCAGATTACCTACAAAACACATAAAATGCGCGTAGTCTCCGAATCTCATGGAAATACGGGAACTAAGCTAAAAAGGAACAAAACGCACAAGAAAAGGGGAAAAAGAAACATATTTACAAAGGAAATCACATATGAAAACACCACCAAATAGAGAGACATCAAAATACCCCATACTTAAACTTGCTTGTCCTCAAGCAATAACAATGTGAGCAAGACCGAAACATAATCTTCAAGTAAAGCCTCGTATGAAAACACATTTTAAGCACAAGTGATCGATATTCAAGCAAGATTACATCATCACACATGATTAAGTGTTCCAAGGAATAAAGTCAATGCAACTAAGCCTCACTTTAGGGATATGTGAATGTGTATCACTCATCATGTGTTTGGGTTTAGCAATGAACACTCAAGCTCAAAAATCATGCAAGTAAGGACTTTACTATTGAAGCTAATATCACCAATTCCTCCACCTAGAGATGCCTAATGCAAAGTACACAAAGAATTTCGAACTTGGCTCAATGGAGTTCCTCAAAGAGGTTCCATTCGGCCGGGTTGTAATGGGGCTTTTGGTATTTTTCAAGGTGGGAATTATTTGGTCTTGTGGTGCTTACAATGGGGATTGAACAACCTAAACTCTCACCAACTTCACCAAATTCCACAATTACTTTCACACTCACCCAAAAGACTTAACATTTTCCTTTCAACCCAAAATTTCACTTAACATTCCACTTCATCTTTGCGCTTATGCTTTTTGTTGGATTTTCAACACTTTCTACATTTGGACCGACTTTCTTATGACATCGGGCCCGATGTTGCTTGTAACTCGGTCGGACCATTTTCTTCACTTAAGCTCTTTGCTTTATTCCACCTTACAATTCCAACATTTTCTTTCTTCCTTTCCTTTCTTTTTTTTTCATTTTTGTACAACAAAGATGCACTACCCACATGATTCATAACACCATTCTTTTGCCCTTAAACCCAAGAGAATCTCAACTCTTCAAATACAATCCAAACCTCTCTTCTAAAGTCCAATCCCATAAGGGTCAAGTCATATAAGGCTAGGAATAATATTTTTGAGTAGTTTTAAACAAAGGCTTAGGCTAGAACGGGGCTACAAACAAAGGATTATCTTCATGGTAGGATATGGAACATTTATGTGACTAGAAGAATAAAGTTCAAAATCAATGTGACAATGCTAGGACAAATCTCATGACGGTCTTGGAAAATAGATAAACACCGCAATAGCAAGTTTTACTAAGCATGAATGAGCTAATCACACAAGAAAAATGAGGGACATGCAAATATGAACAAGCATCCCTAAAATGGCCAAAAATCAATCTCACAAGGGTCACTCATACTTAGTTGCATAAGAACTCGTCCTAGAACTCACATGTTCAATAAAACAAGCAAGATATCATGATCACATCAAAAGCAACATCTTTTTAGAGGCTAAACCATCCAAAAATATGCATAGGAATTTACATGCTCACATCATCATTAGCTTTTATTTTGGCAATCTAAGATGGGAATTTCTAGTCCAAAACCTACAAAACACAAAATCTTTTTGTTGTTTTCAACATAATTTTTCAATTTTTATGGATTTTTTTGCAAAAATTTCTCTAAAATCAAAAACTCATCCATTCAAGACCAAATTAATCATTCATGTTTTTCATCAAACCACAAACCAAGAAGCAAACATCCCAAACACAAACTAAAAACACAAACTAAATATCCTCAAAATAATAAACTAACATAAACAAGTGAAATCATGAACACACTTACCCCCACCCCATACTTAAAATTTTGATGTCCCCATCAAACAAGGAAATCAAAACTTAAAAGCAAGAGAGAAGAGTATGAAAAGCTCACAAATTCTTATTCTTCAATGGCATGTATAGGATCAATCGGCGAGGACGAGAGCCCATGAGGCTCTAACTTCTTCGTTTGGACCGTCCTTGTCATAGAACTTCTTCACTCGATGACCATTCACTTTGAAAATATGTCCTTGTTCATCAACCAAGTCCACCGCACCATGAGCATAGATACGGTGGACCACAAATGGTCCGCTCCACCTAGTCCTTAACTTTCCGGGGAAAAGTTTAAGCCTTGAATTGAAAAGGAGAACCTTGTCACCGGTTTGATAGGTCTTTGGAATTAACTTCCTATCATGCCACTTCTTGGTCTTCTCCTTGTATAACTTGGAGTTCTCATAGGCTTTCAACCTCAATTCCCCCAACTCATGAAGTTCTAGAAACCTTTTCTCACCGGCCAAGTTGATATCCCAATTCATCTCTTTGAGTGCCCATTTTGCCTTGTGCTCAAGCTCTACCGGAAGATGACATGCCTTGCCATAAACTAGATTGAAGGGTGTAGTTCCCAGAGGTGTCTTAAAGGCGGTTCTATAAGCCCAAAGTGCATCATCGAGCTTAGAGGCCCAATCTTTCCTTGATCGAGATACGGTCTTTTCCAAGATAGCCTTGATTTGACGGTTTGACACCTCGACTTGCCCGCTTGTTTGAGGATGATAAGGAGTAGCAACTCGATGAGACACCCCATACTTAATCAACACATTCTCGAAACACCTCTCAATGAAATGAGGTCCGCCATCACTTATGAGAACCCTAGGTACTCCAAACCTTGCAAAAATGTTGCTTTTTAAGAACTTCATCACCACCCTAGCATCATTGGTTCTTGTTGGTATGCCCTCCACCCATTTTGAGACATAGTCCACGGCTACCAAGATGTACTTGTAAGGCCCCGATGTGGGAAATGGTCCCATGAAATCAATACCCCATACATCAAATAATTCAACTTCTAGAATGCCAGTTTGAGGAGTCTCATTCCTCCTTGATAGGTTCCCCTCTCTTTGGCACTCCTCACACTTCCTCACATAATCATGCACATCCTTGAACATGGTTGGCCAATAATAACCACATTGAAGAATTTTTGAGGTGGTTTTGGAACTCTTAGCGTGACCCCCCGTAGGCAAGGAATGGCAATGGTGAATTATGCTCTCAACCTCTTCACTTGACACACACCGTCTATAGATTTGATCACGCCCTTCCTTGTAGAGATATGGATCATCCCAAAAGTATTGTCTAGCATCATGTAAGAATTTCTTCCTAGCTTGATAAGACAAATTTGGTGGGATCACTCCCCCTACGGCAAAGTTAGCAAAATCCGCAAACCAAGGGGAAACCCCTCGTCTTACGGCACTAATAGAAAGAAGGCCAGTGGGAGAGAAAGAATCAATCAATTGAGAACGAGAAGGAATGGAAATCGAGTTAGGAAACTTACTTTCTTCCACGGATCGACATTGAAGTGTACCGAGCCCGACATGGTGGGACGCCGGTCCAGCTTCGCAGACACACAGGTCACTCGGGCCCGATGTTGAAGTCCTCGGTCCCGACTCACTTGTACTTGCCTTGCCTTCGGTCCGATGTTCTAGACCTCGGGCCGGACTTACTTGGTTCGTCGATCCACCTTCCTTTCCTCCTTCCCGCTCATGAGAACTTCATCCTCTCTTGAATCATCTATACTCAGACCATCCTCCATCTCCAACATGTATTCAATGGGAAAACGGGATAGATGATCAGCTACCACATTTTCCACACCGGTTTTGTCCTTGATTTCATGGTCAAACTCTTGGAGAAGGAGCATCCACCTTAGAAGCCTCGGCTTTGCATCTTTCTTCTTCATGAGGTATTTGATTGCCGCGTGGTCCGTGAAGACTACCACCTTTGATCCCACAAGATATGAACGGAATTTCTCAAATGCAAACACTATCGCAAGAAACTCCTTCTCCGTCGTTGTGTAATTGCACTGAGTTTCATCCAAAGTTTTGCTTGCGTAGTAGATGGCATGTAACTTTCCATCCTTCCTTTGCCCAAGGACGGCCCCTACGGCGAAATCACTAGCATCACACATCACCTCGAATGGAAGATTCCAATCGGGTGTCGCCATTATTGGAGCCGAAATCAAGGCATCTCTCAACCTACAAAAAGAACTCATGCAATCCTCGGAAACTACAAAGGGCACATCCTTCATCAAGAGGTTAGACAATGGTTTTGCAATTTTAGAAAAATCCTTGATGAACCGTCTATAAAATCCTGCATGACCCAAGAAACTCCTAACATCACGAACACAAGAGGGAGGAGGTAGTTTTTCAATTATTTCAACTTTAGCTTTATCTACTTCTATCCCCCTACTAGAAACTAGGTGTCCTAGTACTATGCCCTCCTTTACCATGAAGTGGCATTTTTCCCAATTAAGCACCAAGCTAGTCTCCTCACATCTAGTCAAAACCTTGTCTAAGTTAGCTAAGCAAAGATCAAATGAGGAACCATAGACGGAGAAATCATCCATAAACACTTCTACTATATCCTCAACCATATCGGAGAAGATGGACATCATGCATCTTTGAAATGTTGTCGGCGCATTACATAAACCAAAAGGCATGCGTCTATAGGCAAAAGTCCCATAAGGACATGTGAATGTCGTCTTCTCTTGATCATCGGGATGAATAGGGATTTGCCAAAACCCGCTATACCCGTCTAGGTAGCAAAAATATTCATGTTGTGCTAATCTTTCTAGGACTTGGTCTATGAAAGGAAGAGGAAAATGGTCCTTGCGAGTGCCACTATTAAGCTTACGGTAATCAATACACATACGCCATTTTGTTGTGGTTCTCATAGGTATCATTTCTCCCTTTTCATTTTGCACAACGGTGAGACCTCCTTTCTTAGGAACTACATGCACGGGACTCACATACTTGCTATCAGAAATTGGGAAGATAATTCCCGCATCCAACATCCTAAGTATTTCACTCTTTACCACTTCCTTCATGTTAGGATTTAATCTTCTTTGCGGTTCAATAGTGGGTTTATGGTTATCCTCCATATAAATCCTATGCATGCAAATTGAGGGAGAGATTCCCTTTAGTTCCTCTAGTGAATACCCTAAAGCTCCTCTATGTTTTCTTAGAACCTCTAACAACTTAGACTCCTCATCATCATTCAAGTTGGCATTTATGATTACGGGTAAAGAAGAGTTGGGACCAAGAAATGCGTACCTCAAATCTTTTGGAAGCTCCTTGAGTTCTTGAGATGGTTCCGGTGGTGCTTGAACTTCTTCTTTCTCGGCCTTGAACACCTCCAAATAAGACATCCTTTCCTCCAATTGCTCATGCTCAATCATATTGAGGGCTAGACCTTGGCGCTCTATCTCAATTTCTCTAGGTGGTGGGGTGGCTTTCAACCTAAGCTCCCTTGGCCTTGACTTCTTAGGAACGGCTTCCCATTGCAATCCAAGAGGAACTTGGATCATCTTAGCTTCCTTATGTACGGTCCCTTTTGAAGTTGGCCTAAAGAAAAACTCAATCTCTCTTCCTCCAATGTCAAGAGACAAGTGGCCCTTTTTTACATCAATGATTGCCCAAACCGTAGCAAGGAAAGGTCTCCCTAGTATAATCGGTTCACCCGGCACCTCTATCATGTCCACCACAACAAAGTCAATTGGGACATAGTGGCCTTCAATGCAAACGGGATAATCCTCGATGATACCAATTGGCTCGATGGACGACCCATCCGCTATCGTTAACCTCATGTTGACCGGAGCTATGAGACCCATGGATGTGGATTTCCATATGGTGTAAGGAATGATGCTCGTGCTTGCTCCAAGATCACACAAGGCTTGGAAGTTTTGGGACCCCACACCAATGGTTATAGCAAAACGACCGGGATCTCCTAGCTTTTGCGGTAACTCCAAGGTCTTGACCTCATCTTGCATTTCAACTATGGACCTCTTCTTGCTCAAAATCTCCTTTAAAAACTTGGCATAAGATGGCATCTCACTCAATGCATCGGTGAACGGGATAGAGATGTTCAAGCCTTGCAAGAGTTTGAGAAACCTCTTGAACTTGTTCTCAACAACATCTTTCGGCTTCTTTGAGGGATATGGAAGAATCGTTGCACCTTGAATCTTGCTTGGATCAACCTCCTTGGACTTCCCTACTTCACTTGCAACATTTCCTGGTTGGACCGACTTGGGAACCATGTCGGGCCCGATGTTGTGAGTCTCGGTCCTTGACAGAGGAGTTGGATCGAGGTCTGTGTACGTCGGTCCCGAGTTGCTCTCGACCTCGGTCCGTGGTGAAGGAGTCGATCTTCTTGCTGGGTCGACTTCGGGGAATGTCGGACCCGACTTGCTGGGTAAGTTGGTCCGACTCTCTTCATTCTTCTTAGGCACGTGTGGCTCGGGTAGGTTTCGGCCACTTCTCAATCCAATTGCCCGGACTTCATTTTGATTGTTTTGAGCTCGAGGATTCTCCTCGGGTCGGCCCGGAAGTCTCCCATTCTCTCTCGGGGCTTGAGTTGCAATTTGGGCCAATTGATTGTCGACTTGCCTCCTCCATGCACCAAACTCATTGAATTGGGTCCTCATCTCCTTGAACCCATCTCTCATCTCTTGAGCAAATGTTTGTAACTCATTGAATCCCGGTGGTCTATATGGTGGTGGTGGCGCCCTTGGCTCGTTTTGGTTGAAGTTGTTGTTGTAACCTTGAGCTTGACCGTTGTTCCACCGGCCATTGCCACCATTGTTGAAATTGCCTCTTCCACCGAAATTTCCTCGGACATAGTTTGCCTCCTCAATTCGCTCGGCCAAGCGTACTTGGCTCTCATTCGGACAAACTTGTGTAGCATGTGCAAAGGATCCACACTCCTCACAAGCTCTAGCATTTTGCTTGTAGTAGTGGACTTGCCTCTTAAGCTTGCTCACTTCACCTTCAAGGAATTGGAGCTTCACATCCCTATCAATGTCTTCTCCCTTTGGATCATATAACTTCCTTGCACCTTCACCTTGAACTTTCACCTCCTTGCTAGCTTGACTCACCCCATACATGGCCTCATAATCGGATAGCTTGTCAAGTAGCTCCCAAGCTTGATCCGGTGTCAAGTCTATGAACCCACAATCGGTGTGGAGATTGAGCTTGTCCTTCGTTACCGGATTGATGCCTTGGAAAAAGATGTCTTGAAGTACATATGGTTGTTGGCCATGAGTAGGACATTGGCGCAACATCTCCTTGAAACGGTCCCATGCTTCGAAGAGGGGCTCATTCGGACCTTGTTGAAAGCTTGCAATCTTCCTTCTTAACTCGGTTGTCTTTGAGGGCGGGAAGAACTTCATCAAGAAAGCATCATAGAGTGTCTTCCAAGTTGTGATTGACCTAGGAGCTTGGCTCTCGAGCCAATGTGTGGCCTTGCCCCCAAGTGACCATTTGAACGCCTTTAGAAGCACATACTCCAATGTCTCCTCGTCGGTGGAGATCGTCTCACACATATCCACAAATCGTTTAACATGCTCTATGGGACACTCATGTGGACGGCCCTCGAATTGATCACGCTTGATGAGGGAGATGAATTGCGTCTTGATCTCAAAATTCTTGGCAACCTCGGGAAGCACAATAGCCGGCTCGGGTACCCTCAACTCCGGATGCATGTATTGGCGTGCATTCCGGGGTAGAGCGTTGAGTTGAGCCTCGGCTCTCATCCGTTGCTCCCGTTCTCTTCTTTCCACCGCCTCTTGATTGTCCCTCTCGAGTTGCAATCTAGCCATTTCGGCCCTAAGTTGAGCCAACTCCTCATCAACATGGAGAGCTTGATTCTCCATCCTTTTCCTTCTTCGGGCTTCTTTGAGAATACTTTCCGGATCACTCACAAACTCAAGCTCAAGTGTTCCTCGGGAGGAACGAGCTAGCATACACCTATGAAACAAAAACACAAACCAAAACAAATCAAAAACAAACAAAGGGTTTGGGCTATTCCCTCACCCAAATCACTACCAAAACACAAGAAACTCACCAAATTGGCACTCAATGCACTTAGACTTCCCCGGCAACGGCGCCATTCTTTTTGATCGCCTCTCACGGTGTGCGAGGGTCTAGAGATACAATTTATAACCCGACCCCGTTGTAGTACGTGGTGGGTGTCGAACACTCGGGAAGTCTACTCGATCGATGTGCCTAGATGCTAGGAAGCTAGAAAGGAGAGCATAAAACAAAGGAAAACAAAGAAAACAGTCGGGACCGACACTGAGGTCACGTCGGGCCCGAGGTTGGCGACGAGAGGAAGTCGGGACCGACACTGGGTAAGTCGGGCTCGAGGTAGCTGGGGATGTCGAACTCAAAGATTTTAAAAGTAGATCTTGGGCTTTTGGGTTCCTTCTCTAGTAGATTAAGGCTTATCCACCCCAATTCAAGCAATGAGTGATGATCGGACTAGGATCGAGTGCTTTCACCCTCGTTCCAACCACTTCTACACATCGATCATTGGGGAAATCCCCTTCGAAGCAAGGTCTTGAGATTGACACATGTTCACTTTCGCTACTTTGCCAATCTCAAGCCTTGATTCCCGACTTTCGCAAGGAATTGTAGCTCTATGTAGAGTGGGTTCCTTAGATCAAACACTCAAGGCTATGGAATTGGGGTTTCTAGCCTAAACCTAGCTAGGCTTTTCCCCCATAACCCAAGATCAAGGAGATCTACTCCATGTGACAAGCAAAGAAAGCAAACAAATCAAAAGGGAAAGCAATCAACATCATCAATCTCAAAACAAAGCAAAGTTTCATTCAAATCAAAAGCAATCCACAAATTCCAATCAAGGGTTTCCAAATCCACAAGATCAAAACAAAGCAAAGCTAATCTATCAACCAAACCTATCAATCTTCCTCTCCTTGGCCGATTCTCTCTCTTCTCCTTCTCCTCTCCTTACTCCTTGCTCTCCAAGTATCCCCTTGAGAGTTTTTGAGGGTTGGGTTCCTTGCTAAGTGTGGGAACCCCTTTCTTAGAAGACAAGAGGGCCTTTTATTAGATGAGGGGCAAAAGTGGAAGTTCACAATTTCGTGCCTTGGAGCCCAAGTAGTTCGGTGACCGACTTGGACCGACACGGAGGACCTCGGGCCCGAGTTACTGTGTATGTCGGTCCGAGGTTGAAACTTCAAGTCGGGCCCAAGGTTGGTTGCAACTCGGTCCTGACCTCGTTCCACCTTCTTCTTAGTTGGCTTCTCTTATTCTTCTTCATGGCTTGCTTCTCTCTTTCCTCCTTTGCTCGGGCCTTGCTCCATGTCTCGACCCTCCTTCAAATAGATCCTTGATTCACGCCAGATTACCTACAAAACACATAAAATGCGCGTAGTCTCCGAATCTCATAGAAATACGGGAACTAAGCTAAAAAGGAACAAAACGCACAAGAAAAGGGGAAAAAGAAACATATTTACAAAGGAAATCACATATGAAAACACCACCAAATAGAGAGACATCATCTATCTTTGCCTAATCATTGAGAAACCAAATTCATTTTGGTTAATAAAGACAAAACCAAAACGACAAGACCACCTCAAATAACCCCTCCGTCTATTAGAGAATGACTTGTGAAAAGATAATTGTCATTGTATTGATAGAATGAGAGCCTTTAAATAAGAGCTTACATAGAATATTATAGGAGACAATCAAGGGGACACTATCCTAGAATAGATACATGATTGATACCATTAACCTAGAAGATACATTTGACAAATTCTATCCATACAATATAGAATAAATCCTAATACAAAAGATATTAGACTTTATTATTATTGATATCCCCCGCAAGATTAACGGTCTTCATGATAAGACAAGCTTGGAGATGATGTAGTTGTATCTTGGTTTAGGAAGTGGTTTTGTAAGAACATCAACAACTTGTTCTTCATTAGAGGCTCTTGCAACTCGTAGTTTGTTACTTTGAACTTGTTCCCGAATGAAGTGGAACGCAAGGGCTACATGTTTCATCCGAGAGTGGAAAATCGGATTTGCACTTAAGCTCATTGCTCCTTCATTGTCACAATATAGAACCGGTTGCATTGTTGGACGGACACCCATTTCTTGTAAGAGAGAAAGAACCTAAAGAAGTTATGATGATGTATCGGCTAAGGCCTTGTACTCAGCCTCGATAGATGATCTAGCAATGGTTTTCTGTTTTCTAGAGCTCCAAGAAACGGGAGAAGAAAAATAGTAAAGAATGTAACCGGTTGTGGAAATGTAGTCACCTTTGTCACCGGCCCAATCTGAGTTAGAAAACCCATGAATGTTGGGCGTAGATGAGGTAGAGATGACAATGCCATGATCTAAGGTGCCAATGAGATATTTAAGACTCTTTTGAGGGCCAACCAATGATCGCTAGTTGGGGCTTGCATGTATTGGGAAAGCCGATTTACAATGAAGGCAACATCCGGTCTCGTGAGACCATGATACTGAAGCGAGCCAATGAGGGTGCGATAGTCAGTTGGACTAGGAAGCAAGGCTCCCGAATCCTTCAGTAAGGTTTTCGTGGCTGAGATAGGTGTTGAGATGGACTTAATGTTGGACATGTCGACTTTTTCGAGGACATCTAGAATATATTTTCTTTTGAGAGAGGAACAATCCTTTGGACGTAGGAAGGACTTCTACACCAAGAAAATATGATAGAGATCCTAGGTCTTTTGAGGAGAATTTTATGGAAAGCTTGTTTATGAGTGTAGATATGGCAAGAGAAGAGTCACCCGTGATGATATTATCATCAACGTAGACTAGGAGAAAAATTGTAACCTGATAACGCCTATAGATGAAGAGCGATGAGTCAGCTATTGATGTGACAAACCCTAGTTGTAGAAGATAGGATCGGAGTTCATTGTACCATGCCTGTGGTGCTTACTTCAAGCCATTACTGGCTTTGTTAAGCTTGCAGACATGATTTGGTTGAGCCGAGTTTATGAAGCCAAGTGGTTTGGTCATGTAAACGTCTTCATACAACGTTCCTTGAAGGAACGCGTTGTTGACATCAAGTTGTTTGAGAGGCCACCTCCTAGAGACATCTATGGAAAGAATAGTACGGACCGTGACCGGTTTGATAACAGGGCTAAACTTCTCATGATAGTCACACCCCGATCTTTGATGGAATCCTTTTGCCACAAGCCTGGCTTTGAGACGATCGACTATACCATCAGGATTGTATTTAGTTCGGAACACCCATTTGCACCCAACAAGATTTTGTGCCTTTGAATGCGCAACTAAGGTCCAGGTGTGGTTAGAACATAGAGCATCATACTCTTTTGCATAGCACTTCTCCATTCCGGATTTTTGAGAGCTTGGGTGATGTTGGTTGGTTCTTTTGGTGGCTGAATATGGGCATGGAGATTGAGCTTTTTGATTGATTTTGTGATGTTATTCTTGGACCTCGTGACAATGCAATGTTGAGACGTAGGGTTTGATGGATTTTGAATAGGAATGGAGTTGGATTGTTGAGGCAGAAGCAATGAAAAGGATGGAGTAGGGTTAGAAGTTGTGGCTTGAGTATGTAGATCAGAAGACATGGAGTAGTAGATGGCAGTAGCGGTGGGTCTAGTAGGGCATGAATGGAGTAGTTTCCCAAATTAGGGTTAGGGTTTTCATGAGGTTCGGTGGAGAGTGAGGGTGCGTGAGAGAGGTGTTGGGCTGGTGGGTTCTCACATGTTTTTGGAAGAGCTGATATGGCAGGAATCGAGGATGATTGGAGCAGAAGATTTGACGGAAGATTGGATTGGATTTGGATTGGTGTTGACGGGAGCAGTTTGAAAGGTTTCCAAATTTTGAAGATTTGGTAAGTGTGATGGGGTCGTGATTTGTGGAGATAGCATGGGGCGTGTGTTTTCTGAAATTTGAAGATTTGATTGAGTCGTGATTTGTGGAGATGGCATGGGGCGTGTACATTCCGAAATTGGGAGATATGATGAAGCCGTGATTTGTGGAGGTGGCTCTAAATGTTCCAAGTTTTGAAGATATGGTGGTTCCGAATTTTGGTGAGTGTATGAGGCCGTATTTTGTGGGGAAGGATTTGGAGAATGGATTTGATTTTGAGGTGGCGGATTTTGTGGGGAAGGATTGGTGGACGACAAAGTGAGAATGGAAAGTGGAATGTGTCCCCAATCTTCACCAATCGATTGAGTAGCTGTGGTTTGGGTGGGGATTGTTTTGTAAGGAAATTCATGTTCAATGAATGTGACATGTCTTGAGATAAAGACACGTTTGTTTATTGGGTCAAGGCAAAGATAGGCCGATTGAGTGGTAGAATAGCCAACAAGGACGCATGGTATGGATTTTGGCTGAAGTTTATGACTTATGTAGGGACGCAACCACGGAAAGCATAAGCAACCAAAATTTTTCAATTTCTCATAATTCGGATCATTGTTTAAAAGTTTAGAATAAGGAGATTCATTTTTCAAAAGAGGCGTTGGAAGATGATTTATAAGAAACACATCCGTCTGAAGTGCATAAGGCCAGTGATCTAATGGCATTCCTGAGTAGATGAGAAGAGATAGTCCGGTTTCCACAATGTGTCGGTGTCTTCTTTCGGAAACACCATTGTGTTCAGGAGTGTGGGAAGGTGTTGTATAATATGTGATTCCATTTGTACTCAAGAAAGAACGTAAGGCAATGTATTCACCTCCATTATCCAATTACAAGATTTTTATTTTTTGTTTGAAGAAATTCTCAACTAAAGCTCGAAAATGAATAAAGATATTTTGAATTTCGGATTTTCATTTAAGGGGATAAAGCCACTTATATTTTGTAAAGTGATCCACAAAGACTACATAATATTTGTATCCATCATACGATAACACAAGCGATGACCAAACATCGGAATATATTATTTCAATAGAATGATTGGATACAATAGTAGACTTATAGAAAGGAAGCCTATGGCTTTTGTTTATTTGACATGAATGACAATCAGAAAGATTAAAATCAGAGTTGCCGAGACCAAAGCATCTTTGAAGTAGCTGAAAAGTGGTTGATGATGGGTGACCAAGTTTGTGATGGAGATCGGCCGACTTTTGCATACTGATGTTGTGAACAACAGGACTTGAATTCGGCCACATGTAAACTCAATCGACACAAGGTTTGCTAAGGATTGTTTTGCCCGAAATGTCCTTCACATGAAAACAATTTGATGAGAAAACAATATCATAATTTGTTTCTTTACAAATTTTGGAAACGGATAAAATATTTCTAGACAACTTGGGAGCACAAAGCACTTTTGAAAGATGAAATTCATTATTGAAAGCTTTTAACGAAATAGATCCGATATGAGTAATTTGTAAACCTGTTCCATATCCTACATAGAGTACATCGGGGTCGGAATAAGGTTGGTGAAGAGCCAAGTTGTTGAGATCGTTTGTAAAGGTGTGAGAAGCACCACTATCAACGAGCCAATTGTTGGAAATGTTATCGTGTGTGGTGTAGTTGGCTTGAGGAGGAGGTGGGTTAACCGGAAAACAAGCCGAGTTTGGGATGGGAAAATTTGGGTAACGTTGTTTGAAGTCATGGCATAAAGAGAGGACATGGACAATTTCTTTGCACCATTGACAACGACCTTTAAAGGGACGTTGAGCATGGTTTGATGGTACTTGGTTGGTGGTTGGTGGACGGTTTTGTGGAGCGGAGGACCAGTTTTGGCGGTTTTGATTGTTGGGAGCGGAGGAGTGCCAATTGTTTGGAGAAGAGACTTTGGACTTACCTTTCCTGGACCTAGTTTGAGAATTCAAGGCAGTAGCCGGATCACCATCATGTTGGGTTTCTATCTTCAAGGAGAGCTCTTTTATGATGAGTTTCTCATGAAGCTCTTCAAAAGATATGGAGGAGTCACGATTGTGTACACCATCAATAACGAATTGATAAGTTGCATCAAGTCCTTGAAGGATGTAGTCAGTAAAGTCTTCAGTAGAGAGTGGCGCTTGAAGAGATGCCAAGAGATCGGCATCCGCTTTCATTCCTTGCATATACTCGGAGATGGAGCGAGTACCCTTTTTTGTAGCCTTTATTTTTTTGTTTGATTTGGTGTTTGTGACCCCTTGATGCCATGGCATGCATAGGTGGTCTTAAGGAGATCCCAAATGGCTTTGGATGTTTTGGCTTGTGTGACAAGAGCCGAGGTAGTTGTTGAAATAGTGCTAAGGAGTGCACCATGTAAGAGACAATCTTGTCTCTTCCATGTGAGGTACATTGGGTTTGGGATTTGTGTGTTGTTTTGTCCAACAATCTCTGAAGGAGGTACAACAAGAGACCCATCAAGATATTGATACAAGTCATAGCCTTCAAGAGTAATGTGAATTTGGTTTTGCCATTGGAAATAATTTGTAGAAGTGAGTTTGTTGATGGAGGGAAAGTGCACCACCATGAAAGGCTTGGTTGCCTCGTGTGGGTTGGGCAAAATTGATAAAGGTTCAGCCATTTGTGTGGAGGAAGAGTTTTGTGAAGACAAGTTTTGTGAAGTATGCCCAAGAATCAATTAGGTTGATACCATATTAGAGAATGATTTGTGAAAAGATAATTGTCATTGTATTAATGGAATGCGATCCTTTAAATAAGAGCTTACATAGAATATTCTAGGAGACAATCAAGGGGATACTATCCTAGAATAGATACATGATTGATGCCATTAACCTAGAAGATACATTTGACAAATTCTATCCATACAATATAGAATAAATCCTAATACATAAGATATTAGACTTTATTATTATTGATACATTCACCTCTTGTATAAATATATGCTCCTCCTCCATTCGTTTTTTTCCAACACAAGTCAAAATACACAAGCCCATTTCTTCTTTCACTTTCTTCTTCGTAATAGTATCATCTTCAGTCACCATTGTTGTGAGCTTCGAGCTCCGCTCGATCAAGCACCAACAATCACCTAGCCACCGCCTTGCTCTCCAGGTCGTGCCGCCCAACTCATCTAGCCCAACCCACGCACAAGCCAGCAACCTCGCGCGTATAGCTGTTGAGCCACGTAGTCACCGAGGCCCGACGCAGCTGCGGAGCTTCGGTTAAGTCACTTGGAGCCATTACGCTGCCCGTCTTTGACACCATTAGGATCTTGACGTTTCCACTATACCGTAGGATTAATCCATTCTTGGAACTGACATCCCGAAGTTTCATAACGTCAAAGTTTGAAAAGTTATAAGGATTCTACTTTATCGCCTTGATCGGTTTTAGGTCCGCTTTTCGAGGCAAGTGAACGGTTCTCTCTTACCCTTTTTATTAAACGTGAATTTCTATTTTTGTTTAATATATCTTAATTGTTGGGAACACTTGTTTGTTGAATAAACAGAATTAGGTTTATTTATTGCTTAGATTTAACGACTGTTCATATTATTCATACTACTAGTACTGTTTAGGGTCGTTGATTGTGCTATTATGTGTTTCAAGAGTCTGCTTTGAGATCTATTTGTTGTGGATAACTTCAGAACAGGGATTGCGCGTTTTGACTCGCAAATCTCTTTATAATATATGTATTATGTGTAGAAAGTAGTGACGCACATGTGCCTACTATTCTCCTTAATACCTCGGGTCATGACTCTGCCTGCTCTATCGATAAGAGGGGTGTTTGCATTCTAGCTAAGTGCACTAATATACGAGGTCTGAAATATCGTCCTTCGTATCCCAGCTATTTGCGAGCCAACTTAAAAGTCTTTAATTGAAGTGAATAGATTTATGACTTATGAGAAGATAAAGTGCCCAATGCACTGTAATTAAATGAACTTAGTTATGGTCCGGATAAGAACCAGATGCTTTTTTACTATTGTATTTGTGGTAATATAGTTCCCAACAAATTTCATAAATTCTGTAGGAGCCACATACTTGGTGTCCTATCTTAATCTTAAATTCTATTATTTCTTTAAACTTCTTCCTGAAAACGCTAGTTGTTGGATCATCGACTAATTGCTATTCGGATTTCGATGCCACATGTCTATTCTTTTCCTGAGAACCAAGTCCTATTCTTTCACTTGCTTAGTCTCTTGGAAGACTAATACCCTTGCTTCTTCCTGGATTCATCCGGCTGGTATCTTTTTATTAAATCAAATAAATTCATAATATTTCTTTTTATTCGAAACTTATATCTAAAATAATGGATTATAATTCTTATGAAATATTAAATTAAATAAATATTTATTAAAAATGGAATTTAATAAATTATTATCCAAACGGAAATACTCTTCTAAAAAGGCCTTTCTATATTTTCTTTCTTAAACAGAAAGAAACGGGCCTTAGCCCGGCCCATCTAGAAGGCCCATAAATCATTTAAAAGGGGTTAAAAAAACAAGACAAGAACAAAAACATCCCTAAACAAGTATATGGATATTTGCATGTGGATTTTACAAGGTTTTATGAAATAATCCACTCTTGCATGTCAACTTAGACTTAAAATAAATTTTAGATAATTCATTTGTACACTTTCTAGTTAAAAGTAGACTCATAAATGTTATTATCTACTTAAGTAAGTTAACTAAATTATTGCATGTGGATTTTATAAATTTTAGGAAATAATCCACCCTTGCATGTTATCTTAGAACCAGTATAAATTTGAAATAAAATTTGTCATGATCTTCTTGATAAAAAGGATACTTACAAGATGCAAGTATACTCAAATAAATAAATAAGTAGTGCATGTGGACTTAAAAAGGTTTTTATAAATTAACTCATACATGCATGTCAATTTTAGACCTTACTATAATTTTTACAATAAATTATATATGATCCTTTTCATTAAGTAGACTCATAAGAATAAAAATGCATTTAAGTAAATTAAATAAGTGTTGCATGTGGACTTAAAAGGCTTTATTTGAATCAATCCACTCTTGCATGTCAATTTAACTTTATTATAATTTTGGAATAAATTTAATTAATTACTAGAAATAGTCTTGACCTTGAGAATGTTATTTAATCAACTGAAAACGCATGAAAAATGCTTATGGTGGAAAAAGTAGTTTTGTTATTTTAAAACACTCTTGCATGTTAAACTTATCATTTCATATAAGTTTTTGGAATAAAATAAAAGTGGTCTTAGAAATAATGTGACTCATGCAAACAATATTTTGAGTCCATTTAAGTAATTGTTGCATATGATTTAAAAAGGATCTTCCATTTAATTAAACATATCCTTGCATATTTCCTTAAAGTAAATATTTTTAAAACTTATTTAAAAACATCACCTTGAAAATAATAATAAGGGATTATTATTATTTGTTTTCCTAGCTAAATTATTAAACCATATAATTTAGATTACATCCTTTCTCTTAGAAGAGTAAAATACGAAAAAGGATTGTTTAAGAAAAAAAAAGGTTTTAATATTAACTCGTTCATTATCTTTTCGAATGACTAGGTCGAAGCGTACGAACTTCACTAGATCGTTCTAGTTTCCGAGTATCGTAAACTTAGGAAAGAAATTCAAGGCAAGCGGATATTCTCCTTCTAACCTTTTCGATATCTCAATTCCGTTAAACTTCTCTATGTTGGGAACAAACTTGTTTGCTTAAATAAATAAACATAGGATATATCAATTGCTAGAAATAACGATATCTCTTTATCGTTATTATTATTCGAACGCTAGAAATGAACTTATGACCGATTACTGCGGCCTTATTTGTTTAAAATGTCTCGTTTAGAGAAATCACTTGGAAAAGTATAGTAAAAAGTGTTGGACATAAGTCCTCAAACCACTTTTTATAACATCATATGATATGTAGGTCATGACTCTACTCTTACTTCGTTGACTAAAGTCTTAAGCAATGTCGAAATAGAAAGGTTTCGTCTGAAGTCTAAAGCAATGTCATACAGAAAATAAATGTTGGTTGAAGTCTTAAAGCAATGTCGAAATAAAAAGGTTTCGTCTAAAGTCTTAAGCAATGCCATATAAAATAGAAAAGACGACTAAAGTCTCTTACTAACAGTCTATGCTATGCAGACATTCAAAATTACAATAAGGATAAATGTTTGCCTTGTTCAATCCATTAAATAAACCTATGCTATGTTCTAACCAAGTGTTAGAACTCCATTTCCTTAAGTGGACTCGGCTCTTTCATAGCCTCCACACCCTTAAAAGTCATTAATGCTGTGTAAAGTTTTGACACGTAATAAATATAAGTGCTAGTGCACATTAAAAGACATCAAAATTGGGCCGGTTTTAGAAGACCGACCCGGCTCTCGGTCCGATAAGGGCACGAGTGTTTTTCTAGAAACTTGTGTGTAATTAAAACATTCCCAATATAATTCTACTCTAAAATGTTCTACAATCTCGTAGTTCGTTCTTTTCGGTTTAGAGTTATCTCGCTTCGAGATATACTCATTTCCGTCCTTATGCTCCACATAAAGGTTATACATCTCAAACACATTTCGCATACCTCTTTAATGATTTGTTAACTTACCCAAATTACCCTTGAGAATTTCCGTTCTCACTTGCTTAGTCTCCTTAGACTAATTCCGCTCTTTTCTGCATATTTTGCCTGGTGTTTCTCGCCCTTCGCGACAAATGCCAAATTCTAGGAAACATCCATCGAAGGTTTAAAGAACGAAGAATCAAGAAAGTCATAGGAAGAAAGGTCAAGTCTTCTCAAAGATATTTCTTCGTATTTTGGATTCACTATGCTTTGCAAGAACAAGGTTTCATTATTTTCGCTGCTTAGCTCTATCATGTTGTTTTGAAACAGTTTGAGATGTAATGACAATATTTAAATTCTAAAGTTTGAGTACCTTTTAATGTCATGTATTATGATGAGGTATTTTTCGTGGTCGTTTATACCTATCAACGAAATCTTAGCTTAACCAACTCAGTAGAGCGGTAAGTAAGAGTCGATCCCACAGAGACTCGTGTATTAATGTTATTACATGCGTGCCAAGTAACCAAAGGGGGTTTTCAGAATGATTATGTAAACTAATATGCAAGAATAAAACTAAATATGAATGCAAGGATGATTTAAATATATGAGAAACAAACGTGTTCAACTAGTTAAATCCATCATGATATTGATTCGTTGATCATCGATTCTTTTGATTCTCTTCTCATTGAATAATCTATTGTGGATAGTGATCCTACTAAGGATTAAAACTCAAACTTCATATATAGTTGATAGAACAACAAGTCTAACAACCCTATTTATTTAACAACCTAGAAGACCTTCTAGATTCAATTAAACAACAGCATAACGATTCAAGTTATCAATAGAAACAAACACTTAGAGCAACCAGACATCTGAGTGAATTGTGAATTTATTCCCTACTTTAATCAACTTGTCCAACCGGTACTAAATTAATTAAAGTCTACTCTTGATCTAATTAACTCCAACCGGTAATTAATCAGATTCAGTTGTAAATTAACCTAGAAATTCTATTAGGTAGCTAATCTAATAAAACCCTAGAATAATTCTAATTCAATTAAGCATAGGGAATAATTTCTATTCAAGTTTGTTGAGAATCAATCAAACCTCACAACTACTTACAAATCATGACTTCAATAACTAGCCAAACACTAGAGAAATTAGCAATGCATAATGAAATTAAAATCAAACTTACAAAGGTTTCAAAGTCTTCCTTGAGAGAAAACCCTAGCCTCCAAAAGTTGATCAAAAAGTTATTTAGAAAATAATCTATCATAAAGTATTTATATGCTCCTAAAAATATCCTCAAACACTATATCTTAAACCTCATACTCGGATAACACAAGCCCAAAAATCAACATTCCAAAGCCCAAAACCAATACTCGGCCCAAAACACATGCTCCGTGTAAAATCCCGAATGCGCGGCTTCGACACCAGAAAGCGCGGCCGCGCTTTCTCTTGCAACCCCGCGCTTTCCCCTTTCAGTTGGGATTGCGCGGCTTCGTTGCTCGGCTTCATCCCGAGCACTTGGCTTGTCTTTGGCTTGTCTTGGCCCTTCTCCTAGCATGTCCTAGCTCTCATGGCTCCTTTGCCTCGTCCATCACCACCATGATCCATCTGTACTCGCCCCGCTGTTGCTCCTTAACCTAAAAACCTGTAAAACCGAGCAAACCAGCGCATAATACCCGATAACACAAAAACCTAAAAACTACATAAAAACTAACCTAAAACTAACTAAAACATATATAAAACATGCATCTAAACTACTCCTATATGCGAGCTATCAAATTCCCCCATGCTTAACCCTTGCTTGTCCTCAAGCAAGACATAAATCCAAATCACGCCATAGAAATGCAATCATACATCCATCTCAAGTCAAACAAGCATTTCACATATAATAAAAAACCCAACCAAGACTTCTTATCATGCATTATGATAAGCAAAAAGTAAAGACCATTCATTCATTCTAGACCTCACCAAGGTTATTGTGTTTGCACTCAAACTCTCAAGTGTTTAAGGGTATGTGTTTCACTCAAAATCAACCATGAAAACTAGACTACCATATGCTTGCATCAGAGTTCTAAATCTCCACCGCTGGGGATCAAACACATGACAAAAATCAAGAGGTCTTTTTCTGGCTTGTAATGGGGCCAAGGTAAAGAGAAATTAGGAAGGGATCATATTTGGCATGTGGTGCTAAATCCAGGATAAAGAACTAATCCTAACCCAAAATTCAACACTTTTTCTCCCTTACTCCTTCCAACTTCCTTCTACCAACTCCTTACATCTATACTTAAGTACTTTGCCTCTCTTTTTTTCTTTTATTCTTCTTCAACTCTTTTCTTGCTTTGCTAATGAAGACTACACACAGTTCAAGCGATTTTTCTTTTTGCTTTGCAACATAATTCATCTTCATTTTTTTCACTTTGAAACTCAAGAGTTGTATTTCCTCTTTTCCACCTTTTCTTCCAACTCCCCCATACTTATACATAACTCACACAAAAGCAAAAAACATAACCTAAAGCCCTAAATCCCGGATGGGTCAAACTTATTAGGCTAGGAATCATTTTGTGGAGCTAATAAAAACAGGCTTAAAGTTCAAAGAAATAGGGTTGTCAAAACATGGATCTTGTAAGGTAGGAAGGGAAAAATAATAGGCTATAAGAAACATTGCCTCAATCATTTTAATGTCATGCTTTTAATCATATAAAGCAGCCTTGACAAAGAGTATTAACGCAAGTTCTAGAGCTAGATAATCATGGTGATACACTCAAGCATGTAGAGAACAAATAATCATGAAAGGCCAAAAACATCTCACAAGGCTAATTGTTGTCTAGAACTTCAGAATGAATCAAATACTCAAGCTAAATACATGCTCCATCCTATAATCAAGGTAATCAATCAATGACCATGCTCATATCATATCAACTTCAGTAAATCATGCAAATCATAGGTTATAATTTATACTTAACTTAGAAACACAAGAGGAATCAAACAATGGGGAAATAAGAACCTAAATGCAATATTTTTGTATTTTTTTAAATTTTTCTGATTTTTTTTTTTCATTTTTCAAAAATTTAATCATTGCATGCTAAAATTTTAAATATGACCTATTCTAATGCAACTACATGTAATGCAAACAAGTAATTTCCTTCCCCCCATGCTTAAAACATACTTTGTCCCCAAAGTATAGTAAAAAGGTAAGGAAAAGAGAAAAACTCACAAAACTCTAGTTGTTCAGGTAGTAAGGCGGAAAATCTTGTGGTGGCGGTGGCTGGTACTCCGGTGGATACTCTGGCTGGGGATGGTACGGTGGGATCTCCTGTGCCGGCGGTGGCTGGTATGGCGAAAACTGAGGATACGGCGGATCTGGGAAAGCATACTGAGGATACGACGGATGAGGCGGATAGCCTGCTGAGCTCCATCCATCCAATCTGGTGTTGAGCAGTCTGAACTGCTCATCCTGGCGAGCCTGAAAAGCAGCAAGCTGCTGATCATGATGAGTCTGAAATGATGTGAACCGCTGATCCACATAACCTCTCATGCCCTGAAAGCTCTGATCGATGTGAGAAGACATATCATTGTATCGCTGCGTGTTGTCTAGCTGCATCTGTCTCATCATTTCCATCATCTGGTTATACTGAGCATCAGAGTAATGTACACCTCCAGCAGGTCGAGACGGATCAAACTGCCTCTGCTGATCCTCCTCCTCAGACTCATCATCCTCATCAGTGTCAGCATCTTCAGCAGATTCTTCCTCTTCTTCTTCTTCTTCAGCCATGGTGAAATCTTCATCCATCTCCTCTTCATCAGAATCCACCACAATAGGAACTGAAACCGCCTTCTTACCCCTAACCGGGCCCTTAACGGTAGCCACATCCAAGTCTCCAGCCTGAACCTTGATGAACCAGTTAACTGGACTATCCCCAATCTGCACTCGATGTCCATCAGGAAGCTTCATTGCTCTCCCAGAATCACCAATCGCCCAGAAGTAAGAGTTTTTGTACTTGTAGAGAGCGCCCATTTTCTTCAACATGATGAAGTCAATAGGTGAAGGCGGAATATCAACATGTAACCTGCTAAGATCGATACCAAAATGCTTGGCTAGGAAGGTCACAATCCTGCCAATACAAATGGCTCCACCGCCTTTGTTCCCAACATGAGCCATGTGGTGCATCAGCATAGCACCCATGTTCAACGGTTTCCTCTTCAAGCTTGCAGCCAATACAGTGACGTCTTTCTTGGGACAATTGTTTCCCCCATCACCTCTCCCATTCAGAGTGCTAGCAATGAACCGCTGGAACACCTTAATAGCGGGATGAGTGATGGGAGAGGCCTTTTCTCTAGACGGATTGTACTGAGATCTCCCTGTGATGGCTTTCCAGAAGTGTCTGTCAGCCCATGTAGCACCTGCCTTTGTAAGCACCAAATCTCTACTGATAGGGAAATTACAGAACCCAAACACTCGGTTGACCTCTTTCAAGGTCATCTTCCTTCTAACGCCCCCTAGCCAAAACTTAATCTCCCCTTCTCCTTTAAAATTGGTGGACAAGGTGCTCAGAAACTCCAAAGTTAACCCCTTAAAGGTCGGTTCACACAGCTTTAAGAACTCACGCATATGCAGATACGCTCCTATTTCATTCAACAGATGAGCTATCCCAATCTGGTTCATGAGATCCCAGTCAATGAACCGAGTTGCTTTCCACTCTCTATCTTTCAGAAGCTCAAACCTAATCACATGACTGTCTTTGGTCAAAGTGATCCCAAAAGTCTCTTGGGTGACCTCCCCCACTACAGCAGGGGGAGCCAAAGCGGCTCGGGATGATGAAGATCCATCAGTTCGGCCTCTCTTGTTACCCATGATATCAGAATTTCAAGTAAACCTGCACAAACACCACACAACAAACAAGCAAGCGCAATTCCGTTGTCCCGGCAAGGACAACCACAGCAATATTTCACAGATAATCACTCAAACGCTCTCTTCCCCCACTACCTAGAACAAATTAATCAAAATTTAATCAAATTCTAATTAATTTCTAGGTAATTTTCGGATTTGCATGCAAAGTTCAAATAAAACACGAATCTAGCCTATAAGCATGCAATAAACGAACTTTTGTAAAGGTCTTAAGCCTAAATCCGAGCCTAAAGGGGTCAAATTCGGGTTTTTCTAATCAAACCTAGATCTAGATTTAATTCGACTAAAACCGAATTTTAAGAGGAGATTGTGAAAAACTTACTTGAATTCCGTTTGAATGTGAGTTCCTTGCTTGAATTTGCTTGAAAATCCGACTTGAAAGTGTTTGATTGGAGCTTGGAGTGGTGGCTTCAATGGAGGTTTGGGGAGAGGAAGGAGAAGGGGGCGTTGGAATGGGGGAAGGGAAGAAAGAACCTCGGTTTTTAATAAAAGGGGTTCACTGAAAAGCGGCCCAATGCGCGGGATTGCACGGAAAAGCGCGGCCGCGCATTTGCAATCCCGTGCAATGTGCCCTCAGTCGAGATTGCGCGGCATTGGGGCTTGGATTGCGCGGCCGCGCTTTCCCTTGCCCAAACCGCGCTTTCTCGACTGGGCCTGCATTGCTCGGGATCGATCCCGAGCTTTGCAGGCTCGAGTTATTTTAGCCCCTATTATTCTGTAATTGCCCGAGTTATCTGAAATTTTTGAGGATTATTTCTCTCTAAACGAACTAATAAAAACAAAAACTGTAAAACAGAAAGCAAAAATCAAAGCAAATCTATCCTAAAACATGGGTTGCCTCCCAAGAAGCGCTTGTTTAACGTCTTTAGCTAGACGTAAAAGGATATCAAGAAGGATACGAGCTATGGAATTCGATCTCCTTCCCATCGAATCCCATCTTCAGTGTGCCTTGCGGTATGTCAATTCTTGTATTTGCAGTCTTCAAGAATGGTCGTCCTAGCAACATAGACATCTTTCCAGCTCCCGATCCCATGTCCATCACTAGAAAATCAGCCGGAAATTGCAGGGAATCCACTGTCACCCATATATCTTCAAGTTTTCCTTTGGGCCTTACAGTGGAATGATCAACCAACTCCACTATGGTTCGGGTCTCTTTCAATGGTCCCATACCGAGCTTCTCGTATAAGGATGAAGAAATCACATTGACAGATGCACCTAAATCAATTAAAGCGTCATTCACCTTGGTGCTCCCAATCATGCAAGGAATGGTGAACATGCCAGGGTCACTGCACTTCTTAGGCAAACGCTTCTGAAACACAGCAGACACATGTTCTTTCTCTTTAACTTGCTTCTGACATTTCTCCTTCTGTCCCCTTTTTAGAGTGCACAGCTCCTTCAAAAATTTAGCATACCGAGGTACACTCTTGATCAGATTCAGCAATGGGACATTAATTCTGCATGTACTGAAGACCTCGAACAGCTCTTTATCATTCTTCAATTTCCGGGTTTCTTTTAAGGCTTCCGGGAAAGGTGGGACAGGTACATAAGCTTTCAGAAGAGGTGCAGACGAATCTTCCAACTCGCCCAGAATGCGCGGCTTCGCATCCAAATGCGCGGCCGCGCATTTCTCCTCGATCCCGCGCAATCCCAACTGGGACTGTATTGCGCGGGATGCACATTGCTCGGCCGCGCTTTTAGCAGCCAGGCCGAGCAATCGGTCTTCGTTCTGTTCCTCGGTTTCTGTAACCTTGCTCAGCTGATATACTTGTTCCGCCTCAGAACCACCATAAATGGAGATAAAACTGACATTTGCCCTCGGGTTAAGTTCTGTCTGAGACGGTAGCTTACTTGAATCTCTAGCTTCCAGTTTACTCACTGCCTCAGCAATCTGACTGACTTGGTTCTCTAAATTCTTTATACTGGACTTGGTTTCCTGTTGAAGCTGAGTTAGAGAACCATGCATTGTAGAAACTAATTGAGTCAACTGTCGGACCATCTCCTCTATGGACATAGCATTCTGATTCACTCCCTGATGAGGTTGGAAAGGTGGTCTGTACTGAGCTTGGCCACCTTGATGGTTGAACTGCTGATTGTTGGAATTTCCATACCTCAGATTAGGATGATCCCTCCAGCCTGGATTGTAGGTGTTGGAGAAGGGGTCATACCTCGGCCTAGGTGGTCCATATCCTCCCACTGCATTCACCTCAGCATTCTGATCTTGAAGTGTAGGGCAGGAATCAGTGGGATGCATGTTATCAAAGCAAATTTCACAGGACTTCACCTGTTGTCTACCACCTTGCTGCAACAGCTGCTTCATCATCATTTTCAACTCAGTGACTTCATCTTGGATCCTTGTATTAGCCACCACAGAGTTTGCAGCTTTCGAGCTAGTTTCTCTTTTGAACTGTCTTGTGCCCTCAGACAGTTGTGTGAACAGGTCAAACGCGCAGGAGTTTTGTTGAGAATGTGACCTTGGCAAGCTACATTGACCATTCTTCTCTCATCATCCAAGAGGCCATTAAACAGATATAAGATCAGGTCTTGGTCAGTGTAGCCATGGAAAGGACAGCTGGCTATCAACCTCTTGAATCTCTCATAGTATTCGTACAAGGACTCACTTGCTTCTTGTTCAATATTACTGATTCGCTTCTTCAGATCATTGAGCCTTGTAGCAGGGAAGTACTTCTCCAGAAAAGCTTCTTTCATCTTAGCCCATGTATCAATACTTCCCGGAGCCAAGTAGTAAAACCAGTCTTTAGCCTGATCCTTGAGAGAAAAAGGAAAGGCTCTCAGCGCGATCTGGTCATGAGTTACATCAGCAGGCTTCATGCTCGAGCACACAGCATGGAATTCAGAAAGATGTTTGTTGGGGTCTTCACCACTATGCCCATGGAATGAAGGCAAAAGGTGGATCAACCCGGATTTCAGCTCAAACTTGACTCCCTCAGCAAGAGCAGGAAATTGCACCGCCAACGGTTGTTGTGCCAAATTCGGTGCAGTCAACTCTCTCAATGTTCAGTCACCCATCTCGACAGATTCAGCAGGTTCAGATTCCGAGTCAGAGTCTTCAAGAAAGAATGGCAATGGCTGAAAGTGATTCCGGATTTCCTTCCTTAGCTTGAAGAGTGTCCTGTCAATATCTGGATCAAACAACAAGGGAGATGAGTTAGTAGCACAGGTATGAACCATATAACAGGTTCACACCCAAAACAGCACAGAAGTAATAAACACAAATAGCGACGAGTCCCCGGCAACGACGCCAAATTTGATGAGGTATTTTTCAGTCGTTTTACCTATCAAAGAATCCTTAGCTTAACCAACTCAGTAGAGCGGTAAGTAAGAGTCGATCCCACAGAGACTCGTGTATTAATGTTATTACTTGCGTGCCAAGTAACCAAAGGGGGTTTTCAGAATGATTATCTAAACTAATATGCAAGAATAAAACTAAATATGAATGCAAGGATGATTTAAATATATGAGAAACAAACGTGTTCAACTAGTTAAATCCATCATGATATTGATTCGTTTATCATCGATTCTTTTGATTCTCTTCTCATTGAATAATCTATTGTGGATAGTGATCCTACTAAGGATTAAAACTCAAACTTCATATATAGTTGATAGAACAACCAGTCTAACAACCCTAATTATTTAACAACCTAGAAGACCTTCTAGATTCAATTAAACAACAGCATAACGATTCAAGTTATCAATAGAAACAAACACTTAGAGCAACCAGACATCTGAGTGAATTGTGAATTTATTCCCTACTTTAATCAACTTGTCCAACCGGTACTAAATTAATTAAAGTCTACTCTTGATCTAATTAACTCCAACCGGTAATTAATCAGATTCAGTTGTAAATTAACCTAGAAATTCTATTAGGTAGCTAATCTAATAAAACCCTAGAATAATTCTAATTCAATTAAGCACAGGGAATAATTTCTATTCAAGTTTGTTGAGAATCAATCAAACCTCACAACTACTTACAAATCATGACTTTAATAACTAGCCAAACACTAGAGAAATTAGCAATGCGTAATGAAATTAAAATCAAACTTACAAAGGTTTCAAAGTCTTCCTTGAGAGAAAACCCTAGCCTCCAAAAGTTGATCAAAAAGTTATTTAGAAAATAATCTATCATAAAGTATTTATATGCTCCTAAAAATATCCTCAAACACTATATCTTAAACCTCATAATCGGATAACACAAGCCCAAAAATCAACATTCCAAAGCCCAAAACCAATCTCGGCCCAAAACACATGCTCCGTGTAAAATCCCGAATGCGCGGCTTCGACACCAGAAAGCGCGGCCGCGCTTTCTCTTGCAACCCCGCGCTTTCCCCTTTCAGTTGGGATTGCGCGGCTTCGTTGCTCGGCTTCATCCCGAGCACTTGGCTTGTCTTTGGCTTGTCTTGGCCCTTCTCCTAGCATGTCCTAGCTCTCTTGGCTCCTTTGCCTCGTCCATCACCACCATGATCCATCTGTACTCGCCCCGCTGTTGCTCCTTAACCTAAAAACCTGTAAAACCGAGCAAACCATCGCATAATACCCGATAACACAAAAACCTAAAAACTACATAAAAACTAACCTAAAACTAACTAAAACATATATAAAACATGCATCTAAACTACTCCTATATGCGAGCTATCATATTACCATTTGAATTCCGCATTTCTTTAAGTTTAATACCTTATAAAGCCTAGGGTGACTTTGGACGGTAAAGTTCGAGGTCACTGGCGGTAATATCCATCGTTGCAAATAGGGGTGTTACAGAAGTTTAGCGAATTGTATAACTTAACCAGAACTTTAGGGGATTGTATAGCTTCATGCTATTTACCAATGTCATGAAAGTGATTAAGTCACAAACACCAACTGAAAATGCGCCAGCTTATTTGGAGATTCCAAATGTAATTCCAAACACAAAAGCATGCTTAGTGGTATTTTGGCTTTGAGGATACATTCTCCAAAAAAGAAAACAACCAATAACATCCCAAAAAGGATGATATGTCAACTGAAAATAAACATGAAGATAGAATTCCTGAAGGAATTCTATCTAAAGACTTTAAAACTAAAAGCAAAGAAAATGACATGAGCGACAATTTGAAAATGTGGATTAATTATGTAAGAACCGGTGTAGGATGGTACCAGAAAGATGTATATATTGACGATGTATTTTCTTATTCAGTTGCCATGGAAGTCATGGAACGGGATGACAATGATCCTCAAACCATGGAAGAACGTCAGCATTAAGATGATTGGGAAAGCTGGAAAGAAGCTATACAAGCTAAATTGGGTTCATTAATCAAACAAGGTGTTTTGGGCCTGTAGTTCCAACACAAGAATGTGTAAAACCAGTCGGCTATAAGTGGGTGTTCATACAAAAGAAAAATGAACGTAATGAAGTTGTCAGATACAAAGCCCAACTGGTTACATAAGGGTTCTCACAAAACTTGGAGTGCATTACATGGGAACGTATTCACCGGTAGTGGATGCGACAACACTCAAGTTCATTTTTGCTTTAGCAGTTGTTGAACACTTAAAATGCAACTCGTGGTTGTGGTAACAACATAAGTATACAGGTCATTAGACATCGACATATACATGAAAATCCCAGAAGGATTGAGAATGCGTGAAGCATTTGAGTCAAAACCACGTCACATTTATTCCATTTAGCTTAAAAGCTTTATGGATTGAAGCAATCATGCAAAATGTAGTATGATCGCGTAAGCGAGTATCTACTAAAGTAATGGCTTGTGAATAATCAAATAAGTCCATTTGTGTTCTTGAAAAGAACAAAGTCGTGTTATGTAATCATAGATGTTTATGTTGATGATTTAAATATTATTGGAACTCCAAAAGAGTCCTATTAGCGGCTAATTACATAAAGAATGGATTTGGAATGGAGGACTTATGAACTACCAAGTACTATCTCGGCCTGAAGTTCGAGTATATAAACAATGGGATAAAGGACCTATTGACTTTGGTTAAAGCGCACACATTAAGTGCACCGATGGAAGTAAGAGACAATCTCAACTTGTAGTTCAAGATATGTAAGAGAATGAAGTTTTTATCCATCCATCAAATCAAGTTGAAAGGAGCAACAGGGATATATAAAGAGAATTCGACATGGACTGATCAACCAAAGTACATATCGTCAAGCATTCTCAAATTACAAGGTTCAACTCAAAGGCGGGATGGATGCTCAATTTAGTCAAGCAAGGAGGATACATTTCAAGTTGAGTGAAGAATCATAATTGCACTCTTTTTTCCTTAGTCTTGGCTTTGTCCCATTGGATTTTCCAATGGATGAATTAATTAAATAGCAAAAAAAAGAGCCTAATTAGGTGGATATTAAGGAGTGTGGAAAAATTAGGTAAATGGCAAAACCCCCCATCCCCACCCCACTCCCACCGAGTTGACTCGGTCGTTGACCGGGTTGACTCGCCCGTTGACCGAGTTGACTCGGTCGTTGACCGCCCGTTGACCGGGCGTTGACCGGCGTTGACCGACCGTTGACCGATGTTGACCATCATCACTATCATCATTTTCAAAACCGTCATCACAATTTTTCACCATCATCACAATTTATTTCATTGTCATCACAATTTTTTGATGACAAAAAGTGTAATTAAAGGTAAAAAAGTGTCATCAAAATGTCTTGATGACATTTTTTGATGACAAAAAGTATCATTAAAGGCATTAAATCGTCATCTCCCGTCATCACAATGTTTTTTTCACCGCCATCACAATTTTTTTATGACAAAAAGTGTAATAAAAGGTAAAAAGTGTCATCAAAATGTCTTAATGACACTTTTTGATGACAAAAAGTATCATCAAAGACATTCAACCACATAAAAACAACCGTCATCACTGTCATCACAATTTATTTCACCGTCATCACAATTAATTTCACCGTCATCAAAATTTTTTGATGACAAAAAGTGTAATAAAAGGCAAAAAGTGTCATCAAAAAGGCAAAAAGTGTCATCAAAATGTCTTGATGACAACTTTTTGATAACAAAAAATATCATCAAAGGCGAACCATATAAAAACAACTGTCATCACACGGTTCAAACCATCATCAACTGTCATCACTTGTCATCCATACTTGATGACGGTTTGATTGTCATCACTGTCATCACTACTTGATGACGGTTTGATTGTCATCAACTATCATCATAAATGTCATCTCTACTTGATGACGGTTCGATTCTCATCAATCGTCATCGCTATTTGATGACGGTTCGATTGTCATCAATTATCATAGCTACTTGATGACGGTTCGATTAATTTGTCATCAAAAGCGCCTTGATGACAATGGTCTTGAAGACAAACAACTGTCATCAAGTGTCATCACTCAAAGTTTGTTCGTTTTTATTATCATCACAAAAAATAGTTATCATCAAATCTCATCACCACATAAAAATAGTTGTCATCACCGAATAAAAAACAATTGTCATCACTAAAAAAATCAAATTGTCATAAAAAATTATCACTTGTCATCACTAAATATAAACATGTCATCACTGAAATTATAACAATCGTCATCACACATAAAAAACAAAATTGTCATCAAATATGTATCATGACGTTTAATTTTTTGGTGTCATCAAATATGTGTTATCACATATAATTTTTTAGTGTCATTATTCAAAGTATCATCAAATATGTGTCATCACATACAATTTATCAAATATGTGTCACCACTCAAAGTGTCATCAAAAAAAAAAAAATTTAATGACACGGTTCGAACCGTCATCAACTGTCATCACAATTGTCATTCCTACTTGATGGCGGTTCAATTGTCATCACAAATATCACCGCTACTTGATGACGATTTGATTGATTTGTTTGTCATCAAAAGGGTCTTGATAACAAACAAGTGTCATCAAAGGACCTTAATGACATTCATTTGTTTGTCATCAAAGGACCGTGATGACAAACAACTGTCATCGAGTGTCATAAAAAAATTGTCATCAAGTGTCATCACGTGTTTTTAAACGACCTTGATAAGTGGTATTATAAAAATTATTAATAAGCCTATGTGGGATTTGAACCCACATCATTATTTTTTACAAAAAATTCTCTACCATTTGAGCTAATAGGCTAAATTCATTTTATAATAAAAATAGATTCTAAATTAAATTAGACTAGAAAAGAAGTAGGAATTACCTTAACCATAAAATTGTCATCAAGTTTCCACTGAGTGTTCCAAATAGAATGCCATTACCTTAACTGTAACATTATCATCAAGTTTACAACAACTCACCCTAGTTTTATAACCAATTAGCCCTTCTGATTTTAATCATAAACTGTAAAGGATAGCAATCCAGTAAACCACTCAAACAAAACCAACATTAACAGGCAAAAGAATAAAAAAAAATCAACTACTGGACATGAGGAGTCATTGACTAATAATTGATATGAACTTGGTCCATTATCACTTTTGAGTTCTGAGCATATATATATACTTTTTAAAATGATGAGACTATAATATTCATGTGACTATAATTACACATAACACAGGATTATGCCATATAGCAACAAATGTTTTGAGCATTTAGGTAAATTCTATTATCATGGAGAAACAGCTGCATTCATTAATGAGCAACACAAACACCTCTTTTCACAGCCTGTTGAAGGACTATTCAGAAAGAACTTTTTAAGGGCATGTGAGTCACTTGATATCCAGACAATATAAGTAATTAAATTTCCCACCAGCTAACTTTGCAATGCTGATTCCCATACCTGATGATGCTTTTGCCTTCTCTTTCTCAGCTCTTACAATTTCACAATCAGCCCGTTCAGCCCATATATCTAGTTGGTCACCAGCAGCAGCTCTAAAGGTATCTCCTGCTGCCATTAGTATCTGTTGGGATGTGAAAATATCACCTAGTCTGTATAGAAAATGAACTGATGCAAGAACAGTTCAATATAGTAAGATAAGAAATGATCTTGCCAATATACTACTCCCTCCGTCCCACAATGTTTGTCCAATTTCTTTGTAAATTTACAAAGAAATTGGACAAACATTGTGGGACGGAGGGAGTATTACCTAAGGAAAACTGCTTCTATAAAGTCCAGTCATCTAGCTCTTAGTCTTACCAAGTGTAGTTATACAGATTCGTCCAAAAATCGAAAAAGAGCCACATGACAGGGTGATCACATTAAGCTTCACAAAAAGTTTATTGATTTTAGAGCAAAATCAAAATATGTTTAGCTCTCTTTTGTTAGATTGGTCATTATGTTTATATTGACTGATTTAATCATTAAAAGAAGTCGATTGACATAGCTATTAGAAGGAGCCACTTCGTATGGTCACTTGAATCATAGCACGTTATCTCAGCAACAGATCAACTGGATTACTATGCAGAGCGTATGAAGATTGCGAGTAGAAATTTAAGATTTGAGAGAGAAATCGTTACCTAAAAGAGATGCTTCAAGCATGGTGGATGGATCAAAATTCGCTAGGGTTTGGAGACGAAATTGGATCTCGACGGATTTGAATGATCTCTGATAATCTAGAACCATTACTCCAATTTCACGAACAATTCAATTTCTCGACTGGCGATGATGTTGATGTGGGAATCGTTCTTCGTGCTTGAGAGTCGGGAATCGTCAGAGGCGAGAGAGAAAGTCGGGATGGAGAGAGGAGAGAGAGACTATAATATGAGTTTAAATACTTAACAAAATCCTAATTGTTGAAAATAGTGGCCAAACGTGTAAATAGGTTAACCCAAAATGCTTTTGGGCTAAATTTGTTCTTTTCCAAATAAGGTTTTTAACGAGACAATTAGAGATGTACATCCAAGGAGAGTGTTATAATATTATTATTGTGGATGTACATATGAAAATCTTACATTTAATCTTATCATAAATCTTGTAATCTCTTCTTCTTCCCATTCTCTATGTTTTTCCAAAATTTATAACAGCTTTTATATTTTCATAAATATTTATTTAAGAGGTAAGAAATTATCTCATCTCAAATTAATCATGCTTAATATATTATGGTACATATACTTTGTATAATAACACAAAGTACTTTATATTTACAAATTCATATACACTTATATTGAACCTCATCAACAAATGGACCGAACCTTCTAGTTATATTTAGTGCTGGACCGGACCTCATTCTCTTGTAAGTTGTAACAGGTCATTAACAAGCTTTAGGGATAAGTAAATTCCCGCCGCACTCCCTCCTCCGGTGCTAGTTGGTTGGTTGTGGGCCTGTGGCTGCCGCTTCTCTTTTTAAAGCAAATTCTGCTGCTGCTCTTTTGAAAGCGAATCCTCTTGATTTCTTCCCTCATATAAAAATTCCAAATTCCAAATTCGCTCTATTTTTTCAATTGAAAGATGGAAAATGGAAACACGGACTCGTTGGAATCCACAGCTTCTTCGTTTGTCAAGATCTCTCATCTCAACTGTATCGATCTTTCCAGTCCCGACGTTCGCAATTCCGTTTCCCTCCTCAAGCAGGTTCCCTTTCTCTTAGGTTGTCGATTTCTAGAATTCTGTTATCGCTGTCAATCTTGGTGTAAAATTCTTATTGGAATAAAGTTGTTGCTGGTTTCGGTGTGAAAATTTGCACTCAAATTGTGTGAGTGGTTAATTGATCGTCTTAACTCTTAATTCATCATGTGATTGTAATATATATGTTTGGGTAGAGAAACGATTTCATTTTTCATTCAGTGGATTGAAATTTCCTTTTTAAATAATTCGGCTTTGAACATTTTGCAAACTTTTGTCTTATTCTATCTCCGAGTCCAGGCGTGCTTGGATTGTGGATTTTTCTATGTGATCAACCATGGAATCAGCGAGGAGTTAATGGATGATGTATTCGCCCAGAGCAAGAGGTTTTTTAGTTTGCCGATGAGTGAAAAGATGAAGCTTCTAAGGAACGAGAAGCACCGGGGATACACTCCCATTCTTGATGAGCTTCTTGATCCCGAGAAACAAGTTAATGGTGAGCTTTTCAGATTTTATTAGGGTTTTTCATAACTTTCAAAAAAATTCATTACACTGATGGTTAATTTTGAAAATGAGCTGTACAATATGATTTGATCATATTTCACAACTGGAAAAAGTGGAACGAGAAAATTGAATGTAACATTTTCTACTGCAAATGGTCACTTGATAAATATTTTGTTTCTTGTTCTCCATTTTGAACATGGTTATGGTCTGTTTGTAACTTTGTATGCTATATTGGAGTAGAATTTATTTCTGCATGATTCACACGGAAATTGCACTTGTGGTTTCAATTGTATATTTTTAACTTGTTATATGATTCAACTTTTGTATGTGGTCTTCTGTTGTTCAACGCTTCTCCATGACAATGCATGGAGATATTGATTATCCTGTTTACTGGTGACAGGTGATTATAAGGAGGGATATTATATTGGTGTTGAAGTACCCACAGATGATCCAAAATCTCAAAAGCCATTCAATGGGCCAAATGTTTGGCCAACATTAGGTAGATTTCTTATCCATGTCATCAGTAGCCTGCATTATATTGTGGAGCTTCTTGGGATATACCTTTAATTTGTTTCCTTTCTCTCATAATAGATATTTTGCCTGGTTGGAGGCAAACCATGGAGAAATATCATCAAGAGGCACTGTAAGTTATACTCCGTATTCATTAAGAATCATCGAGAGGCTAGCATTGTTGGACATTATGGTTAATTTTGCAAAATTTAGCCTTTTGAAAGGAAAGACGTGCTTTTAGTATTTCATAGCAGCTTAAATTGCTATTGTGTTAAATCCAATTTGTTCAGCACTGAACATGATCTTTCAGTCTTCTTGAGTTATGGTGGTTGCTTATCTGTCTGATATTCTGTATTTTGATGAAACCTATTTTGTTTGCTCTGTCTTTTTCCTCATTTACTAGAAAGGTAGTCAGGGAGGTTGCGAGAATCATTGCTCTTGCACTTGATCTGGAGGCCGACTTCTTTGATAAGTCAGAAATGCTTGGAGAAGAACCCATTGCAATATTACGCCTGCTGCACTATGGAGGTAAGAAATTCTCTATTTAACTTGCTGGTCTCCTTAGATATAATTCATTGCTGTTATCCTAAACCATTCTTTGTGATTACTCAACAGATCAAGTTTCTGATCCTTCGAAAGGATTATATGGAGCTGGTGCACATTCTGACTATGGTTTAATTACCCTTCTCGCCACAGATGATATAATGGGCCTTCAAGTAAGGATAGCTTGGCTCAGAATAATTGAATCAAATATATATTACTGTAATGCTTTACAGGTCGTAATTTTTTGAAATGATGTGTTTCATGTCAAATCCAGATTTGCAGGGATAAGGATGCAAGACCCCAGATATGGGAATATGTAGCACCTTTAAAAGGGCAAGTCCCATACTCCTCATCCAATAATTCAAAAATTAAACCACGAAAGAATAACTCATCTTTCTATACTCTTTTTGCAACATTTCACTTACTGGTATCTACTATGTGACTTTTAACTATATAGGTCGTTTATTGTGAATCTTGGTGACATGCTGGAGCGTTGGAGCAATTGTATTTTCAAGTAAGATGCCTCTTTCCAAGACTATGATGTAGTTCTTGCTCTGTGCTTGTATCTTTTCCATACCTTTTGCATGACAAGTTCATTGCTGATACAGATTGTTATATTTCATCTTTATATTTGACGAATCTGTATGGTTTTGTAGATCAACATTGCATCGAGTTATAGGGAATGGCCAGGAAAGATACTCAGTAAGTTCCTAAACACTCCCACTTCCATCATCCTTTAATCATATGCATTTGATCGGGTAAACCGGATGTTGCTCTCTCAATTACTTTCGTACGTGCTTCCTAAGAGCTCTAGATCACAAAACAAATGTAAAAGATTCCCCCTGCTTGTTTCTTGCGTCACTAGCTGTCTAGCTCTTGACCATCTTTCTTTTTGGTACAGATTGCATTCTTCGTGGAACCTAGCCATGAATGCATCGTTGAATGTCTGCCAACCTGCCATTCAGAGGATAACCCTCCCAAGTAAGTCTTCTGACAAACGACTAAATAGTTCATTCCATATTAGTAAGCAACACCTGATGAGGTAACACATATCCTTCATTAATGAATCGGCTTCCCAGGTTTCCTCCGATTGAATGCGCCGTGTACCTGAGCCAGCGTTACAACAACACTCATGCGGACCTGAACACCTACCTGAAATCTTGATACAGATCGGATTTCTACCCATATCAAGTTGTTTAAGTTTTCATAGGCCTAGAATCCTATAACAGAAATGGCCTTTAAAAAATAAAAAGGCGCTCTGCCTTGGCTATTCAGTTTCTGTTTTATTCAAGTGGGTAACCGTCTAACAAATGTGAATTGTAATCTACAGTGCTTAGGTTATAGACATCCCTGTAAGTCCTTTTTTCCCCTTTTGGTGTTTGTAAACCTATCCTGTTTAAATTTTGCAACATACCGGATGAGGCCCTCCATGGCTAATACTAGGGAATAATTATTTATTTTAATATATTTTTGTTTAAAGTTCGATAATATATAATTTTATTGAAAGATTAGACTCCGCCCCCCAAGGAAAAAAAAAATTAGACAAGTATATCTTCATAAGCGGTATCGTGTTGGTTTGGAGTTCTCCAATGTACTTGTTCATACTAACTGATGTTGTTTCCTGTTATGTGTATACGAATTGGTGTGCCTAACTTAAAAGTACGATTTGGTGCATCTTTTTTAAGTAAACACGAGTAAAATGGGAAAAAATAATGTTTGGGGAGGAAACGGTGCCCCTAAGTTAGGCGCATAACAACATCTCATTTAAGGCGGGAACATATTGAACATGGTGTGCCTAACATAGGCGTGCCAGCAATGTATGTATTGAAAAATGTGATCGTTGGTGTGCCTATGTTAGGCGCACATATGGTCACATTTTCCCAACGGTCAAAATTTAGCCTGTAAATGCCTAATACGTGTATTGCTCATCCAAAACACAATACCTCTCCCCTCTCATTAAATTCATCATCATGTATCAAATTTGTGAGGGTAGTGACGAAGAAAATAATTGGGTTCAAAGTGAAGAAGAAGACGACGACAATTGGATAGCCAGTTGCAATTTGATTCAAAGTCTTGATGTAGTAAAGAACTATATGAATGGGAGAAAGTAGAGGAAAGGAGTTGGTAATGGCTTTGATCAAAAAAACATCAAGTCTGTACCAAATTAGTATCGTGTGTAAAAAGTTTGGTCCAGAGAGAACAAGCATGCCGAAGGTGTATAACAACAACCCGGAATTGCGGGTTCCTAAAATCCAAAGAACCAAGTCGAAGAAGCGTAGGTGTAGGTTTGAGCTTTTTGGCTGTCGTATGAAGAAAGAGCTAGGGATCTCTAATCTAAAATGGGTATTGGGTGTTGTCGAAGGTCTCCACAATCATCCACTTACCTGGGACTTAGGTGGGAATGCATTCATGGGTCGAATGACCCCGGAGGAGTAGTTGATGGCTAGGAGGTGGGGCGATGGGATGATGACCCCAAAAGAAATTGTTGCTAGATTGAGAAGTACATTTCATGGGAATTTTAACAAAAAGGAAGCAGGTTGCCAACTTCTTGTACAAGTTACAATATGAGGATCGTGGAGAACTAACGGTGACGCAGTGGTCTCTCAAATTTTTGGTGAACAATGGGTATGTAGTCTCTCCTATTAGGGACAAGAGTACGAATGAGGTGCAGATCCTTTTTTTGCTAACAAGGAGTCGTGGCGTCTATTGAAGAAGGTCCCGTGTGTGGTAATTGTTGACGCCACTTACAAGATGAACAAGCGAGTTTTATATCAACATGGTTATTTAATTTATACTAAATTTTTTAGTTATATAAAAATTAAAGTCACCGTTGTTAATTATGTGTCTGTAGGTATGATATGCCGTTGGTGGAGATGGTTGGCTTCACATGCACTCACTTGACATTCAACATTGTGTATGCATTTACTAGAGCAGAAAAGACCTTCCATTAGACGTGGATAATGAGGAAGCTTCGATCTTTGTTTCAAGATTTAGGAGTGATGCCACGACAATAATGACAGATTGTGAAGAGGTCCTCATAAATGGAAACCGAAATGTTTTCGGATACGAAGATCAACACCTTTTGTATTGGGTGCATATTAAACACAACATTGAGGCACACGCGTCCAAAATCTTGAAAAATAGGGAAAAGGTTTAGGCATTTGTAGGACAATATTGGGGACTGTTTTGCTCAACCACGGAAGAAAGCTACGAAAGAAGGCTCAAAAGTTTGAGGTTATCGCACGTGGAGGATCAACCTTGTTGGATATGTGGAGAGAGAATAGCTTACTCCGCATAAAAAAGCAAAGTAAGAACATGGACGGATCATCATCTACACTTCTTCACATGGACATCAAAAAGGTATGATTTGGATAATGTGCTGTTGATTATTGTTAATATGTATAAATGTCCTATTAACGTGTTTTGGTAGGGTTGAGGGGATGCACAGGGTGTTGAAAGATATCATTGGATCTAGCAGAGGGGTTTCAACAAGGTGGTTGTGAGATCCATAATGTGATCGTCATGCAAATTGATGAGATTAAGGAGAGTATGAATCTTTTGTTATCCAAACGACTAACTGATTTCGATGATCCATGGATGCCACCGGAAATACGAATAGGTGCTTTGACTTCTTGTTGGCCTCATATGATAGGATGGTGAAGGAGGATTAACTAGAAGAGTGCACTGATCATTGGGTGAGAGATTACCTTTGTTTGTCATGCGTCCACGAAATTACAAGGGCCATTATTACAAGAACACCGCTCGTTCCAGATGACATTGATGACTTTTAGAGAGCACTATCGTGCTAAGGGATGAATCTCCATTACCACACACTCCAAGGGCGTGGAACCTTCCTGTTGATCAAAGCATTAAATGGTGGACATCACTATTTGCACCAAAGTTGAAGACGTATCAAGAGTATTGCATTGCAAATGGTCGAAACGCAAATCCATTTATGTAGTTACAAAACCATTTTAATGTAATTTAGAGAAGATTGTAAGTTGTTATGAATTTTGTGTTTAAAGTTATTATGATGTATTTGGTTATGAATTTAGGTATCCATTTAGGCACATTCTTTCGTTTTAAGTTTAGCTTAGTTTAAATCGAACTTTTTTGGTTTTTCTCTAGATCTTGTGTCCAAAGTAACGTAATGGAGGGGCATTGACCACTTCTTAAGAAGCAGTGACCACCGCTCAAGAAGTAGCGATCGCCACCAATTGGTGAAATTCGATGTTGGCTACGGCTTTTGGTAGCGACTGTCGCCTAAATGGTGCCAACCGCTGCCATTGCCAGGTTCGACACTGTCTCATCTCTATAATGCGCCTAACATAGGCGCACGTATGCCTAACTTAGGCGTGGAACTATGTGCGCTTAAGTTAAGCTTACTTAGGTCTGTGCACCTAGCTTAGTAGTACACAGTGTATCTCATATATAAGCTATTTTAAGGTCTTCACTTGTTATATTTCCTGAGGAAAATTGACTTTTCTCCAAAAATGAACATTTTTACTATAGCTCTTGTTGGATAAGACAATGTGGAAGAAAACAAGAGGTTCGACAAGTCATATCCCTTGTGACTATGACTTTTTCTAGTTTGCATCTTTGTTCTAGAAACACAAATTGGCCTAAATTGGCGTACTAATATCAACTTTTATAAAAGTTGTCATATCTTTCATTTTATTCGATTTAGTGCATCAATCTTTTGTGAAAGTTGTCATATTCTTTCATTTTATGCAGTGCAAGGTGGAGGCCTTGAAGTCTATGGATTACAAATGAAGAGTGATAGTCTACTACAATAAGAAAATTGGCCCAATTCGGTCTGTTTCAGTTGAGTGCATCAAAGAATCATCGCCAAAAATCAACTAAATGTTTAATCTTATACAAAACCAAGCAAAATGACACAAAACAAGTTCTACAAAGCACTATAATCTCCAGTCTGAGGGACGGTAGAATCATCACCGAGTGATGAGGTATTTTCAGTGGTCGTTATACCTATCAAAGAAACCATAACTTTACCAAACTCAGTAGAGCGGTAAGTAAGGGTCGATCCACAGAGGCTCGTGTACTTATGTTATTACTTAGATGCAAAGTAACCAAGAGGGGGGTTTTAAGTGAATGTTTATCTAATCTAAGATGCAAATTGAAACTAACTATGAATGCAAAGTTGAGTGAAAATATATAAGAGAATGTTCAACTAGTTAAATCCATCATTTGATATGCTTATTGATCATTGATTCTCTTGATTCTCAATTCACTTGAATAATCTATCATAGATTATGATCCTACTAAGGGTTATAACCCAAACTTCAAAAATAGTTGAAAAAACTAACAGTCTAAACAATCCTAATCATTTAACAACCTAAAACAACGTCTAGATTCAATTAAACAATAACTTTATGAGTCAGGTATCGATAGAAACAACCACTTGAAGCAAACAATCATTCAAGTTAATTGTGGATTTATTCCCTTGTACAACTAAATAGCCCGAACGGGTCCAAACAATTGTAGATTCCACTTTATCTAATCAACCTCAAACGGGAATTAATCACATTAGTTGTAAATTAACCTAGAAATTCTATTAGGTGATCAAGCTAACAAAACCCTAGAATAACTTTGATTCAAATAAGCACTGGGAATAAAACCTATTCAAGTTTGTTGTGAATCAATCAAACCTCACAATAATATGCAATCTATGATTTCAATAACTAGTCAAACACAATGGATTTAGCAATGTATAATTTAATTAAGAATAACTTACAAATGGTTCAAAGGTTGCTCTTTTAAGAAAACTCTCTCCAAAACAAACCCTAGCCTCCAAATTCTGAAAAAGATAAACTGACAAGAGTTTAAGTATCTCTTAAAACTACTAAAGATAACAAAGGAAACAAATCCTCAAAAGCCATACAAGACAACTCCTCGGAATCCTAAAGCCAAGCCCAAAACTAAGCCCAAATCTCGGCCCAAAACATCTTCGCGTAGGCTTGGCCTCCAAAAGCGCGACCGTGCTTTATCCTGCTACCCCGCACAATTGCCTCGGTTCAACATTTAGGTGACACTTTAAAGGTTGTTTTGATGCCCTTCGAGTTAGAATTTGGACTCGAAGTAAAACATGAATTGTAGCTCTTCGAATTAGCTTTCCAATGATAACAAATTCAACTCCATCAGACCACTATATCTCCCAAAATAAGCATTTCAAGATAGAGGTATCAAAACAAGAACTCCAATGTATGACCCGAATTTAAGCGTTCTTTTCCCACAACCTCTTGGGCCTTAGCTCTTCTAATATTTGCTTGTATAACTCTAAGCTTCATCAAACTCTACCATAGTCCGCTACACTCCACCCCGTCCATGCTTGTTTACTTAAATATTTGCAAAACCGAACAAAACAACCGCAAAACCCGAATTTCCTAGAAACATAAAAACCTAAGAACTAGACTAAACTAAGCTAAAACAATGCAATAACAAACATAAATATGCATCCTAAGCTAGACCTAAATGCAAGCTATCACCGAGACGTTGTGTAATAATATGAACTCCAGGCTGAGGGGCGCTTGTCTCTGAAGGTTGAGGGGCACTAGAATCATCACCGAGATGTTGAGTACTAATATCAACTCCAGGCCGAGGAGCGTTAGTCTCTACATTCTAAGGGGCACTAGAATCATCACCGAGACGCTATGTACTGATATCAACTCCAAGTTGAGGAGCGCTTGTCTCCACAGGCTGAGTGGCGCTAGAATCATCATCGAAACACTGCGTACTAATATCAACTCTAGGCTGAGGAGCGCTCGTCTCTACAGGTTGTGATCCAGTAGTCTCTTCACACTCATACATATGATATGAAGGAGGAGGTGGAGTCTCATCGATCAAAATATGTAGCTATTTGCTCAGCACCTCAGTAGTAACACTTGCTCGTGTAGCCTCCGACATACCCAACAAACTACGAAACTCACCTGCTATTCTGCTAGCAAATGGTTGCACTGCACAAAAATTACAAATTATTTGGAATATTAAACATAATAATATTCAAAAATAGGGTCGACATATAAATAAACTCACCCCGAGTGTAATATCCGCAATATTCCAAGGTTTTTAAGACCATTATAATATAATTTTATAATCCTTTTCTCCTTATAAAGAGAATTCATAATATAATTTATAATCCTTCCTCTCTATAAAAAGAGAAGTTAAATAAATTAAATAAATAAAGTCAAGAATGTATTATAAGGGTTATGAAGGAATAAAAGCATTTAAATAAAAATAATGCTTTATTAATTTCGAATTTTTATTAAATAAAAAGGTACATCAAGCTAATAATAGTACAATGAAGATTTAATAAAAAGGAGGCAAGAGCCGGGACTCGAACCCGAGACCTCTTGTATCTCCTCTCACATGCCCACACCCATAAACCACTAAGCTATTGTAACTCATCAATACTTAAACCCACCCTTTTATTTTTATACTATCTTAATCTTCTTCTTCCCCCAAAAACAAATCAGACGCTTGTCTGATTGATGAGACACTCCACCATTGCATGGCAATGGCTTCTCCTTCCTGTCCCCCTTTGCTTGCAAGACCACCCTAGTGACATCCATCCTTACCTCATCATCAAACAAGCACACTCATAGCCAATCCTCTTCCATCTCCCTCTTCTCCATTGGTGAGACTCCATTGCCATGGATCACCAAACTCTCCTCTATTGCCTATATAAAGGGCTCAATTCATCATCAGACCCACACACAAACACTCTCCTCTCTTCTTCTAGCAAATTGCTCTCTTTCAATCCTAAAAAATCAGCCCTTAAATTTCTGAAATTTCCACTTAAAAACACCATTGGAGCACCATCAAGCCACCTCTTCTCCCCCTTCGGATCACCGACGGCCACCACCTGACCGCCGGAGTGCTCGCCGCCTGTCGCCGCCCTCCCTGGTGCCCGTCGCCGAGTCTTCTCCTGGCCCCTTGGTGCTCTTCTCTAGTGTTCTATTCTTTAGAAATTCTTACTGCAAGGTCATACAAAATCCCTAATTTAATTCTTATCCTAATTAAATTAAATTAAATACTTGTTATAAAATAATAGCCTTTTATGATATTGTTATTTGATTAATATAAAAAGTAATCTAGCAATCTGTTAGGATTGTGTAATATAGGGAAAATATGGGCATAATTTGTAAATAGGTCAAAAGCCTATAAATACCTAATTCCTATTCTTTGTACGTATCTTTGAATGAAATACAGAATTCCATCCTTTACTCTCTGAACTCTATCTTCCTTCTCTCCTTAATCTTTCTCTCTTAATCTCTTTTCTTCCTTAATCTCTTCTTCTTTCCTCTTTAATTGTTTGGGGTCATGACAAATTGGTATCAGAGCCTCTGATCTTCGGCAATGGCGGATGGCACTCGGATGAACACGCTGGAGGAAGGTCAGCGGAAATTGGAGCTGCAAATTTCCAAAATGGTTGATGCAATTGGCGACGCAAATCAGCGGCTGGATGCGCAACAGATCCGATTTGATGAACAAAGTTCTAAATGGGAGAAATCTCACCAGGAATTGCTGAACGCCCAGAAATTGGGTGAGATGCAGATGAAGAATTTGACCGAGATGATGAGTAACATGAATCGGGATATGGCGATGCTTTTCAGAACCATGGAAGGCGGATCGAGGTCGAATCAAGAAGCAATCCGTACTCAGGTGGAGCCGGAGACTGGAAATCTTGGTCTGAATCAGGGGAATTCAAGTCGGAGAGTCTCAATCGAGGACACCAGCCGGGATCTTGAGCGAAGTTCATCTTCGGTATCAACTTTGAGAGGTAATCAACGTTTCCCTAAGCTAGAATTTCCCGTTTTTGATGGGTCTAATCCAAGAAGCTGGGTTAGAAAAGCAGAAAAGTATTTCAAGATTTTCTGTATTGCTGAGAATGAAAAAGTTGAGATTGATGTGATTCATATGAATGGGAAAGCTGATAACTGGGTTCAAGGGTTTTTAATACAAAGATCAGTGGTTTCTTGGGATGAATTTTGTGAGGCTGTTTGTGTCTGGTTTGGTGAGCGTCTAGGGGTGGAAGTGGTAGAAGATTTTAATAAACTGGCACAAGAAAGTGATGTGGAGAGCTACACTGAGAAGTTTGAGGAATTGAGAGTTGTCATGTTATTTTTCAACCCTAGTTTGCCTGAAGCTTATTTCGTAACTAGCTACATTAGGGGGTTGAAACAAGAGGTCAAAAACCTTGTCAAGCTCAGTCGACCTCGAACTTTGGCCATAGCTTATGAGCAAGCACAACTGCATTATGATGCTTTGCAGGCCATTGTGAAAAATACGGGGCAAGATATGGGCCAACTGACAGGGACTGTCAAGGAGCCTAAAGAACTTCAAAGTCAATCAGACTTTTCAAAGAAATCTATAACAAATTTTTCAAGAAATATGGCTGACTTTGGGAATTTTTCAAGGGGTTTATTGGAAATTCATAGTGCATACCAGGTGTTTGGAGAAATGTTTCTCATTGGTTTAGTCTACAACAAATTTTCTAGGACCAAATGGAGATTATCAGTTGTTGTCATTGATGAACTTTGCTCAAATTTGATTAGACCCGAGTCGTTTGTTGCTAGTTTAGGTATTGAATTTCTGCCTTATGATAGAGGAAAAGGTTCATTCCTTGCGTGTTTTCATATGGTTGTGGTCGACTTTTGCATGAGAATGATGAGCCTTGCTGATGTTGCTGGTGGAGTGCACTTTGCTGAGTTTGGGCAGAAGAATGCTCAGTGTTTTACTATTCGGTTGTGTGAAAATTCATTTAGCATCTCAATTTCCAACAAAAAGAGTTCTTCCTGGAGGACTGAATTCAAAGGAGTCAATGGAGATATACATATGCTGTTGAATCCAAGAGTTGATAAGGAATTTGATTTTGCTCTTCAAAAAGCCACTGTCATGAGTGGTGGTTTGGTGATTTTTGATCCGGGTGGACCTCTAACCTGGTTTGCTGAGCTAGAGGAAAGTGAATGCTTGCAAAGTCAAAAGCTGATTTTTGATCTCAAGTCAGTGGGTTGTAGTTGTAGATATTGGAGTTTTGGCTTGAACTGGACTGGTATAATCAACTGTATGAGAGCAAATGGAAAGCCACTTTTTATGCCTTTTGATAGGGGAAAACAAATGCTGATGTTGGACAATAAAATTCAGCTTCTATGCATTCATGAGTGACAACCCAGAATTTTGATTACGCCTGTGATGATGGAGTTGATCAAATTTGAAGACAGCCATGATTTGTCTACACTGTTGTGATGAAGTTGCAACTTATACTAAGTGGAATTTTTTAATTTCAAGAGCTGCATATGAGTGGACTTTTATTTGGATTTGATTTGCAAAGATCACAAATTGCAACCAATGTGTGCCCAGATGGGGGTGTTCGCACCTATCCACAATTCTAGCCAGATGGGGGTGCATACTTGGTGGTTGGTGGTTGTTGTTGCCTGCTGACTAGCCAGGTGTTGCTTGTCTTTGTTTACATAAGAAGCGGAAGTCAAGTCTAGTTCAATTGAAGAGGCCAAGTTGGTACACCTTCAAGTTTGTACAAGTTTGAATTTGACAAATTCACCAACAGCAACAATAACATGATTTGAGGGAGTTTCTTGTTGAGTTTGTACAAGATTCTTGATTTTAATATGGAACCTTGAGGACAAGGTTCTTTAAGGGGAGAGTATTGTTAGGATTGTGTAATATAGGGAAAATATGGGCATAATTTGTAAATAGGTCAAAAGCCTATAAATACCTAATTCCTATTCTTTGTACGTATCTTTGAATGAAATACAGAATTCCATCCTTTACTCTCTGAACTCTATCTTCCTTCTCTCCTTAATCTTTCTCTCTTAATCTCTTTTCTTCCTTAATCTCTTCTTCTTTCCTCTTTAATTGTTTGGGGTCATGACACAATCTTGTTTGTTGAACAAGATAAAATCAAATATATAAATTATATTATACTAGATAAAAGCTTTTATTTGCATATCAATTTAATAATAGTATAAATCTCAAGACATGAATTTATTAAATAAAAACTTATGTAGAAAGTATTTCTTTTTATATAAAACTATATTGTTTTAAAGTATGGAGCTTTTGATTGTTAGAAAATATCTTACAAAGAAGAATATAAAAGAAATGAAAAAGGATATTATAATATGATATATCTCTAAGTGTAGGGGATTTGAAGACATAAGATTTATTTAATAATAAGGGTAGATATGATAATAATATTTGATATATAATTAATGTAATAAGATGTTAAGTATACTAGTTTATTAAAAGTTATCTTGCATAAAAAGATATTAAAGATGGAGAAGATAATATTATGATCTAAGTAATAAATAAATAAAGTATATGCTTTTAGTTATAAAATAATATTATAAGACATGATTCTATGTTTATAAACTAAGGATTTAAGGGAGAAATTATTTTAAGATAATAAGATTGTTTTTATCATCATATCATATTTATGGAAAGCATATTATATAAATTTGACTAGAATTTCCTTTTTATGGAAAGTACTTGAAAATGGGCATCTACTAATATTTTTATCTATATTTAATATCACATGTATTTTAAATGAGGATTTAATGAGAAAATATTATAATAAGGTCATGTTATAAAAAGATTTTGTTTGATAAGAGATAATATTATATTAGAGGGGAGTTCTGGTGAAAACATTTCTTAGGGTGAGAACTAAGATCAAATTTAGAGCGTTGGATCAAGAGTATGTATGGATGAGATTAAACCAAAAAAAAAGCTAATCCATCAACAAAGGACACAGAATGTAATTTAGAAAAAAAATTAGAATGTTCCAAAAATACCCTTCTTTTATCCCCAAATCTTTCTCCCTTTCAAACAACCCTAGGAAGGAACAAAGAGAGAATCACGGACGAACTTCATATCTTCTCCTCCTCGTCAAAATCTACAAGTTCTTCTCCAAATTTGATCGATTTGAACTCGTACTTCTCAATTCAATTTTGTTCTACAAATTCCTCAAATTTGATCGGTTTGAACTCATATCTTCCCTACCTCATCAAGTTCATTCGCCGATATCCTGAAGGGAGGGCTGGAAACGTGAGACCGCTTGGATTGGGAGATAGGAAAGTTGATTGACGTCACTGATTTCAGATGCAGAAGAAGGGGGATTCTCAGATCCATAAAGTATGATTTTGTTCTCGCTCGGTCGGACTCCACCATTGTCGCCGAAGAGTTCTGGTAACTCCTCTAGAAACTTCTTTTTTCGGTTATGGTTTTCCGCTAAAAATGATGGTCGGTGAAGATTGAGCGGGTGGGAATGGTGACAGGGGCAGGCGATCGACTATGCACGATTGAATCACAACACCATCTCCTTCTTCAATTTTCCTACCCCTGAAACGGTGTCTAGGTGGACTAGGGTCACCCTAAAACGCTTCCAAGGTTTTCATTTTTCCTTCTTTCCCCTGTTGTTTGTGTGGTTGTTCTCTTTTTTCTTTTTCCTTTTTTGACTTCAGAAATGGGGATTAGAATCATGTGTTAACGGAAGAAAGGGAAACAAAAAAAATTGCAGGTGGGGAAAGGGCTTGACCAAGACTCAAAAGCACAAGTACTTGCTTTCCAGCATTAGATTGAAGATGTAATTATACTAATAGTCCCTATTGTTTATTTCTGTTTCAAGTTCATTACCAGATTTCAAACAATTTAAAAGCCTCCTTTATTGATTATGAAAAAAATTTATCATTTGATCGTTGAATGTATAGATTGATCTGAGGCATCGTTATGGCCATAACCTACACAAGTATTATGATGTGTGGTGTGAAATAAGCTTCGACAACCATTCTTCTTTTGGTAAAGTGTTTTGAGATTTGAGTCTGCAATTTTTTTTTTGGTTCTGAATGTTATGGTTTGTCATCATGAAAATGGTTATCATGTAGATTTTGCATGATAGTTTACCTGCATTCCATGCAAGATTATGCTTGTTGCTTGGTGCAAAAAGTTTGGACGCATTCTATTCTATTGGCTTAGCTTTGCAGGTCCAATTTCTTGTTAGGCCATGAACTTCCAAATGCAATTTTCTTGTCTGTTTGCTCCCCAAATATAAGGCAAAACCTTTCACTTTATATTATGAGTTTGACTTTCCAAGCTTTTTCTTTCAGTTTGCAAGGTCTCACTACTTATATCACCATAAAAAAGATAGCTTACTCATTTTTTTTTCTTTTTTTTGGTTCAAAATTTGATAGCCTATTAGCTCAAATGGTAGAGCAATGTGCATATGCACATAGATGTGGGTTCAAATCTCACATAGGCTAATTGTATAAACGCTTTATATATTTTGGTTCATTATAACTTTTCTTTCGGTTCATGATTTTGTAAGCTCGGGTTCATAATAGTTCATCTTTTAGTTCATGTCTTTTAAGCCATACTAGTTGTAATTTCGGTTCATGACATTTGTTCTTTTGGTTCATAGTACATTAAAGTCCGGTTCACAATAGTTCATCTTACAGTTCATTTCTTATAAGTCGTACATACTAATTGTAATTTTGGTTCATGACATTTGTTCTTTTGGTTCATAGTACATTAAAGTTTAGTTCATGCGTTTTTAAGTGTATTTGTTAATTTCAATTTATACTTGTAGGTTGATTCAATACTAACAATGATTTTAAATTACATTGTTATTACAATAGGTAACTAGAAGCAGTGGAAATCACTACATGTGTTACGCAATGCAAAGGGTCCATTTTGGGAAAACAATGTAAAAGATTGATCCTTGATTACTTACACGGTTCATAGAATTAATTACACGGTTAATAGTGTTCGACATGAAGGTTCATAGTGTTTGACATAAAGGTTCATATTGTTCAACATGAAGGTTCATAGTGTTCAACATGAAGGTTCATGGATTTTAAATAATCAGTTCATTTAACAGAAAATGCATAAAATTTGTAAAGAAGACATTCAACTCATTGGGTTCGATGTGAAGTCAAAAGCAAACTTAAAAGCAATTACAATGTAGCAAAGTGATTTGTCAAACACAAAGTAACATAAAAATAGACAACTTAATCCCCAAAACACATAACAACTACTAAAAAGACAAATAGAGAATTGGAACTTCAATGTTCAATCTTGGGAATGAAATAAGAACAATCTTGTGATAAGTGAAGATTGTAGGTGTCACTAGCTTCATCATGATCATCCAATGGAATTCCATCAACATTCTCATCATTATCAAGACCCTTCAATGAAACTCCATCAATACTAGCATCATTATCCGAATGAGACAAGTTAGGATGATCGGAGCTTGATGAACAACCTACAATAAAAAAAGGAAAAAATTAAGCTAATTTATAAGCAACATGGAACAAATAATGGGCAATAAAAATGTGAAAAAGAAACGTTTTTCTTTTGGTTCACAAATATTGTCATTACAGTTCATAATATTACACTATAAGGTGCATTGAAAATCACAATGCAGTTCATGTAAATAACAATAGTATTTGACATAAATTATATCAAATTTGGTCATTTTTGGTGGATTTGGAAACCAAATGACTAGTATCTATTAGTTTACTTCAAATGTTAGGATGACCAGATCTTGATGAACCCCATCAACACTAACATCATTATCAAGACCCGTCAATTGAACCCCATCAATACTATCATCATTATCTGAATTAGACAAATTAGGTTGACCGGAGCTTGATGAACAACCTACAATAAAAAGGGAGAAAAAGAAGAGATCTAGTAAAAAGGTGCAAAATACCGTTTTTCAGTTGGTTTACAAATATTGTCATTGTGGTTCATAATATTAAACAGGAAGGTTCACTGAAAATAACAATGCGGTTCATATAAAATAAAAATACGAAATTGTAAGTGAAGCGATCTAACAAAGGTCACAAGGATACTAATTGCTTATTCAAAAGAATATCCTACTAGTCAATGTGGATAACTAGGCATATACACAAAAGCATCATATCTAGTATACTAAGCATCATATGAAAATATTCATTTTGTCCACAAAGGGGGATTTTGAACACTTAAACATCATCAATACATGAAAAGGTATGTCAACATTATCTTCATATCCACTAATTAGAATAGTATAAGCAATATTGCAAGACATTTTAGCAAAACATGCTCATTGAGACATTTTATCAAACACTTTGTGGGCAATAAATAAGCATACAAATTTTAATTCTAGTTTCTATAAAATTTTGTTTTCAATCCCAAAACCAAGAGAACAACACATTTCTCCATGATCTCAAGCAATAAAGAACACTAAACAACAAAAAATTTAGGGATTATTTGAGAGCAATAAAGCATCCATTAAGCTAAACTCTTCTTAAGCACTCTTCATAAATCACTTGCCTAAATTCATTGTTTCTTCAATTTGAAGTAAGAGTTAGTATCGATCGAAGGGGACATCAAGATCGAAAGAGAGATCGAGAGTCGTACGTCGTGGTTTAGGGGAGATCGAAAGAAAGACAGATCATTGTTGGCTGAAAAGTCGTACGTACGGGAGTCTCGACTGATCGGCTACAGTCCCAAATTAAAAAAAATAGAGGAGTGTGACAAAAATACCCTTCCAGCTTTAAAAAATAGAGGAGTGTGAGTGTTGAGAGCAACCCATCTGAACCCTTAATCTCACAAAATCAACGGATGAGAGTTGTTCTCATTTCTTAGGATAAGAATTGTTCTCATTTGATCCCCAATCTATTATATTAATGCTATGAATATGAGATATTAAATAATAAGGGCATTTTAGACTTTTTACAATCCTAAGAAGACTTTATTAATAACTATATTTGTTATAATGTTGAAAGCTATATCATAAGATTTTATAAAGGTTTCCTTGATTATCTATATTAATAAAATAACAACTAAGTTATAAGGGAATCTTTTCGTAATAAATTTAATAATGCTATTACTTGGTTTCAAGAATAATAATGAATAAAATTAAAATGAAGATTTTTAAGGAATAAAAGGACATTACAATATTTAAAATAATAATAAGAAATATTATTATTTTATTCACATCCAACTAAATTATTAATATAATAATTTAGTAAATTAATCTCTTAAGAAGAATAAAATAGATTTTTCTTAACTTTAGAAGAATTCGAAAATTCTTAATAATGTTATCGGAATATCTCGTGTCCTTAGGTCGAATCTCCGTTCCGTGACAAGAACATCGTTTCCACTCGTTTGTTAATACAAACTCGTACAAGCTAAGGCAAGTGGAATTTCTCCTTGTAGCCTTAATAATCCGTTTCATGAAATTTCTCGATGTTGGGAACAACTTGTTTGCTAATAATAAACGAATCTAGGAATATCGACTGCTAGAAATAATGACCCCACTGTTATCGTTATTCTGTTATTTAATATTTGAGAGGACTATTATTATGCTGGTCTTGTTTGTGACCTTGATTGTTTACGATCTCGTTTCGAGATCGGTTCGAATGAATTAGTGAGGGGTGCAAGACTAACCCGATGCCTCTATAAAATCTACTAAGTCATATTCCTCTACGCTTAAAGTACGACTTTCAGGATCATGATCCATGTCCGCTCCGATTGCAACGGAGGGATGAGTGGCACCGTAGCTAAGTGTCGGAATTGGGTTCCCTTAAGTGGTCCGGGCCATGCAAGCCCCCCACACTCTTTAAAAATCAGTAACATAATTGACATTTTTCGTCACAATATATGATAAGTGCCAATGCACATTTAAAAGACATCAAAATCGGACCGGTCTCAAATGATCGATCCGGCTCTCGGTCCGCAAGGGCGCGAGAGATTTTCAAAAACTTGTATGAATCAATAACGTTCCCAACATACTTTCTACTCTAAAGAATTCTACAATCTCGTAGTTCTTCTCTCGATTAACGAGCTATCTCCTCTCGGGATACACTCTTCTCCGTCCCGATAAGCCCCACATAAAGATCTATATCTCAAAACACAACCCGATAATCTCTCTCTCTCGAATATTAGAAATTACTGAAATACCCTTAGGAAGTTCCGTTCCCGCTTGCTTAGTCTCTTAGACTAATTCTTCTTTTCCGCATGTTTGCCTTGCATTTTCTTGCCCTTCGCGAATTATGTCAGAACCTAGGAACCCGAGCAAGGCGTAGGTGAAGCCGAAGCAAGAAGGAAGGGCAAGATTTGTGAAGATGTATTTTCCGTATCTTTTGGCTTATTTCTATTTATGTCGCAAGAACAAGTTTTATGCTTTCCATTATCAAACTCCATTTTGTTAAGGTATTGTAATGAAGGTTTTTATGAACAAAGTCTCTTTCGAGAGCACCCTTTTTATTATATAAATTATGCCGAATTTTCCGCATTTTATGAGTTCAATATCATTCTAAAAGCCTTGGGTAACTTTGGACGCAAAGTACGAGGCCACTGGCGGTAATACCCAATGTTGTAAAATAGGGGTGTTACAATTATGGTATCAGAGCCGAACGTTTTGTTTTCAAAACGTTCTAAACTAAAACTTCTACTTACAAAAAGTTCCTTTTTATATCCTCTAGGAATCTTAGAAGTGTCAACTTTCTAAACTTGAACATCTTAGCTAAGAATCTTCCTCTAAATTTAAAACTTTAATATTAAGTATTTAGTTCTAGAACTTCTATCTTTAGAAACTTCCTTTTTACCTTTTAAAGACTTAAGTAGCATAATTATTTCAACTCTTAAACTTAATCACTTTAGTTCAAACTTTTCTTTAAACTTTAACTCTTATCTTAGAAATTTTTCAGCAAAGTTAGAAAACTCTTTTCTAAGAAACATGTTAAAAAGGAATCCTAGACTTCTTAATAAGACCAAGAAAATGAAAAGTATTAAAATAAATGTTTATATATAAACTTTATAATGCCTTAACTTCCGTCAACATGACTTCACCTTATAGAATCTAAGGATGTTCTATATTAACGCTTCCTTCCCTTCCCTTTCCTCAGATAATGGTTGAGACATGACAAACTACCTGCCTCAGGAACCAGCTCCAAGAAGCACTTCAAGCCCTAGAAGCCCAGAACCTGTATTGGCCCTATGAAAACGCCCAAGATGACCCTTTTCATGAGCCTAAGGAGGCGATCCCGATGGAGGACATGGAGGAGGATCCGGAAGAGGATCCTGAATTTCACAACGAGGCACAACTGGGAGTACCGGAATCAATAACACCTACCCCGTCCCCGGTATACGAACCCGAGGAGTATTCATCCGGGGATGAAGAAATGGCACCCGTATATGAGCTTGAAGATTACCCAGCTAATGAGGATGAGGAGATGGTACCCGAGTACCAACCTGAGGAGGAAGGAGGGATACTTCCCGACCTCAACTTTGTGGAAGGAGAAGAGGAAGGAGATGATTTCGAACTGGAGTGGGACCCACAAGCGGAATGGGATGCATGGGATCAAGAGAACCTAGAGTTCGAAGAGTCCGAGGAAGATGACTCCGACGGCGAAGTCATCGACCCAGTAGCACCACCACCACCCCGGATTCCGAGAGTGGAGGTTGCGTCATTTCCACGAGTGCCCGAGCCAGAAGGGCCCATGCCTTTGACAGACTTTTGGTGTCATGAGGACGACGTACTACTTCAACGACTTCGTCTCGGATCCACCGACTTTGACCGCTCAGAAGAAAGATTCCCAGGAACTCAGCCTTGGGGACCCACTGATCAACCAACGCTCTATGAAAGAGCAAGTCAAGCGCCCTTACAATGCCAAATGGAGGGACTTTTCAGATGGATGGAAGGAGAGTCCTCCAATCGTCGAGCTCGCCAACCACTGGTGAACGAGCTACCACCCCCAAGTGTCGTGCCCTCTCGAACCAGCAGGGTGAATGAGCTACCACCCCCAGGTGTCGTGCCCTCTCGATCCAGCAGGGTGAACTTTGGCCTACTACAGAGGCACAAGGAGGACTAGGTCAAGGAGTCAGCAAGGAAACAAGAGGAGAGGATCCAGCATCGGATCTGTATCGCCGAGCTCCAGGCCCGCGAGAACCGTCGCAATAGGCGAATTGAGCAGGCCAACCTCCTCCTCAACAATGATAGCAGGATCATAGACGAGACTCTCTTCGAGGAAGGCTTCCTCGATGAGTACACCTACCACGACCGCACTTAGATTACCTTAGTTTGTACTTTTCCCTTCCAAAGAAGTGAGCTTAGACCACTTCTCTCGACTTCGTTTTCTTTTTTCCGTTCGTAGTATAACGGCTTGCGTATAAAGCATTGTAATCACTCTTAAGAAAAAGTTCTAATAAATTTCCCTTCTTCTCTGAAAAACATGCGCGTTAATTCTTACTTATGTTATTGAATTAACAAATGAAACCAACTTAAAACCTTCAGATGGTCAACACAAGAGGAAACAATCGCCGAGTCAATCCCATCACCGCTGGGGAAGGTCATGATGAAAGCCAATCCGAGGTCAGAGGTGGGCCTTTAGTTAATCCTCCCCTGCACCTGTGGCTCCAGTTGTACTCGACGAGGGTACAGTGGCAGCCTTACGCACTCTCGTACAACAACTAGTACAAGAGGCAATCCCTGCTGCGGTACCTAACCCAGAAAACATCGAGGTTCAAGAGGAAATACAAGAAGGAGCTTAAGTAGCCGAGGTCATTCCCGATAAGCCAAAGGAAGTCAGCTTCGCAGAGGGAATAAAAACCTTCAACGCTATGAAGCCCGACCCATACGACGGGACAGGCGAACCTTCAAGAATCTAGTACTGGTTCTCCCACGTGGTGTAATATCCGCTAAATTCTAAATAAAATAAAATGGATAATTATCCCAATAAATTTTTTTTCTCTAAAATAGAAAATTTAACAAACTTTATAATTTCATATTACATTATGAGAGGTTACAAAAGTTTACTACAATGACAATTAAGAATTTAAGCAAGTCGGGTATTCTTCTAAGTAATCCTCCTCCTCTCTAAAAAGAGAGCTTAAATATTTTATTTAAATAAAATTAAGAACATGTTATGGAGGACCATTAAAGTGGTAAAAATCTTAAATAAAAATAATGCTTCTTAATTTTCGGATTTTATTAAATATAAAGGGGTATAACAAGTCATTAAAAATACAATGAAAATTTAGTAAAAAGGATGCAAGAGCCGGGACTTGAACCCGAGACCTCTTGCATCTCCTCTCACACGCCCAACCCCCTCAAATCTGCTAGACCAATTGCAATTTCTTACTCAATCACCCCACCTCTTTTATTTTTTATCAACTATTCTCCTTCTTCTTCAAAATAGACATCAGACTTATGTCTAATGGATTGACGTTGATTTGAGATGCTCCATTGCATGCCCTTCTTCTACTCCTTTGCTTGCAAGACTTCCTCTAGCACATCTCCATTGCATCATCCTTCAAGAAGCACACTTTTGCCCAATTGTAGAGCATCTCCTTCTCCTCCATTGGTCTTCCACCATAGCCATGGATCACCAAGCTCATCTCCTTTGCCTATATAAAGGGCTCAATTTCTCCTCCAAACTCACACAAACTCTTCCTACTCTCTTTCTCAAGGCATAATTGCTCTCAATTCAAGCAAAATTCAGCCTCAAAATATTTTTTTAAATTCTGATTTTTTTCACATAAAAATCCCCAAACCCTAAAATAGCCACCGGAGTACCACCGGCGCACCACCACACCGCCGGCCGCCCCCTGCCTAACGCGCGCCGCCACCTTGGCCGCCCAACGCCGCGCATGGAGCCTGGCCTGCAGCCATCGTCGTTCCGTCTGATTGTCTCCCTGGCTCTTAAGTGAAAACAGAAGAAGAAGAAGGAGGAGGATAGTGGGCCTAATTTTTAGATAAATCCTAACTAAACTTGGGCTGTAATTTTTAATTAAAATCATATCTAACCCACCTCAATTTTCTAAACATTAAAAATCAGAATTTATTTATTAGTAGTAATATTTACTAGTGAATAAATGGATTTATTAACATGCATGTAAAAGGAAATAAAATATGGCAAGACTTGGAATATTTTTAATAAATTATGAGAATATTGTTTTTATAATCAATTTTAATAAATTAAATAGATCTCATATTTGTTAGCCTACAAGTATTAAATTTAATAAAAATATTATTTGAGATCTTGTTAGTTGAAAGGAGAAGATAAATAAATTAAATAAAGTATTGTGGATTTTCTTATATGATATTAAAGTATATTATGCAAGTCATGTTTATATTGATAATATTAAAGAACTCTTATAAAAAGTTTTTATAAAATTTCTAGCATAAGGTTTGTAGTTATATATTAAATATTATTTTTATAAAGAAATAATCTTGTACAAGCTATAATGTGCATATCTCTAAGCGTAGAGAATATAAGATATATGAATTTTATAATAATTATAGATATGTTAAAAATGTTATTAATAGTGAAATATTAAGTTAATATATCTCTAGGTGTAAAGTTTCCTACAAGGCATCAACTTTTATTGTAAATAAAATGGATATCACAATAAACTAACTTATAAAATTATATTGCTAAGTATATAAAAATGTCTTGCATGAAAAGATATTGTAAGGTATAGAAAAGATATTATATTTGCCAACTAAGATATCATAGAGATATACTATAAATATAAAGTAAGATATTTCAAGCCATGATCATGTATTATATATACTATAAGATATGGAAAGAATTATGAGAATAAAATAAATAAGATTAATTTAATATTATGTTAGTTTTGGAAAGTTTACTTTATAAAGTAAGTAGAAAGTCTATTTATAGAAATGACCAAGAAAGTGGTTTATTATTATTCTACCTTTATTTAACATGGACTATATGGTTAAATAAGTTGTATTAGGATAATATTAATAAAAATGTACACTAGTGAGAAAATAATATTAGCTTGGACATATTTCTTCTATTATAAAAGAAATAGTCTAAAATAAGGGAGATTTAATAAAACAAGACTTTAGTAAAATAAAAATAGTCTTGCATACCTTTGGACCTTATTATAAACTTGAAAATAGTGTAGCTAAGATATTCTTATCATAAGATAATTTTACATGATTAAGTTGAAGGTTAAAAAGATATATTAAATAATTGAGATATATTTTTATTGGATAATAAGATGATATTACCAAAACCTTATAATTGGAAATTACAACAATAGGTGTGTAGAGATTTTTAAAGACATAAGATTTATTTAAATAACTATGGTAGAGAGGATAATAATTTTGTTATATAATGAGATATTATTATGCTAAGTTGTTAAAGGTTGTCTTGCATAAAAAGAATATTTAAATTAGAAAAGACAATATGTCTTGATCTAAGTTATCATAATTATATGATTTTGATTATAAAATAATGCTTTAAGACATGATTTTTTTTATATAAACTAAAGATATGGGAGAATTTATGTAAATAAGATAATAAGATTATGATATTATCATACTATATTTATAGAAAGCTTACTATATAAATCATCTAGATTCCTAAATATGGGAAATACTAAAAAGATGCCTAGTAATATTATTATCTCTACTTAGTATTACTTGTATATATTTAAAATAAGGATATAATGAGATCTTTTCATAAGAAAATATTATTGGATAGAAAATAATATTATAAGTAATGTTATGGGTATATTTGATAAAAGGGTAACAGTATAATAACACTAAGTGGAGATATTTTCATAAGGGCAATATAGACTTTTACCACCCTAATAAGATTATAAATACAATATACCTTTTAAAAGTTAGAAAACTATATGTTATAATCTCATAAAGATTTCCTTGCCTATTCATTTTAAATAAGATAGCAAAGTAAGTTATAAAAGAATATTCTATTAAACTAATTAAAGATATTAGTTGGTTTCCAAGAATGAAAATATTCAAATATTAAGAATAAGAATTTATAAGAAATACAAGGATATTACCAATATAAAATAATAATAAGGAATATTATTATTTTATTCATCTCCACCTAAATTATTATTATAATAATTTAGTAATTAATTCTCTTATAAAAAGAATATAGGAGATATTTAAATCTTTAGAAGAATTAAAGAAATTCTTATTAAAGTTCGTTCGTACCTCTCGTGTCGATAGGTCGAGTCTCCGTTCCGAGTAAAGTCAACGATTCTCGTTCGTTGGTTCGTACACAATCGTAAAAGCTAAGGCAAGTGGAATTTCCCCTTGTGACCTTCATATTTCGTTTCTGTGAAATTCTCGATGTTGGGAACAAATTGAGTGCTAAGTAACGAATGAACATAGGAAATATCGATTGCTAAATATAACGACCATTGTTAGTATAGTTCGCTATTATTATTTGATAGGACTATTTATGCTAGTATGATTGTGGCCTTGGTTGTTTATGGTCTCGTTCAGAGATCAACGTCGAACGAACTAGTAAGGGGCGCAGAATAGCCGACGCCTCTATATAATCTTACTAAGTCGTAAGTGCCTACGTGTTTGAAGTACGACTTTCGGGATCATGATCCCATCCGCTCCGATTGCAAGGAGGGATGAGCACACTCTAGCTAAGTGCCGGGAAACTGAGTTTTTCCCTTGGTGGATCGGGCCATCCGAGTCCCACCTCTTTCTATTAAAAATCATTAATGAAATCGAATACTTTTTCATCACTATATAAGATAAGTGCCCAATGCACATTTAAGATACCAAAACCGGACTGGTCTCAAATGATCGATCCGGCTCTCGGTCCGCTCAGGGCGCGAGAGGTTTTTTTTAACTTGTATGAATTAAAAACGTTCCCAACATACTTTCGATTCCAAAAGAAGTCTACAATCTAGTAGCTCTTCTCTCGTTTGTCGAGCTATCTCCGCATGAGATACGCTCTCCTTCGTACTGTTAAAACCTCACCTAAATAAGCCTTATCTTAAACACAACCCGAATATCTCCTTCGATATTATTTGAATTACCAAAATACCCTCGGGAAGTTCCATTCCCGCTTGCTTAGTCTCTTAGACTAATTCTTCTTTTCCGCATGTTTGCCTGGCATTCTCTCTCCCCTCGCGAATTATGTCAGAATCTAGGAATCCCAACAAGGCGTGAAGTGAAGACAAAGGAAGGACGAGGATTTTCAAGATGTACTTCTCATATCATTTTGTTTTAGTTTCGTTATGTTTCAAGAACAAGCTGGGTTTTGCGTCTCAATTTCGAACAACTTTATGTTTAAAAGCACTGTAAGATGTTTTGTACAAACAATGTCTCCTGAGCCTTTTATTTTATTTTATGAATTAAGTTTATTTCCGCACTGTTATTGTTCTATATCATTCTAAAAGCCTTGGGTGACTTTGGACGGTAAAGTCCGAGGTCACTGGCGGTAATACCCAATGTTGTAAAATAGGGGTGTTACAATTATGGTATCAGAGCCGAACGTTTTGTTTTCAAAACCGAAAACTTTTAAAACCGAAAATTCTTGAAAACCGAGAACTTTTAAAACCTAAGTTTTACTTCCGCTATCTAATGTATTCCGTTAAAAAAAAATTCTATATCCTTTGAAGAAAACTTAGGATTATTAATTTCCCAATTCAAAACTACTTAGCTAAGAAAAATCCCTTTAAAACATTAAAAACTTTAGATACCGAGTACTTAGTTCTAGAACTAACATTTTTATAAAAATTCCTTTCTATCCTTCGAAAACTTAAGTTATATGAACATTCCAAATTATGGAGAATTTTAAACACTTATTTAGAAACTTATAACTCAAGACTCGCACCTTCACCCTAGGGAACTTGTTAGTGATCCCGAAACTTACTTCTTAAAATCACCTGTTCAAAGAGAAAAGCCTTAAGACCTGTAATAGGCCCAAGAAAATAAAAAGTTTAAAATGAACCTTTGTTTTAGTAATTTTCAAAGCCTCAACTTCCTTCAATTTGCCTTCGCATTATAGAATCAAAGGATATTCTATATAAACGCCTTTTTCTCCTCTACAGAAAATGGTAGTCACTAGAAGTTTAACCCGAATCAGGGATGAAGCCAAAAAGGCCGCTCAAGAGCTTGATGAGGCTTTCGCTCAATGGCCGTTTTTGCCAAATGGATACCCCGAGGAGAACCCCGAGCTAGCACTACAAGAGGAAATACATGAAAATGCACCCGAGGTGAATCGCGAGGAAGAGAACCTTGAGGAAGCATACCCCGAAGGAGGAGTTAATAATTCACTTCACGACCAATCAAGTCCGGAAATCACTGAGCAAGAATTCTCGGGATATCATCCATGGGGACACATGACGGAGACTCCACGTCACCAAACCACAAGTCAAGTTCCAATGACCTATCAAGTGGATGGATGGGCTAACTGGACTCAGGGAGAGTCATCCCATCACCAAGCAAATGGTCAAGCAAGAAACCCATCTCCAATCATTGACCCAAACCCAACGAGGATTCGTCAGCCAGATTACGACGATCTCCTCCAACGTAAGGGGGTAGGGTCGGAAGAAATAAGGTCCTACCAGAATGTGGATGTTCTTCCCCCTGAAGGCGTTGGTCCAAGACGAACCCGTTACATGAACTATGACCTCTTAGAGAGACATAAAGAAGGTTGGCTAAACAGACAAATGGCCGAACAAGACGATTGTTCCAAGTCGAAGTCCGACTAAGCGAACTTCGCGCAAGGAGCGCGTATCGTCGCAGGCAGATTGAGAAGGCCAACTTAGTACTGGACAATGAGAGCAGGATTCTTGATGAGAATCTCTTTGACGACCATTTCCTCGATAAGTATAGTTACCCCGGCCGTCCCTAGGCTTTGTCTTAATTGTGTTTCTCATTGTAAAGGGTGAGCTAGTCCGCTCCTCTCGACTTTCGTTTTGTCTTTGAAAGGTCAAATCGTCATCGTTTCTTTTCCATCCCTAGTGTAATGGCTTTTTATATAAAGCCTTTGTAGTCAATTTCCATAAAAGTTCTAATAAAAAATTTTCTCTCTTTCCTAAACTTGCGCATCATTTCTTGCCTATACTTGGGAGTCAACAAAAACAACTATATCCTTTTTCAAATATAGAACTACGGATACTCTATATGAATTGTCAATTGTTAGCTGATACGCTCTATTTAGCATAGGTTAACTCTTGTATTTTAGGTATGATTTGAGTGTGTTTAGGTTAGTTTTGAGCATAATTGTCATATGAAGACCGAAGACACGATTTGAAGAATTGCAAGAGTTTTGAAGACAAGTGTTGATTTGGAGGTCTTTCGACACCACTTTCTTGTAACGCTTATTCCGGTAGCTACGGTGATCGGATGAAGCTGAATTTGGTATCATTGGAAAGCTAACTCGAAGAGCTACAATTCATCTTTTTACGGCGAGTTCAAATTCCAACTCTAAGTGGGTCAAAACCACCTCCGAAGTTGACACCAGTAAGCTGTCGGAAGATCCGCGCCCGCGGAAAATTTCCGCGATCGCGGATCGTTGAGCATCCGCGGCCAAGGGTAGAGGATTGATCCGCGCCCGCGGATTATTTCCGCGCTCGCTGATTTTGGCTTTTCAGCGCCGCCTTCGTTTCTTTTATTCTATCTTTTTAGTATTTTTCTATCTTAGGGTCTCAGATATTTTCTATTATTTAAGCTTAGTTTCGTTTTCAGTTTAGGGGGACACAATCTAGAGACACAATTCTAGCATACTTTTACTTTTAGGTTTTTATTTCAGTATTATGGAGAACTAATTTCCCTTTGGAGTTTGTTTAATCAAGGAAGCTTTCTTATGTATTTCGTGAGATTCTGGTAACTTTTCTATCCCTTGGTTAATATCAAAACTCTTGTGTTTAATTTCATGATTATCAATTGATTTCTCTTGGTGCGCAACTTGTTGAATTTGATTGATATTCTACTGTTTGGATTAGTTTGATTGTTGTCTGTGCAATCTTATTTATCCTTGAAACAACTCTTTTCTAGGACCGTGGACTAGAATTGAGGAAGAGTATTTGATTGTTATTTTATGCATGAGACTCGTAGCTTGATTGCATGATTTAATATCCTTTTATCCTTAATACTTTGCATGATTTGAATTAAGCGTTCTTGTTCATATAATCGTTTCGCTTGGACCGTGGACAAGCGGAAATCTTGTATAAGGATTGGAATTAACTAGGGAATTAATAGAAAAGTGGATGAATCAATGATCGAATGATTAAAAAGGTGGAATTGATTGAATGAACTCTGCTTTCCTTCACTTGATTTAATCTCAACAATATTTGCTTGTTTGTTTGTTTGCCTGAACTCCAAAACCCCTGTCTTTACTTTTTGCTGATTGATCAGAATTCCGATTCTCTTGGGTTCGACCCCTTGCTTACTTGCTATACTAGTTAGTAGTTTAGGGTTTATTTATCTTTGATCTTGGCAACAACGATTTTAGCCGAGTCAAATTTTGGCGCCGTTGCAGGGGAATCGGTTTATAATTTTCTGTTTAATAGGCGTTTCTGACGAAACCGCGACCTCGGAAATTTTCCGCTCCCGCGGAAAATCCGCGCCCGCGGAAAATCCGTGCCCTCGGAAATTTTCCGCGCCCGGGGAAAATCCGCGCCCTCGGAATTTTTCCGTGTCCGCGGATCGGTTCGTCCAGATCCCCCGAATTGGTAAGAACCTATCTTATGGTTCTTACCCGTTCTACTGATAATTCTCCTGTGGTTCCGTTTGATCTAGAAATTAACAGGACTCTGAGGCAGTTGAGACGTCAAGTTCAGGCTCAAGTTCTAGGCATACAATTTGATCCAGTTTCTTCTTCTTCTTCTTCGTCTGATTCAGAGGTTGAAGAGCAACTAGTGACCATGGCGGATCGCACTATTAGGCAACTGACTGCGCCTAATTTAGAGCAGCAACAACTTGGTCTTCAGTTTCCCGCCCTGGGAGAAGGAGTGAAATTTGAGCTGAAATCAGGTCTTCTCCATTATTTGCCTAAGTTCCATGGGCTGAGTGGGGAAGATCCAAATAAACACCTTGCAGAGTTCCATTCTGTCTGCTTGGGAATGAAGCCAGCTGATGTGACTGAAGATCAGCTTATGCTGAGGGCTTTTCAATTTTCTTTGGCTGATTCAGCCAAGGAATGGTATCTTTACATAAAACCTGAGACGATCACTACTTGGGCTCAGATGAAGGGTGCCTTTCTGGAGAAATATTTTCATGCTGCCCAGGAAACGTCCATCAAAAAGCAGTTGAGTAGTTTGGAGCAGGGAGATGATGAGAACTTGTATGAGTACTATGAGCGTTACAGGAGACTCATAGCCAGTTGTCCCTACCATGGCTATTCTGATAAAGACCTGATTTGCTATATTATTGAGGGTCTCTGTGATGCTGATAGGCGCCTGATGAATGCGTCTTATGGAGGTTCTTATGAGAATCTCACTCCTAGGCAGGCGTTTGAGAAGTTGGAGACTCTAGCAGAGCAATGCAGAAATCAGAGAAAGAGATCCAACAGTAGGTCTGTTCATTCTATCAATGATTCCCTGAATGCTGAAGTAAGGGAGTTGAAAGCTATGATGAAGCAACTGTTGGCGGGCAATGGAGCTTCAAGTTCAAGGGCTTGTGGAATCTGTGGTGAATCTAGCCATCCTTCTGATGCATGCGCTATCATACAAGAGCCAGCAGCTGATGTGAATGCTATAGGGAACTATGAACAGAGGCCTCGGAATGACCCATATTCAAATACTTTTAATCCGGGGTGGGCAAACCATCCAAACTTTAGGTGGAATCAACAACCTCAACAACCTTTTCCACCACAGGGAGCTCAGCCCAACTATGTTCCCAGGCCTAATTATGTGCCAAGGCGCCAGGCTCCTCAGGAAAATCCAGCCATTATCAATCAGCTTATGAAGGAAAACCAAGAGACTAAGGCTGCGATGAAGAGTTTGGAAATTCAGTTAAGTCAGATTGCAACCGCTCTGAACCGGCTAGAAGCTAAGAACTCAGGAAAACTGCCATCTCAGCCCATTAACCCGAGGGAGAATGTGAGCGCAATGACATTAAGGTGTGGGAAAGAGCTGGATATTGAAATTTCGGCCAGCAGAAACCAGCCGAGTTCACCGGAGGACAGTTCTGATCGCGGCACAGAAATCGAGGAAAATACAGAATCCGCGACCACGGAAAATTTCCGCGCCCGCGGATCATCCGCGACCACGGAAAATTTCCGCGCCCACGGATCATCCGCGCCCGCGGATCCCAAACCGCGCTCGCGGATTGCCCCTCTGACAGAATCCGATGGCTACGTCAGGCCTTCGTTTCCCCCCATGGCTTCCCAAAAGCCCGCTCCACCGTTTCCTGAGGCACTGAAGGACACCAGGAGGCCAACTAATGACAAGGAAATTTTCGAAACCTTCTCCAAGTGTGAGGTAAATGTTCCTTTGCTTAAACTTGTTCAAAGTATTCCTCGTTTTGCTAAATTTCTGAAAGAATTATGTACTATAAAGAGGAAACAAAAAGAAAAGGGACAGGTTAAGAAAATTAATCTTGTGGAAAATACTGAAAATGTATCTTCCATGCTTCAAAGGCAATTGCCTAAGAAGTATGGAGATCCAGGGAGGTTTACTGTTCCCGTTACAATTGGTGAGGCTAAAATTGAGCATTCTATGCTTGATTTAGGTGCATCCATTAATGTTATGCCACTGAGCATCTATGAGAGGTTAGGTCTAGGACCATTACAGGAGTCTAATATTACTATTGAACTGCGCATCCGAAAGGATTTTTGGAAGATGTCTTAGTGTAGGTGGATGGCTTAATTTTTCCGACGGACTTTTATGTCCTAGAGATCGGTAAGGGGAGATACGACCCAGTTTTGCTGTTGGGTCGTCCATTTATGAAGACGGAGAGCGCCGTAATTGATGTTTCCAAGGGCCTATTATCTATGACACATGAAGGGAAAAAGGTCCAGTTTCAGATAGATGATGATCCATTTTGAGCAAAAGGACGTCGGGCCATACGACGTTAAACAAAGGCGCTGCTCGGGAGGTAACCCGAGGTAAGTTTTTTCTTTTCTTTTTCTTTTTTCTTTTTTATTTTTAGCTTCGTTTTAGTTTTAGTATTCGTTTTGGTTTTGTCGGGCTAACTTGCAGGAATAATTTATCCAATTTTCGAAGAAAGCAAAGCCCGAGTGGAAAATCCGCGCCCTCGGAATTTTTCCGCGACCTCGGAATTTTTCCGCGCCCTCGGAATTTTTCCGCACTCGCGGATCGGCTTGGCGGAATTAAAATTTTATTAAAAAAAAACTTTAAAAAATAAAAGGTTTTCGAGTGAAACCCCCGAAATAAAAGGCTTTCCGGTGTAACCCCTGAAATAAAAGGTTTTCGGGTGACACCCCCGAGATAAGTTAGAAAAAAAAAGTGTTCTTCCATATTCTACCATCACCCACCATACCATTTTTCTATATCTTTCCATGTCTAGTTCCTTGGAATTGTTCAAGTATGGGGGTGCTACCGTCGTCAGAGTCTTATTATTTTGAGGGATCCAGTTCATTCTCATTGGAGACGTCCTATGGTGTGGATTTGGTTGCTGAGTTGTGAAGATGACGTTCGTGGTTTGTTCCCAGACGAATCAGTTTGTTCCTGAGTTTGGTGCTTATAATTCCGGGAGTTAATTCCATCTCTTCTTTCGTATGTGAGTCTTCTGATTTTCCTCTTCTATGCTTAATTCCTTTCTTTTTACTTCATTGAGGACAATGAAGGATTTAAGTATGGGGGAGGAAGTACTCACTACGCCTATCATAGTTAGTTGCTTTTCAGTTTATTTTTCGTTATTTTTATGGGATTTTTGTTCCATGTTTTGTATAGAGAAATTTTTGAAAAAAAAATAAAAATAAAAAAAAGAGAGAAAAAGGCATAAAAAAAGAGAGAAAAAGGCATAAAAATCCTAGGATGAGCCGAAAACACGAAAGGGCGACTCAAGTAATAAGCAGGTAACCCGGACCGGCATTAGGCTGGAGTAATATGAGGTTTATGAGAGATGTGAGTATTTGTGAGCACACCTAAGAAAAATGAAAAGAGTGATTAGGTGAAAACCTGAAAGGGCGCCTAAGTAGAATGAGTGGTAAAATCAGAGTGTTTAGGATCATATTCTACTTTGGGGCTTGGGGATTACACTTTAGATGTTGGGTAGATCCTAGGTTGCTCTACACTTTTTAGAGCTTGAGTGTTATATCTTGTATCTGTGAGGTGTGTGTTTGAGCTTTCGTGTCTTTGCTCATTATTTCTCTATTTTGGGTTCGGGTTGGTGAGGTGAGTGATTTTTGTCTTCCCTTGTACTATGCTGTAAACGTTGATTGGATTTATTGTTAGATTTATTTTGAGCTTCCTCGAGGACGAGCAAGGTTTAAGTATGGGGGAATTTGATACGCTCTATTTAGCATAGGTTAACTCTTGTATTTTAGGTATGATTTGAGTGTGTTTAGGTTAGTTTTGAGCATAATTGTCATATGAAGACCGAAGACACGATTTGAAGAATTGCAAGAGTTTTGAAGACAAGTGTTGATTTGGAGGTCTTTCGACACCACTTTCTTGTAACGCTTATTCCGGGAGCTACGGTAATCGGATGAAGCTGAATTTGGTATCATTGGAAAGCTAACTCGAAGAGCTACAATTCATCTTTGTACGGCGAGTTCAAATTCCAACTCTAAGTGGGTCAAAACCACCTCCAAAGTTGACACCAGTAAGTTGTCAGAAGATCCGCGCCCGCGGAAAATTTCCGCGCTCGCGGATCGTTGAGCATCCGCGGCCGAGGGTAGAGGATTGATCCGCGCCCGCGGATTATTTCCGCGCTCGCGGATTTTGGCTTTTCAGCGCCGCCTTCGTTTCTTTTATTCTATCTTTTTAGTATTTTTCTATCTTAGGGTCTCGGATATTTTCCTACTATTTAAGCTTAGTTTCGTTTTCAGTTTAGGGGGACACAATCTAGAGACACAATTCTACCATACTTTTACTTTTAGGTTTTTATTTCAGTATTATGGAGAACTAATTTCCCTTTGGAGTTTGTTTAATCAAGGAAGCTTTTTTATGTATTTCGTGAGATTCTGGTAACTTTTCTATCCCTTGGTTAATATCAAAACTCTTGTGTTTAATTTCATGATTATCAATTGATTTCTCTTGGTGCGCAACTTGTTGAATTTGATTGATATTCTACTGTTTGGATTAGTTTGATTGTTGTCTGTGCAATCTTATTTATCCTTGAAACAACTCTTTTCTAGGACCGTGGACTAGAATTGAGGAAGAGTATTTGATTGTTATTTTATGCATGAGACTCGTAGCTTGATTGCATGATTTAATATCCTTTTATCCTTAATACTTTGCATGATTTGAATTAAGCGTTCTTGTTCATATCATCGTTTCGCTTTGACCGTGGACAAGCGGAAATCTTTTATAAGGATTGGAATTAACTAGGGAATTAATAGAAAAGTGGATGAATCAATGATCGAATGATTAAAAAGGTGGAATTGATTGGATGAACTCTACTTTCCTTCACTTGATTTAATCTCAACAATATTTGCTTGTTTGTTTGTTTGCCTAAACTCCAAAACCCCTGTCTTTACTTAAACCTTAGTTCATGCACATCGGGAATGAGAAGAAGTCATGCCAACTAAGGGGAACATTTACATCTCCAGAGAGTCAAACTTAGTGAGCCAGTGACTCACGGGAAAATAGAAATTTCCAAGGAGGACACCAAGGAAGGCTTAGTCGACTAAAGATCTAACATGTCTCCACTTAACCCGATCTCGAAATAGATTATCGAGAGGTATGTGAGGGACAAACAATGATCTAGCAATAAAGGAGTGGTAGAGGATTCTGACCAATGAAAGATATATTAATCTGACGTACCGCCAAGTAGTAGGAATTGCTCAAGTAACAGATGGAAACTGGGCGTGACATTTGATGTCATCAACCGAATAATCAACCATAGTAAAGCTATAGCCACGTCATAGACTTTTCTTCGCTTCCATTTTGGTAAGTCAACACGGTGATAGATGAAGTTAGAAAACAAGTTGCTAGGACCAAGATATTTTGGATATATAAATTCGCTAAGTTGCCCGACAGGCCTAGTGAGTCATGAAGTTGCTTCATCATTTGGACAATTAGTGGACACGTGTTGCTATTCGTCACAACTAAAGTAGTAACTCTTCCATACTCGACGTTACTTATTTCCAACCTTTGTTTTCCATTATTAGTTCGGATAGTCCTCTTACACCTTGTTAACCATCCCTTCCTTGTAGACATTAGAAGAAAATCAAAAATTTCAGCGTCAAAGAATGGCGGACCCTAAAGAGAACAACAATAGGAGCACCTTTGTTTGCAATGTGCCTCAGGAAAATGATGGAGGGTCTAAGCGCTCTAGTTACAATCAAGAGGACCCACATCAACAAGTTTCTTACCCACCAAGGACGGTGGAAAGTGGTCCTTTAAGGATCGAAGCTACAAGAGTCCACGTGGAGCAATTCAGTCATGAGATGTTTCCAACTACATTGCCCGACGTGAAGAAGATAGCGGGAGGAGGTCAAACTAGCATTGCAAAGGATAATATCGTTCAAACTTCTTCATCAATAATTTGCTCAGAGTGTGACAAGAACCTGAGAACTTTTTCCTCATTGAAGCCAGACATTTATGACGGTACGGGAGAAACCAACGAGATAGTAAGATGGTTCTTACAAATGGAATGCCTCCTAAGCACGCTTGAGTGCAAAGAAGTGGAAAAGGTGCACCTTGCCTCCCTTCAGCTAAGGGGAGGAGCACGAGAATGGTGGGAAAGTTCAAACTTGTCGGAACAACCAAGTTGAATTGGGCAATGTTCAAAGCAAAGATGTTGGATCACTTCTGGGCAACTTGGGGAAAAGAGAAGCTTTATAAGGTTCCTTATCAAAAGATTGGTGGACCGAGCATACCCGAGACAACAAAGCTTAAATCCCAAATGGGAGGTGCCACAAAGAATGTCCCCACCAAGGCAGCAAGAATTCAACGGTTCCATGAATTACTGAGCCTAGAAATAAAAGCTCTGATGAGTTATCGCAAGTGCACGACGTTGGGAGAATACGTGGATGCGGCCCACATGGCAAAGTCCTCGCTCGAGGAACCCGCACCGAGGGTGGAAGATTGGGGACAATCTCATAGAAAGGAGAATGGAAAATTCAAGAGGCCAAGCTCTCCACAAAGTTCAGGCTGGTCAAAGAAGAGCAAGACTGGGTCCGAGCCAACTAAGTCTAAACCATTCCAAGGCTCGGAAACCAAGAAGAGCTCTATAGTTTGTCACAACTGCGAAGAACCGGGACACATCAACCGAAATTGTACCAAGAACCCTAGGAAGTGCTTCAACTGTGGGAGAGACAGACATCTCCGCCAATTCTGTAGGCGACCAGCAAATAAGTCAGGACCAACTCGCTCCAACACAGTCTCCCAATACCCTTAGTTTTCCAACAGAATGACGGGAACTGCTTCTATGCAGTCTACAGCTCCAGAAAAAAAAGGGGGTCGACTACGTTCCAGAGCCAAGATCAATAGCTCTATGAGATGCACCACAGTGACGAACCTCTTGCATCGGATGTTCAAGAGGAATAGTTGGATCCTCCTTCCTACCCAAGTTTAAATATTCGTAACCTTGTTAGTTTTGCCTTTAAGGCCCTTTTGTATCGCAACAGTAGATGTTAATGTCGAACCATTCCGGTGACACTCTTCCTCGTAAGAGTGTCTCATTTTGAAATCTATATTATGATTATGGTTATCATATTATATCCTTGCGTATCGAACCAAAGACCGTGTTCCATTGTTACCTTAATATAAGAGAAAGTTCGAGCTAAACCCTTATTTAAATTTATGACATATTCATTGTATTACTAAGTTTGCCTCAAAATGTTACTCTTTATACCATAACGAAATTGTGAACTATAAAATCAAAAGTTTCAATATAGATTCATGGTGGTGAATAAGAATGGACTTTTACCTCCCACCTTGGCCACGTGGTTGAGGTAGAACTTCAGGTCTTATTCCTATGAAGATATACACATTAGGCGATTATGTTGGAAATCGCTCCCCGGTACTGATCACATCGGTGGAATAAAACCACGTGGTCCCTCGAGTTTGACCTTGCTTACGAAAAACTACATTTTTGATAAATACTGTATAATATAATATAATATAAAGGGACGTTCGAACCACTTCTCGATAGTATAATATATATTCGAATACGACATCGTAACGATGGTTACTTCCTCTTGGAAAATAACCATCCCCTATCCCAGTAGTAACTTCTTTAGAAATCGTAACTCGAAATTCTCTTTCCAAGGCATGACCCTTGCATATTCAAACTTCGTTTCCATATTGTAAGTTATCGTATATCCATCTTAAAAGAATTCTCCCGCAATGACTCTATTCTAGAAGTATAGATTGGATTAGTCATTTTCTTACTCGCTTCCTAGAAACACTTAAAGAGCTCGTTTCAGTTTGGATGCTTGATCTATAAACTGTCCAACTTTTATGTCTGGGGAGGACAACCCAAAAGATCCGTAGGTAGGACACCAAGCTAATAGATAAACCGCTTGATCGTCAGCCTACTTCGTTGACAAGTCTAAATTAAGATTTTTACAAGGAATAAAAATCATTTTCATTGGATTCATTAAACCACACAAGTTTAAATGTGGAAATCTTTCCAAGGAATACTAAGGTAACGATTCCTTAAAAAAAGGTACAATAGTTCTTCTACTTGTACATTCATCTTAACTAAAGAACGAAATATTCTTTAAGGGGGTACTAGACCCTTTATTGTTTCAACGCAGTTGTTAGTAGCTACTTTCCGTGTTAACCTTGTACCACCCTAAGCCTTTCCTAGTTTCGGGGACGAAACTAATTTTAAGGGGGTATTCTAAATAAAATAAAATGGATAATTATCCCAATAAATTTTTTTTTGCTCTAAAATAGAGAATTTAACAAACTTTATAATTTCATATTACGTTATGAGAGGTTACAAAGTTTTCTACAATGACAATTAAGAATTTAAGCAAGTCAGGTATTCTTCTAAGTAATCCTCCTCCTCTCTAAAAAGAGAGCTTAAATATTTTATTTAAATAAAATTAAGAACATGTTATGGAGGACCATTAAAGTGGTAAAAATCTTAAATAAGAATAATGCTTGTTAATTTTCGGATTTTATTAAATATAAAGGGGTACAACAAGTCATTAAAAATACAATGAAAATTTAGTGAAAAGGATGCAAGAGCCGGGACTTGAACCTGAGACCTCTTGCATCTCCTCTCACACGCCCAACCCCCTCAAATCCGCTAGACCAATTGCAATTTCTTACTCAATCACCCCACCTCTTTTATTTTATATCAACTATTCTCCTTCTTCTTCAAAATAGACATCAGACTTATGTCTGATGGATTGACGTTGATTTGAGATGCTCCATTGCATGCCCTTCTTCTACTCCTTTGCTTGCAAGACTTCCTCTAGCACATCACCATTGCATCATCCTTCAAGAAGCACACTTTTGCCCAATTGTAGAGCATCCCCTTCTCCTCCATTGGTCTTCCACCATAGCCATGGATCACCAAGCTCATCTCCTTTGCCTATATAAAGGGCTCAATTTCTCCTCCAAACTCACACAAACTCTTCCTACTCTCTTTCTCTAGGCATAATTACTCTCAATCCAAGCAAAATTCAGCCTCAAAACATTTTTTTAAATTCTGATTTTTTTCACAAAAAATCCCCAAACCCTAAAATAGCCACCGGAGTACCACCGGCGCACCACCACACCGTCGGCCACCCCCTGCCTGACGCGCGCCGCCACCTTGGCCGCCGGAGCCGCCCAACGCCGCGCGTGGAGCCTCGCCTGCAGCCATCGTCGTTCCGTCTGATTGTCTCCCTGGCTCTTACGTGAAAACAGAAGAAGAAGGAGGAGGATAGTGGGCCTAATTTTTGGGTAAATCCTAACTAAACTTGGGCTGAAATTTTTAATTAAAATCAGATCTAACCCACCTCAATTTTCTAAACATTAAAAATCAGAATTTATTTATTAGTAGTAATATTTACTAGTGAATAAATGGATTTATTAACATGCATGTAAATTTAAGTAAAAGGAAATAAAATATGGCAAGACTTGGAATATTTTTAATAAATTATGAGAGTATTGTTTTTATAATCAATTTTAATAAATTAAATAGATCTCATATTTGTTAGCCTACAAGTATTAAATTTAATAAAAATATTATTTGAGATCTTGTTAGTTGAAAGGAGAAGATAAATAAATTAAATAAAGTATTGAGGATATTCTTATATGATATTAAAGTATATTATGCAAGTCGTGTTTATATTGATAATATTAAAGAACTCTTATAAAAAGTTCTTATAAAATTTCTAGCATAAGGTTTGTAGTTATATATTAAATATTATTTTATAAAGAAATAATCTTGTACAAGCTATAATGTGAATATCTCTAAGCGTGGAGAATATAAGATATATGAATTTTATAATAATTATAGATATGTTAAAAATGTTATTAATAATGAAATATTAAGTTAATATATCTCTAGGTGTAAAGTTTCCTACAATGTATCAACTTTTATTGTAAATATAATGGATATGACAATAAACTAACTTATGAAAATATATTGCTAAGTATATAAAAATGTCTTGCATGAAAAGATATTGTAAGGTGTAGAAAAGATATTATATTTGCCAACTAAAATATCATAGAGATATACTATAAATATAAAGTAAGATATTTCAAGCCATGATCATGTATTATATATACTATAAGATTTGGGAAGAATTATGATAATAAAATAAATAAGATTAATTTAATATTATGTTAGTTTTGGAAAGTTTACTTTATAAAATAAGTAGAAAGTCTATTTATAGAAATGACCAAGAAAGTGGTTTATTATTATTCTACCTTTATTTAACATGGACTATATGGTTAAATAAGTTGTATTAGGATAATATTAATAAAAATGTACACTAGTGAGAAAATAATCTTAGCTTGGACATATTTCTTCTATTATAAAAGAAATAGTCTAAAATAAGGGAGATTTAATAAAACAAGACTTTAGTAAAATAAAAATAGTCTTGCATATCTTTTGACCTTATTATAAACTTGAAAATAGTATAGATAAGATATTCTTATCATAAGATAATTTTACATGATTAAGTTGAAGGTTAAAAAGATATATTAAATAATTGATATATATTTTTATTGGATAATAATATGATATTACCAAAACCTTATAATTGGATATTACAACAATAGGTGTGTAGAGATTTTTAAAGACATGAGATTTATTTAAATAACTATGGCAGAGAGGATAATAATTTTGTTATATAATGAGATATTATTATGCTAAGTTGTTAAAGGTTGTCTTGCATAAAAAGAATATTTAAATTAGAAAAGACAATATGTCTTGATCTAAGTTATCATAATTATATGATTTTGATTATAAAATAATGCTTTAAGACATGATTTTTTTTATATAAACTAAAGATATGGGAGAATTTATGTAAATAAGATAATAAGATTATGATATTATCATACTATATTTATAGAAAGCTTACTATATAAATCATCTAGAAATTCCTAAATATGGGAAATACTAAAAAGATGCCTAGTAATATTATTATCTCTACTTAGTATTACTTGTATATATTTAAAATAAGGATATAATGAGATCTTTTCATAAGAAAATATTATTGGATAGGAAATAATATTATAAGTAATGTTATGGGTATATTTGATAAAAGGGTAACAATATAATAACACTAAGTGGAGATATTTTCATAAGGGCAATATAGACTTTTACCACCCTAATAAGATTATAAATACAATATACCTTTTAAAAGTTAGAAAACTATATCTTATAATCTCATAAAGATTTCCTTGCCTATTCATTTTAAAGAAAATAGCAAAGTAAGTTATAAAAGAATATTCTATTAAACTAATTAAAGATATTAGTTGGTTTCCAAGAATGAAAATGTTCAAATATTAAGAATAAGAATTTATAAGAAATACAAGGATATTACCAATATAAAATAATAATTGTAATATCCGATTTTCGTTTTAGGCCTCGTGAGTCTGTAAACGGGTTCCTTCGCTTACAAGCATTTGAGTTTCTTAACCCGCAAGTAAACCCGTAAAACAAATTAATTAGTAATCCGTAACCAATTATCTACCCAATTATATATTTATACCTTTATAAAAGCCTATATATATATTTTTATATATTACCTTCTTTTTATCTAAAATAAGCAGAAGGACCCATCACCCGAAAAACTTATCCTAACCGATCATATCAATCCAAATCCCTATCTTTCTTTCTATATAACATATCTCGTTCCGGAGAACCCTGAATCACGCGAGCCGATCGGAATTGTTCAACTCTTTTCCCTTGCTGTGCGTAGAAAGACAGAGATTGGGTTGAGCTTGGCCGATCATCAAGCTTACCAAAGGGTGTCTACATTCGTCGCCGACGACGTTGCCCATCGATACCGGTAAAGTCATCATTTTTTTTCGACCTTTCTCTCCAGCGGCATAATGCCCTGTTTTTTTTTTTCGTTCATTGCTGTGGTCCTTCGATCAATGATCCGAATCGTCTGTAGGATAGGACGACGCCATTGGAGAGCCGAGAGGGTTGTCGGAACTCATCGCCGCCATCGTCAATCAGAGACGGCCACCGGTGAGGTTTCTTTTCCTCTGATTTTCTTGCTGCTGTTGTTTTGGGCGGGCACTAGTTGTAGGGGTGAGTCGGAGTGTGGGTATCAACCGGAAAAGGTGGACGATGGGACGAGGACGGGTCTGGTTTAGAGTCGCCGGAGAAGGGTGGAGTCGAAGCCGCTTGGGAGCGCTGGTGGGGCACGAACGGGGACAATCGAGGCTTCCCGTCTCCGCCCTCCTTCATGGCCACCGGTTGTGGATTGGGTGTCGCGGGGAGTTGATCGGCGAGACGAACCAGTGACGACGGGTCTCTGTTTTCTCAAGGTTGAAGAAGGAAGGGGTGGGGCCTGGTCAAAGTTGGTTCGGTCAATGGACAGATTGGGGATGGGTTGGAAACGGATAAAATGTGGCCCAAATTGGGCTGGATTTGTTTTCAATTTTTAATTTTAGTTGGGCAAGGGTGTTTTAATAGTTAGTGGGCTGGGGCAATAGTTAATTAAATAGATTGGTGTAGTCGGTATTGATGGGAGATGGATTATCTGTACAAAAGCTTTGATCGAAGAGGGCATTAATTAGATTGGTGATGAGGTTAAGTGCTTTAATTAAATCGTTGGGGGTGGAATAATAAAACGTAACCAAGGATGGGTTAATAGTTGTGGCTGTGCATTTTTTTTAGGCAACCACTTAAAAATTTAATAGTCAATTAGTAGTTATGTATAGAAAAAAAAACAGAAGAAACATGTTTATAAAGTTATGCTAGTTTGTTGTGTAGAGTATCCGATTTAATCTTACACGTTAATCCTTTTTTTTAGGAAATCACTTTTGATCAAACTCTTAGCCTTCCGTCTTTCTTAAAGGATACTTCGTTTGAGGTAAGTCGTTTTTCGACTTGCTCGGTTCTTCTCTATCCTGTTAGATTGCGTACCGTTATTGTAGGGCGGGTTTTGGGAACTAGTCCCGAATACCTTTTAAATTGTTTGAACTTCTTGAATTGCTGTGTGCGTAAAATGGTTTTGAACGTATTTTATCGGAAGGATATTTTTGGAACGTTTTCTCTGTGTTGGTACCGTTTCCGACATGGCCCATCGTAGCTGGCGTGGAGGAAGAGTTGGCTACTTTGACCCGTGTGACAGGGAAACCGTGCCCCTTCAAAACGAAAGGTATTATCTGTGTGTTTTTGGCAAGTGCTCCAGTGGAGGCTTAGCCCGGGGTTAGAAGGGAGATTGTGAAGTGGAGTGGGAGGGCCTGCCTCTACACTCGGCGCGGTGATGAGCGCCTTGGTAGTCGGATTGTGGAAAAGGAGGAATTGTTGTGTTATGAGATTTTGATTGTGAATGCATATGTGGTTCTGTGTGACTGATTATAACTAATTTAGGTATTGGCCTTTAGAGATATGATTGCGATTGAGGATTTGTATGCTGACTTTAGAAATGTTTTCGAAACGTTCTACAATTTTCGTATTCTATCTAGCTTGGTAGATTAGACGCTGACCCTTCGGGGAATATTTTTCAGTTCCAGGTATGAATCAGGGAGCCGTGCAGGAACCGAGGCCAGATGGCGGGCCGGAGCGGTAAAGAGCGCGTGTCATAGTGGGATGGGATTTTTTTTACGATAGTTTAGTTGTGTTATTTTTAGGATGTTATTTTTATTAATATGTTAGAGTTGGTATTATGACTTGTCTTCTGTTTTCGTCGAATGATTTTATTGTTGGTGATGATTCGTCAGATTCAGGATATTTATAATTAGGTTTTCGGGAATTCATGCATAACTACGTTTTCTATATTTTTATAAAAGAAAGGTTGGATGTTTTTATTTCGTTTTCTCGTCGTGCCCGCGTTGCAAGATCCTAAAGTGTAGTTGTCAACCTATTTAATAGTACCTAGTAAGATATTTCTTAGTAGTGCCCCGTCGGAAGTCGGGGTGTTACAAATTGGTATCAGAGCCAGGTTGACAACAGGGCACATGGAACTGACCAATGAGTGTACCCGAGGTCCAACTTAAAACCAAAACCGGCCGGTGTTTTCAAAATGTTTTTAACTGGGTTAGGCATGTTGCATATAGTGGGTAGGTGACACGTCGCGACTCCGCCCCATCAGCTGAAGGACCTCAAGTAAAATAGTAAGAATTAGGTGGATAAATAGAATGTTTAAATTTTGATCGTGGGACTTTCTGTTATAGATGGCCCCACCAACCAGAGCAAGAGCTGCTGAAGCCAATGGAAGAGGCCGCGGAAGAGGCCGCGGTAGAGGCCGAGGTCGGGGCCGTGGTAGGGGTAGGGGAGAGGCCCCTGTAGATGCTGAGCCAGAGGTACAACATGATATCAATCAGGAGGAGGTTGCTGAGAGTCAGGATGTGGCTGCTACTGTTCATCGAGCGGATAGCGCATCTGTCGCTGGAGGGGTTCTTCCAACAAACGGGGCTCAAGTAGGAGGAGGAGTACCACCAGCAGGATTGGCCCCAGAGGTGAACGCTGCAATCCAGCTGTTATTGCAGACTTTGATGGGTGCAGGAGCTGCACCGAATCTGAACGCAGTTGCGGGGCAACAAGGAGCTGAGAGGAGGGCACCAGGACCAGATTCTGTTTTGGCTGCTCAGTTAGGAGCAATGCCAGATTCAAGAGGACCAATGGTAGCTGATCATGTGGTCGAACCGAGGAGACAGTATCGCGAGCCTCAGCCTGACAAGTGGCTCGCGGAGTTTAGGAAGACTGGAGTGCCGAATTTTGCTGGAGCTCAGGGTTCTGACGTAGAGCAGTGGTTGAGGAGGGTGAAATCTGCGTTGGATTCTATTAAGGCACCGGAGGAGCGGAAGATGTCCTTAGTACAGAGTCTGCTACAGGAAAGTGCTTTTGACTGGTGGGAGTTATGTAGGGATCACCGGACTGAGGCGACTTTCGAGGAGTTTGAGAGGCAGATTCGAGATTAGTATTGTCCTCCGGTGGTGAGGGCGGCTCAGGAGGCTGCTTTTCGGGATGCTGGACCCGAAAATATCACAGTATCTGAGACTATTCTGAAGTTTCATCAAGAGTTGGCAGCGGTGCCAAATGCTGCCCCTACTGAGGAGTTGAAGATTGCAACCTTTCTAAAAAGGTTGCAGCCGCATTTACGTGCTTATGTGTCTGGTCTCCGACTTGCGACATTGGCAGATGTTCAGCAGTCTGCTTTGGCTTATGCTATGGCTACGACCCGATAGAGTCAGCTAGAGGTGCATACCACGGGGAGCAAGAGGCAGAAGTTGTCTGCCCCGACAGAATCTAGGAGAGATAGTCGTCCCGGCTCTTCTCAGCCGCAACGATCAGGGTTTCAGTCACAGGGTCGTCAGGATCAGCGCCGTCAGAGTCAGTCCACGGGAGGCCAGAGAGAGTGCTTCAACTGTGGAAGCACTGCTCATTTGAGGAGTCAGTGTCCGAAGCCAGTCAGGAGTTGTTTCAATTGTGGGAAGCCTGGCCATTTACAGCAGTACTGTACTGTTGGAGCACCTTCACAGGGATCTGCACCGGGAACGGTGAACCAGATGCCTCGTCGTCAGCCTCAGCAGTTTCAGCAGGCACCGAGTCAGGGCAGAGGACGTGGCGCAGGAGTTAGTAATACCGGGGGCAATCAGCCTCGTATGTTTGAGATGAGGAGGGCTGATGCTCTGCACGCGCCGACTGCTACAGGTATGATTTGGATACAGTCTAAACCTGTTCATATATTGTTTGATACGGGTGCTACCCATTCTTTTATGTCTTCTGCTTGCGTGGCTAGACTAGGATTGACTTGCACTGAGGGGGTGTCTTTTGTTGTGGGGCTACCTGACGGTAGTAAAGTGAGAGGGAATAAGGAGATTTTACAGTGCCCTATTAGAATAGGGAATAGAGATTGGTATGCGGATTTTATAGTAATGCAGTTGTCGCCAGATGATGACATGATTTTGGGAATGGATTGGATGATACGTTACCGAGCAGTTTTGGATGCACACAGAGGTACAGTTACAGTGACAGCGGATGATGGGACCAAACATGTGTGTCAGGAGTTAGAGCAGGAGGGGCCCGGATCGGTGATTAGTATGGTAAAGGCGACCAAGTTGCTCAGTGATGGATGTGTAGGATATTGGTGTTATGTCCTACAGGGGGACAAGGAGGGACCGCACATTCAGGACATACCAGTAGTGTGCGAGTTTGAGGACGTTTTTCCCGAGGAGCTTCCAGGACTACCTCCTCAGAGAGAGGTAGACTTCGGTATTGAGTTGGAACCGGGGAGGAGACCGATTTCGAGAGCCCCATATCGCATGGCCCCGATGGAGATGCAGGAGCTGAAGGCACAATTGGAGGAGCTATTGGAGAAGGGTTATGTACGACCGAGTGCGTCGCCATGGGGAGCTCCAGTTCTGTTTGTGAAGAAGAAGGATGGTTCTCTCCGTCTGTGTATCGATTATCGGGAGTTGAATCGAGTTACCATCAAGAACAAGTATCCGCTGCCACGTATTGATGATTTGTTGGATCAGTTGCAGGGGGCTACTGTGTTCTCCAAAGTGGATTTGAGGTCGGGATATCACCAGCTAAGGATACGAGAAGAGGATATTCCCAAGACGGCTTTCCGAACGAGATATGGACATTATGAGTTTGTAGTGATGCCGTTCGGACTGACGAATGCACCCGCTGTATTTATGGAGTTGATGAACCGGGTGTTTATAGACTACTTGGACAGATTTGTAGTAGTATTCATCGACGATATTCTGATCTACTCTCGGAGTAAGGAGGAGCACGCCGAGCATCTCAGGCTAGTTCTGGGAGTACTGAGACACCATCGGTTATTTGCTAAGCTGTCTAAGTGTGATTTTTGGCTGCCTGAAGTTACCTTTTTAGGGCATGTGGTATCTGCCCAAGGAGTTATGGTGGATCAGGAAAAGATTGAAGTTGTGAAGGCATGGGAACCTCCGAAGAATGTGAAGGAGGTGCGGAGCTTTCTAGGATTAGCAGGGTCTTACAGAAGGTTTGTGGAAGGGTTTTCCCGGATAGCCCAACCACTTACCAACTTGCTTAAGAAGACCACTCGCTTTGAGTGGAATGATGCCTGTCAGCGGAGTTTTGACGAGCTGAAGAGGAGGTTGACTTCGGCTCCTATACTTGCTCTCCCTCAGGGGAATGAGGATTTTGTGATTTACAGTGACGCCTCCAAGGTAGGCCTGGGCTGTGTGCTGATGCAGAGGGACAAAGTGATTGCCTATGCCTCCAGACAGTTGAAGCCAAACGAGCAGAATTACCCTACTCATGATTTGGAGTTGGCAGCTGTGGTACATGCTATGAAGATTTGGCGTCATTACTTGTATGGGAGTACCTGCAAAGTAATGACGGATCATAAAAGCCTCAAGTACATCTTCACCCAGAGGGAGTTGAATATGCGACAGAGGAGATGGCTTGAGTTATTGAAAGACTATGACCTTGAGATCCTTTACCACCCAGGGAAAGCGAATGTGGTCGCCGATGCCCTCAGTAGGAAGACGCCTCAAGAGCAAATGTTGGCTCATTTGACAGTTCAGCCAGAGTTACAGAGAGAGCTGATGAGGTACGGTATTGAGGTACAAATTCAGCGTTATCAGGGCAGTCTGAGAGCCCTAGAATGTCGTCCGTCTTTACTTGAAGAAGTAAGACAAAAGCAGGAAGATTGCCCAATGATTCAGGATCTGAGGCAGAGATTGAGCCGTGGAGAGGCACCTGACTTTGCAGAGAGAGCAGATGGTATTTTGTGTTTACGCGGTCGGATTTGTGTGCCTCGAGATGCAGAGTTGAGGCAGAAGATTTTGCAAGAGGCTCATGCTACACCTTACTCAATCCACCCCGGGGTGAGTAAGATGTACACGGATTTGCGACAATTTTATTGGTGGGATGGCATGAAGCCGGATGTAGCGAGATTTGTCGCTAAGTGTCAGGTCTGTCAGCAGGTGAAGATTGAGCACCAGAGACCTGGAGGAATGCTCCAGTCACTCCCTATTCCAGAATGGAAATGGGAGGACATCTCCATGGATTTTGTCACAGGTTTGAGACTCAGCAGAGGTCATGATGCCATTTGGGTAGTAGTGGATAGACTGACAAAGACTGCTCGCTTTTTGCCTATCAGGGAGACATGGCAAGTGAGCAAATTAGTGGAGGTATTTATTAATCAGATAGTTAGACTGCACGGCGTGCCTAAGACGATTGTTTCGGACCGAGATGGGCGTTTTACTTCCAGATATTGGCAGCAGGTGCATGAGGCATTGGGGACGAGATTACATTTCACGACTGCTTACCATCCGCAGTCAGACGGTCAGACAGAGAGGACGATTCAGACGTTGGAGGACATGTTGAGGTCCTGCGTATTAGACTGGGGAGGTCAGTGGTCGGATCACTTGGCTTTGGTGGAGTTTGCATATAATAACAGCTGGCATTCGTCGATTCAGATGGCCCCTTATGAGGCTTTATATGGTCGGAAGTGTAGGACACCGCTGTGTTGGGCTGATCCCTCGGATGTAGTCGGTGAGAGGCCACAGATGATTGAGGAGACGATCGGGAAAGTGGCCATAATCAGAGAGAGAATGTTAGCTGCTCAGAGTCGTCAGAAGTCCTATGCAGACAAGAGGCGTAGACCGTTGGAGTTTGAGGTAGGAGCCCACGTCTGGTTGAGAGTATCGCCTACTCGCGGGGTAAGGAGATTCGGGGTAAAAGGAAAGCTGAGTCCCCGATATATCGGTCCGTTCGAGATTCTGGAGAGAGTAGGCGAGGTGGCTTACAGGCTAGCATTGCCGCCTGCTTTGGAAGGAGTGCACCTTGTATTCCATGTTTCACAGCTGAGACAGTATGTCCCGGATCCTAGTCACAGACTGAATTATGAGGATTTGGTGGTACAACCAGATCACACTTTCCGGGAACAACCGCTGAAGATTTTAGATCGACGAATGAAGAAGCTGCGGAACAAGGAGATTCCTCTGGTGTTGATTCAGTGGTCTCGACGGGGAGTCGAGGAGGCCACTTGGGAGACGGAGTCCAGGATGAGTGAGAGTTATCCAGAGATTTACCCGGGTTTAGTAGAGGCGTTTGAGGGGAAGGTTAGTAATTAGTGTGATGATTTCAGATTCGATGTTTGCTTCGTGATTCTTGGTTGTTTGATTTGTTTGTTTGACTGTTTAAATTTTAATTGACGTGCTGTATGTTTTGGATGGCTAATACTGGTTATGATTATCGTTATCAATCAATTCTGGTTCGAGGACGAACCTCCCTAAGGGGGAGAGGTTTGTGAAGACCTCGAATATCCTTTCTTCGTAATCAAGTTTCGGGACGAAACTTCCTTAAGGGGGTAGTATGTAATATCTGATTTTCGTTTTAGGCCTCGTGAGTCTGTAAACGGGTTCCTTCGCTTACAAGCATTTGAGTTTCTTAACCCGCAAGTAAACCCGTAAAACAAATTAATTAGTAATCCGTAACCAATTATCTACCCAATTATATATTTATACCTTTATAAAAGCCTATATATATATATATATTTTTATATATTACCTTCTTTTTATCTAAAATAAGCAGAAGGACCCATCACCCGAAAAACTTATCCTAACCAATCATATCAATCCAAATCCCTATCTTTCTTTCTATATAACATATCTCGTTCCGGAGAACCCTGAATCACGCGAGCCGATCGGAATTGTTCAACTCTTTTCCCTTGTTGTGCGTAGAAAGACAGAGATTGGGTTGAGCCTGGCCGATCATCAAGCTTACCAAAGGGTGTCTGCATTCGTCGCCGACGACGTTGCCCATCGATACCGGTAAAGTCATCATTTTTTTTCGACCTTTCTCTCCAGCGGCATAATGCCCTGTTTTTTTTTTCGTTCGTTCCTGTGGTCCTTCGATCAATGATCCGAATCGTCTGTAGGATAGGACAAAGCCATTGGAGAGACGAGAGGGTTGTCGGAACTCATCGCCGCCATCGTCAATCAGAGACGGCCACCGGTGAGGTTTCTTTTCCTCTGATTTTCTTGCTGCTGTTGTTTTGGGCGGGCACTAGTTGTAGGGGTGAGTCGGAGTGTGGGTATCAACCGGAAAAGGTGGACGATGGGACGAGGACGGGTCTGGTTTAGAGTCGCCGGAGAAGGGTGGAGTCGAAGCCGCCTGGGAGCGTTGGTGGGGCACGAACGGGGACAATCGAGGCTTCCCGTCTCCGCCCTCCTTCATGGCCACCGGTTGTGGGTTGGGTGTCGCGGGGAGTTGATCGGCGAGACGAACCAGTGACGACGGGTCTCTGTTTTCTCAAGGTTGAAGAAGGAAGGGGTGGGGCCTGGTCAAAGTTGGTTCGGTCAATGAACAGATTGGGGATGGGTTGGAAACGGATAAAATGTGGCCCAAATTGGGCTGGATTTGTTTTCAATTTTTAATTTTAGTTGGGCAAGGGTGTTTTAATAGTTAGTGGGCTGGGGCAATAGTTAATTAAATAGATTGGTGTAGTCGGTATTGATGGGAGATGGATTATCTGTACAAAAGCTTTGATCGAAGAGGGCATTAATTAGATTGGTGATGAGGTTAAGTGCTTTAATTAAATCGTTGGGGGTGGAATAATAAAACGTAACCAAGGATGGGTTAATAGTTGTGGTTGTGCATTTTTTTTAGGCAACCACTTAAAAATTTAATAGTCAATTAGTAGTTATGTATAGAAAAAAAACAGAAGAAACATGTTTATAAAGTTATGCTAGTTTGTTGTGTAGAGTATCCGATTTAATCTTACACGTTAATCCTTTTTTTTAGGAAATCACTTTTGATCAAACTCTTAGCCTTTCGTCTTTCTTAAAGGATACTTCGTTTGAGGTAAGTCGTTTTTCGACTTGCTCGGTTCTTCTCTATCCTGTTAGATTGCGTACCGTTATTGTAGGACGGGTTTTGGGAACTAGTCCCGAATACCTTTTAAATTGTTTGAACTTCTTGAATTGCTGTGTGCGTAAAATGGTTTTGAACGTATTTTATCGGAAGGATATTTTTGGAACGTTTTCTCTGTGTTGGTACCGTTTCCGACATGGCCCATCGTAGCTGGCATGGAGGAAGAGTTGGCTACTTTGACCCGTGTGACAGGGAAACCGTGCCCCTTCAAAACGAAAGGTATTATCTGTGTGTTTTTGGCAAGTGCTCCAGTGGAGGCTTAGCCCGGGGTTAGAAGGGAGATTGTGAAGTGGAGTGGGAGGGCCTGCCTCTACACTCGGCGCGGTGATGAGCGCCTTGGTAGTCGGATTGTGGAAAAGGAGGAATTGTTGTGTTATGAGATTGTGATTGTGAATGCATATGTGGTTCTGTGTGACTGATTATAACTAATTTAGGTATTGGCCTTTAGAGATATGATTGCGATTGAGGATTTGTATGCTGACTTTAGAAATGTTTTCGAAACGTTCTACAATTTCCGTATTCTATCTAGCTTGGTAGATTAGACGCTGACCCTTCGGGGAATATTTTTCAGTTCCAGGTACGAATCAGGGAGCCGTGCAGGAACCGAGGCCAGATGGCGGGCCGGAGCGGTAAAGAGCACGTGTCATAGTGGGATGGGATTATTTTTACGATAGTTTAGTTGTGTTATTTTTAGGATGTTATTTTTATTAATATGTTAGAGTTGGTATTATGACTTGTCTTCTGTTTTCGTCGAATGATTTTATTGTTGGTGATGATTCGTCAGATTCAGGATATTTATAATTAGGTTTTCGGGAATTCATGCATAACTACGTTTTCTATATTTTTATAAAAGAAAGGTTGGATGTTTTTATTTCGTTTTCTCGTCGTGCCCGCGTTGCAAGATCCTAAAGTGTAGTTGTCAACCTATTTAATAGTACCTAGTAAGGTCTATTTCTTAGTAGTGCCCCGTCGGAAGTCGGGGTGTTACAATAATAAGGAATATTATTATTTTATTCATCTCGACCTAAATTATTATTATAATAATTTAGTAATTAATTCTCTTATAAAAAGAATATAGGAGATATTTAAAACTTTAGAAGAATTAAAGAAATTCTTATTAGAGTTCGTACCTCTCGTGTCAATAGGTCAAGTCTCCGTTCCGAGTAAAGTCAACGATTCTCGTTCGTTCGTTCGTACACAATCGTAAAAGCTAAGGCAAGTGGAATTTCCCCTTGTGACCTTCATATTTCGTTTCTGTGAAATTCTCGATGTTGGGAACAAATTGAGTGCTAAGTAACGAATGAACCTAGGAAATATCGATTGCTAGATATAACGACCATTGTTAGTATAGTTCGCTATTATTATTTGATAGGACTATTTATGCTAGTATGATTGTGGCCTTGGTTGTTTATGGTCTCGTTCAGAGATCAACGTCGAACGAACTAGTAAGGGGCGCGGAATAGCCGACGCCTCTATATATCTTACTAAGTTGTAAGTGCCTACGTGTTTGAAGTACGACTTTCGGGATCATGATCCCATCCGCTCCGATTGCAAGGAGGGATGAGCGCACTCTAGCTAAGTGCCGGGAAACTGAGTTTTTCCCTTGGTGGATCCGGCCATCCGAGTCCCACCTCTTTCTATTAAAAATCATTAATGAAATCGAATACTTTTTCATCACTATATAAGATAAGTGCCCAATGCACATTTAAGATACCAAAACCGGACTGGTCTCAAATGATCGATCCGACTCTCGGTCCGCTCAGGGCGCGAGAGGTTTTTTTTTAACTTGTATGAATTAAAAACGTTCCCAACATACTTTCGATTCCAAAAGAAGTCTACAATCTAGTAGCTCTTCTCTCGTTTGTCGAGCTATCTCCGCATGAGATACGCTCTCCTTTGTACTGTTTAAACCTCACCTAAATAAGCGTTATCTTAAACACAACCCGAATATCTCCTTCGATATTATTTGAATTACCAAAATACCCTCGGGAAGTTCCATTCCCGCTTGCTTAGTCTCTTAGACTAATTCTTCTTTTCCGCATGTTTGTCTGGCATTCTCTCGCCCCTCGCGAATTATGTCAGAATCTAGGAATCCCAACAAGGCGTGAAGTGAAGACAAAGGAAGGACAAGGATTTTCAAGATGTACTTCTCATATCATTTTGTTTTAGTTTCGTTATGTTTCAAGAACAAGCTGGGTTTTGCGTCTCAATTCCGAACAACTTTATGTTTAAAAGCACTGTAAGATGTTTTGTACAAACAAAGTCTCCTTCGAGAGCCTTTTATTTTATTTTATGAATTAAGTTTATTTCCGCACTATTATTGTTCTATATCATTCTAAAAGCCTTGGGTGACTTTGGACGGTAAAGTCCGAGGTCACTGGCGGTAATACCCAATGTTGTAAAATAGGGGTGTTACAAGAGAGACTTTTAAGGAACGTGCACTGCTTGGAAGCAGATAAAGTGCACATGGGTGCTTTGAAGCTTAAGGATGAAGCAGGTGAATGGTGGGAAAGTTCTAGCCTGTCTACTCGCCTCGACCTGAGTTGGGCCATGTTCAAGGATAAAATGATGCACCGGTTCTTCTCTGAATCTATGAAGGATGAAAAGCTTGACGAACTCCACACCCCGAAGGTCCATGGGTTGAGTGTGCTCGAACGCGCCAAAAAGTTCAATCATCTTCTCTAGTACGCCGAGGAAGAGATCACCACTGAGCAACAGAAGATCAAGCGATTTCACAGCTGGATGAGCGACACCATTAAACCATGGATGGTGAATCGCACTTTCAAGACCTTAGAGCAGTATGTGGATGCTGCATATAGGATGTAAATGACTCTAAAGGGCTCCGAGCGCAGAAAGAATGGTGGGGGAAAGCCTCACCACTCCAGCCATAGTGGATTAAAGAGCTCGACTTCCCCACAAGGATCCCAATGGTCCAAGAAAAGCAAGAACAAGGCCATGTCAGCTGGGCCAAAATTCTTCCAAAGCTCGGAATCAAGAAGAAGTCCAATAGTCTGCCACAACTGTGGAGAACCGGGTCACCTCAACCGGAATTGTACTAAGGATCCTAAGAAATGCTTCAACTGTGGGAAAGATGGACATCTCCGCCAATTCTGTAGGCAACCAACAAACAAGCCGGGCCAAACCCGTTCTAACTCAGTCTCTCAATGCCCTCAAGAATCAAACAAAACAGCGGGAACTGCATCGGTCCAATCTATAGCTCACAACAAGGGAAAGGGACCAATGTATCCCCAAGGTCAAGGGTAGCGGTTATACGAGATGCGCACCACCGACAAACCGGAGGAGCCTATCTGTCAAGGTACCCTCCATATCCTCTCTAAAGATGTTTTCATACTCTTCGATTCCGGTGCTTCGCATTCTTTCATATCCGAGAAATGTGTAGAACTCCTAGAAATAGATAACCTAGAAGAGTGTGAACCATTTATTGTGAACCTTCAAAACGGAGAAAGAATAATAGGGGCGAAACAATTAGGTAGCTTTCCTTTACGCATTCAAGGAGGAAGCTTCAACTCCAACTTGATATACATTCCAATGGACCCCTATGACATCATTCTCGGAAGAGATTGGTTGTCCCGTCACAGAGAAATAATTGATTTCTACACTCGAACCGTAACCATCAAATCAGGAGGAAAGCACATTTGCAAATTCAAAGGAAAACGAGAAGAAGAAAATGGCAAGGTGATCAACGCCATGAAGGCCGGGAAGTTGCTGCGACAAGGCTGTGCTGGGTACCTTTGCTACCTCGAGCCAACAGAGAAAAAAGTCGTGGATATTCAAGAGATTCCTGTAGCCAGAGAATTTCCCGACGTCTTCCCAAAAGAGCTTCCTGGATTACCTCCTCGATGAGATGTCGAATTCTCAGTAAGCCTCGAGCCAGGAACCGCGCCGATCTCCAAGGCACCCTACAGGATGGCTCCGATAGAGATGAAAGAACTCAAGAGTCAAGTCGAAGAGCTGCTTGAGAAGAGTTTCATCCAACCGAGTGCCTCGCCCTGGGGAGCACCTGTGTTGTTCGTGAAAAAGAAAGATGGGGCTTTCCGCTTATGCATCGACTACAAAGAGTTGAACAAAGTCACCATCAAGAACTATTATCCTCTTCCAAGGATAGATGACCTCTTAGACCAGCTTCGAGGAGCCAAGGTGTTTTAAAAGACCGTCCTAAAGTCCGGGTATCATTAGCTCAGGATCCGCGAGGAAGATATACCAAAGACAGCTTTCCATACTCGTTATGGCCACTACGAGTTCATAGTGATGCCATTTGGATTGACCAATGCACTGGCGGTATTCATGGACTTGATGCACAGATGCTTCCATGAATATCTCGACAAGTTCGTGATCGTCTTCATCCACGACATCTTAATCTACTCCGGGAATCAGAGAGATCACGAGGAGCATCTCAGAACGATGATGTAGATTCTAAGGCACAACCAGTTGTATGCCAAGTTATCAAAGTGTGAACTATGGCTTAAGGAAGTCGCTTTCCTCGGTCACATCATCAACCAAGACGGAGTAATGGTGGACCCAAAGAAGATAGAAGCAGTCTCAGAATGGAAGCAACCGCAAAATGTAAAAGAAATTCGCAGCTTCCTAGGACTCGTAGGGTAACACCGGAGGTTCGTCGAAGGATTCTTCAAGATCGCCTTACCCATGATAAAGCTGTTCCGGAAGACCCACAAGAAGTTTGTGTGGGATGAGAAATGTGAAGAAAGCTTCCAAGAATTCAAGAAGCGTCTCACAAGTGCACGAGTTTTGACTCTGCCAGATGGACAAGAAGGTTATGTGGTGTACAGTGATGCCTCCAAACAAGGCTTGGGATGCGTGTTAGTGCAGAATGGGAAAGTAATCGCCTATGCATCCTGACAGCTCAAGGTCTATGAAGTGAATTATCCAACGCACGACCTCGAACTAGCAGCAATGGTGTTTGCCTTAAAGATTTGGCGACACTACTTGTACGGGGTAAAGTGTCAAATTTTCACCGAACACAAGAGTTTGAAGTACGTGTTCACTTAGAAGGAACTGAACATGAGACAAAGAAGATGGCTTGAACTACTGAAAGACTACGACATCGAGCTGCTTTATCACCCGGGCAAAGCTAACGTCGTGGCCGATGCTCTCAGTCATAAGACACAACAAGAGGGCATAATCACAATGATAACAGTTCAACCAAAGCTACAACAAGAACTGATAAGAGAAGGCATCGAGGTCTAGTTTGGAAGACAACAAGGTTGCCTAAACACCTTGGAAATCCAGTCCGACTTGTTAGCTGAAATCAGAGAGAAGCAAACCGATGACATCATGTTGATCAGAATCAGTGGCGAAGTACAAGAAGGCAAGGCACATGGATTCGTCATTCAGGATGACGGATCCCTTTGGTTTCGAAACCGGATTTGTGTTCCAGTCGTCGACGAGCTTCGAAAGATCATCTTGAAAGAAGCCCACACATCTGATTATTCCGTACACCCAAGAGCAAGTAAGATGTACAAGGATGTACGAAGAAACTTTTGGTGGCCAAACATGAAACAAGAAGTCGCAGAGTTCATATCCAAGTGCTTAGTTTGTCAGAAAGTGAAGAATAAGCACAGCAGATCTAGAGGAAAACTACAATCCCTTCCCGTGTCGGAATGGAAGTGGGAGGATATCGCAATGGACTTCGTGACCGACCTGGCCAGGACTCAAAAGCAAAAGGATTCTATTTGGGTTATCGTGGTTCGGCTCACCAAGAGCGCTCACTTCATCGCTATCCAAAAGAAGTGGAAAGGTCCAAAGTTAGTAGCAGTCTTCATTAAGGAAATAGTCCGCCTTCATGGAACCCCAAAGACGATCATCTCTGATCGAGACGGTCGATTCATGGCCACTTTCTAGAAAGAATTACATAAGGCCATGGGTACCGAACTGAAGTTTAGCACAACATTCCATCCTCAAACCGATGGTCAATCTGAAAGCACCATCCAGACTCTCGAAGACATGCTTCGAGCATGTGTGCTAGATCGCACAACAAGTTGGGATGACAGCTTGAGCCTCGTAGAATTCACCTACAACAACAATTGGCACTCCACCATCAAGATGGCTCCCTTCGAGGCCTTGTACGGCCGGAATGTCGTTCTCCGATCTGTTGGGACAACAATGTCGACAAGATACTTCTCGGACCGGAGCTAGTAGAAAGGACTGCCTCAGAGGTTGCTCTCATCCGTCAAAGAATGTTGACTGCTCAGGGTCGAAAAAAATCTTATGCAGACTTGAAGAGGCGAGACATCGAGTTCGTAGTAGGAGACAAAGTTTTCATCAAAATATCTCCCTCGAAGGGCGTTTTCCGCTTCGGAAAGCGAGGTAAACTTAACCTGCCATACGTAGGACCCTTTGAGATCCTAGAAAGAGTCGGCAACCTAGCTTATCGAGTTGCCTTGCCACCATCACCTCACCCCGTTCATAATGTTTTCCACGTGTCACTCCTAAGGAAATATGTGCCAGATGAATCCCATGTGATCAATTTCGATGACGTGGAAATCCAGTCAGACGACACCTATGAGGAGAGACCTCTTAGAATAGTAGAGCACCGAGTAAAGCAGCTACGCAACAAAGAAGTACCTCTAGTTCGGGTACTTTGGTCCAAAGATGGCAATGAAGGAACAGCATGGGAAACCTGGGAAACCGATCAAGATATGCAGAGATATTTTCCCCAATTAATGTCACCTTAAGTACAGTTAGTAATATCCTTTAAGGGGGTACTAGACCCCTCATTGTGTCCTCACAGTTGTGAGTTTTGTAGCTATCTTTCTCTTCCATCTCGGTAACGCTCTATGTTTTAAGACCATTATAATATAATTTTATAATCCTTTTCTCCTTATAAAGAGAATTCATAATATAATTTATTATCCTTCCTCTCTATAAAAAGAGAAGTTAAATAAATTAAATAAATAAAGTCAAGAATGTATTATAAGGGTTATAAAGGAATAAAAGCATTTAAATAAAAATAATGATTTATTAATTTTGAAATTTTATTAAATAAAAAGGTACAACAAGCTAATAATAGTACAATGAAGATTTAATAAAAAGGAAGCAAGAGCCGGGACTCGAACCCAAGACCTCTTGCATCTCCTCTCACACGCCCACACCCATAAACCGCTAAGCTATTGTAACTCATCAATACTTAAACCCACCGTTTTTTATTTTTATACTATCTTAATCTTCTTCCTCCCCCAAAAACAAATCAGACGCTTGTTTGATTGATGAGACACTCCACCATTGCATGGCAATGGCTTCTCCTCCCTCTCCCCTTTTGCTTGCAAGACCACCCTAGTGACATCCATCCTTACCTCATCATCAAACAAGCACACTCATGGTCAATCCTCTTCCATCTCCCTCTTCTCCATTGGTGAGACTCCATTACCATGGATCACCAAGCTCTCCTCTATTAAGGGCTCAATTCATCATCAAACCCACACCCAAACACTCTCCTCTCTCCTTCTAGCAAATTGCTCTCTTTCAAGCCTCAAAAATCAACCCTTTAATTTCTGGAATTTCCCCTTAAAAACACCATTGGAGCACCATCAAGCCACCTCTTCTCCCCCTTCGGATCACCGTCGGCCACCACCTGACCGCCGGAGTGCTCGCCGCCCGCCGCCGCCCTCCCTGGTGCCTGCCGCCAAGTCTTCTCCTCGCTCTTGGTGCTCTTCTCCAGTGTTCTGTTCTTCAGAAATTCTTACTGCAAGGTCATACAAAATCCCTAAATTTAATTCTTATCCTAATTAAATTAAATTAAATACTTGTTATAAAATAATAGCCTTTTATGATATTGTTATTTGATTAATATAAAAAGTAATCTAACAATCTTGTTAGGTGAACAAGATAAAATCAAATAGGTAAATTATATTATACTAGATAAGAGCTTTTATTTGCATATCAATTTAATAATAGTATAAATCTCAAGACATGAATTTATTAAATAAAAACTTATGTAGAAAGTATTTCTTTTTATATATAAATTATATTGTTTTAAAGTATGGAGCTTTTGATTGTTAGAAAATATCTTACAAAGAGGAATATAAAAGAAATGAAAAAGGATATTATAATATGATATATCTAAGTGTAGGGGATTTAAACACATAAGATTTATTTAATAATAAGGGTAGATATGATAACAATATTTGATATATAATTAATTTAATAAGATGTTAAGTATACTAGTTTGTTAAAAGTTATCTTGCATAAAAAGATATTAAAGATGGAGAAGATAATATTATGATCTAATTAATAAATAAATAAAGTATATGCTTTTAGTTATAAAATAATATTATAAGACATGATTCTATGTTTATAAACTAAAGATTTATGGGAGAAATTATTTTAAGATAATAAGATTATTTTTATCATCATATCATACTTATGGAAAGCATATTATATAAATTTGACTAGAATTTCCTTTTTATGGAAAGTAATTGAAAAGGGGCATCTACTAATATTTTTATCTCTATTTAATATCACATGCATTTTAAATGAGGATTTAATGAGAAAATATTATAATAAGGTCATGTCATAAAAAGATTTTGTTTGATAAGAGATAATATTATATTAATGCTATGAATATGAGATATTAAATAATAAGGGTATTTTAGACTTTCACAATCCTAAGAAGACTTTATTAATAACTATATTTCTTATAATGTTGAAAGCTATATCATAAGATTTGATAAAGATTTCCTTGATTATCTATATTAATAAAATAACAAGCTAAGTTATAAGGGAATCTTTTCGTAATAAATTTAATAAAGCTATTACTTGGTTTCAAGAATAATAATGAATAAAATTAAAATGAAGATTTTTAAGGAATAAAAGGATATTACAATATTTAAAATAATAATAAGGAATATTATTATTTTATTCACATCCAACTAAATTATTAATATAATAATTTAGTAAATTAATCTCTTAAGAAGAATAAAAGAGATTTTTCTTAACTTTAGAAGAATTCGAAAATTCTTAATAAAGTTATTGGAATATCTCGTGTCCTTAGGTCGAATCTCCGTTCCGTGACAAGAACATCGTTTCCACTCGTTTGCTAATACAAACTCGTACAAGCTAAGGCAAGTGGAATTTCTCCTTGTAGCCTTAATAATCCGTTTCATGAAATTTCTCGATGTTGGGAACAACTTGTTTGCTAATAATAAACGAATCTAGGAATACCGACTGCTAGAAATAATGACCCCACTGTTATCGTTATTCCGTTATTTAATATTTGATAGGACTATTATGCTAGTCTTGTTTGTGACCTTGATTGTTTACGATCTCGTTTCGAGATCGGTTCGAATGAATTAGTGAGGGGTGCGGGACTAACCCGACGCCTCTATAAAATCTACTAAGTCGTATGCCTCTGTGCTTAAAGTACGACTTTTAGGATCATGATCCATGTCCGCTCCGATTGCAACGGAGGGATGAGTTAGCTAAGTGTCGGAACTGGGTTCCCTTAAGTGGTCCGGGCCATGCAAGCCCCCCACACTCTTTAAAAATCAGTAACGTAATCGACATTTTTCGTCACAATATAAGATAAGTGCCAATGCACATTTAAAAGACATCAAAACCGGACCGGTCTCAATTGATCGATGCGGCTCTCGGTCCGGAAGGGCGCGAGAGATTTTCAATAACTTGTATGAATCAATAACGTTCCAACATACTTTCTACTCTAAAGAAGTCTACAATCTCGTAGTTCTTCTCTCGATTAACGAGCTATCTCCTCTCGGGATACACTCTTCTCCGTCTCGATAAGCCCCACATAAAGATCTATATCTCAAAACACAACCCGATAATCTCTCTCTCGAATATTAGAAATTACCAAAATACTCTTGAGAAGTTCCGTTCCTGCTTACTTAGTCTCTTAGATTAATTTTTCTTTTCTGCATGTTTCCCTGGCATTTTCTCGCCCCTCGTGAATTATGTCAAAACCTACGAACCCGAGCAAGGCGTAGGTGAAGCCGAAGCAAGAAGGAAGGGCAAGATTTGTGAAGATGTATTTTCCGTGTCTTTTGGCTTATTTCTATTTATGTTGCAAGAACAAGTTTTATGCTTTCCGTCAAACTCCATTTTGTTAAGGTATTTTAATGAAGGTTTGCACGAACAAAGTCTCTTTCGAGAGCCCCCTTTTTATTATATAAATTATGCCGAATTTTCCGCATTTTATGAGTTCAATATCATTCTAAAAGCCTTGGGTGACTTTGGACGGTAAAGTCCGAGGCCACTGGCGGTAATACCCAATGTTGTAAAATAGGGGTGTTACACCAAATTTGTCTGCCATTTGAATCGCCTGAACAACTCCGACTGATCGATCACGTCTAACAAATCTAGGATCGATCAAGACGTGAGACATCTCATACAAGAAGTCCCAATAGTCGTCGGATATATCTAAGAAATGTGTTGCTGGTGGGCCTTGCATCTCAATAAGAGGTCTCGTATCCGCAACCCACAATTCCAACTATAGGACATCATATGTCACCTCATAATGACGCAAATCAGCCTCGCGTAGCACAAAGGTGGGCTCAATAGGTGGCATATCTCCACAAAAGCAAAAATAAGGACTAAATCAATAGCGGAAGCTGATGAGGTATTTTCAGTGTTCGTTATACCTATCAAAGAATCCTAACTTATCCAAACTTAGTAGAATGGTAAGTAAGGGTCGATCCCACAGAGACTCGTGTATTTGTGTTGTTACTTAGATGCCAAGTGACTAAAAGGGGGTTTAATGAATGATTATCTAGTATAAGATGAAAACTAAAAAGTAAAAATGTGAATGCAAAGTTGATTATAAATAGATGAGAGAGATATGTTCAACTAGTTAAATCCATCATAGGTATGCTTATTGCTCATTGATTCTCTTGATTCTCAATTCTCTTGAATAATCTACCATGGATTATTATCCAAAACTTTATATTTAATTGAAAGAGCTAACAGTATGAACAACCCTAATCATCTAACAACCTAGAACAACGTCTCGATTCAATTAAACGACATCTTTAAGCTCAAAGTATTGATAGAAACAAATACTCGACGCAAACAGCTAATCAAGTTATATGTGGTTTATTCCCTTCTACAACTGAATAGCCCGAATGGGTCTAAACAATTATACTTGCTACTTTATCTAATCAATCCCGAACGAGACTTAATCAGATTAGTTGTAAATTAACCTAGAAATTCTATTAGGTGGCCAATCTAAGAAAACCCTAGAAAAACTTTGATTCAATTAAAGCACAGGGAATAAAACCTATTCAGATTGTTGAGAATCAATCAAATCTCACAATATTATACAATCTATGATTTTAATAACAAGTCAAACACAAAGATATTTAGCAATGCATAATTAAATTGAAGAAAACTTACAAAGGTTCAAAGGTTGCCTCTTGAAAGAGAGAAAACCCTAGCCTCCAAAAGTCTGATCAATGTTATGAAAAAGATAAAACTAACAAGAGTTTAAATAGCTCTTAAAACTATCCAAAGAAACCTATCCTCATAAGCCTACAAACAAGCACGTCAGAATCATAAAGCCAAGCCCAAAACTAAGCCCAATTCTCGGCCCAAGGCATCTCTGCTTAGAAAGCAAATTGCGCGATTTGACCTCCAAAAGCGCAGCCGCGCTTTTACATGCTAACTCGTGCTTTTAGCCTCGGTTCAGCAATCAAGTGACACTTCAGACACTGTTTTATCCCCTTTCGAGTTGGAATTTGAACTCGGAGTACAAATATGAATTGTAGATCTTCGAGTTAGCTTTTCAGTGATACCAAATTCAGCTTCATCTGACCACTATAGCTTCTAAAACAAGCATTTCAAGATAGAGGTGTCAAAACAAGAACTCTAATGCATAGCCCGGGTTTAAGCGTTTTTATCCCTCAAGCTCTCGGGCCTTATCTCTTCTAATCTTCATTTGTATCACTCTAAGCTTCATCAAACTCCACCATAGTCCACTAAAATTCATCTCTTCCACGCTTGTTTACCTAAAGATCTGCAAAACCGAACAAAACAAGCGCAAAACCCGAATTTCCTAGAAAACCTAAAATCTTTAGAACTAGACTAAACTAAGCTAAAACCATGCAAAATAAACATAAATATGCATCGTAAGCTACTCCTATATGCAAGCTATCAGAAGCAACGTCAACTGTACGGAGTCCGAGAAGACTGATGCACTCTACAATCGTAAACCAAGTATCTAGCTCACGACTAATGTGTCCCTCTAGTTGTTCAGTGTATGCAGTGCGAAAGTGGACCATCAAAATCATACGAGTCTGAAGGTTTACAAAATTCGATTACACGTCAACAAACCTAACTAATTACAAATAAACAAGTTTAAACAATCCTATTTTTAAAACATACCAAGTCCTAAGACACCTAACATCTAGCTCGTCCTAACATATCTCGAGAAGCAGCAGGAGCATCAACGATAGGATCAACAAGCGGATCAGCAGTAGGAGGAGCATTACGACAGGATTAGCGGGCGGATCAGCAACAACTTCAGCCTCATCACCCCCAACACCATCACCACCCGCGACGTCATCTTCACCCCTCCTACGTCTAGAAGGCCATTTAGGAGGAGGAAACTCTTGCTCAAGGGAAACTGGATCAGGCTCCATAGGGGTAAGCTCATAAATAGCATGCGCTATGTGTGTCTCGTACCTCTAAAGGATGACGGGATTATGTGGCCCTTCAAGCATCCGTAATGCGCTGGTCAATACATCTCCTACTAAGGAGGTGGAGGAGGTAAGGTAGAAGCAATCTCAAGGGGTTGTCCATATGAGTTGGTGATGGATGATCGAAATCTGTATGAGCTGGGACGGGAGATGATGGATGACTAATATTTGCATGAGTTGCGATGGGAGAGTGAATATCGTGTGAAGTAGTTACTAGGAGGTCGTCCGTCGTCCGATCCTCGGTCGGCTCAAAAGGATCCACCGACTCCTCCCAATTGTGAGGATTCGAAACCTCGTTGTCGGGGATGTCATTCCTAGATGATCAACTGTCCTCATCTACCACCTTATCATCTTTAATGTCACCCTCCGAGTTTGTCTTTGAGACGTCATCACGACATCATGTAACTTCTTTCGTGATTCTACTTATCAGGTCATGTTCCTCCGGATTTAATGGAGTTTAAGTCTTGGACACATCACCATGACAACATGTTACTTCTATCACGATCTTGTGTCGGGTATCCCTTCTTGTTTAACTCTCGGAGATGTCACCATGAAATGCCATCTCCTTTCCCCGTGCTCACCGAGTTCGGGCTTTTCGGAGATGTCGCCACGTAAACCAAAATAGTGGCCCCTTTTCTCCATACTCGAACAAGTTCGGGTTTTATGGACACGTCACCGCGTAAACCAGAATAGCGGATCCTTTCCTCTATGCTCGACCGAGTTCGGGTTTTTCCGAGATGTCATCGCATAAATCAAAATAGTGAATCCTTTCTTCCGAGTTCAAGTTTTCAGGGATGTCACAGCATAAGCCAAAATAGTGGCTCCTTTCCTCCATACTCGACCAAGTTTGGGTTTTCGGAGACATCACTGTGTAAACCAAAATAGAGGCTCCTTCCCTTGTGCTCGACCGAGTTTAGGTTTTTCGAGATATTGCCCCAACAATGAGATAAAACAAGCTAGCTAGTTCCCTCCGGACTAGGGGTCCGAAGATGTCGCTCAGTATCCCTGGTATCGTGTTAATTCCCTCAGAGTTTTGAGTCTCGAAGACATCAATGAATAGGCTCACTTCTTCCGGGTTTGATTCTAGGAGACGCCACCAAGAATTCTCTAATGTAAGGCCCTTTCCTCCGTACTCAACCAAGATCGGGTTTGGGAGACTTCGCCACGTAAATCAAAACAACGACTCCTTTCCTCTTTACTCGATCGAGTTTGTGTTTCGGAGAAGTCGTCTCTTAAACCAACATAGCGGCCCTTTTCCTCCGATGATGACAAAGTTCGGGTTTTGAGGCGTCACCGAATAATTTGAAAATTAAGTCTAAAAATCGGTTAATTAATCTCATTAAGATACTTGGAAAAGAAAATCATGGTCTTCATGAAAAGATTCAATTACCGAGAACCACCTGTATGATAACCAATATTCTGGAAAACCACTCGTTTAATTATTAATTACCACAAACCACCCTTGTTAGAAAATCTGTTAAATCTTAACCACTATACCCATTCTTCGTTAATTAGCCTGTTAAGCGCGTGAATCTCTTATTTGCCTATTTTCTAAGATAAAAATAAAATAAAAAAACAAAGAATTTCCTTAACCAAAATTCACGTGAATCCAGTTCTCTTCGAACGCCGATTCCGGTAAAATCCCTTACGCTCTCTCCTCCTTCGCCGAACGCCGATTCCAATCCTTCTCACTCTCTCAAATTTACACTCTCTCCTTCGCCCATTCTAGTCTCGAGTTCGTCGGATTCAAAAGACGAAACTTCATTTAGGGGAATTCAAAAGGGCGAACTTCAGATACGAAACCAAAGGAATTATAGTTCTTCAAATTAGGGCAAAATATTGGGCATATTGAATCTGGTGGTGTCGTCCACCTCGATCGAGCGCAATGCAGTGGGGGTTGGCTCCGATTTGGATTTCTGGTCTTGTCTCTCTCTTTCTCTCTCAATTGAAACTAAAGGGTTGCAAATTTGGGCATAATCGGCACACGCATAACATGATTTAGGTTTGCGGGATTGGGATTTAAGGTTACGGGATTGGAATTTCAAGCTTGTGAATCAAAGGAATTTCGGAAAGGGTTAGTGCAAGTGCTAACCTCAACATCTGACTCGAGGAATTGATGTTAAATGGGTGAATCTGAGTATATCGACATGTTTTCTATGAGCTGGACGAACAGTTGAAGCATGAAGTCCGAAAAGTAAGCATCTACCCTTCCTTATTCTTGTTTTGGTAAGAACTGCCAGGAAATTGCACTTGATTTCAGGAACTTATGTACTTTGGTTGAGCAAGTTTAGGGAAACAGTAATAGGACTTGGCTATTTGTTGTCCTTTGTTCACCTCGTGTGTTCAAGTTGATATTGGTATCTCCATCTTTCGATTTCTCTAGATTGAGGATTATCCATCTTTCATAGGTTTCTGATGTAATTGGAAAATGTCCTGATCTCATGGAAGGTTTGATCTTTGTGCTTTGCTCTCATTCACACTACCAACCTGAAGATATATTTTTGGATGAACTCAAATAACCTAATAGAGATTTTCACAGGTTGCTGATGTAATTGGAAAATGTCTTGATCTCATGGAAGGTTTGATCATTTTCTTCTGCAGATGGGTAATAATTAAAACCTCTATGTGTTTCTGTTTTAGCTTGCTCTTCCCTTAAATTTTTCTGACTACAATTTCTTCTACAAATATATTCATGACTGATTTGAACAACAAGATCAAGAAAAAGGAGACATCGTGAAAGCAGAGAGCATCCAGATAAGAGTATGTATTGGACTCGAGCAGTCGAGCCCATGATCATACAACAAGAAATATCTTTGAAAGCCTCTTCAGGAGCTTGGAAAATCAAGAGCTGCACATCATCTTGCAAATTTATTTCCTGTTTCTTCACTTCTTTTGTTCTCTTCCTGTTTCAATTTATTTCATGTTTCTTCACTTCTTTTGTTCTCTTCCTGTTTCTTTTCCATTAGAGTTGAACATCAAATTGACTGATGGTCTGTTGTAATGTATGGAATATGGATCTTATGTTCGGTTTGTAATGTTGTAATGATTGTTAAGTTGTTGAAAAATCTTATCTTGCATTCTGGCATGCTTAAAACCCCTTGATGTAGTTGTGTTTTCATTAGAGAAATTGAAAGTTTGCAGCAAAACTATCTTTAATATTGCATAAAATAAGCCAGAAAAAATAGACAGAGTTTACAGAAACGGAAAGCATCCATGCATAATATTGATAGGTTAATTGTCAATACAAATCTAAATCCCCAACAGAAGTACCCCTAATAATAGCTAAACCATGACATCGCCCATAATAGTTTTACAAAATAGGGTGGATGTCTACAAAATTTGAGCAATTGATCAAGAAGCACCCAACTTTGGTAATAAGTTGCATCAGTTTATATAAACAACTAGTTTATAATGGCTTGGTATATAACATATTCCTAATTCTTTGGAGGTCCACTACTTCCCTTGTGCTTCCTAGGTGAACGCCTTAGCACATTAGCTAGCTCATTCATCGTTCCAATCATCATGCTTTTAGGCTTTGGAAGAGCAAAGTGTGAACTTGTCGTTGTTGATGCATGATTTCCTCTTGAGTGTGGTTGCTGAAAATTTGATTGAGTATGTGCTCCCTACATAATTCTATCATTGTTAATACAATTTATAAATATAATAGACTAACAAATCAAAATTATGGAATTTCCTACTACCTGTACGAAATTAGTAGCCCCGGGAGAAATTAAAGTTTGTGTTCCGATGCTCTCAAGATATTCCCCACTCTAGTAGTACAAAATATAAGACTAATCATGTATTTGATTACTTATGTAAATCTTCTTTTTGTAAATAAATTACAAAAGGAATTTTTATTTACCAAATCATAACTAGCTTGAAAACCACTCTGTGCTAGCTAAGTAGTATCGACGCATGATGGTTGAGAAGTATGGACCATTGAAGGACTTGATATGTTTCTTCCAAGTTGAGAGGAAGTTTGTAAAAACACAAAAATTAACTTGAAGAGTATCTAGGGTTATAACAAAAACAGAAAATTAAAGATTATAACAAAAACACAAAACTGCATATACTACCTTTTTGGTGTATTTCCTTGTTTTAGAACCAACATACACAGTGTTGGGATTTGTAGGCCTTCCTCCTATGTTTTGCGACTTTGGTTGCTCAGGACCTTTAGGTGCATTTTTACACATGTTCTTGTAATGACCTTGTTGTCCACAATTAGAGCACTTAAATTGTCCTGCAATTCTTATCCTTTTTGGCTTACTTGGTTTAGAGCCTTCTCCAACCTCTCTTCTTCTAGCCTTCTTAGGTCTCCCAGGTTGCACTACATACTTTGGTGGTTCTAGAGCTTGGTGTGCAGTCCTCTCCCATTGGGCTTCTCCAGGCATTGGATTAATTATGTTGTTGTTAGCTCTCAAATAGGTCTCCTTGGTAAAATATGGATGTACAAAGTGTTCTAACTTCCTCCTATCCTTCAATATGCAACACATAGCATGTGGACAAGGGATACCAGTGAGATCCCATTTATTACAACCACAACACTTTTCAGCCAAGTCTACAACATAAGTCCATCCAAAATGGTCAACCTCAAATCTATCTCCACCTCCATACACAAGTGTACAACTCCTCAAACATTCTTGCTTGGCAATTTCAATCCTTTTCTTAGCATTTGGTGTGAACATGCCCTCATACTTTAATATGCCTTCACGCTTAGCCAAAAACCTCTTCATCAACCACCTTCTAATCCACTCACACATGGACAAAATAGGAAACTCTCTTGCTTGAAGAATCAATGAATTAAAACTCTCACACACATTATTTACTAACATATCAGATTTGGTGTGATGCTTGAAGCCATGTCTGGACCATGTATTAGGGTTTGCATCAATCAAGTACTTATGTGCACCTTCATCCAACTTTCTTATCTCCTCCATTGCATACTTATGATCAGGTGTATTCCATTTGCAGAAGCCCAAACAACATCTTTGAAAGTCTTGCCATGCCATTTTACTTTGAAATTATTGTGTAGATGCGTCACACACACCCTTGTTTCATCCACGAGAGCAACCTCATTTAATGCCTCAATTAAACCCTACAAAAAAACATTAAATGGTTAGTATAAATTGAAAATAAAAGAAGATTGGGAAATAATGATCTATAAATGCATACTTAACCTTTTGCCTATCTGACATGAAAGTGGGGTTGCTTTCTCCAATATCTCGCATCAAAATGTCTAAAAACCAACCCCATGTCTCCTTTCTCTCTGCCTCGACAACAGCATATGCAATGGGGTATATGTTTTCATTCCCATCATTTCCAACAACAACTAATACTTGACCAGTATATGCACCCTTCAAGTGACAACCGTCAAGCCCTATTATTGGTCTACAACCCATCATGAATCCTTTCTTACAAGCCTCAAAACAAATATAAAGTCTCTGAAACAATGGTTTCTCTGGATTGTCTAAGCACACATGGACATAGGCAGAGCTTCCTATATTCCATTTTTTTATGGTTGCTACATTATCCCAAACCTTACCATATTGCACCCGAGCATCACCTTGTGTCATTAGCATTGCTCTGAACCTAGCCTTCCAAGCTTGGATGTATGTGATGTCTATGTTGTGGTCTCTTCTCATGGCATTAATAAAACCTCTTAACTTCCAATCTGGATCATCCCTGTAATGCTCTAAATATTTCTCTGCCAGCCATGTTGATGTCATTTTAGTATTTTCATGCTGTCATCCACAATCATGCTTTGCAACAAAGGTCTTCAACTGAAAACTGCCATCTGTCCCCATTTTTCTAGCACATGCCTTAAATTCACAAAACACTTTCTTACAAATACACTTTTTCCTAGCATGCTTCATACCATATTCACACTTATATTTACAATAAGCAGTCACCTTAGTCTTGTCATTTTGCAAGTAGTAATAATCCCCTCCATTTTCTATAGAAAACTGTCTTAAAGCTCTTCTAAAAATTTCATTTGAACCAAATATCATGCCAACCTTAAGATTGATTTTTTTTCTTGAAGTCTACTAGAGGGTTAAACTCAGGGTACCTGACATGTCTCTCCCCATCAGAGCCACTTACACTCTTCAAATCATCAGAATCGTCCAATGGCTTCTCATCATCAATGTAAGGTACTTCTCCATCATTTGATTCTTGAATAACACCATCACTTGTGAACAAACCAACATTCTCATCAACATTTTCTTGAAATATGTCATCATCTTCACCTTCACTCTTTGTGAATTCGAAATATTCATCTGACAATGAGGATTCTGACCCTAAAACCTCTTCATCTGAACCATCTAACCCTTCTTCATGGTGTGCCTTTATTAGATCTGGAAATTTAACTTGAAGAGTGTCTAGGGCTTGGATTTTTTATTGTCCAAACACACTAATCTTATCAACACATTGAGAAATGGGCTGAGATATTGGGCTTTGGCTTCTCAAAGTAAATGGACTAGACTCATTACCTTGGACTATATACAAATGGACAACTTTATCATATCCAACACATTTGTGGACCATTTCCATGACATCAGAATCTCCATAAATATATTTCAAGCCATTGTGAATTTTTTTCCTGGTTGTAAGAATCACGTCTCTTTCACATTCATCAACCTAACTTCTTCACGTAGTAAGGCTTCCAACACAACTTTGGATATCATGTCTGAATCAACATCTTTATAAAGATGAACTTTTCCTTTTCTGTAGCATAATTCATCTGACTTGGAAATAAAAAATTGGCCCTCGTACATAAATTTGAGATTTATATTCATATTTGCAACAACAAAGTAATCAATAGTTCACATGAGTAATGAGTATCATTATCCATATTATGCATCAACAAGTAGTCTACAGTAGAGAATCAATGTGTACATGACACGGGCTGAGACTCTTCTCGAACCTGTGCGACCCTTAGCTAGATCGAACCCCTTCGAATGGCTAAGTCAGGCCTTGACCCGAATGCTCAAGAGAAGAAGGATGGTTGGTTTTGTGGGAATGAGCTTTGTATTATACAAGGAAAGGTTTACAAGAGCTTTACAAGTGTACCTAAGATTCCTAGAGCTTTGGTTGCCTAAGAGGACTTGAGTGGAACTTGGATGCCATGCCAAATGAGTGCCATGGCCTATTTATAGGCATGGCCTCCTTTAATCCTAAGAAGGATCTAGAATACATAAGCCCTAGATCAATCTAGAATGCTCCCAAGGTGGAGCGCCTATGGCAAGTCCCTCTTGAAGCCTCGTGCCCTTGCTAGAAGCTTCTGGTGCTCGCTGGTGGGGCGCGTCCTGTGCTGCGCCCTTGCACAGGAGGGGCGCGCTGTTGATAGGGATTTACTTGACAACAAATAAATTTATAAGTCAAGACCCCGCTGAGTATAGGGGAGTCAGGATCATTCCATGGGAAGCACGGTTGTTTGTTTATCGAACTACTAAACAAAAATAAAACAACACAATCACACACACAACCAACCTCGTTAACGACTTTGTCAGGGTCGTTAATGAACCTAGATAAACTACTGACACATACTAACGACCTAAAAACAGGTTCGGTACCGAGGCAGCAAACTCAGTAACGAATATAATTGAAAAAGTTCAAATAAAAACAAATATCTAGGACAAGGGTCACCACAACATAGCCATGCATATAAACTCGTAAGAAGATAAAGATCATGCCTTTAGATAGATAAATTCATCAACTATCGCTGGTTAGCAAGCAAATCAATTCATTCTCATAAACTAATTCACCTAATCACTTGTTTTGGATCCAAAGCTCGAAACTTTCGTTGTCGAACAATATCAACCTTCAAGTCTATAACTTTCTCTTTCAATCAAGTTAAAAACTCAAATTACCTCGATTCTCATCTAGGTATAAACACAACAAGCAATCTAAAAATAGATAAAAGGCATTCAACACAATCTACTTACTCATCAAACCATGCACAACTATGCCGGGTTAAACCCCGACCCTATATAAAAAAACTACTCACTACTCATAACTATAAAGAAAACAACTTCTATATGAGAAAACATTGAAAACAAAACAACTACTTCAAATTAATAAGAAAATAATCGTCTTACAGAATCCAGAAGAAACCCGAAAACAACAAGAACACCGAATCGAAAACTCGCCTAACGACCCAGGCTTCACTCTCGTTAGCCCCGGTTCGACTATTCTCTCTCTCTCGGCTTCTCTCCTTCTGCTCTCCTCTCTGAACACGTCTGAACCCCCCTCCCTAGCTAGAAAAGAAGGGTATTTATACTAATAAAGCTTATCTAATAAAAAAATATAAGATAAAAACTTTCCTAAAAGATAGAAACTAACTCTAAAAAGATAGAAATAAAACCTAAAAGATAACAAAACCTAAAATACAAAATAAAATAACCCTAAAAACTCATTAAAAACCCTACCGACACGGAATAAATTTCCGCACAGGATCGGTAATCAAAAGATCGAACTCTCGAAAAACTCTATCTTGTAGCCTCGTTAACGACCCTTTACAGCCTCGTTAACGAGCCTGGATTTTGCTTCTTCAACACTTCTTCTCTAAAAACTCTTGACTTCAATTCCCTTATCTCGTATTCTTCCATCCTTCATCGTAGCACTCCATTCAGCTCCAAAAAGCACCGTTTCCTTGCTAAAACCTACAAAAAGACACAAAACGGAGTAGCTTCCATACTTTTCAAAAAATATGCAAACTCATCCAAAAACACACAAAACTAACCCTAAAACTACTAAAACTAAACCTAACAAACTAAGAAAACACACTAAAAACTATAGCAAAAACACGAACCGATCTCGGACCTGAGTAAAGATACTAGAACTAAACCAGTAGTTGATGTTAAGCAGCTGAGAGTGGGCAAGTGTGTAGCGGGTGAGATCGACTCCAAGATTGGTCGCCAGGAGACTAACCAGATTCCCGCACCATACTTCCTTTGACTTGGTTGACTTCTCCACATAATATAGCCATTCGTACCCCAAGTTCAATAGGGCGGGCTCCTCAAAAAGAATAGTGCAGAGGCATGCAACTTCTATCCCTGTTGGCCTATTCAACTCTCTTTTTGGCCAGAAAGTAGCGGCTAGGACTCGGAGAATGATCCTGAATATGGGGTTGATGATGCTTGCCCCAGATAATGCCGCAGCAGAGGGCTCTACCTCCCCGGTGATGTAGCTCCAAGTCCTTGTCACCTTGTAATCTTTAAGGCTGTAATCTCGAGAAGGATTTGGGAGCTCCAAAATAGCATTGAACTCCACCAAAGTATACTCTCGGTTCACATTACCGAGCTTAAATCGAATGCGTCCCGCCGAAGTCTTCGTCGGGAAACTTATCTCAAGAGTGGCTAGAAACTCGGATGTGAGAGCCGGAAAGTGTGGTAAATTCTCCTTCTTCAGCAAGTGAGGCACACCGAGAATGACAAAGGCCTCTTTGACATCGTCGTAGATCGTCATCGATTTGACACTTGACCTTGAGAACCACCGAGTGTTGTGGTCCTTGTCTAGAATGGCATTGTATCGGTCCTCTTTCCCTTGAGTGCGCAAGATCACGTTATCCATGCGAGGTGGAGATGGGGACCTCTGATTCCTCTTCTTCTTTTGGGCTCGGGTAGCGGCTTGGCTTGAACTTGCCATGTGGACCTACAAATAAATACGAGTTTTCCAAGATAAGATCCACTTAAGTAGATAGACACGAGACCCCATACTTGGTCTCAAAATAGCCCTCAGAATTCTTCGTTAACTACCCAATTGGGTCGATAACAAGTCTGGACTAGTTTTTCAACTTTGATGATACACAGGGTCGTTAACGAGCCTGGGTGGGCGTTAACGAGCATGTACAAGAACCAGTCAAAAACTTCCGAGTGAAAAAGACTCTAAAATTCAGCCATAAATCAAGCATGCATCCCTCATAATCCTATGTAAGACACACAATCGGGTATACGCACCCCATACTTACTCAATTACCCATCCCGAACATGCTAGAATTGCCCAAAATTAATATGGTGAAGATCAAACTCGATTTCTAGAACAAGAAAATTCATGCATTTCCAATCAATTTGCAATGAGGAACTAGGCACGAACACCCCTTCCTTGATCGAGGACAACTAGGCACGAACAAAATTTATGAGCAAGAGCAAAACATGCAATTTCGACCACCTCTCTATAAACGCAATCTAGATACAAAATCTCTACCCTTATAACCATGAATCATGCAATACAGAGTTAGGGTTTAGAAATCATACCGGTAGATTGAGAAATTGAAGAACAAAAGATCGAAAATTTGGTGGTTAACGAGCTTGGATCTCGCCGGTAACGAATGCAGGGCTGCGGACTTCGTTAACTGGTTGGGTCTCCGAAGTTCGGTGGTGGTGTAAATTCCGATCGGTGGTGAAGGATTTTGGTCGGGATTTTTGGAAGTTTAAGCTTGGGATTGAGGATTTGAGAGTAGAATTTTAGGAGGTTTTGAAGGATTATATAGGAGAGGGTGGGGGTAGAGGTGAAAGGGGCGGCCCATGGGTAGATAGAAGATAGATTAGGGTTAAAAAAAACTTACCTGCCCATTTGCCGAGTCGGGTCGCCAAACCGGGTCGTTAATGACCCTAGGTGGGTCGTTAACGAGCCACCGAAGCCTCTTTGAATGATTTATGAGCCCATCTCCTACATATTGTTATCTTAAAAGAAACTATCCTATCTTTCTAACCTAAAATCTACTAAAAACTTAAAAGAAAGCTAGAAAAGAAAAAGATCTAAAAGAAAAAATCTAGTCTATACTAAAAGCGGGTTGCCTCCCGTAAGCGCTATGTTTAACGTCGTCAGCCCGACGTACTTACCTTGGCTCAAGGTAGCTCTTTTGCAGCTATGTTGGGGTCTTGAGGTACCCCATACTTAGCTTTGTAGGCATTATTACCTTGAATCACTAAATTTGGTCCCTTATCTTCTATCAGTATGCCCGATATTCCTACATATGGGTTAGTGAAATCTGAAAACCAAGGTGGTCTGGACTCCTCTGTAGCATATACAGTGGGGCATGGTGTAGGAACAAAGTATGAAGAATAATCATAACCAGCATCAGTGAATTCATGGTTAGAGTACTTACCTTGATTATACCCTTGCATGTGGGACTCGATGATGTGCCAATGAGGTTCGGTAGGGACTTGTGTGAAATTCTCGTCCGTTTTGGTAGTTGGAGGAGGCTCGGTGGGATCAGCTATGTCGAGTTCCGGTTGGGTCAACTCGATCTGTGCAGCCGTAGTTGGTTCATTGGAGTTTTGGTCCAGGCTAAATTCCACGCGTTCCTCGCCAATATCAAAAGTGAGAAGTCCTTTCCGCACATCGACCCTAGCACCTGCTGTAGCTAGGAATGGCCTGCCTAAGATAATGGGGACATGAGGATCTTCAGGCATATCGAGGACGATGAAATCATTCGGTATAAAGAATGTCCCAACTTGAATAGGATAGTCGTCCACGACTCCTGTGGCTTTTACGCATGATCCATCTGCCATGTAGAGGTTCATATCTACAGGCTCCAGTGGTCCCATGTTGGCCTTCGACCAAATTGAAAGAGGGAGTAAACTAGCACTGGCTCCCAGATCACAAAAGGCTATGAATTTGTGGTCGCCTATGCCAATTGTTATCGCAAACCTCCCTGGGTCTCCTAGCTTTTCTGGTAGAGCGATAGACCGGACTTCATCTTGCAGCTCTGTAATGGATCTTTTCCTGCTAAGAATATCCTTCAAAAATTTCGTGTAAGCCGGTATTTCGCTTAGGGCCTCAGCGAATGGCATGGAAATATTAATGCCCTGAAGAATCTTTACGAAACGCTTGAACTTACTTTCAGTAGAGTCCTTTGATTTCTTAATAGGAAAAGGAAGAGATTTCACCATTCTCGGAACCAAGTCAGGTTCAAGAGGTGATGCTACCGGGTCGACACTAGGGTCGTTGGGTACTCTCGGCGGGTCGTTATCGACCCTGATGGGGTCGTTAACTACCCTAGGATTGAGAGGAGGGCTCGAATCAGAGAACTTACCTAGACTAGGGTCGTTAGGTACCCTCGGAGCCTCGTCACCATGGTGCGCTAGTTCAGTACTCGCTTTCGCTTGGTCGTTACCGAGCTGAACCGTGGCGTCCTCTTCAGTCTTGTCTTTAGCTTGGACACGCTCCGGTAGTGTCTTTCCGCTCCTAAGGTGTATTGCTGCTATTTGTCCTCTAGGGTTCTCCTCGGGACGGCTCGAAAATTGCCCTTGTGGTCTTGGAATCTGTGCAGCAAGGTTCCCTAGTTGGGAGTCGACATTCTTCTTCCATATATCAAACTCTCCCCATCTTTTGTTTTGATTGTTAAGGTTGGCTTGGATTCCACTAATGCCTTCCTGTAACCCTTGTACCCATGATGGTGGCTCTAGATAGCCTGGAGGTCGATACGGTGCAGGTCTTCTATCTGGTGGGGGTACTGCATAGTTGGCATTCGGATTTTGGTTGCCCCATGCTGGATAGTTGTTCGACCTGTCAAAATTACTAGACTGGTTTCTGTATGGGCCTCTCATATAGTTCACTTCCGCATATGTCTCGGCGGCTCTTACCTGCTCTATGTTAGTGCAAGTAGAAGTACTATGGGCAGAAGAACCACACTCTTGACAAGATTGAGAGGATTTCAGAAAACTTACCTGTTTCTTCAGGCGGTTGACCTCATCTTGTAGAAACTGGTTTTTGACATCGGGGTCAACATCTACCTTGTTGGGCATGTAGAGACGCCTTTGGGGCTGGGGAGATTGTTGGGTACCATACATGGCATCATAGTTAGACAGCTTGTCCAACAATTCCCATGCAGCCGTGGGTTCCATCTCTATAAAACCGCACGATGTATGCATGTTGAGGCGGTTCTTCGTCTCTGCATGGATACCCTGGAAAAAGATTTCTTGGAGCACATATAAAGGTTGCCCATGAGTGGGGCATTGTCTAAGCATCTCTTTAAATCTTTCCCATGTTTCAACGAAAGTCTCATTAGGCAGCTGGTGATAGGAGGTGATGCATTTTCTCAACTCCGTTGTCTTAGCAGGAGGGCAAAACTTTGTAAGAAATTGATCATACAAAGCTTTCCAAGTCCTAATAGACTTAGAAGGTAAGCTCTCCAACCAACTCAGGGCCTTTCCAGTAAGAGACCACCTGAAAGCTTTTAACAGAAGATATTCAAGTGAGACACCTTCAGCAGCTATGGTGTCACATAAATCAAGAAAATTCCTAATATGCTCCATAGGGCACTCAGTAGGTTTCCCTTCAAACTGAGCCCGCTTGATCAAGGATATAAATTGAGACTTAATCACAAAAGGTTTCTCTATCTGCAGAAGCACAATTGGAGACTATGGCACCCTCAGTTCCGGATGCATATATTCTTTGGCATTCCTCGGATAGGCATTCAGCTCTTCCTGTAGACGAGCAGTCTTGACTCGTTGACGCTCAACCTCGGCAGCAGCGGCTTCTTTCTGGGTCTTTAAAGCCTCCATCTGCCTCTGTAATTCGGCCATTTGATGAGTCATCTCCTCAGGTGTAGCAATGGCTCGGTTCTCTCGACGTCTACAGTGCAGGGACCGTTCAGGTTTAGAATAGTAACCGGCGTTGTCAAATTTGAGCCTTCGACGTCCAACTGGCATACGTTGAGAAAACAGACAAAGAAAACAAAAACGGGGTCGGGCTATTCCCAGACCCACAGATAAGCAAACAAACACTGTTGCTTCCCCGGCAACGGCGCCAATTTGTTGATAGGGATTTACTTGACAACAAATAAATTTATAAGTCAAGACCCCGCTGAGTATAGGGGAGTCAGGATCGTTCCATGGGAAGCACGGTTGTTTGTTTATCGAACTACTAAACAAAAATAAAACAAATAAAACAACACAATCACACACACAACCAACCTTGTTAACGACTTTGTCAGGGTCGTTAACGAACCTAGATAAACTACTGACACACACTAACGACCTAAAAACAGGTTCGGTACCGAGGCAGCGAACTCAGTAACGAATATAATTGAAAAAGTTCAAATAAAAACAAATATCTAGGATAAGGGTCACCACAACATAGTCATGCATATAAACTCGTAACAAGATAAAGATCATGCCTTTAGATAGATAAATTCATCAACTATCGCTGGTTAGCAAGCAAATCAATTCATTCTCATAAACTAATTCACCTAATCACTTGTTTTGGATCCAAAGCTCGAAACTTTCGTTGTCGAACAATATCAACCTTCAAGTCTATAACTTTCTCTTTCAATCAAGTTAAAAACCCAAATTACCTCGATTCTCAGGTATAAACACAACAAGCAATCTAAAAATAGATAAAAGGCATTCAACACAATCTACTTACTCATCAAACCGTGAACAACTATGCCGGGTTAAACCCCGACCCTAGATAAGAAAACTACTCACTACTCATAACTATAAAGCAAACAAATCTATATGAGAAAACATTGAAAACAAAACAACTACTTCAAATTAATAAGAAAATAATCATCTTACAGAATCCAGAAGAAACTCGAAAACAACAAGAACACCGAATCGAAAACTCGCTAACGACCTAGGCTTCACTCTCGTTAGCTCCGGTTCGACTATTCTCTCTCTCGGCTTCTCTCCTTCGGCTCTCCTCTCTGAACATGTCTAAACCCCCTTCCCTAGCTAGAAAAGAAGGGTATTTATACTAATAAAGCTTATCTAATAAAAAAACTATAAGATAAAAACTTTCCTAAAAGATAAAGACTAACTCTAAAAAGATAGAAATAAAACCTAAAAGATAACAAAACCTAAAATACAAAATACAATAACCCTAAAAACTCATTAAAAACCCTACCGACACGGAATAAATTTCCGCACAGGATCGGTAATCATAAGATCGAACTCTCGAAAAACTCTATCTTGTAGCCTCGTTAACGACTCTTTACAGCCTCGTTAACGAGCTTGGATTTGGCTTCTTTAACACTTCTTCTCTAAAAACTCTTGACTTCAATTCCCTTATCTCGTATTCTTCCATCCTTCATCGTAGCACTCCATTCAGCTCCAAAACGCACTGTTTCCTTTCTAAAACCTACAAAAAGACACAAAACGGAGTAGCTTCCATATTTTTCACAAAATATGCAAACTCATCCAAAAACACACAAAACTAACCCTAAAACTACTAAAACTAAACCTAACAAACTAAGAAAACACACTAAAAACTATACCAAAAACACGAACATCACGCGCCTGTCTTCAGAAGGGGCGCGCCTCTTCTGGAAGCTTTTAGAAGGGGCGCGCCTGGCCAGCGCCCTTCCCCCTTGGGCGCGCCGAGGCTTGACGCCTCTAGAATGGGTGCGCCTCTTCTAGAATCATCTAGATGGGGCGCGCCTTGGCATGTAGCCCTTCCCATGGGCTTTCCATTGCCTTGGCTTCCCGAATGCCCCGGATGAGTTCCGCCTCCTCCGGAATCTTCTAGAAGGGGTGCGTCCTTGTTGCCTCCACGCCCCGGATCAATCCTGATGCCTCCGGAATCGTCCCCGATGCCTCTAGAATCCTCCGGAAGCCTCTTGGCACGGTCTTGGCATATGAATTCGGGCGTCCTCGTGGACACGGGACTGCTGCCCGTGTCATTCTCCCCCACCGGATCTAGCGACGTCCTTGTCGCGTCCACGCCGGTCTTGATGTCCCGCTTGTCTTGAGAGACCTTGACCCCCTCGGATGGCTGGAGCGTCTCCCCGTGAGACGGTGCCTTGTGCTCCTCTGGCCTGGTCTTCTCTCGATCCTCTTGTCCCTCGGTCTTGGAAGAGTCCGTGTCTTGGCCCCGTGCCTCGGATGCTGGATCTTCCTCCCTCGGTCTCGAGCGTAGCCGTATCGTGCCAAGTCTAAGCGTCCTCCGTCCCTGTCCCTCGGTTGACAGCGCTTCTCCCTCGATCTTGGCATTGTCTTGGTTGCATCGCTCCCCTGTCCAGCACGACGTCCCCTTGTCGCCTCCCATTAGCTCGAAGTGATATCGCCCCTAGCTGCAACGCCCCTCGCTCGGCTTCCTCGTCCCTTGAGGATAGGATAGCATTGAGCTTACCTCGGGATGGGCAGTCCCGCACAAGGAGATTGTCGTATCCGTCAAGTAAAGCTTTGCGGTGCTTACCTTGCGCTCTTCGTCCGTGATGCCCACCGCATCCAAATATTGCTCCATGCCATAGAGAAAGTTCTCCACGTCCCTAGCCGATCGGTTCCCCGCGAACTCCTTTGGCTTCGGCACGGTTAGCTTGTGTCCCGGCGTCATGGCGATCATGCCCGCTCTCATAGCGGCCTTGCATGCCTCAAGCTCCCTCTTGAGTTGCGCCATCTCCTCTCGTAGGGCCACAATCCCGGCTTTGAGAACCTCGTTCTCTTTGGCTAGGTTGTCGTGGGACTCGTTCAACGTGCGTAGGAGCTCACCCCTGAGCTCGTCCATGGAGGACTCGAGGCCATCCTTGCCTTCGTTCAAATCCTCGATGGAGTCCCGCACTTCTCCCATAGACAACTCGACCCTTTGTAAGCGTTCATCGAGGCTACTAACCTGGTCCTTCGAGGCGTCCCTAGTCTTCTTGGTATTCTTCTTTGGTGCGTTGCTAGGATTTGCCACCTCGGAGATTACGCCTTCGTTGCTCGACATCCTTTCCCTTGTACCGTTGCTCTGATACCACTTGACACGGGCTAAGACTCTTCTCAAACCTGTGCGGCCCTTAGCTAGATCGAACCCCTTCGAATGGCTAAGTCAGGCCTTGACCCGAATGCTCAAGAGAAGAAGGATGGTTGGTTTTGTGGGAATGAGCTTTGTATTATACAAGGAAAGGTTTACAAGAGCTTTACAAGTGTACCTAAGATGCCTAGAGCTTTGGTTGCCTAAGAGGACTTGAGTGGAACTTGGATGCCTTGCCAAATGAGTGTCATGGCCTATTTATAGGCGTGACCTCCCTTAATCCTAAGAAGGATCTAGAATACATAAGCCCTAGATCAATCTAGAATGCTCCCAAGGTGGAGCGCCTATGGCAAGTCCCTCTTGAAGCCTCGCGCCCTTGCTAGAAGCTTCTGGTGCTCGCTGGTGGGGCGCGCCCTGTGTTGCGCCCTTGCACAGGAGGGGCGCGCCTGTCTCTAGAAGGGGTGCGCCTCTTCTGGAAGCTTCCAGAAGGGGCGTGCTTGGCCAGTGCCCTTCCCCCTTGGGCGCGCCGAGGCTAGACGCCTCTAGAATGGGCGCGCCTCTTCTAGAATCATCTAGATGGGGCGCGCCTTGGCATGTAGCCCTTCCCATGGGCTTTCCAATGCCTTGGCTTCCCGAACGCCCCGGATGAGTCCCGCCTCCTCCGGAATCTTCTAGAAGGGGTGCGTCCTTGTTGCATCCACGCCCCGGATCAATCCCGATGCCTCCGGAATCGTCCCCGATGCCTCTAGAATCCTCCGGAAGCCTCTTGGCACGGTCTTGGCATATAAATCTGGGCGTCCTCGTGGACACGGGACCGTGGCCCGTGTCATACATAGAGAAAAAATGGCCAATAGTAGTAAATAATGGAAAGGAATACTAAAATTCATTGAAAGCCACAAGGTAGTCAGTGATATGAATATAGAAACGAATTTAAAACATATACAAAAAGACAAAGTCTGCAAAGCAACATCAAAAGCCAAACCTTTTGTTTTTAATACACAACAAAAGTTTCAAACCATTAAAGTACTAGCTTGTAGTCTCGTACTGTGAAACAAAGAAAGTAGAAGTCTTTATAAAATCAATTACTTACCTTCTCAAAAAGTGCCAACTCTTTGCTCAATTATGTCCAATTTTCGCCCTACTTTTGAAGAATCCTAATTCCTCTAGTTTCCATCAAGAGAGATTAAGGCTCTAAACTAAAGCTTTGCCCTTATGAAGAGCCCTAAACTTCAGATTCAGAACTCCGAAGAACTCGAGATTGGAATTGGTGAGGGAGAGAACGTAAATTTGAGAGCGTGAGAGAGACTGGAATTGACGAAGGAGGGAGAGAACGTAAAACTAAAGTTCACTTTATTTCGTTTACAAAAATCTTTGTTTTTGTTTTTTTTTTAATTTTGATTTTAGAAAATAGAAAATTAAGGAATTTCACGCACTTAACGGGCTAACTAACGGGGGAAGGGGTATGGTTGGTTCAAATTTAACAGATTTCTTCATAAGGGTGGTTTGTGGTACTTAATTATTAAACGGGTGGTTTTCCGAAATATTGAGTATCATATGGGTGGTTTCCGGTGATCGACTCTAATGAAAAACTTGAAGAAAATGATGATATAATCCATACCTTGATTGATGAAAACAAGGTTTGGTCTGAAAAAATCGTCCCTTCTTCAAAAGTTTGTGACTCTTGAATTGAGTTACAAGAGAAAAATCATGCTCTAGGAACCGAACAGAAGAATGAAGCCAAACAGAAGACGTATAAAAAATACAGATGGATTCTGATAAAGATCATTATCAAGAAACACTACCGCCAGGAAATTTTTACGATCTCTTACCATTTTCGTCGTCGATTCACAGGGGATCAATAGAGGACAAATCGAAAAACTCAATCGAAATTCATTCACACAAAAACGAGTACTCGCTAGCCACTACCATTATATACAAGAGCTGGTGTTGAAGAATCGAAACCACAAAATGATCACCACATTACCTTACTAGACAAACCCGAGCCAAACTCGAATCTTGTTTACCATGTTACCAGTCTTCTAGCCACCCGGGGGCGTGGATGTCTTCAGCAATCTGGGTTGGGGACGACAAGAGGAATCGGGTTGAAGTGTCTTCTGGAAGGCTCTCCAAATGATGAAAGATCTGAGAAGTGATCTCCATTGGCACAGAAAATGTCTTGTTTGCAATTGCTTCCCAGTCAATTCCAGCGAACCAGGGGTGACTTTTCACAGAATTCGGCCCCTCGGATCCCAACCGCTCGTTCTCGTCGACTTGGAGTAGCTGTAGAGAGACGTTCGTGTGATCACAATGTCAGTAACAAAAACATTGCTTGAAAACAAGCCATGAAAGAGTGGTTAAGAGTGACTCGGGAACATTTTAAAGAGGAAACCTTGGTAATGAGATCAACGGCGTCGGTGCTGAATGACTCGGGAAGAGTGAACTGCCCTTTCGCTATCTTTGCAACAGTATCCAGCTCGTTTTCTCTCCAAGACCCGAATGGCATGTCGCCTTGCAGCATAAAATAGATTAAAGCTCCTAATGCCCACCTGCAAATTCATGTTAAGCTTTTCTGATTATACATCCACTTAGTATCAATTTGCAGAATAATCTGAGAAGATAGCGACGATATGAATGAAGATGATTAAGCAATTTCATTAGATAAAACTTTATCATCAATTTATATCAACGCCTATGTACAACAATAAACAATGAATAATATCATTTTGGAAAAAAAAATTGATATAATTCTGAAGCTCAAGGAATATAGGGTAAACAACCAATACCGTCATTGTATTGGGTTAACGGCTCAATTTATTTTATAATAAAATTCTAAATATGTCTCAATTTTCTTGAACTCTGCTCCAATATAAACATTTTTGGGGAATGATACTGTGGATATAGAACACAGAGAAGATAGAAACTTTACCAGTCCGCAGGAAAACCATGGCCCTTTCCCTGGATTATCTCTGGAGCTAATGAATCAGCCATACCACATATTGTAAAAGTTCTCTCGCTGGATATCTTCTTCCCGAATCTGAAGTCTACTAGCTACACTCAAGAAACGGAATTAAAATCATTCGTCAGTATGATACAAAGCATAAGATTGGCATGCAAAAGTATTAGGAAGCAACAAGTTCATAAAAATAAAGAAAAAGAGAGGGGGAAGGAGAAACCTGCAGATATCCAGCTTGATCAAACATAAGCATTTCTGGGGAAATACCTCTGTATAGAACACCATTCTGCGAAAAAACATATATTGGAACTTTGAGTATATCTGTAGACCTGATTTAAAAGTTAAATAATTTAACTCTCTAAGGACCTATAAGATAGATTATAATGCACATACCTTGTGAAGATCTTCCAAGGCAATGACCACAGAAGCAGAACAGAAGCGTGCAGATGATTCGTCAAGTGGATTATGAAGAATCGAAGAGAATGGGCAAGCAAGGCATGTATTCAGAAGCATGCCAGCATGTGTTTCATCAGAAAATGTGCAGACAAGTTGTGGTACATACAAAGAAGGGGTAGAAGAAACGATAAGCTCTCTCTCTTTCAATATCTGCTCTTTCTTTCCCAGTTGCATCACTTTCTCCTTTGAGAACCTTTTCAAGGTAAACAAATTTGCTGAAAGCATACACAAACAAAAAAAAAAACCAAAACCTATTATTACTTCTCCAAACTCATACACATAATGGACCCATCAACTGCATAACAATGAGAAGGTCAGAATCTTTACTTGAATCTCCAAAAGCTACAAGCCCCACCTCACTGCAGTCGATAGAATAAAGACACCTTCGCCATTCCTAGAAAATGGCATAAAACAATTTTAGAGTCATTTTTTAGTATGCCACACAAAGCACTTTTTCAGACCTCAATAAATATACTTTTTTGCTTACAAGTTCAGATAACTGAGATCCGGATGGAATTGAGAGAACGATATTTCTCTCAGATTCTCCATTTGGCTCCATAGGATTTTGTTTAAGCCTAGACCATAGAGTAATTTGATTATGCACAATTACAAAACAGAGCATGAAAATACAATTTAAGTACATTAATCCTTAAATTAAATTACATACTTTTGCTCATCTTGTGAAATTTTCGCCAATGGGCCGACAACTGAATCAAACTGTTCTTTCTTTAGGATAGAACATACCACATCACCGGTGGCAACTGCTCTCAGTTGGCTGATCTTCTCACCAAGAAGTGACCACTCGCCAAAGTATTCCCCTTCAAATTTGTCTACTGTAAGGTGTTTGTTACTCTGTGTAATATCTCTTTGATTTTGAGAATCAGATGTTAGGCTACCAACATTTGACTGCTCCAAAATATCTGATTCAAATTCAATCCTCACTTGCCCCTTCTGGATTATATACATTGCAGAGAGACAATCTTCCTGCCAGAATTTTATCAAACACATTAGTTTACAGAGATTAGAGTGAACTAACTAATTCCTCATAGAAAATGTACCGTTTCAACAATTGTTTCTCCATCTGAAAATGAAATTTCAGATAAAGAATCAGCAATTTGGCTAAGCTGTAATATCGTTAATTTCGAGAGAAGATCCACGGATCTCAGCAGTTTCAGGGATGACAGATTTGAAAACTCTGACATGAGGATTCCACGAAAATCTTCTCTTTTCAGGGCCCAGAGAGTCCCATTTGTCACACAATGGACAGAGGCCTGCAAAGGTTTATTATTCCTGTTGGAACACAAGTTACCATCTTCTATGAGATCAATTTAAATAAAAAATAACCAGCTCTTAGTAGTGTGCAGATCACTGTCGATAAAAAGCCACCAAAAAAATGGCTACGTTTGCACGTCAGTAAAAGGCAACAAAGTGCTCATCTAAATATATAAAAGGCACAGAAAATAGTGTTCTATAGCTATATCTTGTTGTATTCCAGGTTAAATGCATTTCGCAAGAGTTGAACAAGTAAACAAGCATATATATTTCACATCGAGGGCGTAACACTATTATAAGTTCATAACACCTGAATAATGAAAGCATGATGCACGTACAAAAAGGGACCTTACATTAATGCCAGCTCTCCAAAAGATGATAACTTTTCAGCAGTGTAACAATGCAGAACCCTTGGGACCTCACCGCTTTGCTCTTCCTGCAATATAAATCCCAAAAAAAACCTTATGATTCCAACTTCAAGTATATGGCATTTTGATTTAAAAAGTAAAATACTAGCAGTTATGAGAAAAACATTAGAAAGATGTGCTAGAATATGCAACGTATCAAAAAGTAATGTAACTTTTTTCAGCCCTTCATTCAACAAGTATAAGTTGGTTATTTAAGAAAAAAAACACAATGATCTTCAAGGGCCTCTTATTACTGGCAACTTTAATTTGACAAACGGGTACTGTGATGGTTGTGAATTGTGATAAAACAGCAGGTTATTTGAGGATCTTTGTAGAGTTGTAGGCAAAAAAAGTATTTCTGCAAGCTACAACAATCATCAAAGTATTTTTGTTTCCATTAAATTTATAAGCTAGTAAGGGTAAGGGTAAGGATAAGTGACCTGTGTGGCAAGGACCTCAAACTCTCCGCTTCCAACAACATAAAAACATTCCCCTTCACTTCCCTGCAAAATGATATCACAAAAATTACTTGTGCCATCAATGTGATACAGGCAGCAATATCTCTCCAGTTGAGGGACATATAAACTTATACAGCTTTCAAGTTACAAAAAACCTACAACTTTTCATGCGGGGTATTTAAATAAATGAGATTACAAGTTTCATTATCATGATAGGATACGAAAATATCCATTTTACACCCGCTTTAGCGATACTAATATTTGTTTTATAGAGTACCACTTTTAATCTAAACATATATTTCATATTATCAACCTGCTGCACAACAATGTCCCCGGCCTGAACCTCAACTCTTTGCATGCAATCCAATAGAACATGACATTGAGAATCAGTAAGTTTCCTGAAGAGAAAGTGGTCATGCAATGCCCGTTGAATATGTGCCTAGAAGAATAAAGGAGCACTTAGTTCACCCAAAAGATAATACAATTGCATACTTCCTTGCACATACACAATAAATCGATTAAAATTTAAAAAAACAGAAACAAAAATTTACTTCTTCTTCCCAGGTTTTTCTGTGGGCTGAGGATGGAGGAACCCAAACTTTTCCATTCTCCAAGGAACTCTCAAGGGCACGAAGACGTGCACGTGACAGATCTTGTCTTACACGTTGGTTCCTGGGACCCCAGCCTATTGTTGAAGGAGACTCTGATCCTGTGACCTCCACAATTTGAGGAGTGGAAGGCTTTAAGCCAGAGTTTGGAGTTACTAACTGGTTAGCTGCATCCTGGAAAGAAAGAGTATAGAATAGTTAATAAGATAATCTTTAGCTGATAAATCCATAGATAACCTTATTCAGCTAAACAAAGAAAGTAGTCCACCAATTAAAGACTACAAATCTAGTGACTATGAGAAGTCCTAAATACTTACATCTTCCAGCCCATTGATATGCACAACGATGATGGTTATATCATCTGTACGAGTTTCATACTGCAGCCAAAGGCGATAGGACTCAGCAACAATTGCAGCACAAGCATCACGAGGATCTTTACACTTTGCAACCTGGAATATTTAAGAACCAGGACTGATTTAGGAAGAATGGTGTAAATTGGTAATTGTAAAACAATTGATTATCTCTTGTATAGCAATGCTTGCTAAAAAGAACTCAAAGAATAATGAAGAAAAACAAAAGACTCATTCCTTAGATGGTTAATCGGGTGAAGCAGGCTTGTTAGTTGCAGCATCAAGTTTCAAATTCGAAATGATACCCAAAAATTAACTCCAACGGAGGAATTAAATAATTTTACTAAATTTTTATCCATAAATTTCCGCTTCATCATCATCATCATCATCATTGACCCAGTGAGGCTCCGCTACAGCGGAATCTGGGGGGTCAAGATAGGGGTACCCCTGCCCAAGGGAAAGGGGGTACGCCCGGATGGACCCAAGAAAAACTGAAATTCAGCTATGTGACAATAATAACTGAATTTAGTTAGAATGCACCAAATTGATATAGGGACTAAATCAATTTGGTGCATTCTAACTAAATTTCCGCTTATGATATAAATTTCTAAAAACATATTTTTGTCATGGTATAAAACTATGTAATAGCACAAGAGAACACCGCTTTAATTCAAGATAGTATATGTAAAACCTACCTGCCCACACAATTACAGTTTTGCATGATTGAAAACTTCTAATGAAAACCATATAAGAATACCTTACCATATCAACCACAGTTTGGCTGGACAGGAATTCAAACACACCATCACTGGCAATGACAAAGAAAGGATATTCTGGAGTCAGCTCCAAAACAACAATTTCAGGGTTAGCCACCACTCCAATCGTTTCAGCTATTGAATCACCAATACTTCTCGTAAAAGCAGTACCAGGATACATCCCATTTGGCACCCACAGTCTAGGAGGATCACCGTCATCAGCTTCTTCCGTTCCCCAGCACTGAACATCCGGATTCTTCAACCCTTCAATCTGATCAAGAGTAAGAACTCTTGCTCCACAAAGCTTAACTCGCTCAAGCTCATCAGGTCGAAATGGAGTTTGATCAATTGATAGGTCAACAGCCACAATGTCCTTCCCTTTCCTCTGAGCAATAACAGCTCTTGAATCACCTGCATTAGCCACATATATGGTTCTATCCCTCACCAACACTGTAACTGCCGTTGTACCACTCATGCTATCATCCAAGTTATCAGCATGCAGCTGCGTGTTTGTTGCCACAAATGCCGCATGACAAGCCTCAATGGGATCTGTATGAAAATGACCATTTCTCAATAGATTTTCACACAACCTACGCTTCACAAATTGAGAGCATTGATCCCCAAATTCTCCATGCCCATCAAAGACTCCAAAGAAATGGTCATTTCCATTTGTCCCAAAAGGTGTATGAATACAAAAACTATCCTGGTTAGCTTTGTCAAGTGCATCAGGGTAGTAACCACGCTGCGACAAAAATGAGTATCTAAATTCATAATTTCCTGATGGAATCTTCACCGTCCTTGATCCTTCAGGGGGTAAAAACTGAGCTGATACTCGAGCAAGTCTCCTTATACCTGCCTCAGGATCTCTACCTAAACTTAATTGGTTCAATTGATCTCTGATCTCACCCTCTTGGCAATCAGAATCATCAGGAGAAAACACAAGATTATCTGCAGCCTTCACATTTTGATGTTGCTCTTTAACACCACTTTCCTTTGGAATGCAAACCTGACCTATACACGACCTCGAATAAACACAGCCCATCAATGCATTAACCAAATCAAGCAAAACCCAGAAACTGAATTTTCCAACTGTTTCATCAGACTCGGCTCTAGCATCAAATATGGTACCCCAAATCAGCCAAGCCCCCTAATAAGGCAATCCAGTCACTAAACAATGAGCACAACACTCGACTGCAGTTCTGAAATTGAAACAAACCCAGATCCCTAAAACAGCCAGGAACTTCTACACCACCCAATAGCAACTTACCAATATCAACCTGATGAAATGACAATCTGCTATATACTCATAGCAGTCCAAATCTAGTCACTGAATCCTGCTTCCAAGCAAAATTGAAGTCAAACTGAAGAGAATTCCGTATCCTGTAATGAAAAAGAAGTTACCAAATTAGCATGGGCCCTTCCAATTCTGCAAGAGGAGAGAGAAGCTTCAGAATTAAAACCTTATCCACATAGTATACAATCACCTACTAAACTAAAACCAAATAACCCCAGTAAGAGGCACAAAATAGAAGCCCGGAATATGTACTATGAGGAAACCACACATTGGCTTTCTAAATTGCTTGTTTTCCAATATACCTTACACAAGAATTCACCAGATTCGAATTTCAAGAAGCAAGCACTTATGGTCACCAAAGAAGAACGCAAACAATGAAATTAGTTGCGGGGTTAAAAAAGGAAAAATTACTCTAGAAGAGTGACCGCTCGGAGTTGCTATGGCGAATTCAAGGCAGGCAAAAGAGAAGAAAAGAGAGACCGAGATGATCACTTAATTATCGAGTTCAAGCAATCAAACCCAGCAAATCGGGGGTCCTCGTGCAAAAACAAGGAAGTGTGTCAGTAGAAAAATGGTACAGAGAATTCAGACGAAGGAGGAGGAAAGTGTGGGAGCCATGTGTGGAAAAGTCAGGCCCCAAAAAAGGCTTTTTAGCAATTCGCGGGGGGAGGAAGGGGAGAAGCCATGCCTATTTCGCTCGGATGGAGCGTGAGAGATTGGATTGCCCCCCACTGTAATTATGTGAGAATGATTTTTGTGTTGGTTGTAAAAGAGAGGAGTTTGACTCGGTTGATAGATGACGATGATGATGATGTGAAATGTGATTTGAATTTGAAATTATCAGTATCTGAAACTGCGATTTTAGATCGGTAAGTAACACGTTTAGATTGCAAACTGATTGATGTTATTAAAAAAAAATACTTTAATACATTTATCAATTCGAACCAATAATAATAATAATATAAACTTTAAAAATTACCATAAGTAATACTCCCTCCGTTTCACAATAGTTGTTTTTAGACAAAATTTCACACATATTAATGAAAAAAAAAATTCTCCAAATTGCCCCTATTAAATGCTCTCTCTTTTTTCTCAATTACCAATATGTGATTTGTACTTTTAAAACGAAAATTTGAGAGAAGTGTAATGTGGGGTATACTCTAAAGGTATAAATGGAAAAAAAACTTTATATGAACAACTATTTTGAAACAAAAAAAATTGGCTTTAAGAACAACTATTGTGAAACGGAAGGAGTACAAACTTTTATAATATGATACTAACTAAAAATAATACCAAGGCTATTTTTCGTAGAAATTTGTTGACATACACACCGAGGATATGGACATGTCAAAAAAAAGTTATAACACGTCATTTTCTTTTTAAATTGCAAAGACATTTCAAAATTTTTATAGCACGTCATCTTATTCTTCCTCTATTCACTGCTACCGCGGACGTCAATGGATGAGTTTAGCCTACAATTCCTGCTTCTGGTCTCGTCCTTGATTTACCTCAAGATCAATGATTAGACACATTTCATCAAGTTACTTTTCCATCAAGGCGTGCAAAATGCAAACTAACAAACAATGTGAACAAAAAAACTCTAGATTTGTGTTCACGAAATCGAATCACAAACCATGCAAATTTCTCATCAATTGAAATTTAAATCTAAAATTCCTATGCAAATTAATAACTGAGAGCAAAATGAAATAATTGAATGCTTATATTTTCGAGCACTTTGCCCGTGGCATAAAAATAATTTCAAGCCAAGATAATTACACTACCCTCTTCATTACCAAATCTATACAACTCCAAATTCTAAATTATGGGTTTCCTCTGATTCCCTAATAACTCCGCATGTCACTGCCGCGGGCTTCAACCACGGGCCCGTCAGGCTTCAACTACGTCTCCAGCCTCCCTTATGGAATGACCTTCTTTCACCGGTTAACCAACCACTACTCTGACGACAGTCTTGACATCGACTTCGTCACCAACTTCCTCAACCTCTCATTCCCCCTCCTTACAAGAAAAGTCGGCCATCACCTTCCACCGCCACCGATTGGCCATCGTCGTTCTCTAGCGGCGTGAACTTAGCCGTTGTGGCCTCCACCGCTATCCCCCATCGTGCTTCTGAGCAATTTTTTGGATCTCAGGACAACAACAAAATAATGTCGATTTTTTTTGAGCGATTAAGATTTTGTTATGTTTTATTTTTCAAATAATGAGGTGGAATTTTGGAAACACAAAAAATGACAATTATAATTTTTTTTACAACTCACTTTTCAAGCGCCTACTCAACATTTTTTCACTGTAATTTTAGAATGTATTGTTGTTGGTTAATATCGCAATAGTCCATATTGCTACTTGTGATTTTTAAAGTTCGTATATTTGACTGGCTGAAAGTCGTCGTGCCAAATCAAAATATAATTCTCTAACAATTCAACTAGTATAGTTGGTAAGTCGGGGTCGTACCCAAGAGACACTTGTATCCTAAGTAATATTATTATCAACTCAGAAAGGTAACAAAGGGGGGATTTTGGAATTGTAATTCTAAAACTAGAGAAATTAAAGCAATTAAACAAAGCAAAGGTTGGATTTTTATCAATTAAGGAAAAGCAATCTTATTCAAATATCCACTTTCTTCCTCAAGTTATTGATCATAGATTCAAACAGGTTGTTTCTTTTGATTATTCCTATCCCGACCATATATAAAACATCGAAACGAGACGTGCAAACTCAACATCCAAATAATTCATGAAACGGTCATAAATCATACGGATATTAGCAATGAGAACAAGGATAAACAGGATACATGCAATTGAATTCCAACGAGTCAAACAATCAACATGCATTCAAATCTCTTTCTCAATTGTTTTAGTCCAACGAGTCCTACAATGATTAGGTTTTGCTACGAGAAAACCTAAATCTAGCAATAGAGAGTATTAATTCCAAAAAGGTGATCAATCAGGTAGAAATCAATATAATCAATATTAATTAAGCACAAGAGAATTGAAATAATCTGTAGAAATAAACCTGAATAGAAGAATCTCACAACAACTTGAGTTTGAAAAACATCAACTTGAATAAGATCTAGGAGTTTAGTTCTCCATGAAACAAAGAATACAAAAGTCCAGAATGGTGGAAATTAGGTCTAAGAGAGGTGTCTAACACAAAGATGAAAACTAGGTTTTTGTAGTCTCTAAAAACATTAAATAATAAAGATATAATATAATAAGGCAATAAAGATAAGGTGAAGGATCTCGCGCGTGTCAATCCAGCAGGGCCGCGATCGCCATATATAATGCGGGGTCGCGATCGCGACCATCTTCGAAACGCACTCTTTCTCGGCGACGTGACCGCGATCGCCACCTGTGTTAACCGCGATCGCGACATTCAGCAAACTTCGAACACTTGAAAAAACAGCAACTTCCAAATCTTCGGTCTTCAATCTAATCTCCAATAATACTCATAAAGGACCTAAAACTCTATAAAAAGATGCATTAAAAAGTCCTAGTTATGCTGTACAAAACACAGCATATCAAATTCCCCCATACTTAGACCTTGCTCGTCCTCGAGTAAGCTCAAAATCAAATCAAGCAAGACAAATCAACAAAGGTCCACAGGAAACAATGGGAGAAAATGATTTAAAACTAAAAAGCACTCAACAATAAGCTCACAACCCGAACCCAAGTAAAAGAATGAAAGTTCATACAATAAAGTCCTAGCACAATCTATCACTCAAAGCAATAAACGTACATCAAAGCAAAGATAAAAGCCCATAAACAATAATCCCCAAGCCCTAGTAGAAATGTTCCTAGGCACTCATTTTTTTTCACTCATTCTGCTTAGGCGCCCTTTCGGGTTTTCACCTAACCGCTCATTTCATTTTCCAATTGATGTGCTCACCAACTCACTTTCACTCTTTTTAGCCTCTTATTACCCCAGCCTAATGTCGGTCCAGACCCATGATTTTTGCTTGAGCCTCCCTTTCGGGTTTTCAACTCAAAACAAGATGTAATTTTTTTTTAGTCTGAAACTGAAGTATTGAATCCAAAATGCGACTATACATATAATACATATAGTGAGTACTCCATCCCCCATACTTAAACCTTTCATTACCCTCAATGAAATAAAAGACAAATCAGATAAAGTCAAGGAAGCGAACAAAAGACTCACTGTGGTGGGGCAGGTAGATGATATTGTGACCAATCACGAAAGCTTGGCCACATGTGACTGAAAAACTCATGGTGCTGCCCTTGAACATGTTGTATGGACTGAACAATGGAAGCTCTAGTACTTTGTTGAGCTGCTAACTCTCTCTGCTGCTCTACAATGTCTCTTTGGGTAGCAACTATCTCATTATGGGACATAGTGAGTCATCCCATCTCCCAAAACATGCGGTTCTGCCAATCAAGATCAGAATGCACACCCCCAGAACCTCTACCCACAACAACATCCCAAGTAGAGTTGACTTCATAACCTCCATATCCACCTCTATATGTAGCAGCTCCACCATCACCATAACCAGCATAACATCATGTCATCATGTCGCCCAACTCGATGTACCAGCAGGTACTGTACTAGAACTACTACCCCATCCACTTGATGAGGTACCAACACCACCTCCAGGTACAAAATCAGCACCACCAACTCCAAAATCAGAACCACTAGCTCTAAGATCTCCTCCGTCTTCCCTTTCATCACCATCAGGATCCTCCATCTCAACATTTGGAGCAAGCATCTCTTGTTGAGCAGCGCCCCCCACCCACAAAATCAGAATGTATATTATAAATAAGCCAAAGTAGGGCCAATGGACATAGGCCTAGGAAGGCGTAAATAATCAGCAGATGGAAAACCAAACGTCCAAATGTAACCTTGCTCCGCTGATCCTCTCAAACAACGAACCCTCTTAAGCTGGTTTTCATTGAAAACAAATTCACCCCTATCAGGTCGTCCAAGCACCTCATCTCTAACAAACACTCTGGCAATCAGAGTGATCATGCCACATATGGAAATCTTTCTAGAATCCTTCTTCAAAATCTTCTTAATACTCATCAGAAACAACTCTACCCAATCAGGAATGGCATCCTTCATAGGCATGAGACACCAAATCATACTCATGTCAAAACGAGGTGCCTTGTTGACCTCCCCTTGCCCAAGAAAAGTCATAGACAACACCTTGTGACACAATCTAATGCAGGGGTGAGTAATGCAATAGTTATATTCACCCTTCTTAGGCAAAAACCCATCACTTGTAATCACCTTCCAAAAAACATTAAAGCCCGAATCTTTACTAACCGACTCCCAATTAGCAGAAGGAGCACCAGTAATGTAATAGCTGCGGTTTTTAAGGATATTTTCGAATTTTTCTCGGATATCTTTTTAACCTTTTTGTCCGTTTTAACGCTTAATCCAATATTTTTGTTGGAGATTAAATCCTAGAAAATTCTTGGTGATATCCTAAAATCACAAAGAAATGATTTTATGGATCGGTGTGAATTCTAGGATTTTTCAGTGGAAAAAGAATATTTATTGGATAAGCCGTCTTTTTAATTATGTACCGGAAGGAATGTAAAATACGAAACGGAAGCCTTAAAAATTGAGGGTAGCAAGATAAAATCATGAAAAATTGGTTTTATTGGTCTACATAAATTATGGGACGTTTTTCGTTTAGTGAGTTTTTCCACCCGAGGTACATAATTTTACCGCTTTAACGCGAGTCCCGTTCCAGGACGGAAAATTTCACTTGACCGTCTCTTGCTTAACAATTACATATTGGGAGATTGGATTTATACAAGCTCATCTCCTTGACTTTTCAAAGTCTATCTTCTTCCCTTCTTTGCAAATCAAAACCGAGAGAGAGTCGTTCGGGACGACGAACTCGGGCGAACGAATTCGAACCTCCAACACCACCTTGCCACCACCTTGTCAGCCACCACCCTCATCTCCTCCTCTTGTGTGTGTGCAGCCAGCAGCTGAACCAGGGAGAAGAATCAGGACGGAACGGATTCGGGAGAAGGGACGCCCTTCGTCTTCGGCTTCTTCTTCGCCTAGTTTGGGACGCCGCCGGCGAACAGCAGCTCGCCGACCACCACCCACCACCAGGGGTTGCCACCGGACACCACACCGCCACCTCGGGTCCTTGGGTCGAACCACCATCGAGCCGAACAAACTCGAAGTTCGAGTGAAGGTATTAACGCTCGAAATTAATTAGTGGGGTGGTTACGGAGCCACCGAAAGGACCTTTCGGGTCCGCTTTACTAAGTAAATTTATGGTTTTTATAATCTTGACGTTGATACGGTTCCACAGGTTCAAACCGCTCGAGAAACGGACGTCTGGATTATTACTTATAGCGAAGACAAGTTTAAACATCGATTGTCAGGTAAAGGACTTCGGATAATTACTCAGGATTCGTTGTTAATCCGTTTGATCTGAGATTTTGTAATCTTGTAGAACTACTACTAATGAACAATTTTTATTTAGAAAATTGTTTCAAAAGTGAAGCGGATAATTAGTTATAATTCCGCCAAGATGGCTCCTTGAAGCATGAAAACTAAAGATTTATATATATATATATATATCGATATTCGGAAATCAAATCGTTTATCGATTAGGAAGTTGTAGAATTGGATTATACAACTAAGAATTGTATCCATGAGCTTGTGGTTGAAGAATCTGTTGTTATAATTGGCAGAAGGCAGATAAAGATTTCTGTTGGACTCGCTGAGAGCGTAAAGCACGCCTTATAAGGCAAGTGGACGGTTCGTTCTTGCATTATTGTTATTAAATGAGGAATTGAATCCCATTTAATATTTGTGTTGGGAACAACTTGTATGCTTAATAAAATATGATAGGTTGTTATATTGTTAGAAATAATGACCATGTTGTTTATTCAGTTTGCGCTAGAACTGGATTTAGGTCCGTTATGTGCGACCTTGTTTGTTGTCTCTCGCTGAGACATTGTTGTGATTCAGATAGTCCAGGGAGTGGTTTTATATCCTCTCTTTATAACAATATTACATTAGGAGGGGCATAATCCTAATGGTGAGTCATGACTCTCTTCCCCTACTCTTCGTGTGAGAGGGTTGATAGGCACTCTAGCTAAGTGCAGGTTCGGCACGGTGTAGTGTAGACGACATGGTAATAGGCCTCTGTGATCTCTACCTCACCATATGCAAATGAAAGATCAAGGATAGCTGAAGTCCTGTGATCTTGGGTACAGAGTAGATGACATGGATGAAATACTCCGATGATCTCTACAATACCACGATATTTCGGCAGTAGTTCGAGCCGATTAAAAGCCACCAACTTGTTTGTGAAAAGTTTTGAAAGTAATATAAGATAAGTGCGTTAGGCACACTAAAATACCTGAATGGTTCGTCCAGTCGAGAAGCCATTCTTGCTTTTAGAATGTTATGTGATTAATATGAGTTCCCAACAATTGTTCATGTTTCATAATGGAACCGCAAGTTGTGGTGTCCTATCTTTTGATTATGCATGCCTCATTTCTTATCCTCTATGGGACTGCTAACTGTTGGATCAATGACCGGTTGTCATTCGGATTTCGATGCCAACATGTTTAGTCACTACCATAGGAACCAATCATTTTCTCCACTTGCTTAGTCTTTCATTAGACTAATCCGACCACCTTATTCAATTGCATGGCCGGCTGGTGCCCACCGTCTGTATACGACGCATCAGCTGCTAAAGAAGTTAATCCGCGAAGAGAAGGCTAGCCAAGGAGTTTAGAATGTAAAAAGGTTTTGAAAGTGGTCGCTTGAAGAAGAATAAGTCTGTTGTAAATATTTTACTTTTGCCCAAGTTGTGGTTAGAATTTTGTGTATGGAAGGAAGTCATACTATGGTTTGTAATAAAGTGTTGTAATACTTGTTGTGATTATAAGTTTTAAAGCCTTGGGTAACCTTGGATTAGGACTAATTAGGGTTACTGGCGGTAACACCTCAAGTGCAATAGGGAGGGGGTGTTACAGAAGTGGTATCAGAGCCGAAGGTTCTCTAAAAATAGATTACCAGTTGATATCTTTTAAACCTTGGAAATAGGTTTGAAGTTTTGATGAATAGAATTGTGGAGATTCTAAATTCTTTTGCTTGTTCTTTTTCCAAGGAAATGAAGAGAAACCAAGGGCAGCATAGTAATGATGAGCTCGGAAAAAGAGCGAAGAATGGAGCACCCACTGCTGATGAAGCAGAGTCTTCTCGAGTAAATTCAATCAAAGGGTTTCCAGCTTCACCAAGAATGGAAATTGAATATGTAGACATACCTAGCGATGAGGAATTGGGTGTGGGAGTGAACCCTATAATCATCTCGAGTGAAGAAGAAGACCCTGAGGAAGAAGAGGCTCCACAATCAGAGCAGATACGGTATTCGAATTCCAGTCAATCTTCGTTATCTTCGCATGAGTCTGGAGTGTATACTTCATCTCAACGGTTTTCCCCTTCTATGGATAACTATCCTCAGCAGATAGTAGGGTCGGCAGGTCCTAGTTCTTCTGGTAAAGATCAGGTTCAGGAAACTGAAGGTGGAAATCCTATGATGATACAGTCTTGGGAGGATTGGATATCCTCTGGGAGAACTCAATTTGTGAAATTTGAGGTAAAGACAGAAAGGTTAATGAATGTCGTGCAAGCCTGGAAGCGAGAATTGGAACCTTATGAAGATCTTTTTATCTGGGGCATTGCGGGACTGCATTTAAGCCCTCCGCGTAGAAACCTCTTCTATAGGAAACTGGAGCAAGGGGAATCACTCCTATACGATCAGAATGCCTTAAAAGATCCTTTGCAGTTTGATGTTGACTTTTTAGATAACTTCTGTCATCCTCCCGCAATGTAGTGAGGAATGGATAAGGGCATGAACGAGTCGAGATGGATAAGTTGGTTTTGTCGGTTTTCTTAGATGTAAATTAAGGTTTGCTGTAAGGTTTAAGAAGTTATGGTTTTAAGTGTGCCTTTATAGAATGTAAATAATGGTTGATATAATGGTTTGTGGAAGTACAAGTCCCTTTATGTAAATAAGTTGGTTTTAACTTTGTTTGCAGAACAGAGTTGTAAAATAGAATTGGTGTATGATGTGATATAAATAAATGGAAGTTTTGTGTATATATGCCTCTTTGATTTCTTATCTTTGATGTGGAATAAAGGAAGTTTTGTTTTCTGTTGTTTCATTCAGATGGTAAACACAGGAAGATCTGAGCAAGGGGATGGTTCAGATAGGAATTCTAAGGAGAGAGGAGAGTCTCAAAATCCTGCGAATCAACCTGATCCGAAGGTTATAAGGAATATAGTTTTCGATGAGGAAACTATGGAGACTTTGAAGAATTTAATGCTTCAAACTATTCAGTCTGTTCTCCCAGCTGCTCAAAATGTTGCACCTGAAGTTGAAGAAAGTGGACATGTGGGAAATATAGAAGTGGAATACCCTCAAGAGCTTCCACCTGTTCAAAGTATGAATTTTTCTCGGGCCTTGAAAACTTTCCTGTCCATGAAGCCCGACAACTACGATGGAACAGGTGAACCTGTTAAAATAGCATATTGGTTTTCCCACATCGAACAGTTGATGGAAAATATCTCATGTACAGAGTCTGAGAAGGTACGTATCGCTGCTTTACAGCTTAAGGAAGGTGCGACTGAATGGTGGAAAAGTACTGGTTTGTCTAGGCACCCAAAACTGAGTTGGAGAATGTTTAAAGATAAGATGTTAGATAGGTTCTTTTCTGCTGCTATGAGGAAAGAAAAAGAAAGAGAATTTTCGTACCCGCAAGTTGAGGGTATGAAAATAGCTGAGATGGCTGCCAAATTTAATCATCTTTTACAGTATGCTGGATCTGAAATCTCTACAGAAGAGCAGAAAATTGAGAGATTCTATGAATGGCTAAATCCGAAGATGAAGCCACTAATGGTCCATGTAAAGTGTTCAACTTTGGAACAGTATGTTGATGCAGCCTACCGCTTAGAAGTTTCTTTGGAAAGGTCTGATCAGGAAGCAAATAAAGGGGAACAAGTATCTCAACAACGTTCACAATTTAGTGGATTCAAGAGACCGGCACCCTTTCAGAAGTTTGAAAAGTCAAACCGGGCTAAAACTGAGTCTGGTTCAACTAGGTCCTTCCAATCTGGACAAAAGAAGGGTCGGACGGTTTGTTATAATTGTGGAGAAACAGGTCACATTAATAAGTTTTGTCCTAAGATTCAAAGGAAGTGCTTTCAGTGTGGAAAGGAAGGACACATGCGGATTTATTGTCCACAGAATAAAGATGGTTCAGCACAGTCGCGTCAAACCTCTGTTGCTCAGAATAGTCGTGTTCCGACTGAAGCTGCCAAATCAGCCTCTGTTCAGTCTACTGCTCAGAATAAGGGAAAATCGGCAATGACATCAACAAAGCAAGGTCATCGTCTATATGAGATGAGGCGTAGTGATGAACCAGAAGCTCCTGTATGCCAAGGTATTTTATATGTTCAGTCAACTGCTGTTTTCTTGTTGTTTGATTCAGGAGCAACACATTCTTTCATATCTGAGAATTGTGTAGAGCAATTAGGACTAAAATGCACTAATTCATGTGAACCTTTTGTGGTGAACCTACCAAACAAAGAAAATATCGTAGGAACCAAACAACTTAATAATTTTCCCATTAGCATTCAAGGTCGGAAGTTTAAAGCCAACCTTATATGCATTCCAATGGCTCCTTACGACATCATCTTAGGCATGGATTGGTTATTACAACATGGAGCTATAATAGACTTTAGTTCCCGAACGGTAACCATCCAGGAGGAAGGAAAATATGTGTGTCGTTTCAAAGGAAAAGGTGATGCAGAAAATGGGAAGTTGATCAGTTCTATGAAGGCTGCTAAATTGCTACGTCAAGGATGTGTTGGCTATCTGTGTTTTCTTGAAGAGTCTGATGAAAAGAAGGTAGATATTGAAGGAATTCCTGTGGTTAGAGAATTTACTGATGTTTTTCCCGAGGAACTCCCAGGTTTACCTTGTTGAATTTACAATTACGTTGGAACCTGGAACGGCACCAATTTCTAAAGCACCTTGTAGAATGGCTCCTATCGAGATGAAGGAATTGAAGAAACAACTCGATGAGTTGCTGGAAAAGGGATATATAAGACCGAGTGCTTCACCCTGGGGCGCTCCGGTACTTTTTGTAAAGAAGAAGGACGGAACCTTCCGGTTATGTATTGATTACCGTGAGCTGAATAAGGTCACCATTAAGAATAAGTATCCCTTACCAAGGATTGATGATTTGTTAGACCAGCTAAGGGGTGCAAAGATCTTCTCTAAGATTGACTTAAGGTCAGGATACCATCAGCTCAGAGTATGTGAAAAAGATATTCCAAAAACAGCTTTTCGAACTCGTTATGGTCATTATGAGTTCTTGGTAATGCCTTTTGGACTGACAAATGCACCTGCAGTTTTCATGGATTTAATGCATAGATGTTTTCATGAATATCTCGACAAGTTTGTAGTGGTATTCATTGATGACATTTTGATCTACTCAAGAGATGAAGTTGAGCATGAAGAGCATCTTCGGATAATTTTTGAAATACTTAGGTATCATGAACTTTATGCTAAGTTATCTAAGTGTGCTTTCTGGTTAAAGGAAGTGGCTTTCTTGGGACACATTATCAATCAAGATGGAGTAATGGTAGATCCTCAAAAGGTCAAGGCAGTCGCTGAATGGAAACAACCTCAGAATGTTAAGGAGGTAAGAAGTTTCCTAGGACTTGCCGGGTATTATCGACGTTTTGTAGAAGGATTCTCGAAAATATCTTTACCTATGACAGGATTACTTCGTAAGGTGAATAAAAAGTTTATGTGGGATGACAAATGTGAAGCAAGTTTTCAAGAACTCAAAAGACGACTTACTAGTGCCCCAATTTTGACTCTGCCAGATGGGAATGAAGGGTATGTAGTCTACAGTGATGCTTCTAAACAGGGGTTGGGTTGTGTGTTAATGCAGCATGGTAAGGTTATTGCATATGCATCTCGACAACTTAAGGTTTATGAGGTGAATTATCCGACTCATGATTTAGAACTTGCAGCCGTGGTCTTTGCTTTGAAAATTTGGCGACATTATCTCTATGGTGTCAAGTGCCAAATCTTTACTGACCACAAGAGTTTAAAATATGTGTTTACTCAAAAGGAGTTGAATATGAGACAGAGAAGATGGTTGGAATTGTTGAAAGATTATGATATTGAGCTGCTATATCATCCAGGCAAAGCCAATGTGGTGGCAGATGCTTTAAGCAGAAAAACTGCGCAAGAAGCTATAGTAGCAATGTTGACAGTTCAACCAAGGCTACAACAGGAATTGATACAAACAGAAACTGAAATTTGGTTTGAAAGGCAACAAGGTTGTTTGAGTACCTTAGAGATTCAAGCTACTCTGCTAGATCAAATCAGGGAGAAACAAGCAGAAGATGTTGTTTTGATTAAGATTAGCGGAGAAGTGCAAGAAGGCAAAGCACCAGGATTTATTATTCAGGATGATGGATCTCTGTGGTTTCGGGATAGGATCTGTGTACCTGCAATTGAAGACTTAAGAAAGATGATTTTGAGGGAAGCTCATTCCTCTGCATATTCCATTCACCCAGGTTCTAGCAAGATGTTCAAAGATCTACGCCGAAATTTCTGGTGGCCCAACATGAAGAATGATGTGGCAGAATTTGTGGCTAGATGCATGGTATGCCAGAAAGTAAAGATTGAACATAGAAGACCAGGAGGAATATTACAACCACTTCCAGTACCTGAGTGGAAATGGGAAGACATTGCCATGGACTTCGTCACAGGTTTGCCTAAGACACAAGGGCAGAAAGATGCTATCTGGGTTATTATTGACCGACTCACAAAGAGTGCACATTTCATAGCAATCAAGATAGCATGGGAAATCCAAAAGTTGGCCAAGGTCTTTATTCATGAAATTGTTCGTCTTCATGGTACTCCTAAAACTATAATCTTTGATCGAGATGGAAGGTATATGTCAAGATTCTGGAAGAATTTGCATAAGGCTTTGGGAACTGAATTGTGTTTCAGCATTGCTTTTCATCCTCAAACTGACGGGCAATCTGAGAGAACAATTCAAACTCTTGAGGATATGCTTCGTGCTTGTGTACTTGATCGAACAACCAGTTGGGATACCAGCTTAAGCTTGATAGAATTCACTTATAATAATAGCTGGCATTCTACGATTAAGATGGCACCGTTTGAGGCTCTTTATGGTCGTAAGTGTCGATCCCCGATATGTTGGGATGAAGGTGCGGATAAGATTCTTCTCGGACCCGAGTTGATTGAGAAGACTACAACTGATATAGCTTTGATCAGGCAGAGAATGTTAACAGCTCAGAGTCGTCAAAAGTCTTATGCTGACTTGAAAAGAAGAGATATTGAGTTTTCAGTTGGTGACAAAGTTTTTGTGAGAGTATCTCCATCTAAAGGAGTATTTCGTTTTGGTAAACGAGGTAAGCTCAATCCTCGATACGTTGGACCCTTTGAGATTTTAGAGAAAGTGGGTAAGTTAGCTTATCGACTTGCCTTACCTCCGGCAACACACCCCGTGCATGATGTTTTTCATGTGTCCTTGTTAAGACAATATGTGCCGGATGAATCTCATGTCCTTAGTTATGATGATATTGAAGTTCAATCAAATGGTACTTATGAGGAGAAACCAATCAAAATTCTGGAACGTCGTGTGAAGATGCTTCGTAGCAAAGAAATACCTTTGGTAAGAATTTTATGGTCTAAGAATGGTGGAGAGGGGACAACTTGGGAAACATGGGAAACAGAGCAGGAAATGCTAAGTCGTTATCCTGAGTTCATATCCACCTAGTGTAAATTATTAAGGGGGTACTATCAGCTTTGCAGTCTTGTTCATGTAATTGTGTACATCGGTATCTTTTGTTTCTTGTAACCTGACTTTTCTGGTTTCGTGGTCGAAACCATTTTTAAGGGGGTACTAATGTAATAGCTGCGGTTTTTAAGGATATTTTCGAATTTTTCTCGGATATCTTTTTAAACTTTTTGTCCGTTTTAACGCTTAATCCAATATTTTTGTTGGAGATTAAATCCTAGAAAATTCTTGGTGATATCCTAAAATCACAAAGAAATGATTTTATGGATCGGTGTGAATTCTAGGATTTTTCAGTGGAAAAAGAATATTTATTGGATAAGCCGTCTTTTTAATTATGTACCGGAAGGAATGTAAAATACGAAACGGAAGCCTTAAAAATTGAGGGTAGCAAGATAAAATCATGGAAAATTGGTTTTATTGGTCTACATAAATTACGGGACGTTTTTCGTTTAGTGAGTTTTTCCACCCGAGGTACATAATTTTACCGCTTTAACGCGAGTCCCGTTCCGGGACGGAAAATTTCACTTGACCGTCTCTTGCTTAACAATTACGTATTGGGAGATTGGATTTATACAAGCTCATCTCCTTGACTTTTCAAAGTCTATCTTCTTCCCTTCTTTGCAAATCAAAACCGAGAGAGAGTCGTTCGGGACGACGAACTCGGGCGAACGAATTCGAACCTCCAACACCACCTTGCCACCACCTTGTCAGCCACCACCCTCATCTCCTCCTCTTGTGTGTGTGCAGCCAGCAGCTGAACCAGGGAGAAGAATCAGGACGGAACGGATTCGGGAGAAGGGACGCCCTTCGTCTTCGGCTTCTTCTTCGCCTAGTTTGGGACGCCGCCGGCAAACAGCAGCTCGCCGACCACCACCCACCACCAGGGGTTGCCACCGGACACCACACCGCCACCTCGGGTCCTTGGGTCGAACCACCATCGAGCCGAACAAGCTCGAAGTTCGAGTGAAGGTATTAACGCTCGAAATTAATTAGCGGGGTGGTTACGGAGCCACCGAAAGGACCTTTCGGGTCCGCTTTACTAAGTAAATTTATGGTTTTTATAATCTTGACGTTGATACGGTTCCACAGGTTCAAACCGCTCGAGAAACGGATGTCTGGATTATTACTTATAGCGAAGACAAGTTTAAACATCGATTGTCAGGTAAAGGACTTCGGATAATTACTCAGGATTCGTTGTTAATCCGTTTGATCTGAGATTTTGTAATCTTGTAGAACTACTACTAATGAACAATTTTTATTTAGAAAATTGTTTCAAAAGTGAAGCGGATAATTAGTTATAATTCCGCCAAGATGGCTCCTTGAAGCATGAAAACTAAAGATTTATATATATATATATATATATCGATATTCGGAAATCAAATCGTTTATCGATTAGGAAGTTGTAGAATTGGATTATACAACTAAGAATTGTATCCATGAGCTTGTGGTTGAAGAATCTGTTGTTATAATTGGCAGAAGGCAGATAAAGATTTCTGTTGGACTCGCTGAGAGCGTAAAGCACGCCTTATAAGGCAAGTGGACGGTTCGTTCTTGCATTATTGTTATTAAATGAGGAATTGAATCCTATTTAATATTTGTGTTGGGAACAACTTGTATGCTTAATAAAATATGATAGGTTGTTATATTGTTAGAAATAATGACCATGTTGTTTATTCAGTTTGCGCTAGAACTGGATTTAGGTCCGTTATGTGCGACCTTGTTTGTTGTCTCTCGCTGAGACATTGTTGTGATTCAGATAGTCCAGGGAGTGGTTTTATATCCTCTCTTTATAACAATATTACATTAGGAGGGGCATAATCCTAATGGTGAGTCATGACTCTCTTCCCCTACTCTTCGTGTGAGAGGGTTGATAGGCACTCTAGCTAAGTGCAGGTTCGGCACGGTGTAGTGTAGACGACATGGTAATAGGCCTCTGTGATCTCTACCTCACCATATGCAAATGAAAGATCAAGGATAGCTGAAGTCCTGTGATCTTGGGTACAGAGTAGATGACATGGATGAAATACTCCGATGATCTCTACAATACCACGATATTTCGGCAGTAGTTCGAGCCGATTAAAAGCCACCAACTTGTTTGTGAAAAGTTTTGAAAGTAATATAAGATAAGTGCGTTAGGCACACTAAAATACCTGAATGGTTCGTCCAGTCGGGAAGCCATTCTTGCTTTTAGAATGTTATGTGATTAATATGAGTTAAACAATTGTTCATGTTTCATAATGGAACCGCAAGTTGTGGTGTCCTATCTTTTGATTATGCATGCCTCATTTCTTATCCTCTATGGGACTGCTAACTTTTGGATCATCGACCGGTTGTCATTCGGATTTCGATGCCAACATGTTTAGTCACTACCATAGGAACCAGTCATTTTCTCCACTTGCTTAGTCTTTCATTAGACTAATCCGACCACCTTATTCAATTGCATGGCCGGCTGGTGCCCACCGTCTGTATACGACGCATCAGCTGCTAAAGAAGTTAATCCGCGAAGAGAAGGCTAGCCAAGGAGTTTAGAATGTAAAAAGGTTTTGAAAGTGGTCGCTTGAAGAAGAATAAGTCTGTTGTAAATATTTTACTTTTGCCCAAGTTGTGGTTAGAATTTTGTGTATGGAAGGAAGTCATACTATGGTTTGTAATAAAGTGTTGTAATACTTGTTGTGATTATAAGTTTTAAAGCCTTGGGTAACCTTGGATTAGGACTAATTAGGGTTACTGGCGGTAACACCTCAAGTGCAATAGGGAGGGGGTGTTACAAGTAACACCAAAAGCTCCTGACAAACCCGCCTTGTCTATATAATATGGCTCATCCAAGATATGAAATTTGATCAAACCATCATCATCATCATTAAAAGTAGACAGAAACTCCAACACAAGATTCTTATATGTAGGGGCATTCAGATCAATAAAACCCCCTAATCCACCCTCCATCAGAAATCTCAAAGTGCAATCATACATGCCTAAAGTCCTTAGCATCTCAACATCAAAAAATTTTGTACTAGTAATTTTCCTTTTAGCCAAAGAATCCCATTTTCTCTTTTGTGCAGCAGTCAATTTCTTAACCGGATACGCCATTATTAATTAGTAGAGCAAATCAAACTCAGAAGAGGGCGAAAAATCGACTTACAGTAGTAAAACGGAACAATTTGTTGCTCGGCCGCGATCACCGAAAGTGAAGGCAGTGATCGCCTTTCTGGGGGAGGTCGCAATCGCGGTGAATGAGGGCAGCGATCGCGGTTCTGGACGCTTCGGCGTAATCTCGGCAGCGACGAACTCTGGTATCGCGGCTCCCTTCATGACCGAGCCGCGATCGCCGAGCTGCTTCTTCAACAAATCGAGGGCGAGCCGATAGGAATGGAGATGGTGGGTTTTGGAGAAAATTTTTGGAATTTTATAGATTTGATTTTGTGAAGGTTTTTGAGGAGAGGTGTTTTTATGAACGGATTTGGATTTAGGAGAAGGTGAGGATTATAGATCTGGATTTTGTGGAGGTTTTTGGAAGAATTTTATTTGGAGGTTTAATGGAGGTTTGAAAGAGTGGGTTTTAATGAAGGTTTTGTAATGGAGGTTGAAGAAGGAAAAGAAGAGATAGAAGATGAAGTAGAAGGTGGAGTGTAGAGGGGTAGGGCCGGCAGTGGGATAGCCCTACCGCCTCGTCATATATATATATATATATTTAATTTATGATTTTTTTGGATTTTTTAGTTTTTATCTCTGGGAAGCCATGATCGCAGCTAGTGACGGCCACGATCGCGGTTTTCGCACTAGGCCGTCAATTCTTTCGGAAAAGTCCCGTGATTGCCTTTTTTTACTAGGCGATCACGGTTCCTTACCAATAATGTTCTTTCGAACCTAGTACCTGCGTGGTAGCCCCAATAGATTGAAAAGAAAACTAAACAAACCAGAAAAAATACTGGAAAAGAAAAGGAAAACTTACCTCGGGCTACCTCCGAGCAGTGCGTTTGTTTAACGTCGTTGGCCCGACATTTTAGCCATCTTATTCAGCACTGGGGATTGGATTAGAAAGATCCAACTCTTCTAACATATCTTGGCTTACTCCCTGATGGTATTTCTTCAATCTCTGACCATTAACCTTGAATACCTTTAGGGAGTCCTCATCAATCAATTCCACAGCCCCATGTGGAAAAACTTGAGCACCAATGTATGGTCCAACCCATCTAGAACAAAGGTTCCCTGGGAAGAGTGTGAGACGAGACTGAAAAAGAAGGACCTTATCTCTAGCTTTGAATTCCTTTCTTAGGATGTTCTTGTCATGCCATGCTTTTGTTTTGTTTTTTAATTCAGAACATTGTCATAAGCATCCAATCTCAACTCTTCCAACTCCTGCAATTGTAATTTTCTAAACGCTCCATCCTCTTCAAGTTTGAAGTTGCATTTTTCGACCGCCCAGTAAGCTTTGTGCTCAAGCTCTACTAGCAAGTGACAGCCTTTTCCATAGACCAATCTAAAGGGAGACATCCCGATGGATGTCTTATAAGCAGTACGGTTGGCCCACAAAGCATCATTGAGTCTCAAACTCCAATCTTTCCTGTTAGGTGCCACCGTCTTCTCCAAAATTGTTTTTATCTCCCTGTTGGACACTTCAGCTTGCCCATTGGTCTGGGGTGATAGGCAGTAGAGATCTTCTAAGTGACATGGTACTTCTTCAATAAAGTACTAACAATCTTGTTGCAAAAATGAGTACCCCTGTCACTTATTAATGCCTTGGGAATCCCAAACCTAGAGAAAATGTTGTTCTTAAGGAAACCTGCAACTTCTTTTGAATAATCAGTTCTGGTGGCCTTTGCTTCCACTCACTTGGAAACATAGTCCACCGCAAGTAAAATATATAGGTTCCCATAAGAAGAGGGGAAAGGTCCCATGAAATCAATGCCCTAAACATAAAAAAATTCACAAAATATCATACGAGATTGAGGCATTTCATGTCTCTTAGAAATATTACCCACCCTTTGACAACGATCACATGATTTACAAAAAGCATGAGCATCCCTAAAAATATGAGGCCAATAAAAACCAACTTCTAGAACTTTCCTAGCACTTTTGTTAGTCCCAAAATGACCCCTACATGCATAGGAATGACAAAAAGAAAGAATATAGATTGTACCTCAAAACCGGGACACACCGTCGGATTACTTGATCTGTGCAATGCTTCCATAAATAAGGATCATCCCAAACATAGAATCGGGATTCATGATGCACCTTGTCATTTTGAGCCTTCGTGAAATTAGGAGGAAACTCCCCTGAGACGAGGTAGTTGATAAGATTTGCATACCATGGCTTGAACGAATGGATCCCTAGAACGAATTCCTCGAGTCACAGCTCATTTTCGCAGTCGCCGTCCTGGCCGCGATCGCCCTTCTCCGGCCGTGATCGCGGTTGCTTAGATGCGGTCGCACCTTGTGGTGGCGGCGATCACGGTTTATTGTTCAGTCTCGACCCCGAAAAGCGTGCCATCAGGGAATCGTCCTTGAATCTGTTCTTGACTTTCTGACTTGTCTTCCACGTGTACAAGCCGGCTTAGGTGGGCAACCACAAGGTTTTCAGCTCCTTTTTTATCTCTTATCTCAATATCAAACTCACTCAGCAAGAGGATCCATCTTGTCAACCTTGGCTTAGCCTCTTTTTTCTTCATCAAATAACGAAGTGATGTATGGTATGAATAAACTATCACTTTTGTCCCCAACAAATACTGCCTGAACTTCTCCAAAGCAAACACTACAACAAGCATTTCCTTTTCAGTGGTGGAGTAGTTTCTTTGGGCATCATTTAAGGTCATGGAAGCATAATGTATGACGTGAGATACTTTGGCTTCCTTTTGACCCAAAACAACCCCAACAGCATAGTCACTTGCATCACACATGATCTCCAAAGGTTGAGACCAATCCGGGGCTTGAATTATTGGTGCACTTGTAAAGTGAGTTTTCAGCTCATCAAACGTCTTTTTGCATGCCTCCTTGAGCTTATAAGGCACATCCTTCTTCAGCAATTCACATAATGGGGATGAGATCTTTGAAAAGTCTTTAATAAACCTACGATGGAAACCTGCATGGCCTAGAAAAGAATGCACTTCATGCACATTAGTAGGATAAGGCAAGGATTGAATAATATCAATCTTTGCCTTATCGACCTCAATAACCCTAGATGAGACTATGTGACCCAAAATAATGCCTTGCTCAACCATAAAGTGACACTTCCTAGAGTTTAGAACCAAATTGGTTTCTACACATCTTTGAAGGACTAAGGAAAGATGGTTTAAGCAGGCATCAAAGTCATCTCCATGTACTGTAAAGTCATCCATAAAAACCTCAATAAAATTTTCAATATACTCAGAAAAGATACTAACCATACACCTTTGGAACGTCCCGGGTGCATTACATAATCCAAATGGCATTCTGCGGTATGCAAAAGTGCCAAACGGACATGTAAATGTCGTCTTCTCTTGGTCCTCTAGTGCAATGGCAATCTGAAAATACCCTGAATAGCCATCTAGAAAGCAGTAATAGGAACAACCAGCAAGTCGCTCAAGCATTTGATCAATGAATGGCAAGAGAAAGTGATATTTTCTGGTTACCGTATTCAGCTTATGGTAATGAATACATACTCTCCAACCGGTCTGGACTCTTCTGGGGACTAACTCCCCATGCACATTTTCTACCACTGTAATACCACCCTTCTTGGGCACAACTTGGGTCGGACTAACCCATTGACTATTAGAGATGGGGTATCATGTAGGAGCTTCAGCACCTCCTTCTTGACTACCTCCATCATAGGTGGGTTGAGCCTTCTCTGTGGCTGCCTGGACGGCTTGGCACCATCTTCTAGGAGGATCCTATGGATACATATAGAGGGACTAATCCTTTTAATGTCAGTAATGGTCCAGCCCAGGGCTATCTTGTGCTCTTTAAGTACTTGCACCAATTTCTCTTCTTGTTCCTTGGAGAATTTTTTAGAGATAATGACAGGCAAAGTGCCACCATCTCCAAGGAAAGCATATTTCAAGTGTTTAGGGAGATGTTTAAGCTCAACTTTTGGTGCATGTACTGCAGAAGGAAGCAATTTCTCGCTAGGGAGAGTTAGTGGTATGGGCCTAATGGCTAAAGCATCAGCAGTGGATTCACAATAAGCACTCAAATCATCAAGGATCCCATGATATCTATCAGGCAAATTATAATCCATGCATGAAATGACAATGTCATTCTCTAAAACAGATTGCAACTCATCACCATAAGTAGTATCAAAGACATCTTGAACAATGGGATCCATTACATCAATGGAGCAAAGAGAATGATCATCTTGGGGGTATTTTATAGCATTATCCATACTATATTCAAATATCTCCCCATCAAATTCCATAGCTAGGACACCTTTACTCATATCAATTTTTGTTTCTGTAGTTTTCATGAAAAGTCTGCCTAATAAAATGGGTGCATCATGCACATCATGATCCATGTCAAGCACAAAGAAATTAGCAGGGAATTTCAAGTTATCAATCATGACAAGGACATCCTCAACAACCCCTTTCGGGTAGACAGTAGACCTATCAGCTAATTGAACAACGACATTTGTCTCATGCAAAGGTCCTAAGCCTAGTGAAGTGTAAACAAAATAAGGCATGACATTAATAGAAGCACCTAAATCAAGCATGGCTTTATCAATTTTAGTGTCTCCTATTATGTAGGGAATGTTGAACATGCCTAGATCACTGCACTTCTTAGGCATACGCTTTTGAAATATAGCAGAGACATGTTCATTGACCTTAACCTTTTGTTTCCCTTTTAATTTTTGGTTCCTTTTAATTGTGTACAATTCTTTCACAAATTTAGCAAACCTAGGAACACTTTTAATCAGATTTATTAGAGGGATGTTTACCTCACACTTAGAGAATGTATCAAAGATCTCCTTGTCGTTCTCGGGTTTCCTTGTGTCCTTCAGTGCTTCAGGAAAGGGAGGGGGTGGATTTTGAGAAACCATAGAATGAAAATCTGGGCGAACATATGATCAGGTTTTGCTACGAGAAAACCTAAATCTAGCAATAGAGAGTATTAATTCCAACAAGGTGATCAATCAAGTAGAACTCAATATAATCAATATTAATTAAGCACAAGAGAATTGAAATAATCTGTAGAAATAAACCTGAATAGAAGAATCTCACAAAAACTTGATTCTGAAAAGCTTCAACTTGAATAAGATCTAGGAGTTTAGTTCTCCATGAAACAAAGAATACAAAAGTCTAGAATGATGGAAATTAGGTCTAAGAGAGGTGTCTAACACAAAGCTCAAAACTAGGTTTTTGTAGTCTCTAAAAACACGAAATAATAAAGATATAATATAATAAGGCAATAAAGATAAGGCGGAGGATCTCGTGTGTGCAATCCAGCAGGGACGCAATCGCCATAATGCGGGGCCGCGATCGCGGCCATCTTCGAAACGCACTCTCTCTCGGCGACGTGAACCGCGATCGCCACCTGTGTTAACCGCGATCGCGGCCTTCGGCAAACTTCGAACACTTGAAAAAACAACAACTTCCAAATCTTCAGTCTTCAATCTAATCTCCAATAATACTCATAAAGGACCTAAAACTCTATTAAAAGATGTACTAAAAAGTCCTAGTTATACTGTACAAAACACAACATATCAATATTATTGGTTCAAAGTTGATGTTTGGCATTATTTAAAAGCATATTTCAAAAAAAATTATTCTTTTGAATCATAAAAGATTGATATATTTTACTTTGACATGGATATATAACAATAAGAATACTCGACGGGTGAGAACTAAGAATATTTAGGGCATTCAGTCTCGAAAATTAAGGTTCAAAATTGAGATTTCGAGTTAATTAAATGAAAAATCGTAAAATTTTGACAAGGATGAATTTTATGTGGATAAAATGCGTATTTTATAACTAAGTGTGCATGATATTTGTAAGTGTACATATGAGTATAACAATTCACAGAATCTTGTAACTAATTGATTATGATGATTTAAATGATTGTGCATAAACATATAACTAAATGTGCATGATTGTACAACTTAGTGTGGTAGAGTTATATTATAAGTGAGTCTACACAATCAAATATCAAACTCAATTATAAAGCCATGCATACGTAGGCATATGATTATGCACACTTAATTATACAATCATGCATAATCATCTATAAAGCCATGATGCACATTCATCTAAAAAGGACATGCACATTTAATTAAAAAGGTCATGCACACTCACTTAAAATATTATGTAGTATGTACACTCAATTATAAAGTCATGCACACCCAACTAGAAAGACCATGCACACTCAATTGGAAAAGATCGTGTGCACTCACTTATAAGATTATACACACTAAGTTATAAGATCTTGAACACTCAATGGTAACATTTTGCACACAATTAAAATTTTCTCACTTTTTCTAGTATAATTTAAATGTGTAGGATTTTTTTGTATATTTTTTCCATTTAGTAATGTTTTAATATATGTCATTCATTTTTTTTTCGAGATTTGAAAGACATGGCACATTCTTGTTTCTCTCCTCAACGTTGATTCTAGCTTGACAATCTTTTCTAAATAGAGATAGTAATAAATATTTTTGGGGAATTGCGCTCTAGATAGTAATAAGTGTATTATGGGGCATCGAATTGGATTAAATAGACGGCTTAGATTAATGAAAAAGAGTGTACAAAACTAGAATAAGGGCGATACTCCAAATTGAATCCCAAATGAGAAAATCTCGCTAGCATATCTTTCTGTTTTTGGAATTTAAAACTCCATTATTCATATTTGTCTCCATATCTCTTATATTCATTCAACTGTTCGTTCTCTCCAAAAAGTCAAATCTCCCAACGCAAAAACGGATGGAGTCCCTCAAATCTCTGATACTAATATGACAAAAGTTGTGTATCCTCCATCTATATTGACTCAACAACAACCGGTTCACCTATAAAAAAAACAAGATCAATTTCACAAGAACACTTATTGACGGTGATCGATTTATTCAATACAACACCTTGGTTAATGCTTTTAAATAGATCAATCTTGCGTGTGCTTGGTTTATTGGATCTTTGGCTTTTTTAATGTCAAACTAGATTGAATTTGTATTATCTTTTTTCTTTTGACCCACGTCAATTAATTGTATTAAAGTGACCTCATATTTTAAGTGCAATCTAATTTAGCATGTATTTTATGCGGGATTGAGAATATATAACTGTTTTGATATCCATATATGCGTGTATTAGTATTCATATATGTGTGTTTTTGTTATCCATATATGTATGGCTTATTATTCATATATACGTGTTTTCTTAATTGAGTAGTTTGTTATGCGTATATAAGTGGTTTAATATTCTTGTATTCGTGTTTTGTTGTTCATATATGTGTATTTTGTTATTTATATATGCATGGATTGTTATCCATATATAAACGGCTTGTCATTTATATTTACATGTTTTGTCATTCATGTATTTGTGTTTTGTTATTCATATATGTGTGATTTGTTATTCACACACACACACACATATATATATATATATGTGTGTGTGTGTGTGTGTGTCTAGTTATTCATATATGTGTGTTTTGTTATTCATAAATACGTGACTTTTTATTCATATACGTGGGACGTGGTATCCATATATGTGTGTTTTGGTATTCATATATCTGTGTTTTGTTATTCATATATGTGGATAATTATTCATATATATAAGTGGCTAGTTATTCATATATGATTGCCTTTTTATTCAAATATGTGTGACTTTTTATTCATATATGTGAGTCTTGGTATTCAAATGTGCATGTTTTGTTATCCATGTATTAGTGGTTTGTTATTCATGTATGCTTGTTTTGTTATTCATTCTTGCAACTACTTATATTCATACTTGCAGGAAGAAGAATGTTGGAGAATGTAACATCTCGAAGATTTATAGGGGATTGAGTTGTTACCCATGTCATCAAGAGTTCTTCCTTTTTAGGGTTCAAGTGAGGACAAAGAACTTAAAAGTTAAGTGGGAAAGGGTGAGAGTAGTACCTAGATGGCTGACCTTTTGTGAAGTCCTCGGGTTGACATGGGATAACGTTTCTAAGGTCTTGGGCCTTACAAATGTCTCAACCTCCCAATTTGTAATGCCCTGTTTGGCATATACTTGGGGAGTTACAAGGTTGTAGACCTCATAGTGGTCTACTAGATCAAACTGACAACAATTCACTTTATTGGACCTTGCAACAAAGGCACGATGAGTAAATCCAGGTAAACTATCCAATTTAGAAATTTAAAACTAGTCCAATAAAATTGTATGCATGAAAAAAGGCAAGAATATGTGAGACAATATAATAAGACACCTTAACTAGTCTAAACACAAACCCTCTTAACACATACTCCAAAAGGTTCACTGTCAAATCACAACGTCTCAAAGTCTAAAGAACTAAAAGACTCAAATGCTAGAGTCACCCTCCTAGGACACGTCACGTCAAGACTGAGCTCCACCATTTGGAAGACGATCTCCTGGCACATTCCCTTAGTCGGGATCCTTACCTAAAACGCCACAAGTTGATCACATTAGCATATAGTCCCGATATAGGCCAAACGAGTAATTCAAACATGTAACACAAAACACTTTTTTACCAAAATAACTTACATATATACATAAAGGTATTCACAACTATAACTATAACAGTAATACAATAGTAACAACAATAGTACAAATAATAACAATGATAACACTAGTAGTAATGACAATAATGATAATAGCAAACTATAAGGGTATTACCAACTACACACATAGCATAACCACATGCATATATTTTGTCAAATCAACACTCATGCATACTAAACCATTCAGACAAAATTCTTCCAATAATACAACATAGCAACCAAACATCCTCCTCAAAACTATGACACCCTCGGACCTCTCTTCCATGGTGCGCGGTCAGTGTGCATAGAAATACACGTGCCCATTTCCCACATTCTCCTTCTTTCCCCAACTAAGTCTCTACTAGAGCGCTTGTCAAAATAATTTATATTCGTTTTATTTATAGAAGGGGTTCCTTCCAGCCACATGACCATGCCCGAGGGTAACAAGGAAATATGTGTATCAAAGAAGATATGGTAGGCAGAGATATGTGGAATCAATCTACAAAAACATGCAAGAGATCGGCACAATATTAGATACTATCCAAAACCAGATGCGCACACAACAATCTAGGATACTATCTTAACACAATCACATGCATGAATCAGAAATGGATTGACGCAAATCAAATCATAAACAAATATGGTATGAAATCACGAGATTTATGCAAGTAACTAGACCAATTCACAACACAAGATCGTATAGGCAAGGAAAAAAGTAGGGCAAAATTCGACAGGACTTGCTCATCGAATCAAGGTCACGACAATGGCAAACAAACTTTTTTTTTAATTTTCTACATTTAATCGAAATGAGCTATCGAATTGTGTGAATTAACGGTCTAAACGACTTACAAGACAATTGGTGCTATGAATTAAAGGTCGCCAGATCTAGTCTTGCACATGAAGTGTCCGAACCCTCTCATGGAACCCTAGGCGCGAGCATTGATGAATTGCACGATGTGAGGTTGGACTTAAAGATGAATCCAAAGGAGGTGAAAGCAGTTTACATGGTGATACCCTATAAAATCGATGTCGGGTATTCAAGGAGACATGATCTAAGAGAGACATCATCAACACGAGTGAAATGAGGCGCGAGATCGTGAGGATAAAGTGTCGGCATGAGGGACTCTAGTAGAATCCTTGGGTGGCTCTTGGATCAAGCATTTACTGTAGCGTTGGCGTGAGGAAAAGAGGTTAGCTAGAAGGGGGTGACGCTAAGATCCAAATGGGGAGGGGGAGAAGATCTAGACTCTAAAACACTCTTTTTGGACTAATTTGTCGTAAAAAATGAAATACATGGCATTCGAGTAATATATAGTGGCAGTGTAAACCATAGGCAACACATGGGCCAAAACTAGAGGATGCAGACACACACTCGCACACGTCTAGCCCAACAACATAAAATAAAGGGTAAATATCCATATAATAGTAAATAATAATAAATAAAATAGATATATCAAGGCTGGCACGGAGAACTCCAAGTGACACTAAGATGGCATGAGGAGGACTCCCAAATGCGAGTGTTGGCGCGACGGGGACTCGAACGCTGGCACGAGAATGGTGTGGAAAGGACTCGGGTGTTGGCACAGGACCGATGCGAGAGACCGATCAGGGTCGGCACGAAGGAGGTATGAGAACCTCGTATGGACTTGGCACGAAATAAAACGTTGTGGCGAGGCGAGAACCTCGCATGGCAAAGCAGTTGGTGCGCATGACATAGAGCCGGTCTTTGGACACAGTGCAATGATCATGGCGAGGACTAAGACCCAAGCATCATACTCAATGGTGCCATGTCCCGCAATGATGAGACACACTAGAGAAGTGGCACGAGAAATGGCCTTAGCCCGGGCAAGGGTCAAGGGGCCTTGGGAGTTCATGGCCATGGCCTCCTCTTCCTCCGTGGTGGATATAGAAGGTGGGATTGCATCAAATGTCCCTTCATTAAGTAGAACCAACTACCGTCCCTATTCCCATCCAATTTGGTTGTTAGGATTCTCAAATAGGCTCCTTGCCCTTTGATGAACATGATTTCCCTTTTGCCGCCCGAATGACTACTCCTTTGATCAAGTATAACTTTCTCCAATTGGATGAATCATTGTCTTCTTTTGTGACCCATCTATTCGAAAGCTCGCCATCCACACCTAATTTTGAGTTAGACTCCCTAACACCACGTACCTTTATCACCCACGAGCCCTTTATCGATCTTGTCAATCTCGGTGTCTTTGAAACCCTCGCATTGCTCAACACCTCCATCACCACCGCCTCCACCATCCAGTCATCCCATGACCACATAGATCCATATCAGTATCCATAAACCCATGTTATATAACTTAAAGTTTTCCATTGCACCATCCTCTACCCTATCTCCAATCTCTATCTTTCATAAAATTCCCCCTAAGATCCAAATTGGTCTGCTTCCATGAAAGATGAGTAATGGTACTTGGGTGTTGGTTTCACTCTATACTAGGGTACATGTGGTTATCCGAGCATAAATTCTTCTTCAACTACACTTTGGAGAGATATGAGGCATGTTTTATGGAAATGGTGTGTCTCAAGACATTGGTGTTGATTGTGATGAGACTTTTAGTTTTATGGTCAAATATGCTACTCTCTACGCAGTTCTATATCTTGTTTTCTCTTATGCTTGGCTTAATCATCAAGTTGATGAAGAATGCTTTCTTACATGGCACTATTTAGTAAACTATTTACATGTTTCAACCTCTTGAATATGCTGATTCTGCTAAGCATAAGCATTTTTGCCTTCTAAAGAATAGGGATGAATTTAGTATCACCTTAAGTACTCATTTCGTATAGTCGATGATTCTTATAAATCCTAATATCTATTCTTATTTATACTTGAGTTGAGATCATACAGAGCATGGTCTCGGTATGGATTAAGTGGTAGAAGGATCAACCAACGGAAAAGAGGTTGGTCGAGTCCAAATCGAGGTTCAACGAACCTCAAGATGTGTTGCAAGGATAGAAAGCCTTGTGTGTAATGCCACTAGGCAAGGGTGGGCAACACCGTGATGTAGAAATGGGCAATGGTGTGCAACATCGTGCCTTATTGTGTGCCAGGACTTAATCCCTCGATGCTAGTTGAGGTTCGTTACTTGCATGATGTGTTCCATTCCATGCTAGTGTGTGTCGCATGGATTATTTTGGCCATACATTCACTCGATCATTTTGGAAACTATCTCCAACGCCATGGGCTGCATGCATTGTAAACTAGCTAGAACTGTATGCCACATGTGTAATAGGCCATGGGTTGGCCCACCAGGGTGGTTGATGATGGTTGTACGGTTACTAGAAGTTGAGTAATTATGATGACAGTTGAGGGGGTTGCGCTTGTAAAAAGTAATTCTTCAACAAGAAGTAATTCTTGACTCTATCATATATTAATTCATATCACATATTACATTAGCCTTACACCAGTTGCAACAAAGAAGTCTTTGTATGGGCAGAAATGGGCTCCTCGTCGTCCTCGAGCATGGTACTAGTGGTTCGCCTCTCATCTATATCAAATTAGCTTCTTCAACAAGAAGTATTTTTCTTCGTTTTTTAAATTTTCCGTTGATGCACATCCATGGCTTATCTTCTTCTTTATGTTAATGATATTATTTTGAATGTTTCCTTGGACTCTCTACATTTCGACATTGTCACACTACTCAGTCGCGAGCTTGTTGCTTGCCATGATAGACTTATGCTACTATGCACTCTTCTTGGGCATCTCTGCTCGTTGCACCTCCTTCACACTCTTCTTAACTTAAAGACAAATACACTCTTAAAATTGGTGTTCATAACCTTGCGACTTCTCAAGTTGACCCTGGTTCCAGCTAGCTCAATGTAGTCGTTTGTCCTCTTGTCTCTTGTAGCCTTGTTGGGGCATTGTAGTGCCTCACCTTTACTAGACCTAGCGTCATTTCTATCCTTCAACAAGTTTAACTCTTCATGCATGACCCTAGAGAGAGTAATTTGCAGCCTTGAAGAGAATTATCTTTTACGTTCACGGAAACACCAACTTTACTTGGCATCACCATCACTTTGGCACCGTCCCCATCCTTGGTCGCCTATATCGATGCTAATTGGGCTGGGTGTCCTAACGATTGTTGGTCTAATTATAGGTATTTTTTCTTCCAATGATACTCTTGTCTCCTGGTCATTTACATATTAGTCGGTCAATTCTCGATCAAGTACTGAACTTGAATACTGTAGCGTTGCTAACATAGTGCCAGAATGCTTCTAATTGCACAATCACCTAATTAAGCTTCATTGTCTACTCCTCGGTGTCGCTTAACTGCATTGACAACATCTATACCACATAGTTTGCCAATAATCATATTCAACATCAACGAATCAAATATATTGGGTTAGGCAATTACTTTGTCAAGAAAAAAATTAACGGTCTTTCTAACTTATGCCCTAAGGGCATAGGATAAACATACCTATTTTGGAAACTAAAACCCTAAAAGAAAATGCCTAAACCCTTAGAAAAAAAGATGTAGTCACTAAATAAATAAATATAACAAATCTTTTCAATGTAAGATGATAGAAAATCCGAAAAATTAAAGATGCCCTTGGTCACAATCCAAGCTTACATGTTCCCTCTATATATCTGTACGCTTATATTTCTTTCCACAAAGGGATTAACTAGATAGTTATAACTTGACTTTAGAGAGTTTCAGAAATCAAGCTCCTCCAATTTCAATTGGAAGGTGTGATAAATATATTTTTATACCTAGTATACAACTTTGTAAGCTCAATTAAAAGCCCACAAGGCCTAACAAACTTTTTTTTTTATAGAGTAAGAATTAGGGTTGCCACAAGTACTATTTCAAAAACGGTATCCTTACGATACCATCCCAAAGTCTTAACCGCCGAACCAAATGTCCGAAGGCCAAGACCTAACAAACTTTTAATCCTAGTTTTGTTTCTCTCTCTATATATATAATACATGTCAACGAGAAGGCCAACACAAGAGGAATTATCCAACACTCGTAATTTTTAATAGATTTTAGAGTTCGATTTTTTTTTAATCTATGTAATTGGTATTTATTTTGGTCAATTCTTTTCTAATTGAAAAATTGAACCAATTAAAACTTTGATTAGTTGTCTCGTTTTTTGTCCGATGTTATCATAGTATATGGTTGAGATAAGGATCGGAATAAAGAATAATTGAAGAAAGGTGTTAGTTTAGTTCTAAAATCAAGTGCATGTGTTGAATGCCTTGTGGATGCTAGTTGTCACTTGGAACTAGAAGTCATTTCTCATTACTAGCTCGTGTAACGTCCATATGTGTTTGGCTACTTTGTACAGGACAATCTTATAGGTTTCAATGTTTCATAGACTTTTGAATATTTTCTATTTCCAATTCAAGAATGTATTGAACCCCACTAATAATGGACAATGGCGTGAAGTGATAAGTTTCTCCATCAACATCCTTGCCTTTTTTCACTTTGGCGATAAACATTTATTATTAATTCAACGACATATAAGACCGTATATATGTTACGTTTACATTTTTATTACGGTTAGTATTGGTATGTTGTAAATTTGTAAACTTAAACCATCAATAATGAATGTACCCAAATCCATGCGAAATGAGAAAGAACATGGATCATTGGATAAGGATAAATCAAGGGAGCGGATCTTTTCACTAAAAGAGAATAAAAGCACATATGAATTTTTGATGAATTATTCGGATCAAAATTGTTTCTTTCTACACAAAAACAGGCTGTATGTAGATAAAAAAAAAAGCCGAATATACATCAAAACTTTGTACATAAATATATGTTTGTGCATCAAAATTAGTCATATGTGCATCAAAACTAACCATCATATGTGCATCAAAATAACTAAAATATTTATTTTATTAGTGTGTGCATCAAAACTGATTGTATTTACATCAAACTGGGCAAATGTGCATCATAACTATGTAGCACCCCTATTTTACAACATTGGGTGTTACCGCCAGTGACCTCAGACTTTACCGTCCAAAGTCACCCAAGGCTTTTAGAATGATATAGAACAATTAAAATGCGGACATTATGAGAAAAGGTGCTCCCGAGGGAGACTTGGTTCTTACAAAACATCTTACATTGTTTTCAAATATAAAGTTGTTCGGAATTGAAATGCAAAACCTGCTTGTCCTTGAAACGTAATGAAACTAAAGCAAAATGATAGAAAGGTACATCTTGAAAATCCTTGTTCTTCCTTCGTCTTCACTTCACTTCACGTCTTGTTGGGATTCCTAGATTCTGACATAATTCGCGAGGGGCGAGAGAATGCCAGGCAAACATGCGGAAAAGAAGAATTAGTCTAGGAGACTAAGCAAGCGGGAATGGAACTTCCCGAGGGTATTTCGGTAATTTCAATTATTGTCGAAAGAGATAATAAGGTTGTGTTTACGATGGGCTATACGATAGGGCTTGTTTATGTGGAGCTTTAGTGGTTCAAAGGAGAGTATATCTTAGACGAAGATAACTCGATAAGCGATAGAAGAGCTACTAGATTGTAGACTTCTTAAGGATTTCGAAAGTATGTTGGGAACGTTTATTAAGTCATACAAGTAAAAACCTCTCGCGCCCTGAACGGACCGAGAGCCGGATCGATCATTTGAGACCGGTCCGGTTTTGGTATCTTAAATGTGCATACACACTTATCTTATATAGTGACGAAAGATATTCAATCTTATTAATGATTTGTAGTGGATAGTGGTGGGACACGGATATTCCGAGCCACCCGAAGGAGAACTTCAATTCTCCGGCACTTAGCTAGAGTGCCGCACAATCCCTCCTTGCAATCGGAGCGGATGGAGATCATGATACCGAAAGTCGTATGGACGTACGACTTAGTAAGGTTATATAGAGGTGTCGGCTAACCCGCACCCCTTTCTAGTTTATTCAAGGTAAATCTCTGAACGAGATTGTAATCAATTAAGATAACAAACATACTAGCATATATAATCCTAACAAAGGAGTATAAAGCATATTACGCTAATAATTGTCGTTATTTCTAGCAATCAATATTTCCTAGATTCATTTTTATTTAAGCATACAAATTGTTCCCAACATCAAGGATTTTCATGAAATGGAATGTAAAGGTTGCAAGGGGAAATTCCACTTGCCTTAGCGTAATGAGTTCTAGCAACCGAGCTTTGACGAAACTTATGCGATTCCCTACTACGAGCGAGGATTCCGACCTATTGATAAGGAAATTTACGAAAAGGCTCAAAATCATGATTTTCTTTCTAAGGTTTGGATTATCTCTTATAATATTTTATAAGAGAGTTAGAGATTCTAAATTATTATAATAATAATAGAAAGTTATTTTCCTTAAAATAATAATATTCCTTTATTATTATTTTGGATTTGTAATATTATTACTATTCCGTAAAACCTTTATTAAAAATTATAATTAAAATAATTATTAAAAATTATCCTTTTTACTTATTTATGATAATAAACTATTAATTTAAAATTTTCAATTATTCTTGGATGGACCTTATAATATTGACTACCTTATCTAAAATACTTTATTAATAATATTTTCTTAATAGAAAAGTATTTACCTACATAGTACTCTTTAAATAAAATTGTCATGTCTATAATACCTTTACAAGGAAGTTTCCATAAATAGAAGTTTCTACTTTTCCTTATAAGGTAACTTGCCTAACTTATTAATTTAGTTCTTTTATAGGAAAAAGGTTTATAAATATCCACTTCATAATTTTAATCTATTATTATGATATTCTAGTTTATAAAAATAAAATCTCTCTTATAACTAAAGGATGTCTTTTCCTCCAAGTCACTTTATGCTATAAAAATATTCTACAATATTTGTAATATCTTACTTAACATATTTAAACTAAAGTTTATATCTTGAGACAATCTCTACACCTAGAGGTTATTAAAAATCCTATCTTTCTTATAGATGACTTTAGTAATATTTTCATTAATAATATTGTATTTTCATAAAACCAATGTTCAAGGTCAAACTATGGTCTATGTCTACAAGTTTTAAAACAAAATATTTTTATAAGGTTTCTCTACAATTTTATTACTATAGTATGTCATCTAATATCTAAGACATGCAATAATCCAAATCTTCTAAAAATTCTCATTTTCTTCCTTTAAAAAGATGTTGTTAAAAACCCATGTTTATTGAGTAAAGAATTTATTTCCTACATCTATTTATTATAAACAACTTTCTATTATTAAGACTTCTATAAATTGGTCATGCAATAGTTTTTATTTACTAGGGACTTTGTTATAAATTCATATTTGAAAGAAAATAGTACTACTAATTTACTAGATAATGTTTTTATTTAATCCTCCTTTTATTTTTAAGGCCACATAATGTAATACTATCTTCTAGTCTAGGACATGCATAAAAATTTCTAAAGTTCTATTTGATCTTAGATATGATCATATAAATTTGGTATGCTACAATATTTTATAAAAAACTATTTATGTTCCTAATAATTACAACAAAATTTGATCTAATTGTTTATAGTATTAAGTTACCAAGGTAAAACAATTTGTTTCTATCTTTCAACTAACCAAAAATCTCTACTTAATATTTTTATTTCTTATTTTCCTTACTTAATTTCTAGTAATCTAACAAGGCTTTAATAATTTATAACTACATAATTTAAATAAATAGAAAATAGGATTGAGAATTTTATACTTTCACAATTCTGTAATTACAGAATACTGGAGAAGAGGAGGTGGGGGAAGGCTCGACGGCAGGGGGCGGCGCAACCAGGCTCGACGAGGCAGAGGCGGCGCTATCGGTCCGGCGGGGCTCCAAGGAAGAGAAGGAGAGAATTTGGATGTGTTTTAAAGGAGGAAAAGAGCTTTTATTGGGGCTGATTTTTTGAAGATCAAGTGAGCAATTGTTAAGAGAGGGAGAGGATGAATGAAAGTGTGAGTAAAATTGTGATTGAGAGGTGAAGGCCCTTTATATAGGCAATTTGGAGGAGTTTGGCAATCCATGCCAATGGTGGAAAACCAATGGAGGAGGAGGAGGTGTTCTAGCATTGGCCAAGGGTGTGTTTGTTGGTGGTGATGGTAGAATGATGCAAGGAGGCGTGTCTTGCAAGCCAAGGGTGGAAGAAGGAGAGCATGCAATGGGAGAGTGTCATGTCAATCACATTTCTTTGACTTGTTTGAAGAAGAAGAAGAAGGCTAATATTGTTATAAAATCAAAGGAGTGGGATAAATTGCAAGATGAGTCACATTGGCCTAGCGGAAGAGGGGAGGGTCGTGTGTAGAGATTTGCAAGAGGTCTCGGGTTCAAATCCCGGCTCTTGCATTCTTTTTACAAAGCTTGTAAATTGTATTTTTAGGCCTTTGTGTAATTTATTTTATGGAATAAATTCAATTTCTAAAAGACTTTATTTTTGTCTAATGCTCTTCTTATTAAATTACCTCACTTTACTAATCTATGTCCCTCATGTTATTTTATTGAATTTTTATCTATTTTAATTTTCTTGATAATCTCTTTCAAAAGAAAATAATAGAAGTTAATTTGATATTTAGAAATTCTCCCTTTTAATAAAAAAAAAATTGATAATAAATATTATATTAAAAAAAAGCTTGGAATATTGCGGATATTACAAACTATGTACATGGATATATATTTTGTGCATCAAAACGAACCTAATTATGTGCATCAAAACAACTAAAAAGTGCATCTTGCTTGTATGTACAGCAAAACAGGTCGAATGTGCATCAAACTTGGTTATAAAGTTCATTTTGTTGTACAATGTGCATAAAAAATCGATGTATAAATAGTTAGTTTTGATACACATAGAAGGCGAAAACAATGCACAAAAGCATATCATATTTATGCATGTGCATCAAAACAAATTGCATGTACATAAAAACAACCGGAAAGTGCAACTTATTTTGAATGTGCATCGAAACTAATGGTATGTGTATTAATATTAGGTAAACTATATGCAAAAACTTTATTCATGCACATAAATAAGATAAAAAAAACAAAAATAAAAAAGTTGAAAATCGGATGCACACTTAATTAATTTTGATGTATATAATGTTAGTTTTGATTCACATTTAAAACCAAATCGATAAACAAGATGCACGCGACCCAAAAACAAATTTTTTGATAAATGCCTGAATTATTCGGAAAAATAAGTGTGCCCATTTTTTCACTATTTAATGAAAGTCTAATATCGTCCACTGAATTTTTAGGAACCAAATAAGATTCATTCATTCTTATTTATCAGGCAGTCACCCTTTCTCACGGGATTCTTTTATATCAGTATATTTGCACAATCCGCATGTAATTTGAATCCAAACGTACAATCCGTTTCAAACCAGACATGTCCAACGAATTTGACAGATTTAGTAACGTTGTATTTATATATTTGGTTTGTATGTGTAAAGTTTATGATAAAAAAACACATGGAGGCTCTAAACTGCTGTTAGGTTGTTAATTATTTTTAAATAGCCGGATCAGCTGTCATGAAGTGCTTAGACAGCTCATAAGAGTTGAAATTAAAGTCGTTGGTTGTCTTTTTTTTTTTTGTCATGTATTTGGGCATGTTTTATACATTAAGGCTTTTATAATTTAAAAAGTTAGATATTTTAATTGTTTTGTCGATGTACTCATGTTATAAAATCTGATTGAGTTTATTATCGAGCTGACATGAGTAATATTCGGAGAGGTCTACTACCAAATAGCGTCCTTTATAAAAACGAGGTGTTACAAATAGGTTATCTCGAATAATATAATTATCTTTTCAAAATACTAGAAGTTGAGAGTTAAATTAGATTAGTATATAAATTAAGAGTAAGGTTTAAATAAATCAACTCCTTATCCTATAAAATAAGGAGCGTTAGAGCCGTTGGATCAAGGTGATCCCAGGACTGATATTCTATCCCTTTTAGGGACGCGCTGGCATTTTGGTAATTTATCGAAAATTACAAAAGTGTATCGCTATCGTAAAAAAGTGCATTGCTAAATACGAAAAGTACATTAACAATGATATTTCATCTTAAAATAATTGACAATAAAAAAATAACACATAAACTTATATACTAATTTAATTTAACTCTTAACTTACAACTGCAATTATTTCCTAAGTCCTAACCATCTATCTCCCCTCACATTTATGTTTAAAAACGATTGCTCCAATATTAGGTGCATCAAATAATATCTAAATTTTGAGGGATAATTGTGGTTCTCATAATTTTGATCCTAAACTTATTACTATCTAATGGGTCGAACTTGGTTAATTGTTATCCGCCTATCTTATATATATGTTTGATTGAGTTTAGCGAGTTGCTAATTATCTACTGTGTTATTTAATTATGTACATAGGTGGGGCGTGTGAATTTAAAAAGTAAAAACCATCGGACATTGTTAGAATATGACTTCATTTTTGTTAAGAGTGATTAAGCTTTGTTGTATTAGTAGGTAGGAAGTAGTTTTTGGAGGAAAAAAATTTTATGTCTTGAAAAACACAATAAAAATTGTTTTCTATGTCTTCAAAATATATAAAGATATTTTTTATAAAACGTAAAAAAAAACTATAATACGCGAATTTTAAAAGTATTAAAAATAATTTTGGGATAGTATTCTAATATTATTTTCATAAACATTAATTATCCAATACAAATTTATGTTAGATCAGTCAATTCATCTTACAAAATAAAAAAGAAGTCATATACATATCAATTAAACGAATCATACATGGTTCTACCAAAAAAAACGTATGATACATGGAAATTTTGTCGTCTTCTTCTTCTTGTTAATCCATGTTATAACCCGATCGAAATCTTAAAAATAATTGAAGAAGCATTGAATTATATGTAGAGGAAGAAATAATGACAAAATAAAAGAGCGCAAGAGAATAAAGTTGGTATCAGAGCCACTTTCCCCTCCAAACTCTCGAGAGGTGGATATCACGCCACTAAGAGAGACTATACATTAAATGGAAGAATAGACCTTCAATTAATTACTAGATAGGAAGGTTCGGATAATATGGGGTAATTATGGGTTAAAATGGTGTCCTATTAAAAACTTCGGAAATTTCGCTTGATAATTTTTAAGTTAAGGTAATTTCTTATGATACCCAGTAAATTTTGAAATTTCACATGACAACCTCACATTTTAATTTTTTTCGTATTGTATTCATCCCTGAACCTTTTGGTTAAATAGCATTAAATGTGGGTAAATATGGAGAATTACTTCCTTGCGTCATATTTTCCCGTTGGGCATATTCTTCTCTTCCCTGGAAGTCTCTTCTTTTCTCTCTAGTTAAAGGTCGACGACGCACGGCTTCGCGCGGAGGACGACGGCCGATGACCGACCTCTAGTCTAGGAGATTGCTTGGAGGATGGAGACAGTGGACTAGAACGTACGATGACGGCTCACGCGGACTAATTGAGGGACGAAGTTGGTCTCGATCGTGAAGTAGATGATGACGCTGGCATGGACTAGGATAGTGACCTTCAACAAAGCTTTTACAACTACAAATTTCATGTTCCGAACACTCAATGCTAGAATTTTGAAAGGTTTTAAATTCTAGGGTTAATTGACGGTGAGACCGGTCTTAGGGGTTAAATTGATCAATGGTACTTCTTCTCTTCGATTAGGCGTTTACATTTTCTTAAAACCCAAATGCATACCAAATATTTGGAGCACATTTACCAAAAGTATGCTATAGTTAAATTATTTCTCATTTTATGATATTGGACAAAGACTATCAATGTATAGTCATGTAATAATCTATTGGTGGGTTTATTGATAGCTCATTATCCTCTTTTTGCAGGGTGTTCTCATTATTTCTGAAATGAAAAGTGGAAAAAAATCATTGGCTCTAGCAATTGCTATACAAGCAAGGGTGCATGTTGTGAAAGTTGAACCAGAACAGTTGGAAGCTTGGATTATGGACCGGGCAAAGTGCTGCAAATTATCAGAGAACTATATCAGACATCAAGAGAGTTGGTTAGTCTATTTAATTCCATTAATTGATTAATTTTTTAGTTTTCTTTATGGAATCATATGATCCAGTTTATCTACATTACATATGATTCATTTCAGTACAAAAATGACTTTTTTTCTTACAACCTAAAGAAGACAATTTGTTAAAGGTCTAGCTTGATTTCCATCCACATTCACTTTCACATCTAAAGGTCTAATTTGATGCCAATTATGTGAAATTGTTTATTTGAATAGGCGTTTATCATGTGTGGAACCTCACTAAACTTAAAGTTCTTAGTCCACTATCTCAAATGGAAGAGCAATGTGCTCGCACAAGGACAAATATGTGGGTTCGAATCCCATTAAACCCACATCCCACATAGACTTATATAAGTAAATTAAGTGCATGTTGAACTTGTATTTAGTAAGTTAAATGCATAACTTGAACACACACACACACACACACACACACACACATATTTATCATGTTCAAATGTAAGCAAGATTATTTGAGATCACGTGTAAGATTTGTAGCCTGTGTGGGATTTTAACCCACATTGACATGTAACACATTACTCTACCATTTGAGCTAATAGACTTTATGTCACAAAAACAAGTAAATATGCTCTACTATGTCTAAACTTTGAGCAAATAATTATAACATCATTATCATGCTAATAGGCTTTATGCCACCAAGACAAGTAAATATGCTCTACTATTTCTAATTGTAACATAATCATCATGCTAATAGGCTTTATGTTACCAAGACAAGTAAATATGCTCTACTATTTCTAAACTTTGAGCAAATACTTGTAACATCATCAACCAAATCCAATTAGTGTAGCATTTTTCAATGAAACAGGTAATGCATTTTGAGTTATTTTATTAGGCATACTCTTCTAAATCAAAGTTCTAAATGAGTAATTTGACTAGTAATTTAGTTTGGTGGAAGCATGGACACTTTCAAACAACTCCTTTTGGCCAAACCGAAAGAAGTTGTTCACACCATTCGGGGAAGTAACACTTGTCTCCTACTCATATATAATGATATTTACTTGTCTTCTCAAGAGTTGGATGAACTTCCCTCACCCATTGCTCGTTTATTACAGGATTATAACAATCTCTTCCAAGACGAGGTTCCAAATGGCCTACACCTAGTCCGTGGAATAGAACATCAAATTGACTTCATCCTGGGGGTTGTTTTACCGAACCGTCCAGCCTATAGGACTAATCCATATGACTAAGGAGCTTCAATGTCTAATGCAAGAGCTCCTCGACAAAGGCTATATGAGTGAGAGTTTGTGTCCTTGTGCGGTTTCGATAATCCTTGTTACTAAGAAAGACAATATATGGCGTATGTGTGTTGATTGTCGAGCGGTCAACAATAACCATCAAGTACCGCCACCCTACTTCCCAACTTGATGATATGCTCGATGAGCTCCACGGTTGAAGTATATTTTTAAAGATAGACTTGAAAAGTGAGTATCCTCAATTGAATTATAGTGATATTAGCAATAAGAACAAGGATATGCAGGATACATGCAATTTAATTCCAACAAGTCAAACAATTAACATGCAATCAATTTTCTTTCTCAATTGTTTTAATCCAACGAGTCTTAAAACAATGAGTTGCTACATAGATTAGGTTTTACTATGAGAAAACCTAAATCCTAGCAATAGAATATATTAAAACACAACAAGTTGGCCAAATAAGAAGAAATCAACACATTCAATAATCATGAAGCACAAGAGAAATTGAAAGAACCAAACAAATTAACTTGAAAATAGAATCTCACAACTTGCTTGAATCAAAACGCTTCAACTAGAATGAAATTATGGTTTTTAGTTCTCCATATGAATTCTTTTCTCAACAAGGGAAAAGAGAAAATAGAAAAAACATAAAAGGTAGAATATCGAAAACTAAACTCTAACCAAGTCTTAAAAACTATTAAAAACCGAAAAGGAAAAGATAAGATAAATAAAGCAACTAAAGATAGTCTTCGGAGATCCTTGCATGTGTGAGATCGGGCAGAGCCGTGATCGCGGTTTTGGTAGGTGCGATCGTGGCCTTGACTTCGTTGACCCTCCATGGAGGTGAATAACTGCGATTGCCGCCAGTGAAACAACGATCGTGGCCTTCAAAACAAAACCTCTCAGTTGCTTCCACTGTGATTGCGGAGGTAAAAACCGCGACCACGGTTCTTCCTTCAACAAGATATAATATTTAATCTTAGTGAAGTCCACCGCGGTCGCAATAGTGGAACATGTGATCATGACTCTTTAGCAGAACGTCAATTCTTCAAACTCTTTAACTCTGAACCTTTGGTTTTCAACTCTAAATCTTCATCAGATCGATAGCCCTAAAGAGACCTAAAAACTAATACAAAGGTGTACTAAAAAGCTCTAGTTATGTTGTAGAAATTACATCATATGACTTCAAAAAGATAAATGTCTTCAATAGGAGAGGTGAATGATGCAATATGTACACCAAGCCAACAAGGGGCACAAAGAGCTCATTTTCGAGCCCGATGATCTAGTTTGGGTGCACTTTAGGAAGGAGCATTTCCGCACCCTTCGGGATTTCAAACTAAAGCCAAGGGGAGATGGTCCATTTCAGTTTTGGAGCACATAAATGATAATGCCTACAAGCATGAGCTTCCACCGAATTATGGTGTTCAAGAGTTATTTAACGTAGCCGACTTATACCTTTCTTTCTTAATGATTATGATGAGTTTCAGGATCAAGGTTCGAGGTCGAACCCTTTTCAAGAGAGGGAGGATGATGTGATATTGACACATCATGAGCAAGAAGACTAGCTGGGATCCGACACCGACGCCGAGGATGGAACTGAGGGCGCACCGATGTCGAGTGAGGATGTGGAACCAATTCCGTTAGGCACTTCTCAAGTTCCGTCGGTCCATCTTTTGGGAGGGCCTTCTATTCACCAAATGGAGACCTATGATGCCAAGAAAGTACATGGAAGGTATATAGGGCCAGGGAAGCGCTGAGAGGCTCGTTTTGATGCTACTAGCACGGTGCCGAGAGCCATGTCCGATGTTCATCCATATTTGCGTCGAATTACTCTGGCCAAGGCTCATTCTTTAAAAGAATACCTCAAGGTTAGCCTCTTAACCATGGAGAGACAAGATAAAGTTCAAGCGAAGCATGGTGCCTTTTAGCGGCCACCGATCCAGCCGCGCAGGTGTCGTGATGCTTGGTTTGTGTGTGTGCGTTGGAGAAGGCCACGCTATGTGTGGTTATGTTGTTGATGTCATTTTTAAGGGAATTTTTTATTAAAAGTATAAACTTTGCGTGTCTTGGTGTTAGGCATCTTGGGGTTTATTAGGTTAGATGGTTCCTTTTCCTCAGGAGACAGGTTGAATAAAAAACCTAATATCCTGTCTCTTGGAAGAAGTCGACTTTCCTTTGTTTTTTCAATCAATTAAATTCAGTTTTTGGTTGATTAGATCGTGCGTTACATCGATCAAATTCTGAAGATCGAATCTTGGTGAGTCATATCCAAGAACGACCATTCAAAGTTCGTGTTGGATTAAGGTGCCTGATATTCTCGTCCAATTTGTCCATATCATGCCCTAATGCGCCATCCTTGTCATCTCCATTCCCTTAATTCAATTCACCTTCATCCACCAAAAAATGTCCTCAAAGGCCTCTTCAAGGATGAACTCCATCGGGTCCAAAATCGCCTCATCTATGCTTATCTTAGATCATGCCATGGAGCACCTTGCACTGAAGCCTCTTGATCCAAGCTCTGCATCAACAGATGATGAGACATATTTGATACCACTTTGAATGATGACAGATATTTGATGATCAAATTTCCTCTAGTGCATCAAATGTTTTCTAGTGGCATCAAGTTTGCACTATTGTCATCAAATTAGATGGTCAACGACTGGTCAATGGTGGTCAACGTTGGTAAAAAACCGAGTCAACTCATGGATGAAGGAGGTGGAGAGGGAGGGCGTGGGTTGTAGTGTTAGCTCGTTATATGGCAAATGACATTAATTTTTTTTTACAAACATGCAATGAGGTATGTTTTCTTTCTATTTACCTAAATCACCCAATAATAAACCTTATAAATAAATTCATAAATAATGCTTAAAAATTATACTCAAATTTATAAGAAATCTAGAACTAGCCCCTGCAGGGGGAACTACACATCAGGAAAAGCATTAGCATTACAACTTGGAGGTAACAAAAGTTCAACAAAGTTCATTATATAAGCTTTGCTTTCTAACAATTTTGATGGTTCCAAACACAAGTGAAGTGACCAACATCAAACATCTGCGAAGTATTCATGATGTTGTTGATATGAGCTATGTCCCCGACATGAAATGAAGGCGAACTTGCAAGATCTTAAAGACACGTGAAAGATTGCGCATGGGATCATAATATTCAGGTTTAGGATATTCTCAATATAAGATAAGTCGCCGAATTGCCTTAAGCGAGTATCTTATTGTTATATTTGTTTTATTCCTAGGATGATTTTGTATGGATTAGAAATATATTATCTTCCATAACCGAATTGGAAGTAATATATTCTCTAAAATCCTAGTTTCCTTTTATTTAAACCTAGAGATTAAGTGATGTGACCCTAGATTGGCAAGGGACGGATCTAGGCTCGAAACGTCCGGATCTTCTCCGACAAGGGTAACCGGATAAATACGAGACCACAAAAGTGGACTCGCGGGCCTCTAATGCTCGTCGAAACGAGGGTGGGTCGAGGTAAGGGACTAGAACGTCGGTCCAAAGGACTCGACAAAAGGAACCGGGGTGACGTCGGGCCAAAACTAGGAGGATTCTCGACTCAACTATAATCTTGGCTAATTCATTATGACGTAAGAAGTACAATGGGGTGTGGCTCCTTTATATAGAGGAGAACCACGAAACCCTAGTCTAGCAAGGGAGAGGCGCCTAGGGCTTGTATGCAAACAAGGCCCAACGACTCATGGCCCAATAAGACAACTTACTAAAAAGGGAAACTAGCTAGAAAGGGAAATAACAACATACTAAATATGGAAACTAGCTAGAAAGGGAAATAACAAGGCTAGCCCATTCTATAAGAATGGAACACACACCTAAAATGGAAATGACAGAAATAAATGACGGAAATATAAATAGTAACATAACACGAGACTAAGTCCTAAGCCAAGGGGGTCTCCAAGGTCTAGGCCGTCTCGGGTCCATCGGAGCTGGGTCCGAGCTAGGGCAGAGTCGCATCATTGTCCCCCGCTTAGCTTCGAAGCGTCCTCGCTTCGACGTGTCTCGGAAAAGGGCAGAAGGCGACGATCTCAACAAAGCCTTGCCATCGACATGTGTAGTCTCGAGTAAATATGGTGTCGACACAGGGGCAGGCGCGAGCTTGGGCTCGATGTCAGCATTGGACTCGGGGAGGACCTCGGAAAGAACCTCGGGAAGAGCCTCGGGAATGATCTCGGGGAGGACCTCTCTAGGGACCTCGCTAAGGATGGGCGCCGACGTCGCTGGACTCGGCTCGTGCGAAGGCACATGGGGTGCCGGCCACGGTTGAGACTCTCGTTTAACCTCGGCTAGAAGGCGCTCGAGTTCCGCGATCCGTTGCTCCACGGTCATGGCGTAGAGTGTGTGCCGATGGGTCTCGGAGAGGGTCGAACTGTCGGCGCTAGGGGCTGGTGATGCGCGGGCCGGGGGAGGCCTTTGGGCCTCCGCGGTGCGGTCTCAGGGACGGGGTCGCCGAAGTGGTGGACTCAAGTCCCGCTCATCATATCGGGTACGCGTGCACCGAGGCGGCGGACTCAATTCCCGCTCTTCGTATCGGGGTCTTGGGTGCCGAGGTGGCGGACTCCAACCCTGTTCAACGTATGATGGACGTCGGGGTTTTGGAGTTTCGCCGTAATAGCGGGCCCGATTCTCAAGGAGTCTATATGGTGGAATCCAATCTGGATCGTCCCTCGGAAGCGGCCTATAGGGACGAGTGTTGACTCGTCGACGAGGCCGATCCCAAGAGTCCGAATCGTCCCATACGACCGAGCAAGTCCAAGACATGGCTTGGGTCTCGGTTTTTTTTTTTTTACAATATTACGAGATCTTCCACAATCCGAAAGATCCCGTTAAAAACGGAAATAATATTCTATCCTAAAAATAAAATAACTAGAAGATCTTTTATAATTAAGATCTTTTACAAAAAGAATAAAATCAAAAAGAAATAAAATAAAATAAGATAACAAAAGATATGCCCCAAATCACAACCAACACAATCTTCGGAAAGATCTAGGGTTTCCGAAAAAAAGTAGGCTGGCACGGGGACGCGCGGGGCTGGATCCGTCGGCGCGGTGTGGCGCGCGTCTTGTTCCTGCTGGTGCTACGCCGGGACTGCGCCAAGGACTCGGGTCTGGCTCGCTGGTCGGCGCGAGTCTGCTGCAGCGTTCCTGCGGCGGGACGTGAATCCTGGCACGCTGATGCTGCGCTGGTGCAGTGCCAGGACTCGGATCCTGGCACGTTGCTGGTGCGTCTTCGGCGCTGGCTGGTTCGTATTTCGGCCTTTTGGAGGGGCAAACGACGTCCGTTTTGGACGAATTATATATGCCCGGACTCGTATCGAAAAGACCTACAGTAATATGGAAAAAAATTGCAGAAAAATAAATTTTTTTGTGGCCGAAATCTGGGCAGAAGTCGACTAGTTTTTTTTTGAAGGCACGAAGAAGGGTCCGTTCGAACCGCCTGACGCTCTGATACCACTGATGTGACCCTAGATTGGCAAGGGACGGATCTGGGCTCGAAACGTCCGGATCTTCTCCGACAAAGGTAACCGGATAAGTACGAGACCACAAAAGTGGACTCGCGGGCCTCTAATGCTCGTCGAAACGAGGGTGGGTCGAGGTAAGGGACTAGAACGTCGGTCCAAAGGACTCGACAAAAGGAACCGGGGTGACGTCGGGCCAAAACTAGGAGGATTCTCAACTCAACTATAATCTTGGCTAATTCATAATGACGTAAGAAGTACAATGGGGCGTGGCTCCTTTATATAGAGGAGAACCACGAAACCCCAGTCTAGCAAGGGAGAGGCGCTTAGGGCTTGTATGCAAACAAGGCCCAACGACTCCTGGCCCAATAAGACAACTTACTAAAAAGGGAAACTAGCTAGAAAGGGAAATAACAACATACTAAATATGGAAACTAGCTAGAAAGGGAAATAACAAGGCTAGCCCATTCTATAAGAATGGAACACACGCCTAAAATGAAAATGACAGAAATAAATGACGGAAATATAAATAGTAACATAACACGAGACTAAGTCCTAAGCCAAGGGGGTCTCCAAGGTCTAGGCCGTCTCGGGTCCATCGGAGCTGGGTCCGAGCTAGGGCAGAGTCGCATCATTAAGTTAGAATGGCACGAACTCCATTTGCATTATTTTGAGAGAAAAACTAGAAGTGTTCGAGAAAGTCTAGGATAGATTTTGTGATTGAGAGTAGGGTCTTGCTTTGTTCAAATAAGTGTTATCATATCAGAGAGAGTAAGGTTAACTCAGAGTTGTACTTGTAAGCATACCCAAGATATCAATAAAAGCAAATTAAGACTTTTAATTTGACCAAGTGAGAACTTGGAAGGGAGTGTTTTTTCATTTAGTTGACTGAGTTTGTTAACCAAGTTCTTCCACTATAAAAATTCATGTGTCAAGTAAGTCTTTCTTGTTTAGTTATTTTTTTGACTGCGTATACATACAAGCCGACGTCTTTGACTAAGTCGGCATCATTGAAAGTATGAACGATATATCCTACATTTTCCAAAATTGAATTTGCACAAAACCAATGACCTTTAGCTTGCCTTTGGATCCACCTGACTAGATTTGATCCATATTCATAGCAGTTGTCAATTAGACCTTTTCATTATTTCCATTCCCATGTGTTGAAACACTATATTTTGGCTTCCATTTAGGTTTTGTGACATGTATCCATGACCTATATAAACTTGGCTAAATATTGTAGCTTCAAACATAGTCGCTTCCAAACCCGTGTCTTTGCTTGGACTGTCAACCACATGTTCTCAAAAATGGACACCACTATATTGCATGCCTAACCTAACCACAATGCTAACAAACCATTTTCAATCTCTTCATATTGAATTTGCCAAGTTCCCCCTCTAAAATAAAATTGGACAATAATTTCTTTGATAAATCAATATCGAAACCAAGCCTAACAAATCGTCCCCTATTAGCATCCATTGTGGTACTATCAATCCTCATAACTCACCCAATAAAGTTCCCCACCTTTCTTCAAAAGAGCTCTTTAAAATATTCAAGATTCAATCCCGAATTATGCATCCAAACAATTAGCACTTTTGTTGTATCGTGCAAAGGGAGAGAAATTCGGGGTCCATCGATGAATCATGAGATAATTATTTCCAATAAGCCAAGGCCCTTGCGTGAGTACGTGATTGTGGTCATCCTCATTAGTGAACTTTGACATATAATAAGTGTTTCCAATACCGCAAGAGTTAAATTTCCTTTCAAATTTCATGTTTGCTCTAGTGGCTTCCTAAAGACAACTAGCAAAGACTCTTGTCAAACATGTTGACAATTAAAGAATTGGCTTAGGGTTTACGAAGTTCTCTCACTTCATTGCTTTTGTCAAGATTCTTGACAAAAGCAATTGAAAATCCTAGAGAGAATTTTATACATGTAAAAGATTCTAATTAAATATCTTTTTTTTTTTAGCTTTTCCAAAGACATTGTCTATGCGAGTCAAAACGAAAACTTCATGACATTAGACTAAGGTCCTAGCCGCTCGACTAGATGCCCAAAGATAATTGAAAATCTTAATCGCCTACACATTATTAAAAAATCCCATTAAATATAACAGATCTAATACACACAAATTTCAAGTATATGCATTATTATTTTGGTCGGTATTCTATAGTAGTGAGGCATATTATTTTGCAATTTCGAACAAAAGAAGAAGCATTTTGACAACCTAACAAAGAGGGGGGCTCTTATGTTTTTTGTGTTGTCAAACTCAAACATCTTTTCTTGGAGACAAGAAAAGATGGGCACAAGCTATATGAAGTCATCCCTCGCTTAAAAGGCTACAGATGCATTTTGTCTAAATTACTTTGGCAAGTCTCATTTGACTAGACTTACAAGAACTCAGATCCAAATCCAATTCAAATATAATTGAGGCAAATTGATTAATAAGAGAAATGATTATCCAAAAATAATCCAATTCTTTATACGATCAAAACCCATGTATATATGATTAGATTATAACCGAAAGTGAAATGATACAACCTAATAACAACCCAGTCCCCAAAGTTAAGCCAAGAACGACCCAGCTCAAATAACCCCTATGCATGCAAAGTGTCCCGATCTAACATGAGTGATTTTGATTGTGAAGAAGTAATTAATTAGCATATGGAGTTTAGAAATATTTAGGTAATTATACATATGAGGATGTTAAGGTCGGTGGAAACTGTGCATTGTAAACCGACTTTTAGGTGTACATATTATCCAATTGTAGCTTGTATTTTGCATCGATCAAAATGGATCCGGTTAGAGTGTGTGTAGTACCTGAGGTTAATGTGTGTGTAGCCTATCGATAATTATTTGTACGTGTTATATATTATGTACATTTACTTCATATTACCAAATCACTTATTATAGAATTATATCTTTGTATCGGAGCGTAAAAATATCCTTAGATGGTTGATTTTTCAACAGATTGTAACATTCCCTTTCTATATACATATATCTTTTGGATTGTTATATATTCTTTCAATCATACGCTTCTACTTAATCATATAACCATCCATATCGATCATGTAACTACAAAAAAAGATGGCTGATGAACACATACATGCAACTAAGTAACTAACCATGCATATTGTCAAATTACATGTAACACAATATTAAATATCAAATCCGTTTGCTTATTGAAAAAAATGGCCGGCCATCATAATGTGGGTCGGAAACTCAAGTTCCGAGTTGATGGAATGAATACCTCATTAGCTTAATTACGTCTGACTAATTATTATATATTTATATAGGAAAAAATGCTCTAAATATACCAACCTTTCATTCAGTTGCACACTCTACCCCGACCTTTTCGAATTTCACAAAATATCCTATACTTTGGAGATAATTGTGCACTCTAACCTCGAAGTGTCCACATTTTGCGTAAAATTGTGGATTGACTCCTAACCTTTTTATTTTGTGATAAAAAATACCCAACTCGTGTACAAATCATTTTTAAAATTATAAATCTTGTTCTTGTTAGGATTAAAACATTAAAAAATAATCATTTTAGATCTCTTTTTGTTCTAAATCAATTTTAGTGGAATTAATTTAAAATAATCAATTTCCTTTATACAAAAATATATTTGGTTAAGGTTAATAACATTTTGGGTAAGTTTCAAAGTAATAACATAGCCTTATAGATTTACTTTTATCATTTACATGAAAATAATGTCATTACTTTTATTTGGCTAATATAAATTCTCCACTTCATAATTAACCACATAAATCTATAGTCATAACTTTGACTTTATAAGTAGTTCATATTAATACATTTGGTCCATTATCATTTAATTTTAGATAAAAATTAATAAGAATTTTCATAAACTTATTTTTATAAAAGTTTGTAAATTTTGAGTTATTAAATAATCATCGAGTCCAACTTTTGCTTGTTGAAAATTAAAAAAAAATAGTTATGAATATTTTTAATGCCTTTTTGGGTTTCTTTCTAAAAAAATTGAGTTTTTAGTTTTCCATTTACTAAAAAGGAAAGATAGATAAGTTGGACAAGGTATAACACAAGTTTTTAAAACTTTTATAAAAAAAAAAGGGTTATGATTTTTTTCTTGTGTCTAAATTTATTTTGAAAATAATAATGGAAAAAAGTATTAAAATGAGCTACTTTGTAAAGTAAAAGTTATTGATTAATTATTTATGTGATTAATTATAAAGGTGAGAAGGTATAACATACATTTTATAAAAAGGTTATGAAATCTTTTTTACTTGTGTCACATTTTTAAAAAAGTAATAATGAAAAGTATATTAAGATAAACTACTTTGTAAGTAAAAGTTATGGTTTAATGATTTATGTGGTTATTATAAAGGTGAGAATTATATCAGCAAATAATAAAATAATTATATTATTTTTTATAAATGAGAAAATTAGTTATAAATAAAACTGAATAAAAGGTTGTGATATTTAGAGCAATTTTTCCATTTATATAATATGCTTTTTCCGATCTTATTGTCGATCGATCTACGAGAGCAAAGATACCATCAATTAGTTATAAATGGAAATTGAAACAAGAATTCCAGCACAGGGCTCTTATCTCTTGCAATGTGGGGCCTTTTTACAGTGGCCACATCTTAAGTTTCTTCAAAAGTGAGGCTTTCAATTAGTTATAAATGGCACCGACGAATTTAATGCTGGGTTTCCAATTTTTTATGACACCACATTTATAGTCTTGTCAGTTGAATTACGTGTCATGTTACGAGTAATATTTTTGTAGTAGATTAACATTGGGGATATCGGACAAACCTGGCATCCTGAGAGGCTATTAAGAGATAGAAGCTGAAAGCTCGGCAAACCACAAACAAAGCAAGCAACCACAAGTAAGATAAAATACAACAACTGAAGAAAGGAAAACGAAACAAGATTGGTGACATGATAGAAATGCGTAACATAGGTTAAAAATAGAAAGGAGTCGTTTCTAAATTTGAAATCTTTATTGGGTTATTTGGAATTTTTTTTCGGACATAGACTGGCACAAAATTTAATTTCTTGACATAGACTTGAAAGAAAAACTATTTTGGAAATAGGCTGGCTATTAGCCTCGGGGCAAAGTCGCTGATTTGGACAAAGGCTTAAAATAAAGTCGTTGCTCAGTGCTTAGTCAAATGTGCTCCTTTGTTTTTTTTTAATTTTTTTTATGTCAACTATTCGTAGATTTTTTATTTTCTTAAGAAAATAATATTTGTATTATGTTCTATATTTTTCTTTTATAAAATAAATATAAAATTATTATTTTTAATATTTGAATTTCATTTTTAAATAATCAATATATATATATATAGTGCGCTAAAGCCAATCTCAAAATCAATTTGATTTGTGAGAAAAAAAAGGGAAAATCTTTATGCACAAGAAAAAATCGCCAGGCGCACAGGATATTTATACGCTTCATGAAGCGTGCGCTTCATGAAGCGTATTATGTATAATACCCACTAGAAGGGTATGGGGGTATGGGGTCGTACCCGTTGGGGTGGGGCATATTACACGCTTTATGAAGCGTGCGTTTCATAAAGCGTTTCGTTCGCCTTATATTAAACGCTTTTGAAAGCGTTAGGTCAGCATCGTCTCCTTCCTCCCGCCCGCGATAGAGAAAAGCCAGAGGCGATAAATTGTTCAATCTTGGTGGAAATTGTCTTCCTAAAGCGCGACATCAATGGTTCGTGTTAGGGGTGGTGGTAGCGTTGGTGTTGGCAGACGTCGTGGGTTGACAGAGCAAGAAGCCGGAGGCGATGTGCAAGCGGTTGATACAGAGTCCGACCTTCAGAGAAACAACCAATCCCCAGGTATCTTTCAAACTGAGATTGGATTTCAATGGGAATGGGTAATTAATGTGTCTAAAATTGATTGTGAAGGGCATAAGTGAAATTGATTTGAGCACAATGGTGGTTTTCGAGTGCAATGTATGTTTTAGTGGACGATTTCGAGTGCAATGTATGTTTTAGTCGACTGTTTGGACCATGGATCTGTCATAGGCAATGTCACAACCGAGAAGCATTGAGATAGAGTGAACCAAATGTGAACAACAATATAGAATTCTGGTGGAAATATAAGTAGATGAAGTGAGTAGTGTCATTACCAATCTGAAGTAGAGATTACAGGTTCAATTCTTATCAAAATGATTCTATTGTTTGGTTCAAGTTGAAGTAGATATTTCCAGAGGTTGAAGATGAAGTAGAGATTACAGGTTCAAGTTTTGAACCAACAAGGCAACTGATACTCTAGTTTGAGTTAGCAATGAACTTCAATTGACTGACTGCATTGAAGTTTACCCATTCTTTTAAGCTTGGATTCCTATTCATATGTGTGGCATATTTGAGATTTGAAAGATGTCGGTTTCTAGTATGTTATATAATCTGACATAAGTTCAATGCTTCGAGTTTTAGCATCTAAATTGCACATGATTGTTTGCTGCTTTATCTGCCATATGTGTTTTATGCATTCCTGTTAGTATTTCTATATTGGATTTGGTAGGCACACTGGGTAGTGAGTTGTATGAATTTGGAAATGAATGTGTTATGCTAGAAAGAGCTAGAAACTGACAGTTAGACTGTGAGGTAGGGATTGACACTCATTTGGATCATGTAGTGACCTAGGGAGTGATATCAATAAGGGCATTAGGCCTATAGTTAGGTTTATCCAGAATATTACTTTGCTACCTGGATTATCCTTTGGGCATTAGGCCAATATTTATGTTTATTCAGAATATTACAGGTTCAAGTTTTGAACCAAAAAGGCAAATTATGTCAGATTTTGAGTTAGCAATGAAGGAGCCTTGGAATTAGCAGCAATGTTTGATTTGTTGGTGAGAACACGTTCTGTTGTTCATTGCAACCTGAACTGAATTAGTATTTGAACTGAAACTTATGAGGTTGCTAGGAAAAGATGTAGGAAAAGATGTAGGAAACCAAAATTGGTTTTCATGAATAGCTATGCACATAATAGTATCTTCAACTAAGTGAAGATCATGGGCAATTTCATATATCTGATTGATATGTTTATGATTGCTAATGTCAACTAACAAATGTTAGCTTGGCTGCTAGAACAGATGAAAATGGCATCAAAAATGGAATTTTATTTGAACAGATGCTAATGTCAACCGAGTTTTTGATAACAACATCTCATCAATGGCATCAGAAATGGAATTTTATTTGAACTGATGAAAATTGAAAGATGCACAAAGTTGAAAGATGCACTAAGTAATAATTATGATTAGTGAATGAGCTTTAGTAACCACTAATTGAACTCTCGACTCTCTATTATGTATGAAGGAACTAGTTCATCCCAAAAAAACATTTTTTTTTCATTTTTATGTACCTTAACTGCAATCTTCTGAATAGAAGACTCATTGGCGAATGGTTGGAGCATTGTTACTCCTGGTGGTAATTTTGTATCAAACATGGTCTGTGCCAGCCTTAGTAACTCCATCTGTTCATCTTTACATTTGGTCTTGGTCTCAATACCTAGCTCCTTGTACATGGAAAATGGAAGTAGATATTTTAGCTTGTATTTTGAGAAGAAGAGTCTTTAGCAGATACGACCTTATCAAGATACTTCATAATTAATAAAGTGATAATGTGAAATCTGATAACTTAATTTGTTCAATGCCAAACATATGATGTAGTAGTAGACACCTAGGGAACTTGCTTCAATGAAATCAAATTCTGGGTTAAAAGGAAGAAACTGTTGTAATAAGCTAGTCTATTATGTTATAAGTGTGGTTGTCAATTGCTAGACACATGTCATGTGTGATAAGCTTGTTAGTTACACAGACTTGCTTATATATTGTAATATGTCTTCTTTAGGAGACAAGTTGTTATGATGAATGAATGAGAGCATTGTTGCTCAAAGATTGGCTCACTCCTTTCTCTCTTCTCTTCTCTATCTTCTTTCATTGATCTCTCTGATTGCAACTCTTTTCAATCAATCAGATTTAGTTTCTGTGATTAATTCTTAAGTCAATAGTAACAAAAAAAGATTGCCACAAAGGAATGTAAATTACTGGTAGCTTTGCTCAGCCTTTTGGGGATCATTATCTGCAATAGCAAGTACTAGCCCAGCATATCCAAGTCTGAGCTCATCTGGAAGATCCTTCACTTGTCCATAGTCCAGCAATGCAACCTGATGTGTGCAAAATAAAAAATTAGATGAATGACTGAACCAAGCTACTTATTTTGAAAATATATTATGTTGTTTTCTTTTAATTGCAATGCATGTTACTATAACACTAGCATAAGAACTGAAATTCATAAATTGAGGTGAAGGTTTTTGTGTGCAGTCTCCAACAGAAAAATCAAACCACAGCTTTTTCACATGATGTTCAACTTCCAACTCCATGAGACCCTGATTAATATTGAGTAGCCCATCATAGGAGTCATCATCAGACATCTGCCCTTTCTTTGTTTCCACTTCCTGTCTTGATTTAGCCCTGTTATGAACCATCTTCACACCCTCCCTTTTCTTTTCCTCCAAAACAGAAATCTACATAACAATTTGTTTGGATATTCTCAACCTGAATTCCAACTCCCTAAGACCCTGATTAATATTGAATTCTTTAGCTCAGTATTATCTAGGAATATGATGTTCTTAAAGAATGGAGAGTCGTGTTTTTAGTATCATTCAATGTTCATGAAAAAGATTATTCAAAGCTAAAGAGTTTTCTTTCAGTTTTTCTTTATATACTGGATTTTATAAGGGTTTTCTGTTCCTCATTTGAATACAAAGTTGTAGGTATTCATTCCATTTTATGTAAACTAAATGATGACATCTAACTAATGCCACAATCAATTGAATGAATAGTCATCTTTATGTTGTAATCTTCTTGGTTTTGCTTTGAATGATGAGTGTTGTTAGAATTGCAATGGCTGTTTTGTGGAATTAGGATTTAGTAATTGAATTTAAAAGGGTGATTTTTTGTTTTGTGGTGCTACTGAAATCTGTTTTGTTGTGCTACTGTAATCTTGCTGGTTCAGCGTAATTGTGCATTTCAATGACATTTGGAGCATTACATTAGCAAAATAATTGAAATTGATATGATATTTATACATAATGAAAATCTGAGCTTTAATGGTTTGAAAATTAATGATGTGGTGTTTACTTTGTTTTATTGGACAGTGGTTGACGTTGTTAGGAGGGACGAGGCGATCGATGCAGATGTCGGTATTGTTGCTGAGACTAGTGATAGAGTTGGCAATGATATTATTGTTGGCGGGGGTTCTCCAGCTCATGGTGATACGAGCAAGGGCGATGCGAGGGATGGCTGGGGCGAGGAAACGATGATGGAATGTATTTCGTAGTATGCAAATTATAAAATTTGTTTTTCTGAGGTGTGTTTGCCTTATTTGTTTTTTTTTTTGTTTATGTGCTTGGAGTTAACTATTTTGATTTTGTTCTATTTTGCTTTTGTTCTAGTAATATAAGTATATTCTTTTAGTTAATTAAAATCACACTTATGTATAAAAAAGATATACGAATTGAAGGTAAGGCACAAAGTACGAATTTTATAAAGGAGTACGTAAATGAAATAATGAAAATCGTAAACAGGCGTTTCAGGAGTTGAGTCGTGAGTTGCGAACTCCCGACTCGACTACACATCTTGTGCCGAAGAAGAAGCGGACTAGGAACGCGAAGGCACGAGGTATACTGCAGTCTGCACGTGCTGAGGCCCCTCCGCCGAAAAAGAGGGCTAGGAGATTAGGGGTTGAGACGTTGATATCTGAGCTACAGCGGGACGAGGCAGCGCATGATGGTGCAGATATTCAGACAGAGCAGGACGTTGGTCTGTCTGCTCCTGATGAGACTGCTGAGGAGATTTCGACAAACGTCGTCGAGACTGATCGGGCAGAGGACGTCGGTTTGTCTTCCCCGACCCAGCATCCCACCCCTCGACGAGAGTCTGAGCAGATTGATTCAGTTAGTTTAGAGACTCCGACTGGGACCGGAGAGGATCTTTCGAGGGACATCGATATGACTCCTGCACTTGCCTCGGTTTCACCTTCTCAGACCTCTCATATCCCGTCCCCTCCCATCATACAGACTACAGTTTCTGATCCTTCACTTCATCCGCCTTCTGTTGTTCAGCCTCTAGTTGCCCCGGATCCTTCCATTGTTGACCCTCCTCCTGCTCCGGTCCCTCCTGTTGCCAACGTACCCATGTGGCAGCCAGGAGGACCACGTTTGACTATCCTCCTTCGACACTACCCCACTCATACTGCGGAGTCGATATGGAGGTGGACTCCTCGAGATGCTCCGGCCCCTCCTGGCCCAGCTGCTCCGGCCCCTCCCGCAGCTGCTCCGGCCCCTCCTGCCCCAGCTGCTCCCGCCCCTCCCGCAGCTGCTCCAGCCCCTCATGTCGCAGTCGATCCTCCTGACCCAGCTGTTGACGACATATTGGTGAGCTTATTTACGATTTTTTTTAATGTTTCTGTGTATGCACATAAATGAACTAATCGAAATTATTTTCTTAATTGTCACAGTGGAGGAAGTTGTATAAGGCATACTCACGGCCGTTGGATTGGAATCATATAGAGGAGCATAAAGTTGATGCGCCGGGTATATGGTGGGAGATTGCAGGACGTAGCGGGTTGAGGCAAGTTGGGGCTCTTGATTACCGCGGATCGGACCACGCCATCATTTCGGCCTTCATAGAGCGTTGGTACCCGGAGACCGACAGCTTTCATTTTCCATGGGGCGAGATTTCGATCATGTTGCATGACGTGGAGCGCATTTTAGGGATTCCGATCGACGGGGAGCGTGTCGTCAAGCAGTTTGAGGACACGGAGTTTCAGGCGCGGGTCATGGATATGTTCTCGATTGATGCACTGACCTTTTGCAGATATTCATCCGGTGGCATTCCGAGTGACGAGCTTAAGGCACATGTGATGAGGATGATTGCAGATGGGGTGGCCAGTCATTTGATATCTGCTGCGTATTTGTTGTGGGTCATCAGTTTAGGGCTTTTTTGCAACAAGAGCACGAACTGTATCAGCATACAGTACTTGCACTGTCTCATAGACCCCGACCGCACGAGTGGATATGCATTGGGTGCTGCGGTTTTGGCGAACTTGTTCCGCGAGATGGGTGTTGCGTCTCGACGAGATAGCAAGGGCGTTGCGGGTTGTATTCTCCTTCTCAAGGTAAGAAAATGAGTTTATATGTAATTGTATTTGTTTATGTTTTTTATTTCTACGTAATCAAGTAATTATAATTTTTGTATAGACTTGGATATGGGAGTACCTACAGCATTTCAGAGGGCATCCGATACTGAGGGTAGATCTTTTGGTCGATACTCGCGCGGGTGCCCGAGCTAGAGTGGAGACGCGCTCGCCTCCGAAGAAGCCTGAGCGACTGGAGGAGATTCGGAAAGTATTAGACAAGGTCCGCGCTGATGAGGTAAAAAATAGACCAACAATATGTGGATAGTAGGAAATGTACAAAATGTAGAGCTTGTTGTTATATTTGACTTTTTTTTTTTGCAGATAAAGTGGCATTCGGGGAGAGACATTGATTTCGATTCAGAGCGTTACCGGATTTCCAGGTTTCGAGGGGTGCTTGAGTGATTTGGCACACGAGAGGTTTACATGCCCAATAGGTGGTTGCGTAGTACTTCCGGGTCCAGTGCATACCTGTTGAGACCATTATGCCGGATACAGAGGTTCGTGGCACGTCTTGGCGCAAGTATGAGGTGGGTTTTACCGACGATCAGCTCTACTGGAACCAGCGGTACGACCACCTCATTAACCTTGAGCAGCACCCTTTGCCTCGGTATGCTTATCAGGCGGACCTCGCCTACTAGGATTGGTTCGATGGAGTCACACATCCATACGTCGATCCTAGGTCAGAGCGCCAGGATCGTCCGCGCGAGCCATACACCCACCCAGATGCTGTAGTGGATGCTATCATGGTAATTTAAAGTTTCGATAATAATTTCATTCAATTAGTAATCGTTTTAGTATGGTATTATACCTACAAAATTCCTTAATTTATGCAGCGACAGCAGCAGGCCGTTGGATACGCGTTGGATGCTTTGGGAGGGATGCTCGCTGATCATCCGACTAGACTGTACTTGCAGGACATGCTAAGCATATTAAGGGACGACCGTCCACCACTTCTACCTCCTTTGAGCAGGCCGTATCGGGATTCTACATATGAGCGCGGCGAGGGCAGTGGATCTAGATGATTCTACATATGTGACAAGAACTGGTTTAATTGGTGTCATGGTTTTTTTGTATAGAACTTGTGTAATGCTTTGTTATGTTGATATGGCATTGTTGATTTATGAGGAGATGTATTAGTTGGGATTTGGAAGAATGCTTTCAATGTGACATTTTGTAATACATTGTTATAACACAATATGTGGTAATTTGCTAATTTATGGATCGTTTCATCTAATAGTTTTTTGTAAATTCATGTAGGCAGAGGAGGAGCATCTTGTGATGGTGTTCATTTCACTCATCATTTCATTACTAGTGCAAGCTATGATACCTCCTGCATCATGAAACTTTTCTTTCATTTGTTCAAGTAGGATAACATTCTGTCCTGTTTGTATCTGAATATTAGAATACTCTCTTCTTTGTCTGCAAGAATCATCACCAGTTCAGTGCATGACTGCAAGAATCAAGTGGTTAGACATATAAAGGAGTTGTTAATGGGTTTCTCTTAAGGTTAGGTTAGGTACACGTAGATAGATTCTGAAATTGCATGTATGGCTTGATCTGCAGGCAGAGAAGATCTCAACATTGGTGAAGGCTGCCAATGTCTCAATAGAGGCCTACTGGCCGAGCTTGTTTGCAAAGCTTGTTGAGAAGAGGAACGTGGAGGACCTCGTCATGAATGTTGGTTCTGGTGGAGGGGCCGCTCCCATTGCTGTCGCTGCTCCTTCTGCTGGTGGTGCTCCAGCTCAAGAGGAAAAGAAGGAAGAGAAGAAGGTATAAATGGAGCAATAGTTTTGCTTTTCTCTTTCTGTTGAGTTTAAGTTGCATTTGGAAGTTGTGGTTTATGATGAATTATTATTGCCTGATCTTTTGTTTTTGTGGGTTTTGCAGGAGGAGCCCAAGGAAGAGAGTGATGATGACATGGGTTTCAGTCTGTTTGATTAGGAGCTCCCTTCAGCATTGTTTTTGTTAGACAAAGAGTCTACTAGTACTAGTGATACTCTGTTTTCTCCTGTATTTTGGTTTGAAACAATACCTGAATATGTGAGCGGTCGTTTGAGTTTGAAAGTTTTTGTTCTTTCTATATATCCGTCTGAACCTTCAGTTTCCTCCTACCACTTTTGTTGGCCTGGTGTACTGCTGTCACAGGCTAGAAAAGTTGGGTGGCTCATTTTTGGAATAAGCTTGGAACATATCACGATGGGCATTTTAACAAGGTCTTCTCTGCAGTCCCAACAGTTTGTACAAGTTGAAGCTGCACATGTGGAAGCTTATAACTGCACAAGTTTCAGTTTTAGCTTCTGGATAAATGAGTGAATGAGTGCATTTCAGTTTCTGGGTTTATGTTTGGGAAGTTCTTCAAGACACACTCTCATGATTCTTCAAGACATATTCATGGAGGTGTTCCTGCAAGATTTGTTGTGGTGATATTAGTTGGTAAATGCCCAAGAAAGCTCACTATGTAGGGCCTTGAAAATAATGAATTTTTGATGTACTGAGGGTAATGTTGCTGTGTATTTCAGTGCACTGTGTATTTCTGGATGGAACTTACCTCCATCACTGGTGTATTTGTTGCTGAGTGTTGAACAGGCTAGGCAAAAGCGGGCTGTGGCTGTTGTTTTTTTATAGCCTTGCCTTACGTATCATGAAGCGCACGCTTCATGATGCGTCAGGCATTTTACATGACTTGCTTTAAGCCTTACACTTCATGAAGTGTACGCTTCATGAAGCGTAAGTTATCTGTTCCAGTATCCACAAAATCTTCCGCGTGCGGTTGTAGATAACTCTTCATCAGCCATGATCCTATATTTACGGAAACGATCTGCGATTTCCGTAAGTTGCCTTGATTTGGCTTTGTTTTGGCGCACAATTTCCCCGCCAAAATCAAACCATGGCCAATCAATTCCACGATTATTATAAAAACTTCTACATACCTCTCCAAAGCCAGTTGCCTTCCACGCTTCTTCATATCTGCTATATCTCCATCAATGGCATATCCTATTCAAGATGATTTTCGCAAGCACTTGGCGGATGTACAAGAGATTCATCTCTTCATTCGGGAGCTAATCAACAACAAGGAAGTAGGCTTGAAGAATGTCGGGAAACACCTTGCCCGACTCGGTTACCTCACAACGCTGGAGAGAATTTTCAAGGAGGAGATGGAACTCCAAGAAATTGCTCTCTTCAATGCCGAAGCAAGGGCCAACGACAACCCTGAGATTGAAGTTCCGTCATACACTGATTTACGTCTAGTGAAGCACGAGGACGAGGATGATGGTTTCGATCCAAACAATCCAATCATCATAGAGTAGATTATTTCTTAGGCTATATTATGTCTTAGTACTCTTTTTTAGAATATATTATGTCTTAGTACTCTGTGTTAGATTAGATAGTTTATGCACTTGTTGGGGTCTCATATGAATTGTTGCAAAAACTTTCAAATTCATCAAATGTTTGTCTATTTTGTTGCCCTCTGTTGAATGTCTGTCTTCATAACGCTATCCTCAACAGTTTATCGTGCAAATCATCTACTCTGATGCCATGGAGAAGCCCATCATCCACGAGTACAGGAATAGCTTTTTGAGGCAACAAGCCTGAATCTACCATCAGACTCAATAGATTGAAAATTTGAAGGGTAATATCTTGATTTGTACACAACTTTTAACACCTTGATACAACTTCCAAGTCACGGAAAAAATTGACAACATATATTGGAAACCCTGCTTTACAAAAGTAACTTAGTAGGGAATTATAAACCACAAGATCAGCATGACAGTCAAAGCAACTGAAGAAATTCACCAACTCTGACATTCACCAAGTCATTTAATTTGCAAAGATTGCACAAGGCTATATTAAAACTCAAGAAATTCTGTGCACTCTTTTCCCTAAGTCCTAAGAACTCTGACATTCACCAAGGCTTCATGATGCGCAAGTGTTACAGTACTGATTTTGCTTTGCCTTCGTTTGCCTTAATCTTGCGCATCATTAAGCGTGCGCTTCATGAAGCGCAGTGTTACAGTACTATTTTTCTTTGCCTTCGTTTTCCCTAATCTTGCGCATCATGAAGCGTGCGCTTCATGATGCGCAAGTGTTACAGTACTGATTAATCTTGCGCATCATGAAGCGTGCGCTTCATGATGCGCAAGGCATATGAAAAAAGGGGTGGCTTCTAACTAATTACATGTATCAATGTCAATCAAGTACTCTGAATTTTCATTTGTGATTATTAGTGACATAATTTATGGTAATGATACGCTTTTTGGGTAGGTTTAGGATTTATGTTAGTTTTTATAGTTTAATAGCCTTCCAAACGCTAACCCGACATCATGTTTGTAATTATACGATCCAATTCAAAACCATATTTAGCATAACAAGCAAACACTAATCCCAAAAATGCATTACAAATAAAACTAATACGGTTCTAACTAATGACATATATCATCAACTTCAAACAACAACATTTGGTTCGAGATTATGGCTAATCCGCTTCTCGCGCCATTTTACCATTCTCTATCTAAACGGCTCATCCCACCCGTTGACGCTAGGTTGATGGCTTCTTGTCCAATCTCTCGCGGAGGAAGTGGGGAGTCGTCGCTCAACCAGACCTGCAAATTAAACACATAATATATTACCGAGTAAAAAAGTATAAGCGCTAATTTACTTTCATGATAATAATGTATGACTCACAGGTATGAAGTGATCTCTGTTTCCCATGAGCGCTATGGCATATATCTTCGATGGAGGGTACCGGTTCTCCCCTCTCGCCTGCATCGGCAAGCATGTATGCGATCCATCCCACGACAACAAAACAACTGCAACCTGATGTATTGTGGCAAAGATCAAACCGGCTATGGGCATCTCCATCCAATATCTTTGAGCGCAAGGGCTAACCACATAGGGCATAGTATCCAACATCTCATCAATAGGAGATTTGTTCCAAATAGGCTCATATACATCTCTGTTCCTCCTCAATTCGGCTGTCAACTCCAACCGAACTCTACGGTACTCGCTCTGCAATTGTCCCAACAACACGGCGAGTGATCGATAACCGCAATGTCCATCTGCCATTACATCCTGCACCTGATCAATGTAAGGAAACATGAAGTCGTTAACATTGTCAACTCCAAAGTTGAAATCCAACCACATCATGTCGCCCCTCTCTTCTTGTGTACTTGTCCCCGTCGCAACTTTTTTCGGGGCCTTGTTGGTTGAGCCCTTTGGCCTTCCACGCTTTTTGCCGAGCAATGAAGTTTTTACTTGGCTCTCCTTTTCCTTCTGTTGCTTCTCCTTTTCATATGCCTACATCCGATGCTCAAGAAAAGTATTGTTCCTCTTTGTTGACCACTTAGTGGACCCCTTTGGCCGTCCCCTCTTCATAGCATCTATCTGCTCAATCAAAGACGACTCTTTTCCCAGCACATTGTCTACAAACGTCTCTGTGATCGAGTACACATGGTCACATGTCAATTCACCCCGACGCTTCCTCTCCACCCTATCTTCCCATCTAATATCGGTAAGTTTTTTTGCCTCTTTGTCTTCTATGGGCATGCGCTTCGGATCAACTGCCTCCCATACCACCTGATGCCAAAATGGGTGTATGTCACTTGGCGGAATCGGCCGCTTAGTTAGAATGGCTTGGGCAATCCTATGACGGCAAGGAAGTCCCATGCACTCCCGTACCCAAAAATCAGCATACTCTTTCTCTAATTTTCCTTCTATGGCGTCCCTGTTCAGGTCGTAGTACATATTCAACAACTTCATAATGCACAAAGTTGACACTTTGTAAAATAGGCGCATGAATATCGTCCTAACTCGACTAGGGACACTATTCAACTCAGTTGGAATCTTGCTACGTGACATCTCCAGATCCCCCCTTATATCATTAACTTGGGACTGAATGTGATTGTGGATCCTTCCGATCACTGTGTTGAAGCCTCCTCGAGAACTGTCAAGTATTTTTTTAAGCACGTTGTGCATTCCCTTTGCCCTGTGTCATACATATTAATATTATGTACATTACAAATGTGTAAATCACATAATTTGAACAACCAAAAATATGTAAAACATTTAAACGTGTGTACTTGTTTGTTGTTCTCGTTTCGAAGTGGGTACAGTGATCGGTCCATGCTCTAACTATCGACTTCTTGTAAGGCCCGAGCCACGACCTTTCAACATACTTCATCAGCCCTGGCCAATGTTGTTTGACTCTTGTAAGCCTTTCCTCGTATTTTGCCTCCGTTGTCAACATGAATATGCCCCAACATCTATTAGCAAACCTTTTCGCCTTTTCTTGGTCCTCTAGGATACCTACAGCGTATGCTAATATGTTTCCCTTAACATGCACCCAACATAGAAGATGTTTGACTTCCTCTCCAAACACAGCGTCCTTTGCGTTAATGATTGCCCTCTCTCGATTTGTGACAATCGCATTTGGCATCGCTCCCACTTCCTGGAACAAACGCTTCAAACGCTTCAACACCCATGTATAACTAGTTGTGTCTTCTCTTGAGAGAAATGCAAAACCGATGTTGAAAGATCTGTTAGTGCATGTAAACCCAACCATCTGCAGCAAAGCCATGTCGTACCTGTCAATACATGAAATAATTATACAACTTTACAAAAACATTATTTGCCTCAATATATAGAAAAAAACTTAACAGATTGTACCTATTGGTCTTATATGTGTTGTCCATAATTACGGCATACGGAAACAACTTCAGTAGATGCAGCGACGTGGGGTGCACAAAGAAGAGGATATCAATATAATCTGAACCACCTATTCTATTCCGAAATACTCTGTAATCGTTTCTTTGTAGAAAATGCAGTGCATATTGGGTGGTTGTCAGATTTGCACTATCCTCTTTCAAATACCGTGCCCTCAAATTTGAAACTTGCTTCCTTGATGTCACATTTCCGGGGTAAAGATTTCTCAACTGCTCCACTATACGAGCAGGTGACACATATATATAGCTCAATTCCTTCACAAGCAATTTTTGTGCTTCCGTCATTCGGCCTGAAAATGAATTGCCAAGCAAACTAGTGGGGAGGTCGTGGTTGTGAACTCCGCACACAACCGTTAGTGCCCACTTCCTGGTCGATTTACTTCTAACGCCAAGCAACTCGAATTTGCATTTGCACTTTGTGTAAAGGGTTCGCACATGAGGCGGTGTAACAGTAGGGATGCAATCACCCTTCTTCCTAGGTCTATACATAACATGCCTATGATATGCTAGCCTGAGCAAATTTTCATTTGACATTTTTATAGGCAACGCCATATATCTTTCACGCCCAACTTGCCTAGCCCAGGCTATCATTTGATCTCGACTATCCCACACCCCATCGTGATGAAAGTCAGCAGAAAAATCTCTCCCGTTTACCTATTTATAAATTAAAATTACTTTCAATTAAAATGCAAATACATAGTATGTTTTTAACAATAACATATTTTTTACTATTATTTTCCATTCAACTCTACACTATTGAATAACAATAATATTATTTCTAAAGGTATATAATCAGTACAAATGTATAAGATTAATAATTTAATTTTTTTTTAATTTTCAAATACAAATAACGATACCTTCACATTTCTGAATATAAAACTATAAACTCCAATTGCCCTTAAAAAACTTACCTCGACTATGTCGTTTTCTTCTTCATCAACATCTATTTCTCCTCCTCCTTCTTCTTCAAAAGATGATGTCAACTCTTTAGAAGATGATGATGATTCTGCTGCATACGGTTCATCTGAAAAAGGCGATTCCGTCGATGAATTTTCTTCATATGATCTATTGGATGCCATTGTATTTTCTGAAACTTGTGTTTTTTAACTCATAAACTTTGTGATATATGAATATATATATATATATAGGGCTTCAATGTTTGATATGTAATCTATCTTATGACATAAAGATATAAATAAGAGTATGGATATAATTTTTTTTCCAAATTTACGTAAACAAACCTAATTTCACGGCGGCGTTGGCGTAGCGGGAAAAAAATCCGCAAACCCTTGCGCTTCGTGAAGCGCAAGCCCAGGGTACCACCCTCGCGGTGGGCACCCTTTGGGTCATACGCTTCATGAAGCGTATAAATGCGTGTGCGCCGGGCGTTTTTTTCCTGTGTATAAGGAATCGCCCAAAACCTATTAAAATTATAGAGTTGGTTAAAATGAAACAAACTCTTATCCTGAAACGAGCGCACTTTTCCTATTTGTGAGTGCACTTTTTCGGATTTGCACTTTTCGTAATTTTTGTAGTGCACTTTTTCGGATTGCACTTTTTTTTTTATTTTGCAACGCACTTTTGTATGAAAAATGCACTAGGAACTAGGAAAAGTGCCTTCATTTTACGTTCTAGTATAAGAGTTTGTTTTATTTGAACCAAACTCTAAAATTATATTAAATTTGGGTCGTAGTTGGTATGACGGGTTTAACTAGTATTTTTAAAAAAATATGGTTTTTCTTGAAATTTATATCACATATAAATTTTATATTTTAATTTGATTTTACAAAATAAAATAAAATTATTTTGTTTAATTTTGGAGGTGTGAAGAAATAATATATTGAAAAAGAGTCACGTGCGAATGGCCGCCTGGGTGAGAAATAAGAATAGATCTCGATCGTTCATTCCAAAAAATCAACGTCCCTGATTAAACATTCATTAAAAAAAATTAAAATACGGCACGGGCGAATTTTTCCCGTATTATTCGCGTATTTTTCAATAAAATACGACACAGACGAATTTTTCCCAATTATTCACGAATTTTTCGAAAAATACGTTTTTATGAGACGCGCCCAGTTTGTTCATCAGAAAGAGCGATTTGTTCATCAATATTCACCAATTGTTCATCAATACTAACTAATTGTGCATTGAGTTTTTGATAACATTGTTCATCGATTTCGAACTTTTTTAATTTGTAATTTTATTTTTTAACTTTATTTATGTGTAGGAATACAATATTATGTAGTTTTTTATGCACATATAATTAGTTTCGATATACCCATATTAATTCATTGATATAGTCGTATTTGTTCATTGATATACCCCTATTTGTTCATTGATATACCATTATTTGTTCATTAGTATACTTCTTTTTTGTTCATTGGTATACCATTATTTGTTCATTGATATACCCTATTTGTTCATGGATATACCCTTATTTGTTCATTGATATAACCTTATTTGTTCATTATTATACCCTTATTTGTGAATTGAAATAAACTTATGTTTTATGTGTCAATGCTATCAGCTTGTACATTTAGGACTATTAATACCATCAACTTGTACATTTAGGACTATCTATTTGTGCATTTTTTGCATTTATTTTGTGATTTATGCTATCTTGAATTCAAAGTATAATACGAATGAAGTGCTTTAAGGCTAACTTGTCAATACGAATGAAGTGCTCAATATAGTACCAAAATAAGATAAGTTTGATGTAGAAACTTGAATGCAAAAGATAATAGAGATAAAGAATTTGACTTTGCAATAATATGGTGTATGCTAAGAGAACGAGATAGCAACAAATCGAAGAGGTGTGCTTGTGCCTTATTTAGCTATGAACAAATTGATGTTATTAATGAACAAATATGCATATAGTAATAAACAAATTGAGGTTACTAGTGAACAAATATGCATCTAGTAATGAACAATTATATGAAAAAGGCAATGAACAAATATGCATAAACCAGTGAACAAATTGATATTACTAATGAACAAATATGCACAAACCGATGAACAAATATGCACAAACCGATGAACAAATATTTTCGTTTTTTTATGAACAAAATCACAATGTTGATGAACATATTGCATGTAATTTTGATACACATTTGTTCATTTTTTATGTACAAATAATAGATTTTTGATGCACAAGCAATAGTTTATTTATGCACAAAATCACAGTTTTGATGAACAAAATCACAGTTTTGATGAACAAATCCACATTATTGATGAACAATCCACAATACTGATGAACAATCTGGGCGCGTGTCCTATTTCCGTTTTTTCAAAAATACGCGAATAATTCGCCAATAATTCGCCCGTGCCGTTTTTTCCCCTTTTTAAGTGAAATGATCAGCGCCTTTGATTTTTCTTGATCCAACGGCTCCTGTTCTTTCTTATTTCGCACCTGAGCGCCCATTCGCACGTGAACCGGACTCTAATATATTATATAGTGAGAGAGAATTGTAATTGGATTAGATATATTGATGGCACACACAAAAAAATAACGAACTTTTTTTTTTGGGTCGGAAAGCGGGACTAAGCCTGTAAAATTTTATTAATTAATACTGGATCCACCCGCCCGTAAAGTAGGGCGGAGATCATTGTTCCAAATAGGCAAAATAACTAAGGGTAAATCAAAGGATTCATAATACATAGTAGGGAGATTAAATGATTCTTGTGCTAAGCTATCGGCCACTTTGTTAGCTGATCTTGGAATAAACTGGACTTTGACTTCCCAAGCAACATCCTCGATCAGCCTCCAACATCTCTGAAGAAGAAAAAAAATCCGGGTGCATCTTTGACCCGAAGTAAAACGCCAGCCTATCCTTTGGAATAACTTTTTTTCAAGCCTATATCTAAAAATTAAATTTTTTGCAAGCTTGCTTCTAAAAAAATTCGGTTACTTGGGTACTTGACATATGTCGGTTTTAGTTTGTACTTACATGTTGGGCCATTCCTAAATATTAGATTTTGGATTGGATATTTAACGTATCAAACAGAACCCAAATGGTAAACCCACACCCACTGAAAACATAATCCTAAAAGCTCATGTTCAATTTTAGTGGTCATTTTTTGTGCTATTATATATACCGACCCCTTTTAATTTTACATGTTGGTGTAATTGTATGAATAATTTACTAGGGAATTAGCTCATATATCTCTTTTAATCTTTATATTTACATACTTGTTCGTCGTTTTTCTTTCCTCCTACTCTGCAACCCTTCCCTGTATAAACGAGTTGTAGCTTCTCTCCTTCATGTCTCTCCGATTCCCTCCAAAAACCTTAGTTGTCTATATCTCGATCTTGTGGTAGATCTCCGCCACCACGACTTTCCACCTCTTTCACCGGCGCCACCGAGGGTTCGAGGAAGATGTATTCGACAACGACTTTGGACTACGACTGCACATATCCATGTTGAATCTAATTTCTCTCTCTTTAATTTTTCAATGGATTTGTTTTCAAATTTTAGGGTTTATGTGTTTTTGATGTGGAGGATTTCAAATTTTAGGTTTTAGTTGATTTGATTTGATTTTTTTAGAAATTAGCCACTCATTAAGCTTTAAGCTTTTTTTTCTTGTAAGAGATCTAGTTAATTATTTGATGTCATTTGGCTCATTCATCATGCAAATTGTTGTTTTAACACTCCTATTTTGCAACGATGGGTATTACTGTCAGTGACCTCGGATTTTACCATCCAAAGTCACCCAAGACTTTAAATAATTTAATGAGACATAATTAAAGCAGAAATTACTAAAAGCGGAATTTTATTCATTGTTAAGAACATTCGTTCATTATATTGATAGTTGTTTTACAACTGATGTAGCAGCGGAAAATAAAGCCCATATGAAAAGGGTTGAAAAGACGTATTGAAAATTCCTTGTTAAGAACATTCGTTCATTACATTGATAGTTGCTTGGCTTAAAATAGAAGAGCTGATGCATTATCTTCTGAATGCTTTGCTCTTTGAAAATTCCTTCCTTCCTTCAACGTCGTCTTGCCTTGACCTTCTATCCTTGCACAACTCTTCTCGAATCTTTTAGCCTTTGTTTTCAAACTTCTGTGGGAACTTCCTAGAGTCTGGCATTTGTCGCGAAGGGCAAGAAATACCAGGCAAAAATGCGGAAATAGTGGAATTAGTCTAAGGAGACTAAGCAAGTGAGAATGGAAATTTTCAAGGGTAGTATGGTAATTTACGTTATTCGAGAGAGATTATCGGGATGTGTTTGAGATGTAGAAACTTTAACTGGAGCTTTAAGGACGGAAATGATTAAATATTGAGATGAGATAACCCTTAAACCGAAAGGAAGAACTATGAGATTGTAGAACTTCATAGAGTAGGAAGTATGTTGGGAACGTTATTAATTCATACAAGTTTTGAAAACCTCTCGCACCCTTGTCAGACCTCAACCAACCTCATCTTATTTGGTGCTCCTGATCGGGGAGGTGGCCCGAAAGCGCTTAAGTACCAAACCCACCTTGACAAGCTCGAATAAGCATTCAGATTGGAAAGACGATCGTTTCAAGAACCGAGAGTCGGGTGGTCTTCCAAGTTGTACTATTCCAACCCAGTTTTAGTTTCTTTTAAATATGCTTTGGCACTTATCTTATGTCGTGATAAAACTTTCACTTATGTTAATGATTTTTAAGAGTGTGGGGGCCATGAAAGGGCTCGGGTCCACTTAATGGAACGAAGTTCCGACACTTAGCTAGGGTGCACTCGTCCCTCCTCCGAGCAGGAGCAGACATGTTGGTGATTTGTGAAAAGTCATCAATCCTATTGAAAGCATGTTGAGGTAAAGAAGTCACAAGGAAATGTCAATAGAGAAAATTGACTCATGTGACTTACCATGATATGATAAAGAGAAGTAGTCATGAAAAGAAAAGAAATCCAAGGGACGCACCACGACACCGAGGCATGAAACCTCGTGTGCAACGGCACAAGACGAGGGCGCACCTATGTCGCATACGATGCTCAGCTACGGCTCAAGCAAGCGGCGCTCGTTAAGGCGCGCCGGTGCATGGTGTACGTACGCTTGCATTACTCTAGCTCGGTGCAAGAGCAAGGCATGTCGATGTGTGCTTGTGAGGTGAATGTGTGGCTAGTTGGGGCGCGCCTATGCCATAGTGTTGGCACGTCCGTGGCTGCATGGTGCTAGTGGCGCACCTAGGGTGTGTGTGTGGAGCTTGCGGCGTGCCTAGGGCTTAGGCACAAAGCGCCGAGTCTGAGCACTTGAGCTAAGATGTGATTTTGAGTAAAGTATAAGAGTCTAATAGCTTTGTGCAAAGTCTAATGAATGTTAGGAAGCTTCTCTAAAGCTTGGTGGATGCTTTAAGCAAGGACCAAAGCTTGAGATTAGCTTGGCACATGGTTATGTATACTAGAAAGGAGTATTGAAGCTTCAAACTAGCTTAGAGTTAGCTCTAGAAGATTGAATAAACTCTTGACTCAAAGTACAAGCTTGCTAAGAAGCTCATGTAGCTAGGGATTAGCTCATGGAAGCTCAAACTAGCTTAAGTTAGCTCAAGTAGCTTGTAAGTCAGCTCAACAAGCTAAAATACAGCTCAAAACAGCTCAACTAGCCGGATGCTAGCTCAACTAGCTAAGGGCCAGCTACACTAGGTAAGTGACCTAGCTAGGTACCTAGCTATGCTAGCTAGCTATGGGTCATGGTGGGCCGGCCCATGGGGCGTGCGTGTGGGTTGGATGGGCCGCAAGCATAGAAGCAAGAATGGGCCTCATGCTTTGCCTTTTTGGGCTTTGTTTTGGGCTTTGGATTGGGCTTTTCTAATGGAGTTTTGGACCAATTTCTTGGGCCATTTTAGGCTGGATTTTGGACGTCTTTTTGGACTCCATAATGGGCTGGTTGGACGCCTCCCATGGTGACAAGGAAAGAGAAAAATGGAGTTGGTTACAACTTCCCCTACTTTTACTCTTGGCCTCTCTTTTCTCCAACCGATTTTGTAACTTCTTTTTGGCGGTTATTGGACAGCCATGGACACCTATAAATAAGGATGTTTGTCATCCATTTGGACACACGGAAGTAGACACAACAAAGTCATAAAATCGGTGGTTTTACACTTGATAGTCGAAAGAGACTAGAGTTTGTTTGAGTGAGGTTTTCACGAGTGACTACAAACACGAGTGTGTGACATCATGGATCGGTCTTCACGAGTGCATGTGAAGGAGGAACCTCAAGTGGCGTGGCGTGACGAGTTCGTCCAAGTGAAGGAAGAACCGCGAGAGCCATGGGAAGACAACTTCGTTCAAGTCAAGAATGAAGAGGAGTCGTGGGACTCGAATAAGGTACGTTTAATCTTGATAAATATGTCTTGCCAACATGTCTATTGTTCGTATGGTACGTTTTATCTCGCAACAATATTGCAGTATCCCTTGGCATGGAATAGGGGCAATATTCGTTGAAGGAAAGATCGAATTTAATCGGTTGACTTGTAGCCTTTATCCAAGACAACTTATAAAATGTTTTTAGTGGGTCGATGGTGATTAGTGATTACCTTTACGGTCTACGCCCAACGAGACTACGCTTTGGGGTCTACTCACGAGATTACCTTTCGAGGTCTACTCAAACCGCCTTGTTGTACAAGGATCGACTTTCACTTCAACTTGTTTATGCAAATATCTATTCCGTTTTTCATAATCTAAAAATCAACAAGACATAGATCATGATCCTTAAAGTCGCTGAAATTAGGCATGGTGCCTTGCGACTTAGTAGGTTATATAGAGGTGTCGGGTTAATCCCGCACCCCTTACTATTTAATCCATACCGATCTCGAAAAGAGATCTTAAACAAGCAAGGTCACACAAACAAGACTAGCATAATAGTCCTATCGAACATTAGTAAATGTAATAACGATAACAAGCGGGTCATTATTTCTAATAATCGATAATCCTAGATTCATTAATTATTAGCAAACAAGTTGTTCCCAACATCGAGAAATTTCACGGAAACGAAATATCGGGGCTACAAGGAGAAATTTCAGTTTCCTTAATTTGCATGCTTTACGGTCGAACGAAACGGAATTTGATGGCTTAGACGGAATCGGGATCTCGACCTAACGACACGAGAGAAATGAGAGAATTTTTAATAAGGTCTTGTTTTATTAAATCCCCTTATCTTATCCTATTTCTTTTATATTAGGATAAAAATATGATTAAGTTAATAATATTTTTAAAACTAGAACTCCCATATAAAGTCACCTTTATAACTCTTAATATGATTAGAATTTATTTTATAGTTTACAAAAATATTTTTCCTTATAGCTTATGCATGCAAATTAATTTAATTACATAAATTCCTCTTTAATAACGCATTTATAATATTTATTTGGTTAATTTAAATAAATATTAAATACATGTAGAAATTATTTTATATAAATATATTACTTAAAATTACGAGTCGGGAATTATACCGATACGGGACGAGATCGTTTTTGGCACGCAAAACAAGAGGGACGATATTTGGCTTGGATCTCCTTTCTTCCTTCAATTAGAAACCTGATGGGCCTAATAGAATTTAATTGAGCCTTTTTTTTTCTTATTTTTGAACCAACCCATAAATCAAAATAGGCCCAAAACTCAACCCTTCTCCTTCTTCCTTGCTATTTCACGTACAATTGAAGAACACCAGCAGCAACCCCGACGTGGTGGACAGCAGGCGGTGGCTGGCGAGGCTCTGGCGACGGGAGGGCGGCGTGCACGCTGTGGAGGGCGACCCTGCGGGTGGTCGGCGGCGGTCCGACGTGAGGACATCCAACAGAGGGGAGGAAGGAATTTTGTGGATTTACTAAAAAAAATCGGATTTGGGTAAAAACAATTTTAGGGGTTTTTGGCTTGGAATTAGGACGAATTTTTGATGTAGAAGGAGAGAAATTATTGTATGTAATCTACCCTTGCTCAGCCTCTCAATCCACCACCATGAAGCTTAGCCTCTGATGGAAGTGAGGTAAAGATAAGTTACCATAGCATAGTGGGAAAGGGAGTGTGTAACTATATGGAAAATGCAAGAGGTCATGGGTTCGAGTCCCACCTCTTGTGTTTTTATTTTTGTCCCATTCTTTTTATTTTTATTTAGAATTTAATTTAACTATGAATTTAATATTGAAATATTAATTACCCTTAGTTAATTAAATTTTTATTTTCCATTATGCTATGTTCTTATAAATTTTTAATATTACACTATGAAAATCATAATAATGATTAAACTCTCTATTTTAGAGAAATAACTAAATAAATAAAAAATAACATTTCTTTTTATATAGATATAGCGGTTAGTAGCGTTGTTGTGTATCATTAAATGATTTTAATTAGAATAGACATCTAGTTTTCTCATATGCATTTGGTGTTAAATTTATGCTTATGGTATTAAGAGGGCTACTATCAATTGTGTTTTATGTGCTTGACTTCTGTTCTATTTATTACATTTCATTCCTATGCTGACTATGGAAATTCAATAAGAGAGCTATTGTGATAGAGATTTGAACAAGAAGAATATGGAAATTCAGTAAGAGTTATTGTGAAAAAGATTGGAATTCAATAAGAATAATAGTTTTGAAATTAAGAATTGAACAAGAATATCCTTGCGCTGAGTTTAGTTGCAAGCAAGATTTTCTATTGTGGGATTATGAAAGTAACAAGTACTAAAAATATTGTAAATGTTATAAAATAGAGAAATTTAGGAGAAGGGGAGAGATCAGAGTTGTCTTATTAGGTCACCCATAGGGGCCTTATATAGAGAACACAAGACTTAATGGATAAGTCCAAAATTAGGGTTTACTATGTACATCTAAATATAATAATATTATAACACCCCCCTTAGATGTACATCACTAACTGCCTCGTTAAAAACCTTGTCTGGAAAACCCAATGGGACAAAACCAAGACTAAGGGAAAAAGAGTGCAGTTATGAGTCTTCCTCTCAACTTGAAATATATTCTCCTTGCTTGATTGAATTGAACATCCATCCCGCCTTTGAGTTGAATCTTGTAGTTTGAGAAAACTTAGTGATATGTACTTGGTTGATCACTTCATGCTAAATTCTCTTCATATATACATCATTGGCTCCTTTCAACTTGATTTGATGGATGGATAAAAATTCTATTCTTTCACATATCTCGAACTTCAGCCGAGATTGTCTCATCAGAGACCTTATATGACGAATCGCCTCATTAAAAACCTTGTTTGGAAAAACCCAGTGGGATAAAAACCAAAGCCAAGGGAAAAAGAGTACAGTTGTATAATAATGCTCCCCCTGAGTTAAACATATGCTTCTTCATACGACGCATATTTCTCATCGTGGATTTTGTAAAAAATTTGGTACTTCTGGACCAACAATCTCTATTGTATGTTTAAAGGAGACAATAAATCATTGTCACATAAAATGACATTATTGAGGTAATGAATCAAGGTATGATAATGCACCTATGTACTGAGATATGGTACTTCAAGACCTAATATCTCTTTCATTTTCTAATCAGAACGAAATGAGCCATTTCCACACTTAGCACCTTAGTACTATTGGTGCACTTAATGAATGTACTTTCATCAAATTCAATGGGTCTTTTATTCCATTTCTATGCTCGAACTACAGGCCGAGACATTACTTGATATTCTCTTTTCAAATAATCAACTTCTATTAGGTCTCTTCTGGAGTCCCAATAATATTCAAATCATCAACATAAACAACAATGATTACATATCCCAAATTCGTTGTTTTTATGAACACACAAGGACCTATTTGATCGCTGACAAGGCCTTGCCTTTGTAGATATTCTCTAAGGTGATTATACCACATTCTTCACGATTGTTTCAATCCATATAGCGATCTTCTAAGTTTAATGGAATAAATGTAATGTGGTTTTGATTCAAATGCTTCAGGCATTTTCAATCCTTCTGGGATTTTCATGGATATGTTGGTACCTAATGACTCATATAGGTATGTTGTTACCACATCCATGAATTGCATTTTCAAACGCTCAACAACGGTTAAAGCAACAAGGAACCTGAATGTCGTTGCATCCACTGCTGGTGAATACATTTCCATGTAATCCACTACAGGTTTTTGTGAGAACCCTTGTGCAACCAGTTATAACAGACTGATTTTTTGACTTTATGGTGTTGGAACTACATGCCCAAAAACATCTAGTCTGTTTAACGAATCCAATTCTGCTTTCTACCTTTCCCAACCATTTCGATGTCGACATTCCTCCATTGTTTGGGGATTATTGTCATCTTCTCCAATGAATTTTACGATAACTGAATAAGCAAAGATTTCTTCCCAATACCCTATACCGATACTTACATAATTAATCGAAATTTCCAAATTGTCGCTCATGCCATTTTCTTTTCTTTTAGAGTCTTTAGATAGAATCTCTTCAGGAGTTCTATCTTCATGTTTATTTCCAGTCGACATATCATCTTTTTTGGGATGTAACTGGCTCTTTCCTCTTCTGGTGAATGTATCCTTAAATCCGAAAATGTCTCTCATGCTTCAAGCATGCTTATGTGTTGGTTTGGAGTTACTTCTGGAATCTCCAAATGAGCTGGCTCATTTTTGTTGGTGTTTGTGACTTAATCACTTTCATGACATTGATAAATAACATGAGCTATAAAATTCCCTAAACTTCCGATTTAGTTATACAATTCGCTAAACTTCTGGTTTAGCTTTCTTCGGATTGAAAACAACAAGTTGCATCTCATGCAATCTCTTAACTTCTAGTCTCATTTTATTCTCCCCCTAAAGTTGGGATTTTCACCTCGCCAAAGTGTTAATCTTAATACCGAGCAATATATTGACCACCGCTTTTAAGCTCAAGGTATTCTTTAAACAACAAGGACCCAATCCTCTTGTTTAATACCAACTTTCTTTTATGTGTGGCACTACTCAAAAATTGTCTGGGGGTGGAGGACATATGTAGGGTTTCCATTAGGAGAATTTGCAGTCGGTCATGTCAAATTAAATAATCGATATTCGTATTCATGACCCTATTTATCCACGACTCTTCCAGGTCTTGTATGCCATGTATAGCACTTGTCTGGCTATCAATTATGACCGCATTATTGACGACTCTACCTGGGTCGTTTTGTGAATATGTGTGAGAGTTATACAATGCTCAATCACTATGTAACACCCCGTCTTTCGACAGGACGCTACGTGGTAGTTGACCTTACCAGGGACTACTTAGGTGGGTTGACAACAACACTTTAGGATCTTACAACGCGGGAACGACGAGAAAACAAGTAAAACATCCAACTCTTAAATTTATAAAACTGAATATAAAACATGTTTGAATGCCCGAATGCATAAACAAAAATACCTTGTAACCCTTCCCGAATTTTTCTCAAAATAACTCAAACAACACTTAACAGTTACAATTAAAATAATTCAACATATAATAATAATAATAAATTCTCCCGAAGTACACCCGAAAAAACCAAACTAATGACACGTGCGTCAACGATCCACTCCACCATCCGGACAAGGCTCCTGCACGGTTTCCTGTGACATACCTATAACTGGAAAAATAATCCCCGAAGGGTCAGCTACTAATCTACCAAGCTAGATAATATGTGGAAATTGTAAGACATTTTAAAACAGTTGTTCTATAGTTAGCAACCAGAATCCACAATCACAACCATAACTCTAAAGGCCAATACATAAATTAGACGGTTAGTCACACATAAGCCAAACATACATACACATAATCGCGCAATTAAAGAAGCATAATTCATTCTCCATCTCGTCTTCCAATCCACAGTGCAGAGGCAGGCCCTCCCACTCCTCACATCACGTCTTCCTTCTAACCCCGGCTATGCCTCCACTGGAGCACTTGACAAAACACATAGATAGCATTTTCTTTTGAAGGGGCACGGTTTCTCTATCACACGGATCATACATAGGCAACCCTTCCTCTCCGCCAGCTACAATGACCGTGCTGGAAACGGTACCAACACAGAGAAAACGTTCAAAAACATATTTTCGATAAAACCCATTTACAACCAATTTGCACACAACAACACAAGCAAGTCCAAAACATTTCAACAAGATATTCGGGACTAGTTCCCAAAACCAATCCTACAATAACGGCACAAGATCTAACAAGACAGAAAAGAACCGAGCAAGTCGAAAACGACTTACCTCGAAACTAGAGATCCTTGGAAGAAGACGGTATTAAAAGTGCGAACGAAGGCGATTCCCTAATAGAAAATTAACGCGTGACTAGATTAGATACGATCCAAACCATACTAAACGACCCTTAAAACGACACCTAATAACGATCCAAAACAACACCACTAACCTATAATTAACTAACTCTTTTATCCCAAACCAAACTTAGCCACTTAAGATATGATCATTAATTCGTATAGATAAAACAAAAGAACACTATACTAAAAATCCTAACCTTATACGTACTACTAGTTAAACAAGATGCTAATTAACAATGTACTAGCCATTCTAGCTAACTAAACGTATTTTTTTTAAATTTTTAATCGATCGCTACCATATATAATAATTTAAGTATTAACAGTAGAAGCTATGTACAATCAAAACTCCTAATCTAACAAACCGATTAAAGCTCTTATTAAACAAGACCACTACTTCCCCCAGTTAATTAAACACCTAGATCAAGCACCCAATATAAAGTAACCGGTCTGAACTCGCACCACGATTCAAGCTCACCGCCGGAGCCGAACCCATACCACGAGCAACCCCAAACCAATACCCTAACTATCAGCCCGAGCGCTAGTACTAGGCGGAACCCAACCCCGATGGCTCAACGGAAACAACAAAGGAGTGAAAACAGGGCGTCGATCCTTACCCGAAAATGCCGGCAAAGATGGACGACTAGCGAACGGCGGAAACGACGACGGTGGCTCACTGTGCGATCGAACGGGACATGTATTCACGATGTTTGTGACGCGGATGTTTTGAGGTTGGTCGCTTGTGCGGCGGCAGAGAGGCACTCGGTTGTGAATGATGGCGGTGTAACACGGAGACGAAGAAGGTTGAAAGACGAGGCTTTGAACGGGAAGGTAAGGCTTCGGCAGTTTTTCTTTTTCATGGAGAGTCCAGGGAAAAATTATTTATGTATGGTTCCGAGTGGTTTAAATAGGGTTAAACTAGGGCAACCCTAATTAATTAATTAATTAATGAAACTAATCGATAAGGCTAAAGATATACACTCATAAATTGGATAATTAGGATAGCTAAACTATCAAGTGCTTATAAAAGACTCTTAAGGTATTCCAACAGATTGAAAAAAAACCGCACTTAATTCTTCCCAAGAGATTTCTTACGGATTAAGACATCTCGATTACTTGTCACTCAAGGAACTTGTTTTCCTATCTAAAAGAAGGAAAAAAAAGTATAAAATAAAAAATAAAACCCGACTATTACACACTACACATATTGATTTATTCCATTCTCCTCCATTTTTCTTAGAACCAATGGGTTGAGACATCTTTCAATATTATGATAATCCATAATGGTCCACATGGCGATTTAGCTAGTCCTCTTATATCACTTGAATTTTGTCAAGGAGCATATGAGACTATGTATTTACTTGACTTATACCGCCTTGCTACTAGTTTACCAAGAGCACAAGCCTTTTAAGATCACTCTTAGGAAGAGACTTCAAGTCTCAAGATCTTTCGGTCCTATACCGATCATGTGCATTATTATTCACATGAGTGACCAAGTTAATCATGCCACAAATATATCTTATCCTCAACTAACTTCCAGTTAGTGAGATTACATTATTCAATGGGATATACTCTTCTAGAGTCATCATAATCTTCACACCAAAATTTGCGCATGACTTGTGAAAACTTCTGATTTTCAAATACTATGTCATGTGACACCCTTGAAAATATCGGTGATCCATACATAAATTTGGGAGCTCATCAACTCATGTCAGATAAACTGTTATCTTCATATCAAAATTAGATGCCTCAAAATGGGTGCATTCAGAACTTTTAATATAGATTAGACCGGTCTCTACACGTATACTCATAAAGTGTGGTTCTTGTACAAGTGGTACAAGACTGATGTTCAATTATGTCATTAATTGGATATCCCTTATCTTAGATGTTCTTCTGGACATCAAATTTAACCCACGACGTCCTAGCCATAAGTCATAACCATGACTAACGGCCGCATGCGTAATATACCGTAACCTCTTTCACACCCTCTTCCAGAGGAGGCATGCTTCCAGCATGCAAGAGGCTGGTCAAACATGACTTTGAACTTCTAGTTCATGCTAGGTAGGTGGTCATTTAGACATAGTTCTGAATATTGTAACGACCAACATTCCTTGTACTACTTCTAGAGTACATGCCATATTTCTTGTATTACATCTAGAGTACATGGTTTGGTATGAGATCTTTTAATCTTCAAGAGTTTATAACGATCTCTATTTGTCAAAATTCGATTCTTCAAACTCGAATGGAGTTGATGATATGATAATTTACCATTATAGCTTAGCACAAATCTACTGGAATTTGAAGTGCTGCATAATTCTCCCAAACATCTTATTTGTCAACTTCAGGTGACAATGAATAAGTTATCTCTTAAACCATTACAAGAAGTAATGGCTTCTGTATTTAAATCCACTTCTAGGGATAATACTCTTATGTATAAAAGCATCTACTTCAGGAGATGATCATTGTAATATAAATTTTATCATCTTCTTCAGGAAGTGATATTTTCTATCATTATCACTCCACGGAGTAACGAGATTTATTATTTCATCTTTTCGGCGATGATTTCAAATTGTCTCTACTAGACATACTAGCATCTACTTTAGGAGATGACAAGTTTTAACTTTAAGAACAAATAAAAAAAATGTATACAAGCAATAACATAAATAATTAAATTGAAAAGTATAAATAAAGAAATAAAGTATCATAAAATATTGTCAACTTCTGGTGACAAGAGATTGAATACGAAGTCTTCTAGACTTCTTTCTATCACATACTTCAGGATGTGAGTATTCATAAGATCTTTCAATCATATAGTTCAGGAAGTGATTTCAATGAGACCTTATAGTCACATACTTCAGGATGTGATATCCATGTGGATATTTATTATCTACTTCAAGAGATAATATTGTCATATGAACTTTATCGTCTACTTCTGGAGATGATATTTTTTCTTTTCAATTTTCACAGGAATCATGCCATTTATTTCAAGAGACGACTTTAGTATCACCACTCACTCCAATGAGTAGGAACTTTTATTATATTCATCCACTTCTGGGGATTGATTCAATTATTTCATCCACTTCGGGGGATTATTTGTTTCATCTACTTCGAGGATGGAAATTATCACTCCAAGTATAAAAATAGAAAAATGGTTTCATTCACTTCAGGGAATGAGAATTATCACTCTAGGGATAAAATGAAGTTTTCATTTACTTCAAAGAACGAGGATTATCACTTCAGGGATAATCTTGTTCTTTACATTCAATTAACTCTTCAAGAGAAAATAATATAACATAATTAAGTATATTAAAATAATAAATAAATAAACAATAGAAGAAAAATAAAATAATTCATTCACTTCAGGGAATGAAATTTATCACTTCAGGGATAAAATTATAATATTGTTTTGTAAATTCAACCCTTCAGGAGGAAATAGTTATTACTTTAGGGATAATATTACTTGTAAATTCAAATATTAGGAGGAAATAATTATCACTTCAAGGATAATATTATTTGTAAATTCAACTCTTCGGGAGGAAATAATTATCACTTCAATGATAATATTATTTGTAAATTCAACTCTTCAGAAGCTGAATGATCAAAAAATTATCGCTTCAAGGATAATTATTGTGCACCTCTTCAAGAGATGAATATATCCACTTCAGGGGATATATCATATACGATTTAATTTGTCGCTCCAAGGACAAATTTGTTAACAAATACATCCACTTCAGGGGATGTAATTTTACAATCGTAAACAAACTAGTTTTGTAATTCAGACATTAGAGTATATAATATGATACGCAATTGAATTAAATTATAAGAACATAAATTAGGTGCGTAACATGAACATAAGAATAAACAATTGCTTAATATATACATATCATCATGTATGTAATTCATGTAATTCGATTATGTATAATAATTAAACACGAAACATGAAACGTGAATGTTACATGTATGTATGTATATGTAGATCATGAACGTAATATAGAATGTAATCCACTCTTCAGGAGGAAATAATTACCGCTTCAGGGATAATACAACGGTGATCCAATCTCTTCAGGAAATGGAAATAATCACTTCAGGGATTATATATTGATGTTTCATAATCACTTCAGGGATTATATATTGATGTTTCATTCACTTCAGGGAATGAAAATTGTGAAAAAATTATCACTTCAAGGATAATTATTATCTTTATATGTTCATATTGTTTGTCTCACCAAGGACAAATTTGTTTATGAATACATCCACTTCGGGGATGTACCATATTAAATCATACAAAATTGAACAAACTGATCGCAATATATATATATATGTATGTATATATAAAATTAAGTATACAAACGATCAAAGAAAAACAAACTCATTATCAAACTGTCGAACATTGATGTTGGTTAATCATAAATCAATTAAAGATATATTATGAATATTAACGATCAATTTGTAATGAATGAATTAAATATTGAACAGAATTGAAAGAATTGTATGAGAAGATCGAACATACAATATGGTTACGTGAAGTTCGAATATGTGATGAACTCGGTAGGCCAAAAGAACATTTTGAACGAATGAACATATATATGCGAAGTGATTTAAATTAATTAATAAGTAAGAACCATACCTCCTTCGACCTAGAACAATCGTGCTGATAACGTGTTATAAAATAGAGAGATTTAGGAGAAGGAGAGAGATCAGAGTTGTCTTATTAGGTCACTCATAGGGGCCTTATATAGAGAATACAAGACTTAATGGATAAGTCCAAAATTAGGATTTACTCTGTACATCTAAATATAATAATATTATAACAGTAAATCAATTATTTTGATTAAAAAAACCCAACCAATACTACTAAAAAAAAACCCAACCAATCGTTGAATATGAGAAGTATAGGATTAGGATCACATGTATTTCGGGCCAGTGAACAAAAGTCATCATAGCTTATAAGTGATGCTAACTCAGCTTTTTTATGTGAAATAGTTGAAATATTAACTAGTGTTATTCTCGTATCTTATACGGGTTTAATATCAAAATTATTTTCGACTTATTCTTAAAACAATTTCCCGAACACATTTTTCACGACAAAATAACACTTTTTTAGTATTATTCATGTACCTTGTACGGATTTAATATAAAAGTTATTTATAAATTATTATCGACTTGTTCTTAAAAAAAAATTACAAACACATTTTCACAAATCACGCTTCTTTTTTTTTCGTGAAAAATCACACTTCTTTTACTAAAGAACTAGTTGATGACCCGGGCCTTGCCCACGAACTTTTTTAAAATAAAAATTATAATATATTATTTAATATGATATAGTTATTATGATTTATATAATAAAACAATATTATAAATATTTAATTTAATTATAATAATATCTTTTATTATTAAAATGAATACAAATATTATCTTATTCTTAAAAATGTTATTTATAATATTTATGTAATAATCACACAAAAGTTGACGTTCTTAACTCATTGGGTTGACCCGAATCCGCACAAAAACCGTAATGAATTGACTCAATCAACCCGTAAATTTTAATGACATGAACGTGTACTCAACCGAACCTGAAATGACAGAGCCTAAATCTGACATAACTGACCCGATTAACTGGTTTAACATTAAAGGATCAATAGGTTTTTATTTATTTATTAAGGGATTCGTAATATAAAAATCAACATACTTATGAATAGAAAATTAATATAGTGTAAAACATAAAATATCTATACCAATAGTAATTAAAAATTGTCATATTTATTAATATAAAAATGGTATAAAAAAACATCATGCTTATTGATAGAAAATTTAAAAAGTTGTCATATTTGTGAATGAAAAATTAATCTACAAAAATCTAAAAGTTAATATAAATTCTAGCATTAAAAAATGGTCTATATTAATTAAAAAAGTGTGGGCATAGTTATGGATGCAATATAGAGTTTGGTTCAAATGAAACAAAATCTTATCCTAAAACGTGAAACGAATGCACTTTTCCTAGTTCATAGTGCACTTTTCATACAAAAGTGCATTGCAAAATGCAAAAAGTGCAATACGAAAAGTGCACTACAAAAAGTACGAAAAGTGCACTGAAAAGTATGAAAAGTGCAAATCCGAAAAAATGCACTCCGAAATAGAAAAAGTGCACTACGAACTAGGAAAAGTGCATTCGTTTCATGATAAGAGTTCATTTCAGGATAAAAGTTCGTTTCATTTGAACCAAACTCTACAATATTAATATAAACAATTTCCTAACTAAAACTATGGTGACTCAAATTAAAATTTAGTGACAATATTGTATTTAACTATCATATTTATAGATAGAAAATTAAAATATAAAACCCGACATATTTATGGATGAAAATTTAAAAAGTTATCATTCTTAAGCATAGAAAATTAATATTGAAAAATTCGAAATTAATATAAAAATATGGTCAATATTCATTAAAAACATTGACATACTTATAAACAAAAAATTAATATAAAAATCCGAAATTATTATAAAAATACATGATTAAAGATATGGTTTATACTAATTAAAAACATTAGTATAATTTTTAATAAAAAGTTAATATAAAAGAATCTGGTCCATATTTTAATATTGAAAACCTGAAATATTGTCCATATTTTATACTTATAGATATAAAAGTTATCTATTTTATTTAGAGATATTAAATTAATTTACTATGGAATTTTGAAGTAAAAAAGGATAATTGGGATATTAAATTACTATTTTATATTTGTCATATTTATGGATAGAAACTTAATATTAAAAATATACTTATATAGATAGAAAAGCTATAAAAAATGATTTTATATTTATCATATTTATGGATAGAATTATTTTATTATTTCTTTGTATTTTTTAAATTTTCATTAAATTGATATATGTAAGGATATTTCTAAAAATTTATACCTATCTTATCTACAAAAAACTATCATTTACAATATAATAAACATGTGTAAAGATAAAAATAATGGAAACTCGTACCCAATTTTCAAATTGATATCATACCAAATTGATAATTAAATATTAGAATATAATGAAAAAATTTCAAGGTAAAGTTAATATTCGTACGCAAATCGTAATCGTTAAAATTGATCAATTTTAACTATACTTTTTGCAAATTTCGTTATCAATATAGTATAATTTTTATAAATATTGTACGTACAAACCGTAATCGTGAAAAAAATAACCATACGATCAATTATGTATTATATTTTCTCTATATTATATGGATAGAAGATAATTAAATATTACAATATAATGAACATGAACAAAGATAAAAAGAATGGTAGAGGTAAAAAGTTATCCAATCTCATAGTAAATTGAAAAAAAAAATATATAAATTCTTATATATTATATTTTATTTATACTATACGGATATAAGATAATTAAATATTATAATATAATAAACATAAACAAAGATAAAAACAATGGATAGAGTTAAAAATTTATCCAATCTCATATAAAATTGATAAAAAAAATTATTAAGTAAAGTGAGCGGATAAAATTAGAATTTCTATATGGTGATTGAATTATATAATATATAATTTATTGAAAAAATCATTATTAAAAATAGGTTGGTTGTGATATAAATTCTTAATTACGAATCTGCCCAAAAATGCTTCAGGTTTAGAAGATACTAGTTGTACCCATCGTGCCATGCACGACTATAACTCATCAATTTTTATATATTATAAATATGATATAAAAAAGTAAATATACAAAAGTAAATAAAAAGCCAAAAATAATGTAGATTCTTTAAAAAATTAATCAAATTCAATTCTTTAAAAATCTTTTCAATAAAAAGTTAAAAAGATAATTAATAAGAAAAGATTATTAAAGATAAAAGTTCTTCTATATTTACATAAAAATTCAAAAAGGAAATTAAGGGAAAGATAATATAAATTTTTATAAAAATTTAATTTAGGCAAGTAATTTAATAGATATTTAAAATTTTTACTTTTTTTTATCAAAATTTTATATAAGATTATTTATTTATAAATATATAAAAATTAATTTAGGATTTCCTATAACAAATTTGTTATAGGAAATCCTTATGGGATATCCCACATTGGAAAGTCATGACCTCCAATGTGTGGTATATAAGTGGGAAGTTCCCCACCCCTATTGGCTAGCTTTTGGGGGTGGTTCTACTCTAGCTTATATACCCTGTAACAATGGTATTAGAGCTTGGACCGGCCTTCCGACACGATGCCTTCCGTTGTACCACGAGTGCGCATCGGTAGGGTCGTGTGGTACCATTGCCGGAACGTAAGAGGCAAAGGAAGCCCAGTTCCCAGTGGGTACCCGTCGGAACGCCGGGATCACGTCTCGGTGGCAGTTACAAGAATGGTGGGTAGTCGACACCTAGTGCGGGCCGACCCCGGCGGATTAAGGGCCGACCGAGGCCAGGGCACCTGGTGCGGAGCCTGGTGCCTGGATTCCTGTAACAGTGCCACCGTGGACGTCGGCACTCAGTAGGGGTGCTTTGTTATAGGAAATCCTTATGGGATATCCCACATTGGAAAGTCATGACTTCCAATGTGTGGTATATAAGTGGGAAGTTCCCCACCCCTATTGGCTAGCTTTTGGGGATGGTTCTACTCTAGCTTATATACCCTGTAACACTAAAGTCGGTCGAGGTGACCGACTGTATATTTTTTTTAAAAAGAACACGCTATCTGCAATTGCAGATAGAGTGTGGGCCCTAATGTAGTCGGTCGAGGTGACCGACTACATTGAATTTTTTTTTTAAAAAAAAACACTCTATCGCTAGCAGCGATAGCGTGTGGGGCCGAAAGAGCAACGACTCATTTCGGCCCCAAAAGAGCCGAACGGCTCTTTGTTGAGGCCTATATAAAGCCCTCAACTCCTCCTTTGATGGTGCACATACCACCATTGGTAAAAAAATTTGCAATCGAGAGAAAAAAAAGTGTGAAAATGAGAAAAGGTTGGTCTTTTGGTTTAGGAAAGTCTAAGAGCAAAAGTCGTTCAAAAACTTCACATGGGCAATCGTCGCAAATAGATTTGAATGAAGGGACGAACGTTGAGGATATACAAGCTAATGTAGAGCAAGAGGAGGTACCGATCCAACCAACGACTCCAAATGCGTTTGAGCTTGACCTCACAAATCAAGAAGCTACGCCATTTAGAGGGGGGATGGATTTAGGTATGTAAATTAATAATTTACGTTTTGAATCTTCAAGTTTAGTCGGATCATATATTATAATAATACTTTAGAATTATCTTAATTTTATTTGTTAGTATTTTAATTTAATTTATTATTCATATTAGAATTTTCTTAATTTGATTTCATAGTATTTAATACATTATATATGATAGTGGTCATAGATTACTTATGTAGAGACGCTTTTGAACGATCCCCGATATATGGAGTGATATACGTCTGGGGGTACAAACCCCCAACCACCACACGAGTTTACTGGATCACCGTTTCCACCTAACCCAACTATTCCGACCACGCAATATACAACCCCCAACTATCAGAATTTGTGGGGGTCATCCACTTCCCAACACACCCCACACAGCACCAACCTAACTGTAACACCCCCTTCTTACCCTGGAGGTATTACCGCCAGTAACCTCGATTAAGACTAAACCGAAGCTACCCAAGGCTTTAAACTGACTGAACAAACTAAAACAAACATTACAGCGGAATAAAAATAATTGGTCTTAACGCACTTATCTTTATTACTTTCAGGAGTAAGAATGGTTATCGAATAGGCTAACCATCCGGGTACATTAATGTGCCTAACGCACTTATCTTTATTACTTTCAGAACTTTTCACAAACATGTTGGTAACTTTTAAGCGGCTAAAACCGTAGAGAATCCACCTGTACATGGAGACGCCAAGATGAGAGGGATTATTTCAACCATGATCATTGACGAACACCTAGTACCAATTTGCACTTAGCTAGAGTGCATAAACACCTCCTCCAGCGTTGAGTGACGTATGAGTCATGACCCGCATGTTGGGATATGATAGTAACGAGATAAACCTCCCAACATAGACTGTGTTATAAAGAGGACATCGGAGACTTGGCTCCTACCCCTGAAAAACTAACTTACTTCACAATAATGTCTCAGCATGAGACAACATATAAGGCCACACATAACGGACCTAAATCCAGTTCTAACGCGAAACTGAATAAACAACATGGTCATTATTTCTAACAAATATAACGACCTATCATATTTTATTAATCATACAAGTTGTTCCCAACGCAAATATTAAATGGGATCCAATTCCTCATTTAATAACAATAACGCAAGGGAGAATCGTCCACTTGCCTTATAAGGCGTGCTCGACGTCCTTAGTAATTCCAACAGTAATTTGTATCATCCTTCTGACAAATATAACCAAAGGATTTCTCAGCAACGAGTTCACAAAAACACTTCTTAGTTGTATTCTCAACACCTACAACTTTCTAATCGATAAACGATTTAATTTCCGAATATCGATATATAATAAATCCTTAGTTATCATGCTTCAAGGAGCCATCTTGGCAGAATTATAACTAATTATCCGCTTCACTTTTGAAACAATTTTCTAAATAAAAATTGTTTATTAGTAGCAGTTCTACAAGATTACCAAATTTCAGATCAAACGGATTAATGACGAATCCTAAGTGATTATCCGAAGTCCTTTACCTGACAATCGATGTCTAAACTTGTCTTCACTATAAGTAACGATCCAGACGTCCGTTTCTCGAGCGGTTTGAACCTATGGAACCGTATTAACGTCAAGATTATAAAAACCATAAATTTACTTAGCAAAGCGGACCCGAAAGGTCCTTTCGGTGGCTCCGTAACCACCCCACTAATTAATTTCGAGCGTTAATACCTTCACTCGAACTTCGAGCTTGCTCGGCTCGATGGTGGTTCGACCCAAGGACCCGAGGGTGGCGGTGTGACGTCCGGTGGCAACCCCTGGCGGTGGGTGGTGGTTGGCGAGGTATAGTTCGTCGGCGGCGGGGCAACGAGGCAAAGGAAGAAAGCCGAAGTGAAGTGGAGCTCCTTCTCCCGAGTCCGTTCCGTCCCGATTTCACACCCTGCTGGTTCGGTTTCCAACAGCTCCGCCTCACAACAAGAAGAGGAGGAGGAGATGAGGGTGGAGCTGGGGTGGCTAGCTAGGAGGTGGCAAGGAAGGTGGTGGCAAAGCAAAACCGGCGGTGGAGATCCGAATCAATCGCCCGAGTTCGTTCCGTCCAAAGTCCAAACACTCTCTCGGCTTTTGGTTTCCAAAAGTGAAATGGAAGATGATGATGATTGAAAAGTCAAAAAAAAAACGTCTCATGCAAATTCTATCTCCCACTCCTTAGCCTCTAAGCAAGAGACGTCACATAAAATTTTCCGTCCCGAAACGGGACGCGCGTTAAAGCGGTAAAATTATGTCCCTCGGATGGACAAACTCACTAAACGAAAAACGTCCCGTAATTTATGTAGACCAATAAAACCAATTTTCCATGATTTTATCATGCTACCTTCAATTTTTTAGGCTTCCGTTTCGTATTTTAAATCTTTTCCGGTACATAATTAAAAAGACGGTTTATCCAATAAATATTCTTTTTCCACTGAAAAATCCTAGAATTCACACCGATCCATAAAATCATTTCTTTGTGATTTTAGGATATCACCAACAATTTTCTAGGATTTAATCTCCAACAAAAATATTGGATTAAGCGTTAAAACGGACTAAGAGGTTAAAAGGATATCCGAGAAAAATTCAAAAATATCCTCAAAAAACCGCAGTTATTACATTAGTACCCCCTTAAAAATGGTTTCGTCCTCGAAACCAAGGAGAACTCATATCATAAGGAAGGATAGAATAAGCATACATACATACAACCACTACAAACCTATACAGAAGTTTGTAGTACCCCCTTAAAAAAAAACATACTCTTATTTCTACACCAAGCACAATCAACCATTGCTTAGTTACCAAACTTCTTCCTTACAACATTCATTAACTTTGGAAAATGGCTCAGCATTTCCTGTCTAATTTCTCAAGTCTTTTCTTCACTTTCATTTTTAGGTCAAGATAACCTAATCAAAGGAAGACATTACGGATAGAATGCACTAAAGGTGGCAATGCCAACCGATAAACAAGCTTACCAGTTCTTTTCAGTATCTCAAAAGATCCAACATAGCGAGCATTTACGTTGTCTCGCATTCCCCAGCAGAATATGCCTTTAAAGGCGAATATTAGAACAAAAACGTCGTTCTCTACAATGAACTCAACATGTTCTCTAATTAAAACAACACACGATTGTTGTCGCCTTTGAGCAGTTAGCACCCTTTGAACGTTAGTGCGATATCAGTTGTTGTTCTTTTGGTCAAGTCTGGCCCATGAAGAACCTTGTTAGCATTGTCATTCCAACAAATTGACAACCAACACTTCCGGCCTTACCAAGCCTTAAACAGATTCATTTTCTTTATCGTGAAATCAAAATTCTTGTATGTGAATTCACTCAAACTCAAACTACTATTCCAACTCGTGTGGAATCCAGAATACATGTCCTCGGGAGTTTGAATTTGTTTCCTTGCATTGATCATCACTTGGATGAGTAAAACCAGCGCTAAAATTCAATTAAATCCACAAAGCTTGATGTTGCTCCTTTCAAAACCTTGGCATGAACCATTCATCTCAATCAGAGATAATAGTCTTTGGAGTTTTATGAGGATGAAAAACTTCATGCATGAACACCTCAACTAACTTCTGTACTCTTTAAGTCATCTTATATGCATTAGAAAGAATACTCTAGATGAGTTTCTTAACAACCTCCATATGCATCTTTCTTTCATTAAGTCTTGAACGACTAATGACAAGAATCCATTGTTATATCTTCCCACTTCCATTCTGAAAAAGGAAGAGACTATAACATTTTATTTGGTCTTCTATACTCAATCAGGACTTTCAGATAAACTAAACATATCAACACGAACTTGGTGACATTTCGCTTCATGTCAGACCATCATTATCTCAAATCCTTATACGTTTACTTGTTCCAGGATGAACTAATTAAGCAAATAACTATGCTTCCTTTGAATTAAGCTTTCAAAGCTCATCAACAACAAATACACATGAACAGTCTTGAAACCAGACAATCCATAATCTTAAATAACAAATCCAGGTGTCTTACCTTCTTGATCTTCTCCATTGATCTTTAACAAAATTACTTTCCCACATTACTTTTCCTTAATCTGGTCAACAAATTCTGAATAAAAATCTTAGGGTATTCACACAACCTTGTTGTCATCCAAACTAAACCTTTAGTCCTTCTCAAATCAGTTTCTTTACAAGGATTACTTAAAATCCTTACTCAATTTCCTTTTTGAGATAAAATCTCAGTATTACTTTAACCAAGAATATGAAATTTATCCAACACATGACAAGATAATAACCTATCTTGTCAATCCTTTACAACCTTTTCTCAACCAAAACTCAGCTTGGGCATACTGACATTCAAAAATAGTTATCTCTCTCAACTACTTCAAACTACACTCTTACGTTTTACTATACGAACATATTGGACAATAATACCTTTAGTCCAATAATTTCCAACAAAATTGTCTCCATTGACAATTTTCAGTCTTTTTCGTCAAAGAACTGTTTAAACTTCACTTAACATTTCGACTTGTTGAGCAACCTAACTCTTAGGATTAAAAACATATCCTCATGTGTCCACTCTCTATATCCAACAACTTATCAAGCTGAGATTGAAAATCAATACTAATTTACATATCCAAACTCCAGACCCATTGGAGTTCTGCTTAAAGTCCTCACTTGACTACCTTATCTCAAAGAGATTCAAGTTTTCAAGACAACCTGAAAACAAATAACAACTAATGGAGAATTTACTAGTACATCCTTTATTCCAAAGAAAGGATTACTACAATATCATTCCTTAGAAAGGGTTCCATTCCAGGAGTTCATATCAGCTTACTTTCAAGGAGAATTCTTCTAAAAAGTCAATGACTTTCTTAGGTCATGACGTCAACCAAAATGAACTACTAGCAAACTGCTTAGAGAATTCCAATAATCGTTGACTGAAAACAACCCCAAACTTTTAGGAAAGTACGGAGTTACTCCATGCTCTTCAAAGACCAACACAGATTGGTAAAGAATCTTACCAAATTCCTTTACTTATAATCGAACTATTCTGGGAAGTTTGACCATACTCCTTAAATGGTATAGGATACCAAGGATATACTAACTCAAATGAGTTTTACCGGATACTAGATATAGAAATTGCTATAATGCAAAAGAAAGTTTGCATCTTTTCATCTCAACCAACTATACTGGCAAAACTCATATAATTGCAAAACTTATATGATTGCCAAATTATACTGGAAACTATTCTTTAAAACCCAAGGAATTATGTGATCTTATTCCACCATGTGATCAGTATGGGGAGATAAAATAAACATAATCCTTTACTGCATTCTCATAAGAATAAGACATGTAATATTGCTTTACCATGTGATCAAGATGGAAGACAAATCACATTCTTACTCACCACCATGAAAACTGTAGAAAATTTATTCATGAATCCTTTATAACAAACTACCATTACTTTTAGAAATTCATACTTGAATTCTATAAAGTCCAAAGAATTTTCTCAAAAGAGAAAATCATGAAACGATCTCAAATATCCTTAAATCATAACAGCTTGACAGAAACTCGACATAGATTACTAACATACTTGCTTTAACTCTGAATATTGTGCAAACAAGGATTAACTACTCTCTTGAAGAATTGGGCGCGTCAAGCTAATGCATCAAATAAAATTGCTGACCTTATCTTAATGATGCTACTAACACTTTGTTCTAATTCTGTGATGACACTTGCACATTAGCTGGCCTTACCAGCTTGGCAAAAGTTTTGAATCAAAACCGAGTCTCAAAGGACCTAAGATACTCCAATTTACTTCTGAGCCCCACATTTCCCTTCGAATGTGACACTTCATTCCCTTCTCAAGGTAGAACCTGATGCAATACCTTGACTTTTTCTCACTTAGACATACTGCTAGACTTTTCTGTAAACCATAGTATTGAGTAATATCTACCTGATTTACTCAGTCCTAACCCAACTTATCTTCACAAGTTCAAGAAAAGAGTTGATCACTCCAATCCACTTACTTGCAATCCTTAGGGAAAATGTGATTCCGGCATCTTCATACTCATAGCAAAGATTCTTCTTCGATCATTCTCAACTTGTATGCCTCCTTGACATACTACTTTAAAGTTAGGCAATTATGACCCATTGACAAAATTTCAATACTTGAGTTCTTCCATTCACAAAACAACAAGCCTTCTGCAGGTTAATAGTCATTTAAATTCCGATATCCAAGAGTGGCTATCAAACTCTTTTGACGGTTTTAAGGACTTTCCATCCTTTTACAACTTAATCTTCTCAATATAAAAAAAAATGAACCTTTAAACTTTGCATCTAGTTCAAAACATCCAATCCTTATATCTCTCTACATATAAGGAAATTCCTTTAATTTCCAATCTCTTTAACAGCAGAATGCACATGACCAAACAAGGTATTCTTGAACCTATCCCAATTCAACATTGTTAAACAAACTAAACTTCTCCATCATTCCCTTGTCTTCTTACTTAACCATAAGGAGATTGCATATACCTTTTTATTAATTTAATTTCAAACCACATTGCAAAGAAGAGCTTATGGTTAGGAAGCTTGCTGACAGCTTAACAGTTTCACCAGTTCCACCTTAGGCTTTGGATTCGACTGATATAAAATCTTCAAAATCCTAACACAATTGGAATTATCCCTTCAGCGATAAGAGCTAAGCCTTATTGACCACAATATATAATGATTGATATTTTTCTCTCAACCGATTAAAATATCACAAACGAACATACCAAAATCATTCCTTGAATGATCTTCTCAAAACTGAACTTTATCATTTCCATCCTTGAAGAAACATACGTCAATACCATTGGCAACTTAGAACATCTTACTACTGATTCCATTACTAGTCAATTATAGACTTCAAGTCTCTTCTCATTATCCCGAGTTGGGTATCATACAACGAAACTCCAATAACGTTGTCACATAGTTTAGTCATCTGGATATCAACAACTCATGTAATCAATTAACACTTGTGCTAAGTAGTTAATTGAACATAAATACATTACTGATGAACTTTTACCTGTTCAATCCATTTTGACCAATCAACCTTATTCACAACAACCTTGATGATTAACCACTTGTTCACAACTTGAACTGAACCAACATTCTTATTTTCTTTCTTACTATAATCATAAGAAATCCGCATTACATTTAGGAATCTCAATCCTCTTGTCTCACAGGATAACAACATATATGAACATCTGAGTTCAAATACTCTCATATTCAAAATTGAACTACATCTTCCAATAGTTTAACAATTCAGTTGATCCAACACTTGAGCACCTCAAAGCTCTTTAACTTCCCACTGGGCAAAGAAAAGTACAGAATATCCCTGATTCTATACCATAGAGTCACAAACACAATTATTGAAGAAAGTTTCCAAAGACAATCCTTTTCTTTCCAGGATTCTTTTACATCCCTTCATGATCCATACTGATCTTTTAGAATCACTCAACACTAATAAGATTTTTCCAAATCTGAATACTTAGAAGTAGAGGTTTCAACTCCAAACTTCTCTTGATACTCGAATTTCAAAGTTCAACCATTCCTATAAAAGTACTCCGAGAAGACTCTTAATCTCATGACTTCAAGACAACACTTGAAATTTCATATTTCAAGAAAAAGAATTAACATTTTCTTTCACATAAGTTTGAATCATGACCCTTTTTAAACAAAAATCTTAACTTGGAATCTTCCATCATACGATCTTAAAATAGGAAATCTTCAAAATAGAAAGTCTTTATGAAGTATAGTACTTAACTTCAAAATCTCACAAAAAGTTTCCTAATATGGAAGAAACAACGAGGGTACACCCAATTCAGACTCTCAAGAGAGAATAGGAATTCATTGAAAACTTGGTCTAGAACCGATTCAACTTTAGGAATCTTCACCTAATCTTACTTTGGATCCTTCTCGGAATCCATTCCCATCTCCAGGGAATTAAATGTCCACTATAGGACCTTTTTCACATAAACCATTACAAACTTATTACCTCATGTTCTCCAATTCCCTTTCCTCCTTCTATCTCTTCACGAGTCTGACCTTCAATCTTAACCACTTTCTGTAAATGGTTCTAAGAAACCACCAATATAGAATTCTCCATAATTCTATATAGAAGATGAAAGTCTTAAGCAAGACTTAGGAACTTTTAGCTCTGATACCACTTCTGTAACACCCCCTTCCTACCCTGGAGGTATTACCGCCAATAACCTCGATTAAGACTAAACCGAAGCTACCCAAGGCTTTAAACTGACTGAACAAACTAAAACAAACATTACAGCGGAATAAAAACAATTGGTCTTATACAAATCTTAACCCAAAAAGAATAAATAAATAGAACAACCTTCTAGTTGAACAAAATCTTCATCCAGTCTTCCTTAAGCTCTTATTTCTGAAACTCAGCTTCACTTTGAAGTAGTTCAACCATGATCTTCACTCAAGTATAACCATTGAAAACCTTTCTTCAACTTCTGGAGCTTCAAACATCTAAATCCGCCTCTTGAATCAACTTCCAAGAAGAACCTGATGTATCGAATACAACGGTGGACAACAGCCGACCATATAAAAGAAAAGAAAATGGACGGGTTAGTCTAATGAAAGACTAGCAAACGGAGAATCTAACTTGGTTCTTATGGTTGTAACTAAACATATTGGCATCCAAATCCGAATAGACTCGGATTTGATCCAACAGTTAGCAGTCTTATAGAGAATAAGAAGGAGACTTGCATAATCAAGAGAGAGAACACCACCGCTTGTGGTTTCTTTTAAGAAGCATAAACAATTGTTGGGAACTCATATTAATCACATAACATCTTGAAAAGTCTCCGTCGACTAATCAGATTGACTTAATCAAAGTTTGATTAAGAATCATTCATAACCAGGAGTAAGAATGGTTATCGAATAGGCTAACCATCCGGGTACATTAATGTGCCTAACACACTTATCTTTATTACTTTCAGAACTTTTCACAAACATGTTGGTAACTTTTAAGCGGCTAAAACCGCAGAGAATCCACCTGTACATGGAGACGCCAAGATGAGAGGGATTATTTCAACCATGATCATTGACGAACACCTAGTACCAATTTGCACTTAGCTAGAGTGCATAAACACCTCCTCCAGCGTTGAGTGACGTATGAGTCATGACCCGAATGTTGGGATATGATAGTAACGAGCTAAACCTCCCAACATAGACTGTGTTATAAAGAGGTCATCGGAGACTTGGCTCCTACCCATGAAAAACTAACTTACTTCACAATAATGTCTCAGCATGAGACAACATATAAGGCCACACATAACGGACCTAAATCCAGTTCTAACGCGAAACTGAATAAACAACATGGTCATTATTTCTAACAAATATAACGACCTATCATATTTTATTAATCATACAAGTTGTTCCCAACGCAAATATTAAATGGGATCCAATTCCTCATTTAATAACAATAACGCAAGGGAGAATCGTCCACTTGCCTTATAAGGCGTGCTCGACGTCCTTAGCAATTCCAACAGTAATTTGTATCATCCTTCTGACAAATATAACCAAAGGATTTCTCAGCAACGAGTTCACAGAAACACTTCTTAGTTGTATTCTCAACACCTACAACTTTCTAATCGATAAACGATTTAATTTCCGAATATCGATATATAATAAATCCTTAGTTATCATGCTTCAAGGAGCCATCTTGGCAGAATTATAACTAATTATCCGCTTCACTTTTGAAACAATTTTCTAAATAAAAATTGTTCATTAGTAGCAGTTCTACAAGATTACCAAATTTCAGATCAAACGGATTAATGACGAATCCTGAGTGATTATCCGAAGTCCTTTACCTGACAATCGATGTCTAAACTTGTCTTCGCTATAAGTAACGATCCAGACGTCCGTTTCTCGAGCGGTTTGAACCTATGGAACCGTATTAACGTCAAGATTATAAAAACCATAAATTTACTTAGCAAAGCGGACCCGAAAGGTCCTTTCGGTGGCTCCGTAACCACCCCACTAATTAATTTCGAGCGTTAATACCTTCACTCAAACTTCGAGCTTGCTCGGCTCGATGGTGGTTCGACCCAAGGACCCGAGGGTGGCGGTGTGACGTCCGGTGGCAACCCCTGGCGGTGGGTGGTGGTTGGCGAGGTATAGCTCGTCGGCGGCGGGGCAACGAGGCAAAGGAAGAAAGCCGAAGTGAAGTGGAGCTCCTTCTCCCGAGTCCGTTCCGTCCCGATTTCACACCCTGCTGGTTCGGTTTCCAACAGCTCGGCCTCACAACAAGAAGAGGAGGAGGAGATGAGGGTGGAGCTGGGGTGGCTAGCTAGGAGGTGGCAAGGAAGGTGGTGGCAAAGCAAAACCGGCGGTGGAGATCCAAATCAATCGCCCGAGTTCGTTCCGTCCAAAGTCCAAACACTCTCTCGGCTTTTGGTTTCCAAAAGTGAAATGGAAGATGATGATGATTGAAAAGTCAAAAAAAAAACGTCTCATGCAAATTCTATCTCCCACTCCTTAGCCTCTAAGCAAGAGACGTCACATAAAATTTTCCGTCCCGAAACGGGACTCGCGTTAAAGCGGTAAAATTATGTACCTCGGATGGAAAAACTCACTAAACAAAAAACGTCCCGTAATTTATGTAGACCAATAAAACCAATTTTCCATGATTTTATCATGCTACCTTCATTTTTTAAGGCTTCCGTTTCGTATTTTAAATCTTTTCCGGTACATAATTAAAAAGACGGTTTATCCAATAAATATTCTTTTTCCACTGAAAAATCCTAGAATTCACACCAATCCATAAAATCATTTCTTTGTGATTTTAGGATATCACCAAAAATTTTCTAGGATTTAATCTCCAACAAAAATATTGGATTAAGCATTAAAACGGACTAAGAAGTTAAAAGGATATCCGAGAAAAATTCAAAAATATCCTCAAAAACCGCAGTTATTACACTAACCCCCACTAGGAATTTGTATACTGAATTCGATAATGCTTTCACTCCCCGGACCGACATACAGACTGGCCCACAGGGTGATACATGGATTCAAGATGCAATTTCTTTTACTCCCTTGAGTCCTTATTTCCAAGTTGAGAATCAGGCGAGGACTTCTTATTCCCAACCTCCACCATCCCAACCTTATTTCCAAGCTGAGTCTCATGTCGGGACTTCATATTCCTAACCTCCACCAGATCCTCCCAACACCCAAGATGGATATGGTGGCGGACCAATCGATACTAGTTTGTCGGTTAGTTACGAGACGCATATAGCGAAGCTCATATGGGAAGATCAAACAGTAAGAACGTTTAATTAATTTACCTTATATTTATGCATAAATAATTATACTGAATAATTTTGATAATAATGTTTCAGCATAGTAGCAAACCCTTGAGAGTGCATACGCGAGGGAACATTAAGGATTGGAACGAAAAGTTGACGGTTGGAGGTGCGTGGGTCACCTGTGCTCAGCGTAGCGGATTATTGTGCCTACAACAATGGAGATTCAAACAAATAGATGAAATATTGATTCAGGCTTTTGTCGAAAGATGGCATCCCGAAACAAACAGTTTTCATTTTCCTTGGGGAGAAATATCAATCACCCTCCATGATGTCCACTACATTTTGGGCCTACCGCTGAACGGGATGAAGGCTATTTCGACGTACTCCGAAGAACAAGTAAAGCAGTTAATCAATGGTGCATACAACGTTAGTCCTCTTGAAATGAATAGGTAAGTAAGCAGAGACAGCATAAACATCAAATGTTGGAAGGAGATCCTATTTAGCATGATAGAAAATGGAGGAAACCCAGAGTTGATAGCGTCAGGATATTTGTGTGATCTGTTGGGAAGAACCTTGATAATGGACAGGTCAGGTGATGGGTTACCCCTTAGATTGTTGCAGCTCGTGTTGAACCACGATCAGGTGATGGAGTATTCATGGTGTGCCGCTACACTTGCATGGCTACTCAGGCAGCTCGGAATGGCGTCCTGAGCTGAAGGAGCGCAGATCACAGGGTGCTCATATGTGTTACACGTGAGTGATGATACCCTGTTCTGTTTAAATTGCTAGTCCGATTTTATTTGAATTTAACATATTCTCTATTTTGTAGAACTTCATTTGAAGGTACTTTCCAGGACTCCAAGGTCACATCAATCACGATATCACACGATTGCCAGGGGAGAATTTCATAGCAGATCGTGGTCGAAACAGGAACTCCACTGTCACATCAGTGCTCTACTATCGTCGCTACTTAGACAAGATAAAAGTTGAAGAGGTAAGTAACATCAAATTTAACTAACATTTTTATAGATTATACAACATAGACTTTTATCGACTTGCATTTTTATATATTCTATAACATGAGAAATTTGTGTTTATGTGTAGGTCAATTGGATGCCATGGCGGGATTTTATAGACTTTTCCACTGGAAATCTTAGTTTGTCGAGGTATAGGGGTACCTTGACATGTCTCCACATCAAGGAGGCATATCATTCCGAGAGGTTCGCTCGTCAATTTGGTTGGCACCAGTCAATCCCTGAATTAGACGTTATCAAGCCAATCAGTTTATGCCGACCAAAAAAATTGACGAACGTGCATGTGAAGTATGATGTGAAATACTCAACAGATGATGATCGTTGGGAAGATCGATGGAACTCGTTAGTGCCTATGGGGGAAATTGCACCACACATGTACTCTATGGATGCCGAGTATGTGCAATGGCATATGAGACGAACACATCCTTTTTTGTTGCACACGTCCTCCGTTGAATTAGCAAACAACCCTCCGATGCCGCAACCCGCGGTGGATATTTATGCGGTACATGTATGATGACACTTGATTGATTTTTACCTATTTGTGGTCCTTGTAAAAAGGTTGAAGCGGTGGTCGATGAATGCCCTCACAATCCAATCGCGCCAAGGGGTGAGCCAAGTTTTCTGGAGATATGTAAATAAAATTGGCTCCACGACTTCTTTCACCAATTGGAGTCACGTCTCGTACTCCCACATGGTCGTTGAACAAAATAGCTCCAACGCTTTGTTCGCAAAAAAGTCCGCCGACTTATCCGAGAACCCATGTCCCAATGCGTATGCCCTATAGTTGAGTTGGATGTGCACCCAACAAAGCATATGTTTGGCTTTGGGAAATAAGATATCGACAGCATTCACCTCAGCCATATCCCAATCGGTCAGTATGGCTTCTGGCTCTCTTCCAACCAGCTTATAGACCTCTCTCAATTGGAGTAACACCCATTCGTAGTGGTCTTGAATCTCCCTTGTCATAAACGCAGAAGCAATACAGAAAGTCTTCCCGGTGCATGTAAATCCAACCATTTCGCACAAAGGCATGTCGTACCTACAATGTCAATTCAATGAGATTTAATGCGTGTACTTCAATCTACTACTACATCATAGGTAATAAAAAGCCTTACATGTTTGCTTTGTACGTCGAGTCCATGACAACGACGTAAGGGAACAACTTCAGCAACTAGATCGACTTCGGATGGGCAAAGAAGATGTCTAGTACCTTACGGCTACCCTTCGCAGTTCGATAGTTGACATATTATTGATTAAACTCTAAGAAATGAATCGCAAATTCGCTCACCCCTCTTCCATTCATCTCCTTTTTAAACACTTCGTATCGAAAATCATACAACTGCTTCATTGATGTGGTCATATCTGGATACTTTTCCAATAGGAATGTCATGGACTGCTTAGGTTCTATATCTTCCAAAGCCATATTTCTTGCATCAATCTTTTGCTCCTTAGTCAGTCGGCCCACAAACGGATAGCCCTCTAGACTGGTGGAAAGGTCATGGTTGTGGTTACCACATTCCACCATTAAGTGCCACTTCTTGGTCTTTCTGTCCCTCCAACCTATCAACTTGAAAGGGCAACCCTTCTTTCTAGTACAAGGACGAGGTTTAAACTCATCAGCGACACCTAAATTCTTAACCATTTTACGCGGTATGCCTTTTTTCCCGCTTTGTACTCACCGTCTAATACACATCCCAAACTAATCTTTGTCGGCCATGAGTTTTTGATGGTGAGTACAATGTTTAACCCCCTCCCTATCTTACGGGCCCACTCTATCATAGGATATCGTTCCTCCCACTCACAATTATTTGCAAAATAACTAGAAAACTCTGGAAACTAAATAACCTATACTAATAAAAAAATCAATTAGATTTTTTTATCTTAATTTCTAAACTTAATAAAATGACATGTAAACATACCTGATTTGATTCTAGATTATAAACGGCGCCGTAATTGTGCACATTTGAAACCTCATATCCTCCATCGTCGTCATCAACGTACTCCTCGTTTAAATCAAATGGAGCCGGTGGTTTTGACCCTCCCACCATCAACGACTACGTAAAATTACGAAATATTTAGGAAATAAAATAAGTAATTAACTTACATTAAATTTTGAAATCAACTAATTCGCCATTCCGATAGAATTTTGAAAGTGAATTTTTGTAGAGAAGAATGAAATGTATTTTTGGATGTGAAAATGGGTTTGGGGTATGGGTTTAAATAGAGGGATGAAATCCACCCGTTTGGAAATAATTCCAACGGGTGGATAGTCGGTCGAAGGGACCGACTAGTCGGCCACCTCGGCCGACGTGTAGTCGGTCACCTTGACCGACTAAATTCCACTTTTCGAGGCCCCATGTAGTCGGTCGAGGTGACCGACTAGGAAGCTCCTAGGCCCTGACATGGGCGCTTCGATCAGGCGTTAATATGCTTGAAAGCCATTTTATCTCGTTTGGATTATTGAAGCAGTATAGTATATTGGATGTAAATAAGTTGAAATATTTGGCTATCGTGGTTGAAAGTGAAGATGCTTGTGATATTTCAAAAATTATTGAGTTCCTACAATGGTTGGCTGTTATTGGTGTGAGGCATGTTTGTCTCTGTCATATGGAAGGTATGTTATCTAAAAGTGTTTAGTAAACAAAGGCGTGTTTTTATTTTGTTTCTTGGCATTTTTTATTAACAAGATATTTTTTGACAATTTTTTTATCAAAAAAGATATTTGTTGACAATAATTGTTAGTTGTTGACAATTTTTTTTTGGTTTATTGATAGTTTTTTTGTTAATATTTTTTTTTGTCTATAAGGAATTTTTTTTATCAATAAGGAATTTGTTGACAATTTTTTTGTCAACGAAACTTTTGCTGACAAAAGAACTTTTTGACAAAAAGTTTTTGTTGACAGTCAACGGAGGTCAATTGTCGGTTAACACAGGTCAAAGACCGAGTCAACTCACAATGGGTAGAAGGTGGGGGAAGTGAGCATTAGCCCATGCAATTAAAACATATCACTCGATCAACTTAAGGACAATTAGCCCCAAGGGATATTTATTAAAATCACCCTAATTTACTTGACTTTGACATAGGATCTATTATTACATTAGACCCAATTTAACCTTTAAATGGGCCCAATATCAGAAGTTCGGCAAATGGGCCTAAATATTGTAGAGAAAATAAAAAGAGAATTTGAAATAAATATTTGAAAAATAACTCTAAATAATACTAAGTATCTACTTTGAACCAATAATAATATGAACTTGTCTTCGGGCATTTGGTTTAGCGGCTAAGCCTCTAGGGTAGTACCCCGAGGTCACCGATTCGAATCCCACGGGCGGCGGTTTGCCCATTCTTCTCTAGAATTGATTAGTAACCAGTTCTCATCCCTAGTGGATGCTTTAGGCGAGCCCAAGTAGTACGTACTTGTAGCGACCCTGACCCTTTACCCAATTAAAAAAAACTAATATGAACTTTAAAAATCACTAGAAGCAATACGAACTATTACGATATTAATCAAAATAATACGTTACTATGTTCCACTAGCTTTTTACGGTGAAAATGCTGACGTGGCAATCGGAAATTCCACATGGGCACTTTAAGATTTTAAATCTCTTTTTTTCTTTTTCCTTTTTTAATGTCATGTCATTCAAATACTCATAATTATTAAAAAAAACTAAACTAAAACACATAAATTGAAATCTAGTTCCCTGCATCAGAAAAGAAAGAAATTAAAATCAACCCAATCAAACATTAAAATCTAAAATTTGTCTTTAAAGTCGTTTGAGAAAACAACCAAAACCTATATATATAGGTTTTGGTTCAAGTGAGGATCACTCTTGTGGTAAGGACTTTTGCTTAAAATGAGGACCAATCTCAACCATTAGATTTACCTCATCACTATATATTGGATGGTCAAGATTTTTTTATTTTTTTATATTTTGTTCTTTGTTTAAAAAAGCTTTAAAAATGCTAAATATGGCAGCTCAATTTTTATATACTATGAGTTCATTTTTATACACTAGAAGGTCAATTTTTTATGTTAGGAGTTCAATTTTTTATATTGTATGAGATCAATTTTTATATTCTACGAGTTCATTTTTTTTATCGATGCTAAGTTCAATTTTTATGTGTTTTAGTTCATTTTTCAAATAATTCGATTCTCACATAACTAAAAAATATTTAAAAAATAAATGATTTTTTTTTCAATTTATTTTTTATCTTTTTAAAATTTATTGATTATTTAAAAAAAGCTTTAAACAATTTAAATATGACAGTTCAATTTTTTATATACTACGAGTTCATTTTTATACACTAAAAGTTCAATTTTTTATCTTAGGAGTTCAATTTCTATATTGTATGAGTTCAATTTTTATATTCTACGAGTTCGTTCAATTTTTATGTGGTTTGAGTTAATTTTCCATATAATTCGATTTTCACATAACTAAAAAAAAATTAATTTTTCTCAATTTTTTAATTTATTTTAATTTATTTTTTTTTACTTTTTTAAAATTATGTTCTTTTTAAAAAAAAAGCTTTAAAAACGTTAAATATGAAAGTTCAATTTTTATATACTACGAGTTCATTTTTATAGACTAGAAGTTCAAATTTTTATGTGATGTATTTAATTTTCTATATTGTATGAGTTCAATTTTCATAATCTACGAGTTAATTTTTTATCTATGATAAGTTCAATTTTTATGTGCTTTGAGTTCATTTTATATAAAATTTGATTTTCACAAAACTAAAAAAATAAAAAATAAAAATAAAAAAAATAAAAAAAGTAAAAAATAAAATAAAATAAAATAATAAAAAATTAATTTTTGAAAAAATCTTGACCATTCAATACATAGTAAAGGAGTAAATCCAATGATTGAGATTAGTCCTCATTTTAAACCTAGTCCTTACCACAAGAGTGGTCCTCAACGGAACCATGCCCTATATATATATGGTTGAGTTCAAGTAATTAGGTAATTTAGTGTAAAGAGTTAGGAGAAATATGGAGTGTTGGATTGGCTAGGAGAAATAGGGAGATAAATGGTTCTGATTTACTCACTTTTATTGTTTAAAATAATTAAGATAAAAAAATGTGATTTTCGTAACTACCGTAATCTACAAGATCGGTTTTTTTATTATTCTGAGATGTTGTTCACCAAGCGTCAAAAAGCATTTAACACTTTCATGGATAGAGAGCATGAGCGATAGAGCAGTTGTGTCGCCGAATCGGAACTTCACTTGTCGCCGCTTGCCAGTCGACGGAATCCGAACTCCCCTCCATAGAGAGCGTGAGCGATAGAGCAATTGTATGAACAATTGTACATACAGGATGAACAACTTCATAGTACTAAATGAACAATTCAATTTCAATGCATGGATAGTAATAATAACAACTTAGATCAACGTACTAAGCTTATTTTTACTGAACAATTTAATTATTCTAATGAGCAACTATATATTAATTGATGAACAATAACTCATAAACTATATCTACATACAAATAATTTTTAGTTATCAATTTATTTTTTCTATTGAACAACTATATATTATTTGATGAACAATTACTCAACCCTAATTTGGTGAACAAGGAACAAGAACAATTTAATTATTCTATTGAACAACTATATATTAATTGATGAACAATAACTCAAACTATGAACAATGACCAAAAAAATTGTACACCTAATGTTTTTAATGAACAATTTATTTATTCTATTGAACAATTCTATATTAATTGATGAACAATAACCCTAGTATAGTGAACAATGAACAAATTAGAACTATTTATGAAGTTTGCTTTTAATGAACAATTTATTTGTTCTATTGAACAATTAATTCTATATTAATTGATGAACAATAACCCTAATATAGTGAACAAGGAACAAATTAGATCTAAGACTTACAAAGTTTTTTTTAATGAACAAATTATTTATTATATTGAACAATTCTATATTAATTGTTGAACAATAACTCAACCCTAATATATTGAACCATGAAGAAATTAGTTCTACGTACGAAGATTTTTTTAATGAACAATTTATTTATTTTAATGAACAACTCTATATTAATTGGTGAACAACTTATAATAAGGTGCAAATGTACGCTACATTAAACTCAACGACAATTGTGAATTTACGTTAGAAAACCCTAGTTCTTACTTACTACCGTAAACACAATCAACTATTAACCCAATAAATACTATTAAACTTTACTACGATCAATTGTTAAACCTATCAATAATATTAACGGTGATCATAAAATCGGAAATCCTAAATCTTATTGTTAACGGCGATGAACAATATCTTCTCTTTCCAAATTTACAACAACGCATATCTCGTCAAATACGCAATTGCAATTTCCTTTTTCTTTTACACCATTGATATTATCAAATCTGTACCGTTCATCTTCCTGCATCCAACGCTTCTTATTTCTCCTAACTACTTACACTAAATTAACTATTTACTTGAAGTCAAGCCTATATATATATAAAATTAAAAGCAGTAAGGATTGAAGTCTCTTTATTGCGCCACCTATGATTTTAACACATGTCGCAATAACATTAAATCACCTAATTTACACATTATAATTTTTTTGCCACGCCATTTACAACTCAGATTTATAATTTTAAAACATTCCATGTCAGTATTGTAATAGTCGGTTCTTGTTTAAAACGAATTTCTTAAATACAAGAAAGTTGATCCGCAAGTAATCTCCGGTGTATGTTGTAACTAGTTACAATACTTTATATATATAAGAATTAGCCAAATTATTTTTCTAAATCAAGATATACACACAAATTAATATATCTGTAACTGAATAATCTTATGTGGTTACAAACAAATCTATTCTTAATCTCATTATCCCGATCCGAACGGATTCTTCGTATCTTAACCAACCAAATCACGTTAAAAACCCAAACTTGGACTCCGATCCTTCGAGTCGTCATCTTCGTCAAAAGGAAGAGAACAATCAGGTCCTCGAGAACCCTAGGCGAGTTCGCTTAATTTCGATTGTGCTCGGTAAAGAACGCGATCTCCGGTAAGGCTGCGACTTCCCTGTTCATCTTCTCCGGCGACGTTGAAATTCTGTTTTGATTCGATCCCTTTTCTTGTATCGATCAACCCCGCTACTCGTTCGTTTGTAGGATCTTAAACCAGTCAAGCACTCGCAAATCGTCGGGGTTGTGGTCACCGCCGTTTTCAATCGCTTCAATCGCCGATCTCTTCGTCCAGCTTTTCATGGAGCGGTTCTGATTCGTCTTCGTCGACAAGGCTGTAATTTACGCGGGTCGTCCCTTCTTCATCAGTGGCACGTTCAACCGTTGATCTTTTGTTTCCGCTCAAGCCTCCGTTTCAGGCCGACGAATCGTTTTTCCGATCGTCGTTCCGGTATGAACAAAACCATCGTCTCTTTTTATCCTTTCTCTATTCTAGTTTAGTACCCGGTTAGGGGAGCGGTGCGAGGGCGTTGGGGAGAGTCCTGGTAAGAATGCAGAGGGCGGGTAAATTCTAGAGGGTATGGTTGGGAAGGTTGGGTCGAGGTTCACGGGTGTACAGTAGCGGGAGGAAGAAGAAGAAGTTGACCGTAAGTTTGTCAAAAGGAAAGGGGGGTGGGGCCGCGTTGAAAGGTCAAAGTGGGGCCTTGCTAAGTTGATAGGCTTCGTGTTTGAACAGTAGGGGAGACGAGCATTTTAAATCGCGTTAGCTATCTGCTTAAAAGGTTGGTTTGGGCCTTTCTTTTTATTTATTAGCTGGACCGATCTTTTGGGCGAGGAGTGAAAAGTTTTAGATGGTGGGCTTAGGTTGTCTCATTAAGTGAGTTTGATACGTAGGCTGATATTGTTTAGGGAAATAAGATGGGAAATAGTAGTAATTATTATAAGTTCATGTCACGTGTTATATAGTAGCATAGAATAGTATGTTTTCGTCTAGTTCCTAGCTTTTGTTTTATGTATATAGGTTAGTATAGTTAAAATTTTGTGGTTGGGTCACGCCTTAGGTCGGATTCGTAAAATAAGAGTTGTTCGTTTCTTATACCTCGTGAGAAGAAGTTGGGTTGAACCTAATCATTTTTGTCACATTAATATTTCTTTTAGGAAGCCGTTTTTGCCTACGCTCTTAATTCCGACTCCTTCAAAGGATCCCTAGTTTCGAAGTAAGTCATTTTTGACTTGCTCGGTTCTTCTCTACCCTGTTAGATTGCATACCGTTATTGTAGGGCGGGTTATGAGAACTAGTCTCAAATACCATTTTAAATTGTTTGAACTTCTTGATTTTGTTGTGTGTGTAAAATGGTTTTCAACGCATTTTATCGGAAAGAGATTTTTGGAATGTTTTCTCTGTGTTGGTACCGTTTCCATCACTGCCCCATCGTAGCTGGCGTTGAGGAAGAGTTGGCTATGTATGGCCCGTGTGAAAGGTAAACCATGCCCCTTCAAAACGAAAAATATTCTCTATGTGTTTTGGCAAGTGCTCCGGTGGAGGCTTATCCGGGGTTAGAAGGGAGATTGTGAAGTGGAGTGAGAGGGCCTGCCTCTGCACTCGGCGCGGGGTCGTGCGCCTTGGTAGTCGGATTGCGAGATGGAGGAATTGCATTGTTATAAGGTTGTATTTGTGAATGTGTATGTGGCTATGTGTGACTAATTATAACTAATTTAGGTATTGGCCTTTAGAGATATGAGTGCGGTTGTGGACTTGGATGCTGACCTTACAAATGTTATTCAAAACATCTTGCAATTTCCGTATTCTTTCTAACTTGATAGATTAGTAGCTGACCCTTCGGGGAATATTTTTCAGTTCCGGGTATGAACCAGGGAACCGTTCAGGGACCGAGGCCAGATGGCGGGGCGGAGCGATGAAGAGCCCGTATCATAGTGGGGTCGGGTTTATGTTAGTTATTTATGATTTATTATTATGCTGAAGTTGGTATTATGTTTTGCTTATTTTTATCTCTGCAATAATTCTTTTTAATAGTGTTTTGTTGAAACTAGATATTTATATTCTCGGGAATACATGCATAACTAAGTTTTCTAATTTTTATAAAATAAAAATGTTAGATGTTTTTATTAAGTTTTCTCGTCGTGCCCACGTTGCAAGATCCTAAAGTGTTGTTGTCAACCCACCTAAGTAGTACCTATTAAGGTCTACTTCTAGGTAGCGCCCTATCGGAAGTCGGGGTATTACAAATTGGTATCTGAGCGAGGTTGACAACAGGGCACATGGAACTGACCAACGAGTGTACCCGAGGTCAAACTTAAAACCAAAACCGGCCGGTGTTTTCAAAATGTTTTCACATGGGTAGACATGTTGCATATAGGGGGTAGGTGACACGTCGCGACTCCGCCCCATCAGCCGAAGGACCTCACATAGAATAGTAAGAAATTATGTTATTAATAGGATGCTTGAGTTTTACTGTGGGACTTTCTGTTATAGATGGCCCCACCAACTAGAGCGGGAGTTGCTGAAACCAGTGGAAGAGGTCGCGGTAGAGGCCGAGGTAGGGGCCATGGAAGGGGTAGAGGAGAGGCCCCTGTGGTTGCTGAGCCAGAGGCACAACATAATGTTACTCAGCAGGGGGAGGTTGCTGAGAGTCAGGATGTGGCGGCTGTTGTTCATCAGGGGGACAGTGGATCTGTCGCTGGAGGGGTTCCCCCAGCTAACGGGGCACAAGTGGGAGTAGGACTGCCACCAGCAGGACTAGCCCCAGAGGTGAACGCTGCGATCCAGCTGTTGTTGCAGACCTTGATGGGGGCAAGAGCTGCACCTAATCTGAACGCAGTTGCGGGACAACAAGGGGCTGAGAGGAGGGCACCAGGACCAAACTCTGTCTTGGCTGCCCAGTTAGGAGCACTGCCAGATTCGCGAGGACCAGCGATAGCTGATCATGTGGTCGATCCGAGGAGACAGTATCGCGAGCCTCAGCCTGACAAGTGGCTCGCGGAGTTTAGGAAGACTGGGGTGCCAAACTTTGCTGGAGCTCAAGGTTCCGACGTAGAGCAGTGGTTGAGGAGGGTGAAATCTGCGTTGAACTCCATTCAAGCATCGGAGGAGAGGAAGATGTCCTTGGTATAGAGTCTGTTACAAGAGAGTGCTTTTGACTGGTGGGAGTTGGGTAGGGACCACCAGATAGAGGTGACTTTTGAGGAGTTTAAGAGGAGGATTCGAGATCAGCATTGTCCTTCGGTGGTGAGGATGGCTCGGGAGGCTGCTTTTCGGGACCCGAAATATCACAGTAGCTGAGACTATTCTGAAGTTTCAGCAAGAGTTGGCGGCGGTGCCGAATGCTGCCCCTACTGAGGAGTTGAAGATCGCGACCTTTCTGAAAAGGTTGCAACCGTATTTACGTGCCTATGTGTCTAGTCTCCGACTCGCGACATTGATAGATGTTCAGCAGTCTGCTTTGGCTTATGCTATGGCCACGACTCGATAGAGTCAGCTGGAGGTACATACCACGGGGAGCAAGAGGCAGAAGTTGTCTGCCCCGAAAGAGCCTAGGAGAGACAGTCATCCTGGCTCGTCTCGCAGCAACGATTAGGGTTTCAGTCACAAGGTCGTCAGGAACAATGCCGTTAGAGTCAGTCCACTAGAGGACTAAGAGAGTGCTTCAATTGTGGAAGCACTGCTCATTTGAGGAGTCAGTGCCCGAAGCGAGTCAAGAGCTGCTTCACTTGTGGGAAGCCTGGCCATTTACATCAGTACTGTAATGTTGGAGCACCCTCACAGGGATCTTCACCGGGAACAGTGAACTAGGTGCCTCGTCGTCAACCTCAACAGTTTCAACAAGCACCGATTCAAGGCAGAGGTCGCGGCGTAGGAGTTAGTACTACTAGAGGCAATCAGCCTCGTATGTTTGAGATGAGGAGGGCTGATGCCTTACACGCGCCGACTGCTACAGGTACGATTTGGATTCAGTCTAGACCTGTTCATATACTGTTTGATACGGGTGCTACCCATTCTTTTATGTCTTCTGCTTGCGTGGCTAGACTAGGACTGACTTGCATTGAGGGGGTGTCTTTTGTTGTGGGGCTGCTTGACGGCATTAAGGTGAGCGGAAATAAGGAGATTTTACAGTGCCCTATTAGAATAGGGAATAGGGATTGGTATGCGGATTTCATAGTAATGCAGTTGTCGCCGGACGATGACTTGATTTTGGGGATGGACTGGATGAGATGCTACCGAGTAGTTTTGGATGCATACAAGGGTACAGTTACAGTGACAACAGATGATGGGACCCAACATGTGTGTCAAGAGTTAGGAGCATGAGGGACCCGGATCGGTGATTAGTATGGTAAAGGCTGCCAAGTTGCTTAGTGATGGATGTGTAGGATATTGGTGTTATGTCCTACAGGGGGACAAGGAGAGACCGCGCATTCAAGATATACCAGTAGTGTGCGAGTTTGAGGACGTTTTTCCCGAGGAGCTTCCAAGACTGCCTCCTCAGAGAGAGGTAGACTTTAGTATTGAGTTGGAGCCGGGGACGAGACCGATTTCGAGAGCCCCATATCGCATGGCCCCGATGGAGATGCAGGAGCTGAAGACACAATTGGAGGAGTTATTGGAGAAGGGTTATGTACGACCGAGTGCGTCGCCATGGGGAGCTCCAGTCCTATTTGTGAAGAAGAAGGATGGTTCTCTCCGTCTGTGTATCGACTACCAGGAGTTGAATCGAGTTACCATCAAGAACAAGTATCCACTGCCACGTATTGATGATTTGTTGGATCAGTTGGAGGGGGCTACTGTGTTCTCTAAAGTAGATTTGAGGTCAGGTTATCACCAGCTGAGGATTCGGGAAGAGGATATTCCCAAAACGGCATTCCAAACGAGATATGGGCATTATGAGTTTGTAGTGATGCCATTCGGACTGACGAATGCACCCGCTGTATTTATGGAGCTGATGAATCGTGTGTTTATAGACTACTTGTACAGATTTGTAGTAGTGTTCATCGACGACATTTTGATATACTCTAGGAGTAAGGAGGAGCACGCTGAGCATCTTAGGCTGGTGTTGGGAGTATTGAGACATCATTGGTTGTTTGCTAAGCTGTCCAAGTGTGATTTCTGGCTGCCTGAAGTTACCTTTTTAGGTCACGTGGTATCTGCCCAAGGAGTTATGGTGGACCCTTTGAAGATTGAGGCTAGTGTAAAGGCATGAGAGCCTCCGAAGAATGTGAAGGAGGTGCGGAGCTTTCTAGGATTAGCAGGGTATTAAAGAAGGTTTGTTGAAGGGTTTTCCCGGATAGCCCAACCACTTACCAACCTGCTTAAGAAGACCACTCGCTTTGAGTGGAATGAAGCCTGCCAGCGGAGTTTTGACGAGAGGAAGGGGAGGTTGACTTCGGCTCCTATACTTGCTCTTCCTCAAGGGAATGAGGATTTTGTGATTTACAGTGACGCCTCCAAGGTAGGCCTAGGTTGTGTGCTGATGCAGATGGACAGGGTGATTGCTTATGCCTCCAGACAATTGAAGCCGAACGAGCAAAATTACCCCACTCATGACTTGGAGATAGAAGCTGTTGTACATGCTCTGAAGATTTGGCGTCATTACTTATATGGGAGCACCTGCAAAGTGATGAGAGATCATAAGAGCCTCAAGTACATCTTCATGCAGAGGGAGTTGAATATGAGGCAGAGAAGATGGCTTGAATTCCTGAAGGACTATGACCTTGAGATACTTTACCACCCAGGGAAGGCGAATGTGGTCGCTGATGCTCTTAGTAGGAAGACGCCTCAGGAGCGTATGTTGGCTCATTTGACAGTTCAGCCAGAGCTACAGAGAGAGCTGATGAGGTACGGTATTGAGGTACAGATTCAACGTTATCAGGGTAGTTTGAGAGCCCTAGAGTGTCAGCCGTCCTTGCTTCAGGAAGTGAGGCAGAAGCAGGAGAGTTGCCCGATGATTCAGGATCTAAGGCAGAGATTGAGCCGTGGAGAGGCACCCGACTTTTTGGAAAGAGCAGATGGTGTTTTGTGCTTGCATGGTCGGATTTGTGTGCCTCGAGATGCAGAGTTGAGGCAGAAGATTTTGCAGGAGGCCCATGCTACACCTTTCTCAATCCACCCTGGGGCGAGTAAGATGTACAAGGATCTGCAACAATTCTATTGGTGAGATGGAATGAAGCCGGATGTAGAGAGATTCGTCGCTAATTGTCAGGTCTTCCAGCAGGTGAAGATTGAGCACCAGAGACCTGGAGGGATGCTTCAGTCACTTCCTATTCCAGAATGGAAGTGGGAGGACATCTGCATGGATTTCGTCACAGGTTTGAGACTTAGCAGAGGCCATGATGCCATTTGGGTGGTGGTGGATAGACTGACGAAGACTGCTCACTTTTTGCCTATCAGGGAGACATGGCAAGTGAGCAAGCTAGTAGAGGTGTTTATCAGTCAAATAGTCAGACTACACGGAGTGCCTAAGACGATTGTATCGGATCGTGACGGGCGTTTTACTTCTAGATTTTGGCAGCATGTACATGAGGCGTTAGGGACGAGATTGCATTTCACGACTGCTTATCACCCGCAATCAGACGGGCAGACAGAGAGGACGATTCAGACTCTAGAAGACAAGCTGAGGTCATGCGTACTAGATTGGGGAGGTTAGTGGTCGGACCACTTGGCCTTGGTGGAGTTTGCCTATAATAACAGCTTACACTCATCGATTCAGATGGCTCCTTATGAGGCTTTATACGGGCGGAGGTGTAGGACACCGCTATGCTGGGATGACCCCTCAGATGTAGTAGATGAGAGGCCACATATGATTAAGGAGACGATCGAGAAGGTGGCCTTGATCCGGGAAAGAATGTTAGCTGTTCAGAGTCGCCAAAAGTCCTATGCGGACAAGAGGCGTAGACCGTTGGAGTTTGAGGTGGGAGCCCACGTTTGGTTGAGAGTATCGCCTTCACGCGAGGTCAGGGGATTCGGGGTGAAAGGGAAGCTGAGTCCCCGATATATCGGTCCATTCGAGATTCTGGAGAGAGTAGGTGAGGTGGCCTACATGCTAGCATTGTCACCCGCGTTGGAAGGAGTTCATCTAGTATTTCATGTTTCATAGCTGAGACAGTATGTCCCGGATCCTAGTCACAGACTAAATTATGAGGAATTGGTGGTGGAACCAGATCACACTTTCCGGGAACAACCATTGAAGATTCTAGATCGACGGATGAAGAAGTTGCGGAACAAGGAGATTCCTTTGGTGTTGATCCAGTGGTCTCGACGGGGAGTCGAGGAGGCCACTCTGGAGACTGAGTCTAGGATGAGAGAGTGTTACCCAGAAATCTATCCGAGTTTAGTAGTGGCATTTGAGGGGAAGGTTAGTAGTTAGTGAGTTGTTTTCAGATTCGATGATTGTTTATGTGATTGTTTTTCTTTTGATTTGATTTTTTGACTGCTTGGCCGTTATGCTATATGTTTAAGTTAGATATTAAAAGCTAAGTACGTCGTACTTGATTATTAATTCTGCTTCGAGGACGAACCCTTTTAATGGGGGAGGTTGTGAAATCTTTTCCTTCGTTATAAAAGTTTTGGGACGAAACTTTCTTAAGGGGGTAATATGTAATAGCCGGGTCTTGTTTAAAACGAATTTCTTAAATACAAGAAAGTTGATCTGCAAGTAATTTCCGGTGTATGTTGTAACTAGTTACAATACTTTATATATATAAGAATTAGCCAAATTATTTTTCTAAATCAAGCTATAAACACAAATTAATATATCTGTAACTGAATAATCTTATGTGGTTACAAACAAATCTATCCTCAATCTCATTATCCCGATCTGAACGGATTCTTCATATATTTCAACCAACCAAATCACGTTAAAAACCCAAACTTGGACTCCGATCCTTCGAGTCGTCATCTTCGTCAAAAGGAAGAGAACAATCAGGCCCTCGAGAACCCCAAGCGAGTTCGCTTAATTTCGATTGTAAGAATGCGATCTCCGGTAAGGCTGCGACTTCCCTGTTCATCTTCTCCGACGACATTGAAATTATGTTTTGATTCGATCCCTTTTCTTGTACCGATCAACCCCGCTACTCGTTCTTTTGTAGGATCTTAAACCAGTCAAGCAGTCGCAAGTCGTCGGGGTTGTGGTCACCAACGTTTTCAATCGCTTCAATTGCTGATCTCTTCGTACATCTTTTCGTGGAGCGTTTCTGATTCGTCTTCGCCGACAAGGCTGCAATTTACGCGGGTCGTCCCTTCTTCATTAGTGGCCCGTTCAACCATTGATCTTTTGTTTTCGATCAAGCCTCCGCTTTAGGCCGACGAATCGTTGTTCCGATCGTCATTCCGGTAAGAACCAAACCATCCTCTCTTTTCGTCCTTTCTCTGTTCTAGTTTAGTACCCGGTTAGGGGAGCGGTGCGAGGTCGTCGGGGAGAGTCCTGGTAAGAATGCAGAGGGCGGGTAAATTCTAGAGGGTATGGTTGGGAAGGTTGGGTCGAGGTTCACGGGTGTACAGCAGCGAGAGGAAGAAGAAGAAGTTGACCGTAAGTTGGTCAAAAGGAAAGGGGGGGGTGGGGCCGCGTTGAAAGGTCAAAGTGGGGCCTTGCTAAGTTGATAGGCTTCGTGTTTGAACAGTAGGGGAGACGAGCGTTTTAAATCGGGTTAGCTATCTGCTTAAAAGGTTGGTTTGGGCCTTTCATTTTTTTATTAGATGGACCGATCTTTTTGGCAAGGAGTGAAAAGTTTTAGTTGGTGGGCTTAGGTTGTCTCATTATGTGAGTTTGATATGTGGGCTGACATTGTTTAGTGAGATAAAGATGGGAAATAGTAGTAATTATTATAAGTTAATGTCACGTGTTATATAGTATCATAGAATAGTATGTTTTCGTCTAGTTCCTAGCTTTTATTTTATGAATATAGGTTACTATAGTTAAAATTTTGTGGTTGGGTCACGCCTTTGGTCGGATTTGTAAAATAAGAGTTGTTCGTTTCTTATACCTCGTTAGAAGAAGTTGGGTTGAACCTAATCATTTTTGTCACATTAATATTTCTTTTAGCAAGCCATTTTTGCCTACGCTCTTAATTCCGACTCCTTCAAAGGATCCCTAGTTTCGAAGTAAGTCGTTTTCGACTTGCTCGGTTCTTCTCTACCCTGTTAGATTGCATACCGTTATTGTAGGGCGGGTTATGAGAACTAGTCTCAAATACCTTTTTAAATTGTTTGAACTTCTTGATTTGTTGTGTGTGTAAAATGGTTTTGAACGCATTTTATCAGAAAGAGATTTTTGGAACGTTTTCTCTGTGTTGGTACCGTTTCCATCACGGCCCCATCGTAGCTGGCGTTGAGGAAGAGTTGGCTATATATGGCCCGTGTGAAAGGGGAACCGTGCCCCTTCAAAACGAAAAATATTCTCTATGTGTTTTGGCAAGTGCTCCAGTGGAGGCTTAGCCGGGGTTAGAAGGGAGATTGTGAAGTGGAGTGAGAGGGTCTGCCTCTGCACTCGGCACGGGGTCGAGCGCCTTGGTAGTCGGATTGCGAGATGGAGGAATTGCATTGTTGTAAGGTTGTATTTGTGAATGTGTATGTGGCTATGTGTGACTAATTATAACTAATTTAGGTATTGGCCTTTAGAGATATAAGTGCGGTTGTGGACTTGGATGCTGACCTTAGAAATGTTATTAAAAACGTCTTGCAATTTCCGTATTCTTTCTAACTTGATAGATTAGTAGCTGACCCTTCAGAGAATATTTTTCAGTTCCAGGTATGAACCAGGGAACCGTGCAGGGACCGAGGCCAGATGGCGGGGCGGAGCGGTGAAGAGCGCGTGTCATAGTGGGGTCGGGTTTATGTTAGTTATTTATGATTTATTATTATGCTGGAGTTGGTATCATGTTTTGCTTATTGTTTTCTTTGCAATAATTCTTTTTAATACTGTTTTGTCGAACCTAGATATTTATATTCTCGGGAATACATGCATAACTAAGTTTTCTAATTTTTATAAAATAAAATTTTTGGGTGTTTTTATTAAGTTTTCTCGTCGTGCCCACGTTGCAAGATCCTAAAGTGTTGTTGTCAACCCAGTTAAGTAGTACCTAGTAAGGTAGCGCCCTATCGGAAGTCGGGGGGTTACAAATATCCTTAAAGTTTTTACTACAAATAATTTCAAGTCTTTTTATAACAATAATTTATTTACAAATAAAGTATATCCTAATTAAGAAAGTTATAAGATTATGAAACTAATTAAGGAAGTTATAATATATTTTGTGGCTCAATATTATGAAGATATAGAAGTAAGTATATTTAATTTAGAAATAAATCTTCAAAAAAATCTTATATAATTTTGAAAAATTATATATACCTAAATCTTTTCTCATAAAAGATTTTATAGTGTGTCTGCATGTTTATACATACAACAATCCTTGGGGGGTGATTCAATTATATCAAGTTCTAAGTTAAACTAGTTATACCCGTCGTGCCATGCACGACTATATGAATTTAATACTTAATTTATTTAATGAATATGATTTTAATATAATATAACAAACTTATTTATTAGAAAAAAAAATTATATAAAATTTTACAATTGGTGTCATGTGAAACGGGGCCAAAATTATTAAGGTGAGCCCACTATAATTTTGACGGCTTAATGATAATTAATTTATGCAAAATATAAATAAAAAAATTTGAATTAGAATCATTTAATTTTAAAATATTTTACAAAAAATATAAAAAGGTAAAAATAATCTAAATTCTTGTAATTTTTTTATAAATTCAACTCTTGAAAAAATTTGAATAAAAATTAAAAATATATTTAATAAGAAATGATAAAAAAAATATAAATAAAGAATGAATATTTTAATGATAAGAAAATCATTTATATTTACATAAATAATTCAAAAAGAAAATGAAGGAAAAGATAACGTAATTTTTTTTTTTATCAGAAGTCAATTTAGGCAAGTAATTATTTAGATTAAAAGTTCTATTTTTATTAAAATTTTATTTAAGATAAATATTTTACATAAATAGATATCAAAATAAAGATAAAATAATTTTCTTTAATTTTAAGTAAATTTCGAATTTAATTTTTTTCATATAAATAGATAGAAGTTTTTGGAAAAACTAAATTAATATATCTATGTTAATATATAATATCTAATTTTCTATAATTTATTTTAATTTTAGATAAAATCTTTTAGATCTATCCTAATTCCTAATATATAATAGATAACAACTTTATTTTAGATAGAATTTATCCTGAATTAATTTATACTATTTCTATATTATCCTAAAATAATATCAACATATATAAATTTTCAAAATAAAAAATCCTATGTGGCAAATTCCTAGGTGGCTTAACGTGGGAACGACACGTAGGAGAATTTTAGGGGGCGCAACGTAGTGGTCTTATTCTTTGCGTCTGTTATATATATACATAGATTATTTAAGAAATTTATTTATAATATTTTTGATATCAATTTCGTTCGACGTAAGCTGAAGTCGAAGATAATATACAAGTTGGAGCTAAAACTAAAACTTTTTTAGTAGCTGAATTTTGTAGTTGAAATTCAGAACTTATTCTGGTAGATATATTTTTTAGGTGTTCGGAATACAAAGTTGATATTATAAATAGTAGGGTAGAAATTACTAAAAAGATATTAGAATAAATTAAATAATAATAATAATAATAATTTTCAATTGCAGGTTGATTTGTTAATACTTATATAATTATTATATTAATATTTTTGACTTCTTAATCATGACTATATCCAAATTTATTATACATATATTTAATTTATTGACACGAACATCAATTAAATCTAAATAATTTTAATGTAATGTTCAAATAAAACTACAAAAACCGGTGAGGACCGGCGCATCACGTACTTACAAAAATATATCTCAATTTATCAATCTAAAATATTTAAATTTCAAAACTTTCCACCCAAATAAATTTTTTAACAATATCCTAGATTTTTCTGTTAGAAATTATTTTACTCTTATTATTAATTTATAGATTTTATTTTATCGGTAGGATTGATTCATAGATTTAGTTGTTAGTTAATTAAATTTTTTAATTATTACCTCCATTGATATTCTATATCAATTAATTAGTAGATTTTTGTTACGTAATTGTATCAAATACAAAATATTAAGAAAGTTATGTTTTTTAATTGAAATTTGTTTCAAACTTGTACTCTATCAATTTATTAAGTCATTAGACATTCATATTTATATTTTTATTCTATTTTAGCACATTATTTTATTGAATAAGGATATAATACTCAATTCACTAACAATATTAATTTTAGTGCAATTTTACTATTCAATTTTTTATAGAAATTTCAAATTTCAAATATCCTACTTTCATATTTTATAGAAATTTCATATAATTCCTTTTGGTGCCCTTCAATTTTCGACTTTTCCTTTTGGTACCCAATACTTCATACAAATATTGTTCCGTAGCCAAAATTCACCCAAAATTCATTTTTCATCCTTTTTTGTTATTTCCATTAAAAATAAAAATAAAAATCTAACATTTTCTTATTAAAATTCTTGCACACTCATCTCAGGCTTCTCAACGCGTTCCCCAATCTCACTACTCTCCACTTTCTCCCTGCAATTACCTACAGTCCTACATCATCCCTCAACCCTTCACAACTAGAAGCACCAAAATGAGAAACAACGCTCTAAATCTGAAATCATCCTTTCTAGACATTGACTTATTTAAACGAGCCAATCCTCTCCCGGCAAATTATCAACAACAATAATCAATATCTTGAACATCAACATGAATATATATATATACTATTAATTATTACTATTCACATTCTTATCACCCAATGAATGAATAGAAAGAATTGTACTAGTAGGAGGAGCAGATTTACGAGTAGAACACTCAGATTTAGATCAAACCATTCTGAAATTGGAGGAATTCGGATGAATCCTAGACCTGCAAACGTTGGCTGTGAAATGAACCGCGAAAACAGATCGAGCGAAATCGATGGTGTAGTCGGAAAACAATGGTTTGGATCGAGCGAATTTTTTGGATTTCGCACTTGATTCGGATTGGATTCACACCTGATTTTCGCACCCTCCTCGCCGGACTCGGATTTCGACCTCACCATGTGTGGTTCCCGGCCCCGACCTCATCGGCAGGCCTTCTTGTGCGTCGGATTCTTGTGCGTTGGTCGCCCTATTTGGTCGAGAAAGAGAGGGAGCAAGTGAATCGGAGTAAAAATTGAAAGATCGAATGAATTTGCGCAATATCCATTGGTTTTCTTTTTCCTATTAATATTTTTAACGGAAAATATAGTTTACGGATGGAATTTGAGATTTTGGTGTATTTAGGCTACGGAAAGGAAAGTTTTAAAACTAGAAGGGTACCAAAAAGAATAAGAATTTTTATGGCCACCAAAAGGAAAATTCAAAACCTCGAGTGTACCAAAAGGAATTTCCCTTGTATTTTTATTCTATCTGCCTATGTCAACTCAAAATTACCATAATTTACAAAATATCCTACTTTAGTAGTACCTTCTCTATTTTAATTTTAAGCATAATTTTTCTTCTTATACTTTCCAAAAAAAAAACTACTAATTGCAAGGTATTTTTATAGAAATAAAGATTTGGGGTATTTTATAAAATTTATTTAGCAACGGTATTTTATAAAAACAAAGATTTAATTCAAACTACAAAATCATTTGCTATTTGTTTTATGGAAATATTTTTAACAATAGAGATATTTTTGATAGATTGGGGATCAAACGACAATTATTCTTATCATGCAAAATGAGAACAAGTCTTATCCGTTGATTTTGTGAGATTAAGGGTCTAGATGGGCTGCTATCAACACTCACACTCCTTTGTTTTTTAAAGATGAAAGGTTACTTTTGTCATTTTACTATTCTTTTATTTTTAATTTTACCTTTAAACCCTAATTTGCTCCTCCTATGAATGGCGACTGATGAACGAAGACGATTTCGTGCGATCTCTCTTTCGCGACTGGTGAACGACGACGATTTCGTGTGATCCCTCCTTCGATCTCGATCTCCCCTTCGTTTGATCCATACTCCTACTCCAAATTGAAGGCAAAATGAAATTAGGTAAGTGGTTATGAAGAATACTTAAGAAGAGTTTAGTTTGGTGGATGATTTGTTGCTCTCAAATTATTCCTAAATTTGTTGTTGTTTATGGTTCTTTGTTGCTTGAGATCATGGAGAAATGTGTTGTACTCTTGGTTTTGGGATTGGAAACAAATTTTATAGAAACTAGAATTAAAATTTGTATGCTTATTTGATTGCCCACATAGTGTTTAATAAAATGTCTCAATGAGCATGTTTTGCTAATTTGTCTTGGAATTTTGTTTTTACTGTTCTAATTAGTGAATATGAAGATAATGTGGACAAATTGCAAGACCTTTTCATGTATTGATGATGTTTTAGGGTTCAAATTCCCCCTTGTGGATATAATGAACGTTTACATATGATGCTTAGTATGCTTTGTTGAATATGATGCTTTTGTGTATATGTCTATGCCTAGCTATCCACATTGACTAGTAGGATATTGTCTTGAATAAGCAATTAGTATCCTTGTACCTTTGTTAGATCGCTTCACTTACAATTTGTATTGTTTTTTATATGAACCGCATTGCTATTTTCGGTGAACCTTCCTGTTTAATATTATGAACCAGAATGACAATATTTGTGAACCAACTGAAAACGGTATTTTGCACATTTTTACTAGATCTCTTCTTTTTCTCCCTTTTTATTGTAGGTTGTTCATCAAGCTCCGATCAACCTAATTTGTCTAATTCGAATAATGATGCTAGTATTGATGGAGTTCAATTGAAGGGTCTTGATAATGATGCTAGTATTGATGGAGTTCCATTGGATGAAACTGAAGAATCTAGTGATGCATACATTCTTCACTTATCACAAGATTGTTCTTATTTCATTCAAAAGATTAAACATTGAAGTTACAGTTTTCTATTTGTTTTTTTAGTAGTTGCTCTGTGTTTTGGGGATTAAGTTGTTTGTTTCTTATGTTACTTTATATTTGAACAAATCACTTTGATACAATGTAATTGCTTTTAAGGTGGTTTTAGACTTCACGTCGAACCCAATGAGCCGAATGCCCTTTTTAAAAATTCATCAACCTTCATGTTGAACAATATGAACCTTTATGTTGAACACTAGGAACCTTCATGTTGAAAACTATGAACCGTGTAATTAATTCTATGAACCGTTTCCATTGCTTAGCACCTGTAATGATTTCTCAAGGATCAATCTTTGAGAAATGTACCCTTTCCACTACTTAGCACCTGTAGTGATTTCCACTGTTTCTAGTTAACTATTGTAATAGCAATGTAATTTAAAATCATAGTTAGTATTCAATCAACCTACAAGTATAAATTAAAATAACAAGTACACTTAAAAGCGCATGAACCAAACTTTAATGTACTATGAACCAAAAGAACAAATGTCATGAACCAAAATTACAACTAGTATATATGACTTAAAAAGACATGAACTGTAAGATGAACTATTATGAACCAAACTTTAATATACAACGAACCAAAAGAACATATGTCATGAACCAAAATTACAACTAGTATGACTTAAAAGACATGAATTATAAGATGAACTATTATGAACCCGAGCTTATAAAATCATGAACCAAAAGAAGATTGATAATGAACCAAAATATATAAAACGTTTATAGAATTAGCCTATGTGAGATTTGAACCCACATCTATGTGCACATGCACATTGCTCTACCATTTGAGCTGATAGGCAATCAAAATTGAACCCACGTCTATAAGCACATACATTAATTAACTACAAACTTCAGATTTAACTCGATTAAATTAGATTTTCAACATGCATGGCTTTCCATACACAGTTTTAAATATTGTTTTCCTTGTAGTGTACATGAACAAACACAATAATATCAACATCAGGTGCTCTTTTGACCAAATAACAAGGTGCAAGTCTAATAATACCTATTCAATAGCATGAACTGTATTATACCATAGCATGAACTGTACTAAAACAATACCATTAATACGTCCTAATACCAGCATGACATCCAAACAGAATTGAAATTTAAAGAAGTCTGTCAAAAATTAACTATTTAATGAAACAAGGGATTTGTATTAATGGACCTTGTAAGCAATTCAAGTGCTGGTGCAAGAATTAACAATTTTGAACACAGAAAAATCCAGACTTAGTCATGTATCAGTGGTTTAAATTGTAGTGGCTGATACAGTTACGAGTCTGGAAGATTTAGTTATAAGACCCATCGTAATTTGCAATTCATAATTTTCAAACCATTAAATCCACAAATTAGGGTGGACAACATTGCAACACCCACGATTCATTCACTAAATCATCCAGCAACAATGAAAAAAAACCACAAGGAAAATTTGACAAAACCCTCACACATACACTCTACCAACAAACAAAGCTAATTCCAAAGCTCAAACAAAACAATCCCCAAAAATTTAGCTGCAATATGAAACACTAGGGTTCGCTGGTAAAGAGGCCTTAGTCGATACTCCCACAGTTTCAATAGCAAATTCTAATCCACATCAGCACAAAGCAGTAGACATAAACAACTTAAAATAAGCTCATTCAGCACAAATCCAGTTCACGTGGAATGAAAATCAAGTTCATTCAGCACATCAATCAAGTTCATTCAATTGCATAGATTGCTAGAATCCTAACCGGAAGAGGAGCTCGTAGGAGAGATACCTTCAGCGGTGGCAGTGTCTTCCGAGCTCCTAGGAGACATCGTCGGAGACAAGAAACACAAACCGAAAGAGGAGCAAGGAGGAGAGCCGATCTGGGCGACTAAACCCTAGCACGAGATTGAGGTCTCACGAGAGAAAGGTGGAGATATAAAAGAAGAACAAGAGGAGGGGCGAGCTTACCAACTATTGAAATCGGCGACGTCTACCGATCGGCGAGGCAGAGACAAGGCGGCCGACGGGTTTTGTAGCGTGTTCGTCGGCAGGTTTCGATCTCAGAAAGGAGAACAAGATTAGTAGAAGACATAGATGGAGAGGAAGAGGAGGGAAAGAAAATCGACGGGCAAGGCGAGGTGTATCGGCGATGTTGGCGCAAGAGATGTCGACGGCGACGAAGAAGAACGCAAGGACGGGTCTCCGAGATCGCCCAGATTTGGAGAAAGAGGAGACTTAATTTGTGCATATTAGCTATTGTGGGGCATTTTTGTCCATGTATAAAAAAGTTAGCAAAATTACAATATATGCCACCGCATCATCTTATCATATTTTTTCCCAAACCAATATAGCTTAATCTCCACCGTCCGTTTTTCTTATCCAATGGCTCATGTTTGTTCTCATTTTACATTATAAGATTATATAACACCAGAACTTGACTCTATTTTGATATGTGTCAAGAGTAATTACATCACCTCATCTTCGTCAAATATAACATTAAATTACCTTATTTGTTGATATGTATCAAGAGTAAAAAACAAGATCACCACATTAAGCTACTTATCTTAACCATATGTCACTCTTTATTAAGCCACCGCATTGAAAAAATTGGACCCCACGTTAATTTTCAAATTGAAAAATATTGAAAACTAGACCATATGTTAATTTTAAAATTGATAAATCTTGACATGAACACACATTAAATCAGTTGTAAAATAATGCAGCTTTGATATAAAATCCAAGTAATTTTAATAAGATCCGCGCATGGGGCGGGAACTACGCTAGTTAATGTACTGATTGAAATTTGAAAACCACCTTCATTATATTTACAAATTCAAATCGATAATGTTAAGTAATGAAGCACCGTTTATAAACCAAGAAATAAAACACCCTTCAATTTTAATTCACACCCAAATCAAGTTTTGCCAACCGACTAATTCACATATTCCAGTTCAAACAATCTCATCTGTAGTGATTGCTCCATCATAAAATTCGATTTGTTTTTCGGTCTCCGCTTGCTGCATAGTCTTCTCGTCCAAACACTCTCAATTCCATGAAAAAATATGCTTTAACACAAATTCAACAAAAATATATTTAGGTTTCAAGACTTTTCTCCATGGCCTATAGATCTGATCGAGGGGAGAAAGGAGGAGGATGTGGAAGATTTCCTCTTTATTTGCTCAAAGTCCGTTCTAATCTAGCCGATTCAATCTCCCACCTCTTCCCCATTAGCTCTCCTATGAATTTGCAGTGAGATGGCATGCTGAATATGAGAATCAATCATATTCTTCATTTCTAATTTTAGGGATTTCTTCTTTTTCTTTTTTGATAAATCTGACATGGATGTGAGATATATTAAAAATTAAAAGAAAAATGAGGTGTAAAATTTAAAAGTGGAGTCCACATCATCATTTTTACCAGAAATGTTAACGAAAATGGGTCTCGTATTGTTTTCAGTTAATATCATAATAGTTTGTATTATTGTGGGTGATTTTTAAAATTCGTTTTATTATTGGTTCAAAGTAAATACTTGGTAATATTTAGAGTCATTTTTCCTAAATATTTGGTTCATCATATATACGAGTGTGAATCATGTGCGACATAAAAGTTAAGTATAATATGAGGCTCACTACTGTTCGTTGGATGCACTATATCTACGGTCCTTATTAAAAGTGCATCGTAAAGTGTCAAAAGTGTATTCAAATTAGGAATACACTTTTGATGATGCTTTACAATGCACTTTTAATACTTTATGATGCACTTTCGCCTGCCGCATATTCGTATAGAACATTTTGTTTCACACGATATTCAAACTCTCATATATACGGTCATAACTACACTTGTTAAAATATAATCCAAACCGACAACTAGACCTGACTTGGTTGAAAATATTTAGGGTTGAAAATCCATTATCTAGAAGTGACTAAGATTAGATTGGGTTGATCTAATTCGTTGTTTTTCATTTTTTTTATCATTAATATTAAATATTATAATATATCTTATCTTAAATATGTATATTCGTTAAGCAGACATAAACAAAGTATTAAGAAATTGATGCTCTTACCTTTTTGGGTTGATCTAAGCCCTTACCACACCCATAATGATTCAACCCGATTGACCCGTAAATTTTAACGATCGAAACATGAACAACCGGGACTGTTTGATGAGTCTAGTCCACTCAACCTTACTTTTAAGTGTCCCAAGTTCATAGTTACACCACAAACAAGTCTCATCATGACATTAACCACCATATAACAACAATTCATCATCAAAATTTTCATCGCATAATGAAACCCACACACAAATCCATCAGTTGAGCCTAATCCAAGATCCAATTCCAGGCACCCCACGAAAGCTCAAGAATACAAGATAATACCCCGGGGGAGCAAGCTCACCATTAGCTGGGGCATCCACGACAACGCTCCATTGCCCTGGGAACCCCGTGGGGCCCACGCTAACCACTGCCAACTCCAATAGCCTCTGATTCATGGAGTACCCATGTGTCGTAAATGGCGGCTTATATAGCATTACCACCATGTCCTCGATGCCCATGAAAACTTGATTCGAACTAAAAGGTATAACCAATTGTTGTCCATATGACATCGTTGTTGGAACCAACATTACATTGATCAGCGGCTTATATTGGTCCAACGCTTGTGCCAAGTATGGCGGGGAGAACTTCTCCACCCGCAACTCAGTTGGGAATTTCGCGTCGAATTGATAATTAGGGTTTGTGTTGCTACCGGCTATGAGGATAACACCGCTTGGTAACACTGCTGAGGATGAATGGTACATTCTTGCAATGTTAGTTGCATTCAAGACCCTAAATCTCTTGCCATTTGGCTTGTTAGGGTTGTAGAGCACCGGGGTTAGGTTTGGAGCATCGGCATATTGCCATCCGGAGCTACCCTTTTGGGCGCCATTGATGAGCAAGATTTCACCGTTGGGGAGATTAAGCATGTCACCCATGACTCTAGGTGAAGGCATGTTTTCCATCTCCCATTCAGGGTTAGGGTTCATGAATTTGATCCTTCCACATGTGTCTAATGCAGAAAGGAAAATGCTTTCCTTCTCAGCCTTTCCGAAAGCTAGTGGTTGCCCCCCGCCACAAACTAGAACCTCAATGTCGTCTGCTTTGGCCTGCCCCGATTGGAGCTTTATTGGGAGGAGGACCGAGCTGGCAGAGCCCGGGTAGTTTCTGGCGCCGCCTGGCATGTCCGGGTAGATTTGAACCATCTTGTTGTTGAAAACATCTAATAGGACGGACTTGTAGTTGGCCAAGATGAAAAGGTTTCCATTTGGTGCAAGGTGCACAAAGGGATAAAGATTATTTTCATATATGTCCGTTGTTTCTTCAAGGAAGGGAAAGTCAACCTTCCCTGGGCTAGGCTTGCCTTCTGGGGCAAGGAACTCGTAGTTGAATGCACGGCGTCCACCTATCAATAGATAGCGTCCGTCTGCCAACTGCACCTGGGTTGCGTACCTATACAAATGAAAGAGAAAATAATTAAAATGACATGTTCATACACAAAATAATCCATCTTGAAGAACTATATACCATCTTATGTCGGAAAGCTTTTGTTTGGACTCCCTCCAATCACAAGTGGCACAACCGTCTAAATACCTTATGGATTTTTCTCCATCAGCCCATCCCCCAGTACTAATTAGGGTTCCATCAAGTGCTAGTCCTCCACTCGAGCACCATGGGTCACTCATTACCTAAATATCACACAATTAATGGAAATTAATTCCAAGTTTTAGTTAAATTAGTGCTCTTTTAGATCACATATTCACATATGTTCATAGAGTAGCTCTGAGTTTAATTAGCTCATTCTCTATTCGAGAAGCTTTGTAGTTTAAGCTAGATTTAAGTCATTTTGAATTTTGTAAACCATGCGTAAAAGTGCTAAGCACGCAATAAGTCTAGCACAAGGATACAAAATGTATCTTGCATTAATTGTTTGCACCATATCAACTATTTTGATCTATTTGCATCATATAGTACTTATAATTAACCTAAATTGGAACCTTAAGAGCTCGGACTTTGGCGGTCACGATATCAAACTCCACAGAATGGGCAAAACAATCGGTGACGTTCGGGGGAATGAAACGACAATTGTTAGGGGTCAATTGGATGTTTGATTTGCCAAGCGATGTTGCATCAAAAATTATGGCCTTGTTGTTAGGCATAATTTGCATATGCATGGCGGATACCCCTGAGTCTTTGGAGAATAAATTCCAATTGCCGATGTCATCGTTCTGCACTCGCCTTGGGACTTGTTCTCCTTCGTCGCCACCGCCTCCTCCAGGGAAGCCGAAAATTTGGGCATAACCTTTAACGATTATCACGAGGAAGAGATATAGATGGAGAAACCTCATATCTCTTCCTTGAAAATCTCAGGGTAAGTTGTCTTTTTCTTATTTTATTAATAATTATCTTGGATGAAAGGGGGAGGAAAATTTCCCCCCTTTTTCCTTCTTGCCCTTTGCCTAGGGTGTAAAGATTGGTTTGGAAGATTTTTTTTTTGGGGTATTTATATGATAACTAATCCGGATTGTTTGTTTTCCAATTCTAAACCATGGGTGGATGAAGGAATGACCAATTTTAGGCTACATCTTTCTGGATTTTTTTGCTCAAAAGGAAAAGATTTTCGTTGTCATGCATGACGCAATGTAATAAACTAATAATTGTTGGAATTACAACACGTTTTAATATATAATTGTCAATGCAATCTTATACCGTAAGAAATGTCAAATTTGAATGCTTATTGACCCGAAGTTTACCTTGTTCCATACGTAATAATATTAATTGTACTTAAAAGAGATTTATGTGTAAATTATGTACATTCTTTTATTTTGTAACTTCTTGACTGATGTTGACTGGGAGGCCATCCACTCCATCAAATATATCATCTTGTATACGATGTTAAAAACATGAGCATGCATTGTCCAATCCACATTGAAAGAAGAAAATGATAAATCAATAACACGAACAAAGGTCGAAAATTCATATTAATATAATGATAAATCATTACGAATTATAAGACAAATAATTATGTAACTAATTCAAATGATAAGTTACAAAATTGTTCTCTTAACCGACATTTTTTCAAATTAACCTTTTTTATTCAATTTAAACCCTCACTTTCGTGAAGAGTATAACAAGAATCAAGCCATTTGAGCTCTTTAGATTCTAACATAAGAAGAAAAATAATCTCCATTGGGTCTTAATAGACTTAGGCAAGCTCATCCCACCCATCTCATCCATAAAAGAAGGGATATGGACATGGTTGTTGGTCTTGCAAGGTCACAAAATCTCATATATATTATTTTAAATATATTGCATAAAATTTCTAGCGATTGATTCCTGTGAGAATAGCTGCATATTTGAGAAGTGAAAATAAATCTTGTATGTTAGATGGACAGAAATGAAGAGGGTAGATGTGTATCGATTCTAGCCTAAATATGCAAAACCTTGTACAGAAACTTGTGTTAGGTTTTTTATGCATATTAGGCAAAGTTTCACGCACATTGAATTTTTGGTGAAAATATTGACTATGCATACAATTTGCCCTAGATGTGAATCAATTCGTGCATAAATGTGCACAAGCCTTCATTGAAATGTGCATCTATTTTTTATGCACATCCCATCAACTTTTTGTATGCATAAACTGTGCAGTAGATGTGCATTAATCAATGGCTAAATGTGCACAAGCTTGTACTAAAATGTATATTGTTTTTTTATGCACATTTAGGTAAAATTTCATGGATATTTAGGTGAAAATTCATGCACATTTTCAAAAATAGAAAATTTGATAACCATTTGAGCCAAAATATGTGCACATGTAGGCAAATTATGCACACCGCCATTCATGTACATAATTAAAGTAAAAAATAAAATTCAAAATTCATACACAATTTTCATTAAAAAACTTATGCACATATTAGATCAAGGCTTGTACACATTTAGGCATGAATTGATGCACATCTAGGGCATGCAAATATGTCTCCATAAAATTTTTTTTTTCGGTAAATACATAAATAAGTAGGAAAAAATATGATAGCACTATTTTCTCCTCTTTAATGATTGGCTTATCTGGAGTGTTGATTGTTTAGGAGGGCGTATTAGATTTATATCCACTTCGCATATAAGCACCCTTTCTCACATGCATGGGTGTACTAGATTTATTTCCACTTTGCATATAAGCACCTCTTCTTACATGATCTTTTCTCAAATTTAATGTTTCATGTATATTTTTACATATATTCTATTTATATGTTATGCTATAGATTATATTTTTTATTTTATATATTATATATACATATAATAATTATATAAAAAAGAATTTTTAAGAAATTCAAAAGTATGTAGGTACCCGCTCAGATATTTGAGTGGGTAAGGACAACGCCTAAGTTTGGCCTTGATCAAACTCTGATAAATGAACTTGAACTTTGGTTAAAGCCCAGTACATATTAAGGGATAGCTAGCACTAGTTCAAAGTAACATATCTAATTTATAAATTAAACCAAGTCCCAAGCACTAACTTACTTGATCTCTAGTTGTGGGAAAGATATGCACATCCAAGGTCACATCTAGAATCAACCTATTTGCCTAGAAGTCCCAAGCACTACCTTATTTGATCTCCAATTGTGGAGAAAGATATGTATATGCAAGGTCACATCTAGAACCAACCTATTTACCTAGAAGTCTTAAGCACTAGCTCATTTTATCTCTAGTTATGAAAAAAAGATATGTACATCCAAGGTCACATCTAGAATCCAACTATTTGCCTCGACTTTTATGTATGTAATCATGTAGTATGAAAACTATGTATATATACAATATCTTTAGATTTTATCATTAGGATAAGTTAAAATAATATCTTCATTAGGCTAGTTTAGTATGTTATCCTATTATATTCGATATTGTTTTTTTATGGAAGACTACTACATGTACCCTTATATAATCCTATTTTATTCCTCAATTACAACACACTCAATCATGTTTCCAAATCCTAAACACACATATTCTCTACATGGTATTAAAGCCTTTTGTCTAATGTCTTCATGATCCAAAAAGACTCTTCCTTTCTAACCCTAACCGCCACTACTATGACCGCTAATGTGAAAATTCGACCCACCTCCATCCAAACATTAATCTCGAACACCAATATCTTCCATTCATTCCCACAAATAATATCATGCAATCAATAGTTGATTTGTGATTATTCAGATGATGACTTGCTTTCATAAAATCACGTAATCCCACATGTATCGATCTTGTTAAATCTCCTTTCTTCTACTTTTAATCATCAAACTCCTTCTAATTCAATTTGACTTTGTATCATTTGAATAAGATCGAACTAGTTGAATTCCTGAGGTTGATATGGACTCTTGAAGAGAGACACGAAGCAAGGTAATTTTGTTCTAGATAAAGAGAGATGATGTTTTTAAAGAGATAAACTGAATAATTCAGTTAGGAAGGTACAAAAATTTTCATAATTGATGAACTATACAACTTGAGAGGACAAGAATAGAATCATTCAAAAATAAACTTACAAATATTCAAGTGAATTAGTAAATTGATGAACTCGATTGAGGTTGATTGTTAATTGCAAACACACACCAAAATCAAAATGTAAGAATGAAGAAGATGAGATGTTTTAGACCGAGCGAGAGTAACACCCTCGATTTTCCTCGGAGATGGTACTCAATTTTAATTATGTAAATACATGTCAAATCATGTAAATAATAAAATAGCAGAAGTCTTTTTAATATATCTCGTTTTGAATTTTAAACTTTCTTTAGAAAAAAGAAACTTTATATCTTTAAAATGAACAATGAACATACATCGGAAGACTTGAATTAAAAACCACAATGTGTAACATGAAATTCTCTTACCAATATGTAACTAAATATATTAAAAAAACCTTCGTTAAAAGTATCATGAGTTTCAATCGTCATCACCTTGAGTGCTCTCGGAAACAAACGATAACCTAGTACAACATGTATCCATCCCGCCAGGGTTAGCTAAATCGACTCCAAAATTTAAAAGTCAAGTTGTCAATTATGTTTGGATTATTATTTTGGAAATTTTTTTATTGCATCTTAAACTAATGTCAATCATCATATATATATATATATAGAGAGAGAGAGAGAGAGAGAGAGAAGATATCATTCGGAAATCATAAAGAGACATCAATATCTAACATTGACTAGAATTAAACACGTTCTCAAACACACTGAACTTTCAAATAAGAGCAATCACCTAATCTTTTAATGACACCAAAAACTCGAATGATGACCCCTGACCAGGGTTTTATTCGAGAGATTCAATTTAATGTGCCGCGTGCACTCATTTTATATGATTATCAATACAATGGTATATTTTACATGATCTCGGACTTCCAAGTTAAACTTCAACAAGGATAAGCCACTCGGCTTTAACCTCATTGTATGAGCTATGTGATGAACAACCCTTTTTCGGTGGTGTAGAATGAGCCATGGGCCATGGTCCCTAATCATTAATGATGTAGTAACCATTAACATTGTTATAAAGAAGTATTTACGATGACATGTTTGTAAATACTTCAACTACTTCCACTACCACTAGCATTAATAGTCTATTAACCATTAATGTTGTTATAAAGAAATATTTACGACGGCGATGCTCATAAATACTTATATAATATATTATTTACTTATTAGTTGATTTTATAACATCCCACACATGTCACAAATATTTCATACAAGTTCACATACAACTCTATGGTATATTATCTACTACAACTTAAAGTCTAGCTATTATACTTTATCATTTACTATATCATAAATAAACCTAGTTTATTTAATAAGTGCAAAACTTTATTTTTTTGAAAACATTAATCAACTAATTGGGTTTTCGACCAAGCTCATCGTGCCTGGGACTCTAAGAAAGGTGAAGAGAGTTACAATGGACAACACCAAGCCATCCTTGCGATTTTTACAAGCACGTTTGACAAGCTCGGGTATGAGTTTAGATTGGAAAGAGATTTACTTAACCGAATATATGTCCTTAACAAAATTAAGGTGGTTAAAGTGTAATACATGGATATTCATTTTGGTTAGAGTTCCGAAAACTACTTAAATTTTCTATATTGTTTAAAGGTAACTTTTATGGGATCACTAAATTAATCTCGTGTAATATACATACATACATACATACATACATACATACATATAGAGGTAGAATCAAATAAGATGATTCTTATATTGCTACAGAGTGACACATTATAGAGCATTAGATTGAAAATAATCTACGGTGAGATTTGCGGGTAATAGTCATCCTATTATGAGGATTTTTATACGGAATAACTACCTAGAAATATAACTACCATATTTGATTTTTTTAAATATGCAAAAAAACTAATGGAAATTAAATCTAATAATTATGTGATTTTCTCCATCCAATCTTACAATTTCCATTTTAATTTCACATCTACAAAATCTCGTAATTTTAGGAAACATAAAATTAGTTTCCATTCTCACGTTTGAGAAACCTCGCATATGCATATACATGAAATCCATTATTAATATGCATGGTTGTAATTTTTATATACATGATCATGATCTGTATCGAGTGTATACATGATATTGAACATATTATTCATGATTTTAGATTTAAGCAATGATGAAATCCAATTCATGTAATAATTTTCTCGAATACATATATACATGGTTTTATTTTTCAGTATTCAATGTTTTATATTTGCAATTATGAAATGCAATTTATGTAATAATGTGATAGAACACGAATATACATGGTTTTGAGTATATATGCATGTTTGTGACCATCTATATACATGACTTTTACGTTCCGTCTCACTTTTCTTTGGCTTCATTTAGACAAGTAATGACAAAGCAACATTAGTGTATATTAAATTAAAAACTATAGAAGGCCATATACAATGAACACAACTCTCTTTTCCAATGTAATTTCTCCATTTCCTAACAAGCTCCATGATAGGCTATTTTCCTACACCGCAAGTATACGGTTCGGTTGTAGTAATCAAGGTGTCGAACTCAAGGAACTTCGTAGTATTGATTATAGCACGATTCAGTAGACTAAGCTAAAAATAAGAAAAAGAAGTTGTAATGGTATTCAGAAATAATTAAAATCAAAATTTAGAATTAACTATTGATGGAGAAAAGCATTTCAAGGTCAGAATCCCCACAATGACTATTCAGTAGATTACCGGTGATATTTATTTGGATTTCGATTCAAATGTTGTTTGAAGGACTAACTATCTCAAATGCCAACATTAACTCTTTTCAGACAATTAATGAATGTACCTAGACTCGAACTAGCAGTCACTCTCGCACAAAGCAAGTCTTATTTAGGTCCTTTAAGTTCTTTAGTGATCATTGAATCAATAGAAATAACATCCGCTCTCGCGCTCCGTTAAGACTACTCAATCAATAATTTCTAGGATAGGTTAATTTCCACAAGTGAATTAAGTCACTCTCGCACAAATAATTCAACAAGTTCAAACCTAGGGATCTAACATGAATTAACAATTTGTAAATTCAATTCAATCAACCTCTTCCTATTCTTATCTCCTCTCAGTCTCAAATCATAACAAGATTCCTAATTCAAGCAAATTAGGTCATTAAGCATCCTAGGATGAATCAAACAACAATTCAAATCTCAATTCAACCAAACATCACCCTTAAATCTACCTACTAAACCATTGGGTTCACCCTTCCTTGGAATTAAGAAATTAGCTAGACATAATATGGAGAGAAGCGAAATCAAAATAAAAGAAAAACATACCGATTATCTTTTCAATAGATCTAAATTCAACTCCAATCAAGTCTTGCAAAAATCAACAAATCTCCAATCTAGGGTTCTTCAAAGAGGAGGCTAAAGAGACTAATATGTAATAATTCTCAAAAACTAGGTTAAGATATATTTTAAGCAACAAGATAAAGTAAAATCTCGGCCCAATCCCGACGCGGGGCAAAGCGCGGTCCAGGACCCCTAAAACGCGGCCGTGGTTTGCCCTTCCTAGCCCACGTTCTTCCCTGCAGTCCAAAACATGGTCCAGGACAGCCAGAACTTGGTTGCGGTTTGCCCTTCCTGGCCCATGTTCTTCCTTTTGCTTCAATTGGCCTCCAATCTTCAACCTCTTACTTCAAATCTTCTATGGCAACTCTTCTTTCATCTTGGCTCATCTTTCAACCTCTTCGGGTCTCCAAAAACACCTGAAACCCAACATATAGGCGTGTAGATCCCGATTTCACAAGAAAACTAAAAATGCTAAGAAACTAAGCTAAGCATGTAAAATTAAACCACTAAAAGAGACTAAAACTAACCTAAAACTACTATGTAAATGCACGCTATCAAAATCCCCCCATGCTTAAACCTTACTTGTCCTCAAGTAAGAAATTAAATCCAACACCCCACAAAACAAGCAAGTCATGCATCCATCTTGACAACGAACTGGACAAAGAGTTTTAGAAGCATAGATCGACAATCAAAATCATAGCATGCATTTGTGAGATTCAAAGAAACTGAGTCAACATATTCATTCTAGACCTCACTTAGGATAATGTGTTTTTCGCTCTCTCTCTCTCTCTCTCAAGTGTTTAAATAGGTCGTGTTTCACTCAAATCTCACATTTGAAAGCTTAGCTACCATAAGCTTGCAAAAGCGTTCTAAATCTCCACCGCAAGAGACCTTGCACTCAACAATGATCAAGAGGTCTTTTATTGGGTTGTAATGGGGCTAAGGTGATAAGAAATAGGCGGGGAAATATTTTGGCCAAGTGGTGCTAATCCGGGAAATAGAATTAGCTAAACTCGATTGAACACCATGCCTCATGATTTTCTTTCCAAGCAACTTATTCTCATACACCAACACCCTTTATTCCCTTATTTCTTGTACTCTTTTTTTTCTTTTTGCTTTTTTTTCATTGCATTTTCTGATTTTTTTATTTTTTTTCTTTTGATTTTCCAAGATAAAAAAAAACACTAGCTCATTACACAACCCAATCACCAAATACATATAGGTCTCCGCCAAGCTTAGCTTGCAACCACAAATTCAATCAAGTAACAATCCTATTTCCCGGATGGGTAAGGCTTATAAAGGCTCGGAATTAATTTTGTGGAGCTTCAAAAGAATAAGGCTAATTTAGGCTCAAAAAGGGGCTTCAAACAAAGGAAAATATGCAAGGTGGATAAGGAGTATAAAGGCTAAGAAAATAGTGCCTCAATCACTTCAAAGTCGCATGCAAGAGTCATAAGAGCGGTCTTGAAAAAGAGTCAAAAGCAAGTTCTAGAGGAAGCAATCAAAGTGAGCATCACACATAAAAAGAAAGGACATCATGACATTATTTAGTCCTAAGAAAGGCAAACAATAATCCTCACAAGGCTTTTTGTCTAGAACTTCAATATCAACTCAAGTTTCAAAGAATATGCAAGCTCATTCAATCACCAAACTTATTCAAAACATAGCTAGTCATCATCAAAACTTCAAACATTTCAAGCAAGTCAAAGGGATAGAATTCCATAGAGAGAATTTTGAGGACAAGGGGCATTTCACTTGAAGAGAAATCCATAGCTCCTAGAATGCAATTTTTTTTCTTTTTTTCAAATGCAAGCAAAATTCAAACTAAATATACAAACTAAACTATATGCAATGCAAAACATGAAAATGTTTCTCACCCCCAAGCTTAAAACTTACATTGTCCCCAATGTAGAGAATAAAAGAGAGAGATAAGAAAACACTAACCTTGGATTGCCTCCCTAGCAGAGCTTGTTTAAGGTCGTTAGCTCGACCTCCCATCTTCTTCAAGTGCTTGGGTCAGAAGGGTCTTTGGTACCCACCTTGACTGGATCAGGATCATCTACAAGCTTCAACCTATTTCTTTGCACTTTGAACTTCCCCGAGTTTTTATGCCAAAGCTCAGTTCCTCCATCTTTTAAAACTCCAATTACTATGTATGGACCTGACCATCTTGTTCCTTTGCTCCCAGGAAACATGTTGGATCTTTCATGGAATAACATCACCTTGTCTCCTCTTTTAATCTCAGGTTTTGCTCGGTCCTTCTTCTTTTTCTTGTGATCTCTACCCTTCAAATCCTTAGCAATATCACCATCCATGAAGCTTTTAACTTCCAAGGTTTCTTGAGAGGGTTGAGCAATATCAGATTGAATCTCCTCATTAGCCAACTTCACTTCAATATTACAACAAGCTACTTTGACAGTCTCTTGTGGAGGATTCTTTTGCACTTCAAGGAAGTTATCTTTGAAATATTCATACTCTATCTTCTCTTCTGCAATAGTGAGTGAGATCTTGTCATTCCTGAGATCAATGTTAGCTCCAACAGTGGCTAAAAAGGGTCTCCCAAAGATGATAGGAGTCCTATCATTCATCACCTCCATATCAAGAATCACAAAATCTCCTGGTATAAAGAACTTGCCCACCTTCACTGGAAAGTTCTCAATAATGCCCACAGGATGCGTGACTGAGTTATCAGCCATGATAAGACGCATCTTGGTTGGAATAGGATCACCCAAATTCAGATTTTTGCAAATTGACAAGGGCATGATATTGACACTAGAACCAAGATCACAAAGGCAATCATATTGAAGAGAACCAAAACCAGCAGGGATAAAGAACTCGCCTGGATCTTTTAGCTTTCTTGACATCTTCTCAACTTGATCCATCACCAAGGCGACTGTCTCATAGTCTTCAATCCTCCTCTTTTTGCATAGAATCTCCTTCAAGAATTTTGCATATGTAGGCATTTGAGTAAGGACATCAATGAAAGGAATGTCAATATGGAGCTTCTTTATCATGCTCATGAATTTCCCAAATAGTTGCTCTTGCACCACCTGAGTCTTCCTTTGTGGGAAAGGTAGAGGTGGTTTGTAAGGTGGGGGAGCAACATATTTAGGTTCTTCATCATTAGATGGCTTCTCCGTTGTCTTTTCTGCAACTCCTTTTTTCACCGGTGGGAGCTCTTCAAGCTCTTTTCCACTCCTTAGAGTAACAGCCTGACATTGCTCCTTAGGATTGACTTCAGGTTGCCCATGCAATTGACAAGGAGGTCTAGGAACATTCAAAGCTTGTTGAGCCACTTGTTGTTCTATGATCTTCAAATTCTTTCCCTGAGCTCTCACTTCTTTTGTTAGCGTCTTCATGGAGGTGGAAAGGCTCTCAATAGCAATCTCCCATGCAGGCTTTTGGGAGGGTTGAGCGTCTTGGTTTGGGTGTAGTGGGGCTCTTGGTGGAAACGCAGGAGGTACTCGCTGTTGTGACTGATTGTTCCCATAAGAGAAGTTGGGGTGATTTCTCCAACCAGGGCTGTAGGAATTAGAGTAAGGATCATTCCTAGGCCCCTTGTCAAAGTTATTCATGTATCTCACCTCCTCATCATGTGGTTCTTCCTTAGAAGCAAATAATTGGCAAGATCTAATCATATGATCACTAGCTCCACAGAACTGACAAATCACACTTGAAACAGCTTGAGAAGGACCTCCACCAGTAGAAACGTGAGAACAATTCATCTTTAATTTCAGCTGCTTGATCTCTTGATTCATGGCTTCAACCTGTGCTTGGTGCAAAGTCTTTGTATCAACCTCATACAAACCTGTTGACTTCTTAGAACTTGGAAGAGAACGAGCATCATTATAATAGTGAGTGTGTTGAGCAATGTCCTCAATCTGATCCCAAGCGTCATCAACATTCATCTTCATAATAGTACATCCAGATGAGGCATCAATAAGCAGCCTAGTAGTGTTGTCAACAACATTGTAGAAAGTGTGAAGCAACACCCACTTGTCTTGTCCATGGTGGGGACATAATAACAGAAGCTCTTTAAACCGCTCCCAACCTTCATAAAGAGACACCCCGTCCCTCATTTGAAAGGAACTAATCTGGTTCCTCATCTCTGTTGTCTTCTTGGGAGGGTAGTACTTGGTTAGGAAAGCTTTGGCCAACTCATCCCATGTAGTAACTGTCCCTTGAGGTAAGGCTTTGAACCATGCCTTAGCCCTGTCTCGTAGAGAGAATGAGAAGGCGCACAAATAAAGCGCATCATCAGTAACATCATGAATCTTCACCGTGTCCATAAGCTCCAAAAAAGTGTTCAAATGTTGGTGAGGATTCTCAGCAGGTGAACCTCCAAACTGATTTTGCTGAACCATGTTGATCACAGATGGCTTCAGCTCAAAATTTCTAGCTTGCACTGGAGATCTAACAACACTAGATGTTTGTCCCTGGTGACGAGGCAACACATATTCACCAAGAGTCATTTGTTGTGGCTGATTTACTTGCATCTGTTGTACTTGTTGTTGGAGCTGAAGTAATTGCTCTCGTTGTTGTTCAATCAGCCGTTGTTGTTCATCTGCTTCCATAGCTTGGCCTTCAGCTTTTCTCACCTCTCTATTTCTTCTGTGAAAAGTACGCTCTCGTTCAGAATCAAAGTCGTATAATGAACTAGCGCTCTTGGCTTTTCGCATGAGAAAGAGAACAAAACCTGAAACCAAAGCAAAAAATCTACCAGTTGCGAGAAACAACCAATACTATCAATAGTTCCCCGGCAACGGCACCAAAAACTTGATAGGCTATTTTCCTACACCGCAAGTATACGGTTCGGTTGTAGTAATCAAGGTGTCGAACTCAGGGAACTTCGTAGTATTGATTATAGCACGATTCAGTAGACTAAGCCAAAAATAAGAAAAAGGAGATGTAATTGTATTCAGAAATAATTAAAATCACAATTTAGAATTAACTATTGATGGAGAAAAGCATTCCAAGGTCAGGATCCCCACAATGACTATACAGTAGATTACCGGTGATATTTATTTGGATTTCGATTCAAATGTTGTTTGAAAGACTAACTATCTCAATTACCAACATTAACTCTTTTCAGACGATTAATGCATGTACCTAGACTCGACTAGCAGTCACTCTCGCACAAAGAGAGTCTTATTTAGGTCCTTTAAGTTCTTTAGAGATCATTGAATCAATAGAAATAACATCCGCTCTCGCGCTCCGTTAAGACTACTCAATCAATAATTTCTAAGATAGGTTAATTTCCACAAGTGAATTAAGTCACTCTCGCACAAATAATTCAACAAGTTCAAACCTAGGGATCTAACATGAATTAACAATTTGTAAATTCAATTCAATCAACCTCTTGCTATTCTTATCTCCTCTCGGTCTCAAATCATAACAAGATTCCAAGCAAATTAGGTCATTAAGCATCATAGGTTGAATCAAACAACAATTCAAATCTCAATTAAACCAAACATCACCCTTAAATCTACCTACTAAACCATTGGGTTCACCTTTGATGTCTCTCTATTTGGTGGTGTTTTCATATGTGATTTCCTTTGTAAATATGTTTCTTTTTCCCCTTTTCTTGTGCGTTTTGTTCCTTTTTAGCTTAGTTCCCGTATTTCTATGAGATTCGGAGACTACGCGCATTTTATGTGTTTTGTAGGTAATTTGGCATGGATCAAGGGTCGTTTTGAACGAGGGTCGAGACATGGAGCAAGGCCCGAGCAAAGGAGGAAAGAGAGGAGCAAGCCATGAAGAAGAACAAGAGAAGCCAACTAAGAAGAAGGTGGAACGAGGTCAGGACCGAGTTGCAACCAACCTTGGGCCCGACTTGAAGTTTCAACCTCGGACCGAGTTGCACAGTACCTCGGGCCCGAGGTCCTCCGTGTCGGTCCAAGTCGTCACCGAACTACTTGGGCTCCAAGGCACGAATTTGTGGACTTCCACTTTTGCCCCTCATCTAATAAAAGGCCCTCTTGTCTTCTAAGAATGGGGTTCCCACACTTAGCAAGGGAGCCAACCCTCAAAATCTCTCAAGGGGATACTTGGAGAGCAAGGAGGAAGGAGAAGGAGGAAGGAGAGGACAAGGAGAAGAGACAGAATCGGCCAAGAGAGAGGAAAATTGATAGGTTTGGTTGATAGATATGCTTTGCTTTGTTTTGATCTTGTGGATTTGGAAACCCTTGATTGGAATTTGTGGATTGATTTTGATTTTGAATGAAACTTTGCTTTGTCTTGAGATTGATGATGTTGATTGCTTTCCCTTTTGATTTGTTTTCTTTCTTTGTTTGCCTTATGGAGTAGATCTCCTTGATCTTGGGTTATGGGGGAAAACCCTAGCTAGGTTTGGGCTAGAAACCCCAATTCCATAGCCTTGAGTGTTTGATCTAAGGAACCCACTCTACATAGAGCTACAATTCCTTGCGAAAGTCGGGAATCAAGGCTTGAGATTGGCAAAGTAGCGAAAGTGAACATGTGTCAATCTCAAGACCTTGCTTCGAAGGGGATTTCCCTAATGATCGATGTCTAGAAGTGGTTGGAACGAGGGCGAAAGCACTCGATCCTAGTCCAATCATCACTCATTGCTTGAATTGGGGTGGAAAAGCCTTAATCTACTAGAGAAGGAACCCAAAAGCCCAAGATCTACTTTTAAAATCTTTAAAGTTCGACATACCCAGCTACCTCGGGCCCGACTTACCCAGTGTCGGTCCCGACTTCCTCTCGTCGCCAACCTCGGGCCCGACGTGACCTCAGTGTCGGTCCCGACTGTTTTCTTTGTTTTCTTTTGTTTTATGCTCTCCTTTCTAGCTTCCTAGTATCTAGGCACATCGATCGAGTAGACTTCCCGAGTGTTCGACACCCACCACGTACTACAACGGGGTCGGGTTATAAATTGTATCTCTTGACCCTCGCACACCGTGAGAGGCGATCAAAAGAATGGCGCCGTTGCCGGGGAAGTCTAAGTGCATTGAGTGCCAATTTGGTGAGTTTCTTGTGTTTTGGTAGTGATTTGGGTGAGGGAATAGCCCAAACCCTTTGTTTGTTTTTGATTTGTTTTGGTTTGTGTCTTTGCTTCATAGGTGTATGCTAGCTCGTTCCTCCCGAGGAACACTTGAGCTTGAGTTTGTGAGTGATCCGGAAAGTATTCTCAAAGAAGCCCGAAGAAGGAAAAGGATGGAGAATCAAGCTCTCCATGTTGATGAGGAGTTGGCTCGACTTAGGGCCGAAATGGCTAGATTGCAATTTGAGAGGGACAACCAAGAGGAGGTGGCAAGAAGAGAACGGGAGCAACGGATGAGAGCCGAGGCTCAACTCAACGCTCTACCCCGGAATGCACGCCAATACATGCATCCGGAGTTGAGGGTACCCGAGCCGGCTATTGTGCTTCCCGAGGTTGCCAAGAATTTTGAGATCAAGACGCAATTCATCTCCCTCATCAAGCGTGATCAATTCGAGGGCCGTCCACATGAGTGTCCCATAGAGCATGTTAAACGATTTGTGGATATGTGTGAGACGATCTCCACCGACGAGGAGACATTGGAGTATGTGCTTCTAAAGGCGTTCAAATGGTCACTTGGGGGCAAGGCCACACATTGGCTCGAGAGCCAAGCTCCTAGGTCAATCACAACTTGGAAGACACTCTATGACGCTTTCTTGATGAAGTTCTTCCCGCCCTCAAAGACAACCGAGTTAAGAAGGAAGATTGCAAGCTTTCAACAAGGTCCGAATGAGCCCCTCTTCGAAGCATGGGACCGTTTCAAGGAGATGTTGCGCCAATGTCCTACTCATGGCCAACAACCATATGTGCTTCAAGACATCTTTTTCCAAGGCATCAATCCGGTAACGAAGGACAAGCTCAATCTCCACACCGATTGTGGGTTCATAGACTTGACACCGGATCAAGCTTGGGAGCTACTTGACAAGCTATCCGATTATGAGGCCATGTATGGGGTGAGTCAAGCTAGCAAGGAGGTGAAAGTTCAAGGTGAAGGTGCAAGGAAGTTATATGATCCAAAGGGAGAAGACATTGATAGGGATGTGAAGCTCCAATTCCTTGAAGGTGAAGTGAGCAAGCTTAAGAGGCAAGTCCACTACTACAAGCAAAATGCTAGAGCTTGTGAGGAGTGTGGATCCTTTGCACATGCTACACAAGTTTGTCCGAATGAGAGCCAAGTACGCTTGGCCGAGCGAATTGAGGAGGCAAACTATGTTCGAGGAAATTTCGGTGGAAGAGGCAATTTCAACAATGGTGGCAATGGCCGGTGGAACAACGGTCAAGCTCAAGGCTACAACAACAACTTCAACCAAAAGGAGCCAAGGGCGCCACCACAACCATATAGACCACCGGGATTCAATGAGTTACAAACATTTGCTCAAGAGATGAGAGATGGGTTCAAGGAGATGAGGACCCAATTCAATGAGTTTTGTGCATGGAGGAGGCAAGTCGACAATCAATTTGCTCAAATTGCGACTCAAGCCTCGAGAGAGAATGGGAGACTTCCGGGCCGACCCGAGGAGAATCCTCGAGCTCAAAACAATCAAAATGAAGTCCGGGCAATTGGATTGAGAAGTGGCCGAAACCTACCCGAGCCACACGTGCCTAAGAAGAATGAAGAGAGTCGGACCAACTTACCCAGCAAGTCGGGTCCGACGTTCCCCGAAGTCGACCCAGCAAGAAGACCGACTTCTTCACCACGGACCGAGGTCGAGAGCAACTCGGGACCGACGTACACAGATCTCGATCCAACTCCTCTGCCTCGGACCGAGAGTCACAACATCGGGCCCGACATGGTGCCCAAGTCGGTCCAACCAGGAAATGTTGCAAGTGAAGTAGGGAAGTCTAAGGAGGTTGATCCAAGCAAGATTCAAGGTGCAACGATTCTTCCATATCCCTCAAAGAAGCCGAAAGATGTTGTTGAGAACAAGTTCAAGAGGTTTCTCAAACTCTTGCAAGGCTTGAACATCTCTATCCCGTTCACCGATGCATTGAGTGAGATGCCATCTTATGCCAAGTTTTTAAGGGAGATTTTGAGCAAGAAGAGGTCCATAGATGAAATGCAAGATGAGGTCAAGACCTTAGAGTTACCACAAAAGCTAGGAGATCCCGGTCGCTTTGCTATAACCATTGGTGTGGGGTCTCAAAATTTCCAAGCCTTATGTGACCTTGGGGCAAGTGTTTCGGTGATGCCCGCTAGCATTTGGAGAAGAGCAAATTTGGGTGAAATGGAGCCGGCCGATATGTCCCTAACTATGGCCGACGGTTCCATCATCAAGGCTAAGGGAATATTGGATGGGGCAAGTATTTTGTTCCATCATCAAGGTTTCCTTTGAGATTGGTGAAGAAAAGGTCGATTTTCACTTCAACAAGGCCTTGAATGAGCCGGACGCCTTGGCTATCCTCAAACTTGAAGAGAGTGCTAAGAGAAAAGGAGAAGAAGTGGAAGTTGCTAGGGAGGTCGTTGTGTTGAGAAGTGATGAAAGCTTCAATAAACAAATACAAGCAAGGGAGTTGTTGGAGCAATTTGAGGATCAAGATGAGTCAAGGATCAATGCTAGCCCGAGGAGAAATGAAGAGTATCCTTACTTATATCCTTTTGATGTTGGTGATGACCACAATTCTTCCCAAACTTTTGATTCCTACATTTGTTTAAGTGATTTGAAAGATGACTTAGGAGACTCCTACATTTGCCTTAGTTACTTGAAAGATGAATTGGTAGAATCTCCTAGGAATTCTTTGGATAACTTTGGTGTAGGAAAAGAGGAACATGATGGAGCAAGTAAGGAGAAGAAATCTCATCCGTTGGAGGATTATGATGATAGAGGCCCGAGATCGGAGAGCCATGCATATGTAGACCATCGTTGGTGGTTTTATGGGTATGAAGGGAATGGGCATAACAATGGCGAGCAATTCACCGTGTTTCACCCGCCATGAGGTTGAGGTTAGGAAGTCAAGCTAGTGACTCTAAACGAGCGCTTCTCGGGAGGCAACCCGAGCTAGTAGCTTTCTTTTCGTAATTTTAGTTTAATTTTTCTTAGTTTAGCCTAGCTTTTCCCTAACCAATCTCTATCTAGTGTTTTGTGGATTTATGGTGTCGTGCATTCTTCAAAGTTGTGTAGGATTTGAGGTGAAATATTTAAATGGAAATATGGGAAAGAAGTTGCAAGAGGATGGAGTAAAATTGGTGACCCGAATACTCCCACATCGAGCCCAGGTAAGTCGGGCCCGACATAGGGACGTCGGTCCATGAAGTCGTTCCAACTCGATTTGACTAGTTGGAATGCCAATTTTGCCCTTGACATAATTTGTCCTTTTCCCCCATTAAATACTATCCCCCACCTACCTATCATCTTCATATCAACCACCATTCCCAAAATACAACCCATCTCCCTCAAACACTCTCAAAGTCGGCCGCCCCTACCCTCACCATACTCGATCCACATCCTCCCCACTTCATCTTGATCCAATCACAAAAAGGCCTCCCAAATCTGAATCCAAGTAGAAATCTCGAGTTCAATATAGTTCTTCATCCCCCATCTCGATCTAGATTGAGAAAATTTGAGTTCTAAGTTGATTATTTGTTTAAAAATTCAATACTCTTCAAATCCGGTATGTGTTACTCGATCTCTACTTATTTCTTTGAAAATTTTGTGCTTTCATTGCATAGATTGAGTAGTGCCATGTTTGATTTAGAGCTTGAGCTTGAGCATCAATGGTGGATTTGCATGATTTGTGAAAATGAGCTTTAAAGTTGTTTATGCATGCTTAGATCCATTTAGAACTTCGATTAGGGATGTTTGATGGTTGAATTTGAAATTTAAGTGCATGATAGAGTGATTTGGGTTGATTTGAGGTTAGAAGTCGAAGCATGAACTAGGTCGAGATCGACGTGCCCAGGAGAGTCGGGCCCGAGTTGTGGAAGTCGGTCCATCAAGTCGGACCGAGGTTGAGGATGTGTCGGGCCCGAGGTAGGTTGGAAGTCGATCCATGTTGTTTTTGCCCTCTTCTTGTGATATCATGTGGATTCATGTGTTTCATTGTTGGCTATAGCCTAATCATGATGTAGTATGATCATTTGCTTAACCATTATTAGAAGATATCCATGATGATTCATGTTGGATTGTGATGCATGTGTGTTTAGAGACTAAGTATGGGGTTCCCTTTGTGTTGAAATGTTGTTGTGTGTTGATGAGTGCTTTTGTTGAGTTGTATGGAGTTTATCTTGGACCCTTTTGTTTGGTTGGATGTGTGTAGGTACCATGGAGACAAGAGCTTCATCCTCTCATGTGGAAAGGCCAAGGAAGAAGTCCAAGAAGACGAGGAAAGAACCGAAGTTGGATGATGTTTATTTGGAGGATGATGAGCAAGTGGAGAATTATGAAAGATATATGGCGCTTGAGCACCACACGAGGTGGCTTGATTGGGAAGCCGTGAGGAAGATGGACATGGATCAAGCCCTTCCAAGATGCTACTCCCACATCGGTCTTAATGGGATGCTAAGGTGGGACAACACTCACTACCCCGCCCTCACCTCGGAATTCATGGCCACATTCGAGTGCACTTATGATAATGTGGAGGATGAGGAAGGGGCGCTCACTTTTCGATTGGGCAACGAGGACCACAATCTCACTCTTAGGGATTTGGCTACCTACTTCGGGTTTCCATGCCCAAGAGAAGAGGCCGGCGTCAACAATGAGAAGGTGAACCAAGTGTGGCGTCATGTGACCGGGAAGAGTGAGATGAGAAAGGGCGCCTCCACAGCCGAGATTGCTAGCCCTCTTTTTCGGGTCATGGTGCGAGTCTTGGGGTGTGCAATCTATGCTCGTCATGAGTTGAGCAAGCCGATGAAGGAGGAGATCATGTTGCTCCATGAGATGCTCTTCAACACCGAGAAGCCCATGAACCTTGCATGGGAGTGGGTCAAGATGGTGCGAGACTTCCAAAGCTCCTCTTGGATCTACTTCGGTGGGATGATAGCAAGGCTCGCCATGCGTCTAGGAGTTGATCTTGACAAGTATTCTCCGGCTCCGAATGGTGTTGAGTTCATGAACATGAAGTATTTCAAGAAGGCCAACATCATCAAGGAGAAGCTCTACATGATTTCCTTGGCCCCTCACTCAAACTATGAGGGTGTGTCGATCCGGTTAATGCACAACCTCTATGACCTTTCTCAGTATCAAAATTGGTACCAAGTGTGGGCCGGCAAGCCACACTCATTTGGTGACCCCGAAGGTGCAAGAGAAGGGCGGCGACAACAATCTCAACGCATTCGGTTTACCTCCCCTCCATCTACACCGGATTCCGACCAAGACAACTTCGTGTTTGAACCTCGTGGGGAGGACATGGAAGTCGATCAAGAGCAAAATGAAGAAGATGAGCGCTTCCAAAGTTTGATGGCCAACCTCCGAGCCACGCACCAAGCTCCAACACTGGCGGACCGAGGTACACACCAAGTCGGGCCCGACTTCCCTCAACGTCGGTCCAGTTCATTCCATGGTGGTGAGGTCCCGAGGCATTATGAGCGTGGAGAAGGGAGCGGTGCAAGGCGAGAGCAATTCCAAGGTGGTGGTTATGAAGGCTATGCCCAATGGTACGGTCCGGGAATGGTGTTTCCCGAGCAACAACAAACCGTGGACATGTCCTTCTTAGCCAACCAAATGGCTCATCTCCAACTTCAACAAGAAAATGTTCTCCAAGAGGTCCATCAAGTGAATCTCCAACAACAACAAATGTACCAACATCAACAACAAATGTACCAACAACAACAAGAAATGCTTCAACAACAAAGCTCTTTCCAAGCTAGCCAACAAGAGATGAACCGGACCCTCGGCTACACTAGACGAGAGGTAGAGGAGCTTAGGGAGGTGGAAGACCAAAGGTGGCGGGTCCAAGATAGCTTTAACACATGGATGAGCGGGAACTTCCCTTCCCGTGAGGACCAATGGACACGCCCGGAGCCTCAACTCCAACCACCACCACAAGACTTCTACCAAGAGCAAGTGTACGAGAGGGAGCGGCAAGCAAGGCTCCAAAGAGGACGTAGACGTGACAACCCCTTCGATTGATCCTATACATGCCATTGAAGAATAAGAAATTGTGAGCTTTTCATACTCTTCTCTCTTGCTTTTAAGTTTTGATTTCCTTGATTGATGGGGACATCAAAATTTTAAGTATGGGGTGGGGGTAAGTGTGTTCATGATTTCACTTGTTTATGTTTGTGTTTGGGATGTTTGCTTCTTGGTTTGTGGTTTGATGAAAAACATGAATGATTAATTTGGTCTTGAATGGATGAGTTTTTGGTTTTAGAGAAATTTTTCAAAAAAAAAAAAAAATCCATAAAAATTGAAAAATTGTGTTGAAAACAACAAAAAGATTTTATGTTTTGTAGGTTTTGGACTAGAAATTCCCATCTTAGATTGCCAAAACAAAAGCTAATGATGATGTGAGCATGTAAATTCCTTTGCATATTTTTGGATAGTTTAGCCTCTTAAATGATGTTGCTTTTGATGTGATCATGATATCTTGCTTGTTTTATTGAACATGTGAGTTCTAGGATGAGTTCTTATGCAACTAAGTATGAGTGACCCTTGTGAGATTGATTTTTGGCCATTTTAGGGATGCTTGTTCATATTTGCATATCCCTCATTTTTCTTGTGTGATTAGCTCATTCATGCTTAGTAAAACTTGCTATTGCGGTGTTTATCTATTTTCCAAGACCGTCATGAGATTTGTCCTAGCATTGTCACATTGATTTTGAACTTTATTCTTCTAAGTCACATAAATGTTCCATATCCTACCATGAAGATAATCCTTTGTTTGTAGCCCCGTTCTAGCCTAAGCCTTTGTTTGAAACTCCTCAAAAATATTATTCCTAGCCTTATATGACTTGACCCTTATGGGATTGGACTTTAGAAGAGAGGTTGGGATTGTATTTGAAGAGTTGAGATTCTCTTGGGTTTAAGGGCAAAGAATGGTGTTATGAATCATGTGGGTAGTGCATCTTTGTTGTACAAAAATGAAAAAAAAAAAAAAGAAAGAAAAGGAAGAAAGAAAATGTTGGAAATGTAAAGTGGAATAAAGCAAAGAGCTTAAGTGAAGAAAAGGGTCCGACCGAGTTACAAGCAACATCGGGCCCGATGTCATAAGAAAGTCGGTCCAAATGTAGAAAGTGTTGAAAATCCAACAAAAAGCATAAGAGCAAAGATGAAGTGGAATGTTAAGTGAAGTTTTGGGTTGAAAGGAAAATGTTAAGTCTTTTGGGTGAGTGTGAAAGTAATTGTGGAATTTTGGTGAAGTTGGTGAGAGTTTAGGTTGTTCAATCCCCATTGAAAGCACCACGAGACCAAATAATTCCCACCTTGAGAAATACCAGAAGCCCCATTACAACCCGGCCGAATGGAACCTCTTTGAGGACCTCCATTGAGCCATGTTCGAAATTCTTTGTGTACTTTGCATTAGGCATCTCTAGGTGGAGGAATTGGTGATATTAGCTTCAATAGTAAAGTCCTTACTTGCATGATTTTTGAGCTTGAGTGTTCATTGCTAAACCTAAACACATGATGAGTGATACACATTCACATATCCCTAAAGTGAGGCTTAGTTGCATTGACTTTATTCCTTGGAACACTTAATCATGTGTGATGATGTAATCTTGCTTGAATATCGATCACTTGTGCTTAAAATGTGTTTTCATACGAGGCTTTACTTGAAGATTATGTTTCGGTCTTGCTCACATTGTTATTGCTTGAGGACAAGCAAGTTTAAGTATGGGGTATTTTGATGTCTCTCTATTTGGTGGTGTTTTCATATGTGATTTCCTTTGTAAATATGTTTCTTTTTCCCCTTTTCTTGTGCGTTTTGTTCCTTTTTAGCTTAGTTCCCGTATTTCTATGAGATTCGGAGACTACGCGCATTTTATGTGTTTTGTAGGTAATTTGGCATGGATCAAGGGTCGTTTTGAACGAGGGTCGAGACATGGAGCAAGGCCCGAGCAAAGGAGGAAAGAGAGGAGCAATCCATGAAGAAGAACAAGAGAAGCCAACTAAGAAGAAGGTGGAACGAGGTCAGGACCGAGTTGCAACCAACCTTGGGCCCGACTTGAAGTTTCAACCTCGGACCGAGTTGCACAGTACCTCGGGCCCGAGGTCCTCCGTGTCGGTCCAAGTCGTCACCGAACTACTTGGGCTCCAAGGCACGAATTTGTGGACTTCCACTTTTGCCCCTCATCTAATAAAAGGCCCTCTTGTCTTCTAAGAATGGGGTTCCCACACTTAGCAAGGGAGCCAACCCTCAAAATCTCTCAAGGGGATACTTGGAGAGCAAGGAGGAAGGAGAAGGAGGAAGGAGAGGAGAAGGAGAAGAGAGAGAATCGGCCAAGAGAGAGGAAAATTGATAGGTTTGGTTGATAGATATGCTTTGCTTTGTTTTGATCTTGTGGATTTGGAAATCCTTGATTGGAATTTGTGGATTGCTTTTGATTTTGAATGAAACTTTGCTTTGTCTTGAGATTGATGATGTTGATTGCTTTCCCTTTTGATTTGTTTGCTTTCTTTGTTTGCCTTATGGAGTAGATCTCCTTGATCTTGGGTTATGGGGGAAAACCCTAGCTAGGTTTGGGCTAGAAACCCCAATTCCATAGCCTTGAGTGTTTGATCTAAGGAACCCACTCTACATAGAGCTACAATTCCTTGCGAAAGTCGGGAATCAAGGCTTGAGATTGGCAAAGTAGCGAAAGTGAACATGTGTCAATCTCAAGACCTTGCTTCGAAGGGGATTTCCCCAATGATCGATGTGTAGAAGTGGTTGGAACGAGGGCGAAAGCACTCGATCCTAGTCCGATCATCACTCATTGCTTGAATTGGGGTGGAAAAGCCTTAATCTACTAGAGAAGGAACCCAAAAGCCCAAGATCTACTTTTAATCCTTGAAGTTCGACATACCCAGCTACCTCGGGCCCGACGTGACCTCAGTGTCGGTCCCGACTGTTTTCTTTGTTTTCTTTTGTTTTATGCTCTCCTTTCTAGCTTCCTAGTATCTAGGAACATCGATCGAGTAGACTTCCCGAGTGTTCGACACCCACCACGTACTACAACGGGGTCGGCTTATAAATTGTATCTCTTGACCCTCGCACACCGTGAGAGGCGATCAACCTTTCCTTGGAATTAAGAAATTAGCTAGACATAGTATGGAGAGAAGCGAAATCAAAATAAAAGAAAAACATACCGATTATCTTTTCAATATATCTAAATTCAACTCCAATCAAGTCTTGCAAAAATCCACAAATCTCCAATCTAGGGTTCTTCAAAGAGGAGGCTAAAGAGAATAATATATAATAATTCTCAAAAACTAGGTTAAGATATATTTTAAGCAACAAGATAAAGTAAAATCTCGGCCCAATCCCAACGCGGGGCAAAGCGCGGTCCAGGACCCTTAAACCGTGGCCGCGGTTTGCCCTTCCTAGCCCACGTTCTTCCCTGCAGTCCAAAACATGGTCCAGGACAGCCAGAACTTGGTTGCGGTTTGCCCTTCCTGGTCCATGTTCTTCCTTTTGCTTCAATTGGCCTCCAATCTTCAACCTCTTACTTCAAATCTTCTATGGCAACTCTTCCGTCATCTTGGCTCGTCTTTCAACCTCTTCGGGTCTCCAAAAACACCTGAAATCCAACATATAGGCGTGTAGATCCCGATTTCACAAGAAAACTAAAAATGCTAAGAAACTAAGCTAAGCATGTAAAATTAAACCACTAAAAGAGACTAAAACTATCCTAAAACTACTATGTAAATGCACGCTATCACTCCATGTTTTCATCGACTGCCATTTAACAATTTCTTTCCAACCCCATGGAGGCCTAAGACAAATCTCAACATCATCCCCTCATCATGTTTTTGCACAAGTCGTATGTAACATCCCGTTGCTTGTCATCAAGCAATCACTAAATAAGACATCAATCAAAACCATCATCACATTATTCAAGTCAATGCCCTTATCAAAAAGCAACATCAAAGCACACGTAGAAATAGACAAGTGAATCTAACGTCATCACACATATATGAACAACCTCAAGCAAAAGCAACTATAAACAAACCTCACAAGGTTAATGTGTTTCACTCAACTCTCATGTGTTTAGGCTCATAATAACAACTCTCAACTCAATCCAATATACAAAAACCAACATAGTCATTGTTACTTATATCACCAAAATCTCCACCAGAGATGTCAACACACATGAAAATCATCAAAAGAACTTAGGCTCAGTGAAAAACTTCATAGAAGCTTCCATTCGTCGGTTGTAATGAGGCTTGGTAATAACAATAAGGCATGTAAATATTTTAGGTTTGTGGTGCTAAAAATTCGGGAATCAAGACTCCTAAACTCTCCAAAAAACATGAAAAGAATATACCAAACTCACTCAACTTTTTGCACACTCTCTTCTTTCAACCCCTTTAATAACTCACTAATCTTGCACACTTTCACTGTTCATCTTTCTCTGTTTTTCCCCTTTTTTCCTGGGAAGCTCGGTACCAACCCTATATGGGGTCAGTAACAATTTCTGCTCTTTTCTCTTTCTCCCACTTGCTTTTTCTCTTACTTTCTTTTCCTCTTTTTTTAACAAGTGCATTTAGGGAACCAAACTCCTTTTACATAACAAACTGCAAGATTTATACTTTACCCAACCCAAATTACCCCACACTTGAACCATTCTTACTCACTCAACAAAACCATCTCAACCAGCACTAAGTCCTAATCCCTGGATAGGATCAAGCTAATATCGGCTAGGGAATAATTTTGTGGAGCTTAAAAATAAAAGGCTTCAAGGCTCAATTTGGCTTCAAAAAGAGGATAATGATAAGGTAGGTAAAAAGAAACGATAAAAAGTGGTTTAAAGAAATAAGTTCTCCATAATATGATTTCACATGCAATGAACTAATATCTCATAAAGGCCTCAAGTAATAGATAACCATATCAATGACGAGAGAGAATATGTATAAGGAGAGTAAATCACACAAGAAAAGAAGAGAGATTTTTAATGTTCTCCCTATAAAGCCAAAAACAACTCACAAGGTAACAATTTTTGTTTGATTTAAGTCACTTCTACCTAAGATCATATGTGCTAATTTTCATCACATGCTAAATATCCACATAAAAACAATTTTTCAACATGATTCAGGCAAAGCTATCCAAACATGCTAAAGGAATTACATGATCAAGTAAGTTATTACTATCATAGGACATCTAAGTGGAATATTATCAATCCTAAAACACAGACAAAGACACAAAAAACTGAGTTTCCTTTTTCCCCACCCCATACTTAAACCAAATAGTGTCCTCACTGTTTAAATACAGAAAAAGAATAAAGAGGGAAAAGAAAAGGGAACTCACAAAATAAAACTGAAGTTGTTTGAAACCATTGATCACTTGAGGAGTTTGAATTTTCCAGATTTCCTTAGGGTTCGGTACCGACCTTGTGAAGGTCGTTACCGAGCCAATTGGTTGTACACCGATTTCTTCATAGTTGCATTCAATACTGAGTGTCTTGAATCGGTTTCTTCTCATGTTTAGCACATCATTTTCATCTTTTTGTACCTGAGTCACTTTATAGAAACATCTATCCCTACTACACTTAATCTAAACTAAAAACAAGTCAAAAGAAGCTAGCAAAAAGATCTAAGAAACTGAAAAACTAAAAGCAAAAACAAAAAGCGGGTTGCCTCCCATAAGCGCTATTTTTAACGTCGTTAGCCCGACGAACTTACCTTAGCCTAAGGTGGCTTCTCTCCAGCATTGTCGAGATCAAGAGAAACCCCATACTTAGATGGAAAAGCTTCAAAGCTTCTCTCCAAGATATTTTGTCCTCTATCGGTAACGAGTATGCTCGAAATTCCTACATTAGGGTTAATAAAGTCTGATAAAGGGGGCTTTGACTCTTTCTCAGTATGCATAGTAGGATGGGACATAGACAAAGGATATGAGAAAGGATCGTGACTAGAATGTATCAAATCAGCATAACAAGACTCACCTTTGTCTCGTAAAAAGGGGATCGTTACCGAGGTGTAGGGGGTCGTCAACGACCATGCTGGGCGTGTCAAATCTTCGGTAATGGGCTGGAATTCGCCCCTTGCATTGTGATCCTTCAAATAAGAGTCTTTACCGACCCATGGGGGGTTGGTAGGCTCCTTGATAGGCACGTCCTCCTTGAATCTGCTCATTTCTATACTCAGAGAAGGATCGGTACCGACCCATGGTGGGTCGGTAGGCTCTTCAATACTGCTCTTAGCGACCTCGTTCACGGCAGGATTGAAACGGAACTCGACCTTCTCTTCTCCAATATCGAAAGTGAGGAGTCCTTTTCTAACATCTACTTGCGCCCCTGTGGTGGCTAAGAATAGCCTTCCAAGAATGATTGGCACTATAGGGTCTTCGGGCATGTTTAGAATGATGAAGTCGTTTGGAACAAAGAATTTACTAACTTGGATTCGGACATCCTCAACGACTCCAGTGGCCTTGACACAAGATCCATTTGCCATGTAGAGATTCATATTGACAGGTTCCAGAGGTCCCATATTGGCTTTTGACCAAATAGAGAGGGGTAGTAGACTCGCACTAGCACCTAAATCACACAAAGCTTTAAACTGATAAGCTCCAATCCCAATTGTAATGACAAACTTACCTGGATCGCCTAGCTTTTCTAGGAGCTCTATGGACTGAACCTCATTAGTTAGCTCTGTGATTGACCGTTTCCTGCTTAAGATCTCTTTTAAAAATTTAGTATAGGCAGGCATTTCATTAAGGGCCTCACTAAATGGGATAAAAATATTTAAGCCCTCGAGAATTCTGACAAAACGTCTAAACTTTCCTTCTGTCACATCATTAGATTTCTTGGTCGGGAAAGGAAGAGTCTTACTCGGAGTAGAAAGAGGCTCGGATCGAGGCTCTACCGTATTGACAAGAGGGTCGACTGGTGTAGGAGAAGGGTCGGTAACGAGATAAGAGTTCGGTTTAGAAGACTTACCTGATTTGGAGGGCTTGGTATTGACCTTTGTGGGGTCGGTAACGACTGGTTGAGACTCGATATCGACCCTGTTGGGGTCGGTAACGGGCTTGACTGGGGTGTTATCTTCATTGTCTTGCTCAACATCTGTAGGCTTGGCTCGATCTGGCAACTCCTTCCTGCTCCTTAGGTGTATAGCTACAATTTGTCCTCTCGGGTTCTCTTTGGGACGGCCCGATAATTGCCCTTGAGGTCTTGGAATTCATGCAGCAAGTTGGCGTAGTTGGGAGTTTACGCTCTTTCTCCATGTGTCAAACTCTCCCAATTGTGCATTTACACCTTTCATCTGATTATTTTGGCCAAACCGGACTTCATTGATTCCGTCATGGATGCCTTGCACCCAAGATGGAGGCTCTTGATAACCTGGAGGTCTGTAAGGCGGAACCCTTTGTTCTTGTTGAGGAGGTTGGCTCCCTTGGCCATAGTTGCCCCAGGTGGGCTGATTGTTATTCCTCCATGCATAAAAATTATTACCTTGGTTCCTATAGGGACCCCCCCCCATGTAGTTAGATTCTTCATATGCCTCAGCAACACGAACCTGCTGCAAGTTAGTGCAGGAAGAAGTAGCGTGGGCTTGAGACTCACATTCTTTACCAGATGGAGAAGATTTAAGATAACTTACCTGTTTTTTCATACGGTTGATCTCGTCTTGCAAGAACTGGTGCTTCACTTCGGGGTCTACCTCGTCCTTGTTCGGATTATAGAGCCTTCGTTGGGGATGTTGGGCTTGCTGCATTCCATACATTGCATCGTAGTTGGTCAACATGTCAAGCAACGCCCACGCCTCATCGGGATCCATCTCTATGAAACCGTAAGCAGTGTGCAGGTTGATGCAGTTCTTCGTTTCAGAATTGATCCCTTGGAAGAAGATCTCTTGGAGCACGTATTGTGGTTGTCCATGGGTAGGGAATTGTCTAAGCATCTCCTTGAATCTCTCCCATGTCTCCACAAAGGTCTCATTAGGCAGCTGGCGGTAGGAGGTGATGCGCTTCCTTAACTCCATAGTTTTGGTAGGAGGGAAGAACTTTGTCATGAACAAGTCATGCAGAGTTTCCCACTTCTTTATTGACTTGGGAGGTAGGCTCTCTAACCAGCTCAGGGCCTTTCTTATAAGAGAACACTTAAAGGCTTTCAACAGAACATATTCTAAAGAGACACCGTTAGCAGCAATAGTGTCACATATAACAACGAAATTTCTAATATGTTCTATTGGGAACTCAGTGGGTTTTCCCTCAAAATGAGCCCATTTGATCAAGGATATGAATTGAGGTTTGATCTCAAAGGTCATCCCTATCTCAGGAAGCTCAATTGCAGACTCTGGCACCCTCAATTCTAGATGCATGTACTTATTGGCGTTCCTTGGGAAGGCATTCAACTGCTCTTAGCATCAATTTGTTTAAAGGGTTTCTTGATAACAAATGAATTTATAATCAAGACCCCACTGAGTACATGGGAGTCAGGTTCGTCCACGGGAGAAAGTCAGTATCAAGTTTTTGTTCTTACTTAGGGCGCAAGTAAGAGAGAAAGTTTGGGTTTTTATCTAAGAAGAGAGAAATTCTAAGGTTTTGGTATCCCCACAACAACAATTATGCATGCAAATGCTAATGAAACACATAGATCATGCTTTTATCACATAAAGGCGCTAATTTTCGTTAACTAAGCAAGTAAATCAACCAACTTTAGCCAAATCAATAAACTTGTTCTATCTATCTTTTCTACTTCAACTAGGATTGATCCGCTTTCACTTCAAACCCCTAATTGACTATTCTGATCCAAAGTTTCTGCTTTCGCTTCAACTATGAACGAGAAATTCCTTATCCACTTTCGTTTCAAGGATTAATTACAAGAGAATAGATTCATGATAAAAACAATCAAAACATCATCAAAAGCAAGCATACATAACCATTGTTGGGTTTAACCCCAACCTTAGAGAGAGACTACTCACAAATCATAACTAAAAACAAAGCAATTGAATTAATAAAGAAAGACTTACAAACTGAATTCAAAACGAAACTTGTCTTCCAAGCAATCCTCAAACTCGTCCTCTCTCTACTCTCTCGCTCACGCCCCTCCTCTCCCTCTCTCTCTATCTCTAACTTATACCCTAAACTAGGTTAATTGTGGGATAAGAAAACTAAGGCTAGACAACGGTTTATATAGACAAACTAAAGCTATCTATAAGGAAATAAATCTTCTAAAATATATATCCCTTAAAACTATCTAATAATATAAAGATATGTGATAAAAAGTCTTTAATTGCGGCGACTCGGGTTGTTCGCTAACGACCTTGAATGCCTCGGTACCGACCCCGTCAGGGTCGTTACAGCTCAGATTTGCTGAACTTTTCCACCTTTGCTAAACACCTCGTTACCGACTCGTGACCCTCGGTAACGACCCCTGCAGTGTAAAAACTGGCTCGAAATCGTGCACTTTGCTTTGGTAAGAGGAACGTTACACTCGTTTTTGCTTTGATTCTTCTTCCTTAAGCTCAGTAACGGGTCTCTAGACTTCTCGCTTGGCTCAAACTTGGTCTTCATGTCTTTCTTGAGTGCTTTATTCCTTCGGTTTCTCATCTTCTCCTAAAATATGCTCCAAACAGCTCCAAAACCTATAAAAAACACCACCAAAGCTTATGTAGACTCCATATCTTAAGGAAATACGAAAACCCACACAAACGACTCAAAACAAAACACAAAACTAAAGAAAAAGACTCAAACACAATAAAAACACTCCCTAAAAACACGAATAGAAAGGCGGATATCACTCCCATGACTTTATCTCCCTGTATGCATTGGCAATTACTCAATCCTTTCAATCGTAACACACCTGTTATGGCTTTGAGGCATTTGTTAAAATTTGCATAACTCCCACAATTCTACAATATAAGTCGTTTAGGTATACAAGTCATCCTACCCTTCAACTAATCACAACTCTTCTGGTAACCTACAATCCAAGCGATTTTCTTATTTTTACCTTAATTGGTCAGTGGTGGTTTAGACTAGAAGCCTTCTTTATGCCCAACCGGCAGTAACATTTTCATCCTAGAATTTTCACGGCGCACTCTTGTTTCTAAGGGTACTTCTAACATGATACCACATCAATTCCCTCTAGATCAATCCCTATTTTCTCGACTTGGGCTATTTGTTCACCACAGACGCCTCGGTTACCTGAAATCATATTCCATCAGCTCTACACATCGCTAGTATCGTTTAATCTTCAATTTAGTCTCCACGAGGGAAACTTGTACTTCCAAGTACGGGAGTAGATAGAAATATTGTTGCTAAATACCCCTACCAGCGATCCATTTAGTCAATAACAATTGTTGCTCAACACCTCACATACCCCACCTAGACGCTTCACAACATTCCTTACAACACTTGTAGTTCTCTTATCTCGTGCGATTATATTTTGAGCATCCTCTTCTTAAGTCCTCAACTGAAAAGAACTTGTCCTTTAACCGAATTTGGGGAATTGTTACGCTTCATTATGGTCAATCCACCCAACCAATGTTTCATGGCAACCGATTCTCCATCATAATGTCAAGTTCGGCTTCTACCAGTCTATACATGATCTTCTTTTGGGAACTAAACACTGTAAATTTCTCTTTCCATGCAAATACTCATTAAGATGATATGAACCCACAACAAAATAGAGTCTACACCCATGTTCAACTCAAACTAGATCCAAACAATGTCTTCTCTCTTTATGATGTTAACTCGTCATTCAAGTCATCCCGAGCACTCAATGAAGGTGAGTTCCCAACTACATATTTCCAAGTCATGGTCCTAGCTCAACTGCATCTCAAATCATCAAACCGGGTTTAGTTGTCGTGATGATTTTTTTTCCCTTAACTCAAGCTTTCTTTACCATATAGTGCAACACTAACATTACAACTTTCTCGGGAATCATTCGTAACGTATTACCCGGCTCTACCTCCAACATCCATCAATAGCTTACTAACTACGCATATTTTAATGCAGCACTTCCAAATCTTCCTCTTCTCAAGCAAGCATGACCCATAATATTCCTTAGTCGAAGGCATCGTGAAGTAGTCTTGTCGCGTTTCTCGACAATTTTTCCAAAGGTGATTTCCATGAGAATTCCTGCCCAAGACTCCTTCTTGGTTCTTCATATACTACCTTCACTATGAGTACTCTCACAACCTCCAATGTGGGAGTTACCCTTTTTGTTGTCTCACGCACATTCTTCTATGTGGTCCCCATGGATTCACAATGCATGGACTTGCCTTACCAATAAATTTTGAGATCTCTAAATATAATTTTATATTAATAATAACAAAGGAGTATTAGGATTATATATTTTACGATATTATTGCAATTAACATAAATAAATAAATAAAGTATATAAGATGATAAAGGTTTTTTTTAAAATATATACGCAATCTTTTATTAGAGTAAAGTAGTTATCTATGTCTTTCAAATATAGCTAATATAGAGATATAGATTAATAAAATTATTATAAGTAATATAAGAATATTATTATAACATAAGGATTTTAAATACTTAAAAAAAAGAAGGGCAAAGAGGTAAATAAAAAAATTAAAACGCCTACGGGGCATAGTTAAGACCATGACACGTAGGATAGATGGATTCGACTTTAGTTATAGTATATTGATTTGGGTGAGATGGTATAGTATACATGATAATAATATCTTTTTATTAGTTTTTGTATGTCTTTCTTTTCTTTCTTATCTGATGACAATTAAAGGCAAACTATCATCATGATTACTAATTAATTGATGAATATTTGCTTATTTGATGATAGTTAAGGCAAACTATCATCATTAAGAAAGTTTTATGACACTTTACTTAGTTTAAGGCAAACTGTCATGATCAAGACAAGTTGATGGCATTTCACTTAGTTTTATGCAAACATTCATCATTCAGACAATCTAATAGCATTTAGCTTAGTTCCAGGAAAATTGTCATCATCATGATAAATTGATGATAATTTTCTTATTTGATGTTTGTTTAAGATATATTGTTATCATTAAGACACGTTAAGGATAGTTTGCTAGTTTAAATCAAAATGTCACGATCATGACAATTTGATGTCAATTTGCTTACTATTGATTACAATTTGTAAGTAAATTGAGTTGATGACAATTTGATAGTTTGCTAGTTTCTTTTTTGTGTTGATGACAAGTTGTTTTTTCCTTTAATTTTCAGGCAATTGTTCCACCTACAATAAGCATGTCTTTTTTGGTAAGTTTAGTTAGTCGTATGACGGGTTTGATCCTACTATTGATGCTTACACTTAATGGAGGCAATCAAAAGTAGTTGTGCTGGATGAAAGAGAAGGAATTGGATTAGGTCCCCTAGAATGAGACACTATTAAGGGTGCTAAAGTTATGAGACTGGGGTTAAAGTTGGCAAGTGTTAGATTTAGGGCTTGCTACACTTCTTAAAAATAAGTACTTTTTATTAAAAAAAGTATTGCTTATTTGCCTTGAAATATGTGAAAAGTAATTATCTTTCACATTTTTCAAGATAAATAAGCAATGCTTTTTAGAAAAAAGTACTTATTTTTTATAAGCGTAGCAAGCCCTTAGCAATTTTAGTTTAAAGAGGAATATTGAAGAAGCTTTTTTTTATCAACAAGCATGTATATACGAAGAAAAAACAAAGGAGAATAATTTTATGGCATAGAAAGAGAATACATATGATACATTAGAGTGTAAGGAAAAGAGGAACAAATTGGTGGCAGTGGAAGAGATGGTTGAAGATGCATTTGAAAGTATGCCAATTGTGGAGTTGGGAAAGCATTTGTTTGGTGGAAGACTTCAAGCACCTAGACCTAAGATTGTTGATGACAAATGCAAAAAGAAGCTTGAATATGTTTTGGATGACAAGGAGAAGGATAACCTAAAGGTTGAAAAATTAATAAAAATGATAAAGATACAAATGATAAAGAAAAGAAGGAAATCTAGTTTTGCGATGTGGATGACAAACAGGATGGATAATACAAGAAACAAGGTTGAAATTTTTTGATGTTTTTGATGATGTGATGAAAGGATCGATGGTTTATATGATGGTGCAAGGAGATCGCCGAAGAATGGTAGGAAATCGTCACTTGGTTCGAACGTGGTGGAGCTCGATGGATGAATTTCGTCTGGGATAAAAAGGGTAGATCTCCCTCGTCCGGGCTCGGAATTGGATGATTCCAAAGCCCAGAGTTAGATCTTTGAGTCTAGTTTAACCCCTCAAAATTTATGATCCAGATGATAAGTGGTTCGAGAGTTATGGCTCTTTCACTAACAAGTCTGCAGAACAAGATCCTCTTTTGGACGAGTGGTGATGGAGATGGTTCGAATGGAGGTGGAGAAAACATTGGATATGGATGCTCAAACCTTGGATATGACTCACCAAGAATTGAGCAAACTAGGATGCAAGATCGTCGGATATTACCCACCAACGATCCAACAACGAGATTGAACGAAAAAACAAGCAAGAAATTTGATTGAAAACACGGAAAAGTAAGCAACATAAATTCGTTCAAGTCTTACCTCAAAGGAGGCCACAAATGAGACTTAATACCCTAGGCCACGCCTCTCTCTCTCATTTCAGACATAACTCCTCTCGTTATTACATAAAACAACCCAAAATTTTAAAGAAACTAACTTAAAGCCCTTAACGAAACTTAAGTCAAGTTTGTGCACTAGTTTCACCAAAAGTCACAATAATACTCCACCCTTCTTCATTGTTAGCCAAAATCCAACTTATGAGCCATGATCTCCTCCTTGATCTTGTCAAGCATTGCTTTAGCTCGGGCTCGCGTGATGCGTCCAAAATAGGGCGTAGTACCTTGACTTGGCTTCTTAGCGCCTCGGACACCGGCCTTGGATATTTGTCCAAGTGAAGAACCTCCTTTGTTGTGCAAATTGAAATTGTCATTAGGGCTGAGATCTTCACTCAAATCATGGAGCATAGTGCCTTTAAAAGTGCCCGAAGAAGTGGTACCATCAATCAAAGGACAAGGCGCGCCAGGGTCAGAAATCAGCGAGTGCATAGGCACCCCGATTGGCACGGTACCGTGGGGCCATGACTTGGTAGATGGAATCACATCATGATGTGAAGGATAATGTGGGTCTAGCTAAAGTGAATGTTGACAATATGAGTAACAACAATGATAATGATGGTGTAGATGAAGAGAAGAAAAGCCAATAAAAAAGAAATGAATGGTTTAAGTGACAATATGATAAGAAATTGCTTAGCTGGATGAGATCACTTCATTTTGATTGTAGGTCCCAAACTTGTTAAGTTAATGGAATTGCTTCATCTCCTAAATACTCCAATGATTTGTTGGTGAAGAACTAGACTTGAAATGCCTAAAAAGTTGTTTCCTTGAATTGCTTGGGCAACAAGGTTTGCAAACTTATGAGAACGGCACCAAGATTCACTCTATTGACTAACATAATAATAACACTCTCGAATTTAGTTTGTATATCAAAGAAATTATGTTTGAATGATGGAAAAAATAGGTATATATTAAGAGAGAAAGGCGTCGATTTAGTTGTGTTTGAGATTGAATGAATTAGAGAGAGTTGAAGAGAGACGATGTTGTTCGAGTGAATGCAACAGGAAAAAGATAGGGCTAGATCGAAAAATTGAAGGATATCTTAGTCAATTATTTCGAAATTAAATTCAATCTGCCTAGAAAATGTGTCTTATAAACATTTAAATAGCAAACTAGAGACTAGAAAGAAATTCTATCGAACCTAGGAAATAATATAATAACAAACTAATTCTTATCTATATAATCTTATTTGGTATGCAGGAATACTTTTCGTGCAAGGAAAGACAAGTCACACGCCTCATATGGATCAACAGTCTTGTACAACCAATAAAAGAGAGTCCAACGTGTAATCCAAGCCCAATATGACTAAATAATAAGAATACCTAATTTGAACTTAAATTAAAAAAAGATGCACATACCAAGTACCAAGTATATGTGTTATAAGACTCTAAATTTACCAAATACCAAGTATAGAAACTATAAAAAGAAAATAGCTAAGATAGGCATGCAAACAACCCTTGTATCTTGCATTCAAGACTAAGCCTAAACATGAAAAATCAAGGTGATCTAACTTGGCCATTTTAGCAACTCAACCATGAATTGAATCCTTGCTAGAAGAGCTCTCATTCCTTGCTTCAATTTCCTTGCTCGTTCCTCAATAATAGGTCCATCAAATGGAACACAAATTAGGTCTTCAACATCTTGATGAGTCATGGGTATATTGACTACATCATTCTCTTGCACTTGATCATAAAGCGTCCTCGATTCATTATAGTTGTCATCATCAGAAAAAATCAACGATAAATCAGCAACATTGAATGTAGAGTGAACACCATATTTAGTGGGAAGATCCAAACTGTAAGCATTCAGGTCCATACAGTTGATCACTCAAAATGGTCCATCTCCATGAGGGTCGAGAAGAAGAGAGTCATTTTTGTCAAATACTCAAAAGAGGTATGTTTCTAACTCTTCTCCTACTTCTATTTTTTCAAGATAACTCTTCTACACAGCCAAAGAGAGTTTAAAACTCACCTAATTAAGATAGGTTTCTAAATCCAATAAAGAAGAGTTGTAGTTGCCCCTCCTCCACTAGAAAGAGCACGAGATATCGAGCGCTTTAAATGCCAAGGATGAGGCCACATTGCTAAGGATGGTCCTAATTCTAAGTAAGTCCTTTTCAACACGATGGGAGAATATGGGTCTGAGGGGGAACAAGAGCTATAAACATAAGAGGTGATTCACAACCCAGGCGGCCAGGTGGGTGTGGGCACCGATGATGATGGTTGGTTGATCCTTGCAGAATTGATTGGGTTGGTAAGCGTTTTGGGTCTAGGTTTCGATAGTTTGAATAATCTAGAATAAAGTGACGCTCCATCATCACCTTACTCGGAGGATTCTGGTTCAAGAGAACACAACAATTCTTGTTTCGTGTTTGCTCATGGAATTTTCAGTAGTGAAATTTTAACTTTCAGATTTCACATAATTTATTTGGAGAATTTTTCCGTTAGTTTATGGGGATTTTCCATTGGGATGGTTGGGGTTTCCTAGAAATTCTTTCCAATTTATTTATGGGGATTTTTCCTAGAAAATTTTGAGATGTAGTACAAAAAATTGGAAGATATGTGAAAGATTGGTTGGTTGCCGACACGCAGGCAACCAAACCGAAGGAGTTCAAGTATGGGCAATACGAGTAGTCCAATTAAGATTTGAGGGAAAACATGGTGGAGCTTAGAGTTTGGGGATAAGGCGAGGGTTTCTCGAAATTAGTTTTTGGATGATTACCTGGTGGTGATGGTGGTGTTGGTGCTGAAGCGTCAAGGCTCGCAGGTGGTCGCCTGGTGGGGGTTACCCAAGAGTTTTTTCCATTCCCATTTTCTCTCTTGAGGGAAAATAGAGAGAGGTGGGAGAGAATTTGTAGGTTTTTAAATTAAGATGTGGATTACTTCGAAGTTCTAAATCTTGCTTTGATATTTTTTACTGTAGAATTAGGGAAGAGAATAATATAATAATTGCTTCTATATTTGATAATATAAATATATTTATTTATTTTCTAAAAATTCATAATTAAAAAATGGTAATGGGAATATTAAAATAAAAATTTTGATGATTGGGATATTAAAAATAATAGCTAATATTTGTGAAGAAAATTAATATAAAAACTCATAAATAAGATAATTGAGATATTAAAATTACTATTTTATATTTTTGAATATAAAAGCTATTTTATACTTGTAATATTTATGGATATAAAATTAATATAAAAAATTTAATTACAAATATGACGATTGAAATAAAAAAGTAAATAAAATATCACCCTTACCTATTTAAAAAATATAATTAAATTAATTAGTTAAGATCTTCTTGTGCCTCTAATTCACAATTTTGCTTTCTTGAGTATTTTCTGCCTCTTAGCTTCATCCAAAATTATTTATCCTTTCTTTTTATTCCTCTGTATGTTTTGTTAATGAGATTCTTTTTTGAATCAAGTGTGAAACCTGTTCTTTTTTATATATTCTCCCGGTAAAGAGGGTGTAGATGTTGGCTCCTTTATAATTCTTATATAATTGAAGATTTGTCCTTCCTTTGTTTCTGGGAGAATGTCAAATTTTTTGATGATTCAAGGGCTTGCTCTCTTCTTGTTGACTACCTTCTGTGTTCGTCTAAAGATCTTCTTTCTCTTAATATCTTATTGTTTTATGATCAAATCAGTACTATAATGCTTTTTCTTTTTTCTTACAATTTGGTGAAGTTCAACTCTCCTATTATCCTAAATTTAAATCAATTACAAACTTCTGTTATTTTCCTTTTTTCTCTTCTCTTCATTTCAGGATTGTTCAACTGCTATATCTTGGCTTAGGCTCTTTCTTGGTCAGCTGCAGGCTCCAGCGTTGTGTTTTGCCATTTTCTTTTTCATCTCATGGTGTAAACAATGTTAACTGTTTGGGTTATCTTTGGTTCAGCCTTGGTATACGATTGTTTTCTCTGTTAACTATTCTACCTCATAGTTGTTGTATTTTTTGCTTCCTTCATACTTTTGTTAGTAGTTATGTCTTCTTTCAGCTTGGTGATTATCTTTTAGGCTTCAATTTGCTGCATCTTTTTGAGATACTTCAGCTTCTTTTTTATTTTATCTTGGTTAATGCCAAATCTTGTATGGAGGTTTGTATTGTTCTCCTTTTCTTTGACTCTTGTATAACTTCGGTTAATTTCCTTTTTTTCTCGTAACCTAGTTCCCTTTTATATTTTTTACATGTCTCTTTTTCTTTGGATTTATTTATTTGCCTTTAGCTTGTCTAGGTTCTTGCTATTTCTTCACTCTTTTCATTTCATCCTTTGTTTATATTCTAGAACTTTTTTCGTGTTTTACCTACAAGGTTTTTTATGAATATTGGATATTGGTTTATTAGAGGTATTCGAAGACCCAATTTCTGGGAAGAAGTTGGGTTTATTAGAAAATTGAATAAATTAAACTTTTTATGCCTAGCAGAAACTAAAACCGAAGATGACCCCAACTTAGCTATTATTCGTAAATCAGGTTCCCAATCTGTTATTTCTTGTCCTTCGGTGGGTTCTAAAGGGGGCATTTGGCTCCTTATTTATGATAATTCAGAAACTCGTAAATGTTTTCTTTATCATCAATCGTCTAATTTAATTATAATGCAATATTACTATCCTAATCAAGATTTTCTGTTAGTTTTTGTTTATGCTCTTGCTAGAGAAGCGCAGAAAATTCCTTTTTGGAATTCTCTTGCTTTACAAATTTCTCAGATTCAATTACCTTTCTTTTTAATAGGAGACTTAAATGAAATTTCTTCAGTTAATGTCAAATTAGGGGGTGTCCCTCCTTTACCTAGTAGATTTAATCGTCTTCTAAATTTTTCTAATCAGTTTGGCCTTGTGGATTCTAAAACTGCATGCTTTCCTTTTACTTGGCGTAAAAGCTCAGTGGTTGAGGATAATGTTTTTGAAAAATTGGACCGAGTTCTTATACATCAACTCTAACTCAGTTGTTTCCATCACTTGTAATTCAGCATCATCCTTTTACAACCTCGGATCATTGCCTAATATCTTTTTCTTTGGGTAAATGTAAATCCTTTTGTAAAATTCCTTTTAGGTTTGAAAACGCTTGGATGATAGTCCCATCCTTTCATCCATTAGTTTTAAAAGTCTGGAACTAGCATATGTCTTGTTCTTTTATGTTCCGTCTTTCTATGAAATTAAATCTTTTGAAAAAATATTCAAAAGTTTGGGCTAAACATCATATTAATAATAATTTTGAACAACTCAAAATTTCTGAACAACAGTTATTATCGCTTCAATAAGATTTGTTAGTTGATCCCTTTAATTCTAACACTCTTTCTAAACTCCGGGCTCATTTAAATAAATACAATGCCGTTTTAGACTTTCAACATAATTTTGGAAACAACGAGCCAAAATAACTCACTTGCAAAATATAGATCGAAAATCGAAATACAAAATATTTTCAATCTCTCTCTAAAATTCGATTTTATAAACAAAGAATTCTCTCCTTTCAGACTAATGAAGGGATTGTTCTATTTGATCACGACTTAATCTCAAAAAAAATAACTAAGGAACTTGCTCATCGATTTAACCTTAATCCTTTATGTTCTGTTAATAATTCTGACTTAGATATTATTCCTCACCTGGTTTCAGAGTCAAATAATTTAATGTTGTGTAAATCGCCTTCAATAGCAGAAATTAAAATTGTTGTGCTTGATCTTGCTCCTAATAAATCTGCAGGACCAGATGATTTCCCTACTGACTTCTTCCAACATTACTGGCATATTGTTGGAAACTTGGTTGTTTTAGCAGTTCAAGCTTTTTTTCGCTCGGGTCATATGCTTCGATCTATTAATAAATCTTTTGTAGAACTTATTCCTAAAGTTGATTCTCCCTTAACAATAAATCAGCTTATACCATTAGTTTGTGGAATACAATTTATAAAGTTATTACAAAAATTCTAGCTAATCGTATGTCCTCTATTTTACCAAAAATAATTCATCCTCTCCAGGGAGCGTTTGTTCAAGGTAGACTTATTCAGGATAATATTCTAACTGCTCATGAAATTTTTCATTCTTTTCATAGAAAGAAAAAAGGTAAAAAGGGATGGATGGCATTTAAAATTGACATGGAAAAGGCTTATGATAAACTTGATTGGAATTTCATTAAATTAATTCTTCTTAAGTTTGGTTTCCATGCCAATTGGGTTAATCTTGTTACGGCTTGCATTACCACCTCTTCTTCCTCGGTCCTGGTTAATAATGAGCCTGGATCTGAGTTCTCCCCTCGATGTGGTATTCGTCAAGTTGATCCGATGGATCCTTTCATTTTTATTATCTCTATGGAGTATCTTGCTAGATCCCTTCAATTACAATCTACTCTGGATTCCAAGTTTGTTGGTATTCAATTAGTTAAAAATGAAGTTTGTTTGCCTTTCCTTAGTTTTGCAGATGACACTATCATTTTTTGCAATGCATCTCATTCTAATATTAATTATATTAAGGGATTCTTAGATTCTTTTTCAAGGGTATCTAGTCTTTCGATTAATTATATCACAAAAGTAGTTTTCAGGTTTCAAAAAATATTTCTCGTCGCTGCAGTATCTCTTGCTAGTATTCTTAATATTCAAATTACTACTTCTATGGAGAAATATCTTGACATTCCTATTCTTAAGGGTAGGGTTCAAAATGTAGTTTTTACAGACTCCATTACAAAATTGAAAAAACAACTTTCTCAGTGGAAAGCAAACTCTATTTCCCAGGCAGGGAGGGCTGTGTTGATTTAGTCAAATCTGTTAGGGCAGGTTAATTATCTAATGCAAAGTTTTTTGCTTCCTAAAGGAGTTCTTTGTGAAATTGATAAAATTAAAAAGTCTTTTTTTGGAATAAATTTACTCCTAATCATCACCCTCTTATAACTTGGGATAAGGCGTGCTCTCCTAAAGAGTCTGGGGGAATGGGCCTTCGGACTGCGGAGACTGCTAATATTTCTTTCCAAATGAAGCTTCTGTGGAAAATTTTAACTGCTCCAAATAATTATTGGATGCGTATTATTTATGAAAAATATTTGGGTTCTTCTTCGAACTTTGAAATTCAGAAAAAAAAAAATTGTTCTTGGCAATTTGGTAGAGAAATTTTTGGAAATTTGGTAGAGAAATTTTTTCTAAAGGTTTATTATGGACTATTGGTAACGACCATTCTATCAATTTTTGGAAAGATCCTTGGATTAAAAATCATGATTTGATTTCTTTTTTTGATAATAATAACATTAATTTAAAGGTCTCGGCTTTTATAACTTCTGATCGGTCTTGGAATTTGGACTACTTGCGCTTGCTGCTTCATAAATCTATTGTGAATTTAATTGTATCTATCAGAATTCCCGTTTTTGACTCTGATGATCGTTTGGTTTGGCTTCCTTCAAATGATGGAGCTTTCTTAGTTTCTTTTGCTTCGAGTATGATTTCTTTAGCTAGGATTGATCTTCATTATGAGTTTGATTGGATTTGGAAGACTTCTCTCCCTCCTAAAATTAAGAATTTCCCGTGGAAGGCATGTGCAGATTGTCTTCCAACTACAGATAGATTACATCGTTTCTATAATTGTGTTTTAGTACCTGTTCGTTATGCTCAAAAGAAGATGAAAACCTTAATCATTTGTTCTTTAACTGTCCTTTTTCGCAAAATATGATTTGAAAACTAGAGTCTAAGATGAATTTTAGATTTCAAATCATTTCTTTGGGTACTTTTATCGATAATCTTGTCTCTACTATAAATTCAAATAAAAATAGTAATGTTCTTTGTTTCATGTGGTGGTTTATTTGGGGTCATAGAAATGGAAAGATTTTCAATCCGTCTAGGCTTATTACATCTCTCTTTCCTTGTGATTTGGCTTTTTCTCAACATTTGCAGTGGGTCTCGGCTCAGCCGATTTTAATTCCTAATCATGTGTATCGTCCTAAAAGGAAAAATAACCGCTCTTGGATTAAGCCTCCTCCGCAATGGTCGAAGCTGAATTTTGATGCTTCTAAGCGAACCAATTCTTCTACTTTTTCGAGCTTTCTTATTCGAGACCAAAAGAGTAAGATGCTAAGTTTTGATCGTAAGGAACAACTTCCCATTTCGGTTCTCCAGGCTGAAGCACTTGCCTTGCTAGATGGTGTTCGAAGTGCAGTCTCGTTAAAAATAACTCGCCTTATTATTGAAGGAGATAATTTAGTTCTTATTAATTCTTTAAAGCAAACTTGGAAAGTTCCTTGGGAAATTGAGGCTATTGTAAATGATTTCCGTCATTTTGTTGCTTTGGTTCATTATGTGGTGGTTTATCATTGTTTCAAGGAGTGCAATTCGGCGGCGGATTCTCTCGCCAGGAGGCTTTTTAGTTTTCCTCAGCTTAGTTTTTCTATTTCTAATTTTTTTTCCTAGGACCGTTGTTAGATCATGTAAATATCTCATTTCGTAATTCTTGATTTAGTGATCATCTTCTGTTATTTGATTTTCTTAAGATCATCTGCCGTGATGATTTAGGTTAGCCTTGTAATTTACAGGTAACCTAGCTAGTGTTAGCCTTGTAATGAGCTAGTAGCTCATTTTATCAAAAAAAATAATTTACAAGAGCATGTGTACAACAAGTACAACATACACTTTTCGAAATAAAAGAGACAAAATCATAAAGAAAAGAAATATTGTAATTGCAAAGGGAAAGAGAAACCCTTCATTATTTGACTCCCTCTCTCTCTACTTGATCCCATTTGAACATCGCATCATCAAAGAATTGAAAAGGAGAAATGAATAAAGGAGTTCTGCAGAACTTGCCGGTGCAGCAAATGATTGCGGCCATCGCCGCCGGTCGACCACCCTCTCACCACCACCACCCAAACTCCCCCTTGATGCCTCATCTTCCCTTTTCCTCGCCTCAGTCTAATTGGCCCCTTATTTGTAGTATTAATGATACTAATCCAGGACCAAGCTCATGGAGCCACCAACTCTCTATGTAATCTCTCTCTTTTCTTGTTTCTTTTTTAATCTTCTTTTCTCTGTGTTTTTTTTATCGCATGCTGTTGGACAAGGAAATTGAGCAACAATTGATTGAAAGAAAACACAAGGAAACTAAGACTCTCTTTGATTACTTGAAAAGGGAAATTACAAGATACTCTTCAATGGGAACAACCTCCCAAAGAAGCCCAAGGCAGCAACCCGACGAAGTCTCCAATTCTGTGGATAAACCTCCCACTTAGGGTTTTAGCTAAATATTTATATGCCACTAGCCTAGCTGGCAAAGCACACTTTCCTACCCACCTTCCTCTAACGGAATATGACATCATTCTTTCTTTCAAATAAAGACCTTTCTACCCCTCTGCTAGTACACCCTTTAGGCCTTGTTTGGCTTATTGCCCTTCTTCCTGGTTTAGACAATATAGCCCCCTATTTTTGTAACAATTCCACCCCCATCAAAACAAACCTTGTCCACAAGGTTTGATCCTGAAAGATGCTTCTTAAATTCCTCACACGTCATCCAAGTGGCCTCTTCCTTAGGCTTGTTTGTCCACTTGATCAGCACCTTGTGACATGTCTTCTCAATCCTAGGCTGCCTCTTGACCTCAAGAATTTCTTCTGGCACGAACTCCTCATTCTCCATGATCAAGTCAAGAGGTAGATCACCGGCCACTGGGTGGTTTCCCACCACTTTCTTCAAGAGTGAAACATGGAAGACTGGGTGGATTCGGGAAGTAACGGGGAGTTTTAGTTCATAGGCAACGGCTCCAATTTTCCTCATAATGAGGAAAGGTCCAAAGTACTTGCTGGCCAATTTTTGGTTCACCTTGTTCTGCACTGAAGTATGCCTGTGAGGCCTAAGCTTTAAGAAAACCAGATCTCCAACTTTGAAGTCGACTTCCCTTCTCTTTTTATTAGCAACCACTGTCATCCTCTTTTGTGCCCTGTCTAGGTTGTATTTCAGCTGTCTGAGAGTCTCATCTCTATTCCAAAACTCTTCTGCTACTGCTGCTACCACAAACTCCCCTGGAAGATGTTGTTGAATAGTTGGAGGTTGCCTTCCATACAACCATTCAAATGGGGTCCTACCCGCGACACCTTGGAAATTGGTATTGTACCAATACTCTGCCCAATTGATCCATTTGGCCCACTGTTTAGGTTGCTCAGAAGAATATCACCTAAGGTATGTTTCTAGACATCTGTGCCCATCAGACTCAGGATGGTAAGCACTACTCATCCTAAGCTTGGTCCCATTCTTTTCAAAGAGCTCCCTCCAAAAGCTACTCAAGAATATGGGATCCCTGTCACTCACTATGGATCTAGGGACTCCATGAAGTCTCACCACCTCTTTCACAAATAATTCACCAACAGTTTTGGCTGTGTAAGGGTGCTTGAGCAAAATGAAGTGACCGTATTTAGTCAGCCGGTCGACAAACACCATAATGCAGTCAAATCCATGTGACTTGGGCAAGCCCCCAATGAAGTCCATGGACACATCCTCCCAGACCTACTGAGGGATTGGTAACGGCTGTAGCAAACCCGCGGGTGTGAGAGCTTCATACTTATTTTTCTGGCAAATCAAGCAGCTAGCAACATATTCCTGAACTGTCTTGAGCATCTTGGGCCAATACACGTTAGCAGACAGCCTCTTATATGTTCTCAAGGCCCCAGAATGGCCTCCAGATGGAGTTGCATGAAACTATTCCAATAACTTGGGAATCCAAGGAGAGGCTTCAGGAATACATATCCTCCCTTTGTAGAATAGCTTTCCCCCGATCAACGTATAAGGTTGCTTCATCTTGTCTCCCTTTTCCAGCTTGCTTTTAATCTCCTACAACTTAGTGTCGGCCTCTACTTCTTTTTGTATTTCATCCCAGCAAGCTAAGTATGGAGCTGAAATAGCTCCAAAACTCATATCCTCCTCCCTTCTAGAGAGGGCATCCGCAGCCTTGTTAGTGGCTCCTACCTTGTATTCTATTTCCATGTCGTAGCCAATGAGTTTGGCTACCCAGTTCTGCTGGGCTGGAGATGTAATCGGCTGATTCAGCAAATTCTTGAGGCTTCTATGGTCTGTCCTTACCACAAACCGACTACCCATTAAATAGGGTCTCCAATGTTGCACCGCTAAAACAAGTGCCATAAGCTCCTTCTCATAAGATGACCTCGAAAGCACCCTTCCAGATAGACCCTTGCTAAAGTAAGCCAATGGCTTCCCTTCCTGCACCAGAACTGCCCCAACTCCCCCACCTGAAGCATCACACTCCACCACAAATTTCTTGCTAAAAATACGGGAGTGACAATACAGGAGCGGTAGTCATGGCCAACTGTAGTTGCTCGAAAGCCAAGCTTCCACTGTCCACTTGAAGTTTCTCATGTTCTCCTTCTTCAATAATTCAATAAGTGGCCTGGCTATCTTCCCATAATCCTTGACAAACTTTCTGCAGTACCCAGTCAGACCTAGAAATCCTCTCACTCCTTTTAGAGATTTAGGAGTCGGCCATGTCAAGACACTTGCAACCTTTCTCGGATCCATGGATACCCCTCCAGCTGACAAAATATGTCCTAGATACTCCACTGAGGCCCTTGCAAAAGTACACTTTTTCCTGTTTGCCACAAAGGAATTATGTTGCAATCTCTCGAACACTATCTTCAGCTGCCACATGTGCTCTTCCTAGTTTGCATTGTAGATGAGGATATCATCAAAAAACACCAACACAAACTTCCTCAAATATGGCCTGAACAAGTCATTCATGGTAGCTTGAAAGGTCGTTGGTGCATTGGTAAGGCCAAAGGGCATTACCAGAAATTCATAATGGCATGTGTGGGTTCTAAAAGCGGTCTTGGGCACATCCTCAGCCGCCACTCGGATTTGATGATATTCAGACCTTAAATCGATTTTTGAGAATACTCTAGCTTGGCCCAGTTCATCTAACATCTCCTGGATTACCGGAATTGGGTATTTGTCAAGGATAGTTGCTTTGTTTAGTGCTCTGTAATCAACACAGAATCTCCAGCTTCCGTCTTTCTTCTTAACCAACAACATTGGGCTTGAAAAAGGGCTTTGACTGGGTTGGATCACACCCGATTTTGAGCATCTCAGTCACCAATTTTTCAATTTCATCTTTCTGGTGATAGCCATATCTGTATGGCTTGACGTTTACAGCTTCACTCCCTTCCTTCAAAACGATCTTATGGTCTACAGTTCGTATAGGAGGTAGCCCTTTGGCTTCATCAAACACTCCTGAAAATTCCTGTAACAGTTGCTCTAGTCCCTCTTGCTTCTCAGTTTCAGCTTCAACCGTCCCACATAGCAGCTCTTCTGGTTGAATTCCCACACTAGAGCCTCAAATTCCACTTCTGATATTTTGTGTAGAGAATTCATTGTGACAGCCGTAAAAGCCAGAGTTGGATCCCCCTGAAGGGTCACATGTTTCCCGTCTTTGTCGTCAAACTCCACAGTCATCTCCTCCCAATCAACTAGGGTCTTTTTCATTGACAACAACCATGAAAATCCCAAGATGACATCGATTCCTCCTAGGTCGAAGGGATAACAGTCGATTTCCATGCTACATGATCCAAAATGAAGTGGCAGACTCTTGCAAATTCCACTAGTCTCCACCCGGCTTCCATTTCCCAATCTAACTCCAAATAGCACCGTTTGTTCAACCCTAAACCCTAAACCCTAAACCCTAAACCCCACCACCCAAACTCCCCCTTGATGCCTCATCTTCCCTTTTCCTCGCCTCAGTCTAATTGGCCCCTTATTTGTAGTATTAATGATACTAATCCAGGACCAAGCTCATGGAGCCACCAACTCTCTATGTAATCTCTCTCTTTCCTTGTTTCTTTTTTAATCTTCTTTTCTCTGTGTTTTTTTTATCGCATGCTGTTGGACAAGGAAATTGAGCAACAATTGATTGAAAGAAAACACAAGGAAACTAAGACTCTCTTTGATTACTTGAAAAGGGAAATTACAAGATACTCTTCATTGGGAACAACCTCCCAAAGAAGCCCAAGGCAGCAACCCGACGAAGTCTCCAATTCTGTGGATAAACCTCCCACTTAGGGTTTTAGCTAAATATTTATATGCCACTAGCCTAGCTGGCAAAGCACACTTTCCTACCCACCTTCCTCTAACGGAATCTGACATCAATCTTTCTTTCAAATAAAGACCTTTCTACCCCTCTGCTAGTACACCCTTTAGGCCTTGTTTGGCTTATTGCTCTTCTTCCCGGTGTAGACAATATAGCCCTCTATTTTTGTAACACATGCGTAGTACTTGCACACGATCGTCATGCTTAAATCGATTTTATTAATTTTTTATCAAAATTCATTCTAATTTTTGGTTACTAACAACTGTATTTAATCAAGAATACCCTTAAGCATGGGAATTTTATGTCTAGATGTGTTCTGAACTTGATCTTGATTTTTTTATATAAATTACCCTTTTTTCCCATGAATATGTAGTAGATCTATCTCAAGAATGAAAAAAGGAAGCATATATAAATGATGGGTTTCAATTTGATTTTGCTTTGCATGTATAAATATTATGTATATATATATAGGTCTATTCTTTCTTTGAAAGTTATATTATGCTAATTAATTAGTAAAATTGAATGATTATTAATTTGTTTTGATTAATTTGGGCGTGAAGGAGTGGGCTTGTGGGAGAAGAAGAGATGAACCACCAAACTGCCATGGAGCAATTAGTGAAGCAGGAGACCAACAACCCATCAGCTAATTCTCATGGATTTGTTTACCAAAACATTGAGGATTTTCAAGAACCTGCAAAATCCAATAACGATAATAATGATAACAATTCTTTTTGGTCTCCTCATCATAATAGTCAGTTCATGGCTGCCTCAGCTTCCACAAATTGTACTCCAACTACTACCACCACCACTGCCGCCGCCTCTTCGCCTCAGTCTTGTCTTACCAACAACCTCTTCGAGTTTGAGGTATGAGATTTCAACACCAACCACTAATTGAACCGTTTGTTTACATTTTCATGAGAGGTTTAGTGAATGAATGGTTTAGTTAAGCATCTTAATTTGTTTGAGGGGGCATGCAAAAGTTGTTCTTCCCTTACATGCTATGCTGTAATTTATAGAGTAATTATTTTAGGCTGTTTAAATAAAACAGATCTTGGGAAATAGTTGTCTTCCAGCCTTAAATGTAACAAATTAGGGCATTTCTAGCCGATTTTTGTTTCACCAATCTTTTTTTTTTGTATATTTTTTTTTTAAATCTAGTGCAACAGCTCTACAGTTAATAAAGCCAAGGTTCAAACCTCTGCAACTCAATCAACTTTCAAGGTACGAAAATAATCTCAAATATACTTCTCTCTATCTGTCTCTATTTTACACAGAAACACACAAAGCACAAACACGCACAAAATTGCACATCAGGATCATACCTACTTTGACTCATCCATCTTGTCCTTCTCACTTGTTTACTTCTTAGATGCAAGAATAATACTAATTAGTTTCTCTTCTATTTTTATTTGTAACTTCAAAAGAAATTAATCATGAAAAATTGTATTCTTCTTTTTGTGCTTATACCTAGGAAGAATATGTATATTTACACCTCTCTTTTTTTCTGTGAAAATTGTTGGATCGTAACCGGTTAGCTAGAGCTTGGAAACTGGCTGTTAAGCTGTTCCCAGGGCAGCAGAATAAACTATCGCAAGTATTAGAAAGACAGAATGAACACAGTTCCTTATAGAGGAACCCCACTACAACCAACTAGTTGTATGGGTGAACCTCTATCTCCGCTTGGACGATTTTGAATGACTTACTTATATTATTGATTTGTTCCTTAGTTACAAACAGTCAGATTCAAACTTCTCTGTTCCTTCGAGTTCTACCTAACTCTAGCAACACTAATGAATCTTCTCAACTGAGTTCCTAAGCGAACAACAATCACTAAATAAGTAACTCAAACCTTACACCGAATCGCAGTTCCCTTGCTCCTGGGAACTTGGCTTCACCGTCGTCGAGATCAGACACTCGCCGCCGGGGACTTCTCTTCTTCTTGCTCTTTCTCTGTTGTGGGTAATTGTGAGTTCTGGGAGAAGTGCACAATCCGAGAACTATTCATTTGGCTTTATACTCGAGTGCACTTGGGCTTCAATCGCATCTTTCATTTGTGTCCGAAATGCCCTTTGCTTGATGCCCAAGTTGTACTTTCTTCACATGTGACTTCGATTTGAATTATGTCAACTTCTTGAAACGATCGGACCGTTGGATCAATCGTGACAGTCTGCTCCTCAGACTGTGTCTTCATCCTGTCCAAGACAGGATCCCGTGATATGCGCTGATCGGTCCTTGTCTTCACATGTGAGTTCCCATGTCGTGGGAACTGTCCTCTTCAAAGTTCCTTTGAGAGAAACTCTTCATCGTGTAAACCTGTGTTCTCTGGTCATTCCTGGGAGTTCCCATTACATGGGAACTTTCATCTTCAGATTTCCCTTGATTGGAACTCTTCATTGTGTGCTTCTGTGATCTTCGGTCATTCATGGAAGTTCTTTGCTCAACCTATGTTCCTTAGAAATAATTGATCAAAGCACATTAGTTCCCTTATAGTGTTTGTCATTATCAAAACTCGGAGAACTGTATCGTTGTTCCGATGTTTAGAACCAGAGGTCCCAACATCATTCCAACAATTTCCCCCTTTTTGATGATGACAAACCTATCACAAAAATCAGCAAGTATTTCAAAGCATGATATGCAGATGAGTTCCTACGCGTATTCCTAGGGAGCCACTTCTTGTGAATCACTGAGTTCGTACTTAGCGTTTTATGCAATTGTTCCCTCTTAGCTATAGCGTATTCTATTATATCTTTTCAAATTAACTCATCTCGCATTTTTTGTCTTTCCCCCTTTTGACATCATCGAAAACAAGTAAACACATAGATAAGGAAGGAAAAGAACACGCAATCATACTAAAAACCATTCATTACTTAAGCGAAATATGTACATAGGAACACAAGAGACAATATTTGTGGGAACATTGAGGCTAGGAAAAAGAAGGAAAAGATCATGGGCTTGGTGGGAACAGGGCATCACAAAGCCGTGTCAAGACTTGGACCAACTTTTCTTGGCTTGTAGCTATTTTTTCTTGGTTCCGTGCCATCTTTTCTTGGTCCCTGGCCATCCTGTCGAGAGTGTTGGCAATGTGCACCAACACTGGAGTGTTTCCATCCTGGGTGCCTTCACCAGATGGCAGCCTTTCCTGTTCCTCCACTGGCTCAGAGTGACCTCTTCTCTGGAGGTGTCGTAGAGGCCCTCTCTGAGCAAGAGTTTCTTGATTAGGCCAGCGTAAGGGAGGGAGTGGGATTTGGAAGCCATACACTTCTCCGTGTGCCCGAGAATTATGCGAGGAAGATTTATGGGCTTTTTGAGGAGGAAGTGGTAGAGAAGAATGGCATCAGGGATGTTGATAACAAGGCGCTTCTCTTGGCGAGGGATCACCATGTTGATGATGAATTGATGGGCCAGCTCTGCAATGAGGGACAGGTGATGGGTAGAGGTACTAGTGGTGGGAACACGGCCCTCATAGATCGTGTTATAGATCACCTCGCTGTCGTAGTCGCCCCAGCTCTTGGTGGGAAGTTCCTGGAGGCCCTGGACAGGGACCTGTAGTTGAAGGCGGATCGTAGATGTTGTAAAGATAAAGTCGTCGCCTTCGAGGGAGAGAGTTCCCTTGGTGCCGTTGTCGTGGACTACAAAATTATTGTAGAATCGGCGCACCTGAGAGGGGTCAATACTCATGGCCTCGCGACACATGTGTTCCCATCCTTGGGCTTTGATCAGTTCCCATAGTTGCCCTAGCCCTTGTTCGGTGAGCTGTTCTTCTGAGAGGATGAGAGGGGGAAGGAGCTTGCGATTCTCAGAGATGTGGATTTTCTTGGGCATAGTTCCTTTCCCTTTCTTCTTTGTGTTCCCCCTTGAGACGGTAGTCTTTCCTTTTTGCTGAGGGGGTTCAGCCGCTTCGATCATCATAGGGCGAGTCCTTTCCTCTGGGACCTGTGCCGACACCACCATTTGGTGTCCAAGAGTTGGGATGCCGACAGGCTCTTTGGCAGTGGTGGCCTCCTCGTATTCTTCAGTGCCTTCACTGGAGGTCGCTTCATCGTCGGAGGAGGTCAGCCCTGTTTCCTCCTCGTTATCTTCTTGATGATAACTTCCTTGCCCAGCATCATCAGTTGATGCTGGGTTCCCTTCTTCTTTGGCCTTGCCCCGTTGGTTTTCGGAAGGCCCAGTGAGTGCGCCTTCAAATTCTTCCTCGAGGGCTTTGAGTTGGGCTTCCTCTTCAGCTGTTCCCATGAATATGGGCGGAAGTTCCGTGGCCTTTTTGCGAGCGATGACTCCAATGGGGAGATCATCCTCGTTAGAATCGAGGTCGATGGTTTTTTGGGCCAGAGAGGAGGAAGGGAGTTTTTCGGTGGTGGGAGAAGATGGAGGGGGAGGAGAATTTTGTGGTGTTGGGACCTTGGGGGTTGAAGGGGGAGGATTGTGCGATACCTTGGGACTAGAGGTCCCAGAGGCGATGTTTGGATTGTGAGAGGGAGACTGAGCAGTGGGGGAGGTGGGTGGTGGAGGTGTGTTTTGTTTAGAAGAGGGAGGGATGGGAGTTCCCTCGGGAATGGGATGAAGAGAAGAAGGAGGTGTGGGGGAGGGAGCGTTGAGGGTAGAGTTCCCAGGGTTTGGGGACTCTAATGAAGAGGAGGTTTGAGTGGAAGGTGGTGGAGGTTGACGCTGGGATTGAGAGTTCCCAGAATCGGAAGGAGGGGCAAAGAGAGGGGAGGTTTTTCGACACATGAGTTGGGTTTGGAGCAGTTGAGATACTCATCGAATCTGAAGTAGGATTTCTTCTTGTCGGAGTAAAGAGAGGGGGAGAAGATCTCGGAGTGTTTTCGTTTTGAGGATTTGTGTTTGGATTTTGAGGAGGGATGTTTGGAGGGATCCTTGGACGAATGTTTGTGTTTGGATTATTTGGGTTTTTCATGTTTAGAAGGAGGCTCGGATCCGAAACTGTCGACGATGACAGTGCCGGAAGAAGAGGGAGGAGGAGGAAGGGTGGAGGTCGGCGGCGCTAGGAGTTCCGCTGCCGAAGGAGGAGGAAGAAAGGGACTTACATAATTGTAAAGTCCCTCGATGAGAACATCGCGAAGAGCTTCATCTTGCTCCTTCTAAATGTCAGCCATCATGGAGAGGAAAAGGGTTTTAGGATTGTTTTGAATCCAAGCCTTCATCTCGGCATAAGAATGGGCTGGAGCCATTTGAGAAAAGTTTGGGAAAGAGAAGATTTTTTGAAGTTTTCTCGAAAGAGGGAGGAAGCAAAGTTGAAGAGGAAGAGAATGACAGGGAAGGATGAGGAGGAAGGAACCCAAAAGTGGCAAAGTAGGGTTTTTATGTGAGAGAGAGATACGAGGGTAGAAAGGGAAGTTGAGAAAGACCTCGATAACCATTGGCCAATGAATGAGGAGGAGCGTTTCAACTTCCGTAGCACACCTCTAACACGTGTCGCTTTCTTCCAAGGGAAGTCACTTCGAGAAATTCAAATGCTTGGCTCATAATGCTTCGAATTCTGACACAATTTCCCGTTTCCCAAGTGACGTTTCATTTCTCAGATTTAGTGTTTCCCTGCTTTTGTCCATTAGTTCCCAAGATCTTTGGAAAGGTCATATTGAGTGGAGAGGTTAAGGGAACTCACACTCAACTTTCTTTGTGAGGCTAGGGAACTCAAGAGAGAACCAGACAATTGCAATTCGATTAAGGGATAAAGAGTTTGGCTCATGAGAAGCGTTTGTCTGGTCCTTAGCTTAGGGTAGTTTTTATGATCAATGGGCCTTGAGTGGTCCATCCCATACTTGACTAGCATTTCTCTGATGTATTTCTGTTGATGAATCCTTGTTCCCTCCTTTGTTTGAGATATCTGGAGTCCTAGGAAGAACGTGAGTTCCCCTATGAGACTCATCTCAAACTCACTGCTCATGAGGTCCTTAAATTTCTCTACAAGAGTTTCGTTAGTTGCTCCAAACACAATGTCGTCAACATAAACTTGAACAATCAAGATATCCTTAGACTCTTTCTTAAGGAAAAGGGTTTTGTCTATGGAACCTCGAAGGTACCCATGAGACAGAAGGAACTGAGCAAACCTGTCATACCATGCTCGAGGAGCTTGTTTGAGTCCGTAGAGGGCCCTCTCCAGGAAGTAGACGCGATTGGGTAGCTTCTCATCTTTGAATCCTGGGGGTTGAGCTACGTATACTTCTTCTTTGAGGTGCCCATTTAGAAAGGCCGTCTTCACATCCATCTGGTATAGCTTGAATCCTTTGTGGGCTGCATAGGCTATGAGAAGACGGATGGCCTCGATCCTTGCAACTGGTGCGAAGGTCTCGTCATAGTCGATCCCCTCTTCTTGTCTGTAGCCTTCAGCAACCAAACGAGCTTTTTTTCCTAGCTACGGCTCCAGTATCATCGAGCTTGTTCCGAAAGACCCATCGAGTTCCTATGATATTTTTGTTTTTGGGCCTAGGAACTAGCTTCCACACCTTGTTCCTCTCAAATTGGTGTAGTTCTTCTTGCATGGCTTGGATCCAGTCTGGGTCCTTTAGGGCTTCTTTGATGCTTTTTGGTTCCACCAGTGAGACAAAGGCATTAAAGGCACAAAAATTATTGAGAGAGGAGCGAGTCAGAACACCTTTGTCATATGGAGTGATGATGTTGTCAATAGGGTGATCTCTCTTTTGGTGGTAGTTTTTTTGTTCGAATGTGTGAGACATCAACTTGTTCCCTTGACTCTTCTTCATCTGTGTCTTGAGCCTCCTCTTCCTCAGGGGAACAGTTATGCTCAGCTTCTTCGCTGGGACTTTCGTCAAGATTTTCTGCGGAGTTCCCTCGTTGTTCCCCTTGAACACTTGATTCTGGCACACTTTCACATTGGGGAACAAGAGAGTTCGATGCATCTTGCGGTTCTTCTGTTGAGGAGGGAACTTCAAAGGAGCTTTGATCTGTGGAGTTTTGTTCTCCTTCGTTGTTCCCTGATTGTGGGGCATGGTTCCCACTTGGATAGTCTTCATCTCTCTTTCTTGGTTCATCCTTGTCGTCTTCTTCTTCTTGTCTGACCAGCTTGAACAGAGTTCCCTTTCCTTGGGCTTCTGTTCCCATCTTTACAGATTTTTCGTCGAAGATGACATGAATGCTTTCCTCGATCTTCTTGGTCCTCTTGTTGTAGACCCTGTACGCCTTGCTTTGGGAAGAGTATCCCAGGAATATCCCTTCATCGCTTCTGGGGTCAAATTTTCCGAGATTGTCCTTCCCATTGTTGTGGACGAAGCATTTGCATCCAAAGGTCCTTAGATGAGAGATGTTTGGCTTTCTTCCTTTGATCAGCTCGTAGGATGTCTTTTTGATCATGGGCCTTGTCATTGCTCGATTCAGAATGTAAGTAGTTGTTGAGATGGCTTCAGCCCAGAAACTTGGAGGAACTCCACTCTCTAGCATCATGGTCTTTGCCATGTCTTCCAAGGTTCTGTTTTTCCTTTCCACCACACCATTTTATTGAGGAGTGCGAGGAGCTGAGAAATTGTGGGATACACCATTGTTGTCACAGTACCTTAGGAACTCTGAGTTCTTGAACTCAGCTTCGTGGTCAGATCTGAGTGACTTGAGCTTGATTCCCATGCTTACTTCCATCTTCTTGATTAGTCTCTCAAACTCTTTGAAGGTATCTGATTTTGATCTCAAGAAAAGTACCCATGTAAATCTCGAAAAGTCATCAATTAAGACATACATGTACCTTTTCCTCCGTAGCTTTCAGTGTCCATGGGACCACAGAGATCCATGTGTATTAGTTCCAGTGGTCTTGTAGTGCTGACCACCTTCTTGGGTTTGAACGAGCTCCTGGTCTGCTTCCCTCGAACACATGCTTCGCACATCTTGACTCCTTCAAGGTTGACTCGTGGGAGACCAATGACTAGATCTTGTAGATAGAGCTTCAAGATTTGATTGATACCTGCATGTTTTGATTGATACCTGCATGTCCTAACCTTCGGTGCCAGAGTTCCGTTTCATCGAGGGAGCTTGCCAAGCACAGTTTCCTTGGTGGCTCAAATTTTGTATCCACCACATAAATGTTGTTGATCCCTTCAGGATAATTTTGTTGGTCTTCTTGTTGATCACCAGACACTCTTTTGAATCAAAGGTGACAATGTTGTTCCCTAGATCACATATTTGAGAAACTCTCAAGAGATTGAAACCTAGATCTTTCACCAAGTTAACGTTGTTGATCTTGATTGATTTGTTGAGTAGCACTTCCCCTGTTCCTATGATCTCCCCTTTATTTTTGTTGCCAAAGGACACATGACCTCCTTCGGCCTTTGGGTGGAGTGAGGTGAGGTTGTCTTTGTTTCCGGTCATGTGGTTAGAGCATCCACTGTCAATGACCCATGTACTGTTCCCCCTCACTATCACCTACAAGAAAAGTTAGTTTTTGAGGACCCAGGCAAGATGACTCTTGCCTGGTCCCTTGCAAGGGAAGACATTCTCAAATAGCACATAATCAGCAATGTTAATGTCACGAGAGTACTCATTATAGGCAAAGTTCCTATGGTTGTTTCTTTTAGTGGGAACTCTAGAAGGTTTGTTGGTTTGATGATTCTGCCTGTTCCAGTACTCGTGGTTTCTCTGGGCTTGGGCCTTAGCTTTGGGACAGCTTTCCTTGTAGTGCCCATGAGCACCACAGTTCCAGCAGGTCTTATAGTATTCTCCTAGGTAGTACTTAGGATGGGGTCTCTGTATCCTGTTCCTATCCATAGTCTCCTTGTTGTATACTCTAGACCTATTTCCCTTGGCTATTTGAACATACAACTTATGTCCAGTGTTCCCAGTGTAATAATCTACTTCTCCATTCACCCCACTTTCCAGAACACGGATTTTCTCTTCTAAGTGTGCATTTTTCTGTTTCTCGCACTGAAGCTCTAAGGCCCTACACTCATTGATCTCTTTTTCACTCAAAGGGGACTTTCCTTTTCTAGGGCTCTCTGATTCATACCCTATTCCGTGTCTAGCAGGGACAAACTTGGTTTGGGAACTAGAGGCTTCAGAGTTCCCTTTTGTTTTACTTAAGTTTTGTAGAAGGGTGTTCTCATCACTTTCTAGAGTTTTAAGCTCATCTTCGAGTTTTACGATGTGAGACAAATAGGACTGAAGTTTTTCTAGAAGGGACACACAGTTGGGACATGGCTCAAGACCAACTAGTTCAACATTTGTGTGTTCCGATTTTTCCAACTTCTTTTGCAATTTAATGTTGTCTTTAACAAGGCTTGAAAGAATTTTTAGCAACTCAGGCTTTTCATAATTATTCAAGGAAGCAAGAACGGATTCAGTAGTTACCTCACTGGGTTGTTCCCCAGTGGTGTCTCCTATGGCCATTGCACACATGTCAGGTGATGCCCAAGATTCGGGATCTTGGTCTTCGTCATCGTCCCAGGTGGCGATGTAGGCCTTTTTTCCTTGCTTACAGTCGTCAGTTCCCAGTGGGCACTCCTTTGCGAAGTGTCCCTTTTTGTAACACTTGTAGCATGTGACGTCCGAAAGATCCTTCTCAGCAGGTTTTCTTTGGGAACTCTGTCCTTTCTGTGAGTTCCCATTTCCCTTTTTGAACTTTCCCTTGTAGAAGGATCGAAGGGCCCTTGTTACGAGGACTAGTTCCTCATCCTCTTCTTCTTCAGATTCTTCATGTTGCTCTTGAACAGACTTGAGCACCTTTTCGAGTTTGAGGGCGATCCCTTGGTGTGCTCTCTTTTGCTCCTTGTCATCTATCTTTCTTTTCTCATGTCCCACCAGTTTTCCAAAGACCTGGTGAAGCATAAGAGTTCTGTTTTCAGGGTTCTCCTTGAACATCGTTCTTTCATTTGCCCACTCTCCAGTCAACCCGTTGAAGAGTTGTTGAACCTTCATTTTATCAGTGATTTCCTCCTTAGTGATCCCAAGACCAGCCATCTTAGTGCAAAGTCCCTCGAACCGGGATTGGTAACTATCGACTGATTCTCCCATTTCCATTTGGAAATTGAAGAACTCCCTCCTCGCATTCATCTGAAGATCTTCTCCGAGGTCTGAGTTCCCAATGTGCATTTGTTGGATGGCTTCCCACACTTCCTTCGCTGTGTCTAGATTCGCCACCCTATCACAGTCTTGCACCGTCATAGCGTTCTTGAGGTACTGTATGGCCTTGAAGTTGGCCTCCATACACTTATACTCATTTGGCCCCCATTTGGAGAGGTCATTCTCAATAGCTGGATCAATCTTGAAGTTCCCTTTCTCTATAACGCACCAAGCCTGGTAGTCCTGGCTGCGCATCCAATTTTTCATGTCGCGTTGCCATACTTCGAATCTGCCAGTGATGAGCCTTGGTGGCTTGCTGTTGTTGTGACCGACTTGGGTGAGTTCGTGAGCCATTTTGAAACTTGCGATGCTAACACAAATCTAGAGCAGCCTTGCTCTGATACCAATTGTTGGATCGTAACCGGAATAAACTATCACAAGTATTAGAAAGACAGAATGAACACAGTTCCTTATAAAGGAACCCCACTACAACCAACTAGTTGTATGGGTGAACCTCTATCTCCGCTTGGACGATTTTGAATGACTTACTTATATTATTGATTTGTTCCTTAGTTACAAACAGTCAGATTCAAACTTCTCTGTTCCTACGAGTTCTACCTAACTCTAGCAACACTAATGAATCTTCTCAACTGAGTTCCTAAGCAAACAACAATCACTAAATAAGTAACTCAAACCTTACACCGATCGCAGTTCCCTTGCTCCTGGGAACTTGGCTTCACCGTCGTCGAGATCAGACACTCGCCGCCGGGGACTTCTCTTCTTCTTGCTCTTTCTCTGTTGTGGGTATTTGTGAGTTCTGGGAGAAGTGCACAATCCGAGAACTATTCATTTGGCTTTATACTCGAGTGCACTTGGGCTTCAATCGCATCTTTCATTTGTGTCCGAAATGCCCTTTGCTTGATGCCCAAGTTGTACTTTCTTCACATGTGACTTCGATTTGAATTATGTCAACTTCTTGAAACGATCGGAGCGTTGGATCAATCGTGACAGTCTGCTCCTCAGACTGTGTCTTCATCCTGTCCAAGACAGGATCCCGTAATATGCGCTGATCGGTCCTTGTCTTCACATGTGAGTTCGCATGTCGTGGGAACTGTCCTCTTCAGAGTTCCTTTGAGAGAAACTCTTCATCGTGTAAACCTGTGTTCTCTGGTCATTCCTGGGAGTTCCCATTACATGGGAACTTTCATCTTCAGATTTCCCTTGATTGGAACTCTTCATTGTGTGCTTCTGTGATCTTCGGTCATTCATGGAAGTTCTTTGCTCAACCTATGTTCCTTAGAAATACTTGATCAAAGCACATTAGTTCCCTTATAGTGTTTGTTATTATCAAAACTCGGAGAACTGTATCGTTGTTCCGATATTTAGAACCAAAGGTCCCAACATCGTTCCAACAAAAATATACTTACCAGGTGAGCAAATTTGGGGATAGGATAACAACCCTGCACCAGCTAGTTTCACCATTTGGCAAGGTAATTAATTAATCAAACTTCAATCAATTCACATGGAGATTGTTGATTGTTTGATTCAGTTTATTAAATTCTCACACTTTTGTTTTGGGAAAAAAAGATAGGGTTGTCATAGAATTCTTTTTAGGTAGCCATAAAGTTAAATTCTTTCCACATACGAATGCTTTGTTCCTTGTTTGTCCCTTTTCTACTATAGCTAGGGTTTTTCCCCTCAAAAGAAGGCATGGAAAATTACTTTAGAGACATATGTGTTAATTTATTTTTTTTCTTTGATGATGATGATATTTATTCTCTAGTTTCATTTGAGATTTTTTTTTTAAAATTTTGCAGACTGACACAGCTTCTGTGTTGTTGGAAGCTATTGGTTACATTAGATTCCTTCACAGTCAAATTGAGGTGATGTAGCATTTCTCTTGTCATATTATCCCCACCCCTACATTCTTTCCTGCAACCAAACACAACGTTAAGTCATGCGGAGAACAATATTTAACCTATCTTTGTTTTACATGTACTGTATATAAAAATGGAAAAGCTTCTCCACGTACACCAAAACAAATAGACAAATTAAAGTTCTAATATATATGCTACGTAGTTGGAATATTCTTTGGATTTGGACTTACATAAAAGGTTTTAGCGAGCTGTTTAAGAAGTTGATTTTATCTTAAAAACCTTTTTCAAACTGGGCGGGTGAAGTGATTAAGTTAAGCCGAGTAATTGCGCACCGGTCAGAGTTGTAGGGCGCACCGGCTTTTTAGCAGCGGTGTGCCCTACCGCTCCAAATTTTAAAAAAAAAAATTGAATAAAAGGCAGCGACCGCTGCCGCTGCCCATTAAAAAACAAAAAAAATTTGTCGTTATTATGGCAGCGGCAGCGGCCACCGCTGCCGTTGCCTTTTTAAAAAAAAAATTATTGCATAGAGCGGCCACCGCTGCCGCTCCCTTGCCCTCAGTAAAAAAAAAATACCGCGGCTATTTATACCGAGCAATGAGGCGAGGTCGGAACAATGGAGAAGCGGTAAGAAGAAAAAAGCTCTCAAATTCGTCCCCAAAGTTACCTCTACCAAAATAATGTCGGGTTTTTGGCCATTCAACGAAGGGCAAGGCTATTCTAGTTCAAATCCGGTAAATGTGAACGACGATCAATATGGCGGTTTTGAAGAAATTCCTTATGGTGGACATGGCTATTCTAGTTCAAATCCGGTGAATGTGAGCGACGATCAATATGGCGGTTTAGAAGGAATTCTTTATAGTGGACATCAAAACGAGGAGGTTTTGCATCAAAACGAAGAAGCGGTATGGAATCGATTATTTATTAAATTATTATTTTTATTATAAGCAATCATTTTTTAGGGTTGTTATAACTAATCATATTTTATAGTTGTTATAATTGTTAAATTAGTTGTGTTAGTGCAAAATTTTCGTTTTAATTTCTCATATTGTGTTGAATTTGGGAGTTTATAATCGAATTAATTAATGAAGTATTTGTCATAATTGTTTCTAGTTTCCCGATTTTTCTACCTACTTTGAGTCTGATTATGAGTGGTCGGAACGTAATCATATGCTAAAATGGGCTAGAGAAGTAGGACGTAATTTGAACATGGTGTTGACAATTAAGAACTCATGGGAAACGAAGGTCCTTTTAGCATGTGTGTTGGCTGGTGAGTACAAGCCAAAGAAGAAGGGCAAATCCGGTGTTAATATGCCGACCCTACAAGTTGGTGATGATCTAAAGGAAAAACCACGTAGCAGGAAAATGGGTTGCCCGTTCGAATTGGTTGGCCAACGGGACAGGAGGACCCATCATTGGCGGCTAAGCGTGAAATCCGGTCGCCACAACCACGACCTTTCCACTGGTCTGGAGGGATATCCTTTTGTCGGCCGCTTAACTGATGAGCAAAAGGAGGATGCAAGGATATTAACCCTCTCACATGGTGCCCCGAAGTTTGTTATGACATACTTGCGTGAAAAGTGGTCGGACATCACAACTTCGATGAGACAGTTGTACACTTTTCGGCACGATGTATTGAAGAAAGAGATGAGCTCAATGAATGTAACACAATCCTCACTCCATTTCTTAAAGTCAAATGGATATTATCTGGATTATCGAGCCGAGGAAGGAACGAGATAATAGACTTTTTCTTTGCCCATCCCAAGTCGTTGAATCTGCTGAAGTAGTTTCCGTATGTTGTGATCATGGATGCGACATACAAAACCAACATGTAAGTAATTATAATAAAAGCGTTTTTACTTGAAATTTAAGTTTTGCACGTTAACTTATTCAGATTAATTAACATTTCAGGTATAACATGCCTTTGAGTGAGATGGTAGGATTTACTTGCACCGGGCACACTTTTTGTATTGGGTTTGCATTTATGGTAAGAGAGACCCAAGATCACTACGAATGGGTGTTATATCAGTTGCGGGAGGTGTTCGAAATGGTTGGGAAAATTCCAGAAGTTGTTGTCACAGATCGGGATATTGTCGAGGTTAACGCCATTGCGGTCATGTTTCCCAACGCCAAGCACCTATTGTATTGGGTGCATATCAAGAGGAATTGCAAGGCGTACGCTTTGGAAAACGGGTTTTCTGAGGGGACTGCGGAGTGGTTTGGAAACAAAGCATGGGAGCTATTTTGCTCAATGACAGTAGCAGAGTATGAGGCACGACTTTGTCTATTGCGGATTGGTGAGATTGGAGTACAAAAGCCGCTCAATTCGTTGTTGTTAGCGTACCTCCAGAGGAATTGGCTTACTCGTTGGCGTGATCACATTGTTAGAGCCTACATTGATCATTGTCTACATTTGTTTACAAGGACCACAAACAGGTACGCTAATCAATTTTCCTTATTAGAAAACTCTTAAACACAAATATTAGCTATTGGTACTAAATTAACGAAATATTTATCAGGGTCGAGTCCCAACACTCTGTGTTGAAGGATTATTTGGAGTCTTCTGTTGGGGGGTTCAACACGGTCTTGAGAAAGATGCACGCCATGGTGAACATTCAGGTGCACACTATTAGGGGAGAGATGGAACAAGACCGTACCAGTGAACCGTTGTCCATCAAACATATGGACGAGCCACTCAAAACTGTCTTCTCTCGTCTTCCAGGGAAGGTTTCCAACAATTGTATCGGAGAGTTGTTTGCCCATGTCCGCGCTATATTTGACCCGAACAGGCCTTTCCGTCAAATATGCGACGATGCGTGGTGGACAACCTCCTGTGGACTACCATGCCCTCACCAAGTCCAAGCTTGTATCAATGAATGCAGGCCTATTCAACTTTCAATGATTCATGATTTCTGGAAACAATTGGTGTGGGAAGGCCAAAGGGGAGTAGATGAACAGGTGGCCCCCACAGCCCTAAATCCAACTGACGAGATTTGGACGAGGATGATACAAGACTTCTATGAAGGCAAGATTGATTCTACTGTCAAACACGTGGTTGGTCGAAAATACTTGAACCTCAATTATCCTGAGGAGGGGGATGTGGTGGAGCCATCTCGCAATAGGAAGAAGAAGGGTAGGCCAAGGAAGGACTCAAAGGTTCAACCAAGAAACTTGACTAGGCTGGACCATCTTCAACAACGCGGGAAAGGCACTCGTTCTATGCCTGGGGTCGCACTTAGCCATGTTCCAGAGGAGGAGGAGGAGGAGGAGGAGCAGGAGGGAGAAGATGTATATCGTCCGACGGTTGAAGGAGGAGGTCACATTGAAGTTGATCTCGGTGTCCATGTACCACAATTCATGAGGCGATTCATCGTCAGCGCTCTTGATGTCCTAGGAGACGGTAATTGCGGGTATAGGGCACTCGCTTGTCTTGTTGGGTGGGGGCAGGATTGTTGGAGGAGGATGCGAGAGGAGTTGGCTTTGGAGTTGAGGACCCATTACGAGACGTATGCATGCTTATATCCTTATATTACGCATATTGATGATTTGATCAATCAAGTCAGTACAGACTACTACTAGATGGAGACGCCAATAGTCGGATTGGCGTTTGCTACTAGATTCCAGTGTGCACTTGTCGTACTATCCGAGCGTGGTCCTCATACATGCCTCCCGATGATATCTAGTGAAGCTCCGAGTACTCCTGTGTGGACAGGGTCGTGGCGATAGCTCATCTAGGGAACCACTATGTCCCGGTATGCGTCATACACTTACATAAATTTCATAATGGACAAGCTTTTATTATATTATTTACGAATTTGTCATTGTAGGTTATGCTCGTAGATGAAGCTCCCATGCCGACCTCTGCGAAGCTTTGGACCCAATATCATCATTATAGTGTTGATGGGTGGATATTCGCTTTCATGAACGCATGGCCCGGTACGTCAGTTACCACAACGCAGAAGGGTTGCCTCCAAGTTTTTATTAGAGTAGTACTAGTATTTGTATTTATATTTACGAATTTCTCGATCGGTACTTGTATTGGTACTTGTATTTGTAAGATATTATTATGGTTATTATTATTTGTGGGACTAGTATTTGTATTTGTATTTGTATTTGAATTTGTATTTGTATTTCTATTGGTACTTGGATCGGTACTTGTATTAGGGTCTAGGGTTTAGGGTTTTTAGGGTTTAGGGTTCATAGGGTCTAGGGTTTTAGGGTTTAGGGTCTAGGGTTTAGGGTTAGGGTTTAGGGTCTAGGGTTTCTATGGTTTAGGGTTAGGGTTAGGGTTAAGGTTTATGGTTTCTAGGGTTTAGGTTTAGGGTTTAGGGTTCTAGGGTTTAGGGTTTTTAGGGTCTAGGGTTTAGGGTTTCTAGGGTCTAGGGTTTAGGGTTTCTAGGGTTTAGGGCCTTATATTACGCATATTGAAAAAACACAAATAATAATCCACTAAACATCCTAATATCCAAACATAAAAAGTCCATAACACATCCAAATAAATAATCCATAAAACATCTAAATATCCAAACATAAAAAGTCAATAACACATCCAAACAAGTAATCCATAAAACATCTATCTGTAATAACTGGCATCACTACGCCGTCCAGGCTGGTAACGAGGGGGCGGCGGAAATGGGCGCATCTCCGGTTCAGCTTGGGGGAGCTCTCCAAAAACTGCTCTGTCAATACCATTGAAAAAATATGTGGCATATGGACCTCTCATTTCACTAGCGTATGGACGGAAACTTCGGACGTACCCTTCCAAGTAAGCCATGCGCTGCGTCAAAAAAACATGATTATTTAAATATTAATAAATTAGTATAGGTAATAATGAACAACATATATGGTTCAATATGGATGAGCACGTTGATCTCTCATAAGATATGGATGAGACCGAGGCTGAAGCCATGGTACATAGTTTCTGTCCGCTGTATAAGGGAATATGGCCATCTCCCCCTCGGGCACCAAGGATTGATAGCGGGATTCCCAACGGTCATCCTCGTTTCTGAAAGTGACTTTATATTTGCTTGGACCCAATTTCGACTCTCTTTTTACAGTTTTTGGCCTAATGACGTCCAACACTGGAATTTTTTGGTGGTAACCGAGCTGCCTGTAGCATCTGTCCGGCATATACGGCTCCCTCATATCGAAGTAGGTGAGTACCCCACGATAACGAGAGAGCACAAGCTCGTCGGTGGAAAAGTTAAGGCCCTGGCCCCACGACATCCAAATAACCTGATCAATCTTGATCTCATCTAATTGATGTCGTATGGCAAGACATTCTTCATCATTGCCGTGTCGGTTCCAATCTGAATGGTACGGGGTCGGATCATCACCCAACGATATGCTCAACCGACCTCTAAAGGTCGGAAAGTACCTCCAAATCCAAGTCTGTGAAATATATAAATATGTTATGTTAGATGTGTGTACAAAACGTTACAATATATTTAAAGTGTATATAAGGTTAGATATACTCACGTGTAGGACGTACATGCACCCACTAATACCCGCAGCCTCTCTGCGCCTTGCACAACCCAACTGCCTATACAAGTAGGCCAATGTACCCGTTGTCCATGCATAATGAGATGTCGTCGTATGGTCTAGTACCAGATGCAAGAGCTGTAGCTAGGTAGTGCCATCAGACTTGTCCAAAAATAGCGTGTTTCCAAGCAACATGAACAAGTAAAGAGAAGCGATCAAATATGGGTCCGCTTCTTGTTCAACCAGGGCTGACAACCTCTCCTTCAAAAACACCGTGTTGATGCCACCGCTTGAGGTCTGCTTGTTCACCTCCTAGCATTTCCGCCATCCTCAGGCGTAAAGCGTCATCACTCAAAAGCCCTTTCCTGACCTTAGCGCCATTCAATGGAAGGTTTAGTATCTTTGAGACGTCGTGCAGGGTGATGGTAATCTCCCCCTAAGGAAAGTGGAAACTATTCGTTTCCGGGTGCCATCTCTCCACGAATGCAGAAATCAGCGCTCTGTCCATTTCTCGGAACTTCCAATCCTTCAGATGACTCAAGCCGCTTTGGTTTACAAGCGTCACCCAATCCTGGTTTGAATGGTTGTCCGCCGAGTTTTTCAAGAAGTCTAACGCCTCGGACCAACCTTGCACCTTAAGGTTTTTTGCCCACTGTTCACATTACAACAAAAATTAAGTTTTGAACATTATAAATAATATCATAATTTTTAAAATTATAGGTCGTTCTTACCTGTTGGTGATCCCATATGTAATGTGCCCTATGTGTATGAAAGTGGGTGAGTAAGGACGTGTCGCTTGGACCGCCACCATATCCGCCCACCGGATGGACCGGGGCTGCTAATCCAAGGTCCTCATAAGGTGGGACCTCATAATCATGGGTCGGGATATCGGGCTCCGGAGGAGCCGAGTAGCGCATGGGAGGGGGTGGGTTTGTGTAAGACGGAGGAGCCGGGTTTGTGTACAACGTCATCAACGTAGACGGCTCTTCTGGTGGCGTAATATGGCTCGTACTACCATAATGGTGCGTCTCCTGTGGTGGCATATAGCTTGTACCACCATACTACATCTCTGGCGGTGGCATATAGCTCGTACTACCACCATACTGCGTCTCTTGGAATGGCATATAACTCGTACTACCGTAATTATACGCCTCTTGTGTTGGATATTGCAGGGGAAATTGGTAACCCCCGTATTGCCCATGAGCGACCCCGTATTGCCCATGAGCGAATGATGGACCAGCTTCACCATAACCCGTATTAGCATATGTGGGCTGGGTACCACCATAGAGGTCCGGAAATGTATCACCACTTCTATTCAGCAATCTTTCGATTGCTGAAATATCATCTGCATGCATTTTTTACAATATTTCTCTAAAATCTAATAACGTGCATAATGCTCATTTAAGCACATAATTAATATATCAAACTACTAATTCATCCGTAAATATAGTAACCATGCACATTAAGAAAAATTCATATTCACCCTCAACAACTACTTAATCGCTTATTTTTATAATACTCATAAATTAACTTACTAACATGTATGAACCTAATTTAAACTCATAATTAATGAAAAAAACTAATAATTACACCATAAATAAATTAATTATTCAAATTATGAAATTTTATAATTATTTTCTACAACTACTTAGTCACTAATAATTATACATACATTAAATTTACTATCATGTAAACTACTTAATCGATCAAACTCTCGGTAATTAACCTATAAACTACTTAATACATAAAACAAATAATTAATTCATAATATAAAAATAAATTTAATATTTTGCGTACCTAAACCCTCCACGGGGGCGACGGGTTGGCTCGTCGTCGCTTCCGGAAGCGGGACTTCAACCTCCTCTCGAACTCTCGAGGTTGCCTCACTCTCATTTAAGTTAATATTTCGTCGGGATTCATTCCGCCGTCTACTTGAAGATGACTTCGAGCCAAACAAATTCTAATAAAAAAATTAAGTTAGTTTTAACGTTAATAACTTAAAATAATTCAATTAAAATAAATAAAAATCATACATACCGAAGGCAGCGGAATAAACTATCGCAAGTATTAGAAAGACAGAATGAACACAGTTCCTTATAGAGGAACCCCACTACAACCAACTAGTTGTATGGGTAAACCTCTACCTCCGCTTGGAGGATTTTGAATGACTTACTTATATTATTGATTTGTTCCTTAGTTACAAACAGTCAGATTCAAACTTCTCTGTTCCTACGAGTTCTACCTAACTCTAGCAACACTAATGAATCTTCTCAACTGAGTTCCTAAGCGAACAACAATCACTAAATAAGTAACTCAAACCTTACACCGAATCGCAGTTCCCTTGCTCCTGGGAACTTGGCTTCACCGTCGTCGAGATCAGACACTCGCCGCCGGGGACTTCTCTTCTTCTTGCTCTTTCTCTGTTGTGGGTATTTGTGAGTTCTGGGAGAAGTGCACAATCCGAGTACTATTCATTTGGCTTTATACTCGAGTGCACTTGGGCTTCAATCGCATCTTTCATTTGTGTCCGAAATGCCCTTTGCTTGATGCCCAAGTTGTACTTTCTTCACATGTGACATCGATTTGAATTATGTCAACTTCTTGAAACGATCGGACCGTTGGATCAATCGTGACAATCTGCTCCTCAGACTGTGTCTTCATCCTGTCCAAGACAGGATCCCGTGATATGCGTTGATCGGTCCTTGTCTTCACATGTGAGTTCCCATGTCGTGGGAACTGTCCTCTTCAGAGTTCCTTTGAGAGAAACTCTTCATCGTGTAAACCTGTGTTCTCTGGTCATTCCTGTGAGTTCACATTACATGGGAACTTTCATCTTCAGATTTCTCTTGATTGGAACTCTTCATTGTGTGCTTCTGTGATCTTCGGTCATTCATGGAAGTTCTTTGCTCAACCTATGTTCCTTAGAAATACTTGATCAAAGCACATTAGTTCCCTTATAGTGTTTGTCATTATCAAAACTCGAAAAACTGTATCGTTATTCCGATATTTAGAACCAAAGGTCCCAACATCGTTCCAACAAAAATATACTTACCAGGTGAGCAAATTTGGGGATAGGATAACAATATTTAACCTATCTTTGTTTTACATGTACTGTATATAAAAATGGAAAAGCTTCTCCACGTACACCAAAACAAATAGACAAATTAAAGTTCTAATATATATGCTACGTAGTTGGAATATTCTTTGGATTTGGACTTACATAAAAGGTTTTAGCGAGCTGTTTAAGAAGTTGATTTTATCTTAAAAACCTTTTTCAAACTGGGCGGGTGAAGTGATTAAGTTATCAGCCAGTCAGGTATAGATTTCGAGTCTCATAAGGTTTCAATTTTTAACATATTTTGAAATTAAAGCCGTACCCTAGCTTATATATACATGGTTGTGTGCATTATTGTACATAAATTATATATATTATATTAATTTATTTCTAAACGCTTAAAAAATATGCAGGCTCTGAGCCTTCCATACTTGAGCAGTGGATCTGGAAATAACAAGAGGCAGCAACACCCTCACTCTGTATGAACAAAGCCTATATAACCACTTAATTATGTCAATTTTTCATCAGTACCATTTTCTAATCATAGAATTTTTTTAAAAAAATTACAGTTCCGGATATTTATTCCATCAAATCTACCTTGCATGTTATCATTTTAGCATGTAATTATCTTATTTAATCACCCAGCTATTAGCTACTATGAATCTATGATATTATCAGATCGAGTAACTTCAATTTCTACAGGCTCAAGGAGAAAGGAAGTGCATATTTCCTGAAGACCCCGGCCAGGTATAGTGATTTAAATTAATTAGTACTAGTTTATACTACTACTGGATCCAAAGCCGTTCATAAAGGCTAGGGTACGTAACAACACTTTGTTTAAATTTTCAAACAAAAGCATGCCAATAATATTTTTGCCGGAAAAGCCATCCTTTTTTGCCACCCCTACCGAGTATATCGGCTTTTGTTCATCAACTTTATATATACTGTCTACTTTTTTAACTACTCGTATATCTATAATCTATGTCTTCTCAAAACAGTGATTAAATGATGATTAATATTGATTCCATTTATTATCAATTAACTAATGAAGTATAGCAATATACTAATTACCAATACTCAGTTGGTCTAGTGGTAAAGTGATGCTAGACTCCTTAAGTGTACATGTATGGAGAAACTGATATTGCAGGTCTCCACCAAAATGGGGCCACGAAGCACCCGGTCCGGATGTAGAGCGGTGTCCGACCGATTGAACCGGGCGAGCCAAAAGAGAAGACAAAAAAACAAATAGCAATATACTAATTATTATTAAAATACTAGCTCCACTTGGAAAGAGTGTCACATTAATTAAGCCTTAAATTTTGTTAAAAATGTTATTCGTTTTAGAAACTATATAGTTATTTTGGTTCAAGTGAGGATCACTCTTGTGGTAAAACCTTTTGTTTAAAATGAGGACTAATCTCAACCATTAGATTTATTTCATCACTATATATTGGATGGTCAAGATTTTTTTTCTTTTTTATTTTTTTATTTTTTTTTATTTTTTTATTTTTTATTTTTTATTTTTTATTTTTTATTTTTTATTTTTTATTTTTTTATATTTTATACTTTGTTCATTGTTTAAAAAAGCTTTAAAAATGCTAAATATGGTAGTTCAATTTTTATATAATATGAGTTCATTTTTATACACTAGAAGTTCAATTTTTTATGTTAGGAGTTCAATTTTATATATTGTATGAGTTCAATTTTTATATTCTACGAGTTCATTTTTCAATCGATGATAAGTTCAATTTTTATGTGCTTTGAGTTTATTTTTAAATAATTCGATTTTCATATAACTAAAAAATATTAAAAAATAAATAAAAAAATTTCAAATTTTTTTATTTTTTTATCTTTTTAAAATGATTTTCTTATTTAAAAAAAGAACTAAAAATGTTAAATATGACAGTTCAATTTTTATATACTACGAGTTCATTTTTATACACTAGAAGTTCAATTTTTTATGTTAGGAGTTCAGTTTTCTAAATTGTATGAGTTCAATTTTTATATTCTACGATCGAGTTCATTTTTTTTATTTATGATAAGTTCAATTTTTTGTGCTTTGAGTTTATTTTTCATATAATTCAAAATAATTGATTTTTTTCAAATTTTTATTTATTTTTTTCGATTTTTTCCTTTTTTAAAATTATGTTCTTTTTAATAAAAAAAAGCTTTAAAAACGGTAAATTTGACCATTCAATTTTTATATACTATGAGTTCATTTTTATATACTAGAAGTTTAATTTTTTATGTTAGAAGTTCAACTTTCTATATTGTATGAGTTCAATTTTTATATTCTACAAGTTCATTTTTTATCTATGATAAGTTCAATTTTTATGTGCTTTGAGTTTATTTTTTATAAAATTCGATTTTCACAAACTTAAAAAAAAAAAAATTTGAAAAAATCTTGACCATTCAATACATAGTAAAGGAGTAAATCCAATGGTTGAGATTAGTCCTCATTTTAAGCCTTGTCCTTACCACAGGGATGGTCCTCACCGGAACCATACCCTAATGACTTATATATTAATTTGTGAGGTACACGATTTCTACTATGCAAAATTGTTATACTGATTCTATGCAAATAAGGTGAATATGTAATAAATGGTAAATTTAAGAAAACGTTTATACGGAATAATGTTTTGGTTTTAATCGTTAAATTCCTTGATGATTATGTTAAATTTTTTTAAAATGACAATGTTTAAGTAAATATTGTCATTTTTTTTAAATGACAATATTTTTCTAGTCTTGAAAGAATATAAAATAAAATTGCTGGTAATATAAAAGACTTAGTTTCAATATAAATAGAATATTGCATGTATCAATTATTCTGTTATAAAATTAAAATGGTTCTAATATATCATGGATGATCATGAAATGAAAAATATTCCAGAGTGAAATGATCAAGATGGTCCCTTTTCTTTTTGAGCAAAAGATGGTCCCATTTTCAACCAAACTACAACATGCATGTATATAATCTCATTTTTCTTCTTCTTTTTTTATTTTGTAATAATTATATTCACCCGGATACGAATGGAACTTGCATGTATACTAAAATCAAGAATATTAATTAGAATTACACTACCTTTATTAGGGCTTTGGAAGTATGATACTTTGTTTAGTTTTAAAAAAAGTATGTTAATTAAGGTTTTCTATCTTATTTTTTCAGGAGGAGCTAAAGGACTTGATGAATCGAGGGCTATGCCTAGTCCCAGTGTCTTGCACCTTGAACGTAGGAAGAGATAACGGGGCCGACTACTGGGCCCCGGCACTTGGCGGGTTCCAATAGACGGACCGTCGACAACCTGTGATCTAGCTAGCGTAGAAGACGACTAAATTGTGCAACCGGCCAAGACGAGGCGTTTTCATGAAGATGGTATAACATCATGAGCAGTCAATATTCTCTAGAGCCAAAACTAACCTACCAACTACTTATTGTTTTGGCTACAAATTAAGGTTGATTGCTCATGATGCTATATGCAATTTATTCTTGATCGCCCTTCATTATGAGTTGCCATGCTTTCTAGCATACTATTTGCAATTTCGACAAAAACATGTTTATGATTTGTATTCTTCTATCTTTATTTGATTTGCAAATGTAACATGTACCTCGATCGTGCTTACATCTTGATTGTCGATTTTATTTTATTTTTTGGTTGAAGGACAGGCAACACTCTCCGTCCTCTAGGGGGGATTTTATAATATAAAAATAGGTGAAGTAATAATTAAGCGGGAATAGTCCAACCCCTTACATCATCCAAAATAAAAGTTCTCACGAGATGGGAACTCAGTGAACCAAAGTTCCCACACGATGAGAACTAGATAAAGAAGAACAGAAATCCCTCAAAGTCAAGAAGAGTTCCCAAGACAAGGGAACTGAGAAAACGAGAGATCCCTTTGGATGGGAATTGGTGCATGCGTGAAAGCGACATCTCAGCGCATTTTTAGGGATCATGTCTCGATCGGACAAAAGCGCGTCTCATGCTTCAGAGTTACAACAGGTTGAAGACGACCATCCAATGGTCCGATGTGATCCAAGAGTTGACAATTCAAATTCAAATCAGAATCACATGTCAACCTTAAGAATCAGACTTGGAGAGCAAGACAAAAAGTGTATTTAGGACAAATACCTAAATTGATAAGGGTTTCTCATCACGCCTATTTAAACCCTTCAATAGTATCCTTGCTCGTTACTTTTCACAACTCAGAAATTTCAAACACAAGAGTGAGAGCTTAAGACCTAATAGGTGAAGACCATGTCTTGGTGAAAATTCCCCGGTGGCGAGCTAATCTTGACGACGGTGAAGGTTGAAAGGAGTTCCTAGGTCTAGGGGAACTCTGGTATAGAGACAGAAGAATGGAGAGGTTTGAGTTTCGCTTTGTCTTTGATTGTGAGCGTTCACCGGGTTAGGGTTGAGATAATGCATTAGTGTTGCCTAAGGAGAGAGTCCTTGTAGGAACAGATAAGTTTGTATTATGTCTTGTAACCTGAAGGGAACTAAACAATAAAGAAAAGAGAACTCATTCGAAAATCCTCCAAGTGGAGGTAGAGGTTTACTCACGCGGTTAGTTGATCGTTGTGGGGTTCCTCTATAAGAGAACTATCTCAATTTTTTTACCTGCACGTTTTATTATTCTGTTGCGTGTGAGAACTGTCTGATGCAATTCCCATAATCATTTATAACTAACCTTCGATCCAACAAGCTCTTCGGGGGGTATACCTAGGTTGAACTCATCATACTTGGGAGGCAAGGGTTTAGCCATTCTTGGTGAATTTGGTCTAGTGTTGGCGACACTCACCTTAACTATCTCGGGATAGGACGTCAGTAGGGTTGACTGTGGTGTTCCCGATGATAGTCGGGTGTGGCCTTCTTCTTGTTAGAATGTCCATCCCACATTTGAAAGTTGGGACTTAACTAGACTAGTATATAACTCAGAGCTGATTACTCCTCCTATTGCCAATTGGTTTTAGGATGGAAACCCGCTAGGCTAATATGGTATCACGATCTTGATCCATTATCCACGTTCAAAAAAATCGGTCATGGTTCCAACAACCACACAATCCCGAACGATGTTGAACCTTCAAAACCGTTCATCATTGTTCAATTTCACAATGCCATTAAGCTTACCTCCACGAATTACATTACGTGGAAAGCCCAAATACAATCTATTTTTGAAGGATATGGTTTGTTCAAGTTCTTGGATGGATCATATCCCGCCCCACCCAAAACACAACCCAATTTTGTCAATCCGGAGGTCACAGTGCCTAACCCGACTTATTCTACTTGGCTACGTCAGGATTGCCTTCTTTATAGCGCTCTTGTTGGAACCCTTTCGGCCACTATCGCGCCGCTCATTACCAGGGTTGCGTCGTGCCAATTAAGATCCATGGCAGATGCTTGAAAACACATGTCAAACCTTCTCGTGGGCATATTCATCAACTTAAAGACAAGCTCCGAAATTTGAAGAAAGATGCGCTGTCTATCACCGAGTTCATGCAGTAGGTCAAACACTATGTTGATCTTCTTGCCTAGCTCGGAAAAGAACAGGATCCCGAGGATGTCATTGACTATGTTCTTAAAGGTCTTGACAATTCCTACCAATCCGTCATTGATGGAGTTCGAGCATGTGACACAACGATTTCTTTTGAGGAATTGCATGAAAAGCTTATCAACAAGGAACTTCAGTTGAAGATTGAGGGTGCGGATTCTTCATCCTCTCTGGCGACTGCTATGACCGCCCAAACCAAGTCTCGTTTCAAGCAAAAGCAGAACAGCCAATCCCAACAACCGGTCGTGGAACACACCACAACACCAAAACCCTAATATCCCGAACCCTAATTACCCACCACCGCCACCAAACCCTAACCCTCCCAACTTTCGTCCAAATTTTCTCGGCAAGTGCCAATGGTGTCGTGAAGTTGGTCACGTTGTTGCCTACTAGCCATTGTTCCGTCAAATGGCTCCAAAGTTGCGTCCACCATCCCAGCGGAGGCCTCCTTATCCGCCACCTCCACAGAATTCACCATCACTCTATCAATCGCGCCCCATGCCCCAAGTTCAAGCAGCTACCAACACAAACCAATCATGGTTGCTTGATAGTGGGGCTTGTCATACCACCACCCATGATCTCCAAAACCTAAGCCATCACTATCTGTATGAGGTTCTAGACGAGCTTCATATTGGTAACGGTAATGGTCTCAAAATTTTAGGTCACGGGAAACTTAATTTTCATACAAACAACCATTCTTTTAAGTTTGATAATGTCCTTCTTGTTCCTCAATTGTCAAAAACTATCATCTCTGTCTCTCAATATACGTCTCAAAACAATCTTTCCGTTGAATTCTTACCTACTTATTTTCTTGTGAAGGATCTTCTTTCGGGATCGGTCCTTCTTAGCGGACCTTGTGTTGATGGTGTCTACTCCTGGCCTCTTTCCGTTTCTCCTCAAGTACTCACCGCTCGTTCTTCCATCGGGTCTTCTCTTCATCACAAACTGGGTCATCCATCTTCGGTAGTCTTAAAATTTATGCAATCTAGTTTTAATTTAGCTTGTTCCTATACATATTTTGAGTCTTGTAATTCTGGTTCAATTAATAAAAGTCACAAATTACCCTTTTATCGATCATCAATTTCGTCTAGTGCACCACTTGAAATTATTTTTTCGGATGTCTGGTCTTCTCTAGTTTTATCTCATGATGGTTATCACTATTATATTATTTTTGTTTATCATTTCACTAAATATATATGGTTTTATCCGTTAAAGAGAAAGTTCAATACAAAAGACACTTTCATCAAGTTCAAAACCCCAGTTGAGAACTTCTTTCAATCCTCAATCAAAATTTTGTATTCCGACAATGGCGGTGAGTACCTTGCCCTAGCTTCCTTTCTAGCCAATTCCGGGATCACACACTTCACTACGCCTCCCCATACGCCACAACACAATGGCTATTTCGAGCGTCGTCATCGACACATGGTTGAGACGGGACTCACTCTTCTTTCTTATTCTGGTGTTCCTAACAAATTTTGGCCATATGCTTCTAAAACTGCGGTTTATCTTATCAATAGGATGCCAACTCCCACTCTACAAAATATGTCTCCATTTTTCAAGCTCTTTCAAACTCTTCCAAAATATCAAAAACTTAAATGATTTGGTTGTTTGTGTTTCCCTTGGCTTAAACCTTACACATCTCACAAGCTTGAACCCAAGTCTTGTCCATGTGTGTTTGTTGGCTATTCCCTTTCCCAAAGTGCCTATTTTTGTCTTGATCCCGAGACCCTCAAGATTTAAACTACTAGGCATGTTACATTTTTTGAGCATGTTTTTCCCTTTCTTGCCATGCACACGTCCACACCTCCTTCACAAATTTCCGTTGCGCCTCCACCTTGGACAACCTTCAGCGTGCCAATATTAGCTAACCCTAATCTGCCGCCACCTCTTGGGTTTCCGCCTTTGCCTAACCCTAACCCTAACCCGGCTTCTCCCCTTAACCCTACTACGCCGTCGAACACCCCCTGGATCGCCAAACCCTAATTCGTCAAACCCTAACTCACCAAACCCTAATTCATCGTCGCCCTCGCCAAACCCTAACCCTAGATCCGGCTCCTCCTCCTCCGCTGCCTCTGATTCCGAGTCGAGCCCTCAAACCTCTCCATCTCTCTCACCCAACCCTAATTCGTCACCCCTACCCCTCTTGGTATTATTACTCGTTCCAGGAACCATATTTTTAAACCTATTCAAAAACTCAATCTTCATGCCCAAACTTCCCCTCATAAAGAACCTCATTCCATTACCCAAGCCTTAAAAGATCCGGATTGGCGCCACGCTATGGCATTGGAGTATTTTGATCTTTGCAAGAATGAAACTTGGGACTTGGTTCCGTCTGATCCTAATGTAAATGTTGTCGGGTGCAAATGGGTTTTTCGCATCAAATACAATCTGGATGGCTCGCTTGATATATATAAAGATCGGTTGGTAGCAAAAGGCTTCCATCAACGCCCGGGCTATGACTTTATTGAGATTTCAGTCCGGTTATTAAGCCGGTCGCGGTTCGAACCGTGCTGACTATTGCTGTTAAATTCGGTTGGCTCCTTCGTCAGATAGATGTCAATAACGCCTTCTTACAGGGCACATTGAATGAAGTTGTCTTCATGGAACAACCACCGGGGTTTGTAGATAAACAGTTTCCCACTCATGTTTGCAAGCTTAAAAAGGCGATATATGGGTTAAAGCAAGCTCCGAGAGCGTGGTACACTGAGCTGCGCAATTTCCTTCTACAGGTCGGTTTTGTGAATTCAGTTGCCGATTCTTCCTTGTTCATTTTTCGGTGTCATTCCACTGTTATCTATTTATTGGTTTATGTGGATGATATTATCATCACTGGGAGTAATAATTCTGCTCTTGAAGATATGATCATGCGTCTGCCTCATCGGTTTTCCCTGAAAGATTTGGGTGATCTTCAGTATTTTCTTGGTGTTGAAGTTCACTCTCATTTTAAGGGCCGTTTTTTGAATCAGCATAAGTACATACTTGATATCTTGCACAAGGCCAATATGGCTGATTCGAATGCAATCTCAACTCCCATGTGTGCGTCGGCTATCTTGCAAAAGACGTCGGGCACAATACTTGATTCTCCAACTGAGTTTCTGCTCTCCTTGGAAGCTTACAGTATCTCTGTTTGACACGTCCTGACATTGGTTTTTCTGTCAACAAGTTGTCTCAATTCATGCATTCTCCAACAACAACTCATTGGAGTGCTTTAAAAAGGTTGTTGCATTATCTAAAAGGCACGACTGAGCATGGCCTTGTTATTAGCCGTGCGTCCTCTTTGTCTCTTCAGGGCTTTACGGATGCTGATTGGGCTGGTAATAAGGATGATTTTACGTCTACCACTGGCTATTTAATCTACTTAGGTGCTACGCCTATTTCGTGGAGCTCTCGCAAGCAAAAGACAATTGCTAGATCTTCCACGTAAGCTGAATACAGGGCCTTAGTTGATTCGTGTGCTGAACTAGTTTGGGTTCATTCCTTATTAACTGAGCTCGGTGTTCGTCTTGTTCGTCAACCGGTTCTCTATTGTAATAATATGGGCGCCACTCATTCAAGTGCAAATTCCGCCTTTAATTCACGTATGAAGCATGATGCATTAGCTTTTCATTTTATTCGGGAGCTTGTCTAGAATGGTTTTCTGCGTGTTGCTCATGTCTCAACTAATGACCAACTGGCTGACGTTTTGACTAAGCCACTTGCTAGGCCACGATTTCACACCTTAATCTCCAAGCTTGGACTTTCGGATGCGACGTCTAGCTTGCGGGGGCATATTAGAGATAGTTGACCTTATTTAGATTATATTTTATGTACTCTTATCTTTTATGTTAGGTAAGATATTAGCATCACACACCTAATGTGGTATCAGAGCTATTTGCCTAACGACCTCTCTCGATCCTGGGCCCACCCCGTCTTGTTGTCCAAGTGGCAACTGGGCGTGTTAGAAGGGCCTTTTTCCTTCAGCCTTTTGACCGTTGTCTTCTTTGTGAATTTGTTACGTCTTGGGCCGAGATCATAGGACGTGTTAGAGTTGCATTCTTTTTTGGCCGCTCTACTGCTGGGCTCCAAATTAATGGGCATAACAATTATCATAACTATAACCTAAAACAGAGGTTAAAAAAATTATTAAACGACACATGTCACTTTTAGATTGGACCATACCACCCTTTTTTTTAAAACTAGTCTTTTATTTTTGGATATGATAAATTCTTATCCATGTTTTTCGAATATAGGATAGAAAATCCCATTGTTAAACAATCTTTTATTTTTTGATATGATAGATAGAAAGATCATTAGAATATTTTTTTATTTTATCATACAAATTCTAGAATATTTATTTTATTTTTAGATAGAATTGTTTTTTAACTAAGATATCTTAATTGATAATTTTTAATTGTTTATATATATATATGTTAAATAAAACAATCAATATATTAGTTTTTTTTAAATATCTTTGCATATATTAATTTTTACTTATTATTTTTAGATACGATACTATTTTAAATATTATAGTTTTTTAAAAATAGTCTCGCCTATATTATTTTATAATTATTATTTTTGGAAATAACAATTTTTTATAGATAAAATATGTATATTTCATTAAAAATATCATATATAAAATGACACATGTCAACACACATTGAACCACATCATCCATCTTTTTAATGCACTATATTATTGGGCTATTTTTTATTGGTTGAAATCTTATTGTAGACCAATGTATAAATATTTTATTTATATCTTAAAAAATAAATTATTTTTATTTATTTATTGATTTGTTAAACAAAATAAAAAACTCATTCACATAATTTATTTAAGATAACTTGATTTAATTTTTTTAAATATTATTCAATTTGAATATTAATAATAATAAAAAGTTCTAAATTCTAGACAAACTTAAAAGATAATTTTTTTAAAATATTTATTATTAAATTGGGATATTACTAATAAAAAATAGTTCTAGATTCTGAAAAACCTTTAAGTTTATCTTAGTTATGTACAAATTAAAAATTAACTTGCGTCTTACGATCATGATTATTTGTTCCTAGATAATTCATGTATATGAAAAAAACTATTATTAATATTTTGTTTAAGTAAAACCCGTACAAGGTACGGGAATACATACTAGTTGTATATTAAAATGGAAGTTAAAAATATATTTAAAATAACACATGTCACTTCTAGATTGAACCACGTCATCCTTTTTTCTTAAAACCAATTTGATCAATTAAAATTTAAATGAATTATTTTTACATGTTCAATTTAATTATAAATCCATGTATAAATATATTATTTATATTCATGAGAAATATTTGATAAGATTTGGATTTGGAATTTTTTTGCAAAATAATTATAAAATAAAAAAAAATTCCAATTCTACAAATCTATATTATTTATCTCCATATAAAATGAAACATGTCATTTCCCCCACATCATTCTGTTTTCATAAAATTAACAAGTTGAATTTCCGTGATACTCTCGGGGTAATTTTAATAAAGATTATAAAATAATAAGATATTAGTATAAAATTTAAAATACTTATATAGAATATAGGTAAAAATTATGTAATTTATAAAAAAAAATTAAGATCGTGCCACATATTTTAATTGAATATATTTAAAAATTAATTTTATTATTTGTTGAAATCTTGCCCCATATTTTGATTAAAATTTTGAAATGTTAATTTCACTTGAATTGAATATTTTTCTATATTTTTCTTCAGATAGTAATATGCATAAAACAATCAGTTTTTATAAAATATTTATTAAGGTTATGTATTTTGAGTTCTTATCTTTTATTTTGTAATGAATAAAATAATAATAATTTTAAATATAGAGAAAAATAATATAAATATTGGTTTAGAAGATAACATGGAGAAAAAAATAAAAATAATATAATGTTATAACTTAAAGATAATTACGGTAGGATATCTAGCAAGAATAATATAACTTATTAAAATAGTTTTTATTGTTAATTTATTAAAATTTAGGTACATATATGAATGTATACTAAAATTTATCATATATTCTATAAATAATTTATTATATTGCAAAAAATCAACATATATTTAAAAATATTATATACTTGGAGTGCAAGATTTTACAAAAGATAAAGGAAAATTTATTATGTATAAAATCTATAACTATATATTAAAGGTATAACTTTTAGAGCCACTAGAACGATTTTGGCCCCACCTCATATTACAAAATTAATTTTAATTCCTAATATTTTAACTTTTTCCCATTAAATTCTTCATTAACTATTTAAATCTATCTTTAGCATCAAACAAATATCTATTTAGTATAACAATATCCTTTAAAAACTTCCTTATACAAATATTTAAAGTAAAGAGAACAAATTTAAAATATTTTAAAATAAATATAAATATCTTTTTATCTTTTAGCATGATATCTTTTCACGAATTTATTTATAAATATATATATATTCTTTTATAATAATAAAATTAATGATAAATAATTATAATGTTTAAAAATAATAAAAGTAGGTAATATCTATAACTATATATTAAAGCTATACCTTTTCGAGCCATCAGAACGATTCTGGTCCCACCTCATATTTTAAAAAAATAATATCAATTTCTATTATTATAACTTCTTTCTATTAAATTTTTTTAACTATTTAAATTTATCTCTAATATCAAACAAATCTCTATTTAGTATTTTTTTTTTTTTGATAAGGAAAGAGATTAGGGAGACCACTACTGGTCACCCTAGAGCATCCCGGGGGATGAGGGTACGAAGACCCGGATCACCTGCTAGAGGGACGGCGGAGACGCGTCTGAACGAACCAGCAATGAAGTCCGCCACAGAGTTGCACTCCCGAACAACGTGCGAGATACGCCACTCCTGGAAACGAGCCAGCAAACAATGGATATCTGCACGCAGCAACTCGATCTCCCACGGGCAGCGCCAGTCACCGAGTACGGCATTGACCAGCTGCACATTATCGCCTTCAATCTGGATCCGGGGAATGCCACGTCTAATGGCCTCAAGAAGTCCCTGGCGTAAGGCGATGGTCTCGGATATCAGAACAGATTGTCGACCAATCAGTCCTCCGTCGAAATGGATGGGGAAGCCACCAGAGTCCCTGAGGATGAACCCGAACGAAGCCACGCCATCTGCACTAACTGCACCATCAAAATTTAATTTAATAAAGTCACTTCTGGGTTTTTCCCACCTTGTTTGTTTTCTGCCATTCCGACCTCGTACATTTCGGGTACGGGGACCAGAGACCGTAGCGATTTCTTCAAGCTTCCATTCTTTAATCTGGTTTCGGACGAAAATAGCTATTTGAACGGCATTGGTTATGTTTGTTCCGGTATTGTCGTCAAATACTCTTTTGTTTCGCGAGAACCAAAGGCTCCACCATGTGTTGGTGAGGAGTTCAAATTCCTCTTTCGTTGTCATTTTCTTGATTTCTTCTAGGATCTCATGTGGTTTTTTCCCATCCGGGGATATTCGGCCAGTTATCCCCTTTAGTTTCGGGTCTATTAAGTTGAGGGTTGCCTTGGTGAGAGGGCAAGAAAGCAACACATGGCTTGTATCCTCCACCATACAGTTACATGCTTCGCAGCCTTGTACTACCGGGATATGGTTTGCTGCAAGCCTTGATTTAGTTGGTAGCCCGTTCCGGGCTACTTTCCACATGAAGTTTTTCATTTTGGGTGGAATATTTAATTTGTTAATCCAATCTAGATTAATTTTGGGTTCCCCTTTATTTTGGTGTAGCCACTGCATGGTCGAGTGAGTGGAGTACCAACCATTTTTGCTTGGCTGCCAGTACAGTCTATCCGGTAATTTGTTTGTGGGGTTAATAATTTTGGAAATTCTGTCAAGGTCATCAGGCGACACGACTCCAGAAAGTTTCTCAGTGTTCCAAGAGTTGTCCTCTCGTAGATACGTCTCTACACATTCTTTCTCGTCAATGATGCTTTCAGCCTCAGGTTTCGGGTTAAGGGGGCCATTACCAGTCCAATTATCTTTCCAAAAACGGATGGTTTTACCATCCCCCACTTGCCAAATTAGGCCCTTAGAGAATAAATCCCTTAGGCTAACGAGTCTAGCCCATTGCCAAGATCTATTATTTTTTTTCTTATAGTTTAGAATACTTTCCGATTTGAAGTATTTTTCAGTCACTATTTTGACCCATGGGTTGTTCGGTTCCGCGAGGATTTTCCATAGTAGCTTCATTTGAAGTGCCTGGTTCATTTCGGCCGCTTTTGCAATTCCCAAACCTCCATGGGCTGGGGGGCGGCAAATGGAGTTCCAGCTTATTAATGGCTTATAGTTATTTTCCTTGTTCCAAAAGAAATTTTTGTTTATGCGGTCTAATTCTTTCAAAGTTGACTGTGGTAGCAGAAATGATTGCATGATATAGTTTGGTTCTGCAGAAAGGTTAGCTTTAATCAATATTTTCCGCCCTTCTTGGGTGAGGGCGTTAGCTTTCCATTTTGATAATTGGGATTTAGTTCTCAAGACTAGGGGTTTAAAAGTATTTTGTGTTACCCTCCCGTTAATTATCGAGCATCCCAGATATTTATCGAGTGCAACTGGGTTTGCTATTTGTAGTATTTGTTTAAGTTGCTCCTTTGTGTTGTTGTTAGTGTTTTTGGTTACTTGGAATGCAGATTTATGGAAATTAACTTTCTGCCCTGATATCTGACAATAGTCGTCAATAGTGTCCTTAATATTTTTACAGGCTTGGCCGTTCGCTTTTGCAAAAATGATAATATCATCTGCAAATGCCAGGAATGGGATTTTTGTTCCATTTCTCGAGATTTGGATCCCGATGCCACTTTTAGGATTCGCGCTCCAGAGTTGGAGTTGTCTTGCCAGAACTTCGGCGGCGAGAATAAATAGGTATGGCGATAAGGGATCCCCTTGTCTAAGGCCCCGCTGAGGATAGAATTGCTCAGTCGATCCGTTGTTGACAAGGACAGAGAACGAGATCGTTTCAACGCATTCTCGAATCCAACCCACGAATCTTTCATTGAAGCCGAATTTTTGGAGAATCACATAAAGGAATTCCCAGCTGATCCGATCGTAGGCTTTTTCCATGTCGAGTTTTATCGCGATCCACCCCTCCTTCCCCCGTTTATATCGGAATGAGTGGAAAATTTCGTGTGCTATTAGTGTATTGTCGTGGATACTTCTATTGTGGACGAACGCCCCTTGCATAGGGTGGATAAGTTTATTTAACACACTTATCTTTTGAAAGCTTAGGTGGATATTAAGGAGTGTGTGAAAATTAGCTAAATAGCAAAAAAACCCATCACCCACCTCCACCCCACTCCCACCGAGTTGACTCGGTCATTGACCGGGTTGACTCACCCGTTGACCGTTGACCGTTGTCCGGCGTTGACCGACCGTTGACCGACGTTGACCATCATCACAATCATCACTATCATCACTTTAATAACCGTCATCACAACTTTTTTCACCGTCATCACATTTTTTTCATGACAAAGAGTGTAATAAAAGGTAAGAAGTGTCATCAAAATGTCTTGATGACACTTTTTGATGATAAAAAGTATCATCAAAGGCATTCAACCACATAAAAACAAACCATCATCATTGTCATCCCAATTTTCTCACCGTCATCACAACTTTTTTCATCGTCATCACAATTTTTTGATGGTAAAAAGTGTGGTAAAAGGTAAAAAGTGTCATCAAAATGTCTTAATAACACTTTTTGATGACAAAAAGTATTATCAATGGCATTCAACCACATAAAAACAACCGTCATCACTGTCATCACAATTTTTTGTTGACAAAAAGTGTAATAAAAGGCAAAAACTGTCATCAAAATGTCTTGATGACAACTTTTTGATGACAAAAAAATATCCTCAAAGGCATTCAACCATATAAAAACAACCGTCATCACACGGTTCGAAACGTCATCAACTTCATCACTTGTCATCGTTACTTGATGACGGTTTGATTGTCATCAACTATCATCTCTACTTGATGACGGTTCGATTAATTTGTCATCAAAAGGGCCTTGATGACAAACAAGTGTCATCAAACTGTCATCTTTTAAGCGTCATCACTATCATCACTGTCATCACTAGTTGATGACAGTTTGATTGTCATCAACTATCATTACAAATGTCATCTCTACTTGATGACGGTTCGATTGTCATCAATCGTCATTGCTATTTGATGACAATTTGATTGTCATCAATTATCATTACTACTTGATGATGGTTTGATTAATTTGTCATCAAAAGGGTCTTGATGACAAACAAATGTCATCAAAGGGTCTTGAAAATAACAATTGTCATCATCAAAATCTCATCACTTAAAAATTTGTTCATTTTTATCCTAATATAATCAGTTCACTGAGATCATAAAAATCATTCACCACTGACTAAGATCTATATTAGTAGAAGACTAGTTGTATTTAAACCAATCATAGAATATATCAGTTGAGCACTTGAGTAAACCAATCATAGACTATTGTATTTAAAAATCAATCACAAAATAGAAATTGCAGTAAAGATCATTAGTCATGATCAAGCAAAAACCTAAAAGAGATTCGAGAACTATCAACTCTGCTTGAATGTTTTTTATAAACAGTAAAAAATCTAAGCTTTACAACAAGAGCAACAAAACGACAGAAATCAGAAACGCAAGCCAAAATTTTAATAAATCACCGGCATATTAACTGAGAATGGTAGTAAATAAGCACAAAGCATTATCCAGAAAGTTACAAACCAGACGAAAAAAAGTAAATCGAAACATTTCCGATTTACTGTTTCTCGGATCGGAAATATTTTTCGTGCAAATCCTCCCCCATTGTAGTTGAATCACAGTAGCAAACCAGCGGCGATGTTTCTAAGCACACCAGCGATGCCTTGCGAGCTTGGCGTCCCTGCCTGGCAGATGTCCAACAAGTAGGAAATTCCCCCTCTAGATCCGATTGCACGTGTTCTCCTTGGAGATACTCAACACCTGAAGAGTAATGCAAGATTTATTCGGTCCCGATTCAAGAAGTCGAAGGAAGTGGTTGAGGAGTAGAAGGCCCTTAGCCAGGAGAGCGCTCTTGCCGGTCTCCACCATCGAAACCCTAGCAATGGCGGCGTCAGCATGGCCTCTGGACCTGAATCTATGTGAAACGCGCGAAAGGCCTGCAATTAATTGATGTTGGGAGAGCTCAGATTGTGTACGCCATCGCGAGAGAAGAAATCTGGCTAGGATGAAGATGAGGCGTTGTCCCTGTCAACCGAGAGAAAAATCAACGGGAGAGAGAACAAGGGAAGAGAGAGGAAAAAGGAGAAAGAAAAAAAAGAGGAGCTTTTATACTTAACAAATAACAAAAATTCTGATTATTGAATACAAGCGCCTAATTAGGGTGGTAATATTTGCCCTTTTAGCAAATTCTTTCATATTTGAAAATATAAATAATATAATATTTAATCTTATCTAACCTTTACTTTATCGAATCGTAGTCGTACATGGTACGACGGGTACAACTAGTTAATATAAAATTTTTTAGCATATAGATCAAGTTTTGTTAAAAGATATGCATAATATTAATAAAGAAAGTATCAACATATAGATAGATCAAGTTATTTTAATATGATAAATTGGATGTACCGAAAGAATAATATAAGTTATTATTAAACCTAGTCGTACCATGTACGACTACGATTCGATATTTTATAGACATTATAAATAAGATTTAGAACACCTGTATATAATATCGTAATAAAATTATATAATTTATAAAAAAATATTTAAGATTGTGCCCCATATTTTACCAATAGATACAAAATTATATACTTGAAGTCCGAGTCTTGTTAAAAGATAAAAAAATATTATGTATAAAATTAATATAAAAAATATTAGATCAAATTATTATATATCTATATAGATAAAAAAAATTATATACTTGGATCCCAAATCTTGTTACAAGATAAAAAAGATATGCATAAAAAATATCAACATATAAATCAAGTTATTATCTTATAAAGAATTGGATATATAGAAAGAATGATACAAGTAATTATAATTTTTATTGTTAAAAAATGTAACATTATTTTATTCAAAAATACCACATGGCGCAATTTTTTCAACAGAAAATATCAATATATAAATCAAGTTATTATCTTATAAAGAATTGGATATATAGAAAGAATGATACAAGTAATTATAACTAGTTTTAACCGTCGTACCATGTACGACTACGATTCGATATTTATAAACATTATAAATAGGATATTAATAAAAAAATAATATAAACTTTAATATAAGTAATTTATTTCTCATATAATGTATAATTTTTTAATCAAATATTATTCTTCATATATTTATTACTTTTAATGTACGTAAATTTAGAGATTATCAAATATTTGAATATATCTATTAAATATTTTATTATCTATTTTTATTAATTTTAAAAATTATAAATATTTATCATTATTTTTTATAAAAGAAAATCACTATATACCTATAAATAAATTCGTCAAAAGATATATGCTAAAAGATTTATATTTATTATTTTATCTTTAATTTTAAATACTTTTATAAGGAAACTTTCAAAAGATATTGTTATACTAAATAGACATTTGTTTGATGTTAGAGATAATTTTAAATAGTTAAAAAGAATTTAATAGAAAAAAGTTATAATAATAGAAATAAAATTAATTTTTTAAATATGAGGTGGGGCCTGAATCGTTCTGGTGGCTCGAAAAAGTACAACTTTAATATATAGTTATAGATTTTTTATTATAAAAGAAAAAATATATAATTATATATCTATAAATAAATTCATGAAAAGATATCATGCTAAAAAGATAAAAGATATTTATACTTATTTTAAAATATTTTAAATTTGTTATCTTTAATTTCAAATATTTTTATAAGGAAGTTTTTAAAAGATATTGTTATACTAAATAGATATTTGTTTGATGTTAAAGATAGATTTAAATATTTAAAGAAGAATTAAATAAGAAGTTAAAATATTATGAATAAAAATTAATTTTATAAATATAAGGTGGGGTCAGAATCGTTCTGGTGGCTCGAAAAGGGACAGCTTTAATATATGGTTATAGATATTTATTGTTAAAAAATGTCACATTATTTTATTCAAAAGTGCCATTGTAATACCCGGGCTTGAGTTTTATCTCCTGAAAATTTTATTTTGGGCCTAATATTAAATTGGGCCGAGACCATCAATTGCCACTTCATATCCCTAACTCTATCCCTAGCTTTTGGGAGAGGGACTATTCATCTTCTTGTTTGTGTAGAAGCGCCGCACATTCAATCGCCCTCGTTACCTTTCTTTGGAGCCGCCCTCACTGATCTCTCTGGTTCATTCTCTTGCTCACCCAACTCTCTGGCTTCCCTTCTCTATTCCCCTTCCAATCTTCACTACCAATCTCCTTGCTCGTCTCGTTCCTCGCCTCCGGTCAAACGTCCCAAACCGGGGAAGACGTCGCCGACCTCGGCGAAGCCACGGCCACCACGAGCCTGTCCCTTCAACTAGTGTGAGCCCAAGCGGTCGACTCCTCCTCCGAGCGTCGTGTTGTTCTGTTGTACACCCATCCCTTCGATCGTCGGTCAACCTCGACCTCGTTCGTGAGCCTCGCCTTCCGTAGCCTAGTCGTATTCTTCCCTCAAACGGAGCAGGCCCGGCCGCCACTAGCGTTAGCTGCCAAGCGGAAGAGGCAAGGTAGTGCTTGATTCGAAATCAAGAACCCAAATCTGTCGTGCACTGGCACCATTCTCGATCGAGTTCAAGATCCCAAACAGCGTTCCATTTCTTGCAATCAGTAGAGGCGCAAGAGGTTGTGTTCTTGCCCAATTTCATTTCCGTTCAAATCTAGTTACATACTATTGTTGATGTTGTTCAGAAAGGGGAGGGTTGGGTGTGTAGTTGAGGTCTGATCGCTTAAACATGTCAAAGCTGCTATTGTATAATAGATGTTGATCTCTTGGTTAGTTAGGGACCGATGTTGATTCTTGCAAATAAAAGATTAATGGAGTTTTGTTGGTTACTGTGTAATTGATGAGTCCACCGATTTGGTTGAAGATCCTGGTCAGAGATGGTGTTCAACAATGGAAAAAAAACTATTGCAATTCGTTACTGGTTGAAATTTTGTAAAGGGGGGAATTATTAAGTGATATTATAACATATGTATGATGTTGTAATGTATATTGTTGGGTGTTGTAAGTTGTCAATGTATCTAGTATTAATCTAGATTAGTAGGTTAAAATAATATTATATCACTTTAAGTAGATTCTTAATGGGTTTGTCACTTATTTAAAAGGGTGATAGTAACTAGTAACCTAGGTTGGAATCGAATGGGTGACAAGGATGGGTTGGTTTGGAAATTGCAAGTGCTTACCTATTTTCGATAACGTCAACAATTATCGATTCGAAGGAACTCTTAGCTTTTGGGGCGTTAAGTTATGTTCCATTTCTCTTCGAATGTTATAGTTTCGGTTATTGAATTGTTAGGATTCGATAACGTTCGTGTGTGACTTGTTCGAGCTTCCTTTCTCCCGCTACGTGTTTGTGTCTCGCCTTCGAGGTAAGTCGCTTGCCGACTTACTTAGTTTACGACTCGTTATGTGTTGAATAAGTAGATTAAATGTGTAGCCCTTATTTTGGAATGATTCCATATTACATGCTTATATATATATCCAATTGAAACTATTGAAAATCGCTTTTAAACATTTTCGTTATGCGTGCACTGGGTTCCACCGGTATGGTCATGGGTGTGGGTACGCTGAGGAGGAAGAGGCCCCCGGGCATGATCATGCGGCTGGAAAGAACCCCCTTCTAAAAATTGAATAAAATAAATTGATTTGTCAAACGCTCTAGTAGAGGTTTAGCCGGGGAAAGAAGGGTGAATGGGGGAATGGACACGGGTATAGGACGCGCCCTGACCGTGCGCCATAGACGAGAGGCCGGAGGGTGCCATATATGGAGGATGACGTTGGATTGCTATTATGTTTGATGGATTTTGTTTGAAATGTCTAAAATGCTTGAGTGATGACCTAAGAGGATGTAGATTGTGATTATGTGTGCTTTGATAATATATTTTTACTTGTTGCTAATATCCTTATTGACGTTTCTTTGGATGATTTCACCTTTGACTATATTTGTTTGGCTACTTTCATACTTCTATTGTGACTGTAATTGTGTGTGTATCTTTAAGTGTATGGATATATGCAAGTTTAGTTTACTAAAAATATTTTGTTACATATTTGATTTACTTATTTGGCCCATACCGGGAACGTAGGCTAATGTGATCAACTTGTGGCGTTTTTAGGTAAGGAATCCGACATGGAAAATGTGCCAGGAGGTTGCATACCGGATGGTGGAGCTCGGTCTTGATGTGTTGAGTCTTAGAAGATTGACTTTAGTACTTTAGTCTTTTGGTTTTTCTTAGATTGTGAGTGATGCTTGGACTATGAGTCTTTTTGGGAGTATATGTTGAGGGTTTGGACCTTAGACTAGCTTTGACGTCTTGTTGTCATGTCTTACAGATTTTGGGCTCTTGCATGCATATGGTTTATGACATGAATTTTTGAATATCTAAATTGGATGGTTTATTTGAATTTACTCGCAATGCTTTTGTTGCAAGGTCCATTACAGTCTATTGTTGTCAGCTTGTTCTGGTAGGCCCATTGTGAGGCCTACTACCTTGTGACCCTACGTACATGCCAGAATGGGGTGTTACAGATTGGTATCAGAGCGAGGTTGGCAACAAGAGCACTAGGTCCTAACAAAAGAGCTCGTGAGGTCCAATTTATAGTTATAAAAACTTTAAAACCTTTTTACTTAGGCATGCTGCATTTAAGTAGGGAAGCACGTCGAGACCGCTACATCATCTGGGAAGAATCTCTGTGAGCATTTTGTTTGTTTAATTACAGTTATTACTTGTAAAATCTAAGTGCCTTATTATGTTTAGGCATCACTTAATAATGGCAAGAGGTAGAGGTAGAGGAAGACCTAGAGGTAGAGGAAGAGGAGTTACTGTTGAGCCTCGTGTTAATCCCTTGGCTGAGGGAACTGCAGAGAGTTTGGGACCAGCCAGAAATGCTAATCAGGGACTAGGTGATGAAAGATCTGATGTTGTGCTGAGTAATGCTAGATTTGGAGGCCAAGATCCTGTGGGACCTAGGTCTGGAAATAATGTCAATGATCAAGAACCGCCAGCTGCTCCAGCTGCTGAGGCACCTCCCACTGGTCCACCTGGGCTACGGTCTTTGGTCCAAGAACAAGTTCTATCGTTCTTGCAAGTTCTTTTTGGGAGTGGTCAAGCACCAAACCCTGCCGCTGCCGCTTCCCATCTGTCTGGTTCAAGGGTACCAAACCCACAAGGGTCCGATGTGAGAGCATCCCATTCTAGGATGTTAGTTCCACCAGCACCCCCAACTAGGGTGCCTGATATTCAGAGACCGCCCCAACCCGTTTAAGAAGTATCTGAAGAGTCAGTTCGAGTTGAAAGGGGTCGTCAAGACTCTGGACCCGACAAGTGGCTACGTGAGTTCAGTTAGATGAAACCTCCGTTTTTCAATGGAGCTCATGAGAAGGACGTGGAGCTGTGGTTGAGGCAAGTCACTTCAGCTTTGAACACGATCAAGGCACCAGAGGATCGAAAGGTGTCGCTAGCTCAGAGCTTGCTTAGAGATAATGCTTTTAATTGGTGGTCTCTACAGATTTTGGATCACGAAGTGAAATTTGAAGAATTTTCTAAGATGTTGATAGATGAGTTCTGCCCTGCTGCTGTAAGGGATGCTCGAGCTCAAGAGTTTGCTGATGCAAAGCCCGAGAACATTTCAGTGTCAGAAGCTGCCTTGAAGTTTCAGAGAGATTTAACTTATGTGGCTGACACTGTTACCACAGAGAAACAACGCATTCATGCTTTTGCTAAGAGGATGAGACCAGAGATTAGGCAGTATGTAGTTGGGTTTGAATGCTCTACCTTGAGAGAGTACCAGAACAAGGCAATGGCTTACGAGATGGCACACCCAGCTTACAAGCGATCTGATGTCACCCAAGGTAGTGGCAAGAGGCAAAAGACTGCAATAGGATTCAGGGGTGACGGGAGGCCGAGTTCCATGCCTCAGGGAGGTAACAACTCGGGCATGAGGCAGAACCAACACGGCCCATCTCAACGGTCGGGTGGTGCAATGGGACAAAGGCGGTGCTTCAACTGTGGAAGCCATAACCATCTGAGGAGTGCTTGTCCCCGACCACCGATAACTTGCTTTACTTGCGGAGAAAAGGGTCACCGTGCTGACTTCTGTCGCAACAAAGGGGTTGCTCCATCTCAGGGGTCCTCACCTACTTCTAGGCCAACTGGAGGAAATCGATCACAACCTACCCCTCAGACTTATATTATGCCAGGTCAAGGTCGTGGTAGAGGCCGTGGTAGCACAATTGGGGGTTCTGGAGCCAACCACCCACCTCGTGTGCTCGAGATGAGAAGAATTGAAGATCCAAATGCTCTGACAACTACAGGTACGATTTGGATCCGATTTGAGCCTGTTAAGATTCTTTTTGATACTGGTGCTACTCATTCTTTTATTGCAACTACATGCGTAGATAGATTGCATTTGACATGTTCTGTGGGTACTCCTTTTGTTGTGGGTTTACCGGATGGTAGTAAGATAAGTGGGGACAAAGAGATCCTTCAATGTCCAATTCGCATTGGGGATAAGGATTGGCTTACAGATTTCATCGTCATGGCCTTGCCAAATGATGATGTAATTCTAGGTATGGATTGGATGACTAGATACAAAGCTGTTCTAGATATTCATAGTCGTACAGTGACAGTAACCGCTAATGATGGAACTCAGCACGTGTTTTGGGGGCATGACCCTAAGAAGTCTGGAACTATGATTAGTGCCATGAAAGCTGCCAAGTTGTTGAACGAGGGTTATGTAGGATATTGGTGCTATGCTCTTCAAGAAACCAAGGATAGTCCAAGACTCGAGGACATCCCTATTGTGCGAGAATTCAAAGATGTCTTTCCTGAGGAGTTGTCTGGGCTTCCGCCTCACAGAGAGGTAGATTTCAGCATTGAGATAGAGCCGGGGACAAGACCTGTTTCACGGGCTCCTTATCGTATGGCGCTAGTAGAGATGCAAGAGTTGAAAAAGCAACTTGAAGAGTTGGCAGAAAAAGGCTTCATTCGTCCGAGTGCATCGCCTTGGGGTGCTCCAGTACTTTTTGTAAGAAAGAAGGATGGATCGATGAGGTTGTGCATTGATTACAAAGAACTCAACCGAATAACTATCAAGAACAAGTATCCACTTTCCCGTATCGATGATTTGCTAGACCAACTGCAAGGAGCAGTAGTGTTTTCTAAAATTGACTTGAGGTCTGGCTATCATCAATTGAGAATTCGATATGAAGACATCCCAAAGACGGTATTTCGGACACGATATGGGCACAACGAGTTTGTAGTGATGTCGTTCGGTTTGACAAATGCTCTAGCAGTGTTCATGGAGTTGATGAACAAGATTTTTATTGAATACTTGGATCAATTTGTGGTAGTGTTCATTGATGATATCTTAGTTACTCTCGGAGCCAAGATGAGCATGCTAATCACCTAAGGGTTGTGTTGGGAGTTTTAAGGCAACACCGGTTGTTTGCCAAGCTTTCAAAGTGCGAATTCTAGTTGCCTGAGGTCACATTCCTAGGGCATGTCGTCTCTGCGGATGGAGTGAAAGTTGATCCAATGAAAATTGAAACCGTAGCATCTTGGCAACCTCCCAAGAATGCAAAGGAAGTACGCAGTTTCTTGGGACTAGCAGGATATTATAGGAGGTTTGTCAAAGGTTTCTCAAAGATAGCTCAACCGTTGACCAATTTACTCAGGAAGACTACCAAGTTTACATGGACAGATGCTTCTCAGAGAAGCTTTGAAGAGTTGAAAAGAAGGCTAACTTCTGCGCCCATCTTAGCACTTCCTCAAGGCTCGGAAGGGTATGTGGTCTACAGTGATGCGTCGAAACTTGGCTTGGGTTGTGTGTTAATGCAGAAGGATCGGGTAATTGCTTATGCTTCTAGACAACTTAAGACTCATGAGCTAAATTACCCGACACATGACCTAGAGTTAGCGGCTGTGATCCACGCTTTGAAGATTTGGCGACACTATTTATATGGGACAACTTGCCAAATTTTGACAGATCACAAGAGCCTCAAGTACATTTTCACTCAACGAGAACTCAATATGAGGCAACGCAGATGGCTTGAATTGATTAAGGATTATGATCTGGAGATCCTTTATCACCCAGGCAAGGCAAATGTCGTCGCTGACGCACTCAGTAGGAAATCATCCCAGGAGCAAATGTTGTCTCGCTTGACTGCTCAACCCGCTTTGCAAAGGGATTTGATAAGAAATGGGATTGAGGTATGGATTCAGAGATATCAAGGCCAGTTGTGTTCCTTGGACTGTCAACCTAGTTTGATAGAAGAGATCCGTCAAAAGCAAGGGGCTTGCTCTATGATTCAAGACTTGTGTAAAAAGGTGCGTCAAGGGGAAGCACCCGGTTTTGAAATCCGAGATGGGATTTTGAGGTTGAATGGGAGAGTATGCGTACCCCGTGATCAAGAGCCGAGACAGAAAATCCTTCAAGAGGCCCATGCTACGCTCTATTCAATACATCCAGGAGCAAGTAAGATGTACAAGGACCTCAAGCAACATTACTGGTGGGATGGCCTGAAACCTGAGGTGGCCAAGTTTGTAGCACGATGCCAGATTTGTCAACAAGTTAAGATAGAACACCAGAGACCGGGAGGAATGCTCCAACCCCTCTCCATTCCAGAATGGAAGTGGGAAGACATATCTATGGATTTCGTCACAGGTTTGCGCATCAGTCGAGGTCATGATGTCATCTGGGTAGTAGTGGACAGATTGACGAAGACGGCACGTTTCCTTCCGATTAGGGAGGCGTGGCAAGTTCCTAAACTGGTGGATGTGTTTGTGAGACAGATTGTGAGACTACACGGAGTACCAAAAACAATTGTATCCGACCGAGATGGTCGTTTTACATCGAAATTCTGGCATCAGGTACACCAAGCATTGGGTACAAGACTGCATTTCACGACAGCTTACCACCCGCAAGCAGATGGACAGTCAGAGAGGACGATTCAAACGCTTGAAGATATGCTAAGAGCTTGTGTCCTAGACTAGGGTGGTGGTTGGTCAGAGAATTTAGAGTTGGTGGAATTCGCATACAATAACAGTTGGCACGCCTCGATTCAAATGGCTCCTTATGAGGCGTTGTATGGTCAAAAGTGTCGAACGCCACTTTGTTGGGATGAACCCTCTGATAGAGTGGGTGAGATACCCCAAGTGATCCAAGAGACAGTTGATAAAGTTGCTTTGATAAAAGAGCGCATGTTAGCCGCTCAGAGTCGTCAGAAATCCTATGCTGATAAACGAAGAAGGCCTTTAGAATTTGATGTTGGCACACATGTATGGTTGAGAGTGTCGCCTACCCGAGGGGTACGAAGATTTGGGATTAAAGGGAAGTTGAGTCCTCGTTACGTCGGACCTTTTGAGATCATAGAGAGGGTCGGGGAGTTGGCCTATCGCTTGGCGCTTCCTCCATCCTTGGAGGGAGTTCATCCCGTGTTTCATGTGTCTCAGCTAAGGCAATACATTCCCGATCCCAACCATAAGCTCAGTTATGAAGAGTTGAGAATCGAGCCAGACCATACCTTTGTTGAACAACCGATAGCTATCTTGGATCGTCGAATGAAGAAACTACGAAACAAAGAGATTCCTTTAGTCCTAGTGCAATGGTCTAGGCGTGGAGTTGAGGAGGCTACTTGGGAGACCGAGACAAGTATGCAAGAGAATTATCCCGAGTTATACCCTAATTTGATCGAGTCGATGGATGGTTAGTATTTGAGTTTTTCTTGCACCATATCTAATACCTTAAATTGCTTGGTTGATCGTTTGCTTGTGCTTGACTTAGTTGCTTACGTGAATACAATAATTCTTTGACATGTTAGAGTAGATACTATGTAGATTATATGTTATGTAAGCACTTCGTTCATCGATGAACGCTTTACTTTCGTTCTTGTGGTCGTTGGAAAAATGGTTCGAGGACGAACCTACGTTAAGGGGTGGGGATTTGTGAGAATCTAACCGATCTCCTAGCCCTATTCGTATATCGACCTATCTCTACTTATGTTTCGAGGACGAAACTTTCTTTAAGTGGGGGTGTATGTAATACTCGGGCTTGAGTTTTATCTCCTGAAAATTTTATTTTGGGCCTAATATTAAATTGGGTCGAGGCCATCAATTGCCACTTCCTATCCCTAACTCTATCCCTAGCTTTTGGGAGAGGGACTATTCATCTTCTTGTTTGTGTAGAAGCGTCGCACATTCAATCGCCCTCGTTACCTTTCTTTGGAGCCGCCCTCACTGATCTCTCTGGTTCATTCTCTTGCTCACCCAACTCTCTGGCTTCCCTTCTCTATTCCCCTTCCGATCTTCACTACCAATCTCCTTGCTCGTCTCGTTCCTCGCCTCCGGTCAAACGTCCCAAACCGGGGAAGACGTCGTCGACCTCGGCAAAGCCACGACCACCACGAGCCTGTCCCTTCAACTAGTGTGAGCCCAAGCGGTCGACTCCTCCTCCGAGCGTCGTGTTGTTCTGCTGTACACCCATCCCTTCGATCGTCGGTCAACCTCGACCTCGTTCGTGAGCCTCGCCTTCCGTAGCCTAGTCGTATTCTTCCCTCAAACGGAGCAGGCCCGGCCGCCACTAGCGTTAGCTGCCAAGCGGAAGAGACAAGGTAGTGCTTGATTCGAAATCAAGAACCCAAATCTGTCGTGCACTGGCACCATTCTCGATCAAGTTCAAGATCCCAAACAGCGTTCCATTTCTTGCAATCAGTAGAGGCGCAAGAGGTTGTGTTCTTGCCCAATTTCATTTCCGTTCAAATCTAGTTACATACTATTGTTGATGTTGTTCACAAAGGGGCGGGTTGGGTGTGTAGTTGAGGTCTGATCGCTTAAACATGTCAAAGCTGCTATTGTATAATAGATGTTGATCTCTTGGTTAGTTAGGGACCGATGTTGATTCTTGCAAATAAAAGATTAATGGAGTTTTGTTGGTTACTGTGTAATTGATGAGTCCACCGATTTGGTTGAAGATCCTGGTCAGAGATGGTGTTCAACAATGGAAAAAAAAACTATTGCAATTCGTTACTGGTTGAAATTTTGTAAAGGGTGGAATTATTAAGTGATATTATAACATATGTATGATGTTGTAATGTATATTGTTGGGTGTTGTAAGTTGTCAATGTATCTAGTATTAATCTAGATTAGTAGGTTAAAATAATATTATTTCACTTTAATTAGATTCTTATTGGGTTTGTCACTTATTTAAAAGGGTGCTAGTAACTAGTAACCTAGGTTGGAATCGAATGGGTGACAAGGATGGGTTGGTTTGGAAATTGCAAGTGCTTACCTATTTTCGATAACGTCAACAATTATCCATTAGAAGGAACTCTTAGCTTTTGAGGCGTTAAGTTATGTTCCATTTCTCTTCGAATGTTATATTTTCGGTTATTGAATTGTTAGGATTCGATAACGTTCGTGTGTGACTTGTTCGAGCTTCCTTTCTCCCGCTACGTGTTTGTGTCTCGCCTTCGAGGTAAGTCGCTTGCCGACTTACTTAGTTTACGACTCGTTATGTGTTGAATAAGTAGATTAAATGTGTAGCCCTTATTTTGGAATGATTCCATATTACATGCTTATATATATATATATCCAATTGAAACTATTGAAAATCGCTTTTAAACATTTTCGTTATGCGTGCACTGGGTTCCACGGTATGGTCATGGGTGTGGGTACGCTGAGGAGGAAGAGGCCCCCGGGCATGATCATGCGGCTGGAAAGAACCCCCTTCTAAAAATTGAATAAAATAAATTGATTTGGCAAACGCTCTAGTAGAGGTTTAGCCGGGGAAAGAAGGGTGAATGGGGGAATGGACACGGGTATAGGACGCGCCCTGACCGTGCGCCATAGACGAGAGGCCGGAGGGTGCCATATATGGAGGATGACGTTGGATTGCTATTATGTTTGATGGATTTTGTTTGAAATGTCTAAAATGCTTGAGTGATAACCTAAGAGGATGTAGGTTGTGATTATGTGTGCTTTGATAATATATTTTTACTTGTTGGTAATATCCTTATTGACGTTTCTTTGGATGATTTCACCTTTGATTATATTTGTTTGGCTACTTTCATACTTCTATTGTGACTGTAATTGTGTGTGTATCTTTAAGTGTATGGATATATGCAAGTTTAGTTTACTAAAAATGTTTTGTTACATATTTGATTTACTTATTTGGCCCATACCGGGAACGTAGGCTAATGTGATCAACTTGTGGCGTTTTTAGGTAAGGAATCCGACATGGAAAATGTGCCAGGAGGTTGCATACCGGATGGTGGAGCTCGGTCTTGATGTGTTGAGTCTTAGAAGATTGACTTTAGTACTTTAGTCTTTTGTTTTTTCTTAGATTGTGAGTGATGCTTGGACTATGAGTCTTTTTGGAAGTATATGTTAAGGGTTTGGACCTTAGACTAGCTTTGACGTCTTGTTGTCATGTCTTACAGATTTTGGACTCTTGCATGCATATGGTTTATGACATGAATTTTTGAATATCTAAATTGGATGGTTTATTTGAATTTACTCGCAGTGCTTTTGTTGCAAGGTCCATTACAGTCTATTGTTGTCAGCTTGTTCTGGTAGGCCCATTGTGAGGCCTACCACCTTGTGACCCTACGTACATGCCAGAATGGGGTGTTACAGCCATGTGGCGCAATTTTTTCAACAACGATGGTTTCTGCTTTATAATGTATTAGGTAGATACTAGTACTGAATTTTTATATATTTTTCCTAAAAAAATTAAATCCTTATTACAAACGTTTATAATTTTCAACTACTTATTTACAATTTTTATATTTAAGCAAACTCGTACGGGCATGTATAGTAGTTCACTAGTTGATGTACCCGTGTCCTTGCACGGGTCTTTAATAATAAAATTTATTATATAATAGAGTCAAGTTCACGTGCGAATGGGCGCTCATGTGCGACATAAGAAAGAACAAGAGCCGTTGGATCTAGAAAAATCAAAGGCGTTGATCATTTCACTTAAAAAGGGGAAAAAAGGCACGGGCGAATTATTCGCGTATTTTTGAAAAAAAACAGAAATAGGACACGCGCCCAGATTTTTCATCAGTATTGTGGATTTGTTCATCAATAATGTGGATTTGTTCATCAAAACTGTGATTTTGTGCATAAATAAACTATTGCTTGTGCATCAAAAATCTATTGTTTGTACAAAAAAAATGAACAAATGTGTATCAAAATTCATCAACATTGTGATTTTGTTCATAAAAACGAAAATATTTATTCATTGGTTTTGGCACATTTGTTCATCGGTTTGTGCATATTTGTTCATTAGTAACATCAATTTGTTCACTGGTTTATGCATATTTGTTCATTGCCTTTTTCATATAATTGTTCATTACTAGATGCATATTTGTTCACTAGTAACCTCAATTTGTTCATTGTTATATGTATATTTGTTCATTAATAACATCAATTTGTTCATAGCTAAATAAGGCACAAGCACTCCTCTTCTATTTGTTGCTATCTCGTTCTCTTAGCATACACCATATTATTGCAAAGTCAAAATTCTTTATCTATTATCTTTTGCACTCAAGTTTCTACATCAAACTTATCTTATTGAGCACTTCATTCGTATTGACAAGATAGCCTTAAAGCACTTCATTTGTATTATACTTTGAATTCAAGATAGCCTTAAAGCACAAAATAAATGCAAAAATGCACAAATAGATAGTCCTAAATGTACAAGTTGATGGTATTAATAGTCCTAAATATACAAGTTGATAGCCTTGACACATAAAACATAAGTTTATTTCAATTCACAAATAAGGGTATAATAATGAATAAATAAGGTTATATCAATGAACAAATAAGGGTATATCCATGAACAAATAGGGTATATCAATGAACAAATAATGGGATACCAATGAACAAAAAAGAAGTATACTAATGAACAAATAATGGTATACCATGGGTATACCAATGAACAAATAGGGGTATATCAATGAACAAATACGAGTATATCAATGAACAAATATGGGTATATCAAAACTAATTATATGTGCATAAAAAACTACATAATATTGTATTCCTACACATAAATACGGTTAAAAAATAAAATTACAAAATTAAAAATTAAAAAAGTTCGAAATCAATGAACAATGTTATCAAAAAACTCAATGCAGAATTAGTTAGTATTGATGAACAATTGGTGAATATTGATGAACAAATCGCTATTTCTGATGAACAAACTGGGTGCGTCTCATAAAAACGTATTTTTCGAAAAATTCGTGAATAATTCGGGAAAAATTCGCCCGTGTCGTATTTTATTGAAAAATACACGAATAATATGGGAAAAATTCGTCTGTGTCTATTTTTTTTTTTTTAATGAATGTTTAATCAAGGACGTTGATTTTTTGGAATGAATGATCGAGATTTATTCTTATTTCCCACACAAGCGACCATTCGCACGGGACTCTTTTTCTAAATATATATTAATTTATATATACTATAATATTATAAAAGTAAACATTTAATAATTATTTTAAAACAATTTAAATATAACTTAATGTCAATATACTTTCATATCATTTAACCTCCAAATACTAAATCGAAATAACAATAAGATATTTTTAATAAACTATACATATTTTATCTACAAAAAATTATTATTTCAAAAAATAATAATTATAAATTAATATAGGTAAGAATATTTTTAAAAACCTATACATATCTTATCTTTAAAATAGTATCGTATCTAAAAATAATAAATAAAAATTAATATATGCAAAGATATTTAAAAAAATTGATATATTGATTGTTTTATTTAATATATAAATATAAAAAATTAAAAATAATCTACTTAAATTTCAACCAATCAGATTGATTTTAAAAAGATGGGTGATGTAATTTTATGTGATACCGTTTTATATATTATTTTAACTTCCGCTTTAGTATATAGTAATGATGATAATTAACTTTTAAATCTACTATCGGAAAAAGACAAAAAAAAATAATTGTACGTACATTACACTATCTTTATATTAAAGTTAATTATCTAAACCTAGCATATGCATTCTATCTAAAAGTAAAATAAATATCCTAATACTAGCAAGACCCGGTCGTGCCATGCACGACGATGATTTGAAAATAAAAATTATGTAGGAATCATACTTGTCGATTGAATTTTACATAAACTTATTTGACAAAATAAAATAATTTCCTCAATAAAACTTTCAAGCGAGAATTATATTATAAAACGTAGGGAATGTAAAAAAAATTCTTTATTTATAAAAGGATATGTGATTTAATTTTTTAATGCGATAATATTATATAATATATAGGTAAATAAATACTAAAATATTTCTTTTATCTATTATATAATATTTAAATTTTTTCCATAAAAAAAGTAGTAGATTCTTATATATTAGAGATATTATGTATGGATGGTTTCATACTTGCCATTGAAAAAAAAATGATACATATTAAAGATGATGATATACAATTATATAATATTTAAATTGTCCATAAAAGAAAGTAGTACATCTTGTATATTAATAGCAATAATAATATTATTATATTGTATATTTATAAGGATTGTAAATACTAAAAAGAAGAAAGGGTAAAGAAGTAAATTTAAAAATTAAGATTCTTATGTGGCATAGTTAGATGAGTGATAAATAGGATAGAGAGATTCGAGTTTAGTAAGAGTATATAGAAGATTAGGTAGATTCCGATTAGTACCCTTAAGTTTTTAACTTTTCTGGACGGTGTCCTGAAAAAAAAACTTATTCTGAGTGGTACTTCGAACTTTTACAAAAAAACTTATATCCAACTTTTCTTACTTGGTGCCTGACTATGGTTCGGCATTTTATAGATATTAAATAAAAATATAATATAAAAAATAATGTAAGTAATTTATTGCATGTACAATGTATAAATTTTTTATTTTTTGGAATCAAACAAAACAAATTAAATATAAATTATTAAGTTTAATGTTGAGAATAAAAAAAATTATTAAGGTAAAATAATGTACATTTGTCCTTTTCCTTGATGATATTTCATAGATATTTAATTTAAAAAATATATAATTTATGAATAAAAAATATTTATATATTAGAATATGGAAGATATAAGATTTACATAAAATAATAATTAAATTAATAAATAAGATATAATAAAATATGAAAGATAAAGATAAACATAATTTATTTATAGAAAATAATTTTAAAAAATAATTTATTTTCATTTAAGGTGGGGCCAAACTCAATTTGTGGCTCCATATAGCAAAGATTTGATAAGATTAGATATTATATATTTATATATTATTTTATTACTTTCTATGTACCTTAGTTTAGAGATTATCAAATGTTTCAATATATCTACTAAAAATTATATTACCTATTTTTATTATTTTTAAAACTTATAATTATTTATCATTAATTTTAATTATAAAAGAATATATGTATATATATATAAATTCGTGAAAAGATATCATGCTAAAAGATAAAAGATATTTATTCTTATTTTAAAATATTTTAAATTGGTTATCTTTAACTTTAAATAATTGCATAAGGAAGTTTTCAAAAGATATTGTTATAACTAGTTTTACCCGCCGTACCATGTACGACTACGATTCGATATTTATAGACATTATAAATAGGATATTAATAAAAAAAATAATATAAACTTTAATATAAGTAATTTATTTCTCATATAATGTATAATTTTTTAATCAAATATTATTCTTCATATTTTATTACTTTTAATGTACGTAAATTTAGAGATTATCAAATATTTCAATATATCTATTAAATATTTTATTATCTATTTTTATTAATTTTAAAAATTATAAATATTTATCATTATTGTTTTATAAAAGAAAATCACTATATACCTATAAATAAATTCTTCAAAAGATATATGCTAAAAGATTTATATTTAGTATTTTATCTTTAATTTTAAATACTTGTATAAGGAAACTTTCAAAAGATATTGTTATACTAAATAGACATTTGTTTGATGTTAGAGATAATTTTAAATAGTTAAAAAGAATTTAATAGAAAGAAGTTATAATAATAGAAATAAAATTAATTTTTTTAATATAAGGTGGGGCCTGAATCGTTCTGGTGGCTCGAAAAAGTACAACTTTAATATATAGTTATAGATTTTTTATTATAAAAGAAAAAATATATAATTATATATTTATAAATAAATTCATGAAAAGATATCATGCTAAAAGATAAAAGATATTTATACTTATTTTAAAATATTTTAAATTTGTTATCTTTAATTTTAAATATTTTTATAAGGATGTTTTTAAAAGATATTGTTATACTAAATAGATGTTTGTTTGATGTTAAAGATAGATTTAAATATTTAAAGAAGAATTCAATAAGAAGTTAAAATATTATGAATAAAAATTAATTTCGTAAATATGAGGTGGGGCCAGAATCGTTCCGATGGCTCAAAAAGGGACAGCTTTAATATATAATTATAGATACTAAATAGATATTTGTTTGATTTTAAAGATAGATTTAAATAGTTAAAGAGGAATTTAATAGAAAAAAGTTAAAATATTATGAATAAAAAATAATTTTGTAAATATGAGGTGAGGCCAAAATCGTTCTGGGTGGCTCGAAAAGTTACAACTTTAATATATAGTATAGATTATAGACTAGTTGATGACCCGGGTCTTGCCCAGGGACTTTTTTAAATAAAAATTGTAATATATTATTTAAATATGATATAGGTATTATAATTTATATAATAAAAAAATATTATAATTATTTAAGTTAATTATAATAATATCTTTTATTATTAAAATGAATACATATATTATCTTATTATTAAAAATTTTATTTATAATATTTATATAATAATCATACAAAAGTTGATGTTTTTAACTCATCGGGTTGACCCGGATCTGCACAAAAAACTGCAATGAATTGACCCAATCAACTTGTAAATTTTAATGACATGAACTTGTACTCAACCGAACATGAAATGACTAAGCCTAAATCTGACTGAACTAACCCAATTAACTGGTTTAACAATAAGGGATCAATAATTTTTTATTTATTTATTAAAGGATCCGTAATATGAAAAATCAACATACTTATGAATATAAAATTAATATATTGTAAAACATAGCATATCTATACCGATATTAATTAAAAAATTGTCATGCTTATTAATATAAAAAATAGTATAAAAAATCATCATGTTTATGGATAGAAAATTTAGAAATTGTCATATTTGTTAATGAAAAATTAATTAATGATAATTTAAAAGTTAATATAAATTCTAGCATTAAAAACATGGTCCATATTAATTAAAAAAGTGTGGGCACAGTTATGGATGAAATATTAATATAAAAAATTTCGTAACTAAAACAATGGTGAGTGATATTAAATTTAATGAAAATATTGTATTTAACTATCATATTTATAGATCGAACATTAATATATAAAACCCAACATATTTATGGATGAAAATTTAAAAAGTTATCATTCTTAAGCATAGAAAATTAATATTGAAAAACTCGAAATTAATATGAAAACTATGGTCAATATTAATTAAAAACATTGACATACATATAAACAAAAAATTGATATAAAAATCCGAAATTAATATAAAAATATAAGATTATAAATATGGTTCATACTACTTAAAAACGTTAGTGTACTTTTTAATAAAAAGTTAATATAAAATAATCTAAAATTTTAATTTTCAAAACCCGTAAATTAAAATATGGTACATATTTTATACTTATAGATATAAAAGTTATCTATTTCATTTAGAGATATTAAATTAATTTATTATGGGATTTTGAAGTAAAAAAGGATAGTTGGGATATTAAATTACTATTTTATATTTGTCATATTTATGGATAGAAACTTAATATTAAAAATATACTTATAGATAGAAAAGGTATAAAAATAATTTTATATTTATCATATTTATGGATAGAAAAAACTTATCTATTTTACTCTAATTTTTCCTTTTTATTTAGAGATATTATCAATTACATAAAGTTGGATGGGAGCCTAGAAACAAGTTGGGCACCTACAACCTTCTGAATGCAAAAACTCAATCTATGAAAAATAAATGCACCACTCTTAGCATTGTTAGAGTGGCTAATAGAGAGAGACTTAATGCGTGAAAGCGTGTCCAAAGCCTCCTTATCGAATTCCCCAAACGTAGAGAAAGCGAAAGGGTAAATTTGTATCCATTCTCCTCGCATTTGGGCATATACTTCTTTTTTTTCCTCTCCACAGCATTGTGCAAGGCCAATCCAGGCGCCCAAGATTTCGCACCCATACCAGCAAAGGGAGAGATCCCGGTCACATCCACACAAGCATCCTTACCCTGATGCCAGTTAAAGAGTAAAAGGTCAGCGGGCCTAAGATCCTGCCCATTCTCCGAGAGGAAACCCATAGGAGCCTCCTTACGCACCACGATCCCAACCTTGGAGCAAATATCAAAAAGGATATCGCGCACCAAATTATGCCTGAACTTCACACCCACCTCACTAGAACAGTGGACAGCATGATCCCCCCATTTGTCCATCCTGGGAGCGTTACAACTCGGGCAAATACTACCATCAGAAAACAGAGGTATCATAAGTCTGTAGCACAACACAGAACGAAACTGACGATGGTTCATCCTCTGTCCCAAGTTATCAATAGGGATAGTGAACAAAAAATCTTGTGCATAAGGAGCACGAATACAGCTAAGAACAACAACCTCCCTTGGGCTAAGCATGTACCTATCGACGAGGCTTTTCTCAACAACACCAAAGTAACACCTTGCCAGGGTTTTCATCATTTGGGGGGCAGGAGAATCAGTGGTGAGAGAGATAGCATCGACATTACAAAGGGCATTGAAATCATTAAGAGCATGCTGAAAGGAAGAGCCAGGAGAAACTATACCCGTATTTAACAGAATCTTGGCCTGCAGTATGCTCGTTTGAAGTCGAGAAGCAAGGAAAGAATAGCGGATAACATCCCCAGCAGCAAAGATGTCAAGACCACCCCCTTTAATGGGGAGAGTGGCCAACCGTCATTGCCAATCCCCATAACCCGGCCCTGACGCGGTGACAACCTTCTCCAAGGAGAGACGTAGAGCATGGTCAAACTGAACTTGAGCATCCTTGAAAAACACAAGGGAGCAAGTTCTCAAGGCATAGGACAACTTTGCAACCACAGCACAATTGCGTAGAAGAAGGAGCTCACATTGGGGGTCATTTAGCCGGTTAACCGCCTCCATTAAGGCAATTGTTTTAGACACTCTCTTCAAAGCCAAGTCCCGACTGAAGCCCACATCCAAGCTGACCGACCTACCAAGAAGTTTGACACCACTGCAGGGGCGAGAGATGTTCGATGGGAAGACACCCTCCACCAAACTTCTATGATCCTCCACAGGCCAGAAAAGCTCAGTTTTATCAACATTCAAGAACAAACCACGTGCGGGACCATCCGACCTAATAATTTCAAGCGCCTTGGACACCATAAGGGTATCTCCAACAATGGTGCCATCGTCAAGATACCAAGCTTGAAGGGTGAGATTACATGCATGATTAATAGACTGAACCAAAGGATGCAAAGCAAGGGCAAACAACAGAGGCCCCAAAGGATCACCTTGTTGTACCCCCGACAAGACCAAAGGACAGAATCTTCATAGTAAAGCCTAGCAAGTTGAGAGTAACAAAACTCAACCCAAGGAGCAATAGACGGACACCTCAACCTAGTTTCCTGGAGTAGGACACTCCTATCGACTAAGTTGAAAGCGTTCTGGAAATCTACTAAAAGCATAGAAAGTCCAACCACATTGCCCTTAGACTCAACAAGCCTGTTCACAGAGTGCAGAATTGCCTCACAACAACCCCCAGGAACGCCCACTCCAAACTGAAAATCCTGCAGATAATGGTTCACAGAAGGGCCAACCATAGACGAAGCAACCTTGGAAACAAGTCTCCTCCATACAGTGTCGACAGCAATAGGGCGCAAACCACCACCCGGCTTGACCAAGGGAGTCAAGGGAGCACTAGCAATGAACTCCCCTAAGTGGCTAGGGTACTGGCCCCGTAGAAACAAGTTAACAACCCCGGTGATGGATCGTAACAAATCATTGGCCACCGCAGAAGCAGCCCCTCCCAAAATATCAACAAAATGTTGAGCCCTAAGCCCATCACGACCACAAGAAGTCCCTTTAGGGAAGCTGCGGATCCTATCAAGCACCACAACTTTATTAACCGAGAGAGCATCCTCACCCAACGGAGAAGAAGGCGACACCGGAGATGGGCGTAGGGGTTTTTGGCCTCCAATTCACTAAGAGTGTCAGGATTAGATGGGGCAACTCCAGAAGACGTAAGGACCTTAATAGCAGCGGTGAATTTCCCGTCCCCAACCTTACGCTTGCATTGGAAAAAGTTAGCTTCATCAGGGCTTCTTGATTTCTTCACACCCCTAGAGAGAGTCGCCACTTCAGATAAGCGATCAAGCACCAACCCAAGCCTATCCCCCGGATCCCTCCATCTAAGAATGGCGCGAGAAATACAATCAAACTGACACCGCTCCCGTTCTCCGGACCGTCGTTGAACCCTATTGGTAGGCATAAAAGCAGTCAAAATACAGCAGGGCAAAATAAGGAGTTGCACCCAAGCTGACACCTCACTTGGACTCACAAGGACCTTATCAAGAGCACTAAGGAAAACTCTAGCAAAGCCAAGCCTCAACTTAGGAGGAATACACTTAACAGTTCGCAACTTTTTTGAAAAAACACGATTAAGGAGATGTATGTCGAAACAAGCAAGAGCATACCCATGTAAGGACAACTGAGAGGGAACAACAGAAGCTCTATCAATCTCACCAACCACACCATCAGAAACCAACACAACAGGCCTAGGGGGCTTGGAGATACCAAGGATCGCAACGTCATCAAAACTAGGTGCATGAATCACAACACCATCAACATGCTTACAATTCTTACTAAAAGTATGGGTGCAAAAACACTCACCACAAAGCCAAATACCAGCCTGATGAAGCGCCAAGTCCAATGCTGAGAAAAGACCCAAGTCACTAGCAACCCGTGCTTTGTGAGAAGCCGCCAAATCCGCCGTTTTAAAATGACGCGCCCCCAAGTGGTGAATAAAATATTTCTTGGTAAGTCCCCTACCACCTCCACTATTACAACCATCGGAACCTTTCAACGGGCAAGAAATACGAAAATCACCATTACCGGACATGGTAGCACACCACCGTGCCGGCAAACACAACTGATGAAAACACGTACTCCAGCCACACAACCGCAGCAACGACACAAAACCAGACAAAACAACAAACAATTGCACAACCAAAAAATCTCAACAAGCAACTAAACACAACAATACCACACACAGCAACAAATAGCAACAACCAGCAGCAACCAGCAAACAAAACAGCCTCTCAACCACAACAAACATAGCAACGATAAACAACCACAACAACAAAAAAAACACAGCAGCACACTACAACCGCAACAGCAACGGGAAAACCAACGCAACAACGAACACAACAGCAAACCCAACGAAAACCCATCAACCGATCACAACCAAACACATCAGCAAACCCTTCAAAAACCCGAAAAAGTAGACCGACGCAGCCTCTTAGCAGCAGCACCACAACTCAAACGAACTGCCGATCAGACCCCAAAAGACAGACTCAAGAAGATCGCCCACCGGAAACGACGCAGAAAACTTCGAACAGCCTAGATGGAAAGATGTCGGAAAACGCCACTGCCCTAACCCGACCCACCCCCCGACGATCGCCCTTTCGATCGCCCAGATAAGAAATCCGAAATCCGCTAATCATTGATTACTGATGTGTCATGCATATATTAAATTACTATTATTTTTATGTGTCATGCATATGGATAGAATTATTGTATTATTTCTTTGTATTTGTTAAATTTTGATTAAATTGATATATGTAAGGATATTTCTGAAAAATTACACCTATCTTATCTACAAAAAAAACTATTATTTACAATATAATAAACATGTGCAAAGATAAAAATAATGAAAACTCGTACCTATTTTTCAAATTGATAATCATACGAAATTGATAATTAAATATTATAATATAATGAAAAAAATTCACGATAAAGTTAATACCCGTACGACAAATTGTAATCGTTAAAATTAATCAATTTTACTATACTTTTTGCAACTTTCGTTATCCATATGGTATAATTTTTATAAATATTGTACCTATACTTGAGAAAAAAATAACCATACGATCAATTATGTAGTATTTTTATCTATATTATATAGATAGAACATAATTAAATATTATAATATAATGAACATGAACAAAGATAAAAAGAATTGTAAAAATAAAAAGTTATCCAATCTCATTGTAAATTGAAAAAAAATATATAAATTCTTATATAGTATATTTTATTTATACTATATGGATATAAGATAATTAAATATTATAATATAATGAACATGAATAAAGATAAAAATAACGGGTAGAGTTAAAAATTTATCCAATCTCAAATAAAATTGATAAAATAAATTAATAAGTAAGGTAAGTGGATAAAATTGGAAATTCCATAAGGTGATTAAATTACATAATATATAATTTATTATACAAATCATTATTAAAAATGAGTAAGGTAAATAGTTGGGAAATAAATTAATAAGTAAGGTAAGTAGTTGGGATATAAATTATTAATGACGAAATTGCCCAAAAGTGTTTCAGGTTTAGAAGATACTAGTTGTACCCGTCGTCGTGCATTATGGTTCAGTATTTTTATAGATATTAAATAAAATATAATATAAAAATTAATGTAAGTAATTTATTGCTTGTGCAATATACAAACTTTTTATTTTTTGGAATCAAATAAAACAAATTAAATATAAATTATTAAGTTTAATGTAGAGAATAAAGTAGATTATTAAGGTAAAATAATGTTCATTTTTCCTTTTCCTTGATGATATTTCATAGAAATTTAATTTTTAAAAAAGATAGCATATGAATAAAAAAATTTATATATTAGAATATGGAAGAGATAAGATTTACATAAAATAATAATTAAATTAATAAATAAGATATAATAAAATGTAAAAGATAAAGATAAAAATAATTTATTCATAGAAAATATTTAAAATAATAATTTATTTTCATTTAAGGTGGGGCCAAACTCATTTTGTGCTCGATAAAGTAAAGATTAGATAAGATTAAATGTTATATGTTTTATATTTTTTATTACTTTCTATGTACCTTAATTTAGAGATTATCAAATATTTTAATATATCTATTAAATATTATATTACATTTTTTTATTATTTTTAAACATTATAAGTATTTATCATTAATTTATTATTATAAAAGAATATATATATAAATAAATTCGTGAAAGATATCATGCTAAAAAATAAAAGATATTTATACTTATTTTAAAATATTTTAAATTTGTTATCTTTATTTTTAAATATTTGTATGAGGAAGTTTTCAAAAGATATTGATATACTAAATAGATATTTGTTTGATGTTAAAGATAGATTTGAATAGTTAAAGAAGAATTTAATAGGAAAAGGTTAAAATATTAAGAATAAAAATTAATTTCGTAAATATGAGGTGGGGCCAGAATCGTTCCGATGGCTCAAAAAGATACTGCTTTAATATATACGTAATTATAGATAGATAAAAGGATAAAGATAAAATAATTTTTTTATTTTTAGTTAAAATTCGAATTAATTTTTACCAAATATAAAATATAATGTAATGTTAATTTTAGATAGAAAAAAATAATAGTAAAAATATTTTCCTACCTTATTATGTAACAATCTATCATTATATATTCAAAAATCTTATGTTTTATTTTTCCTTTCCTTTTAATTTTTTATTAAATATATTAGAATGTTAGTTTTTTATGAAAAATATATAGATTTTTAGAAAATTTAAAGAAAAAATTATAAATAATAAGAATACAAAATTAATTTTTAAATATAAGGTGGGACCAAGATTGTTCTAGTGGTACAAAAAGGCTTGGCTTTTATATGTAGATATAGATGGATAGATATTTCAAAGATATTATCATTTATATGACTATTTTTATTTCAAAGATATATATGTGACCACGTGTACATATTTTTTCTTATATTTTTTAATTTATCTTTTACAAATATGGTAAATATAATCTCCTTTTTTATTTATATTGGTAAAATATACTAATATTATTTTATCTTTATGTTTATTTTGAGATAAATTTTTACAAATATTATTTTATCTTTATGTTTAGTTGGAGATAACTTTTTTGCATAATTAATTATAAAAAACTATTATTTTAATAAAAGGGTGATGTGGAATTTAATCGAACGGAAGAGTGAACCAACCACTTGCCTCGTTAGTAGGTGAATAAACTTAGAATCCAACAAGATTGAAATTTCACAAACTCGACTTCGTTCATGTTTCATCCGACAAAACAAAATAAATTATAATCAATTTATTTTGTTTCATTTCTTTTAATATTGGATCTAAATTTATAATCTTCATAAGCTTATATTTTATATATTAATAAAATCCTAGTTTATTTATGTAAAGACAACATGTTATGCAAATTACTAAAATTTTACATAAATGCTAATATAGGCATAAATATCTTATTGTATGCATAACAAATTAACAATAGAATATACTATTTTATATTGATAAATCATATTTATACAATAATTTTACTTATATGGAAAATTAAACTCATAAATCAACATTTAATCTATGGAAATTTATAAAATAAATTTACAAATTTCTAACATATTTAAAATTATTATTTTTATTATATATATTTAACTAGAATGAAAGCTAATAAACTAAAATAAAAAAATAAAAAAATTAAGAAGTCGGTCGGGCCAAGTCATGTCCGACCTTCTTCAACCTCTGATATGGTTGAGAAAGAACACAAAATAGAGCTTACTATCACTAGCTCGTTCCAGATCCTTCCTCTTCCCATTGGTTCAAAGCACTCCTTAGGTAGATCTAAGAAGCATTGTCTTGTCTAGCATTGAGATTTTTAGAAAATTTAAAGAAAAAATTATAAATAATAAGAATACAAAATTAATTTTTAAATATAAGGTGGGACCAAGATTGTTCTAGTGGTACAAAAAGGCTTGACTTTTATATGTAGATATAGATGGATAGATATTTCAAAGATATTATCATTTATATGACTATTTTTATTTCAAAGATATATATGTGACCACGTGTACATATTTTTTCTTATATTTTTTTAATTTATCTTTTACAAATATGGTAAATATAATCTCCTTTTTTATTTATATTGGTAAAATATAGTAATATTATTTTATCTTTATGTTTATTTGGAGATAAATTTTTACAAATATTATTTTATCTTTATGTTTAGTTGGAGATAACTTTTTTGCATAATTAACTATAAAAAACTATTATTTTAATAAAAGGGTGATGTGGCGCAATGTGGTGGCAGAAATTGCTCCGGCTTTAGTTATTAGTAATAGATATATTGATTATATGACAATAAGATATAAATTATATAAAAAAATATCTTATAAATTAAGAAAGAGTATATATCTAAGATTTAATACTTGACGTGCAAGTTCTTCAATGGGTTGAAATACTCCAAACATTTTTATTAATTTTAATATAGCTTCTTAATTAAGCTACCTCCTCTCACCACCCTATATAAATAGAAGAACAAAGGTTTGTTAATCATAAAATTTTCTTGTTAATCTCTTTATCTCAAGAAAGAATTGATGTTGGTGGGATAAAAACAAAAGTAATACCAATCCGCCACCAACGTCTCCTCGTCCGTGCGTGTTTTAGGTTCTCCATGTAAAGATAGTGAACTTGCACGGACTAGAAGGATGTTGGTGGTAGTTTGATGTTACTAATATATGTCAATTAATTGTTGTGATTTCATCATGTGATGATATGTAATCAAGAATATGAATCAAGTTATATCAAATAATATCCTATAGATAAGGATGTAATGAAGTAATCTAATGCTTTATCTTCGTACATATTGACGTGCTATAGTCGACCTTCACAATTCACGAATTAATAAAGATGCAAATCATAAAATTAGTACAAGTTTCAAGAACATATATATAGCTCGATCATCGACTACATATTTTTTAATCAAAACAAGAAGTTTACTACGGTCTAATTAATTCTTCCAAGCTATATATTTATACTAGGAGGTTGACCTGTCCGTTGGACGGGATCAGATTTTTTAAACTTTTATAAATTATTTAAAATATTTAATTATAACTTGTTTTTTATTGCTTCAAATTTAACTAAATAGTTGAAGAAGTTTATGAATAAATATTTAAAGATGATATTATTTGTATAAATTTAAAAATAACTTTTATGATATAGAAATTGGACGTAATTCGAATTTGAATTTTGTTAATAGGAATTTAATCAATTAATTGATTGTTAAAGTTATTGTAATATGAAAAAAAATAAAAATTTGCGAGAATATAAGAGAATTTAAACAATTTGAACAAAAGAGCATACTTACCATGCTAGTCTTCAATTGGAGGACTAATAATGAACAAATTACAATGGATCTATGTATCCAAACCCACAAAAATAGAAACACTCTATGATTCCTAGTTGGTATTTATAAGAGAATAAGAGGCTTAAGAAATTGTAAAGAGGATTAAGAATTTGAAAAGACATTCAGTAATATAATGTTTGGTGAATTAAAATACATATTAATGTTCCCAATTTTACCAACCTTCTAAATTCAATGGAAAACCAAAAGTCATCACCCAATACATAATGCTTGGTTAATTAAAACCCTTATTAATACCCCAAGTTTTACTAACCTTTTAATTCAATAGAAAACCAAAAGTCACCACCTAATAAATATAATAAGAGTAAAAAGTATATCCATTGTAAAATTAATGAGTAAATAGAAAACCAAAAGTCATCACCCTATACATATAATAAGGGTAAAGAGTATAACAATTTTCCTTTTCCTTTTTTTTTAATCTTTCACCATCTAAAGAAAATAATATAGTTCGTATAAAATATATAATCATCAATTTCCATTTGTTTATACTTTATATGTTTATAGAGATATAGCTATAGAAATGATATTTTGGAATTGAACCATATAATTTATATAAAATGATATCAAATTTATGTGCATTATTTGTGAAGAGGATTTAGTCTTCTAGTATTATATACATATATTTAATTTATAGTTTTATAATAATAGAATTGGTATTAATATTTAGGCAATTGAATGAGGCATTAATTTTTCTTTTTCCTTTTTTTTAATCTTTCACCATCTAAAGAAAATAATATAGTTTGTATAAAATATATAATCATTAATTTCAATTTGTTTATACTTTATATGTTTATAGAGATATAGCTATAGAAATGAAATATTTTGGAATTTAACTATATAATTTATATAAAATGATATCAAATTTATGTGCATTATTTGTGAAGAGGATTTAGTCTTGTAGTATTATAGACATATATTTAATTTATAGGTTTATAATAATAGAAATAGTATTAATATTTAGGCAATTGAATGAGGCATTAATTGCCAAAAAAAATTCTATTTTATAGTATACTAGGTGGATGGCCCGTGCTATCGCACGGATTCTCATTTATTATGTTTATATTATCTAGGAGAAGTTATATTTTTTCCGTATATTATTTGTATTGTATATTCCTTTAATATAACATTTTTGTACTTTAGTGGAATTTATCATCCCTAATATGAAGATGAAGTGACTTTTTATATTAGAAAAGTTGGAGGTTTAGAAATGTGAAAAGTTGGATGACTTAATTTGTATGTTACAATTGTGCTTTTAATATGAATATTTATTTTGACCATATTTATTTTCTTCTTGTCTTTTGATATCTATTCATATTCAATATGTAATGTCAAAGCCTATTTAATGTGCAAATTGATGTTCTCATTATCATTGCAAGAGAAGAGGATTATTTTATGGATTGAATGAATGACTTAAAATACCATTAGTTTAATTTGATATTTAGAGTTGTTTTTTCTCTCTTTAAATGACCAAAATTTTCTTATTTAGATGATATATAAATATAGATATAGAATAGAGTTTAAAACTATTAATGATATTTTCTTTAATAGTACAATTATTACTAAATAGTTATTTTTAAGTCATTAATAACTTTATGGAGTATAATATGTTACAAAATTGACTACATGATATTGTTTTATGATTTACAACTACTTATGATATATATTTTTTTTCTTTTAATAATATAGGTATTGTAAGATGTTTTTGTTGATTTATTAATATCACAATGTTACAATATATTTATTAATTTTATGGGCATTTATTGGTAAAATATAACTATATGGGCGTTTTAGTTTTCAATCATTCATTTTAGTCTATTTTATTTATCCAATTTTTTTAGTCATTAATAAACTTTAAGGATACTTTGTCCAAAGAAAATTTGCATCTTTATTTATGATTAGATTATGATATTCTATGTATAAAAAGTAATTGGGAAAATTATGATAAATCTATTTTTAAAATTTCATACTATTATACCTCCATAATAATCCTAAAAAAATTTAATCAATTTAAAATATATGGAGAAGAAAATTTTCATTATCGTTCTTAAATAAAGTTCTAATTTTTATTTATTTTATAAGGTTAGAATCGTATTTATGTGTATGGTTTTTAACTATATGTCTACCAATCACAATAGAAAAATTGGTCTACATTATACTCAATAAATACTAAAGTAAATCGATCCGACTATATTATATTCAATATGCATCTTACAAATTTTATAGGATTCTTTTTTGTTAATCTTTTTCAACTTTATTATAAGATATATAGATAGATATAGAATATTGCGTATTTAATGTCCCTTCTAGATTCTATTATTTTTATTGTAAAATTAATTTTAGAGGGTATGGAATGTGAAGGGATAGAAAATATGAGGTGATTATGACCACGATAAAATTAATGATTTAGAAAGTGGAAAATGGCCACATCAATATCTTTTTGTATTAAAATAAATTTTCCTTTTTTGAAAATTCAATATAAGAATATGAATTAAGTTCATATATAGTGTAGTAATCGGATTTCACTTTTCCCGAATTTTCCCTTTTAGAGGTCGGAAAACGAGTTTCTTATTTTACAAGTAATCTCCTTGCTTATTTCGCTAGTAATCGAAGTAGAGGAGTTCTTACTCATATCCGTCCGTTAGAATTTTCCCGGAGCCTCGATATATACATACGTAGATATTTAGTACGTATATATTTCTTTTTCCCATTTAATCTAAAAAGTATATCCCTATAGAAAAATAAAAATAAAATATAAAATATATAACAATATCGTAACCTAGGACAATATCCTCAGATCCGTTAGGATTCTCTATATCTTAACTAACCCAAATCACGTTAAAAGTCGAACTTGAATTCCGAATCATCGCGATCTTCAGGACAAGAATAATCTGGCCCTCGGGAACCCAGGCAAGTCCGATCAATTGTAATCGTGCTCGGCAGAGGACGCAATTTCCGGTAAGTCGTCATTGTTTCCGTCCTTCCTCTCCGGCGATCCAAAGCCCGGTTTTTCTTCCTTCTTGTTCGTTGTCCTTGCTCTTCGATAAACAAGGGTTGTCGATTCAAACAAGGGTTGTCGATTCAAACGTTGTTGGGAGGTAGCAAGGGTTGAACCTAATCTTCTCGTCATGCATTCTATCAGGAAATCAAGTTCGCTCGCGTTCTTAGTCTTTCATCTTCTTCAAAGGATCTTCCGTCACGAGGTAAGTCGTTTTTCGACTTGCTCGGTTCTTTTCTCCCTTGTTAGGTTGCGTATCGTTATTGTAGGGCGGGTTTTGGGAACTAGTCCCGAATACCTTTTAAAATTATTTTGAACTTCTTGAATTGTTGTGTGCTAAATGGGTTTTAAATGTATTTTATCGAAGAGATATTTTCAGAACATTTTCTCTGTGTTGGTACCGTTTCCGACACGGCCCATCGTAGCCGGCGTGGAGGAAGAGTTGGCTACGTTGACCCGTGTGACTGGGAAACCGTGCCCCTTCAAAACGAAAATTATTATCTATGTGTTTTGGCAAGTGCTCCAGTGGAGGCTTAGCCGGGGGTTTAGAAGGGAGATTGTGAAGTGGAGTGAGAGGGCCTGCCTCTGCACTCGGCGCGGTGATGAGCGCCTTGGAAGTCGGATTGTGAAAAAGGAGGATTGGCGTTGTTATGAGGTTGTGATTGTGAATGCGTATGTGACTATGTGTGGCTGACTATAACTGATTTAGGTATTGGCCTTTAGAGTTATGATTGCGGTTGTGGATTTGTATGCTGACTATAGATAACCGATTTTCAAACCGTTCTACAGTTTCCATATTCTTTCTAGCTTGGTAGATTAGACGCTGACCCTTCGGGGAACATTTTTCAGTTCCAGGTATGAATCAGGGAGCCGTGCAGGAACCGAGGCAAGATGGCGGGCCGGAGCGGTAAAGAGCGCGTGTCATAGTGGGATTGGTTTTATTAGTTATTTATAATAGTTAGGATTGATTTTAATATTTGTTAGACGAAGTTAGTATTATGTTCGATTATTATTTTGTTCGGATAGTTGGTTCAGTAGGCATTGTGACGTATTTGGATATTTATGATTTTCGGGAATTCATGCATGATACGTTTTTCCAAGTTTTGCTAAATAAAGGTTGGATGTTTTATTATGGTTTCTCGTCGTGCCCGAGTTGTAAGGTCCTACAGTGTAGTTGTCAACCTAAATAATAGTACCTTGTAAGGTCTATTCCCTAGTAGCGCCTCGTCGAAAGACGGGGTGTTACATATAGTAATGTAAAAAATATGTTTTTAATTAGAAATAACGAAATAATTTGACAATTTTTTCAAAGATTTTCATCATCATGATTTATGAACTTAACAATACAAATATATAGTAATAGAATCACATACGACTTCTAATAATTAATTTTTATACTTTTAAGTTAAGAGCATCAATCATTCATAGTATGATTTTTTTAAGGAAAAATTGTTCTTGTTAAGTCATTATTTCAATATACATGGTGTTTTTTAAGAAGATGAATATATTTTTCATGAGGGGGAATAAAAGATGAATATATAGATCGAATTGCATTATTGAATGAAATGATGGTGTTGTATACTTACATAGAATTATCTTCTTCCTTCAATCAATATACATGGTATTTTTATGGGATTAAAATTGGTACAATCGTAACCAATAAAGTAAGGAATTATTTTTTTTAATATATATACAGTAGAGAATATTAATTTTAAAAATATAAGGAGATTGTTTAATTAGATTTAAGTAGATGTATATGGAACAGGTTTCTACATAGATGAAATAGACTTAATTTTGAATATATTTAAAAAATATACATACCATTTGAGAAGGGATCTCCACCCTCACACAATTGCCTCATGATTGAACCATGACCTCGGATGTAGATCAGCGAAGTAAAGAAAGAAGATGATGGAGGTGTTGGACAAATGTGCTAAAGCCTTTATATATAATTTATGATGTAATACACAAATATATAGTGGCAGATGAAAAGTTGGTTTTGCTTGCTCAAAAATTAAATTGGATAGGTGTTTATAACATATGGATAATCAATTTGTTATTAATACCAATTAATCTTCTTTTTAATTATCACTTTAATGTAATGAGACTAATGGTCTTCCGATACCATTTATTTCTTTGGATTATGTTCTTGATGGAATCCCAAGAACTTCCTAAGCAAGCTAAAATGTATTTCTTTCAAATAACATTAATACACTTATTGATAATAATTGATTAGTCTCTCTAATTATATTGCATGTAGATTAATGTTTTTAATAAAAAATTGACATTTCAAACTAATATTCAAAAGAAATATATAGCATATTAAAAAGTTATAATTTTAATTTCTATAAAGCTTATTCTTATGATTTGTGATATTTAATTTCTATAAATTTGGATATTATGTGCATATATATGTATGAATGAAATAGAATTATAAAATACCTTATTAAATATACATGTATTATTAATCCTCAAAATATATATTTTATTTTATAGGTTTATAGATGTTTATGTTTATATATATATATATATATATATATATTATAGCTAATATACCTTTTTCTAATTTTTTTGGAATTGAATGCTTTATTAAAATAGGTTATGGTATGATATAAAAATATATATGAAGTTAAATAGTTTGCATAATATACATGAGTATTGAGTAGTAATTGCCATTTTTTTCCTAGCTTATATGTTTATAGAAGATTTATAGATAGAAGATTAGAAGAAAAAAAGTAATAAATATTAGGTCATTTTAATGAGACATTGATTGCCCAAATTTTTCTATTTTATAGTATATATAGACTAGGGGGTTTACCCGTCCGTTGGACGGGATCAGATTTTTTAAACCTTTATAATTTATTTATAATAGCTATAACTTGGATTTTTATTGCTTTAATTTTAACTAAATAGTTGAAGAAGTTTATGAATAAATATTTAAAGATTATTATTTATATAAATATGCAAATAACATTTATGATATAGAAATTGGACGTAATTAGAATTTGAATATATTGGATTTTATTGATATTAATTTAATCTAGTGATTGATTATTAAAGTTATTGATTTATAATCTTTTAAATAATATTGAACCAACACTATTTATATAACTTTATTTATACATTACATACATGAGTGTTAATTAGTCATATCTACGAATAATAGCTAGTAAAGATCAAATTGGGATGTAAGAACCAAAATGTCTTTATATAATATTAATGTAAGGGCATGAATGTTGGTTTAGTAAAGATTATTATTATTATTATTATTATTATATATATATATATATTGACTCTTTCGGAGAGAAAAATATCATTTTATCTCTAGTTTAGATCTTGTGAAGCATGATATAATGATGATGAGGGTAATCCACATAAACTTGAAGAACATTTGGTCAGCTAATAGATTTATATGTAAATAAATCCATTATAGACATACAAAAAAGTTCTTTATGATGATGTACTGAAAGAATAGAGATGACATTTTCTTGAATTGTTAATTAGTAGGAAGTCTAGCTTGCCAAATATGAGATGAGATGAGACCATTGTCTTTGTTTCTTCACATATAAAAATGGAAAAAAAGTGTTTGAATATACTCTCTACTCTTTTTTCTACGAAATTGACAATTTATCTCCACCTATATATGGCTTAAAAGTCATATTGTGCATCATGAGCAAATAAATTTATCTAGTTTAGTAACTAAATAAAATATAATTCAAACTAATTTAAATGGATAAAAATAAATCTAGTTTTCTCCAAAATTTAAAAAAAAGTCAAATGAGTTTCAAATATTTGGTTTGAAATATTTGTATGTACTTTTGATTTCCCTAAAAGTGAATATTTCCTTTAAAATAGAAGGTCTCAACTCTCTAACTCCTAATTGGTATTTATAAGATAAATAAGAAGCTTAAGAATTTGAAAGACATTCAATAATATAATGCTTAGTGAATTAAAATACGTATTAATTCTCCCAATTTACTAACTTTCTAATTCAATGGAAAATCAAAAGTGACCACCCAATACATAATGCTTAGTGAATTAAAACACCTATTAAAGCTCCCAATTTTACTAACATTTTAATTCAATAGGAAACCAAAAGTCAAATATAATAAGGATATAGAGCATATCAATTGTAAAATTAATGAGTAAATGGAAAACCAAAAGTCACCACCACCCAATATATATAATAAGTGTAAAGAGTATATCAATTGTAAAGTTAATGCGTAGATTATTGGTATTTATAAGAAAAATAGAAGCTTAAGAATTTGAAGAGACATTCGGTAATATAATGCTCGGTGAATTCAAATACGTATTAATTCTCCCAATTTTACTAACCTTCTAATTCAATGAATGGAATATTCATAATAAATTCAATTTATTTTTTATTTACTTTTTTATCTACATTAGATTAGGTGGGTAGTTATAAATGGACCAAATATTTCATTGTTATGTTTACATTTCCATGCTCATTGGATGCTTAATAATATGGAAGATTAAAGGTCAATTGAAAGAATACACATAATAAATTCAATTAATTTTTTTATTTACTTTTTATTTTTTTAGATTCAATTAATGGAATATTCATAATAAATTCAATTAGTTTAATTTTTTATTTACTTTTTTATCTACATTAGAAGATTAGGTGGGTAGTTATAAATGGACCAAATATTTAATTGTTATGTTACATTTCCATGCTTATTGAATGTTAATCCTATGGAAGATTAAAGGTTAATTGAAAGAATACTCATAATAAGTTCAATTAATTTCTTTTATTTACTTTTTATTTTTATTAGATGGCTAATCATAAATGCGCAAAATTTTCTTCTTTATATGTTATATAGATATAGATAGTTAGATATAGATATAGATGAGTGAAAGGGGGTTAGAAAAATAAAAAATTATTTTATAATAATAAAATAAATAGAAATAAAAAAATCAATATAAATCAATTAAAATTGATATACATAGTACACTCCTCAACTACGTTAGGGTTTATGTATGTTGATCAATATAAATGCTATAAGTTCAAAAGTTAAAACTCAAAAAATTTCATAGATGTTTACACTTGATACATAAACATATTTTTTTATCTAACTATATTTGTTAAAGATGAGATGTAAGTATGTCACTATATAAAAATAAAATTTTAATTTTATCTATTGAGTTTTTTTATAAAGTATCATTCATAGTTTCGTATGATGCCTTATTAAGTTATTATTCTTTTTAGTTTATTTATTTTCCAAAAATTGTCTAATTTTAGTAAATATTACCCATTTATCTTTTTTATTAATTAAAATAATTATATATACAGTTGGGTTATCAATATGAATAAACTAATTTAATATTCCATCTCTATACTATTCAATTTCATTTTTTTACATTATATATAAATTCTTTTATTATATTAACATTTTTAATTTGATATTAGATAATTATGTATTTATATAATTTACATGATATTTATTTTATTTTTATTTATATACTTTTTGAGTTTCTAACCTATATAATTGATCTTTCACATTTCATAAACTAACTTTCACAGTTTAAAGTTGTTAAAATTATTGACATAATCGATTGAAAAAAATAGATACAAAATAGCAAACACAAATTAGATAAATAAAATTATTTAAATATCAATGCTAGATAATATAGCAATACAATTACTAAAATTTTATTTTACCTCTAGCGTAATCATGATCGAACAAATCAACATCAAACAATGAGAATGTTGAAAGCTACCTTCCTCCTACATACAATCAACATGAAGAGAGAAAGAACCAAAATCAATATCAAAAAAAAAATCTAATCTTACAATATCTAGCCTATATAAAATACTCAAATTTGAAGAAAAACTAAAATTCAACAATGATGAACAATTAAACAAAAATTAACATATATATAGAGATTGGAGAGGGAAAGAGAAAGTAGACATTTTTACAAATGAAGGTGAAGCTCCAAAGAAGGAAGCTTAAATGTATCACTTCATTAGTATTACAATTTATAATTTATTAATGAATTCAATTCAAACTAAATTGGTTGGGGGTTACTAAACTATTGATTTGTCTACATTTAAAATTTTAAATCATGATAAATTCTTTTGGTTTATGGTTTTAAAGGTATAATGTATTTGATTGAACATGCTCACTTTAAAAACTATTTTATTTTATGTTTCATATAATTATCCTATAATGACAAAATAATTTGCCAAAAAACTCTCAAGCTCCTTGAGGTGTGGAAGACTCTTTGTATTCGGCCAATTGAATTTTTGAAAATTGTAACTTTATATGAAGTTTAAGAGGCTAAATCACATTAAATACCATAAATTTCCATAATATCTCATATTGAATGTAAAATATCATATATCTACATGTAGTTAGGATAGGATTAGGATTAGGACATGATAAGATGTATAGAATGTGAACATTCATCATAAAAAACTATTCTTGTACATATATTTTATTAGTATAAAATTACGACTTTTATTTATAGGCTTGAATTATTTTAGAATGATTTTTAGTTACAATTTTAAAGCTAATTTTGTATTTTTTATACTTTGAACAATTGAATATAGTACATATATAATCAAAAAATAAAATATACATGAAGTGTATTATTTAATTTATATTTTAACGTATTCATGTTGTTGTTATCTATGTTCTTTTAAATACATTTTTAAGACTTTAATAGTTATTGGTTTGTGCATTTAGAATAATTCTCAATTTTTTTTCTTTTTTTAACTTCATGGATTTAATTTGTGGATTGGTCATAAATGACCAAATTTTTCTTCTTTATAATATATATAGATATATAGATATAGATATAGATTTTGAGAAGTTGAAAAGATAACCAAATTTTTTTACATTTTAGATATAGATTTTGAGAAGTTGAAGAGACAACCAAAATGACCATTGAAAATGACTTGAAAGACCATTAAAAAGTTGAATGTTATCAAAATTAAACTTTCCATAAATTATAATTAAATATAGGGGTTGAATTCTTTTTATATTTTTCTATATGAACATAATTATGGGATAGGTCATTGTAATGAGGCATTGATTGCCCAAAATTTTCTATTTTATAGAATTTAAAAAATATACAACTAAAGTTCATATAAAATTATATGACATTTTGATCTCACTTAGTTAATCATAATGATTTCTTTGAGCACGTCAAATCCTCATTTTCAATTAGAGTCAATCTAATATTACCTTTGATTTCATGAAGAGCATAACCTAATTATATATAAAAATATCTATAAAAATAATATTTTACGCTGCCAAAAGTAAATATTTTTATAATATAAAATAAAAATAATTATTATTACCTTAATAATGAATATCTTTGATCCTTCCACATAGAGTTGTCAAAAGCTGACCCGACCCGAAAAATCGACCCGAACCACCCGAAAATTTTATGGTCAAGACCCGAAAATTTGAACCCGAAACCCAAAATAAACCGACCCCGATAGACCCGAAACCCGTTGGGTTCAAACCCGAAACCCATTGGGTTGACCCGATTTTTAATATTTTTAGAATATAAATAATATATTTTCAAAATGATACTATATTTTATTATTAAAATATATAAAAATAATAGATTATTATTAAATATCATTTTTAAATAAAATAATATTTTGATTATTGTAAAAAAATCGTTTTTCTTGACTTGTTGGATCGACCCGACCCGCCCAAAAACCCGGCTTGACCCGACCCGATTTGACCGATGACCTGTTACGACCCGAAACCGGCTCAACCCGAAACCGAAATAACCGAACCCGAACCCGACATGACCGACCTGTTTGACAGCTCTAGTATATAATTTCATCCCCTCACCACCATATTTCTTTGTTTTTTTTCTACCTTTAGATTCTTACGATGCTTCCCCTCTTCCTCTCATCCTTTAGGAACAATCCACAATAGATTTTAGCGAATGTATGCAGCTTGAAGGGGAATGGTGTGGTATGAGATTCTTGTAATCATCTTTAGATCCTAGGAAATAAATATAAAATGCTCATAATTAGTATGTGCATTTAAAGGTGAAGTTGGAAAGTTAGTAAGTTGAAGAGTCAATATAACATTTGCAAGTTTTTTTTGTGTGCATTTAAAGGTGAAGGTAGAAAGTTAGTAAGTTGAAGAGGCAAGATAGCATATGCAAGTTTTTTTTTGTATTTGTACATGGATAAATTCACAATTATTTTTTAATTTAAAATTTTTACATTTTAGATATAGATTTTGAAAAGTTGAAAAGACAACCAAAATTTTTTTACATTTTAGATATAGATTTTGTGAAGTTGAAGAGACAACCAAAATGACCATTAAAAATGACTTTAAAGACCATTAAAAAGTTGAATGTTATCAAAATTAAATTTTCCATAAATTATAATTAAATATAGGGGTTGAATTCTTTTTATATTTTTTCTATAGGAACATAATTATGGGATAGGTCATAAATATTAGGTCATTCTAATGAGGTATTGATAGTCCAAATTTTTCTATTTTATAGTATACTAGGTGGATGGCCTGTGCTATCGCACGGGTTCTCATTGATTATGTTTTATATAAAAATAGTATTTTATAATATATATATAGATATATAGATTTCTTGATTGATCTTCAAGGGTTTCGCACGGGTTTCTTGATTATTTTTTCAATGTTTTATATTTTATAGGATTTTTTTTCACTTGGTGAATTAATTCAAAGGTTGATCTTATAATTTTATTGCTTGGATGGTATATACCCTTCACTGATCTAGAGATTATTGAAATTTTTTACTTTATACATCTCCATGGGTTTCTTGATTGATCCTTATTTTTCAACAATTTGAGTTTTTTTTTTGCTTTGTAGTGAATGAAATTGTAACGTGATAATGCAAAAGTGGAAAGCTTATATAGTGAGAAAGGGAGTGGAATATGAAAGTTTATATTTTAAATTTGATATCTTTTGTTTGGAATACTAAAGGTTGATCTTATCTTCTTTTATTTTTACTTTTATTTGTAATATCAATAGTTATAATTTAATGACTTTAAATTCATATTGTAATACTAAATGTTGTGTGTAATACTAAAAGTTACTAAAAAAGTTGCTAAATAATGTCAAAGGTTATATTTTATGTTTGATCTTATCTTTTGTTTGGAATACCAAAGGTTGATCTTATCTTCATTTATTTTTACTTTTATTTGTGATACCAATAGTTATAATTTAATAGCTTTAAATTCATATTGTAATATCAAAGGTTGTGTTGTAATACAAAAGGTTATTACAAAAGTTGCTAAATAAATGATGTAATATCAAATCTAATGCTCATTTTGTTATTTTTGTGTGTAATACCAAATGTTGTAAAATACAAATTAGTCTATTAGATAATACTTTATTAATAGATTTTGTAAACTACTCACAAAATAGATAGAGAGATAGTTTTGTTTGAATTGTTATTTTATTTGTTTAATTTTAAAGAATAATTTTTTTAATTAATTGCGCAAAACCCTTCACATAAATTAATCAAATTAATCTACCATCAAATGATTTCCCTAGCGCATAACCTTCTCTTCTTCACGTGATCATCAAATGATTCATGGTGATCCTCATCCACTTTGCCAAACTTTCTGACACAAATGATGTTTTCCACTTACCATATAAATAAAATAATAAAATACTCAAAGTATATTCAAATATAATGCTAGAAATCATATGAAACAAAGGGATTCAACAGAGAAAAAGTACCTCTATTGAATTGTGTAAATCATTTGCTTTTGCCCTTCAAGTAACAATCACCGAACATATCAACTATAAGATTTGGTTTGTAAATCATTTTCTTTTTTCCTTCAAGAGACAATCACCAAATACATCAAATATAAAAGAGTGATGTGATCATGCAAAAGTGAAAGACTTATATAGTGAGAAAGAGGGTAGAATAAGAAAAGATATATTTTAAATTTGATCTTATCTTTTGTTTGGAATACCAAAAGTTGATCTTATCTTCTTTTATTTGTAATATCAATGGTCATAGTTTAATGGCTTTAAATTCATATTGTAATACCAAAGGTTGTATGTAATATCAAGGGTTACTACAAAACTTGCTAAATAAATGATGTAATATTAATGATTAATGTTATATTTGTGTGTAATATCAAATGTTGTAAAAATAATATTTTAAATTAAGATGATTTATTAGATTTATATTTGTGTTTCATTATTTTTTAATATAGTAATTTTGAATAAGACAATATTTTAATGTTAAAATATAAATATAATCATTTCATTGAACACAATTTTATTTTAGAAATGCAAAATTGTCATCTATTTATTTATAGTATGATGATTATTCATTAATTAATAAAAATAACATAAAATTCTTACTCATAATTTGTTTCTTATAATTGCACTATTTATTGAAAAAAAATGTAACATTTCAAATAGAATATAAAAAATTATTTTTTATGATATAATTATTAAATACTTAAACATGTACATTGATTGAGAAAAATACAAATTTACATGTAGAAAAAATTTAGATAATTATATGAAATTAAGTAGATGATATATGTACATAAGTTTATATAGAATTATTATTAAATTAAAATTAGATATATGTTTTAGGCCAATTGAATGAGTCATTAATTGCCCAAATTTTTCTTACCCGTGCTTCGCACGGGTCAAAAATTATTTATAAAATTATTTCTACACTTATTAAACTTCTATTTATTAAATTAAATCTATATATATATATACATAAATTTTTATTAATGTATGAGAATGGATGGACATAAAGTGACCATATGGGTATTTTAGTTTTTCAATCATTAATTACATGGTCTTGTAAAATGTTATTTTTATTTCACCAAATCCTTATTAGTTATATAGACAATTTTTTTTGGTAGAAAGTTATATAGACATTTTACCACTTATTATCTGCTATGAGATTTAAGACTCTTTGGATTCCCAACATAATGGAATGCAAATGGTCTATTGATATTTATTGAGTAGTGACTATACCATATATATGTGTAGATGAGGGGTTTTAAATGTCATTAATTATGCAATAATGTGTGATATGAAAAGTCTTAAACGGTCGGTGACTACTGAAGAGATACATAAGGTACAAACTCTAACTTTATCATTTTCGTAAATATTTGAACAATTATATTCTAATCAGGCGTAATTATATGTCCGACCAATAACGAAAAATGAAGAGTTTCACCACCCTCACAAATGTTATAGACTATTAAATGTTTAATATTTTCCATTCTTATTTTTGTGTAAATATTTATATGAAGAAAACTAATGCATTACATAATGTATAATTATTTGTTGTTAATAATCATAAACCAGTTTTTCAATAAAATCAAATCAAATAATCGTGAGCCGGTATAGTTTCATGTCGATTATAAAAAAAATTTATTCTTACAAAATTTTAAATCTTTTGCATGCCTATTTTTTTAATATCAGAGTTTTATTTGGGTAGACAAATGAAATATAGCATATCGTTTAATTGTTTGAAATCCTTTGCATGCTTATGTGGGTTGCTCATCTTTTATAATACTTTTCTTTGTCTAATTTATCTTGTAAATTGCAACCCTAAAATCACTTTTTTATTTTTTTTCCTCTCTTTCACTTTTATGATTGTATTAAATGCTTTGGTCATTAATTGGCCAAAATTTTCTATTTTATAATATACTAGGTGGATGGCCCGTGCTATCGCACGAGTAAACTATTTTTATTAAAATTTTGATAAATATAATTGAATATTATTTCATTTTCATTGTTATTTTTATTTCTTATACTTATTGTTGGAATGACTATTGTAGTGCTTTTACATTCATAAATCACATATTCTTTGAATTTTTATGGACATAATGTTGTATGTTTAATATTTTAAGACATTCTAATGAAAAAATAATTTAAGTTAAAAATATAATTGAAAATTCTTAATCATCTGAATGAAATTTGTTACATATTTTTCTATAAAGACTAATAATTTTTTCCTTAATCTCATATTATTTCAATTTTGCCATATTCATCTGAATGAAAGTTGTGGGGAGATGGGGAGGTTTTGCCTTTCATTTATTGGCACTTGAATTGGATTTACACATTTAATTAATTTGGCTGTTTAGAATTACAATGGACAATTTGATTAACATCTTTAATGGTTAGTATATACTAATTATAATGGTCAATTTATATTTAGCATTTGAACAATTGTATAATAATTACGGTCTTTCTAACCTATGCCCTAAGGGCATAGGATAAACTATTCCTATTTAAATAGGTGGTTGTTTTCAAAGTGTAACGTATATAGATTTAATAACCTTGGACTAAAGAAATTAATAACCATTAATTATAGATTTATTTGCGTGTGTAACAACAGATTTGAAAAGATGGGAAAATATTAACCCATGGGCGGGCACCGATGATAAGTAACTATGGTGTTTCAACTATGGGTTAAAGAATTCAATTCCCATTAATTATAGATTTTTTCTTTTCTTTTTTGTGTTTAACAACTTTGAAGAGGTGGGCTAATATCAATTGATTTTGTTTATGGTTCATCAAATAGTTTGGGTAGAATATATGAGTATTACTTGGTTTTTTTTCCTAATTTATAATTTATATATGTTTATCTATTTATAGATCATTTAATACAACAAAAATTTATATTAGAAATGCAAAAAATCTTATCTATTTATTTATATTATGATGATTATTTATTAATTATAAAACTTGAATTCTTATTCATAATTTTTTTTTATTATAGGTGTACTATTTTATGCAAAAAATATGACATTTCAAATAGAATGTAAAAAATATTTTTTCTTTATAATATAATTATTAAAATAAGTAAACATAATAATTATTGTACATTGATTAAAAATACAACTTTGCATGTAGAAAGGATTTAAATAATTATATGAAATTAAGTAGAATATATATGTACATAAATTTCTATAGGATGATTATTAAATTAAATTAGATTATAGTCTCTTATAGATTTAGATTTTTTTGCATTTTCTTTTTTTTTCAAAGAAAATTAGATATAGGTTATTAGGTCAATTAAATAGGCAATTTAAATATAGATAGATAGTTTATTCTCAAAAAGTTTTTTTTATATGGTTATAGTTTATAGTTTATTCCCAAAAAGTTTTTTATATGTTGATAGATAGAAGATAGATAAATAGCTACATAAATGGATTAGAAAAAAAATAGAAATACATATTTAGGTAATTTAAATGTCCCGATGTTTGGATGGGACAAAAGTGTCGACCCAAAGTCTAGATTTTTTTTTGCTTAAACAAATAATGATAAGCCAAAATGGGACATTATGTTATTAATCCAATCATCATTTAAATATAAAATTGGCCAATTTTTTTTAGTATGGACTTGAGTGTATTGTTGCAATATGAATATGGCAAAATTGAGCTAATCTAGAAAAGATGAATATGAAGGGATATGTAAGTACGGTTACGAAATTGGATAGTTAGGAAATGAAATTGTACGGTTAAACATTTTTTTCTCTATAAATTTATTGTTAAGATGGTGTATATTGGATAGTTAGATAGAATCTTTCAGTATTCTCCAAAGGGGTTATAAGAAAAGCACTAAATTCTATGGTCTACTTAAGTAGATAAGTAATATTAATTTTTCTTTTTCTTATGATATCTCATTGAGAATCCAATGTGCATTTATTACACTTTGTTATGATAAATATTTATATAATATGCTTGAAATGAAATTATAAAAAATCTTATCAATTGTATGAACATTAATTGCTCAAGAACCTAAGTTTATTTATAGTATTATAGATATAGATTTATAAAACAAATTAAAAAGTTGGTAATAAACTTTATATTGCTTAATTCTTGTGAGATCGGATCATAACATACTGTTTTTTGTTGTGTAATTTCATCTTAATTAGCAAACTGCAAGTTGTCGGAAATTGAACATTGTAAGTTTGCTTTCTATGTGTGATTTTATTTGTTAAGTTTACATTGGTGAGTTTTACTTGTGTGTGTTATTTTGATTTTCCATCCAACCTAATATTGAGCTTCGGCCAAATTTTAACATTGTATGTACTTAGTTATACCCGTCGTGCCAGGCACGAATACGACTCGAATTAAGTATGATCATATTTATTTAAGGGAAATTCCGTCTGGTACCCCTCAGTTTTATACTTTTCCGGATGGTACCCAATAAAAAAAAGTTATTTCTAACAATACCCCTGAACTTTAATTATAGTTCTCACCGTGACCTTCTGTCCCTTTTCCTTCCATCAGATACAAGTCTGTCAGTTATTTATTTTAAAAAAAGATTTTCAGAAATATAAACGGAAGATTAAGAACTTTTAAAAAAAGAAAAAAAAAGCAGATTTGTAATTTTTTCCAAAAGAGGAACTCCATAGCTTGTTGAGCTCCATAGCTTGTTGAGCTCCATTGAGGAAGAAACCAAATTAAGGAGGGCCATTGACCTCCATCGCAAGCGGAGGGAAGAAGGCGGCGGGCGGGCTGACCGGTGGCGGGCGGGCTGACGGACGGCATTTGTTGGACGGAGGCAACAACTACATATGTTTTAGGGAGGTTTAGGGCTTTGTGTTGCAATTGGTGTTTTTATGATTGAATTTTGCGCGATTTATAGTATAATTTAATTGATTTTCTACCCTCATTTGTTGTTGTTATGCTCAATTTTGGGGTTATCGAATTTTGATTTGAAATCAAGGTTGAACTTGTAGTAGGGTTTCTACAATCAACCACCCACAGTAGCAATTACAAAAAACCTTTTGGTTAGATTGTCAATGAGATGAATTGTAACACCCCGTCTTCCGACGGGACGCTACTTAGAAATAGACCTTACTAGGTACTATTAAATAGGTTGACAACTACACTTTAGGATCTTGCAACGCGGGCACGATGAGAAAACATAATAAAACATCCAACCTTTTATTTGGTAAAAATTAGAAAACATAGTCATGCATGCGTTCCCGAAAAATATAAACTCAAATCCGACACAACACTTACTAATACTGAACTATTCAAACGAAATAATAATAATAAGTGAGACAATATCCTAACTCCATCTTGACAATAATAAAATCAACATCTAACTATCATGAATAAACTAGCGTAAAAACCCATCCCACTATGACACGCGCTCTTTACCGCTCCGGCCCGCCATCTGGCCTCGGTTCCTGCACGGCCACCTGGTTCATACCTGGAACTGAAAAATATTCCCCGAAGGGTCAGCGTCTAATCTACCAAGCTAGAGAGAGTACAGAAATTGTAGAACGTTTTGAAAACATTTCTAAAGTCAGCATACAAATCCACAATTGCAATCATATCTCTAAAGGCCAATACCTAAAATTAGTTATAATCAGTCACCCATAGCACATACGCACTTACAATCACAATCCCATAACAATGCAATTCCTCCTTTTTCACAATCCGACTTCCAAGGCGCTCATCACCGCGCCGAGTGCAGAGGCAGGCCCTCTCACTCCACTTCACAATCTCCCTTCTAACCCCGGCTAAGCCTCCACTGGAGCACTTGCCCAAAACACACAGATAATAATTTTCGTTTTGAAGGGGCACGGTTTCCCAGTCACACGGGTCAACGTAGCCAACACTTCCTCCACGCCAGCTACGATGGGCCGTGTCGGAAACGGTACCAACACAGAGAAAACGTTTCCAAAAATATCCTTCCGATAAAACACATTCAAAACCATTTTCACACACAACAATACGAGAAGTTCAAAATAGTTTATAAAGGCATTCGGGACTAGTTCCCAAAACTCGCCCTACAATGTCGATACGCAATCTAACAAGGTAGAGAAGAACCGAGCAAGTCGAAAAACGACTTACCTTGACACGAAGGGTCCTTTGAAGAAGACGGAATTAAGGGCGTGAACAAAAACGATCCCCTAGTAGAATATTAATGTGTGAGATTAGATTAGATACGCTTTGAACCGTACTAAATGGCCCTTGGAACAAACACCATTAGTTTTACTAACCCTACTAATATAACAACACCCTATAGACAAAAAGCTATTAAGTGTAACGAATAAAACTTTGAAACCATAATTACCCATCTAAACATGTCATAATATATACTAATTAAGATGAAGAGCCCAAACTTCAATTTGTACGCCACCTCTGCACTATCTCCTAAACTAACTAGCCTAAAGAATTTATCTTCTTTAAATAAAACACAAATTAATTTTATCTTTCTGATCAAAAATATATTATAACGTATTCTAATTAACTAGACCCTCTACTCCCTAACACAAACCACCGACTAAAAACCAAGGGAGGTCATGAACCCAAGTAGAATCAACGTTGTAGTCCAATCACAATAACACACTAACTTATCTCAACCTACAGCCTCACCAGAAGTCACGCCTACCTATGAACCAAACAAGAAGAACAAGAGAAGGTGACCCATTCAGAAACTCACCGGAAGACGAACGCCGAAGCCCTCACCTACTCTCTCTGGGGAGTTGCGCCGGAAAAGGAAAGCATAGGGGTGTACGGCAGGATGGGCAAAGCGTCGGTGTCTACACTCCACGCACAACTACACGGGGAGCCGATAACAGAAACGCACCGGACGACGTGGCTGAGGTGATGATGTGTGACGCCCATGTTGAACGTGCTCTCAACAGTGATCCGAGGCGGGTGAGTCCTGCGACCCAAACGTGAGGATGGATCGGGTGAGGAGGTCGAGAATCTTTGAAATTGAGGATGTTGTGGCGTGAGAATGGAGACTCAAAGAAAAGACCGATCGGGACGACCGACGCTCAAAGGAAAGGACGGAAGGGTTTGGTTTGGCTAAATACGAGATTGTTATAATGTGTCGATAATTCACGGAGAATAAGTAGGGTAATCTTTGGATTAAGGACTAATTAGATATAACAAACCAAATATCGTTAATGATAGAAGATATGATCTGGTGCTTTACGGATAAGGATAAAAATTAGCTAGATTATAGGTAAAATACATAAAAAGGATTTAGCATATTTCCAACTTATAAAAAATAATTCGTACTTTCTGTCTTACGAGGTTGCATGTGGTTCCGGGCATCCCGCTTTCCCGGTCTAAAAGGAGAGCGAAAACGAAATTACGGAAGAAACTGAATATTACATACTACCCCCCTTAATAAAGTTTCGTCCCGAAACTTTTATAACGAAAGAAAAGATGTCACGAGGTTTCACAACCTCTCCTCCATAAAAGGGGTTCGTCCTCAAACCGGAATTTATCGATAAAGAGAACAAAAAACCCATCAATACTAAGCATCCAAAACACGCAACATGGAAACCAAACAATTAAACCAACAAGTCAAGAGAAAAAGACAGTCAAACAAACATCGAATTTATGACCTCACTAACTACTAGCACTCCCCTTAAACACATCTACTAAATCCGGATAGAGCTTCGGGTGGCTCTCTCTTGAATTTAGTCTCAATCTCCTAAGTGGCCTACTCGATTCCTCACTAAGATCACTGACTCAACATAAGAGGAATCTTCTTGTTCTGAAGTTCCATCAATCTTCTATCTAAGATCGCTATCGGTTGCTCTTTGAAGGTGTGGTCCGACTCAACCTTCAACTCCTCGGGTTGAGCCTCTAACAAGGGTCAGGTACAAACTATCTCAACTACAACATGTGAAACACAAGGTGAAGTTCATTCAAGGTTGGTGCAAAAAGCCAGCTTGCAGGCTAACTCGTCTATTCTCTCGATAATCATAACCAGTCCAACGTATCAGGGACTCAACTTCCCCTTCATTCCAAACCTCTTGACCCCGCGAGTCGGAAACAATCTCAACTATACATGTGCACAAATCTCAAACTATAATTGCCACCATTTCTTGTCCGCGTACGACTTTTGGCAACTCTACGGTAGCTAACATATGCTCTCAAAACAAGATGTGCTAATTGTTACTATAAGAAACTCCATTAATTTCAATTGATCTAAGCAGTTGCCTTCTAAACAAGCATCCAATGACATCCCTTATAGTGTCTGGATCGTCTTTACAGAATGGCCCACTGACTGTGAGTAGTAAGTACTTGTGAAGTGAAGTCTTGAATCATTGCCTTGTGCCCTTACTGCCAAAATCTAACCATGAAGCTCCCCTCCTTAACGGTTACCATCATCTTGTGCACTCCGGGTCGTCATTGTTGTTCTCAAAAACCCACATGTGTCTTATTGCTACTATATTTTTCTCTGCCTAGAAGACTAATTTTCTCTCTTATATGACTTATCCATAGTACCCTTGAACTGCTTCCATGGTTTTGTTCATTCGTCCAATTTTCCTATACGTGTGGATCATTTGAGTGATCCAACATCCGCTTCTAAGTCATATTCGACTAATAGTTCAAGATACCCAGTGCCTTTTATCATTAAATCTTAGACACCACACTTCAAATATCACCCCTGTAATGCCTCCTTCACTACTCTCTTTTTTGGATATCACTAAACTTCCAAGTCATGATCTTCGAATCGCTCGAGTCATCCTAGCATCTTCTGCTTCAACTTTTACTTATGAATGAGTTCTTTAGTTAGCGTCTGTCTATTCAAACTCAGCATATATTGGATTCGGTCGTGTCCAATCCATGGGTATGAACACTCGTTCCTAAACTTGATTCTACTCACATGGCTCCTATAACATTATCTCTCCAGATACATAGGCGATTACTCAACCTTTTCCATCGTGACACACTTCTTATAGCTTTGAGTCAATATTAATATTTGCATATCCCTCATGATCCTGTGATATAGGCGGTTTGAGTATACAAGTCATCCGACCCTTCAACTAGTCACAATTCCTGTGGTAACCTACCTTCCAAGCAATTTCCTTACTTGCACTTAAATTGGTCAATGGTGGTTTAAACTAGAAGTCTTCTTTGTGTCTAACCGGCAATACCCTTTCAATCCTTGAAGTTTCGCGGCGCACTCTCGTTTCTAAGGGTACTTCTACCATGATACCACATCAATTCCCTTTAGATCAAACTTTATTTTCTCGACTTGGGCTATTTGTCTCACCACAGACGCCTCGGTTACCTGAAATCATATCCCATGAGCTCTACACATTGCTGGTATGGTTTAAACTTCAATTTAGTCTCCAAGAGGAAAACTTGCTCTTCCAAGTCCGGGCCTACCAACGATCTAGTTAGTCGATAACGGTTGCTGCCCAACACCTCACATACCCCCCCCCCACTAGACGTTATTTAAGCCTCACAACATTCCTTACAACAATTGCAGTTCTCTTATCTCATGCGATTATATTTTGGACATCCTCTTCTTAAGTCCTCAACTGAAAAGAGCTCGTCCTTTAACCAAATCCAAAGAATTGTCACGCTTCACTATCGATCCACCCAACCTTTGTTTTAAACAATTGATTCTCCATCATAATGTCAAGTTCAACTTCTACCAGTCTATACATGATTTCCTTAACTCAACCTTCTTCCTTGCGAACCAGATAGTACCTCTCACGAAGGTGGAGTCGGTGTATCTACTCTTTCTCCACTAGATCTTTTACTCTAGTATTCGGTTCTAGGATCACAATTTGGTCCAAGCACTAAGAAACCCTCTTGACTAATATAGTCCTCGACTCAGTGTCGCTAAAAAGATCTACTTGTCATTTGCTTTGTAACCATCTTCCAATGCTCACGTGACTTAGATGTCCAGAAATCACATGCACTACTTTACTTGCGACAAACTTGCTCGAATGAAACAATACAATCCACGTTCAACCACATAGCTAACTTCTCCTCGTGTCCTAGGTAGTATCCTTAGCCCCCCTTGGGTTGATTCATTCTTTCCACCTTCCTTGTATTATTTTCAATGCCCAAAAGGCCTTTATCCTTCATTTTCCAAGTCATTCATAAAGCTAATTATTACTCGATCCTTGCTCCTCGATTGTTTATGTTAATAGTCCAAACCTCCTTCCAAGGACTAGACATTGTGAATCCCTCTTCCATGCACAACTACTCACCAAGATTCGATGAACCCACAACAAAATAGAGTCTACACCCTATGTTAGCTCCCAGCAACACCTTCTCCTTTTTTTATGATGTTAACTCATCATTCAAGTCATCCCAAGCACTCCATGAAGGTGAGTTCCCCAACTACATATTTCCAGGTCATGCTCTTTCTCAATTGCATCTTTAATCATCGAATTTGGGTTTAGTTGTCGACTTGTCGTGACTATTTTTGCCTTAACTCAAGCATTCTTTACCTTATAGTGGAATACTAAGGTTACTACTTTCTCGAGAATCATTTCTAAAACATTTGTATTACCCGACTCTAACTCCATCGTCCATCAGTATCTTACTAACTATGCATGTTTTCATGTGGTACTTCCAAATCTTCCTCTTCTCAAGCAAGCAAGAACCATGGTATTCTTTAGCCGAAGGTACCTGTGAAATGGTCTTGTCTCGTTTCTCGATAACTTTGCCAAAGATGATTTCCATAGGGATTCCTGTCATAATCTCCTTTAAGTCCTTCATCTCCTACCTTCACTCTACTTAATCTCACAACCTCCAATGTGGGAGTTGCCATTCTCGTTATCTCGGACACATCCTTCAATGTGGTCCACATGGGTTCACAATGCATGGACTTGCCTTGTCAACAAGTTGATCTCAACCTACCACTCACTTCTTGTATGATCAAACTCTGTATAAATTAGATCATTATTGGTGAATAACTATATTCCCTTATTCTCCTCCACTTCGAACTCCAAGTTAATCTACTTAACTCGGACGTTCAGCTATTCTTAAAGCGAGCAACATCCTTTCTTGGAGTTCGACCACTTCCAATCCAATAACTAGGATGCTAAGTTCGATTTGCTCTAGCTTACTCTGTAATCTTCTATGTCGGTCACTTCTGCCTCCTCTTGTTCTAGATGCAACTACTCAATGACCAATATTATGAAGCTCTTAGAGACCCTACATCCCAACAGTTCAATTCTACTCTTTTTGCTTCCTCACACTCCCCTAATAATTCCAACACTACGAACGGGATTAGCTTTTGTCAAATATACACTTAGAAGTAGAAGGTTAAAAGTACTAAACTATCGAAGGCCCTCTAGTTGACGATGGCGGAGTCGCGACGTGTCACCTACCCCCTATATGCAACATGCCTACCCCAATTAAAACATTTTGAAAACACCGGCCGGTTTTAGTTTTAAGTTGGACCTCGGGTACAATCGTTGGTCAGTTCCTTGTGCCCTGTTGTCAACCTGGCTCTGATACCAATTTGTAACACCCCGTCTTCCGACGGGATGCTACTTAGAAATAGACCTTACTAGGTACTATTAAATAGGTTGACAACTACACTTTAGGATCTTGCAACGCGGGCACGATGAGAAAACATAATAAAACATCCAACCTTTTATTTGGTAAAAATTAGAAAACATAGTCATGCATGCGTTCCCGAAAAATATAAACTCAAATCCGACACAACACTTACTAATACTGAACTATTCAAACGAAATAATAATAATAAGTGAGACAATATCCTAACTCCATCTTGACAATAATAAAATCAACATCTAACTATCATGAATAAACTAGCGTAAAAACCCATCCCACTATGACACGCGCTCTTTACCGCTCCGGCCCGCCATCTGGCCTCGGTTCCTGCACGGCCACCTGGTTCATACCTGGAACTGAAAAATATTCCCCGAAGGGTCAGCGTCTAATCTACCAAGCTAGAGAGAGTACGGAAATTGTAGAACGTTTTGAAAACATTTCTAAAGTCAGCATACAAATCCACAATTGCAATCATATCTCTAAAGGCCAATACCTAAAATTAGTTATAATCAGTCACACATAGCACATACGCACTTACAATCACAATCCCATAACAATGCAATTCCTCCTTTTTCACAATCCGACTTCCAAGGCGCTCATCACCGCGCCGAGTGCAGAGGCAGGCCCTCTCACTCCACTTCACAATCTCCCTTCTAACCCCGGCTAAGCCTCCACTGGAGCACTTGCCCAAAACACACAGATAATAATTTTCGTTTTGAAGGGGCACGGTTTCCCAGTCACACGGGTCAACGTAGCCAACACTTCCTCCACGCCAGCTACGATGGGCCGTGTCGGAAACGGTACCAACACAGAGAAAACGTTTCCAAAAATATCCTTCCGATAAAACACATTCAAAACCATTTTCACACACAACAATACGAGAAGTTCAAAATAGTTTATAAAGGCATTCGGGACTAGTTCCCAAAACTCGCCCTACAATGTCGATACGCAATCTAACAAGGTAGAGAAGAACCGAGCAAGTCGAAAAACGACTTACCTTGACACGAAGGGTCCTTTGAAGAAGACGGAATTAAGGGCGTGAACAAAAACAATCCCCTAGTAGAATATTAATGTGTGAGATTAGATTAGATACGCTTTGAACCGTACTAAATGGCCCTTGGAACAAACACCATTAGTTTTACTAACCCTACTAATATAACAACACCCTATAGACAAAAAGCTATTAAGTGTAACGAATAAAACTTTGAAACCATAATTACCCATCTAAACATGTCATAATATATACTAATTAAGATGAAGAGCCCAAACTTCAATTTGTACGCCACCTCTGCACTATCTCCTAAACTAACTAGCCTAAAGAATTTATCTTCTTTAAATAAAACACAAATTAATTTTATCTTTCTGATCAAAAATATATTATAACGTATTCTAATTAACTAGACCCTCTACTCCCTAACACAAACCACCGACTAAAAACCAAGGGAGGTCATGAACCCAAGTAGAATCAACGTTGTAGTCCAATCACAATAACACACTAACTTATCTCAACCTACAGCCTCACCAGAAGTCACGCCTACCTATGAACCAAACAAGAAGAACAAGAGAAGGTGACCCATTCAGAAACTCACCGGAAGACGAACGCCGAAGCCCTCACCTACTCTCTCTGGGGAGTTGCGCCGGAAAAGGAAAGCATAGGGGTGTACGGCAGGATGGGCAAAGCGTCGGTGTCTACACTCCACGCACAACTACACGGGGAGCCGATAACAGAAACGCACCGGACGACGTGGCTGAGGTGATGATGTGTGACGCCCATGTTGAACGTGCTCTCAACAGTGATCCGAGGCGGGTGAGTCCTGCGACCCAAACGTGAGGATGGATCGGGTGAGGAGGTCGAGAATCTTTGAAATTGAGGATGTTGTGGCGTGAGAATGGAGACTCAAAGAAAAGACCGATCGGGACGACCGACGCTCAAAGGAAAGGACGGAAGGGTTTGGTTTGGCTAAATACGAGATTGTTATAATGTGTCGATAATTCACGGAGAATAAGTAGGGTAATCTTTGGATTAAGGACTAATTAGATATAACAAACCAAATATCGTTAATGATAGAAGATATGATCTGGTGCTTTACGGATAAGGATAAAAATTAGCTAGATTATAGGTAAAATACATAAAAAGGATTTAGCATATTTCCAACTTATAAAAAATAATTCGTACTTTCTGTCTTACGAGGTTGCATGTGGTTCCGGGCATCCCGCTTTCCCGGTCTAAAAGGAGAGCGAAAACGAAATTACGGAAGAAACTGAATATTACATGAATGGGGTCTACAATCAACTTTTTGTTATGATCAGTTTTGGGGTTATCGAATATGCTCAAGGGTTTGTTGTTTAACTGTTCAATTTTATCATATTTTAATGGTTGATTTTCTGGGTTTATAAATATGATATTTTAGATGCTTTGTCAATGTTAATTGCTCGAGTTTTGAGATCTCTTACTTTTGGTTACAGATCTATTTTTTTCTTCTTCTTTTTTTAGAGTTAAAATCTCCTTTTTTTTGTTTTTGTTTTTTTTTTAATATACAAACTGACGGAGTTGTATGAATGGAAGGAAAACAGATGAAGGGGTACGGAACAAACTAGGAGCAAAACTCGAGGGTATTGTCAAGAATAACTTTTTTAGGGGGGCACCATCCGGAAAAGGGGTACCAGACGAAATTTCCCTTATTTTAATATAATGATACATAAAAGATAAAAAATTTATACTCACATATGATATTTTTTATTTTTAGAATCAAATAAATTTCAAATTTTTACAATTTTTATAAATAAATAGAGAGAAATTATTTGAAAAAGATAAAGTAATATAAATAAAAATTGAAATTTTAAAAATAAGGGAAATTCCGAATGGTACCCCTCAGTTTTGTACTTTTCCGGATGGTGCCCAAAAAAAACTTATTCCGCGAAATACCCTCGAGTTTTTGCCAGAGTTGCCCCATGCCCCTTTTTCACAATTTCTATCAATTTCTGTTAGCTTGCTTTTACAAAAAGGGAAATAAAAATAAAAACAGAAACAAATAAAAGGAAAACACATCAGAATAATATTTACCCATTCTTTTAGAAAAATCTACCTTTTTTGATATTCCGGAATCCTAACCGATTCTACGCTATTAATTCTAATTCGACTTGACTGCTTCTTTGGATCCAGATAATTTAAAGTGATGAGTTAGTTATTAGTTTACATAACATATTTTTTTGTTAAGATTTTTTCTTAATCCTAACAAAAACCAACGAGTCACACACTAAGCATAGCAATTCGGCCAAAGGGGTGTCAATCGAGTTTTTATTCAACCAGTATGATACTTATGAGATCGATGAGATTGAAAAATATCTTCTGTATAAATTTGACCCCATAAGCGGGACCACCACCAAATAGCGCAAAACCCAGTATTTCTGCTAGAAAATGTACAATTGGATCAAATAAACCCTTATCGAATAAATATTCAGCTTCCTGGGAACCTTCAGGTACTGCCGTATTCAATGTTTCTTCAATTACTCTTTTACCCGCAAATGCAATGTAGGCGTTCCCAACGATATTGTTATGGCGAGGGATAAGCAAAAATCCAAAGCTCTCGTTCAAAATTCCGAAGGTGGAACAAGTCTTAGAAGTTCGTTCGCTTGAGTCAATATCGATGAATCTAGAAAGGAGGATTGACGCTTGGAATGAGCGTATAACAGGAATTCTTGGATTTCCTTGGGGATTCTACCAGGAAAAATAGATCGGTGGAGAAGCGACGAAGATTTCACTAACTAAGTGCTTGTTTGGTTAAACATAGGAATTGTAATTCCTAGGAAGTTAAATCAAGGGAAGTTAATTTGTGGGAATTTTATTTCATGTGATGTGAGAAAAAGTGTTTGGTTAAAATTAAATTTGTAGGAATTAGATTTTTACATGTTTGGTTTGATTTGAGAAATCATGGGAATTTGTATAAAGTTACTCTTATAGCCATTGTTTATAAAATGTCATTGGTTTATTTATGGGTAAATTAGAGATTTTGTAATTAATAAAATTTTAAAGAAAAAAATATTTAAAATAAAAGGGTGGAAGTACATCTTACCCACCTCCTACATGGTATTTACAATTCCTCCATTTTGGAGGAATTGGAAATCCTATGATTTTAACTTCCTATGATCTGTAGTCAATTTTTTCCACCCAAACACATATATTAAATGGTAATTCATGGGATTTTGTAAATCATGGATTTTCTCACCCAATCAAACAAAAACAAGCACTAACTATGTTGACCAAATTAGGAGAACATGTATTCAGATTTGGAAGAGATTAAATCAACTTGACTAAGCAATTACGTTGATCAATTTGTTGCTGTATCAGGACAACTAGACTGCTTGAAATTTCTAGTAAATAAGGGAACCAAAATTTGTTGAAATATCTTCACATACTGCCTATTACAATGCCTCAAATTTTGCCTCCGTTTTCCAATTGATGCTCCATTTAATATCTGTGTTTTGCAAGCAAATACTTTTGGTGCTCGATATGCATTCAACTGCACTCTTGTTATCCATCATCGAACATTTCCTTGTTACAGTACAATGACAATTAAAGCAAACATTAACGCTTTGATTGCCAACACAATAAGAAATTATGCCAAAATATTCAAACAATAAGAAATTATGCCAAAATTAAAAAACCAATCGTCCTTTTTCCTTTTTGTGTAACTGAGTTCCTGACAGAGAGTGAGTTCGGGAACACGATAGATATGAAGTTTCAATTGAGCATCAATGGAGTCCCAACCCCTAAATTGATGTGCTCAATCAGCCGCCCGTTGTACTCAGCGACGCTCTCCGGTCGATCCCGACCTGACCAGGGTCCCCCTCCGACGGCCACCCCGTCTCGGTGACAACGATGCCGACGACGACGTACCCGACGACAGTCATGGCGAAGTAGCAACGTCGAGCTAGTTGTCGAACATATTGGAGTAGTTTCTGTTATTGATTTCGTCGAGCATCCTCAGGCACTCCTGAAGAGGGCGAAATCTAGGGTTTCCGAAGAGCAGTCGAAAAAGGGGTAGGGATTGTTCATGAAGGGAGAGATTCAGTGGCCCAAAGAACGATTGGTTTTTTTTAATTATGTTTATACTTTAATAATTTAAAAAGAATCTGATGTATTTAATTTTAAATTTATTTCCTTTTTTCAATGACCATCTTAACAGAAGTTAAAAGATATTGCAATAAAAGGGTACGGATCCAACTAAGTTAAAAACTCAGGGGTATAACGCGGAATAACTTTTTTTTTGAGCACCACTCGGAAAAACATAAAACTGAGGGGCACCATCCGAAATTTCCCTAAAAATAAAGTTGGGCTAAAGTCAATATGGTGGCTAAAAAAAATACAACTTTAATATATAGTTATAGACAGATTTTTAACCAAAATTCAATTTTAAAAAAATCTTTTATATCATAAATGGATAAAAGGACATATATAATGTAATTTTTATCATCTTGTAATTTTTTTTATTTTTTTTTTATCATAATTCGATTTAAGAAAACTTTTATAGAAATAGATATATAGATAAAGATAATGTAATCAACTGATAATCAATTATATACTCAGAATCTATCCTTATATACTATAGTTTATTTTATGCTAGATAAAATCTTTTCAATATATATAAATTGTGAGAATGACACGTACGAAAAATCCTAGGTGGCACATGGTAAAATCCTACATGGCAAATAGCTTATATTGCGATAGAAAAAATAAATTAAATAAATTATTATAAATAATATTCATCAATAATATTTTACCAAATATTTAATGCTTTTATAGTTAATTTTATTTAGATATAATCTTTTTAAGTTAAATAAATTATCCTATCAAATATTTAACATTAATGCTTAAGATTTAACATTAGATAACATATTTATTTTAGATAGATTAATATATCCTATTTCTATATTATCCTAAAATAATAAAAGCATATATACATTCTCAAAATAAAAAATCCTATGTGGTGAAATCCTAGGTGGATTAATGTGGGAATGACACGTAGGAAAATCCTAGGTGGCGCAACGTGATAGCCTTATTCCTTGCGTCTTTTATATATAGTAGTTTTACCCGTCATGCCTTGCACGACTACGACTCATCAATTTTTTAGATAATTATAAATATGATATTAATAAAGTAAATATGCAAAAATAAATAAAAGGAAAAAATAACGTAAATTCTTAAAAATTAATCAAATTGAATTCTTTAAAAATCTTTTCAATAGAAAGTTAAAACGATAAGAATAAGAAAAGATAAAATATATATATAATTTTTTTAACGATAATAATAAGAAAAGATAAAAAAAAATATAGAATTTTTTTAACGATAAAAAATCTTCGATATGTACATAAAAATCTAAAAAGGAAATTAAGAAAAAGATAATATAGATTTTTTAATAAAATTTAATTTAGGCAAGTAATTATATAGATATTTAAAAAATTTACTTTTTTTTATCAAAATTTGATTTAAGAGAAATATTTTTTTATAAATAGATAAAAAGATAAATATAAAATAATTTTTGTTATTTTAATTAAAATTCGAATTAAAATTTTCCACATAAATAAATAGAAGAGAATTTAATTGAAAAAAATAATATAAATATTTTTTTAAATATAAGGTGGGGCTAGAATGAGAGTTGTGGCTAGAAAAGTTACAACTTTAATAAATAACTAGTTGTCCCCGTCGTGCCAAGCACGACTATGACTCGATATTTTTTATATATAATATGAAAAAGATATTAATAAATAAAAATATAATAAAAATTTAAAATATGTATAAAAATTATTTTCTTTTTTAAAATCAAATAAAAAAATTAAATTTAGATTATTAAGTTTAAAATTGAGAATAAACCTAGATTATTAAGATAAAATAATCTACATTGCTCATTTTCCTTGATAATATTTCATAAATAGGTTTAATTTAAAAGAAGGAGATAAAATATGAAGAAAATAATGCAAAAAAGATATATTTTGAAATATGGAAGAGATGAGATTTTGAAAAATAATAATTAATTTAATAATAATATATGTAATTGAGTATATTTATCTTTTAATATAAGAGAGAGAAAGAAACAACTAAAATGTTAAAAAGATTAAGCATATATATTTTATTGCCTTATAAGGAAAAAATTCAACCATTAGTTAAATTTTTTAGTTAAGATATTATCTCCTACCAAAAATTAAGATATTGTTTAAATTTGGTAAATAAATAAATTTTAATTAAGTGGAAAAAATGTGCCATGTGGGATATGAAGTGGAAAGAATAATTAATATATAATTTTTATGGAGCAAGGATTAAATGACATGTGGCAAAATCCTATGTGGATTAATAATAGAACGACATGTGACAAAAGCTGACGTGGCGCAACGTGCAGGCTCCAAACCTTATTGCTTTTATATATATAGTAGATTATAGATAGACATTGCTATTTTTATTTCAAAGATATATGCACGACTATATTTTAGTATTTTATAGATATTAAATAAAAATATAATATAAAAGTTAATGTAAGTAATTTATTGCTTGTACAATGCACACATTTTTATTTTTTTGGAATCAAATAAAACAAATAAAATATAAATTAGTAAGTTTAATTTTGAGAATAAAAAAGATTAAGGTAAAATAATGTACATTTCTCCTTTTCCTTGATGATATTTCATAGATATTTAATTTTTAAAAAAAAGACAACATATGAATAAAAAAAAATATTTATATATTAGAATATGGAAGAGATAAGATTTACATAAAATAATAATTAAATTAATAAATAAGATATAACAAAATAGGAAAGATAAAGATAAAAATAATTTTAAATAATAATTTATTTTCATTTAAGGTGGGCCCAAACACATATTGTGGTTTGATAAAGTAAATTGATAAGATTAAATATTATATTTTTTTATTACTTTCTATGTACCTTAATTTAGAGATTATCAAATATTTCAATATATCTATTAAATATTATATTACCTATTTTTATTATTTTTAAACATCATAAGTATTTGTCATTAATTGTTTTATTATAAAAGAAAAAAATATCTATAAATAAATTCGTGAAAAGATATCATGTTAAAAGATAAAAGATATTTATACTTATTTTAAAATATTTTAAATTTGTTATCTTTAATTTTAAATATTTGTATAAGGAAGTTTTTAAAAGATAATCTATACTAAATAGAAATTTGTTTAATGTTAAAGATAGATTTAAATAGTTAAAGAAGAATTTAATAGAAAAAAAGTTAAAATATTATGAATAAAAATTAATTTATTAAATATGAACTGGAGCCAAAAATGAAAGATTATTTTTTAAAAAATTAATAGTTATTTTACCAAAAATTGCCAAATCCAAATCTTATAGAATATTTCACATGGATATAAATAATAATTTTATTCTGTGCGGGATCTACAATTAATTTTAATCAATAAAAATACCCAATTAAATTTCAACCAATCAGATTGTTTTTTTTAAGAAAAGAACGGTGTAATCTAATCTGAAAATGATATGTGTGATTTAATATTTTGTTTAACCTCCTCTTTAATATATATATATATATATATACATATATAGGTATGATGATGATAGATATATCTATAAATCTATAACTATATATTAAAGCTGTCCCTTTTCGAGCCACCACGTTGATTCTGGCCCTTATATTTAAATTTTTTATTTTTATTTATATTAATTAAGCTTTTTTAATTAAATTCCTTTATATCTATTTGTGTTAAAAAATTTAAATTCGAATTTTAGTTAAAAACAATGAAATTTTTTTTATCTTTATCTCTTATCTATTTAGGTAAATTTTTATCTTAAATCAAATTTTTCACGTTGATTCTGGCCCCACCTTATATTTAAAATTTTTATTTTTATTTATACTAATTAAGCTTTTTTAATTAAATTCCTTTATATCTATTTGTGTTAAAAAAATTTAAATTCGAATTTTATTTAAAAACAATGAAAAATAATTTTATCTTTATCTCTTTATCTATTTGGGTAAAAGTTTATCTTAAATCAAATTTTGATAAAAAAAAATAAAAGTATATTTTTTCAATATGTAGATAATTACTTGCCAAAATTAAATTTTAATTAAACAAATTGCAGTATCTTTTCCTTAATTTTCTTTTTGACTTATTCATGTAAATATAGAAAACAAAATTCTTTAAATATTTCAATCTTTATTCATATTTTTTCATCTTTTATTATTAATTATCTTTTTATTTTTTTACTTCAAATATTTTTAAATAATTGAATTTGATTAAAAAAATTCTAAGAATCTACGTATTTTGTCTTTTTATCTATTTTTCAGAAGCCATCCAAATCATACAGGATTATGGGACTCAACTTAATGATTTTGGTTTCGTCTCACGTTGTAACACTTGTAAAATTTATATAATTGTTTTTCTAATAAATAAGTTATTTTAATTTTTTATATTAAATTAAAATTATATTTATTAAATAAATTAATAGTCGTGCATGACACGACGAGTATAACTAGTATATATTAAAACTATACCTTTTCGAGCCACTAGAACCATTTTGGCCCCACTTCATATTTAAAAATTAATTTTTATTTTGATTATTATAACTTCTTTCTATTAAATTCTTTTTTAACTATTTAAATTCATCTATAACTTCAAACAAAAATCTATTTAGTATAACAATATCTTTTGAAATTTTCCTTATACAAGTATTTAAAATTAAAGATAAAATATTTTAACTATTTTAAAATAAATATAAATCTTTTAACATCTATATATTTTGATGAATTTATTTATAGATATATATTAATTTTATTTTATAATAAAAAAATTAACGATAAATATTTATAATGTTTAAAAGCAATAAAAATAGATAATAGATATATTTAATAGATATATTGAAATATTTGATAATCTCAAATTTTACGTACATGGAAAAGTAATAAAATATGAATAATAGCTAGAGTTGTCAAAAGCTGACCCGACCCGAACCGCCCGAAAATTTTAGAGTAAATACTCGAAATTTTGAACCCGAAACCCAAAATAAACCGAACTCGGTAGACCCGAAACCCGTTGGGTTGACCCGATTTTTTTATATTTTTTAGAATATAAATAATATATTTTAAAAATTATAATATATTTTATTATTAAAATTTATAAAAATAATAGATTATTATTAAATATCATTTTTTAAAATAAAATAATATTTTAAAAATTATAAAAAAAATTCGATTTTCTTGACCTGTTAAGTCGACCCGAGCCGCCCGAAAACCCACAATGACCCGACCAGATTTGACTGATCTCCCGTTACGACCCGAACCCTACTAACTCGACCCAAAATAACCGGACCCGAACCCGACCTGACCGACCCGTTTGACAGCTCTAATAATAACATAGGTACTCTTATCTAATCTTTACTTTATCGAACCACAAAGTGAGTTTGGTCCCATCTTAAATTAAATTAATTAAATTTTAAATATTTTATATAAAAAATATTTTCATCTTTCATCTTTTATTATATCTTATTTATTAAGTTAACTTTTATTTTTATAATTCTTATCTCTTCCATATTTGAATATATAATTTTTTATTCATATTTAATCCTCTTTTTTAATTAAATATTTATGAAATATCATCAAGGAAAAAAGAGAAACATAATTATTTTATCTTAATAATATATCTTCATTCTTAAAATTAAATTTAATTATTTGTATTTATTAAAACAATTATACATCCTATGAGTAATAACTTATATATATTATATTATATTTTTATTTATTAATATTTTATTTATAATATCTATAAAATACTAAATCGTATTCGTACATGGCAGGACGGGTAGAACTAGTTGATATAGAATTTTTATATTGTGAACGAGTAGTAGAAAACCCATTACTCTCCTTTGAATTCTACCATATATATTCTCAAATTTTGCTTACATCGATCCCTCAAACCCTAAATTAAAAAGGTGCCCCCTTGAAGATCCCTCAAACCCGAAGTTACGCTTCAATATCAGGTTCGTGCATCTTCTTCACCTTCATGATGAATTCTTGTAAGCAAAAAGTTGAATTTCCCTATCTTCAAGAAGAAGAGGTACTAGCAGAGATCCTCCTACGACTGCCGTTCGAATCCCTTCTATCATATAAACTCGTGTCGAAACAATGGAGAAATCTCATCAACAACCCCAAGTTTCAGAGATTGTACAATAACAAATGCGTGGCCTTGCAATTCAGCGGAAACCGTCTCCTCTGCCTACTCAAAAGGCACACCACCACCACCACCACCACCAACCACCAATTTCCGCCCTACACCTTGCACCGCATTCCAATCCAACCCAATAGCGGCAACGGATACAAAGATTTCGAATTGTTTTCGGGCTCGTCCAACACCATAGGTTGCCTTAAAATGCCCAAACATGACTACTATTTCTACAATTTGTTCACTGGAGCTTCGCGTACTGTCAAGACTTACCCAAAGCCAGGGGATCAAGAGCGTCGTTCCTGGACCTGTTATGGATTCGGTTATGATCGTTATGCTGATGACTATAAGATCTTTGAGGTCTATGAAAACTATGCTAAACCTAATAAGGAGTTTAGATTTTATTCGGGATCCGACCATATGCATTTGGACACGGATCGTTTTTGGGTTTACAGCTTCAAAAACCGTGGTTGGAAGTCGTTCCAGGGATATCCGTGTCATTTATATGATCGGCCTCTATGCGAAGCAGCCTGCTCCTTTAATGGCGTTCTTCATTGGGTTGTGAACACAAGACCTAAAGGAGGCGAGATACGAAAGCGTGTGCTTCTCACTTTTCATCTGCATGCTTCTAAGTTTGGGGAAATAGAGTTGCCCGTCGCGGGTGCTGGAAAAGTATCGGAATTAGACGGACGGTTGTGTTTTGTTAACCAAACCAATGTTGGTTTGTGCGTGTGGGTGATGCAAGAGTACGGGGTGACAAAGTCTTGGACAAAGCTCTTTGCTTTTGATGTCAAAAGATCGAGCGACATTGGGAGAAGGTTTGAGCAGGCGACGCCTACAATGTTGTATGAACGCGGAGATGGAGGGAAGGTGTTGTTGTTTACACGTTGTGTGCGTGATCATCAGAGGATGTTTTGGTATGATATTGACAAGATGGAGATTCAAGAGATACAGGATCAGCATCCTTTCATGAGGAGAAGAGGAGCCAAAATGCATGTTTTGAAGTAGCACACGTTGATAGGATAATTATGTTTTGTTATGATTGATGTTCAACTCTTTGAATTTTTTATGATACAATTAGAAAAGAAAACAGTTTCATTCTGCACTTCTGATTGTGCAAGGGGAAATTCATCATGTGGATTTATAATGCTTCAGCCTAGTTTGCAAGTAATCTCGTCACGCTGTTCATATCCAAGACTAAAAGCCTTTTCTTTCATCTTTGAACCTACAAATCTAATTATTCCCTGCACCTTTCATCTTTGAACCTACAGGATACCACACAATTAAGTAACTAGCAAGGCCAAAAGGTCAAGGCCAATCATGTCTGCATTCTCTGCTGCGCTCTAGATTTCGTTAGTTGGATTGCTCTATGTGTTCGTTCTTCAGCATTTGGCATTTGGTCTTGAAAACAAACTGCGTTTCTATGGTGCCAGATCAAGTATGAGGTGGTTGTAAAATATGACTTTTTTTTTAAGTTGAAGTTGTTTTGTTTTCATTCTATTATTTGAAAGAATAGGAGATAAGAGCCTAACTAATTTTATTTTATTTTAACTCAACATCAACATCAACATCAACCCAGTGTTCACCCGCCTCAGGCGGGATCTGGGGGCCATGATGTACACACCCTTACCCCAATATAAGATCAAGAGGGTGTATGAAGAAGGCCCAAGTATTATCATTGCCCGAAAGACCCAAAAACTAAAATTCAGTTATGTGACAATGATTCCTACAAAAAAAAAAAGGTTATGTGACAATGATAACCGAATGTCTGAATCTAGGTAGAATGCCACCAAAATTGATATAGGGGTTATATCCATCTCAAAGGCATCGTATAAAAGTAAAAGCCAATGAGCATAAGGATGTGCCCCAAATTGCATCACAACACTACACCCTTCGGAGAACAATGTAGCAACACAAATAAGTTCAAAGCACCAACTAGTGGCTGATTCTTTCATGAACATATTGGTCTATCATAATGTTAAGCACAAGCGATCGCCTTTGTTTTGTAATGTGCACAGTAGTAAACTTTTGTTGATTCTGTATTCTAAGTGCCTTTTTCAAATTGTATTTATTGTAAAACAGATTTTATGTCAAATAATATTTGTAATGAATAATAAAACTCTTGTTAAAAGAACCACTTTTGCTCATCACTAGTAAGTTTGATGGAGAATTTGTTAGCAGCCCTTAGAGAGGATGAAAATCAGCTCCCAAACAAAATTTATAGCACATTCGACAACCACTGATCAGATCTTATTGTAGATGACTGAACTAATTTACTTTCAAGAGTTCCTGTTAAACAAAAACGAATTTTGACAGCCTTTTAGAACCCTAACAAATCAAACTAAATAACCCCACAAAATAATTTCAAAGAAATAAACATCAATCGAAACTTCAATTCAGTATAATATAAGCTAGCTTCCTACACCTACCATTGACACAGATTCATAAAGCCCCATGTCTCTGGTCGAAATCCTATTGAGGCGGCTATATGTTGGCTGGCAGGGACGGAACCAGTCCCAAAATATTGGGTGGGCTAGATTATAGGGTAAATTTTAAAATTAGAAAAAAAATGGGATAAAAATTGTAATTAACAAAAAAAGAGGCAAAAATTAAAAAAAACCCAAAAAGGCAGTATGTGAGGGGGAAAAGGGACGGGCTGGGAGAATCGTGATTCGAACACGGAGCATCACAATAAAATTCAGCCTCCCTTACCAATTGAGCTGTTAAAACATTATAGTCCAGTTCTACTACTACTACTACTAATATTTAATTTTAGGGTAGGCTACAATATACCCTAGCCCACCCTTGGTTCCGTGCCTGTTGGCTGGTTAATTGTAAACAACTTCGTCCAAGACTCGTTGACTCCATACTCTTTCATCCTCCACACATGATGCCCATATCGATCATGAACCGAGCAACATAATTGTCCACCTAATTCGATCAAGCTGTGCTCCTGAATGCCTTTCATAGCCGACACCTCTTGTAATTCCCCAAACCTACAAGTATGAAGATCACAAGTAACAATGACATCCTTTTGGTATTCTCTTCTAGGAAAAACCCAATGAAGGACACCATTAAAAGAGCAAGCTTGATCCTTGCGAACCCAAACATAAGCACCATAAGGGAGGCCTCGGATTGCCTTCCAAACATGATTTCTGAAACTATAAATCTAAAATTGACTGTTGTCCTTCCTCTGAACCAGGTTAATATCAATCTTCATGTCCTTCTTCCTCAACCATATTGGTGCATGGTAATCGCAGACCACCATAAACTTATAATCATCAGAATAATGATCGTAACCGAATCCATAACAGATCCACCCACGACTGAACCATATTGGTAGTGGTAGATTCGATATCGGGGCATCTACAACTTTGTACGAGGTTTATATGCACAATTATGTTGTGTATTTAGGAGGGGTTTTAGCATACATTTATGTGTGTTTTTAGGTGGTTTTGAAGACTTTCTACAGCTAGGAGAAGAAGACCCGAAGATGCATATTATTGGAGTTTTTGAAGCTGGATTAAAGAAGAAGCTGAAGACGGCATTTTTGGTACTGGCGGCACCCGCCGCCGTTGACACCGCGAGATCTCTTTATGTGTCACATGTTTTATTTTCATTGGTCTTATCTATTCCAGCTTTATTCCAAGATATTGTATTTTTGGAGATACTTTTAGACCTAGCTTGATATATTAGGTTTAGAGAGTTGCACCTCTCATTATTATCATTCTACTTTCAGACTTTTGAGTGTTATTGCTTTCACGGAGAACTAATCCCTATTTGCTTAGTCAGACAGTTGAAGCTTCGTTTGATTCAGTTGTGAGATTTCTGTTTCTTAATCTAATTCTTGGCACTATTCTTCTCTTGATTGAATTTCTTAATTGATTGATTTCAACAATTTCTAGGGTTGTTGTTATTAAATCTCTATTGCTAGATTTAGAGAACTTCTGGTTGAGTTTCTCTAGTTCATAGTAGCAATTGTATTGTACTAGTATCTGGTTGTGCTAGTCTTATGCAGATAGAGAGTTGAATTGCAATCTAGGATAAAAGCTAGTTGTTTTTTGCTAGATTTGTATCATGCTTGTGTTCCTATTCTTAATGCTGTTTTTGAATTGAATCTTGATGGTTTCAGGGTTATTCAATTAGTTAGGATTGATAGTATCTGGTTGTGCTATTGATTATGCTTGAAAAGGAATTGGAAGTTTCATATGCATGTGTTTCTGAATGAAATCTATGACCAACTTGTCAATCGAATGTGGATACTTGTTTGACTAAGTGCTTTCCCAAATTTGATAAAACCCCCCAACTTTATTGCGTTGTTAGTCTTGCATGTTTGATAGTTAGTTTTAATTCCTAAAACCCTCTTGTTACTTGAATTGCATTAAAATTATACAAAACAAACAAACTACCTCCTTGCGGATTCAACCCTTACTTTCCTAAGACTACAATTTTTGGTTTGTTAGGACTCTTTTGCATATCCATGATTTGCACGACCATTTCACCGTTATCAAGTTGGTGCCGTTGCCGGGGAGGCAATAATTGTCTTTTTGTGTGATTTTTGTGCCAATTTTGGTGTGAGCCTGTCTTATGGTTCGCAAGTGTAACTAATAATTCACCACTTGCTTTTGATCCAGAAATTGAACGGACTCTTTTCAGAACTCGCCGATCTGTGCGTGCACTACTGCAAGGGATCCGAACAATGGGATATCCACGAGTTACTCTTGAGAGCTTGACAACTCCTAATTTGAATCAGCCTACACGTGCAATGCAATTCCCAGCCCTTGGTGATGGGGTGAATTTTGAGCTCAAGACAGGAGTAGTCCATCTACTCACAAAATTCAACGGAACTCCACTTGAGGATCCCATTCAGCATCTTGATGAGTTCCTTGATGTCTACACCAGCATGTGTCTCTCTGATATTACTGAAGAATAGATGAGGCTGGAAGCATTTTCCTTTTCCTCTGAAGGAATCCGCTAAAGACTAGTATCATGCTCTACCTCCTGGAAGCGTTACTACTTGGGTGAACTTGAAGAAGTTGTTTCTTGACAAATACTTCCCTGCAATCAAGTCTAATCAACTCAAGAAGCATATCTGTAACATTGACCAATTCCACAACGAGTCGCTCTATGAATATTTTCAGCGCTTCAAGAAGCTGGTGAAGAGTTGTCCCTGGTTATGCTAATCATGATCTCATTATCTATCTCCATGGCGGACTCTGTGAGGATGACCGACGATTGGTCAATTCTTCTTGTGGTGGAAACATCATGAAGAGAACCTATGAAGAGGCTCTAGACATCTTTTCCATGCTGGCTGATGATTCTAGGCAATATAATGGAAGAGGTTCTCAAAACTTGTCAGCCGCCAACTCTCATTCTAAAATTGATCAAGCTGACATTGATGCGCTGAAAGAAGAAGTGAGGCGATTGAAGCTGAAGGGTACTACTCAACAGGCTAAGGCTTGTGAAATCTGTCATGACGCTATGCACCCTACTAATTCATGTCCTACACTACAAGAGGAGGTGAATGCAGTTGGAGGGTATCAAATGAAGCCAAGATATGATCCCTATTCAAACAATTACAACCCTAGTTGGAAAGATCATCCTAACTTCAGGTGGAAAGGGCTAAAGTCAAATCAACAACACGATCAGTTTCAACAAGCTAAACTAAATGTGCCAAGTCCTCAAGGATAGAATCCTTGTAACACCCCGATAATTTATAAGGGATTGAGGTGCTCCCCATGTCAACAAGACCTCTTCCTTTTCAGAGTTCGAGTGAGGACAAAGAACTCAAAAGTTAAGCGTGCAGGGGAGAGAGTAGTACCATGATGGGTGACCTCCTGGTAAGTCCTCGGGTTGGCATGGGATAACGCTTCTTATGCCTCGGACCTTACAAATGGTATCAGAGCCGACTCTAGGTTACAAGTTGACTTGGTCCGGTGGACGGTCACGAGACCCAAAGGGCGGTGCTTTGGCCTTGACGAGGTCGTCAAGTGTTTAAGTGGGGGAGATTGTAACACCCCAATAATTTATAAGGGATTGAGGTGCTACCTATGTTAACAAGAGCTCTTCCTTTTCTGGGTTCGAGTGAGGACAACGAACTCAAAAGTTAAGCGTGCAGGAGCGAGAGTAGTACCAGGATGGGTGATCTCCAGAGAAGTCCTCGCGTTGGCATGGGATAGCGCTTCTAAAGGCTTAGGGCCTTACAAATGGTATTAGAGCCGACTCTAGGTTACGAGTTGGCTTGACCTGGAGGGCGGTCACTCGACCTAGAGGGTGGTCCTTGAGCCTTGACAAGGACGTCAAGTGCTTAAGTGGGGGAGATTGTAACACCCCGATAATTTATAAGGGATTGAGGTGCTCCCCATGTCAACAAGAGCTCTTCCTTTTCAAAGTTCGAGTGAGGACAAAGAACTCATAGGTTAAACGTGCAAGGGATAGAGTAGTACCATGATGGATGACCTCTTGGGAAGTCCTCGGGTTGGCATGGGATAGCGCTTCTTAGGCCTCAGGCCTTACAATCCTAATGCAGCTCCTTCTATGGAGGACATGATGAAGATGTTGATGCAAAATAATCTCAATCTTACAGAGAATATGTCTAAACTGACTAAGAGTCAAGTGCAATTCCAAAAAAGTACATCAGCAAGCATCCACAACTTGGAAAGGCAAATGAGTCAAATCTCTGAAGCAATGAGCAAACTTGAGGCAAGAGATTCGGGTAAGCTCCCCTCTCAAACAGAAGTCAACCTGAATATTCGCAATGTCAGTGCTGTCACTCTGAGGAGTGGGAAGCAACTTGAGGAATGAATAGAGCAAGAATCCGTTCGAGGAGGACACCGGCGACCGCCGCCACCACGACGACACCTATTGCTAAAACGAACTTAGCTACGACAATTTGGAAAAATTTAGCGGCGACCAAGAATGAAATGGTGGCACCCACTGCCAGGACAGCACTCGCCACCCACTTTTTCCAAAAAAAGCGGCACCCGCCGCCCAGTTGACGGCGACTGCCGCCTACCTGCTGAGGCCTCCGATGAAGAAAAATCTCCAGTTCTCCACGAATGGAAGCCAATTGCTCCGTTTCCATCTGCATTAAAGCATACAGAGCCCTTGAAGCAAAACAAAGACATATTTGAGATGTTCAGAAACGTTGAGGTCAACATTCCTCTCCTTAACTTGATCAAGTCAGTTCCCCGCTATGCAAAATTCTTGAAGCAGATGTGCACTACAAAGCGAATTCAAGACAAGAACAGTAAGAAGAAGGTGAGCGAACATGTTTCAGCCGTGTTTCAAAAACACTTACCTAAGAAGTGCGGGGACCCAGGTATGTTTACTATCCCTATTACTATAGAAGGTACCAATGTTGAAAAAGCTATGCTAGATTTGGGTGCTTCCATCAATGTAATGCCTTCTACTCTATGTGAATCTCTAAAACTTGGACCTATGTATGCCACTAATATCTCTATTCAGTTAGCTGATAGGTCTAATGTTCGTCCTATAGGTTTGGTAGAGGACGTTTTGGTTATGGTTTAGTGATCTCAATTTTTCTGCTGATTTCTATGTGCTTAAAATGGAACATGATGATCATGCAATCCCTATTCTATTAGGGAGACCTTTCTTGAAAACAACCAATACAAAAATCAATGTGAGCACTGGCTCTTTAACCATGGAATTTGATGGCCAAACCATTAATTATAATATTTATGAAGTCATGAAATATCCCTCTGATGATTACTCTGTTTATGCCATTGATATGCTTGAGCCTGTGGTGCAAGATGTTTTTGATGAAAACCATCTAGAGGATGTGCAATCTATTATTGTTGATTCTAGTTTGGATTTCACTTTATCAATTGACATACATGAGATTATAAACGAGATGGATGCTTATTATAAGCTTCCTCTTGAGCCACCTGGCAAAACTCCTTTACCACTAACCCTACATAGGGAAAAGCTTTTGCCCTCTGTTGTGTACGGACCGGTGATTGAGTTAAAGCAACTCACAAACCACCTCAAGTATGTATTCCTTGGAGACAAGGAGACATTACCAGTGATTATCTCCAGCAAGGTCACAAAAGATCAAGAAAACAGGCTAGTGACGGTTCTAAAAGAGTACAAGACAACAATTGGTTGGACCATTGCTGACATCAAGGGAATCAGCCCCACCACTTGCATGCATCATATATTGTTGGAAGGAGAAGAGAAACCATCTAGACAATCACATAGGCGTTTGAATCAACCTATGATGGATGTGGTGAAGAAAGAAGTCTTGAAACTCTTGCAAGTAGGTATGATTTTTCCTATCTCTAACAGCAAATGGGTTAGCCCCACACAGGTTGTACCAAAGAAAGGGGGAATTACAGTGGTAGAGAACCAGCAGGGAGAGTTGGTCCCTACAAGACTGCAGACATGCTATAGAGTTTGCATTGACTACCACAAGCTAAATGCATGATAACGGTGATTTCGTCGTGCAAATCACGACTATGCAAAATAGTCCTAACAAACCTAAAGACTGTAGTCTTAGGGAAGTAAGGGTCGAATCCGCAAGGAGGTAGATTGTTATTTTTGTATGATTTTAATGTCAATTGTAGTAACAAAAGGGGTTTGTAAATTAAACTAATTACTAAGCATGCAAAAACTAGTAAAGCAATTAAAGTTGGAGTTTTATCAAATTGGGAAAACAATTAGTCAACCAGAGATCCACATTCGATTGACAAGTTGATCATCGATTTCACTCAATAACGCATGCATATGGAATTCCCATGCCTTTTCAAAGATAATTAATAGCACAACCAGATACTATCAATCCTAACTAATTGAATAACCCTGAAACTATCAAGATTCAATTCAAAAGCATCCATAAGAATAGGAATATAGGTAGGATACAATTCTAGCATAAAACAACCAGTTTTTATCCTAGAATGCAATTCAACTCTATTTTGCAATAGACTAGCACAACCAGATACTAGTACAATACAGTTTGCTACTATGAAATAGAGAAACTGAATTCCAGTAGTTCTCTAGATCTAACGATAGAGATTTAATAAAAACAACCCTAGAAATTGTTGAAACCAATCACATAAACAATTTAATCAAGAGAGTAGAATAATCCCATGCCATAGATAAAGAGTAGAAATCTCACAACTGAAAGTCAAAACGAAAGCTTCAAACTGTCTGACTAAGCAATAGGGCTTAGTTCTCCATGAAAGCTAAAAACTCAAAAGTCTAAAAGAGAATAATGAAAGATATATGAGAGGTGCAACTCCCATAACCTAATATATGAAACTAGGTTTAAAAGTATCTACAAAAATATAATATCTCGAAATAGTACTGGAAAAGATAGGATCAATCAGGAAATAATACGTGGCACGTAAAGGGTCTCGTGGCTATCAGGGGCGGCGGGTGCCGCCTGGTTGGCGGTACCCAATAGTCAACACTTCTCGGTTCAGCATTCAAGTCACACTTCGGGGGCTATTTTGACCCTCTTAGAGTTGGAATTTGGACTTGGAGAAACATGAATTGTAGATCTTTGAATTACCTTTCCAATGATACCAAAATCAACTTCATCGAACCACTATAGCTGCCGAACGAACCCTTTGAAGACAGAGGTGTCGAACCAACAACTCCAATGGATGACCCGAATTCAAGCGTTCTTTTCCCGGTTTCCATTCCTTTCAGACTTGTTCACTTTAAGACCTACAAAACAACATAGAACAAGTGCAAAAACCCAAAAATCATAGACACTCTAAGATACTAAAGAAACTAACTAAAACTACCTAAAAACAACACAAAAGAAACGAAAACATGCATCCTAAACACTACCTATATGCAAGCTATCAAATTCCCCAATGATTGAACCTTGCTTGTCCTCAAGTAAGACATAGAATCAAGTCACACCACAACATTGCAATTCATGCATTCAACTCATAATCCATAGAGCAAGTCAGCAAATAACTATAACTTGATCAAGACGTCCTAGCATGCAATTGACTAAAGCAAAGAGCATATAGAATTTATCCATTCTAGACCTCACCAAGGTAATGTGTTTGCACTCTCACTCAAGTGTTTAAGGATATGTGTTTCACTCAAATCAACAATGAAAAACTAAACTACCATAGGCTTGCATCAGCATCCTAATTCTCCACCGATATGGACCAAACACACAACAAAAATCACGAGGAATTTTCAAGGATTGTAATGGGGCCAAGGTAAAGACAATTTGGAAGGGATCATATTTGGTCTTGTGGTGCTAAATCCGGGATAAAGAACTAACTAAACCCAAACTCAACACTTTTCACTTCTTAATACTTCCAATTCTTCTTACAACTCCATACATTCATTTAAGCTCTTTAGGCTTCTTTTGTAACACTTTTACCTCTTTTTCAACTCTTTTCTCACTTATGAAGGCAATAAACCTTTCAAGCTCACTTTTTTCTTTCTTTTCTTTGCACTTATCATCACCTTCATTTTTTTCCACTTTGCACACTAGAGTTGTATTTCCTCTACCTTTCATCACACTTCCCCCATACTTATTCACAACTGTTGGTAGGGATTTACTTAACAACAAATAAAATTTGTAGTAAAGACCCCGCTGTGTATAGAAGAGTCAAGATCGTCCACGGAAAGCACGGTTGTTTGTCTATCGACTACAGAAACAAGAAAACAAAGCAAAAACAAACAAAAACAACTACGAATGAAACTACCTAAAACAGAACAACTAACGACCTAAACACAGGTTCGGTACTGAGGGTATGTTGACTCGGTAACGAATGAAAACGAGAGTAAAACTAAGCAAATCAACGAATGAAAAGATCTAGGACAAGGGTTACCATGACATAGCCATACATAAAAACTTATATGAAGATAAAGATCATGCCTTTAAAGATAAATTTGTCAACTTTCACTGACTAACAAGCAAATCAATCGATCTTCACAAATCAATTTACTCTATCACTTGTTTTGAATCCAAAGCTCGAAACTTTCGTATCGAACAATATCAACATTCAAGTTCCTAACTTTCTCTTTCGATCAAGTTGAAAACTCAAATTACTTTGACTATCGTCTAAGCATAAGCACAACAAGCAATTCAATAGATAAAAGGCAATCAAAATATCAACTTACTCACTCAAACATGCACAACTATGTCGGGTTTCAACCCCGACCCTAGATAAGAAGACTACTCACTCTTTATCAAAATAAAGCAAACAACTTTAATCAAAGAAGACGTTGAAAACAAAGCTAAACTTACTTGAAATTGAAAATATATCGTCTTACAAACTTCGTGGAATCCCAAAAACATTAAGAACACCGAGCAAGATCCGATCACCGACCCTAAACTCTCTCTCGATCCGAACTCAGGTTCGATTCTCTCTCTCTCTCCTCGACTTCTCATAAAACTAATACAACTCCCCCCTCGTCTAGGATTAGAACAAGGGTATTTATACTAAGAAACTATCTATTAAAAAGGCTAAAAGATAAAAACTTACCCTACTTAAAAGATAACAAGATAAAAGATATAACAACTAAAAGTCGGCTACGCCTCTACCGACACGGGACCCTCGTTAACGACCCCGCACAGGGTTGGTAGACTTTGTTGATTCCCCTTGAAAATTCTATCTTCCAGCCTCGTTAACGACCTTCACAGGATCGTTAACGAGCCTCTGTTTTGGCTTTTCTTGAACTTTTCTTCAACTTTAACTTGGACCTTTACTTGATCTTCCCATGAAATCTTCTTCCTCCACTTCCATGCATTCTACCTTCCACCATAAGACTACAACTCAGCTCAAAAAGTGCTCCTTCCCGCTTAAAACCCTACAAAAAGACACAAAACGGAGTAGCTTCCATACTTTTCACAAAATATGCAAACTCATCCAAACACACACAAAACTAACTCTAAAACCTACTAAAACCAAACTAAACAAACTAAGAAAGAAACTAAAAACTAGAATAAAAACACGAGCATCAAAATACCCCATACTTAAGCTTGCTTGTCCTCAAGCAATCACTATACAATAATCAAAACCAAACAAACATCTCTATCAAGCAATAGCCATCAACTCAAAAGCAACATCAAAAACATAGCAGAAAGTAGCAAATGACTATTAACGTCATCATACATATATAAGAACTCAATAGACATAAGCAAATACAATCCAACCTCACCAGAGATATTTGTGTTTCTCTCAACTCTTAAGTGTTTAGGCTTATAAATTCAATCTCTCAACTCATCTTATATGCAAAAACTTCATAGAAATTGGAACTTATATCACCAAACTCTCCACCTAAGATTTGTCAAAACAAGCAGAAATCATCAAGAGAACTTAGGCTCAATGAAAAACTTCATAGAAGCTTCCATTCGGTCGGGTTGTAATGGGTCTTGGTAAAGACAACTACGCGTGGAAATATTTTGGTCATGTGGTGCTAATAATACCCGAGAATCAAAGACTCAAACTCTCTTCACCAAAACTCTCATAAAAGATTACTTACCAAACTCACTCAAACATTATGCACAAACTCTCACCTTTTATCCTAGAAAGCCTCATATAAACTCAAAAGAATCTCCGGTTTACCTTAAACACAAATGCACATTCACCTTTTTTCTTCTCTTCTTTTTTTCTCCCTTATTTTCATTTTTCTCTTCCAGTTTTTCTGTTGTTTGTTTCGAACAGCCTCGTTAACGACCCAGATAAGGTCGTTAACGAGCTACTTTTTCTCCTCGTTTTCTTTCTTTTCAACAACAACCCTTATTAATCTTGTGCATCTTTTCACTACCAATAGATCTTTTTTACAAATCAAAACAAGAGACTTCCAATCTACCCTTCCAAAAAATCCCTAATTTTGAACCAAAATAACATTTCACTCTACAAAACATACCTCTCCAGCTAAGTCTTAATCCCCGGATAGGGTCAAGCTTATCTCGGCTAGGGAAATAATTTTTGTGGAGCTAATAATAAAAGGCTTAAGGCTCAATTTGGTTATCAAAAGAGGGATAATGCAAGGGTGGATAAGGATAAATAAGGCTTATAACAATAAGTTCTCTATCATATGATTTTCACAAGTAATGAACTATAAATCTCATATAGCTCTCAAGTAATAGATAACCATCACAATTCCAAGAGATAATATGCATAAAGAGAGTAAATCACACAAGAAAAGAGGAGGGATTTTTGATGTTCTCCCTATAAGGCCAAAAATAACTCACAAGGTAGAAAATTTTGTTGGATTGCATTACCCATGCTAAAAGTTATACATGCTCAATTTCATCAAATTGCTTATTCATCTATAAAAACAACTTCATATCAAGAATCAGGCTATACCATCAAAAACATGCTTGAAAGGAAATTACATGATCATGCTAGCAACTACTATCATAGAACCAAAAAGAAAGGGTATTTATCCATTCTAAAAAAACTCTCTCTCTCTTTTTTAGAAAATTTTTTATTCAATATTTTTTTGTGATTTTGTAATTTTTCTAAAACAAAGGACAATTAAAACACACAAAACACACAAGTTCTCTTCCTTTCCCACCCCATACTTCAAATACAGTGTCCCCACTGTAATAAAACTATGCAGAAGAAAAGAAAAGAAAAAGAGTAAAAACTTACAAGACAACTGAAGCGGAAAAGAAACATCTTCTCAAAAGCTGAATCAGCGCCCGAGTGGTGGAAATTGACGCTCAAAGTTCCCCATGAACTCGTACATGGTCCTCCAACGTTCCTCATCAACCGTCACCCTTTGCTCCATAGTCCTCCAACGAGCATCCGCCTGCTGATGCCTCGCATCATCCAAAGCCATGCGAGCGGAATAGACACCCTCCCAACAATCCATCCTCTGGTGGAGTTGTGTCTGCTGCAGGTTGAGCTGTTGCATCTGAAATGATAGATCTTCGGCCCATGGAGGTGGAACACTCCATCCAGTATAGGTGGGCTGAGGAGGTGGTTGGTAGTGATCTTGGGGCTGGAAGTGGTCTTGAAAAATCACCGGGTTATAATGCATAAGATCATAAGAATGCAACATGGTAAGCGGTGGCGGGGGGTCGTTACCGAAGCTGTGTGCCTCGTTAGTAGCCTCAAAGTAGTCATTAACGACCTTGGCTGGGTCGTTAAAGATGTTGTCATCGTCGCCCAAAACTTCGGTACCGAGATCATCATCCTCGATATCAAGCTCCTCTGTGGCTGCCTCCGTTGCATCATCATCTTCGTCCATCGGTTCTCCTTCTCTAGCAAACCTCGATTCACACTCTCTCAACGCGGCTCATCCTGTGGCTTCTTTTCTAACGGGAATTCATGACCCGTCCAAGACTTTTACCAATTTGGCACATAAAGCAATTCAAACTTGTCTCGGGTAAGGAGGACATCTTGGCCATGAACTTTGGTGGCATGCCCTCTCTCGGTCCTCACAAAAATAGCAGAAGCAAACCAATAATTCTTGTCGAGTTTTTGGGCACAGTTCGGTGTGTAGAGCGAGAGGTTAACGCCGAGCTTGTCCCCCAAAAGACTAACCAAATTCCCGCACAACACTTCTTTTGACTTGATCCCGTGCTTTTCAATGTATTCCAACCATTCATACCCAAAGTTCAACGGGGCAGGATCCTCAAAAAGTATAGTACGGAGGCATGCAACTTCCGTCCGTGTCGGCCTTGATAACTTTCTCTTGGGCCAAAATGTGGCAGCCAATAATCGGAGAATGATATGGAAGATGGGGTTGATGATACTTGCCCCGGAAAGTGCTGCGGCGGAAGGTTCAACCTCCCCGGAAATGTAACTCCAAGTTTTGGTAACCATGTAGTCCTTGATTTTGTAGTTCCGAGAATGGTGAGGAAGCTCGAGATATCCATTAAACTCCGCCATTGTGCACTCATGGTTGACATTGCCTAGCCGGAATCTTATCCATCCCACCAAGGTCTTGGTTTTGAAGCTTGTCTCAAGAGTGGCCAAGAACTCAAAGGTGAGAGCCGGGTAGTGCGGTACATCTTCCTTCTTCAATAGTTCAGGCACTCCCACAATGGCAAAGGCGTGCTTGACATCCTCATACATCCCCATTGCCTTAGCACTTGACTTCGAGAACCACCTTGTGTAGTGGTCCTTTTCCAGAATGGCATCAAAGCGTTCAGCTTGCGCTTGGGTAGCCAATATGACATTGTTCATGCGGGGAGGAGACGGGGACCGTTGAGTCCTCTTCTTCTTCCCGGCTCTTGTGTTAGCTCTGATAGTGCTTGCCATATGGACCTACAAAAACCATGAATTGTCCAAGATAAGATCCACACAAACCAATAAAAAGGAGACCCCATACTTGGTCTCGAAAATGCTCTCGACTTGACTCGTTAACGAGCCAATTGGGTCGTTAACGAGCCTGGGCTCGATTTGAAACTGGACATATTGCAGGGTCGTTAACGAGCCTGAACAGGTCGTTAACGAACCTGAGCGAGAACCACTCGCGGACTATTCCGAGTTCTAAACTCCAAAAAATTTCCAACTAAACGAGCATGAATCCAACACAATCCCACATAAAACACACAATCAAACATATGCCACCCCATACTTAGCTAATTACCCCTTCCGACCATGCCAAAATTGCCAAAAACTCATGGTGAAGATCAACTCAATTCAAGAACAAGTTAGGGAATGCTTTTGTATCAAAACTTCAATGCAAACTAAGCAAGACTAACCACATATAAATCAAGATCAAGCACCATTGTAAAAGCAATAGAATCATCATGCAATTTAGACATGCAAATCAACCCCTCAATCAAGATCAAGATATGAAATTGTTACCCCAAAATTACCATGAATCTTGTAAATAGAAAGTTAGGGTTTAGAAATCATATCGTTGATTCGAAGTATTGAAGAACAAGGATTGAATTTGGGGAGGGTAACGAAGCTAGTGATTCGCCAGTAACGAACTCGAGAGTGGAGGAGCTTGGGGTATGGTTCCGAGATTAGGGGCGGTGGTGTACCGATTGATGGTGGGTAGAGAGAATCGGTATTGGTTTGAGGATTTGAGGATTTGGTTTGAGATTTGAGTGTGGGATTGGGAGTTTTTGAGAGGGTTAAATAGGAAGTGGCAAGAGGTAGAGGGAGAGGCGGCGTGGGTAGGATAGATAGAAGATAGATTTAGGTTAAAAGTACTTACCTTGCTCTTGTCCGCCTATCCGGTTCTCGAGATGGGTTGTTAACGACCTTGGGTGGGGTCGTTAACGAGCCTGTGCGATTTGTTTTTCAGCGTTGTTCGGAGCCCAACTTCCTGTATCATGTTAGCTCCAAACAATTCTATCTTGCTAACATCTAAACTAATAAAAACTCAAAAGAAAGCTAAGAAAAAGATCTAAAAAAAGAAAACTAAACTAAAAACTAAAAACTGGGTTGCCTCCCGTAATTGCTATTTTTAACGTCGTTAGCCCGACGTACTTACGTTGGCTCAAGGTGGTTCCTTTGTAGCTATGTCAGGGTTTTGAGGGACCCCATACTTAGCTTTGTAGGAATTATTAGCTCGTGTCACTAAATTTGGTCCTTTGTCTCCTAGCAATATGCCCGATATTCCTACACAAGGGTTAGTGAAATCCGAAAACCAAGGTGGTTTCGATTCCTCTATAGCATAGATAGTGGGGTACGATGTAGGAATAGAGTATAAAGAAGAGTCATAACCATTAATAGTGAATCCATAGTTAGAGTACTCACCTTGATTTATTGGTAATGATGTTGAAACCGAAGTTGTCACCGTCGTTAATGAGCCTGCGTCGGCACTTCTTCTGTCATAATGTTGCATGAAGGGTTCGGTAATGGACCAAGGGGGGTCGGTAGAGATCCCGGTTACACTCTTGTCCTCCCTGTTTGTTGGAGGAGAGTCGTTAGAATCAGCAATGTCGAGCTCTGGCTGGGACAACTCAATTTGTGCGGCAACAGTTGGGTCATTGGCATTTTGGTCGAGGCTGAATTCTACCCGCTCCTCTCCTATATCGAAAGTGAGGAGTCCTTTTCGAACATCCACCCTAGCACCTGTTGTAGCAAGGAATGGCCTCCCTAGGATGATGGGGACTAAGGGATCTTCAGGCATGTCGAGGACAATGAAATCGTTAGGAATGAAGAATTTCCCCACTTGAATGGGATAATCATCAACGACTCCTGCAGCTTTCACACTTGACCCGTCCGCCATGTACATTCTCATGTCTACTGGTTCTAGAGGTCCCATGTTAGCTTTCGACCAGATCGATAGGGGCAGTAAACTGGCACTGGCTCCCAAATCACATAGAACCTTAAATCGGTGGTCGCCTATTCCAATTGTTATGGCAAATCTCCTGGGTCGCCTAATTTATGTGGAAGAGTAATAGATTGGACCTCATCTTGAAGCCTTGTAATGGATCGTTTCCTACTAAGAATGTCTTTCAAAAACTTTGTGTAAGCCGGCATTTCGCTCAGGGCCTCAGCGAATGGGATAGAAATATTTAAGCCTTGGAGAATCTTAACGAAACGCTTAAACTTGCCTTCAGTAGAGTCCTTAGACTTCTTAGTAGGAAAGGGAAGAGATTTCACCATTCTAGGAGCCAAAATGGGCTCGAGAGGTGATGCTACCGGGTCGACATTAGGGTCGATTGTTGCGTTTGAAGGGTCGGTAACGAGCCCGGAATCAAGAGCGGAGCTAGGAGTAGAGAACTTACCTGGATTGGGGTCATTAACGACCCTGGGAGCATCGTTACCGAATTGTTCAGGCTCGGTAACGATCCTCTCTGGCTCTTTATCGATCTGGGTCGTGGCGTCCTCTTCCGATTTAGGGATCTTCTCCGTAGCCTTGGCACGCTCCGGTAATGTCTTTCCGCTCCTAAGGTGCACCGTCGCTATTTGTCCTCTAGGGTTCTCCTCGGGACGGCCCGGGAGTTTCCCTTGCGGTCTTAAAATATGTGCGGCCAGGTTCCCTAGCTGGGAGTCGACATTCTTTCATTCTTTACGCCATTTATCCCTTCATAGAGTCCTTGTACCCAAGATGGTGGCTCCTGATGGCCTGGAGGTCTATATGGTGCAGGCCGTCTATCCGGTGGGGGTGCTCCATAGCTTGGGTTTGGGTTTTGATTGCCCCATGCCGGGTAATTGTTCAACCTGTCAAAGTTATTAGGCTGGTTCTTGTATGGACCTCTCATGTAATTCATCTCAGCATAAGTCTCAACGGCTCTTACCTGCTCGATGTTAGTGCAAGAAAAGTAATATGGGCAGAAGAGCCACATTCTTGACAAGGTTGAGAGGCTTTCAGAAAACTTACCTGTTTCATAAGGCGGTTGACCTCATCTTGTAGAAATTGATTTTTGACATCGGGATCAACGTCGTCCTTAGTAGGCACATAGAGACGCCTCTGGGGCTGAGGTGATTGCTGGGTACCATACATGGCATCGTAGTTAGACAGCTTGTCCAGCAATTCCCATGCAGCTGTGGAATCCATCTCTATAAACCTGCACACAGTGTGTGTGTTGATGCGATTCTTCGTTTCTGCATTGATCCCCTGGAAAAAGATTTCTTGAAGTACATATAAAGGTTGCCCGTGAGTAGGGTACTGTCTAAGCATCTCTTTAAACCTCTCTCATGTCTCTACAAAGGTTTCGTTAGGCAGCTGGTGATAGGAGGTGATACGTTTTCTCAACTCCGTTGTCTTGGCAGGAGGGAAGAACATTGTAAGAAATTGATCATACAAAGCCTTCCAAGTCCTGATAGACTTAGGAGGTAAGCTCTCCAACCAGCTCAGGGCCTTTTGATGTCTGCCTTTTTAGTCATGTTTTAGGGTGTGTTTTTGTGTGTTTGAGTCTTTTTCTTTAGTTTTGTGTTTTGTTTTGAGTCGTTTGTGTGGGTTTTCGTATTTTCATGAGATATGGAGTCTACATAAGCTTTGGTGGTGTTTTGTAGGTTTTTTGGAGCTGTTTGGAGCATTGCAAGAGAGGGTGGACAAGCTATGAGGAAGATTTGAGTTGATGAGCTAAGGAAGAAGAGCCAAGAAGAGTGAAATCATGAAGAGAGGTGAAGAAATCGACCCAAGATCGAGCTAGGGAGGGGTCGTGCACGAACCAAGATGAGGAAGCTAGAAGAAATGCTCCCAGAACCGACCCGGCCAATCAGGGTCGTGCTCGACCCAAACAGAGAGAGGAACCCTAAGGACCGACCCTATGAGGGTCGTGCACGACCCATTTAGGTCGTGCGTGGCGCAGACTTTCTCTCTATCCCGAGATCTTAAGGATTTATTCTATCTTTGTATTTTAGGAAGGTTATTTTATCTTGTTTCCTAGTTGAATTATGACTCCTTTTCTTCTATAAAAGGAGGTTAAACCCTTTGTTTCGGGGGGTGAACCAACACAGGTCTAGGGCCCGAAGGGCACGTAAGAGGAGGAGGAGGAAGAGAGAGAGAAGTTGGTAGGAGAGGATATAGAGTAGAGATTGGTGTTGCTTGGAGAACAAGTTTGTTTTGAATTCAAAGTTGTAAGTTTTTCCTTTTTAATTCAATTTTGTTTTCAATTATTATGCTTGGTGAGTAGTTTTCCTCTCTAAGGTTGGGGTTGAACCCAACAATGGTTGTGCATGCTTTCTCTTGATCATGATTTGATTGTTTTTATTGCATGAATCTATTCTCTTGCTCTTAATCTTTAAAGCAAAAGTGTATTGGAATTTCTCGTTCATAGTTGAAACGAAAGCGGAAACTTTGAATCAGAATAGTCAAATTAGGGCTTTGAAGCGAAAGTGGATCTATCCTAGTTGAAGTAGAAGAGATTAGATAGTAAGTTTATTAATTGAACGAAAGTTAGTTGATTTACTTGCTCTAGTTAATGAAAGTTAGCGCCTTTATGTGATAAAAGCATGATCTTTATGTTTCATGAGTGTTAGCATTGCATGATTATTGTTGTGGTGATACTTTTACCTTAGATTTTCTCTCTTACTTGATAAAAACCCTTGCTTTGTTTGATTGCTTGCGTAATAAGTTACAAAACTTGATATAGACTTTCTCCCTGCGGACGAACCTGACTTCGCTATACTCAGCGGGGTCTTGATATAAATTTATTTGTTCAAGAAACCCTTCAAAAAATTGGCGTCGTTGCCGGGGAGTGTGCAATAGTGCCTAGTTTAGTTGATATTTGGGTTTGGACTAGCCCTTACCCTTTTGTTGTTTTCTAATTTTGTTTTCTTTGTCTTTGGTCGCAGTGTATGCCATCTCGTTCTTCCCAGAGAACCTTTGAGATTGACTACAACAGCGAACCCAAAAGATCCTTCCATCGACGTTTGAGAGAAAAACGAGCAATGGACGACACTGAGACTCTTGCTCGAGAAATGGAGGAACTCCGCGCTCAGATGCAGCGCATGCGAGTGGACCGAGACGCTCAGGCTGCAGCTGCGCATCGACTGAGGGTGCCCGAATCGGCGATAGTGCTCTCGGTGCTCGCCCACACTTTTGAGATTAAATCTCATTTCATATCCTTAATCAAGCGTTCTCAATTTGAAGGGAAACCCACTGAATGTCCCATGGAACATATTAAGAACTTTATTGATTTATGTGACACTATTGCTGATGATGGTGTCTCACTTGAATATGTTCTCTTGAAGGCTTTTAAGTGGTCTCTTGCAGGAAAAGCTTTAAGTTGGTTGGAGAGCTTGCCACCAAGATCTATTACATCGTGGAGAGCTTTGCATGATTTATTCATGACCAAGTTCTTTCCACCGGCAAAAACAACGAAGCTTAGGAAGCGCATCACCTCCTACCATCAACTTCCCAATGAGACACTTGTGGAAACATGGGAACGATTTCAAGAGCTTCTACGCCAATTCCCTACTCATGGGCAGCCTCCCTATGTTCTCCAAGAGATCTTCTTTCAAGGCATCAATACGGCTACCAAGGATCGCATCAACCTTCACACTGATTGTGGGTTCATTGAGATGAATCCAGATGATGCATGGGCGTTATTGACTAAGCTAACCAACTATGATGCCATGTACGATACCCAACAAGCTAAGCTGACAGAAAGGAAGCTTTATGAACCACAGTCCGATGTGGTTGATCGGGATGTGAAGTTCCAATTCATGCAGGATGAGATCAACCGATTGAAATACGCAAGTAGATTACTTTAAATCTGCTCAATCTTGCCAAGAATGCGGGTCTTCCGCCCATACTACTTCCACTTGCACTAACTTGCAGCAAGTGCGAGCCGCCGAGGCTTATGAGGAGGCGAACTACATGAGAGGTTCCTATAGGAACCAAAACAATTATGCAGGGAGGAACAATGATCAACCATCTTGGGGCAATCCCAATTACGGACCAATGCAAGGAGGCCAACCTCCTCAACAAGAGCAACGTCCCCCTCCCTACCGTCCTCCGAGCTATCAAGAGCAACCATCCTGGGTGCAAGGGCTGCAAGAAGGAATCAACAGAGTCCAGAACGGGATTAATGGAGTACGAGCCGAGCTTACCACACAGATGAAAGGTGTTCATGCAAGGTTGGAAGAATTTCACTCATGGAGAAAGAACGTTGATTCCCAACTTGGCCAACTAGCTACTCAAATCCTGAGACCTCATGGACAACTCCCGGGCCGGGCCGACGAGAATCCTAGAGGTTGAGCAAGCGATGGTGAAGTCCGAGCCATGCACCTAAGGAGTGGCAAGGCGTTGCCCGAGCCACCCAAGCATAAGGAGAAGGAATAAGCCTCAGGACCGACCCATTTAGGGTCGCGCACGACCCCCTCATGGGTCGTTCCTGAGGATGCTGCTAATGAGAAAGAAGGGGCAACCGACCAAACTGGGGTCGAGATCGACCTCCCTTCACAAGGTAAGTCTTCTAACCCTTCTCCTTCTATTCAATCCCGATCTAAGGTACTTCCTTTCCCTTCTAAGAAACCCAAGGACTCGACGGAAGGAAAGTTTAAGCGCTTCGTTAAGTTGCTTCAAGGTTTGAATCTTTCCATTCCTTTCGTCGAGGCCTTGAATGAAATGCCTGCTTATACTAAATTCTTGAAGGAGATTTTATCTAGGAAGCGATCACTGTCAGAGCTAACGGATGAGGTGAGGTCGTTGGATCTCCCCGAGAAGCTAGGTGACCCCGGTAAATTTGCTATAACAATAGGTATTGGAACTCACCATTTTAAAGCTCTCTGTGATTTAGGTGCCAGTGCCAGTCTCCTACCACTCTCTATTTGGTCCAAAGCCAATATGGGACCGTTGGAACCTGTCAATATGAATCTCTACATGGCAAATGGATCATGCGTCAAAGCCACTAGAGTCGTAGAGGATGTTCCTGTGCAAGTAGGCAAATTCTTTTTCCCAAACGACTTCATAGTGATGGAGATGCCAGAAGACCCTGTGGTGACAATCATTCTTGGACGGCCATTCTTAGCCACCACAAGGGAAAGAGTTGATGTTAGAAAGGGACTACTCATATTTGACATTGGAGAAGAGAAGGTCGAGTTTTCGCTTCAATACTTCCACAAATGAGGTCGCTAAAAGCATCAACGAGGAGCCTACCGACCCCCCATGGTGGGTCGGTACCGATCATTCTCTGAAAAATCACAACGCCGTGGGTTAATTCCAACCCGCTATTGGGCTAGACAGGCACGATACCGAGGCATTCCTTGATCTAGAGGGGTCGATAATGACCCACATACCCTCGGTAACGACCCCTCCTCAGAGTGACAAAGGACTTCCAAGCAATTTTGTGGATGATAGAGGACCGAATGACTTGGAGAGAAGCTTTGAAGCTTTTCCATCTAAGTATGGGGTTTCTCAAGATCCCTACAAAGCCGGAGAGAAGCCACCTTAGAGGCAAGATAAGTTCGTCGGGCTAACGACGTTAAAAAATAGCGCTTACGGGAGGCAATCCGCTTTCGCTTTTAGTTTTTGTTTTTGCTAGTTTTCTCTTGACTTGTTTTTAGGTTAGAGTAGTGTAGTAGGGATAGAAGCTTTTCTAAAGTGACTCAGGTACGAAGAAAGAAGAAGTGCTAAACATGAAGAGCAACAATGAGAATCGATATATACAACAAGCTTGTTACCGACCCTTATTGGGTTGGTACCGACCTCTACCGGACCGAAGAAAATTTCAGTAATGCTCCTTAAGTGCTTAATGGTTTCAAGAAGCTTCAGTTTTATTTTGTGAGTTCCCTTTTCCTTATTCTCTTTATATTTCTATGTTTTAAACAATGAGGACACTGTTTGGTTTAAAGTATGGGGTATGGGAAAAGGAAACTCAGTTTTGTGTCAGTTTTTGTGTTTTTGTTTGTGTTTTTAGGATTGATAATATTCCACTTAAATGTCCTATGATATGCTTTAACTTGCTTGATCATGTAATTCCATAGCATGTTTGGATAGCTTTGCTTGAATCATGTTTGAAAAAAAAATTTATGTGGATATTTAGCATGTGATGAATTGAGCACATATAATCTTAGGTAGAAGTGACTGAAATCTAACAAAAAATGATCACGTTGAGGCCTTGACATGTTCATCATGTCCTCCATAGAAGGAGCTGCATTAGGATTCTGTCCTTGAGGCCTTGACATGTATGGTTTAGCTTGTTGAAAATGATCACGTTGTTGACTTGAATCTGGCTCTTTCCACCTGAAGTTATGATGATCTTTCCAGCCAGTGTTGTAGTTGTTTGAATAAGGATCATATCTTGGCTTCAATTGATACCCTCCAACTGCATTCACCTCCTCTTGTAGTGTAGGACATGAATCAGTATGATGAAAGGCATCATGACAGATTTTACAAGCCTTAGCCTGTTGAGCAGTACCCTTCAGCTTCAACCGCCTCACTTCTTCTTTCAACACATCAAAATCAGCTTGATCAATTTTAGAATGAGAGTTGGCGGCCGACAAGTTTTGAGAACCTCTTCCGTTGTATTTCCTAGAATCATCAGCCAACATAGAAAAGATGTCTAGAGCCTCTTCATAGGTTCTCTTCAAGATGTTTCCACCACAAGAGGAATTGACCAATCACCTGTCATCCTCACGGAGTCCGCCATGGAGATAAAGAATGAGATCATGATTAGCATAACCATGGTAGGGACAGCTCTTCACCAACTTCTTGAAGTGCTCAAAATATTAATAGAGCGACTCGTTGGGGAATTGCTCTATGTTACATATCTGCTTCTTGAGTTGATTAGACTTGATTGCAGGGAAGTATTTGTCAGGAAATAACTTCTTCAGGTTCACCCAAGTAGTAACGCTAGAGCATGTTACCAGTCTTCAGCGGATTCCTTCAGAGAGAAGGAAAACGCTCTTAGTCTCATCTACTCTTCAATAATATCAGAGCGACACATGCTGGTGCAAACATCAAGGAACTCATCAAGATGTTGAATTGGATCCTCAAGTGGAGTTCCGTTGAATTTGGGGAGTAGATGATGAACTACTCCTATCTTAAGCTCAAACTTCACCCCATCACCAAGGGCTGGGAATTTGACTGCACGTGTAGGCTTATTCGGATTAGGAGCTGTCAAGCTCTCAAGAGTAACTCGCTGATCACACATTGCTTCAAACTCTTGTAATAATGCACGCACAGCTCGGCGAGCTCTAAACAGGGTCCGTTCAATTTCTGGATCAAACAAAAGATTTGAATTATTAGTAGCATGGGTGTGAACCACAAGATAGGTTGACACCAAAATTGGCACAAAAATCACACAAAGAGACAATTATTGCCTCCCCAGCAACGACGCCAATTTGATAACGGTGATTTCGTCGTGCAAATCACGGCTATGCAAAATAGTCCTAACAAACCTAAAGACTATAGTCTTAGGGAAGTAAGGGTTGAATCTGCAGGGAGGTAGATTGTTATTTTTGTATGATTTTAATGTTAATTGTAGTAACAAAAGGGGTTTGTAAATTAAACTAATTACTAAGCATGCAAAAACTAGTAAAGCAATTAAAGTTGGAGTTTTATCAAATTGGGAAAACACTTAGTCAACCAGATATCCACATTCGATTCACAAGTTGATCATCGATTTCACTCAATAACACATGCATGTGGAATTCCAATGCCTTTTCAAAGATAATTAATAGCACAACCAGATACTATCAATCCTAACTAATTGAATAACCTTGAAACTATCAAGATTCAATTCAAAAGCAACCATAAGAATAGGAATATAGGCAGGATACAATTCTAGCATAAAACAATCAGTGTTAATCCTAGAATGCAATTCAACTCTCTTTTGCAATAGACTAGCACAACCAAATACTAGTACAATGCAGTTTGCTACTATGAAATAGAGAAACTCAACCAGTAGTTCTCTAGATCTAGCAATAGAGATTTAATAAGAACAACCCTAGAAATTGTTGAAACCAATCACATAAACAATTTAATCAAGAGAGTAGAATAATCTCATGCAATAGATAAAGAGTAGAAATATCACAACTAAAAGTCAAAACGAAAGCTTCAAACTGTCTGACTAAGCAATAGGGCTTAGTTCTCCATGAAAGCTAAAAACTCAAAAGTCTAAAAGAGAATAATGAAAGATAGATGAGAGGTGCAACTCCCATAACCTAATATATGAAACTAGGTCTAAGAGTATCTCCAAAAATATAATATCTCAGAATAATACTGGAAAAGATAAGATCAATCAAGAAATAACACAATAACACGTGGCACGTAAAGGGTCTTGCGGCTGTCAGGGGTGGCAGGTGCCGCCTGGTTGGCGGCACCCAACAGTCAACACTTCTCGGTTCAGCATTTAGGTCACACTTCGGGGGCTGTTTTGACCCTCTTCGAGTTGGAATTTGGACTTGGAGTAAAAACATGAATTGTATCTCTTTGAATTAGCTTTCCAATGATACCAAAATCAACTTCATCGAATCACTATATCTCCCGAATGAACCCTTACAAGAAAGAGGTGTCGAACCAACAACTCCAATGGATGGCCCGAATTCAAGCGTTCTTTTCCCGGTTTCCATTCCTTTCACACTTGTTCACTTTAAGACTTATAAAACAACATAGAACAAGTGCAAAAACCCAGAACTCCTAGACACTCTAAGACACTAAAGAAACTAACTAAAACTACCTAAAAACAACACAAAAGAAACGAAAACATGCATCCTAAATACTACCTATATGCAAGCTATCAATGCAGCAACTAGGAAGGATCACTTCCCCCTTCCTTTCATTGATCAGATGCTTGAGAGATTGGTTGGTAGAGCGTTCTATTGCTTTCTAGATGGGTACTCAGGCTACTTTTAGATAGCCATTAGTCCTAAATATTAATCCAAGACAACATTCACTTGCCCATTTGGCACTTTTGCCTACCGTCGGATGCCATTTGGTTTGTGCAATGCCCCTGGGACTTTCCAAAGGTGGATGACATTACTGTACATGGGGATAATTTTGATGCATGCCTAAATCACCTATCACTTGTACTTGCTATACGTGTTGACACTAATTTAGAGCTTAATTCTGAAAAGTGTCACTTCATGGTAGAACAGGGCATTGTACTTGGTCATATAGTTTCAGCTAGGAGTATTGGGGTCGATAAGGCAAAGGTTGAAGTAATTCAATCTTTACCCTATCCTACTAATGTGCGCGAAGTTCGTTCTTTTTTAGGCCATGCAAGTTTCTACCGCAGGTTTATTAAGGATTTCTCCAAGTGTCAGGCAGCCTTTGATGATATTAAGGCTCGTTTGACAACTGCCCCTATTATTTCGGCTCCTGATTGGTCTAAGCCCTTCGAAATAATGTGTGATGCTAGTGACTATGTTGTGGGGGCAGTGCTAGGCCAAAAGGAAGCAAGACCTTCTCATGTGATTCAATATGCATCAATGACCTTGAATGGTGCACAGAGAAACTACTCTACTACAAAGAAGGAGATGCTTGCAGTGGTATTTGCACTTGAGAAGTTCAGACCTTACCTCCTTGGAACAAAGGTCATCATTGACACTCATCATGCTGCCTTAAGATACCTATTGACAAAGAAAGAAGCAAAGCCAAGATTGATTCGGTGGGTCCTATTACTCAATGAATTTGACATTGAGATCAAGGAAAAGAAGGGTGTTGAGAACCTGGTAGATGATCATCTCAACAGAATTGTCCAAGAAGAGAGCACCCCTCAAAAGCAGATTCAAATAAGCTTTCCTGATGAGTCCTTGTTCAAGATGAGCACAATAGAGCCATGGTATGAAGACTTGGTGAACTTCCTCAGGACAGGTGAATTCGCTCAACCCTTCAAGAAAGCTCAGAAGGATAGACTACGCAGTACAACTAGATTTTTTTGTTTGGGATGAGCCCTATCTTTGGAAGCACTACTTTGACCAGGTAATCCGCCGTTGCATTCCAAAAAATGAGGTAAATTCTCTCCTTACACTTTGTCATTCTGGAGCATGTGGGGGACATTTTGGGGTTCAAAGAACTGCTAAAAAGGTACTTGATGCAGGATTTCGGTGTCCTACCATCTTTAAAGATGCGCACAAACTAGTTTGATTTTTTGTGAAATATTTGATGTTTGGGGTATTGACTTTATGGGACCTTTTCCAAACTCTATTGGTAATATATATATTTTGTTTCCGGTGGACTACGTTTCTAAATGGGTGGAAGCGAAGGACACCAAGACATATGATTCTAGAGTTGTTGTAGATTTCTTGAAGTCCCATGTTTTCAACAAGTTTGGAATCCCCAAGGCTCTCATAAGTGATAGAGGAACTCACTTTTGCAACAGGACAATCACTACCATGTTAAAGAAGTATCATGTCACCCAAAGAGTTTCTACTACCTATCATCCTCAAACAAATGGCCAAGCTGAAGTGATGTGATCAAGCCCACCTGAACCCACCTTCCCGGCTTGCCTCGAGTCGGCGTTCTGACCAGTGTGCCAGCCCCAGCCTGCCTCCACGTCGACGATCTGACTGGTGGCGCTCAATCACAAGCCATGGGCTGCAGCCCATGCACCCCAACCTGCAGGAGGATTCACACCTTTTATCCTGCAGGATGTTGGAGGGGGGATTTGATCCCCTGACCTTCCTTTATCAAGGTGGGATTACCACACTTGATAACCAACTCCACTCATGTTGGAGGGGGGGATATTGTATTTCTTAATCTAATTGCTTGGAACTATTCTTCTCTTGATTGAATTGCTTAACTGATTGATTTCAACAATTTCTAGGGTTGTTGTTATTAAATCTCTATTGTTAGATTTAGAGAACTTCTGGCTGAGTTTCTCTAGGTCATAGTAGCAACTGCATTGTACTAGTATCTGGTTGTGCTATTCTTATGTAGAAAGAGAGTTGAATTGCAATCTAGGATAAAAGCTGGTTGTTTTATGCTAGATTTGTATCCTGCTTATATTCCTATTCTTAATGCTGCTTTTGAATTGAATCTTGATGGTTTAAGAGTTATTCAATTAGTTAGGATTGATAGTATCTGGTTGTGCTATTGATTATGCTTGAAAAGGAATTGGAAGTTCCATATACATGTGATTCTGAATGAAATCTCTGATCAACTTGTCAATCGAATGTGGATACTTGTTTGACTAAGTGCTTTCCCAAATTTGATAAAAAAAACCCCAACTTTATTGCATTGTTAGTCTTTTGATAGTTAGTTTTAATTCCTAAAACCCTCTTGTTACTTGAATTGCCATTAAAATTATACAAAACAAACAATCTACCTCCCTGCGGATTCGACCCTTACTTTCATAAGACTACAATTTTTTGGTTTGTTAGGACTCTTTTGCATAGCCATGATTTGCACGACCATTTCACCGTTATTAGAGGTTCCAATGAATAAGTTGTAGAAAAGCAAGTGATTATTGGATAAACCAACACAAGCCACCACTTTGGATGGTTTTGAAACCAACCGTTGGGCGCTCTCGTCTTTAAACGTGATCGGGATACGCTACACCGAGCAAGGAGAATTGATGGAAATTTTGTTGGCACGATATAGGCTTCCTCTACTAAGGAACAAGGTCAGATATGTGTCACAGTAATGGTTGGAAAACTTGGGATCGTTGATGAGGCTTTTCGATTCCTTTGACACACGTTTCCATTCTAGAATGGATGGTAATGGGAGCAAGTGTAGAATCTTTATAAGTATCTCTTCAGGAAGATAATTTGAGTGGTTTGTCGTCGTCATGTTTAATCTTCAATCTAAAAGGATTTGTTTAGAGAAAAATGTATATGCACCAATAGTGCATAATATAGAAATGGCAGCATTTGATGGAGCGCTTAGAGAACCCTAATTAAAACGAGGAAAGAGATGATATATCTAACCTTCTTCTTTTTTTATTGGAAAAATTGCTTCAAATCTCCCAATCTTTCATTCGGTTGCGCACTTTATTCCTATCTTTCCAAATTTCACAAAATATCTTATACTTTGGGGATAGTTGCGCAATTTCCCTTGAAGTGTCCACACTTTAAGTAAAATTATGAACTAGCCCCTCAATTTTTCAATTTGTAACAAAAATGTCCAATCCATGTACAAACAAAAAATTTCATTTATAACATAACCTTATAGGTTTAATTTTCTTATTTATAAAAACCTAATATAATTACTTTTACTATTTGTCAATATAAATCTCACATTTATAATAAGAACATAAATCATTAAACCATAACTTTTACTTTACAAAGTAGTTCATCTTAATACTCTTTTCATTATTACTTAAAAAATGTGACACAATTAAAAAAGGGGTTAATTATACATTCGGTCCTTAACCTTTTACTTCCGTTCTATATTGGTCCCAAACCCTTAAATCGTTCCAATTTAATCCCTAAACTATGTTAAAACGTTTAAAACTGGTCCTTTCCGTCTCAAAAACGTTAAATCAATTTAACAATTATTTTTGATGACCCGACGTCTTCTTCTTCTTTTAGTCCTCTGTAAATCTATTCTTTCATTCATTATTAATTATTTGACAAACCATCAATCCACCATTCCTACATTCTACAACAAAAACTCAAGGCAGGCCAAAATTATCTATTGCGTAGTTCAATTACAAATGATAAATACGTGTATCGGTACTCCTTAAATAACAATAAGCCTCGACCCTTCTATTTTCCCCCAAAAATAAACAAAATGGACTAAAACCAAAATTTATCCACTCTGATATAGTGTGCTAGAAGATAAATCAGCTTTTTATCCTAATTTTATCGATGAATAGTGCTAATGGAGGCTAGAATTTCAACTTACCCAAATCGAATTCGAATTCGAGAAAGCAAAATTGGGTGTCTTGTTGACGGGCCCAATCTTTGAACAAACCCCATTGAAATCGGTAAAAAGGAAAAGAAGATGGGCAAGGCTAGTCTTCAAACTAACAACGGAGTAAGAAGATGCCAGGTCATTCAGAATTTTTGGAGTGAAATTGTCAAACAGAAAGGATTATTTAACAGAGTTTTAACAGTTTTCAAACAAAGAGGATCAATTTTGAATGTTTTTCAATAGTTCAAGGACTAACTTGGAACAATAGAAAGGATCGGGACTAACATAGAACAAAAGTAAAACATTGAGGACTAAACTAATAATTAACCCATTAAAAAAGATTTCATAACCTTTTTATAAAACTTATGTTGTAGTTTCTCACCTTTATAATTAACCACATAAATAATTAATCCATAACTTTTACTTTACAAAGTAGCTCATTTTAATAGCTTTTTCCATTATTAGTTTCGAAATAAATTTAGACACAAGAAAAAAAATATTAACCTTTTTTTTTTTATAAAAGTTTAAAAACTTGTGTTCTACCTTGTCCAACTTAACCAACAAGATAGTCTACAACTTATGTTCTAGCTTGTTTATTTAAACACAGTGACACAATCTAATTAAATAAAAAATATTAAATTAAACATAAAATCAAAATTTCCATTTTATTAAATGGAAAACTAAAAACTCAATTATTATTTTTTAAAGAAACCCAAAAAGGCATTAAAAGTATTCATAACTATTTTTTATTTTATTTTCGGCAAACAAAAGTTGGACTCGATGATTATGTAATGATTCAAAATTTTCAAACTTTTATAAAATAAGTCTATGAAAATTCTAATTAATTTTTGTCTAAAATTATTTTAAAAAATGATACTGGACAAAATATATTAAGATGAACTACTTTTAAAGTCAAAGTTATGACTATAGATTTATGTGGTTAATTATGAAGTGAAGAATTTATATTAGCCAAATAAACGTAATGACATTGTTTTCATTTAAATGAGAAAAGCAAATCTATAAGGCTATGTTATTTCTTTGGGCCTGACCCAAAAAATGTTATTAAACTTAACCAAAAGTATTTTTATATAAAGGAAATTGATTATTTTAAATTAATTTCCACTAAAATTGATTTAAAACAAAAAGATATCTACAATGATTATTTTTGAATGTTTTAATCCTTATAAGGACAAGATTTATAATTTTAAAAATGATTTGTATACGAGTTGAGTATTTTTGTCACAAAATAAAAAGGTAAGGAGTCAATCCACAAATTTACCCAAAATATGGACATTTCGAGGGTAGAGTGCACAACTATCCCCAAAGTATAGGATATTTTATGAAATTCGAAAAGTTCGGGGTAGAGGGTGCAACTGAATCAAAGGTTGAAATATTTTGATCAATTTTTCCTTTTTTATTTTGATAAATATCCAATTTTCTCTTCTTTCTTTTAATTCGTTATATTGTAAAATATTTACCCTTCTTGACAATTATACCCTTTTTGTGTCTTTTTTTTAAACAAGTAAGAATTTGGAGTGCCAAATAATATCGGTAGTCTGAGAGGCCGTTTAAAGAACAACATCCATGACAGGCTAAGCAGGTCAACAAAGAAGCCACACAAGGCAAATAGAAATGACTAATGGTAGTTCAAATAATAGCGCTGCAGGCAACAAGAGATCGGAATCGGGGTGAGTAAAACACTACAAGCGCCGCAGGCAATAGGTCAACCCATCATAGGGTGTGCAAAATGGACAACTGACGTTCTCTCCACCGAGATGAAGGATCTTCAGAAGTCTTAGAGCACCAAGTGGCCTGTCCTAGTACAACTCGCTCCGATACGTACCGACCACAACTCCAACTCTTCAAAAAATAGTACACAAATTAAGTACGAGCCAGCCTGCAAAATAAAAACTCAACCTTGCGAGCCATCTTGCAAACGAAATTTTCAACCTTGCACCAAAAGTAAAAAGAAAGTTGCAGCACAAATAAATAAAACTTGCAACGCAAGTAAGCCATACTTGCAGCGCAAGAAAAAATTCAACTTGCCCCGCAAGGAATATCAAACTTGCACAACAAGTAATTTCAGACTTGCACTCCAAGTAAAATAGTTATTACCTAGCGTTCTGTACAAAATATAACTTTAATTTTTTTCTTTCCTTTTCTTTTTTCTTTTATCATTTTTTCTACCTTGCGGCCCAAACAGTAATTTTTCTTTTTGTTTTTCTTTCAATCTTTTCTTTAAGCTTGCAAGACAAGTGAATAAGGGTCACATCGACAGTGGAGGACTGAGCAAGCACGTCGGCAAAGTTGACGGAGGATGGTGAGGTGATCGAGTCGGTGGATAATCGGTGGAGACGCCGATGAAGAAACCAAATCCGATTTAAACTTGCCATGTATCTGGAATTTTGGGCAAAAAAACAAAGAGACAACAATTGACAATCGGAACTGGACAACAATTGACGCCGACGAGCGATGATCTTCAAAGAAGAAAGAGATCGACAAATCGCTTTCTAAAAAGGGACAAATTCAAGCAAATTAAACAGAACAAGAACTTATTGTAGTGTTCTCCTTGAGATCAAGAAATTATATTCTAATAGAGCATAAATCCAATCGATTTAAATGGAATCAAACACTACATAAAGAGTTCTCTTTTAGCTTTTGCATAATCAAGAACCTTTTCGGTAAATTTTAGATCCTCCTCGGCGGCGGGTTAGAGATTTTCCTCCGGACTCCCCTTATCTTTTTCCACCAATCCATTTTGAAAGATGGGGATAGATGAAATCAGTAAAACTTAAGCCCATATGTTAGGTGTTGGGTCATTTGACATTGGGCCTGATTCGGGAATAAAGAAGAGGCCATTACTCGATAATATCAGAAGAGGAAGATGACGACGTGTAGATGAATCACAAGTAACGGTTTTCTCCTTGAATGCACTGGCGAGATTTCCATGATCATTATCCAGTAGCAAGAAAGGGCACATTGAATGGGTTCGACTATAAAATATCAGAAGGATGAGAGGAAATGACACATAAGATCTGAGCTCCAACCTATTGATTTACAAATTCTTATTTTGATCTAGATTCTGGAACACAGGAGGGCCATTGTTTGAGTGATTTCATTGTATAAACTCGTAACAACGCAATCACAGTCTAATTTGTTGATCCTGAGTTCATATTTCTTTCATTGTTCGTTCGATCATTTACTATATTTCTTTGTGAATCCTACTTTATTCGTAAGTTTAATGTGTTTAGGTTGGTTTTTGGTTAAGGTTCCCTCATTATATCAGGTAACACGTTGACGTGTTAATTCTGCCCAAAACAATTGGCGCCCACCGTGGGGCCTTAGTCAAGAAAATTGGTTTGAATAGCATAAACCTCTACTTCTTGAAGAATGTCTAACAACAACAATAATCATTTTGATGGTCTAGAGGACAACGAGATGGAAATCGACCTATGAGTTGTGCTTTTAGTCGATGGAGATGAACGCACCTCTAGGGATGGAAATCGAGATCCTACCACTTTCGCGATTGTGCCTGAATGTGGAACAACATTACAGCAACAAAGTCTGCCATCATTGCTAAATTACGTACAACTATGCTCGCCCTTCCGAAAAGATTTGGAAAACCAAAAAGAGGCCCATACTCGATTCACTGAGGTATATGAAAAACAAATTGAGACCTTGACTAATGAAAGAAACTTGCTTCAATCTCAAGTGCAATCGGGGCCCAGCCGGCCACGCGTTACAGGAGCAATGGATGGTGTCGCTCGACAACTAGATCTGAATGACCTAAATCTGGTAACACCGGAAGAGTGAAGACATGTAACTGGGTATCATGTAAATGGTCATTCTCATAGGGTCGTTCGAGAAGATACCGAGGTAACTCTGTTACGAGAACGTGCCTTGGAGGACCGGATCACTCAAGTCCTAGGGGCCCCACAACGGACAGAGGTGGAAAGGACGGACGGGTATACCGATTCCCCCTTTGTACCAGCCATCGGGAGGGTAGACATCTCCCAAAAAAATCATGTTCCCGGTGTACCTAAGAACGAATGGGTTACGGACCCAGACTAGCACATAGCCACCTTTAAATAAGCTATGAATATTAGCACAGTTCCCTTTGACAAGAAAGAAATTGTCATGTGTCGCTGGTTCGGGAACACTTTGTCTGGACCTGCCTTAAACTAGCATTCTCATTTAACACTTGGAAGCATATCCTCTTTTGCTGAAATGGTTGACAAGTTCAGGATCAGGTTTGCTTGTAGCATTGTTGGATCGTAGGTTAGTTGAAATCAGTTATGGGAACTGTATCGAACAGTTCCCACACGTAGCGGAATAAACTAGTATGTAGGTAAACAAAGTAATGGAGACAGTTCCCTTATAGAGGAACCCCACAACGATCAACTAATCGCGTGAGTAAACCTCTACCTCCCCTTGGAGGATTTTCGATTGAGTTTCCTTTTCGTTACCGCTTAGTTCCCTTCAGGTTACAAGGCCGAATACAAACTTCTCTGTTCCTACAAGGACTCCCTCCCTTGGCAACACTAATGTATTCTCTCAACCCTAACCTGGTGAACGCTCACAATCAAAGACAAAGCAAAACTCAAACCTCTCTCTCTGCTCTTCTATCTCTTCTCCTGAGTTCCCCTAGACCTAGGAACTCACTCTTCCTCTTACATCGTTGTCGAGATTAGCTCGCCGTCAGAGACTTTTCACCAGCTTGATGACTCACACTGAAGCAACTCTTTTGCTCTTCTTTCTCTAAGTTTGGAGTTTATGATTTGGGAAAAGTGGACAGCAAGGTGACTGTTGAAGGGTTTAAATAGGCGTGATAAGAAACCCTTATCCACTTGAGGTATTTGTCCTAAATAGCCTTTTTGCCTTGCTCTCCAAGTATGATTTCTTAAGGTTGACATGTGACTTTGATTTGAATTTGCATTGTCAACTCTTGAATCAATCCGGACCGTTGGATGGTCGTCTTCTCTCTCTTGAGGCTATGAAGGTCTAAGATGCCTCTGTGTCCGGAATAAACAGGATCCCTCAAAATGCGCTGAGATGTCGCTTTCACGCATGCGCCAGTTCCCATCCAAAGGGAACTCTTGTCTTCTCGGTTCCCTTCTCTTGGGAACTCTTCTTGACTTCTGAGGGATTCCTGTTCCTCTTATCCAGTTCCCACCATGTGGAAACTCTATTCTCTTCTAAGGTTGGTCACCTTCTTTTTCGTCGTTGCATTAGTTACATGGTGTGGGAACTTGTTAATCTGTGCTTTGCAACGACCCGCAACCTGTTATGCTGAAATACTTGACAATTGGCGTTTGTTCCCATTGTGTTTGTCATTATCAAAAATGAGGACGTTGTTCCAATGTTGACGAACGTGAGTTCCTAACATCGACTTAATAAGCAGACACACCAGGAAACGCTCCAGCGATTTATACCGTCTAGCTAGTTCAAAGGATTGGCAAATCTTTGAAAACCTTTTTAAACAGGTACAACGAGGAACTGGTAACAATAGAAGGGTGTGATGAAGCCACGACCGTTGAAGCGTTCCGGAGAGGAATCTTCTCAAGCAACCCAGAATTTTACCGTGAATTGACTAAATACCATTTCTCGAACATGGACGAAGTACAAGTTAAAGCGCTAGTACACGTGCGATTGGAAGAAGATGACCTTTTCTCTAGTAAGACCACTAGTTCATACCGACCAGAATGCCGACAAGGCCGACGAGATACTATATAGAATCCATATCCAAACTCGTCTCTTGCCAAACCATCCAAAATTATATCCAAGACAATCTCACTACAACTTCCGAGTAGACGCAACAGAAGTTGTCCGAACGCTCAGCAAAAGAGGTAAGCGAGTTATTACGCAGGGATCACCTCAAGGATCTCATTTCAGAGAGAGCAAGAGAACAGATGGAATGTAACAAAGGGAAGGCTAGTACGCCGCTGCAGCCAAAGCATACTGGGCTTATCAATGTTATCACAGGAGGATCCGAAGTATGCGGAGTGACGTATTCCACAACAAAAGAATCGCCAGAAGCAACAGAAGAGAGGAGCCCAAGATCTCTATCCGAAGGGGTCAAGACATGATTCCTATTACGTTTGAGGACATCGAGGAAGACAAGATTTACCATGATTGTCTACTTATTTCATTGACAATTGCAAATTTTCTCGTTAAACGCATATTAATTGATAATGGAAGTTCTACTAATTTGCTCATGTTGGATGCTTTGTACAACCTAGTCTTGGGACTTAATGATATCATCAAGAAGTCAATAACGTTGGTAGGATTCAGTAGCGAATCCCGTAACATGTTGGGGGAAAACACACTGCCCACCATCGCATGTGGAGTGAGTGATGTCTGCCTTTTTAGTTGTGTTTTTAGGGTGTGTTTTTGTGTGGAGTCTTTTTCTTTAGTTTTGTGTTTTGTTTTGAGTCGTTTTTGTAGGTTTTCGTATTTTCTTTAAGATATGGAGTCTACAAAAGCTTTGGTGGTGTTTTTATAGGTTTTGGAGCTGTTTGAAGCACATTTTGAAGAAAGGAGGAAATCACTTAAAGATAGAACTCAAGAGAGACATTGAAGAATCAAGTTAAAGCTAAGAAAGAAGTAGAGAAACTCGTTACAAAGACATAGGAAAAAGAATCGAGTCAAACCGAGGTCAGCAGGGGTCAATACCGAGGTGCACAGGTTCGATAACGAGGTATTCAGCAAAGAGGAAAATCAAAAGAGTTCAGCAGAGTTCTGCCGACCCTGTGGGGGTCGGTACCGAGGCACTCAAGGTCGTTAGCGAACATCCGAGTCGGTGCATTTAATGTATTTTTATCTCTTCTTTAGATAGTTTTAAAGGATATATCTTTTAGAGATTTATTTCCTTATAGATAAAAGGAAAGATTTAGAAACTTCTAGTTATGGAAACTTCCTTATAGAGGAGTATATACATGACAATTTTATTTAAAGAGGATTATGTAGGTAAATACTTTTCCATTAAGAAAATATTATGAATAAAGTATTTTAGATAAGGTCCATCCAAGAATAAATGGGAAATTTAAAAGTAATAGTTTATTATCATAAATAAGTAAAAAGGATAATTATTAATAATTATTTTAATAATTATTTTAATAAAGATTTTACGGAATAGTAAGGATATTACAAATCCCAAAATAATAATAAAGGAATATTATTATTTTAAGGAAAATAACTTTCTAAATTATTATAATAATAATTTAGAATCTTTTTCTCTCTTATAAAATATTATAAGAGATAATTCAAACATTAGAAAGAAAATCATGATTTTGAGCCTTTTCGTAAATTTCCGTATCAATAGGTCGGAATCCTCGCTCGTAGTGGGAAATCGCATAAGTTTCGTCAAATCTCGTTCGCTAGAACTCGTTACGCTAAGGCAAGTGGAATTTCCCTTGCAACCTTTACATTCCATTTCGTGAAAATCCGTGATGTTGGGAACAAATTGTATGCTTAAATAAAAGTGAATCGAGGAAATATTGATTGCTAGAAATAACGACATTTGTTAGCGTAGTATGCTTTATATTCCTTTGTTAGGATTATATATGCTAGTATGTTTGTTATCTTGATTGATTACAATCTCGTTCAGAGATTTACCTTGAATAAACTAGAAAGGGGTGCAGGTTAGCCGACACCTCTATATAACCTTATTAAGTCGTACGTCCATACGACTTTCGGGATCATGATCTCCATCCGCTCCGATTGCAAGGAGGGATTGTGCGACACTCTAGCTAAGTGCCGGAGAATTGAAAGTTCTCCTTCGGGTGGCTCGGAATATCCGTGTCCCACCACTCTCTATTAAAAATCATTAACAAAGTCGAATATTTTTCGTCACTATATAAGATAAGTGCGAATGCACATTTAAGACACCAAAACCGGACCGGTCTCAAATGATTGATCCGGCTCTCGGTCCGCTCAGGGCGCGAGAGGTTTTCACTTGTATGAATTAATGAACGTTCCCAACATTCTTTCGAAATCCTAAAAGAAGTCTACAATCTAGTAGTTCTTCTATTGCTCATCGAGTTATCTTTGTCTAAAGATATACCTTCCTTCGAACCCCCAAAGCTCCACATAAACAAGTTTTATTATATAGCCCCATCGTAAACACAACCCTAATATCTCTTTCTATAATATTTGAAAATTCCCAAAATACCCTCGGGAAGTTCCCTTCCCGCTTGCTTAGTCTCTTAGACTAATTCTTCTTTTCCGCATTTTTGCCTGGCATTCTATCGCCCCTCGCGAATTATGTCAGATTCTAGGAACCCCAGCAAGGCGTGAAGTGAAGTGAAGACGAAGGAAGAACAGGGATTTCAAGATGTACCTTTCTATCATTTTGCTTTAGTTTCATTACGTTTCAAGCACAAGCAGGTTTTGCATTTCAATTCCGAACAACTTTATATTTGAAAACAATGTAAGATGTTTTGTAACAACTAAGTCTCCGTCAGGAGCACCTTTTCTCATTATGTATTATGTTTTATTCCGCATTTTAAATTGTTCTATATCATTCTAAAAGCCTTGGGTGACTTTGGACGGTAAAGTCTGAGGTCACTGACGGTAATACCCAATGTTGTAAAATAGGGGTGTTACAGAAAGTCGATATCGCCCCCATAGGGTCGGTACCGACCCATCCACATTGATCGACCCTCTTATCGATTCAGTAGGGCCTCGATCCGGGCTTCTCTCTATCCCGAGTATGTCAAAAACTCTCCCTTTCCCGACTAGGAAAGCTAATGATGTCACGGAACGAAAGTTTAGACGTTTTGTTAAAATTCTCCAAGGCCTAAACATCTTTATACCATTTACTGAAGCCCTTAATGAAATGCATGCATACACTAAATTTTTAAAAGAGATTTTGAGCAGGAAAAGATCTATCTCAGAGATGTCAAGTGAGTCTGATCTATAAAGCTCCTTGAAAAACTCGATGATCCAGGTAAGTTTGCAATTTCAATCGGTATTGGGACTCACCGTTTCAAAGCTCTATGTGATCTAGGTGCTAGTGCCAATTTATTACCATTGTCTATCTGGACCAAGGATAACATGGGACCACTGGAGCCTGTCGATATGAATCTCTACATGGCGGACGGATCTTGTGTAAAAGCAACTAGAGTCGTGGACGACGTTCCTATCCAAGTTGGAATTTTTTTTGTCTCAAACGACTTCATTGTTCTAGATATGCCCGATGACCCTGTGGTGCCAATCATTCTTGGGAGACCATTCTTAGCCACCGCATGGGAAAGAGTTGATGTTAGGATAGGACTCCTCACATTCGACATTGGAGAAGAGAAGGTCGAGTTTCACCTCAATCCGACCGTGAACAAGGTTGCTAGTTGCAGTATAGAAGAGCATACCGACCCACCATGGCTCGGTATTGACCCTTCCCTGAGTACTAAAATAAGCAAATGCAAGGAAAAGACGCATACCGAAGGTCCTACCGACCCACCATGGGTCGGTAACGAACCCAGCACCGCAACCGAGTCTAACCTGCACGATACCGAGCCACATCTAGATCCAGTAGGGTCAGTAACGACCTATACTACCTCGATAACGAGCCCTTCTCTAAAAAATACGGTTGAGTTTTGTTGTTCTGATTCAAACAATTCTAGTTATGATCCTTTCTCTCACCCTTCTTTTATAACTCCTACTACTAAGCATACTATGAAGGAGTTGAAACCTAATTGGTTTTCGGACTTTACTAACCCTGTTGTATGATTACCAAGCATACTTGTGGATGATAGAGGACCATATCTTTTGGAAAGGGGCTTTGATGCTATTTCGGCAAAGTTTGGGGTTTCTCATAATCCCTACAAAGCCGGAGAGAAGCCACCTTAGGGTTAAGGAAAGTTCGTCAGGCTAACGACGTTAAAAATAGTGTTTAAGGGAGGCAACCCGCTTTTAGTACCCGCTTTTAGTTTTCGATTTTTAGTTTTTAGTTTCTTAACTCTTTTTTCTAGCTTTCTTTTGACTTGTTTTTAGGTTAGATTAGTATAGTAGGGATAGAAGATTCTCTAAAGTGACTCAGGTACAAAGAAGAAGAAGAAGTGTTAAATGGAAGAAGGGAAAAAATCAATGCAGTCGGTTTATAAGAGCAACAATGAGCAATGGGTGTACAAAGTTGGCTCGGTAACGACCCGCCAGGGTCGGTACCGACCCCTATAGATAACCAAGAAAATTCACACCTTCTCAAGTGATCAATGGTTCAAATAGCTTCAGGTTTATTTTGTGAGTTTCCTTTTCTTTTCCCTTTTTATTTCTTTGCTTTAAACAATGAGGACACTGTTTGGTTTAAGTATGGGGTATGGGAAAAGGAAACTCAGTTTTTCTATTTTTGAGTCTTTGTTTGTGTTTTAGGATTGATAATACTCCACTTAGATGTCCTAAGATATGCTTTAACTTGCTTGATCATGTAATTCCTTTAAAATGTTTGGATAGTTTTGCCTGAATCATGTTGGAAAGATGTTTTTATGTGGATATATATCATGTGATGAAATTGAGCACATATGATCTTAGGTAGAAGTGACTTAAATCCAACAAAATTGCTACCTTGTGAGTTATTTTTGGCCTTATAGGGAGAAAATAAAAAATCCCTCTTCTTTTCTTGTGTGATTTACTCTCCTTATGCATATTATCTCTTGTCATTGATATGGTTATCCATTTCTTGAGACCTTTATGAGATATTTGTTCATTGCATGTGATATCATATTATGGAGAACTTATTTCTTTAACCCACCTTTTTATCCTTTTTGTTTTACCTACCTTATCATTATCCTCTTTTTAAAGCCAATTTGAGCCTTAAAGCATTTTATTTGAAGCTCCACAAAATTGTTTCCTAGCCGATGAAAGCTTGACCCTATCCGGGGATTAGGACTTAGTTGGTTATTGTGATGGTTTTGTTGAATAAGATGTATTGGTTCAAGTGTGGGGTAATATGGGTTGTGTAAAGTGAAAAGTCTTGCAGTTTGTCTTGTAAAAGGAGTTTGGTTCTCTGAATGCACTTACAAAAGAAGTGGAAAGTAAAGAGGAAGAAAGAAAGAAAAATGATGAGCAGAACATCATTACCGACCCTAGTAGGCTCGGTACCGAGCCTCCCAACAGAAAAAAAACAGTGAAAATCAGAAAGAGCTGAAAAAAATAGTTGAATGGTGAAAGTGTGCATGAGTCAAATTTCCTTGTTATTTTGAGCAAGATTAGTTGGGATAAAAGGGTTAAAGAGTTAAGTGTGCATTTAAAGAAGAGTGAGTTTGGTATGATCTTTTGAGAAGTTTTGGAATTGTGTGAATTTTTAGGAGTCTATATTCCTAGATATTTTTAGCAACACAAGCCTAAAGTTTTCCACACCTATTTGTTATTACCAAGCCCCATTACAACCCGGCTGAATGGAAGCTTCTATGAAGTTTTTCATTAAGCCTAAGTTCTCTTGATGATTTTTATGTGTTTTGTCATCTCTGGTGGAGAGTTTGCTGATATAAGTAACAATTACTATGTTTATTTTTGTATATTGGATTGAGTTGAGAGTTGTTATTCTAAGCCTAAACACTTCAGAGTTGAGTGAAACACATTACCTTGTGAGGTTGGACTATAGTTGCTTTTGCTTGAGGTTGCTTATATATGTGTGATGACATTAGATTCACTTGTCTATCTATTTCTACTTGTGCTTATGATGTTGCTTTTTGATAAGGGCATTGACTTGATATATATGTTGATGGTTTTGATTGATGTCTTGTTGATTGCTTGAGGACAAGCAAGTCTAAGTATGGGGTATTTTGATGTCCACCTTTTTAGTTGTGTTTTTGTGTGTTTGAGTCTTTTTCTTTAGTTTTGTGTTTTGTTTTGAGTCATTTGTGTAGGTTTTCGTATTTTCTTTAAGATATGGAGTCTACATAAGCTTTGGTGGTGTTTTTATAGGTTTTGGAGCTGTTTGAAGTACATTTTGAAGAAAGGAGGAAAGCACTTAAAGATAGCACTCAAGAGAGACATTGAAGAATCAAGTTAAAGCTAAGAAAGAAGTAGAGAAACTCGTTACAAAGACATAGGAAAAAGAATTGAGTCAAATCGAGGTCAGCAGGGGTCGATACCGAGGTGCACAAGTTCGATAACGAGGTATTCAGCAAAGAGGAAAATCAAAAGAGTTCAGCAGAGTTCTACCGACCCTGTGGGGGTCGGTACCGAGGCACTCAAGGTCGTTAGCGAACATCCGAGTCGGCGCATTTAATGTATTTTTATCTCTTCTTTAGATAGTTTTAAAGGATATCTCTTTTAGAGATTTATTTCCTTATAGATAGCTTTTAGATAGGTTAGGTTTCTCTATATATACTCTTGTCTAGCCTTTGTTTTTCACCACCAATCAATTAACCTAGTTTAGAGGGAGAGGAGGAGGAAGAGAGAATAGAGAGGCATGGGAGATACAGAGTAGAGATTAGAGATTACTTGGAAGACAAGTTTACTTTGGATTTGCTTGTAAGTTTCCATTTTATTTATTTAGATGTTCTTAATTATGATTTGTGAGTAGTCTTCTCTCTCTAAGGTTGGGGTTAACCCAACAATGGTTGTGCATGCTTGTTTGTGATCATGTTTTGATTGTTTTTATTGCATAATTCTTCTCTCTTGCTCTTAACTCCTTGAAACGAAAGTGGATAGGAATTTCTCATTCATAGTTGAAGCGAAAGCGGAAACCTTGAATCAGAATAGTCAATTTGGGGTTTTGAAGCAAAACCGGATCTATCCTAGTTAAAGTAGAAGAGATAGATAGTTAAGTTTATTGATTGAACGAAAGTTAGTTGATTTACTTGCTTAGTTGACGAAAGTTGAGGACTTTATGTGATAAAGGCATGATATTTATGTTTCATTAAACGTTTGCATGCATGATTGTTGTTGTGGGGACACCTGAACCTTAGAAATTCTCTTTATCTTGATAAAAACCTGAACTTTCTCTCTTACTTGCACCCTAAGTAAGAACAAAACTTGACACTGACTTTCTCCCGTGAACGAACCTGACTCCCCTGTACTCAGCGGGGTCTTGATTATAAATTTATTTATTGTCAAGAAACCCTTTCAACAGTGAGTTATCATGCAAAATTCCTCGTACTTGATTGCCCATCTCCTTTCAACGTTATTCTGGACAGGCCTTGGATCTACAAAATGAAGGCTATTCCCTCGACGTATCATCAATGCATCAAATTCCCATCACCCTGGGAAGTTCAAGAAGTTAAAGGTGAACAAAAGAGAACGCGAGAATGTTACTCAATGACCATAAAGGTGAGGAGTTCAGGTGGTCTGCAAGAAGTAGACAAGAAGAAGTCATCTACATAGCAAGTAAAGGATTGTAAGGCTCCGACTTACTACATGAAACCTGAATCCCCGAAACTAGAGGAAGTTGCGCTATATCCAACCAACCAAGCGAAGAAGATTCGGATTGGAGCAGACTTAACACCATAACTACGGGAACAACTAGTCGGTTTCTTACGACCCTACATTGATTGCAACAACATGACACGAATTGTGGACGCAACAACATGACACGAATTGTTAACTTTCATGGACACATTCAGTGGATTTCACCAAGTAATGATGGACCTTGACGATCAAGAAAAAACTGCATTCGTAACTAATCAATGGATCTACTGTTATTTGGTTATGCCTTTCGAACTATAAAATGCAGGTGCTACTTATCAGAGATTGGTGAATAGAATATTTCAGGAAAAACTACGGGATACCATGGAGGTGTCCAATGAAGACATGTGGGTAAATCCCTAAAAGCAGAGGCCCGCATTCGCCATCTAGAACATGCATTTCAAATCTTGAGGAACTACCAAATAAAGCTAAATCCGACAAAGTGCTCCTTTGGAGTTACTTCGGGGAAATTTCTTTTCTACATAGTCACGCAAAGAGGAATTGAAGCCAGCCCAGAACAGATAAAGGCCATCATGGAGCTCCAATCGCCCCGATGCGTCAAAGACGTCTAGATATTAACAGGTCGAGTGGTTGCACTTAATAGGTTTATATCTAGGTCGTCGAACAGGAACAAGATGTTCTACGACATCCTGATGAAGAACACGTCGTTTGAATGGACGAAGGAACATGAGAACGTGTTCCAGGAATCAAGGAATTATTTATCCCAACCAGAAATACTCTTAAAGCCTAAACAAGGAGAAATGATGTATCTCTACTTCGCGGTAACAGAAGTCGTTGTGAGCGCAGTCTTGATACGAGAAAAGGATGGAAACCAGTTACCAATCTACTATGTATGCAAAACTTTACTTGATGCGGAAACAAGGTACTCTGTTGTAGAAAAACTTGTGTTATCACTAGTCATGGCATCAATTAAATTACATCCCTATTTTGAAATTCATTCTATTACTGTGAGGACTAACTTTCCGATGAAGAGTGTTATGTCAAAGCCAGATTTATCAAGTCATTTGGTGAGGTGGTTGATTCACCTAAATGGGTATGACATCATCTACGAACCTCGGGCATCAATAAAGTCGCAAGCTCTGGCAGACTTTGTGGCTGACTTCACTCATACCCTACTAGACAGTGCTGAGCAAGAAACGATGCAAGTTGGAAAAGTGTTAAGCGCTGGCAAGTGGCTGATGCATACTGACGGAGCATCAAATCAAGTAGGTGTTGGGATCGGGGTAGTACTGAAGTAGCCACATGGGGATAGGATAGCCAAGCTATTCGTTGCACGTTTAAGGCTACATTATGTAGGATAGTTTGTCTTTTAAGTCAATGACATGTCATCATGCGAATTGGACCATGCAAGATAGGTGGCGCTGATTTCGATGATGACATGGACTTTCTTGGAGCCCAAGCTTTTGCCCTAGAGTTGCTTTTTATATTATCTTAGATATATATAAAGCTTTATTTTACGATAGAATATCTTTGAGTTTTTGGCCCTATGGCTATAAATACTCTTGCTTATCTAGTTTGTAACTTAGGTTGAATTTATCTTTGGAATAGAAAACTTGCATGTTTTACTTCTTCCAAGGATCCAACCAAAAATCTATCTTCTATCCTTCTATCTAACACATCCAACATTCAATAAAATCAGTTTGTTCTTCCCATTCAAAATCACGTGAAAATCAAAGACAAATCAAAAGAAAGAGTGAAACTTGTTCTCCAAGTAATCTAGTCTACAACCGTTGTTGTTCTACAATCCAAGGGAGTGTCTTTCTTCATCAACGTGAATCCTTTCTTCTTCAAAGTTTCAAGTGTTGTAAGTAATGAGAAGAGGATTGAGACTTGACAAGATTAGGCTTGGAACTCAAACTGAAGCGAAGTCTAGCGAGCCAAGCAATTTCGTATTAAGTGGTATCAAATTCCCTTGTTTAGTCAAGTTTCTTAATTACTTATCAATTTGCTTGCATAATTCAGTTTTTTACCTTAGTTTTTCACATACTTTTCCATTTAAACTCCACAAAAGAGAAATCCAAACCCTAACCCTTGGATGTGCTCTACCCGGTTGCACCACCAACCCTCCACCGTCGAAAAAATCAACACCACATTGCCGCCAAATTCAACCACCACCACCTCAACCCTAACCCCAATGCTAACTTGGTCCATTTCTCCCATACCTTGAGTGCCAAGTTCCTTTCCCCTTTCCATGTGGCTCATGTTTGCTTGAATTCTAAGATTTGCACTTTCCTTAGATAAGATCTTGCTACATTTTCTTTCCTTGTTGATATGATTGGGATTTTTATTGCAAGTTTAACTTATATTTACTTAATTCCACCAAATTTTTCATGCCAAATTTCTTTTTGTCCAAGACAAGTGGGTTTAACATAATTTTGGCCATGATTACTTGTTTTCTTGTTCATGCATAATTTGTCCCTACTTTCTCCACAAAATCTAGCCAATTTCCTTTATTTATTTTTTCTTCTAAGTAGTTTCATTGGTGTTTATAAACTCTGAAAATAAAAATAAAAGCTACAAAAAAAAATCGGCCCTTCAAAAGGCCACCAAAAAGTCTTTTTTGCATTCTAGTAGTTTGCTTGCTTTCTTGCTTAGCCATCTTCATAATTTGGCAAGTTGTTTTCTTAACCTTGTGCTCATAATCAGAATCGCACCCTACTTAGTTGAAGCATCACAAAAAAAAAACCACTTGTGCATTGCATAGTTGTGCCCGAAATCGAAACTTGTATGCACCCCTTGTTTCTTTGAACTGTGCACTAGCGTCTTAGTAATTCGCATCATTAAATTGTTGACACTACTAGATTAATACTTCTCTTTTCAACCTTATGTGTACTTGATTGCTTGCTAATTAAAACCAATTTGTTGTACCCTCTACTTGTAATTATGTTTAGCTTGCATAAAGAAACTTGTTTGCTTGTCAACTTGCATATTCCTTTCAACTTCCTTGAGGCTGAATTTCTTCTTGTTCTTTTAGGACTACACCTTCATTCACTTGCCTAATAGGTTCCACTAACTGATTTATGCTTGTGAATGAAATTGGTCCTTGCTAAGCTAAGTTGTTCTTCCATTGATTATTTTGTTTGTCTAGTTGGTTCTCATTTCTTCCTTCTTGTATAGGCACGATGTCTCACCATAATGATAATGAGTCATTTGTGTCTGGTAAAGGGGATGGAGTTAATGCAAGTGTCAATGACTTCATCCGTACCACCATGACTGAGGCATTGGCCGCCTATAATAGACAACATGAAGAGTAAGAGCACGCCAATGACACTCGGTTCCAATGCTTAGAATCAACCATGTTTACCCTTTCTACTATAGCACATGGATCTCTAGGCTCACACAGGATCTTGACCATTGTTGCCTCTCCCACACAAACTATGGATCCTAATAAATCTTCAACTAGCAACATGAAGAGTAAGAGCACGCCAATGACACTCGGTTCCAATGCTTGGAATCAACCATGTTTACCCTTTCTACTATAGCACATGGATCTCTAGGCTCACACAGGATCTTGAACATTGTTGCCTCTCCCACACAAACTATGGATCCTAATAAATCTTCAACTAGCAACAAAGGTAAGGGCCAAATCCCAATCCATTTAGAGCTTACTTTTGACCGAATTGCTAGTTTTATAGATCCTAGGTCCAAAGTGACGCCTCATGCTCCTAAATTATTGGCCCCTCTTGCACTCCTTCGGCCTTATGCTCAACATAGGAGATCTTATAGATCCCCCATCACCTAAAATGAGGCATGGTGTTCCTATTGAGGATCCTATGGAGGACTTTGAGCATAAACAACAGTTTGAAGATGAATACTAACCTCTTATTGGTGACTAGTATCAGGTGAAAGGAGGTAGACGAAGATCTTCCACGTTCCTATTCTAGGCGTTCTCTAAGGAATGTTCATCAATCCAACCTTGTGGCTAACTGACGGGGCATTAAGATTAAGCTTGAGACCTTCTCATGCGAGAATGATGCGGAAAAGTATCTTGAATGGGAGCAAACCACGAACTACATCCTAGATCATTTTGGATATGAAGAATATGAGAAGTAAGAAGTGGTTACTCTCCATTTCACCGGCCAAGCTAGAAGTTGGTGGTTTCGCACGAGAGTTGACTGTGCGCGACAAGGGCTACCTCCAATTGAGACATGGCCTCAATTGTGCTTCATCTTGAAGAAGAAGCATGTTCCCGAAGAGCATATTAAGAACATGAGGATTAGAGTGGCTACTTGTGGGCAAGGTTCTTGATCCCCTACAGAGTACTTCAATGACTTGGAGGACATAACCTACAAAGCCAATAGTCCCCAATCTCAATGGTCTCTAAGGACCCAATTCTTGGCCGACCTTAAACCTCTAGGATGTCCGTGATATTCAAAACATAAGGGATATCAACACCCTTTTCCACAAGGCTCAATTGCTTCAAAATCAACGCTAAAGGAAGAAGAAGGAAGCTTGGAACCCCGTAAATAAAAGGTATAATTCTTACCCTTGAAATTCAGTTTCTACTAATCCTTCTCCTTCTTCTCAGCCAAGGGGTGTTCCCAACACTACCAAGGCACCTTCTCAGTACCCTACTTGTCCCACATCAGCCCTGGTCCCTAAAGAAAGAGCATGTGACGTTTGATGCTTCAAATGCCAAGGACGAGGGTATGTCTCCAAAGATTGCCTGAATTCAAAGAAAGTACTCTTTACCGAGGAAGGCTATGTGTCGAATGGAGAGGAGACCCCCGAACATATAGGTTCAGCCCAAGTGGAGGGGAAGTTTGAGTATAGTGATGAAGATGTTGAATATGTCACCCCGAATACAACACCACAATCCCTTGCTTTGGTGAGTATTGCACTGTTCATTTACATTGGTCTTGACCAGCTGACCAACGAGAGAACATCTTCCATACTCGTTGCAGTGTGAAAGGTCAGAGTCTATGTGTTATTATTGATGGTGGTAGTTTTTGCAACTTGATTAATAAGAAAGTTGTTGAATTCTTGCAATTGCCTACTACTAAAAGATCTACTTCCTATAGCTTAAACATAATTAATGAATCTAAAGAAGAAAATTTGAAAACTCACCAATGTCTTGTCCACTTTTCTATTGGTCCTTATAATGATAGTGCTACTTGTGATATCACAAAAATGGATTGCACTCACCTATTTCTAGGGGAGACCATGGATGTTTGATAAATGTGTTATTCATGATGGTTACTTGAATCATTATTGTTTTAACCATAATGGGAAGAGAGTTACTCTTCTACCCATGTCTCCACAAGAAGTTTACAAGACTAGGTACTTAGAAACCAAGGTAAGGCACTTTGGGATGCCCAAGTCGAGCTGGACAAGCACCCACCGATGCCAAAGATAAGCGCACCCCCGAGCCAGAGCCATAAGAGCTCTCAGATGGCTAGTCATTGTTGTGATCCCCTATCACGACATGTGAAACTATAGTTGTGGCACCCAAGGGGCTTGTCACGAGCTGTGACCTATGGTCACAAGTCATTACCCCTCTTCCCCCCCCCCCCCCCCCGATCATGAGTCATGACACCTTGGCCAAGCCTTCCTGAGGCCTTAGTCGGCCTGTCACGGCAAGTGAGCCCCCCTCCTGGTAGACCTGAACAAAGTCGGGCTAACCCGCCCAACCCGTACCGCCCGCCCGAAAAAATGGGCGGACTTGGACAAGATTTCTAACCCGAAAGGGTATTTTAGCCCGCCCGCCCGAATTCATGGACGGGACACGGACAATTTTTTTGACCGAATTTTCCGGATATCCCGCCCGAATACCCGAATATATTTAATAATAAAGTAAATATTTATAGTTTGAAAAAAAGTACGTATATAAATATTAAATGTTTACATCTGTTGATCACCAATTCACCATGTGTTATTTGTTATTGGTATGTTACATTTGTTGATCAGGATTGTTTGTAACAGTGTGAGGTTTGGTTTGGATTGGAGCGAATGTTTCAGTGAGGGTTACATAAGCTTCAATATATCATGGACACTTAATTTCATCAATTAAATTGTAAATTGTAATGGAACAATTAATTTAATCTAGGTATTAAATTGCAGATCATGCATTAATTGTATTTAACAGATTATGCGCTAAATTTTATATCGTTATATTAACTTTTTTTATGGGGCAGTAATTACGTACGGGACCCGTGGGTTGTCCCGGTCCTGATGTTTGGACGGGTCTGGACAGCCTTGTCAGCCCGAATCTAAGGCTTGACCCGAACCCGCCCGGATAAATGGGCAGAATTTTTTATTAAAGCCCGGCCCGGATCCGGCCCGAACCCGGGTTTGTACAGGTCTACCTCCTGGCCCTCCGAAATGCTTTGTCACGACCTGTGACTCCCCGTCACAAGTTGTGACACACCTCTTGAGCGCCACAACACTCAAGAGAGGATTTTTCAATTATATAAATAAGAATCAAATTTACTTTGTTGAGTTCTAATTTATGATAAAAATGTGTTTATGAATTTAAGGGCTTTTTCAAGGATGGATCAAGGGCTCAGATGTTGAAAAAGCTCTTTCTGCTAAATCGGCATTTGATTTCGACACACCAATTTCCATGATTTTGCATGTATTTAAGACGATGGAAGAATTCTATTCCAAGTCTAGCTCAAGATTAATGGTTGGGAATATCAATGTTCTTGTTATAAGAAAGGTTCTCTAAATATGTGTGTGTTCTTTCCCTCTTGCCTATGTGTTTTGATGATTCTCTTAGACTAGCCAAAACGCAAGATTGTTAAAAAAAAGAATATTAATAAATCTCTTACATATAGTACACATTTGCTATGAATCCGTTTTTCTAATTCCAAATAGCAATCGAAAAATGTTGGGTTTTAATTCTACTTGAGGAAGGGGGTGTTTGGTTTGCAAACTTTTTTTTGCCCCAATCTACACAAACGAGTGAAATAATGTTTCTAGCCAAACAAGCCCATCAGAGGGAGAACGCCCGCGTGGCCATCTAAGAGCCATTGGATCCGATCTAACGTCCATGATTTTTTTCATTTTCGGTTACATACATGAAAATTTTAAGACTTATTTCGACAATAAAATGATATTTTATTTTCAAAATATTATTTTTAATATTTTTGATTTGTTTTTATCTACCCACAGACATCCATTTTGTTTATGTTTGGATTAAAAAATTAATATATATGAAAAATACAAGCAAAAAAATCATTCAAAATTAATCTTTGTATTTTTTATGTTATTGAATTTATGTATTATATAAAATAATATAATTAATATATTTGATGACATAAGATATTAGTTTACGGTATTATGAATATAAATTAACACATTTGAAGAGTTTAAGGCACTAACGAGATGCATTAAAAAATATGAGGTTACATTGAGTTGAAAACATAACACATGTGAAGATATTCTTCACTTAGGGAATCGAAAAACCTAATCGTGAAGTTGTTTTTCACTTTCGGTAACATAAAAACACAAACAAACAAACATGTGGAGCTACTCTTCACTAAGGGAATTGAAAAACATAAACAACACACTTGTGAAGCTAATCTTCACTTGGAAAAGGTACATGTAACACCCCCTTCCTACCCTGGAGGTATTACCGCCAGTAACCTCGATTAAGACTAAACCGAAGCTACCCAAGGCTTTAAACTGACTGAACAAACTAAAACAAACATTACAGCGGAATAAATACAATTGGTCTTATACAAATCTTAACCCAAAAAGAATAAATAAATAGAACAACCTTCTAGTTGAACAAAATCTTCATCCAGTCTTCCTTGAGTTCTATTTTCTAAAACTCAGCTTCGCTTTGAAATAGTTCAATCATGATCTTCACTCAAGTATAACCATTGAAAACCTTTCTTCAACTTCTGGAGCTTCAAACATCTGAATCCGCATCTTGAATCAACTTCCAAGAAGAACCTGATGTATCGTATACAACGGTGGACACCAGCCGACCAAATAAAAGAAAAGAAAATGGACGGGTTAGTCTAATGATAGACTAGAAAGAGGAGAAACTAACGTGGTTCTTATAGTTGTAACTAAACATATTGGCACCCAAATACGAATAGACTCGGATTTGATCCAACAGTTAGCAGTCTTGTAGAGAATAAGAAGGAGGCTCGCATAATCAAGAGAGAGAACACCACCGCTTGTGGTTTCTTTAAGAAGCATAAACAATTGTTGGGAACTCATATTAATCACATCACATTTTAAAAAGCCTCCGTCGACTAATCAGATTGACTTAATCAAAGTTTGATTAAGAATCATTCATAACCGGGTGTAAGAATGGCTTTCCGACTGGACGAACCATTCAGGTATATTAATGTGCCTAACGCACTTATCTTATATTACTTTCAAAACTTTTCACAACAAGTTGGTGGCTTTTAATCGGCCCGAACTACTGCCGAAGGAACACAATGCTACCGAGGTCAGAGGGCTTATTTCATCCTTGAACAACCCGAATAGCATGAGTCCCGATTTTGTAGAGATTAGAGGGCCTGTTTCATCCATAATCATCTCAACACCAAGATCATAAGACTTAAGCTATTCTTGATCTTTCATTTGCATATGGTGAGGTAGAGATCACAGAGGCCTATTACCATGTCGTCTACACTACACCGTGCTGAACCTGCACTTAGCTAGAGTGCCTATCAACCCTCTCACACGAAGAGTAGGGGAAGAGAGTCATGACTCATCATTAGGATTAGGCCCCTCCTAATGTAATATTGTTATAAAGAGAGGGTATAGAACCACTCCCTGAACTATTTTAATCACAACAATGTCTCAGCGTGAGACAACATACAAGGTCACCCATAACGGACCTAAATCCAGTTCTAGCGCAAAACTGAATAACAACATGGTCATTATTTCTAACAAATATAACAACCTATCATATTTCATTAATCATACAAGTTGTTCCCAACGCAAATATTAAATGGGATCCAATTCCTCATTTAATAACAATAACGTAAGAGAGAATCGTCCACTTGCCTTATACGAAATAACTCCTCATAAGGCGATTAGTTCCATCTCGGACGACGTGCATCCAAGACTCGAGCTCGGGTTGTACCGGAAAAGAATAGAGAAATAAATTATAATCAATTTATTTCCGTTTCAAGATTAACTACAAATTATTATGTCCTTATAATAATTTGTCAAGTACTTGCTTGACTTAATCTGTCTTTATAATTTAACCAATTCGATAAATCACGCTTTACGAGATTTAATACGAAAATCCAACTTTGAATGATCTTATCCAAAAATCATTCTATAATATAACTCAAGCTCGAAATAAGAAAATTACCTAGCGATACGCTTTCGGGATTTGCTTGCACGCAAATCGAGGTGGCACGCAAAACCATGCGATGCGCAAAACGAGGCAACATCTGAAGCAAAACGATCCATCGGAATCCATGGCACGCATACCGAGGCAAACCCGGGTCCAACACCTTTCCCTTTTCCTTTCAAAACCCAAAAGGGCCAGAAATTATATGAACGACAAGCCCACTTCGTCGATGGCTAGAGGCTTCGTTTGATATCCGGTTTGGGTGATTCAAGCGACATTTAGAAGACCTCATCACCCTCTTTCTACTGTTGGCAACGGAACTTTAATTCGTTGAGGGAAGACGGACAACGAAGGCTACAAAAACAGCTCGCCGAAGATGAATTTCTGGCAAAGTAAACCAGTACCAAAGTTGGTCGTGAAGACCTGTTCACCGGCTTCCAGAGGAGACACCAGGACGGGGTGGCGACGGGACTTGCGACAGTATAAAGCCCGCGTTTCCTTCTTCCAAGTGTTGGCAACGATTCCCGGAATAGTTGCTTGAAGACGGAGAAAGAATCCTGCTAAAACCATTTGTCACCAACATCGAGAAATCTGGAAATTTCTGTACCACGATATGTTTTGGATGATTTTGGCTCGATTCTTGAATCCTTTCGTCCAAATTGATTGAGGAATATTATAGATCACTTCATCTTCGACATATAGCAATTTGAATCACCAAATTTGGTTGAGAAACGAGTTCACAATCTGATTTTGAAGTTTAGGGTCGATTTTAGGTCAAAAACCACAGAATAAAGTCGGGTTTGGAACCAGCAGCCCGTGAAAGCTCGTGTTCGCCCCACCTATCCCTAGTTTTAATGGCTTCTCCAGTCCCTTCCACATACATATTGGCCACGAGTCACGCCGAGAAGGTCGCCACAGGTCTGCTCATGCGTGTGCCAGCGACGCCGACCAAAACAGAGGAAGAATCGGGTTGGTGTCCTCTTGTGCAGCCAACGAGGGTGGGCTACGAGAGTAGCTTCGCCTTCTCATCAAAATGGCATCGTGGTGACGAGGGAATGACGATGGCGGCACCGGATTTGTCAAACCGAAGCAAGAGCAGGCTTGTTCTTGCAAAGAACATAAAGGCAGATCAAAGGATATAACCAAATTCATGCCTTATAGAACCACAAAGGTGGATAGTGGAGTTGGTAGCGTGTTCTTAGTTCTTACACCAGGAAGGGAAAGTGAGAGGTTTCCGGTTCGAACAACCTCATGTCACTTACCTTTTTACTAAAATTTTCCTCTTTTATTTGCTTTAGCAATATACAAAAGCAAATAAAAATTTATCTTCCTACACTTCTTCAAATTTTAAATTTCCGCTAAATACAATTTAACTTGCCAAAAATTCATTTATAAGGAATAAATTTTCTTTTTGCAAGTTTTATACATTTATAGCGGATTTAAATTAAGTGTAACTCTTCACTTAATAATAACTCGAAAGTAATATCTCTTCATTAAAAGATGCGGATATTACATTAGTACCCCCTTAACAATAGTTTCGTCCCCGAAACTAGGAAAGACTAGGGTGGCACACATATGAACATTGGAACGTAAACTGAAAACCATTCTCTATCTGAAGAGAAATGATTTAACTCTTAAGTACCCCCTTAATAAATGTTTCATTTTTTTAACTAGGGTAAAACAACTCAGGAAAACACCTTTGCATAACTCGATCGGTTTTCCAAACGTGCGTCTAAAACTTCCTTATCATTATAATTGAGATTTCTGTACCACCATATTTGAACCAAAGTTTTCGTACTACTGCTTCTTTCTTATTACATAATTTCCTTACAAGGATGTCCTGCAATCCTTACTCGAGTTTCTTTCATATAAAATCTCAATATCGTCTTCACCAAGAACGTGAGATTCATCCAACTTATCTTCTCATGATAACAACATTGTTGCTATGGATTAGATAACAAGATAATAGCCTATCTTACTAATCCATTCCAACTTTTAATAAGGTTCAATATAGCAAGGATGAAACTTATCTTGTTTTCTTATAAACAAGAATACATCCTTTAATAGATTCACTTGACAAAACCTATCAGCCTTGTCAACTTAGCAACCCCTTCCTTCATAAAGACACAAAACTTTTATTGATCTTTCACCATTAACAACTTGGCTTGGATATACCTATATCCATTCATAGTCATCTTAATTGCATTAAAAAGAACACTCTAGATGAGTTTATTAATAGCCTCCATATGCATCCTTCTCTCATTAAGTCTTGAACGACTAATGATAAGAATCATTTGTAACATCTTTCCACTTCCATTCTGAAATAGGAAGAGACTATAACATTTCATCTAGTCTTCTATGCTCAATCAGGACTTTCAAACAAACCAAGCACATAAGAACAAACTCGGTGACATTTCGCTTCATGTCAATCCATCAAAAGTTTTATCTTAAATCCTTATACACTTACTTGTTCCAAGATGAACTAATTGAGCAAATAACTATGCTTCCTTTGAAATAAGCTTTCAAAGCTCATCAACAACAAATAAACATGAACAGTTTTGAAATCAAGCAATCCATAATCTTGATTAACAAATCCCGGTGTCTTACCTTCTTGATCTTCTCCATTGATCTTAAACAATAATACTTTCCCATGCTGCTTTTCCTTGATCTGGTCAACAAATCTTGAATAACATCCTAGGGGATTCACACAACCTTGTTGTCATCCAAACTAAACCTTTAGTCCTTTTCAATTTATTTTCTTTACAAAGATTACTTAAAATCCTTACTCAATCTCCTTTTTGAGATAAAATCTCAATATTACTTTAACCAAGAATATGAGATTTATCCAACACATGACAAGATAATAACATATCTTGTCAATCCTTTACATTATTTTCTCAACCAAAACTCATCTTGGGCATACTGACATTCAAAAGTAGTTATTTCTCTCAACTACTTCAAACTAAACTCTTATGCATTACTATACTAACATATTGGACAATAATATCTTTAGTCCAATAACTTCCAAACAAATTGTCTCCATTGACAATTTTCAGTCTTTTTCATCAAAGAACTGTTTAGACTTCATTTAACATTTTGACTTGTTGAGAACTTAACTCTTAGGATTAAAAACATATCCTCACATGTCCACTCTCTATATCCAACAACTTATCAGGCTGATATTGAAAATCAATACTAATTTACATATCCAAACTCCAGAGCCATTGGAGTTCTACTTAAAGTCCTCACTTGACTATCTCTTCTCAAAGAGATTTAAATCTTCAAAGCAACATGAAAGCAATAGTAACTAATGGACCAAACATTAGTATATCCTTTATTCCAAAGAAAGGATTACTAGAGTATCATTTCTTAGAGAGGACTCCATTCCAGGAGTTCATATCAACTTACTTCCAAGGACAATTACACTATAAAGGCAATGACTTTCTTAGGTCATGACGTCAACTAAGATGAACTACTAGCAAACTGCTTAGAGAATTCCAATAATCGTTGCCTGAAAACAATCCCAAATTTTTAGAGAAGTACGGAGTTACTCCATGTTCTTCAGAGACCAATATAGACTTGTAGAGAATCTTACCAAATTTCTTTACTTATAATCGAACTGTTTTAGGAAGTTTGACCATACTCCTTAAATGGTATAAGATACCAAGAATATACTAACTCAAAGGAGTTTTACCAGATACTAGATATAGAAATTCTATAATGCAAAAGAAAGCTTGCATCTTTTCATCTCAACCAACTACACTTGCAAAACTCATATAATTGCAAAACTTATATGATTGCCAAATCATAGTAGAAACTATTCTTTAAAACCCAAGGAATTATGTGATCTTATTCCACCATGTGATCAAGATGGGAAACAAAATTAAACATATTCCTTTACTGCATTCTCATAGGAATAAGACATGTAATCTTGCCTTACCATGTGATCAAGATGGAAGACAAATTACATTCTTACTCACCAGTATGAAAACCGTAAAAACATTTACTCTCAAATCGTTTTAACCACTAACATTGCCTTAAAATTTCATATTTGAAATTTTCTCAGAATCAAAGATGAGTCTCAAAGGAGCAAAGACAACTAATTGGTTTCTAGACATATCATTTCCCTTTTGAAGTATAACACTTCTTTTCTTCTTCAAGGTAGTTCCTGGAGACGTACCTTGACCTTTTCTTACTTAGACATACTGCTAGACTTTTCTATAATCCATAGTATTGAGTAATCTCTGCCTGATTTACTCAGTCCTAACCCAACTTAACTTCACAAGCTCAATAAAAGAAGTTGATTGCTTGTATCAATCTACTTGCAATCCTTAGGGAAAATATGATTCCAACATCTTCTTGCTCATAAGAAATTCTTCCAAGGTCGATCTCAACTTGTATGTCTCCTTGACATCCCACTTTAAAGTGATGTAACAATGATATGTTACCAAAATTCAATGCTTGAGATCATCCATTTGCAGAACAATATCCCTTATGCAACTTAATTGTCATTTAAATTCAGATATCCAAGAGTGAACTATCAAACTCTTTTGATGGTTTTAAGGACTTTCCATCCTTTTACAACTTAATCTTCTCAATATAAAAAATGAACTTTCAAACTTTGCATCTAGCTCAAAACATTCCATCCATATACCTCTCTATATATAACGAAGGACCCTTAATTTCCAATTTCTTTTAACAAAAGAATGAATGCACATGGCCAAGCAAAATATTCTTGAACCTATCCCAATTCAACATTGGTAAACAAACTAGACTTCTCCATCATTCTTGTCTTCTTACCTACCCATAAGGAGAAGACATATACATTTTCATTAGCTCAATTTCAAATCACATTACAAAGGAAGAACTTGTGGTTAGGAAGCTTGCCGACAACTTAACAGTTTCACCAGTTCCACCTTAGGCACTAGATTTGACTGATATAAAATCTTCAAAACCCAAGCACAACTGAAATTATTTTTCAGCAATAAGGTCTAAGCCTTATTGACCACAAGATCAAATGATTGATATTTTTCTCCCAACCGATTAAAATATCAAAGGCAAACATGCCAAAATTCTTCCTTGCATGATCTTCTCAAAACTGATCTTTATCATTTCCATCCTTGAAGAAACATAAGCCAATACCATTGGCAATTTAGAACATCTAAATGTTGATTCTATTACTAGTCCATTATAGACCTCAAGTCTCTTCTCATTATCCCGAATTGGGTATCATACAACGAAACTTCAATAACGTTGTCACATAGGTTAGTCATCTGGATATCAACAACTCATGTAATCAATTAACACTTGTGCTAAGTAGTTAATTGAACATAAACGCATTACTGATGAACTTTTACCTGTTCAATCCATTTTGACCAATCAACCTTATTCACAACAACCTTGATGATTAACCACTTGTTCACAACTTAAACTGAACCAACATTCTTCTTTTCTTTCTTACTATAATCATAAGAAATTCCCATTCCATTTAGGATTCTCAATCCTCTTAACTCAAAGGATAACAACATATATGAAAATTCGAGTTTGAATACTATCAGATTCAAAATTGAACTGCATCTTCCAATAGTTTAACAATTCAATTGATCCAACACTGGAGCACTTCAAAGCTCTTTAACTTCTAACTGAGCAAAGAAAAGTACAGAATATCCATGATTCTATACTATAGAGTCACAAACACAATTGTTGAAGAAAGTTTCCAAAGACAATCCTTTTCTTTTACGGATTATTTTACATCCCTTCATGATCCATACTGATCTTTTTAGAATCACTCAAGGCTCATAAGATTCTCCAAATCTCAACATTGAGGAGTAGAGGTTCCAACTCCAAACTTCTATTGATAATCGAATTTCAACCAAATTCAGAAATTCCTAAGAAAATATTCTCGGGAAAACTCTTACTCTTATGACTTCAAGACAACACTTGAACTTTCACATATCAAGAAAAGAAATTAACAATTTCTTTCACATAACTTTGAATCATGAACTTTCTAACAAAAATTCTTAACTTGAAATTTCCCATCATACAATCTTAAAATAGGAAACCTTCAAACTAGAAAGTCTTTATGAAGTACAATACTTAACTTCAAAATCTCACAAGAAGTTTCCTAATATGGAAGAAACAATGAGGGTACACCCAATTCAGACTCTCAAGAGAGAATAGGAATTCATTTAGAACTTGGTCTAGAACCGGATCAACTTTAGGAATCTTCACCTAATCTTACTTTGGATCCTTCTCGGAATCCTTTCCCATCTCCAGGGAATCAAATGTCCACCATAGGACCTTTTTCACCAAAGCTATTACAAACTTATTACCTCATGTTCTCCAATTCCCTTTCCTCTTTCTATCTCTTCACGAGTCTGGATTCCAATCTTAACCACTTTCCACAAATGGTTCTAAGACAACACCAATATAGAATTATCCATAATTCTATATGGAAGATGAAAGTCTTAAGCAAGACATAGGAACTTTTAGCTCTGATACCACTTCTGTAACACCCCCTTCCTACCCTGGAGGTATTACCGCCAGTAACCTCGATTAAGACTAAACCGAAGCTACCCAAGGCTTTAAACTCACTGAACAAACTAAAACAAACATTACAGCGGAATAAATACAATTGGTCTTATACAAATCTTAACCCAAAAAGAATAAATAAATAGAACAACCTTCTAGTTGAACAAAATGTTCATCCAGTCTTCCTTGAGTTCTATTTTCTAAAACTCAGCTTCGCTTTGAAATAGTTCAATCATGATCTTCACTCAAGTATAACCATTGAAAACCTTTCTTCAACTTCTGGAGCTTCAAACATCTGAATCCGCATCTTGAATCAACTTCCAAGAAGAACCTGATGTATCGTATACAACGGTGGACACCAGCCGACCAAATAAAAGAAAAGAAAATGGACGAGTTAGTCTAATGATAGACTAGAAAGAGGAGAAACTAACTTGGTTCTTATAGTTGTAACTAAACATATTGGCACCCAAATACGAATAGACTCGGATTTGATCCAACAGTTAGCAGTCTTGTAGAGAATAAGAAGGAGGCTCGCATAATCAAGAGACAGAACACCAACGCTTGTGGTTTCTTTAAGAAGCATAAACAATTGTTGGGAACTCATATTAATCACATCACATTTTAAAAAGCCTCCGTCGACTAATCAGATTGACTTAATCAAAGTTTGATTAAGAATCATTCATAACCGGGTGTAAGAATGGCTTTCCGACTGGACGAACCATTCAGGTATATTAATGTGCCTAACGCACTTATCTTATATTACTTTCAAAACTTTTCACAACAAGTTGGTGGCTTTTAATCGGCCCGAACTACTGTCGAAGGAACACAATGCTACCGAGGTCAGAGGGCTTATTTCATCCTTGAACAACCCGAATAGCACGAGTCCCAATGTTGTAGAGATTAGAGGGTCTGTTTCATCCATAATCATCTCAACACCAAGATCATAAGACTTAAGCTATTCTTGATCTTTCATTTGCATATGGTGAGGTAGAGATCACAGAGGCCTATTACCATGTCGTCTACACTACACCGTGATGAACCTGCACTTAGCTAGAGTGCCTATCAACCCTCTCACACGAAGAGTAGGGGAAGAGAGTCATGACTCACCATTAGGATTAGGCCCCTCCTAATGTAATATTGTTATAAAGAGAGGGTATAGAACCACTCCCTGAACTATTTTAATCACAACAATGTCTCAGCGTGAGACAACATACAAGGTCACCCATAACGGACCTAAATCCAGTTCTAGCGCAAAACTGAATAACAACATGGTCATTATTTCTAACAAATATAACAACCTATCATATTTCATTAATCATACAAGTTGTTCCCAACGCAAATATTAAATGGGATCCAATTCCTCATTTAATAACAATAACGTAAGAGAGAATCGTCCACTTGCCTTATACGAAATAACTCCTCATAAGGCGATTAGTTCCATCTCGGACGACGTGCATCCAAGACTCGAGCTCGGGTTGTACCGGAAAAGAATAGAGAAATAAATTATAATCAATTTATTTCCGTTTCAAGATTAACTACAAATTATTATGTCCTTATAATAATTTGTCAAGTACTTGCTTGACTTAATCTGTCTTTATAATTTAACCAATTCGATAAATCACGCTTTACGAGATTTAATACGAAAATCCAACTTTGAATGATCTTATCCAAAAATCATTCTATAATATAACTCAAGCTCGAAATAAGAAAATTACCTAGCGATACGCTTTCGGGATTTGCTTGCACGCAAATCGAGGTGGCACGCAAAACCATGCGATGCGCAAAACGAGGCAACATCTGAAGCAAAACGATCCATCGGAATCCATGGCACGCATACCGAGGCAAACCCGGGTCCAACACCTTTCCCTTTTCCTTTCAAAACCCAAAAGGGCCAGAAATTATATGAACGACAAGCCCACTTCGTCGATGGCTAGAGGCTTCGTTTGATATCCGGTTTGGGTGATTCAAGCGACATTTAGAAGACCTCATCACCCTCTTTCTACTGTTGGCAACGGAACTTTAATTCGTTGAGGGAAGACGGAGAACGAAGGCTACAAAAACAGCTCGCCGAAGATGAATTTCTGGCAAAGTAAACCAGTACCAAAGTTGGTCGTGAAGACCTGTTCACCGGCTTCCAGAGGAGACACCAGGACGGGGTGGCGACGGGACTTGCGACAGTATAAAGCCCGCGTTTCCTTCTTCCAACTGTTGGCAACGATTCCCGGAATAGTTGCTTGAAGACGGAGAAAGAATCCTGCTAAAACCATTTGTCACCAACATCGAGAAATCTGGAAATTTCTGTACCACGATCTGTTTTGGATGATTTTGGCTCGATTCTTGAATCCTTTCGTCCAAATTGATTGAGGAATATTATAGATCACTTCATCTTCGACATATAGCAATTTGAATCACCAAATTTGGTTGAGAAACGAGTTCACAATCTGATTTTGAAGTTTAGGGTCGATTTTAGGTCAAAAACCACAGAATAAAGTCGGGTTTGGAACCAGCAGCCCGTTAAAGCTCGTGTTCGCCCCACCTATCCCTAGTTTTAATGGCTTCTCCAGTCCCTTCCACATACATATTGGCCACGAGTCACGCCGAGAAGGTCGCCACAGGTCTGCTCATGCGTGTGCCAGCGACGCCGACCAAAACAGAGGAAGAATCGGGTTGGTGTCCTCTTGTGCAGCCAACGAGGGTGGGCTACGAGAGTAGCTTTGCCTTCTCATCAAAATGGCATCGTGGTGACGAGGGAATGACGATGGCGGCACCGGATTTGTCAAACCGAAGCAAGAGCAGGCTTGTTCTTGCAAAGAACATAAAGGCAGATCAAAGGATATAACCAAATTCATGCCTTATAGAACCACAAAGGTGGATAGTGGAGTTGGTAGCGTGTTCTTAGTTCTTACACCAGGAAGGGAAAGTGAGAGGTTTCCGGTTCGAACAACCTCATGTCACTTACTTTTTTACTAAAATTTTCCTCTTTTATTTGCTTTAGCAATATACAAAAGCAAATAAAAATTTATCTTCCTACACTTCTTCAAATTTTAAATTTTCCGCTAAATACAATTTAACTTGCCAAAAATTCATTTATAAGGAATAAATTTTCTTTTTGCAAGTTTTATACATTTATAGCGGATTTAAATTAAGTGTAACTCTTCACTTAATAATAACTCGAAAGTAATATCTCTTCATTAAAAGATGCGGATATTACAGTACAAACATAACGTGAAATCATTCATTACCAATAGAGTACAACTGTATATTTCTAAGCACGAGCATTCTCATTTTGAGCATGAGCAATCTCGCTCTAAGCATGAGTATTCTCACTTTAGATGCGAGCATACTCATCCAGCATCTCCCGTTGTTGTCGTAGCATTTCATGTCTAGCCTCTTGCCTTCGCATTTTCGACTCTGCTTGGGGCGCTCTGATTTCAGATATTTCTTCCATTTTGGCATTTATTTCATGACTTGAGCTCCCAACCACTTGCCTCCCCTTCTTCTTTGAAATGTTCCTTCCAATGGGACGAATAGGAGCATTGTTACGTTCCCTAACCCCAAAACTTGCTTCCCCTGATTTAGTGGATGGAGTACCCGGATTGGAGTTGCACAAGTAACTTCCTACTTCATCCAACTTGGACCTTTTTGACCCTTCCCTTTCTTTTATAGTCCACGTGTCGGTCCACCTCGTTTCATTCTCCAATGCACCGTATACATGCAAGAACTTAAACGGTGCATTTTTGTGATCAATACCTTAAAGCTCCATGGCCTTGTTTTCTACATCAATGTCGTTCCAACCACTAGCTCCGAGACTTTCGGCAGCAAGCACGTTGGCCCCATTGCTTGTTCATGTTGTATTCATTTGGGTCCACCTATTTTTTAATGCACTCACGCTCCTTGACATTAGGATAGGGGGACGTAATTTTCGTCTATGTTTGTTGTAGTAGGCAGCTACTCGATTCCAATATTGCTCTTTCTTCTGACCTGTGCCTGTCTTTGAATTAGTTGTTATATTCAACCATGCACTAGCTACCAATAACTCCTCACGTTGGCTCCACCTTGCTCTGGCATGGGACTCACCACCTTCCGAAGTTGCTTCATTTTGAGTTGGATGAGCATGACTCTTTTTTCTTTTTAGAGGCTTTTTGTGTAGCGGTGTTTTGTTCAGGTGTAACTTCAATTTCTTCCAGGCTTTGTACATAGTTTTGTGGAATCCATGGTTGAGAATATGCATAAGCACTTCCATAAGAACCAGGGGTTTGAGGGGAAGTGTATTGGACTTGAGAGTTATTGAATTAAGGGTTTGTATTTTCGTTGGTTCCATTCAGAAACTCTTGATCAAAATGGAAGGAATTTTGATGGTTGTAGGGATCCATTTCGAAAGAAAGATGAAATATTACTTTCAGAAATGAGAGAGGAGATTGTATGAGAAGGTGCAAGAATCTCTTTGTAACACAACATCTATATATAGGACGCCAACAACCCATTCCACCCTATCATCTGAACTAGGGCCCCACAACCATACATTCCTCTATTCGTGAAAATTACTTTTACTCTGATCTATGCATTCCTCTGTTCGAGACAATTACTTTCACTCTGATCTATGCATTCCTCTGTTCGAGACAATTACTTTTCCTCTAATCTATGCATTCCTCTATTCGAGACAATTACTTTCACTCTGATCTACGCATTCCTATATTCAAGACCATTATTTTTCCTCTATTCGCGACATCCAATATTTTCCCTATATATCCATCACTTTATTTATTGAAAAAATTGCCAACTTCTTTCAACATTGAAACCATTCTCCTACATTTCAATCAGACATGGATCCCTTTCAAAATGTCATAGGGTCGTTTTTTTAATTTTGGATCAATCTCATCATCAAATGGGTTTGAAGATGCCACTAATAAAAGATTGGATAGAGTGGAGGCCCTAGCAACACAACAATGCGAAGACCTCTCTCGAGGTGAAAGTTCTCAACCAAGGAGAAAGCGAAGATATGTTGAGGGAGATCGTGAAAGCGGTCATCAACAACTCTTCAGAGATTATTTCTCTAAAGACCCACTGACTGTGTACACCAACGAGCAGTTTCGTATGAGGTTTAAAATGCAAAGAGTTCTATTCTCATGCATTGTCAACCAACTCTCATCCACATTCGATTTTTTTCGTCAACGAAGGGATGCTACTGGAAGGCAAGGCCTATCTCCCCTACAAAAATGCACTGCAGCTATGCGCATATTAGCTTACGGCACGTGCGTGGACCAGGTGGATGAGTACCTTCGGATGGGTGAAAATATCGCAAGATCCTGCCTACAATACTTTGTGGAGGGCATCATTTCTTTGTATGGCAATATGTATATACCTCAGCAAACCAACCACTAAAGATATGTAACGACTCATTCAATATGCGGAGGGGCGCAGGTTCCCTGGAATGATTGGTAGCATTGATTGTATGCATTGGGAATGGAAGAGTTGTCCAACTGCATGGCAAGATCAATTTGCACGAGGTCATGGGAAGCCGACAATTATATTGGAGGAGGTGACATCATACGATTTGTGGATCAGGCATGCTTTATTTGGAACACCAAGTTCGTGTAATGACATTACTTTTCTTGATCGTTCTCTTGTCTTTAATGATGTTTTGGAAGGGAGATCACTGCCGGTGAATTTTTCTGTCAATGGTCATGGGTAGAACATGTCTAATCATCTCACCGATGCTATTTACCCTATGTGGGCTACCTTTATGCCTGCGATTAAACTTCCACAAGGGTATAAGGCAAAGTGTTTTACTCATTATCAAGAGGCATTGACCCGGCTAAAGTCGTTATGCCGAGATCAAAAGTAAATTACCCAAAATTATAGACTAAGTATAGCATGCAAGTAAGGGGTCGAACCCAAGAGAACTTAGGCTTCTAGTTTCAATATTTTTATCAACTTAAGGAAAAAGGGGTTTTGGAAATAGTTTGATCTATCTAAACTATCTAACAAACTAATAAACAAAACAAGTATTCAAATTAAGAGAAGCAAACAAGTTTATCCAGAAGATTCACATTGATAAAGTCATTCGATCATTGGTTTTTTTCCTTTGATTTCATTCACACCCAAGATTAATTCCTATCCTGATCATTAACAATCGCAAGTCCACGGTCCAAGCAATTCTTTAATCCTAGGCAAGGACGCTTAACCTAGAATTAGCATAGAGAACAAGGATATACATGATATCGATTCAAGCAATCAAGCTACGAGTCAATTGCAAGAACAAACAATCAAATCTCTTTCTCAACTCCTAGTCCACGGTCCAAGAAATTAAATTGTTTCATAGATCAAGTAAGATCACATAGACAATGATTCAAACTTAATCAAACTGTAGAATATCAATCAAATTCAACAAGTTGCGCACCAAGTGAAATCTATTGATAATCATGAAATTAAGCACAAAGAGAAAAGATATTAATCAAGGGAAAGAAATCAACACCGAAAACCTTACGAAATCATAAATCAATGTTTCACTGATGAATAAACTCCAAGGTTTAAGTCTCCATCAATGAAATACAAAACTAGGTCTAAACTAAACTATGAATCTGATATTATGGAATAGAATCTCTCGTAAACTAAAAACCTCGAACTTTTATAATAAGTTCCAAAAGAGAAAAGATAAAAAGAAAACAAAAATACAAGATAGTGAAACGTTGGCGGCGCAGAACACCAGTCACCGCGAGCGCGATAGGAATCCGCGGCCGCGGGTCTTCTTTTGACAGCTTTCTAATGTTAACTTTGGAGGTGGTTTTGACCCACTAAGAGTTGGAATTTGAACTCGCCGAAACAAGAATTGTAGCTCTTCGAGTTAGCTTTCCAATGATACCAATTTCAGCTTCATCCGATCACCGTAGCTCCCGAACGATGCGTCACAAGAAAATGGCGTCAAAACAACTCCAAATTAACACTTGTCTTCAAAACTCTTGCAATTCTTCAAATCGTGTCTTCGGTCTTCATATTACAATTATGCTCAAAACTAACCTAAACACACTCAAATCATGCCTAAAATACAAGAGATAACCATACTAATCTAGAGCGTATCAAATTCCCCGTACTTAGACCTTGCTCGTCCTCGAGTAAGCTCAAAATAAATATAACATGAAAAAATATCTAAGGTCTCAGGAAATATGGGAAAAATATGATAACCTAAACACTCAGCTCACAACCCGAACCCATGTAGAGAAACAATGAGCAAGAACATGAAAGCTCAACCATACACCTCACCTTACCAAAATACATATAAAATCAACTCTCAAGCTCTAAAAATCGTAGAGTGTCCTAGGATCTACACGGCATCTAAAATGTAATCCCCAAGCCCCAAAGTAGAATGAAATACTAAACACTCCAATTTTTCCACTCAATTCTACTTAGGCGCCCTTCCGGGTTTTCACCTAATCACTCATTTCATTTTTCTTCATAGGTGTGCTCACATATGCTCACATCTCTCATAAACCTCATATTACCCCAACCTATTGCTGATCCGAGTTACCTTCTTATTACCTGAGCCGCCCTTTCGGGTTTTCGACTCATCCAAGGATTTTATATGCCTTTTCCTCAAATATTTATGGCTTTTTCTATTTAATTAATTTTTTTTTCAAATTTCTTCAAAATTTTCTCTATGCAAAACATGGAACAAAAATCCCATAAAAATAACGAAAAATAAACTGAAATGCAACTATCTACGATAGGCGTAGCGAGTACTTCCACCCCCATACTTAAATCCTTCATTGCCCTCAATGAAGTAAAGAGAAAGGAATTAAGCATAGAAGAAGAAAATCAGAAGACTCACATACGAAAGATGATGTGGATGAATGAACTCCCGAAATTGTAATGCACCAAACTCAGGAACACTTGAAGCACCTCGCATTCAGCCACTGTAGACAACCGCGCGCGTCATTAAGGACCCGCGTGCGCGTTATAGTCCTCTGGAACAAACTGATCTTTCTAGGAACGGACCGCGGGTGCGGTCTAGGCGACAGCGAACACAAAGTCCATAAACCGACTCTCGAACAACAAATCTCGAACGTCGTCTTCACAACTCAGCAACCAGATCCACACCATACGACGTCTCCAATGAGAATGAACTAGACTCCTCAAAATAATAAAAAAAACTCTAACGACGGCAGCACCCCCATACTTGAACTATGCCGCAAAGATGGTGTAGACGCGGACTCATCACAATGGGATGGGACCTGATAATAGTAACGAACAATTTCAAGGAACTAGACATGGAAAGATATAGAGTAGTGGATTGGTGGGTGATGGTAGAATATGGGAGAACACTCTTTTTTTTTCTTCTTTTTTTTCTCTCGAACTAACTGAGTGGGCCGCGGTCGCGGTCTAGTACCTGTTCGTCAGGGAATTCTAGGATCCACCGTGAGCGCGGTGGTGAAACCGCGGGCGTGGTATCACACCAGAACGTCCTTTCGGACCTCTCACCTGCATATTAGTCCGAAATATAATGATAAAACTAAATTAACCTACCTATTATATAAAAACAATACAAGAATTAAAACTTCCTACACTCGGCTTGCCTCCCGAGAAGCGCCTGGTTTAACGTCGACAGCTCGACGTCAACCTATTATCTCAAGACTCAGACATCGTCAAAGCCCGAAGCATCAAATCAAAGTCCTGCACAGCTATCTTACAATAGGACAAATAGCATATTGATAAATTATCAAGCAATAAGAAATAATTCAAACTCCTTTTTAACATATCAAACATGCTTGAGCAATTATAGTTAGAATTTCCAAATTGGAACCAATTAGATGATTTAGGTGGTTTTTCAAAATATTCATTAAAGCATGCAAAGTTTCTTTTCATATAACCACCATCGTCAAATATATCATGAAAAAGCTCATCGTATACCCTATCATGCTCAAAAATGGAATCCTTAATGAAAGATTGACAGTAAGCACAAAGCAAGGATCAAGATAGAGAGAGGAAGTGGAGTAAAGGATATAAGGATCATCCAGACTGATTTCCGGAATCTCGGACTCGGAAACTCGAATTTCTTCCTCCATCTCCTCAAGAAAATCCCTAAAGAAGTAAGGATCGTCTTCTTCCTTCGTCGTCTCGCATCCCGTGGACTCTCCCGGTACTATTGAAACAAGATTGAAGACCTCTTGGGACTCCGCAGACAAAATATGAGGCTCAAAATTGCAATTCTCAACAACAGCAGGCGGCGGACTGGAATCCAAGCAAACCGCGGTTGCGGTTTCAGAGCCGTGGTCGCGGTCCTCCTCCAGACATAAGTCGTTCGTTTCTGCATTAGTCCCGCGAGCGCAGTTTTCATTCCGCGTGCGCGGTTCTTCTCCAGAAACGTGTTCTCCCACTTTTAGCTCATCCCCAATGCGCAAAGCCTCTAATTGATTCATCAAAATAGCATCTTGATTCTTAAGATGTGCAATGGCTTTGGTCTCTTCATTCTGAACGATGATATAGAGAAACTTCCAGTGTTCCGTAGGCGTCTTGAAGATAAAACTACCATCACTTATGTGGTACATATGCAATTGAGACGCCATAGTCATCCCTCTGAAAATGCTATAGCAAGCATCATTAAGATCTATACGCATCCCCCAAGCAGAGAGGTTATCCAACTGTTCTTGGCACCTATCGAAGTACTTATATAATGGATCATCCTGCAACTGACGAAACTCAAGGAAAGACATTAGAATATACAAGTGTAGATCGTAAGAAAGGTCTACACAAAGTCAATAAAACTATTAAAACTAGAATTTAACTAGAGTTCCCCGGCAACGGCGCCAAAATTTGACCCGGCTAAAGTCGTCGTGCCAAGATCAAAAGTAAATTACCCAAAATTACAGACTAAGTATAGCATGCAAGTAAAGGGTTGAACCCAAGAGAACTGAGGCTTCTAGTTTCAATATTTTTATCAACTTAAGGAAAAAGGGGTTTTGGAAATAGTTTGATCTATCTAAACTATCTAACAAACTAATAAACAAAACAAGTATTCAAATTAAGAGAAGCAAACAAGTTTATCCAGCAGATTCACATTGATAAAGTCATTCGATAATTGGTTTTTTTCCTTTGATTTCATTCACACCCAAGATTAATTCCTATCCTGATCATTAACAATCGCAAGTCCACGGTCCAAGCAATTCTTTAATCCTAGGCAAGGACGCTTAACCTAGAATTAGCATAGAGAACAAGGATATACATGATATCGATTCAAGCAATCAAGCTACGAGTCAATTGCAAGAACAAACAATCAAATCTCTTTCTCAACTCCTAGTCCACGGTCCAAGAAATTAAATTGTTTCATAGATCAAGTAAGATCACATAGACAATGATTCAAACCTAATCAAACTGTAGAATATCAATCAAATTCAACAAGTTGCGCACCAAGTGAAATCAATTGATAATCATGAAATTAAGCACAAAGAGAAAAGATATTAATCAAGGGAAAGAAATCAATACCGAAAACCTTACGAAATCATAAATCAATGCTTCACTGATGAATAATCAAACCTTAAAACCTTGGACTTTTATAATGAGTTCCAAAAGAGAAAAGATAAAAAGAAAACAAAAATACAAGACACCGCGAGCACGATAGGAATCCGCGGTCGCGGGTCTTCTTCTAACAACTTTCCGGTGTTACCTTCGGAGGTGGTTTTGACCCACTTAGAGCTGGAATTTGAACTCGCAGTACCAACATGAATTGTAGCTCTTCGAGTTAGCTTTCCAATGCTACCAATTTCTACTTCATCCGATGATCGTAGCTCCCGAACGATGCGTCACAAGAAAATAGCGTCAAAACAACTCCAAATTAACACTTGTCTCCAAAACTCTTGCAATTCTTCAAATCATTTCTTCGGTCTTCATATTACAATTATGCTCAAAACTAACCTAAACACACTCAAATTATGCCTAAAATACAAGAGATAACCATACTAATCTAGAGCGTATCAGGCATACCGAAAAGATGTAGACATGCTTTTAGGATCTTCAAGCTCGATTTGCTATAGTTAAGAACTCAACGCTTGCTTGGGATCCTCATCACATAGGCAAAATAATGAAGGCGTGCAAAATAATGAAGGCGTGCATAATTTTGCACAATATGATAGTGGAGGATGAACGAGATACGTACAATGGGTATTGTGATGTATCTCGTTTTGAGGTATCTCCGGCGATGGACAACACATTTTTCGCAAATTGACCAAAGTTAATGGCGCGGTATATACAAGCTCGACCGGAACTTCGAAACAGGGTCACCGATAAACAACTACAAGCTGATTTGGTTAAGCATGTATGGCAAAAGTTCGGACATTTTCATCTTCAAAACTAGTTCTCGTCGATTTTAAATGTATCGTTTGGTGTTTTTTTAATTTTCTTTGTTTTTTCTAGTGTTTTTTTTTTTTTTGTGCAATATTGTATGCCTCTGTTTTAATGTATTCCCATGTTTTCAGTTTTAAGTGAATAAATTGTATTGTTTGTCATTTATATTAATTATAAACTTTGTAATTTAATTACATAATTGATATAAATTAGTCAAATTAACATAATTAAATATTTATATTGAATATCATATTATATTATTAAATAATACCCGAAATTAAATAGTACATGTAATTGAATAAGTAAAGATAAAAGTAAAATAAAGTTAGTAAATTTAAAAGAATGAAATGGGGTTGTGGATTGTAAGAATAAAGTTGAAGTCGGTTTTAGAATGAGGTGGAGGAGTGAGAAAATTGATGTGGGGGAGGGGGGTTAAGAATCCAATTTGGGTCAAGGAAAATGGATTCAGGGTTGTGGATGGTCTTACTTCAATTCATTTCTCAATGGTTTTTATAATTTCAGTATCATTGTTTATTACAAGCAGCCTATGAAATCTGTTTATGCCTTTTCCTCTTTCTTATGTGTTTTGATGCTTCTCTTACTTGTATTAATTTCTCAATGATTCTATAATTTTAGTATCATTGTTGATTACAAGTAGCCTATGTGGCATTGGAGGCTGGAAATCACTACATATGTTGATCATCTTCTTGAAGATCTAGATGAACTTGATTTGCCTGAAAGTGTGAAGGAAATGCAAAGAAATTTGGATAGGCAAGTTAGAAGGTGTTGAATTGGAATTCCTTGTGATAGATTCAAATGGAAATGAAACAAGCACTAAGATTAGTGACTAGGCTTCATACCATATTTGGAGCAACGTATGTATTTTGCAATATGATACTCTTATATTCCCCTTTGCAACGATTTGTGAGCCTGTGTAACATACTTCTTATAAATTGTTGTCTTTGTGCAACTACCTTGTCCTTGCACTTGAGCATCTGTTGTTGCAATCCTTAGTGCTTGATGATTATAAATAAGTTTCTTCTGCACTTTTTTTGCTTCAAAACCTAGATGGCTTACTCAAGGGTTTTGGTTTCACATAAAAAATAAGATTCACAAATGAGGTGGGTTGTAATGAACACCAGCATGCATGTTGCTCAAGGGTTAAGATTTGGATTCCAAACATTCTTTATGACAGGGTAACTCTGCCTTTGAATTCTCAATTTCTATTTGTGCGAGAGTGACTTCTAGTCGAGTTTAGGTACATGCACTATTCGTCCGAGAGGAGGTAGTGTTTACCTTAGATAGTTGGTCTCAAATAAATCTAGGCAGAGTATAATTTTATTTATTGAAACATTGTTCTGGTGATCCTTAACCTTAGACACATCTATCCTATTGATTTTATCCCCTTTATATGCATTATTATTTATCACCCTTATAGATTTCCCATACTCTTTATATTTTATCCGAATTTACTAGTAGAGTTATAATTGGTATTACATTGGTCCTTGTGGAATCGACACTTGAGGTACTATATTGACGTCATTCGCTTGCGGGTTAGTTTTGGTTGCATCAAGTTTTTGGCGCCGTTGTCAGGGACCAATTTGTTAATATCCATTGTCATCTCTGACTTGGTAAATTTAGGTCTTTCTTTTTGCTTTGATATTACTATTTTTTGTTTCAGGCTAAAAAATAGAGTCGAATAAATGGATTATTCAAGTATGTGTGAGGTAAGTTCTTTATCCTCTCTATCTATCTCCTAGATTGAATACAATTACTTAGAGGTATGATTATTTTAATCCTAGTTTGGTGTTTTTCAAACCCAAATACTTTTAACCTCTTCTGCGAGTCTTGTAGAGCTGCAGATCATGATTATACAGTTTGTCACATAACATTGGGGAATGCGAGTGAGGCATGTTCAAATTCCTACAATCCTAGTTGGGTGACACCGCCACCAATACCGCTCCAAAATCTTACCGACATAGTTGCAAAAGCCTTCGACTTGATTAAAAGTCAAGAAACGGAGTTGTCTAATCTTATGGGTGAAGTGAACCTTCTAAAGACTCAAGTAGGTGATTTGGTCATACAAAATAAGTTGCTAGAAGATCATATTGCTTAGTTGATCAGTCTAGACTTGCCTATTGAGCCTCTAGAGGTGCACCACATTGAATACTACACTGTTGTATTTGTAAGGGGCGAGAAAGAGTGGGACGACTCACAAGTTGATAATAGAGAGCCTACCAAGGTGACCAAGGAGGACCCAATGGTTGATGAATTTAAGATGATCCAAAATGCTACCCCGACCACTAGACATACATGCTTTGAGATGCAGGTTGAGCTTCTGAAAATATTGCTTGATGTAGTAATGGTGCAAAAAACTACATTAGAAATCCAAGACCAAAAGGTAGAAACAATTCAAGAAAATAAGGGTCGGAGTAAACGGAAAAAGAGAAAAAGAAGTATTTCTAGTGACTGGGCACAAGTTGAATTCAAGCCAAGGGATCAAGTGATTATCTATCATCATAAATCGAATATGTTCCCGGGAAGCAAGAGCACAAGAAGGTTCGGTCCATACTTCCTGAATCGTGTTCTTAAAGATGATTATGTTGAGCTGTGGCATAAGAACTCTGGGTATTTTAAAGTCAAAAAAATTCGACTAAAGCCGTAAAAGAAGCATGATCCGATTGACATGGGTACTACCGACCCTCCCGATCCAAAAACTTGACAGAGGTGGAAGGTCAAGCTAACGAACTAAAACAAGCGTTTATTAGGAGGCAAACTAATTTTTAAAGAAAAAAATTGGGACCCGATACGCACGATCGTGCATTTAGGACCAGTTAACGGCTAAGGTCATGCGCATTAGGCGCACGACCGTGCACTAACCCCGAAAAAAAAAAAAAGAAAATCGAAAAAAAGGAGAGGAGTTAGCGTTTCTTTTTTAGTTTATTTTTTCTTTTTCCTCCCTCTCCTTTCTTTCCTCTCACACGCTCGACTCCCCTCTGCTCTTTGTTCTGCGCTCTTTCCTCCCTCACAGCCTCCCTGCTCTAAATCTTTCTTCCTCACCTTAACTCCGGTTGACAACCACCACAGCACCAACTCCACCCCGCTTGAGCGATCTGCACAAGCCGCGCATCAACTCCCGTCCTACAATATTTGTCCTAAAGTACAAGATTCACACAAATTAAGAAAAAGAGAGACAAAACTAACGAATAGGAAGAAGAGAGAGATTTTAATGTTGATAAAAAAAGATGAGAAAAAAAAAAAGACAAAGGAAATTGCTAAAAAAGGATATTATGGTAGATTTTTTATTGAATAATATGGATAAAGATTATATTGAATGGGGTAATATTGTAAGAAAAGTATAGATATAAAAGGAAAGAAAAAAAGTACGATAAACATTTTGGGACAACGGAAAAGAAAAGTAGACAAACATATATTATAGGACAGAGAGAGTATATTATAAAAAACGTGTACTTATATCTAATAGACTAGCAATATTTATACATGTTAATTAACTATGTAGTTATGAAAGTGATTAAGTTCAAAAGCCTTTCAAATAATTAAAAATTATAAGCATTAGTGACTACTGTTATAAATTTGAGAGGAAAATAGAGAGAATAGGATAAGGGAGACAAATCAAATTCATCTTATTAGGTCACTCATAGAGGTCTTTTATAGAGATAGTACAAGATCTAGGATCATATCAAATCTAGGGTTTCTGTATGTACATCCACAAATAATAATATTATAACACACACACCCTTGGATGTACATCCCTAACTGTCTCATTAAAAACCTTGTCTGGAAAACCCAATGGGACAAAACCAAGACTAAGGGAAAAAGAGTGCAGTTATGATTCTTCCTCTCAACTTGAAATATATCCTCCTTGCTTGATTGAATTAAACATGCATCCCGCATTTGAGTTGAATCTTGTAGTTTGAGAACACTTGATGATATGTACTTTGGTTGATCAGTTCATGCCGAATTCTCTTCATACATCATTGTTGGCTCCTTTCAACTTGATTTGATGGATGGATAAAAACTCCATTCTTTCACATATCTCGAACTTCAAGCCGAAATTGTCTCATTACAGACCTTATATGACGAATTGCCTCATTAAAAACCATGCTTGGAAAAAACCCAATGGGATAAAAACCAAAGCCAAGGAAAAAAGAGTATAGTTGTGGACTAATGTTCCCCCACAGTTAAACATACAATCTTTATGCAATAGATTTATTTCATCATGGACTTTTGTAGAAGAATTGGTACTTCTAGACCAATAATCTTTATTTTATGTTTAGGGAGACAATAACTCATTGTCACATCAAATGACGTCATTGAGGTAATGAAGCAAGGTACAATAATGCACATATTGTATTGAGATACAATACTTCAAGACCTAATATCTCTTTCATTTTCTGATCAGGGGCAAAAGGCAATCCTTTTCCACACTTAGTGATCTTACTTCTATCGTTTTACTTAATGTGTGCACTTTAACCAAAGTCAATGAGTCTTTTATCCCATTCTTTATGTGCTCGGACTTCAGGCCGAGACAGTAATTGGTAGTTCCTAAGTCCTCCATTGCAAATCCATTCATTATGTAATTAGCCATTAATAGGACTCTTCTGGAGTTGATGAGGTAATTTTTCGTGGTCATTAATACCTATCAAAGAAACCTAACTTAACCAACTAAGTAGAGCGGCAAGTAAGGGTCGATCCCACAGAGACTCTTGTATTTGTGTTATTACTTGTATGCCAAGTAACCAAATGGTTTTTTTTATGAATGACTATCTAAGCTACTATGCAAAAATAGAAATAAATATGCATGCAAGGATGATTTGATTATATGAAAGACAAACGTGTTCAACTAGTTAAATCCATCATGATATTGAATTGTTGATCATCGATTCTCTTGATTCTCTTCTCACTTGAATAATCTATAATGACCCTACTAAGGATTAAGATCCAAACTTCAGATTTAGTTGATAGAACTACCAGTCTAACAACCCTAATTATATAATAACCTAGAAGACCTTCTAGATTCAATTAAACAACAGCATAACGATTCAAGTTATCAATAGAAACAAACACTTAGAGCAACCAAACATCTAAGTGACTTGTGAACTTATTCCCTTCTTTAACCAACTAGTCCAACCGGTACTAAATTGATTAAAGTATACTCTTGATAAAATTAACTCCGACCGGTAATTAATTAGATTCAGCTTTAACTAGAAATTCAATTAGGTGATCAATCTAACAAAACCCTAGTTTAGATTCAATTAAGCACAGGGAATAATTTCTATTCAAGTTTGTAGAGAATCAATCAAACCTCACAACTATATACAAAGCATGACTTCAATAACTAGCCAAACACAATAAATTTAGCAATTCATAATTAAATTAAAAACAAACTTACAAAGGTTTCAAAGTCTGCCTCAAGAGAGAAAACCCTAGCCTCCAAAGTTTTACAAAAGTTATGAGAAAAATAAACTAACATAAAGTATATATATATATATATGTCTTCTAAAATAACCCTCAAGACTTATATCTTAAGCCACATCTCGGACATGATATAATACATGCCCAAAAACCAAGAGCTCGGCCCAAAACTCCAGCCCAAAGTTAGAAATCCCGATTGCGCGGCTTCACCCATTGTGCGGTCGCGCATTGTGCTATCCAGCGCTTTTGCTCCCAGTTTCGATTGCGCGGCTTGATTGCTCAGGCTAGCACCCCGAGCTTTTCTTCTTGTTTGGCTTTTCATTTCTACTCCTTCAATCTTCATTCTAGCATCTCCTAGCCTCTTCAAGTCATCCACCACCGCCATGGTCAATCCAAATCTCGCCCCGTTGTTGCTCCTGAACCTAAAAACCTGCAAAACCGAGCGAACAAGCGCAAACTACCCGACAACACAAAATCCTAAAAACTGCATAAAAACCAACTTAAAACTAGTTAAAACATATGTAAAACATGCATCTAAACTACTCCTATATGCAAGCTATCAGGAGTTCCAATAATATTTAAATCATAAACAACTACGATTACATATCCTGACTTTGTCCTTTTTATGGACACACAAGGACTTATTTGATCGCTCACAAATCCTTGCCTTTGTAGATATTCCCTAAGGCGATCATACCACATTCTACCTAATTGCTTCAATCAATATAGAAAACTAGAACTCATATGATGTGGTTTTGATTCAAATGCTTCGGGAATTTTCAATCTTTCTGGGATTTTCATGTATATGTTGGTACCTTATGACCTATATAGGCATGATGTTACCACAACACTTGTGCAACCAGTCGAGCTCTGTATTTGATAACTTCATTACGTTTATTTTTCTTTCGTATGAACATATGAATGGTTTTACACATTCTAGTGTTGGGACTACAGGCCCAAAACACCTTGTTTGTTTAATGAAGCCAACTCTTCTTCTATAGCTTTTTCCAACTTTCTCAATCATCTCGATGTCGACATTCTTCCATGGTTTAGGGATCATTTCCATTACCTTCCATGACTTCCATGACAACTGAATAAGTAAATATATTGTCCATGTCTACATCTTCATAGTACCATCCTATACCAATACTTACATAATTCATCGACATTACAATATTTTGCCAATGCCATTTTCTTTGCTTTTCGAGTGTTTGAATAGAACTTCTTCAGGAATCTTATACTCTTGTTTATTTTTTGTCGATGTAATATTCGGATTCGTTTTCCGTCTCGATCGGAAAAACGAATTTCCTGGGTTACAAACAAACACGTATCTTAGTCCGCAAGTAACCTCGAATATAAGATTTAATTTTTAACATTTATTAGACTTAGCAATATCATTAATTCTATTACTCCTATACATATTTATACCTATATATCAAGTTAACATATGTGTTAACTTATTATTTTTTTCTATAACAAAAAAAAGAATCATATCTTTAATTAATATCATATCCACACGTAACTAACTAGATATCATCCTAGTTAAAACCTAATTAGCGACCCATCCTTCGTTAGCCGAACAACATCAATCACACTCGAGTTCTCAGCTTCTCTCCCTTGAGAAGAGCCGACAGTCCGATCACCGTGTTTCCCAATCACCGGCGTGAACAGCGGCAACACCCCATCCCGGTCGAATGCACTAGCCGTTTTCGCTACGATTCCGCCGTTAGTCGTGAGCAACGTCCACGGTTCCGATCGAACAGAGGAAGCCGTTATATCGTCGATTTATTCGGAGACCCGGAGTCGATCGACCCCTCATGTTAAGCCATCGTCATCATTCTTCCTCACTGCCCACATCGGGATTGCTTTCCTTCTAACCGATTATCGTTGCCTGTGGGCAGTTCGGGTAAGAACCAGGCCCTTGCCTCTTGTTCGCTCCTTCGTTCGGTCGGTATTGTCAAGCCTTGTCTAGACTAGGGGGTTCGTAGTGGTGGTACGACTTGGGCTGTGGTGTTCCAAAAGGTAGAGGTCGGGGTTGCCGTTGAATGTCCTGTTTGAAAGGGCGTTAGGGTCTTAGGAAAATTTTGTGATCATTCCACTTTTAGTATCTAGTTATATGGGTTTTTAGTGTCTTGGTATAGCTAGTTAGTGCATATAGTAGATTAGTAGAATTAGTGGTTAGAATATTTACAATATAGATTGAGTGGTTTGGTTTGATAATGGGTGGTATTATTAGGCGTTAAGGGGGAAGTAGAGTTGTTTTGCACAGTGCATTAACGAGTTATGGTTAAGCCAGTTAGTAGTATTTAGGATTAGTAACTAGTCTAGATTAGTAAGGACTGTTACGTGAATTAATGTTTTATGTAGGCTTTTGTTTTAAGGCTTAGGCTGGGGCGGGTTAGAATTGTTATATATTAGTTATGAAACTTTGTTGGTCGCGTTGTAATTGTTTATGTTAGTTAATGTTTCCCAAGGAATTAATTCTGTTTGGTTTCTTAAGTTTTCGTATTGGTAGAGACTCTTTCTTCGAGGTAAGTCGTTTTCGACTTGCTCGGTACTTCTCTTGCTTGTTAGATTTTATACTGTGATTGTAGGATTGATTTTGGGAACTAGTTCCGAATATCTTGTTGAAAGGTTTTGGACTTGCTTGTGTTGTTGTGTGCAAATAGGTTTTTAAATCGGTTTTATCGAAAATAAGTTTTTGAACGTTTTCTCTATGTTGGTACCGTTTCCGGCATGGCCATGCGCATAGTCGAAGGGAGGAAGAGTTGTCTATGGATGGTCAATGTGACGGGGAATCCGTGCCCCTTCAAAATAAAAACATTATCTATGCGTTTTGGCAAGTGCTCCAGTGGAGGCTTAGCCGAGGTTAGAAGGGAGATTGTGAAGTAGAGTGAGAGGGCTTGCCTCCGCACTCAGCTCCGGGTTTGAGCGCCTTGGAGGTTGGATTGCGAGATGGAGGAATTGCATTTTTGTAAGATTGTGTTTGTGAATGTGTATGTGGCTATGTGTGACTAAACAAAACTAATTAGGTATTGGCCTTTAGAGTTATGAGTGCACTCGTGGACTTAGATGCTGATCTTAGAAATGATTTTTCAAAACGGCTTGCAATTTCCGTATTCTTTCTAACTTGATAGATCAGTAGCTTACCCTTTGGGGAATATTTTTCATTTCCAGGTATGAATCAGAGAATCGTGCAGGAGCCTAGGCCGGTTGGTGGAGCGGATTGTTGATGCGCGTGTCACTAGTTGGGGGTTTGGGTGCATTAATTATTGCTATTATTATTAGTTCTTTGGTTTCCAATTTGTGTATTTTGCTTTAAGGTTAATCTAAGAGATTGTTGTTGGGAATGGATTGGTTTTGCTAATTGGTTTAATTGGTGGGCATCTGCATATTTTGTAATTTCAATTTTAGTAACTAAAAGGTTGGATGGTTTATGGTTTTCTCGTCGTGCCCGCGTTGCAAGATCCTAAAGTGTTGTTGTCAAACTCACTTAAGTAGTACCTAGTAAGGTCTACTACTAAGTAGTGTCATGTGTAAAGATGGGGTGTTATAAATTGGTATCAGAGTCAGGTTAACAACAGGGCACATGGAACTGACCAACGAGTGTACCCGAGGTCCAACTTAAAACTAAAATCGGCCGGCGTTTTCAAAAAGTTTTTACTGGGGTAGGTGACACGTCGCGACTCCGCACCGCCAACTGAAGGACTTCCAATAGTTTAGTTCTGTAACTTCTAATTCTTAGTGTAGGTTTCATAGAAGCCAAACCCGTTTATAGCGCTAGAATTATTATGGGAGCATTAAGAAGCAATAAGCACAATACTAAAGTGTTGGGCTTTATGGTCTCCAAGGGTGCGTAGTACGGATCCGTTAAGGTGATCGAGTAGTGGAATCTACTACAAGAGAAGGAACGGGTGGTCGACATTGAAGGAAATGGAGCAAGCTGGAGCAAACCTAACCTAAGCGTCCAAGTCATAAGAATTGGAGGTGATCGAATTCCAGCTAAGAATGGGGGCCGAAGAAAGGATGTTGCTCGCTTTAGGAAGAGATGAACACCCGACTTAAGAAGATTAGCATGAAGTTTGAAGTGGAGGACAATAAGGGAATGTAGTAATTCACCACTGATCTCATTTATACGGAGTTTGATCATACAAGAAATGAGAGGTAGGACGAGAACAACTTGTTGACAACGCGAGTCCATGTATTGTGAATCCATGTGGACCATATTGAAGAATGTGTGCAAGACAACGTGAAGGGTAACTCCCACCTTGGAGGATGTGAGATTAAGTAAGTGAAGGTAGTAGACAAAGGACTTAAAAGAAGTCTTGGGCAGGAACTCTCATGGAAATCACCTATATAAAAGTCGTCGAGAAATCGGTCAAGACCACCTCACGGATACCTTTGGCTAAAGAATACCATGGTTCATCCTTGCTAGAGAAGAGGAAGATTGGGAAGTGTCACATTAAAAACATGCGTAGTTAGTAAGATATTGATGGCGGTGGAGTTAGAGTCAGGTAATAAGGAAGTTTTGTGAATGATTCTCGAAAAGTAGTAGCCATAGCATTACACTATCATGTAAAGGAAGACAGAGTTAAGACAAAAATAGTCACAACAACTAAACCCAGTTTGTTTATAGGAGATGCAATCGAACTAAGACCATGACCTGGAAACATGTTGTTGAGAACTCACCTTCATTAAGTGCCTAGGATGACTGGAATACGAGTTAGCATCATAAAGAGAGAAGGAATTGTTTGGATCTAGTTTGAGTTGAACATGGATGTAGACTCTATTTCGTAGTGGGTGATCAAATCTTAATGAGGAGTTACCTGGAAGGAGAAATTAACAATGTTTAGCCTTTGAAAGGAGGTCTAGACTGGTAACTTAACCAAACGAAGCATAGAGATCAAGCAATAAAGAGCTTTAGGAGCAAATTGGACAAAGGAGGATAAAGGCCTTTTTGGGTACTGACAATAATACAAGTATAATGGTAAGAAGGGATCAATCTAGGGGGAGTTAAGGATATGATCCTCGACATGAGGAGAAGTTATCTATGTTGTTGAACGCGGAATGTATTGGTTAGTTGAGACAAGTTCACCACAAGTGAAGTACCGCATGTGAGTTTTGGATATCTAAGTCATGTGAGCATTTGAAGATGTTTTCATGGGAAGTTGTCAAGACTACAAATCCAATGAGAACTAAATCATGCTAGTTACTTCAAGTCAACGATTAGACTACTCAAACAGGTTTCTTAGTGCTTGGACCAAATTGTGACGTTGGAATTGAATACTTGAGTAATGGAGCCAATGGAGAAGGAGTAAATGCATTGAGTCCTCCTCTGTAAGAGGTTTGGTTTGGTTCATAAGAAGTTGAACTTAACATTAGGATTAAAAATTTGTTTTCATGAAACATTGCTCGGGTGGATTAACCATGGTGAAGTTTGGCAATCTCCAGATTTGGTTAAATGCCGAGTTACTTTTAGTTGAGGACTTGAGAAGAGGATGCCTAAAATATAAATGCATGTTATATGAACATTTTATGGTAAAGAATGTGGTGAAGTAAACTATTTTCCAGTAGGGCGTGTGAAGTTATTGGGCAAGGACCTTTATCGACTAATTAGACCGAATGTAGGGGCCTTTATCAATGATATCTTTGTCTACTACTGGACCTGGAAGAGCAAGCTTCACTCGTTGAGACTGCATTGATGAGTTAACAATACCAGTGGTGTGTAAGGCTCATGGAATATGTTTCCGGATAAACGAGGAGCATGTTGTGAGCATGTAAATTTCTAGAGAGAATCAATGTTATAATATGTTAGAAGAATCTTTTGAAACAAGAATGAGTCATAAAACATATGGAATTAAAATTAAACTTTTGGTGGGGTATAAGGAAGAATTCTAGTCTAAACCAATATTGACTAGATTAAGTGCAATTAAGGAAATCGCTTGGAAGGTAGGTTACCAAGAGAGTTGTGACTAGTTGAAGGCTAGGGTGACTTGTATACTCAAACCGCCTATATCACAAGATCACGAGAGATATACAAATTTTAAATAACGCCTCAAAGCCATAAGAGGTGTGTCATGATGGAAAAGGTTGATTAATCACTTTTATATCTGAAGAGATAAAGTTGTTGGAGTCATGCGAGCAGAATCAAGAAAAGGAACAAGTGAACAAACCCAAGGTATTGGACACAAACAAATGCGGCATATGCTAAGTTTGGATAGACAAATATCGATTAAGGAATGCATTCATAAGTAAAAGTTGAAGCATAAGATGCGAGAATGGCTCAAACTATTCGAAGATCGTGACTTGGAAGTTATTGATATTGAGGAAAGAGATTAATGAAGGAGGCATTACAAGGGGGATACTCGAAGTGTGTTGTCTAGATTTAATGACAAGAGATATTAGGTATCTTGAAATATTAGTCGAATATGACATAGATGTGGATGTTGCTTCACTCAAATGATCCACACTTACATGAAAATTGGACAAAGGAATAGAACCATAGAAGTAGTTTAAGGGTACTTTGGGTAAGACATGTAAGAGAGAAAATCAGTCTTCTAGGCGGAGAAAATTTGCAAGCGATAAGACACATGCAGGGTTTTGAGAACCACAATGACAACCTGGAGTGCACAAGATGATAGTAACTGTTAGAGATGGATGGTTCACGATTAGATTTCGATAGAAAGTGGATGAGGCACTAGGAATGAGGTTTTGTATGGGAAGAGATGTAGGATGCCGCTGTGTTAAGATGACCCCTCAGATGTAGTTGGAGAGAGGCCATAGATAATTGGGGAGACAATTAGGAAGGTGGACTTGACCCGTGGGTAAATGCGGGCTACTCGGAGTCATCAGAAGTCCTACTTGGACAAGAGGCATCGACCACTACGGTTTGAGACAAGGGTACACGTATGGTTGAGGGTGTCACCAACTCACAGGGTCAGGAGATTCAGGGAGAAATGGATTCTGAGTCTCGGCCATATTCGTCCGTTTGAGGTTTTGAAAAGAGAGGGTGAAGTTGTAACACGGCCATATAAACGTAAATGTTTAAATAGCGGAAGAGAAAGTTAGGGTTTGAAAGTTCTCGGTTTTCGAAAATTTTTTGTTTTAAAAGTTTTCGGTTTTGAAAACAAAACATTTGGCTCTGATACCATAATTGTAACACCCCTATTTTACAACATTGGGTATTACCGCCAGTGACCTCGGACTTTACCGTCCAAAGTCACCCAAGGCTTTTAGAATGATATAGAACATTAATAAAGCGGAAATAAGCACATTTCATAAAATAGAAAAGATGCTCCCGAAGGAGACTTAGTTCTTACAAACGTCTTACATTGTCTTCATAATAAAAGGTACTTGAAATCAAATAACGAAAACATCTTGTTTAGTCAACAAAACGATATTAAACCAAAAGGAAATGATAAAAGCATCTTGTCGGATCCTTGACCTTCCTTCACTTCACTTCGCCTTTCTAGGGTTCCTGGATTCTGACATAATTCGCGAGGGGCGATAGAATGTCAGGCAAACATGCGGAAAAGAAGAATTAGTCTAGGAGACTAACCAAGCGGGAATGGAACTTCCCGAGGGTATTTCGGTAATTTTTATTTATTTTCGAAAGAGATACTAGGGTTGTGTTTATGAATGGGCTATACGATAAGGCTTATGTATGTGGAGTATTCATGGTTCAAAGAAGAGTATATCTTAGACAAAGATAACTCGAAAAGCGATAGAAGAACTACGAGATTGTAGACTTCTTTAGGATATCGAAAGTATGTTGGGAACATTTACTAATTCATACAAGTAAAAACCTCTCGCGCCTTGAGCGGACCGAGAGCCGGATCGATCATTTGAGACCGGTCCGATTTTGGTATCTTAAATGTGCATTACCACTTATCTTGTATAGTGACGAAATATATTCGACTTTGTTAATGATTTTTTTATAGAGAGTGGTGGGACACGGATAATCCGAGCCACCCGAGGGAGAACTTCAATTCCCCGGCACTTAGCTAGAGTGCGCACATCCCTCCTTGCAATCGGAACGGACGGAGATCATGATCCCGAAAGTCGTATGGACGTACGACTTAGTAAGGTTATATAGAGGCGTTGGATATTCCATGCCCCTTTCTAGTTTATTCAAAGTAAATCTCTGAGCGAGACCACAAGCAATCAAGATAATAACCACACTAGCATATATAATCCTATTACAGAATATAAAGCATCTATGCTAACAATGGGTCGTTATATCTAGCATTCGATATTTCCTAGGTTCATTTAATTACTTAAGCATACAAGTTGTTCCCAACATCGAGAATTTTTACGGAATGAAATATAAAGGTTGCAAGGGGAAATTCCACTTGCCGTAGCGTAACGGTTTCTTACGAACGAGCTTTGACGAACTTAGGCGATTCCTTACTACGAGCGAGGATTCCGACCTAACGACACGGAAGTTTGCGAAAGGCTTAAATCATGATTTTCCTCCCAAAGTTTGGATTATCTCTTATAATATTTTATAAGAGAGTTTGAGATTCTAAATTATTAGAATAATAATTTAGAAAGTTATTTTCCTTAAAATAATAATATTCCTTTATTATTATTTTGGTCTTGTAATATCCTTATTATTCCATAAAACCTTTATTAAAATAATTATTAAAATAATCTTTTTTACTTATTTATATTAATTAACTATTACTTTTCAATTTCCAATTATTCTTGGATGGACCTTAGAATATTATCACCCTTATCTAGAATACTTTATTAATAATATTTTATTAATAGAATTGCATTTACTTACATAATTCACATTAAATAAAGTTGTCATGCTTATAATCCCTCTACATGGAAGTTTCCATAATTAGAAATTTCTATTTTCTTTATAAAGTAGCTTACTAAAATTAGATTAATCCTACTTATTATATTCCTATAGTCCTTTTATGTTATAAAGTTTATAAAATATCTTTGATCGTAGATTTTAATATCCTCATGACTTGTAACAATATACTTTTGACTCATAATATCCTACTATATATTTAGAATTATTATTATAATATTATAGTTTATAAAAATAATATTTTCCTTATAATTAGAAGATTCCTTTCCATGCAAGTCATCTTCCTACTTTATAATATCCTAGATTATTTGTAATGTCATACTTGATATTTTTAATTAAAACTCATGTCTTGTGCCAAATCTCTACACTTAGAGATTATTAACCTAATGTTTTGCTCATGAGTGACTTTAGTAATATTTTCATTAATTACTATTATATCTTTCTAGAATCTATGTTCAAGGTCAAACTATAGTCCATGTTCACAAGTTTTGAACAATAGTTCTTTTATTATGTTTTTCTTCATTTTATTTCTATAGTATGTCATGAATATACTAACATCACCATCATCTAGTATCATAAATCGATCTAGTTTATTTTATAGTCACATTTAAATACTTAATAAAAATTCCTATTTGTAGTAGCTTTACACCTAGAGGTACACCATTTATGTTTTATTAGCTAATGGATAAACTTAATCTTTATTATTAAAATTACATAATATGATATCATCCATAATCAAGACATGCAAAAATTTATACTTTTAGTGAGTAAAGAATTCATTTCATAAATCCACGTATTGTGATCAACTTTACAATATAATTATCTTGTATAGTTTAGGCCATGCAATAACTTTTATCTACTAGGGACTTTGTTAATTTCATATAAGAATGATAATGGTGCCCTTATTTTACTAGATAATGATTCTATTTAATAATCCTTTTATTTAAAAGACTAAATAATATGATATCATCTCTTGATCTAAGACATGCACAAAATTTCTAGAGGTCTTAATTAATCTTAGAGATGATAATATTGGTTATAAGTTTAGTATGCTACTTTTATTTCATAAAAATCTATTTATATTATGAATGAGCATGCTACTAATAAATTTAACTAAATTTATCTACTTGTCTTATTTAACTTAAGTTACCAAGGTAACTTAGCTTTGTTTCTAGTTTTTAACTAACAAGATCTTACTAACATTTTTTTTTATTCCTTATTTGATTTCTAGCATTTCATAAAAGAAACTCACTAAATTATAAATACTTAAATTGAATAAATAAAAATTAGGATTAGATTTTATACTTTCACAATTCTGTAATTACAGAATACTGGAGAAGAGGCAGGGAGGGGGCCGACGGACAGGGGCGGCGGCGGCACCGGCGGCACTGGCGGGGGACTCGGCGGCGGATGGCGGTCCGGTCGGGCTCCAAGGGTGGTCCGGCGGGGCTCCAAGGAAGAGAAGGTGAATTTTGATGGTGTTTTTGTGGAGAAATTCTACTTGCAATGTGCTGATTTTTCTAAGGATGAATGGTGTTTTTGCTAGAAGAGAGAACAAAAGGTTGAATAAGTGCTTGGAAGAGGGTTTTTATAGACAATTTGATGAAGTCTTCAATCCATGGAAATGGTGGATGCCCAATGAGGAGAGGGAGGATGCTCTTGGATTGGTCAAGTTTGTGCTTCTTCCATGATGATGAGAGGGTGAGGTAAGAGTGGAGATTCAACAAGCAAAGGGAGGTGGAAATGGCATGCAATGGCCAAATTTCAATCAACGTACAATCAATCAGACTATTGTCTGATGTTGTCTTTGGAGGAGAAGGGAAAGTAATGGAATAAATTAATAAGGATGGTGTTTTATGTAAGAAAGTTTGTTTGGTCTAGCGGGATTGGAGAGGGCGTGTGGGTTGAGTTTGCAAGAGGTCTCGGGTTCAAATCCCGGCTCTTGCATTCTTTTTACAAAGTTTGTAATTGGATTTTTAGGCCTTTATGTAATTTATTTTTATAAAAATAATTTAAATCCCTAAAAGACATTATTTTTAATTAATGTCCTCTTTATTAATTCAAGCTCCTCATATAATTTATTGAATTTATTTATTGTAAATTTTCTTGATAATCTCTTTTAAAGGAGATAATAAAAGTTAGTATGGCACTTAGAAATTCTCATTTTTAATTTAGAGAAAAGAAAATAATTTATTATAATAAATATTATATTATATTAATTTTAAAATGTTGGAATATCGCGGATATTACAATAGTACCCCCTTAATTTAGTTTCGTCCCCGAAACTAGAGAAAAGTAGGATGGTACTGAGATGTATAGGCAAAAAGCAATTACAAGATTCACAACTCGTGAGGGAACCACGGGGTCTAGTACCCCCTTAAAAGGATTATACTAGTGACGTTCAAGAGGACATTAACTCTGGGAAACGCCTCTGCATGTCTTGCTCGATTTCCTAGGTTTCCCAAGTTGTACCCTCGTTGCCATCTTTGGACCAAAGTACACGGACTAAAGGTACTTCTTTTTTGCGTAATTGCTTGACTCGGTGCTTTACAATCCTGAGTGGTCTCTCTTCGTAAGTTCAATTCGACTGGATTTCGACATCGTCGAAGTTGATCACGTGAGATTCGTCGGGCACATACTTCCTTAAGAGTGACACATGGAACACATTGTGTACAGGGTGAGCAGATGGTGGCAAAGCAACTCGATAGGCCAGATTGCCGACTCTCTCAAGGATTTCGAAGGGTCCTACATAGCGAGGGTTGAGCTTGCCTCGCTTTCCGAAGCGGAAAACGCCCTTTGATGGAGATACTTTGACAAAAACCTTATCTCCTTCTGTAAACTCAATGTCTCTCCTCTTCAGATCTGCATAAGACTTTTGTCGACTCTGGGCGGTCAACATTCTTTGACGGATGAGGGCGACTTCGGAGGCAGTTTGCTCTATTAGGTCAGGACCTAAGAGAATCTTGTCGGCGTTATCATCCCAACAAAGCGGGGAACGACATTTCCGGCCGTATAAAGCTTCAAAGGGAGCCATCTTGATGGAGGAATGCCAGCTATTATTGTAGGTGAATTCTATAAGGTGCAAGCTGTCATCCCAGCTTGTTGTGCGGTCGAGCACACATGCTCGAAACATGTCCTCAAGAGTTTGGATGGTCCTTTATGATTGACCATCCGTTTGAGGATGGAAAACTGTGCTGAATTTCAGTTCTGTGCCCATGGCCTTGTGTAGCCCTTGCCAGAAAGAGGCCATGAAGCAACCGTCTCGATCAGAGATGATCGTCTTTGGGGTCCCATGGAGGCGGACTATTTCCTTGACGAAAATTGTTGCTAGCTTTGGAGCATTCCACTTCTTTTGAATGGGGATGAAGTGGGCGCTCTTGGTGAGTCGATCCACGATAACCCAGATAGAATCCTTCTGCTTTTGGGTCTTGGGCAGATCGGTTACAAAATCCACTGCAATATCTTCCCATTTCCATTCTGGCACGGAAAGGGATTGCAACTTTCCTCTAGGTCTTCGATGTTCGATCTTTACTTTCTGGCAGACCAAGCATTTAGATGAGAACTCTGCGACATCTTGCTTCAGGTTTGGCCACCAGAAATTTCTGCGTACATCCTTGTACATTTTACTTGCTCCTGGGTGTACTGAGTAGGCAGATGAGTGGGCTTCCTTTAAGATGATCTTTCGGAGCTCGTCCACTACTGGCACACAAATTCGGTTTTGAAACCATAGAGGAACCGTCATGTTGAATGACAAACCCTGGTGCCTTGCCTTCTTTTACTTTGCCGCTTATCTTGATCAGCATGATGTCCTCCGTTTGCTTTTCTTTAATCTTTGTTAGCAAATCAGATTGGATTTCCAAAGTGTTGAGACGACCTTGTTGTCTTTCGAACCAGACCTCGATGCCTTCTCTGATCAGTTCTTGTTGCAGCTTTGGCTGGGTCGTTAGCATTGCAATCATGCCCTCTTGTTGTGTCTTACGACTGAGAGCGTCTGCTACGACATTAGCTTTGCCCGGATGATAGAGCAGCTCAATGTCGTAGTCCTTTAGTAGTTCCAGCCATCTTCTCTATCTCATGTTTAGTTCCTTCTGGGTGAACACATACTTCAAGCTCTTGTGGTCTGTGTAGATCTGACATTTGACCCCGTACAAGTAGTGTCGCCAGATTTTTAAGGCAAACACCACCGCTGCTAGTTCGAGGTCGTGGGTCGGGTAGTTCACTTCATAAACTTTGAGCTGACGAGATGCGTAGGCAATCACTTTCCCATTCTACATGAGCACACATCCCAAGCCTTGCTTTGAGACATCATGTAGACCACATAGCCGTCGTGTCCATCTGGCAGGGTCAAAACTGGTGCGCTTGTTAGACGCTTCTTGAGTTCTTGAAAGCTTTCTTCACATTTTTCGTCCCACACAAACTTCGTGTGGGTTTTCCGGAGCAACTTCGTCATTGGTAGGGAGATCTTTGAGAATCCATCGACGAATCTTCGGTAGTACCCTGCAAGTCCTAGGAAGCTGCGAATTTCTTTTACATTCTTCGGTTGCTTCCATTCTGAGACTGCTTCAATCTTCTTTGGGTCCACCATCACTCTGTTTTGATTGATAACATGGCCTAGGAAAGCCACTTCTTTGAGCCATAAGTCACACTTGGATAATTTGGCGTAAAGTTGGTTGTGCCTTAAGATTTGTAGCACTGTTCGAAGGTGTTCTTCATCCTCTGCTCGATTCCCGGAGTATATTAGGATGTCGTCAATGAAGACGATGACAAACTTGTCGAGGTATTCATGGAAGCATCGGTGCATCAAATCCATGAACACCGCAGGTGCATTAGTCAGACCGAATGGCATTACTACAAACTCGTAGTGGCCATAGCGAGTGCGGAATGCGGTCTTCGGAATGTCCTCATCGCGGATCCGAAGTTGATGATAGCCTGATCTCAGGTCGATCTTGGAGAAAACTTTTGCACCCCGGAGTTGATCTAAGAGATCATCTATCCTTGGAAGAGGATTCTTGTTCTTGATGGTGACCTTGTTCAGTTCTCTGTAGTCGATGCACAAACGGAAGGTTCCGTTCTTCTTCTTCACAAATAGTACGGGCGCTCCCCAGGGCGAAGCACTCGGTCGGATGTAACCCTTCTCAAGCAGTTATTCGAGCTGACTCTTGAGTTCTTTCATCTCTAGCGGGGCCATTCTGTAGGGCGCTTTAGAGATTGGGGCGGTACCAGGCTCGAGGCTTATTAAAATCTCGACTTCTCGTCGACGAGGCAATCCGGGGAGTTCTTTTGGAAAAACGTCGGGAAATTCTCGGGCTACAGGGATCTCCTGAATATCCACGACCCTTTTCTCCGTTGGCTCGAGGTAACAAAGATACCCAACACAGCCCTGTCGGAGTAACTTCCCGGCCTTCATGGCGTTGATCACTTTCCCGTTTTCTTCTTCTCGCTTTCCCTTGAATCTGCAAACGTGTTTTCCTTCAAAGTTGATGGTTACAGTCCGGGTGTAGAAATCGATTATTGCTCCATGCTGAGACAACAAATCTCTTCCGAGAATGATGTTGTAGGGATCCATCGGGATGCATATCAAGTTGGAGTGAAAGATTACTCCTTGAATACATAGGGGAAATTTGCCTAACTGTCTTGTCCCTATTATCTTTTCTCCATTTGGAAGATTCACTATGAACGGTTCACACTCCTCGAGGTTATCTAATCCTAGAAGTTCTACGCACTTTTCGGATATGAAAGAATGTGAAGCACCGGAATCGAAGAGTATAAACACATCTTTAGAACGGATATGGAGAGTACCTTGGCAAATGGGTTCTTCTGGCTTGTCAGTGGTGCGCATCTCATACAATCTCTGCCCTTGACCCTACAAATTCATAGGCCCCTTGCTTTTCTGGTGAGTTGTGGACTGAACCGAAGTGGTTCCTGTTGGCTTGTTTGACGCATGTGGTCGTTGGGATACTGTGTTCGAGCGGGTCTGACCTGCTGAATTCGCTGGTTGCTTGTAGAATTGTCGGAGGTGTCCACCTTTGTTGCAGTTGTAACATCTTCTTGGGGGCTTGGGACACTTCCGGTTTATGTGCCCGGGTTCAACACAGTTGTGGCAGACGATTGGGGTCTTTGTGGATTCAGCCTCAAGGCTTGGTCTTGTACCAACCGACGAAGCCTTCTGCTTGCTTTTCTTTGACCATTGGGATCCTTGCGGCGATGCTGGCCTCTTAAACCCACTGTGACTGGAGTGGTGAGGCTTTCCTCCACCGAACTTCTTGCGCTCGGGAACCTTCAGAGTCGACTCCATTTTATGCGCATGATCCACATACTCCTCCAAGGTCGTGAAGGAGCGGTTTGCCATCCAAGGATTGATGTGGTCGCTCATCCAGCGGTGGAAGTGTTTGATCTTCTGCTTTTCAGTGGTAATCTCCTCATCAGCATATTGCAGCAGGTGGTTAAACTTCTTAGCCCTTTCCAGCACGCTCAACCCATGCAGCTTCGGGGAGTGGAACTCATCCAGCTTTTCATCTCGCATTGATTCCGTGAAGAATCTGCGCATCATCTTGTTCTTGAACATTGCCCAGCTTAAATCTGGGCGGCTGGATAGACTAGAACTCTCCCACTACTCGCCTGCTTCATCTTTTAATTTAAGTGCATCCATGTGCACCTTATTTGTTTCCGAGCATGGTATGTTGCGCAGGAGTCGCTCCATATGAGAGAACCAGTACTGCACTCCTAACGGGTCTCCAGTTCCGTCGTACGAGTCGGGCTTCATGGCGTTGAATGCCTTGATTCCCTCGGTGAAGCTGATCAGGTTTCGCCTCTCGGGATTGACTTCCGCCACTTGGGCTACTTCCTCTTGCACTTCCTCTGGCACCCCCTCTGGTGCTTCGATGTCTGCGGGTTTAGCAACCGCAACAGGAACTTCTTCTCGAATCAATTGTTGTACAAGAGTACGGAGTGAGGCTATAGTTTCCGCATTGAATGCAATTGGCGCTACAGGTGCAGGGGGTGGGTTTTCTCGTGGTCCCCTTCGAGCTTCAGACTGACTCTCATCATGTCCTTCCCTAAGTTCAGTGGAACTGCGGTTGGTAGCTTTAGTGTTGACCATCTGAACGTTTTAGGTTTTAGTTTCATTTGTTAACTCAGTAGTATAGTTACAAATAGATACACAAGTGTTAATAACTGAAAGGAAATTTCATTAATAGATTCATAAGGACAAGTACAAGGGCTTTTATATCTTAAGCCGTGTTTAACATAGGAAAGAAAGCTAATCCGGGTTGACTTTCTAGGTACAAAATGAAGTCGAAAGAAGTGGTCTAAGCTCACTTCTTGGAAAGGAAAATACAATGCTAAGGGAACTAGATACGGTCAGTATAAGTATCAAGGAACCCTTCCTCGAAGAGAGTGTCATAAATGATCCCCGAGTCGTTGCTAAGGAGCAAGTTGGCCTGCTCTATTCTGCGATAGCGATGGTTTTCGCGGGCCTGAAGTTCCGCGATGCAGATCCGGAGTTGGAGCCTTTCCTCTCGCTCCCTCTTCGTCTCGGCGATCCACTCGTTGTGGTGGCTCTCCAGCAAGCCACGGTTTACCCTACGTCTTCCAGTGGGCACGACACCGGAAGGTGGTGGGGCGTTCACCATAGGTAGTCGAGCACGGCGGTTGGACGATTCACCCTCCTCCCAAGTAGTGAACCCTTCCATCTGAATCTCCCTCGGGGCTTGCCTTGCCTGCTTGAATATTGAAGGTGGCCCGTAGAATCTCTCCTCCATGTTGTTGGATTCTAACTGAAGACGTCGGAGGAGAGCCTCGTCCTCCTCGCACCAAAAGTGTGACATCGGTGGCATTGGCCCGTCGGGTTCGGGCGCTCGGGGAGGTGAAACTACCTCCATTCTTGGGATCCGACTGGTGGACGGCATGACCCTCGGAACTTCTATCATTGGTGGCATGGGAGTTGGTGGCACATACTCCATTACTGGTGGTGGCGGTGGTGTCTCGGGGTCAATGACCACCCCGTCTGAATCCTCTTCCTCAGTCTCCTCAAACTCTTGCTCCGCCTCATTCATGGCATCCCACTCAACTTGGGCCTGCCACAGAAGCTCGAACTCCTCATCGTTCACTTCTTCGTTTTCCCCGTTCTCAAAGTCGAGCTCGGGTACTATTGCCTCTTGTTGGTACTCGGGCACCAACTCTTCATTCTCCTCATCGGAGTAGTCCTCGGGTTCATAACCCGGGGCCATTTCCTCATCCTCCGAGGGGTAACCCTCAGGCTCGTACACTGGTGACGGGGGCAGTGCAGCCGGAGCGGGCTCGTCATCTGAAAGCTCGATAGGGAGGTTGGGGTCCTCCTCGGGATCTTCTTCCGACTCCTCCCACGGCTCTCCGACTTGATCAATTTCCATATTGACTCCAGGCTGATCTTCCTCGTGCTCATCGTCGTAATAGGGAAAATAGGGGTTCGGAGCATGCATCCCAAAGCGGGCTCCATTGGCGTGGTTTCCAGGGTGGTTGTTTCTCGGGCTAACCATGGTGTATCTGAGGAAGGGAAAGAAAGGGAAAAGGCGTTAATATAGAACCTCCTTAGTTTCTATGAAATGAAGACGTAATGAAGGAAGTCAAGGATTTGAGAATTTAATAAGTTAAAACTTTGCTTTACATTTTTCATTTTCTTAGCACATGTGAGCTTTACATTTTAGGACGGGTCAATTGCTTCGGTTTTGGAACAACACGTTCGTGAGTTTGCTTCCAAAAGTCGAACAACCGTTCTCGATGAAGGAGTTTCGGCCCATCTCATGTTGCAACGTCTTTCAAAAGGTGATCTCTAAGATTTTGGTAGAGAGGATTCGGCCTTTGCTTCCTAGAGTGGTAGCCTCTAATCAAGGGGCGTTTGTACCCGGTCGACTATTGGTGCACAATGTAGCGGTAGCCCAAGAAATAGTGGCCAATTATGAGGAGCCAAGTACCTCAAGAAGATGTGTGATTAAGGCCGATTTACACAAGGCCTATGATTGTGTGAGTTGGGAGTTTTTGAAGAAAACGCTCGAGTACCTAAAGTTCCCTTCCAACGTGGTACGCCTCTTAATGGTATGTGTTTCTACCCCTAGATTCTCAATACTTGTTAATGGGGAAGCTAAAGGGTTCTTTGAGGGCAAAAGGGGGTTGAGGCAAGGGGACCCACTCTCCCCCTTTCTTTTTGTACTTGTTATGGAGATGTTGAGTAGGAGATTAAAAGACGTGAGCACCGGGAGGGGTTTTTACTTGCACCCTAAGTGCAAGCAATTGGGTCTTGTGAGTATTGCATACGCGGATGACCTACTAGTGTTTTGCAAACCTAAGGGGGACTATTTGAGAATGGTAACCGGGTGCTTGAGGGAGTTTGGAGAAGACTCGGGCCTAGTCACTAGCAACATGAAAACTCACATGTACTTTGGTGGTGTGGGTGAGGGTGAAAAAAGTGAGATAGCTAGTAATCTTGGGTTTGAGCTTGGAGAGTTTCCGATGAGATACCTTGGGATTCCCTTACACACCAAAAAACTTCTCCTTCCGACTATGACCCCCTCTTGAGTAAAGTTACCAACCTACTTCAAAAATGTTGCCTAAAAACCCTCACTTATGTCGGGAGAGCGGAAGTGATAAGGTGTATGGTGGGAGGAGTGCTTACCTTTTGGGTGCAAATTATGGTTCTACCTTCTAGGGTCATTAAAAGAATTGAGGCCTTATGTAGAAATTATCTTTGGTCGGGGAGGATTGAGGGGAAAAAAGCCCTTGTGGCATGGGAGGATGTGTGCAAACCGTATGAGGAAGGAGGGCTTAATTTTAAGGAATTAGGGGCATGGAACAAGACGGTCTTTTACCGGCTAGGTCATGACATTCTTGTGGGGAATGAGAACCTTTGGATGGAGTGGGTTGGGAGGAACCACGTGAGAAGGGTTGACTTTTGGAATGTGTCTATCAACAATTTGGACTCATGGGTGTGGAGGAATTTGATGAGATTGAGGGAACCCATGAGGGACGTGCTCGAGGGGACCAACATCTTGGCCATTACAAAGCCAAGTGGGGGGTTGGACACTAAGGCGTTGTACGAGTTGGTGAGGGACAAAAAAGAAGTGGAAGATTGGTGTGTGGTAGTGTGGAAGGTAGTGAAAGCAAGAGCGTGGAGCTTCAGGCTTTGGCTAGCTTATAAAGGGAGACTACCTACGGGGGATAGACTTTTTGAATGGGGGTGTGTGAGCTATAACGTTTGCCCATTGTGTAACTCACACCCGGAGTCTACTGAGCATTTATGGGGATCTTGCCCGTTTGTGAGACGAGTGATGGAGAAAGTGTGGAGGTGGGTAGGGATACACACAAGACAAAGGGGCTTAAGAGAATGGGTGGAGTGGTTTACTTATTCCCCGGGGCGGGGGAGTACTCTATTCAAGATCAAACTCATCACTTTCCTTGGTTTGGTGTACCACACCTGGACACTTAGAAACATGGTGGTTTTTGAAGGTGAAAAGCCAATCGTGGACAAATGTGTGGAAGTGATTATCTTCGAGTCCAAGCAAAGAATTATGGTGGAATGCAAGTTTGAAGACAAGAAGGAAGAAGCATTAAAACGAAGATTCGGCATTTGAGGTTAGTGGTGGCTCGCTCCTCACTTGGATGTTGTCTTATGGATTGCTTTTGACATACTCTTGCTCTCACTCTTGTTCTCTTGAGGATCTTGTATTTTCCCACTTGATTAGTGGAGGTGTGGCCTTTGGTTGTGGTTGGGTAGCACTTGAGCCTACCTTGCTTTGTTTTGGTTATGGGTTCTAGACCCCGTTCTTGTTAGAACCGAGGGGTACCGAGTTTGCCTCGGGTTTTTGTGTACATAGGCTGAGTGTCTATAGCTTTTTGGGGATGGTTGGGTCTTAGACCCGGTTTTTGTTAGGCCCAAAGGGCAAGTTTTTCCGGATATGCGTATCCGTGGCTTGGGTTATATTTTTCACCTTGACTTTATGGTCAAGCGTGTCGTGTACATTCTCCCTTCTCTTTATATATATTTACCACGTTTCGAGCTTATAAAACAAGTCTTGAGATTACTAACAAATTGTAATGGTATGAGTTTTAATTTGATCTTTCTAAAGAAGTATTTAAATTCCCCATGAATCGAAATATTCGAAATATTCAAATCCTTTGAAATATAGACAAGGCTTTTGTAAAAGTATTAGTTCTAGAACTAAGTATTTGACACCTAAGGTTTTTAGTATTCTTGAGAAACTTTTCTTAGCTAAGAAATTTTGAAATTCGAATGTTAATATTCCTAGGTTTCTTTAGAGGGTAGAGAAGGAAATTTCTCTATAAACGTAAATGTTTAAATAGCGGAAGAGAAAGTTAGGGTTTGAAAGTTCTCGGTTTTCGAAAGTTTTTTGTTTTAAAAGTTTTCGGTTTTGAAAACAAAACATTTGGCTCTGATACCATAATTGTAACACCCCTATTTTACAACATTGGGTATTACCGCCAGTGACCTCGGACTTTACCGTCCAAAGTCACCCAAGGCTTTTAGAATGATATAGAACATTAATAAAGCGGAAATAAGCACAATTCATAAAATAGAAAAGATGCTCCCGAAGCAGACTTAGTTCTTACAAACGTCTTACATTGTCTTCATAATAAAAGGTACTTGAAATCAAATAACGAAAACATCTTGTTTAGTCAACAAAACGATATTAAACCAAAAGGAAATGATAAAAGCATCTTGCCGGATCCTTGACCTTCCTTCACTTCACTTCGCCTTTCTAGGGTTCCTGGATTCTGACATAATTCGTGAGGGGCGATAGAATGCCAAGCAAATATGCGGAAAAGAAGAATTAGTCTAGGAGACTAAGCAAGCAGGAATGGAACTTCCCGAGGGTATTTCGGTAATTTTTATTTATTTTCGAAAGAGATACTAGGGTTGTGTTTATGAATGGGCTATACGATAAGGCTTATGTATGTGGAGTATTCATGGTTCAAAGAAGAGTATATCTTAGACAAAGATAACTCGAAAAGCGATAGAAGAACTACGAGATTGTAGACTTCTTTAGGATATCGAAAGTATGTTGGGAACATTTATTAATTCATACAAGTAAAAACCTCTCGCGCCCTGAGCGGACCGAGAGCCGGATCGATCATTTGAGACCGGTCCCGTTTTGGTATCTTAAATGTGCATTACCACTTTTCTTGTATAGTGACGAAATATATTCGACTTTGTTAATGATTTTTTTATAGAGAGTGGTGGGTCACGGATAATCCGAGCCACCCGAGGGAGAACTTCAATTCCCCGGCACTTAGCTAGAGTGCGCACATCCCTCCTTGCAATCGGAACGGACGGAGATCATGATCCCGAAAGTCGTATGGACGTACGACTTAGTAAGGTTATATAGAGGCGCTGGATATTCCACGCCCCATTCTAGTTTATTCAAAGTAAATCTCTGAGCGAGACCACAAGCAATCAAGATAATAACCACACTAGCATATATAATCCTATTACAGAATATAAAGCATCTATGCTAACAATGGGTCGTTATATCTAGCATTCGATATTTCCTAGGTTCATTTAATTACTTAAGCATACAAGTTGTTCCCAACATCGAGAATTTTTACGGAATGAAATATAAAGGTTGCAAGGGGAAATTCCACTTGCCGTAGCGTAACGGTTTCTTACGAACGAGCTTTGACGAACTTAGGCGATTCCTTACTACGAGCGAGGATTCCGACCTAACGACACGGAAGTTTGCGAAAGGCTTAAATCATGATTTTCCTCCCAAAGTTTGGATTATCTCTTATAATATTTTATAAGAGAGTTTGAGATTCTAAATTATTAGAATAATAATTTAGAAAGTTATTTTCCTTAAAATAATAATATTCCTTTATTATTATTTTGGTCTTGTAATATCCTTATTATTCCATAAAACCTTTATTAAAATAATTATTAAAATAATCTTTTTTACTTATTTATATTAATTAACTATTACTTTTCAATTTCCAATTATTCTTGGATGGACCTTAGAATATTATCACCCTTATCTAGAATACTTTATTAATAATATTTTATTAATAGAATTGCATTTACTTACATAATTCACATTAAATAAAGTTGTCATGCTTATAATCCCTCTACATGGAAGTTTCCATAATTAGAAATTTCTATTTTCTTTATAAAGTAGCTTACTAAAATTAGATTAATCCTACTTATTATATTCCTATAGTCCTTTTATGTTATAAAGTTTATAAAATATCTTTGATCGTAGATTTTAATATCCTCATGACTTGTAACAATATACTTTTGACTCATAATATCCTACTATATATTTAGAATTATTATTATAATATTATAGTTTATAAAAATAATATTTTCCTTATAATTAGAAGATTCCTTTCCATGCAAGTCATCTTCCTACTTTATAATATCCTAGATTATTTGTAATGTCATACTTGATATTTTTAATTAAAACTCATGTCTTGTGCCAAATCTCTACACTTAGAGATTATTAACCTAATGTTTTGCTCATGAGTGACTTTAGTAATATTTTCATTAATTACTATTATATCTTTCTAGAATCTATGTTCAAGGTCAAACTATAGTCCATGTTCACAAGTTTTGAACAATAGTTCTTTTATTATGTTTTTCTTCATTTTATTTCTATAGTATGTCATGAATATACTAACATCACCATCATCTAGTATCATAAATCGATCTAGTTTATTTTATAGTCACATTTAAATACTTAATAAAAATTCCTATTTGTAGTAGCTTTACACCTAGAGGTACACCATTTATGTTTTATTAGCTAATGGATAAACTTAATCTTTATTATTAAAATTACATAATATGATATCATCCATAATCAAGACATGCAAAAATTTATACTTTTAGTGAGTAAAGAATTCATTTCATAAATCCACGTATTGTGATCAACTTTACAATATAATTATCTTGTATAGTTTAGGCCATGCAATAACTTTTATCTACTAGGGACTTTGTTAATTTCATATAAGAATGATAATGGTGCCCTTATTTTACTAGATAATGATTCTATTTAATAATCCTTTTATTTAAAAGACTAAATAATATGATATCATCTCTTGATCTAAGACATGCACAAAATTTCTAGAGGTCTTAATTAATCTTAGAGATGATAATATTGGTTATAAGTTTAGTATGCTACTTTTATTTCATAAAAATCTATTTATATTATGAATGAGCATGCTACTAATAAATTTAACTAAATTTATCTACTTGTCTTATTTAACTTAAGTTACCAAGGTAACTTAGCTTTGTTTCTAGTTTTTAACTAACAAGATCTTACTAACATTTTTTTTTATTCCTTATTTGATTTCTAGCATTTCATAAAAGAAACTCACTAAATTATAAATACTTAAATTGAATAAATAAAAATTAGGATTAGATTTTATACTTTCACAATTCTGTAATTACAGAATACTGGAGAAGAGGCAGGGAGGGGGCCGACGGACAGGGGCGGCGGCGGCACCGGCGGCACTGGCGGGGGACTCGGCGGCGGATGGCGGTCCGGTCGGGCTCCAAGGGTGGTCCGGCGGGGCTCCAAGGAAGAGAAGGTGAATTTTGATGGTGTTTTTGTGGAGAAATTCTACTTGCAATGTGCTGATTTTTCTAAGGATGAATGGTGTTTTTGCTAGAAGAGAGAACAAAAGGTTGAATAAGTGCTTGGAAGAGGGTTTTTATAGACAATTTGATGAAGTCTTCAATCCATGGCAATGGTGGATGCCCAAGGAGGAGAGGGAGGATGCTCTTGGATTGGTCAAGTTTGTGCTTCTTCCATGATGATGAGAGGGTGAGGTAAGAGTGGAGATTCAACAAGCAAAGGGAGGTGAAAATGGCATTCAATGGCCAAATTTCAATCAACGTACAATCAATCAGACTATTGTCTGATGTTGTCTTTGGAGGAGAAGGGAAAGTAATGGAATAAATTAATAAGGATGGTGTTTTATGTAAGAAAGTTTGTTTGGTCTAGCGGGATTGGAGAGGGGCGTGTGGGTTGAGTTTGCAAGAGGTCTCGGGTTCAAATCTCGGCTCTTGCATTCTTTTTACAAAGTTTGTAATTGGATTTTTAGGCCTTTATGTAATTTATTTTTATAAAAATAATTTAAATCCCTAAAAGACATTAATTTTAATTAATGTCCTCTTTATTAATTCAAGCTCCTCATTGAATTTATTGAATTTATTTATTGTAAATTTTCTTGATAATCTCTTTTAAAGGAGATAATAAAATTTAGTATGGCATTTAGAAAATCTCATTTTTAATTTAGAGAAATGAAAATAATTTATTATAATAAATATTATATTATATTAATTTTAAAATGTTGGAATATCGCGGATATTAAGGTTTTAAAATTACTTTGGAAAACCCTAGCCTCCAAAGTTTTACAAAAGTTATAAGAAAATAAACTAACATAAAGTATATATATATATATATGTCTTCTAAAATAACCCTCACGACTTATATCTTAAGCCACATCTCGGACATGATATAATACATGCTCAAAAACCAAGAGCTCGGCCCAAAACTCCAGCCCAAAGTTAGAAATCCCGATTGCGCGGTCGCGCATTGTGCTATCCAGCGCTTTTGCTCCCAGTTTCGATTGCGCGGCTTGATTGCTCAGGCTAGCACCCCGAGCTTTTCTTCTTGTTTGGCTCTTCATTTCTACTCCTTCAATCTTCATTCTAGCATCTCCTAGCCTCTTCAAGTCATCCACCACCGCCATGGTCAATCCAAATCTCGCCCCGTTGTTGCTCCTGAACCTAAAAACCTGCAAAACCGAGCGAACAAGCGCAAACTACCCGACAACACAAAATCCTAAAAACTACATAAAAACCAACCTAAAACTAGTTAAAACATATGTAAAACATGCATCTAAACTACTCCTATATGCAAGCTATCAGGAGTTCCAATAATATTTAAATCATAAACAACTACGATTACATATCCTGACTTTGTCCTTTTTATGGACACACAAGGACTTATTTGATCGCTCACAAATCCTTGCCTTTGTAGATATTCCCTAAGGCGATCATACCACATTCTACCTAATTGCTTCAATCAATATAGAAAACTAGAACTCATATGATGTGGTTTTGATTCAAATGCTTCGGGAATTTTCAATCTTTCTGGGATTTTCATGTATATGTTGGTACCTTATGACCTATATAGGCATGATGTTACCACAACCCTTGTGCAACCAGTCGAGCTCTGTATTTGATAACTTCATTACGTTTATTTTTCTTTTGTATGAACATACACTTATAGCTGAATGGTTTTACACATTCTAGTGTTGGGACTACAGGCCCAAAACACCTTGTTTGTTTAATGAAGCCAACTCTTCTTCTATAGCTTTTTCCAACTTTCTCAATCATCTCGATGTCGACATTCTTCCATGGTTTAGGGATCATTGCCATTACCTTCCATGACTTCCATGACAACTGAATAAGTAAATATATTTTCGATGTCTACATCTTCATAGTACCATCCTATACCAATACTTACATAATTCATCGACATTACAATATTTTGCCAATGCCATTTTCTTTGCTTTCCGAGTCTTTGAATAGAACTTCTTTAGAAATCTTATACTCTTGTTTATTTTTTGTCGATGTAATATTCGGATTCGTTTTCCATCTCGGTCGGAAAAACGAATTTCCTGGGTTACAAACAAACACGTATCTTAGCCCGCAAGTAACCTCGAATATAAGAGTTAATTTTTAACATTTATTAGACTTAGCAATATCATTAATTCTATTACTCCTATACATATTTATACCTATATATCAAGTTAACATATGTGTTAACTTATTATTTTTTTCTATAACAAAAAAAAGAATCATATCTTTAATTAATATCATATCCACACGTAACTAACTAGATATCATCCTAGTTAAAACCTAATTAGCGACCCATCCTTCGTTAGCCGAACAACATCAATCACACTCGAGTTCTCAGCTTCTCTCCCTTGAGAAGAGCCGACAGTCCGATCACCGTGTTTCCCAATCACCGGCGTGAACAGCGGCAACACCCCATCCCGGTCGAATGCACTAGCCGTTTTCGCTACGATTCCGCCGTTAGTCGTGAGCAACGTCCACGGTTCCGATCGAACAGAGGAAGCCGTTATATCGTCGATTTATTCGGAGACCCGGATTCGATCGACCCCTCATGTTAAGCCATCGTCATCATTCTTCCTCACTGCCCACATCGGGATTGCTTTCCTTCTAACCGATTATCGTTGCCTGTGGGCAGTTCGGGTAAGAACCAGGCCCTTGCCTCTTGTTCGCTCCTTCGTTCGGTCGGTATTGTCAAGCCTTGTCTAGACTAGGGGGTTCGTAGTGGTGGTACGACTTGGGCTGTGGTGTTCCAAAAGGTAGAGGTCGGGGTTGCCGTTGAATGTCCTGTTTGAAAGGGCGTTAGGGTCTTAGGAAAATTTTGTGATCATTCCACTTTTAGTATCTAGTTATATGGGTTTTTAGTGTCTTGGTATAGCTAGTTAGTGCATATAGTAGATTAGTAGAATTAGTGGTTAGAATATTTACAATATAGATTGAGTGGTTTGGTTTGATAATGGGTGGTATTATTAGGCGTTAAGGGGGAAGTAGAGTTGTTTTGCACAGTGCATTAACGAGTTATGGTTAAGCCAGTTAGTAGTATTTAGGATTAGTAACTAGTCTAGATTAGTAAGGACTGTTACGTGAATTAATGTTTTATGTAGGCTTTTGTTTTAAGGCTTAGGCTGGGGCGGGTTATAATTGTTATATATTAGTTATGAAACTTTGTTGGTCGCGTTGTAATTGTTTATGTTAGTTAATGTTTCCCAGGGAATTAATTCTGTTTGGTTTCTTAAGTTTTCGTATTGGTAGAGACTCTTTCTTCGAGGTAAGTCGTTTTCGACTTGCTCGGTACTTCTCTTGCTTGTTAGATTTTATACTGTGATTGTAGGATTGATTTTGGGAACTAGTTCCGAATATCTTGTTGAAAGGTTTTGGACTTGCTTGTGTTGTTGTGTGCAAATAGGTTTTTAAATCGGTTTTATCGAAAATAAGTTTTTGAACGTTTTCTCTATGTTGGTACCGTTTCCGGCATGGCCATGCGCATAGTCGAAGGGAGGAAGAGTTGTCTATGGATGGTCAATGTGACGGGGAATCCGTGCCCCTTCAAAATAAAAACATTATCTATGCGTTTTGGCAAGTGCTCCAGTGGAGGCTTAGCCGAGGTTAGAAGGGAGATTGTGAAGTAGAGTGAGAGGGCTTGCCTCCGCACTCAGCTCCGGGTTTGAGCGCCTTGGAGGTTGGATTGCGAGATGGAGGAATTGCATTTTTGTAAGATTGTGTTTGTGAATGTGTATGTGGCTATGTGTGACTAAACAAAACTAATTAGGTATTGGCCTTTAGAGTTATGAGTGCACTCGTGGACTTAGATGCTGATCTTAGAAATGATTTTTCAAAACGGCTTGCAATTTCCGTATTCTTTCTAACTTGATAGATCAGTAGCTTACCCTTTGGGGAATATTTTTCATTTCCAGGTATGAATCAGAGAATCGTGCAGGAGCCTAGGCCGGTTGGTGGAGCGGATTGTTGATGCGCGTGTCACTAGTTGGGGGTTTGGGTGCATTAATTATTGCTATTATTATTAGTTCTTTGGTTTCCAATTTGTGTATTTTGCTTTAAGGTTAATCTAAGAGATTGTTGTTGGGAATGGATTGGTTTTGCTAATTGGTTTAATTGGTGGGCATCTGCATATTTTGTAATTTCAATTTTAGTAACTAAAAGGTTGGATGGTTTATGGTTTTCTCGTCGTGCCCGCGTTGCAAGATCCTAAAGTGTTGTTGTCAAACTCACTTAAGTAGTACCTAGTAAGGTCTACTACTAAGTAGTGTCATGTGTAAAGATGGGGTGTTATAAATTGGTATCAGAGTCAGGTTAACAACAGGGCACATGGAACTGACCAACGAGTGTACCCGAGGTCCAACTTAAAACTAAAATCGGCCGGCGTTTTCAAAAAGTTTTTACTGGGGTAGGTGACACGTCGCGACTCCGCACCGCCAACTGAAGGACTTCCAATAGTTTAGTTCTGTAACTTCTAATTCTTAGTGTAGGTTTCATAGAAGCCAAACCCGTTTATAGCGCTAGAATTATTATGGGAGCATTAAGAAGCAATAAGCACAATACTAAAGTGTTGGGCTTTATGGTCTCCAAGGGTGCGTAGTACGGATCCGTTAAGGTGATCGAGTAGTGGAATCTACTACAAGAGAAGGAACGGGTGGTCGACATTGAAGGAAATGGAGCAAGCTGGAGCAAACCTAACCTAAGCGTCCAAGTCATAAGAATTGGAGGTGATCGAATTCCAGCTAAGAATGGGGGCCGAAGAAAGGATGTTGCTCGCTTTAGGAAGAGATGAACACCCGACTTAAGAAGATTAGCATGAAGTTTGAAGTGGAGGACAATAAGGGAATGTAGTAATTCACCACTGATCTCATTTATACGGAGTTTGATCATACAAGAAATGAGAGGTAGGACGAGAACAACTTGTTGACAACGCGAGTCCATGTATTGTGAATCCATGTGGACCATATTGAAGAATGTGTGCAAGACAACGTGAAGGGTAACTCCCACCTTGGAGGATGTGAGATTAAGTAAGTGAAGGTAGTAGACAAAGGACTTAAAAGAAGTCTTGGGCAGGAACTCTCATGGAAATCACCTATATAAAAGTCGTCGAGAAATCGGTCAAGACCACCTCACGGATACCTTTGGCTAAAGAATACCATGGTTCATCCTTGCTAGAGAAGAGGAAGATTGGGAAGTGTCACATTAAAAACATGCGTAGTTAGTAAGATATTGATGGCGGTGGAGTTAGAGTCAGGTAATAAGGAAGTTTTGTGAATGATTCTCGAAAAGTAGTAGCCATAGCATTACACTATCATGTAAAGGAAGACAGAGTTAAGACAAAAATAGTCAACAACTAAACCCAGTTTGTTTATAGGAGATGCAATCGAACTAAGACCATGACCTGGAAACATGTTGTTGAGAACTCACCTTCATTAAGTGCCTAGGATGACTGGAATACGAGTTAGCATCATAAAGAGAGAAGGAATTGTTTGGATCTAGTTTGAGTTGAACATGGATGTAGACTCTATTTCGTAGTGGGTGATCAAATCTTAATGAGGAGTTACCTGGAAGGAGAAATTAACAATGTTTAGCCTTTGAAAGGAGGTCTAGACTGGTAACTTAACCAAACGAAGCATAGAGATCAAGCAATAAAGAGCTTTAGGAGCAAATTGGACAAAGGAGGATAAAGGCCTTTTTGGGTACTGACAATAATACAAGTATAATGGTAAGAAGGGATCAATCTAGGGGGAGTTAAGGATATGATCCTCGACATGAGGAGAAGTTATCTATGTTGTTGAACGCGGAATGTATTGGTTAGTTGAGACAAGTTCACCACAAGTGAAGTACCGCATGTGAGTTTTGGATATCTAAGTCATGTGAGCATTTGAAGATGTTTTCATGGGAAGTTGTCAAGACTACAAATCCAATGAGAACTAAATCATGCTAGTTACTTCAAGTCAACGATTAGACTACTCAAACAGGTTTCTTAGTGCTTGGACCAAATTGTGACGTTGGAATTGAATACTTGAGTAATGGAGCCAATGGAGAAGGAGTAAATGAATTGAGTCCTCCTCTGTAAGAGGTTTGGTTTGGTTCATAAGAAGTTGAACTTAACATTAGGATTAAAAATTTGTTTTCATGAAACATTGCTCGGGTGGATTAACCATGGTGAAGTTTGGCAATCTCCAGATTTGGTTAAATGCCGAGTTACTTTTAGTTGAGGACTTGAGAAGAGGATGCCTAAAATATAAATGCATGTTATATGAACATTTTATGGTAAAGAATGTGGTGAAGTTAACTATTTTCCAGTAGGGCGTGTGAAGTTATTGGGCAAGGACCTTTATCGACTAATTAGACCGAATGTAGGGGCCTTTATCAATGATATCTTTGTCTACTACTGGACCTGGAAGAGCAAGCTTCACTCGTTGAGACTGCATTGATGAGTTAACAATACCAGTGGTGTGTAAGGCTCATGGAATATGTTTCCGGATAAACGAGGAGCATGTTGTGAGCATGTAAATTTCTAGAGAGAATCAATGTTATAATATGTTAGAAGAATCTTTTGAAACAAGAATGAGTCATAAAACATATGGAATTAAAATTAAACTTTTGGTGGGGTATAAGGAAGAATTCTAGTCTAAACCAATATTGACTAGATTAAGTGCAATTAAGGAAATCGCTTGGAAGGTAGGTTACCAAGAGAGTTGTGACTAGTTGAAGGCTAGGGTGACTTGTATACTCAAACCGCCTATATCACAAGATCACGAGAGATATACAAATTTTAAATAACGCCTCAAAGCCATAAGAGGTGTGTCATGATGGAAAAGGTTGATTAATCACTTTTATATCTGAAGAGATAAAGTTGTTGGAGTCATGCGAGCAGAATCAAGAAAAGGAACAAGTGAACAAACCCAAGGTATTGGACACAAACAAATGCGGCATATGCTAAGTTTGGATAGACAAATATCGATTAAGGAATGCATTCATAAGTAATAGTTGAAGCATAAGATGCGAGAATGGCTCAAACTATTCGAAGATCGTGACTTGGAAGTTATTGATATTGAGGAAAGAGATTAATGAAGGAGGCATTACAAGGGGGATACTCGAAGTGTGTTGTCTAGATTTAATGACAAGAGATATTAGGTATCTTGAAATATTAGTCGAATATGACATAGATGTGGATGTTGCTTCACTCAAATGATCCACACTTACATGAAAATTGGACAAAGGAATAGAACCATAGAAGTAGTTTAAGGGTACTTTGGGTAAGACATGTAAGAGAGAAAATCAGTCTTCTAGGCGGAGAAAATTTGCAAGCGATAAGACACATGCAGGGTTTTGAGAACCACAATGACAACCTGGAGTGCACAAGATGATAGTAACTGTTAGAGATGGATGGTTCACGATTAGATTTCGATAGAAAGTGGATGAGGCACTAGGAATGAGGTTTTGTATGGGAAGAGATGTAGGATGCCGCTGTGTTAAGATGACCCCTCAGATGTAGTTGGAGAGAGGCCATAGATAATTGGGGAGACAATTAGGAAGGTGGACTTGACCCGTGGGTAAATGCGGGCTACTCGGAGTCATCAGAAGTCCTACTTGGACAAGAGGCATCGACCACTACGGTTTGAGACAAGGGTACACGTATGGTTGAGGGTGTCACCAACTCACGGGGTCAGGAGATTCAGGGAGAAATGGATTCTGAGTCTCGGCCATATTCGTCCGTTTGAGGTTTTGAAAAGAGAGGGTGAAGTTGTAACACGGCCATATAAACGTAAATGTTTAAATAGCGGAAGAGAAAGTTAGGGTTTGAAAGTTCTCGGTTTTCGAAAATTTTTTGTTTTAAAAGTTTTCGGTTTTGAAAACAAAACATTTGGCTCTGATACCATAATTGTAACACCCCTATTTTACAACATTGGGTATTACCGCCAGTGACCTCGGACTTTACCGTCCAAAGTCACCCAAGGCTTTTAGAATGATATAGAACATTAATAAAGCGGAAATAAGCACATTTCATAAAATAGAAAAGATGCTCCCGAAGGAGACTTAGTTCTTACAAACGTCTTACATTGTCTTCATAATAAAAGGTACTTGAAATCAAATAACGAAAACATCTTGTTTAGTCAACAAAACGATATTAAACCAAAAGGAAATGATAAAAGCATCTTGTCGGATCCTTGACCTTCCTTCACTTCACTTCGCCTTTCTAGGGTTCCTGGATTCTGACATAATTCGCGAGGGGCGATAGAATGTCAGGCAAACATGCGGAAAAGAAGAATTAGTCTAGGAGACTAACCAAGCGGGAATGGAACTTCCCGAGGGTATTTCGGTAATTTTTATTTATTTTCGAAAGAGATACTAGGGTTGTGTTTATGAATGGGCTATACGATAAGGCTTATGTATGTGGAGTATTCATGGTTCAAAGAAGAGTATATCTTAGACAAAGATAACTCGAAAAGCGATAGAAGAACTACGAGATTGTAGACTTCTTTAGGATATCGAAAGTATGTTGGGAACATTTACTAATTCATACAAGTAAAAACCTATCGCGCCTTGAGCGGACCGAGAGCCGGATCGATCATTTGAGACCGGTCCGATTTTGGTATCTTAAATGTGCATTACCACTTATCTTGTATAGTGACGAAATATATTCGACTTTGTTAATGATTTTTTTATAGAGAGTGGTGGGACACGGATAATCCGAGCCACCCGAGGGAGAACTTCAATTCCCCGGCACTTAGCTAGAGTGCGCACATCCCTCCTTGCAATCGGAACGGACGGAGATCATGATCCCGAAAGTCGTATGGACGTACGACTTAGTAAGGTTATATAGAGGCGTTGGATATTCCATGCCCCTTTCTAGTTTATTCAAAGTAAATCTCTGAGCGAGACCACAAGCAATCAAGATAATAACCACACTAGCATATATAATCCTATTACAGAATATAAAGCATCTATGCTAACAATGGGTCGTTATATCTAGCATTCGATATTTCCTAGGTTCATTTAATTACTTAAGCATACAAGTTGTTCCCAACATCGAGAATTTTTACGGAATGAAATATAAAGGTTGCAAGGGGAAATTCCACTTGCCGTAGCGTAACGGTTTCTTACGAACGAGCTTTGACGAACTTAGGCGATTCCTTACTACGAGCGAGGATTCCGACCTAACGACACGGAAGTTTGCGAAAGGCTTAAATCATGATTTTCCTCCCAAAGTTTGGATTATCTCTTATAATATTTTATAAGAGAGTTTGAGATTCTAAATTATTAGAATAATAATTTAGAAAGTTATTTTCCTTAAAATAATAATATTCCTTTATTATTATTTTGGTCTTGTAATATCCTTATTATTCCATAAAACCTTTATTAAAATAATTATTAAAATAATCTTTTTTACTTATTTATATTAATTAACTATTACTTTTCAATTTCCAATTATTCTTGGATGGACCTTAGAATATTATCACCCTTATCTAGAATACTTTATTAATAATATTTTATTAATAGAATTGCATTTACTTACATAATTCACATTAAATAAAGTTGTCATGCTTATAATCCCTCTACATGGAAGTTTCCATAATTAGAAATTTCTATTTTCTTTATAAAGTAGCTTACTAAAATTAGATTAATCCTACTTATTATATTCCTATAGTCCTTTTATGTTATAAAGTTTATAAAATATCTTTGATCGTAGATTTTAATATCCTCATGACTTGTAACAATATACTTTTGACTCATAATATCCTACTATATATTTAGAATTATTATTATAATATTATAGTTTATAAAAATAATATTTTCCTTATAATTAGAAGATTCCTTTCCATGCAAGTCATCTTCCTACTTTATAATATCCTAGATTATTTGTAATGTCATACTTGATATTTTTAATTAAAACTCATGTCTTGTGCCAAATCTCTACACTTAGAGATTATTAACCTAATGTTTTGCTCATGAGTGACTTTAGTAATATTTTCATTAATTACTATTATATCTTTCTAGAATCTATGTTCAAGGTCAAACTATAGTCCATGTTCACAAGTTTTGAACAATAGTTCTTTTATTATGTTTTTCTTCATTTTATTTCTATAGTATGTCATGAATATACTAACATCACCATCATCTAGTATCATAAATCGATCTAGTTTATTTTATAGTCACATTTAAATACTTAATAAAAATTCCTATTTGTAGTAGCTTTACACCTAGAGGTACACCATTTATGTTTTATTAGCTAATGGATAAACTTAATCTTTATTATTAAAATTACATAATATGATATCATCCATAATCAAGACATGCAAAAATTTATACTTTTAGTGAGTAAAGAATTCATTTCATAAATCCACGTATTGTGATCAACTTTACAATATAATTATCTTGTATAGTTTAGGCCATGCAATAACTTTTATCTACTAGGGACTTTGTTAATTTCATATAAGAATGATAATGGTGCCCTTATTTTACTAGATAATGATTCTATTTAATAATCCTTTTATTTAAAAGACTAAATAATATGATATCATCTCTTGATCTAAGACATGCACAAAATTTCTAGAGGTCTTAATTAATCTTAGAGATGATAATATTGGTTATAAGTTTAGTATGCTACTTTTATTTCATAAAAATCTATTTATATTATGAATGAGCATGCTACTAATAAATTTAACTAAATTTATCTACTTGTCTTATTTAACTTAAGTTACCAAGGTAACTTAGCTTTGTTTCTAGTTTTTAACTAACAAGATCTTACTAACATTTTTTTTTATTCCTTATTTGATTTCTAGCATTTCATAAAAGAAACTCACTAAATTATAAATACTTAAATTGAATAAATAAAAATTAGGATTAGATTTTATACTTTCACAATTCTGTAATTACAGAATACTGGAGAAGAGGCAGGGAGGGGGCTGACGGACAGGGGCGGCGGCGGCACCGGCGGCACTGGCGGGGGACTCGGCGGCGGATGGCGGTCCGGTCGGGCTCCAAGGGTGGTCCGGCGGGGCTCCAAGGAAGAGAAGGTGAATTTTGATGGTGTTTTTGTGGAGAAATTCTACTTGCAATGTGCTGATTTTTCTAAGGATGAATGGTGTTTTTGCTAGAAGAGAGAACAAAAGGTTGAATAAGTGCTTGGAAGAGGGTTTTTATAGACAATTTGATGAAGTCTTCAATCCATGGAAATGGTGGATGCCCAATGAGGAGAGGGAGGATGCTCTTGGATTGGTCAAGTTTGTGCTTCTTCCATGATGATGAGAGGGTGAGGTAAGAGTGGAGATTCAACAAGCAAAGGGAGGTGGAAATGGCATGCAATGGCCAAATTTCAATCAACGTACAATCAATCAGACTATTGTCTGATGTTGTCTTTGGAGGAGAAGGGAAAGTAATGGAATAAATTAATAAGGATGGTGTTTTATGTAAGAAAGTTTGTTTGGTCTAGCGGGATTGGAGAGGGCGTGTGGGTTGAGTTTGCAAGAGGTCTCGGGTTCAAATCCCGGCTCTTGCATTCTTTTTACAAAGTTTGTAATTGGATTTTTAGGCCTTTATGTAATTTATTTTTATAAAAATAATTTAAATCCCTAAAAGACATTATTTTTAATTAATGTCCTCTTTATTAATTCAAGCTCCTCATATAATTTATTGAATTTATTTATTGTAAATTTTCTTGATAATCTCTTTTAAAGGAGATAATAAAAGTTAGTATGGCACTTAGAAATTCTCATTTTTAATTTAGAGAAAAGAAAATAATTTATTATAATAAATATTATATTATATTAATTTTAAAATGTTGGAATATCGCGGATATTACAATAGTACCCCCTTAATTTAGTTTCGTCCCCGAAACTAGAGAAAAGTAGGATGGTACTGAGATGTATAGGCAAAAAGCAATTACAAGATTCACAACTCGTGAGGGAACCACGGGGTCTAGTACCCCCTTAAAAGGATTATACTAGTGACGTTCAAGAGGACATTAACTCTGGGAAACGCCTCTGCATGTCTTGCTCGATTTCCTAGGTTTCCCAAGTTGTACCCTCGTTGCCATCTTTGGACCAAAGTACACGGACTAAAGGTACTTCTTTTTTGCGTAATTGCTTGACTCGGTGCTTTACAATCCTGAGTGGTCTCTCTTCGTAAGTTCAATTCGACTGGATTTCGACATCGTCGAAGTTGATCACGTGAGATTCGTCGGGCACATACTTCCTTAAGAGTGACACATGGAACACATTGTGTACAGGGTGAGCAGATGGTGGCAAAGCAACTCGATAGGCCAGATTGCCGACTCTCTCAAGGATTTCGAAGGGTCCTACATAGCGAGGGTTGAGCTTGCCTCGCTTTCCGAAGCGGAAAACGCCCTTTGATGGAGATACTTTGACAAAAACCTTATCTCCTTCTGTAAACTCAATGTCTCTCCTCTTCAGATCTGCATAAGACTTTTGTCGACTCTGGGCGGTCAACATTCTTTGACGGATGAGGGCGACTTCGGAGGCAGTTTGCTCTATTAGGTCAGGACCTAAGAGAATCTTGTCGGCGTTATCATCCCAACAAAGCGGGGAACGACATTTCCGGCCGTATAAAGCTTCAAAGGGAGCCATCTTGATGGAGGAATGCCAGCTATTATTGTAGGTGAATTCTATAAGGTGCAAGCTGTCATCCCAGCTTGTTGTGCGGTCGAGCACACATGCTCGAAACATGTCCTCAAGAGTTTGGATGGTCCTTTATGATTGACCATCCGTTTGAGGATGGAAAACTGTGCTGAATTTCAGTTCTGTGCCCATGGCCTTGTGTAGCCCTTGCCAGAAAGAGGCCATGAAGCAACCGTCTCGATCAGAGATGATCGTCTTTGGGGTCCCATGGAGGCGGACTATTTCCTTGACGAAAATTGTTGCTAGCTTTGGAGCATTCCACTTCTTTTGAATGGGGATGAAGTGGGCGCTCTTGGTGAGTCGATCCACGATAACCCAGATAGAATCCTTCTGCTTTTGGGTCTTGGGCAGATCGGTTACAAAATCCACTGCAATATCTTCCCATTTCCATTCTGGCACGGAAAGGGATTGCAACTTTCCTCTAGGTCTTCGATGTTCGATCTTTACTTTCTGGCAGACCAAGCATTTAGATGAGAACTCTGCGACATCTTGCTTCAGGTTTGGCCACCAGAAATTTCTGCGTACATCCTTGTACATTTTACTTGCTCCTGGGTGTACTGAGTAGGCAGATGAGTGGGCTTCCTTTAAGATGATCTTTCGGAGCTCGTCCACTACTGGCACACAAATTCGGTTTTGAAACCATAGAGGAACCGTCATGTTGAATGACGAACCCTGGTGCCTTGCCTTCTTTTACTTTGCCGCTTATCTTGATCAGCATGATGTCCTCCGTTTGCTTTTCTTTAATCTTTGTTAGCAAATCAGATTGGATTTCCAAAGTGTTGAGACGACCTTGTTGTCTTTCGAACCAGACCTCGATGCCTTCTCTGATCAGTTCTTGTTGCAGCTTTGGCTGGGTCGTTAGCATTGCAATCATGCCCTCTTGTTGTGTCTTACGACTGAGAGCGTCTGCTACGACATTAGCTTTGCCCGGATGATAGAGCAGCTCAATGTCGTAGTCCTTTAGTAGTTCCAGCCATCTTCTCTATCTCATGTTTAGTTCCTTCTGGGTGAACACATACTTCAAGCTCTTGTGGTCTGTGTAGATCTGACATTTGACCCCGTACAAGTAGTGTCGCCAGATTTTTAAGGCAAACACCACCGCTGCTAGTTCGAGGTCGTGGGTCGGGTAGTTCACTTCATAAACTTTGAGCTGACGAGATGCGTAGGCAATCACTTTCCCATTCTACATGAGCACACATCCCAAGCCTTGCTTTGAGACATCATGTAGACCACATAGCCGTCGTGTCCATCTGGCAGGGTCAAAACTGGTGCGCTTGTTAGACGCTTCTTGAGTTCTTGAAAGCTTTCTTCACATTTTTCGTCCCACACAAACTTCGTGTGGGTTTTCCGGAGCAACTTCGTCATTGGTAGGGAGATCTTTGAGAATCCATCGACGAATCTTCGGTAGTACCCTGCAAGTCCTAGGAAGCTGCGAATTTCTTTTACATTCTTCGGTTGCTTCCATTCTGAGACTGCTTCAATCTTCTTTGGGTCCACCATCACTCTGTTTTGATTGATAACATGGCCTAGGAAAGCCACTTCTTTGAGCCATAAGTCACACTTGGATAATTTGGCGTAAAGTTGGTTGTGCCTTAAGATTTGTAGCACTGTTCGAAGGTGTTCTTCATCCTCTGCTCGATTCCCGGAGTATATTAGGATGTCGTCAATGAAGACGATGACAAACTTGTCGAGGTATTCATGGAAGCATCGGTGCATCAAATCCATGAACACCGCAGGTGCATTAGTCAGACCGAATGGCATTACTACAAACTCGTAGTGGCCATAGCGAGTGCGGAATGCGGTCTTCGGAATGTCCTCATCGCGGATCCGAAGTTGATGATAGCCTGATCTCAGGTCGATCTTGGAGAAAACTTTTGCACCCCGGAGTTGATCTAAGAGATCATCTATCCTTGGAAGAGGATTCTTGTTCTTGATGGTGACCTTGTTCAGTTCTCTGTAGTCGATGCACAAACGGAAGGTTCCGTTCTTCTTCTTCACAAATAGTACGGGCGCTCCCCAGGGCGAAGCACTCGGTCGGATGTAACCCTTCTCAAGCAGTTATTCGAGCTGACTCTTGAGTTCTTTCATCTCTAGCGGGGCCATTCTGTAGGGCGCTTTAGAGATTGGGGCGGTACCAGGCTCGAGGCTTATTAAAATCTCGACTTCTCGTCGACGAGGCAATCCGGGGAGTTCTTTTGGAAAAACGTCGGGAAATTCTCGGGCTACAGGGATCTCCTGAATATCCACGACCCTTTTCTCCGTTGGCTCGAGGTAACAAAGATACCCAACACAGCCCTGTCGGAGTAACTTCCCGGCCTTCATGGCGTTGATCACTTTCCCGTTTTCTTCTTCTCGCTTTCCCTTGAATCTGCAAACGTGTTTTCCTTCAAAGTTGATGGTTACAGTCCGGGTGTAGAAATCGATTATTGCTCCATGCTGAGACAACAAATCTCTTCCGAGAATGATGTTGTAGGGATCCATCGGGATGCATATCAAGTTGGAGTGAAAGATTACTCCTTGAATACATAGGGGAAATTTGCCTAACTGTCTTGTCCCTATTATCTTTTCTCCATTTGGAAGATTCACTATGAACGGTTCACACTCCTCGAGGTTATCTAATCCTAGAAGTTCTACGCACTTTTCGGATATGAAAGAATGTGAAGCACCGGAATCGAAGAGTATAAACACATCTTTAGAACGGATATGGAGAGTACCTTGGCAAATGGGTTCTTCTGGCTTGTCAGTGGTGCGCATCTCATACAATCTCTGCCCTTGACCCTACAAATTCATAGGCCCCTTGCTTTTCTGGTGAGTTGTGGACTGAACCGAAGTGGTTCCTGTTGGCTTGTTTGACGCATGTGGTCGTTGGGATACTGTGTTCGAGCGGGTCTGACCTGCTGAATTCGCTGGTTGCTTGTAGAATTGTCGGAGGTGTCCACCTTTGTTGCAGTTGTAACATCTTCTTGGGGGCTTGGGACACTTCCGGTTTATGTGCCCGGGTTCAACACAGTTGTGGCAGACGATTGGGGTCTTTGTGGATTCAGCCCCAAGGCTTGGTCTTGTACCAACCGACGAAGCCTTCTGCTTGCTTTTCTTTGACCATTGGGATCCTTGCGGCGATGTTGGCCTCTTAAACCCACTGTGACTGGAGTGGTGAGGCTTTCCTCCACCGAACTTCTTGCGCTCGGGAACCTTCAGAGTCGACTCCATTTTATGCGCATGATCCACATACTCCTCCAAGGTCGTGAAGGAGCGGTTTGCCATCCAAGGATTGATGTGGTCGCTCATCCAGCGGTGGAAGTGTTTGATCTTCTGCTTTTCAGTGGTAATCTCCTCATCAGCATATTGCAGCAGGTGGTTAAACTTCTTAGCCCTTTCCAGCACGCTCAACCCATGCAGCTTCGGGGAGTGGAACTCATCCAGCTTTTCATCTCGCATTGATTCCGTGAAGAATCTGCGCATCATCTTGTTCTTGAACATTGCCCAGCTTAAATCTGGGCGGCTGGATAGACTAGAACTCTCCCACTACTCGCCTGCTTCATCTTTTAATTTAAGTGCATCCATGTGCACCTTATTTGTTTCCGAGCATGGTATGTTGCGCAGGAGTCGCTCCATATGAGAGAACCAGTACTGCACTCCTAACGGGTCTCCAGTTCCGTCGTACGAGTCGGGCTTCATGGCGTTGAATGCCTTGATTCCCTCGGTGAAGCTGATCAGGTTTCGCCTCTCGGGATTGACTTCCGCCACTTGGGCTACTTCCTCTTGCACTTCCTCTGGCACCCCCTCTGGTGCTTCGATGTCTGCGGGTTTAGCAACCGCAACAGGAACTTCTTCTCGAATCAATTGTTGTACAAGAGTACGGAGTGAGGCTATAGTTTCCGCATTGAATGCAATTGGCGCTACAGGTGCAGGGGGTGGGTTTTCTCGTGGTCCCCTTCGAGCTTCAGACTGACTCTCATCATGTCCTTCCCTAAGTTCAGTGGAACTGCGGTTGGTAGCTTTAGTGTTGACCATCTGAACGTTTTAGGTTTTAGTTTCATTTGTTAACTCAGTAGTATAGTTACAAATAGATACACAAGTGTTAATAACTGAAAGGAAATTTCATTAATAGATTCATAAGGACAAGTACAAGGGCTTTTATATCTTAAGCCGTGTTTAACATAGGAAAGAAAGCTAATCCGGGTTGACTTTCTAGGTACAAAATGAAGTCGAAAGAAGTGGTCTAAGCTCACTTCTTGGAAAGGAAAATACAATGCTAAGGGAACTAGATACGGTCAGTATAAGTATCAAGGAACCCTTCCTCGAAGAGAGTGTCATAAATGATCCCCGAGTCGTTGCTAAGGAGCAAGTTGGCCTGCTCTATTCTGCGATAGCGATGGTTTTCGCGGGCCTGAAGTTCCGCGATGCAGATCCGGAGTTGGAGCCTTTCCTCTCGCTCCCTCTTCGTCTCGGCGATCCACTCGTTGTGGTGGCTCTCCAGCAAGCCACGGTTTACCCTACGTCTTCCAGTGGGCACGACACCGGAAGGTGGTGGGGCGTTCACCATAGGTAGTCGAGCACGGCGGTTGGACGATTCACCCTCCTCCCAAGTAGTGAACCCTTCCATCTGAATCTCCCTCGGGGCTTGCCTTGCCTGCTTGAATATTGAAGGTGGCCCGTAGAATCTCTCCTCCATGTTGTTGGATTCTAACTGAAGACGTCGGAGGAGAGCCTCGTCCTCCTCGCACCAAAAGTGTGACATCGGTGGCATTGGCCCGTCGGGTTCGGGCGCTCGGGGAGGTGAAACTACCTCCATTCTTGGGATCCGACTGGTGGACGGCATGACCCTCGGAACTTCTATCATTGGTGGCATGGGAGTTGGTGGCACATACTCCATTACTGGTGGTGGCGGTGGTGTCTCGGGGTCAATGACCACCCCGTCTGAATCCTCTTCCTCAGTCTCCTCAAACTCTTGCTCCGCCTCATTCATGGCATCCCACTCAACTTGGGCCTGCCACAGAAGCTCGAACTCCTCATCGTTCACTTCTTCGTTTTCCCCGTTCTCAAAGTCGAGCTCGGGTACTATTGCCTCTTGTTGGTACTCGGGCACCAACTCTTCATTCTCCTCATCGGAGTAGTCCTCGGGTTCATAACCCGGGGCCATTTCCTCATCCTCCGAGGGGTAACCCTCAGGCTCGTACACTGGTGACGGGGGCAGTGCAGCCGGAGCGGGCTCGTCATCTGAAAGCTCGATAGGGAGGTTGGGGTCCTCCTCGGGATCTTCTTCCGACTCCTCCCACGGCTCTCCGACTTGATCAATTTCCATATTGACTCCAGGCTGATCTTCCTCGTGCTCATCGTCGTAATAGGGAAAATAGGGGTTCGGAGCATGCATCCCAAAGCGGGCTCCATTGGCGTGGTTTCCAGGGTGGTTGTTTCTCGGGCTAACCATGGTGTATCTGAGGAAGGGAAAGAAAGGGAAAAGGCGTTAATATAGAACCTCCTTAGTTTCTATGAAATGAAGACGTAATGAAGGAAGTCAAGGATTTGAGAATTTAATAAGTTAAAACTTTGCTTTACATTTTTCATTTTCTTAGCACATGTGAGCTTTACATTTTAGGACGGGTCAATTGCTTCGGTTTTGGAACAACACGTTCGTGAGTTTGCTTCCAAAAGTCGAACAACCGTTCTCGATGAAGGAGTTTCGGCCCATCTCATGTTGCAACGTCTTTCAAAAGGTGATCTCTAAGATTTTGGTAGAGAGGATTCGGCCTTTGCTTCCTAGAGTGGTAGCCTCTAATCAAGGGGCGTTTGTACCCGGTCGACTATTGGTGCACAATGTAGCGGTAGCCCAAGAAATAGTGGCCAATTATGAGGAGCCAAGTACCTCAAGAAGATGTGTGATTAAGGCCGATTTACACAAGGCCTATGATTGTGTGAGTTGGGAGTTTTTGAAGAAAACGCTCGAGTACCTAAAGTTCCCTTCCAACGTGGTACGCCTCTTAATGGTATGTGTTTCTACCCCTAGATTCTCAATACTTGTTAATGGGGAAGCTAAAGGGTTCTTTGAGGGCAAAAGGGGGTTGAGGCAAGGGGACCCACTCTCCCCCTTTCTTTTTGTACTTGTTATGGAGATGTTGAGTAGGAGATTAAAAGACGTGAGCACCGGGAGGGGTTTTTACTTGCACCCTAAGTGCAAGCAATTGGGTCTTGTGAGTATTGCATACGCGGATGACCTACTAGTGTTTTGCAAACCTAAGGGGGACTATTTGAGAATGGTAACCGGGTGCTTGAGGGAGTTTGGAGAAGACTCGGGCCTAGTCACTAGCAACATGAAAACTCACATGTACTTTGGTGGTGTGGGTGAGGGTGAAAAAAGTGAGATAGCTAGTAATCTTGGGTTTGAGCTTGGAGAGTTTCCGATGAGATACCTTGGGATTCCCTTACACACCAAAAAACTTCTCCTTCCGACTATGACCCCCTCTTGAGTAAAGTTACCAACCTACTTCAAAAATGTTGCCTAAAAACCCTCACTTATGTCGGGAGAGCGGAAGTGATAAGGTGTATGGTGGGAGGAGTGCTTACCTTTTGGGTGCAAATTATGGTTCTACCTTCTAGGGTCATTAAAAGAATTGAGGCCTTATGTAGAAATTATCTTTGGTCGGGGAGGATTGAGGGGAAAAAAGCCCTTGTGGCATGGGAGGATGTGTGCAAACCGTATGAGGAAGGAGGGCTTAATTTTAAGGAATTAGGGGCATGGAACAAGACGGTCTTTTACCGGCTAGGTCATGACATTCTTGTGGGGAATGAGAACCTTTGGATGGAGTGGGTTGGGAGGAACCACGTGAGAAGGGTTGACTTTTGGAATGTGTCTATCAACAATTTGGACTCATGGGTGTGGAGGAATTTGATGAGATTGAGGGAACCCATGAGGGGCGTGCTCGAGGGGACCAACATCTTGGCCATTACAAAGCCAAGTGGGGGGTTGGACACTAAGGCGTTGTACGAGTTGGTGAGGGACAAAAAAGAAGTGGAAGATTGGTGTGTGGTAGTGTGGAAGGTAGTGAAAGCAAGAGCGTGGAGCTTCAGGCTTTGGCTAGCTTATAAAGGGAGACTACCTACGGGGGATAGACTTTTTGAATGGGTGTGTGTGAGCTATAACGTTTGCCCATTGTGTAACTCACACCCGGAGTCTACTGAGCATTTATGGGGATCTTGCCCGTTTGTGAGACGAGTGATGGAGAAAGTGTGGAGGTGGGTAGGGATACACACAAGACAAAGGGGCTTAAGAGAATGGGTGGAGTGGTTTACTTATTCCCCGGGGCGGGGGAGTACTCTATTCAAGATCAAACTCATCACTTTCCTTGGTTTGGTGTACCACACCTGGACACTTAGAAACATGGTGGTTTTTGAAGGTGAAAAGCCAATCGTGGACAAATGTGTGGAAGTGATTATCTTCGAGTCCAAGCAAAGAATTATGGTGGAATGCAAGTTTGAAGACAAGAAGGAAGAAGCATTAAAACGAAGATTCGGCATTTGAGGTTAGTGGTGGCTCGCTCCTCACTTGGATGTTGTCTTATGGATTGCTTTTGACATACTCTTGCTCTCACTCTTGTTCTCTTGAGGATCTTGTATTTTCCCACTTGATTAGTGGAGGTGTGGCCTTTGGTTGTGGTTGGGTAGCACTTGAGCCTACCTTGCTTTGTTTTGGTTATGGGTTCTAGACCCCGTTCTTGTTAGAACCGAGGGGTACCGAGTTTGCCTCGGGTTTTTGTGTACATAGGCTGAGTGTCTATAGCTTTTTGGGGATGGTTGGGTCTTAGACCCGGTTTTTGTTAGGCCCAAAGGGCAAGTTTTTCCGGATATGCGTATCCGTGGCTTGGGTTATATTTTTCACCTTGACTTTATGGTCAAGCGTGTCGTGTACATTCTCCCTTCTCTTTATATATATTTACCACGTTTCGAGCTTATAAAACAAGTCTTGAGATTACTAACAAATTGTAATGGTATGAGTTTTAATTTGATCTTTCTAAAGAAGTATTTAAATTCCCCATGAATCGAAATATTCGAAATATTCAAATCCTTTGAAATATAGACAAGGCTTTTGTAAAAGTATTAGTTCTAGAACTAAGTATTTGACACCTAAGGTTTTTAGTATTCTTGAGAAACTTTTCTTAGCTAAGAAATTTTGAAATTCGAATGTTAATATTCCTAGGTTTCTTTAGAGGGTAGAGAAGGAAATTTCTCTATAAACGTAAATGTTTAAATAGCGGAAGAGAAAGTTAGGGTTTGAAAGTTCTCGGTTTTCGAAAGTTTTTTGTTTTAAAAGTTTTCGGTTTTGAAAACAAAACATTTGGCTCTGATACCATAATTGTAACACCCCTATTTTACAACATTGGGTATTACCGCCAGTGACCTCGGACTTTACCGTCCAAAGTCACCCAAGGCTTTTAGAATGATATAGAACATTAATAAAGCGGAAATAAGCACAATTCATAAAATAGAAAAGATGCTCCCGAAGCAGACTTAGTTCTTACAAACGTCTTACATTGTCTTCATAATAAAAGGTACTTGAAATCAAATAACGAAAACATCTTGTTTAGTCAACAAAACGATATTAAACCAAAAGGAAATGATAAAAGCATCTTGCCGGATCCTTGACCTTCCTTCACTTCACTTCGCCTTTCTAGGGTTCCTGGATTCTGACATAATTCGTGAGGGGCGATAGAATGCCAAGCAAATATGCGGAAAAGAAGAATTAGTCTAGGAGACTAAGCAAGCAGGAATGGAACTTCCCGAGGGTATTTCGGTAATTTTTATTTATTTTCGAAAGAGATACTAGGGTTGTGTTTATGAATGGGCTATACGATAAGGCTTATGTATGTGGAGTATTCATGGTTCAAAGAAGAGTATATCTTAGACAAAGATAACTCGAAAAGCGATAGAAGAACTACGAGATTGTAGACTTCTTTAGGATATCGAAAGTATGTTGGGAACATTTATTAATTCATACAAGTAAAAACCTCTCGCGCCCTGAGCGGACCGAGAGCCGGATCGATCATTTGAGACCGGTCCCGTTTTGGTATCTTAAATGTGCATTACCACTTTTCTTGTATAGTGACGAAATATATTCGACTTTGTTAATGATTTTTTTATAGAGAGTGGTGGGTCACGGATAATCCGAGCCACCCGAGGGAGAACTTCAATTCCCCGGCACTTAGATAGAGTGCGCACATCCCTCCTTGCAATCGGAACGGACGGAGATCATGATCCCGAAAGTCGTATGGACGTACGACTTAGTAAGGTTATATAGAGGCGCTGGATATTCCACGCCCCATTCTAGTTTATTCAAAGTAAATCTCTGAGCGAGACCACAAGCAATCAAGATAATAACCACACTAGCATATATAATCCTATTACAGAATATAAAGCATCTATGCTAACAATGGGTCGTTATATCTAGCATTCGATATTTCCTAGGTTCATTTAATTACTTAAGCATACAAGTTGTTCCCAACATCGAGAATTTTTACGGAATGAAATATAAAGGTTGCAAGGGGAAATTCCACTTGCCGTAGCGTAACGGTTTCTTACGAACGAGCTTTGACGAACTTAGGCGATTCCTTACTACGAGCGAGGATTCCGACCTAACGACACGGAAGTTTGCGAAAGGCTTAAATCATGATTTTCCTCCCAAAGTTTGGATTATCTCTTATAATATTTTATAAGAGAGTTTGAGATTCTAAATTATTAGAATAATAATTTAGAAAGTTATTTTCCTTAAAATAATAATATTCCTTTATTATTATTTTGGTCTTGTAATATCCTTATTATTCCATAAAACCTTTATTAAAATAATTATTAAAATAATCTTTTTTACTTATTTATATTAATTAACTATTACTTTTCAATTTCCAATTATTCTTGGATGGACCTTAGAATATTATCACCCTTATCTAGAATACTTTATTAATAATATTTTATTAATAGAATTGCATTTACTTACATAATTCACATTAAATAAAGTTGTCATGCTTATAATCCCTCTACATGGAAGTTTCCATAATTAGAAATTTCTATTTTCTTTATAAAGTAGCTTACTAAAATTAGATTAATCCTACTTATTATATTCCTATAGTCCTTTTATGTTATAAAGTTTATAAAATATCTTTGATCGTAGATTTTAATATCCTCATGACTTGTAACAATATACTTTTGACTCATAATATCCTACTATATATTTAGAATTAATTATTATAATATTATAGTTTATAAAAATAATATTTTCCTTATAATTAGAAGATTCCTTTCCATGCAAGTCATCTTCCTACTTTATAATATCCTAGATTATTTGTAATGTCATACTTGATATTTTTAATTAAAACTCATGTCTTGTGCCAAATCTCTACACTTAGAGATTATTAACCTAATGTTTTGCTCATGAGTGACTTTAGTAATATTTTCATTAATTACTATTATATCTTTCTAGAATCTATGTTCAAGGTCAAACTATAGTCCATGTTCACAAGTTTTGAACAATAGTTCTTTTATTATGTTTTTCTTCATTTTATTTCTATAGTATGTCATGAATATACTAACATCACCATCATCTAGTATCATAAATCGATCTAGTTTATTTTATAGTCACATTTAAATACTTAATAAAAATTCCTATTTGTAGTAGCTTTACACCTAGAGGTACACCATTTATGTTTTATTAGCTAATGGATAAACTTAATCTTTATTATTAAAATTACATAATATGATATCATCCATAACCAAGACATGCAAAAATTTATACTTTTAGTGAGTAAAGAATTCATTTCATAAATCCACGTATTGTGATCAACTTTACAATATAATTATCTTGTATAGTTTAGGCCATGCAATAACTTTTATCTACTAGGGACTTTGTTAATTTCATATAAGAATGATAATGGTGCCCTTATTTTACTAGATAATGATTCTATTTAATAATCCTTTTATTTAAAAGACTAAATAATATGATATCATCTCTTGATCTAAGACATGCACAAAATTTTCTAGAGGTCTTAATTAATCTTAGAGATGATAATATTGGTTATAAGTTTAGTATGCTACTTTTATTTCATAAAAATCTATTTATATTATGAATGAGCATGCTACTAATAAATTTAACTAAATTTATCTACTTGTCTTATTTAACTTAAGTTACCAAGGTAACTTAGCTTTGTTTCTAGTTTTTAACTAACAAGATCTTACTAACATTTTTTTTTATTCCTTATTTGATTTCTAGCATTTCATAAAAGAAACTCACTAAATTATAAATACTTAAATTGAATAAATAAAAATTAGGATTAGATTTTATACTTTCACAATTCTGTAATTACAGAATACTGGAGAAGAGGCAGGGAGGGGGCCGACGGACAGGGGCGGCGGCGGCACCGGCGGCACTGGCGGGGGACTCGGCGGCGGATGGCGGTCCGGTCGGGCTCCAAGGGTGGTCCGGCGGGGCTCCAAGGAAGAGAAGGTGAATTTTGATGGTGTTTTTGTGGAGAAATTCTACTTGCAATGTGCTGATTTTTCTAAGGATGAATGGTGTTTTTGCTAGAAGAGAGAACAAAAGGTTGAATAAGTGCTTGGAAGAGGGTTTTTATAGACAATTTGATGAAGTCTTCAATCCATGGCAATGGTGGATGCCCAATGAGGAGAGGGAGGATGCTCTTGGATTGGTCAAGTTTGTGCTTCTTCCATGATGATGAGAGGGTGAGGTAAGAGTGGAGATTCAACAAGCAAAGGGAGGTGAAAATGGCATTCAATGGCCAAATTTCAATCAACGTACAATCAATCAGACTATTGTCTGATGTTGTCTTTGGAGGAGAAGGGAAAGTAATGGAATAAATTAATAAGGATGGTGTTTTATGTAAGAAAGTTTGTTTGGTCTAGCGGGATTGGAGAGGGGCGTGTGGGTTGAGTTTGCAAGAGGTCTCGGGTTCAAATCTCGGCTCTTGCATTCTTTTTACAAAGTTTGTAATTGGATTTTTAGGCCTTTATGTAATTTATTTTTATAAAAATAATTTAAATCCCTAAAAGACATTAATTTTAATTAATGTCCTCTTTATTAATTCAAGCTCCTCATTGAATTTATTGAATTTATTTATTGTAAATTTTCTTGATAATCTCTTTTAAAGGAGATAATAAAATTTAGTATGGCATTTAGAAAATCTCATTTTTAATTTAGAGAAATGAAAATAATTTATTATAATAAATATTATATTATATTAATTTTAAAATGTTGGAATATCGCGGATATTAAGGTTTTAAAATTACTTTGGAAAACCCTAGCCTCCAAAGTTTTACAAAAGTTATAAGAAAATAAACTAACATAAAGTATATATATATATATGTGTCTTCTAAAATAACCCTCACGACTTATATCTTAAGCCACATCTCGGACATGATATAATACATGCTCAAAAACCAAGAGCTCGGCCCAAAACTCCAGCCCAAAGTTAGAAATCCCGATTGCGCGGTCGCGCATTGTGCTATCCAGCGCTTTTGCTCCCAGTTTCGATTGCGCGGCTTGATTGCTCAGGCTAGCACCCCGAGCTTTTCTTCTTGTTTGGCTCTTCATTTCTACTCCTTCAATCTTCATTCTAGCATCTCCTAGCCTCTTCAAGTCATCCACCACCGCCATGGTCAATCCAAATCTCGCCCCGTTGTTGCTCCTGAACCTAAAAACCTGCAAAACCGAGCGAACAAGCGCAAACTACCCGACAACACAAAATCCTAAAAACTACATAAAAACCAACCTAAAACTAGTTAAAACATATGTAAAACATGCATCTAAACTACTCCTATATGCAAGCTATCAGGAGTTCCAATAATATTTAAATCATAAACAACTACGATTACATATCCTGACTTTGTCCTTTTTATGGACACACAAGGACTTATTTGATCGCTCACAAATCCTTGCCTTTGTAGATATTCCCTAAGGCGATCATACCACATTCTACCTAATTGCTTCAATCAATATAGAAAACTAGAACTCATATGATGTGGTTTTGATTCAAATGCTTCGGGAATTTTCAATCTTTCTGGGATTTTCATGTATATGTTGGTACCTTATGACCTATATAGGCATGATGTTACCACAACCCTTGTGCAACCAGTCGAGCTCAGTATTTGATAACTTCATTACGTTTATATTTCTTTTGTATGAACATACACTTATAGCTGAATGGTTTTACACATTCTAGTGTTGGGACTACAGGCCCAAAACACCTTGTTTGTTTAATGAAGCCAACTCTTCTTCTATAGCTTTTTCCAACTTTCTCAATCATCTCGATGTCGACATTCTTCCATGGTTTAGGGATCATTGCCATTACCTTCCATGACTTCCATGACAACTGAATAAGTAAATATATTTTCGATGTCTACATCTTCATAGTACCATCCTATACCAATACTTACATAATTCATCGACATTACAATATTTTGCCAATGCCATTTTCTTTGCTTTCCGAGTCTTTGAATAGAACTTCTTTAGAAATCTTATACTCTTGTTTATTTTTTGTCGATGTAATATTCGGATTCGTTTTCCATCTCGGTCGGAAAAACGAATTTCCTGGGTTACAAACAAACACGTATCTTAGCCCGCAAGTAACCTCGAATATAAGAGTTAATTTTTAACATTTATTAGACTTAGCAATATCATTAATTCTATTACTCCTATACATATTTATACCTATATATCAAGTTAACATATGTGTTAACTTATTATTTTTTTCTATAACAAAAAAAAGAATCATATCTTTAATTAATATCATATCCACACGTAACTAACTAGATATCATCCTAGTTAAAACCTAATTAGCGACCCATCCTTCGTTAGCCGAACAACATCAATCACACTCGAGTTCTCAGCTTCTCTCCCTTGAGAAGAGCCGACAGTCCGATCACCGTGTTTCCCAATCACCGGCGTGAACAGCGGCAACACCCCATCCCGGTCGAATGCACTAGCCATTTTCGCTACGATTCCGCCGTTAGTCGTGAGCAACGTCCACGGTTCCGATCGAACAGAGGAAGCCGTTATATCGTCGATTTATTCGGAGACCCGGAGTCGATCGACCCCTCATGTTAAGCCATCGTCATCATTCTTCCTCACTGCCCACATCGGGATTGCTTTCCTTCTAACCGATTATCGTTGCCTGTGGGCAGTTCGGGTAAGAACCAGGCCCTTGCCTCTTGTTCGCTCCTTCGTTCGGTCGGTATTGTCAAGCCTTGTCTAGACTAGGGGGTTCGTAGTGGTGGTACGACTTGGGCTGTGGTGTTCCAAAAGGTAGAGGTCGGGGTTGCCGTTGAATGTCCTGTTTGAAAGGGCGTTAGGGTCTTAGGAAAATTTTGTGATCATTCCACTTTTAGTATCTAGTTATATGGGTTTTTAGTGTCTTGGTATAGCTAGTTAGTGCATATAGTAGATTAGTAGAATTAGTGGTTAGAATATTTACAATATAGATTGAGTGGTTTGGTTTGATAATGGGTGGTATTATTAGGCGTTAAGGGGGAAGTAGAGTTGTTTTGCACAGTGCATTAACGAGTTATGGTTAAGCCAGTTAGTAGTATTTAGGATTAGTAACTAGTCTAGATTAGTAAGGACTGTTACGTGAATTAATGTTTTATGTAGGCTTTTGTTTTAAGGCTTAGGCTGGGGCGGGTTATAATTGTTATATATTAGTTATGAAACTTTGTTGGTCGCGTTGTAATTGTTTATGTTAGTTAATGTTTCCCAGGGAATTAATTCTGTTTGGTTTCTTAAGTTTTCGTATTGGTAGAGACTCTTTCTTCGAGGTAAGTCGTTTTCGACTTGCTCGGTACTTCTCTTGCTTGTTAGATTTTATACTGTGATTGTAGGATTGATTTTGGGAACTAGTTCCGAATATCTTGTTGAAAGGTTTTGGACTTGCTTGTGTTGTTGTGTGCAAATAGGTTTTTAAATCGGTTTTATCGAAAATAAGTTTTTGAACGTTTTCTCTATGTTGGTACCGTTTCCGGCATGGCCATGCGCATAGTCGAAGGGAGGAAGAGTTGTCTATGGATGGTCAATGTGACGGGGAATCCGTGCCCCTTCAAAATAAAAACATTATCTATGCGTTTTGGCAAGTGCTCCAGTGGAGGCTTAGCCGAGGTTAGAAGGGAGATTGTGAAGTAGAGTGAGAGGGCTTGCCTCCGCACTCAGCTCCGGGTTTGAGCGCCTTGGAGGTTGGATTGCGAGATGGAGGAATTGCATTTTTGTAAGATTGTGTTTGTGAATGTGTATGTGGCTATGTGTGACTAAACAAAACTAATTAGGTATTGGCCTTTAGAGTTATGAGTGCACTCGTGGACTTAGATGCTGATCTTAGAAATGATTTTTCAAAACGGCTTGCAATTTCCGTATTCTTTCTAACTTGATAGATCAGTAGCTTACCCTTTGGGGAATATTTTTCATTTCCAGGTATGAATCAGAGAATCGTGCAGGAGCCTAGGCCAATTGTTGGAGCGGATCGTTGATGCACGTGTCACTAGTCGGGGGTTTGGGTGCATTTATTATTGCTATTATTATTAGTTTGGTTTCCAGTTTGTGTATTTTGCTTTAAGGTTAATCTAAGAGATTGTTTTTGGGAATGGATTGCTCTTGCTAATTGGTTTAATTAGTGGGCGTCTGCATATTTTGTAATTTCAATTTTAGTAACTAAAAGGTTGGATGGTTTATGGTTTTCTCTTCGTGTCCGCGTTGCAAGATCTTAAAGTGTTGTTGTCAAACCCACTTAATTAGTACCTGATAAAGTCTACTATTAAGTAGAGCCATGTGGAAAGATGGGGTGTTACAGTCGACATGTCAACATCCTTTTGAGATGTTACCGACTCTTTCCTCTTCAAGGGAATTGTATCCTTAGAGCCTACATGTCTCTTACGCTGCCAACGTGCTTGCAAATCATTTGATATATATGTGGTTGTTTGGAGTTACTTTGTGAATCTCTGAATGAGCTAGAGCATTCTTAGTTGGTATTTGTGACTTAATCACTAAATTTTTGATTTAGTTATACAATCTGCTAAACTTCTGTTTTAGCTTTCTCCAACTTTCAAATACATTGCATCCTATGCAATCTCTTAACTTCTAGTCTCACTTTATTCTCCCCTATAGGTGGAATTTTCACCTCCCCAAAGTGTTAATCTTAATATCGAGCAATATATTGATCACTGCTTATAAGCTCTAGGTATTTTATAAATGATAAGGATCCAAACCCCTCGTCTAATCCCAACTTTCATTGTGTGACATTACTTAATAAATCATCCGAGAAGTTGGAGGACATATAAAGCATTTAATCTCTTCTAGAGACAAGCTTCAATTAGGAGAATTTTCTATAAGCGGTCGGTCCAAGTAGAATTTAATTATTGACATTCACATTTCAGGACCCTATTTGATCAACGACTCATCCTAGTCGTGTATTATATGTATAACACTTGCCTAGCTATCAACTACGACCACATTATTGATGACTCTACTAGGTCGTTTTGTGAATGTGTCTAAGAGCTACTCAATGCTCAACCACTACACCAATTTATTTTCATTCCCCTCTTTTTTTCAATGGAACCAATAAGTTGAGGCATCTTTCAACATTACATGATATTCCACAATGGTTCACATGGCAATGTAATTGGTCCTCTTATATCACTTGAACCTAATCAAGAAGTATATGATATTTTGCCTTTACTTGCATAAAAATTGGCCTTGCTATTAATTTGCGAAGAGCACAAACCTTTCAAATATACAAGGTCACTCTTATAAAGAGACCTCATGTCTTAAGATATTTCGATCCTACACCGATCATGCGCATTATTATTTCACATGAGTGACCAAGTTAGTCATGCCACAAAAATATCTTATCCTCAACTAACTTCTGGTTAGTGATAGTACATTATTCAACGGGATATACTCTCCTAGAGTCATCTTTCCCTTCACACCAAATTTGTCACGCGCATGATTGCGAAAACTTCTGGTTTCCAAATAATATGTGGTGTGACATCATTGAAAAATGTTGCTGATCCATATATAAATTTTTTGGGAGATCATCAACTTAAATCAGATAAACTATTATCGTGATTTCTAACTATATACCAAAATTAGATGCCTCAAAATGGGTTCATTCAAAACTTTTAATATAGACTAGACCGGTCTCCCCACTTATACTCATAAGGTGTGGTTCTTGTACAACTGGTACAAGACTGATGATCAATTTTTGTCATTTATGGGATATCCCTTATCTAGATCTCATATGTTCTTCTAGACATCAAAATTAAGCCACTACATACTAGCTATAAGTCATAACCATGACCAACGGTCGCATGCATAATATACCGTAACCTCTTTCACAACCTCTTCTAGAGGAGGCATGCTTCCGGCATGCAAGAGGTTGGTCAAAAATGACCTCGAATTCTAGTTCGTGCTTGGTATGTGGTCATGTAGAAATAGTTCTGAATATTACAAAACTCACATTTCTTGTACTACTATTAGAGTACATATTTTAACATAAGATGTCCTAACTCTTCAGAAGTTTATAATGATCTCTAATTGTCAAAATATTGTTATTCACAATACTCTCATGAGGTTGATGATGATAAATTATCATTACAGTTAGCACAATTCTTCTGGAATTTAAAGTGCTGCATAATTCTCCCAAACATCTCATTTGTCAACTTCAAGTGACAATGTAAGTTCATTTCTCGAACCATTTATCATCTAATTCGGAAGATGATATGTTCATATAGTTCTAGTGATGAATTTTTCTCATCATTTACTACAAGAAGTAATTGTGTATGTAAATCCACTTCTAGGGATAATATTCACACAACTTATATATATATATATATATATATCACTTCAGGGTTATAAGATTTATTTAACATTGAAAATAAAGAATGATAATAATAATACATGAACAAATAATAATAATGATGATTGGAATTGAAATGAAACAAAAAAAATCATAAATATTTTGTCAACTTCATGTGACAAGTAAAATAACCATTATTCTTATGTAAAGATTAATCAACTACTTCATGAGATGATAGTTGTCATAGAAATTTTATCACCTTCTTCATGAAGTAATATTTTCTATCATTACTCACTTTATGGAGTAATGGGATTTATTATTTCATCTCTTCAAGGATGATTATAAATTGACTCTACTACGACAATATGCACCCACTTCAGGGGATGACAAATTTTCTTTTTTAACTTAAAATAAAATAAAATAATAGTGCACATAAACAATAACATGAATAATTAAATTTAAAAACGTAAATTAATAAATAAAAGAAAATAAGGCATTGTCAACTTTTGATGACAAAAAACTAATCATAATGTCTCTTAGACCTTTCAGTCACAATCTTCAAGATGTGATATTCATGAGACTTTTTAGTCACATACTTCAAGATGTTATGTTTATGACCACTTATCATCTACTCCAAGAGACAAAAAATTTCATGTGTATAAACTTTCTCATCTACTTCTGGAGATGGAAAATTTTCTTTTTCAATTTACATATGAATCATGTCATCTACTTCAAGAGCTGACTTTAGTTTCATCACTCACTTTAAGGAGTAGAAACTTTTATTTTCCATCCGCTTCGAGGGATGGATTTATATGTTTCATCCACTTCGGGAGATGGGAATTATCACTTTGGGTATAAAAATAAAGAAGTTGTTTCATTCACTTTAGGGAATGAGAACTATCACTCCATGTTTAAAATAAAGTTTTCATTCATCTTAGAGAATGAGGATTATCACTTCAAGGATAGTCATGTTTTTTTTAAATTCAACGCTTCAAGAGGAAATAATTATCGCTTCGAGAATAATTTTATTTGTAACTTCAACTCTTTAGGCGAAAATAATTATCGCTTCAGGGATAATCTACCCTAATACATTATAAAGCAGAAACCAAGTGTGTGCAAAAATTTGCGTCACGTGGCATAACCTGAATAAAATAATAGAATTTTTTTTCAATTTAAAAAACTAAATAATAATTCTATAAAGCCCCCTTCACATTATACCCTAATAATAATTCTAGAAATCAGGATTTATCTTAACTACTTCATAAAATACATAATGGATAGATACCATATTGTATGTGTAGATTGTTTTATATAGTATCACATACTAAAAAATAAAAAATATTAATTAATATGCACATATTTTTTTTAAAAATTAATTTGTAAAGATTGAAGGTTTTTTAGGGTAAGATTGTAGATGTTATAAAAATAGATAATGTGTATATATATACACATATATATAATTTTCATTCTATGTAAATATTGATTTTATTCTTCAAAAATTCCTAAATATAAAAAACAACTATTTTAGATTTTATAAAATAAGTAATTTATCAAAGTAAATTTTTATCTATATAATTTTCTATCTATGTTTATTGATATTGATAAGCAATATTATATATGCTATCTTAAGATTATGCTAAAATATCTATAAAATTTGCGATACATGGCACTTTAAGAACCAATCAGTTCTTTCATTTTATTTATTTATTTTTATTTATTATACTTAAAAGTGAATCTAGAAGGTTTGATATAGAAAAATATGTTCCATATTTATTTATTTTTATCTTAAAGATTAGAAAACAAATGTCATTAATAATTATAATAATAGAATAATTATTAAAATATACATTGTCTTTATTTTTTTCTCTTCAATTTATTATAATACATTATATAGTATAATTTTTAAAACTACCCGTAAATTTACATGAATTACACTAGTTTTATTTGTGAATTCAACTCTTCAGGAGAAAATAATTATCGCTTCAAGGATAATTTTAGTTGTAAATTCAACTCTTCAGGAGGAAATAATTATCACTTCAAGGATATACAATGGGGTTCCAATCTCTTTAGAGAATGGAAACAGTCGCAATATTATCTTTACATGTTCATGTAATTTGTCTCACCATGGACAAATTTATTTATGAATACATCCACTTCTGGGGATGTACCATATTTATGAGATGTACCACAGATTGAATCAAATGAAAATGGGACTTATCATGAAAACTAAGAAAGAATCTGGACCATCCGATTGAAACACTAGAAATGAATCTCGGCCATCCGATTAAAAAAAATAAAAAAAAATTATATTTTTTTTTTTCTTACTTTATTTTTTAAATTTTTTTTATGTATGTAGAATGATATAAATCGAGTATAAACATAGGCCATAATACGTGAACATACAATACTAATATGTGAACGAACCTATATTATATGTGAACGTATACTAAATTTTCTGAAGTTAAAATGCGGTTATATGTGAACAGCTCTTATAATAATGTGAACATGTGTATAAAATATGTGAACAGAATGTAAAATGTCAAGCGTCGTGTTTTTTGCAAAAATAAGCGAAAAATAAAAAAAAAAACAATTTTTTTATTTTTTTATTTTTTTATTTTTATTTTTTTGTCAAATTTTTTTAAGCCGTTTAACGCATGTATTATGATTTAATCGAACATGAACATATGATCATAAAATATGAACAAATAGTACTAATATGTGAACATACTTGTAATATATGTGAACATATTATAAAATCTCTGAAGTGAAAAGTGTGATAATATGTGAACATGTTTTATAATAGTGTGAACATATGCATAAAATATGTGAACGTAACATAAGAAATCAAATTTCGTGTTTTTGACAAAAACAAGCGAAACTAAGAGAAATTTTTAAAAAAATATTTTTTTTTATTTTTTATCAAAATTACCATTTTACCCCTATATATTTTAATCATAGTCATCCATTTCTCAAATTGAAGGGTCCTCATTTATTTCTAGTTTTTATGATAAGAATCATCTTAATGTGAATCAACCTCTATTTATACATAAGGTACATAATATCAAACACAATTAAATTAAATTTAAACTATAAGGACGAACTAATATATGATCGTAACCGAACCATATTGGAAAAGGAAAAAGAATGTCTACTATCATCATGTATATATGTAGAGAATTGATTACCACTGTATATATTGTAGAAACCTATACATATGTGCATGACACGTATCAAATTAGTAGAGAAAATATATATACAGATAGGTAAATGTACGTAAAGTGATTGAACATATGCACATGAAACAAATAAAGTGATTGTGATACGTTATATCCTAGAGATTATTTATAGTATTTAATTAATGTATTTTTATACAGTTTTATTATACTCCTTCTCAGGATTTTTTACGGTTCTTTTTCGAGACGCTTTATTTGAATCGTTAGGGCTTATTGTTAGGGTTAGAGATGATTATTATATATACTCATGTATTGTATTCTAGGGAGGCAATCAATGAATCAGAATTATCTTATCCCCAAACCCTAATCTTGTACATCTCCTCTCTCGTCTCTATGTTCTCAATTTCTCATCTAATTATGTCTCTAATCTCAATCTCTTCTTCTATTTCCCCAATTCTCCTATTTTCTACTTAATTTGGTACTAATACGATACATGTTATTGTATCAATTGGTGCTTTCATCCCTGAACTCTACAATCATCATGTCTGTCGTTACAGGCAATAACGCGGTTCTCTGCGACATCCGAGATCTACTGAAAAAGTGAGAGGTTCAAAGCCGAACTCTGTATGTCAAGATTCATCGGGAAATCTACCCAATTTCTTGAACGATATTGGAGCAACTGTTTTCGGCATTCAGAATTATTGAGGGCCTTGAGATGGTAAGCCCAGACACAGGGTATCATTCCAAAATTCGTTTCAAGAATAGAGAATCGGCCAAGAATGATTTGTCCTTCTATGGGAGAAACATCTATGATGGATGTTGTAAATTGGAGTTGTGGCTTGGAGTATTGAAGTATGAGGAGGCTACGGAACTAAGCGGATCGTCACAAGGTTCCGTGATTCTTTCGGGTTCGAGCCAGGTGGAAGTTCCGGTTGACACTATCGGCTCTCTAGCGCCCGCGACCATGAGTCCTGCACCCGCAGTTTTGACGCCAGCAACAACAGTTTCACCGCAAGCACCCGCGCCTACGGCCCACCAGCCTGCGCCCGCGACCAATGCCCCGGCACGTACCCGCGGCCAGCCCTCTGGAACCCATGGCCATCCCTCCAGCACCCGCGATTTTGTCCTTCGCAACCTTCGTTTGCCTTTGCACGATGCATGCAGATTTAAATCCTAAAAGTCTTGGCGTCGATACGGAAACACAGGAGACGGAAGCGTCAAACTCGATTATTAATTCCGCTGAGGTACATATCGATTCATTTGATAATTCAATCCGAATTGATACTTCAGTTGATGATTTGGTAGAGTTCAGTTTGGGTGAGATCAAGTTGAACTCCATGGCGTTTTTGGATATCTCAGACATTCCGGACAAGCCGACATGGTGGGAAGGCAACTTGGGTTTTGACCCAGGAATTTTGGGCATGAGCTTGTCAAAGGGTCTTCAGTTGTTTCTGTTTGATGTTTCAATAAAGAAAAATTTGGGCATCACGGAGTGGTTGGATGATGATGTTTGGATGGGTCATAGTAATGGGAGATTTGACCCAAGGGCACTCACATTGGGAGGTTGTGTTTTGTTGCAAGGTTGTGAAGAGTTAAGCACGGTACATTAATTGCCTTTTGATAGTGGTAACAATCAGCCACATCATCATATGAGGCCTATGCAGAAGATGGCGGATCATGTGTGGGTATTTGATCCTGGAGGGACACGTTTGCAACAGCGGCGTATGATTTCTCTCCCTGATTTCCGACTTGAGGACAAGTAGATTGTCAACGGGGGAGAATTGATAGGTTATATCCTAGGGATTATTTATAGTATTTAATTAATGTATTTTTATACAGAGTTTTATAATACTCCTTCTCGGGTTTTCTTTACGGTTCTTTCCCGTGACGCTTTATTTGAACCGTTAGGGCTTATTGTTAGGGTTAGAGATGATTATTATATATACTCATGGATTGTATTCTAGGGAGGCAATCAATGAATCAGAATTATCTTATCCCCAAACCCTAATCTTCTACCTCTCCTCTCTCGTCTCTCTGTTCTCAATTTCTCGTCTAATTTTGTCTCTAATCTCAATCTCTTCTTCTATTTCCCCAATTCTCCTATTGTCTACTTAATTTGGTACTAATACGATACCTATTATTGTATCAGATTGAACATACATACATATACAGATTCCAATTATAATATGTTGATATTATAATTCTTCTCGAATTGTGAATACGTAAGTATTTAACTTTACTTTTGACAATTCGTGTTGATAACGTATTATAAATTTGAGAGGAAAATAGAAAGAATAGGTTAAAGGAGAAAAATCAGATTCATCTTATTAGGTCACTCATAGAAGTCTTTTATAGAGATAGTATAAGATCTAGGATGATATCAAATCTCGGGTTTTCGTATATACCCACAAATAATAATATTATAACAACTACGAATATATGATTATTAACAATACTTCTAATTGTTAAGTTAGATAACTAGCTAGCTATAATTATAGCATTTGTTATAAGTGTACTTTCATTTTCTTTCCCCTTATTTTCGAAATTTAACTTAGTTTACTATTTAAAGTAAACGACTTCTATTTTTTTATTTGATTAGGTAACGATTAGGGTGCTCTCCTTTATGGAGGGCGCCCTAAGCATCCTTTCGGATGAGAACTAGAAGTTCAGGATGAGTCTTGATACACTCAACAGGGAGACTATGGCCCAAATTAGAGATTTTGTCGGCCACAACGTTACATTCCCTAAAAACATGGTTGAACACTAGGTCCTGGCTTCCGTGCAAGGAAACAAGGATGTCAGTGATAATGAGTTCGATCTCCCAAGGGCAATGGGTTTTCCCTTTAATAGCGTTAATGGCCTGGAGATTATCCCTTTCAATTTCCACTTTCCCTATTGATCTGTTTTTTATTTGCCTTATTGCTTCCCGGAGAGCTAGGGCCTCAGCTTTCAATGCTGACACTTTTCCAAAGCTAGTCGTCAAAATATCCAATACCTGACCAAAGTGGTCTCGAAAAACAATTCCCCCATAGGTGTTGCATTTGGTAACTTTGAGGCATCCACATTTACTTTAATATATCCCGGTTTGGGTTTTTTCCATTTCCTTTGCATTCTTATGTTTTTGTTCCTATTCTTTAACTGAGATGTTGGTATAGCTTCTTCATCCACTTTCCATTTCGATGCTTGCTCCCAATTTGCTATTTGATTTCTTATGTATGTTGTTAAGTCTGATATCCCTTCATTCGAGTCTTGTTGAAAAATCAATTTGTTGCGTTGATGCCAGATACTCCACCACACCACTGCTAAACTCGTGAAATCTTTTTTCCCAAGAAGTTGGTATATTTCATTAAGAATTATTCTTAGTGTTTTGTTTTGTGGGTCATAACCTTGAATGGAGTTAGCAATATTTTTGGTTTACTTTGTTAGTTATGTAAATTGTGTACGGACACTTTGTTAGTAGGTGGTTTATGTCTTCATTCTTACAGTCACATAATACACATCCTCCTGGAGTTATGATTTGTTTATCCCTAAGTCTAGCTTTTGTGGGAAGTCCATAATTATCAACTTTCCAAAGGAAATTTTTAATCTTTGGGTATGTATCTAATTTCCACAACCAGTTATTTATATGCGGTGTCTGTCTCTCTAAGTTTGTAATTAGGTCTACTGCAGATGAGGTGGAGAACCAACCATTCTTGCTTGGGGCCCAATACAATCGGTCTCGGATATAGTTATCCGGGATTGGAGTATTTTGGATTTGCTCAACAATACTATCAGGAAGGATTTGTCTTAATTCATGTATTTTCCATTTATGATCAATCGTAATCCAAGCATTAACCGTTATTGTTTCATCTACATCTGATGGGTTCTTTGGTTGGGGTTTAAGGGGTCCTCCAAAGACGACATCTATTTTTTTGGGAAGAGAAGGTATGTAAAAGGTCTTTGCTAACTCTCCTATGAGAATTATAAATATATTTTTTTATTGTTTTTTCTTATCCGTAAGTTTTCTTTTCCTTTTCTACAGGCCGAAAAGACAAATTGGCATTTTTAGTGAACCTCTTGAGACAGTTTGGTATTTAAAAGGAATTATGGGACATTAAGTTATTTTAAATGAGTTGTGATAGACAATAAGGTACTTTTTTCTCACAAGGTACACTTTTATTTGTCTTATTTCATTAGTGGTTGATACGCTCTATTTAGTATAGGTTAACTCTTGTATTTTAGGTATGATTTGAGTGTGTTTAGGTTAGTTTTGAGCATAATTGTCATATGAAGACCGAAGACACGATTTGAAGAATTGCAAGAGTTTTGAAGACAAGTGTTGATTTGGAGTTGTTTCGACACCACTTTCTTGTAACGCTTATTTCGGGAGCTACGGTGAACGGATGAAGCTGAATTTAGTATCATTGGAAAGCTAGCTCGAAAAGCTACAATTCATCTTTTTACGGCAAGTTCCAATTCCAACTCTAAGTGGGTCAAAACCACCTACGAAGTTGAGACTAGTAAGTTGTCAGAAGATCCGCGCCCGCGGAAAATTTCCGCGCTCGCGAATCGTTGAGCATCCGCGGCCGAGGGTAGAGGATTGATCCGCGCCCGCGGATTATTTCTGCGCTCGCGGATTTTGGCTTTTCAGCGCCGCCTTCGTTACTTTTATTCTATCTTTTTAGTATTTTTCTATCTTAGGGTCTCGGATATTTTTCTACTATTTAAGCTTAGTTTCGTTTCAGTTTAGGGTTACACAATTTAGAGACACAATTCTAGCATACTTTTACTTTTAGGTTTTTATTTCAATATTATGGAGAACTAATTTTCCCTTGGAGTTTGTTTGATCAAGGAAACCTTTAGGTTCTTCCATATTCTACCATCACCCACCAATCCATTTTTCTATATCTTTCCATGTCTAGTTCCTTGGAATTGTTCAAGTATGGGGGTGCTACCGACGTCAGAATTTTATTATTTTGAGGAATCCAGTTCATTCTCATTGGAGACGTCCTATGGTGTGGATTTGGTTGATGAGTTGTGAAGATGACGTTCGTGGTTTGTTCCCGGACGAATCAGTTTGTTCCTGAGTTTGGTGCTTATAATTCCGGGAGTTCATTCCATCTCTTCTTTCGTATGTGAGTCTTCTGATTTTCCTCTTCTATGCTTAATTCCTTTCTTTTTACTTCATTGAGGACAATGAAGGATTTAAGTATGGGGGAGGAAGTACTCACTACGCCTATCATAGTTAGTTGCTTTTCAGTTTATTTTTCGTTATTTTTATGGGATTTTTGTTCCATGTTTTGTATAGAGAAATTTTTGAAAAAAAAATTAAAAAAATAAAAAATAAAAAAAATGAAAAAATGAAAAAGCCATAAAAAAAGAGAGAAAAAGGCATAAAAATCCTGGGATGAGCCGAAAACCCGAAAGGGCGACTCAGGTAATAAGCAGGTAACCCGGACCAGCATTAGGCTGGGGTAATATGAGGTTTATGAGAGATGTGAGTATTTGTGAGCACACCTAAGAAAAATGAAAAGAGTGATTAGGTGAGAACCCGAAAGGGCGCCTAAGTAGAATGAGTGGTAAAATTAGAGTGTTTAGGATCATATTCTGCTTTGGGGTCTGGGGATTACACTTTAGATGTCGGGTAGATCCTAGGTTGCTCTACACTTTTTAGAGCTTGAGTGTTATATCTTGTATTGGTGAGTGTGTGTTGAGCTTTTATGTCTTTGCTCATTATTTCTCTATTTTGGGTTCGGGTTGGTGAGGTGAGTGATTTTTGTCTTCCCTTGTACTATGCTGTAAACCTTGATAGGATTTCTTGTTAGATTTATTTTGAGCTTACTCGAGGACGAACAAGGTTTAAGTATGGGGGAATTTGATACGCTCTATTTAGTATAGGTTAACTCTTGTATTTTAGGTATGATTTGAGTGTGTTTAGGTTAGTTTTGAGCATAATTGCCATATGAAGACCGAAGACACGATTTGAAGAATTGCAAGAGTTTTGAAGACAAGTGTTGATTTGGAGTTGTTTCGAACCACTTTCTTGTAACACTTATTCCGGGAGCTACGGTGATCGGATGAAGCTGAATTTGGTATCATTGGAAAGCTAACTCGAAGAGCTAGAATTCATCTTTTTACGGCAAGTTCAAATTCCAACTCTACGTGGGTCAAAACCACCTCCGAAGTTGAGACTAGTAAGCTGTCAGAAGATCCGCGCCCGCGGAAAATTTCCGCACTCGCGGATCGTTGAGCATCCGCGACCGAGGGTAGAGGATTGATCCGCGCCCGCGGATTATTTCCGCGCTCGCGGATTTTGGCTTTTCAGCGCCGCCTTCGTTACTTTTATTCTATCTTTTTAGTATTTTTCTATCTTAGGGTCTCGGATATTTTTCTACTATTTAAGCTTAGTGTCGTTTCAGTTTAGGGTTACACAATTTAGAGACACAATTCTAGCATACTTTTACTTTTAGGTTTTTATTTCAATATTATGGAGAACTAATTTTCCCTTGGAGTTTGTTTGATCAAGGAAACCTTTTTATGTAATTCGTGAGATTCTGGTAACTTTTCTATCCCTTGGTTAATATCAAAACTCTTGTGCTTAATTTCATGATTATCAATTGATTTCTCTTGGTGCACAACTTGTTGAATTTGATTGATATTCTACTGTTTGGATTAGTTTGATTGTTGTCTGTGCAATCTTATTTATCCTTGAAACAACTCTTTTCTAGGACCGTGGACTAGAATTGAGAAAGAGTGTTTTATTTTATGCATGAGACTCGTAGCTTGATTGCATGAATTAATATCCTTCTATCCTTAATATTTTGTATGATTTGAATTAAGCGTTCTTGTTCATATCATCGTTTCGCTTGGACCGTGGACAAGCGGATATCTTTTATAAGGATTGGAATTAACTAGGGAATTAATAGAAAAGTGGATGAATCAATGATCGAATGAGTAAAAAGGTGGAATTGATTGAATGAACTCTGCTTTCCTTCACTTGATTTAATCTCAATAATATTTGCTTATTTGTTTGCTTGCCTGAACTCCAAAACCCCTGTCTTTACTCTCTGCTGATTGATCAGAATCCCGATTCTCTTGGGTTCGACCCCTTACTTGCACACTATACTAGTTGTAAGTTTAGGGTTATTTATCTTTGATCTTGGTAACAATGATTTCAGCCGAGTCAAATTTTGGCGTCGTTGCCGTTGGCGTTGTTAGTTTTAGTTTTAGTATTCGTTTTGGTTTTGTCGGGCTAACTTGCAGGAATAATTTATCCAATTTTCGAAGAAAGCAAAATCCGAGTGGAAAATCCGCGCCCTCGGAATTTTTCCACGACCTCGGAATTTTTCCGCGCCCTCGGAATTTTTCCGCGCTCGCGGATCGGCCTGGCAGAATTCAAATTTTATTAAAAAAAATTAAAAAAATAAAAGGTTTTCGGGTGAAACCCCCGAAATAAAAGGCTTTCAGGTGTAACCCCTGAAATAAAAGGTTTTCGGGTGAAACCCCCGAGATAAATTAGAAAAAAAAAAGTGTTCTTCCATATTCTACCATCACCCACCAATCCATTTTTCTATATCTTTCCATGTCTAGTTCCTTGGAATTGTTCAAGTATGGGGGTGCTACCGTCGTCAGAATTTTATTATTTTGAGGAATCCAGTTCATTCTCATTGGAGACGTCCTATGGTGTGGATTTGGTTGTTGAGTTGTGAAGATGACGTTCGTGGTTTGTTCCCGGACGAATCAGTTTGTTCCTGAGTTTGGTGCTTATAATTCCGGGAGTTCATTCCATCTCTTCTTTCGTATGTGAGTCTTCTGATTTTCCTCTTCTATGCTTAATTCCTTTCTTTTTACTTCATTGAGGACAATGAAGGATTTAAGTATGGGGGAGGAAGTACTCACTACGCCTATCATAGTTAGTTGCTTTTCAGTTTATTTTTCGTTATTTTTATGGGATTTTTGTTCCATGTTTTGTATAGAGAAATTTTTGAAAAAAAATTAAAAAAAATAAAAAATAAAATAAATGAAAAAATGAAAAAGCCATAAAAAAAGAGAGAGAAAGGCATAAAAATCCTGGGATGAGCCGAAAACCCGAAAGGGCGACTCAGGTAATAAGCAGGTAACCCGGACCAGCATTAGGCTAGGGTAATATGAGGTTTATGAGAGATGTGAGTATTTGTGAGCACACCTAAGAAAAATGAAAAGAGTGATTAGGTGAGAACCTGAAAGGGTGCCTAAGTAGAATGAGTGGTAAAATTAGAGTGTTTAGGATCATATTCTGCTTTGGGGTCTGAAGATTACACTTTAGATGTCGGGTAGATCCTAGGTTGCTCTACACTTTTTAGAGCTTGAGTGTTATATCTTGTATTGGTGAGTGTGTGTTGAGCTTTCATGTCTTTGCTCATTATTTCTCTATTTTGGGTTCGGGTTGGTGAGGTGAGTGATTTTTGTCTTCCCTTGTACTATGTTGTAAACCTTGATAGGATTTCTTGTTAGATTTATTTTGAGCTTACTCGAGGATGAGCAAGGTTTAAGTATGGGGGAATTTGATACGCTCTATTTAGTATAGGTTAACTCTTGTATTTTAGGTATGATTTGAGTGTGTTTAGGTTAGTTTTGAGCATAATTGTCATATGAAGACCGAAGACACGATTTGAAGAATTGCAAGAGTTTTGAAGACAAGTGTTGATTTGGAGTTGTTTCGACACCACTTTCTTGTAACGCTTATTTCGGGAGCTACGGTGATCGGATGAAGCAGAATTTGGTATCATTGGAAAGATAACGCGAAGAGCTACAATTCATATTTTGTACGGCAAGTTCAAATTCCAACTCTACGTGGGTCAAAACCACCTCCGAAGTTGAGACTAGTAGGTTGTCAGAAGATCCGCGCCCGCGGAAAATTTCCGCACTCGCGGATCGTTGAGCATCCGCGGCCGAGGGTAGAGGATTGATCCGCGCTCGCGGATTTTGGCTTTTCAGCGCCGCCTTCGTTACTTTTATTCTATCTTTTTAGTATTTTTCTATCTTAGGGTCTCGGATATTTTTCTACTATTTAAGCTTAGTGTCGTTTCAGTTTAGGGTTACACAATTTAGAGACACAATTCTAGCATACTTTTACTTTTAGGTTTTTATTTCAATATTATGGAGAACTAATTTTCCCTTGGAGTTTGTTTGATCAAGGAAACCTTTTTATGTAATTCGTGAGATTTTGGTAACTTTTCTATCCCTTGGTAAATATCAAAACTCTTGTGCTTAATTTCATGATTATCAATTGATTTCTCTTGGTGCGCAACTTGTTGAATTTGATTGATATTCTACTGTTTGGATTAGTTTGATTGTTGTCTGTGCAATCTTATTTATCCTTGAAACAACTCTTTTCTAGGACCGTGGACTAGAATTGAGAAAGAGTGTTTTATTTTATGCATGAGACTCGTAGCTTGATTGCATGAATTAATATCCTTCTATCCTTAATATTTTGTATGATTTGAATTAAGCGTTCTTGTTCATATCATCGTTTCGCTTGGACCGTGGACAAGCGGATATCTTTTATAAGGATTGGAATTAACTAGGGAATTAATAGAAAAGTGGATGAATCAATGATCGAATGAGTAAAAAGGTGGAATTGATTGAATGAACTCTGCTTTCCTTCACTTGATTTAATCTCAATAATATTTGCTTATTTGTTTGCTTGCCTGAACTCCAAAACCCCTGTCTTTACTCTCTGTTGATTGATCAGAATCCCGATTCTCTTGGGTTCGACCCCTTACTTGCACACTATACTAGTTGTTAGTTTAGGGTTATTTATCTTTGATCTTGGTAACAACGTTTTCAGCCGAGTCAAATTTTGGCGTCGTTGTCGTTGGCGTTGTTAGTTTTAGTTTTAGTATTCGTTTTGGTTTTGTCGGGCTAACTTGCAGGAATAATTTATCCAATTTTCGAAGAAAGCAAAACCCGAGTCGAAAATCCGCGACCTCGGAATTTTTCCGCGCCCTCGGAATTTTTCCACGCCCTCGGAATTTTTCCGCGCTCGCGCATCGGCCTGGCGGAATTCAAATTTTATTAAAAAAAATTAAAAAATAAAAGGTTTTCGGGTGAAACCCCCGAAATAAAAGGCTTTCAGGTGTAACCCCTGAAATAAAAGGTTTTCGGGTGAAACCCCCGAGATAAATTAGAAAAAAAAAAGAGTGTTCTTCCATATTCTACCATCACCCACCAATCCATTTTTCTATATCTTTCCATGTCTAGTTCCTTGGAATTGTTCAAGTATGGGGGTGCTACCGTCGTCAGAATTTTATTATTTTGAGGAATCCAGTTCATTCTCATTGGAGACGTCCTATGGTATGGATTTGGTTGATGAGTTGTGAAGATGACGTTCGTGGTTTGTTCCCGGACAAATCAGTTTGTTCTTGAGTTTGGTGCTTATAATTCCGGGAGTTCATTCCATCTCTTCTTTCGTATGTGAGTCTTCTGATTTTCCTCTTCTATGCTTAATTCCTTTCTTTTTACTTCATTGAGGACAATGAAGGATTTAAGTATGGGGGAGGAAGTACTCACTACGCCTATCATAGTTAGTTGTTTTTCAGTTTATTTTTCGTTATTTTTATGGGATTTTTGTTCCATGTTTTGTATAAAGAAATTTTTGAAAAAAAAATTAAAAAAAAATAAAAAATGAAAAAAAAAATGAAAAAATGAAAAAGGCATAAAAAGAGAGAAAAAGGCATAAAAATCCTGGGATGAGCCAAAAACCCGAAAGGGCGACTCAGGTAATAAGCAGGTTACCCGGACCAGCATTAGGCTGGGGTAATATGAGGTTTATGAGAGATGTGAGTATTTGTGAGCACACCTAAGAAAAATGAAAAGAGTGATTAGGTGAGAACCCGAAAGGGCGCCTAAGTAGAATGAGTGGTAAAATTAGAGTGTTTAGGATCATATTCTGCTTTGGGGTCTGGGGATTACACTTTAGATGTCGGGTAGATCCTAGGTTGCTCCACACTTTTTAGAGCTTGAGTGTTATATCTTGTATTGGTGAGTGTGTGTTGAGCTTTCATGTCTTTGCTCATTATTTCTCTATTTTGGGTTCGGGTTGGTGAGGTGAGTGATTTTTGTCTTCCCTTGTACTATGTTGTAAACCTTGATAGGATTTCTTGTTAGATTTATTTTGAGCTTACTCGAGGACGAGCAAGGTTTAAGTATGGGGGAATTTGATACGCTCTATTTAGTATAGGTTAACTCTTGTATTTTAGGTATGATTTGAGTGTGTTTAGGTTAGTTTTGAGCATAATTGTCATATGAAGACCGAAGACACGATTTGAAGAATTGCAAGAGTTTTGAAGACAAGTGTTGATTTGGAGTTGTTTCGACACCACTTTCTTGTAACGCTTATTTCGGGAGCTACGGTGATCGGATGAAGCAGAATTTGGTATCATTGGAAAGATAACGCGAAGAGCTACAATTCATATTTTGTACGGCAAGTTCAAATTCCAACTCTACGTGGGTCAAAACCACCTCCGAAGTTGAGACTAGTAGGTTGTCAGAAGATCCGCGCCCGCGGAAAATTTCCGCACTCGCGGATCGTTGAGCATCCGCGGCCGAGGGTAGAGGATTGATCCGCGCCCGCGGATTATTTCCGCGCTCGCGGATTTTGGCTTTTCAGCAACGCCTTCGTTACTTTTATTCTATCTTTTTAGTATTTTTCTATCTTAGGGTCTCGGATATTTTTCTACTATTTAAGCTTAGTTTCGTTTCAGTTTAGGGTTACACAATTCTAGCATACTTTTACTTTTAGGTTTTTATTTCAATATTATGGAGAACTAATTTTCCCTTGGAGTTTGTTTGATCAAGGAAACCTTTTTATGTAATTCGTGAGATTCTGGTAACTTTTCTATCCCTTGGTTAATAACAAAACTCTTGTGCTTAATTTCATGATTATCAATTGATTTCTCTTGGTGCGCAACTTGTTGAATTTGATTGATATTCTACTGTTTGGATTAGTTTGATTGTTGTTTGTTCAATCTTATTTATCCTTGAAACAACTCTTTTCTAGGACCGTGGACTAGAATTGAGAAAGAGTGTTTGATTGTTATTTTATGCATGAGACTCGTAGCTTGATTGCATGAATTAATATCCTTCTATCCTTAATATTTTGTATGATTTGAATTAAGCGTTCTTGTTCATATCATCGTTTCGCTTGGACCGTGGACAAGCGGATATCTTTTATAAGGGTTGGAATTAACTAGGGAATTAATAGAAAAGTGGATGAATCAATGATCGAATGAGTAAAAAGGTGGAATTGATTGAATGAACTCTGCTTTCCTTCACTTGTTTTAATCTCAATAATATTTGCTTATTTGTTTGCTTGCCTGAACTCCAAAACCCCTGTCTTTACTCTCTGCTGATTGATCAGAATCCCGATTCTCTTGGGTTCGACCCCTTACTTGCACACTATACTAGTTGTTAGTTTAGGGTTATTTATCTTTGATCTTGGTAACAACGATTTCAGCCGAGTCAGTGGTCGACGTTGGTGGTGTCGTTGTAGCATTGTCCGGAAATTTCATGGAGGGGATACATTGTTTAAAGAAAGCATCATATTTGTATGTGCATGTTTTATCAATCTTCCCCAAGTCGAGTTTGATGGTGCGCGAAATAACCGCTAAATAATAAAACGGAAATTAGTAAATTTTAATAATAAGAGATAAAATGCCGCGTTATGTATACGCGTTTGGGCATAGTTAGAGCGTACGAGTTCATGCATGGTCGCCAGCCATCATGTGCTTATATGTGTATACATGATTTCAGAAAGACAAAGCAAAATGAAACGTGGGCTTTGGCCTAAATTTATGATATCTACGGGCTTGGCCCAAGAAAACAAACCGGTAATTCAATGGGCAAGCTCCATTTCAATTCTCGTGAAAGTGGTTAACCACACGTGAGCAATCAGCTCAAAAATCTCAAACGGGTTCATCCCACATCGGAACCTAAGTAAAAAATCAAACAACAAAACTTTATAAATAGCAAAGAGGCAGTGTATAATAAGAGGTCGAAAAATCCTCTCTGGCTCGAGAACTATCTCGTTTGCCAAAGCTCGACGTGTTTGATCTCCGAGTGAGATCGCGCTATAAACGGTATAAAGTCTAAAGGCTTTATTCGTAAAGAGCACAAAAACAATTGGCTGAGGGGTGGGGAGGAGGAATAATCCACGTACGAAAACCGTTCGATTGTACGAATCCCGAGAGTTAGTATTTTTATAATCCCGTTTATAGCGCGTTTATTTCGGGTTTCATCAGAGTTGTCACGTCATGACTCATGTGGCAATGTTTTTGCTGTCTCAAAGTTATGCATGCTCGAGAAGCTTGTCACGTTTGGTATGGTGTGCGTTGTGGTGTAGACAGTTGTTTGTGACAGTTGGATCCCAACGGTAACGGTGACCGAGGCATGTAGCCGTTTGAGAACCGGGCCCCATCGAGTCCCAACCCCTACCTTTTACAACTTTTTCGCTTTGCAATTTCAAAACCCCCCAAAAATAGTCACCTCTTTTCATTTTGAAATTTCTGCTGGATTTTCAAATCTCTTGGAAGTTTAAAAGAGAACAAGTGCCCCCTCTTTGCCATCTCTCATTGTGCACAAAATTGCAAAAGTTGACCCAAACTTTAGGCTTATTACGTACGTAACGTCAAATGATACCCATTTACGAAACCTTAGATTAGTTGCATATTTTTACCGGATACGGAGTAGATAGATCGCAATATGGAGAAAATTGCAAATTCTAACCCAAATTTAGGGTTATTTGGTCTAATGATTCACATTTACATAATTGTACCACATTGATTACCGAATTGGGGATCTTCTTCTTCTTCAATTGATGAAATGATAATAGAACAAACATTTTAATGTAGAAATCATATTCCCTTAAAAAAACACAGTAAAGACAAATACATATCAGGGGGATTTATTAAATTCATTTTGACCCTATAATGAACTTGTGACCTTCTCTTCTTTTTAAATCTCTGCCCCCCTTGAAACCACCACCAGAGTTCCATGTGTTTTGTCCTTGTTCCTCTCTTTTTCAAAATTTTCCTTTCTCCCCTTCCCAAATTCCAACATTCATTTATTTTCCTCCTGTTTTTGGGGTTTCTCCTGCCTGCCCTCTTTTAAGCTCAACTTTCTTTGGGTTCCTTCTTGTGCAGCCCTTGTTGTCTTAAGTATTTACAGTAAGAATATCTTCACCTTCTTCTGGGCTTTTCTCTCTTCTCTCTTTCAACAGAATTAGAGAGAAATTGAAGGAGAGGGAAAGAAAATGAGTGCTTCAAAGTTCATTAAATGTGTGACTGTTGGAGATGGAGCTGTGGGCAAGACTTGCATGCTCATTTGCTACACCAGTAACAAGTTTCCCACTGTAAGAATCCTTATCTTTTTCTAAAATGAAAATCATGTTTGCTTACTTAGAAGCAAATCAAAATTTGGGCAAATCAAAATTATGTTTTCCCTAATTGTTTTCTAATAATTTATTGGGGGGGTTTTATTTCTTACTTGGCAGGATTATGTACCAACAGTGTTTGACAATTTCAGTGCAAATGTGGCTGTAGATGGAAACATAGTGAATTTGGGGCTTTGGGACACTGCTGGTACCATCTTCCTTTCCATGTTTGAAAGCTTTTAATCTCTTCTTCCTCGTCCTGTTTATTTCAAGATTTAAGAAAACTTTCTTGTTTATCTTAATTACAACAGGGCAGGAAGATTACAGTAGGTTGAGACCCTTGAGTTATAGAGGTGCAGACATATTTGTGCTGGCCTTTTCCCTCATCAGCAGAGCAAGCTATGAAAATGTCCTTAAGAAGGTAAACTGGTTTTAGTTTAAGATTGGCTTCTCTTTTGATACATTTTGTTTGGTTTGAAAATATGTAACAGTTTAATAATGCTTCTGCAACAAATTTTGGAAATCATGCTGCTGGGTTTGTCTATCTGCATCAGCTAAAACCCTATAATGAACAAACAGATTGCAGACAAGGAAATGAAATTGAAACTTGATTTTTCTGTCATAGATTCTACTTGACATTTGATTCTTTTTTTTTGGCATGTTGGAGTAGAAATTGCAATGATTGGGTGACTGAATACTTGGAAAATCTACGCAATTTCATTTGTACCTAGTGATTTTCTGCAAAGTAATCTAATTTATGAATGGTATTTTGTGGTTAGCCCGTATTTTGATAAACCATTTCTTCTATCCAAACTATGATAATTTTTCAGTTTTATTTGCTTACTGAATTTAGTAAATTTGATCATACTAAGTTCTAATTAACAGCTGTGTATTATTTTTTTTGTAATTTGCAGTGGATGCCAGAGCTTCGTCGATTTGCTCCAAACATCCCAATCGTTCTCGTTGGGACAAAGCTTGGTAATAAATTTGACTTCGACACTTTCTTAGATTCCTCCTTGGGGCGCGTCCTCATGCTCATTGGCTTTTAATGCAATGCCTTTGAGATGGATAATAACCCCTATATCAATTTTGGTGCATTCTAACTAGATTCAGCTATCATTGTCACATAGCTGAATTTTAGTTTTCCTTGGGTCTTTCCGGAATTCCGGGTGCACCCCCTCTGCGTTAAGCCAGGGGTGCCTCCATCTTGACCACCCAGATTCCGCTCAAGCGGAACTGCACTGGGTCTATGATGATGATGATGATGATGACTTACTTAGATTCCTCCGTAGCAATTACGTACTCTTTTTTTACCTGTTTGGTGTTTCTGAATGGTGACTCAGAGGAATGAACATAAATTTTCATTCCTTTCAGATCTTCGCGAAGAAAGAGCGTATGCTGATCCTACAGGATCAAATATCATCACATCTGCTCAAGTACACCATTCTTATTCTTTGATCTCTTGTTGTCGTCTTGAACGTTTGAGATTTTCTCAAGCTTGATAACGATGTCCTCAAGCTTAATAAACCCGTATCACCATTTTCCCAGGGCGAGGAGTTGAGGAAGCAGATTGGTGCAGCAGCTTATATAGAATGCAGCTCCAAAACTCAGCAGGTACAGAAGAGGCTAATGTCAAAGGTTAATTCTTGTCAATGAATTTTGGTATGTCATCTAATTGCATTATGTGACATTTTTACAGAATGTGAAAGGCGTTTTCGACACTGCAATCAAAGTGGTTCTTCAGCCTCCGAGGAGGAAGGAAGTGACTAGGAAGAGAAAGCACAGGAGGTCTGGCTGCTCACTTCTGTAAGTATCTATACTGCATTTGCAAAAGTTCAGCTTTTATTTTACATTTTTTTTTCAGTTTCATTTTTTTCAGGTTGAGTCAAATTTGATCATGTATTGTAAAGTACTAAAGTCTATTCAATATGTAAAAAAATTAGGGGAAAATTGTAGAAAACTACCTACAATCTGTTTTTTCAAGAAACAATTTCCATCCTATTTTTTTTTTAATTAGTGAGCTAAAAGGTAGAATAGTATTTTGTCTTTTTCCATTATTATTTAATAGGGAACAGGTGAATTTTGTTTTGTACGAGTGGTTCTTCGGAATTAATTGTTTTTAATGCGAAATGAAGGGAAGAAAACATGTGTTTTTCTATAGTTTAACCTTTGCATTCATTTTCTTACACCAAACGCCCATTGCAGTGTGACATGCACACTAGTACTACTTATTAGAATCATATATTGACATTTGATTTCACTGTATGATTCCGTTATCTGATTCTATGCTTGAAACTGCAGGAGTATCATGTGTGGAGGTTGCGTTGAAGCTTAGAGAGCTCGTGTCTTGATCTTTTCGATGGCTTCAATGACGTGTGCATTTTTTAGTTACAACTTCAATCCTTTTGTGTGAATTTAACTCACCGTTCACCAATGTGCTTTTTTGGTAGACCAGTGAAAGAATGATCAGCATTGTGGATAGGTTGGCTTAGTCTGTTAGATAACGCTATTCGTGTATGGAAGACTGTAGTCTAGTAAGCGAAGGGGTATTGGTTTGGACTCGCTTAACCTGGCGAGTTTTGTGTGTGACAGGTGTGTGTACTTTTGATTTCTACATGATATGTATCTTCGGTGTGGCTAATTGCTTAAGGAAGTTGGTTTCCTTCTTGAGGCCACAAAATTGACAGATTTACGGAAGTTTGTTTTGACACTGTGATTCACTATTGCGGAATCGGGGGGTTCAAAAAGAGAGTGATTGGAAGCAACTTTTTTTTCTTTCTACATTTGTTCACACAATCTTTCCTCGGATCAAATAATACATTGGGTTGATTATAAATCTATCAGTGGCTGATTTGGACAAAATGAATAGAGACTTCATTTGGGGTGACATGGCGGGTAGGCGGAGAATTCATTTGGTGTCGTGGGAGGAGGTTTGCCAACCAAAGACCCATGGAGGGTTGGGACTCCGATCAGCTAAGGAGATGAACATGGCGGTGCTAGGAAAACTAGGATGGAGACTTATGCACAATAATGGAGGCATATGGGGGGAGCTAATGAAAGCAAAATATGGGCTCATAATTAATGGGGGAGAGGTGTCCCAAACTTCAAAAAGGCGGTCGTCTCCCACTTGGAGAAGCATTAACTGGGGCATACGTGAGGTGGTGAACCGCGGAATTAGGTGGAACCTGGGAGATGGCAGTCGGATACGGTTTTGGGAAGATGCATGGATCTCAGACAAGCCCCTTGTGACACTGAGTCCTGACCCACCGGACCCCGGCCGACGACTGATGATGGTGAAAGATATGTGGAATCCAGAGGAAGGGTGGAAGTGGGAAGAGATCTCCTCCCGCCTTCCGGCTTCAATACTGCTGAAATTGGCTGCTGCAACGGTAGGAGAATCCAGAGATGGGGAGGACTCTTTGAGTTGGGCACCGTCGGCCTCAGGGGACTATACGGTAGCGTCCGCATATGGACTGGTGAAGGCACAACACCAAATCGAACCGGACATGAAAAGGCTCTACGTTCGGATCTGGAAAATTCGAGTACCGGAAAGGATTAGGTGTTTTCTTTGGCTGGCAGCTAAGGGGCGGGTACTCACGAATGTGGAGCGAGTAAGAAGGCACATGACCCACACCGCGACCTGTAGACAATGCAACTCGGAGGATGAAACGCTCCTGCACTTATTTCGGGATTGCCTTGTAGCTAGAGATGTCTGGAGCGTAATTCTACCGCCGGAGAAGATGCAAGAATTCTATAACGGAGACTTACAGGAATGGGCAACAAAGAACATTGAAAACGGATTCGGGTCGATGCATGGATTTGAGGGGGCGACAGTTTTTGCGTTGACAGTCTGGTGGTTATGGAAGGGGAGAAACAAACACACCTTTGGGAATGGCACACCTTTAAATGGCCTCCCACAGCTGATACTGTCCCAAATCAGAAGCAATCAGGACGCCTGGGCTACTCAACAAAAAACGGGGGGGGGGGGGGGGGGAAGACAAAGGCAGGAGATCTTCATTGGATGGAAGCCACCAGCTCAAGGCTGGCACATTGTCAATACTGATGGGTCTGTCAACAACACCATGAGCACGGCGACAGCGGCGGGAGTGCTCAGAGATGAAGATTGGGGGGGGGGGGGGGGGGGGGGGAAGACAAAGGCAGGAGATCTTCATTGGATGGAAGCCACCAGCTCAAGGCTGGCACATTGTCAATACTGATGGGTCTGTCAACAACACCATGAGCACGACGACAGCGGCGGGAGTGCTCAGAGATGAAGATGGTAGGTGGGTACAGGGCTTCGTGTGCAACCTTGGGCTCTGTACGGTTCCCGTTGCAGAACTATGGGCGATACTCCATGGCCTCCAATTGGCCTGGAATCAAGGATGTAGATGAGTTGTGGTCGAATCTGACTCGGAACTTGCTATCAAACTACTCAACTCACAAATTCCATCTCATCACCCACTGGCTAGCCTGGTACGTAGATGCCACGGCTTTATAAGTAGGGATTGGGCGATACAATTCCGACACACCTACAAGGAAGCTAACAGGACAGTGGACAGACTTGCCACCATTGCTCATAATTTTCCGCTCGGCCTGCACATCCTCATGGAACCACCCTTAGATATTATTGAGTTGTTGTGTAATGATCTTACCGGGGTCTCTTTACCCCGTGTAATTCCCATTTCTGTCTAATAAAAACCCAGGGGTGTGCCCCTTTTGACCAAAAAAAAAAATCTGTCAGTTTTGTATGTTAAATTGAAAGGCGCGTAATCCCATCTAAAAATTTGAGATTAGGCAATGTAAGTTAGTTCAACTTCAGCAACCCATTGAATCCCACACAAATAGTTGTTTGGGTTGAGAGAGACAGACTTATACTCTTGAGCAAGTCAAGAAGATGTGATACGAACTGATTTAGTTCGATACCAAGGAAAATTCTAACTTAAAAATTACAATAATAATAATCCTAAAGAAATACTTAAGAAGAATAATCCTGAAATCGAGTCGGAGGCCTGCGTTCCCGAATAGGTCGCGCGTTCGGGTCCAGTTGCGTATCAATTACCCCCCGGTAACATCCGCCTTGTCCTCAAGGCATAAATCACTAGCATTCTCCGGTGGCGGTTTGTCTATAGGCACCGGCGTCATCCCAAAACACTCAGCTCCGTCCTCACTACCCAACAACGCTAAGAAACGATGCTGACAACGATGACCAGGAGCATACTTCTCATCGCAATTCCAACAGAGCCCCTTTGCTTTGCGTTCTTCGCGCTCCACAGCAGACAAACGCTTGATCGGAAGACCCGTGACATTGGTCCTCGGCGGATGCCCACTGACAACAGAAATCGGTTTGTTAACGCTACCCGGATGGAAGCTATTCATAGTCAAGCTTGTCACCGTATCAATATAGGACGCATCGAGTTCTCGGGCTAGGGCAAACGTCTGGGCTAGCGATGTTGGATTGCGCAGATTTAACTCTCTTTGGACGGGCTGATTTAATCCGGCTTTGAAGAACGATATCAGAGTAGCCTGGGATAGCCCTTCGACCTTGTTCAGTAGGGCCTCAAACTCTGTTTGATAAGCCAAAACGGATGATTTCTGCCGAAGTTTAGCAAGTAACCCGACATAATCTTCGTAATGGTGGGGATCAAATCGTTGATGAACCGCAACCAAAAACTCTGGCCAAGTACCCGTTAAATTGTTCCGACGTTGGTAACGGAACCAATCTGACGCCGGATGGTCAAACAACATACCCACCAATTGCAGACGTTCATTATCGGAAGTATGAAAATAGTCGAAATAAGATTGAACCTTAAAGACCCAGCCAGTGGGATCGATGTCGTTGAATCGAGGGGCGTCAACCCTAATTTTAGGGTAACGCTCGACGTGATGCTCCGCGATCCGACGGTCCTGCTGCACAACCGGCGGTTGTTGGTTGTGTTGATGCTCGCCCGCGCCCGCGGCGGCCATCCCCGCGGCCAGCCCTCCGGCACCCGCGGCGGAAACACGGCGCTCCTCCAGAACGCCCGGTTGTGGAATTTCCGGCTGTTGGTGTTCTTGGTGTGCCGGCGGCATCGGTTCTTCGTTCGCTAGTCGCCGTTCGAATGGATTCTCGACAATTACGTCGCGAGTGTTGTCTTCCAAAATTTGACGAGTGCCTAGAATATGGAAGATCTGATCCACGCATTGCCGCTGGTGCTCGGCTTCCTGTCGTTGAAGCGCTTGCTCTTGCCGGAAGGCACGGAAATCGGCGGCTAACTGTTCGAGTAGGGTACGAACATCGGGTTCCGCGCCGATGATGGTAGAAATATCGCCATCGTTAGACATGGTTCAACGATGAAAGCACCAATTGATGCGAATTGATTCAATTCGATACCAAGGATAAGAGTGCAGATGCACTTCGAATGTGAATGGCCAAAGGCCGGAGGTAAAGGATGAAGACTGGGTAGAGAAGAATTAGGTTAAACTAATTAATTTTCTGATTTCTCATTCATTCCTCCATATAACCAATACATGAGTATATATAATAATAAACCCTAACCCTAACGGTTCAAATAAGGCGTCCCGGGAAAGAACCGTAAAGAAAACCCGAGAAGAGAATTATAACTTAAAAATTACAATAATAATAATCCTAAAGAAATACTTAAGAACAATAATCCTGAAATCGAGTCGGAGGCCTGTGTTCCCGAAAGATTATGCACCAAAGCAAAGAACAAAAAAAAACAACTTGAATAGAAATAAAAAAACCTTGTCCTTAAACCCCTCAACTTGCCAACTCCAACATCTTTAAAAACCCACCTTTGTATTTAAACATCCTCTATTGGAATATTACCCTTCCACAAGGACCCATCTGAGGTTTTGCGGAGAATAAGGTATTATCTTATTGCTTTCCTTCAACTCTTCTTGAGCCACCCTTTACTGTCACAAAACTCATTAAGGAGCAAACTTTCACACCTACGCACTGAGGCGTTTCATACTTCTATTGCCTCCCCTATAGGTGCCCGAACCTTTGAGTATTGATTCACGCAACTTATCCCTGATATTGGCCACTTTAACCTTGTTGCGGATGACTCTGTTTTTGATCTCATCTAACCAGTGGTGGACCCAGGCGGGGGCGGCTTCCCCCGCTTTTATAATATATTTTTAATAGAATGACTAGGTTAGACTAAAATCATATGGTGGGAGATGGTGGGACCCCCCCCCCCCCCCCGATTCTAGTTTTCCCCAAGCATTGTATTATAATTGTATAACTATTGTTTTCATTTTTTTAGTACACTTTTTCACCAAATAATAGTAGATACAATTCTTTAGTTGTTTATACTTTATAATAAATATAAGTTTTCTTTTAAATAATGTTGGTTAATTAAAAAGAATAAAATTTAGTAACAGATTATTTAGTTATATTTATCTTGATTAATTATATACTTTTAATAGCTTATTAATTTATATATTTTATAGTATAAAAATCATCAATAACCAATTATATAGTATATATCAATTAAGCATAAAATGATATAAAACTATTTGATAAATGTTAGTATGGGATATTTATCATTTAGAAATTATATATCAAAATACAACTCTTAACATTATTAGAAACACTACAAATAAGTATAAATTCTGAAAATTAATATTAATATTATTTTATTATTTTATTTTAATTTATATATTTATAATATACACCCTTAAGTGATTAGAGATGGAATTATCCCATTTCATTTGGTGAGCCAAGGTTTTTAGTTCATTTTTTCCCTCGACATATCTCATTAACAAGTTCATCTTTCGTATACTCCCCCCCCCCCTCCACCCTTCGACGAGATCCTAGGTCCGCCACTGCATCTAACCTCGTATATCCAATAGAGTATTCTTATTTCAACTACCAAAAGATTCTACTCTTGCACCTTTGTAATTGGTCAATGCTCTACCATGTACAACATGGTTAGCTTGAAAAACCACCTTGTAGAATTTACCTTTGAACTTTCTTGTTGCACTACACCAAGGGCGGAGCCATGAGGGGTTTAATGTTGACCCCCTCTCCCTAGGCTAAGTATAGATATTACTATTTAGTTTAAAGAAAATACATAAATACCATCTTGCACAATTGGTCTCATGCAGCCCATGTTCGACACTCACAAATAACATTACCCATTTTTTTCTCCTTTTTCACTATGTGCCTCACTTTCACTTGCATTATTTTTTCTTCCCCACCAGGCCATCCTATTGTCATATAACTTTCTTTCAACTCTTAAGTACCATATTTTGTTTTTGTTGGAGGAAGCACTTATGAATACCCATAATATTCCAATTCATTTTATTTGCATTTATATGGTTGATCATGTAGATTGTTCAATTTTGAAAGAAAAAAATCACAAGGAAATAGTCTAATTTATTCGAATCATTAGGGTAATAATAATAGTATTAATATAATAATATCTCATTGGCACGACTTTGTTGGTTCATTACTATCCACAACCTATTGTGACCCTTCTTTCAACATTTTCTAGCTCCGCCACTACATTACATTCTCGAAGCTCACCTTCATTTTTGCCAATCTAGTTGGATTTGCTTAAGATCTACATGTATCCCTTTGTTGCTCTGCATTAAGGACCCCGGGTGCTTGAAAATCCCCTTCATGATCGTGTCCTCTTCGCGCATTACTTCTACACCTCTCTTTGTAGTCGCCCCTGCCCCTCGAAATTTAACTCCACATACTTCATCTTTGTCTTGCTTAGTCTGAACTCCAAATCCCTTTGCCTCAAGTGTCTTTCTCCACCACTCCAACTTGCTACCAACCCTCTCTCACGTTTCATTGACCAACATAATATTGTTCGCAAAAATCATACACCATAGGACCTTGCCTTCATGCAAACCTAATTAAAAGGTTTTAGAGTTGGAGGACCTTGCTTTGATGGATGTGGTTTTGAGGCCGATACAAATTGACCTCAACACCACATCTATCACTATTGTGAAGAGGAAAAGGTTTAAAATTGACCTTTGATGCAAACCTACCTACATTAGAAGTAATCCATATCCCCACCCAAGTAACACACTGGTCAATACGTCGTCATATATACCTTCAACACATCATCATACATATCTTCAATAGCTCTAATGTATGTTCAGACACCTCAACCAACTATATATAAGCTCCCTCGATACTTTGTGATATGCTTTCTCCAAATCCATAAAAACAACGTGCAACTTTTTCTTCCTCTTTGTGTAAGTCTTTATCAACCATTTCATCATGTGGATGGCTTCTATAGTCGACCTTAGCAACATAAAACCAAACTAGTTTTGGGATACTTGAATGAGCTTCTTCAATCTCGGATTGATAGCATATTACAATGAGATTAAAAGGACTTGTGACTGTCTTGCCCTGAACTATAATGCAGGAAATCTTCGGATTTCTTTGTTAAAGCGACCTACGGGTCATACAGGATCTACGGATCATACAAGACCTACGAGTCAATGAGGAGATCTTCAAATTTCTTTCTTAAAGGGGCCATAAGAGCCAATATTCAGGAGATATTCGGATTTCTTTGCTAAAGGGACCATAAGAGTCCATATACAGTAAACCCGGGGCAGATTCAGGCTTGAACAGTTCACAGAATAATAAATCGGATACATCTGCATTTGCATTTGCATAGTAAATTCATATATGACATATATAATATGTATGATTATGTATACTGACCAATTGTTTGGCTTTGTGTGAAATAATTGATGATTGTTTATATTCACTGAGTATGCGACTCATGTAAATCGCAAAACAATTTTTCAGATTCAGCTAGAACTTTCTGTCGTGTGTCCGTTTAGAGGTCACATTCATACAGGTCGGCCGGCTGAAGCTCAATGCAACCTTCTCCTCCTTATTTTGCATCTTAGACATATGTGTTGTAATAGAAGTTAGAGTAATATATGTTTTAGCATAAGAAGTAACGACATAGATATGTGTGTGCGCAACCTTTTATGGTTGTTACTTTCCGCTATGTGCTTACGTGGATAGTTGGTATATGTGAGCTATATGTTTTTATAAGAGATAAGTTTTACAAGGTACACGCCATAGGGTATAGGGGTGTCACACCCTATGCCACATGACTATATCTAGGGATCTCTTCTCCATCGACTTGCTCGTGTGCATAACCATACCGGTAGAAACCAAGTTGCACCCAATTGAAAGTCATTTGAAAACTATTTCAAAAGCTTTCGCATACAAAATTATATAATAGGGAATAATATTCCAAAACAAGGTTCTACACACTCAATCTACTAGCTTAACACATAACATGATTTCAACCTAAGTAAGTTTAGATGACTTATCTCAATGACGAACTTATACGAGTTAATTTCTTTTAAAGTAATTCATTTCGATCTCGAACAACGTTCAAACAAGACAAACACGAAAATTGAGATGTCCCAATTCACTCCTCCTTTCTCTTATTCAATCATGGCTAGCCCAGACTATCCCGGAAATTATCCGAGGCATCCAAACCTTTCAAATTTTCACATCAACACACAAAGATTCATAACTTTTTGCATACATATCCAAATTAAAATCCGTAAATCGTCCCATACTCGAAGGATAAATCCTCATCTTAATATGATGTCCAAAACTTTCTAGAAATTATGGATTTTACCAAAAATTTCCAAAAATACTCAGAAATGGCCTTGAAGATTCTCTCCTTCTCTTCTTCTTTCTTTACTACCAAAACTAGTCCACAACTCCTCTATTTTTCTTTCAAGCTAGCCACTAACCTATCAGCATCTCCATCAACCAAACAACACTTGAGCAAAGCTGGAGAGACCAGGATCTGCGAGCTCGATGGTGGATCATGGCGACGACTCAACTCGAGCTTGCTTCACGGGGTAGCGCACTAGAGATTGGAGTCTTGATGACGGGCTCCTTAAGCTGGCCGACGGTGCAAGGGCTTGATGCTCCTCAAGGTTGCAGTGATGGAGCTCCGAGCTCCTTTAGGTTGTGATGTACTGGACAAGGAAGAAGAGAGGTGGAGCGTGAAGAGCAACCTACGGTGTACCATAAACCGACGAGACAACAACATGGTTGGTTCAAAACAAAATAATGAGAAAACAAAGGAGATAAGAGATGAAAAGGAGGAGAGGCAGTGGCGTCTTGGAATAAAGCCAAAGTATAAGAGAGGAATAAAAACGAGAGAAGTACAAGAGGAGGGAGATAAGAAACAAGATGGTGGATGTTGATGGCGGTAGATCTAAAAATCGAGAGAGAGAGAGAGAGAGAGAGAGAGAGAGAGAGAGAGAGAGAGAGAGAGAGTCGTCTTGGTGATCAAAATTGATGCAAGTAGGTGATGGTTATCCATCTCATTAAAAAGTCAATATTAATGGCTAAGTAATCTTACAAGCAAAGAGATAAAGTCGACTACACATGCCTAACGAGCCAAAATAGCATGGTATGGTGTCTAAATCGGAATGGGATAAAAATATAAGGTAGTCCGTATGCACACACTTAACTTATATATTACGACCATTATATTTATAAGGGTAATAAGCCGATTGCACAATAAGTTTTATCCTTCCATTAATTTAGTGATCCTTACTATCATGTTGAGTATACTCTTCCCTTATTAATTAGGAATTGAGATGAACTAAATTGTATCTTTCGATTACTAATTATTACGAGAGCGTAATAACTATGAAAATATCCTCCTTTAGAAAGTCATATATTATCCAATTATCGAATATGAATTTGTATTTTATCTAAATTCAATTCCTTGCATAAGAATGCCTCTTGAAACCCAAGAAATTCCGTTATTATGGTGGTCAAGGCTAATAACCCTTTGTAATAACCAAATTCAATTCAATTATATGGTGGCTTGGCCTAGCTTTACAAAGGCATTGGGTTTTAACAAATTTATCAAGACACCATAAGATCAACAATCTCTCAAACCTAGTTAGATTTCTCAAACTATAAAGCCTCAAGTGCAAAAAATCAATTCAAATTTTAAAAATAATTCCTAAAAAATCCCTCACAAAGTAAAAATTCTCCCATCAACCCGCTTCCTCAACGAAAGGTTAAGACCCAAAGCAAAACTCAAACTCAACCTTCTCGGCATACAAAGGTTGAGAGATCCTATAAATTCACAAACTTTTTGCCAAAAGAGTCAAGAAAGAGGGTTTTTCACCTTATTATTCCTCATTTACCTTTTAGAAAGTGATCTAACTCTGATCTACCTCTTTTTACACATAATTGAGAGTCGATTGATCATTGTACTTTATGTGAAAATTGAATTTGCGAGTAAGCTTTTTAAAATAGGCTAGTTTCTGGATTAAATTTGAGGCTAAATCTTAATTAAAAATATTTTTTTGTTGAGTGAAAAATAGTCTGTAAAAACGAGAGTTCCTTACTTTTCTTTCTCATACTTCTCGCAATTTGATTGACATGGCAATATTATAAATTAACACCAATTAATAATATCTCAAATTTGTCCTCTCTAATAATATTAATTATTTTTTTATCACATACATTTGCGGTAAGTTTGTAATAATTAAATGTACCAAATAGCAAAACTATAACAAATTAAAATTTGAATCTGCAATCATCTTCATATGAACTTTTATAATCTACTAAACACATACAGTATATCAAATGCTATTTTTCGGAATTTTCTAAATTATGGAATTTTAGTAGACAACTAAATAAACACTAATTTTAGGTGAAAATATTTTGAGAACACTAAATTCGTTTTATCAGATTAAAATCATATTTTAGTTCCTCCTTACTAAAAAAAAAGTCTTTGTTTTTAATTTATAAAATAAAAAATCCACAGACAAAATAACGAATGAATTTCTACCAAAAAAGAACGAATGAATAATCATCATATACAGTGCTAGGGTTCTTACTTAGGAGAGAGAAAATGGCATCGTGGGATGACCAGACGAAACCGCACCAGCCGCTCTTGAGCAGCCTCGTTGTGCGTCCGGCGGATAGTGTCGCTGGCGGAGGTAGCGGCGCCGCCGATTACGAGCCCGGCGAGGTTCGTCCTGATGTCCCTCCGCATTCGCGCGCCGATCGCTACTCCGATGATCATCACGGTTTGCTTCCAACCTTTGTTTCTTCAATTTTAGCAATTGATTATGCTTTTCCCTTACTTCTGGCTAGTTTCAATGGTCCGTGATATCTGGATCATATTTTAGTTTCCATCTGACTATCAACCGAGAATGAAAAACTTTACTATTTTTGTGGTTTGGAGCCTGAAAATATTCCGTTCTCGTTTGATAATTTCTTGTTGTTTCATTTTCCGTTTTGCATATGATTCGTAAGAACTTTTTGCTCTCTTCTTCCTAGTGCTAGTATTAAATTATACTAGTTCTCTTTGCTCAGTATTACAGATATTTATCTAGGTTGGTGGGGGGAAAGGTTGGTAAAAATTTATACAGGTCTCATAAAATCTGCAGGTCAACTTAAAGTTTACCTTTCTTGAAGTTAGATAATATTATGCACCCTGATGTAGAGATATTAATGCTGGCAAAATCAAGTTTTCAGTGTTAGGTTAAGATAAAAGGGAAGGAAACCGTTGATTTGTTATGCATGCCTCTCTTTTCGACATTTCCTTAGTAATACTGTAAGGAATCAAGGATTCTTTCTTATGGTGGTTTATTGCCCATCCTCGTTGTATGGTAAATTTAAGAGGAAACATATTTATTTATTTTGGTAAATTAAAAGAAATATATTCAAATTGCTTTTATCTGATGAGCTGCACTAGCTTTATTGTTGCAAAACTTGCAACTCCCTTAGAAAAAACTGAGTAAAAAGAATCCCTGATTTTTAGGCCTATCGATTAACACAATTCTATTTTTTCTTAGATGATTGGTAATTCACTAGATGATTTCACTAAATGCGGTTGTATTGACTCTACCGTAATTTCATTGGTGGCTAAATATGCCTTCTTTCTTAATTATTGCTTCCGTTATTTTCTTGAATTTTCTTTGGCTATCAATCTTGTGGTTGTGGTGCCACCAATAAAGTGTTAAGCTGCGAAAGTAAAATTTTAATTGCTTGTTACAGAACTGGTAGTCACTTGGTGCAAGAACATAGATCTTGAGGAGGGTTATTCTTTATATGAGTGGGGGTTTGTAATGGTTGATTGGTTTGGGATTCTTTTCCTTTTTCAGTCTGGAGAGGAAAATGAGTGATGAGAATCCCCTCACTAAGTGTACTGGCATGGTCTAATACAATTGTTTGCTTACTTGTAGGATTCTTCTGAGTGTCTGCTCTTTTGAATCTTGGGTTCTTCATGATGGGCTAGAAACAATTCTGTTTTTTAGGTTCATATGCCTTAGTCTTACACAACATGAAAATGGAAGATAGGATATTCTAGGTGACCAAGATGGCTGTGTAACCTTGATCCAAGGTTGCAGATAAGATTCCTTATGAATATGGACTTGCAGCTTGTTTTGGATATATGTGGTAATAATTGGACAATATTTTCTGGGCGCATTGATTATATAATCAATTTGATATCTTAGGTGCTGCAATTGGTGGTTGGTACTTGGTATTGTTGTGCTGAAGGTGATTTCTTTGTCTTCTGCAAAGATTTGATTTACTCTTTAGGGATCTCATTACATTTTATATTAGAGTAAGAGTCAGGTGGTATGTTTCTAAATATGTTCTGGGTTTCTTCTTTTAGAAATGAGTTCTTTGATTGGTTGTGGGAACCTGTATTCAGCTGATTGATGTCCATCTGAATATTAATATGCTACCGGATAAAATTTGAAGTAAAATATCTTTGTGAGTGTTATTATGGTGGCTTCTGATGAAGTGAATTGCTAAAGAGCTCAGCTTGCTTAATCAACAGTAGTGATCTGCAGCGCACTGGAAGCCATCATTAGGGCTTTAATTTGGAAATCTGGCTGGACAAGGACTAGTTAAAATTGACTAACATATTATGTCACTTTCTGTTGTCTTTTCTGAGAATCATATATTTGTACAAGATGAAGGTGTTTATTGAATTCCACGGCATGGAAGTTGTGTGTAGGTTCAGTTTCCTTATTTGTTGATTAAAAACGGTGATGGATTATTTATATCAATTGGAATTGTAGCTGTTGTTTGCGGATTTATCCCTTGGGCTTTCCTTAGACTCTAGTGTTTTTGACTGGTTTGGCTACTGCTAGCTGACTGTAAGTCCTTTGTCAGAAGAAGGTTAGGCAGTTATTGGTTTATTGCTTTTCTCATTTGGATCAAGAGGGTCAACTGCCTTTACTATGGCCTTCAAACGCGGCTTGTGTCCAATAATACTTCAGAAATTGTAGTTGGTCATGTCGGTAAATTTTGTAAGACAGATTGTTGCTCATTCATCATGGTTAGTGGCAGTTAGAGAGGGTACAGTGAATCTTTTTTCTTATTCACTGGTGAGTTGCTTTTTAAAATTTTGGTTGGTTGCAGCTCTCAGTTCTATTTTCATGGAGAACTAAAAACATACCTGTAAATGGATTTAAATACATGGAAAGTTAGTGTGAGCACTGCTGCCATGTGTCCAGTGTGGGTACTGGGTACGGATATGTTTGGTCTGGTCACTGGAATAATTTGTTCACCCATGACATGAGAGATCTATTATTTCTTGGCGGTGGTGTCCTGCTTCTTCCTGTTTGCTGGAAATTGTGTCTTGTTGGGGCGGGATTTTTGTGGGAATTTATAATTGGGTTTAGTTTTAGATGTAAATTCCACACAGCAGTTCGCGAATACTGAATCTGGACCCTTTATTTTTGGCTACTAAGAGGCATTTTGAGAAAGATTTTTTTTACATTCATGGTTTTCTTTAGGTCTATTGAGGCAGTGTATGGATATGATTGCAGTGACTTTTCACACTTGTGAGGTAATTGGTATTGCCTTTTCTGTGTAATTCTGTGAAGTGGAAACATCACTGCTTCTTTGAAGTGGTCCAGTAAATGCTGTTTGTTTCGCCTTTTTCACAGCAGCTACTGAGGAGGAAACTCTTTTATATGGTAAATGTACCTGAAACTTGCTTGATATCTAAAAACCATGATGGAAATTCCAAATATAGTAATTAAATTTGTTTTTCCTTGCATCTTCATATGCTGGCATCTTGTGCTTGTATTTTTCTTGACATTATATATGTGTAAATATTCTGGCATCTTTTGTATACTTTTCTCTCAACATGACGAGTTTTCTCTATCTTGTTTGTGCTCTATTTACTTCCTCCAGGATATAGAACACGTGCAGTGTCTGGTTCTCCTACACGCCATAGGGATGCTGATCGCCGATACAGTACTGGTTTTGATCATCCTGCAGACGTGCATCATGGTCGAGGATTTGGTGGTGGCAGAGCTGCTGTGAGATCTCCTGGCCGTTATCGTGACTATTCACCTCCTTTTACTCGAGATAGAGGAATTGGCAGGCCATTTGCAAAGCCACTTGATGATCCTGGTTTTGGTTCTGGACGATTCAGAGGGGAAAGCAGAAACAATCCTAATTTACGTCCAAGGGAAGGAGATTGGTACTGCCCAGATCCAGCGTAAGTTGAAAGCTGTCTTACTCCATCTGGGTTTTGTTTTTCTCTCATTTCCAGAATTTTTTGGATTCTTCTTTTCCCTCCGTATCAAAATGTAAGTCTCTTTAAGTTTTTCTTCCAGGAATAAATATTAATACAACTCTTTAACTGTTATATTATCAATTTTTTAAAGGAAACTTTGATATCTACTCCTTGGTAAGAAACTTACAAGTCGCCCGTTGGCCTAGCTATATCTATTTTATTTTCCTTTTTAACTAAAAACCCATTAATAAGAGTATCTTGTTAAAGAAAGTAGAGGAATCTATTAGATAACTTAATTAGATTGCTAATGAAAATGTAAAATAAAGTGTAGATGTATATCGAGCTAAGGTTTCCTTAATAAGCGATCACAGGTTGTAGGATCGAGTTTGAAGATTTTTTGTTGATCTTGTCTCCATTTTTCTTTAAAATAATTGGATTTTTATACAACTTTAACTGATAACTAACCACTAGAGCTAGCTTTCATTTCTGTCAATACGGCGTGTTGTCCGTTACCCTTAACTCCTAGAGCTTCAAATATGCTTCATTTTCTCAGCATCAAGGGCATATATATAGGGGTATTCTTGATTTGCCTAAATGCTAAACCAAGGACTACATACATGTATTCACCTGTATTGTGTTTGAAAATAGGTTGATCTTGGCTTTATCTCAAGAAGAATGGCATCTTTATAAGCCTCCAACTGATAATTAACCACTGGCTCTGATAACACCCATATGATGCTTCGTAATGGATTTTTGGGTTTTCTTATACACATTCTTACTTGATCTGTTTCCAATGTTCTCCCAGATGTCGGAACCTAAACTTTGCCAGGCGTGAGTACTGCAACAACTGCAGTCGTCATCGTTATCCTCCCACAAGAAGTCCTAGAAGAGGCTATGGCGGGCCTCCACCCCCTGTTCTACCTCCAAGGCGTTTTCCGGGTCCTCCAGTGGACCGTTTCCCAGGCAGGTTCATGGATGGCTACAGGTCTCCACCACCACCCCGGTTTCCTCCATGGGATGTCGGGTTTTCCGGGCCTCTCGATCACCCCCACCACCACCGCCTCTTCCCTAGAGACCGACTTGACCACCACCTAGACGACGACTTCAGGGACCGGGCCATGTTCCCGAGACCCCCGCCTCCTGATTGGTCTCCCAGGAGAGGGTACGAGAGACGACCCGCCTCTCCTCTCGGAGCCCGCCGAGAACGGTGGACTGACCACCGAGATGCAAGAGAGAGGACCCGATCTCCTCCATTCAGGGGCGACATTTACTTGGATAGAGGGAGGGATGCTAGGCGTGGGCCTGACCGGGACCGGATTGGGAGTGTCTATTAGCAAGTGTGTTGGTGTTGGTGCTACAATAGTACAATTTTTTGTTAATTTTGTAACTCATTTGGGGGTATTTGGCGCCCCCTTGGTAGAGTACACACAGATTCAAGAGGTGACAGTGTAGAGTACATCTTGACTCGTCAGTTTTGAGTGCTTGCAAAGCATACAAACACAAGGTCTGGCTATGCCGTAGTTAGAAGGTTGCCTAGTTTTGAGTTCTTTTCGTAACTAGGTATTTTGTTGTGAATTGTAGTGTTGCTATGTGTAGGACGATTACCTAAGTTTGGCCTTTGAATCTTGGGTATTCGAATGCAAAATTGTTATGAAGATTGGAGGTAAATAATTACTCAACTCATGCATGATGCATTTTGTATCTGTGGTTCGCTAATGACAGCGATAATTTAGATGGTTTCAGAAAACCATTAGTATGTTTTCATTTCTATAGGCCTGGTTGAAATTGGCTTTCAATGTGTTACGGCTCGGAAGTGAGTTTTCGATCTCCATAAAATTTTCAATATATATATAAAAGTAATAAGGTTTGGAGCCACCACATTGCGCCATGTCAGCTTTGTCCACATGTCGCTTCTAGAATACGCCACATCGGATTTTGCCACATGTCGTCTTTTCCTTAAGCCATGTCATGTAATTTTTGACACGTCATATGCCACATCGTATTATTTTCACCCCGTCACTTACATGTCATATTTAACTATAATGATAAAAAATGCTTTCCTTATAAAAAAATATTTTATATAAATAGATAATTATAGGCCTATATATTTTGAAAAATCTATGCTCTTTTTAATCAAAATATTTTCTTATGAGAATTTTGGTCAAAATACTTTATTTTTATTGCAACTCACAATTTGAAAATTTACCATAACAATTTATGAGCATTGTATATATTATTCTCATTATTTGAAAATTTACCATAACATTTTATGAGCATTGTATATATTATTCTCATTATTTAGCTTAATAATCTAAATTTAATTTGTTTTATTTGATTTAAAAAAAATTATACATATTCCGATCAACAAATTACTAATATTAAATTTTATATTATATTTTTGTTTATTAATATTTTTTATAGTATATCTAAAAAATATCGAGTCATAGTCGTGCATGGTACGACGGGGACAACTAGTATAAATAGAATAGAATAAACCCAAAAAAAAATCGAAACAAAGGTAAGAAAGGCTAAAAGAATTGAATGTTTGATTAATAATAATAAAAAAAATCTTGAAGACAGAAAAGGCTCACATGAGTTCATCTAATTGGTGATAATGAAAGATGGTTTGTTTTTTTGAGACATTGTTAAAAATGAAGAGGTTTATTGGGGAAGATTATTATCATCTATCTATATACTAAAGAAGAAGCCTTTCTGTCACGTGTTAGCCTCACGTTTATTTCGCTTTTGTGTCGGCCTGTAGTTCATTTCGCATACGTGGCGCCACATCATCAAGGCTTTAAAAAATAATTTAAAATTATTTTTAATAGAAGATAATCTTAACCATATCCAAATATCTATCTTTATCTAAATTTGTTAAAAAACAATAAATAAATCTATATCTATCAAATCTTTCTTAATTAATTATATACTATTTTTTGTTTTTTAACAAGAATTAAAATTTGATAATATTCTTCACATAAAACGAAATTTATACAATAACGTTCATTGTATTTAAAAGTTTAAAACATTGGGTGTCACATTAAGACAATCAACAATGTTCACATTTACATGAATGATAAAAATAAAATATTTTTTATTTAATTTATTGTTAAAATATATCATTTATATTTAGCCAAATCCGTACATGGTACGGGTACATATGCTAGTTAGAATTCTAAGAAAAAATCTCTACACGAAGTATTTGACAATGTCAACTACTACATATAAAGTTGTCCAAATTTGACCCGATTGACTTGTATTATATGGGTCATGAACTTGAGATTTTTTAAATAAAACCCAAATTACCTAATCCAACGAACCAACCCATTCACGGATCAGGTGTGGATCGGGTCAGGTCAATCCGTTGGGCTGAGGTTTTTTTTGTTTACACAATGTGTTTTTGTCTTTATGTTACTGCCTTTAGTCGTTTATTCAATTTTCAAGCGTTTTTATTATATATTTTTAAAGTAAAAAGAATCTAACTTTTATTTTGTGTTTCAATAAAAGTAAATGTGATTAACTTGGAAGAAGGCTACTCACAAATATCAAATTCTAGTAAATACAATAACAAAAACATTGACCCAGTAGGATACTACTTGCAGCGGAATCTGGGGATCAAGTTGGGGGAACTCTGATCCTGACATTTAAGGGGGTGTGCCCGAAAGACCCAAGGAAAACAGCGCGCAAAAGAAAAAAACATGGTTGGTTGATCCACTAGTTATCTGCGACCTTGATCTTCTCCCTCCATACCAAATTTGTTGAAATTCCCAATTGGTTGACGTCCTGCACATTACCTTGATCTTCTAGTAAATATTTATCCTTTTTTGATTGTTGATGAAAGTTACACAAACCAGTAAAAAGCAATTAAGTTCGGTTCATCCTAACAAGTCTAAAGCTATTCTATAAAATCGATGAAAAAAGAGACTTGATCGAGTGAGAATGGCCCTCTCATGAGAAGTGGGAATGAATCTGGGGCGTTCAAATTAAAAGAATGGAGTGTGCAAATCAAATCATTAAAAAGGGAGGAAGGACATTACAAATTGTAACACCCCTATTTTTATACTAAGGGATGTTACCGTCAGTGATCCCAGATTAACCCTCTCGGAACGACCCTAGGCTTTAAAATACATAATTAAAGAAAAATGAATTAAAAGCGGATGTTTTATTCATTAAAAGGAACTGTAGTTTATTACAACAGTATTTGTTTTTAATAGGGTGGCGCGGAAAGTAAAACCCGTATTATAAAAGAGTTATTCAAAAGGCTTATTGAAAATACATTATACTCCAAGGATAAATTATGTGTTGATGAGTTTCTTGGTTTAAGACAAAAGAGTTGGTGCACCACCTTTCGGATGTTTTGCTCTAGGAAAAATTCTTCCTTCCTTCAACTTTGTCTTGTCTTGACCTTCAATTCTTGATAATCACCTTCGGTCACGTCCTTCTATTGGATACTTCACTTAGAGGATGAATCCTTGCTCGGCCTATCCTTCATCTTTGGTCCCTAAATAGCACTTCTCTGATATCTGGTGTTTCTGCAAAAGGGAAGGAAACACCATGCAAAAATACAGAGGGAAAAAAAAGGTGAACGGGCTAGTCTAAGGAGACTACACGAGTGGGGAACGGACGGTCCCCACGGTCGTAATTAACATGTTGGCATCGAACTCCAAATCATAGTCGGCCGATAATCCAACAGTTAATATGTCCATAAAAGGGATATGATAAATCAAAGTAGGTGGAGCATCAAGAGAATGTAATTCCGTTAGAATGACGATAATTACCGTCTTTCAAGGTAGGTGGAATGTCACAAGTGTGTGATTCCATAGGAAAGAAAGAAATACAAAGTTTTCTTTAGAGATATTTTGAAAGTTATGAGATAGTATATGAATGTGGTTTAACATGAACGAAACAATATATCACTTGAAGAGGAAAAATATAGAATTCTTGAAAGAAAAAAGATACAATATGAATGTGGTTCCTTTGGACGTAAGAATAATGTTGGGAACATTATTAGTTCACATCAGTTTTGAAAAGTCTCCATTGACTAATCAGATTCCACCCAACCTCATCAAATTCGGAGTCCGAATAAGCATTTGAGTTGAATGACAATCTTTCAAAAGTCCGGGGAAAGTTGTTTAATCCATTCTGGTTTATTTATTAATGTGCACTAGGCACGTATCTTTCTCAGGTTACAAACCATTGCATTCAGTTGACAATTCTAATTTGGTGGCTACGAAGGCCGGTCCAGTTAAATGAATGAAGTTTCAGCACTTAGCCTAAAGTGTAGTATCCCGCCCCCCTCAAAGGAGGAGCGAATACAGATCATGACCCAATATTTGGAGTCAAGGGCGAAACCTACCTCCCGATACAAGTTATAAAGAGATGTAGAGGGTCAAAACCCGCATCCCTGGTCCTATTCTAGTCCACAACAAATCTCAAAAAGAGTTTGAAACAATCAAGACCACAATCATCGGACCTATGTTCAGTTTTAGTGCAGTACGAATAATAATAACAATATGTCCTTATTTCTAAGCAATAAAAAAACTTAAGTTCGTTTACTTCGCAAACAATTTATTCCCAACACACAGATGGATATTAAATGGGTGTAAAGATTCACGCTTGAGAACCGTCTACTTCCCTTGATTTCGTGGTTAATCTTTTCGGAGGTGGATTTCCTCGGTTCCCGAGCGGAAAGTGACTTGTGCACTTGACCTAACTTGAGCTCGGGTTTCACATAAAAATAGATGAAATAAATTATAATCAATTTATTTCTTATTCTAAGGGCTTTTCCACATTATTATCTCCTTATAATAATTTTCAAGGGTTAATATAAATTATTATTCCATTAATAATTTATAAGTCAAATGCTCATGACTAAAATCATCATTTTCATTATCTTTTTTTTTAGCAGATCATTTTCATTATCCTTATAAAAATGATTTGTAAATTTATAAAAAAATTATAAATTTACTAACGAGCATGATAATATCATTTTGTGGATTCCTTATACAAGTTTTGAGTCATATAGTTTATACGAATTTATCGCTATAATTTGCTATACATATTTTTTAAATTAATTAAAATACGAAAACCTACACATTTGACGAGACAGAAATGGGCTCGAGTGATGGGCATGAAAATCCAATGGGCCAGATTAACTCTTTTCCTCACCCTTCTCTTTATTCCTATCCTTTATGTACATTTTTGATGAGCCTCTTTGTAATAGCCCAAAGCTCGGCCCAATGGGGAAAAGGCCTACTCGACCCACCCATCACCCATAAAACCTACTCATATATGACCAACCCGTAACCCGCGGGTGTCGGGTGACCCTCCATCCGTAAAATCTTTAACCGATTAACAAACTAAAATCATTCAAAAGATAAGAGAAGCAATGATCGACAGTGACACTAAGATGAGGAGGCGACCAAAGTGAGAAAGATTGAAGGAGTGGCAGTGAAGCAGTGAAGGGCGTGATGGAGTGAGGAAGATTGGCACTAAAGCAGTGAAGGAGAGTTACCAGCAGTGACGCAAGAAAGACAACCAACGGAGTGGAAGTGACAGCGCCTATCGAGGAAGCAAAAAAGGCCAGATAAATTCAATCTATCAAGATACATTTAATATTGAATAAAATAAAAATTAAGGTAAATTCAATAGTTTAACATTAAATATGTGAAAATTAAGGTAAATCTAGCTTACAAGATAAATCAAGCCTACCAAAAATTTAGATCTTTGTTTCGTCCATGCATCTAGGCATGAGTTGAAATTGTGTTTTTAATTTGATAAAATCTACTTGAAAATATCTATATATATAATATTTTTAATTTGCTATTTTCATATAATGTATTTTTAATTTAATTTTAATTGTTATTAAATTAGAATTGTGCTTTAATTTTATTAAATCACAATTTAATTAAATACAAAAATATTTTTTGTATTAGGAATATTCTAATTTAGTTACAAACTAACAAAATTTCACAACTAAGGACACGAGCTAAACTTTTGCAAAAATTTAGGGTACCACTCGAAATATGTTTTTTTTTAACACCATCAGAAAAAACGAAAAACTCAAGTGTACTAAAATTTCTCTTATTATATTATCCCTAAGGCCTTTAGGGTCGAGTAAACATATACCCAATTTTCTCATGTATTTACACTTGCCATGTTATAGATAAACTACACATGCCAATTCATGCTTTCTAAGTAGTATTAGCAATTTAAACAGTATTGATTCTATCACCCATAAAATTTGTGATGGATTGTTGTTGAGTGAGCAAGAGTTCCGCAACTCATTTACATGGGATTACTACCCTATATAATAAGTAAATAGAAATGAGGAATCTTTCAAGTAAACAAAACATGTATTAGTGCTTCGGATATATATGTTTATGAAAACAAAAACACTCGGCATGAATACGACTTACATTATTAGTTACAACATAAGTAGCAGCAACTCAATATAAATACTGAAGCATCCGATCAAAAGCTGGTGTATAACAAACAGTTCAACATCTCCGCACAACGAACCAGCAGAATTAAATTAGATGTGGTATGGAGGTCATCATTCAATTTGTGGCATATGCTGCATCAGCTGATGACGTGTCCATATCGTTCAATCCGTACTCCTCGTTCTGCTCCCATGTTCTCTCATACTCCTCAACTGGGGAGAAAAGTGACAGATAGAGAAGCTTTCTGAGTAACTGGATTATAGATCATTAAAATTGGCTGTAAAAGAAACAAGAGTAACAGAAGGCTCACAGGTTAGCTGATGATCATCCTTGACGTCGTCAGTCACCGGTGCAATGAATGAGTTGGCAAGAGGATCATCGAGTGTCAGAGTCCATGGCTCTTCTGAGCTTAGAATCTGCAGGCAGAAGTGTCATTCATTAATATTACACACGGTATTATTATTATATATCATTCATAACAATAAGGCGCAGCCGCAACTTCTTTTAGTTGGACAGGAAATACGGCGTAAAAGTTGAATTACGGGACAAAAACGAGTTGTGTAGTACCTTGCTTAGCCTGGATCTGAAATCTTTCCATTTGTTTTTACTTGACTCGTCAAGGCTATCTCCAAAAGTAAATCCATGTACTCTCTCGAGGCCTGCATCGTGAAAATTATAAAAGAATTAATTACCAGAGGCTGCATCCAACTCATATCATGAATGAGGTATTCTAATGTAGAGGCGTAGAGCTATGATAACAAGATTACAATAGACATATCACATTAAACAAAATCCCTTTCAGTTACATAGCAACAGAAGAGAGGAATAACTCAGATTCCATTCAAATATCCAATTGTATCCTTCAAGCCATAAAAACTCCTATTTAAGCTAGAGAAAATCCATTACTTTACAGACATATCTACAAGTTTATTAATTGATGATGTATTATAATCTTCTAGTAGGAGAGCAAATATAAGCGGGACAAAAGTAATACTCACTTTCACAAATTTTTGTGACCAAACCTTCAACGGTTGTGACAATTCCCCCCAAAGTGCCACTTGCCAGCTCCAAGTCAAGTTCGGGGATCATTACACCAGCACTGTCAGACTTTGAACAAATGTCCATTAGATCACAGTCCATTGTTCATATAGGAATAGAACTAGTACAAGAGTTGAGGAAATAAAAGTAAAAATAATCGATACATGGAATCAAAAACGATTGAAATATTCTCATTATGTATAGGAAGGAGGAGCCGTATGAGGTGAAACACACATTAATATGTGACAAAGAGCATCTCGGAAAAAAAAGTAGCAACTGTCCCATGATATGAACAGCAAGTTAGTTAATTACATAACAAAACCAATGAATGATCCACTTCACCCTACAAATGAGAAGAAAAAAAGAATATGATCCATTTAAAACGTGAAGTACTTTAAAAAATTTATCCATTTTAGCTAAAATTTCTATTCTTTAAAATTCAAGTAATTCAATTCTTTTGATGCCCCCCTTCCAACACAAAGAATTAAGCAAATAAAAGACCAAGAGGGATGGATTATCAGCAAGGAATCCTACATTTATAACAGATGTAATGTACTCTGAAAAATAAAAGCAGACCTTGATGACATCACGGCTCAAATCTTTGATGTTTTTCACTTGAACTGTAACTCTCTTTCCTTTATCAGAAATGCTACCTCCTGGCTTCAGCTGCAAGGTTAGAAATAAGAAGACATTATTTTCCTGTCCCAAGAAAGAAAAGGACAGAAAAGAAGAAGCCACAAACATACTAGAAGGAAAAGATCAAATATACCTCAGAATTACGGTACCCACAAGCATCACATGTTGAAGCCATAACAATTACTTCTCTAAAGTACGGAATTCCTAAATATTGTCAAGACGAACAAGGATACAGCAAACTGTAGACTATACAACATGGGAAAAAAATGTTATAGATGTGTCATCTTTAACAGGTTTCTGCATAACCATACCCAAAATATTTTAACATTCTAATATTTGTACAAAAAGAAAGTGTATAGATATATCACACAATAACGTTTCCAAATAAAAAGCATCTTTTGTAGTGTTGATAAACAAATTTGTTCAGTTGAAATGTGAAATTATAAATCATAAGATTTATTTTAACCAGCAAAACAACTTTTTCCATACTTTCATATTTACAAATTCAAGCCAATACCACAATCAAGAAAACCAAAAACCATTTTGCAGAAATTAAAACATTTGTGGACATATCCATCTGCTAAACAGTTCTCTGCTAACACCCTTAAACCTCATAAAGACACGGAATGGACGTACAAATATAAAGGGAAGACATTAGATGTAGCCAAATAAATAGTCTTCAATCAAGGAGAAAAGGCTGATTAAAAGGATACTCGTGACATACATACGGGTTTCACACTTAGTAGCACAAGCTCCACATGTAGATGGAAAAGTCATCACCTGTTAAATGGAATAAACAGCATAAGGACAAACTTAGATATCACAGCCTCTGCATCAGTTCTCTTAAAAAAGAAATGCATCACCTCTTCTGGAGCTGAATAACGAAACAAAGCTTCAGCCATCTCTGCACTATTTGATTGAGCAATGGCCCTATGCCCAGCTCTAGCTCCAATTGATCCATGGGGTTCCCTACGTTCAACAGCAGAATTGCTGACTGCTCCCACTGAGGGTTCTTCAGCAGATTGTCTTGAATCAGCTAAATAACCCAGTGCAGCTTGTTGTTCAGGAGTTCGTTCATAGTACTTAATAGTTAGTGATGGATCAGCAGCTGGAGCAAACCTGCAAATCAACTTTAAATAACTGTTGCAGAAAAGGGTGTTTTTCTATTTCATAAAAATTTAGTATCTTACGGGTTTTCAATGAAGCTGTTGCCAGCAGGATCATCCAGGATAACAGTAAAAGATGATTCTGTTGTGACACAAGCCCTCAATTTTGAAATAAACTGGTCTATCGCTTCAGCAGTTTGAGGATCCACTTTCTGTAAACACCAATATATGAAAAAGCATCTAATGACAAGTTAAGAGTCAAATTATAAAGTCCAACCACCCTACCCGTCGTTCTTCTTGAAGAGCTTGCAATTCATCTGCTGCTCGTGTCAATATTCCTTCTACCTAAAAGTTTAAAACAGAGATTACCACGCGAGAAACTCATATGCATCACAATGAACACTACAACTAACATCTAAGATTTAAATCCAATTAATAAACGTCAAAGGACATCAAGGACATTCCATAATATTTGTACACAACACAGTGTGTATACAACAAGCCAATATACACTTGAAATCAATTACGCCGTAAGCAAGTAGTAATAGCAGGTTAGATTCCAAGTGAAAGGGAAAAGGACCACAGTCAAAAGCAATTTGCATGATATACCATTGGAGCCAACAATAAGACAATATTTGCACAAATACAATCGAAGCAAACCATTAGACATATACATAACATGAACAGAAAATTATAATCCACAGCTAGCATGATACAAATCCAGAAATCATTTCTATATATTATGATTATTATCTTTCTTTTTCTAGTTAGTTTACCTGATTTCCTATCTTCCCACTTCCTAGTTTTCAGGCACTTTCCCACTTTCTCCATTATGTTACCCATTGCCTGATTTATTATTATTTATTTTTAGGAGTTAGTTATTTCATTTCTCTATTATAAAAGGAGGAGATCAGATTGTAATTGTTCAGACTGGGATGAATGAATTGAATTACAAGCGAGGATTCCTCAAAATTGGCTGATGAGCAAGATTCTTGCTTTTCAGATTTCTATCTCTTAATTTTCAGTTTTAGGGTTCTAACATAGCACCTTGTATATTGATCAACGAAACAAATAAATGGTAAATGGTAAAAAAAGACATGAGTACAAAAGAGAAGGCCTAAACAACATTGACTTTAATTGTTTAACAAATTTTAAGGCATTTAATTTTCAATAAAAGTATGAGATACAACAAATATCATAGGTGAATAGGAGGAGTTCATATACATCTATCCGAGACCCTATATTTCTCATATATTGTTGCCTCTTAGACCATATATATTTAACGTTGAAGAAAAGGTAATATATGAAAAGTTTAAATGTAAAACAAGATACTTGAACAGGTCTATATACAGACAGGAGAAGTATTACTACTTACAGTTGATAGACTACCACGCTGAGCCTCTGGAGGTATCTCAAAATCCAACTCAGGAATCTGCAAACATCACTAAGTTTGTAATTGCAAGCACTTTCATCTCAAAAGCTTTAGAAATGTTATATTGGAAAAAAAATAATGAATGGGAAGTGTAAATTTTGGTGATCTTATAAAGAAACAAGCTTATATGACTAAAGCTTACATAAGAAGTAACATGATAGTGAATTAGATTACACCGAAAAAAATAAAAAGTCAATTTCAAACTAATTTACAGGTGCAATAGCATGCAAACCTCCATTCTTTGATCATGAAGGTTCGTGCAATAAATAGCAACTTCCTTTTTTCACAGTCGCACATGCTATCAAATGTCACAAAATGTAAAATTGTAGAAAATTTAAGTGTGTAAATATGATGGACCAGTTTATTAACAGAAAGAAAAAAGGGGGAGAGGGGGGCAGAAGAAGACTGAAACACACAGCTAAAAGTTCCACCCAAGGCCTGATCAACAGTCAATTAACAGGAGGAAATATGATTTCTCACAGAAAGACATTAAAGGATTTGCTCAAATGTGCATTTTTTATGTGCCTGTTGACTTCATTATTATGAAAATTACCTTAATAGTTGCAGACTCAGATTTCACAACTTGTCGGTTAAGCATCTGCAAAAAAAAAAGAGATTGCAATATTGCATCAAGCATTTTGCAAAAAGTACAAAACAAAGTCAACAGCAGAAGAATTATAACACAAGGCATTTAACCAGTATGCAACTACCATATCTGTTGCAAATAAATCATCCATGTTCACTTCACAGTAAAACCCAACAACCGCACTATATATCAAGATGGATAATAGACAAACCAAGCTTTAGAAACTGAAGCGACAAGTTGTATGGAGAAACTGTTGTTCCTAAGAGTACAACAAGATGTCCCCATTAATTATGGGGCACTGGAAGTGGGCTAGTATAGGATACAACATCTACTACGTCTTATCTTGACTTTTGAAAGGTAATTTAAGAAATGCTATTAAAATTGATAATAAAATGAGACTAATGGCACACTGCTATTTCTCTACAACTCTCACTTCTACGTGATTTTCAAATTGGAGAAGAAGCATCACTAAGAAAGAGGTAACTTGAACCTTGATATTCCCGGCTTGAAAATTTAAGGTGTACAAACATCCACGAGGTTGTATCTCCCCTGCAAATTGCACTTCATTGTTTCTGTAGGATGAAAACAGTCAAAATATATCATTATTACCAAAACATAAATACAGGATTACAAACATATATATTGTCCAACAAAACAAACATTACCTTTCACCACAATGAGGGCATTCAAAGGCTGAGAGTAGAATCTGCAAAATTCAGATTAATAATCACGGTATCCAAGAATAGGCAGAATGCAATGATAGAAGTATTGTGCTCAATCAATCAAGAAGCTCCGACGAAACTCGTAGAATTTTCCATCAATTTTGAACTACTGTTAAATTGATTCATAAATTATTCCACACTCTTTGATTCAACAAGTATACATACACACCTTCCTGAAATTAGGGATCACAGTAAGCAGAAACCTTGTTGTCCCCTGCAAAAAAAAAATCAATCATTTCAAATAAGCCTCCTTTTTCCGCACGAATTTACATGAAATGCTTCCCTTTCGCCCATTCATTTTTTGTGTTGGGAAAAAGCCTTTGGATTAAAATGCCAAAACAAGACAACTAGCTAACATTCTGTTGTATAATACAAGGAAAGGAAAGACTCTCAATGTCATAAACTAATATCGTCCCAAAATAAACAGACCAGGAACAGATAACCGAGAGAGGGACGGAGGAGATACATTTTCACCGCATCGCATGCAAAGACTCTCAATGTCATAAACAGGAACCGCTTCGTTGTCGGCAGATATGGATTCGACAACCGACCTCACGTCAAGAATCTGCTCTTTTGCGCCTTCCATTGACTAAAATTCCCTAACTCGAGCAAACAAGTACAAAGCTTGACCTTCGCTTAGGGTTCTTTTCAATACAGAGTTTCGCGGTCTCTTTAACTTCAATGGAATGGAAGAGGAAAGTGAGAAGCAGAAACGATAGATTCATGTACGGCAGCTATGGAGGAAGTACAGTAATATAGGGTTCCAGAAGCGCTGAGAAGGCTACCGAATACGGAGAAACCGGTTCCAAAGTTAAAATCCGGCTCGGCTCGGCTGAGTATGTATCCAGACCGGACGGGAAAAAATTAGACCGAAATCGGTCCGAATGAAAGAAAGAAGAAAACATCAAATAACCAACCGGACAAGTTGAAGCACAAATAACAAGAGATGAGAATTATAAATCGATATTTTTTAGATATATTATTAAAAAAATATTAATAATATTTTTATTATTTTTTATTGATGAACATAATAATATCGATGTAATAATAAAATATTAAATATAAAGAAATGACACAATGTTGGTCAAGTGATCTAATACAATTAATTAATAATAAATATTATATGTTTGATTTGTATACAATTTGGTCATGAAGTGATCTGGTAATATTTTATAAGATTAGACCATTAAAAAAATAAGATTATTAATAAATTTGCTTAACTTAATATTATTAAAATACACAATAAAAAAAATCTTGGAAATAATTTGGTAGGATATATTAGGTGAAAGTTAGGATAATTATGTTTATTAGCTATAAATAAGGAAAATATTTTCCTTTTTAAAAAGTTAATAGTAATTACCCTAAATAATATGAAGTGGCATATGACGTGTAAAAATGATATGACATGGCTTAATAAAAAGATGACACGTGGCAAAATCCAAGGTGGCACATTCTGGGGACGACATGTGGAAAATGATGAGGTGGCGCAATGTGGTGGCTCCAAACCTTATTGCTTTTATAAATATATAGTAGATTTAGCCCAAAAGCATTTTGGGCAAACCTATTTACGTGTTTGTTAAGCTCCCTTAAAAATTAGCTAATTGTTAAGTATTTAAGCCTAAAAGCATTTTATTTTTTCAGTTTTCCGATCTTGACTTTTTTGGCTCATCACCCTCTTCGTCCTCCTCGTCGGAGCTCTCCATCGGTCGTGTTCGTCCTCGTTAGACCTGTACAAAGTCGGGTTCGGGCCGGATCCGGGCCGGGCTTTGAACAAAAATTATGCCCATTTGTCCGAGCGGGTTCGGGTCAAGCGGGTGATTCGGGCCGGCAAGGATGTCCAAGCCCGCCCGGACATCCGGACACGAGTAGCCCGTCGGGACCCGTATATAAATTTATAAATAATTATTTTTTCATGTCCATTAAAAAATACAAAATCCTAGTATTATAATTACACTATCTAACATTACTTAAAATTAAGATCGTATTTATGCTAGCTTTTTAGGTGACAAGGTGAAGGAACTATAATAATTAAATCTCTTTTGTACTAATTTTACAATCAATAGCCTCAAGATATTTTTCGCAGACATATCTTTATTTATAAATATAAATATTTATTTTAAATATTTAATATATTCGGGTATTCGGGCGGGTTATTCGGGATATTCGGTCAAAAATATTGTCCGTGTCCCGCCCATGAATTCGGGCGGGCGGGCTTATTTATCCTTTCGGTTAGAATTCTTGTCCAAGTCTGCCCATTTTTCTGGGCGGACGGTACGGATTGGGCGGGTTAGTCCGACTTTGTTCAGGTCTAGTCCTCGTCGAAGCTCTCCATCGGTCGTCCTCCACCTCCACCTCCATCGGTCGTGTTCTGGAAAATCCGAATCTTCTGGGGTGCAAGTAGCTGGGAAATTGAGCCAGGTTTCCTAATTTTGTTCAGTTAGGGTTTTTTAGTTTTTAATTCGATTGGATTGTGCTTCTCAAGCCAGTCTCTTCCATTGAAGCTTCGCGAGTGCTCCTCCATTATGAGAAATTGCAATTCGCAACAACGACAAAACATGAATCAGATCGGAGATCTCGGCTCCATCTAGGGTTTATTCTCTCGATTCTTGCTTCGATCTCCTCTATCGGCTGCTCAATTTGCTAGGGTTTCTTCTCCTCACTTCCATGGCGGAAATCAGTGGCCCCGCCCCGAAATCTACCGATATATGTTGCTTCTACTTCGGCGTTGGAACCTTCTGCGTTTGCCGTCCTCCCTGCTCTCAAATCTCGTCTCGATCCGGTTAGTTTGTCTTGTGTATTGAACCGTGGTATCACTGATTTTTGCTTTTTATTTTTTATAATTTAATTGCAAGCTGATTTGGTTGTGTACAATATCGTCTCCGATTCTCTCGACAATTCTGGAAAGAAATTGGTGTAATGTTGGTTCTGAGTAGTTTTTCAGTGAATGCTTCATGGACTAATATTATGTTTGTAGTTTGGAAGCCACGTTGACAAGTCATTTTACAATTATATTCATGTGAAGCCACGTTGATAAGTCCTTTTATGATAATATTTTGGTGTCAACAGGAGAGAGCTAGCAAAAGAAGTGGTGGAGTTGCTGACAAATGTTGTTAATGGTGCTAAATCCTTGATTGGTGCAAGTGACCATTTGTTGTTGTTTGTAGAGATAGTATGCTATTGATGATTTGTTGAATGGGGAGTAATAAGAAAATTCCACCCAATTTGTAGTTCTCAAAATAAAATCTGACTTCTGAGGCAACATGAATGTAGTACCTCATATCATTGTCACTTTGCCTGAAATGCTGGGTGGAACATAACTTAAAAAAGCATTTGATCAGAACATGACTGTTTTGATGTATTTTCCTCCTGTGCTCCAGATTATCTCAGAAAGATCATGGTGCAGGGAAGATCATCCAAATCAACCAAGGTTGGAGATATCATGACTGAAGAGGTACATATTTTTGATTAATGGTGTTGAAAACAATTATGCTTAATTTTTTGTATTTAACTTTTTTTTCATTTGTGAGTGCAGAACAAGCTGATTACAGTGTCGCCAAACACTAAGGTCCTCAAAGCTATGCAGTTGATGACAATTTTGTCTATTGCTCAACAACTTCTCTAGCTTCAAAAAACAAACTTGTTACACATCTGAAACCACATTGTTTTGCTATGACAATGGCTGAAGGTGAGAAGAGAGGAGCTGAATGCGGCTCAGTAGTTTCCGATGGAAGTGGTATCAAGCCAAGATGAATCTATTTTTACTATAAAATGTATTTAGCCTATTAGCTCAAATGGTAGAGCATTTTTCTTAAAAAACAACGATGTGGGTTCAAATCCCACATAGGCTTATTAATATTTTTTTATGACAAGTGATGTTATTTGATGACAACTTTATTTTTATGTGTTTATGATAGTTTTTATACGCGGTTGAATGTCATCAAGGTCGTTTAAAAACATGTGATGATACTTGATGACAATTTTTTTATGACACTTGATGACAAGTGTTTGTTATCAAGGCCTTTTTTATGACAAATAAATCAATGTCATCAAGATCGTTTGATGACACTTGTTTTTCATCAAGACCCTTTTGATGACAAACAAATCAATCAAACCGTAATCAAGTAGTGATGACATTTGACGACAATTGAACCGTCATCAAGTAGCGATGACGATTGATGACAATCGAACCGTCATCAAATAGCGATGAGCCGATGACGATTGATGACAATTGAACCGTCATCAAGTAGCGATGATAATTGATGATAATCGAACCGTCAACAAATAGCAATGACGATTGATGACAATCGAACCATCATCAAGTAGCGATGACGATTGATGACAAACGAACCATCATCAAGTAGAGATGATATTTGATGATACTTTTTGTCATCAAAAATTGTGATGACAGTGATGACGGTAAAAAAAATTGTGATGACAGTGATGACGATGATGAAAGTGATGATAAATATTTGATGACAACCTTGTTTTTTTTATTTGTGATGACAATTGTTTTTTTATGCGATGATGACAACTATTTATATGGGGTGATGAGATTTGATGACAACTATTTTTTGTGATAATGATAAAAACGAACAAACTTTGAGTGATGACACTTGATGACGGTTGTTTGTCTTCAAGACCATTGTCATCAAGGCCCTTTTGATGACAAATTAATCGAACTATTATCAAGTACTGATGATAATTGATGAAAATCGAACCGTCATCAAATAGCGATGACGATTGATGAGAATCAAACCGTCATCAAGTAGAGATGACATTTATGATGATAGTTGATGACAATCAAATCGTCATCAAGTAGTAATGACAGTGATGATAGTGATGACACATATTTGATGACGCTTAAGTGATGACATTTGATGACACTTGTTTGTCATCAAGGCCCTTTTGATGACAAATTAATCGAATCGTTATCAAGTAGAGATGATAGTTGATGACAATCAAACCGTCATAAAGTAACGATGACAAGTGATGACAGTTCATTGATGGTTCGAACCGTGTGATGACGGTTGTTTTTTTATGGTTGAATGCCTTTGATGATACTTTTTGTTATCAAAAAGTTGTCATCAAGATATTTTGATGACACTTTTTGCCTTTTATTACACTTTTTGTCATCAAAAAATTGTGATGACGGTGAAAAAAATTGTGATGACGGGGAAATAAATTGTGATGACAGTGATAACGATTGTTTTTATGATGATAGTTGATGAGAATCGAACCGTCATCAAGTAGAGATGACATTTATGATGATAGTTGATGACAATCAAACCGTCATCAACTAGTGATGACAGTGATGACACATATTTGATGACTCTTAAGTGATGACACTTGTTTGTCATCAAGGCCCTTTTGATGACAAATTAATCGAACCGTTATCAAGTAGAGATGATAGTTGATGACAATCAAACCATCATCAAGTAACGATGACAGTTGATGATGGTTGTTTTTATATGGTTGAATGCCTTTGATGATACTTTTTGTTGTCAAAAAGTTGTCATCAAGACATTTTGATGACACTTTTTTGCCTTTTATTACACTTTTTGTCATCAAAAAATTTTGATGACGGTGAAATAAATTGTGATGACGGTGAAATAAATTATGATGATAGTGATGACGGTTGTTTTTATGTGGTTGAATGCCTTTGATGATACTTTTTGTCTAAGTGTCATCAAGACATTTTGATGACACTTTTTACCTTTTACCACACTTTTTACCATCAAAAAATTGTGATGACGATGAAAAAAGTTGTGATGACGGTGAGAAAATTGGGATGACAATGATGATGGTTTGTTTTTATGTGGTTGAATGCCTTTGATGATACTTTTTATCATCAAAAAGTGTCATCAAGACATTTTGATGACACTTCTTACCTTTTATTACACTCTTTGTCATGAAAAAATTGTGATGACGGTGAAAAAAGTTGTGATGACGGTTATTAAAGTGATGATAGTGATGATTGTGATGATGGTCAACGTCGGTCAACGGTCGGTCAACGCCGGACAACGGTCAACGGGTGAGTCAACCCGGTCAATGACCGAGTCAACTCGGTGGGAGTGGGGTGGGGGTGGGTGATGGGTTTTTTTGCTATTTAGCTAATTTTCACACACTCCTTAATATCCACCTAATTAGCCTCTTTTTTTTTGCTATTTATTTAAATCATCCCCTCCTTAGAGTAAATCGTGTGGTTAAATGTAAATTGTTAGATTTGAATTAATTAAAGGTCAGGATTTAAAATAAAAAGGGTGCAAAATAATAATATGGGTGTGATACACCGGAATAGAGCAAATCTTGCTAGAATAATTTCCCATTTTCTGATTTCATTCAAATCCCTATAATATCGGGCACCATTAGTTCACTTTCCATTTACAGTTTCATTATCTCTCATACAATTTATTTCTCTCTCTTTTTCTCGGTGACATTTTGGGAGCAAATGAAGAACGCTGACGAAACCATCTACAAACCTCGGTTATTTTTCACAAATTGGTAAGTGAAGATTCAATTTTGATTTGTTATTTCGCTAAAAATCGTTGATATTGTCATTCTCGACTCTTTTTTTTTTAATTTTTTTAGTTCATATTGCATAAATGCAAAGTTAGGTTTTTAGTTCGATAGTTGCCTTGAATTCGGTCACATTTTGATGAATGTAGAATGAAATTACATCATTTAATATCTAATTTTGTGGATTTTGGTCTAAAAATGTTGTTTGTGGACCAATATCGTTGTTTTGAATATGGATTGTTTGAATACTATTGTGTTCGATTTTGATTGAACGTACAAACGTAAGCAGGAAAAAAGTATGGGTTTTTTAATTTAAAATAGCATTATTGTTCAAAAGAATGTATCATGTTGTGCAAGAGGAAAAAAGTTGTTGTTTGAATCACAAAACATTAGGATTATTCAATTCATTGTAATGAGTTATTCTATTGTGTTTACACATTATGCTGCATAACAATATGAAAGAATTAAAATATTTTTCAAAGCATTCATCAATATTTTTCATAAATAATGTAATGATTATTTATAACATGACTTTATACAAAGGACCGCAGATTTTTCACCATATTAACAACTGTTTTTCAGAAGAATTGTATTTGTTATTCAAGAGTACACTAACTCATATCAATACATGCTCATATGCGTTTTTTGTTATTCATATATGTGTGAATTGTTATTCATATACGGATGACGTGTTATTTATATATGTAAAAATTATTCATATACGTGTGAATTGTTATTCTTAGATGTGTGTTTTGTTTTGCAGTTATTCAAGAATATAATATCTTGTTATGCGATAATTGGTTTTTACATTTGCGTGTTCTGCTATGGAGTTATTTAAGAATGGTGAAGAACTGTAATTGGTTGATGTTTGAAGACAATGACAATTATTTACTTTTCATATTAGTGTACATACAAATAAATAGATGTACTCCTTAATTTCTATTATTCGGTGTATTTATCAAACTTATTCAAATACATGTATGATATTATTCACAAAACTCTTAATCATTTAAATCCCCGTTATATTATTCATGCTAATAACCTTACTTTTTCAAAAATAGAAAAAATACTTATTCAACCAAAAACAGCAATTGTGCAATCGTCCGTTCCAATATTGTTTAATGTAAAATGAGTACTTATTCAATAGTATAAACGTTTAAACAATAATCTTATATTGTTCAAATCAGTGTATATTATTATTCAAATGATCATATATTAATATTCAAATCAAAATATGAAAATTAAATTTGAGTTAAAAAACCGCCTATTTTATTTTGAATTTTAAAAAATACAAAAAAAACATGTTTGTTATGCTATTTTTGGTTGAATAAGTATTTTTATGTTTTTGAAAAAGTAAGGTTATTAGCATGAATAATATAATGGGCCTTTTTAAATATTGCGTGGATATTCAAAAGAATAAAAATACTTATTCAACAAACAATAACAGTTGTGCAGTAGACACTTCCAATATTCTGTTATTGTTCAATATAAACTAAGTACTTATTCAATAGTATAAACATTTAAACAATAATCTTATATTGTTCAAATCAGTGTATATTATTATTCGAACGATCATATAATAATATTCAAATCAAAATATGAAAATTACATTTGAGTTAAAAACCGCCTATTTTATTTTGAAATTACGTTTGAATTTTAAAAATTTCCAAAAAAACCGGTTACAAGATTTTCAATCAGAAAAGAAAAAAGATTTCCTATTAGTTTTCTAAATATTCTCACCGATTTTACACACTCAGTTTCCTAAAAATCCGGTTGTTTCCTTTTTAAATCAGTTGAGATTTAATTCTCTCCTCTCATCCCCATTTATCCTATTATGTTGATTAATTAATAGCCACTGATTGGTGCTAATCCAACGCACTACCTTCGACCACACGTTGCAACTTAAAATGTATTGTACCTGAGCGTCCCTCTATCTGATGAAACTGACCCGCCAAATGGGTAAAAAATCGACAAAAATTGGGTGAAACATGTAACTAATGTTCGGTGGATGTTCAGGTGTGGGTGGTCACTTCACTCGAGTTGCCCAACTGACATATCCGAATTGTAGGAATCTTTATCTCACATCGAAAATTATGGCAATGTGTTTACCTAATGAAGGCTATAAATAAGTTAAACCGCAACACATGCAATCCCACCATTTCCATAATATGGTTATTTGAAAGGAAATTGATGATTGTCTTGCGTTTTCAACGTGAAATGCATCTCACTCCCATGTGGACTACTCCCCACCCAGTCAGTCTTTTTAATTTTTTTTCCCCTTGAGGGAAAATATTTCCCCTTGTACAGCTAACCAGCATTTTACTTTCTTACGCACAAAACAAATTTAGTCTCGCTTGAAATAAGAACTTCTGTATCGAGGAAGAAGAAGTTCTGTTGTGACCTAGAAAGGTCACTTGTGCAACATATACGCCAAATTCAAACCTAGAAAGGTCGAAAAGATTTTAAAACAATTCGTTTTAAAAGTAGGGAGTTGTGTTCTTTGAATATAGCTAGATCTTATATAGATAAGATAGTGTTTTTGAAGAGATTATATGCCTTATTGGCAATCTCGACGTTACCTTCTCGACGGTCCGATTTTTCTACTCCTTAATCATACTCCCTCTTATACTCCCTTATTTTAATTGGTTATAATATATTTTTAATATTTTACTAATATTTAAGTTTTTTTAATGTAATTTGGAAATTCCTCACCCAATTACGTCGTAGGGGAATATCCTTGATTATATTTTAGGGAGTAGAAGATTTGATTTGCCTTCTCGGCATTGCCTTCTCTGCTTATTATGCTCTTTATCTCTCTAGAACGCTAGAGAAATTAGAGCAAATACCGCAATTATTCCTTAAATTGTTTTAACTTTTTGTATATCAATATACTATAATTAAAGTCGAATCTCTCTATCATACGTGTCATCGTTTTAACTATGTCACGTAGGTGTTTTAATTTTTTTCATTTACCTCTTTGCCCTTCTTTTATTTAAGTATTTACAACCCTTATATTATAACAATATTCCTTATATTACTCATTTACCATATACAATTATATTTAGAGATCTTAAATTTTGAGAAGTTTTATTTGGTGTGTAATCCATTATGAAACAACTTTTATGAATACACTAATGTTACTAATATTACTAATCGTATTACAAATATATAATTATATTTAAAGATTTTAAAATTTGATACAAAACATACTTTTCATATTAAATAATTTTTTCATTTAATAATATTACTACTATATAATCATATTTAGAGATAATTTTTTAATATAATAATATTAATAATATACAATTATATTTAGAGTTCTTAAAATTTGGCAAGTGATAGAAACATAATCTTTATTATAAAATAATTTTTTAAATATAATAATATTACTAAGATATAATTTTATTTGGAGATCTTAAAATTTTGCAAGTTTAGAAACATAATCTTTATTATATAACATTTTTTTAATTAAAACTCGTACAAGGTACGGGACACAAATGCTAGTTTATTCTTATTTACGTTCTCTTTTCAAATATGCATTCATTTTAGGGTTGGGCATGGACTGGAGTTTTTCCCCTATCTATATACTATTACTAAACTCGAATCTCTCTATCCTATTTGTCACTCATCTAACTATGCCACATAAGCATCTTAATTTTTAAATTTACTTCTTTACCTTTTCTTATTTTCAGTATGTACAATCCTTAAAAATATATAATATAATGAGAGTGGATCACGTGCGAATGGGAGCTAGGGTGCAAAAAGAGAACGCATCTAAACCGTCGATCTAGCTTGAATTATTTGGACGCGCTTCGCGCGTCCAAATAATTCATAAAAAAAACGAGAACGCGTGTAAACGAAACGCTACCAGACGTACTTGTCGCCCAAGCTAACCCGAAAAAAGGCAATTTTTTATTCTCTTTCCAAATCAAAACCAAAAAACCTCTTTCTTCCTCTGCGAAAATAAAGCTTCTACACTGGATTGAAACACAAAGATTTGTTCAGATTTACAATTTTGAATATCTGACTCATTACGACTAATGGAACCAGGTAATAAATGATTTTTTCCCTGATTAAAACTAATACAACACGATTTTGAAAAGTTTCATTGTATATATCGTCAAAATTTGTTTATGTTTAAGCATTACCAATAGGAAAACTCCCATTTTATGGTTTTGAGGGGCATTGCTATGATTTATTTGAGAAGATTGTACATTAGTTCACATTTGTTCAGAGATATCTCGGATTTGTTCATTGATATTACACATTTGTTAATCCAAAATTTGTTCATAAATATCAAGCATTTGTTCATAGATATCACGGATTTGTTCATACCTATCATGCATTTGTTCAATAATATCAATTGTACGTGTAGTGTATACAATTGCGTATTTACATGTTTCTTTTCCCTATAATGAAGGAAAAATAGAAGATAAAAAGGAATTAAAGATCGTGATCTCGCCTGGCAACACACATTACTACATACCATTTTGTGATGACCACTTAAGACCTAGAGAGGGGATGTTGTTTAAAACCTGGGAACAAGGAGTAAATTTCTACAAGGCATACGCAGATGCATGTAGTTTCCAAGCACGTGCTGGTACAATTACAAAGTCTTCAGATGGAACTAACACTACAGTTTGGAAATACATGTTGTGTAATCGGGTAGGATTTAAAAACTCAACTAAAAAAGAAGAAGACAAAGAAGATGATGAAGATAATGATGAAGAAGATGATGAAGAGAATCACGAGGAAGAAGGACAACAAGGAACAGTGAAAAAGCGAAAAAGAGTAACCAAAAGGTGTGGTTGCATTGCTAAACTGGCTATGAGACTTTCTGGAAGAAACGGATATGTTGTTAAGAAATTTGAAGAGCGTCACACCCATATTATGTTTGAAGATGGACAAAAACACTTTGCAAAGAGCAATAGGAAACTCACCTCCTTCCATGAAGATTTCATCATGAATTGCATACGAGCAAACATTGGTACAAGCAAGTCATACAAAGTCTACAAGGAGTTTATTGGTTCATATGCAAAAATTGGTGCAACTATAATTGATTTCAAGAATTTTAAAAGAGATCTGAACTCCTTCATGATTGGGTGTGATGCTCAAATGGTTATTGACAACTTGTTCAAGAAAAAAGAAAGATGTGACGCGTTTTTCTTTGAATATGATGTTGATGAACAACATCAATTAACCAAATTATTCTGGTGTGATCCTATTGCAAGGAAGAACTTCTCATATTTTGGAGATGTTGTCTCAACTGATGCAACATACAAATCAAACAGGTATGAAAAAGCTTATTTTTGATGAACAAATTAATACTTGTGATGAACAAATCGTATATACTGATGATCAAAATTAATACTTGCCTTCAGGAATTTACAATGAACAAATTAATTCTTTTGATGAACAAATCGCATTTTTTGATGAACAAATCGTACATACTGATGAACAAAATCACATATATTGATGAACAAATTTAATTTTGTGCCTTTAGGTATGAAATGGTGTTTGTACCATTCACAGGGGTTGACAACAACAAGAAGAGCATTACTTTTGCCTTTGGGTTGCTTCTAAAAGAATATATCGAATCTTATGTCTGGCTATTCCAAAATTCAAAGATGCAATGAGGGGCCATGAACCATTTGTCATTCTCACTGATCAAGATCCTGTAGTAAGAGTGGCAATTGAAAAGGTTTTTGAAAAGGTTGTGCATCGTTTCTGCATGTGGCATATCATGTTCAAGGTACCGTCAAAGGTTACAAATGATGTGTATAACAATGATCAATTCAGAAGCAAGTTCAACAAGCTTGTTTGGAACAATGAAATTAGCCGGGAAGATTTTGAAGAAACTTGGCATTCCATTATTGATGAATTTGGACTTGAATCAAACACTTGGTTGTCGCTGATGTTTGAGCTACGTCACTTATGGATCCCTGCGTACTTCAATGATGTAAACATGGGTGGACTTCTTAGAACAACTTCAAGGTTTGAGAGCCAGAACTTCTTCTCGCATTTCATTTGATCCACATCTTCTCTAGTTATCTTCATGATGTAGTTTGAGAGTGCAATTGATTCTCAAAGGCACAATAAGCAGAGGTTAGACTTTGAAACGTCAACAAGCTCCCCCACTCTAATGACACCATTGGATCTAGAGAAACATTGTGCATTTGTTTACACCATACATGTCTTCTATGACGTCTAGACAGAAATTGTTGCTTCTGTATTTGAATGTGGTCTAAGCAATTTGTTCAAGGAAGACAACATTCACGAGTATCACATCACCGGGCAGTTTGGGAAGTTACATGTTGTGAAACATGAGCTTCAAAACGAAGTGTTCATTTGCTCGTGCAATAAGTTCATCAATATCGGGATTCCATGTTGCCATATGTTTTTCGTATTAAAAAACATTGGGTTGAGGAAGGTGCCAACTAAGTACATCAAGAATAGATGGATGAAGACATCAAATTTGACTCCTACTTTTGAGATAAAAGGTTCAACAGTTGAACAGTGTAATGTGATGAATGAGAAGAAGTTGTTGATTGCTGATTTATTAGGCGAGGTACATTCTTGCATTAATGTCATAGGGGACAACACCGAACACCTCAAAGAGCTAATATGTTTCTTGAAGGAAAAAAAAAGGAAACATATCTCCCCTTATTGGGAGGAGAATCATCTATATCAACAAGGCAGAGTTCAATCCAAACATTCTTGGGAAGCAGACCGAGTGTTATTGAGGTACACCCTCCTGAACGAGCAATGATAAAGGGCATGAAGAAAGAAGGGCGTATTATGGGAGGTAAAGAGAAGGCAATGAAGAAAGTAAACAAGGAGCAAAGGGTTTGTGCAAAATGCAAGAAGCTTGGACACAACAGTAGGACATGCACCTATGTTCCCAATTAGATCTCTCATTAATCATTGATTTCTAATACATAATTGTTGCATTAGGGTGAAATGCATAGTATTCTTAATTGTCGCATTATCAATGAACAAAATTCTGGATTTGGATGAACAATTAGCAGTTAGTAATGAACAAATTTACTACGTAATGAACAAAACCCTTTCATTCTTCAATAAAAATGTATGAACAAAAAACTTATGTTTTGATGAACAAATCTGAGTTATGGATGAACAAATCATAGATATTGATGAACAAATTATGAACCCCATTCTCAATCGATGAACAAATTGAATGTATTGATGAACAAATCTAATGTGTTGATGAACAAATCAAACGTATCGATGAACAAATCTTAGGTGTTGATGAAAAAATTATGATAAAACATGTTTCTCTGAATCAAATGTCACTCTTAACACAAAAAGAACCTGTTCAATAACCATCATAATGACCAATCACAATTTCATTCTTCAATAAAAAATTCAATCTCAATCGATGAACAAATCGAAGGTGCCGATGAACAAATCGAAGGTATCGATGAACAAATTACGATAAAATCATGTTTTTTGAATCAAAATGTATAACACAAAAGAACCTGTTCAATAACCATCATTCACATTCCACAACTAAATAAAAAGAAAAACCAAATATCTGCACCATTCAATCCATACAAAAACACCATAAACTGTATTCTAAACACAAACCATACAAAAACACTAAAACCATTTCCAAACTGTTTTCAACAAACACGTGTCATTGTACATCACTTCTTATTCTTTGCCTTCCTTGTAAGAGGAGCACGAGATGCGACTGTCGGTTTACGCGGGACAAATTCTTGAACAAGCTTTTCAGCTGTTGCCTTGTGCTCATTCAATGGACTCAACAACAACTCATTAGAGTACCTTATCCTCAAGTCATCAAGTTGATGCTGATCATGTTTATTGAGTCCACATTCCCAACCAGACAAGTCGTTGCCAAAGTACGTTTCCATGTGCCGCATCATAAAAATTCCACAATCAGTCTTGTTTCTGGAATCTCTCCATTTCATCTCAAGACGTTCATATGGAACCCTATCCACATCCTCGAACAACGTAGCCCTCGCATCCATCTTGAGCTTCTTCATAAGCTCGACAAAGAGCATTCTCTAAAAAAATAACAACAATAAAACAAACACAACTCATTCAATATTAAACACACGTGTCAATGATGAAAAACAAACTATTACAAAAAACAACATAAAACTCACCAATTTAGCAGGTACGTGCTCATACTTTGCTTCCAAGGGCACATCCACCATTGAGTTATCAATTATGTGGAAACGTGACACTCTCACATTCAACGCAATACAATAGTAATGCGATGCGGTACATATATGAAACATAAACTGTAAAAAAATGCAGAGGGAAACAATCATGAAAAAACCTTATATTGATTAAAAACAACATAGTGAAGAGTCAATCTTTCTAATGAACAAATAACTAATGCCTCTGAACAAATAAGTAGTACTGATGAACAAATAAAAGAATATCAATGAACAAAAAATGTCATACCAGGCCGATCTTGTGCACATTAATCCACTTGAATTTTTCAAGACTTTCATGAACGACATTAATGAAAAACACTTTCTAATCCTCATCACTAAAATCCTTGCTCAGTGCAAAGGCCTGCAAAATACATATAAGTATAAATTAGATTGAAAAAAAATCAAAGAGTCATTAAAATAAGACAATGTGAATATATATAAAAAAACTTTTTTCTTACCAAATCCTCAGGAGCCATAAAAAACCTTAAGGGTTTTGAGTCGCTTTTCCACTTCTCTTGAATATTGAGATAACTACTCCAAAGCCCGATGATATTTGATTCCACTTCAGATTTTACCGCCATTGATACAAAATCCTTTTTCATGGCGGATACATGCATCATCTTAAAGATTTCACCACTACACAAATCAGAAACATAAAAACAAAAAAAGGATCAATTTTAATAATAAAATCAACTTGAAAGATATAAAAAGAGCAATATGTAAAGAAAAAAACTATTCTACGCATTGTTACCCTCTTTGATCAGGAATGTCTTCAATAAGCCAATCGAACAATTTCTTGGCCGCAGGAGATACTTTTTCTGTCAAAACAACACTCCTTCCCATGTAAGGTGACTTCACATAATCAGAAAGCTTAGATATTCTTTTATCAAGTACATCCTCACCAGTAAGTTTAACACCAACGGGAGTGTCAATCGAACTAGAACCAACCTCCTGCGCCTCATTATTGATCTACAAATGTAAAAAACACATATTATTCATGACACAAACTACATACAAAATCAATGAAAAAAATGTCTTATAACTATGAACCCCTAAGAAAAAACCAAGGAACAAATGTTAGTTTGTGATGAAGAAATGTTAGTTTCTGATGAACAAATACTAGTTTCTGATGAACAAATGTTAGTTTGTGATGAACAAAATGCTAGTTTCTGATGAACAAATGTTAGTTTGTGATGAACAAATGTTATTTTGTAATGAACAAATCAGAAATATCAATGAACAAACCTCATCCTGAATCATGTTCATCTCCTCTTCAAATTTCTTGTTTGCTTCATCATCCCTCTTCTTATCTAACTCCTCTTGTTTCTTCTTCAACTCCAGACCAATTCTCATTGTTTCTGCATCCCTTTCCTGTTTCTTCTTCTTTTTATCCTCTTCTTTTCTCTTCTCTTCATCAATCTTCTTTTTCGCCACAACATATTCCTTCTTCCTCTTCTCTTCCTCTTCTTCTTTCCTCTTCTTCCTTTCCTCTTCTTCACCTCCTCTTGCCTTCTATGTTGTTCAAACTCCTCAATCCTCTTCTTCTCTTTCTCCTCTGCTTCTCTCTTCTTATCTTCCTCTTCCTTGTTCCTCTTCTTCTCTTCCTCATCTTTCAACCTCTTAACCTCTTGTAGACGCCTCTTCTCTTCCTCAGCTAGTTTTTCCCTTTTCTCTTCCTCCTCTTCCCACTTTTTCTTTTCTTCCTCTTCTCTTTGTCTCTTTTCTTCCTCCTCGGCTGCTTTTCTCTTTTTCTCTTCCTCTTCTGTTTTCCTCTTCTCTTCCTCCTCTTTCTTTCTCTTCTCCTCCTCTTGTATTAATGCATCCTCCCTCCTTATGGCTTCCAACTCTTCCTCTTCATGCTTCCTCTTTTCTTCTTCTTCTCTTATCCTCTTGTCCTCTTCATCCCTTTTCAACCTCTCTTCCTCTTCAATCCTTCTGCAGTCTTCCTCAGCCTTTTTTCTAATTTATTCATTAGTTAATCCCTTACAAACAAAGGAAACCTTCAGTTCCTTCTTCCTTGTTGCATCAACCTTCCTGGCATCGTCTTCTTGCATCAAAATGCTTTCCCTACCGATATCTGCAACGCAAGCCCAATCATCATCCCTAGGTGGAAACACACCCAGGTCAAAAAAAGGTAACTCAAAACGCTTCTTTGCCTTCAATGCAGCCTCAATTTCATCCAAAATCTTTGTAGCTTCCTCCCAGAATGAATTTTGGCTTGGAGATTCAGCATCTTCTTGGGTGCCAAATTGGGATGATGATGAAGCAACCTTCAACCCCAATAGCTTCTCAAAAGCTTCATTGATCTTGGTGAAAAGTCCATGGCTGGCAATTTCAGTTGGAGCTCTTTGCACATGATCAAGATATTTTTTTAAAGATGATGCAAGCTCCATAGACATCTCAAGATGTTCTTTCAGAAATGATTGCTCAAGAAGTAATCAATATAAGTACATAAAGACACAACATGATATGAACAAATGTTAGTTTGTGATGAACAAATGTTAGTTTCTGATGAACAAATGCTAGTTTTTGATGAATAAATGTTAGTTTGTGATGAACAAAATGCCAGTTTTTGATGAACAAATGTTAGTTTGTGATGAACAAAATGCTAGTTTCTGATGAACAAATATTAGTTTGTGATGAACAAATGTTAGTTTGTGATGAACAAATGATATGCCAGTTTTAATGAACAAATAAATATAGATCACCATCATGCAAAAAATATAAAAAAAAGACAAAAACATGCAAAAATCAAAACACATACATCACCACCATCGCAAAGATCAATTCGTTCTTCAAAATGTTCAGCAGCAGAGGCTTTCCCTTCATTCTTGTCATGATCAACACCAGGGTAAACAAATTCAGGCAAACCTCTAAAATAGCCTTTCCCAAACCCACCCTTGGAAACCTCGAAACTCTCTCTCTCAACCAAGTAATCATGGTTGAAATGCTTGATCACAGGGCGACTATAGATGACCTTTACAATCACAATAGACAATCTGTCATGAAATAAATTAATGAACAAATTAATCTTATTAATGAACAAATATGAATAAACCAATGAACAAATTGATGATAGTAATGAACAAATTATACAATCATACCAGCAACAATATGATAGATCCTCTGAAAAAGCCATTGTTTGTTTTCCTCCATGAATCATCATTCTCAACCAACTTCTCCACAAGATGAGCACACCAATCGTACTCACTGATCTTATCCAAGTCAACCAAATGATCCAAAAACTTTAAATTTACACCACCATTTTGAATGCTCTCTATACAGAGCGTGTAGAACAATATAATGAAGTTCCTCCTAAACCAAGCACCACCGTTATCAGCCTCCTTGATCACTGTACTCAAATGCCCAATTTTAATCTTCTCAAACTCCATCAATTTGTTCTTCCTTGTCACCTCATCAGTTTCAGCCAACACAAACTGTTCTCTAAAGCTATTGTACATATCTGAATGCTTGACAATCTTCGGGACAGAAATTGTCCTTGGACCATGAGGTAGACCAAGGTAAAATTGCACAAGTTCATGTGTTATCCTAACACCTGGTCCATCGCCAATCTTCAATGTGCATGATGCAGGGTCGAAACAGCTAGCAACATAGTAGCACAGCTTACTAGGAACATCAGTCACATTCCACTGTATGAGGTGCTCAAAACCCATCTCTTTAAGAGCAGTAAACTTGCTCCCCCCCCCTCAAAACCAGCAATAACTTCACAAATCTGCTTGGGAGAGTTTCTGTGACTCAACGACAAATGCCCACGCTTCAACTCTCTCAATGGCACCTTCGCTTTTGACTTTTTCCCACCACCTTGTCCTTTGCCGAAAACAATATCAACTTTCCTCTTCTTCCCAACAACTTTTAATTCACTAACAGTAGAATCCATCTTCCTCTCAGATGGTTCATTTATCATCACTCCCTTTCTAGGGATCATATCAATAAGCAACACATCATCGGACGATTCATCAGAGGCAACCTTTTTACCCTTGTCCAGCCGACGTCTCTTATTTGATGGAGACGACTCAACAGCCGGCTTTTGCCTCAATACAGGCACTTCAGTAGTAAATGCTTTTGAAACCGGCTTTGTAGCAATTGATTTTCTTCTCACATTCTTTTCGCCAGTGGAAGAGGCATCACTTTCGGATTTGCTCCTTATTTCTATTACAAAAAAGGGATAAAAGACAGTATAAACACATATTTAACCATCTATTTTAAAAGCACAAAAAAAACATATCAAAACAACAATAAACCTCTTCGAATAGCACATATTTCATCTTCTCCGATTGTCATTGTACCAAACCTTAGATGTTTTACTTGTTTATAATTTGTAGAACGTTGTTTAATAGATCCTGGGTGTTTATTCCCTAAATAAACAAGAGATACAAAGCACAAATTCACACATGTATCAACCACAATTTTTGATTTTATTGATGAACAAATGCAAGTTTCCGATGAACAAATGCAAGTTACTGATGAACAAATGCAATTTACTGATGAACAAATGCAAGTTTCTGATGAACAAAATGCAAGTTTCTTATGAACAAATGCTAATTTCTGATGAAAAAATGCTATGCCAGTTTGAATGAACAAATATGCACAAATGAATGAACAAAAGTCAACACAAGATCACTAAAACACTTCCCCCCGTATGTATACCAAATCATTCCATGCAACTAACGAATCCACAATCACCTATTGCAAAACTCAACATCAAAAACATGGATAAAAACATCAAATACGCACATGCACACATAATTTGTATTTTATTCAAGTGGTAGGACCAAAAATCGAGTAAAAAGAAAGTGACGATTCATGCATTTTTTTATTCAGAAAAGCACAAAACACCAAAATCGACACTATCAACTTCAAACAACTCAAATAAACACTAAAAAAAACACAATTGATCAAACATTTAGTATATATACACTCGACAAACACAAATAACAAACGAAAAAACCTAGGGTTTCAGTAAATTTAAACGGGAGATAAAAACCTTGATTCTCTTGAGATGAACTTTGCTTCTCCATCTAGAACTGGATTGAGGTTTCTAATGTCGCTAATGGTAAGAATCAGGCTCGAAAACGCTACAAAATAGGTTCGATTCACACTTGAACTGCTTCAAAACCGCTTCGGAAACTGTAAAAACTAAAAAGTGAGTGAGAGAGAAATGGCGAGAGAAGAGAAGACGAAGGAGTTTATAAAAAGTGCGTCTCCTAAACGCTCCGTGTGGCGCGTTTTGTTTTTTTACAGTTTTTTTTAAAAATAGGAGCAATCTCAACCGTACGTGTGATACGATCGAACGACCAGGGAACTTTCTGAATTCTCACACACGCGGGCATTCGCACGGGACTCTATTTCTAATATAATAATATTACTATTGCTATTAATATACAATGATCTACTACTTTCTTTTATGGACAATTTAAATATTATATAATTGTACATGATCATCTTTAATATGTATCGTTATTTTTTTCAATGGCAAGTATGAAACTATCCATACATAATATCTCTAATATATAATGATCTACTACTTTTTTATGGACAAAATTTAAATATTATATAATTGTACATCGTCATCTTT